>JAQPPZ010002520.1:0-4800000 GCA_028583015.1 Wollemia nobilis
AATTTTTCACTTCCCCTAAAATAAGTTTGGGATATTTTATGTCATAGTATTTTATACCACCTATGGAAACCAAGAAATAATATTATCTTTGGGAGATAGGAGGCCTCTACCTCCTTCTCTGTCATTGAAAAATATGCTATATTAAATGATTGTTGATTACTGATCATTAATCAGGTGGAGAAAGTTAATGTGGAGCTGTAGTACCTTAGATCACTTCTGGATCACTGGGCTAATGTACCTTGCTCTGTTAGCTGACTTCCTCCTAGAAATCAAGTGTCCAGATCTCGTGGCACCTCTCACAAAGGCTCACCTCCCACTCGAGGTTGTAGAAGTTGTTCATCTATTGGAGCTTCTAAGCGTCATTGGTATTAGCCACTACCCAATCCCAAATGATTGTGCCTATAACCCAGTAGATGGGATGCTCACTTGGAACTGACTAAACTAGTTGCTGGATGGGGGTATGTTGCACAACCTCTAGTTCTGAATGAACTATTTTTATGGGTGGTGGATAGTTTCAAATCCGTCTCCTTAAAATGCTGATGGTTGGGGAGCTACAAATTATGGATCTAGCGGTGGTAGTTGGGAGAATCAGCTGGATATCACCAATTTTTGGCCTTCTTACTCGCATGAGTAAATGCATACATTTGTCTCTCTTGATGTATTTTGTATCCTTTTCTTTACTCAGTTCTGATGTAATAATGGCTTGTTAAGTCGATCCATGTGATCGTATTTTTTGGGTGTGTGCCACGGGGTGTGTTAATTCCACCCAACCTTTTTTTGTATGAAAGTGATTTTTTCCATTTAATATAAAGTCCTTTCATTCAAAAAAAAAAAGGTTAAACCATTTAAAATACATATAACAAGTAATTAATTATTTAGAATAAATATAGCAAGTAATTGTGTGCTATAACTATGTTTAATTCAATATAAAATTTTAATTTACAATTTAAATGATCTTTATATTTTGCTTATTATTATTATGCACATTATGTATATAAAATATTTCACATATAATGACACAAATAATTTTAAAAATTAATTAACATTATTTTAACTATAAAATAAAAACTAATAAAAAATAACAAAATAATGTATTTTATTTAAAATAATACAAATTATTAGAATATACTAAATTTAACATTTTTATTAATATATGTTTAGTTATAACAAACATATATAATAATACCATACAAATAAAAATGTCAATCAAGAGTTGAATAAGTGGTGGGAAAAGTATACTTATACACCAAAAGCTATTTTTCAATCCCATTAATATATATCTTGTATAGCCATATGGTTGAATGAAGAATTTGAACTTGAGGTAACACACAGATCTAGAATTTAATGGTAGTAGACCTTGGGTCTAATATTGTTAGAAGCCCTAGGTTTTTTTCCTCATAGCATGGTTTTCAACACATCTAAGGTCATTTTGCTCAAGGGGCTTGGTGGAAGAGCTAGAAAATAACTTGGAGTTTCATACCATAGTCTAAGGTTCCAATACCATAATTAATATACCTTATAGATACATGGTGACATGTAGAAGAGTGGATCAAAATCATGGTAATCCATGGACTACTAGTTGAGTGTAGTCATCTTATACATTCAATCCCACATTCATGTCCTAGTTGAATCGATGCCAATGAAAAGTTTTTTATTTGATAAACCATATTAATCTAAGGTGATAGGTTATTTTACATAAATAAGCTTAAGTTAAAGTTTTGATGAGCATATAATCTGGTGCATATGAATAATGGATGATTTACCCATGAATAAAATATTTTTTCCTCACTATAAATTAAAATCTATGACAAAATTGTTGGAGTATATAACATTATTTGGTACATGATAATGTAACCCCATGGTACCTTCATGGTACATTTTTAAATATGTATTAGATTAAGGTTGAGTAAATAGTTTAGAATATGAGTTGCATTTCCCCTTTTGTGTAAATATGAATGTGCAAGAAATGCATGTGTTATGTAAAGATATAATATGTAGGAAATGTACAAGTGTCATGTGATATAGACAGAAGTGTAGATTGAGTAAATGTGCACAAGTGTCTTGTGTGCAAGAGTGCAAATATGTAATGTAAATATGTGCACAAGTATCTTAGATTAGGTCTGCATATGTTATAGATTCAAGTGTTCATCAAGTATGCAAGTGGACAACAGATAAGCCAAGAGTCATGAGACTTGGCATATATAGAGAAATTATTATATATCTAAAGATTCACACTACTATGGCTAAATTATAGAGATAATGCTCTATAACACGATATATTGAATATAATTCATATATCTTACTATCAAATTGTAAGAGGAAGAGGAGCAACAAAGCTTGTATACATTTTAAGCAGTTAATATTGTACATTATTCTTCATGCATAGTACATAAATGATTTAGTCTATTTACATTCATATTTTAGTATATAAATTTATGTTATTTGATTTATTATAAGCTATGATATACATATTAATTTATCCATATTATTCTACTAATATTATTATTATCTTGATATTTATTATTATGGCTATTTTATATTTGGATATCTATATTATATTTTTAGTTAATCTATAATATTTTGTGGTAGTATAAGGCTTAAAATGGAAATAATGATATCATAGCTATCTATCTAGTTTCATAGAGTTTATTGCATAATTTGAGAAATTTCTAATATTACCCCCTTATTAAATCATACTTCAAATACGGGTTGTAATCAGTAACTCAAAATTCTCAAAAATATATGGACTACAACATATACATTAGTGCATGAATTACATCATCATGAATAGGGATAAACATAATTTCTCACCTCCTAGGGTCTAACCACACTAGAATCAATCAAGGATAGGGATAAACTCAATTATTAAATATTTTACATCATAAGTCGATAAAGAGACACACATAGACATTATCCATCTACATAATATCAAATATGGAAACACTCATCTATCTTAAAATATTTGTGATTAGGAACACACTCAACCAATTATAGGTGTAATGCTTCACCTGTGAAGGAGGACACAAATAACTATTCACAAGAGCATATGCAAATAGTGACACACTACTACCTACAAAACACAAGGTCTTATCCTCTCTCAAATGCATAATTATCTCTAGTAGACAATGTATTCTATTTTAATGTTTACAATGGATCATAACTAGGTAATCTATTTAAACCATATCAAGCTAAACAACTTTTTTGGATCATGTGATCTTTGAATTCCTCAATATATTTCCTTAAGATATTAGTTTGATTAGACTTAAAGACAACCTTTCAACAATATATAAATATACCTATGTTTTATAGTCAAAAAATAATAATTACTTTTATCTCTTAGTAAAGGTTCTAAATATGTAAAATTAATTGTAAAAATAAAGGTATCATTATTTAAATATTTAATTTAATTAATCTTTAATCAAGCAATCAACAATAGAATTCATCAATATTTAGATAGTCATGTCAAACTTTGGCATCTAAGCTAATCAAAATATTCAAGTATCTCACTTCCATGTGAGCACAATCAATCCTTTGCCAAAGTATCATATAATAGATCAAACATACCTTCTTGTAGAGAATGTGATATCTTATAGATATTACTTCAAAAAGAGTCATCAAATCATCATAACACAACATGATTGTGTCACCACATAACTACAAACTAATGAAATTCAAATTACTTATTACTGTAAGGGTATTTGTATTGAGCAACTGATATCCTCTATGAGATGTTGAAATTGTTAGAATAAGTGAATATTCTCTTAAGTTCACTAGGGTACACGCTTGAGTTTCCACTCCTCCATGTGTCAGGAGAACTCCATGTTGTGTCTTCATCAAGTTTTATGAGTTGTTGTAATCTAACAACTCTATTTGATCAACTTTGCTATTTATACAGAGTTGATCCTAGAGATAAATTAATCGGTTCCACTCTTCTCTTCATATTTTGTGTAATACTTTGCATATCTATTATTGTGAAATTCTAACATGGTACCAGAGCAGGATAGATTTTTCTAGTATTTTCTCTTGAAGGTTCTAGGATCTGATTCGATTACTTTGGATATTTTTTTTGGCTATCTAACTTCAAAAATTTGCTTTAGTCTAGTTATATCCATTGTTCAACATATTTTTATCCTATATTGAGATTGTGTTAGAGGAAACTTTTAAGAAATTATAGCTATTTTTTTCTTGTGTGATGGTGTCGGTTTCGTGCCCTTCTCTTCAAAGGAAATAGACTATTTTTTAATGTTTTCTTATATTTATTCCTCAACATTTTTCATTCATATCTAGCACTTGGTAAAAAAATTTCCCCGACTATTCTTTGAGAAGAATCTCCAAATACATCAAGTGTTATTTTTTTATGAGTTTTTTATTGTAGTTAAACTCATCATTCATGCGCTATTTTTGTTGGCTCTATTAGTCCCTATAAAGCATTTGATAAGGTCGACATTCATGCACTCTTTGGCACTCCTTTAAGTCGCTCATTGCAACTTCACTTCTTTACGTTGCAACATAACTTACACTTTCATATTTTGGCCCAAAAAATGTCTATATCAAGTGGTTTGGTGCATTCATTGATATATTCAAGTTTGCTGGCACACTTGCATTTGGAAGCCATTCAACATTGGTGCACTCATTGACGTCTAAAACTCCAAGAATTCGTTACAACACTAGAAATTATAGCTATTTTTTTCTTGTGTGATGGCACAGGTTTCGTGCCCTTCTCTTCAAAGGAAATAGACTATTTTTTAATTTTTTCCTATATTTATTCCTCAACATTTTTCATTCATACCTAGCACTTGGTAAAAAAATTTCCCTGACTATTCTTCGAGCGGAATCTCCAAATACATCAAGTGTTATTTTTTTATGAGTTTTTTATTGTAGTTAAACTCATCATTCATGTGCTATTTTCATTGGCTCTATTAGTCCCTATAAAGAATTTGAGAAGGTTGGAATTCATTCACTCTTTGGCACTCCTTTAAGTTGCTCATTGCAACTTCACTTCATTACATTGCAACATAACTTCCACTTTCATATTTTTGCCCGAGCAACGTCTATATCAAGTGGTTTGGTGCATTCATTGATATATTCAAGTTTTCTGGCACACTTGCATTTGGAAGCCGTACAACCTTGGTGCACTCATTGACGTCTAAAACTCCTCCAAGAATTTGTTACAACACTTGGTATTTATATCCGTCAAGCTTATCAAATTTTTTCAAATATTTTTTCAACGCCTTCTTTGAGAATTTCTAGAACTCAGAGCCATAAGTCTTTCTAAATTTTTCAATTGAAAGAATTTATTTTGGGTTTGTCGAACGTCTTTATGTAGTATGTTAGATTTATTTTTCAACTAAAGTTCTTTGCACATTTTCAAAGGTAGAATATTTTATTACATTCGATTTTCATATCATTTTTTTATATAAATCTCTTGGTTTATTAACAAAGTACTTATGCAGATCACTTGAATATCGAAAGCTGATTTAGTAGTTATTTTTTCAGTAATATTTTGATTTCTAATCTCTCACACTCTTTTGTGGATCATTTCAAGTCTTTTCTAGTGTTACACTAATATTCCATCAACCGTTGTTGCAATTTGGAACCACCAGTTCTTTGCACGTTTTCATAGGTAGCATATTTGATTACATTTGATTTTTATATCACTTTTTTTAATGTAAAAATCTCTTGGTTTATTAAACAAACTATTTCTGTAGGTCTCTTGAATATCGAAAGCTGGTTTATTGGTTATTTTTTTAGTAGTATATTGATTTCTAATCTCTCACACTTTTTTGAGGATCATTTCAAGTCTTTTTTGTAGTGTTACACTAATATTCCATCAACCACTATTGCAGTTTGGAAGAACCGGTGCCCCTAAGAACCAGTGCCCCTACGGAAGCATATCGATCGTTGTACAAGGCGTATGGGAAGTTTTTTAATTTCCTCAAGGACTTTACCTTTGATGATTACCTATTTTTTGACTCTTCCTGCTTCATAGATATTGGTGCATTTTATTTTATTTCTTGTTTCTGTTTCCCATTCGATTCAAATCCTTATCTACGTTTTATGGTGGACAGATTTTTCTGCTCTCGGACTCCACAAACACAGAGGATTCAATTGTAAATTTTATAATAAAAAATTATATTTCATATGGGGGGGCTCTTTCTGATTTTCTTTACACTCTTATGTGTAAATAAAGGGGTGTTAAAACTTTTCATTACATCTTTCATTAGTTTTTTTTAGATATCTAATATTTTATTTTCATATACATTTATTTCACATATTTTTTTATAAAAGTATTTCTTTTCAAGTTAGATGTCTAATATTTTTTATTTATAAAAAAAAATCATTTCATTATTAATTTTGAATATCTAAATAATTTTTTAATTCATTTTTGGTTTATATATTAATTATTTCTTTACATTAATTTTATTGAAATATTTTAATAACCAAAGTATAATTATCAACATCCGCTTGTTGTGGTGCAGTGGTAAATACCCTGGGTGCTGGTAGAGGCTGACCTAGGTTCCATTCCCCTTGTATCCATCCTACAGATATATGGTATAGTTAGTAATGTCCTATGTGCTGGTAGAGGCTGACAAGGCTCCATTCTTTGTTAGGATCTCATCCTAACCCTTAATGTAATAACTTCCTTGATGTAATAATTCCTAGTGAACATGGGTAGTACCCATGATTAATATTTTGTAATGTTCTATGTTTTAGCTTAGGTAGTGCCTATGACAAATGGCACCATTTTCTATGTAGCACATGGTAGATAGGTTAGGTAAGCTGGCCTTGTGCATGTAATTCAAGTGGCATTGTGTATGTAATTCATGTGGTATTATGCATGTAATTCGAGTGGCATTGTGCATGTAATTCAAAGTGGCACTATACATGTAATTCGGGTGGCATTATGCATGTAATCTAGGTGGCATTTTGCATGTAAGTCAATTTTTGAAGGAAACTCTTTAAATACCTGAAAAGGCACCAATGTAATAATATTTTTGCAAATTAATGAAGTGTTGAAGGAGGTTGCCCCCTCGAAGAGGCCTACAATTCTATCTATTATGAGATTGTTCCTTTAAGTAATTTCTGTTATCAAATGCATTTAATTATGAATACTGTTATAATGTTTCTATGAGTTTATTGCCAAGCAAATGTGTGAGAGTGTGTCTATTTGAGTTGAGAGTGTGTTGTTTAGTATATTTTATAGTAGGATCTTAACAAGTAGTATTAGAGCACTTTCCAGGGCCAAGTTCTACTACAATTGCAATGATTCTTGCCATTTAATCTGCCTATTAGGTATAAAGTTTGTGTTTTTTTTTATCCTATTTTTCTTTATTAAAAAAAATCCAAAAAATATAGTGCATTTTTTCCATACCAATATATATAATATATATATATATATATATATATATATATATATATATATATATATATATATATCTTTTTAGTTGAGTATGTAGAAACCCTATGTTGGGGGTTTTAAAATATCGTGAAGGATATGTCGTTATTGGCTAAGCTAGATAGCCCATAAAGCATCTAGTGAAGTGAGGGGCGATCGAGATCCAATACCTAGGCCTCAAATAGAACTCGCACATAGACTTGAGCTCCCACGTATCTTTGGGTATATCGAGAGACCATCTAGGTTTAAAAAAACTTTTAGCCATTAGGAAGATTTTTGACCTTGTATTACTCATAGTCTATGGGACACACCATCCTGGACGATTACCCTCCCATATTGTCAGAGAGGCGGGTAGTGTGCTCAAGGGTATGTGTGGAATCCTCCTTTAGTAATGGCCTGAAATATTGGTCGAAGCACTATTGTTCATCACTGTCAGTATAATAGAGGGCCTATGGGTGGTACATACTCCTCTACCTAGCATTCCTTGGTTCTATTAAAACTTCAACCTGTAAAAAATGAAAATAAAATAAAAATAAAAAAAACCAAACCTCCCTATTCATAAACCTGCATTTCAAATCCCCAAAAGTGAGCATATGAGAAAGGAGTCCTCTACTAACAAAATAATAGAAAGTACATGCATTCAGCATAGACCATGAGGTGACACTTAAGATGTTAGTCTAGAGAATAACATTCAAATTTATAGTGGCAGTCACATTCAGGTCAGTCAGGTCAGAGAGGTCAGCACAGTCAGGTCAAAATTTACAGCTTTTAGGGTTAGAACAGAACTGTCATAACAGTCACCTACAAAATACAAAGAATCTTGGGGCTAGTGAGGTCAGTAGTTTTAGAGAGACTATCAGGACTGGGCCAACCAGTAAGAGCATGACACGAGGCTAGTTATAGATAGTGCTCTAGTACCCAAATTTTGCTCTATAGCTTAGAATCAAAAATTGTAAACATCGTTAGACTCAGCAAAATAGGAGATAAAAAAAAAATATGGGGTGCCAGAAAGTAGTGTTGAGAGATATAGCTCATTGTGACTACCTCTTTGAGGTGATCGTTTTGATATATAGCACCCAAGCACTTTTTTGGGCACTTACTAAAAATAGTAAGTCCTAAAAACTCAATTCTATTTTTAGTAATTGGTCACAAATGGTTTCAAAATGGCCTAGGGTACCCATGGACATCAAAAAGAACTAGACCACTTGGTATCCTTAACAAAATTCATCGAGAAATTGCACTGCTTTTCACTCCATAAGGCAAGAAGTCCAAGGTCTTCACCTAGAGCATGAGGCCAGTAGTAACCGCTTAGAAGAAGCACTGATAGAAGTAGACAAAAAACTAAAAAGAGGACCACCCAAAATAGAACACCAAGCTGAGGGTTCTGCAAGGAATCATGACCATGATCCATCCTTTAAAATGCCCCAATTGGACTTTTCCAAATTTAGTGGGAATGAGGTTGATGGGTGGCTATGTAGGGTTGATCAATTCTTTAGACTTCATAATGTCCCCATGTTTCATCGAGTCCAAATGGATTCATTTAACTTGGAATCTGAGGCTCTACACTAGTTTTAATGGTTACGTATTGCCAACCCAAATCTCTCTTGGGAGAATTTTGAATCCCAACTACTCACTCGATTTGGTCCTAGTGAGTATGAGGACTTTACAGGGGCCTTGACCAAACTACAACAAATAGGGTCAGTCCGTGAATACCAAGTTCAATTTGAAAAATTGGCCAATAAGACAAGAGGATTGAATGAAGGGTTCTTCCAGAGTTGTTATATCAATGGGTTGAAGGGGGAACTCCAAGCGAAAGTAAGAATTTTGAAACCACGAACTATGATGGAAGCTATCAGTTTGGCCTGTTTGGCTGAATCTAAACTCTCTGCCCAAAGGCACCCCTCAAATTTTCCTCAAAATAGACCTTCATTTCCTTCTCGATCCCAACACCCAGTTGATAATAAACCTACTACACCCAAGTGCCTAACCACAGAAGAGATGAATGCACATCATGCCCAAGAATTATGCTACAATTGTGATGAAAAGTTTTTTAAAGGGCATAAGTGTGCACACAATTTTTTTTCTTGATAGATGTTGAAGAACCTAATAACTTTGACCAGAGTGATGAGGATGAGGACCCTTTGAAAACACCTTCTCCACAAGAAGAAATGAAACAAGAACCTGAGATAGCAATTATAGTCCATGCTCTTGTAGGCATTACTACTCCATAAACCATGAAGGTTGCAGGATTTTTCAAGGGCCAACATCTTTCCATCCGTATGGATTTGGGAAGCACAAACAACATAATTGACCCTAGAGTTGCTCAGTGGGGAAATTGCTATATCCACACATGTAATTCCTTTGAGGTCAGGTAGCCAATGCGGGAACCTTACCTTGTAAAGAAAAATGTCGCAATGTTAAAATCAAGATAGGGGACTATGAACTCAAGAAGGACATGTTTACCCTCTAGTTGGGTGGATGTGATATTGTTTTGGGATGTCAATGGTTTAGTACATTGGGCACTAGAAATTGGAACTTTCCCGAACTCTGGATGTAGGTTTCCCAAAACAGACAAACACACATCATCAAGGGCTCCCTAGTAGGAACACCTCAAATTATTAGTTCAAATAGCATGGATAAATTTCTAAAGAAATCATCACGTGGGGTCATTGCATAACTATTATCCATCCAACCATCCACCTCTCAAATGGGTGAAACCCCATCAGACCTACAACAGATTCTCCATAAACATGAGGTCATCTTTGCAAAACCAACTACACTACCACCGCATCGCTCTCATGACCATGTCATTCCATTATTATTGGATAGTACACCTTCAAATATCAGAACATACAGATACCCTCATGCCATGAATTCATAGATTGAGACAATGATATAGGAATTACTCAAGGTAGGTATCATTCAACCTAGTACTAGTCCCTACTCTACACTAGTCTTACTGGTCCTCAAGAAGGATGGCTCCTAGCGATTGTGTATTGACTATCGGGAAATCAACAAGATAACTATCAAGGATAAATTTCCTATCCCTGTGGTTGATGAATTACATGGGACCATGTACTTCACCAAGCTAGACCTTCGCTTTGGGTACCATCAGATCCGGCTCAGGGATGAAGGTCATTATGGATTCTTGGTAATGCCATTTGGTCTCACAAATGCTCCTTCCACATTTCAAAGCCTGATGAACAACATCTTTCACCCTTTTTTGTGAAATTTCATCCTTGTGTTCTTCGATGACATCTTGATTTACAATCACTCATGGGAAGAGCATCTCAAGCATGTAGATCAAACCCTACAACTATTGGCTGACCATAAACTATTTGCAAAAAGGTCCAAGTGTTCCTTTGGTTTGACTGAAGTGGAGTATCTGGAACACATTGTCTCAAAGGATGGTCTCAAGGTTGACCCTAAGAAGATCCAAGCAGTCCAAGAATTTCCAAAACCTCAAACTCTCAAGGGACTTCAAGGATTTTTAGGGCTTATAGGCTATTACCATAAATTTATTTGTAATTATGAAAAGATAGCCGCCCCCCTCACCTCCATTTTGAAGAAGGATTATTTCACTTGGACAGGGTTGGCTGAGCAAGCATTCCTGGAACTCAAGCATGCCATGACCACCACTCTAGTTTTAGACATGCCATACTTCTCTAAAAAAAATTCATTAAAAATGACACTTTTTGTTGTGGTATTGGGGCGGTATTGATGCAAGAAGGATACCCTTTGGATTTCACTAGAAAAGCCCTATCTGATCGCAATTTAGGGAAATCCACATATGCTAAGGAAATTTTGGCAATATTGCATGTAGTCCTGCATTGGTGACCTTACTTCATTGGGTGTCATTTCTCCATCAAAACTGACCACCAAAGTCTGAAATAATTTCTAGAAAAATGGGTTGCCACCCTCGAGCAAAAAATGTGGGTATCCAAAATCATGGGCTATGATTATGACATCATGTACAAAAAAGGAAAGGAGAATCTTGTGGCGGATGCTCTCTCTCACCAATTTGAGACCCTTAGTATGTTGTGTGCCATTTTTGCACCATTGCCCCAATGGATTGAGCCCTTACGTCAAAAAATACTTCAGGATGTAGATTTGAAAGACTTGGTTGCTTCACTTATGGATGATCCAGAGTCTACACTAGGATATAGTTTGGATGGCCAGGATCTACGTTACCATCAATGCTTTGTTCTTCCTCCTAAGTCCCCACTTCAAGAGCTCCTCATGAAGGAATCACATGATACTCCATATGCTGGCCATTCAGGGTTCCTAAAAACTTATGAGCGACTCAAGCGCACCTTCTTTTGGAAAGGTATGAAACAAGATATTCGCTCTTTTGTAGCTAACTGCGACACATGTCAAAGGATGAAAGGGGAAATAGTGCACTCTTCAAGCACTCTTCAACCATTGTCGATCCTAGAGAAGGTGTGGACTAACATCTCCATGGACTTCATATAAAGGCTACCTAAATCTAGAGGCAAGTCAGTTATTTTTGTGGTAGTGGACCGCATTTCAAAGTATGCTCACTTTTGTGCCCTAACCCATCCTTACACAACATCCACTATTGCCCAAATTTTTTTTGACTCCATATTTCGCCTTCATGGCATGCCAGCCTCTATTGTATCTGATCGTGATCCCACCTTTACTAGCAATTTTTGACAAGATTTGTTTAAGTTGCAGGGGACTCAACTCAAAATGAGTTCATCCTACCATCCGCAAATGGATGGTCAAAAAGAGGTTGTTAATAAATGCTTGGAAACCTACCTTCACTGCTTTGCCTTCGATCATCCTACTCATTAGGAAAAATGGCTTTCCTTGGCCGAATGGTGGTACAACACTTCTTATCATACCGCCACCAAACTCACACTATTTGAGGTAGTTTACGGGCACCCTCCACTCACGCATTACTCCTACATTTCGAGCAACTCCAAGGTCTAGGCCATTGACAATGCTCTGAGTCAACACGTCGAGGTCCTCCACAAACTCAAGCAAAATTTGAACATGGCCTAGAATCGAATGCGCCAACAAGCTGATCAACATCGTTCTGAGCATAGTTTTGATGTGGGTAATATGGTCTTCCTTCACTTGCATCCATACAAACAATCTTCCCTACAACTTTGTAGGTGTTAGAAGCTTGCTCCAAAATTCTATGGTCCTTATCATATTCTACAACGGATTGGCCCTATAGCTTACAAATTGGCTCTTTCCCCCACTTCCAAGCTCCACCCTATTTTTCATGTTTCCCTTCTCAAGAAAGTTGTGGGCACAAAGGTACAAGTTCAATCAACACTCCTCGAATTGGATGAAGAAGACTCCATCTTACTTGCACCTGAGCAGTTGATGGATCGTCGAACTTGCAATTTGTGCAACCGTACCATTGCAGAGGTCCTTGTTCAGTGGCATGGGATTCAACCTGAGGATGCTACATGGGAGTCTCTCCATCAACTCCAGCAATAGTTTTCTCATTTTCAGCTTTGAGGACAAAGCTTCTTCAAGGAGAAGGGCATGTTAGGATCTCATCCTAACCCTTAATGTAATAATTTCCTTGATGTAATAATTCCTATTTAACATGGGTAGTACCCATGATTAATATTTTGTAATGTTCTAACTTTTATCTTAGGTAGTGTCTATGACAAATGGCACCATTTTCTATGTAACACATGGTAGATAGGTTAGGTAAGGTGGCCTTGTGCATGTAATTTGAGTGGCATTGTGCATGTAATTTTTGTGGCATTATGCATGTAATTCGAGTGGCATTGTGCATGTAATTCAAAGTGGCACTATGCATGTAATTCGGGTGGCATTATGCATGTAATCCAGGTGGCATTTTGTATGTAAGCCAACCTTGGAAGGAAACTCTTTAAATACCCAAAAAGGCACCGATGTAATCATATTTTTGCAAATTAATGAAATTTTGAAGGAGTTTGCCCCCTCGAAGAGGCCTGCGATTGTATCTATTGTGAGATTGTTCCTTTAAGTAATTTTTTGTTATCAAATGCATTTAATTTTGAATACTTTTATAATGTTTCTGTGAGTTTTTTTCGAAGAAAATGTGTGAGAGTGTGTCTACTTGAGTTTATAGTGTGTTGTTTAGTATATTTTATAGTAGGATCTTAACATTCCTCCTATGCCCAACCTGTTGAAAGTGGCACCTCAAAAGGGGTGTTTTCCACTATAAATTAGTTTATATGCTTTTTGTCGTGCAGTGGTAAATGCCCTGGGTGCTGGTAGAGGCTGACCAAGGTTCCATTCCCCTTGTCTTCATCCTGTAGATATATGGTATAGTTAGGAATGTCCTATATGTTGGTAGAGGCCGATAAGGCTCCATTCCTACCATGCCCAACCTGTTGAAAGTGGAACCTCAAAAGGGGTATTTTCCACTATAAATTATTTTTTACCCAGGTTTTGTAGGTGAGTTAGAGAGGAGAGGGCAATCCTCCAAGGGAGGTACCAGGTTCAAATATCCACTCCACCAAAAAGCTGAATTGGGTATCCAAAATCCAATTAATAATGTTGGTACAGGCAAGGTTGGGTGCGACTCCCGGGTGAATTTGACGGTGTAGAACCCCCTGTTCATGGTCTCTTAGACCAAGATGGTCCGCAATGGGTTTTTCGCTTTAAAAAAAGAAAAAAAAAGTATAATTATCAAAAAATCATAAAAAATGAGATATATTTCTTTACTCCTATTTTTCTCTAAATATTTTATCTATATTCCACATATCAAAATCTAAAAAAAACTTATAGTCTCCCTCACATAAGGATGAGTTTTTTGGAAATTTGGTATACAGGCCTGACAAATATTTTCTTATCTTTAGTTTACTTTGGAAATCTCTCAACTTATAGTCTCCCTCATGTAAGGGCGGGTTGTTGAGAACCAAATTAAAATTGTTAACCCTTTGCATTTCAAAACCAATTCCCTTCTTGGCTCACAATACTTATAGTTTCCCTCTAGTAAGGGCAGGTACTATGATCCATTAAAGTTTTTTGGGAAACTAAAGCTCACAATCATAGGCCTCTTTATACTTATAGTTTCCCTCTAGTAAGGGTGGGTATATTTGAGTTACCTATTTTTGAAAAAGCTTCATTTTGTAATTGCATTTGCATTTTTGGAGTTTTAAAGGGGCAAATATTATTAATCTTAAATCCTAGAAAATGAATTCAATTGAGCCTCTCACCCCTCATAATTTTCACACTTGGAAACCTAAAATATTAAATCTCATCTCCCAAAAAGGTCTTACTCATTTACTAGAAGAAAATAAACCAGAATTTGATAAATAATATGAAATATTTGTTCATAAAGGGAAAATGCACGAAACTATGGGTATTATTAGCACTAATTTTCATGAAAGCTTGTGGTTTTATATTACAAATTGCAAAACTCGTCATGAAATTTGGGAGAAATTAAAAACCATTTTTGGAAAAGTAGATCAGATGAGATCAATGCAACTAGAAGTCACACTAACTTCTTTATCTCTTGAATATTTTAGTAGTATTATTGATTTCCTCACTAAGTTCAAAGAAATCCTCACTCAATATAAAGGTAGTGGGAAGACAAAGTCATAAGAAGAATACATTTATCTAATCCTTTCTAAACTAAATGGTGTTTTTCAAATATTTGCAACCACATTCATATCCACTAAAGACGATCTTGGTACAACCTTTAAAATTCCCTCTTTAGAAGAATTTTATGATAGATTAACTAGGGAAGAAACCAAAATTGCTAGATATGAAAACTCTTCTTCAAAGGCCTTAGTAGCCTCCACTTCCACTAAAGAAAAATTTAAAAAGAAGGAAAATACTCCCATTACCTGTACTCACTATAAAAAGAATGGCCACTCTGCTAACAAATGCTAGAAAAGATTATAGCAACTAGAGGCAGCTATAAAGGATTAAAATATATAAAATAATAAGCAAATTTGAAAAGCCCTTAATTTTCAAGGAAAAACTTCCAAATATTCCTCTAATTATTGGGTCCTATATTCTGGAGCAACTCATCACATTTCTGCTTCAGATAAGTCTTTTTCTTCTATCTCCTCTAGCTCTACTTACAACATAGAAGTAGGGGACTCCTCTTTCATTCCTATCAAAGGAAAATCGGATATAACCATTGATGGTGGCTCTATAAACAATGTTGTCTATGTTCCAGACATTGCCACTAATCTCCTATCCCTTTATCAAATTTGTACTTCTAGAAATGAGAAAACTATTCTCTTCTCCCCAACAAGATTTGAGGTAAGAGATTTTCAATTCCCTCACTCTCTTATAGCAAAAGGGTGTATTGATAATAAATCTCATATTTTTTACTTCAAAGGATTTCAAAATCCAAAAGGAGCCTCCTATTTTGTGGCTCATAGTAATCTTGAAAGTCAAAAATGGCATGAAAGGTTTGGTCATATTAATTATAACTACCTAAAATATTTGTGCACCCATAATATGGTTAAATGACTATCCATAGTATCTTCTTCTGACTGGGTTTGTCTTGGATGCGCTCTTGGAAAGCAACATCAAGGTCCTTTCCACCCAAGTAGTTCTCTAAAATCCTTATCTTCTCTAGAATTAATCTATAGTGACTTAATGGCATTTCCTAAAACATCGTTTAAAGGATTAAAGTATGCTCTTACCTTTATTTATGATTTATCTAGAAGGTCCTGGTTCTACTTCCTCAAATATAAAAGTGATGTGTTATCCCACTTTAAAATATTTAAAGTCTTCGTTGAAAATTAGGCTTCTTGTAAAGTCAAGAAGATTCATACTGATAATGGGGGGTGAATATTGCAGTAATGAATTCTCCATATTTCTTTATAATCATGGTATAATTCATCAACATTTTGTCTCCCAAATCCTCAAAAAAATGGCATTGCAGAAAGGAAAAACTGGACATTGAAATATATGGCTAATTGTATGCTCCATTCAAGAGATATTCCAAAAACATTTTAGGCAGAGGCTATTAACTGTGCAAATTATATTCAAAATCGCACACCTCATAAATACCTTGACCAAGTAACCCCTGAAGAAGCATGGTTTGGATTAAAACCAAATGTTTCCAATTTCAAGATTTTTGGATTTATTGCTTGGGCTCACATTCCAAAAAAGAAAAGGAAGGCTTTTGATAAGAAAAGAAGACAACTCATCTTTTTAGTTATTGTGAAGAATTGAAAGCTTACAGGCTTCTTGATCCCTCAACTCATGAGGTATTCTTTCATAGTAATGTCCAATTTGATGAAACATTCCCTTAAAAAGAACCTCCTAAGGACTCTTCCTCCATTGAGCCTTCTCCTATAGTAGAACCTCAATATTATGAAGAACCAAACCTTGAAGTTAATTTTGTAATTTATAATCAATATGAAGTACTTGTAACTCCTTCTAAAATTCTTTCAACTCCTTCAAATCCCTCTTATATGCCAAAATGGACTCGCACCATTGTTAAATAAGCTAATCCCCACATTAAAAATCTTCCTTCTAACAAATCATCCAACCCCATAGGATCTAGTCTTGTATTTCAATCCATTTCATTTGATCCTAAATCCTTCAAAGAAGCCTTAGGTATAAAGGAATGGAAATATGCCATGGATAATGAATTTTCTTCCTTGATAAAAAATGATACTTGGGATTTAGTTCCCTTACCTAAGGGAAGAAAATTAGTTCGATGTAAGTGGATCTTCAAAACTAAATATAGGCCTAATGGAGAAATAGATAAACTCAAGGCTCATCTTGTAGCCAAAGGTTTTTCTCAAATAAATGGTATTCATTATACATAAACATTTGCTCCTATTGCTAAAGTGGATTATGTTAGATTGGTTCTTGCTCTAGACACTTTTCATAAATGGCCAGTCTACAAAATGGATGTAAAAAGTGCTTTCTTACATGGAAATTTAAAAGAAGAAATATTCATGGAATAGCCCATTGGTTTTACTTGAGACTCCTCTCTGGTTTTTCACTTTAAAAATCTCTATATGGCCTCAAACAAGCCCCTAGATCTTGGTATGAAAATATGGACTCCTTCCTTCTTTCAACAGGATTTTCTCATTGTGAGTCTGATAATATAGTTTACATTTGGAAACTAAAGGTAATATCACCATTCTTTTTCTTTATGTTGATGACCTCCTTCTCATTGGTAGTAACCTCACTCACATTCAATATATAAAATATTCCCTCTTTAAAAAATTTGAAATGGCTGATCTAGGTCTAGCTCATTTCTTCCTTGGGATTCAAATAAAACAAAATAAAGAAGGGATCACCTTATGTCAACAAAATTACACTCAATATCTCCTTAAGAATTTTCAAATGACTGATTGTAAACCTTCTCCTATCCCCTTTCAATCTAATATTAATCTCAATATTTCTTGCTCATCCTATACTTGTGATGCTACTCTATATAGCCAACTTGTAGGTAGTCTGTTATACCTCACTCATACTCACCCATATATGTTATTGGGATCATATCAAGATTCTCTCATAACAATCATTTTAGTCATTGGCAAGCAACTAAAAGAATTATTCATTATTTACAGGGTACTACAAACTTTGGGCTCATCTATAAAGGAGACTGCATGGATATCATTGGCTATATAGATTCAGATTGGGAAAGATCAGTATATGACATATGTTCTACCTTTGGATATGTTTTTTGCATTTTCTCTTCTCTAGTAGTGTGGATATGCAAGAAACATCAGATAGTAGCATTATATTCTACAAAGGCAGAATACAGAGCAACAATTATAGCCAGTTAGGAAGCCCTTTGGATTCCTCAAATTCTCAAAGAATTTGGTTTTTTTCAAGAAGTGCCTATTACTCTATGGTGTGACAATCAAAGCACAATTCATATTGCACGTAATCTAGTTGAACATCAATGCACCAAACACATTAAGATCCACATGCACTTCATCAGGCAACATATTCAGAATGGGGATATAATTTTGGAATATATTCTAACATAGAATCAGCTTGCAGACATCTTCACCAAGTCATTTCCCTCTCCAAGATACCTTCAGTTGCAAGAGAAACTTGGAATGTTAAAACTGCATTGACAAAGAGGTCTTCCACCTCTCACTATATTGTACATGATTACCTAATCAGGCCTTCTTATCAAAATTCATATTTTATTTGTTAAAGAGAAGAATATTCACCATCCGAAGACAAGCCTCTTTCATACTTCTTTGCTTTTGATTGGTTGCTTTTCCCACTAGGTTTTTACAATCATTTCAAAACGAAGAGGTGATAGTTGATTTTTTCCCACAGGGGTTCTATACACCAACTATCTATGTTGTACATGAGTATCTAATCAGGCATAGTTTTCGGGACTCATTTCTAGAATCTCCCCTAGTATCACTTAAGGGGGGGTGTTAGAATGAGTTAATATTATCTTAAGTTCACTAGGGTACACACTTGAGTCTCCACTCCTCTATGTGTCAGTAGACCTCCAAGTTGTGTTTTCATCAGGTTTGATGAGTTATTGTAATCTAACGACTCTATTTGATCAACTCTACTATTTATACAGAGTTGATCCTAGAGATAAATCAATCAGTTACACTCTTCTCTTCATTTTTTGTGTAATACTTTGCATATCTATTATTGTGAAATTCTAACATAAATATTGTGGAAATGAAATGTAATATAAAATATATAATATTCAATATCTCTTGTTTATTTGATAAATGGATTAAGTGGAGACAAAAATAAATACATGTTGAATGATTCAACTTGTTCCAAAATGTTTCTTTATCATCAATTTTCAGTCATATAGTTTCTTTGTGATTCATTATTATAATAAAAAAATATTCAATTGGGTTCATCCTTCAATGGCTAGTTATGAATCAATGTACGTACATCCCAAAGGAATTCTTCATAACAAATATTCTGGATCTAGTTTAATGAGATCAATTCTCTAACTTGAATTTGCATGAAATATCCCATCAACATTCAAGGGTAGTAAAAATATAGTAAACCATTGTCCTATCACCTAAATTTAATAACAATAACAATCAAAATAGTTTATTTATGTATGTATTTATTTAAATATGTTAGCATCTCATTTTAATTTTTGGATAGTGTATTTTTTGCATGCAATAAATCACAAATAACACTTTCTTCTTGGTAAATTGCACATAATAGTTTTTAATTATTTCTATTGTTTAAAACCATAACACAAGCCTCTAGCAAGTAGCACTTCACTAGAATTTAAATTTAATATGAGCCATGCATTGACAACTTTATAATAGATGAAACTCATGGATATTTATATGACTTTGTTACTACATGATTTAGTCAATAGATGACAAGATCAATATTTACTTTTAGTTACTCTTTTTTTGGATTAAAATATTAAATTCACCTCATATGACAATATTTTTATTGAAACTCTAAAATACTATTCCAAAGGATAAATTATGTGATGAAATTATTTTTTCAGACAATAAATCTTCTCTAGATGGAAACTCTAGATGATAGATTTATCTCTAGATAAAAATTATTGTCTAGATGATAGTTTTTATTCTATATGACATCTCTAAATAGTACCTCTAGAAAACAATTCAACATGGTAGCTCTAGATGACTAATCTTATTTAAATAACACAATTTTATGGTACCATAATCTTAAAATGATAACAATAATGTATAATTATTCTTGTTCCACTCATGTGCATATTCATCATATAAAATAACAACAAGATACAAATAATATGACTTCCAAAACTCTCTCTAGTGTAGTACTCTATATAATATCAATCAATTGAAACTCATAGTTCTCCTACAAAACTATATATATATATGTATATATAAAATAAATTACTTTTGCATTTTCCTTTGCACTTTCTTTGGAAGACAAAAATAAATGTTGCTTCTAATGATATAAATTTTGTCTTTTTCTCTATTGTTGCTTCCACACTTATAAGAAACCTTTATGCTCCTCATATTTCTAATTTTAGCTGACATCAAAATATCATACACATCCTTATTTAATCTAATGCAACAACACATCTTAAGTTTCCTTTTCTATGAAAGGGTATAATCGTCAACCATCTTACTTTATCTTCAACTCAGGAATGATATCAACTATCATACCACATGTTGGACTAGTAGGATGTTAGATAATTTTTCATTAATCAAAATGATATATACAAAGAGGATGACAATGCTTGTTGTTTCTATTTGTCCTATCAACCACCTTCTCGGGAAAACTCCATAATATCTAACTATCTATATTACATGATGTGATAAATTCATAATATGATATTTCCAACATGTAAGCAATATAGGATAAATTGTCTCATCAATAAAAATTTCTTATACATGTTGAGAGAAATTTGGAAATGTAGTAGAATAGGCTAAAACAAGAATAAAACCAATATTAACTCAAATGAATTTCATGCACCTTTAATTAATAGTCACATTCATTTATAAATACATATCATAAATTTAATAATAGTTTTCCTTTAGGAAAAAATAAAATGTGCAATATAGCAATTTATGATTTTTTTAGCTACACCAACTCAAAGATGGAAAAAATCATCAATAGATTCAATAGATATAGTAGTGATAATGGTAGTAGTGGATATTATATCTAATTTAGTCGTTATTTTCCCTTGGACTATATATTTTTAATTACCTTATTGAATAATTATTTATGCACAAGTTTGAATTGTATGGAATGCTAAATATTATAGCTAGTATATATATCACATATTTTCTAGCAATTCTTGGATTAGGTTGTTAAGTTAATAGGAAATAATATCATAAAATTTTTAACAAACCACACTTAAATAAAATGAGAAAATAGATATGGTGAATAAGCTATTAGAATATGTGAATATTCTCTTAAGTTCACTAGGATACACACTTGAGTTTCCACTCCTCCATGTGTCAAGAAAACTCTAAGTGGTTTCTTCATCAGGTTTGGTGAGTTGTTGTAATCCAACGACTCTCAATGATCAACTTTGCTATTTATACAAAGTTTATCCTAGAGATAAACCAATTAGTTCCACTCTTCTATTCATCTTTTGTGTAATACTTTGCATATCTATTATTGTGAAATTCTAACATGGTACCAGAGTAGGATAGATTTTTCTAGTATTCTCTCTTGAAGGTTCTAGGATCTAATTCATTTACTTTGGATAATTATTTTTGGCTATCTTACTACAAAGTTTGCATTAGTATCCTTTTATCCATTGTTATTTTTTTTTCACTCTTTAAGTATATTTATTTTTAGATGTTGCATATTCTTGAATTGCTTGAGGAAATTTTCAAAGAAAATATAGCCATTTCCTTTTTTACACAATTTACCCTATATGAAGGCAATTTTATTGCCATTATTTTCAAAGGAAAATAACCTTTTTCTTTATTTTTTTCTCAACATATTCATATTGGTTTTCATATTCTAACACTTCTAGTTATTTCCTTCTTTTCCATTATTAAAAGGAAATATCACGAAATAACTAAAGTGTTATTTTAGAGATTGTTATATGAGTTTATATTTTATTGTGAGGATTTAAATATACCTCACTCATTATTGTTAACTCAAATTTTGATCTCACATTTTCTGACACTATGGAACTCAATGTTCAACTCGTTTATCTCAACGGTTCTCTCTCAACATTGATTTATGAGTTTCTAGTCATTGAAAAACTGCCACTCACATTGGCATAGTCTCCTTAAAGATCCAGTTCACACTCCAGTTGGTTCATTTTTTTATTGGGCCTCTAATCTTGTGTACTCCCATATGTACACCCATTTGATAATTTCCTCTCATAGTCTATTCACCGACACTCACTAAATCATATGGTATAAATCCCTTCTCTTAGAGTCATTTTGAAGTATCCTTGCTTTACATTTTTATTACACTACTCCATTTTACTAGAGATCTGTAGGTTCCTTCATCTGAAGTGCTCTTTGAATGCTATCTAATGATTTATGCAGTCTCTTGAATTCAAGCAACAAAAACACTAGCTAATGTTTTCTCTGCAGGGTTTCAATTTTTTGTTTATAGTGCTTACAATACATTTTATTTTGAAAAATGTTTTTATCTAAGGTATTTATGAAATATTACGCTACTCCATTTTACTCAAGATCTGTAGGTTCCTTCGGCTAAAGTGCTCTTTGAACTCTATATAACTATTTACGCAGTCTCTCAAATTCACTCAGCAACATAAGCTAAAGTTTTCTCTGTAGGGTTTCAAATTTTTGTTTAGAGAGCTTTCAAAAAAAAAAATTCTAAAAACAATATTTTTAAATGTTTTAAGCATCCTTTTTTATTACTACAGAGATAAGTTTTTTTAAAACCTTAGGTTTGCTCGTAGGTGGTAAGCTTCACCCATATGACCCTTTCGTGGGGTATCCTTTTATAACTCATTTTTCAGTAGGATATAAAGTTTACGCATGAAGCTATTTTTTATTCATTATTTGTGGTGTTAGGTGTTTGGGAGCGAATGCCGAAATCACACCATTGTGGTCTCTCTCGGCGGTTTTCACCTGTTCATGTTCCTTGGTTTTTTTTTACCTATTCACGTTCCCTGGTTTGGCTATTTAACGAAGGAGTCTGTATATTTTTATTTTTCGTATTTCTTTTCTTCCAATAAATCATCCAAATCGTAGTATGGTTTTCGATTGATTCGAATCTCCATTGTTTATGTATTTTGGAAAACACAATTTTTAATTTTGGGTCTCCCGAACGGCATAGCAAATATTGTATATAAATATAATAAAATATGAATTTTGGGGGGTTTTTTAGTGCATATTTTTGCATTGTTATGTGTAAAGGGGGTGTTCTTTTCTTTGCATATTATCTTTCAAAAGTTTATTAAACCAGATATCTAATAGTTTATTTTAATATTTATAAACATATATTTCACATATTGGTTTATAAAGGAAAATACTTTAACATTAGATATCTGATATTTGTTTTATTCAATTTACGATTTCAAATTTATTAATATTTCTAATATTTTATTTTAAATTTATAAACATATATTTCAAAAATTGGTTTATATAAGATATTTCATTTCAATTTTAGAAAACTAGAATTTGATTTATTGGATTATTTTAAATTCAATATCGTTTAGATTTTTTTAATTTTTATTTTTAAAGATATCATCATTTTTTTTTTTTTAAGTTTAAAACATTATTTAAATTACTTTCATTCCAAGTAAACCTCTAAATATCTTTTTTTTATGTTCCTTGTATCAAGGTCCTAAAAAATTGTAGTCTCCCTCACGTAAGGGCAGGTTTTTTGAAAACTTGGTATAAAGACCTGATAGATATTTTCTTATCAATAGTTTCCATTGGACATCTCTCAACTTATAGTCTCCCTCACATAAGGACGGGTTTTGAGAACACCAATAAAACTTGTTGCCCCCATGCATTTCAAACCAAAACCCTTCGTATGCTCACAATACTTATAGTCTCCCTCAAGTAAGGGTGGGTACTGTAATCCATTGAATATTTGGCAATCTAAAGCAAACAATAATAGGCCTCTTTATACTTATAGTTTCCCTCTAGTAATGGCAGGTATATTTGAGTTACCTATTTTTGAACAAGCTTAATTTATTTTTTTCCAAATTCTATTTTTGAAGCTTTAAAGGGGGAAGTATTAATAATCTTAAATCCTAAAAAAATAATTCAATTGAGCCTATCACCCCTCATAATTTTCACACTTGGAAACCTAAAATTATAAATCTCATCTCTCAAAAAGGTCTTAGTCATTTATTAGAAGAAAAACAACCAGAATTTGATAAAGAATACAAAAAATTTGTTCATAAAGGAAAAAGGCACGAAACTATGGGTATTATTAGCACCAATGTTTATGAAAGCTTGTGGTTTCATATTATAGATTGCAAAAATCCTCATGAAAGTTGGGAGAAATTAAAAACCTTGTTTGGAAAAGTAGATCAGATGAGATCAATGCAACTAGAAGTTGAACTAATTTCTTTATCTCTTGAATATTTTAGTAGTATTATTGATTTTTTCACTAATTTCAAAGAAATCCTCACTCAATTTAAAGGCAATGGGAAGACTAAGAAAGAAGAAGAATGCATTTATCTAATCCTTTCTAAACTAAATGGTTTTTTAAAAACATTTGCAACCACCATCATATCTACTAAAGATGCTCTTGGTGCAACCTTTAAAATGCCCTCGTTAGAAGAATTTTGTGATATATTAATTAGGGAAGAAACCAAACTTTCTTGATATGAAAACTCTTCTTCTTTAAAAGCCTTAGTAGCCTCCACATCCTCTAAAGAAAAATTCAAAAACAAGGAAAAGACTCCCATTACCTGTACTCACTGTAAAAAGAATGGTCACTCTGCTAACAAATACTGGAAAATATTACAACTAGAGGCAACTATAAAGGATCAAAATATAGAAAATAATAAGCAAATAGGAAAAGCCCTTAATTTTCAAGGAAAAACCTCCAAATATTCCTCTAATTATTGGGTCTTAGATTCTAGAACAACTCATCACATTTCTGTTTCAGACAAGTCTTTCTCTTCTATATCCTCTAGCTCTACTCATAGGATAGAAGTAAGGCACCCTTATTTCATTTATGTCAAAGGTAAATGGGATACAACCATTGATGGTAGCTCTATAAACAATGTTCTCTATGTTCTAGACATTGCCACTAATCTCCTATCCATTTATAAAATTTGTACTTTTGGAAATGAGAAAACTTTTCTCTTCTCCCCAATAGGAGTTGAGATAAAATATTTTCAATTCCCTCATTCACTTATAGAAAAATGGAATATTGATCATAAATATCATCTTTTTCACTTCAAAAGCTTTCAAAATCCAGAAGGAGCCTCCAGTTTTGTGGTTCATAGTAATCTTGAAAGTCAAATATGGCATGAAAGGTTTGGTCATATTAATTATAACTACCTAAATGATTTATGCACCCATAATATGGTTAAATGATTACCCCAAGTCTCTTGCACTAATGGTGTTTGTCCTGGATGTGCCCTTGGAAAGTAGCATCAAGATCCTTTCCACCCAAGTAGTTCTCTAAAAACCTCATATCCTCTAGAATTAATCCATAGTGACTTAATGACCTTTCCTAAAACATATTTTAAATGAGCAAAGTATGCTCTTATCTTTATTGATGATTTTTCTAGAAGGTCCTAGGTCTATTTCCTCAAATATAAAAGTGATGTGTTATCCCACTTTAAAATCTTTAAAGCCTTAGTTGAAAACCAATATTCTTGTAAAATCAAGAAGATTCATACTGATAATGGGGGGGAATACTGCAGTAATGAGTTCTCCATATTTATTTCTAATCATGGTATAATACATCAACATTTTGTCTCCCATAATCCTCAACAAAATGGTATTGCAAAAAGGAAAAATTGGACATTAAAATAGATAGCTAATTTTATGCTCCATTCAAGAGATATTCCAAAGGATTTTTGGGCAGAGGCTATTAACTATGCAAATTATATTCAAAATATTACACCTCATAAATCTCTTGACCAAATAACCCCTAAAGAAGCATGGTCTGGCTTAAAACCAAATTTTTCCAATTTCAAGATTTTTGGATTTATTGCTTGGACTCACATCCCAAAGAAGAAAAGAAAGAATCTTTATAATAAAAGAATAAAACTCATCTTTATCGGTTATTGTGAAAAATTAAAAGCATACAGGCTTCTTATTCCCTCAATTCATGAGGTATTCTTTTATAGGAATGTCCAATTTGATGAAACATTCCCTAAAAAACATCCTCCAAAGGACTCTTCCTCCATTGAGCCTTCTCCTATAGTCGAACATCAATATTATGAATAGCCAACCCTTGAAGTTAATTTGCTTATTGATAATAAATATGAAGAACCTGTAACTCCTTTTCAATGTCTTTCAAACCCTTCAACTCTCTCTTCTATGCCAAAATGGGCCCACACTATTGTTAAAAAAACTACTCCTTACATTCAAAACCTTCCTTCAAATAGATCATACAAATCCACAGGTTCTAGTCTTGTATGTCAATCTATTTCCTCTAATACTCAATCCTTCAAAGAAGCCTCAAGTATAAAATAATGGGAAAATGCCATGGATAACAAATTTTCTTCCTTGATAAAAAATAATACTTGATATTTAGTTCATTTACCTAAGGGAAGAAAATTAGTTTGATGTAAATGGATATTCAAAATAAAATATGGACCTAATGGAGAAATAGATAAACACAAGGCTCGTCTTGTAGCCAAAGTTTTTTCTCAAATAGAGGGTATTTATTATACAAAAACCTTTGCTCCTATTGCTAAAATGGATTCTATTAGATTGGTTCTTGCTCTAGCCACTTCCCATAAATGGCCAGTTTGTTAGATGGATGTAAAAAGTGTTCTTTTACATAGAAATTTAAAATAAGAAATATTCATGGAATACCCATTGGTTTTACTCAAGACGTCTCTCTTATTTTTGGTTTAAAAAATCTCTATATGGCCTCAAACAAGCCCTTAGAGATTGGTATGAAAATATGGACTCCTTCCTTCTTTCAACAGGTTTTTCTCATTGTGAGTGACAATACAGTTTACATTTGGAGAAGTAAAGAAAATATCACCATTCTTTTTCTTTATGTTGACGACCTTCTCCTCACTAGTAGTAACCCCACTCACATTCAAGATATAAAATATTCCCTCTCTAAAAAATTTGAAATGGATGATCTAGGTCTAGCTCATTTTTTCCTTGGGATTCAAATAAAGCAAAATAAAATAGGGATCACCTTATATCAACAAAAATACACTCAATATCTCCTTCAAAAGTTCAAAATGATAGATTATAAACCTTCTCTTACCCCCTTTCAATCTAGCATTCATCTCAATTCTTCCTGGTCATCCCCTCCTTGTGATGCTACTGTATACCGTCAGCTTGTAGGTAGTCTATTATACCTTACTCATACTCAGCTAGATATCTCCTATGTTGTTGGGAGCATTTCCAGGTTCTCTCATAACCCTCATTTTAGTCATTGGCAAGCAACTAAAAGAATTCTTCATTATTTGCAGGGTACTACACACTTTGGGCTCATCTATAAAGAAGACTCCATGTATATCATTGGCTATACAGATTCAAATTGGGTAGGTTCAGTAGATGATAAATGTCCTACCTTTGGATATGTTTTCTACCTTGGTTCTTCACCAATAGCCTAGTTATGCAAGAAATAACAAGCAGTAACATTATCTTCTATAGAGGCATAATATAGAGTAGTAGTTTAAGCTAGTCAAGAAGCTCTTTGGCTTTGTCAAATTCTTAAATAATTTATTTTCTTCCATAAAGGGCCTATACCTCTTTGGTACGACAATAAAAAATTAATTAATATTACACGTAATCCAGTTGAGCATCGGTCCACCAAAAATATTGAGATCCACATGCACTTCATCAAGAAACATATTCAAAATGGGGATATACACTTGGAATATATTATGACAGAAAATCAAATTGTAGACATCTTCACCAAGTCTTTTCCTTCTTCGTGTTACCTACAGTTGAGAGAAAACATGGAGTATTACAACTGCATTGAAAAAAGAGGTCTTCCACCTCTCACTATATTGTACATGAGTACCTCATCAAGCCTTTTTATCAGGACTCATTTTTTATTTGTTAAACAGGACAATATTCACCATCCGAAGACAAGCCTCTTTCATACTTCTTTGTTTTTTTATTGATGGATTTTCCCACTGGGTTTCTAGCATCATTTCAAAACAAAGGGGTGATAGTTGGTTTTTCTCCATAGGGATTTTTTCCACCAACTATCTATATTGTACATGAGTACCTAATCAAGTCTCGTTGTGGGGACTCATTTGTAAAAACTCCCCTAGTATCACTTAATGTGGGGTGTTAGAATATGTGAATATTCTCTTAAGTTCACTAGGATACACACTTGATTTTCCACTCCTCCACATATCAGGATAACTCTAAGTGGTGTTTTCATTAGGTTTGGTGAGTTGTTGTAATCCAACGGCTCTTAATGATCAACTCTGCTATTTATATAGAGTTGATCCTAGAGATAAATCAATTAGTTCCACTCTTCTCTTCATATTTTATGTAATACTTTTCATATCTATTATTGTGAAATTCTAACATAAACATCTAGGAGGATATTTGTGGTGTTTTACTTTAATGCACATTGGTTAAAATAAATACACTAAAAAAAGTAGTGTTGTAATATATTTTATCATAATGAAATCTAAGTGACTCTATTTCAAGCTCTTAATGGCTATCTCCATCCTCCACTATATAATATGCATCTAATATGTTAAACCAATAAGGTGTTGGATACATTTTCAATAGTGGTTTGATAATGATTTATTTATTTACAAAAAAATAGAAATATGAATTGATACTAAAATATTTAATATGTTATATTATCCTTTAACAATCAATTAAAACAAAAATATTGATTAAAACAAAAAGAACATAAAAAATTTATGACTCTTATCAAACATGCTTAGACCAAACTAAGTTTCAATATTTTTTAAAGTTCTACTATATAGAACTTTCCACTAGTATCTTATGGAGTCATAATTGAATGTTATCAATTATTTTGAAAATGTAAAAGCTTTAAATAATCTTAAATCATTGTTTTCTTATATATTAGAAACCTAAAATAGCTAGTTGTATTTTAAGTTATAGAAGAAAAAAATAATTATGGGTTTCTTTTTTGCTTTCTAAGCCTATATTGTTCTTTATAGTCTTTGTATCCATAGATAAGGATTTATCTTTTTCAAGAGGTTAAGGACTTCTCGACACATATATTTGAATAGAGTTACTTAGTTTATCATTAATATAATTTTTAAACATAATTGAAGAGTTTGAAATACAATGCAATAATTATAAATAATAAATTAATCATTATAATTGTGGTATTTTCAAAACCTCAAAATTATATTTTATTTCATAAAATAATTATTATACTTAATTCTTTTACTTTCAAATTGGTATACCATAGGGCTTTCTACAAGGAGACCAAGTCGTAATCATGAGGGTGGCCCTAGGTGGACTCTAAATCTTAATTAAAAAAAATAAAAGGTAGATAACTATATAATTTTAAATGAAATAAAATTAAAATAGAAATTCATATTTATAGACAAGGACAATCAATAACTTTATTTTTTCTTATAACATTTTGAAGAGGGTTTTGAAAGGGGCCCTATAACCTTTCACAATAGAATCCAAATAATACACATAATGGAGGCCCACGTAGAAAAAACCCTTAATATCCCAAAACAACATAGAACACTAAAAGAGCCATTATTCCAAAAGGGCACAAATAAAAACAAGGCCCAAACCTAGCTAGATTAAAAAAAAAATCATACCCACAATAGAATAGAAAATACATCCCTACTAGCCAATCAATTGTTAAACTGAATCCTTCACTTTAACAAGCCAAAACTCTTTAAATACAACCAAAAAGGATGGATTTGTGACTAGGAACTAAGAACTAACATCATCTTGGATGAGTTGAATAAGCTCCTTGGGGAATTTCAATATCCAAACCATTAGCTCATTCTATTGTAGATCTAAATTTGCCAGTAAGTTTGTCACCTTATTCCCTTCTCTATTATCAAAAATCTTGTTTGTTCAAGTTTATGGTTGTTGCTTGCACCATATTATCAATGGTCCAATTAGGAGCATGTTCTCTCAACAAAAAATTGATGATTTTGAGAGGATCACCCTCAATTTTGAACATACTATCTTGAAAATAAAGGAACCATTGAGAACCCTAAAAGGTAGCTCTAAGTTTCAGCAAAGTGGTTCATCTTGTGACCTAATTTTTTAGCAAACTCCCAAAAAATAACAACCAATAACTTTAAAGGAAAATAATAAATATAATAAATTTAAAAAATAAATAATTTATAACAAACCCATAATATATATATTAATGTAATTTTTTTTATAAAATTTATTTATATAATAAATATAATGAAAAACATTTAATGAATAATAATAATATAAACTATCATTCATTTCAAAAAAAAAAAATGATTAAAGATTTTATAATAGAAAAATTTACCTTTGTTACAAATTTTGTAAATGGTTATTTATATATACTCTCTATATACAGTGTTATCCATATATGATAAATTTTATCGTAGTTATTGCCTTTTGTCTCTCAAAATTAATTTATAATATTTTTTTTATTATTTATATATATTATTTTAAGGTTTTTTTTACATTTGTTTTCTAGTTATATTTTTAAATTTTTGGCAAATTCTTTAAATAATCTTTTCATTGCGTATACGGTATTACTAAACAGTAAAACTGATATTCTAATATTTAATTTTTTAGTTCATAAATAACTGCCCATAAATCTGGTTTCACATAGCACATATTCGTACTCTTATAAATATTATTGATGGGATTTATTACATCACTTGATTCTTAATGCTCATAATACCACATACTTTAACAATGCTTTGATTGTTGCACCTGGGGTGCAGCGTAACGGTTGGGGCTTTGGCTCTTCTTTGAAAGGTCTAGGGTTCAAACCACTGAGTGTCGGCGAGTGTGAGGGAGTGGGTATGTGGTGGCTTTGTGTTAAATTCTCTATTGATAAGTACAACATTCAGCTTTATGAGGGGTTATGGTTGGGAGGAGACTTCTCAGCCCTGTGCGTTGGTCATAGAGGTGTCTCACAGTAACCAAATTAAAAAAAATACTAAATTATTTAACTGTAAAACATCCTAATTTTGCTCGGATGACAGCCCTGTGTGTTAGTCATAAAAGTGTCTCCCAGTAACCAAATTTAAAAAAAACATAAATTATTTATCTGTAAAACATGCTAATTTTGCTCGGACGACGATGTTGCACTCGCTTTCTTAAACCATAACTACACGATTGGAATAACAGACTAGCTTCTTAAACCAGCACGGTTTTTGCATAGTCCATCTATTTATCAGCATCAGGCAGCATTGATTTAACCACTTCCTTAGTCTGCAAATTCTGCATCCATGTATGCAAGCATGGGCAGTTATCACTCTTAGGCATCTTTAAATACCTGTCCATAAATCTGGTTTCACATAGCTCATATTCGTCTTTTTACTCCTATAAATATTATTGGTGGGATTTACTACATCACTTGATTCCCTCTCACGGCACCCATTCTTAATGCTCATAATACCACATATTTTAACAATGCCTGACCGTTTACTTACCCTTGGAAAAGGATAGATAATTTATTTGACTTTAGTAAAACAGGCTAATTTTGCTTGGACGACAACCTTGCACTCGCTTCGTAAAACCGTAACTACACGATTGGAAGAACAGAATCGCTTCTTAAACCAGCACGGTTTTTGCACAATCCACCAATTAATAAGCATCAGGCAGCGTTGATTTAACCACTTCGTTAGTCTGCAAATTCTGCATCCATCTGTGCAAGCATGGGCACTTGTCACTCTTAGGCATCTTTAAACCAGCAACTCTTGTGTCTGACCGAACCACGCCATGGAAGGAGCGAGAAACACGTCCTTGTATTTCCGGATTTTCCCATCGTAGAGAATCCCTCTCTCCTCCAGCACTGCCAGTCCCTCCTCCATAGATATTCCCATTTGGGCATACTCCTCTTTCATCTTCTTCATCACGCTCACCTTTTCTTCCGGGCTCTTCAATTTAACAGTGAAAAGCTGGCGCCGTACCTCTGAAAACCAAATAAACAATGATTTCATTAGTAACCCTGGCAGAGTAATAATTTCTTGCAGAATACCGGTAGATGTTTTCCATACATTTTTGTCCATGAAGTCCGACCAGAAGAGAACGAGGTAACGGTCGTATGGATCCTCGGGTAGCAAGTGAGGGGAAGTAGGCCAGGCTTCGTCTATGTATTCTATATCGAGACTCGCAAAACGAGGACCTTCTTGTATACGGGATTGCTAGCCAGTAAGAGCTCGCTCTTATTACGAAGATTTTCTTCAACGTATTGGAAGGGGATGCCCTTGGCTGTGAGAGCCAACTCTACCCTCTTCAAAAACCCATTAAGACAACAAGAGAGGATAAGACATATGAGGAGTTATGAGATTGACTTAATAGTCACCTTAATGAACCACCATTCAACAACGGGCAATCATGACAATCTATTCATCATGCGTGCTCACTTAACTCATATATTTTTTATTGATTTTATCATTGGTAATGGTTTGTGAAAGAACTTTGATCACAAATTTTATTATTAAAAAAATATAGCATTTGACAACACCACATCTTCATTCATACTTACTCAAATATAAGGATAGTGACATTACCTCTGAAATCACATACACTTGCACTATGAATTTTGCTTTTGGTCCTAAATTTATAGATAAGGTCACCTACGGTGTGACCTCTATGGATTATTATGGTTTGTTTCTTGGAAAACACTATTAATATGATAGGAAAAGTCACTCTCATACATACAACATGAAAATAATATCTACCTCATCAAATATACCAAGCACACCAAAAAATTGATAATTAATTGTAGAAAAACAAGAAAATTGGTCAACTCATCTTCATAAGACCACATTATGATTAATTATAAAAAAAACCACAAAGTCTACTCTACCTACTACATTTGACAAATTATTGCAAAACAACTCATGTGTGTTTGAGGAGCCCTCCACATTGCCGTAGACAAAATAATTAATCATAACATCAATCAAGCATAGGAAGCTGCACTCATCTTCATACGACCATATTTAGATTACTTATGATAAAAAATTACTAAGTGCATTGTACCTACTACGTTTGACAAATTATTGCAAAACTACTCATGTGTGTTTTAGGAGCCCTAAACATTGCCCTAGATAGAGTAATTAATCATAGCATTGACATTGTTCCGACGACACTTCTTCCTAATGCTCCCATGTATAAGTAACCATTCCCTCAATATGATAAAATTAACATGTAAATCTAGGACCTATTGGCCAAAAGTTTCATTAAACATAGTACATCCCTTTGTGTCTCCCCCATTCTGCTTGTACTAAAAAAAATGGCACTTGGATGCTTTGAATTGATTTCAAGGTATTTAATAAAATAACAACACAAATCATTATACACTTTCCTACATTAACAAACTCTTGGATCAAAACCAAGGTGTGTAAATCTTCACCAATATCAATCTCAAAAGTAGATATCACCAAGTTTGCATTTAGGCCAAGGACACATTGAATACTACATTTAAAATTGAGATGGGTCTCTTTCAATGGATTGTAATACCTTTTGATCTCATAAATACTCCTTCCATCTTCTTGAGACTCATAGATGAAGTATTTAGGGATTTTTTTGGATAAATTTGTAATTATTTACTTGAATGATATTCTTTTTTTTCTCTTACTTGGAAGGTTCACCTTGAGCAAGTTCTTTCCACCCTTCACAAGAATCAACTTTATGCCAGCCTTCCCAAATATTCAGGTGAACTTCTATTTCCTATATTGGCTTTGTAAACAATGAACATGGTATTCAAGTGGATCCCATTAAAGTTGATATTCTCCCTAACTAGCCTATTCATATTACTATCATTGATTTACAAATTTTTCTTAGCAAATTTCTATCACAAGTTCATTTATGGTTATTCTGCCATTACTACCCCCTTGCACTAATTAACAAAAGTAAAAGTTGTATTTTGTTGGACACAAGACCATGCTCATGTATTTTCTTCATTGAAGAAGAAGTTATATTCAACCCTTGTTCTTGTCATTATTGATCTCTCGTATCCATTTGAAATTAAAATAAATGCATCATAGTTTGTTCTTAGCATCATGTCTAAACAAAATGACCATCAAATAATTTATCATTATACAACTTTATCAACTAAAAAATAAAATTAGTCTAAATATGATAAGGATTTATATGCATTAGTTCAAGAAATCAAGTATTGGTAACATTATATTCTTAAAAAGGAACCATTGTTCAAACTAGCCACTTACCTCTCTAGTTTCTGCAATCACAAAATAAGATAAAAAAAAGCTTATCACATGAAGTGGACCTCATATTATAATAATTTCATTTGGTCATCAAGCACAAAAAATCAATAAAAATAAAATGGTATATTGTTTGAGTCACCCTCCTACAACTCATGCCTTGATTGTTACAACCAATTCACACAAGTTTTTACACTTGGACTTCTTAGTATGCTTATAATTCAAACTTTACATAGGTTTACCAACACCTTCAACATCCTACCTCTTTTAACTTGAGCTCTTTTTAGGATTACCACATCAAGAAAGGGTTACTCTATTGGTTGACTAAACTTTGTGTACCTCATGAGCATTGGTTATCTCTTATTAAGTAGGTACATTCTAAACTTTATGGTGGACATTTTGGTAAGCAAAAGCCCTTCACCACTTACAGTGTTTCTTTTACTGGCCTCATATGTAGTGATATATTATGAGATTCCTAATATAGTGTGTTGTATGTTGCCATTATAAGATAGCTAATAGGAAATTAAGCCTCAACAAGTATTTATCCACTCCTTATTGTCCTTGAGTGATCATCTCCATAGACTTGGTCAGTGGCCTCCCCATGACAATCCATCTGCATGATTGTGTTTTTGTACTTGTCGACCATTTTTGTAAAATGGCTAAGTTCATCTCATGCCATAAGACCAAACAATTTAATACAGTTAGTTCAAATTTTCATTGACATTCTCTACTATTCTTTTAGTCTTCTCACCAGCACCGTGTCTTACTGTGATTCCTATTTTATAGGTCATTTTTTGGCACTCCTAGAATTATTATGCCTTTAGATTCTTATGAAGGAGAAGGTGGCCTTGTTATATCTCTAGTTGTACTTTGCATCTTAATTAGAAAAAATCAAACAAGACATATTAAGATAGAATGCTTTTTTAAATGATATAAAGCTAAAGTTAAAATTCAAGTTGATGGACAAGAGAATCAATAATTTAAAGAAAATTTTAAACCATTGAATAATTTATAACAAGCCTACGAGTCAGGCTGGCATAAGATTTGATAAATAAATAAGTTGTATGATAAACATAATGGCAAACATTACATGAAAAATCATAACATAAAAAAAAAATTCAAAAATAATAAATGATGTTATTACAGACAACTTTACTATATGTAATATTGTCTGATGTAATATATATAATATTTTTTGATGTAATATATAATATTGTTTGCCCAAAAACTTCCACAAGGACAAGTTGGTTAATGAAGTTTATGCTCCAGAAGAGAAGAGGCTATTGAATGGAAGAATTCTATGATCGACAAGCTGAAGTTGATGGAGATTAAAATGTGTGCAAGATGGGGTTCGTTGAAGATATCAATTGACTACTCAGAAGAAATGCCTAGGTTAGCTGGAGATGTGGTTCGATAAGTTGGTTTGTTGGTTTAGAACTTTCTCAGTTTTATCCTCGTCCCTTTCTAGTTCTTCGCTTCTCTCTCCTTATTTGCTTTTTTGTGCTTTCTATTTTTTGATGTTGTCTTTAGACCCTCTCCCTAGTTGGGGTGGTCTCCCGTTGGTTTGGGTTTGCTCCTAGTTTTGTTCCAAATTTCTTGGAAGTTTTGTTTCTTTGGAGAGGCTAGGGCTCTTATCACAAGGATTAAAATTGCAATAGAAAAGGGATGGAAACATATTTTAGTTGAGGGGGATTCACAAATTATCATCAATGCTATCAATTAAAATGGATGTGGGGATTGGATATTTATAGAGAAGGAAATTAGATAGTAAATAATTTAGTCAATAGTGATGTTGATCTTCAACTTGGTGAAATTCAAATTTTAGAATACAATAGGACAAGTGAAATTGTATCTCTTAATCAAAATTATGTCTAGGAGTTGATTGTGAAAACATAACACTTTGAAGAAGTTGAAGAATACTTTTAATAAAAAATAAAAGAAAATGATAAAAAGGCATTCTAGAGATGGTTTAATTGACCTAGCCTCTCCTAGACTAGTTTCTTTGGAAAGTTGAGGGATCCCGTTCAAAACCTTTTTCTTTAATAATATTAAAAATATTTATATTGTGTCTTTATCTCTAATCTTTTGTATTATATTTTCAGGTTTATTTTTTTAAGTGCTTTTTCTTTCTTATTTGTTTTTGAGGAATATATTTAAATTTTAGACAAATTCTTTCATGAATCTTTTCGTTGCATTGCATGTAACGCTATTAAGAAACAGCGAAACTGTTTCTAGAAATCCGGTTTCACATAACTCATATTTGTCTTCTTACTCTTACAAATATTATTAGTGAAATTTATTACATCATTTTATTCTTTCCCAATAAACATTTTTGACATTACCTGCCCTTCTAAAAGGATAGAAAAATTATTTGACTGCTAGTACAACATTCTAATTTTGCTCAGAAAACGACAACGTTGCACTCGCTTTCTAAAACCAAAACTACGCTATTGGAAGAACAAACTCTCTTCTTAAACCAGCACGGATTTTGCATAGTCCATCAATTTATCAGCATCAGGAAGCGTTGACTTAACTACCTCGTTAGTCTGCAAATTTTGCATCCATCTGTGCAAGCGTGGGTAGTGGTCACTCTCAGGCATCTTTAAACCCAGCAGCTCTTGTATCGGACCGAACCACGCCAGAGAAGGAGCGAAAAACACGTCCATGTATTTCAGGGTTTTCCCATCATAGAGAAGCCCTCTCTCTTCCAGCACTGTCAGTCCCTCCTCCATAGTTATTTGCATTTGGGCATACTCGTTCATTTTCTTCATCATGCTCACCTTTTCTTCCGCGCTCTTCAGCTTAACAGTGGACATAACACCCCGTGCCTCCGCAGACTACAAAACCAAATAAACAATGATTTCATTACTAACCCTGGCAAAGTAATAATTTAATGCAGAAAACCGGTAGATGTTGTTTTCCATATCTTTTTGTCCATGAAGTCCGACCAGAAGAGCACAAGATAACGGTCGTATGGATCCTCTGGTACAAAGCGAGGTGAAGCAGGCCACGCTTCGTCTATGTATTGGATGATATATCGAGATTCGCAGATGGGTTTCCCCTTGTGGATGAGAAAAGGGACATTCTTGTAAACGGGATTGCTGGTCAGTAAGAGCTCGCTCTTATTACGAAGGTTTTCTTCAACGTATTGGAAGGGGATGCCCTTGGCTTTGAGAGCCAGCTCTACCCTCTTCGCGAATCCGCTCGCCCAGAAACTGAGTAACTTGACTTCTTCCATTGCAGTGATCAATGTTCTCCGTATATGGCTTCCACTCTGAGATTTGTTATATGGCCCACTAGACTTGAACTTCGTGTCGGCTAATTGTGGATTAAATAATGCAAAGTATGGTTGCCCGTTGCCTTGCAACACAAGGAAACCTCCTTCTTCGCATTAAAAGAGGAAAAAACATCAGAGAGCGTAGTTGCATCTAACCGTTGCCTTGCAACGCAAGGAAACCTCCGTCGTCACATTAAAAAAGCGGAAAAAAACGTCAGCCAGCGTAGGTAAGTGTTCGTTTCATCGCCAAAACGAAAGGAACGCGAGTTTACAGTATTTTCTTTTTGTCCTTCCTCAATTGTCAAGTGCTTTTGAGCACGTCACCCCATGTCAAAGAAAATCTAATCTAATGTATTAATTGTGCAATTTACTATTTTTAAAGATAGAGATGACGATGAGGTTCATCAATTGATTAGGACGACATTTAAAAAACCGCAGCTACTACGGATGTGGCTAAAGATGTGTTGGATGATCTTGATGTTCGTACTGTTTGTCTTACTTTGAATCCGGTAATGGTTCCATAATCTAATTCGGAATTTTTTTTTTAATATTTATTTCATATAATCTTTTTTAAATAGATTTAAGTTAAAATAAAATAAAAATCAATCATATTAAAGCCTTAATATTTTTCTCTGCTAAGGAAAAAATTATCCATATGGAAGAGGACAAGTGATTTGGTTATATATATATAATTGAAACAATTTTATCATAATATTTAAATAAATTATATAATATATTATATTATCTTTAAAATTAAATTTTTTACTTAAAGCTAATATTTTTAACCATCTCATTTAATACTATTTAATTAATATTTTAAAACATATATATAATAAATTAGAAAAAATATAAATTTTAAAATTTATGTTAAACCTCAAACACTATTTTATAACCCATATGACCAATAAAACATGAGTTAATATTAAGTGCAACTATCAAGCATATAATATCAACCATTTTTTATTAAAGAATCTTATAAATTGTATCATTTTTAAATTATTTAATTATGTTTTAATGTTGTATTTATTTAAATTAAAGTAATATTTAAAAACAATATATATTTTTAGATTAAAACTTATATTTTAAACAACTTTTTTATATGAATTATATAGAATATAAATGGTTTTACTATATTGCATCTTAATTTTATAGATTTTTTAGTGACATATTTAATTGGAAAGTTGACATAATTTTCTTTGTTTGTGGGAAACATCCTAGAAGGGATGTCACTTTTGGGTAAGATCCAAGGAGGCATGGGTATCGTTTCCATCAAAAATGCCCAGGGTTCATACTTGGCCTACCACCTTCCACATTTGATACATGCAAGGAGCATGCCTGCAACAATACAAAACAAGAACACATGAAAACAAACACACAAAAATCTAAAATGAAAAAACATACTCCTTGAGTGTGTCAAAAATAAAAAGCACAACCAAATACACGCATAAAAAGAATACAAAAAACACAAACCACAATAAACAAAAACACAAACCACATAGAGAAACATAATTAAAAATACACAAAATAAAATAAAACGATGAAAAAAAATAACACCAAATTATGAAACACATAGAAAAACCACAAACATAGCAAAAAAAATAATACCAAAAAAAAAATAAAAAATAAAAAAAATACACCAAAAACAAAAAACCATAGAACACGAACATGGAAAAATAAAAAAAACAACAAAATAAAATAAATCCAAAATAGAAACAACAAAATGAATAAAAAAAACCATAAACAAAATCAGTAAAAACAAATACAACAAACACTAAACCAAAAGAGCTATTGACAAATCAAAAAAAAAAAAACATTAAATATAACAAAGCTTAACAAATTACCAAAAATATTAGGAATTGCTTAGCAAAATAGCTAAAGCTTCCAACATTTCCATAAAGAGACTGACTATAAACCTTAGGATTATGATATCCTTATCCTTTTATTCATATCTTGCTTAATTCTAGTTGGGACTATAGGTTGGTTACTTGGAGCCATTACACTACTATTAGAATTTGTATGGTCTTTTTGAGGATCCATTTTATTTGTAGTTTGAATCTACCCGTTTGTTTTGCACTTGTGTCGGTTTTCTACATTGTTTTTTTTTCTTTACTATTATTTCTCAGCATCAAGGCAAGCTCTTTTAATGATTTCTCATCATGCAATCCTTCTTGTTTCCTCTCTTAATTAAACTATATTTCCATAATAACTATTTCTATTTTATAATCCTCGTCATCTGTTTGCTCATCTATGGGGAGAATTTCACAGGTGTTAGTTGAAATTACTATTTTCTCTTTTGTTGCTATTTTTTCTTTGTGTTTTTTGTTTAGATATAGGAAACCCTGCCAAGTCCCCATCCTCTTAGTCTTTGTTAAGGATCTTATGTGCACAATCCTTGACTAGATGGCCATATTCATGATAAATTTTACATCTAAATAGAATATTTTTATAATATACTACTTTCTCCTATATTTATTTCCCATATTGTAAATTAATCTTCTCTAGAAGTGGTTTGTCATAATAAATAAAAACATAAATCCTTGTATTCATCATGTAAACTTCTAAGTAATTTCCAATTGTTGTGAATAAATTTGGATTCTAGTATTCTATCGGAAGACCAAATAAACACACTCAAATAGGGCAATTGATGGCATTTATTCCTCAACTTTGAAATTGGTATGCCAAGGCTTCATGAAGAGCCCTACCCTACCAAAATACCATGGCCCCCCTTGAAAAGCCCTATCCTCTTATTTAACAAAAAATAAGAAAATAATTATTAGGGTAAGTAAAGATTTGGAACTTACCTTTAGTGCTCTAGTTTTTGGCATCCTATTGCTTGAAGGTAGCAAGAGTCGGTCGAAATCCCATGAATCGACAAATTAGACCTTTTATCTCTATCACATCTATTCTTTCCTGGACATCCATTATTTCCAAAATCACTGCTAGGGATCCATTAGTTGCTTTCATGCAACCCATCTCTGTTTTTCTTGAATCAATCTTTGGCATACTCAATGGTTTCCTTGGCAATCATTGATTTTTTTCTCCTCTTGTTTGAGGTGGTCTTCCATTAATTGCTTCTTTAAAATTCATTTTTGGCTCAATGCATGCATCTTTGTTGAAACCCTCCATCCATAATCAAATAAATCCTACTTTCATCCAAGCAAACAAACCCTAATTTTGTTCAATTAGGACCCTCACACCAGCAACCATATAACTAGGTTCACATTGCATGAAACCCTAGATTTGAATTGGTTCACATATTCTTAGCTCGAATCGGTTTGCACATCTATTAGTACCACTTCAACCATTCGAAATAGTACTACAAATTACCTATAATGTATTGCATCCATTCCTACCAGGTTTTTAGTTTTGTAGCTTCCTTTGCATGGTGATCGCCAAAACTTGAGTCTACAAATAAAATTGACCAATATTATATTATAATCATCTTAGACTAAAATTAGTTGACATATTTAACCATTTTAACTTACAACGCTTAATTTATAACACTAAATTATTGTGTTGTTTTTTATTTTTTATTAAATTAATTTATATAAAAAATTACTTAAAATTAAAATAATTTTATTATACATTAAAAGTATAATAATTTAAAACACATAGAACAAGTAACTAATTATTTACAATAAATATAGCAAGCAATTCATTATTTATGCACTTATAGCTTTTTATGCTTAATTCAATATAAAATTATAATTGATAATTTAAATGATTTTTATATTTGGATTATTATTATGCACATTATGCATATAAAATATAATTCAATGAAATAATGACACTCAATAATAATTTAAAAAATAATAATTAATAATATTTTAATTAAATAATATTCTCTTACTTACCAAAAAAAATATATATATATTTTAATTAAATAAAATTATAAAAAAATATTTAAATAGATTAAAATTATATAAATTATTAGAATATAATAAATTTAATATTTATATTAATATATTTTTAGTTCTAACAAACATATATAATAATACTATACAAATAAAAATGTCAAAGAATATTTGAACACGTGGTGGGGATAGTAGATTTATACATCATAAGCTAATTTTTCAATCTGATGAATAGACACCTCTTATAGCAATATGGTTGAATGAAGGAATTTAACTTGAGGTAGCGCATGGATCTAGGATTTAATGGTAGTAGACCTTGGGTCTATTATAATAATATTTTTGATCTTCTTAATATTTAAATTGTTAGAAGCCCTAGGTTTGTTTCCTCATTACAACATGGTTTTTAGGACATCTAAGGTTATTTTCCTCAAGAGGCTTGGTGGAAGGGCTAGAAAAAAACTTGGAGTTTCATACCATAGTCTAAGGTTCCAATCCCACAATTAAGATACCTTATAGACACATGGTGACATGTAGAAGGGTGGGTGAAAATTACGGTAATGCGTGGACTACTAGTTCAGTGTAATCATCTTATAAATTCAATCCCACATTCATGTCCTATTTTGAATTGATGCCAATGCTAACTTTTTGATTTGATAAATCATGTTAATCGAATATGATAGGTTATTTCTCATTAAAGAAGCTCAATTTGATGCTTTTATAAGCAAATAGGATGGTGCATATGTATAACGGATGATTTACCCATGAATGTGATGTTTTTGTCTTACAAAAAATTCAAATCTATGATAAAATTGTTGGAATATATTAGATTATTTGGTACATGCTAACATACCCCCATGGTACCTTCATGGTACATTTGTAAATATGTAATAGATTAGGGTTGAGTCAATACTTTAGAAAGTGAGTTATATTTCCCCTTTTATGTAAGTGTGAATGTGCAAGAAATGCACATGTGTCATGTTAATATGTAATATATAGGAAATGCACAAGTGTCTTGAATTTCAAAGTGCAAATATGTAACATGAATATGTGCACAAGTGTCATATATTAGGTGTACAAGTAGAAGTATAAGAATCATGTATAGGTGTGAATATGTTATAGAGTCAAGTGTTCATCAAGTATGCATGTGGCAAGTAGATAAACCAAGAGTCATGGGACTTGGCATATGGAAAGAAATAGTCAAGTATCTAAAAAGTCACATTACTATAACTATATTATAGAGATAATGCTCTATAAGGGGATATATCCAATACAATTCATATATATTACTATCTAATTGTAAGAGTAAGAGGAGCAATAAAGCTTGTATACATTTTGAGCAATTATTATTCAACTCAAAATTATGGTAAATATTATGGGACCCACCTATTATCCTCTTATCTTAGTATTTTTTAAATTTCCAACCAATAAACTACTTTATTTTCTTCTCTATATGTATGAATTATTTTGGTCTCCTCAATTGTCTAAGCATATAATCAACCTATTGGATAATTTCACTTACCTTCCCACTTATATTTTTCTTTCATTAAGACTATTGACTATATTAGATGAATTCTCTTCCACTACCAACTTTTTGATTTCATAACTTTTATCAATTTTATTCCTTCATAAACTACTCTAGATTCTACTACATGAATGGTTAGAACCCCATAGAATCCACAATACTATCCCATTATAATACCTTTTTTATTCCTAATGGAACCCACCTCTTGCTTTTATTGGGTTTCCCTTTGATGCATAGTAAAAATTCAATTTCATCCATGTCTCCGTTTATGTTTTCCATCTTGCTTCTTTTCTACTTATCTCTTGTAGTGAATTTATTCCCTCCTATACATGTCCACCATTTTCTTGCTATATTTTCTTCTTCTTTATTCTATCTACTACTTCATATTTTCATGAAACAAACATTATCACTAATGATATCATTAATACCCTACATATTTTTGTTTTTTGACCATTTTCAATCATAAAAACTCTCATATTCCTTTCTAACCATAATCAAAGTGGAATGGTATTAAATCCCATATGATATTTAGTTTATCACCTTTGAATGGTATATCCTATTTATGGATATAGTCCAACATGTTGTCTAGCACCATCCAACAAATTCCTAATTTTTGTATTATTCTTGAGAAAACTTTCATTGAGTACTTGCTTTATAGGAATATTTGATTTATTCATTCCCTTAATTTGATATAGTGAACTTATATTAATTATTTGGAATCCTCTCTTTCTAATTTTATTCATCATTAGTGTTTTTTTGACTTGCATCCACAAAAATATTATCATTTTTGGTGTTGTCTCTTAATTCAGATCATTCTATGAAGTATTACCATATTTTTTGCCATCCATACTTCATATAATTACCTAACATTAAATGCACCCTCTTCACTATACCACCATATTATGGCATCTCACTTGATTATATTAATTAGGAAGTAACATCTTAGTTTGAGAATGAGCATCCTGTACAGTTCATTTTGAGAATTACCCTCCAACTTCTTCCATCCTATATTTATTTTTTTCCTTTCTATTAAATCTAGTACCCTACTTCCATACATAATTTTTACTTCATCTCTAATTATTCTTAATATATTATACTTGACTAATGATACATTCTCCAACCATGCATCCTCCCAACACTTTATCTACTTTTCTTTTTTTCCATTTTTTTCCTCTCTATAGGACCTTCATGCCTCTTACTCTTTAATTCTAAATTATTGAATGCTTGCATGAATCTTCAATTGTTAATATTGTCTCTATTTCATTGTTTTTAAAATATTTACTCTTTAATATCTTCACTTACAATGAATCACTCTCTTGCATTATTCTCCATCCTAAAGTGTGCAATTCATTGATTGTACATTCTCCACTTGTCTTAGGAGAGAACCTTTTTGACCTACCAATTATTTTTGAAGCTTATCATCTAATGGGTACCATATACTCTTATTTACTATTTGTAAGAATAAAAACACCTCCAAGTAGATTTTTGGAAGAGATTATATGTTGCATTCTAATATTTTAGAATTTTTCCTATATTTATTATCAATTGTGTTTATAAAATACATCTTACTCTTCTCTAGGTTGATCTCTTATTGTGATGTCTGCTAATATAATTCTAAGATTATTTTTTTCCTTTTTCTTCCTTAATAGTTTCTTCCCCTCAAAGAATTGTGTTGTCCATAAGTTGTTGATGGGTAGTCACCCCTATGGTCGAGATCAATATTAGGCCTATAATTTATCCAAAATTATGAGATTTATTTATACATATGCCCAATTAATCCACCATTAGAATGAATAATCATGTAAATAAATGATCCCCCTTCCTTAATCCTATTTTACTTCTAAAATATCTAACTAGACTATCATTTATTAAAAGAGAGAATTTGGGGAAGGACATATAATTTCTCACCCAAAATCTCAACCTTCTATTGAATCCAAATTTAGATAGAATTTTGTCCATAAACTTCCATGATACTCTATCATATGCTTTTTGTATGTCCAAATTTAATACCATTCCTTCCTTACCACTTCCTACTATTGATTTTAGTACTTCATGAGTTGTGATAATTCCATCTAGAATTTTTCTTTCTTGGACAAATCCTCCTTGTTGTTATGATATTATATTTGGAAGGATATTTTTAAACCTTATTACTATCACCTTTGTGATTATTTTATAAATGGAATTGCACAAGCTAATTGGTCTATAATATTTGAAACATTTTCTTCCTTTTTGGGGGGATACAAATTCATTCAAGGAATTAAAAATGAGTATTCATAGAACCCTAGATTTCACCAATAGTTTTTAAAACAAATTAATAATATTGGACTAAATATTAGTGTAGTTTTTGTGTAAGAAGGACAACCCATTTCTTATAAATTTGCCAAATCAAGGCAAAATATTCAAAATATAGTATAGTAAATTAAATGCCATTAATTAGACATGCAATAAATAAGTAGATACAATGATGTTTAGTTTCTTTATAGGTATGTTAAGATAAAAATAAATCATAAAAATCTCAATTAGTCATAAAAATAAAAAATGTAAAAGAGAATATTGCAACGTGTTCCCTCTTATATAAAGTAAGACCCTTCAATATTATATACCATATATGAGATTCTATCATTTGATGGATGTAGTAAGTTAATAATAAAATCAATATATAATAGCTATATGCATCAGATTTATTAGCATTAACAAGGTTTATCCTCTTATAGAATATTATCATAGAAGGATAATTTTTCATCTAGAAAAAATAGTTGTACATTTGCAATTAATAACTATTAAAGATATTATGTTTAAGGAAATTCATGTATATTTAATTAATAATCAATTTAATCCTACATACAAATCATTAAATTAACAGTATATTTCCTCTATGAATAAATAAAATATGAGATAAAGAAATTTTATGGATGTTTTATTTTTAAGTTACACTTGCTCAAAGATAGAAATAACTATTAATGGATTCAATAGGCACAATAGTGATAATAGTTGTAGTTTATGGGATATCTAAGTTATTATTCCCTTTGGTCCATATTTTTTTATTGGGGTAAAATTAGGGTTTTTGAAAGGGCCCAAACCCTTTTACAAATATTCATATACTTTCTTACAACAACATCCTACATCTATTATTCTTTTTATTCTAGCTACATCATAATTTTTAAACATTAGCACATTCATTGCATTGAATATTTTATTTATTCATATTATATACTCTAATTTTATTACATTCATAAGCTCCAAAACATGGACCCTCGATAGACAAGTCTGTAGATCTTTAAAAAAATGAGCCCTTTCCCATAGCTCTCTAGAAAAGGACTTATCTTCAAAAAAGCAACCCTCATTGGACAAATATTTTAGAATTCTTACAAATACAAGCTAAAAAATCAATGATATCCAAAGAAAATGGTCCCACATCATGCAGTTCCACAAATATTAAAATTTACTATGGATATTTTGAACATAGAAACTTTCACCCCTTGGATTTTCATTATAAATGTACTCCTTAATTTTACATGAGATGGAGGACATCTTTATGTACACTATATATTGCTATCCATATTTCATATTCCTCTCTATGAGATTCCTATATGGCTAGCCAGTTAGCCACCCCATTTCCTTATCTATATATATGTTCTACTTGAAATTCATCTAGTGCATTTAGGTATCTTATTGTGTGTGTTACCATGTTTGCCTCTCTTAAAATATCTAGTGACCTTTCATTTATGGAATTAATAATATTCAATTAGTATCCCTCAATTATTAATCTCTTAGCCCCTAGTTGATCTATCATCTTTACCAACATTTCTCTAGCTTTAGCCTAACGACTAATCATTATATCTAGGCATTCACCCATGGATCCAATCACCATTCATTGGCTATATCTTAACACTCCTCTAGCCTTACCTAAATTTCCTTTAGAAGCCCATATAAATTTAGTTTCATCCATCCTTGTGTTGGTAGTTATCACTTGGTTAAATTTCTCAATCTTCCTCTAGGACTCACATTCACCCAATTGGATATAGGTTCCAATTTGTGCTTACTTTAGATTCCTTCATTGACTTTATACTCTCGTGAACTTTCATTTCTTGAATATTCTCCACTATGGCCACTATGATGTATTCATTATTCCTTGTTATAGATCTCTTATCCTCTTTAAAAAGCCTTTTATTTCTCTCTAACAAAACTCCCCATGCATAATGAAAAGGAATAAAATCCCAAATTTGATTCATTCTTGGGCTTTTAAAAGTATTCTCCCACTATTTTATCCATATTTTTATGTTATAAGGTATCACCCACCACCAGACTCATCTTCTCTATTATATCATACAATATTTTAAGGGAGTAATTACATTCTAAAAATATGTGATTCAATGATTCTTTGTGATCTTCACAAAGGTAACATCTATTATGGAATTGGAAACCCATCTTATAAATGTTGTCTATTGTTAATATCTTATTTTGGAATATTAGCCAATAAAATTACTAAATTTGGAATGGATTTAATTTCCCATAATTGGTCCCATTGAAATCTACCCTCAAGATTTTTATGTGATGGATCATATGTTGATTTAACAATGAATGATCCTTATTGAGTAGATCCCCATGCTATTGCATCCTCAATCAAATTGGTGCTTACATATTATACTCTTAATTTAGTTGTTAATTTTTGGAGCTCATCCTCAGGTTGATTATGGATTTTTAGATCTTTCCAACTCACCTCTCCTCCTTTCATTTTCAAATAATCACTCACCATTTTCTCATGATTTTGTACTAGATCTATTTTTATACTTGCTAAAATATCATTCTTCACTAATGGGTAATTATATATACATGCATTTTTTATAAGTGGATAAAACTTCCATTCCCTATCTTCCATTGGGTTCCTTTCCATAGCAACTATCTACCCTTCAATATCAGGTTCCATAATGAATATCCTCCCCAAGGATCTAGTGTCATAAAAAATATACTCTCCTCTTGGATGTCAAGGTATTTATCTCTTCAAATTTTCACCCATAAGGCATGTCCCTCCGTCACTAACCTCCATACCATATTTGTGAAGAATGTGTGCTTATATTGAGAGGGGTGGTGAATAGTATAAAATAAAACTTTTTGCTTTTCAATCCATATGATAACATCAACAATATTAAAGAAGTAAATATCATACAAAACATCATACACATAAGAGACATTATTTAACGTGGTTCACCCAATGTGAGCTACTCCACTGAGAAAATATTCATTATAAAATTTTCTCAAATAAATTCTCTTGGGAATCCTTTCCATATTACAATGTTTATGGACCTTTTTCCAAAGGATAAACCAATACCCTAATAAAGTTCATGGATCTATATCCACACGGGAAATCCTTATCCTTTGCTCTAGTTGGTGATCCTCTAGAAGACTACTACACTAGCTTGTGCATATCTATCCACTGAACACCTCTATCCTCACTCAAAAGAACTTTGTCCTAACTACCTTGAATAATGGATCTCTATCTATTGGAGACTACTATTCTCTACTTTGTCATCTCCAAATATTGCTCTCAACACTGTCTCAAATATGTACTAAAATCTATCCTTCGATCTAGCACAAATCTGCTCAATCTATGTCTTTGGTCTAGCATAAAACTATCCTCAAATATGCACCAAAATATGTCCTCAAATTTTCCTTAGTATCTATCCTCAAACCTATATTGTAAGCTTCAAAAAAATTTCACATCAAATTATCCACAAGTCTTCTCAAGATTTGCCTTAAATCTACTCAACAAGTCCTCACTAAAATTTATCCAATCTCACAGAAACATATAGTGAATTATTAGAGACTCAATATGCTTTGTACTCATAAACACTCAATCACTTTCAAACTCTTTCTAAAATAAATCTAGAATATAGAACAATTTGTTTCACAAAATTAGAACTATCACTTCAATGCTTCCACTTAACTAGGCTTAATCAACTTCACTTAAACAAGAACTGAACAAAACATTCCTTGCTTACAAACCCTAGTCCAAGCATATGAACACATACTCAATAATTTCCAATAATGCTTATCAAACAAGGTTTTTATCATCAACTCTCACTCAAAAAAACCTTCAAAAATCAAACTCAACAATGATTATCAAACGATCCTTTTCACTCCAACTTAGCATTCACAACATCCAACAGTCACTCACTAGGAATATGTGCCCATAGTTTTTAGTTTGATGAAGAAGTGACCTCAAAACCTGTCTTAAACACAATTTTCTTCTTTTCCAATTTCAATGGTTAGATGACAAATATCACACTAACACTCTCAAAATATTTCTCAATTACAAAAATAATCAAACTCAAATACACCTTATTACTCCTTATTTTAAATTAGTAATAATAAAAAACATACATAAATATAATTACTCAATTACTCCTTATAATCTTCCAAATTTAATTAACAACCTCCAAAAATAGCATACAATAAAATTGATCTTAATACACCTAACTCCAAAAATTATATTAACATCCTAAAAAATTTAACCTTTCAAAATGATATTGCCTACCCTTTTGTCTCCCTCAAATACTCAATATCAAAATTAATTTAGGAAAAAATAAACTTTATAAACCATCAAATTTTTTTTATTTTTCCAACCTTAGCAAATCCAAAATAATTAAGCGACCAAGGAAACTAACATCATTGCATACCTTTAACACTATCCAAAAAAGGCCTCGATGGGTTTCAAACGTAAGGCTTCCACATATCCAGCACCTTATCGAGGCACTAGCCCACCACATGGGCTAAAAGCCTCCTTGTGAAGGGGAAGGCTCAAGCCTTCCTCTTCTTTCCTTGTAATCAATGCATATAAAAATGAAAATACCCTTCTTCCTTGTAAAATAAACATGGTAGGATTCGAACCCGACTCTCCTAGCCTTTCGCAAGCCTTAACACAACCTATCACAACCTATCATCGCCAACTGTGCTGCACAACATTGTGCAAAGTGAAAGGAGCCTTGCTCCTATTTGTATTAACCTCTACCACTAAAATATTTTAAAAATGTGAAAACCCTTACTCTTTTGCACATGAAATTTGGAGATTTCATTTCATCGAACACGTATAGGGGATTTTTGATGTAGGATTTGCCCTCATTTTATACACGAAGACATCATGCCATAAAACATCGATGCTCAATCGAATTTCAAATTTTATTTTAAATTAAACCTTATAATCCACTTTAGGGTTGTTTAAATTAATATAAATTAATTTATAATTAAATTAAAATTAAGTTATAATTAACTTAAATAACTTTGGAAGTTAATTAAATTAATTAATAAAATAATTTATAGTAAAATTATATTAATTAATTTAAATTTCCCTTTTTATATTATAATAAAATATTATAATATTATTTTATTAGGCCTCTTATTTGCACTTTGGACCACATCTGACCACCTGAAACCAAATCTGACCATTTGGAAGAGGAATCTCCTTTTTACATTGATTACAGAACTACTTATCCTTGCACTGCTCACTAAAACTGACTTTTGACATCAATGACCACTCACTCTTGACATCAATGAAAACTCAACTACTCAAAATATCACACAATATCCCCCTTTGTCATTTATGGCAATCAAATTATCTTTTCCAATTTCCTTAGCCTTTTTTTGTTCTACTCCCCCTGGGAAAGTACTCCTCCTGACTCAATTCTCTCTTATTCAATCAAATCTCTCCCCTTTTGATATCAATGGCAAAGGGTCACCTTTGGGAATCGGGGATAAGAATGAGTCTCTTAGCTTAGTCCCTTCCCCACCTCCTCTTAATGTGGTTAATTATGGGATAGGAGTATTACTCAGAGTTTTCCTTGAAGATACTCAAAAGTATATTTTGAAAGTGGCTTAGTGAAGATGTCCACTATTAGCTCCTTTGTAATAACATATTCCAACTTGAATTGTTTATATATCACCTATTCTCTCAGAAAATAATACTTGATCGAAATGTGTTTTTTCCTGGAGTGCATCACTAGACTGTTTGAGATACTTATAGCACTTGTATTATCACATAATATGGAAATAGGATGATCATGTTTTATCTTGAAGTCTTATAGATTTCACTTCATCCATAATACTTGTGTACAATTGGATACTATTGCAATATACTCTGCTTCTACTATAGATAAGGATACTCATGCTTACTTCTTACTCATCCAAGAGACTAAACATTCTCCAAGAAAGAATGCTTCTCTACTTGTGATTTTTCTATCAGCAATGCTACTAGCCCAATCTGCATATGTATATGTTGTGAGTGTGAAACTATCACTTTTGGGATACTAAAGCCCAAAATGCATAGTCTCTTTTAGATACCTAAGAATTCTCTTTACTGCTACCACATACGATTCCTTAGGTGCTTCCTAAAACCTTACCACTAATCCCGCTGACTGCACTATGTTTGGTCTTGTAGTTGTAAAATACAATAAACTGCTAGGCATAGATATGTATAAACTCTTATTAGCCTCTAGAGATTCATCATCCTTATATAACTTACATCCTGTAACCATGGGATACTTACTAGTTTGCAATATTCTAACTTGAATTTCTATATTATCTCTTTTATATACTTTGTTTATGAAAGAAATACTCCTTTCTTAGATTCTAAAATCTAAAGTCCAAGAAATAAGGACAACTCACCAAGCATAGATATATCAAATTCATTCTAATTGTTCTTTACAAATTATTTACACATCTTATCATTATTTCCCCCAAAAATGATTTCATCAACATAAACAACCATAATTAGTAGATTATTCCCTTCATTTTTTGATGTATAAGTTACTTTCTGCTATTCCTTTTCAAAATCCATATTCCTAAAGATACTTATCCAATCTTGAGTTCCATGCTCTAGGAACCTATTTTAGACCATACAATACCTTTTTCAATCTGCATACATGATCTGGTTTATCTGTTAATATGAATCCCTTTGGTTGTTCAATATAGACTTCTTCTGAAACACCATTTAGAAATTTCAACTTAACATCCATATGATATACCTTAAAGTTTTTAAAACTTGAGAAGGCTAAGAACATTTGTATGGATTCAAGTCGTGCAACTGAAGAAAATATCTCATCAAAGTCAATTTCCTCTACTTGTGCATAACCTTTGCATACTAAACTTGCTTTATTCTTGACTACCTATCCATATTGAATTAACTTATTTCTAAATACCCATTTTGTGTTGATCACATTTTTGTCCTTTGGTCACGAAACAAGTTCCCAAGTCTTCATTTTCTCTATCTGATCTAATTTCTCATCCATTGCATTAATTAAAAACTTATCTTCACTTGCCTTATTGAAGTCTTTTTGTTCAATCTTAGATAATAAAGAAAAAAATTCTTATTGAGATAGTGTTATTATCCTTCATCTTGTCTGTATTTCATCTAGATTTCCAATGATTAGATATTTTCGATGATGTTTCTATACATACCTGAGTGGAGTTTTAGGAAGAAGTCTTTTTTATCTCTTCTTCTTCATCTAATTTCTCATAAAACTCTTCTTGACAACTTCCATCTTCTAGACAGAGAATATACTAAACTGGTTCTCTTGAATCTATCTTCTCATCAACTATTACATTTATACTTTCTACAGTAGTGTGTGTTCTATTTTTGAAGCATCTATAAGATTTTCTCTTAGTGGAATAACCAAGAACATTTACCTCATCACATCTTGGATCAAAATTACTTGAGTTTTGCTTCTCTTATCTTATGTAGTACTTGCTTCCAAAAACCTTGAAGTATTTTACAGTGACCGTTCTTCCTTTCCAAAGCTCATATGGAGTCCTGTGATGGTTTACCCTCATTTGAGCCCTAATGATTATATTATTTATGTGTTTACTACTTCCCTCCAAAATCCATCTAAAAGTTTGGACACATTTGACATAGCTCTAGCCATATTGTCAACAATCCAATTTTTCCTTTCAACTACTCCATTTTGTTGAGGATTTCTTGCAACTGAGTATTCCCTTTTGATTCCATATTAAAAAAATCTACAAATTCGTTTAAGGTAAAATTTCCTCTTCTATCATATCTCAATCACTTAATCCTCTTGCCATTTTCATTTTAAACTTGTTATTTAAATTCTTTGAATTTTTCAAATACTTCTAACTTATCTTTCAGTAAATCTACCCAAACAATTATGGAGTAATCATGTATAAACAATATGAAGTAACTTTCACCCTAAATACTCTATATTTTGGTAGGACCACATAGATCAGTATGTATTAGAATTAATGGCTCATATGACATATATCCCTTTGATTTAAACATTGTTCTAGTTTGCTTTCCATGTTGACAAGGCACACAAATTATGTTTTATGGCCCTTTTAGCTTGGGTAAATCTATGACAACCTGATTATTGCTTATGTTGACTATGTTGTCAAAATTCAAGTGATCCAATATTCTATGTGACAACCAACTCTCATCTTGTTGTGATAGAAAGTACTTTTCCCCTTTGATCTCACTAAGCATGTATAGATTATTTGGAGTTCTTGCATTTGCAATGATTTTTCTAGTTTTTTATTTTCTTATCTCAAACCTATCTAGGTGAAATGTAACCATATGACCTTGATCACAAAGTTGACTTACACATAGTAGATTATTTTTTAACCCTTTTATATATAGTACATTTTTTGTTCTTGTTTTCACATTATCCAGACTCAAAGTTCCTCTTCCACCAAATTTTGTTGATCCATTACAAGGTTATGCATAGTGGCTATTTATAGCCAAATTGGCTAAAATTAGGATTTTTAAAATTTGGAATTGGCTAATATTTGGGACCCTTGACCAAGGTCCATTAGCCAAAATTTTTTGGGTGCAATTTTTTTGGGTCGATTCGTCCCAATATTATAATAATTTGACCAATTTAAGTTTATATTTCCAATATTTCCCCTAGTAATAGTGAACCTTCTACATGTGTTTGGACACTATTCACCTAGATTTCAAAATTGATTCACCAAATTTTTATAAATATATTTTGGAGTCGACCCCTTACGCATAACCTTGATCCATTATCACCAAAACTTACTAATCCTCTATTTATATATTTTAGTACAATAAATTTATCTGTATCTCCTGTCATGTGTCTAGAGCAACCACTCATAACATACATTTGAGTGCTTATCTAATATCAAATCCTTATATCACCACTAAAAAAAAAAACATAATTTTCTTTAGTATTTATCCTATATCTAATTGGTAAGATCATCGCTAAATAATACATCAACATCAACGTTCAAATACCTACTATCAATCATCAATTTTACATAATCAGTAAAGCAAATAATTATAACAATGTTGTATCATCAAAACTACGTCTAATAAAAATTCATACCAAATAATCACAATATCATCACACAAATAGATCAAACATAAAGTATAATGTCATTACTATATGATGCCTTAAAACTATACATGTTGCTAGGAAAGGTGTATCACAATAAAAAAATGGATACACTCAGTCCATATACAAGGAGGATGTACCACATCTCAAAAATTGGTACACTCACTCCAAGACCCCTAACTACTAGACCTAATGTCTCCTCTAGCTCATAGTGGAGGTGAAGGCAGATAGAAACAAATTGACTATTGTGAGTCATGGCTCACGAACTATGCCCATGACTAATTATATGAAGGATGTAAAGGCTTTCACCACTCTATAGGTATGACAACATGATAAATATATTGGTAGTAGATAGTCTTGCCCCTCTTGTTGTGACTCCTTCACAATGACCCCAAAATTGGAGACCCACCTTAAATTTTGTGATTTTAGAGAATTTTTATTTATCCAATTTTTCTCTCATTAAATTCTTTGAAATTTGCTTTCACTTTGAAATTGCTGACATATTTCCATTTAGAAAGTTTGAATGTAGTTGCAATACTTCAAAATGAATATTTTGATTATTTGCATATTAATTGCATTATTTCAAATTAAATAATTTGATTAAATTAATTTTCAAGGGTTTAAATGATTAGTTTTCATTTCAATAATTAAATTTTATTTTAGGGTTAACCCTAAAATTAATGCAAAATTTAAAAGGACATATCTTTAGCTAAACAACTTTGTTTGATCTCATTCAAAAATTTGGTAAAAATTTATAGATTTTCTCTTTCTAATGCCACCAAACTTATGAGATTTTAGATGTCAAATTTACCAAAAAAATGTAGTTTAATTTAGCAATATGATAACTTTGAAATAATTTTGGAAAAATGAAAGTTACAGGAGAATGAATAATAAATAAAGTTTGGTTTTGTTTTGATATTATGATTATTATTTCATTATGCAGGTAATACAAGGGCAAGGGTTGAAGAAGATAGTTATAAAATCCATTCCGAAAACTGTGATGAAATGGAATAAATAATTTTTTGAAATTATAAATAATTCATTGAGATTCATGGAAAGGGTAAGATATTTGTTGCAGACAATGAGAAAGAAGAATTTGAGGAGCAAAGGAGAAGACAAGAAGAATACTATAGGGTTAATTCACAAAGATATCAAAATATTTAATATATGATTTATTTATTATGTCAAAATATTTTAGATATTCAAGCATCAATACAGTATTTGAATTGTGATTAAAGTGTTTGATATAGTTTTTAATAATTAAAATTCCCTCAAAGATTGCACCAATTTATTTTTTTACTATGTAAATTTTGATAGACATAAATCTGGTATAGGGTTTCTGTGATTTTTATTTTGTAGTGTTGGTCTGAGAAATAAATTTTATTTCTAATACCTTAGATATTTTATAATTTATTTTATTTTAAATTTTGCATACATTTAACCTAGTTCAAAGTTATAAGGTCAAACTTTATAACTAATTTAATGAATAAATTTATTATTCAGATATTAAGGATAAATGGCAATTCTGATTTCCAAATTTAATGTCATGAAGTTGAGAAATTAGGATTGATATCTACCATTATTCGATTTGGATTATTATTAATGCATTTGATTTATTTAGAGATCCAAGCTTTTCTTTTGGATGCTTATATTTATCTTTAAATATTTAATTTGATAAATATTTAAGGAATAAATATTTTTTTTTGGAAAGAGATTCTTATGAACTTTATTTTACACATCAATAAGATTAAAGTTCATAAATAGATTTTATTAAACTCTTATTTCATGATTAATAAGGTCCAAGACCTTATAATTTGAGTTTAATAAAATTTATAAGTTTGTTCATTATTCAAATACTTTAATTTTAATATCATATTTGAATGAGCAAATATCCAAAGTAAATGAAACCTTGATTATTGATTACTATGAAATCACAACTTTGTAATCGAGCTTTACATTCCATACAATTATTAAAATTTCTAAACTTTTATGCTATTAAAGTTTAAGGATTTTTAATAAGAATTAAAATTCTAAATTAGATTAATATTTCAAATTCATTTGGGAAGCATTTTAATTAAGATATTATTAAATTTGCATAAATGGATCAAAATCATAAGGTAAATTTATTTATCATTGTTCTTGGAGAATATAATTTGTATAAAAGACATGTAACACATGTTGAATTCAAAATCAATTACCTAATTTCGAAGCCCCTTCTTAAAAGTACTTGCAAGCCATTGAGACTATTAAAGCACTTATTTATGCACATATGTATGACACATTAAAATATTAAGTGAGAACCTTAGATAAGATTAGTTTTTTTGCAAGAGATAACTTTGAATCCTAGTTGTCGAGTGGTTTTTGTAACATGAAAAAATCACACCTCAACAAATTGGCACTAGAAGGAGGGCCCGAAAGGTAATATTTTAATTTTTAGCATGTGGAATTAGTTATTTAAAAAAATATATATTGAAATTTTTTACTTATGTTGCATTAATGCTAATCTGTCATAAATTCAAAAATTAGGGTATGATTCAATTCTTGCGAATTTTCATACATGGCCTTGCATATTAAAATTGGTTCAATGGCAAAAAATGCTTTACCCTATTTTAAGAATTTTGGGATGATTACAGTTGAAGAACATATTCGAGCATATAAAAACATTATGTTTCATTTTAAAATTATGCATGAAGATGTTTTATGTAGAATGTTTCCATACACATTCGATGAAGTTGCTAAATATTGGTTTATTAATTTACCTGTAGGTTCTACCACTTCTTGGAATCAACTAGAAACAACGTTTCTTGAATATTTTGGAACATTGGTGGACATGGATTTGTTATCAAATCAATTTTACTCTATCTGTAAATAACCTAATGAACCCATGATTCAATTTAATAATAGGTTTCATAAGTCATATACTGAAATAGAGATACACTTTGTCATTTTTGAAGAAGAACTCATTCAAATATACTTAGAAGCTTTAGATCCTTTTACTATTAAGTGTTTAGAAAAGTTTCTTAAAGATTTATGTTTATCTAATGCTTATGGTGGGGAAATAGCTATATAAAAATGGTTGATTTCAAGAGAAATTGATGTGGTTAGATTATCATTACTTCACCCTAAGGTTTCAAATTAGTTACCACCTATGAGTCATGATACGCATTTTTTGACACCACTGAATGAAATTGAATGTCCTAGTTTTTCAACCACTTTTGATATTTTTCAAAAGGAAGCTCAAGTTTTTGATCCAGTATCCATCAATGAGGATTGTAGTAATCAAGTTTATCAAAATGTAGAAATGCATGAGTCTTCAGATTTTCAAGGAATTTTAGATCTAACTAGATTTGAAACATATGATAGAATAAAATATTCTTTAGAGTTGAATGAAATAATTAAAGCTATAGAATTGCAATATTCTAGAGGTAATTTCATTATGACTGATCATAAAAGTTTATTACTTGAGGAAGATAAATTTTTCATTGAAGATAAATTTTTTGAAAGTGATGAACGTGAAGTTGAAGAGCTTTTGATTGTTAAATTTACAGAGTGTGAAGAAGTGGTTGAACATAATTCCCTAATTTTAGAAGTTGATTATTGTTGGTGGAATAAATGGGAGGATTTTGCTTCTCTTTCTAATGAATTAATTGCTTCACCTAAAATGTAGGATAAGTTGTAAAAGTTAATCCTACAGCTTAAAATAAATAGTAATCAAGTACAGGGACAAATGCATCAAGATGTATATCTGGATAATTATATAAATCATTCTCATTAGATAAAGATCAAAAATTCCAAAAGTGATATTATTTTATAAAGTGGAGAAGTCCTAGAGTGGAATAGTTTTTAAACACATGATAAATCAGAACCTTCCATAAATTTGGATGAGATAATTGAAAATGATGATCAAAATTTTTAGTATTCTCAAAATAATGATCAAGAAGAAATGAAATAAGGGATGCAATCTCACCAAATATTTCAGGAATTTTGGACATTTTGATTCCTTAATTTAAATTTGTCATTGATGTCAAGGTGTGAAGTTGTCATTGATGCCAAGAGTTGTCTTCAACACCAGTCAGTGGCAATTTTAGGTTCCCATTCAAGTACAAACATATAGCCCAGTTCCATGAAGTCAGATATGGCCCAAAGTGCAAGAAGATGGCCTCCAAGTGGTCCAATATAGTTTAAAAAACAATTGGATGGCCCAAGAAAATTAATATTATAATATCTTATTATAATATTAAATGCCCAAAGTTATGTATAATTTAAATGGTTTAATAATTAAATTATTTAAATTTAAGTTTTAAATAATTTAATATTAATATCCTTTTAAAATTTGGGCATATTTTTATTCTTGAGTGCCTTTAATGAAGTTGGGATTTAACTGTTTAAGAGAAACAAAGGTTCAAATTTGAATGGGCCCAAAAAGAGCATCGACGTCCCTTTATATATATCAAAGAACGATCCAACCCTTATAAAAAGGTTTTTACTTATGAGAGAAAGTAGTGTGACGATTCCTGTTGAAAATTAAAGACCACCGAGCTATGAAATATAAATGCTAGCACCTTATAATAGGGTAATGAGTGAAGAAAATGGATGAACTACAAGCAACTGAGCATACGATTTTAAATTTAGACCGTGGTGTGAATGCTCTAAACAACTGTCGAACATAGAAATCAATACGTCAGTAATTTATCCACAAATGCAAAGACTCATATGAGTGATGTAGCAACAATACAAAAATTTAGAAGGTAGACATGAGAGATGAGTTGTTGACCTGGCAGAAACAAAAGGAGTCACATATTTTTTAGTGCAATTTTTAGAGCAATAAACTTCAGGTGGATTATCGAATCAGATATCATCGACAACTGAGAAGAGACATCGATGACAAAAAATAAAACTCTATGGCATAATTTTTTTACACAGACGTCATGAGGAACAGTGTGTTACATTGTGTTCAGGGGACACAGAGGTATAAAAAAATTTAATGAGGTTCGAGGAAGAAGTTCAAATCAAAACATTGGCATACCAAAGCAACATTGGCTAGTCCATGTGGTACCTATTGGTTCGTTGAAGAGAAGTGTGACGAGTGAAGTAATGCAGGTCATCTACAACACATATGCTAGAGTCAACATTAAGGTATGGTTTGTTACATATATTATATCTTGGGATCTATAAGGCTTTGTTTATAATAGAAGTTTTAATGTGATATATTTATTAGTTTGTATGGTAAAGGGATGATAGGAGTAATATGGTTTGATTTGCAGTTATAAGGGATTTCTAATGTTATAAAGGAGTAATAATGGTAAATTATTCTTTAAGGTTATAAGATTTAATTACTTTATATTGGATTATTGTGAAGGTGTTGAATATTATTTAAGTTGGAGTGATAAGGTGTAATTTTGATATCATTTTGTATTGTATTTTTTTGAGGAAATTATTATATTCTAACCCTTATTGAGATTGTCCAGGAACCAATTGTGAGTGTGGTATATTTGTGAGATCAAATCCTTGTCAAGCAAAAATGTATGGAAAAATTCTTCCTTGGTTGATTTGATTGATTGGCTACCTATAAAATAAGTTTTGGAGTGAAAGGGATTTGATTAGGGTTTCCTTTTCAAAAGTGTTTGAGTTAATGCTTCAAGATTTTTTGTAATTATTAAAACCTTGTTTTATAAACATTTTTGTTGAAGCCATTGGATTGTCTGAAGAACTTGAGTTAGGATTTTGAAAATAACATGAGAATCATTGTTATGTGAAGAGTGTTTTATGAGCATTGTTGTTGTAGTGATTTTTTGTGCAAAGAACCTAAACTAGGGTTTGAAAAAGAACTTAAGTATCATTGTTATATGATATTTGTTATTGAGCATTGTTGGAAAAATTTTGAGTTGGTTGATATATGCTTGGACTAGGGTTTATGAGAAAGGAGAGTTTAATTAAGAAATTGGTTGAGTTGATTGATTGAGACTAGTCAAGTGTTTGTGTGAAGTGATTATTCAAGTTCCATAAAATAAATAATTCTATATTATGATTTGAGTTGAGAAAGTGATTGAGATTTGGGTATAGAATATTTTGAGTCTCTAACAATTCTCTTTATGATTCTATGAGATTAATTTGAGCTAAGAAAGTGATGTATCTATGAGTGTAGAACATATTGAGTCTCTAACAATTCTCTTTATGCTTCTATGATATTGGAAAATTTTGTGTGGACTTGTTAAGCAGATTTGAGGTAAGTCTTTGAGAAGATTTCTGGACTGATTTTGTGTGAGATTTTGTAGAAGCTTACAACATAGATGTGACTTAGTTCTAGAGAGGACTTATTAAGCAGATTTGGATAGGCTTTGAGTGGACCTATTGAGTAGAATTGGATAGGTTTTCAGTGGACCTTTTGAGTAGAATTGGATAGGTTCTGAGTAGACCTTTTGAGCAGAATTGGATAAGTTTTGAGTGGATATTTTGAGTAGAATTAGAAAGGTTCTGAGTGGACCTGTTGAGTAGATTAAGCAAGGTATGAGCGGACTTGTTGAGCATATTTGAGCAAGTTCCAAAGAGAACTTGTGGACAATTTAGTGTGAGCTTTTGTGAAAGCTTACAAGGTAGATTTGAGACAAGTATTTGAGAAGACTTAAGAGCAGATTTTATTGATTTGTCCAAACCTTGAGTTAAGGTTTAGGGCATATCCAATAGAATTGAGACAAGCCTAGAGTTAAGGCTTAAGGATAGAGATCGAGGACAAATTTGTGCTAGACCGAAGGACTATGTTTAGTGCATATTTGAGAGCAAATTTTGGTGCATATTTGAGGATAAGTTTATTCCAAAATAGAGATAGAGATTGAGAATATTTGTGCTATACCGAAGGATGGTGTTTAATACAAATTTGAAATAGATATTAGGAGGTGACAGAGTAAATAGGGCATAGGTCTCTAGTGGATAGACATCCATTAGGCGGGGAAGTGAGGATAGGTCTTGTGAGTGGGGACAAGAGTCTTCAATGGAGAGAGATCCACAACCCAGTGCAGTGGAGGCAGTAGTATTCTAGAGGATCACCATCCAGAGTAGAGGAGAAGGACTTCTCCTATGGATAGATATCCACAAACTAGATTTAAGAGATCAACATCTCCTTTGGACAAAGGTACATAAACATTGTCATAGGAAAGGATTCGCAAGAGATTGATTAAGAAAATTTACTAAAATATTTTCTTTATGGATGTAACCCACATTATGTGAAACACGTTAAATTGGTGTCTCTATTATGTGTGATGATTTATGCATTGATTTAGTTATTGCTGTTGATATTTCCATTGAGTTTATTGATTAATACTATTTGGGAAAGAAAAGTAAAAAGTGATCATATATTGTTCACCCTCCTATCAGTATAAGCTTGTGTTCTTCAAGGAATATTATTATTATAATTATTGGAGAAGATATGAGGAATTATTTGTTTATAATTACCCTACTGATGAATTTTCCATTTTACTTGATATGCAGGATGTTGAAAACTCTATCTTGCGTGAAGATTTAGAAATTTCTATGCAATTGGAAGATCACATGTCAATTTTAAAAGTAGAGAAGGTTCCAATATTTGAACATTTTGAACATGATTTTGTAGAACATTCTTCTGCAATATAAAGGGAATAAATAGTAAATTTTTATTATTATTCATCTATTTTAGATGAAGAGGTAAATTATTTTCTTTCATTCTCGAATACTGAATATTTGAGTACAAAAATTCATGATTGTATTTAATATTCAAATGAAGAAACTTCATGTATGGCTAAAAAATAATTAGAATTTCCTATTCATACTAAAGAAACTATTGCTTTGTTTGATAAAAAATATTTATGGTTTGAAAAATATGGACATATTCTTGATTGGATGCCTAATTTTGACGCTTCTAAAAAAAAGGTTATTGATGAAAGAGTACGAAATGATGGTGGTGATGATAGAGATCATGAAGAAAATGAAAATACTATAATGGCTCATCAAGTAGGGGTAAATGAAAGTGTACAAAAGGTAGAATCTTATGCTTTGTATTTAAACATCCAAGAATCAGGTAAATTTTTGTATAGTCGTTTATTGGATTTAGATGTTGTTTATAATAAAATGCCATTGGAGGTTTATCAAGAATTAAAGTGGATTTATTTTCCCACTACAAATTTCAACAATAAGACATGCTTGAATTATTGAACCAAGTTCAACAACACTTAACAATTCAATCTAGGATACAAAACTATAATGATTCTTATTTTGTAAATATCCTCGATTCTTGTAAATTATTACATGAATATGATTGGCCTAAAAACATAGATGATGATTTTGCACTAAATTTTTTAGAAGTTGCTTCTTATTTGAAAGAAATCTTATATACTTGTGAAAATAAGAATTTGTTAGAATAAGTAATTATTCTCTTAAGTTCTACTAGGATAGACTTACTTGAGTTTCCACTCCTTAATGAGTTAGGTGAACTCTTTGTTAGAGTCTACATAATATTTGATGAGTTTTTGTAATCCAACGACTCTCGATGATCAACTTTGTTATTTATACAAAGCTGATCCATGGAATAATCAATTAGTTCTACTCTTTCTTCATATTTTGTGTAATGCTTTGCATGTCTATTTTGGGAAATTCTAACATGGTACTAGAGTAGGATATATTTTTCTAGCATTCTCACTTGAAGGTTCTAGGAGCTAGTTCTTTGTATCTTTTGTTGGCTTCTCCTTTCTTTTTTTGGATTTAATTCTTCATAAGATTTATATATAGTCTTTGTTGCTATATTTTTCGGAATATATATATGTGGGTTATTCTGAATAGTGTTTATCTTCTTCTCACATTAAAAGAGGAAGGGAATATTCATTGTCCCTTAGTGTAAATGATTTTTTTCAAAAATATTGCCCATAGTAATATATATTGAAAAAAAAATTCTCCTTAAAAAGGAACACCTTTTTTCAAGCAAAGTGAATATTTTTTTTATTATTAAAATTTTATATATCTAAAGCTTGATCAATAGGAATTTTATTTCCTATATTTAGTGTATCATTTTTTGTAGGAAAAAAGTATTCTTCTTTGTTTTTTTGCTCTTGGAGAAGCATGTTTGAGGCTCTTTAATATTGTGTAGAGCACCCAATTTTGGGCGCTAACGTCTCTATTCATGTTCTTTTTTAAAACTAGTGGCTCTACCACTGATGCAGATTGACCTATTGCGGTGTCATCGTCACAAAATGTTGGGTGCCAATAGTTGTGAATGAGATGTAGTGAAGTGTTCGTGGTCTCCAAATTTTAGGTGTAACCATAACAGTGGGTGTCTCAATTTTTGGCATTATGATTTGAATATCGATCGAAGTGAAAGCAATAGACGTGAAACAACAAAACAACAAAGATTTAAAATCTCACCTCATTGGGAGTGATGTTAGTAAATCCTCGATCTCCATTGCTTTATCACTTAGTGAACTCACATTAAGTCATCTATTACTTCCACTACACTCTTTAGCATAGTCATATTCAGTTGCAATATAAAAAAATTTCATCGGTGTTGCCTCTCTTGTGATCTTATTTTGGCATCCCTTATGCTGCATCGATGAAATCCAAGGAGCCCACTTAAGCTGGGAAAACTTTATTATTGCAAATATCTCCTTTTATCATTTGGAAAATATGTAATGGCTCTAATTTAGCTCATATTTAAGTAGATCTGCACTCTTCATTCAACATTCAAATTTAATATCTCTTATGTTCTTGAACTTTGGTTATATCTCTAGTAAATTATTTGTGCAGAACCTTTTTTTTTTATTTGATAATAGACGATGCATCATAGTGCTGAGGAAGCAACACATTTTGTTTTATCATTCATTTTGAAACCATTTTTAAAGGATATATTTCATTGTATATGCCTCTCTTTTTTAACATTTGTTCTACAGGTTTCATCGGTTCCAAAGCCAAATCGCAAGGTCTATGAGGTGCCTGATTTGTGAGGCACTAGGTTTGTGAGGCGTTAGGTCTATTATGCATCAATGAGGCTCCCCTTTTAACTATAATTTTTGTGGTTCTCACCCAATGCAGTTCAGGTTTCCTCTTCATATGTTAGCAAATTCATTTTTTTATGTGCAAATATTTGTTTTCTTTGGCTTTAAGGCACTCGCGAATCGCAGGTGCTCATCTAAATTTCTTGACTAAGCTATTTTGTATTGGTTTTTTGTCCCTTCTATTTCTAAGGTAAAACCTTACAAAATATCGCCTTAGCATTTTTATATTTCGGTATATTTTCTTACTCATTTTTCTCTAAACCAGTTTCTCCTTCAAAGAGCTATAGTGGAAAGAGTCATTTGTAAAAAATAATACTAAGGAATTTTTTCCATGGGGATGTTTAGGGTGCTCTTTTTGCACCTTTTTTGTTTTATTTTTGAGATGGGTTATTTTTCTTACTTTTGTGTCTATCTTCTTTACTCAATCTTCTAGATCCTTTTAATGGCTAATATATTAAAAGGTATATATTGTTTTGAATCTTTATTTCAAATCAATATATGATAAATAAGGTACTCACTAAAATTAAGGCAAGCCCTCATATAAAACAAAATTAAAATCCTTATATTCTCTTATTTATTTTTTAAGTGGTATTTCTTTTTCAAAAATGTTACAAAATAAATATATAATTATTATTTTTTCAATCTAAATTGCCGATTATTTCTTTATTATTTCTAATTAAATCTAGCCCTCATATATATCAATCAAATAAAGGTGTTAAAATAAAATATTACCTTTTTATTTGCATAGATGAAATTAGACTCTAATCTAATAAGCAAGCAATAATATAAAAGTTGTCTTTCAAAATATATTACCTACGTTCCACGTACCACATACTCAAAAAAACTTATAGTTTCCCTCACATTAGGGCAGGTTTTTTTTTAGTGACTTGGTATACAGGCCTGACATATATTTTTCTTCGTTAGCCAAATTTCACATATTAGATATCCCTCATACTTATAGTTTCCCTCTCATAAGGGCGATTCTTTGAGATTTTTTGATATTCAAATCTGGTTTCTCATCTCTACATTTTCAAGCCTATATTCTAAATCTTTATTCTACTCATTCCTTAAAATTTTTCCTCAAGTAAGGGCGGGTATTGAGAAGCAAAAGTAAATAAAGGTAATTGTTACTAGAGCTAATTTTAATATCAAAACTCTATTACTTATATTTTCCCTCATGTTAGGGTGGGTAATCTGAGGATTGTGATATTAAAAATCTTGCATACCTTCTTAAAATTCAATTGCATTAATAAAAAATTAAAGTTGTAAAGGGGGTATATTGGTTAAAATTCATTTTTTTTTGCAAAAATGAATACAATTGACCCTCTCATCCCTCATAAGTATCACACTTGAAAACCCAAAATTTTAAATCATATATCTCAAAAAGGGCTCATTCACCTGCTAGAAGAAAAACAACCAGAATTTGAGAATATGAAGTATTTGTTCATAAAGGAAAGATGTATGAAAAAATGGGTATTATAAGCACTAATGTAAATGAAAGCTTATGGTTTCACATTACAGATTGTAAAAATTCTTATGAAAGTTGGGAGAAACTAAAGAACTTATTTCTAAAAGTAGATCAAATAAGGTCAATGCAATTAGAAGCAGAATTAACAACATTATCTCTTGAAGAATTTAGCAATATTTTTTACTTTCTCACTAAATTTAAATAAGTCCTTACTCAATTTAAAGGCAGTGGCAAAAATAAAAAAACAATAAGAATGCATCTATCTAATTATTTCTAAATTAAATGGTGTATTTAAAATATTCGCAACCACCTTTCTATCTACAAAAGATGCTCTTGGTGCAAGTTTCACAACGAGAGAAGAAACTAAAATTGTAAAGTATGAGATCTCTTAATATTCCTCTAAAGACTTAGTAGCATCCACATCCACTAAAGAAAATTTTAAAAAGAAAGAAATAATTTCCATAAATTGTACTCACTACAAAAAGAATGGTCATTTTGCAAACAAATGCTGGAAAATATTACAACTAGAAGCAGCTATGAAGGATAAAAATATAGACAATAAAAATCATATAGGAAAAGTCCTAAATATTTAAGGGAATACCACCAATACTTCATCTAATTACTGGATCCTATATTCTAGATAAACTCATCACATGACTTCTTCAGATGAGTCATTATCTTCTATCTCCTCAAGTTCAACATGTAGCATAGAAGTTGGTGACTCTTCATTTATTTTAGTAAAAAAAAAGGGTGACATATTCATTGATGGTGGCTCTATTAATAATGTTCTCTATGTTCCAAATATTGTAACAAATATCCTCTCTGTCTATCATATTTGTACTTCTAGAATGGGAAAATTTGTTCTCTTCTCTCCAATAGGAGTTGAGATAAGATACTTTCAAGACCCCTACTCTCTTATAATAAAAGGAGATATTTATCACAACACTCACCTATTTCACTTCAAAGGATTCAAAAATTCATAAGGGATATCCTATTTTGTCGCTCATGGAGATCTTGAAAGCAAAATTTGGCATGAAATATTTGGTCATCTCAGTTATAACCACCTAAAGGAATTGAACACCCATGAAATAGTAACAGGTTTACCTAAAGTCTCTTCTATTTATGGAGTATGTCCTGGATGTGATCTTGAAAAGCAACATCAAGATTCTTTCCACCCAAGTGGTTCTCTAAAAGCCTCATCCCCTCTAGCGTTAATCCATAGTGACTTGATTTTTTCCCAGAGCCTTTCAAAGCTGCAAAATATACTCTAACCTTAATTGATGTTTTTTCTAGAAGAACATGGGTCTACTTCCTAAAATAAAAAAGTGATGTTCTACCCCACTTCAAAATATTCAAAACCTTAGTTGAAAATCAGGCCTCTTGCAACATCAAGCAAACTCACTCAGATAATGAAGTTAAATATTATAGTAATGAGTTCTTAATATTTCTATCAAGTCATGGCATCATTCATCAGCATTTTTTCTCCCATAATCTATAGAAAAATGGTATTGCAGAGATAAAAAACTAGACATTGATGAAAATTGCAAACTGTATGCTCCATTCAAGATATCTTCCAAAAACAATTGCACATAAGCTATTAACTATATTCAAAACCACACACCTCATAAAGATCTTGACCATTTAACACTTGAAGAAACATGGACTAGCTAAAAACAAGATGTCTCCTTATTCAAGATTTTTGGATGTACATATTAGGCACACATCCCAAAGAAAAAAAAGAAGGCTCTAGATAAGAAAAGAAAAAATCTCATCCGTGTTGGTTATTGTGAGGAAATGAAAGCCTACAGGCTCCTTGATCCCATAAACCATGAGGTATTTTTCATACGAATGTCTAATTTTATGAAACATTCCCTTATAAAGATCCTCAACCATACTCTTCCTCTATTGAGCCTTATCCTATAGTAGATCCTCAATATAATGACGGAATAACTATAGATATTTATTATCAATATGAGGAACCTATAACTCCAAATAAAAGTCTTTCCATTCCTTCTTCTCCTTCCACTATGCCAAAATTTCCAAAATGGGCCCACACCATTATTAAAGAAGATACTCCTTACATCCAAAATATTCCATAATCTAGATTAACCAACTCCATAGGTACTGGTCTTGTCTGTCATTCTATTTCCTTTGATCCTCAATCCTTCAAAGAAGCATCTGGTATTAAATAATGGGATGATGTCATGGAAAACGGATTCTCTTCCTTAATAAAAAATGAAACTTGGGATTTAGTTCCCCTATTGAAAGAAAGGAAATCATTTCATTGTAAATGGATTTAAAAACAAAAATATGGGCCTAATGGAGAAATTGACAAAAACAAGGCTCACCAGTTGCCAAACATTTCTCTCAAATTAAAAAAATTGATTATGCTAAAACCTTTGCACTAGTTGCTAAAATGGATTCTGTTAGACTGGTTCTTGCTCTGTCTGCTTCCCAAAAGTGGTATGTCTTTCAAATAGATGCAAAAAGTGTTTTCTTACATCAGGAATTAAAGTAAGAGATATTCATGGAACAACTCGCTGGTTTCACTCAATACTCCTCTCTTGTTTGTAGGCTAAAGAAGTCTCTCTATGGCCTCAAACAAGCTCCTAGAGCTTGGTATGAAAAAATGGAATCCTTCCTTATTTCCTCAGGTTTTTCTCATTGTGATTCTGATAACATAGTATACATTTCAAGAGATGAAGGAAAAATCACCATACCATACTTGTTCTATATGTTGATGATCTACTGCTCACTAGTAGTGAATTTCCTCACATTCAGACTATAAAAGACTTCCTCTCTGAAAAATTTGATATGGTTGATCTAGGTCTAGCTCATTACTTACTTGGGATCCAAATAAATCAAATAGATATAGGAATTTCTTTGTTTCAACCAAAATACACTCTAGATATTTTTCAAGGGTTTAAAATGACAGACTGTAAACCTTCTCTTACACCTTTTCAATCTGGAGTCAATCTAAGTACTTCATGCACATCCCCTCTTTGTGATGCAACTCTATACTATCATATTGTAGGGATTCTATTATACCTTACTCATACTCATCCATATATCTCATATGCTATTGGCTTAGTATCTAGATACTGTCATCAACCTCATTTTAGTCATTGGCAAGCAACAAAAAGAATCCTCCACTACTTACAAGGAACTACTCACTTCGGGATCTTATATGAGGGAAAATCCATGGATATCAATGGCTAAACAAATTTATATTGGGTAGAATTAATAGAAGATAAATGTTCCACTTCTGGCTATGTATTTTGTCTTGGTTCTTCACCAATTGATTGGTTATGAAAAAAACAACAAGCAGTGGCCTTATCATCTACAAAGTCAAAATACATGGCATCAGTTTTAGCAAGTCAGGAAGCTCTTTGGCTTCGTAATATTCTAATAAAATTTGGTTTTTCCCATGACAAATATATTACTCTTTAGTGTGACAATCAGAGCACAATACATATTGCACACAATCTGGTTGAGCATCAGTGCGCCAAGCACAATGAGATACACATGCACTTCATTCAACAACATTTTCAGAATGGGGACATATACTTGGATTATATTCCAACTAAAAATAAAATTGCAAACATCTTCACCAAATCATTTCCTTCTCCATGTTACATACAATTATGAGAGAAACTTGGAGTATTACAACTACATTGAAACATAGGTCTTTATCCTCTCCTCTTATAACTGTATTCTTTAGAGGATGGTTGTTTCCCATGTGGTTTTTTTTAACCATATCTCATTAGATTTTAAATAAGTACCTCATCAAGCCATGTTTTCAGGACTCATATTTTTTGTTTTGTTATTAAGGAAAATATTCACCATCTAAAGACATGCATATTTATTTCATAATAGATGGTTTTTCCCATGTGTTTTTTCATCATCTATCATAAAAATTGTAAATGAGTACCTCATCAGGCCATGTTGTCAGGACTCATATTTTTTTAAGAGGACAATCTTCACCAATCAAAGACATGCCTCTTCCTTTTTATTTTTTTATAGATGGTTTTCCCATAGGGTTTTTACCATCTCTTCAGAAAGGAAACCATTGTACATGAGTACCTCATCATGATCTGTTGTTGGGACTTATTTGCACAATACACCCTTAGTGTCACTTAAGGGGTAGTGTTAGAATAAGTAATTATTCTCTTAAGTTCTACTATGATATACTTACTTGAGTTTCCACTCCTTCATGAGTTAGGTGAACTCTCATTTAGATTCTACATTATATTTGATGAGTTGTAATCCAATTGCTCTCAATGATCAACTTTGTTATTTATACAAAGTTGATCCATGGAATAATCAATCAGTTCTACTCTTTCTTCATATTTTATGTAATGCTCTGCATGTCTATTTTGGGAAATTCTAATAGAATTTAGGTCAAATTAATGAATCAAGGTTTGAAATTCCCATCTTGTTGAATAAGCATAAGATCATGGAAGATCATGTATTTACTTGTAGGGTTAATGGATCAAATCTTAAACATGGAATTGCTTATAATTTTGAAATAAATCATTGGGGTGTGAAAAGTAAAATGAATATTAAATCATTTCAATTAATCTTGTTTCAGTTGGATTTATGTAAAGCTTAGAATGCAAATCATATATGTCTTTTACAATGTGCCAATCGTATTTGGGATACAAGAAGGTGATATCATAAATTTGTTATCATTTTGTACATAATGTATATTTTTGTCAATAGTTTTTTTGGGTTTTTGTGTTTTTGTTTTGTTTTGTATGTAATTTGTTGTTTCATGAAATTTTGTTGTGTTGCAATAAATTGGCTTTGCCAAATTTTGGGAGTTTTGTGATGATGTTTGTCTTTAATAAAGTTTTAGTGAGGTTTTCAAGGATTAAGGTAGTTGTTACCGAGACACTTGTCATTTGATGGTTTTATTTGGTATTCGGTCTTGGGCCGTATAGGATGAAATTACCTATTTTGAAAACCTGTAAAACCTAGAGAAAAGGAAAAGTGAGATGTTAGTTTATATCTTCATGAATTTGAACCAAGATAAGAAAATTTGAAATATTAGAATCATATTGCAAAAGCTTCACGAGTATCACAAACATATTAAGGAATATCTCTTGAAATTTTGGAAGTATGAAGTTGTCAATTTTGAAAATTTAAGGTGAAAAATTGTATATACTCTTTCAGTATTAACTGATATCTAACCCATGTGGTAGGTAGATTTGTTGTAAAGTACCATATTACAGGATAAAAAGAGAAAAAAATAAGAAAAAGAAAAAATAAAAAAAAATGAGAAAAATGATGAATACAATGAAAAGTAAAGTCAAATATGTCACCAATACCATGAAAAGTAATGATAAATCTATCACCGCAGTCTAGATAGCCTTCATCGGGGCTATAGATGTCTGAATGGTAGTGGAGATAGGTCTAGACTAAAATGAGAATATAAAATACAAAATTTCACCTAATTGTAGACACCAAAACAACACTAATCCGATTATGTGACTGAAAACACTGATCGCATTGACACACATAGCCCCAAGGGTAGCCCCTAGAGGTCAAACAGTGGTCCTAACCACTCTTACAATAGTTTTGGAAGGTCAAAAATCAATTTTGCACCTTCAAGCACTTTGCTCAATATTCGTTCCACCCAGGGACGAGTTCAAATTGGGATTCACTCCTCCCAAGGACGAATTCATAATTCGCTTCGAGGTGGGGTGAATTAAAGTTTTGATGGGAAAAAAGTCAAATCTTGACAAATGGCAGCTCAGATCCACCACATAATGCCTCCTTCATTTCATGGGAGAATGGGTGAGCATTTTTGAGCGTTAGAGGTTGTTACAGGGGTAGTCATGAAGCCCCTAATCAGGGAGGAATCTTCCCTCCCCTGGAGGGGCATGGATGCAAAGTGGCACCCCTGCATGCTCATCCCCAAGAGACCTCTAGGTCTATAAATTGGTGGGTTGTTCCCACCCCAAAATAGGAGGAATACAGAGCAATTGTGAGCAATGAAGTGCTACCGTTTTATTTCCCCATACACCCTAGTACGATTTTTACCCTTCACATCCTTGATCTCTTTTAGAGAGGATGTCATTGGGTGACTATTGGAAGGGCGAATCTTGAGCCCAAAGACCCGATATTTGACCATAGTATACCACTCAATTTTTGACAACACCTTGTAAGGGATTTCAGACCCATCCCAAGTGGATTGGTACCGAAATCAGGCCCCAAACGGTGGGCAGCCCGTTTGGGCGCCCTGCTCTGCTGTAGGTCTAATTGTCCCTTTTAGGAGTGATTGGGAATCTATAGAAAATTTTTCTTTCTATCATTTTCATCTTTTGCATTCAAATATATGATGCTTAGATAGGTTGTCATTTAAATTTTGTCTTGTTTTGAACAATTTTGATCGTGTTTCTATATTTGTTTGCTTTTACTAACTTGCAGGTAGCGTCATCATATTCCCATTGACAGAGGTCAAATTGGGAAAATATAACCATCTAGGTCTTCCCAAAATTCCCCCAATTAGCTAACCCCAAGTTTGCAGGTCTTTTGGAGCTCTCTAGGTTAGACATTTGGAACAACACCTTTTCAACGTTTTGTTGCAGGTGAATTCGTCCCGCCCCGGAGCGAATTCAATTTGAAAAGGAATTTCCTGACTGTTATTTTTGTAGTGCCCTCATAGTGATGTCTTGATGCCCCTATCAAATTTTTAGAGAATTTGGATTCATTTAAGTCTTAGTTTAATTCGTTTTTCTCATCTATTTATCGCAGGCTTGGGGATTGCATGTTTTGTTTTATCCACATGTGCTATTGATTATCTTTTGTTTCTTTGAACGCAGGACCGGAACATTAGAGGAGAATTCAAGAATCAACATTTGTATACATAATAGGTGGTGACATTTTGGTCCGCCCATCTTACATGTGGGCACGCAGAAGAAGGAAGGCGATCCATGTATGTAACCAAGAGATGAATATAACGCTCTTCACCCCTGAAAAGGGAGGATGTGAATTGTAATAAATTTGTGGAATACATCAATAAAAGAGAAGGGCTGTTATTTCATTTGGGTTTCAATTCATGCTTTCTCCATTTCATGCATTTTAATTCGTAGGATATAGCGTTAAGGTTAGCTTCATTTTTTACATCATGCTTGGAGTCTTTCCTTTCTTGTTTATGTATCATCATTCTTTCGAGGAGACAACTAAAGTAGACATCGGCTCAGACCCAATGAATCAATAGATTTTCAAGCTGGGGGTAAGTTTATCCCCCGAAGAGCAAGCCGACTACATTGCCCTTCTCAAAGAGAAGAAGGTTTTTGCATGGTCATACAAAGACATGCCAAGACTAGACCCACAGCTAGTCACGCATAATCTAATGCTTGATCTGACAGTCAAGCTAGTTAAGCAAAAACTATGCAAGATGCACCCAACAATGGCCTTGATGGTCAAAGATGAATTGCAAAAGTTGTTAGATGCACAGATTGTCATCTGCGTGGATTATCCACCATGGTTGTCCAACATGGTGCCCGTCAAGAAGCTTGACGAGAGGATTCGCATATGCACTAATTTTTGAGATCTAAACAAAGCAAGTCTTAAGGATTATTTTCCCTTGCCGAGCATCGACGCATTGGTAGATGCTATAGTGGGTCACGAAATGCTTTCCCTCATGGATGGCTTCTCGGGATACAATCAAATTTGTATCAATCTCGAGGACCAACTAAAAATGATGTTCACAATGCCTTGGAGAACATTTTGTTATAAGGTCATGCCTTTTGGCCTTAAAAATGCTGGCGCCACCTACCAACGTGTCATGAAATACATCTTCCATGACTACATGCACAAGACTTTGGAAGATTACATGGATGATTTGTTGGCCAAATCTCTTTTGCACCCGGATCATCTTGGTGACTTAAGAAAGATCCTCGATCGCCTCATGGAGCATAGAGTCAGACTGAATCCCAAGAAGTGCGTATTTGGCATCACATCTGGAAAACTCTTGGGTTTCATAGTCTCAGAATGAGGTATCGAGGTGGACCCAAACAAAGTCAAGGCAATCCTTGAAATGCTTTCCCCAACTACCATCAAGCAGCACAAAAGCTTGTAGGGAAAGGTCACGTCGATCAAGCGCTTCATAGCATAGCTATCTGACAAATGCCAACCAATGAACAAATTGTTGCACAAGGGGGTAGCATTTCACTAGGATGACGAGTGCCAGTCAGCCTTTGATGACATTAAACAATACTTGGCTTCACCTCTAGTATTGGCACCACCTAGACTAGGAGTGCCATTCTACTTATACATCTCAGCCATGCGAGGTGGCACTGGGAGCCATGTTATCCCAGAATAATGAACTTCACAAAGAACAGGCTACTTACTATCTTAGCCGCACCCTAGTCAGCTATGAACTTAAATATGCATACGTTGAACAACTCTGCTTGGCAGTGGTGTTTGCTACCAAAAAGCTACAACATTACATGTTGAGCAACAAGACGTATGTTGTGTCTAAGGAGAATCCATTACAGTACATGATGAGTCATACTTATCATAGTAGTCGCACAGTGAAATGGATCATGTTGTTGACAGAATTTGACATAGAATTTATCAAACAAAAATCCATAAAATGTCAGGTCATAGCCAATCAACTAGCAGAGGCTCCTCTCGAAGACGATCAACCTCTGGTCATAGAACTACCCGATGATGGGGTCTTTCATGTCTCAAAATCAATAGATTCTGACAAGCCTGAGTCACAGGCTAACATAACCCTATTTTTTGATGGTTCTAAATATGATCAAGGTGGTGGTATAGGAATAGTATTCTTCACACCATAGGGCACTCCAATGCCCCTGTCATTTAAATTAAATTTCCCGTGAACCAACAACAATGCAGAGTATGAAGCCTTGCTCATAGGCCTTCAAAAAACAATCACCATGAACATTAAACGATTGAACATCTTTGGTGATTTTCTATTAATCATCAACCAATTCAAAGGGGTATTTCAATGTAAATGCCCAGTTCTACAGGCCTATGAAGCCCTTATGGACAAATTCATGGCAAAGCTTGAATGGTACGACATCGAGGCACTCCCTCGGTCATTGAATCATTTTACAGACATTATGGCCTCCTTGGGATCACTAATCCAGCAAGACATTTCTGGTGATATGACAACCATTCAAGTCAAAACACTATCGCAATCCATGATGGAGCATAAAAGCTCTGACTTAGCACCAGGAATCCACATGATCTAGATTTAACCACCTCAGGATAGGTTCTCTCGAATCTACGATTGTTTGAATTACGCCAACTAGGGGTCCTTGTTCTCCCCTACTCCCATTAATAGCAATACCACACTATTCTTACAAGCTCTCTCCCAATCATATTTTGCTAGGGATGAACTTCAAGATGGATCGACTGTTCATACTGTTGAGGTTTTTGATCAGTAGGATTGGTATGCACCCATCAGGGACTACCTCAAGTTAGGTAACCTCCCACTTGGATTGACGCATGCCACAAAATGCGCATTCAAGCAGAAAGTAGAAAAGCATGTCTTGTTAGGAGACATTTTGTACCTTCATAGCTATGAAGGAATCCTCCTTTGTTGCTTGGACCAGCAATAGTCCACTTGGGTGATTGCCCAAGCGCACGATGGTACATGCGGTGGCCACTTCAGTGGTATGGCCATCCCAAAGCGTATTCTTTACATGGGCTATTATTGGCCATCCTTAGAGCGATATTGTTGTGCATATGTTAGGAAGTGCGTGAAGTGTCAACATCATCCCAATTTGACACACACACCTTCCCAGGCCTTGCATCTGATCCAGTCGACTTGGCCATTTTTGTAGTGGGGATTAGATCTCATCGGAAAGAGCTCCCCTGCATCGTTCGGCCATCACATGTTTATCATAACGGCCACAGAGTACTTCACCAAGTGGGTGGAAGCAATTTTGCTAACCTCTACGACTGGACCCCGCATTGTGGAGTTCATTTTGCATAACATCATATGTCATTTTGGTATTCCATCCAAGATAATCTCGGATAATGGGATGTCATTCAAGAACAAATATGTGCATGCTTTGACCATAAAGTACAAAATTTAGCACAGTTTTTCAACACCCTATTATCTGTAGGCAAATGGGCAAGTAGAGGCATAAAACAAAACACTAGTTGCCATCCTTAAAATGATAGTCACAGATAATCATAAGGATTGGCACATTCAGATCCCACTTGCCTTGTGGGCCTATCGCACTAGCATTCGGACACCCACTAGGGCAACTCCATTTTCGCTGGTGTATGGCTCTGAGGCAGTCATGCCTCTCAAGTTGGAAATTCCTTCCCTATGCATATCAATGCATGAGTTCATCGACGATGACACTGCATGGTAGGCTCGGTTCGACTATCTTACGTTGCTTGACGAGTGACGCGTTAATGCTCTCGAGCATTTACGTATCTATCAAGAGCGACTTAAGAGAGCATACAACATGAAAGTTCACCTGCGAGACTTTCAGGTTGGTGACTTGGTCTTGAAAGAGAACCAGCAGAACTCTAATTTGTCGCCCCAATTAAGGGACAAGTTCATGGCAAACTGGTTAGGTCCTTATGTCATTGACAACAAAATAGGCCCTGGAACATACCGGCTAGCCTCTCTTGACGGAATCAAGGAACTAGAACCCTTGAACATCAGTCATTTGTGGCCTTTCCACATTTAAACGAGTCATAGCCCAACCCCAAATGCTCCAAGGATTCCTATAATCGCTTGGTCAATCCCAAAATGCTCCAAGGATTTCCACAATTGCTTGGTCAATCCCAAAATGCTCCAAGGATTCCTACAATCGCTTGGTCAATCCCCAAATGCTCCAAGGATTCTTAAAATCGCTTGGTCAATACCCAAATGCTCCAAGGATTCCTACAATCTCTTAGTCAATCCCAAAATGCCCCAAGGATTTCCATAATCGCTTGGTCAATCCCAAAATGCTCCAAGGATTTCCATAATCGCTTGGTCAATCCCAAAATGCTCCAAGGATTTCCACAATCACTTGGTCAATCCCAAAATGCTCCAAGGATTTCCACAATCGCTTGGTCAATCCCAAAATGCTCCAAGGATTTCCATAATTGCTTGGTCAATCCCAAAATGCTCCAAGGATTCCTACAATCACTTGGTCAATCCCCAAATGCTCCAAGGATTCCTACAATCGCTTGGTCAAAAATAAGAAAAAAAAAAAAACAAAATCATCAAAAATAACAAAAAAATTGCATCTCATTTCCATGCATACTCAAAATCATCACAACAATAAAAAAATTTGTTGCATCTCATCCTCATACTCACAAAAATAAGCAAATCCAAAAAAAAAAACAACAAAACAACAAAATCATCAAAAATAACAAAAAAAGTTGCATCTCATTCCCATGCATACGTAAAATCATCATAAAAGTATAGAGATCTTTTGCATCTCATCTACATATTCACAAAAATAAATCCCTCAAAAATACGAAAATATCTAGCTTCATTAAGCATCACATCCATATAGTGCATATTTGTGTTCATAAAGGTCAGAGCACCATAGACTGTCATTACTTGGCAAAACCATAAATTTCCTACATTTTTCCACTTTATCAATAACTCATCGCCTATAACCGCCGTTCACATTATTTTCCCCTATCATAGTCAGTTGTTTCCTAATGTATCGAGAGATTTTCGTCATTCAGTCATCATTAGCTTTCTAGCCACGTATTGTACCAAGTCAAACAGATTTTACGCACGTAGAGTTCCACTTGGATCACACCTTGTTACGTAGCATCCCGACACAAGTTAAAATATATAACAAAATTCCCAAGTTGTGTGAACGAAAGATGAACCCTACAAAGCAATCCAGGTCACCAAAAGCAAAACGGTTATCTTGCTCATCCCTCTGTGCGAATGACCCCAAGAATGATGAGAGTTGGAAAAAGGACACGCATCCTCCCTACCCAATTCCCCAAGAATCCCATGTTCTCAAAAAGTTGCAAACATCATAAACATTTGCAAACTGTCAAAAATCCAAAATTTGACATCACAACCACAGTGCATACATCAAAAAGTACATACAATAGTGATTCTCCTCACTCACTATTCAAAATACCTTGCTCAAAATAATAATAATAATAATAATAATAATAATAATAATACAAAAATAAACAGTGAATTTATCACTACAAAAGAGCAAGTATCCCAATACAATTGAAGAAAAGAAGAGAGTCAAACTTGAATCCCTAGAACTCTTAGCATTCCGACAGGTCATGAGGCAAACCTCAGTACCGGTTTGGTTGATAGCCTATCGGTCACTGGTGGTAAACCTCTCACATGACGATATATATGTCACATTACCTTGTGTGCAGATCAATGTTTGCATGTGGATGAGCTAGCTTATGGTATCCCACGATAGCACCGCAGATTAATCTGACTAAACACAACAAAGGAGTTAGTGGAGCTAATCAGGTGATCCTCAATACGAGTTTGGTTGACGACCTATCTGGCACTAGCGGTATCCTGACCTAACACCACATAAATGAACCCAATTGCACACACAGGGATGTGAAATAACTTGGTCCAAAACAAGTTCGATTCATACCTTGTTCAAAAAGTATTGTGAGATAAAGTACAGTCATGGCTAGATAGTTAAAACATCTAAGTCTCAAAAAACCTTAACTACATTCAAAACCAACTTACTATATTTTATTCTTGCCATACCAAAAAAAAAAACAATAAAAAAACATGTATACATACAAAGCTATTCACCGCAGCAATCACCTAGGACAAAAAACCGTAAAGTTCTAAACAGTCTAGGTCCGACTGCCAAAAATCACAAATTCAATTCATCCATTCCATTTGCATATTATATAACTTAAAAACATGCACATTTTTAGCACAACATATGCATTCCTCACTATAACTTAACATGCATAAATCCATATTCATCAATCATCATGCATAAAATCAAATCACCACATGTGCATAAACAAAATAAAGTCATATGTATATATCATCAAAAATGCACGTAGGCTACAAAGAACCGGTTAGGTGACCCTACAACCAAAATCTAAAATCTCAAAACCCCCAAGCCTAAGTCATCGGCCACCATGATCACGTAGGATCAATGCAACGAGAACTACCTCCCGTGGTGTGGGTCCTATGGTACCCCTCAGGGCGGCTACTGCTAGCCCCCGCATCATGCCTGTCATCGCCTCCCTCATCCAATCGCCTATGACGAGATGATACTGACTGCTTAGTACCACTGTCTCTCATCCAACGTGAAGAGCCACCTCCAGGAGGCTCAGGTAACTGCCCACCGAGGTGGATAATATCTCCCTCCATATCCATTTGGTGTTGAGACCAATCTGTCTCCCGTCGAGACCAATCTTCCTCCTTTCGCAACCACTCTGCTTCCCACCGATGGTAGTAAGCTACTTCATCGTTGTGTTGTGCCAATTGCATCCGTAGGATATCCCTCTCCTATGCGATGCTGGTGTCCCCATCCTCCCGATGGTGTGCAGTGAATGCGTTCTCCCGCTCTGCTAGTTGAGCTCGTAGGAGATCCCTCTAATGCAAAGCTTCCCCCAACTCCTCATCTCACCTCTGTGGCAGCTCCACCAACCGTGCATTCTCAGCATGTAACCCTGACTCCATGACCTCTGAATCTCCCTGATGCATAGGCACCTCTAGAACATCAACTTGCTCTGGATCCCACTACTCTGGGATGTCCTACATCTTTGGCTAATCTGGAGCCCCAAAATCCATGCCCGAGTCATCCACCTCCACCATGTCTGCCTCTTCTAGCAGAGCTCCCCAACCCTCACCTAGTGCCTTTGCACCATCATCCCTGGATATTGCCACCTCTACACCTCTAGTGGTCCCTCTCCTCACCATCACCATAGTATCCACCACTGATCATACTCTGGCGTAGTCCCAACATCATCCATGTATGGGATGTCGATCACCGCGTCCGAATCCTCGCCCAGTGGCACGATGACCGACCAATACAGAGTCCTCTCATCCCCCCGGTGTCCATAGACCATGGGCTCACCAGCCAACCCCTGGTGCACCCCAAACTATTGTGTCACTCGACTATATGGAAAGAACTCCTGCTCGGTCCCATGTTTCCTGATCAGCCACCGCTCCCTACGTACCTGTAGAAGCCACTCTCTAGCCTCCAAACAGGCTGGACAGTCTTGATAAGGTCACCAGAACACCTCCCTCAGAGCAAGCCAAGGAAAGGCATCGACATAGTGCCCTATGGCACTTGCCCATCGTCGACTCTGTCCCTACTCCATAGACCACTGCCATAGAGCCACGTAACCAATATCCTTATCTACCATCTTTGCCCATGTTTTTCATGATAACCTCGTAGGTCTCTCCATCGCTATGTGCTGCCAACCCTAGCTCTACAACAGATAGTTGCATTTGATCCCCTTTCACCTTCGGTAGTGGACCTCATATAGCTCCCCATAGAGCAGCACCATTAGTGTCTATCCCCATCTCATGATCAAAGGCTTCTGCCTTGAACACTCCACTAGCCAATAGACCACATCTAGCAGGTTCCATGGGAACCTTGCACTTAACAAGTCAGGTAGCAGCATGTTGGAAATGAGGCCCATAAGCAATGCGTGCCTCACTCCCAATACCCCCTCTCAAACCACCATCAAACCATAATCTTTCCCATATAGTATTCAACCTCTGCCATCTCCACTGGACCATCCACCCCCAACTCCTCCCCATGCCCGAAACAACGGGTCAGCACCACTGTCTGTTGATCTCGCAATGTCATCCTGATTGGCAGTCCGTCTATGGGAATCTTAAGAATCTGATAGACATCCTCCAAAGTGACTGTCATCTCCCCTGTTGGGAGATGGAAAGTATTAGTTTTAGGATCCCACAAGTTTATTAAGGCCATCAGGTAGGCCCTATCCCCAATCATTGGCTCTAGCCAAGCCACCTGCTTGAGCACGAGGGCATCAAGCCACCCCCAGTTAGCCATAACTAGCGCCTCTCGTGCTTCAGCAAACACAGTCAGCACGTGATACCGGCTCTTCACAACCTACAATAGACAACAAAATAAGCACACTAGAATCATGAAAACTAGTGTACAACAACAACAGTTAATTTGTCAAATTAGGGTTTACACTCTTAATTTCATAAATTACAACAAACAAAAAAAAAACAAAAAAAAAATTAAACATAGCAAATTTAGTACAAGAAAATAATAAAGAGGGAGTTCACTTACTGTTCTCACTTCAGCTCCGTCGCTCGATCCGGTTCGTGCACTCATGGTGGAAAAAAAAATTGGTAGTGCTTCGCTTCGCAGAATTGACCTCCTCCTCAGAGCTCCAAATCGCCAAAAAAACAAGTGCAAATGAGCCCAAACCCTAGTTTTCGCCTTTAAATAGGATTTTTGAGCCTGTAATCATTCCTCCCTATGATGATCACTTTGGTTAGCACTCGTCCCACCCTGGAATGAATGCTCAACAGGAATTTGTCCCCCCTCAGAACGAATCCAAAGCAGAAATTTCAAAAACAACAAAAATTGAACAAATTGCACCAAAGCTAATAAACTTGCCCGACGAGAGTTCTTTTGCACTTGACATCCTAGGCATGCAAAACATATTTCAAGGTCATAAATCCTCACTATACTACTCCCTAAGAAGGCTCCCATAGCCAGACCGCTCCATGGGAAGACGGATTTTCGAGAATTTCATCCCCAAATGGCGTCGCCAAAAGGGTCAAAACCCAACCAAAAATAGCAATAACATTTCCGAACAAAAGCACCTTCGTGCCTGACATTCTTGGCATCCAAAATAGACATCGAGGTTATAAATTGTCACCATCCTACTCCCTAAGAAGGCCACCATGGCCGGACCACTTCACGGGAAGATGGATTTTTAATAATTTTAGCTTCGAAAGGACGTCACCAAAAGGGTTAAAACCCACCAAAAACAAGTCTAAATGTTAGAAAACTACACACACATTCAAAGATAAATCTTTGAAGGCACACTTACCTAAGTCATCTTGTGTCAAGTGACTCGTCACTTTTCTCATGTTGGTCATTCCCTCATCGATTCGTCGGTTGAGGGGGTAGTCACACTTAGTCACCAATCAACAAATACACACCCAATCATGGAAATGGCATGCATTCGAAGAATCATTGACAAAGACAAATCATGCTCCTGCTTGGGGCAGTAAACAAGCAATAATCACAAGCTGATCAATCACTTGGCATTCGTGAATCATGAACTCAAGGTTCTCATAGACAAAAGGTTGTGCTTTTTGCTATTCATGACTGATCAATGTCCAAGTTCAAGTCACACCTCACCAAAAAAGGTTAACACTTGAATTGAGTTCCTTCGCTTGTCAGAAGCAAGGATTCAATAATGCATGCCCTCTTCATACTTGGGGCACCAAAATTTGGTTAGGTTACCAAGAAATCCTAATCATTAGTGCTTTGGATATCTATTTTTTGCTCGACGTTGTGCCTTGCACAGTGCATCCCAAAAAGGGGCATCTGTAGACACCAAAACAACACCAATATGATTATGTGACGACAAACACTGATCGCATTGACACACACTGCCCCAAGGGCAGCCCCCAGAGGTCAAAGAGTGGTCCTAACCACTCTCACAGCATTTTTGGAAGGTCAAAAATCAATTTGGCACCTTCAGGCACTTTGCTCAATATCCGTTCCACCTAGGGACGAATTCAAATTAGGATTTGCTCCTCCCAAGGACGAATTCATAATTCACTCTGAGGTGGGGTGAATTGCAGGTTTGACAAGAAAAAAGTCAAATCTTGACAAATGGCAGATCGAATCCGCTACTTAATGCCTCCTTCATTTCATGGGAGCATGGGTGAGCGCTTTCAAGCATTAGAGGCTATTACAGGGGTAGTCATGAAGCCCCTAATCAGGGAGGAATCTTCCCTCCCTTAGAGGGGCATGGCTGCCAAGTGGCGCCCCTGCATGCTCATCCCCAAGAGACCTCTAGGTCTATAAATTGGTGGGTTGTTCCCACCCCAAAATAGGAGGAAGACAGAGCAATTGTGAGCAACGAAGTGCTGCCGTTTTATTTCCCCATACACCCTAGTGCGATTTGTACCCTTCACATCCTTGATCTCTTTTAGAGAGGAGGTCATTGGGTGACTAGTGGAAGGGTGAATCTTGAGCCCAAAAACCTAAAATTTGACCACAGTATACCACCCAATTTTCTGACAACACCTTGTAAGGGATTTTGGACCCATCCCAAGTGGATTGGTACCGAAATTAAGCCCCAAACGATGGGCGGCCCGTCTGGGTGCCCTGCTCTGTTGTAGGCCTAATCATCCCTTTTAGGAGTGATTGGAAATCTATAGAAGATTTTGCTTTTTGTCATTTTTGTCTTTTGCATTCAAATCTATGATGTTTAGATAGGTTGTCATTTAAATTTTGTCTCGTTTTGAACAATTTTGATCGTGTTTCTATATTTGTTCGCTTTTACTAACTTGCAGGTAGCATCATCAGATTCCTATTGACGGAGGTCAAATTGGGAAAATATGACCATTTGGGTCTTCCCAAAATGCCCCCAATTAGCTAACCCCAAGTTTGCAGGTCTTTTGGAGATCTCTAGGCTAGACATTTGGGACAACACCTTTTCGGTGTTTTGTTGCAGATGAATTCTTCTTACCCTGGAGTGAATTCAAATCGACAGGGAATTTCTCGACTGTTCTTTTTGCAGTGCCCTCTTGGTGATTTCCTGATGCCCCTATCAAATTTTTAGAGCATTTGGATTCATTTAAGTCTTAGTTTAATTCATTTTTCTCATCTATTTATGGCAGGCTTGGAGATTGCATGTTTTGTTTTATCCGTAGGTGCTATTGATTATCTTTTGTTTCTTTGAATGCAAGACTAGAACATTGGAGGAGCATTCAAGAATCAAAATTCATATACATAAGTAGCAGCGACATTTTGGTTCACCCATCTTACATGTGGGCACGCGAAAGAAGGAAGGCTATCCATGGATGTAACCAAGAGATGAATTTAACGCTCCTTGCCCCTGAAAAGGGAGGATGCGAATTGTAACCGAGTTGTGGAATACATCAATAAAAGAGAAGGGTTGTTATTTCATTTGAGTTTTAATTCATGCTTTCTCTATTTCATGCATTTTAATTCGTAGGATATAGCATTAAGTTTAGCTTTATTTTTTATATCGTGCTTGGAGTCTTTCCTTTCTTGTTTCCATATCCTCGTGCTTTCACTAATATATAGGAGATTCAGATAATATCTACTAGGGCTATGAACATCTAGCTGGTAGTAGAGCAATATCTGAGGAGAATCTAGTGAAGGTATACTTTAAAGAGAAATATTCATAGCCGAAAATGCAAAATTGATAATAGAAAATTGAATGGTTTCAAAATATATGGAATGAATCACTTTACACACACCAAGCTGATGCTAATGATTTTGATGGTTCATTTTGAATTGGTCTATCCTCATTCTTTGGATATAATTGATACTTATAATTATAATATTTGATTTTTATTGTTTTCAGAGTTTGGTTTTTAATTATGAAATATCCAGCGACATTTACCAATAGAATCACCATTTGTTGTGACTCCTTCGTAATGACCCAAAATTGTGGACCTACCTTAAATTTTGTGATTTCGGAGAATTTTTGTTTATCCAATTTTCTCACATCAACGTCATTGAAAATTTGCTTTCACTTTGCAATTATTGACATATTTGTATTTTGAAGGATTGAATGTAATTGCAATGGTCCAAATTGGATATTTTGATTATTTGCATATTAATTGCATTACTTCAAATAAAATAATTTGATTAAAATAATTTTCAAAGGTTTAAATGAGTAATGTTCATTTAAATAATTAAATTTCATTAAAAAAATTTAATTTTATTTTAGGGTTAACCCTAAAATTAATGCAAAATTGAAATGGGCATATCTTGATCTAGACAACTCTATTTGATCTCATTCAAAACTTGGTAAAAATATATAGATTTTCTCTTTATAATGTTCCCAACTTACAGGATTTTAGATGTCAATTTCACCAAAAAAAAGTATTTTAATTTAGCAATATGAGAACTTTGAAATAATTTTGGAAAAAGGGAAAGTTATGGGAGAATGAATAATAAATAAAGTATGGTTTTGTTTTGATATTATGATTATTATTTCATTATGCAGGTAATACAATGGCAAGGGTTGAAGAAGATAGTTATAAAATCTATTCTCAAAACTGTGATGAAAAAGAATAACTAAATTTTTAAAATTATAAATAATTCATTGAGATTCATGGAAAGGGTCAGACATTTGCTGCAGAGAAGGAGAAAGAAGAATTTGAGGAGTAAAGGAGAAGATAAGAAGAATGCTACAAGGTTAAATTCATAGAGATATCAAAATATTTAATGTAATATTTATTTATTATGTCAAAAAAATTTAGGGATTCAAGTAAGCATCAATACGATATTTGAATTGTGATTAAAGTGTTTGATATAGTTTTCAATAATTAAAATTCCCTTAGAGATTGCACCAATTTAGTGTTTTACTGTGTAAATTCTGATAGAAATAGACCTGGTATAGGGTTTCTATGACTTTTATTCCTGTGATTTTTATTTTATAGTTTTGGTCCAAGAAATAAATTTCATTTCTAATACCTTAGATCTTTTATAATTTATTTTATATTAAGTTTTGCATAAATTTAACCTAGTTCAAGGTTATAAAGTCAAACTTTATAACTAGGTTAATGAATAAATTTATTATTCAGATATTTAATTTAATTAATATCTGTGATAAATAAATTTATTAAGGATAAATGATGATTTTAATTTCCAACTTTAATGTCATAAAGTTGAGAAATTAGGATTGATATCTACCATTATTCAATTTGAATTAGTATTAATGCATTTGATTTATTCACAGATCCAAGCTTTTCTTTTGTATGCTTATATTTACCTTTAAATATTTAATTTTGTAAATATATTAAGGAATAAATATTTTTCTAGAAAGATATTCTTATGAACTTTATTTTACACATCAATAAGATTAAATTTCATAAATAGTTTTTATTAAACTCTTATTTCATGATTAATAAGGTCCAAGACCTTATAATTTGAGTTTAATAAAATTTATAAGTTTGTTCATTATTCAAATACTTTAATTTTAATATCATATTTGAATGAGCAAATATCCAAAGTAAATGAAACCTTAAGTATTGATTATTACAAAGTCAAAGCTTTGTAATTAAGGTTTACATTCCATACAATTATTAAAATTTCTAAACTTTGATGTTATTAAAGTTTAATGAATTTTAATAATAATTAAAATGCTAAATTAGATTAATATTTCAAATTCATTTGGGAAGCATTTTAATTAAGGTATTATTGAATTTGCATAAATAGATCAAAATCATAAGGTAAATTTATTTATCATTGTTTTGGAGAATAGAATTTGTATAAAAGGCACGTAATACATGATGAATTCAAAATCAATTACCTAATTCCCAGGCCCCTTGTTAACAGTACTTGCAAGCTATTGAGATTATTCAAGCACTTATTTAAGCGCATATATATGACACATTAAAAATTTAAGGGAGAAACTTGGAGAAGTTTAGTTTCTTTGCAAGAGAGGACTTTGAATTCTAGTTTTTGAGTGGTTTTTGTAACCTGAAAAAATCACACCTCAAAACCTCTTCCTCTCCATGTGAAGCTTTGTGACTCACAAAACCTCCTACAACCTAGATAATTTTGCTCTTGTTTTCTCTATCTACCACTCTATGAGATGCATCATAATTGCTACCATTCTAGAACTCATCCCCTACCTAAAATTTGAGAGAGCATCATATCTCTCTCAAACCACCCATTCTAAATATGACTAGAGACTAGAAATGGTATCTTAGTCTACCACCCTCTCCTCCATGAGTTAGGCTATCTCCCAGAATGGTCCCATAATCTAATTCTTATGAGGATTTCATTTTTTAAATTTATTTTATATTATCCTTTTAAATAGGTTAAGTTAAAAAATAAAATAAATGTTTAATCAACATAAGTTGATGAAGAGCTCATGTCATTGTTGGAGATTGTGATTAAAATGTTAAGATTCAATTTATCAAGAAACCTCAACAAATTCTTGTTTGAGAACAACAATGAATAATATCCTCTTAACCTTATTAGTAGAAGTATTGGAAATGGTATACAAAGACACCTCTCTTTAATTATAAGTCCAGATTGGATTAAGAATGGCTATCACCATAATTACCCATGGTTGATAAAAAAAATTCTCATTGAAGCCTCTCTTCACCCTAATATATTTGTGTTTGTTGTTTTCACATAGCATGGTATGCTTATCTCAAACCCAAACAAGATGTATTTGTATAGATTTTAATTCACCAAGGCTTCTTTCTTGCTAAATAAATTATCTAAATCAATGTTCCAAACACACTATGTCCATTCTACTTGAGACTATCATTAGCCATCCTCTATCAAGATAAAAGGTAAAATTTATCCTCTTCTTCTTTTTATCTCAACTCAAACTCTAATTCAATCCAAATTTAGTATGCTCCATGCCAATACTATATAGTTAATCATACACTCGCTTCATCGAGGTGGCAACTTAATCCAACTTATCTAATTAATTGGAATAATATGAGACTACATACCTATGGTTTATTAGCTTGCTCAATTAAGTGAGATCAAAATTATATCAAATAAAAATATTCAAGGATATTCATCCCTTCTATAATTGAGGCATCTCACATTGTTAATGATTTGAGATAACTTTATCTCTTCTCCCTCACATATCATTGTGATATTCTTAAAGCCATTATTAACCACCGTTACACTATTAATCCATTCTTGTCATAGTCAGCCACTCATCTAGTGTCATATATTTTTTGCACTACATCATATCTATACACACTATAGTACTAGAGAGAAAAAAATGCAATACTAAATAATAGAAATACAGTATTGCATAGTGAAGGATTTTATATTAATGGGGGGAACCTAAAAAATCCATTGTTACAATAAGAACTCTTAAATTATTTTATACAAATTTTATAATAGTTAGGTTTATTCGAAACCCTAAAAACATAATGCTTGTGGTGTCTCAAAATACATCTATGCTCCCAATATAAATGATTGGGCTTCTAGTTATCCAATGTCGGACCACTCTAGCTTAAGCAGTTGTCCAATACTGATGTAGCACTTCCAAATCTATACACAATAAAACATCAAAATATTTAGTAGCAATTGTGAGGGCTCCACAATGTGAGGCCATCAGAAAGTGGATAAAAACCCTAGCTATGCAATATGAAAAAATGAGCATAATATGAAAGTGCATAAATGAAATACCAAATACAAGATTTACCTTACTTGTCTATTGTATTCTAATTTGGTAAACTTTGTTATAGTGAATTGGTGCATCAATGCCCTAGCATCACCTGGAGGCTAGGGAAACTTTAGAAATTTTGGCATAAAATGCTTACATATGCTTGGAAATTGCAATAAATATCCATGAGCGATTGGTAATGGCATATGGCACCCAATATGCTTTGCAATGGAGAAGGAAGTACCCAAAGGTACGTGAGTATGATAGGAAACACCCAAAGGCATGCAACAACTGTAAGGGGAGTCTGTAGAAGTAGATATGGCTATGAAATGGAGTTGATAATGGATGTAGGGGGCTATGGTGAGTGAGGATTGGAGGGAAGATAACTTGGATACTTTGGGGAACTTGATAGAAAATACTTCATGAAAATTCTCAGGATTCAGGTATTACTTAGGGGTTGAGTCGTCAAAATAGCTCCTATTAATAATCCAATCTAGGGCATTCTAGGGTTTCAAAAATACTAATCGTGTGACTGAGATAAAAGCATATATGGGGATGGATATTTCTAGGGTGTGGCATTGATTGATGTAAATGAATGGATAGGATTAAGTGAAATCATATGGTTGGGATTAATTCACTTATATAAATATATTTATTTAATATAAAATATAATATATATAAAATAAATATATATTATGTATAAATAGTAGATGGAAATGGTAGGAAAGTGTATATGGGGGACAAGTGGCTAGGTTTTTATGTCTACATATGCCCCTTTTTGTATTGTATTATGTGAAACACAATGCAATATAAAAACACAAGACATTGGTTTTGGATAGGTACAGTAGTAACTTCTCTCTTAGGATGAGAAATATGAGCTTGGAGATAAAAGAATGAAATAATTTGAATTTTGCATAGCTAACCCCCTCAATTGGTGAATGATTTTGTAGATAAATCTCATGAGCCAATTAAAAAATCTTGTGCAAATTAATGATGCAAATGTGATACCATTTTTTCCCCAATGGTGGGAAGGGGATTGGTGAAAAATGTGATATGATGCATCTATTTTTGTCCCAATAGATGAAGAGTTTTGTGAAAATGTGTGATGGAGAATGCGTTTATTTTTTACCCAACATATGAAGGGATTTTTTCCAAATGTACATGTCTTGATCACGTAAGATGTATTCCATTGTGATAAAATATCCAAGGCTAGTAGCTTGTCCCACTTTAGGAATCAAAGTGAGAAAAGTATTATTTATAACCCAATGCATATTTTTATTTGAATGAGATTCTTCAATAACCTTGGTTAAATCCTCTCCTATGACATCCTAAAAAACCTTAAAGAACTCAATTGGAAAAGAATCTAGCCCTAGATATTTCCCTAATTTCATTCTAAAAATTGGACTCCTCACTTCATATTTATCCATATAACTAAAAAGGGTTTTATTTTGCTCGATTTAAATAATTTGGGGGATACAGTTAAGTATCTCTTGTTGCACTAAAACATTAGGGATAGCAAGGATAGTAAAAATATTTTGAAATAAATTATTTTTGCATATTGCATACCTTGTATGGTGTCAATCACCTATCCATTGGAGTATTGAAGGTAGAAAAATACTTTCTTTGTCTATTTTTCTATGTAGATCAATGAAAGAAACTAATGTTTTGATCTCCCTCAAATAGCCATGTAGTTATCACTCTTTGTTTCTATTAAATTTTCTCCTAATTGTATATGGACTCTAATTCTTTTTTTGGCTAGTTCATAATCATATTTTAGGTCCTCTATGATTACTCTAGTCCTAAATTTGGTGGCCAAGTCCTCCATTTTTTCCAATAAAGGAGCCTTTTGGGACTAAAATTTGGATTTGCTACTTATTTCCCATAATTTGAGATGATTATTTAATATGTTGGGTTTTTTTGGAAAAAATACATAGCTCTCCCATGTGAAGGATGACCCTCCTCCCACCATAAGGAGACTTTTTCCTTCATATATTCCTTTTCTAACAAATAATTCTTGAAACAAAAATTTCTTAGGGGGTATTGTGGCCCAAATTCCATTCCAAACGAATCAAAAGGTGATCAGAGTTAGTGTGATTAATAATATCCATCCTAAAGGACCAAGTAAGAAATGTCTCTTTAGAAACTAAAAAATTTTCAACCTCAACTTTCCTACTTTTTGGTCCTACTTATGTTTTTGCCCATCTATACGAAAATCCTGCATGCTGAACATCAATTAAATTAAGTTGATTAGTTGGATATCATAAATCTATATCCTTAGTCCAAAAAAGGATTTTACCCTTCTTGATCCCTAAGAGCAAGTTTAGAATTGAAATCCCCTACCACTATCCAATTCACTTGCTATTTTTTGGTTCTACTACCCTATAAAACTGACCATTGGTGTTGTTGCTACACAATTTATAGAACCATAGAAATTAGAAATCAATATATATTCCTTGATGTTCTTGATCTTGAATAGAAAAGTGAGGATACCACACCAACTAGAAAAATGATATAAATTCATCCAAAGAAGATAATTACATAAAGTCACCACTCCTCCTAAAGCCCCTTGGGATTCAACTACTATGTACTCATACTATCTCCAAATTTTCTTAACAATGATATCCATCTTCTGAATGGAGGATTTAGTCTCTTGAAAGAGAATAAAGTTATAATTATGATTTTTAATTAAACTTTGAACAATAATTTGGTGAATTTTTCTATTTAGGCCTCTTATATTCCAATATTGGACAATCATTGACAATATGTATTCCAGTAAGTGTCAATATACTTGACCTATCTCTAGATAACTAGCTAGTCCCCATGATTAGACAACTTATCTTGGTTTGATTTTATTTCTACACACTTGGCTTGAGAGTTTCTAACCTTTTATTCGCATGTTGGATCCCAAGGTCAACTTTCCATTTATCCTTTTCTTTATATTTCATTGAAACATCACTATCCACCACAACCATTGTAAGTGTTTGGTTACCTGGATTATTCAACACTAAATTATAAAGCCCTAAATATTAATTCTAAGAAACATGATGGTCAATTTATCATTTTGAGGTACATCTATTATGGTGGCCTCCTCATCCATATCTAAGAGAGAAATAAGAATTTCATACTTGTTGAAATTTATTTTCACCAATTGATTGGAGTGTGTTGTCTTTCTCTTTTTATTTTTATTTCTCTTTGGAGCTTTAAAACCCTTCTTATGGGGATTAAAATTCAAGGTTGTGGGTATATTCTCTTCTTTTTTTATAGCAAATTTGCTATTGGTGATAATTCCCTTTAGAGGGATGGGGCTATTCATGATGCCCTTTGGGAAAAATAGGCTAGATGACAGTGTTTATGTTAGATCCTACATCAAAATGGAATTGCATCATAGTCTACCTATTGGATCCAAGATAAATCCCCTATGTTAATTTCTATTTTGGCTAGGATATTTTACTTAAAATCCATGTCCACACAGATTCAGACATAAAAAGTAGATTCATCGTCATTGTGTCCATGAAAACTCATAAATAGCACTCTAATAAGTTACCCAATTTCTCAAAATTTGATTCACATGAGTATTCCAGGGGTAAGGCATAAAGACAAACCCAAACAATTATCGTATAGGGCTCCATCCAAGGATCAAATCACAAATTCCATTTATGAACAAAAAGGGTTTCTACACCATATGTTCTCGTCCCTGAATCAAAGGCTTTGTCTCTATCTACTTGATAATAAAAACTCACAATATAATAGTCATTGCTAATAAGAGAGATTGAAGTATCCCTAAGGAGCTCCCAATTATTTTTTATCCAAGAGGACATAAGTCCTAAATATGATCTCTTGCCAATAAACTTACAAATTAGGTCATGCTTATTTTTCTAGAAAATTTTATTAGCCACTATAGCTTGATCTATCACTATTTTAGGATGAAGAGCCACATAGGGAATGTAAACATTAACCCTTGCTTGGTACTATTTTTGCTTTGGATTCTTGACTCCTGTAGAGAAAATAGAAAGCAAATTTGTCTCTCTAAATAAGACATTCTCCATGTTTTGTTTCCCCTTAACTATATCTACAAATGATCTCTCAAGGGAGGGGGATGTAAGAGAGGGTCAAAATGACACTCATTAGCACCCATAGGCCACTCCATAGCCTATATACAACACTTCCCCTAAAGGAAATACTTGCACCTATATTTATACTGTAAACCCTTATGTAGAAGTTACCTTATTTATAAGGGTAAAGACCTTCTTCTCCTTCCTAAACATTTACCTACACTTGTATATATACCTGTACTTGCACCTACACCTGTATTATAAACCCTTTCGTAGATGTTTTTTCAACCCTAACAAACAATGTTAACCAAAATAAAATTAAAATTAAAACTCATATTCATAAATTAATTAATTGTATAATAAATATAATCACAAGCATTATATAAATAATTATAACATAAAAATCATACAAAAATGAGTGTTGTTATTATAAACCTAGTTTAGTATGCTAAAATAAGTTAATGGGATCCAACCCTCCAAGGCATGAAATGGGGAAGCCAATGAGCAAACAATTAGTTGCCATCGAGCTTATTCCCATCTAGGTATGCCATGGTTTAAGTCGTGGACCTTCTTAAAAAAGACCAAAACCTAACCAATGCATTGTATGAAATAATATTATTATATTCAACTTTACTTTATTGTTGATTTTATTGATGATTATATATATTATATGTAATGTTTTTTTAAATCAATATTTTAATACTTGTTATACACATTATCCATGAAATTGATCCCAGATCTCATCTCTAATAATGCAAGTGGTGTTCTTACTAATAAATCACATGCAAATAGATGTAATGGTATCCATATATTAAATAATGCGCCAGTTTAGAGTATTTTATTTATTATTATTATTATTATTTTGTCTTTATTCAATTACCAAGTGCTTGGCAACATCAACATAGAGCATGTCACACCCACATAAAATAAAAACTATTATAATGTATTAATTGTGCAACTTACTATTTTTTAAGATATATATGAGCATGAGGATCATCAATTGATTGGAGTGACACATTAAAAAATATGTAACTCTGAAGGGTGTGGCTAAATTTATCTTCAATGATCTTGATGTTCATACTCTTATTTTAATTTACTCCTTGAAATGGTTAGAGAATATATTTCATATGAGGATTTCTTTTTTATTTTTTTTAATTTTGAATTTATTTCATATTATCCTTTTTAACTAGATTTATTTAAAAAATAAAATAAAATTTCAATCAACATAAGTTGTAATTAGAGCTACATGTTGGAAATCATGATTAAAATGGTAAGATTTAAGTTGTCCAGAAGTTTGAACCAATTTTTATTTGAGAGTAAGATAGGATAGTATGCTCTCAATATCTTTGGTAAAAAATTTTGATAATGATATTCAAATATATCTCTCTTTAATTATAAAGTTATATTAGCCTATGAATGGATATCACCATATTTACTTATGGTTGATAAATTATATGCTCATTGGAGCCTTTTTTCACCTAAATATATTTGGACATGCCATTTTCATACAACCTAGTCTATTTATCTTAAACCTAAGCAGACTATTTTTGCATAGAGTTTAATTCACCAAGGCCTCCCACTTGGTAAATAACTTATCTACATGGGGTTCTGTTGTAATCACAATGACACTGAGAGGGGGGGTGAATTAGTGTGTTCTTTAAAATTTCTACAACATATGATTTTAAAACCAGCAGCAGTTTAAAGCAGATAAAAGAAGTACTAAAAGCATCACACAAACACAGCATTTTAACGAGGTTCACCAATGTGGCTACTCCTTAAGAATGACTGCTTAGACTACCATCCAAATCCAGTCAAATGCAAAGCTACAACTTTACATAATCCTTTACCAGCACCAACTCCTTAACTTTATCTGCTTCAATAGAATGGAGCACCAACTCCAATTTTACCAGCACCTACTAGAAAGAGGCACCAACCCCTTGTGCCAAGCTACAACTCAAAAAACAATAATAAAGATTACAGAATAAACCTTTCACATTATTTCTCACAGTCTGTTGTTTTGCTGTATTCTGCTACTTCTACGTAACACCCTTCGCACTTTTAGACCGCGTCTATATTCTTCTTTGCACTCTCTGCTACAATCGGCTATTCGACACTTGCACTATTTCTCCCCATAATGCACACTATCTCATAGCAACACGCACTCTACTGCAACTCCAAGGAACTACCACTTCTGCAGACTGTGCATTCTTGCTTCGAACTTGAAAAACTCTCTCTGCACCTTGCGCTCTTGATTATCGATCATACGATATGCACTCTTCACATCAACACTAAATAAATATCACTTCGGCCTTCACTCAGATCGAAACGACTTACTCACAGTGCACTATAACTTTCGCATACACAACTTCTCATTTCTCAAGTCACGTTCCATCTTCAATTAGCCTTCCTTTTATAGAAGAATATTCAAGAATAATTCTTAAAGCACAGTCAGTTGTAACCCTAGGACGACGGCTGCAAACCCTAATGATTTCCAATGTAGAAACCTTAGCACATGTCGGCTTCAAAACCCTAGACCCATTCACTGTAAAACCCTTGATACTGTTGGCTTCAAAACCCTACAACGTTCTCTGTAAAACCCTAGAAAATGTCGACTTCAAAACCCTAAAACGTTCGCTATCAAACCCTAGAAAAGGTAGACTTCGAAACCCTAAAAACGTTCGCTATCAAACCCTAGAAAAGGTCGGCTTCAAAACCCTAAAAATCGTCGGCCTCGATTCAACCTTGTCTGCCTCAAACTTTTTTGCCACCTTCATCGCCTTCCTGTAGCTTATTTCCACGAAATGGCTACACGTCGCGATATCGCGACACTTTTTGTGTTCGTACACCTCCTTGACTTTGTCGTTGCGAAATCACGACCCTTTTGGCCATTGACATCTTTGCCTCCGTTCTTGTCGTGAAATCGCGACACTTTAATCAGTTGCTAACGTCATCCTCAATCCTGTCGTGAAATCGTGACGCTTCCAGCTTCTGGCAGTTTTTCTTGCAACTTGTCATGAAATCATGACACTTTTAGCTTTTGCTGACGTCATCATCATTCTTGTCGTGAAATCACGACGCTTTCGGCTTCCAGCACCTTTCCTTTCTTCCTGTCGTGAAATCGCGACACTTTTAGCTTTTGCTGCCGTCATCATATTTCTTGTCGCGAAATCGTGACGTTTTTGGTTTTCGTACACTCCAAGCTTCACGCAGTAGTGAACACTCTACAACTTTGCCTTGTGCTTCCAACTTGCTTCTTCTTGAGAAATTTTGACTTGTGCCTTACACTTTCGACTTGAAGTAGATTGCTGCATCTTTGATGTCTGCACTTTTAGACCTGTAGCGAAATCGCTACACCTTCATGTTGAGTATTTTCACCTTGTAGCAAAATTGCTACACCTTTGTCTTACGCATATTTTACCCGTAGCGAAATCGCTACACCTTTATCTTGCGCATATTTTACCCATAGCGAAATCGCTACACCTTTATCTTGCGCATCTTTTACCCGTAGAGAAATCGCTGCACCTTTACTTTGTGCATTTGCCATTTGTAGCAAAATCGCTACACCTTTACTTTGTGCCTTTGTAGCTCGTAGCGAAATCACTACACCTTTGTCACTTAACACTTTCTCCTTGTTTCTGCCAGCGAAAGATCAACATGTAGCGAAATCGCTACAGTTTGCTCAAATTAGCTTCTTGGCCTTCGACTTGTCGCGAAATCGTGACATTTTGCCTTGTGCCTTCTCTTTCTTCTGACTTGTCATGAAATCGTGACATTTTCAACTGCGCCTTCTCTCTCTTCTGACTTGTCGCGAAATCATGACATTTTCAACTACACCTTCTCTCTCTTCTAACTTGTCGTGAAATCATGACATTTTCAATTGCGCCTTCTCTCTCTTCCGACTTGTCGTGAAATCATGACATTTTCAACTGCGCCTTCTCTCTCTTCTGACTTGTTGTGAAATCGTGACATTTTCAACTACGCCTTCTCTCTTCTGACTTGTCGTGAAATCGTGACATTTTCAACTGTGCCTTCTCTCTCCTTCGACTTGTCGCGAAATCACGACAGTTTTCTAACTTGTCTTTTTCTTCAAATTTTTCTATCTTCTGCATCTGAATGACTTCTTTATCTGTCTACCCACTACATCCTTGTATCTAACTTCTTGTGTTGACAACAATGACAACCTTCTTGCAACCCCTTGCTCAATAATCTCCCCCTTTGGAATTGTTGGCAACACCTGTATACATTCCTGTAACTCTTCTCCCCCTTTGTCAATAATACCAAAGGGCTGCTGCAGACTCTCCCTGAGTCCAACCTCACACTTCTCAGGCACAATTTGACTCCCCCTGAGTCCATCCTCAAATGCTCAAAAGCTCCCCCTGAGAAGGTGATCCCTATTGCTAGTCACTTCTTAGGAAGTGTGACTACTCCTAATTTGCTTCAAAGATACTCAAAAACTTCCTTGGGCAAAGGTTTTGTAAAAATATCTCGCTACTGCTTCGTAGTTGGGACATAGTCCAATTTAACTTCTCCTTCTGCAACTTTTTCTTTCAAGAAATGATACCTTATAGCAATGTGATTTTTCCGTGAGTGCATTACTGGATTCTTAGAAATGTTGATTGCACTAGTGTTGTCACACTTTACTGATATTGGTTCACTAAGATTAATGCCTAGATATTTCAAAGTTTGTTTCATCCACAAGACTTGTGTACAACAAGTTGCTGCTGCAATATATTTTGCTTCAGCTGTAGATAAAGACACTGACTCTTGCTTCTTACTGTGCCAAGCAACCAATTTGTCCCCTAAATAGAATGCTCCTCCACCGGTACTCTTTCTGTCATCAACACATCCAGCACAATCTACATCTGAATATGATATAAGAGTGAAATCTTTGCCTTTTGGATACCACAACCCATACTCCATGGTGCCTTTGAGATACCGAAAAATCCTTTTAACTCGTCGTTACATGAGTCTCTTTGGGACTGGCCTGAAATCTGGCTACCATGCAAACTTCCTACAAAATATCAGGTCTAGTTGCAGTTAAATATAGTAAGCTTCCTATCATTGATCTATACATGGTTTGATCTACAGGTGGAGATTTGTCTTCTTTACTTAATTTTCAGCCTGTTGTCATGGGAGTGCTGACTGGCTTACTGTCCTCCATAGTGAACCTCTTTAGCATTTCTTTCACATATTTGATTTTGGAAATGAATATACCTTTCTCATTCTGATTAACTTGTAACCCCAGAAAGTAAGACAGTTCACCAATCATTGACATTTCAAAGTCATTTTGCATCTTGTTTGCTAAGTCTTTACACGATTCATCTTTGTTGCTGCCAAATATGATATCATCCACATATACAACAAGAACAATGAGATGCCCATATTCTGTTTTCACATATAGATTACTGTCCACTAAACCTTTCTTGAATCCTCGTTGAGAGAGATAATTATCTAGCCTAGCATACCATGCCCGTGGTGCTTGTTTTAATCCATACAGTGCTTTCTTTAATTTGCAAACAAGGTTGGGATCTTCACTGATTTAAAAGCCATCTGGTTGTTCAATATAGACCTCTTCTTCAAGTTTCCCATTTAAAAATGCAGATTTTACATCCATCTGATAGACTTTGAAGTTCTTGTAAACTGCTAGTGCTAGAAATATTCTAATAGCTTCTAGTCTAGCCACTGGTACGAAAGTCTCTTCAAAGTCAATGCCTTCGACCTGTGCATAGCCTTTGCAAACCAGTCTTGCTTTATTTCTAATAACCTGACCGTCTTCATTTAATTTATTGCAAAATATCCATTTGGTGCCGATTACATTCTTGTTTGCAGGTCTAGGTACTAACTCCCAAGTTATGTTCTTTTCAATCTGATCCAACTCTTCATTTATTGCCTTCATCCAGCTGTCATATTTGCTTGCTTCATCTATTTTTTTGGGCTCAATGCTGGATAAAAGAGAGTAATTACTTATTACTTTCTTTCTTGTCTGAATGCTAGCTGTGGGATCTCCAATTATTTGGTTTCTAGGATGATTTTTTTGCCAATTGCCCGTTTTGAATTTTCTATTTTCTTGTTCCTCTGAGTCATCTGATAAGTTATCTGCATCAGCCGTAGATGTATTTTCTGTGTCATGTACTTCATCTCCTTCAATGACTTCTTCGTAGATTGGGTAGTTTTCTTGAAAATTAACTATTTGTTTCCTCCCTTCATCGAATTTAACATCTGCACTATCCACAATTTTCTTGAGTCTCTTATTGTAGCATTTGTAAGCTTTGTTATGTGGAGAATAACCAACAAAAACACCTTCATCTTCTCTATCTTCAAACTTTCCAAGATTATCATCGGTTTTTCTGATGTAGCACTTACAGCCAAATACTTTGAGATGTTTAGCTGTTGCTTTTCTACCAAACCACAATTCATACGGTGTTTTTCATTCATGAGTTCTTAACATATACCTGTTTTGAATGTATACTTTTGTGTGAACTGCTTCTTTCTAGAATCTATCTGCTATTTTGCTTTCTTCCAGCATGGTGCGTGCCATTTCCTGAATTGTTCTATTCTTCCTTTCTACTACACCATTCTACTGAGGAGTTCTAGCTGTTGAATATTGTCTCCTGATACCATATTTTTCACAGTATTCTAAAAATTCATTTGAAATGAATTCTCCTCCTCTGTCTGATCGCAGGCATTTAATCATTTTCCCTATTTCATTCTTGACTAGCTGTTTGAAGGTTCTGAACATTTCAAATGCTTTTGTTTTATCTTTTAGGAAGAATATCCATGTCATTCTGGAAAAATCATCAATACACAGCATAAAGTATTTGTCACCGTTTATGCTTTGAGTCCTCATGGGTCCGCATAAGTTTGTATGAATGAGTTCCAAAGGCCTGCTAGTGTGATATTCTTTTGTTTTTAATGAAACTCTGGTTTGCTTTCCCTTCTGACATGAAGCACACACATTGTTTGCAGGTTTCTTAATGATTGGAATATCTCTCATTGCTTGTTTAGAGCTGATTCTTACCAGATTATCAAAACTTATGTGTCCAAGCCTCTTATGCCACAACCAGTTCTCTTCTTATTGTCCAATGAAGCACATACCTTCTAAAAATTTTGAGAGTGTGTACAGATTCCCAGACGTCCTTGAGCCGATTGCTATCAATTTCTCGCTGTTTATTTTTCTGACTTCACAACCCTGCTTCTTGAAAACCACTTCATGTCTTTTATCACAGATTTGACTCACACTTAACAGATTATGTTTCAAACCATCTACATATAAGACTTCTTCTGACTTGATTTTCCCTTTACTAATTTTGACCGATCCTTTTCCTATTATTTTGGCTCCATCATTATTGCCGAACTTCACAGAACCACCCTCATATTTTTGTAGATTTTCAAATTTTTGTTTGTCACCTGTCATATGACTTGAGCAACCACTGTCAAGAATCCATGGTACATATTTATTTTGAGCTCTAAAAGTTGTTTGCACTATTAAATATTCCTGTTCTTTCCTGAGCTGTGCTTTTTGTTTCCATTCTATTTTAACAGTGGTGTTGGGTTCTAGCTGAGATTTTCCTTTTTCAGAATCTTGCACATTTCCTTCAGAAGAAATTCTATTTTGTTTTGCACTATACGGTTGAGTTCTTCTTTTTTGAGATTGATATGGAACAGATATACTACGACAGTTTCTTGCAATATGCCCGAAGTTGTTGCACTTAAAACATTCTACCGCATAAATCATTAGAGGAGCAAAAGCATTTCTACTAGTGAAGTTTCTTGGACCTATATTGTATTTGCAGTCAACAATTTTATGCCCATAATTATTACATTTAAAACAGAAACCATAGAAATAATGATTAAACCTGAAGGATGGTCTTGGCCAAGTTGTTGCAGGAGCCTTAGATCTTCCTTTCTTTTGATGTATGATCTTGGTAAAACCATCATTGTGAGCTGCTATTTTTGGACTGGCATTACAGTTTTCTTTTTCCTGATTTGTTTTTCTTTCCACAGCCTATTTCTTGTCTTTACCTTTCTTACTTTCAGCATTGCTTGCCTTTGGTTCACTTGATGATTCTCCTTCAGTAAAACCGAGACCAAATTTGATACTTGTGGATCTTTGATCGCTTAGAATTTTTTCCAGCTTCATCGAACTTTCTTCATGTTTTAAATGACAGTTGATTTTTCGATCTAGCTCTTGTATCTGTATTCAGAGACTAACATTTTCTTCTTCCAATTTGCAGTAGTGATCTATCTTCATGGTTACCTGTATTTCAAGATCTTCGAACTTTTTATTGTGTTCTTCTGTTTGTGTTTTTAAACTAGCAATAATGTCATTCGCATCCTTAAGTTTCCTTGACAGTTTTTCATTCTTTTTTTTCTCAAATTTCCATTCCATAAGAGCAGATACCAGCTCACCCTCTAAATCAACTTCAGCCTCAACTTATTCAATAGATACTTCAGAGTTCATTCCCTCTCTATTTTTTGTGTTTTCTGCCTCTTATGATTTGTCTATTTCAAACGCCATGAATAGAGCCTCACCTGTTCCTTCCTCAAATTCTTCACTAGAACTGTCCTCTGAAGATTCTGCATTTTGGGAAATAAAGCTTTTCTTTTTGAAATTGCCTTTTCTGAAGTTTGTTTTCTTCCTCCATTCACCTCTTTCTTGATGCTGAGTTTCTTCACTTTTGTTCTTGTTATTGAGAGGACATTTGGTAGCAAAGTGTCCAATGCCTCCACAATCGAAACATTTAAGAGGTAGCTTCCCTTTGTATTTTCCTTTTCCTTTCTTCAGCTTTCTTACAAAATTTGCTTCCATTTCATCCGAATCATTCTCTTCTTTAGATTCTTGTTTTGTGCTTTTGCCTTTTAGAGATTTGAAGGCTGCTTCTCTATCAGTGGGATTAGATCTTCCTATTCTCATTTCAAAAGTAGTCAAAGAGCCATGCATCTCATCCATACTAAAATTATTTAAGTCTTTGGCTTCTTCTATGGCAGAGACTTTTGAATAAAATCTAGGAGGAAGTGATCTCAATACATTTTTTATGATAGCAGCATCGGTTAGTTCTTCGCCAAGACCTCTGATTGAATTTGTGATCCCATTGACTCTTTGCATGAAGGTCTCTATGTTCTCATCATTGTCCATATTTAAAGATTCGTATTGAGCTCGGTGTGCTTGAAGTTTGGCCTCCTTGATCCTATCATCTCCTTCATGAATTTTCTCTAGTTTATCCCAGATATCTTTTGCTGATTCACAACTTATGAATTTGACTAGCTCACTGTCAATTAGTCCACACATAATAGCATTTCTTGCTTTTGAATCATATTCAAATGCCTTTTAACCTGTAGTGTCTATTGGAGCGGTGGCAGGAGCTTTGTAACCATTAACTACTGCACCCCAGATGTCAAAGCCTAAAGCACTGAGATATGTCTGCATTCTAATTTTCTAGAACGCATAGTTTGTCCCATCAAACATTTGTGCTTTGTTCGAAGAGAATCCTTCACCACTTGCCATTACGAAATTTCCAAGATCACCTTAGCTATTTAAGCCTAATCAGGAACCTGGCTCTGATACCAATTGTTGTAATCACAATGACACTAAGAGGGGGGGTGAATCAGTGTGTTCTTTAAAATTTCTACAACATATGATTTTAAAACCAGTAGCAGTTTAAAGCAGATAAAAGAAGTACTAAAAGCATCACACATAACACAACATTTTAACGAGGTTCACTAATGTGGCTACTCCTCAAGAACGACTGCTTGGACTACCATCCAAATCCAGTCAAATGCAAAGCTACAAATTTACATAATCCTTTACCAGCACCAACTAGAAGGAGCACCAACCCCTTAACTTTATCTGCTTCAACAGAATGGAGCACCAACTCCAATTTTACCAGCACCTACTGGAAAGAGGCACCAATCCCTTGTGCCAAGCTACAGCTTGGAAAACAATAATAAAGATTACAGAATAAACCTTTCACCTTGTTTCTCATAGTCTGTTGTTTTGCTGTATTCTACTGCTTCTACGTAACACCCTTCGCACTTTCAGACCGCGTCTATATTCTTCTTTGCACTCTCTGCTGCAATTGGCTATTCGACACTTGCACTGTTTCTCCCCGCAATGCACACTATCTCATAGCAAGGCACACTCTACTGCAACTCCAAGGAACTACCACTTCTACAGACTGTACATTCTTGCTTCAGACTTGAAACACTCTCTCTGCACCTTGCGCTCTTGATTCTCAATCATACGATATGCACTCTTCACATCAACACTAAAGAAATATCGCTTCGGCCTTCGCTCAGATTGAAACGACTTACTCACAGTGCACTGTAACTTTTGCATACATAACTTATCATTTCTCAAGTCACATTCCATCTTCAATTAGCCTTCCTTTTATAGAAGAATCTTCAAGAACAATTCTTAAAGCACAATCGGCTGTAACCCTAGGATGTCGACTGTAAACCCTAATGATTTCTGATGTAGAAACCTTAGAACATGTAGGCTTCGAAACCCTAGACCCATTCACTGTAAAACCCTTGATACTGTCAGCTTCAAAACCCTACAACATTCTCTATCAAACCCTAGAAAAGGTCAGCTTTGAAACCCTAAAACATTCATTGTCAAACCCTAGAAAAGGTCGACTTCAAAACCCTAAAAATGTTCACTTTCAAACCCTAGAAAAGGTCAGCTTCGAAACCCTAAAAATTGTCGACCTCGATTCAACCTTGTCTGCCTCAAACTTTTCTGCCACCTTCATCGCCTTCCTGTAGCTTATTACCGTGAAATGGCTACACGTCGTGATATCGTGACACTTTTTTTTTTCATACACCTCCTTGACTTTGTCGTCATGAAATCGTGACCCATTTGGCTGTTGACAGCTTTGCCTCCATTCTTGTCATGAAATCATGACACTTTAATCAGTTGATGATGTCATCCTCAATCTTGTCATGAAATCACAACGCTTCTGGCTTTTGGCAGCTTTTCTTGCAACCTGTCGTGAAATCGTGACACTTTCAGCTTTTGTTGACGTCATCATCATTCTTGTCATGAAATCGCGACGCTTTCGGCTTCCAACAGCTTTCCTTTCTTCCTATCGTGAAATCACGACACTTTTAGCTTTTGCTGACGTCATCATCTTTCTTGTCATGAAATTGTGATGTTTCCAGTTTCCGTACACTCCAAGCTTCATGCAGTAGTGAAAACTCTACAACTTTGCCTTGTGCTTCCAACTTGCTTCCTCTTAAGAAATTTTGACTTGTGCCTTACACTTTCGACTTGAAGTAGATTGCTGCATCTTTGATGTCTGCACTTTTAGACCTATAGCGAAATCGCTACACCTTCATGTTGATTATTTTCACCTTGTAGCAAAATCGCTACACCTTTGTCTTACGCATCTTTTACCCGTAGCGAAATCGCTACACCTTTATCTTGCGCATCTTTTACCCGTAGCGAAATCACTACACCTTTATCTTGCGCATCTTTTACCCATAGCGAAATCGTTGCACCTTTACTTTGTGCCTTTGCCATTTGTAGTGAAATCGTTACACCTTTACATTGTGCCTTTGCAGCTCGTAGCGAAATCGCTACACCTTTTTCACTTAACACTTTCTCCCTGTTTCTGCCAGCGAAAGATCAACATGTAGCAAAATCGCTACAGTTTGCTCAAATTAGCTTCTTGGCCTTTGACTTGTCACGAAATCGTGATATTTTGCCTTGCACCTTCTCTTTCTTCCGACTTGTCGTGAAATCGCAACATTTTCAACTATGCCTTCTCTCTCTTCCGACTTGTCGTGAAATCACGACATTTTCAACTGTGCCTTCTCTCTCTTCCGACTTGTCGTGAAATCATGAAATTTTCAACTGTGCCTTCTCTCTCTTTCGACTTGTCACGAAATCGTGACATTTTCAACTACGCCTTCTCTCTCTTTCGAATTGTCACGAAATCATGACATTTTCAACTGTGCCTTCTCTCTCTTCTGACTTGTCGTGAAATCGCAACATTTTCAACTATGCCTTCTCTCTCTTTCGACTTGTCATGAAATCACGACAGAAAACATGTCGCGATATCGCGACAGTTTTCTAACTTGTCTTTTTCTTCGAATTTTTCTATCTTCTGCATCTGAATGACTTCTTGATATGTCTACCCACTGCATCCTTGTATCTAACTGCCTGTGTTGACAACAATGACAACATTCTTGCAACCCCTTGCTCAACAGGTTCCCAATCCACCATGCCAATTCTACCATGAACCTAAAAATCTTCTTCACCTCTTTTGGAGATGTCATAAGGCTCAAGACACATAGAAGTAGAGTTTTTTCTCTTTTTCAGCATGCTCTCCCACAATGGTTCACATGACACCAAATTCAACTTGGAGACTTTCCTCTCCTATCGTAAGTGTTTCTAAAAGTTTGGCACCTCTTTAGAATTGGAATTTTATTATATTTATGGAAAGCTAGAAATGATTCCTTATTCTCTCGTGCATCTACTATTCCATTCTATAGCATTTTTGATAGGATAAATGTGATTTATTCTATTTTGCTACAAAATGTAGTCTAGACCAGCAAAGTGGTAATGAAGTTGGACCATTTTTAGGAATTCATTGAAAAGTGGGGGAATGCTTCCTAGTCTATTTTCTTACTTTGACCATCTCTCTGGTTTATTACATAGAACTTGACATAGAATGTGGTAGGTTTAGCCTTTTAGGTGATTCATTCTTTACATCAGGCCAAATCACAAAGTGCAAATGGGATATGATGACTAGAAAAAATATACTAAAGATAAGCCTCTACAGTCTTGTTAGATATGGTAAAAATATTTAGTGTTCTAAGGCATGTTTGACTCTATTTTATTTGCATAGTTAATGACCAATTTATAGGAATTGTTTTTGCACTATATAATGCTCTATGCTCTAGGAAAATGCTTTCTACATTATTTTCTTACATTGATGATTTCCTTAACCAAATCCATAGAGCTTGTAATTAACTATGGTAGGTCTAGTCACCAATATGATTCATCTTATACATCAGGTTGAAACACATGTTATAGGCATGATGTGATGACTAGGACCTATCTATTAGAGACAAGCATCCATAGGGTAGTAAAAATATAGCAAACCATTGTCCTATTACCTACATTAAATAACAATAACAATAAAAATAATTTATTTATGTATTTATTTATTTATATATGTTAGAAACTCCTTTCAATTATTAGATCGTGATTTTTTTACATGTAATAAATCACAAATAATACTTTCTTCTTGGTAAACAACACATAATATTTTTAAATTATTTCTATTTTTTAAATCCATAGCACAAGCTTATAGCAAGTAGCACTTCACTAGAAGTTAAATATTCTCTAGATGGAAACTCTAGGCGATAGATTTATATCTAGACAATAATTGTTGTCTAGATGATACTTTTCTCTAGATGACATCTCCATATAGTATCTCTAGACAACATCTTGACATGGTAGCTCTAGATGACTACTCTTCTTTAAATAACCCAATTTTATGATACCATACTCTTCAAATTATAACAATAGTGTATAATTATTCTTGTTCCACTCATGTGCATCTCCAACACATAAAAGAAAAAGAAAAAATAATATGACTTTCAAAACTCTTTTTAGTGTAGTACTCTATATAATATCAATAAATTAGAACTCATAGTTCTACATAGCTAAAAAAACAAAAATAAAAACAATAAAATTTGGATTCTCATTTGTGCTTTCTTTGGAAGACAATGTTAGAAGTTTTCAAGAGTAGAACTATAAAGCATTACAAGATTTGAAGAAATAAAATAGAACTGATTGATTATTCCATGGATAAACTTTGTATAAATAACAAAGTTGATCATTAAGAGCTATTGGATTACAACAACTCATCAAATATGATGTAGACTATAACTGAGAGTTCACCTAACTCATGAAGGAGTGGAAACTCAAGTAACTCTATCCTAGTAGAACTTAAGAGAATAATTACTTATTATAACACCCCCCCTTAAGCGATACTAGGGGTGCATTGTGAAAATTAGTCCCAACAATAGAGCCTGATGAGGTACTCATCATGGTTATGCATAGTGGTGAATATTCACCATTTGGGTGAATATTAGCATTTTTAAAATTTGAAATTGGCGAATATGAGGACCCTTGATGTCGGTCCATTCGCCTAAATTTTTAGGACCAATTTTTTCTTAGGGTCAATTTGCCACAATATATATCCAAACATAGGCATATTTGTACTCGTTGGAAAGTGCTTTTCAAGATTGATATAATGGTGGTGTTTTTATGAAGTTATAAGATGATTTAATAGGTCAAAAGTGGCCCTAAATATGATATTATATTTTAGGGCTTAAAATACCCCAAATTTTGGTATGAAGATGCTCGATTTTATTTGCTTAATATTCTCCATGATTCACCTTGATTTTGATTAGGATTTCCCATTTTTTTACAAGTACATTTTGAGTCCAACCCCTTATGCATAACCCTGGTACTCATGTACAATGGTTTCTTTTATGAAGAGATGGTAAAAACCCCATGGGAAAAACCATCTATCAAAAAAGAAAAAAGGAAGAGGCATGTCTTCGGTTTGTGAAGATTGTCCTCTTAATACAAAAAAAGGTGAGTCCTAGAAACATGGCCTGATGAGGTACTCATTTAAAATATATATGAGAGATGGTGAAAAAACCACATGGGAAAAACCATCTACTATGAAATAAAGAGGCATGTCTTCGGATGGCAAAGATTGTCCTTAATAACAAAAAAAATGAGTCCCAACAACATGGCCTTATGAGGTACTCATGTATAATATGTAAGGGAGAGATGATAAAAAAACCACATGGGAAAAAACCATCCTCCAAAGAATACAATAATAAAAGGAGAGGTGAAAAGACCTATGTTTCAATGTAGCTGTAATACTCCAAGTTTCTCTCACAATTGTATGTAACGCGGAGAAGGAAATGACTTGGTGAAGATGTCTACAACTTGATTTTTAGTTGGAATATAGTCCAAGTATATGTCCCCATTCTGAATATGCTATTGAATGAAGTGCATGTGTATCTCAATGTGCTTGGTGTGCTGATGCTCAACTGGATTGCATGCAATATGAATTGTGCTCTGATTGTCACACCAAAGAGTAATAGGTTTGTCATGGGAAAAACCAAATTCTCTTAGAATATGACGAAGCCAAAGAGCTTCCTGACTTGCTAAACTTGCTACCTTGTATTCTGCCTCTATAGATGATAAGGCCACTGCTTGTTATTTTTTGCATAACCAAGCAATTGGCGAAGAACCAAGACAAAATATATAGCCATAAGTTGAACATTTGTCTTCTACTGAACCTGCCCAATCTGAATCCATGTAGCCAATGATATCCATGGATTTTCCCTCATATAAGAGCCCAAAGTGAGTAGTTCCTTGCAAGTAGCAGAGGATTCTTTTTGTTGCTTTCCAGTGATTGAAATGAGGTTGATGTGAGAATCTGGATATTAAGCCAACAACATATGAGATATCTGGATGAGTATGAGTAAGGTATAACAGACTCCCTACAAGCTGATGGTATAGAGTTGCATCACATAGAGGGGATGTGCAGGAAGTACTTAGATTGACTCCAGAATGAAAAGGTGTAGGAGAAGGTTTGCAATCTGTCATTTTAAACCTTTGAAGAAGATCTAGAGTGTATTTTTGTTGACACAATGAAATTCCTGCATCTATTTGATTTATTTGGATCCCAAGGAAGTAATGAGCTAGACCCATATCAGCCATATCAAATTTTTTAGAGAGGGAGTCTTTTATAGTCTGAATGTGAGCGAAGTCACTACCAGTGAGTAGTATATCATCAACATATAGAACAAGTATGGTGATTTTTCCTTCATCTCTCCAAATGTAGACCGTGTTATCAGACTCACAATGAGAAAAACCTGAGGAAAGAAGGAAGGAGTCCATTTTTTCATACCAAGCTCTAGGAGCTTGTTTGAGGCCATAGAGAGACTTCTTTAGCCTACAAACAAGAGAGGAGTCTTGAGTGAAACCAACAGGTTGTTCCATGAATATCTCTTCCTTTAAGTCCCCATGTAAGAAAGCACTTTTTACATCCATTTGAAAGACAGGCCACTTTTGGGAAGCAGCCAGAGCAAGAACCAGTCTAACAAAATCCATTTTGGCAACTAGTGCAAAGGTTTCAGCATAATCAATTCCTTCAATTTGAGAGAAACCTTTGGCTACTAGGCGAGCTTTGTGTTTGTCAATTTCTCCATTAGGCCCATATTTTGTTTTATAAATCCATTTACAATGAACTAATTTCCTTCCTTTAGGTAGGGGAACTAAATCCCAAGTTTCATTTTTGATTAAGGAAGAGAATTCATTTTCCATGGCATCATCCCATTCTTTAATACCAATTGCTTCTTTGAAGGATTGAGGATCAGAGGAAATAGACTGACAGACAAGACCAGTGCCTATGGAGTTGGTTAATCTGGATGATGGAAGATTTTGGATGTAAGGAGTAGCTTCTTTAACAATGGTGCGGGCCCATTTTGGCATAGTGGAAGGAGTAGAAGGAGTGGAAAGACTTTGAGTTGGAGTTATAGGTTCCTCATATTGATCATCAATCTCTAAATTAATCTCTAAAGTTGGTTCTTCATTATATTGAGGTTCTACTATAGGATAAGGCTCAATAGAGGAAGAGGATGGTTGAGGATCTTTTTGAGGGAATGTTTCATCAAATTGGACATTCCTATGAAAAATACCTCATGAGTTGTGGGATCAAGGAGCCTGTATGCTTTCATTTCCTCACAATAACCAACAAAGATGAGCTTTTTGCTTTTCTTATCTAGAGCCTTCCTTTTCTTCTTTGGGATGTGTGCCCAAGTAGTACACCCAAAAATATTGAAGAAGGAGACATCCTATTTTGAGCCAGTCCATGCTTCTTCAAGAGTTAAATGGTCAAGAGCTTTATGAGGTGTGTGGTTTTGAATATAGTTTGCACAATTAATAGCTTCTACCCAAAAAACTTTTGGAAGATCTCTTGAATGGAGCATACAGTTTGCCATTTCCTTCAATGTTTGGTTTTTCCTCTCTACAATGCCATTTTGCTATGGATTATGGGAGACAAAATGTTGATGAATGATGCCATGACTTGATAGAAATATTGAGAACTCATTACTGTAGTATTCCCCCCATTATCTGTGCGAATTTTCTTGATGTTGCAAGAGGCCTAATTTTCAACTAAGGCTTTGAAGATTTTGAAGTGGGACAAAACATCACTTTTGTATTTTAGGAAGTAGACCCAAGTTCTTCTAGAAAAGTCATCAATGAAGGTTAGAGCATATTTTTCTCCTTTGAAAGAAGGCTCTGGGAAAAACATCAAGTCACTATGGATTAACTCTAGAGGGGATGAGGCTTTTAGAGAACCACTTGGGTGGAAAGGATATTGATGTTGCTTTCCAAGAGCACATCCAAGACATACTCCATCAATAGAAGAGACTTGAGGTAAACCTGTTACCATTTCATGGGTGTTCAATTCCTTTAGGTAGTTATAACTGAGATGACCAAACCTTTCATGCCAAATTTTGCTTTCAAGATCTCCATGAGCCACAAAATAGGAGGCCCCTTCTGGATTTTTGAATCCTTTGAAGTGAAATAGGTGAGTGTTGTGATCAATATCTCCTTTGGCTATAAGAGAGTGGGGGTCTTGAAAGTCTCTTATCTCAACTCCTGTTGGAGAGAAGAGAACAATTTTCCCCTTTCCAAAAGTACAAATATGATAGACGGAGAGGAGATTTATTGCAATGTTTGGAACATAGAGAACATTATTGATAGAGCCACCATCAATGGATATGTCACCCTTTCCTTTGACTGGGATAAAGGAAGAGTCACCAACTTCTATGCTACATGTTGAACTTGAGGAGATAGAAGAGAATGACTCATCTGAAGCAGTCATGTGATGAGTTGCTCCAGAATATAGGACCCAATAATTAGATGAAGTATTGGTGGTCTTCCCTTGAACATTTAGGGCTTTTCCTATCTACTTTTTATTGTCTATATTTTTATCCTTCATAGCTGCCTCTAGTTGTTGTAATATTTTCCAGCATTTGTTTGCAGAATGACCATTCTTTTTGTAGTGAGTACAAGTTATGGGACTTCTTTCTTTCTTTTTGAATTTTTATTTAGTGGAGGTGGATGCTACTAAGGCTTTAGAGGAAGAGGAAGAGATCTCATACTTTGCAAGTTTTATTTCTTCTCTAGTTAGTCTCTCACAAAATTCTTCTAAGGAGGGCATTTTGAAACTTGCACCAAGAGCATCTTTTGTAGATAGAAAGGTGGTTGTGAATATTTGAAATACACCATTTAATTTAGAAATAATTAGATAGATGCATTCTTCATATTTTTTATCCTTGCCACTGCCTTTAAATTGAGTAAGGACTTCTTTAAATTTGGTGAGAAAGTCAACAATATTGCTAAAGTCTTCAGGAGATAATGTTGTTAATTCTGCCTCTAATTGCATTGACCTTATTTGATCTACTTTTCCAAATAAGTTCTTTAGTTTCTCCCAACTTTCATAAGGAGTTTTACAATCCGTAATGTGAAACCATAAGCTTTCATTTACATTAGTGCTTATAATACCCATTGTTTCATACATTTTCCCTTTATGAACAAATATTTCATATTCTTTTTCAAATTCAGGTTGCTTCTCTTCTAGTAGGTGTGTGAGCCCTTTTTGAGAAATGAGATTTAATATTTTAGGTTTCTAGGTATGATAGTTATGAGGGGTGAGTGGATCAATTGTATTCATTTTGCTAAAGAAAATTGAAGTAAACCAACAATCCCCCCCTTTAACTTTAATTTTAATGTTCTTTTAAAGAATGGAACAAAACCCTTAAGAGATACCAAGCTCCTCAATTACCCACCCTAACGAGAGGGAAACTATAAGTAAGTGAGGAGATTTGCTAAATCTATTAGGGTAATGAAAAATGAATTAATGGATCTTATAATTTTTAATGTAACAATGGCCTTTTGGAAATACCAATCTCTTCAAAATACCCACCCTAACGAGAGGGAAACTATAAGTAAATGAGGAGGTATGATAAATTAATAAGGCCAATGAAACAATTGTTAATCCAGGCCTATATATATTTTCTTCTCAATAACTCGCCCTTACGAGAGGGAAACTATAAGTAAAGAGGAGAATTGATACTTGGAACATAGGCTATTTTTTATATCATCCAGAACTTAATATCGAATTCTTAATAACCCGCCCTTACGAGAGGGAAACTGTAAGTTATTTAGAAGTCCAACACTAGGAACATAGGTGATAAATTTTAAATGATTTAGGTAAAAAAATATTCCTATAAATCGAAAAAAAATTGAAAATAAAATTTTAACTTAGTTTTATATTTAGAAATATTCTTTTTAAGAAGTGAATAGCTTCTAATAAAAGGAATAGCAACTTTAAGTTAAGAATTAATTATATTAGAAATATTCTAAGAAATGAATAGCTTCTAAAAAGTATAGTTACTTAAAGTTTAGAAATATTTATTTCAAAAAAAGGATTAGAAATTTATTTATATATTTTTAAATATAGTTAAAGAACTTTATAATAGGAAAAAGATCAAAAAACATTAATGAGGCAAAGACCAAAACAACACTAACAACCCCCTTTTATGCTTTGTTTAGGTGCTGAAAATTGCACCTAAGAAACCCCCCAATTTTTTAATTTTTTATATTGAAATTACAATATTATCCTTTGTATTCTTTTAGTGGCCAAGGAAAGGCACTAAAAGAAAAGGATTTTAACTTTTTAGAGGGCTACAATTTTATACAATGAGCAGAAGAATAATATTTTGCTTTAAAATAATTTAAAAAACTTTAAGAAATAAAGCTTTAAAGTAAATTTTACAGTGAAGAGAAGAGAGGAGGTTGAGATATTAGAAGCGTAATGCTTATTTAGAGAGACTCCAAAAGGCTTGATCTTCACTACATTAAGGGATTAGATTAAAACAAGAGGAAAAAAAATTATACCTAATTTGTTGTTACCAACAAACAAAACCAAGACGTCAGAGATACCGATGAGTAAAGAAGCTTGCAATTTAGACTTTGATGGTGCACATGAAGACGATAGGCAATGGAACCAGGGATGGAAATGGAACCAGGGATGCTTGTGCAGAGAGGCCTCTGGATAACTTTTGAAGATGATAGTTTGAGGGCGCCCACAAAAGACATCAGAAAGGCGTAATGCAGTGAGGCTCCTGGCAGGCCGAAACACAACTTTGAGGAGACGTCAGAAGTGGCAGGCCGGATCAAAGCTTGAGAGGACATCAACGAAGGGCAGGCCAGATCAAATCTTGAGAAGACGTCAATGAAGGGCAGGTCGGATCAAAGCTTGAGAAGACGTCAAGCTGGTTCAAAGCTGGAGAAGACGTCAATGAAGGTGATAGAAATGGAACTTACAAAGTAGAAGATGCAGCGAAATCTATGAAATACGTTAGATAAAGCACCACAATATTTTCAATAACTTAATGCTTCTAAAACCACAAATGAAAACACTGTTAAAAAAATGTATTTCGAGTTGCAGAGAATTATATTTAAGCATATGTTTGATGAAAATATATAGAATTTTGAAGCTCTCCTCTGAAGCACCGAGGGACGAAAAAGGAGGAGAACTTTAAAGATGAAAATATTTTATTTTTGATCATTTAGATTTAACTAGGAATGCCCGTTAGAAGATGCAAGTCTTAGTAAATGCGTGCCATATAAAATATTTGGCACAAGTGCCACGTATTTTATAAAATAAATGGAATTTGGTGTGTTTTAAATATTAACCAAAGTCCACTTTATACCATGCGACAAACATTCCATATAGTTAAAAAATCATGAAGACAAAATATTTCAACATAAAAAATATCCAACGATTTAATATCTCACTAAATATGAATGCCTTCTAAACTTGGTCTCTTTTATGAATGAAACACAACCAAGGAAGCATGTGTTCGTTAAGAGAGAGTAGTTTTAAATAGGCATACGATTTTCAAACTTAGCTCTTTAAAGAACTAAATGCAATCGAGGAAGCATGCGTTTGTTAAGAGAGAGTAGTTGATAGAGAATATTAAAAAATGGAAAAAAAATTAAAATCTATAGATTTTGCAGAGAAAGAGAAGCAATATCAATATATTTTGAAAATATTGAGGAGAATATTTGCATAATATGGTAAAAAAAATATAGAAACTTATCTACCATAAACAAAATTCTTTAAAAAATTGTAGATATAAAAGGAGCAATCTACAATAGAAATAAAAACCTCTTTTCCCTTTAAAAAAAAAACAAGAGATAAGAGATAATGAACCAGTTCGTGAAACTGCCTCCAAGAGAGAATGCCTAGCAGAATCTATCCTGCTCTGGTACCATGTTAGAATTTCCCAAGAGTAGAACTACAAAGCATTACAAGATTTGAAGAAACAAAATAGAACTGATTGATTATTCCATGGATCAACTTTGTATAAATAACAAAGTTGATCATTGAGAGTCATTGGATTACAACAACTCATCAAATATGATGTAGACTATAACTGAGAGTTCACCTGACTCATGAAGGAGTGGAAACTCAAGTAAGTCTATCCTAGTAGAACTTAAGAGAATAATTACTTATTCTAATAGACAAAAATTAATGTTGCCTCTAATAATATAACTTTTTTATTTTTCTCTATTGTTTCTTCCACACTCATAAATAACCTTTATGCTCTTCATGGTGCTACTTTTAGCTGGAAACAAACTATAATACACACCCTTATTTAATCTAATGCAACAACACATCTTAAGTTTAATCTTCTATGAAAGGGTATTCTCATAAACCATCTCACCTCCTCTTTAGCGATCCCTGACAATGAGGTACCAGACCCCACCATAATAGTCTTGGAGAAGATGACATTTTCATCAGCCTCCAATAGTATCAACCAGTTGAAGAGTCTGTCTGGCCTCATTAGTGCAGCTGTTGATTTGTGTGATTCTCTAAATCTTCTGTTTTATAGCTAGCAGTTCCAGGGGCACAAGGAGTTGAAGGAAAAATCTAAAGATGATGGCAAGGAGGATGATAAGAAGTTAGATGAGGACTACAAGGAAGACTGCTTGGCCTCTTGGATGTCCATTCTACGGGATGTTTTTTGACTATATTCTATTATTTTTATATGGGCACAAGCTACCCTGCATGGTGCTTGCATGATTAGTTTTTGTCTTTGTTAGTTCTATTTTGCGTCTTTCTTTTCTGATGGCCATAATATTAGGCTTCCATAGTTTAGTTTGGTTGTATTCTAATGGAAGAGTAGGTCTTGGCCATTTTTGTTGTCAGTTTAAACTTTTAGGGCTTGGCCTTTGTCCAGTTGGTTAGTGGACCCTATTTTTTAAAATGGTTTTGGGTCAACCAATTAAAACCTGGTGTTAATTATAATATTCTCTTACTTACCAAAAAAAAAATAATAATAATATCAGCTATCATACACATGATGGACTAGTAATATGCTAGATAGATTTTTATTAATCAAAATGAAGTATATATATATATATATATATATATATATATATATATATATATATATATATATATATATATATATAAAAAAAAAAAGAGAATGACAATGCTAGTTGTTTTTATTTATCCTATCAACCACCTACTTGGGATAACTCTAGAATATATAACTATATATATGACATGATGTGATAAATTCATAATTTGATATTTATAACATGTAAGAAATTTAGGATAACTTGTCTCATAAATATAATATTATTATAGATCTTGAGAGAAATTTGAAAAATTAATAGAATAGGCTAAAACGAGAATAAAACCAATATAATATTTTAAGACACTATAAGGCTATATAATACTAAATTATTCTATAGGTCTATCCTTATACAAAATCCTTATTAATATGGAAAAAAATTAAATAAATATACTTGTGTTGTGTGGGATTGACATGGAGTTATTTAGGATAATTAGAATGACATTGAAATGTGATATTTTATTTTTTATTAGTTAGTATTCAATGTGTCTTATTTGTAGAAAGTGATAAGGTAGCATATTTAAATCTAGGTAAATATAAAATTTTGATGACTATAATAGCTTTCTTTTGGAATGAAAATTTATTTATGGATAAACATGTCAATCTTGTAAAATTAAACAAGTACAAAATACTTGATTAAATATATGGAATTATAATGTGATACAAGCAAAGATGAAATATTATGCAGAAAACCCAATATTAGAAGCTTTGATAATAATGGTATGTATTATTCATAACTTGTAATATAAACTTAGGGATGCTACCTTATACATATAGACAAGGCTTTGTTAATTTTTAGGATAATGAGTTAGAAACTCCTCCATATTCCTTTGGGTGCAAGAGATAGTGTGATTTCATCATGTTATATCTCTTAATGGAGTAAACATAGATCCTAGTAAGATCAAGGTAATATTCAATTTGCGAAAAAAAAGGAATATTAAAGTTCAATATGGAATTTTAGGTCTCACAAGATATTAAAAAAAGGTGTTAAATATTATAGTAATATTATAGTTATACTAAAGTAGTCCCCAAGTAAATTTTTATAATTGGAATAATATAGAAATAGAGTCATTCAAGGAATTGCAAAATATATTCCTAGAATCCTAGATTTTAAAAGTATTTTTATAATACAAAGTAATATTTTTGGATTATATATGGTGTAATTTTCATACAAGGAAAACCCATTGCTTTTAAACTTGCTATATCAAGGTAAAATATTCAAAATAAGGTATATTAAACTAAATGATTCTAATTCTACATGCAATGAAGAAATAGATACCATAAGGTTTATTCACTTGGTAAAATAAATTAAAATTTGATAAAAACCTAAATTACTCATCAAAAAAAAATGCCAATGGATCACTAACATCTTGGTATATGAATTTGAAATTGCCTATAATAAGGTAAAAAATAATATAGCAATATGTTTCCTCTAATATAAAGTAAGACCCATGCATATTATATATTGAATATGGGGTTCTATCATTAAGTGGATATGGCAAGGTAATAATAAAATCGATACCTAATAGATTCATACATCATGTTTAATAATATTAACAAGGTCTATCCTTATGTAAAAGTGATGTAAATCCAGTTGGAAGAGGTCAAAACGAAATACCTCCCATTACATAAAAATTGTGGTAAATAAAAATAATATGTAAAACCCTCCATTTACATAAAAACTACAATAAATAAAAATAATCAGAAAAACCCTCTATTCACATAAAAACTACAATACATGAAAATAAACCAATAAATAATTTATTTTCTCATTCTTGGATTCACTTTCCCTTTTACAATGCAATACCAAGGGAATATATATCCCCAAAGAAACCCTAAAACTTGAAGCCCTAAAAGAAACCCTAGAAGAAAACCCTAAAGATTAAAACCCTAAAAATAAAACAAAAATACTATTTTCGGCAAATTGATTTTTCCACAAAAAAATCCTTTTTAAGTAATTACTATTTTCAGCAAATTATTTTTTCATAAAAAATTGCCTTTTTAAGTAATTACCATTTTTGAAAAATTATATTTTGCGTCAAATAATTCCATTTTTAGTAATAAAAAATATACTTCAAAACCTCTTTTAAAAAATCCTCTAAAGATATGATCCTGCATCATTCTCCTTTGGTTGAAAAGAACTATGCTCCTATGAGTTCCTTCGATAAAATTCATAATCGCTCTCCATAGAGTGCCACACATCTGCAAGTAATCCTCAAAGTACCAATATCCTTTTGAGGTTTTATCTCAAACCTCCTACAAGTACTACACATAATGCCAATTTATTCATTCGAGGTTTTAAAATAAAAAATCTCCTACAAGCACTACACAAAGTGCCAACTCTTCCCTCTCAGGTTTTTAATAAAAAAAAAACTCCCGCAAGCACTACACAGAGTGCCAATTTATTTCTTTTAGGTTTTACAAACCTTCTACAAGCACTACACAAATTTTCAATTCCTCCTTCTAAGGTTTTATATAAACAACCTCCTACAAGCACTTACACAGAGTATCAATTTCTTTCTCTAAGGTTTTACAAACCTTCTGCAAATACTACACAAAGTGCCAATCTCTTTTTCTGAGGCTTTTACATAAAAAACCTCCTACAAGTTACACAGAGTGTCAATTTCTATCTCTAAGGTTTTACAAACCTTCTGCACTGCACAAAGTGCCATTTTTTTTGGAGTCTCTTTGCTCTCCTCTCCTTTTCTCTTTTCTTCTCTTCTCTTTTCTCTTTCCAATAAGATCCAAATTGTTGTGATACCAAATTATGTAAATCCAACTGCAAGAGGTCAAAACAAAATACCTCTCATTACATAAAAACTACGATAAATAAAAATAATATGTAAACCCTCCACCTACATAAAAACTACAATAAAATAAAATATACAATAAAACCCTCCATTCACATAAAAACTACAATACATAGAAATAAACCAATAAATAATTTTTTTTCTCATTCATGGATTCACTTCCCCTTTTACAATGCAATACCAAGGGAATATATATCTCCAAAATAAACCCTAAAATAAAACCCTAAAACTTGAAGCCCTAAAAGAAACCCTAAAATAAAACCCTAAAGCTTAAAACCCTAAAAATAAAAGAAAAATATTATTTTTGGCAAATTGATTTTTCTACAAAACAAATGCCTTTTTAAGTAATTACTATTTTCAGCAAATTATTTTTTTTCATAAAAATTTTACTTTTAAAATAAATACCATTTTCGAAAAATTATATTTTGCGTCAAATAATTCCATTTTGAGTGATAAAAAAATTACTTTAAAACATCTTTTAAAAAAACCCTCTAAAGATAGGCTCCTGCATCAAAAAGGTTATAATAAAAGTATAGTTTCTTATGTAGAAGATAAAAGGTTGTATATTTATAAGTAATAACCATTCAACATATTAAATTAAAATAATTTCATGCATATTTAAGTAATAGTCACTTACATTTATAAATACATATTATAAAATCAATAAAAATATTTCGTTAGGAAAAAATAATTTTTTTTTTTTAAAAGAGGGGTAAAAATTTATTAGATCAAAGAAACCTTACAGCAGAGAACAAACAACTAGCAAAAATAGCCAACAAAAACCTCAAACAGACATATCCTCAGCAAGTAAATTATGAAGTTGCTGAGAACAGTCTAAAGGGAGGTTATCCTAGCCCTTAATAGACCAAGTCCCTTGAAATTGAGAAGCCCATTTGGCCAAACAGTCCGCAACCCTATTCCATTCCTGAGGAATGTGAACAAAAGAGATAAACTCCAAATTACAACAGATTTGAAGAATATGTCGAACAACCAAAGTCAACCTCTAGTGAACATTATCAAGATGGTGAGTCCTTAACAAATTTATAATAATCGTGAATCAGACTCACAGATTATCCTCCGCCAACCCATAGCCAACCCTTGTTCCAAAGCACAACAGATAGCAAGAGCCTCCATATAATTATTAGAGTGTATCCCCTTATAGCATGAAAAAATGAAACAAGCATTCCCAGCACTATCTCTCCCAACTCCTCCGATACCAGCATGCCCAGGATTACCTCGAGAAGACCCATCCGTATTGATCTTGAACACCCCTGGAGGAGGAGGATGCCATCTCCCATCTCTCTGCATTTTTTTTCCATCTCGATTTCTAGATGAAATAATAGGACGAGGACCATTCTCCACCAATCCCAAATTTTGCATCATCAAAATCTCTAACTGCACCAAAGGAAGACTAATCTGGCATGTGGAAGAGACAGTTTCCTGGATCATACCAATGATTCGCTGCCAAAGCTGATGAACAGTAAGCTTGTTATCATGAAAAATGCATCGATTTCTTTCCAACCAAATCTGCCATAGAATGCAAGAAGGACCAATAGTCCAAGCAACCTGGAGAAAGAAATACTTAGTGGGAGGTCTCCCTAAACTCCTCTAGAACTCCAAAAGAGAAGAAGCATGGGCACAAGGATACTTCCACACCTCCCACCAAAGATGCCAAATATCCTGTGCAAAAGAAAATTGAAAAATAATATGACCTGAAGACTCTTCACTGTTCGCACATAAAAAACAAAAAGAAGGTCCTTGAAAACCTCTCTTTTGCACATTATCCTAGGTAAGGCATCTATTGTGAGTAGCTAACCATAGATAAAAATTGCATTTAGGCCAAGAGAACTTAGACCACACTTGCTTCCACCAGGGCACCTCATCATCCCCAAAATGTTGTCGATCCAACTCCCTGTATCCTGAAACCACCGAATAGACCCCTCTAGGATCCAAGCCCCAAGCCAAAACATCATCATCCTGTAAAGAAGAGCAAGCCCTACATGAGATATAGAAATTTATGATTTTTTTTAGCTACACATTTTCAAAGATGAAAAAAATATTAATGGATTCAATAGGTATAGTAGTGATAATGGTAGTAGTGGATATGACATCTAATTTACTCATTATTTCCCTTGGATAATATATTTTTAATTAGCTTAATTAATAAAGCTTTATGCACAAGTTCAAAAAAAATTGTATAGAATGCCAGAAATTATAGATAGCATAGATATCACATATTTAAAAGAAATTCTTGGATTAGGATGTTAAGTGAATAAGGAACAAAGAATGCCATCGAATAACACAAAAAATGAATCACTAACATCTTGGTATATGAATTTGTATGGAAATTTAATAATAAAATCAATACCTAATAGCTTCATGCATCATGTTTAGAAACATTAAAAAGGTCTATCCTCTTGTAAAAGGTTATAATACAAGGATAGTTACTTATGTAGAAAATAAAAGGTTGTATATTTATAACCATTCAAGATATTAAATTGAAGGAATTTCATGCCCCTGTAATTAATAGTCACTTCCATTTCTAAATATATATAGAAAAATAAAAAATAATCTATTTAAGAAAAATAAAATGTTAGATATAGCAATTTATGAATTTTTTTAGCTACACCTACTCAAATATGGAAACAAATTATCAATGGATTCAATAGGTATAGTATTGATAATGGTAGTAGTGGATATGATATATAATTTACTTATTACTTTCCCTTGGGCCATCTATTTTTAATTAGCTTGATAAATTAATCTTTATGCACAAGTTTAAAAATTTGTATGGAATGCCAAATATTATAGTTAGTATAGATATCACATATTTAATAGCAATTCTTGGATTAGGTTTCTTAGTGAATAGAGAACAATATCATAAAAATTTTAACAAACCACACCTAAATAAAATGAGCAAATAGATATGGTGAATAGGCATATAGGAGGATATTTGTGGTGTTTTGCTTTAATGCACATTGGTTAAAATGACTACCCTTAGAAAAGTAGTGTTGTAATATATTTTATCATACTGAAACCTAAGTGACTCCATTTCAAGATCTCAATGGTTTATTTAATAAAAAAAAAAGGAGAGGAATTGAGACTAAAACATTTAAGATGTTATATTGTCCTTTGAACAAACAATTAAGAAAAAAATATTGATTAAAACAAAAGAACATGAAATTTCTATATGAAGCTTATCAAACATGCTTAGACCAAACTAAGTTTCATTATTTTTTTAATTTTCTACCATCTAGGCCTTTCCACTAGTATCTTATGGAGTCATAATTCAATGTTATCAATTAATTTGAAAATGTTAAAGCTTTGAATAATCTCAAATAATTGTTTTCTTATATATTCCAAACCTAAAATAGTTAGTTGTATTTTAGGTTATAGAAGAAAAAAATAATTATGGGTTCATTTTTTATTTCCTAATAGTATATTGTTCTTTATAGTATTTGTCTCCATAGATAGGGATTTCTCTTTTTCAAGAGATTACAAACATCTCATTTTCAACACATTTATTTCAATACACTTGCTTATTTTATCATTAATATTTTTTTAAATATAATTAAAGAGTTCGAAATATAATGCACTAGTTATAAATAATAAATTAATCATTATTATAATAATAGTGTTTTCAAAACTTCAAAATTATATTTAATTTCAAAAGTTTTTAATTATTATACTTAATTTTTTAATAAATTGTTTATATCTAAATTTATTTTAATTAAACATAAATTATTATTTTTTTGAGTAATAATATCTATACTTAATATAAACTGACATCCTAATTTGTTATCATTATAAAAAATAACGATGAACTATAAATCAAACAATATATCTATTGGGATACTCAAATTGGTATACCTTTGGGTTCTCATCAAGGAGACCCAAGTTATAATCATGAGGGTGGTCCTAGATGTACTTTACATCTTACTTAAAAAATTAAACAAGGTAGATAACCATAGAATTTTAAATGAAGTAAAATTAAAATTGAAATTTATATTGATAGACAAGGACAATCAATAACTTTAAAAGGAAAATAATAAATATAATTTTAAGTTTAAAAAAATAATTTATAACAACTTATGTAATTAATTTTTAAGAAATTTTCTATATAGCAAATATAATGACAAACATTTAATGAATAATAATAACATATAAAATTATTCATTTCCAAAAATTATTGATGATGTTATAATAGATAAATTTACCTTTGTTATAGATTTTGTAAGCAATTATTTATATATACTCTCTATATACAATGTTATCCATATATGATGTATTTTATCGTAGTTATTGCCTTTGTCTCTCATTATTTAGTATTATTGTTTAAAATCAATTTTTAATATTTTTTATTATTTAATATTTTTTATTATTTATATATTGTTTTAAGTTTGTTTTAATGTTTTTTCTTATTATATTTTAAAATTTTGAACAATTTTTTTCTAAATATTTTCATTGTGTTTATGGTATTAATAAATAGTAAAACTATATAACTATTCTTGTTCCAGTCGTGCATCTCCAACACATAAAAACCAACAAGAAACAAACAAGATGACTTTAGAAACTCCCTCTAGTGTAGTACTCTATATAATATCAACAAATTGGAACTCATAGTTCTACAGAAATTAAAAAAACACATAAATAAAATAAAAAAGTTTTGCATTCTCATTTGTGCTTTCTTTGGAAGACAACAATCAATGTTGCTTCTAATGATATAACTTTTGCCATTTTTCTATTATTGCTTCCACACTCATAAACAACCTTTATGCTACTTGTAGTGCTACTTTTAGCTAGCATCAAACTATCATACACACCCTTATTTAATCTAATGCAAAAACACATATTAAGTCTAATATTATATGAAAGGGCATTCTCATCAACCATATCACCTCCTCTATTGCTTTGGAATGATATAAGCTATCATACTACATGTTGGACTACTAGGATTCTAGATATATTTTTATTAATAAAAATGATGTATATATACAAAGAGGATGACAATGCTTGTTGTTGCTATTTGTCCTATTAATCACCTACTTGGGATAACACAAAAATATCTAACTATCTATATTATATGATGTTATAGATTCAAAATATAATATTTCTAACATGTAACCAATATAGGATAACTTGTCTCATCAATAAAAATATTATTGTAGATCTTGAGAGAAATTTAGAAATGTAGTAGAATAGGCTAAAAAAAGAAGAAAACCAATATAATATTTTAAGACACTATAAGGTTGGATACCGTTAAATTATTTTATAGGTCTATCCTTATACACAATACTTATTAATATGGAAAAATAAAATTAACATACTTGTGTTATGTGGGATTGACATGGAGTTATTTAGGATAATTAGATGAAGAACATAAGCTTATACTGAGAGGGGGGTGAACAATATAGCACCCACTATTTACTTTATTTCCAAACCAATATCAATTAGTATCCTTAATTGCAATAACCAAATATAGTAGTGTGCATTAATGACATAGAAAACAATAGTAAGCTAGAGCACAAATCACCACACACAATTGAGACATAAGATTTAATGTGGTTCCCCCAAAGTGGGGTAGTCCACAAGATAATCTTCGTATAATATTTCACAAAGAAATAGGGATCCTTATCCCAATATAAATGATTACTTTAATATGCTCAAATATATGTTATCAACTGATATACTTAGGTGGGTAATCCACTGATCTGCTTAGCAAGGCAATCCACTGATCTGCTCAATTGGGCAATCCACTGATATCCTCAACAAGGTAATCCACTGATATTCTCGGCTAGGAAATCCATTGATATGCTCAGCTAGGCAATCTTGATATGATCAGGTAGGCTATCCATTGATCTACTTCAGCAAGCTCACCAAGAACCTGCTCAAAATATGCTCTAGCAAGCTCACCAAAAACTTGCTCAAATCTACTTTAGCAAGCTTACGAAGAACTTGCTCAAATCTGCTTTAGCAAGCTTACTAAGAACATGCTCAAATCTACTAAGCAAGCTCACTAATAACTTGATCAAATTTGCTTTAGAAAGCTCACCAAGAACTTTCTCAAATATGCTCAACAAGCTCACCAAGCTCACCAAGAACTTACTCAAATGCTATCGCAAATCTATCCATAAATCTATCCCAAAAGCCTTCTCAAAGGCTCAATCAATCATGCACAAAAGCTGCCTCAAATCTATCCAAAGAACTATTTCAAAAGCCTTCTCAAAGGCTCAATCAATCATGCTCAATTATCACTCAAATCTCATCCAAAAATCTACAAATGCAAGGCTCAATTATGAACTCAACAATGAATGGAAATGCACTCTTCAATGGATGACAACAATGATCCACAATGATCTCAACTCAAATTAGAATATAGAATAGTTTGTTTTATGGAACTTGAATAACCACTCCACTCATTCACTTGACTAGGCTCAAAAAAATCTACTCAACCAATCACCATAAGGAAAAAATTCTTATTACAAACCCTAGTTCAAGCATGAATCAATCAACTCAAAATGTTTCCAACAATACTCAAAAATAACTCTCACATAACAATGATACTCATGTTCTTCTCAAGTTCAAGTTATTTGAATAACCAATGGGCTTCAACAACAATTCTTATAAAATATTATTCACATACTCATGTTCTTTTCAAACCCTATCTCAAGTTTTTCACACAACTAATGGCTTCAACAACAATGCTTATAAAACAAGGTTTTAATAACAACACTTGATGCACCTTGTTGGAGCCATAACTTGTGAACTGTACGCTCGTTTGCCTTAAAATTTAACAGGTGGTTCTACATGTGTGTTCTACATAATGAAAATCTTTGATTGGCCTATCTCTCAGAAAATCATATTTTCGAGGCCTAACTTTGACATCTAATGCCCCAAAATTAGCTTTTAGAATAGGTTCCCGAGTTTTTTGGGTTTTTTTTGGCTGTTAGAAGTTTATTATCTTTTGTTATACCATAATTTGAGAACTAATATTTTAAATTAAGGTTCATTATTGTAATAGGGATGTGTGCACCAAATTTGGGTGCAATCCGACTCATTTCTATTTTTAGTAGTTTTAATAAAAAAGATCTATTTTTAGCTATTTTTAGAAAAAATACGTTTTTAGGGTTTCTTTGGTTTTCGGTTGCTATATGATGGATTGTAATATTTTGTAGAAGGGTGTGAATTCAAGAATGAGAAGAATATCAATTTGCAATTTTCTTCCATTATATTGCATTTGTGTTATGTGATTGGAGTCCATTTTGTTGGTCTCTTGTAGCTGAGTTTACACCATTTGGTATCAGAGCGGGTGTGATCTCGCTAGTGAAGGGAAGATGCCACCTAGAATATATGCCCAGATGAATAGGCAGATCAAGGATCTAAATGCATAAATAGCACAACTGACTGGTGTGATTGATCGCATGGGAGAGAGACATCCCAGGGCACATGCAGATCAAGGATTTGATGATGAAAATATACCTGAGGAACGTGGATCTAAGGTCCACGTAGAAGTAGAACCAGAGGGCCTAGAGGAAGAAGGGCACAATTTTGAAAATTAGATGATACGAGCTCTAGAGGGGCTTAAGGGGAATCGATATGGGATCAAGATCGAGGTTCTTGAGTATGCTGGTGGGTTGAAACCAGAGGAGTTGATCGATTGGATCAATAGCCTAGAAAAATATTTTGAATGGAGTAACCTTGCTGAAGAGAAGAAGGTTAAGCTCGCATGCACAAAGTTGAAGGGACATGCATTGATTTGGTGGGATCATTTACAGACTACACGATAGAGGAATGGAAAGGAAAAGATCAGGGATTGGATAAAGATGAAGAAGTTATAGGAAAAATTTATACCTGTAGACTACTCCCAAACCCTATTTCATAGATTTTAAAATCTTTGACAGAAGGATCAAAGCATTGAGGACTATACTAATGAATTCTACAAGCTATCCATTCGAGTGGAGCACAATGATACGGAGGACCAAAAGGCTTCTAGGTATGTAAATGGCCTAAGTTTTACTGTTCAAGATGAGATGAGCATGCATCACACTCTTACAGTGGAGGATGCATATCAAATGGCCCTCAAGGTGGAGGAGAAATTGAAAAGGGTTAATAGAAGAGGTAAGAAGGGATTCACACCCTCTTCAGGTCGGGGTCAAAGTGGATCTAATTTTCTCAAGGGAGAATCCTCAATACCTGCTAAACAAGAAGAATATGGGCAGAATCCGAGAGGAAGAGGATACCAACGAGGTAGAGGTTACGATGGTGGACAAAATGGGAATGATCCAAAGAGGTCGTATACCTATTATGGATGTGGTGAGGAGGGGCACAGAGCATTTGAGTGTCCCCAACGTGATGTCCAAGAAAGGGGTCAAGGAGGACAAGGAAGGGTCAATCTGGTTGAGATGGAAGAGCAGGATGAGGATGAAGTTGTTGCTGACATGGGGGAAGCACTTATGATAAGGAGGATGTTGATTGCTCCTAAGAAAGAGATGGTGCAGAGCAAAGCAAAGGGGCAGACCATAGATGGTGAAGATTCTTGGCTACGAACAAACATATTTTGAACAAGGTGTACATTAGGAGGGAAGGTATGTAACATTGTCATTGATGGTGGTAGCTGTGAGAATATGGTGTCAAATGTCATGGTTGATAAAATGCACCTAAAATGTGAAAAACATCCTTATCCATATCACATCTCATGGGTTAAGAAGGGGAATGAGGTAATAGTAGATCAAAGGTGTTTAATTAAATTTTCAATTGGGAGCACTTACAAGGATGAAGTGTGGTGTGATGTGATCCCGATGGATGCATGTCACATTCTATTGGGAAGACCTTGGCAATACGACAGGGATACTAATCATAATGGGAGAAAGAATACTTACACATTCTGGAAGGATGGTGTAAAGGTAGTTCTTGTACCTCTAAAGGAGGATGGGCCGAGTGAGAGCTTGTTGATGATGAAGGAGTTTCTTGCAGAGATCAAGGATGCTAGCTTATGTTATGCCTTAATAGCTAGGAAGCTAGAAATAGAGGAAGTGGTTATGCCTACAGTAGCAGCTAAGTTGCTAAGTGAATATAAAGATATCACACCAGAGGAGTTACCATATGGGCTACCACCAAAGAGGGATATCCAACATCACATGGATTTGATTCCAGGATCAATGCTCCCAAATTAGGCAGCTTATCGGTTGAACCCAACATAGAATGCAGAGTTGAGTAGGCAAGTGACAGAGTTGATAAAGAAGGGATTAGTTAGGGAGAGTATGAGTCCATGTGCGACTCCAGAATTGCTAACCCCAAAGAAATATGGTGACTGGAGGATGTGTGTGGATAGTAGAGCCATAAAAAAAATCATAATAAAGTATCGGTATCCTATGTCGAGAGTGGATGACATGATGGATGGATTGGCTGGAGCTAAATACTTTAGTAAAATTGATCTATGGAGTGGCTACTACAAGATCAGAATTAGAGAAGGGGATGAATGGAAGACAACTTTTAAGACAAAATATGGATTGTACGAGTGGATGGTGATGTCATTTGGGTTGTCTAATGCACCCAATACATTTATGCGATTGATGAACAGAGTACTATGGGAATATAATGGTAAGTTTGTGGTTGTGTATTTTGATGATATTTTGATTTATAGTAAAAGTGAAGAAGACCATTTGTTACACCTGAAATTAGTGTTAGACGTGCTCAGGAAGGAGAAATTGTATGTCAACCTAAAGAAATGTAGATTTCTTCAAGATAGTTTAGTGTTTTTGGGATTTGTAATCTCAAGAGATGGCATGAGGATGGATGATGAGAAAGTGAAGGTGATTATGGAATGGCCTCTTCCATGATCTATAACAAAAGTAAGGAGCTTTCATGGACTAGCTACCTTTTACAGAAAGTTCATCAGGAACTTCAGTAGTATAGCTGCCCCTATAACTGAGTGCACGAAGGGGAAAGAGTTTGTATGGACTACGGCAACAACAAAGAGTTTTGAACTCTTGAAGAAGAAGGTGTCGAAAGACCCTATTCTAGTGTTACCATATTTCAGTAAGGTGTTTGAGGTTGATTGTGATGCCTCATTTGTTGGAATTGGTGGTGTCTTAAGTCAAGAGGGCCAACCTATAGCATTTTTTAGTGAGAAGTTGAATGATGCAAGGAAGAATTATTCTACATATGATGTGGAATTTTATGCAATTGTGCAAGCATTGCAACATTGGAGGCACTACTTACTCTCAAAGGAGTTTGTGTTGTTTTATGATCATGAAGCATTGAGGTATGTCAATTCTCAAAAAAGTTAAATAGTAGGCATGCCAAATGGGTTTCATTTTTGCAATAGTATACATTTGTCCTAAAACACAAGTCAGGAAAACAGAATAAGGTTGTTGATGCATTGAGTAGGAGAGTCTTGTTGTTGACCACTATGGAGAATGAAGTGGTAGGATTTGAGGGGATTAAAGATCTATATGAATCTGATGCAGATTTTGGGAATATTGTGCAACAGTGTAAAAGTGCGGTAGAGGGTGAGTCCCATACTATTTTTGAAGAGTATTTTTTACAAAATGGTTACTTGTTTAAGGGTAATCGATTATGCATTCCCAATGGCTCTATGAGAGAGAACATCTTGAGGGAATTACATAGTGGGGGTTTGGCTGGTCATTTTGGAGTAGTCAAAACTACCACTCTTGTAGAGGAGAAGTACTATTGGCTAAAAATGAAGAGAGATATAATCAAGTTTATATCTAGATGCAGAGTATGTCAAATGGCTAAGGGCCATGCACAAAATACAGGGTTGTATATGCCACTACCAATTCCTACAAGACCATGGATTGATCTAAGTATGGATTTCGTGTTGGGGTTGCCCAAGACACAGAGGGGTAAGGATTCAGTTTTTGTTGTGGTAGACATATTTTCAAAAATGGTGCATTTTATTGCTTGTCAAAAAACTAATGATGCAACTAGGACTGCAATCTTATTCTTTGATGAGATTGTGTGGTTGCATGGTGTTCCAAAGACTATTACTTTTGATCGGGATACTAAGTTCTTGAGTCACTTTTGGAGGACGTTGTGGAAAAAGTTGAATACCAGGTTGCAGTTCAATAGTGCTTACCACCCACAGATCGATGGGAAAATAGAGGTAGTGAACAGAAGCTTGGGAAACCTCTTACGATGCATAGTTGGAGAAAAACCAAAACAATGGGATTTAGCCTTGTCACAAGCTGAATTTGCATACAATAGTTCAGTGAACAGGTCGACAGGTAAATATCCTTTTCAAATTATTTATGGTCAAAATCCTAGAGGTGTATTAGATTTGGTTGAGTTACCAATTGGGGAACAAGTTAGTGATGATGCATAAGCATTTGCTGAGCATATCCAGAAAGTGCAAGAGTCAGTGAGGGAAAAATTGCAGAGTAGTAATGCTCACTACAAAGAGTCTACTGATGCACACAGAAGGGTGAAAGTGTTTGAAGAGGGTGATATGGTCATGGTTCATCTTAGGAAAGAAATATTTCCTAAGGGGACATATAAAAAACTGAAACTTAAGAAAATTGGGCCATGCAAGATTTTGAAGAAGATCAATGATAATGCCTATAAAGTGGAGCTGCCCGATGAATTTGATATTTCACCCATTTTTAATGTTTTTGATTTATTTTAGTATCCTGGTACTATCAAGGATGGTGAATTATAGGAGACAATAAATTGGGCATGACAGATGCCTAAGAAAAAAAAGATAGAGTTGCACAGGTGCTCGATAAGAAGGTGATCACCACCAAACATGGGAGCTACAATAGATTCCTCATTCAGTGGGAAGGATTACCATAGTCAGATAACACTTGGTTTTTGAGTCAGAGCTAAAGAAAATTGATAACCAGAAGCTACAGGATTTCAATTCAACTGAACTCATAGGAGCTGAGTTCTTTTTCACCAGAGGAGAATGATGCACCTTGTTAGAGCCATAACTTGTGAACCGTACGCCCGTTTGCCTTGAAATTTAATAGGTGGTTCCACGTGTGTGTTCTACATCAGGGCTCATATTTGATTGGCATGACCCTCCAAAAATCATGTTTTTGGGACCTAACTCCGACATCTAGTGCCCCAAAATTAGCTTTTAGAATAGGTTCTCGAGTTTTTTGGGTTTTTTTGGCTGTTAGAAGTTTATTATCTTTTGTTATACCATAATTTGAGACCTAATATTTTAAATTAAGGTTCATTATTGTAAGAGGGATGTGTGCACCAAATTTGGGCGCAATCCGACTCATTTCTATTTTTAGCAATTTTTAGAAAAAAGATCTATTTTTAGCAGTTTTTAGAAAAAAGACATTTTTAGGGTTTCTTTGGTTTTCGGTTGCTATATGATGGATTGTAATATTTTGGAGAAGGGGTGTGAATTAAAGAATGAGAAGAATATCAATTTGCAGGTTTCTTCCATTATTGCATTTGTGTTATGTGATTGGAGTCCATTTTGTTGGTCTCTTGTAGCCGAGTTTACACCATTTGGTATCAGAGCAGGTGTGATCTCGCTAGTGAAGGGAAGATGCCACCTAGAAGATATGCCCATATGAATAGGTAGATCAAGGATCTAAATGTAGAAATAGCATGATTGACTGGTGTGATTGATCGCATGGGAGAGAGACATCCCAGGGCGTGTGTAGATCAAGGATCTGATGATGAAAATATACCTGAGGAACATGGATCTGAGGTCCATGCAGAAGTAGAACCAGAGGGCCCAGAGGAAGAAGGGCACGGTTTTGAAAATTGACTAATAAGAGCTCTAGAGGGGCTTAAGGGGAATCGATATGGGATCAATATCGAGGTTCCCAAGTATGCTGGTGGGTTGAAACCAGAGGAGTTGATCGATTGGATCAATAGCCTAGAAAAATATTTTGAATGGAGTAATCTTGCTAAAGAGAAGAAGGTTAAGCTCGCATGCACAAATTTGAAGGGACATGCATTGATTTGGTGGGATCATTTACAGACTACATGATAGAGGAATGGAAAGGAAAATATCAGGGATTGGACAAAGATGAAGAAGAAGTTACAGGAAAAATTTATACCTGTAGACTACTCCCAAACCCTATTTTGTAGATTTCAGAATCTTTGATAGAAGGATCAAAGCATTGAGGACTATACTAATGAATTCTACAAGCTATCCATTCGAGTGGAGCACAATGAGACGAAGGACCAAAGGGCTTCCAGGTATGTAAATGGCCTAAGTTTTGCTGTCCAAGATGAGATGAGCATGCATCACACTCTTACAATGGAGGATGCATATCAAATGGCCCTCAAGGTAGAGGAGAAATTAAAAAGGGTTAATAGAAGAGGTAAGAAGGGATTCACACCCTCTTTAGGTCGGGGTCAAAGTGGATCTAATTTTCTCAAGGGAGAATCCTCAATACCTACTAAACAAGAAGAAGATGGGCAGAATCTGAGAGGAAGAGGATACCAACAAGGTAGAGGTTACGGTGGTGGACGAAATGGGAATGATCCAAGAAGGTCGTATACCTATTATGGATGTGGTGAGGAGGGGCACAGAGCATTTGAGTGTCCCCAATGTGATGTCCAAGAAAGGGGTCAAGGAGGACAAGGAAGGGTCAATCTGGTTGAGATGGAAGAGCAGGATGAGGATGAAGTTGTTGCTGACATGGGGGAAGCACTTATGATAAGGAGGACGTTGATTTCTCCTAAGAAAGAGATGGTGCAGAGCAAAGTGAAGGGGCAGACCATAGATGGTGAAGATTCTTGGCTACAAATGAACATATTTCGAACAAGGTGTACATTAGGAGGGAAGGTATGTAACATTGTCATTGATGGTGGTAGCTGTGAGAATATGGTGTCAAATGTCATGGTTGATAAAATGCACCTGGAATGTGAAAAGCATCCTTATCCATATCACATCTCATGGGTTAAGAAGGGGAATGAGGTAATAATAGATCAAAGGTGTTTAATTAAATTTTCAATTGGGAGCACTTACAAGGATGAAGTGTGGTGTGATGTGATCCCGATGGATGCATGTCACATTCTATTGGGAAGACCTTGGCAGTACGACAGGGATACTAACCATAATGGGAGAAAGAATACTTATACATTCTGGAAGGATGGTGTAAAGGTAGTTCTTGTACCTCTAAAGGAGGATGGGCCGAGTGAGAGCTTGTTGATGATGAAGGAGTTTCTTGCAGAGATCAAGGATGCTAGCTTCTATTATGCCTTAACAACTAGGAATCTAGAAATAGAGGAAGTGGTTATGCCTACAATAGTAGCTAAGTTGCTAAGTGAATATAAATATATCACACCAGAGGAGTTACCGGATGGGCTACCACCAAAGAGGGATATCCAACATCACATGGATTTGATTCCAGGATCAATGCTCCCAAATAAGGCAGCTTATCGGTTGAACCCAACACAGAATGCAGAGTTGAGTAGGCAAGTGACAGAGTTGATAAAGAAGGGATTAGTTAGGGAGAGTATGAGTCCATGTGCGACTCCAGCATTGCTGACCCCAAAGAAATATGGTGACTGGTAGATGTGTGTGGATAGTAGAGCCATAAACAAAATCATAATAAAGTATCGGTATCCTATGCCGAGAGTGGATGACATGATGGATGGATTTGCTGGAGCTAAATACTTCAGTAAAATTGATCTATGGAGTGGCTACTACCAGATCAAAATTAGAGAAGGGGATGAATGGAAGACAACTTTTAAGATAAAATATGGGTTGTACGAGTGGATGGTGATGCCATTTGGGTTGTCTAATGCACCCAGTATATTTATGCGGTTGATGAACAGAGTACTATGAGAATATAATGGTAAGTTTGTGGTTGTGTATTTTGATGATATTTTGATTTATAGTAAAAGTGAAGAGGACCATTTGTTACACCTGAAATTAGTGTTAGACGTGCTTAGGAAGGAGAAATTGTATGTCAACCTGAAGAAATGTAGATTTCTTCAAGATAGTTTAGTGTTTTTAGGATTTGTAATCTCAAGATATGGCATGAGGATGGATGATGAGAAAGTGAAGGTGATTCTGGAATGGCCTCTTCCATGAACTATAACAGAAGTAAGGAGCTTTCATGGCCTAGCTACCTTTTACAGAAAGTTCATCAGGAACTTCAGTAGTATAGATGCCCCTATAACTGAGTGCACGAAGGGGAAAGAGTTTGTATGGACTATGGCAGCAACAGAGAGTTTTGAACTCTTGAAGAAGAAGGTGTCGGAAGCCCCTGTTCTAGTGTTACCAGATTTTAGTAAGGTGTTTGAGGTTGATTGTGATGCCTCATTTTTTGGAATTGGTGGTGTCTTAAGTCAAGAGGGCCAACCTATAGCATTTTTTAGTGAGAAGTTGAATGATGCAAGGAAGAATTATTCTACATATGATGTGGAATTTTATGCAATTATGCAAGCATTGCAACATTGGAGGCACTACTTACTCTCAAAGGAGTTTGTGTTGTTTACTGATCATGAAGCATTGAGGTATGTCAATTCTCAAAAAAAGTTAAATAGTAGGCATGCCAAATGGGTTTCATTTTTGCAATAGTATACATTTGTCCTAAAACACAAGTTGGGAAAACAAAATAAGGTTGTTGATGCATTGAGTAGGAGAGTCTTGTTGTTGACCACTATGGAGAATGAAGTGGTAGGATTTGAGGGGATTAAATATCTGTATGAATCTGATGTAGATTTTGGGAATATTGTGCAATAGTGTAAAAGTGTGGTAGAGGGCGAGTCCCATACCATTTTTGAAGAGTATTTTTTATAGAATGGTTACTTGTTTAAGGGTAATTGATTATGCATTCCCAATGGCTCTATGAGAGAGAACATCTTGAGGGAATTACATAGTGGGGGTTTGGTTGGTCATTTTGGAGTAGCCAAAACTACCACTCTTGTAGAGGAGAAGTACTATTGGCCAAAAATGAAGAGAGATATAATCAAGTTTATCTCTAGATGCAGAGTATGTCAAATGGCTAAGGGCCATGCACAAAATACAGGGTTGTATATGCCACTGCTAGTTCCTACAGGACCATGGACCAATCTGAGTATGGATTTCATGTTGGGGTTGCCCAAGACACAGAGGGGTAAGGATTTAGTTTTTGTTGTGGTAGATAGATTTTCAAAAATGGTGCATTTTATTGCTTGTCAAAAAACTAATGATGCAACTAGGACTGTAGTCTTATTCTTTTATGAGATTGTGTGGTTGCATGGTGTTCCAAAGACTATTACTTCTGATCGGGATACTAAGTTCTTGAGTCACTTTTGGAGGACATTGTGGAAAAATTTGAATACCAAGTTGTATTTCAGTAGTGCTTACCACCCATAGACCGATGGGAAAACAGAGGTAGTGAATAGAAGCTTGGGAAACCTCTTACGATGCATAGTTGGAGAAAAACCAAAACAATGGGATTTAGCCTTGTCACAAGCTGAATTTGCATACAATAGTTTAGTGAACAGGTCAATAGGTAAATCTCATTTTCAAATTATTTATGGTCAAAATCCTAGAGGTGTATTAGATTTGGTTGAGTTACCAATTGGGGAACAAGTTAGTGATGATGCAGAAGCATTTTCTGAGCATATCCAAAAAGTGCAAGAGTTAGTGAGGGAAAAATTGCAGAGTAGTAATGCTCACTACAAAGAGTCTGCTGATGCACACAGAAGGGTGAAAGTGTTTGAAGAGGGTGATATGGTCATGGTTCATCTTAGGAAAGAAATATTTCCTAAGGGGACATATAACAAACTAAAACTTAAGAAAATTGGGCCATGCAGGATTTTGAAGAAGATCAATGATAATGCCTATAAAGTGGAGTTGCTCGATGAATTTGATATTTCACCCATTTTTAATGTTTTTGATTTATTTTAGTATCCTGGTACTTCCAAGGATGGTGAATTATAGGAGATAGTAAATTGGGCACGACAGATGCCTAAGAAGAAAAAATATAGAGTTGCATAGGTGCTCGATAAGAAGGTGATCACCACTAGACATGGGAGCTACAACAAATTCCTGGTTCAGTGGGAAGGATTACCATAGTCAGATAACACTTGGGTTTCAGAGTCAGAGCTAAAGAAAATTGATAACCAGAAGCTACAATATTTCAATTCAACTGAACTCGTAGGAGCTGAGTTCTTTTTCACCAGAGGAGAATGATGCACCTTGTCAGAGCCATAACTTGTGAACCGTACGCCCGTTTACCTTGAAATTTAACAGGTGGTTCCGCATGTGCATGTTCTGCATCAGGCCCATCTTTGATTGGTCTGTCCCTCCAAAAATCATGTTTTTAGGACCTAACTCCAACATCTAGTGCCCCAAAATTAGCTTTTAGAATAGGTTCCCAAGTTTTTTGGGTTTTTTTGGCTGTTAGAAGTTTATTATATTTTGTTATACCATAATTTGAGACCTAATATTTTAAATTAAGGTTCATTATTGTAAGAGGGATGTGTGCACCAAATTTGGGTGCAATCCGACTCATTTCTATTTTTAGCAATTTTTAGAAAAAATATCTATTTTTAGCAGTTTTTAGAAAAAAAGATGTTTTTAGGGTTTCTTTGGTTTTCGGTTGCTATATGATGGATTGTAATATTTTGTAGAAGGGGTGTGAATTCAGGAATGAGAAGAATATCAATTTGCAATTTTCTTCCATTATTGCATTTGTGTTATGTGATTGGAGTCCATTTTGTTGGTCTCTTGTAGCTGAGTTTACACCATTTGGTATCAGAGCGGGTGTGATCTCGCTAGTGAAGGGAAGATGCCACCTAGAAGATATGCCCATATGAATAGGCAGATCGAGGATCTAAATGTAGAAATAGCATGACTGACTAGTGTGATTGATCGCATGGGAGAGAGACATCCTAGGGCGCGTGCAGATCAAGGATCTGATGATGAAAATATACCTAAGGAACGTGGATCTGAGGTCCACATAGAAGTAGAACCAGAGGATCTAGAGGAAGAAGGGTACAATTTTGAAAATTGGCTGATACGAGCTCTAGAGGGGCTTAAGGGGAATCAATATGGGATCAAGATCGAGGTTCCTGAGTATGTTGATGGGTTGAAACCAGAGGAGTTGATCGATTGGATCAATAGCCTAGGAAAAATATTTTGAATGGAGTAACCTTCCTGAAGAGAAGAAGGTTAAGCTCACATGCACAAAGTTGAAGGGACATGCATTGATTTGGTGGGATCATTTATAGACTACACGAAAGAGGAATGGAAAGAGAAATGATCAAGGATTGGACAAAGATGAAGAAGAAGTTACAAGAAAAATTTATACCTGTAGACTACTCCCAAACCCTATTTCATAGATTTTAAAATCTTTGACAAAAGGATAAAAGCATTGAGGACTATACTAATGAATTCTACAAGCTATCCATTCGAGTGGAGCACAATGAGACAGAGGACCAAAAGGCTTCCAGGTATGTAAATGGCCTAAGTTTTGTTGTTCAAGATGAGATGAGCATGCATCGCACTCTTATAGTGGAGGATGCATATCAAATGGCCCTCAAGGCAGAGGAGAAATTGAAAAGGATTAATAGAAGAGGTAAGAAGGGATTCACACCCTCTTCAGGTTAGGGTTGAAGTGGATCTAATTTTCTCAAGGGAGAATCCTCAATACCTGCTAAACAAGAAGAAGATGGACATAATCTGAGAGGAAGAGGATACCAACAAGGTAGAGGTTACGATGGTGGACGAAATGGGAATGATCCAAGGAGGTCGTATACCTATTATGGATGTGGTGAGGAGGGGCACAGAGCATTTGAGTGTCCCCAACGTGATGTCCAAGAAAGGGGTCAAGGAGGACAAGGAAGGGTCAATCTGGTTGAGATGGAAGAGCAAGATGAGGATGAAGTTGTTGCTGACATGGGGGAAGCACTTATGATAAGGAGGATGTTGATTGTTCCTAAGAAAGAGATGGTGCAAAGCAAAGCAAAGGGGCAGACCATAGATGGTGAAGATTCTTGGCTACGAACGAACATATTTCGAACAAGGTGTACATCAGGAGGGAAGGTATGTAACATTGTCATTGATGGTGGTAGTTGTGAGAATATGGTGTCAAATGTCATGGTTGATAAAATGCACCTAAAATGTGAAAAACATCCTTATCCATATCGCATCTCATGGGTTAAGAAGGGGAATGAGGTAACAGTAGATCAAAGGTGTTTAATTAAATTTTCAATTGGGAGCACTTACAAGGATGAAGTGTGGTGTGATGTGATCCCGATGGATGCATGTCACATTCTATTGGGAAGACCTTGGCAATACGATAGGGATACTAACCATAATGGGAGAAAGAATACTTATACATTCTGGAAGGATGGTGTAAAGGTAGTTCTTGTACCTCTGAAGGAGGATGGGCCGAGTGAGAGCTTGTTGACGATGAAGGAGTTTCTTGTTGAAATCAAGGATGCTAGATTATGTTATGCCTTAGCAACTAGGAAGATAGAAACATAGGAAGTGATTATGCCTACAACAACAACTAAGTTGCTAAGTGAATATAAATATGTCACACTAGAGGAGTTACCGGATGGGCTACCACCAAAGAGGGATATCCAACATCACATGGATTTGATTCCAAGATCAACACTCCCAAATCAGGCAGCTTATCAATTGAACCCAACATAAAATGCAGAGTTGAGTAGGGAAGTTATAGAGTTGATAAAGAAGTGATTAGTTAGGGAGAGTATGAGTCCATGTGTGACTCCAGCATTGCTAGCCCCAAAGAAATATGGTGACTGGTGGATGTGTGTGGATAGTAGAGCCTTAAATAATATTATAATAAAATATTGGTATCCTATGTTGAGAGTGGATAACATGATGGATGGATTGGCTGGAGCTAAATACTTCAATAAAATTGATCTATGGAGTTGCTACTACCAGATCATAATTAGAGAATGGGATGAATGGAAGACAAATTTTAAGAGAAAATATAGGTTGTACGAGTGGATGGTGATTCCATTTGGGTTGTCTAATGCACCCAATACATTTATGCGGTTGATGAACAGAGTATTGCGGGAATATAATGGTAAGTTTGTAGTTGTGTATTTTGATGATATTTTGATTTATAGTAAAAATGAAGAGGAGCATTTATTACACCTGGAATTAGTTTTAGACGTTCTCAGGAAGCAGAAATTGTATGTCAACCTAAAGAAATGTAGATTTCTTCAAGATAGTGTAGTGTTTTTAGGATTTGTAATCTCAAGAGATGGCATGAGTATGGATGACGAGAAAGTGAAAGCAATTCTAGAATGGGCTCTTCCAGGAACTATAATAGAAGTAAGGAGCTTTCATGGCCTAACTACTTTTTATAGAAAGTTCATCAGGAACTTCAGTAGTATAGTTGCATGAAGGGGAAAGAGTTTGTATGGACTATGGCAAAAACAAAGAGTTTTGAACTCTTAAAGAAGAATGTGTCAGAAGACCCTGTTCTAGTGTTACCATATTTCAGTAAAGTATTTGAGGTTGATCGTGATGCCTCATTTTTTGGAATTGGTGGTGTCTTAAGTCAAGAGGGCTGACCTGTAGCATTTTTAGTGAGAATTTGAATGATGCAAGAAATAATTATTCTACATATGATTTGTATTTTTATGCAATTGTGCAAGCATTGCAACATTGAAGGCACTACTTATTCTCAAAGGAGTTTGTGTTGTTTACTAATCATGAAGCATTGAGGTATGTCAACTCTCAAAAAAATTTAAATAGTAGGCATGCCAAATGGGTTTCATTTTTGCAACATTATACATTTGTATTGAAGCACAAGTCGGGAAAACAAAATAAGGTTGTTGATGCATTAAGTAGGAGATTCGTTTTGTTGACAAGTATGGAAAATGAAGTGGAAGGATTTGTGGGGATTAAATATTTGTATGAATCTGATACGTATTTTGGGAATATTGTGCAACAGTGTAAAAGTGCAATAGAGGGTGAGTCCTTTTTGGCATTTTTGCCACATTGTTTTGATTGTTGATTATTCATGCATAAATTGTTGAAGTTCTCACTCCTCTGTGTTTCTCTACGAGTTTTGGTGCCAAAACAGCTAAGTCCGAAGACTGTCGCGATATCGCGACCAAAAACAGCATGGAGAGCACGGGTTCAAAACTGTCGCGATATCGCGACATGTCGCGTTATCGCGGGTTTTTAGAGGAGAGAGAAGCCAAAGTCGGAGAATGTCGCGATATCGCGACGTGTTCCAAAATCACGGTCAAAGTGGTCAACGGAGGCAGAGCAGTAAAATTGTCGCGATATCGCGACATGTCGCGTTTTCGCGACTTGCGATGGCCATGGAGCAGAGTGATAGAAAAGGTCGCGATATCGTGACATAATTGAGCAAAGGGCAATGACAATGAACCTCGTCGCGATATCGCGACAGAAAAGTGAACAAGGAGCAAAATGTAAAAACGTCGCGATATCGCGACATGTCGCATTATCGCGGTCAAGTTGAAGAAAAAGCATAAGGCATGAAAGACGTCGCGATTTCGCGACATTTTTGAAGATGAGGCCAAGCAAGAGGAAGACGTCGCGATATCGTGACAGAAAGCGGCAACAGTAGAGAAAGCAAGGAAACGTCACGATTTCGTGACATATTGTGGAGAAAAGGCTAAATAGAGAAGGATGTCGTGATTTCGTGACATGTCTTGTTTTCGCGATGTGAAAGCGCGAAAAGAACAAAATGGTACGGAATGTCACGATTTCGTGACATGTTCCATTTTCGCTACTTGCAAGAGGATGAAGGCCAAGGAAGAGAAAACTATCATGATTTCGTGACATGTTGCGTTTTCGGGTATAAAGAGAGAAGGGCACAGAAAGTAGAAGATGTCACGATTTCGTGACATGTCGCATTTTCGCGACGAGGAGCAGTGATGAAGCCAAAAGAGAGAAAGATGTAGCGAAATCGTGACTTGTCACATTTTCATGGTTCGAAACAGTGAAAGGACAACATGGGGAAAGAATGTCATGAAATCACGACAGGTCATAGTTTCACGAGAGCAAAGCAAGGAAGGAGCAGAATAGTACGGAACGTCGCGATTTCGTGACGCGTCGCGTTTTCGCGACCTAAGGTGACGAAGGAGAACAAAGAGCCGAATACGTCATGATTTCATGACATGTTTGGTTTTCGTGATCCAAAATAGCAAAAGCGTACGGAGAAGGAAAATGTCACGATTTCATGACATGTCACATTTTCGCGACCCGTCACGGTTTCGCGCCAGAAAGCAGTTCAACGGCCCGATGAAGTATTATGATTTCCAAGGATTAAAAGCACTCCAGAATTTAATGTTTTGTTGCTTTCCAATGTGTGCAAGATAGAAGAACGTGCTCAGGCCTGTAGCTTTCGAAGCCACCAGAATTGAAGATGCCTCCATTATTCAAAGCTTATGTTCATGATTTTCTAACGGTCCAAGCATGCTCCGAGAATGACCATTTAATGAAGACGACCGGTTCCTTGTTTCATTCAATTTCTGATTTCTCCGAGGCTGGTTTAAGGGGATCATTTCCTTATTTCTGTTGCATATTTTGTAGATCTCGAGGAAGTCCGTTTCATGTTTTAAATGCTACAAAGAGGCAAGACCTCTATAAATATCAATGTATATCTCAGAAAGAGGCATCGAGAGAGAGACTTTTGCTGAAAAACTTTTCAAGTTCTTTGCATGAATGAAAGATATTTGGCCTCTGGTTTTGCAAGCAACTTTCTGTGTGTTTTTCCTTCTATCTTATGCATTCCTCATTTACGCTCGTATTTCTTATCTGCTGCTAAATTTGAATTCTGCATCTGAGTTTAAATATTGCTAGTGAGGAAGTGAGTTCTGGAATGTGATTTTGGAGGTTATCTGTGCAAGGTTGTAAGTAGATTACGTCGCTATATTTTGTTATATGTTGTTCGTGTGCTTGAGGTTATCTGCTGCTAATCTTTCCCGATCTGATAAATTTGGCCTGTGGCTATATTTCCCATTTCTTTCTGCATATTTCCAATTCCTTTCCTGCAACTCTAGTCTTCAAGAACATAAGATTTAGTAAGGGAACCAACCCTCTCTGGAGATTGGTCCGGGAGACATTTCTTTCTCTCGACCTTTCAATGTTGGCCGGGTCTAGGGCGCATTTCGTATAAAATCCTTTCCTGTGGCAGATTCGTGACCAACAATTTTTGGCACGCCTGATGGGACAGACTGTTTCTGTCTCTCAAAGATCCACAATCGATGGGACAAGTATTATTTCAAATCGATACCCGGAGGAATCAAGATCTTGATGAACTGTCTTGACCTCATAGCGGAGATTGTAAGTTCATCTGGTGACTCTGTTGAAGGTGATTGTACCTAGAAAGTTCTAATTGTGAAGCTGGTGAAAATCTTTGCTTCATGATCACGAGATCAAGTGCCAAAGAATCGAAAGATCCAGTCGAATTCTTCGAGATTGATGTTCAGAACTGGAGGGAGCGCCCAAGATTGGTAAGCCCTATGAATCCATCATTTGCTGTTTCATCGCAGGCTGTAGGTCAGTTTGTACCATCCTCGACTCCTCCCAGTACTGCTACAAGCTTCTTATATCCAGATCCAGCATCCCAAATGGCTCAGCATCCTCCAAGGAAGTTCTCGGCATGGAATGGTTCGGGAGCTTTGAACTTATTGGCACAAAATCCAGTTCCTCAAGCTGCTTTGAAAGCTTTGCCGACCTATGATGGTACTGGTAAGACTGCTTATGAGCATATTAATGATGTAGCCTCTTTGGCGGCCATCCATGACATAACCGATGAAGATGTGATGATAAAGTTGTTGGTGTTATCACTGAGAGGTAAATTGTTGTATTGGTACCGAACATTGCAACCAGGCACTATTACATCATGGGATCAATTAGGAGAATTGTTAGTCAAAAATTTTCATGAACAAGCTGATCCATACTCTTTATTGCATCAATTTAATGTAATTCAAAGGCACCCGCAGGAAGAGATAGCTGACTTCAATGTCAGATTTACCAGAAGCTGGCAGAGAATTCCTGATGGTCTTCGGCCTGTTGATGAGCTAGCTGCATTTTACTACCTTAGAGCATTTAACATAGACATCGGTTGGGCTGTCCGATAGTCCAACGTGACTACATTTCCAGAGCTGTTCGAACAAGCGTTAAAGGCAAAAGCTGATTTGATTGCTATAGGTAGGCTTCCTCCAAAGGTAACAATGCCTATCATACCTGATCTTCCTAAGTATTTGTACTCTGGTTCACTTTCACAGCCCATGCCTTCCATGTATCCTACCCCATCATGGAGCTCAAGTGCACCTCAGATCGCACCCATTCCAGTTCCCCAGCTTCCTGCTCCAACTATTCCCTAGTTTCCTGCATCGAGCATTCCACGGTTAGCCCCTCCACTTCCAACTCCTGCATTACCTTCCCCACAGGTTCCATTACCTTTATCGACACCGCCTGTATCCTCAAGCCCAGATCCTCAATTGGCTATTTTACAAGAAATTCAGTCGGCTATGAGATCTCTCACTAACAAGGTGACATCTATGGAACGGAGAGAGGCGGAAAGGAACTATCAGCCACGAAGATTTATGCCGACAGTAACTAGAGAACAACTTGCTCCTAGCAAGGCTATGGAGAAAGCACCTGAAAGGAACTCAACAATCCTGGTAAGTGAAGAGGCTGGCCCTTCGAAGTTTCACATGAGCCATCTTACTGGTGTTCTTCCTGCAATGACCCACATGATGAGTCCACTTGCATGGTCCACCAAAATTATTTGCAAGTTCTTGCAGGGAGCCATGTAAACATGATTCGAGAGGTGGATCTTACTTCCGTGGAGTCTCTGGAGGAACATATAGCAATACTGACACGCAACGGCAAGAAACCAATGTTGGTAGATCCGGCTAAGATGGAGCCATTGAAAGTGCCTCCTGTACAAGCAACAAAGCAGCAAATGCCAACAAAGGCTCATGATCCCCCAGTGCAACGACAATCACCTATTTTGTCGAAGGATCCACTTCCACCACCAGCAAAAGAGAAGGAAAAAGCTTCTACTTCCCAGCCGCAAGCAGAAACAAAGGAACAAGCCAGAGAGACGTTGCGGTATCCATCATTGACCAAACGACAACGAGTGGAGGCTACCCAACAATATAAAAGCAAATTTGAATCTGCTAGTGGAGGGAAAGAACAGATCTCCATGGAGTACAACATTGTTGAAGAACTCAAACGGATACCAGCTAAGGTAAGTCTGTATGACACCTTGCAGTTGCCTGGACAGGTAAATCTCTTACAGGAATCCTTGAAGACCATACAAAGTAAGGGGAAAGCTCCAGCCTAGGTAGTTATGGCTCAAACGATAACTTCTTCAGCCACTGGAAAGAATAGACCACCCCCATTTTATCTGTCACTCAGGATGGAGGGTTGGATTGTACACAATTGCCTGATTGATTCTGGTGCTGCGACAACTGTCATGCCAAAGGCAGTTTGTGAAGCGATGGGAATGGAATATACAAGAAGTAGCCCTGGTGTCTTGCAGTTGGACGGGACTCCAGTGAAAATAGTGGGTGTAATCAAGGATGTTCCTATTGCTCTGCATAATATGCCTCAGATTACAGTAATTCAAGAGATAGTTGTGGTTGATTTGGAACCATTTTTTAGTATGTGTTTATCGAGAGAATTCACTGCTAAGCTGGGAGGCTACCTTGCTCTGGATTATTCTCACTTGGAGATTCCTTTCAAAGGAAGAAGAGTCCGGATCTATAATCAGAAGCCTTCTACTTTTCATATAGAGAAGATAGAAGAAGAAGAAAAGTCCAAACATGCTGTCAATATGATAACTGAAGAATTGGAGGATCTTGATTTGGAGGATGAGTTTTCAATGCTCAATTTTAATGCCATGATCGAAACTGAGATTGGTTGTTACTCCATTATGAAGCCTGAAGAGGTTGAAGTCAAGTTGCCCCTTGATCAAGTTGGTCGAGACTCTCTGCCAGATCAGCTCTATTTTGATGGAGCACAATACAGAAATGGCGCTAACACTAGGACTGAACGATCATGCCTAGGTCTCAAGATGGCTGAGACACTTGGAGTGCAGCAGTTGCAGATCTTTGGTGACTCCGAGCTGATTATCAATCAGGAGTCTACTGAGTGTCTGTCAAAGGTCTGGGATCCAGGAGACAGAACCATGTTTGGGTTCGTGTCTTTCCCGAGAGTTCACAGCTAATTCGAGAGTTTGCCAAAAAAAAAAAAAAAAAATTGTTTTTACTTCGGCTCTTTTTGCATGCGAGCCCGTAGGTACGTTTCTTTCTTTTTCTTTTCCTTCCTTCCCAGTAGTTAGTGGCTTCCTCTCTACTTCTTCCTTCCCCTCTTCATTCCCTTCTTCTCCTACTCCTTTTTCTTCTGCAAGTAATCAAGCCACTGCTGTTGTTTCTACTTCCCCCTCTGATGTTCCCATTTCTACTTTCCCTTTCTTCTAGTCCTTTGTCATGTGAGTACTTCATCATAGCTATGGGTTCTACTACCATCTCCATTCCATCCACTTCCATTTCATTATCTGTTTCACACAGTTGGTAGCACAGTAACACTCTATTGCTATATCTATCATTTCCATTCATCCATTTCCATTCCTCCATCTTCCATTTCATTCCATCATTCCCCATCCCCGTTCCACGGCCTGCGCATCCATGGGTCATCCCTTCATTCATTTCCATTTTTGTATCTCAGGTGCTTTTCACTACTGCCCTGGAAATCCTTTTACAGTCACTCTGAGCTAAGGCCAAATACAGATCCATTTTGAGTTCTTGAATATCAACAAGAGTTGTTGCAGCGATCGCAGAGATATCCCATCACCAACATTCATATTCTGTTCCTCCAGTTTTCTTGACTCTGTTGCCCAATGGATTCAAGCCTGGGATTCATGCATACAACAGAATTGTATACCCCACGAGCCGCCAAGAATGTTGGCATTTTTGCCACATTGTTTTGATTGTTGATTATTCATGCATAAATTGTTGAAGTTCTCACTCCTCTATGTTTCTCTACGAGTTTTGGTGCCAAAACAGCTAAGTCCGAAGACTGTCGCGATATCGCGACCAAAAACAGCATGGAGAGCACGGGTTCAAAACCGTCGCGATATCGCGACATGTCACGTTATCGCGGGTTTTTGAGGAGAGAGAAGCCAAAGTCGAAGAATGTCATGATATCGCGACGTGTTCCAAAATCATGGTCAAAGTGGTCAACGGAGGCAGAGCAGTAAAATTGTCGCGATATCGTGACATGTCATGTTTTTGCGACTTGCGATGGCCATGGAGCAGAGTGATAGAAAAGGTCACGATATCGCGACATAATTGAGCAAAGGGCAATGACAATGAACCTCGTCGCGATATCGCGACAAAAAAGTGAACAAGGAGCAAAATGTAAAAACGTCGCGATATCGCGACATGTCGCATTATCGCGGTCAAGTTGAAGAAAAAGCATAAGGCATGAAAGACGTCGCGATTTCGTGACATTTTTGAAGATGAGGCCAAGCAAGAGGAAGACGTCGCGATATCGCGATAGAAAGTGGCAACAGTAGAGAAAGCAAGGAAACGTCGCGATTTCGTGACATATTGTGGAGAAAAGGCTAAATAGAGAAGGATGTCATGATTTCGTGACATGTCTTGTTTTCGCGATGTGAAAGCGCGGAAAGAACAAAATGGTACGGAATGTCGCGATTTCGTGACATGTTCCTTTTTTGCTTGCAAGAGGATGAAGGCCAAGGAAGAGAAAACTGTCACGATTTCGTGACATGTTGCAGTTTCGTGGGTATAAAGAAGAGAAGGGCACAGAAAGTAGAAGACGTCACGATTTCGCGACATGTCGCATTTTCGCGACGAGGAGCAAAGAGAAAGCCAAAAGAGAGAAAGATGTAGCGAAATCGTGACTTGTCGCGTTTTTGCGGTTTGAAACAATGAAAGGACAACATGGGGAAAGAATGTCATGAAATCGCGATAGGTCATAGTTTCGTGAGAGCAAAGCAAGGAAGGAGCAGAATAGTACGGAACGTCGCGATTTCGCGACGCGTCGCATTTTCGCGACCTAAGGTGACGAAGGAGAACAAAGAGCCGAATACGTCACGATTTCGTGACATGTTTGGTTTTCGTGACCCAAAATGGCAAAAGCGTATGGAGAAGGAAAATGTCACGATTTCGTGACATGTCGCGTTTTCGTGACCCGTCACGGTTTCGTGCCAGAAAGCAGTTCAACGGCCCGATGAAGTATTGCGATTTCCAAGGATTAAAAGCACTCCAGAATTTAATGTTTTGCTGCTTTCCAATGTGTGCAAGATAGAAGAACGTGCTCAAGCCTGTAGCTTTCGAAGCCACCAGAATTGAAGATGCCTCCATTATTCAAAGCTTCTGTTCGTGATTTTCTAACGGTCCAAGCATGCTCCGAGAATGACCATTTAATGAAGACGACCGGTTCCTTGTTTCATTCAATTTTTGGTTTCTCCGAGGCTGGTTTAAGGGGATCATTTCCTTATTTTTGTTGCACATTTTGTAGATCTCGAGGAAGTCTGTTTCATGTTTTAAATGCTACAAAGAGGCAAGACCTCTATAAATATCAATGTATATCTCAGAAAGAGGCATCGAGAGAGAGACTTTTGCTGAAAAACTTTTCAAGTTCTTTGCATGAATGAAAGATATTTGGCCTCTGGTTTTGCAAGCAACTTTCTGTGTGTTTTTCCTTCTATCTTATGCATTCCTCATTTACGCTCGTATTTCTTATCTGCTGCTAAATTTGAATTCTGCATCTGAGTTTAAATATTGCTAGTGAGGAAGTGAGTTCTGGAATGCGATTCTGGAGGTTATCTGTGCAAGGTTGTAAGTAGATTACGTCGCTATCTTTTGTTATATGTTGTTAGTGTGCTTGAGGTTATCTGTTGCTAATCTTTCCCGATCTGATAAATTCGGCCTGTGGCTATATTTCCCATTTCTTTCTGCATATTTCCTATTCCTTTCCTGCAACTCTAGTCTTCAAGAACATAAAATTTAGTAAGGGAACCAGCCCTCTCTGGAGATTGGTCCGGGAGACATTTCTTTCTCCCGACCTTTCAATGTTGGCCGGGTCTAGGGCGCATTTCGCATAAAATCCTTTCCTGTGGCAGATTCGTGACCAACAGTCCTATACTATTTTTGAAGAGTATTTTTTATATAATTGTTACTTTTTGAAGGGTAATCGATTATGCATTCCCAATGGCTCTATGAGAGAGAACATATTGAGGGAAATACATAGTGGGGGTTTGGCTAGTCATTTTGGAGTAGGCAAAACTACCACTTTTGTAGAGGAGAAGTACTATTGGTCAAAAATGAAGAGAGACATAATCATGTTTATCTCTAGATGTAGAGTATGTCATATGGCTAAGGGACATGTGTAAAATATAGGGTTGTATATGCCACTGCCATTTCCTATAGGACCATGGACTGATCTAAGCAAGGATTTCATGTTGGGGTTGCCCAAGAAATAGAGGGGTAAGGATTCAGTTTTTGTTGTGGTAGATTGATTTTAAAAAATGGTGCATTTTATTGCTTTCCAGAAAACTAATGATGCAACTAGGACTGTAGACTTATTATTTGATGAGGTTGTGTGGTTGCATGGTTTTCCAAAGACTATTACTTTTGATCGGGATACTAAGTCCTTGAGTCACTTTTGGAGGACATTGTGGAAAAATTTGAACACCAGGCTGCAATTCAGTAGTGCTTACCACCCATAGACCTATGGGCAAACAGAGGTAGTGAACATAAGTTAGGGAAACCCCTTACAATGCATAGTTGGAGAATAACCAAAAAAATGGGATTTAGCCTTTTCACAAGCCAAGTTTGCATACAACATTTCAGTGAACAGGTCGATAGGTAAATATACTTTTCAAATTATTTATGGTCAAAATCCTAGAGCTGTATTAGATTTGGTTGAGTTACCAATTGGGAAACAAGTTAGTGATGATGCAGAAGCATTTGTTGAGCATATCTAGAAAGTGCAAGAGTCGGTGAGGGAAAAATTCTAGAGTAGTAATGCTCACTATAAAGAGTCTATTTATGCACACATAAGGATGAAAGTGTTTGAATATGATGATATGGTTTCCTAAGGGGATGTATAACAAACTCAAACTTAATAAAATTGGGCCATGCAGGATTTTGAAGAAGATCAATGATAATGCCTATAAAGTGGAGTTGCCCGAGGAATTTGATATTTCACCCATTTTTAAAGTTTTTGATTTATTTTAGTATCTTGGTATTACCAAGGATTGTGAATTATAGGAGATAGTAAATTGGTCATGACAGATGCCTAAGAAGAAAAAAAACAGAGTTGCACAAGTGATCGATAAGAAGGTGATCACCACCAGACATGGGAGCTACAATAGATTCCTAGTTTAGTGGGAAGGATTATCACAATCAGATAACACTTCAGTTTTGGAGTCAAAGCTAAAGAAAATTTATAACCAAAATCTATAGGATTTCAATTCAACTGAACTCGTAGGAGATAAGTTCTTTTTCACCACCCAAGAGTGATGCACCTTGCCAGAGCCATAACTTGTGAACTGTATGCTCATTTGCCTTGAAATTTAATAGGTAGTTTCGCATGTGTGTTCTACATTAGGTGAATCTTTTATTGGCTTGTCTCTCCAAAAATCATATTTTTAGGACCTAACTCTGACATCTAGTGCCCAAAAATTATCTTTTAGAATAGGTTCTCAGGTTTTTTGGGATTTTTTGGCTGTTAAAAGTTTATTATATTTTGTTATACCTTAAGTTTAGACCTAATATTTTAAATTAAGGTTCATTATTGTAATAGGGATGTGTACACCGAATTTGGGCACAATCCAACTCATTTCTATTTTTGAAGTTTTTAGAAAAAAGATCTATTTTTAGCAGTTTTTAGAAAAAGATGTTTTTAGGGTTTCTTTAAGGTTTCTTTGGTTTTTAGTTTCTATATGATGGATTGTAATCTTTTGGAGAAGGGGGTGAATTCAAGAATGATAATAATATCGACTTGCAGGTTTCTTCCATTAAATTGCATTTGTGTTATGTGATTGGAGTCCATTTTTTTGGTCTCTTGTAGCCGAGTTTACACCATTTGGTATCAGAGCGGGTGTGATCTCACTAGTGAAGGGAAGATTCCACCTATAAGATATGCCCAGAAGAATAGGTAGATAGAGTATCTGAATGTAGAAATAGCATGACTGACTAGTGTGATTGATCACATGGGAGAGAGATGTCCTAGGGCGCATGTAGATCAAGGATATAATGATGAAAATGTACCTAAGGTGAAGAACATGAACTTATACTGAGAGGGGGGGTGAACAGTATAAGATAAAACCATTTAATAATTTTAAATTCAGATAGCAATGGCATCAACATAACATTAAACAAGACAGAAAGCATCACACATAAGAGACCCATTTAACGTGGTTCACCCAAGGTGGGCTACTCCACGGATAAAACTTTTCCTCTAAAAGTTATATCAAAACCTCTCGGGAATCCTTCCTGATTACAATGTTTATGAGCCTCAACTCAAAGGAGACACCTTCCCCTAATTCAACTTTGCTAGTGATCCTCTAGAGGACCTCTATCTCTTTTACCCTTAGCAAGTGGAACTCTTTCCACAGAAGACACCTGTCTTCCCTGCTCTGGCTGGAGATCTCTCGTCCTCAACTCTGTCACGCAAAACTGGTCCTCAAACTTGCACTAAACGTAGTCCTTCGGTCTAGCACAAATGTCCTCTTTCTACCTCAAATTTTGTCCTCAATCTGGTCCTCAAACTGGTGAAAGAAGAACGGTTCACAAGCTCTTCAAATGCTTGCTCAAAGCTACCTCCAAGTCTTTACTATTCTGTTACAATCGTGTTTGGTCGAAACCAACTCTTGCACAGTTCTATGCAGTTACAGTAGTACACAGCAGTACACAGCACTTCGGCTATTGAACCCTTCACTTCTACGTGCTGTCTTTGAATGTTGCAACAACAACACCTTCTGCTCCTTTGCGCATCCACCGTAGAACTGTCTTCCCTCTCTGTGCAACCACAACAGCACACAGCAGTACACAACACTTCGGCTGTCGAACCCTTCACTTTTTTGCACTGTCTTCGAATGTCACAACACCAACACTTTCTATTCCTTTGCGCATCCACCGTAGTACTGTCTTCACCCTCTGTGCAACCACAGCAGCAAGACTTTGCACACTCAACTTCTTGATGATCAAACTTATCTCCCACACTTTACTTGTGTAGATCGCATTACGAACGCACACTTCGATCACACACACAAAAATGCTCAAATAGTCTTCCTTTAATACTCACAATCTCAAGATGAAATCTTTGATCTTTAGTCGGCTGTTCAATCTTCTACCACATCGGCTGTAAGACTTTATACTTTGTCGGCAAAGGTTAACTTCGTCGACTTCAAACACTTCTGCAGTTCTGTGGCTTTTCTCACGCGACACTCAAACATGTCGATATCGCTACGCCTTGGTCTGTCGTACACCTTGCATTACACGCTGTCACGAAATCGCGACACTACTCCTGTCGAGCGCCTTCTTTGATTTGTTGTCACAAAATCATGACACTATAGCCTTTGCTGACGTCACCATGTATCTTGTCGTGATATCGCTACGCCTTGGTCTGCCGAACACCTTCTTGGGTTTGTTGTCATGAAATCGCTACACTACAACCTTTACCGACGTCATCATGAATCTTGTCATGAAATCGTGACGCTCTAGACTTCATTGCCTTCTTCTCCATTGCTGTCATGAAATCACGATGCTACAGCTTTCGCTGACGTCATCATGATTTTGGTCATGAAATCGTGACGCTCTGGACCTCAACGCCTTCTTCTCCGCAACTGTCATGAAATCGTGACACCTTTGCCTTTTGCTGATGTCATCAGCAACTCTGTCGCGAAATCGTGACACCTCTTGCTCCTTCATCCTTTTCTTGATTTGCACTAGCGAAAATGAAACATGTCACGAAATCATGACGCTTTCGCTGCCTTAGGATTTTTCTTGCCAACTGCTCATGAAACTGGAACATGTCGTGAAATCGTGACACTTCCTGCATCCGTACGACTTCTTCGAAACTTGTCGCAAAATCGTGACACTTTTCTCGCTGTGCTTCTGCCTTCCTGCATGTCATGAAATCGTGACAGTTTCGGCCAAACTTTCTCTCTCCTCAAACATGTCGCAAAATCGTGACACTTTTTCCGCTTTGCCTCTGCCTTCCTGCATGTCACGAAATCACGACAGTTTTGGCCAAACTTTCTCTCTCCTCAACCATGTCACGAAATCGTGACTTTCTCTCTCCTCAAACATGTCGCGAAATCATGACAATTTTTCTAGCAGCCTGCAAACTTATTCTACTTAATATTTTTCTAGATTTTTGGCAACTGGGCTACTCTGATCTTCTTGGAGACTTACTGACCAACTGAAACCTTCAACAAAAACACATCCTTGGACATAAAAACAAGTTGCTCCAAAAGTTCCTCGACATCAAAAACAACATCTACCAATAGCTCCTTGACATCAATGACAACAACTAAACTTAGGCAAAGGCAATGTACTCAAGGTACCCAAAATTGCCAACAATCTCCCCCTTTGTCATTGATGGCAACCCTTAACTAAAACACATCTTTCAAGAGCCAAAACTGAAATCAATCTCTCCAAGTTTTGCTCCCCATGATTTGAAGCTTTCCTCTTCTCTTGAAAACTCTCCCCCTTACTTAAATCTCTCCCCCTTTGTCATCAATGGCAAAGGGTCACCTTCGGGGCTTGGGACTAAGAAGGAGCCTCTTGGCTTGGTCCCTCCCCCACCTCCTGATAAGGAGATCAATCTCGAGGTGAGAGTACCACTCCCAATTTCTCCCTAAGATACTCAAACGTATCTTTTGGAAGGGGTTTGGTGAAGATATCTGCAATTTGCTCTTTAGTGGGTACATATTCTAGCTTGACCTGCTTCTCTTGCACTTTTTCCCTTAAAAAATGATATTTGATAGAGATGTGCTTCGTCCTTGAATGCATTACCAGATTTTTAGAAATACTTATGGCACTTGAATTATCACAAAGAATAGGGATAGGTTGTTCATGCTTGACTTTGAAATCCTCCAAGGTTGTTTTCATCCATAAAACCTGAGTGCACCCAGCCACTGCTGCTATGTATTCAGCTTCTACTGTAGATAAGGAAACTGAAGGTTGTTTCTTACTTAGCCAAGAAACCAGACTCTTTCCTAGAAAGAATGCTCCACCACTAGTGCTCTTTCTATCATCAATACTGCCTGCCCAATCTGCATCTGTATAGGCTGTGAGGGAGAAATCATCGCCTTTGGGATACCAAAGCCCAAAATCCATAGTGCCCTTCAAATATCTAAATATCCTCTTGACTACCATAACATGAGATTCTTTTGGAGCTGCCTGAAATCTTGCTACAAATCCAACGGCCTGCATGATATCCGGTCTGGTAGCTGTACTATATAGTAAACTGCCAATCATAGATCTGTATAATTTCTGATCTGCTGCTGGAGATTCATCATCCTTACCCAGGTTGCACCCTGTAATCATTGGAGTACATACAAGTTTGCTGTCCATCATCCCAAATTTTTTTAACATCTCTTTGATATACTTTTCTTGAGAGAGAAATATACCATTTTTTGATTGCGCAATCTACAGTCCTAAAAAGAATGACAGCTCTCCAATCATAGACATCTCGAATTCCTTTTGCATGGTGTTAGCAAAAACTTTGCACATCCGAGTATTATTTCCCCCAAAAATAATATCATCGACATAAACAACTATGATAATCATATCATCACCTTTATTCTTAATGTACAAGTTGCAATCCGCCACGCCTTTCCTGAATCCTTGTTCATAAAGATACCCATCAAGTCTTGAGTACCAAGCCCTGGGTGCTTGCTTTAACCCGTATAGTGCCTTTTTCAGTTTACACACATAGTCTGGCTGTTCTGAAAGAGACACACCTTCTGGATGTTCTATATAGACTTCTTCATCCAACACTCCATTTAGAAAAGCAGACTTTACATCCATTTGAAACACTTTGAAAGATTTGAAACTAGACAGAGCCAAAAACATTCTGATTGCTTCAAGACGAGCAACAGGCGCAAACGTCTCTTCGAAATCAACACCTTCGACTTGAGCATACCCTTTACAGACTAACCTGGCTTTGTTCCTGACAATCTTTCCATCTTCATTAAGTTTATTTCTGAAGACCCATTTTGTGCCAATGACATTCTTATTCTTAGGTCTTGGAACCAAATCCCAGGTTTCACTTTTCTCTATTTGATTTAGCTCTTCATCCATAGCTTGTACCCAAAAATCATCTGTACATGCTTCACTAAATTTTTTTGGTTCAATCTGAGATAACAGTGAAATATTTGCAGATTCATGTGAAGAAATGACTCTTTTTCTTGTTTTCCTGCTATTTGGATCACCAATGATCAAGTCTTTGGGATGATGTTTCTGAACATACCGTGATGGAGTTTTGGGAAGCAACTGTTGTCTTTCCTCTTCTTCATCTGACACTTCTCTGAATTCTTCTTGACAGATTCCATCACTGAATTCCTTGATTGGTTCTCTTATTCCTGTCTTTTCATCTATTGTCACATTTATGCTCTCTACAACTGTATGAGTTCTTTTGTTGAAGCATCTGTAGGCCTTACTTTTGCTGGAATATCCAAGAAAAATTCCCTCATCACACCTAGGATCAAACTTACCCGGATTTTGATCTTCCCTTCTGATGAAGCACTTACTCCCGAACACTTTGAAGTGTTTAACTGTAGTTGTTCTTCCTTTCCACAGCTCATAGGGAGTTTTATGATGATTGACTCTGAGTTGAGCCCTGGTAATGATGTGGACTACTGTATTTACTGCCTCTCTCCAAAAACCATCTGAAAGTTTTGATTCATTTAACATTGCTCTAGCCATATTTTCAATAGTTCTATTTTTTCTTTCAACTACTCCATTTTGTTGAGGAGTTCTTGCTGCTGAATATTCTCTTTTGATTCCATGTTGTTCACAGTATTCCACAAATTCATTTGAAGTGAACTCTCCTCCTCTATCTGATCTTAAGCATTTTATTCTCTTGTCAGTCTCATTTTCAATCATTTCTTTAAAAATTTTAAAATTTTCAAAAGCTTCAGATTTTTCTTTGAGAAAAGTAACCCAAGTCATTCTCGAGTAATCATCAATAAACAACATGAAATAGTTGTCTCCTTGAATGCTCTGAGTTCTGGTAGGACCACACAAATCAGTATGAATAAGATCCAAGGGATTGGACGAAGTATACCCTTTCGATTTAAAACTGGTTCTGGTCTGTTTACCATGTTGACAAGGACCGCAAATGATATTTTGGGGCCTTTTTATTTTGGGCAAGTCTCTAACTGCTTCCTTGTTACTAATACTGATCAGATTGTCAAAACTCAAATGTCCCAATATTTTATGCCACAACCAACTCTCATCTTCTTGAGTTAGAAGGCATTTTTCTCTCTTTATCTCACTCAGCATGTAAAGATTGTTTGGAGTCCTTGTAGCTCTAGCAATAAGTTTTCCATTTAATTCTTTACTTATCTCACATCTATCAGAAAAGAAAGATACTATGTGCCCTTGATCACAAAGTTGACTCACACTGAGTAGATTATGTCTTAACCCTTCAACATAAAGCACGTTTTCTATTTTGGATTTCCCATCCAGACTAAGAGTTCCTTTACCACAGATCTTTGTGGACCTGTTATCTCCAAAACTGACTGTTCCTCTGTTCGCTTCTTTTAAAGACAAAAATTTTCCTTTTTCACCAGTCATATGTTTTGAACAACCACTATCAAGATACCATTTCTCTACTTTGTCTTGAGCATGAAAAGCAGTTTGAACTATCATTGACTTAGATTTTATCTCATTCCTCCTTTTTGAGAACTCAAAACAAAATTTATTCAAGTTGCACACCCTTGCTATATGACCAAAATTCTTGCACTTGTAACACATGATATTTTTATTCATAAGAGGTGCAAATGAGTTAACATTTTCTTTACTATGACTCTTCAGAGATTTATTGCAATGCATAGCTATGTGACCAAATTTTTTACAAGAAAAACAATATCCATGGAAGGTGTTATGTAACCTGTTTTGATGCCTTGGAAGTTTGTTCTTCTTGTGATGAACTGGAATCCATTGCTCTTCAGAGTGAAGATTGTCCTTGCTTGAAGACCCTGTTTCATACATGGTGATGCCATCCTTCTTTTCACACGAAAAATTATGTCTGAGAGTTGACTGTTCTAACTTCACTCTAAGAGACATAATCTCTCCTTCTAGTTTCTCACAATCAGCTACCTTTCCTTTTAGAACCTCTGTTAGAACTTGTTCAATCTTCTTCCCTTCTTCAGCTAGAAGTTTGAAGTCTATAATATGTTGAGCCAATTCTGATCTTGCTATCTCTTTTTCTTGACAATGCTGCTTAAGAACATAATTCTCTTCCCTGAGTTTTTCAAGCTTTCTCAAGGCCAAGAAGAATTCACTCTTGAGATCGAATTCAACCTTTTCTGAATTTATATGTTCCTCTGTTAGATCCTTCTCCAAGCTGTTAGGATTTTTTCTGGAGAGACCAGCTCTGATACCAATTGAAGAACATGAACTTATACTGAGATGGGGAGGTGAACAGTATAAGATAAAACCATTTAATAATTTTAAATTTAGATAGCAATGGCATCAACATAACATTAAACAAGACATAAAGCATCACACATAAGAGACCCATTTAACGTGGCTCACCCAAGGTGGGCTACTCCACGGATAAAACTTTTCCTCTAAAAGTTATATCAAAACCTCTGGGAATCCTTCCCGATTACAATGTTTATGAGCCTCAGCTCAAAGGAGACACCTTCCCCTAATTCAACTTTGCTAGTGATCCTCTAGAGGACCTCTATCTCCTCTACCCTTAGCAAGTGGAACTCTTTCCACAGAAGACACCTGTCTTCCCTGCTCTAGCTGGAGATCTCTGTCCTCAACTCTGTCACTGCAAAACTGGTCCTCAAACTTGCACTAAACGTAGTCCTTCGGTCTAGCACAAATGTCCTCTTTCTGCCTCAAATTCTGTCCTCAATCTGGTCCTCAAACTGGTGAAAGAAGAACGGTTCACAAGCTCTTCAAATGCTTGCTCAAAGCTACCTCCAAGTCTTTACTATTATGTTACAATCGTGTTTGGTCGAAACCAACTCTTGCATAGTTCTACGCAGTTATAGTAGTACACAGTAGTACACAACACTTCGGCTATTGAACCCTTCACTTCTACGTGTTGTCTTTGAATGTTGCAACAACAACACCTTCTGCTCCTTTGTGCATCCACCGTAGAACTATCTTCCCTCTCTGTGCAACCACAACAGCACACAGCAGTACACAACACTTCAGCTGTCGAACCCTTCACTTTTGCATGCTATCTTCGAATGTCACAACACCAACACTTTCTATTCCTTTGCGCATCCACCATAGTACTATCTTCACCCTCTATGCAACCACAACAGCAAGACTTTGCACACTCAACTTCTTGACGATCAAACTTATCTCCCACACTTTACTTGCGCAGATCGCATTACGAACGCACACTTCGATCACACACAAAAAAATGCTCAAATAGTCTTCCTTTAATACTCACAATCTCAAGATGAAATCTTTGATCTTTAGTCGACTGTTCAATCTTCTACCACATCGGCTGTAAGACTTTATACTTTGTCGGCAAAGGTTAACTTCATCGGCTTCAAACGCTTCTGTAGTTCTATGGCTTTTCTTGCGCGACACTCAAACATGTCGTGATATCGCTATGCCTTGGTCTGTCGTACACCTTACATTACATGCTATCATGAAATCGTGACACTACTCCTGTCGAGCGCCTTCTTTGATTTGCTATCACGAAATCGTGACACTACAGCCTTTGCTGACGTCACCATGTATCTTGTCACGATATCGCTACGCCTTGGTCTGTCGAACACCTTCTTGGGTTTGTTGTCACGAAATCGCTACACTACAGCCTTTGCTGACGTCATCATGAATCTTGTCACAAAATCGTGACGCTCTAGACTTCACTGCCTTCTTCTCCGTAACTGTCATGAAATCGTGACACCTTTGCCTCTTGATGATGTCATCATGATTTTGGTCACGAAATCATGACGCTCTGGACCTCAACGCCTTCTTCTCCACAACTGTCACGAAATCGTGACACCTTTGCCTTTTGCTGACGTCATCAGCAACTCTGTCATGAAATCGCGACACCTCTTGCTCCTTCATCCTTTTCTTGATTTGCACTAGCGAAAATGAAACATGTCACGAAATCGTGACGCTTTCGCTACCTTAGGATTTTTCTTGCCAACTGCTCGTGAAACTGGAACATGTCGCGAAATCATGACACTTCTTGCATCCGTACAACTTCTTCGAAACTTGTCACAAAATCGTGACACTTTCTGCCCAATGTGCTTCTGCTTTCTTGCATGTCGCGAAATCATGACAGTTTTGGCCAAACTTTCTCTCTCCTCAAACATGTCGTGAAATCGCGACACTTTTTCCTACTTTGCCTCTGCCTTCCTACATGTCGTGAAATCGTGACAATTTTGGCCAAACTTTCTCTCTCCTCAAACATGTCATGAAATCATGACTTTCTCTCTCCTCAAACATGTCATGAAATCGTGACAGTTTTTCCAGCAGCCTGCAAACTTATTCTACTTAATATTTTTCTGGATTTTTGGCAACTGGGCTACTCTGATCTTCTTGGAGACTTACTGACCAACTGAAACCTTCAACAAAAACACATCCTTGGACATAAAAACAAGTTGCTCCAAAAGTTCCTCGACATCAAAAACAACATCTACCAATAGCTCCTTGACATCAATGACAACAACTAAACTTAGGCAAAAGCAATGTACTCAAGGTACCCAAAATTGCCAACATAAGGAACGTGGATCTGAGGTCCACGTAGAAGTAGAACCAGAGGGCCCAGAGGAAGAAGGGCACGATTTTGAAAATTGGCTGATACGAGCTCTAGAGGGGCTTAAGGGGAATCGATATGGGATCAAGATCGAGGTTCCCGAGTATGCTGGTGGGTTGAAACCAGAGGAGTTGATCGATTGGATCAATAGCCTAGAAAAATATTTTGAATGGAGTAACCTTGCTGAAGAGAAGAAGGTTAAGCTCGCATGCACAAAGTTGAAGGGACATGCATTGATTTGGTGGGATCATTTATAGACTACACGATAGAGGAATGGAAAGGAAAATATCAGGGATTGGACAAAGATGAAGAAGAAGTTACAAGAAAAATTTATACCTGTAGACTACTCCCAAACCCTATTTCATAGATTTCAGAATCTTTGATAGAAGGATCAAAGCATTGAGGACTATACTAATGAATTCTACAAGCTATCCATTCGAGTGGAGCACAATGAGACGGAGGACCAAAAGGCTGCTAGGTATGTAAATGGCCTAAGTTTTGTTGTCCAAGATGAGATGAGCATGCATCACACTCTTACAGTGGAGGATGCATATCAAATGGCCCTCAAGGCGGAGGAGAAATTGAAAAGGGTTAATAGAAGAGGTAAGAAGGGATTCACACCCTCTTCAGGTCGGGGTCGAAGTGGATCTAATTTTCTCAAGGGAGAATCCTCAATACCTGCTAAACAAGAAGAAGATGGGCAGAATCTGAGAGGAAGAGGATACCAACGAGGTAGAGGTTACGGTGGTGGACGAAATGGGAATGATCCAAGGAGGTCGTATACCTATTATGGATGTGGTGAGGAGGGGCATAGAGCATTTGAGTGTCCCCAACGTGATGTCCAAGAAAGGGGTCAAGGAGGACAAGGAAGGGTCAATCTGGTTGAGATGGAAGAGCAGGATGAGGATGAAGTTGTTGCTGACATGGGGGAAGCACTTATGATAAGGAGGACGTTGATTGCTCCTAAGAAAGAGATGGTGCAGAGCAAAGCGAAGGGGCAGACCATAGATGGTGATGATTCTTGGCTACGAACGAACATATTTCGAACAAGGTGTACATCAGGAGGGAAGGTATGTAACATTGTCATTGATGGTGGTAGCTGTGAGAATATGGTGTCAAATGTCATGGTTGATAAAATGAACCTGGAATGTGAAAAGCATCCTTATCCATATCGCATCTCATGGGTTAAGAAGGGGAATGAGGTAACAGTAGATCAGAGGTGTTTAATTAAATTTTCAATTGGGAGCACTTACAAGGATGAAGTGTGGTGTGATGTGATCCCGATGGATGCATGTCACATTCTATTGGGAAGACCTTGGCAGTACGATAGGGATACTAACCATAATGGGAGAAAGAATACTTACACATTCTGGAAGGATGGTGTAAAGGTAGTTCTTGTACCTCTGAAGGAGGATGGGCCGAGTGAGAGCTTGTTGACGATGAAGGAGTTTCTTGCAGAGATCAAGGATGCTAGCTTTTGTTATGCCTTAACAGCTAGGAAGCTAGAAATAGAGGAAGTGGTTATGCCTACAACAGCAGCTAAGTTGCTAAGTGAATATAAATATGTCACACCAGAGGAGTTACCAGATGGGCTACCACCAAAGAGGGATATCCAACATCACATGGATTTGATTCCAGGATCAGCGCTCCCAAATCAGGCAGCTTATCGGTTGAACCCAACACAGAATGCAGAGTTGAGTAGGCAAGTGATAGAGTTGATAAAGAAGGGATTAGTTAGGGAGAGTATGAGTCCATGTGCGACTCTAGCATTGCTGACCCCAAAGAAATATGGTGACTGGTGAATGTGTGTGGATAGTAGAGCCATAAACAAGATCACAATAAAGTATCGATATCCTATGCCGAGAGTGGATGACATGATGGATGGATTGGTTGGAGCTAAATACTTTAGTAAAATTGATCTATGGAGTGGCTACTACCAGATCAGAATTAGAGAAGGGGATGAATGGAAGACAACTTTTAAGACAAAATATGGGTTGTACGAGTGGATGGTGATGCCATTTGGGTTGTCTAATGCACCCAGTACATTTATGCGGTTGATGAACAGAGTACTATGGGAATATAATGGTAAGTTTGTGGTTGTGTATTTTGATGATATTTTGATTTATAGTAAAAGTGAAGAAGAGCATTTGTTACACCTGAAATTAGTGTTAGACGTGCTCAGGAAGGAGAAATTGTATGTCAACCTGAAGAAATGTAGATTTCTTCAAGATAGTTTAGTGTTTTTAGGATTTGTAATCTCAAGAGATGGCATGAGGATGGATGATGAGAAAGTGAAGGTGATTCTAGAATGGCCTCTTCCATGATCTATAACAGAAGTAAGGAGCTTTCATGGACTAGCTACCTTTTATAGAAAGTTCATCAGGAACTTCAGTAGTATAGCTGCCCCTATAACTGAGTGCACGAAGGGGAAAGAGTTTGTATGGACTATGACAGCAACAAAGAGTTTTGAACTCTTGAAGAAGAAGGTGTCGGAAGACCCTGTTCTAGTGTTACCAGATTTTAGTAAGGTGTTTGAGGTTGATTGTGATGCCTCATTTGTTGGAATTGGTGGTGTCTTAAGTCAAGAGGGCCGACCTGTAGCATTTTTTAGTGAGAAGTTGAATGATGCAAGGAAGAATTATTCTACATATGATGTGGAATTTTATGCAATTGTGCAAGCATTGCAACATTGGAGGCACTACTTAATCTCAAAGGAGTTTGTGTTGTTTACTGATCATGAAGCATTGAGGTATGTCAATTCTCAAAAAAAGTTAAATAGTAGGCATGCCAAATGGGTTTCATTTTTGCAACAGTATACATTTGTCCTGAAGCACAAGTCAGGAAAACAGAATAAGGTTGTTGATGCATTGAGTAGGAGAGTCTTGTTGTTGACCACTATGGAGAATGAAGTGGTAGGATTTGAGGGGATTAAATATCTGTATGAATCTGATGCAGATTTTGGGAATATTGTGCAACAGTGTAAAAGTGCGGTAGAGGGTGAGTCCCATACTATTTTTGAAGAGTATTTTTTATAGAATGGTTACTTGTTTAAGGGTAATCGATTATGCATTCCCAATGGCTCTATGAGAGAGAACATCTTGAGGGAATTACATAGTGGGGGTTTGGCTGGTCATTTTGGAGTAGCCAAAACTACCACTCTTGTAGAGGAGAAGTACTATTGGCCAAAAATGAAGAGAGACATAATCAAGTTTGTCTCTAGATGCAGAGTATGTCAAATGGCTAAGGGCCATGCACAAAATACAGGGTTGTATATGCCACTGCCAGTTCCTACAGGACCATGGACCGATCTGAGTATGGATTTCATGTTGGGGTTGCCCAAGACATAGAGGGGTAAGGATTCAATTTTTGTTGTGGTAGACAGATTTTCAAAAATGGTGCATTTCATTGCTTGCCAGAAAACTAATGATGCAACTAGGACTGCAGTCTTATTCTTTGATGAGATTGTGTGGTTGCATGGTGTTCCAAAGACTATTACTTCTGATCGGGATACTAAGTTCTTGAGTCACTTTTGGAGGACATTGTGGAAAAATTTGAACACCAGGTTGCAGTTCAGTAGTGCTTACCACCCACAGACCGATGGGCAAATAGAGGTAGTGAACAGAAGCTTGGGAAACCTCTTACGATGCATAGTTGGAGAAAAACCAAAACAATGGGATTTAGCCTTGTCACAAGCCGAATTTGCATACAACAGTTCAGTGAACAAGTCGACAGGTAAATCTCCTTTTCAAATTATTTATGGTCAAAATCCTAGAGGTGTATTAGATTTGGTTGAGTTACCAATTGGGGAACAAGTTAGTGATGATGCAGAAGCATTTGCTGAGCATATCCAGAAAGTGCAAGAGTCAGTGAGGGAAAAATTATAGAGTAGTAATGCTCACTACAAAGAGTCTATTGATGCACACAGAAGGGTGAAAGTGTTTGAAGAGGGTGATATGGTCATGGTTCATCTTAGGAAAGAAATATTTCCTAAGGGGACATATAACAAACTAAAACTTAAGAAAATTGGGCCATGCAAGATTTTGAAGAAGATCAATGATAATGCCTATAAAGTGGAGTTGCTCGATGAATTTGATATTTCACCCATTTTTAATGTTTTTGATTTATTTTAGTATCCTGGTACTACCGAGGATGGTGAATTATAGGAGACAATAAATTGGGCATGACAGATGCCTAAGAAGAAAAATACAGAGTTGCACAGGTGCTCGATAAGAAGGTGATCACCACCAGACATGGGAGCTACAATAGATTCCTGGTTCAGTGGGAAGGATTACCACAGTTAGATAACACTTGGGTTTTAGAGTTAGAGCTAAAGAAAATTGATAACCAGAAGCTACAAGATTTCAATTCAGCTGAACTCGTAGGAGCTGAGTTCTTTTTCACCAGAGGAGAATGATGCACCTTGTCGGAGCCATAACTTGTGAACCGTACGCCCGTTTGCCTTGAAATTTAATAGGTGGTTCCGCGTGCATGTTCTGCATCAGGTGATCTTTGATTCGTCTTGACCCTCCAAAAATCATGTTTTTAGGACCTAACTCCTACATCTAGTGTCCCAAAATTAGCTTTTAGAATAGGTTCCCGGGTTTTTTGGGTTTTTTGCATGTTAGAAGTTTATTATCTTTTGTTATACCTTAAGTTGAGACCTAATATTTTAAATTAAGGTTCATTATTGTAAGAGGGATGTGTGCACCAAATTTGGGTGCAATCCGACTCATTTCTATTTTTAGCAGTTTTTAGAAAAAATATCTATTTTTAGTTTTAGAAAAAAATTTTTAGGGTTTCTTTGGTTTTCGGTTGCTATATGATGGATTGTAATATTTTGTAGAAGGGGTGTGAATTCAAGAATGAGAAGAATATCAATTTCAGGTTTCTTCCATTATATTGCATTTGTGTTATGTGATTGGAGTCCATTTTGTTGGTCTCTTGTAGCTGAGTTTACACCATTTGGTATCAGAGCGGGTGTGATCTCGCTAGTGAAGGGAAGATGCCACCTAGAAGATATGCCCAGATGAATAGGTAGATCAAGGATCTAAATGTAGAAATAGCATGATTGACTGGTGTGATTGATCGCATGGGAGAGAGACATCCTAGGGCACGTGCAGATCAAGGATCTAATGATGAAAATATACCTGAGGAACGTGGATCTGAGGTCCACGTAGAAGTAGAACTAGAGGGCCTAGAGGAAGAAGGGCACGATTTTGAAAATTGACTGATACGAGCTCTAGAGGGGCTTAAGGGGAATCGATATGGGATCAAGATCGAGGTTCTCGAGTATTTTGGTGGGTTGAAACCAGAGGAGTTGATCGATTGGATCAATAGCCTAGAAAAATATTTTGAATGGAGTAACCTTGTTGAAGAGAAGAAGGTTAAGCTCGCATGCACAAAGTTGAAGGGACATGCATTGATTTGGTGGGATCATTTATAGACTACATGATAGAGGAATGGAAAGGAAAATATCAGGGATTGGATAAAGATGAAGAAGAAGTTACAAGAAAAATTTATACCTGTAGACTACTCCCAAACCCTATTTCATAGATTTCAGAATCTTTGACAGAAGGATCAAAGCATTGAGGACTATACTAATGAATTCTACAAGCTATCCATTCGAGTGGAGCATAATGAGATGGAGGACCAAAAGGCTTCTAGGTATGTAAATGGCCTAAGTTTTGTTGTCCAAGATGAGATGAGCATGCATCGCACTCTTACAGTGGAGGATGCATATCAAATGGCCCTCAAGGTAGAGGAGAAATTGAAAAGGGTTAATAGAAGAGGTAAGAAGGGATTCACACCCTCTTCAGGTCGGGGTCGAAGTGGATCTAATTTTCTCAAGGGAGAATCCTCAATACCTGCTAAACAAGAAGAAGATGGGCAGAATCTGAGAGGAAGAGGATACCAACGAGGTAGAGGTTACGGTGGTGGACGAAATGGGAATGATCCAAGGAGGTCGTATACCTATTATGGATGTGGTGAGGAGGGGCACAGAGCATTTGAGTGTCCCCAATGTGATGTCCAAGAAAGGGGTCAAGGAGGACAAGGAAGGGTCAATCTGGTTGAGATGGAAGAGCAGGATGAGGATGAAGTTGTTGCTGACATGGGGGAAGCACTTATGATAAGGAGGACATTGATTGTTCCTAAGAAAGAGAAGGTGTAGAGCAAAGCAAAGGGGCAGACCATAGATGGTGAAGATTCTTGGCTACGAATGAACATATTTTGAACAAGGTGTACATCAGGAGGGAAGGTATGTAACATTGTCATTGATGGTGGTAGCTGTGAGAATATGGTGTCAAATGTCATGGTTGATAAAATGCACCTGAAATGTGAAAAGCATCCTTATCCATATCGCATCTCATGGGTTAAGAAGGGGAATGAGGTAACAGTAGATCAGAGGTGTTTAATTAAATTTTCAATTGGGAGCACTTACAAGGATGAAGTGTGGTGTGATGTGATCTCGATGGATGCATGTCACATTCTATTGGGAAGACCTTGGCAGTACGATAGGGATACTAACCATAATGGGAGAAAGAATACTTACACATTCTGGAAGGATGGTGTAAAGGTAGTTCTTGTACCTCTGAAGGAGGATGGGCCGAGTGAGAGCTTGTTGATGATGAAGGAGTTTCTTGCAGAGATCAAGGATGCTAGCTTATGTTATGCCTTAACAGCTAGGAAGCTAGAAATAGAGGAAGTGGTTATGCCTACAGCAATAGCTAAGTTGCTAAGTGAATATAAAGATGTCACACCAGAGGAGTTACCAGATGGGCTACCACCAAAGAGGGATATCCAACATCACATGGATTTGATTCCAGGATCAGCGCTCCCAAATCAGGCAGCTTATCGGTTGAACCCAACACAGAATGCAGAGTTGAGTAGGCAAGTGACAGAGTTGATAAAGAAGGGATTAGTTAGGGAGAGTATGAGTCCATGTGCGACTCCAGCATTGCTGACCCCAAAGAAATATGGTGACTGGTGGATGTGTGTGGATAGTAGAGCCATAAACAAGATCATAATAAAGTATCGATATCCTATGCCGAGAGTGGATGACATGATGGATGGATTGGCTGGAGCTAAATACTTTAGTAAAATTGATCTATGGAGTGGCTACTACCAGATCAAAATTAGAGAAGGGGATGAATGGAAGACAACTTTTAAGACAAAATATGGATTGTACGAGTGGATGGTGATGCCATTTGGGTTGTCTAATGCACCCAGTACATTTATGTGGTTGATGAACAGAGTACTACGAGAATATAATGGTAAGTTTGTGGTTGTGTATTTTGATGATATTTTGATTTATAGTAAAAGTGAAGAAGAGCATTTGTTACACCTGAAATTAGTGTTAGACGTGCTCAGGAAGGAGAAATTGTATGTCAACCTAAAGAAATGTAGATTTCTTCAAGATAGTTTAGTGTTTTTGGGATTTGTAATCTCAAGAGATGGCATGAGGATGGATGATGAGAAAGTGAAGGTGATTCTAGAATGGCCTCTTCCATGATCTATAACAGAAGTAAGGAGCTTTCATGGACTAGCTACCTTTTACAGGAAGTTCATCAGGAACTTCAGTAGTATAGCTGCCCCTATAACTGAGTGCACGAAGGGGAAAGAGTTTGTATGGACTATGGAAACAACAAAGAGTTTTGAACTCTTGAAGAAGAAGGTGTCGGAAGACCCTATTCTAGTGTTACCAGATTTTAGTAAGGTGTTTGAGGTTGATTGTGATGCCTCATTTGTTGGAATTGGTGGTGTCTTAAGTCAAGAGGGCCGACCTATAGCATTTTTTAGTGAGAAGTTGAATGATGCAAGGAAGAATTATTCTACATATGATGTGGAATTTTATGCAATTGTGCAAGCATTGCAACATTGGAGGCACTACTTAATCTCAAAGGAGTTTGTGTTGTTTACTGATCATGAAGCATTGAGGTATGTCAATTCTCAAAAAAAGTTAAATAGTAGGCATGCCAAATGGGTTTCATTTTTGCAATAGTATACATTTGTCCTGAAGCACAAGTCGGGAAAACAAAATAAGGTTGTTGATGCATTGAGTAGGAGAGTCTTGTTGTTGACCACTATGGAGAATGAAGTGGTAGGATTTGAGGGGATTAAATATCTGTATGAATCTGATGCAGATTTTGGGAATATTGTGCAATAGTGCAAAAGTGCGGTAGAGGGTGAGTCCCATACTATTTTTGAAGAGTATTTTTTATAGAATGGTTACTTGTTTAAGGGTAATCGATTATGCATTCCCAATGGCTCTATGAGAGAGAACATCTTGAGGGAATTACATAGTGGGGGTTTGGCTGGTCATTTTGGAGTAGCCAAAACTACCACTCTTGTAGAGGAGAAGTACTATTGGCCAAAAATGAAGAGAGACATAATCAAGTTTGTCTCTAGATGCAGAGTATGTCAAATGGCTAAGGGCCATGCACAAAATACAGGGTTGTATATGCCACTGCCAGTTCCTACAGGACCATGGACCGATCTGAGTATGGATTTCATGTTGGGGTTGCCCAAGACATAGAGGGGTAAGGATTCAATTTTTGTTGTGGTAGACAGATTTTCAAAAATGGTGCATTTCATTGCTTGTCAAGAAAACTAATGATGCAACTAGGACTACAGTCTTATTCTTTGATGAGATTGTGTGGTTGCATGGTGTTCCAAAGACTATTACTTTTGATCGGGATACTAAGTTCTTGAGTCACTTTTGGAGGACATTGTGGAAAAAGTTGAATACCAGGTTGCAGTTCAGTAGTGCTTACCACCCACAGACCGATGGGAAAACAGAGGTAGTGAATAGAAGCTTGGGAAACCTCTTACGATGCATAGTTGGAGAAAAACCAAAACAATGGGATTTAGCCTTGTCACAAGCCGAATTTGCATACAACAGTTCAGTGAATAGGTCAATAGGTAAATCTCCTTTTCAAATTATTTATGGTCAAAATCCTAGAGGTGTATTAGATTTGGTTGAGTTACCAATTGGGGAACAAGTTAGTGATGATGCAGAAGCATTTGTTGAGCATATCCAGAAAGTGCAAGAGTCAGTGAGGGAAAAATTGTAGAGTAGTAATGCTCACTACAAAGAGTCTATTGATGCACACAGAAGGGTGAAAGTGTTTGAAGAGGGTGATATGGTCATGGTTCATCTTAGGAAAGAAATATTTCCTAAGGGGACATATAACAAACTGAAACTTAAGAAAATTGGGCCATGCAAGATTTTGAAGAAGATCAATGATAATGCCTATAAAGTGGAGTTGCCCGATGAATTTGATATTTCACCCATTTTTAATGTTTCTGATTTATTTTAGTATCCTGGTACTATCGAGGATGGTGAATTATAGGAGACAATAAATTGGGCATGATAGATGCCTAAGAAGAAAAAGATAGAGTTGCACAGGTGCTCGATAAGAAGGTGATCACCACCAGACATGGGAGCTACAAAAAATTCCTGGTTCAGTGGGAAGGATTACCACAGTCAGATAACACTTGGGTTTCAGAGTCAGAGCTAAAGAAAATTGATAACCAGAAGCTACAAGATTTCAATTCAATTGAACTCGTAGGAGCTGAGTTCTTTTTCACCAGAGGAGAATGATGCACCTTGTCGGAGCCATAACTTGTGAACCGTACGCCCGTTTGCCTTGAAATTTAATAGGTGGTTCCATGTGTGTTCTACATCAGGTGAATCTTTGATCTCTGGACCCTCAAAATCATGTTTTTGGGACCTAACTCCGACATCTAGTGTCCCAAAATTAGCTTTTAGAATAGGTTCCCGAGTTTTTTAGGTTTTTTGGATGTTAGAAGTTTATTATCTTTTGTTATACCTTAAGTTGAGACCTAATATTTTAAATTAAGGTTCATTATTGTAAGAGGGATGTGTGCACCAAATTTGGGTGCAATCCGACTCATTTCTATTTTTAGCAGTTTTAGAAAAAAATCTATTTTTTAGGGTTTCTTTGGTTTTCGGTTGCTATATGATGGATTGTAATATTTTGGAGAAGGGGTGTGAATTCAAGAATGAGAAGAATATCAATTTGTAGGTTTCTTCCATTATATTGCATTTGTGTTATGTGATTGGAGTCCATTTTGTTGGTCTCTTGTAGTTGAGTTTACACCATTTGGTATCAGAGCGGGTGTGATCTCGCTAGTGAAGGGAAGATGCCACCTAGAAGATATGCCCAGATGAATAGGCAGATCGAGGATCTAAATGTAGAAATAGCATGGATGACTGGTGTGATTGATCGCATGGGAGAGAGACATCCTAGGGCACATGCAGATCAAGGATCTGATGATGAAAATATACCTAAGGAACGTGGATTTGAGGTCCATGTAGAAGTAGAACCAGAGGGCCCAGAGGAAGAAGGGCACAATTTTGAAAATTGACTGATACGAGCTCTAGAGGGGCTTAAGGGGAATCGATATGGGATCAAGATCGAGGTTCCCTTGAGTATTTTGGTGGGTTGAAACCAGAGGAGTTGATCGATTGGATCAATAGCCTAGAAAAATATTTTGAATGGAGTAACCTTGCTGAGGAGAAGAAGGTTAAGCTCGCATGCACAAAGTTGAAGGGACATGCATTGATTTGGTGGGATCATTTATAGACTACATGATAGAGGAATGGAAAGGAAAATATCAGGGATTGGACAAAGATGAAGAAGAAGTTACAGGAAAAATTTATACCTGTAGACTACTCCCAAACCCTATTTCATAGATTTTAGAATCTTCGATAGAAGGATCAAAGCATTGAGGACTATACTAATGAATTCTACAAGCTATCCATTCGAGTGGAGCACAATGAGATGGAGGACCAAAAGGCTTCTAGGTATGTAAATGGCCTAAGTTTTGTTGTCCAAGATGAGATGAGCATGCATCACACTCTTATAGTGGAGGATGCATATCAAATGGCCCTCAAGGTAGAGGAGAAATTAAAAAGGGTTAATAGAAGAGGTAAGAAGGGATTCACACCCTCTTCAGGTCGAGGTCGAAGTGGATCTAATTTTCTCAAGGGAGAATCCTCAATACCTGCTAAACAAGAAGAAGATGGGCAGAATCTGAGAGGAAGAGGATACCAACGAGGTAGAGGTTACGATGGTGGATGAAATGGGAATGATCCAAGAAGGTCGTATACCTATTATGGATGTGGTGAGGAGGGGCACAGAGCATTTGAGTGTCCCCAATGTGATGTCCAAGAAAGGGGTCAAGGAGGACAAGGAAGGGTCAATCTGGTTGAGATGGAAGAGCAGGATGAGGATGAAGTTGTTGCTGACATGGGGGAAGCACTTATGATAAGGAGGACATTGATTGTTCCTAAGAAAGAGAAGGTGCAGAGCAAAGCAAAGGGGCAGACCATAGATGGTGATGATTCTGGGTTACGAATGAACATCTTTCGAACAAGGTGTACATCAGGAGGGAAGGTATGTAACATTGTCATTGATGGTGGTAGCTGTGAGAATATGGTGTCAAATGTCATGGTTGATAAAATGAACCTAGAATGTGAAAAGCATCCTTATCCATATCGCATATCATGGGTTAAGAAGGGGAATGAGGTAACAGTAGATCAGAGGTGTTTAATTAAATTTTCAATTGGGAGCACTTACAAGGATGAAGTGTGGTGTGATGTGATCCCGATGGATGCATGTCACATTCTATTGGGAAGACCTTGGCAGTACGATAGGGATACTAACCATAATGGGAGAAAGAATACTTACACATTCTGGAAGGATGGTGTAAAGGTAGTTCTTGTACCTCTAAAGGAGGATGGGCCGAGTGAGAGCTTGTTGATGATGAAGGAGTTTCTTGTAGAGATCAAGGATGCTAGCTTCTATTATGCCTTAACAGCTAGGAAGCTAGAAATAGAGGAAGTGGTTATGCCTACAGCAATAGCTAAGTTGCTAAGTGAATATAAATATGTCACACCAGAGGAGTTACCAGATGGGCTACCACCAAAGAGGGATATCCAACATCACATGGATTTGATTCCAGGATCAGCGCTCCCAAATCAGGCAGCTTATCGGTTGAACCCAACATAGAATGCAGAGTTGAGTAGGCAAGTGACAGAGTTGATAAAGAAGGGATTAGTTAGGGAGAGTATGAGTCCATGTGCGACTCCAGCATTGTTGACCCCAAAGAAATATGGTGACTGGAGGATGTGTGTGGATAGTAGAGCCATAAACAAGATCATAATAAAGTATCGGTATCCTATGTCGAGAGTGGATGACATGATGGATGGATTGGTTGGAGCTAAATACTTCAGTAAAATTGATCTATGGAGTGGCTACTACCAGATCAGAATTAGAGAAGGGGATGAATGGAAGACAACTTTTAAGACAAAATATGGGTTGTACGAGTGGATGGTGATGCCATTTGGGTTGTCTAATGCACCCAGTACATTTATGCGGTTGATGAACAGAGTACTACGAGAATATAATGGTAAGTTTGTGGTTGTGTATTTTGATGATATTTTGATTTATAGTAAAAGTGAAGAAGAGCATTTGTTACACCTGAAATTAGTGTTAGACGTGCTCAGGAAGGAGAAATTGTATGTCAACTTAAAGAAATGTAGATTTCTTCAAGATAGTTTAGTGTTTTTAGGATTTGTAATCTCAAGAGATGGCATGAGGATGGATGATGAGAAAGTGAAGGTGATTCTAGAATGGCCTCTTCCATGAACTATAACAGAAGTAAGGAGCTTTCATGGCCTAGCTACCTTTTACAGAAAGTTCATCAAGAACTTCAGTAGTATAGCTGCCCCTATAACTGAGTGCACGAAGGGGAAAGAGTTTGTATGGACTATGACAGCAACAGAGAGTTTTGAACTCTTGAAGAAGAAGGTGTCGGAAGACCCTATTCTAGTGTTACCAGATTTTAGTAAGGTGTTTGAGGTTGATTGTGATGCCTCATTTGTTGGAATTGGTGGTGTCTTAAGTCAAGAGGGCCGACCTGTAGCATTTTTTAGTGAGAAGTTGAATGATGCAAGGAAGAATTATTCTACATATGATGTGGAATTTTATGCAATTGTGCAAGCATTGCAACATTGGAGGCACTACTTACTCTCAAAGGAGTTTGTGTTGTTTACTGATCATGAAGCATTGAGGTATGTCAATTCTCAAAAAAAGTTAAATAGTAGGCATGCCAAATGGGTTTCATTTTTGCAATAGTATACATTTGTCCTGAAGCACAAGTCGGGAAAACAAAATAAGGTTGTTGATGCATTGAGTAGGAGAGTCTTGTTGTTGACCACTATGGAGAATGAAGTGGTAGGATTTGAGGGGATTAAATATCTGTATGAATCTGATGTAGATTTTGGGAATATTGTGCAATAGTGTAAAAGTGCGGTAGAGGGTGAGTCCCATACTATTTTTGAAGAGTATTTTTTACAGAATGGTTACTTGTTTAAGGGTAATCGATTATGCATTCCCAATGGCTCTATGAGAGAGAACATCTTGAGGGAATTACATAGTGGGGGTTTGGCTGGTCATTTTGGAGTAGCCAAAACTACCACTCTTGTAGAGGAGAAGTACTATTGGCCAAAAATGAAGAGAGACATAATCAAGTTTGTCTCTAGATGCAGAGTATGTCAAATGGCTAAGGGCCATGCACAAAATACAGGGTTGTATATGCCACTGCCAGTTCCTACAGGACCATGGACCGATCGAGTATGGATTTTGTGTTGGGGTTGCCCAAGACACAGAGGGGTAAGGATTCAGTTTTTGTTGTGGTAGATAGATTTTCAAAAATGGTGCATTTCATTGCTTGCCAGAAAACTAATGATGCAACTAGGACTGCAGTCTTATTCTTTGATGAGATTGTGTGGTTGCATGGTGTTCCAAAGACTATTACTTTTGATCGGGATACTAAGTTCTTGAGTCACTTTTGGAGGACGTTGTGGAAAAAGTTGAACACCAGGTTGCAGTTCAGTAGTGCTTACCACCCATAGACCGATGGGAAAATAGAGGTAGTGAATAGAAGCTTGGGAAACCTCTTACGATGCATAGTTGGAGAAAAACCAAAACAATGGGATTTAGCCTTGTCACAAGCCGAATTTGCATACAACGATTCAGTGAACAGGTCGACAGGTAAATCTCCTTTTCAAATTATTTATGGTCAAAATCCTAGAGGTGTATTAGATTTGGTTGAGTTACCAATTGGGGAACAAGTTAGTGATGATGCAGAAGCATTTGTTGAGCATATCCAGAAAGTGCAAGAGTCGGTGAGGGAAAAATTGCAGAGTAGTAATGCTCACTACAAAGAGTCTGGTGATGCACACAGAAGGGTGAAAGTGTTTGAAGAGGGTAATATGGTCATGGTTCATCTTAGGAAAGAAATATTTCCTAAGGGGACGTATAACAAACTGAAACTTAAGAAAATTGGGCCATGCAAGATTTTGAAGAAGATCAATGATAATGCCTATAAAGTGGAGTTGCCCGATGAATTTGATATTTCACCCATTTTTAATGTTTCTGATTTATTTTAGTATCCTGGTACTACCAAGGATGGTGAATTATAGGAGACAGTAAATTGGGCATGACAGATGCCTAAGAAGAAAAATACAGAGTTGCACAGGTGCTCGATAAGAAGGTGATCACCACCAGACATGGGAGCTACAACAGATTCCTGGTTCAGTGGGAAGGATTACCACAGTTAGATAACACTTGGGTTTTAGAGTCAGAGCTAAAGAAAATTGATAACCAGAAGCTACAGGATTTCAATTCAGCTGAACTCGTAGGAGCTGAGTTCTTTTTCACCAGAGGAGAATGATGCACCTTGTCGGAGCCATAACTTGTGAACCGTACGCCCGTTTGCCTTGAAATTTAATAGGTGGTTCTGCATGTGTGTTCTGCATCAGGTGAATCTTTGATTGGCTTGACCCTCCAAAAATCATGTTTTTGGGACCTAACTCCGACATCTAGTGTCCCAAAATTAGCTTTTAGAATAGGTTCCTAGGTTTTTTGGGTTTTTTTGCATGTTAGAAGTTTATTATATTTTGTTATACCTTAAGTTGAGACCTAATATTTTAAATTAAGGTTCATTATTGTAAGAGGGATGTGTGCACCAAATTTGGGTGCAATCCGACTCATTTCTATTTTTAGCAATTTTTAGAAAAAATATGTTTTTAGGGTTTCTTTGGTTTTCGGTTGCTATATGATGGATTGTAATATTTTGGAGAAGGGGTGTGAATTCAGGAATGAGAAGAATATCAATTTGCAGGTTTCTTCCATTATATTGCATTTGTGTTATGTGATTGGAGTCCATTTTGTTGGTCTCTTGTAGCTGAGTTTACACCAAATATCAAACCAGAAAACCTTGAAGTATTAACTCAACAAATCTCAAAAGGATACAATAATCAATACTTTTCACTCCAATGATATTTTCAGAAATCAACCACCCAAATAAAGTCAATGGAGAATATTGCTCATACCTTTTTGATGCCTTATTAGTTGTCCACTAAATCTGCCACACTCAATAATTGTTTTTTTCAACTTTTAATAAGGGTTAGAGATATTGATTAATAACACAACAATAATATCCAAATAACATCTTATTACTCCTACTCAATAAAATACACTGTGTCATCTCATGAAAGAATTAATCTCCTTTGAAAAAGAATAAATCAAACTTCACTTTTGAAACCCCTTTACAAAATCAAAAATATCTCTTTACACACACCTTATTTCTCCCTGTAAGCAAGTTAATAAAATATCCCTCGAAATAAGCTTTCCAATGATATATAATATGATATACTTTAAAAAATAAAATCACCAGAAATCTCTCTTGTTCCTAAAGTTCATCATAGCCCTTATTTCTCCTAGAGCAACTTTAGAAAGATAAAATATTAAAAATATTAACTTGCTTTTGCCCTTGGTGGGATTCGATCCCTTGAAGACTTCACTGTGAGTGCCTTAGCCGTGGCTAAGGTAGCCAAAGGAGATACCCGCTCATTCGTAACGTAAAATGGAATCGATATCCCTTTATTTGTTGTAGGCCCATGTACCAAAAACCTTTGTGCTCCCTAGGCACTTCCACCATAAAGCACAATGAATGAGCCTTGAAAAAAAGCAAACACACAACCTCATGCTACCAAATGCCTTTGCACTTCCCTATTTTCCAATAGGCCACACTGCCCAAGGTGACTTGGGTTTCGCACGATGTTCGAATTATTCAATGCTTCCACCACTACAAATTTTTCACACAAGCTCTATATTCTTTCCAACAATCACATTAACCACAAGAGCAAGGATGATGATTAATAAACCTTAGGAATATTTTATATAGTCTTATTCCTCATATTCTATTTTGTCGATGGATTAATTTTATTTTTATTTTTTTAAATTAAAATTTTAATTTTAAATAATTTAAAATTTAAACTAAATATTTAAAATTAAATATCTCCATCACCAGGGCACATTTTTTGATGAAACAAACAACCAACTTGGGTTTTAATGAAAATCCATTTCAAATATACCATCCATGGTTTTAAATAAAACCTTTTATTTTGCCTGCCTTGGTTTTCACAAAAACCCTGTATATATCCATGCTCTCCAAAATATCATAAATGATTATTTATGAAGTGCTTTTGCCACCAAATCCCAATGTGATCCGTGTGACATCAATGATCCATTTGAAATCAATGAAAACATAAAATAACTCAAATTTCCAACAATCTCATCCTTTTTCATTGATGGCAACACTTCTAATGCAAATCACCACAATCACTGCAAAAACCATCTCTGAAAACCAAAGCTGCTCCCCCTGACTCAATAGTCTCTATGGAGGCTACTCCCCTAACTCAATGCTCTCTTTGGAGGCTGCTCCCCCTAACTCAATCCTCTCCCCCTTACTCAAATATATCTCCCTTTGACATCAATGGTAAAAGGGACACCTATGGGGCTAAAATATATGACTCTTAAACTTAGCCCCCTCACCACCTTCTCTCTTAAGGTGATTAATTTTGGGGTGGAAGTAATTTTACTCCCATCTATTCTCTCAAATGCTCAAACGTTTATGTTGGTAATGGTTTTGTAAATATGTCTGCAATCTGATATTTTGTAGGAACATATTCCAATATTACTTGTTGCTTTGTAACCTGCTCTCTTAAAAAGTGATACTTGATTGGAATGTGCTTTGTTCTGGCATGCATTATTGGATTCTTCGAGATACTTATAGCACTAGTATTATCACACAGAATAGGAATGGGATGATCATGTTCTATAATAAAATATTTGAGAGTCATTTTCATCCATAATACCTATGAACAACCTGTTACCGCTGCAATATATTTTACCTCTGTTGGGGAAAGTGACACTGACGGTTGTTTCTTGCTTAGCCAAGAAACTAGGAAATCACCAAGAAAGAATGCTCCTCCACTTGTGATTTTTCTATCATCAATATTTCCTACCTAATATGCATCTATGTATGCTACGAGGGTGAACTTACTGCTTCTAGGATAACATACACCATACTCCATTGTTCCTTTGAGATTGAGTATTATTTTCACTGTTGTCAGATGTGATTATTTTGGAGCTACATGAAATCTTCCCACTAAACCAATTGCTTGTATTATATATGGTCTTATGGTTGTAACATATAACAGGCTACCAATCATAGATATGTATAGAGTTTGATTTGCATCAGGAGATTCATCATATTTACTTAATTTGCACCCTGTAACCATTGGAGTGCTAACTAGCTTACTATATTCCAAATTTAATTTATTAAACATCTCTTTTATATACTTTGTTTGTGAAAAAATATCCCTTTTTCTAATTATGAAATCTGTAGTCTGAGGAAAAATGTTAATTCACCAAGCATAGACATTTCAAACTCATTAGTCATGTTTCTTGCAAATTCTTGACACATTCTATCATTGCTACCCTAAAAAATAATATCATCCACATAAAATTCCACAATCATCAAATCATTTCCCTTGTATTTAATATACAGATTGCTATCAAGTGTTCCCTTTCTAAAACCTTGATCTCAAAAATATTTATCCAGTCCTGAATACCATGCTCTGGGAGCTTGATTTAAGCCATAAAGAGCCTTTTCAATATGCATATATAATATGGCTTATCTGCTTGATTAAACCCATCTGGTTGTTAAATGTAAACTTCTTCTTCTAAGTAACCATTTAAAAATTTTGATTTGACATCCATATGATATACTTTGAAATTTTTGTAGCTTTAAAGTGCCATAAACATTTGTATAGCTTCCAATATTGCAACTGGTGCAAATGTCTCATCAAAATCAATTCCTTATACTTGTGCATATCCTTTACACATCTTGCTTTATTTATAATGACTTGACCATCTTCATTGAGTTTGTTCCTATAGACCCGTTTAGTACCAATTACATTTTTTCCCTTTGGTCTTGGAACTAATACCCAAGTCTTACTTGTTTCAATTTGATCTAGTTCTTCCTTCATCACTTTAATCCAGCATTCATCACTTTTTGCCTCTCTGAAATCCTTTGGTTCTATATTGGATAGTAGTGAAACATTTGCTTGTTCTGTTGAATTTATGATTCCTCTTCTTATCTGTATTTCTAGAAATTTGAGTTATTTTATGTTGTCATTGATGTCACATGGAACACATTGAGTTTTGGTGGCCAAATGATATTTTGGAGAGCATTGATAAATATAAGGTTTTTGTGAAAACCAAGGTAGGAAAAATAAAAGATTTTATTTAAAACTATGGATGGTAGATTTGAACTAGATTTTTCTTAAAACCCAATTTAGCTTTTCGTTTCATCGAAAAATGTGCCCCGGTGATGGAGATATTCAATTTTTAATATTTAGTTTAAATTTTAATTATTTAAAATTTAAATTTAAATTTAAAATTAAATATGCAAGATTTCCACCGATGTCATAAAAATAATGAGGAGACTATATAAAGGGGGTACCAAAAGTTCTCAAATATTATCCTTGCTCGTGAATTAATCGTTGGAAAAAGAATCCGAATAAGAGCTCGTGTGAAATCCTTTGGAAAGCGAAATCAGCGAATAAGACAAAGTATGGTAAAGACAAAAGACATTATGGGCAACGTGGTGCATTGGAAATTGGAATTTGGGTAAGGCATGGAGCAAATGAAATGTAAAGGTTTCAAATCCCCTTTACTGCATTTGGTAGGCATGGAAGAAAATCACTTTGGTGCTTTTTGATTTGCAGGAGGAAAGGGTTTTAGGCATGTTGTACCTTTCCCTTCTGAATGAGTGGCCACCTTGTGTGGTAACCTTATCTGTGGCTAAGGTGCTCGCGGTGTGGGCAAGTCGGGGGTTAGAATCCCCTTGAGGAGGTAAATACATTTTTGCATTTATTATTTTTGTTAAGGCCCTAAGTTGGAGTTATAAGGTGGTTAGAGGAAATTAAAGTTTTAATTAAACTTTGTTTTTAAGGGTTGTGATTATTATTTCAAAGGTTGATGAGTTAATTATTTAATTTATGGTTATTGAGAATTAAATTTAGGAGAAATAAGGAGTTGTTATAAAGTAATTTTTGAGAGGCTTATTGATTATTATTTTTGATAAGGATTTTTATTAACAAATTTGGTGGATGTGTTTATTGAGTTGGAGTAAAAAGGTGTAAGTTGAGTTATGTTTTATCTTGTGATTATTATTTGAAGTCCACTAACCTTTATTGAGATTGGAAATGAAAGTTGTATTTAGTGTGGCAAATTTTGTGGACAACTTCTTGGCATCAAAAAGGTATGGGCACATTCTCCTATTGATTGTTTATGGTGGTTGATTTTTGAAATATCATTGGAGAGAAAAGGATTGATTGTGGTTTCCTTTTCGAAAGTAGTTGGTTGAATACTTCAAGGTTTTCTGATTTGAGAGTTGTGTTTAAACCTTGTTTTATAAGCATAGTAGTTGAAGCCCATTGGTTGTGCAATAAATTTATTTAGAAAAGAACACGAGTATCATTGTTATGTGATATTTGTGGTTGAGCATTGTTGGAAACATTTGAGTTGGTTGATACATAGTTGGAATAGGGTTTTGTGAGAAAGATTTTTCCCTTGTGATGATTGGTTAAGTTGAGTCAAGTGATGTGTGAAGTAATTGTTCAAGTCCTATGAAGTAAACTATTCCATAATTTTGATTTGAGTTGAGATCGAGTTTAGGAAATATTTAGTCTCTAACAATTCTCATTATGGTTCTATAAGACTTGGGTTGATTTGAGTTGAATGAGCCTAGTCAAGCGATGTGTGAAGTGATTTTTCAAGTCCTATGAAGTAAACTATTCCTAATTTTGATTTGAGTTGAGATTGAGTTTAGAACATATTGAGTCTCTAAAAATTCTCTTTATGGTTCTATAAGACTTGAGTTGAGTTGAGATTGATTTGAGTTGAGATCATTGTGGATCATTGTTGTCATCCATTGTAGAGTGCATTGCCATTCATTTTTAGTACATCTTTGAGCCTTTCCTTCATATATTTGTGTATGATATTTGAGTACTACTTGAGCATGATTGATTGAGCCTTTTAGAAGGCCTTTGGGATAGATTTCTAGACAAATTTATGGTAGTTTGTGTATGATTTATTGAGCCTTTGAGAAGGCTTTGTGGATATTTTTTGGGATAGCTTTGTGGACAGTTTCAAAAATATTTGTGGACATATTTGGGATAGATTTTGATGAGGTTATGAGTGAGCCTATTGAGTAGAGTTGAGAAAGTTCTTGGTGAGCTTTCTAGTGTATATTTTTGGACAAAGTTATGTGTGAGCTTGTTGAGAAATTTTGGAGAAGTTCTATGTGATCTTTTTGATCAATTTTGGACAAGTTCTAGGTGATCTTGTTGAGTAGATCAGTAGATTGCCTACCTAAGAAAATCAGTGTGTTGCCTAGCTAAGCAGATTAGTGGATTGCCTACCTGAGTAGATCAGTGTGTTGCCTATCTGAGGAGATCAGTGGATTGCCTAGTTGAGTAAGATGAGAAGATCAGTGGATTACCTACTTGAGTAGATCATTGTGTTGCCTATCTAAGAAAATCAGTGGATTACCTACCTAAGCATATCAATGCATTGCCTAGCTTTGAGCAGATCAAATTAATCATTGTATTGCATAAGATCCTTATTTATGTGTGGAATATTATAAGCAGATTATCTTGTGGAGTACCCCACATTGAGGTAACCATGTTAAATATTGCACCTCAATTGTGTGTGATGATTTGTACTCTTGCTTACTATTGCTATTTGATTTATTAATGCACACTGCTATATTTGGTTATTACAATTAAATACATTAATTAATACTAGTTTAGAAAGAAATTAAAAAGTAGGTGCTATATTGTTCACCCCCCCCTCTCAGTATAAGCTTGTTTTCTTCAATTGGTATAAGATCGGGTTCCTTCAAAAAGGCTAACAGAGGGTATATTCTACAAGAACATAGATGGCTTCACAGAATGGATCATCTACAAATAAGGGACCACTATTTTATGGTAACAATTATGCTTTATGGAGAATGAGAATGAAGAACTACTTAATATCACAAGGATATGAGGTATGTCATATGGTTGAAAAAAAGTATAAGGTTGAATGTGATCCCGAGGTAGATAAGACTATCAGGAAATTGGTTGAGATCAATGCAAGGGCAATGAATTATATTTTGAGTGGGTTACATGAGATAAATTTTGCAAAGGTCATGGTATGTAATTTAGCTAATGAGATGTGGACCAAGTTGTAGAATACTTATGAAGGATATTCCAAGGTAAAGATGACAAAACTACAAACTCATAGAAAACATTTTGAGGAATTGAAAATGGAAGATTTTGAAGATATTTCAAAGTTTTTACTTGGAGTTGATGAGACTACTAACACCATGAGAACCCTAGGATTTGAGATGAAATAATCAGAAGTTATTTAAAATATTTTGAGATCACTTCCTATGAAGTATGATGCAAAGTTTTCATCAATAGAAGAGACAATGAATATCAACAAGCTAACAATGGAAGAACTACAAGGAATTCTCACATCTTATGAGATGAGGGCACGTAAGAATTAGGTTCCAATAAAAGATATTGCATTCAAGGCTTCAAAAAAATATAAAGGGAAGGTTATAGATATAGATAGGGTTTTAAATAATGATGACGAAGGTAACTTCATCAAAAGGAATAAGGACTCAAGGAATTTTAGGGATATGAGGAAAGTTAGATTCTACAAGTGTGGTGATCTTGGTCACTATGCACACAGGTGTCCACATGAAGAAAATAGTGATGATGAAAAATAGGGTCATAGAAGAAAAGAATATCGAAAGTATAAACACGAAAATGATGAAAGATACAAGCAAAACATGTATGAGAAGAAGAAAAAATTTCATAGGGCAAAGAAATCTTACTACATTGTAGAAGCAAGTGATAGCTCAAATCATAGTTATAGAGATAAATCAGATGATGAAAATGAAGAACATCTATTCCTAGGAATAGAAGGTGAAAAAGAACAATACTTTGTGTGTGGTCAAAGAGATCACAGATCAGGATATTGCAATGGTTTCAGTGATAGTGAAGATGATATGACATATCAAGGAAGCAAGCATGATCAAAGAAATCTTTAGATTTTGTTTGCTATAGAATATTTTAATAGTATCAGTGACAATGAAGTTAAAAAAGTCTCACTTTTGGTAATAGAAAAATAAGAGTATGAGCAAAGAAAAAAAAAATTGAATTCAAAAGGCTAAAATAAGAATACAAGAATCTTGAAAACAAGATTCAAACAAATGTCAAAATCATAGAAGAACTACTACAAAAAATCAGTAATCTCAGAGAGGAGCTTCAAAATGCAAAAAAGGATAGAAGAAAGGATGAATAAAGAACTAAGGGTAATAACGACAAGGCATGACACATTATATGAAACGTTTAAAAAAGGAGTGGAAAGTTATTTTAAAGTTGTATCCTATTTCCAATAAAAGTCACACTCAAAAGGAAAGAAAGTTCTAAAAGACGAAAGCAAGGAAGCACCTATGTGTTATGAAGAAAGTTCCAAAGTTCATATATCTCCAAATATTCAGTTTGGATCTTGTTTTGAGATAGGTAAATCAAGTTCAAAATGATAATAAAATCTTGAAAAGAAAAGCAAAGAAGAAATTAAGAAAGAGGTTGTAGATACTACAAAGAAGGTTCAAGGATGCAATGCACAAGTTGAAAATGATCATAGAGATAATGGTCAAGAAAGGTATGAGTAACCAAGGCATGAAAAAAGGTATTTTCAAGGACATTGTTTTTTTTGTAATGGATTTGGACACAGGGCTATACATTACAAGATCCATGGATCAAAGAAGTTTGATTTTTCTAGAAGAAACTTCAAAGGAAGAAGGTATGGTTTTTAGGGATATTACTTCTTATGCAACAGGATTGGTCATAGATATTTTCAATACAAATAAATTGAGCAACATGGTTTTGGTTTTAGAACTACATAATTCAAAAGTCATGGGAGTAATCATCATGAAAACATAGCTTCACAATACAAGGTTCAAAAAAGGAATGGATATGGAAATTATTTCAAGAAATAATTCAGGACATGAGCACCATCCAAAGGTTACAATATCAAGTTTTTTAATTTCAATAACTTTGGATATATTACAAAATGGTGTAGGACTTAGTTCCAAACAGGTTCAAGGCAAGAAGGTCAAACAGGTTCAAGGCAAGAAGGTTAAACGGGTTCTAGACAAGAAGATCAAGTAATTCATCAAGAGAAGGATATAAAAAAAATATGGAAGGAAGTTGATAAAGGAAAGAAACAATGTAATATGGGATTAAAAGCACTTCCAATCCAAAATTAATCACCTCAAGAGAGAAGGCAGTGAGAGGGCTATGCTTAAGAGTCATATATTTTAGCCCCATAGGTGTCCCTTTTGCCATTGATGTCAAAGGGGAGAGATTTGAGTAAGGAAGAGAGTATTGAGTTAGGGAGAGCAGCCTCCAAAGAGACCATTGATCTAGGGAGAGAAGCCTCCATAGAGAGCATTGAGTTAGGGGGAGCAGCCTCCATAGAGAGTATTGAATCAGGGGAAGCAGCTTTGATTCTCAAAGATAGTTTTTGCAGTTATTCTGGTTTTTACATTAGAGGTATTGCCATCAATGAAAAAGAGGGATATTTTTGGCAATTTGACTTATTTTATGTTTTCATTGATGTCACATGGATCACATTGAGTTTTAGTGGCCAAATGATATTTTGGAGAGCATGGATAAATACAAGGTTTTTATGAAAACCAAGTCAAGAAAAATAAATTGTTTTATTTAAAACCATGGATGGAAAATTTGAACTAGGTTTTTATTAAAACCCAAGTTTGCATTTTGTTTCATCGAAAAATGTGCCCCGAGGATGGAGATATTCAATTTTTAATATTTAGTTTAAATTTTAATTATTTAAAAATTAAATTTAAATATGCAAGATTTCTATCGACGTCAACAAAATAACGAGGAGACTATATAAAAGGAGTACCAAAACTTCTCAAATATTATCCTTGCTCGTGAATTAATCATTGGAAAAATAATCTGAATAAGAGATCATGTTAAATCCTTTAGAAAGTGGAAGTAGCAAATAAGACAAAGTGTGGTCAAGACAAAAGGCATTATGGGCAGCGTGGAGCATTGGCAATTGGATTTTGGATAAGGCATGGCATAGACAAAATGTCAAGGTTTTGAATCCCCTTGACTGTGTTTGGTAGGCGTGGAAGAAAAGTGCTTCGGTGATTTTTGATTTGTGGAAGAAGGAAAGGGTTTTAGGCCTGTTGTGTCTTTTCATTTTGAATGAGTGGCTAGCTCATGTCGTATCCTTAGATGCGGCTAAGGCGCTCATGATGTGGGTAAGTTGAGGGTTCAAATACCCTTGAGGAGGTAAATACATTTTTGCATTTATTTATTTTGTTAAGGCCCTGAGTTGGAGTTATAAGGTGGTTAGAGGAAATTAAATTTGTAATTAAACTTTGTTTTTAAGGGTTGTGATTATTATTTCAAATGTTGATGAGTTAATGATTTAATTGATGGTTATTGAGAATTAAATTTAGGAGAAATAAGGAGTTGTTATAAAGTAATTTTTGAGAGGTTTATTTATTATTATTTTTTATAAGGGTTTTTATTAAGAAGGACTGTGGTGGATGTGTTTATTGAGTTGGAGTAAAAAGGTGTAAGTTGAGTGATGTTTTATCTTGTCATTATTATTTGAAGTCCACTAACCCTTATTGAGATTGGAAAGGAAAGTTGTGTTTAGTGTGGCAAATTTTGTGGACAACTTCTTGGCATAAAAAATGTATGGGTACGTTCACATATTAATTGTTTATGGTGGTTGATTTATGAAATATCATTGGAGAGAAAATTATTGATTGTGGTTTCCTTTTCGAAAGTAGTTGGTTGAATACTTCAAGGTTTTTTGATTTGAGAGTTGTGTTTAAACCTTGTTTTATAGGCATAGTTGTTTAAGCCCATTGGTTGTGCAAGAACTTTAGTTAGAAGAGAACATGAGTATCATGGTTAGGTGATATTTTTTATTGAGCATTGTTTCAAAACATTTGAGTTGTTTGATACATACTTGGACTAGGGTTTTGTGAGAAAGAGTTGTCCCTTGTGATGATTGGTTGAGTTGAGTCTAGTGATGTGTGAAGTAATTATTCAAGTCCTATGAAGCAATCTATTCCATAATTTTGATTTGAGTTGAGATTGAGTTTAGAACATATTGAGTATTTAACAATTCTCTTTATGGTTCTATAAGACTTGGGTTGAGTTGAGATGAATGAGCCTAGTCAAGCGATGCATGAAGCGATTGTTCAACTCCTATGAAATAAAATATTCCATTATTCTGATTTGAGTTGAGATTTATTTTAAAAAATATTGAGTCTCTAACAATTCTCTTTATGGTTCTATAAGACTTGAGTTGAGTTGAGATCATTGTGGATCATTGTTGTCATCCATTGTAGAGTGCATTGTTATTCATTGTTGAGTTCATATTTGAGAATTTCCTTCATAGATTTGTGGATGATATTTGAGTACTACTTGAGAATGATTGATTGAGCCTTTGAGAAGGACTTTGGGATAGATTTATGGATATATTTGTGGTAGTTTGTGTGTGATTGATTGAGCCTTTGAGAAGGCTTTGTGGACAATTTTTGGGATAGCTTTGTGGAGAGTTTTACACAGATTTGTGGATAAATTTAGGACAGATTTTGATGAGGTTCTGAGTGATCCTATTGATCAGAGTTGAGCAAGTTCTTGGTGAGCCTGCTAGTGTAGATTTTTGGACAAATTTTTGTATGAGCTTGTTGAGTAGTTTTTGGACAAGTTATGTGTGAGCTTGTTGATCAGTTTTGGACAAGTTATGTGTGAGCTTGTTGATAAGATCAATGGATTTCCTACCTGAGTAGATCAGTGTTTTGCCTAGCTAAGTAGATCAATGGATTTCCTACTTGAGTATATCAGTTTATTGCCTAGTTGAGTAGATCAATGGATTGCCTACCTAAGCAGATCAATGTGTTGCCTAGCTAAGCATATCAGTGGATTACCTAGCTGAGCAGATCAATGTGTTGTCTAGCTGAGAAGATTAGTGGATTGCCTACCTGATCAGATCAACGTATTGCCTAGATTTGAGAAGATCAAAGTAATCATTGTATTGGATAAGGATCCTTATTTCTATGTAAAATATTATAAGGAAATTATCTTGTAGAGTACCCCACATTGGGGAAACCATGTTAAATCTTGTGTCTCCATTGTGTGGGATCATGTGTGCTCTTTATTACTATTGTTATTTGAGTTATTAATGCACACTGCTATATTTGGTTATTACAATTAAGGATATTAATTGATATTGGTTTGGAAAGAAAGTAAAAAGTTGGTGCTATACTGTTCACCCCCCCTATCAGTATAAGCTTGTGTTCTTCACATCTTAGATCGGGGCTGCAAATGATCGAGTCCTCTATATGATTTTTTTGAATATACCATGATGATGTTTTGGAAGGTATATTTTGTAAATCTTCTTCATCTGAATATTCACCCATTTCTTCCTAAAAACTTTCTTCTTCTTCAAGAATATATTCCTGAGATGGCTCATTTATTCTTGTTCTTTCATCAACTCTGACATTTATACTTTCCACCATGGTATGTGTTATTTTATTATAGCATCTGTAGACCTTACTCTTTGGAGAGTATCCAATAAAAATACCTTCATCACATCTATGATCAAACTTGCCCAAGTCCTTATCCTCTCTTTTGATATAACACTTCTAAATTTTTTGAAGTAGTTTACCGTGGGAGGTCTTCCTTTCTAAAACTCATATGGAGTCTTATGTTGCTTTGTTCTAACTTGAGCTCTATTCATAACAGACTATTGTACTGATTGCTTCCTTCCAAAACCCATCTGAGATTCTTGATTCATTTAGCATTGCTCTAGCCATATTCTCAAGAGTTCTATTATTTCTTTCTACTACTCCATTTTGCTAAGGAGTCTTGGCTGCTAAGTATTCTTTTTTGATTCCATGTTTTGCATAAAACTCAATGAATTCTGTAGATATGAATTCCCATCCTCCATCTGATCGTAAACACTTGATATTATTTCCTATTTCATTTTCTACCATTTCTTTGAATACTTTGAAATGCTCAAATGCCTCTTATTTCTATTTTAGAAAAACAACCCAAGTCATTCTAGAATAATCATCTATGAACAACATGAAGTAGCTTTCACCTTGCAGGATTTTGGTTCTCATAACACCACATAAATCAGTATGAATCAATTCTAAAACCTTGGAAGAGGAATATTCTTTTTCCTTGAAACTTGATCTTGTCTGCTTTCCATACTAACATTGTGCACAAATTGTATTTTAAGGTCTTCTTATCTTTGGTAGATATATGAAAATTTGTTTGTTGCTTATTATTACTATGTTGTCGAAGTTTAAATGACACAACATTTTATGCCATAACCAAATTTCTTCTTCTTGAGATAGAAGACATTTTTCCTTTTTTATTTCACTGAGCATTTAGAGATTGTTATTGGTTCTTACTGCATTTGCAATAAGCTTCCCTATTTTTGTTTCCTTGATTTTGCATCCTATAGAGGAAAAAGTAACTATGTACCCTCAATCACAAAGATGACTTACACTCAGTAGATTATGTTTTAGACCATCAACATAGAGTACACCTTGTGTTGTAGTCTTTCCATCATTCAAACTTAAATTTCCTCTCCCTTTGATTTTAGTTGAAACATTATCACCAAATATCACAGATACAATGTTGTTCCTTTTTAGAGAAATGAACTTATCCTTATACCCAATCATATGACTAGAGCACCCACTATCAATATAACATATATCCATCCTATAACCCAATATAATCTGCCTTCAAGCTTGTTAGTATTTTCAATGGAACCCGCTCTGATACCAATTGAAGAACACAAGCTTATATTGAGAGGGGGGTGAATAGTATAGCACCCAATTTTTACTTTCTTTTCAAACCAATATCAATTAGTGTCCTTAATTGCAATAACCAAATATAATAGTATGCATTAATGACATAGATAGCAATAGTAAGTAAGAACACAAATCACCACACACAATTGAGACACTAATGTGGTTCCCCCAATGTGGGGTAGTCCATAAGATAATATCCGTATAATATTTCATAAAGAAATAGGGATACTTATCCCAATACAAATTATTACTTTGATATGCTCAAAGCTAGGCTATCCATTGATTTGCTTAGGTGGGCAATCCACTGATCTACCTGGAAAGGCAATCTACTAATTTTCTTATCTAGGAAATACACTAATCTACTCATTAAGGCAATCCTCTGATCTACTCAGCTAGGCAATCCACTGATCTACTTAACTAGGCAATCCTAATCTACTCAGGTAGGCTATCCACTGATCTGCTTCATCAAGATCACCAAGAACCTACTCAAAATTTAATCCAGCAAGCTCACCAAGAACTTGCTCAAATATGCTTTAGCAAGCTCAACAAGAACTTGCTCAAATATACTTCAACAAGCTCACCAAGAACCTACTCAAATCTGCTCAGCAAGCTCACCAAGAAATTGCTCAAATCTACTTTAGAAATCTCACCAAGAACTTGCTCAAATATGATCAACAAGCTCACCAAGAACTTGCTCAAATGTTGTCCCAAATCTATCCACAAATATAACCCAAAACCCTTATCAAAGGATCAATAATCATGCACAAAATTTACCTCAAATCTATCCAAAAATATGTCCCAAAATCCTTCTCAAAGGCTCAATCAATCATGCTCAAGTATCACTCAAATATCATCCACAAATTGACAAAGGCAAGGCTTAATGATGAACTCAACAATGAATGGCAATGCACTCTTAAATGGAAGACAACAATGATCCACAATGATCTCAACTCAAATCAGAATATAGAATAGTTTGTTTTATGGAACTTGAACAACCACTCCATTCATTCACTTGACTAGGCTCAAACAACTCTACTCAACCAACCACAACAATGAACAACTTCTTATCACAAAACCTAGTTCAAGCATGAATCAATCAATTCAAAATGTTTCCAACAATACTCAATAACAATGATACTCATGTTCTTCTCAAGTTAAAGTTCTTTACATAACCAATGGGCTTCAACAAAAATGCTTATAAAATATTCTTCACATAACAATCATTCTCATGTTCTTCTCAAACCCTATCTCAAGTTTTTCACACAACTAATGGCTTCAACAACAATGCTTATAAAACAATGTTTTAATAACAACTCTCAAACCATAAAATCTTGAAAAATTAACTCAAAAACTCTCAAAAGGATACTATAATCAATCCTTTTCACTCCAATGATATTTTCAGAAATCAACCACCCAAATAAAGTCAATGGAGAATATTGCTCATACCTTTTTGATGCCTTATTAGTTGTCCACTAAATCTGCCACACTCAATAAACTTTATTTTTCAACTTTTAATAAGGGTTAGAGATCTTGATTAATAACACAACAATAATATCCAAATAACACCTTATTACTCCTACTCAATAAAATACACCATGTCACCTCATGAAAAAATTAATCCCCTTTGAAAAAGAACAAAGCAAACTTCACTTTTGAAACCCCTTTACAAAATCAGAAATATCTCTTTACACACATCTTATTTCTCCCTCTAAACAAGTTAATCAATTAGCCCTCGAAATAATCTTTCCAACGATACATAATATGATATACTTTCAAAAAGAAAATCACGAGAAATCTCTCTTGTTCCTAAAGTGCATCATAACCCTTATTTCTCCTAGAGAAACTTTAGAAAAATAAAATATTAAAAATATTAACTTGCCTTTGCCCTTGGTGGGATTCGATCCCCTGATGCCTTCACTACGAGCGCCTTAGCCATGGCTAAGGTAGCCAAATGAGCTACCCACTCGTCTGTAACATAAAATGGAATTGATGTCCCTTTATTTGCTGTAGGTCCACGTACCAAAACACTTTGTGCTCCCTAGGCACTTCCACCACAAAGCACAATGAATGAACCTTGCCAAAAATTGAACACACAACCTCATGCTACCAAATGCCTTTGCGCTACCCTAGTTGTCAACATACCACACTGCCCAAGGTGACTTGGGTTTCGCACACTGTTTGAATTATTCAATGCTTCCACCACTACAACTTTTTTGCACGAGATATATATTCTTTCCAACAATCACATTAACCACAAGAGCAAGGATGATAATTAATAAAATTTAGGCATCCTTTTATATAGTATTCTACCTCATATTATATGACATTGGTGGATTACATTTATTTTTAATTTTAAAATTAAAATTTAAATTTTAAATAATTTAAAATTTAAACTAAATATTTAAAATTAAATATCTCCATCACGGGGGCACATTTTTTGATGAAATGAAAAGCCAACTTGGGTTTTATGAAAAACCCACTTCAAATCTGCCATCCATGGTTTTAAATAAAACCTTTTATTTTTCCTACCTTGGTTTTCACAAAAGCCCTATATATATCCATCCTCTCCAAAATATCATAAATGATTATTTATAAAGTGCTTTTGCCACCAAAACCCAATGTGATCCATGTGATATCAATGATCCATGTGACATCAATGAAAACATAAAATAACTCAAATTACCAACATTAGAATGACATTGAAATGTGATATTTTATTTTTATTAGTTAGTATTGAATGTATTTTATTTGTAGAAAGTTATAAGGTAGCATATTTAAATCGAGGTAAATATAAAATTTTTATGACTATAATAGCTATATTTTGGAATGAAAATCTATTTATGGATAAGCATGCCAATATTGTAAAATTAAACAAGTGCAAAATATGTTATAATATGTTATAATATGTCACTGTCAAGCGGTAGTGACATTTTGGTCTGCCCATCTTACATGTGGGCATGCGGAAGAAGGATTGCTATCCATGGATGTGATAAGAAACATATTTAACACTCCTATCCCCTAAAAGGGAAGGAGACGTATTGTAACATGACTTTAAAAGCATATCAATAAAGAGGACCCTATTCCATATTGCTTTTATCTTGTGTCGATTCGTTCATGTTCCTTCATTTCATGCATTTTTCAATAGATAGGCTTTTAGCGTTAAGTTTGGTTTTACACGCATCATATTTGGCATTTTCCTTTTTTATTTTTGTATCCTCGTGCTTTCACATTCCTTCCTAGGTTCGATGGTTGAGGGGAAGCCCAGACGAGATGCAATTTCTAATAAGAACTTTCCATGCTTTAGGTCCTTTACGAGCGAGCACAATCCATTTAGCATAGAGGGCTAACCATTGATGCTTACAGTCCAACAAACCCTCACTCCCTGCATTTCATGGGAGATAGCAAATATCCCAAGCCACTCTATAAAATCCCTTTCGCTCAGACCCACTAGACCATATAAAATCTTGCAGTAATTTTTCAATCTGTTTGTAACAAGCCTGGGAAGGGACCCAACAAGACGAGTAATAAACATGCATGGAAGCCAACACTTTTGAGCAAATTTGAAATTTTCTAGCAAGATACGGCTTCTTAGCATTCCAATATTCTAGCTTGCTTTTTACTTTTTTGATGATGTAAGACCATAATTGTGTCGGAGAGCCTTGAAAGGCAAAAGGAATACCCAAGAATTTGAAGACTTCTCCATGCTAAATCCAACTCCACTGCACATACTGTAGCCAATGGGAAAGATGTTGTACGGATTGCTTGGAACATGAGGTTTTCCTCCATTGGATATTAGACCCAGAGGCTTTGCAAAAAATATCAAGACGAGAAAGAGATTCAGAAATAGATTGTTCATCCTCATTCAAATTAAGAAAGGAATCATCAACAAAATGGTCGTTAATGAGTTGACCAACATTCCTAGGAATGGAAATACCCCAAAGCATCCCAAGAGAAGCACAATGAGTCAAAATATAACCAAATGCTTCTGTTACTAAAATTAATAGCGAGGGGGCCAAAGGATAGCCTTGCCTTACTGACCTATGGAAGCCAATAACATCAGTTTGAAACGTGTTGAGAGAAAGCATAGCTGATGCATCCTAGAAAAGCATTTTAATAGAGGAAATTTCTTGAGGACCAAATCCAAGATCTTCCAAAATAGAAAGAATGAAAACCCACTCAATTCGATCATAAAATTTTTCAAAGTCAAGCTTGAGGAAGAGGGACTATTAACTGGACCTTCGATCCCATACCATCCCTTCCTAAATAGTGAGAACATTGTCCAAAATATACCAATTCTGGATAAAGCCACTTTGCTCAGGCCTCACAATAGAGGGAATAATGGGCCTAATTCATAAATCAAGTGCTTTGGTAGTGATCTTATAGCTGACATTAAGCAAAGTTATTGACCTCTAGTTTGTAATAATTTTTGGATCCTCAGAATTTGCGATAAACTTGATATTGCCCTTATTTATAATAGCACCTATGGAGCCAAACTATAGGGCTTATAAATATACTTTATGCAATTCAGGACCAACAAAATCCTAGTAAGTTTTGTAAATTCGTAGGGGAAGCCATCAAGCCCTAGAAACTTTGTGTCTACCATTTGAAATAGGGTATTTGTAATATCCTGCTCTGATAGGGGCCACTCACATTCATTATTCTGTGCTAGGGAGAGGCATGTTTGGATAACCTATTTGCAACATTGAAGGGCTAATTCTCATTCAGGGGTGTATGACTGAGCAGCAAAAACATGAGAATAATGTCATGTAAATTCAACAGCTATCTTAGGAAAAGAGGTGGTGCAAACCCCATTAACCACTAAAGCTTTGAATTGAGTGGAGTGACACGGAGTTTAGATCCTCTAGAAAAACTCTTTAGAAATGCGGCCACCCACTTTGAGCCAATGTAGTCTGGTTTTAATCTAAGCCTCTCTGGCCTCGTACACTTCAAAAACTTTGATCTCATGCCGAAGCTGAGAAAAATGGGCTTGAATTGCATAGTCAAAAGGAGAGGCCTCAATACAGAAAGAGGCCTGTGCAAGCTCATTATATAGAGCAGTATTAGAGCGACGATGCAACTGCACCACCTTCTTCCCTAGGCTTCTAATTAAAGTAGTGGTACAAAAAATGGCATCATTCCATCACTCAATCCATCCTAAATCTCCATTGGGTCTGGGTACAATGTTCCAGATCCTTTGGATGTGATAAACAATAGTTTCATGTTGCAAGAAATAAGTGTTAAGAAAAAACTGGGCATGAGTAGGACATTTATGGGTGGAGGAAACATGAAGAGAGAATAGTATGGGGATTGATCGGACGAGACCATACTAGGAATGGTTTCAATAAAAGGGACTAAAGGGAGCCAATGGGAGAAAGAAAACTTGCACTGGTCTAACAACATAGCCCTGTTCAACCTTTTTAAAACTCTTGTGAGGCCTAACTAAAAATTAGACCATGTGAACCACAAATGCTCAGGAAACTGACCCGACGAAAAACAACCATTGGGATTGAAGATCGCTTGTTTATTTTTCATAAAATACCAAGCATGTCACTCTCTCAAGGCCCACCTATTGGGAAGCTGGCCCATTTTATCATAAGGTTTCTCTACCATATTAAAATCACCATACATCAGCAAGACTATGGTAGGTAAGGACAGAGCACACCATCTCGATAGTGCACATCTATCTTGGACCTCATTAGAGGTATAAATATTAATAATCCTGAAGGAAAGACCACAAACTTTAAGCAGAATCCAAACCACATGGTGAGAGGGGTCGAAACCCCATGTGACAAAATTACTCGCCCACCTATTATTACGTAAAATTATAGCACCTTCATTGTTGTGATTGTGGTTGGTAGCATACATCTGACTATGAGGATATAACATAGAACAAGTATATTGTAAATTGAAACCTACCACTTTAACTTCTTGTAGACACATAAAATATGGATGACCATAGATACTAGAATAGGTAGTGAGCTCATCCCAAACCATGTAATGACAAAAAAGATCCATCAACCCATGCACATTTCAAGATAGAAACAATATTAAAAAGAGTCAAGTTGCATACCCCCACTGGCCTTAGTCATATTATCCGATAATAGGTGATAGGGATTATTCTTGAAAGCATCCATGGTGGTGGAGGAGAGAGAATTTTGTCACCTCTTGTCTAAATGAGCAAGTCGTTCACCTCGCAGGGGGCTATGGGACCATCATCCTAAATTCTAAGAGAAACTTCCTTTATCCCCTACATTTTATGGACAACCCAAGGGTACAGTGGACAAAATCCCTTCATCATGGTCTATAGACTCGATGACCAAAGGAGAAGAGTGAATAGGGGTTGACTCCATAACTAGCGGCTGCATGGGAGGCTTAGGTGCTAGGGCCTGAGCATATGTGGCCACCGTGTGCCCCACCTAATTGGGCTTTCTACCTTTCCATTTCTTGCATGAAACCTCAGTTCATTCCCCATATTTTGAAGGAGGGTGTTGGGTAGTGGGAGATAATACAACACTAGATGTCGGGGTAACCGCCTTGGGCTTGAATTTTTTAGCCATCAAGGGGCAATCCTTAATGCGGTGGGAGGCTGACTAGAAATGATAACATGTATTAGCGAGGTCGATATACACCATCCACTAATGAATACGAGTAGAACCAACCTGAATTTAGATATACTCATTTAGGGTTTTAGCTAGGTCAACCTTGATACACATTCTCCTACTAGGGTGAACCGACATGAACCGAGAGGGTTCATCATAGAAAAATTCACCAAGGGTGGACACCAAGTTTTTTACAAAGGGTTAGCATGCAATGGGGAGGTTCGATAGTTCTACCCAAACATGAATGACCAAGGAAAAAAAATTAGAAACCATGAAATCCTGGCTCCACGACTGGAAAATGAGCAGTGCACTATTAATGTAACTAGGACCCTTATTGAGGACCTTTTTGGCTTGGTCAGGACTACCAAATTGGAAATGAAAAAACCCTTACAGAGATTTTGGACATGGTCAACTTGAATTCCATACGGATGCCAATACTGCTCAATCCAGTTTCTAAGGACATGCTCAAGGGGAATTCGACCTAAAAAATACCCTATAAGAGTATTGTTGACATATATAACCATTTTAACTAATATCACTTAATTAATAACATTAAATTATTGTAATATTTTTATTTTTATTAAATTAGTTTGTATAAACAATTATTTAAAATAATATTTAAATTATTATTTTTTTTATAATTTAATTATACATAAAAACTTTAATAATTTAAAATAAATATAACTTTTGTTAAGCTTTTGGTTAATTCATTATAAAATTAACTAGTTAAATCATATTTATGTTTAGATTATTATTACACATATTAAGTATATAAAATATACTTCAATGTCATAATCCACATTATGACAATTATTAATAATTTAAAAGTATATAAAAATAATAATTAATAATTTTTTTATTAGGTAAGAGAAGGGGTTTTAAAGGATCCCCAAACCTAATACATATGGGACTGAGAAAGAGCAAGAGATAATGCATCATTCTCAGAGAAAATAATCTTTAAGCAAAAGAACATATTCAGATATAAAACCAGTACCAAACTCCCCAAAAGAAAAACAAAGTGGGAAAAAAAATTGGTTGCAATACCCAAAGGGAGATCACAAGATACAATAGAGAAGCTCGCTACCCTCTGGGGAGACCCCACATGCTGAAGGAACACCTCCACATATGCCACCAAAAAAGAGCGTGATACCTTGAGAAGACAAGGCTCCCAGTCAACTGGCACCCATTGTACATGAGGCACCTATAGATGGCACCAAATCCCTACCAGTAGGAAAACATCAAAAAACAAGAGGCTCCAAAAAGCATAGGAAATCTCCCCCTAGCCTCCTAAACTCCCATAACCAGCACCCACACCTAACCATGATCATCCACAATTAAATTTTGAAGACTCTGAGGAAAGTTTGTCATCCAAACCGTAAGGTCTTGTTGTGATAGCCCAATATTCGCCATCAGGTCCGCTGCTTTGTTTCCTTCACGAAAAATATGCTGAATTTGAGCCTCCGATCTCGAACAAAAAATTTTGACTGCTTCTACCATGATATTTGCTATCTTCCAGTGCGGGGTGCAAGACTTCTTGACTAGATTAACAATATTTAATGAATCCCCTCCACTATAACTTTATTAAAACCCAAGGATTCCACCAATAAGAGGCCTTGAAGGAGTGCTCTAGCTTCCACAAAATGGGAGGTTTGGATTGAAATATTTTTGGCAAAGGCACCTAGCAGATCCCCTTTATCATTTCTAAGTACACCACCTACCGCAACAAGACTCGGGTTCCCCTTAGAAGCACCGTCGAAGTTGAGTTTAACCCAACCCATAGGGGGAGGGGACCAAAAAACTGAGGATCTCAAAGAGGGAGGAGGTGGGTCATTAGACATAGTTTGCTGAGGAAAACCAAGCTTGAGCTCTACCGAGGCTTCATCAAGGAGCCCACCATGCAGATCCGAGAAACAAGAGGTCACATTCTCCACAGACGCCCCAATCACTCTACTAAAAATAGATTCAGGATCATGCTTTGAGTTCTTGAAGGCTCTTTGATTACGCTCCCACCAAATGCTCCAAAATAAATGGGGGAGCAAGAAGGTCCAAAATTTGATCAAGTGAGGAGATTTAAAAGGTGAAGTCCACTGCAAACAGACCTCTGAAATAGAATTTGGCAAGACCCAATGAACTCCCAAGTAAAAAAACATGGGCTACCACTGTAGCGGAGAAGGGACAATGGAAAAATAGGTGGAGGCATGATTCTTCAGTAGCCTCGCAGAGATAACACCTATTGGGTAAACACATACCCCTCCTACGGAGATTCTCAAGAGTGAGACATCTATTCTGTATGGCCAGCCAATAAAATACATTTACTTTGGGGGTCAGATTCTTCATCCAAACTTTACCAGGTAGATACCATTGAGGAGAGTTAGAGTCGATGAAGAGGTAGGCTGACTTGACTAAAAATGAGCCCTCACTTTCTCCTTTCCAAATGAGAGAATCCTCGGTTTCATGAGTTTTCAAAACCTGGAGCTTGAGTAAATTTGAGATGGCGACCCAAGCGTTAGCTTCCTCCCTACTATAGTTAGAGGTGGGGACTGATTTCTAGATTCTCCTACCTCCCACACTTGTAATAAAATCCTCTACTTTAGACCATCCAAGTCTATGGGTAAGAGGTTCTATCGATGATAGGTTGGTATCCTGGATTAGCGGGTGCTCAAGGAGCCATGAATCCTACCAGAAGTCAATGGATTTACCATTCCCCATGATCCACCGAGCACCAAGAGCTAAATCTGATCTGAATTTACTCACGCTCTGCTAGAAGGTGGACCCCTCTTGGGGAAGGGGATCAGTGAGCAAACTCTCTGAGTGGATCAAATACTTAGCTGTGATGATTTTCACCCAGTCAAAATTATGATTGATCAAAATTTTCTAGCCTTGCTTAAGGATTAGGGCTTCATTCATCAAACGGATGTTGTGCAAGCCTAACCCACCTTTTTATTTCCTCGTACAAGCTTGGTTCCAAGAGACCAAGTGGAACTTCTTGTGATCTTGAGGTCCCATCCATAGAAAGGTCTTTTGAATCCTCTCTAATTTGGTCAAAACTTTCATAGGTAATTTAAAAATAGACATAAAATATATCAAAATGCTTTGTAAGATAGTTTTGACCAAAATAATTTTACCTGCTTGGCTGAGTAAAGCCCCTTTCCAACTGGCAAGACATCGTTGCATCCGTTCGATCACCGGGTCCCACAAACACTCCTTCATTCTTCCAATGAAAAGAGGTAAGCCCAAATAGGTGGTAGGGAAGTCAACAACTCTACAACCAAGGATATCTGCAATATTTTTCTATCGAGCTTGGGGGTATTCAGAAAAAACAATAGGCTTTTAGAAAGATTGATTCTTTGACCAGCCACATTTTCATAGGCAGACAAAATGGACTTCACCTCTCTGGCTTGGACAACAGAGGCAATGAGTGACAAGAGTGTGTCATCCATGAACTGGTGGTGGGAGAGCGAGTCCAAGGAAAGGGTTGGATTGATACCTTTAATCATAGGATTACGAGAAAAGGATCTCCCCAATGCCTCAACCATGAGAATAAAGAGGTAAGGGGAGAGCGGGTCTCCTTGGTGAAGCCCCCTAAGGCTTTGGAAGTACCCAGCTAGGGCCCCATTGACCAACACTAAAATTTTTGCTGATGAGACACAGGTCTTAATCAACTTGACCCAACTCTGGCTAAAACCGAATTTGTCGAGCACCACAAATAGGAAATCCCAAGATACACGATCGTAAGCTTTGTTCATATCTAACTTGAGAAACATTCTTGACCTTCCACTTTTCTATGTTGAATGGAGGATTTCATGCACAACCACAACCCCATCCAAAATCTATCTGCCTGGTACGAAACCGCTCTGAGCTTTGTCAATCAACAAGGGCATGAATGTCTTCAACCTATTAGCCAAGGATTTGGAGAAAATTTTGTAAATAGTATTGCAGAGGCTGATAGGCCGAAACTCTCCAAAGTTGTTGGCTTTAGCAGATTTAGGGATGAGAACCAAAAATGTGGAGTTCACCCCATACGACAATGAATTAGAACACTGAGCTTCCCTCATCATGTGTAAACTTCCTTCCCAACTATATGCCAAATTTTTTGGAAAAATAGTGGAGGGAAACCATCTGGGCTTGGTACTTTTAGCACACCCATAGCAAAGGTGGCCTCTCTTATTTCTTCATATTTGAAGGGTGCTTCAAGGAACTCATTCATATCCTGCGTTACAAGCCTAGGAATAGCTTGAAGAAAAAATTTTCAGCCCCAAAGTCTCTTCTATCTTTAGAACCTAATAAGGAATTGAAGTATGAAGTTGCCTCGGTTTTGATATCCAGTATATCCATAGCTTTGGTCCCATCCTCCCTGTCTATCTCACGGATATGATTTGCACTCCTGTACCTCAAAGTTGAGACGTGAAAGAATTTGGTGTTCCTATCACCTTCTTTAAGCCAGAGGGCATGAGATTTTTGTCTCCATAAATTTTCCTCCCTGCCAAGGGTGTTATGAAGTTCTGAAAGCAACTTCTTCTCATTAGATCTTATCTCACTCGACAAACCCCCATTTTCAATTTTCGCATTCAGGTCTGTGAGTTGATTTTTTAAATCTTGCTTCTTCACAAAGATATCTCCAAAAACCTCTTTGTTCCAATGTTTAAGTCTCCCTTTTACTAACTTGAGTTTGTTTGCTATTTTTAGTAGTTCGACACCTGGGATAGATTCTGCCCACCAGTCTTTGATCTTTATTTCTAAGCCTGAGTGGGAGCACCACATAGCTTCAAAGTGAAATGGTCTAGGGAAGAACTTTCCTTGTTGAGGGGATTCCATCCATAAGGGATTATGATCAGACCCTATCTTTGACAAAGCATTCAAAATGGCATCACCAAAAAATGGGAGGCTCTACTTTGAAAGAAACACTTTGTCCAGCTTGGTCAAAATGAGTTGCTCCCCAATTCGATGATTGCTCCAGGTGAAGCGGGCACCTTTCAAGTCTAGATCCATCAATTCTCCTTGGCTAACAAAATCTGCAAAGTCCTCCATGCTTCTTTCACAAGGGGAATTACCCCATTTTTTATCGGATGGGAATAGAGGTGAATTGAAGTCACCTGCTAAAACCCAAGCCTCCTCTTTGAATCCTTCTCTCATTTGTAGAAGTGAGGACCAAAAAATTTTCCTGCTAGGGCCAGAGTTTGGAGCATAAATATTTGACATGACCCATCTCTGGTTAGTCGACTTGCAAAAAATAACAAATTGATAACTCACTCAGAAGAGGAGATCACATATCCCTCGACCTTTGATAGGTCCCAAAAACAAAATAGACCTCCAAAAGATCCATCAGTCGGGCTTGCAGCAAATCCAACATTCTTCCAGATGGAATTTCTTACTGAATCAATGTTTTTACTCTCAATATTGGATTCTTGTATGAAAATTATGTCTGGGGAGTAGTCCTTTCTGAGAGAGGATAGTAACCACATTTTTGAGGATCCATTCAATCCTCTGATGTTCCAGCAAAGGAACTTCATTTGCAGGTTGTAGATTTCTTTTCAGCCATGAGTGGTTGTGAGGATCGACTGAAGGCTTCTAGCTTCAATTGTTTGCCTCCCGAGTCAATGCTATTGTCAACCTTCAGTTGTGTCTAAGAACCATTGGCTATTTCAAAATTTGCTTCCCTTTTCCTTAAATATTTATTCGATGGTTTACCCACCTTTTTCTCAGCCCCAACATCCACTTTTTTATGGTGGCTCCTAGTTTTGGGGCCAGGAGAACTATTCATGATGGGATTGGAAGAGGGGGGTTTCTTTGAAACAGAGAGTAAACCATCTCACCTCTTCTTCAATGGCAATGCTCTGATTATTAAAAATTATAATTGTATTCTCCTAGCAACAAATCTTCTTTTCTCCTAGGCTATATATGGAAACAAGATTTTTAAACAAAAGTAAACCTATAATTATATGAATGATTTCTTTTGTTATATGCTCAAAATTAATGTCAACTCTCATATCACATGTTGGACTACTAGGATGCTAGAAATATTTTTATTAATCAAAACTATGTATATATACAAAGAGGATTACAATGGTTGTTGTTTCTAATTGTCTTATCAACCACCTAGTTGGGATATCTCTTGAATATCTAACTACCTATATTACATGATGTGACAAATTCCTAATATAGTATTTCTAACATGTAAGCAATAGAGGATAATTTATCTCATCGATAAAAAATCTTGTTGCTCTTGAGAGAGAATTTTGAAATGTAGTAGAATAGGCTAAAATAAGAAGCAAACCAACATAGGATTAAAATATACTTTAAGTATAGATATTACTAAATCATTCTATAGATATATCCTTATAAATAATCCTTATTAATATAGAAATAAATAAAATAAACATACATGTGTAGTGTGGGTTTGATATAGAGTTATTTAGCATAAGTACAATGACATTGAAATGTGATATTTTACCTTTTATAAGTCACCTATTATTCAATTTGTCTAATTTGTAGAAAGTGATAAGGTAGCATATTTAAATCGAGGTAAACATCAAAGCTTTATGACTATAATATCATTTCAAGCTTGTAAAACTAATCAAGTATAAAATACTTGATTAAGTAGAAAAATATATGGAATTAGAATGTGGTAAAAATAAAGATGAAATATTGGAGAAGAACCCAATATTAGAAGGAAGTTTTCAGGGTAATGGGCTATAATATTTATAATTTATAATAGAAAATTAGGGATTTTACCTTAAACATGTAAAAAAGGCTTTGTACATTGTTGAGGATAGTAAGTTATAAACTCCTCCATTGTTCCTTTGGGGTGAAGGAGGTAGTGTGATTAGATCGTGTTATATCCACTAAAGGAGTAGAGATAAATCCTAGCAAGATCAAGGTAATATTCAATTGGCCAAAATAAGGGAATATTAAAGGTCAATAGGTATTTTCAGGTCTAACAAGACATTATAAAAAGTGTTAAATATTATTGTAATATTATAGTTCTACTAAATTAGTTCCCAAGTAATGTTTCATGCTTGGAATGAGTGTCCCTAGAATCCTAGATTTCATAAATAATTTTATAATAAAAAATAATCATTTTGGACTAAATATTGGTGTAGTGTTTATACAAGAAGTAAAACCCATTACTTTAAAATTTGCCAAATCAAGATTAAATATTGAAAAAACAGGATATTAAATTAAGTTTCACTAATGAAATTAGAAGAATGATTCAGATAAATCATCCACATGTTGTTTTACTTCAAGAAACAAAGATGTCAATGGAGGATATGGACTCAATTTCTAGTAAAATTTGGCTAGTTGGAAAAGTGATTTCCCTCAGTTCCCAGGGGACTTTTGGTGGAATTTATTGTCTTTGGGACCCAAAAGAGATAGTTATTCACCACATGGTTGGCAGTTGGAGTCTGTTGACTATAGCTATTCAAATTAGTCATTCCAACCAAATTATGCTCTGCATTACTTCTTATGCTCCAACTACTTTGGAGGGAAAAAAAGATAGTGGAAGGATATAACTCATATTATCTCTCATTTTCCTGAAGCTTGGATCTTTATCAGAGGATATTTCAATACCATCCTCTGTCTAGATGATAAAAAGGGGAAATATAAATTTGGACAAATGCACTGACCTCATGAGGGAATATATTACAAATATCCATCTTGTGGACATCCAACCAGATAATGGCCTTATGACTTGGTCTAACATAAGGCAAGTCTTAGCTTGTATAATGGAGAGATTGGATAGGTTTTTGCTCTCTGAAATTTTTTTAATCCATGGTCACATTCCTAAAGTGAAGACTCTTAATACTGCTAGTTCGTATCATTCGCCAGTCATGGTAGAAATGTGGAAAACCAATGTGAGTTTCTCTCCTTTTCATTTTCAATTAATTTGGCTTAGAGACATTCCTTTAGACCTTGTGTGCAACAATGGTGGAAGGAAGGTAAACCTAGGCATGGGACTAAGATGTTTTGTTTTGCCAAAAGACTACAATACATTAAATCCAAAATCAAGACTTGAAACTGGAAAGAGTTTGGGGATGTTCATAGAAAAAAACATGAATTTATTGCTCATCTTAAAAATTTGAATATGAAAATCTGTTTAGATGGCCTCACAGAGAAGATAAGTGAATATGAAATTAAACTCACAACTCAGTTAGAGGAAAGGGAAAAAAGAGAAGAAATCTTATGGAAGAAAAAATCTAGAATTCAATGGATCAAATAAGGAGATCGAAACACAAATTTCTTCCACAAATATCTTCTAGCTCGAATATCTCACAACTTTATTTATTCCCTAAAATCATATTCTGGAGATGTTTTTTATACTTGGGATGGCATGAACTCTATTGTTGTTGATTACTTTTCCAATATTTTTGCCACTACTCCTCTTAACTCAGCTTCTCAACAAAATTTTCTTCAAGAAATCCCTTCTCTTATCACTTCTGAGGAGAACTCTATTTTGATTGCTCCGGTTACTATTAATGAGCTTCAACAGTTAGTTTTTAAAATGCAAAAATGGAAAATCCCATGTCCTGATGGGGTTCCCATTGTGTTCTACCAAGAGTTCTAGGATATTCTTCATGTTGATTTATTAGAGGTGGTGGAAGAAGCCAGGAAAACCAAAGAAATTTTGAAGGTTATCAATAAGACTTATATTACTCTTGTTCCAAAAGCTCAAGATATTGATCATATCTCAGCTTTTAGACCTATTGCTTTATGTAATGTTCTTCTCAAAATCATACTAAAATCATGGCAGAAAGGTTGAAGTCTCTTTTGCATAAGATTATTTTCCCAGAGCAATGGGGTTATGTTGAAGGCCATCAAATAGTATATGAGATAGTTCTTGCTCAGGAAGCCATACATTCCATGGATATGCAAAAATATCCTTCCATGTTGATTCGGTTAGACTTATCCAAAGCTTATGACAGAGTGGATTGACACTTCCTTATCAAAGTTTTAAGGCAATTTGGTTTCTCTAAGTATTGTATGGATTGGATTATGGGATGTATCTATTCAGTTTCCTACTTAGTTCTTATCAATGGTAGGCCTTCTCAATCATTCCCAACTTCCAGAGGTATTATGCAAGGTGACCCGATTTCCCCATATTTATTCATCATTCTTGTTGAATGTTTGGGTAGGACTATAAACAAAAAGAGGGAAAACAAAACCCTTGAGGGAGTTACCATTGCTTATGGAGCTAGATCTATATCTCATCTTCAATTTGTGGATGACTCTACTCTTTTAGGTAATGCTACAGTTAAGGAAGCTTATAATATTAAGGAAATCATTAGTTGTTTTTCTAAGGCTACTGGGCAGTTGATCAATGAAGACAAATCTAAAGTTAATTTCTTTCACTGCTCTGCTAGACAGGAATCCATGGTCTTGTATAAATTAAGATATAATAATACCTCACTTCCAATCACTTATTTAGGTATTCCCATAAATATTCAAAGGCAAAAAAATAAATATTGGAATTGGTTGTTGGACAAAGTCAAGAAGAAAATTGGAAAGTGAACCAACAGGTGGCTTTCTTCTAGGGATAAAATCACCTTGGTAAAATTAGTCCTTCAAGCTATTCCTATTTATGTATCTTTCATGTTTAATATCCCAATGGTTGTTCTTCGAGAATTGGATCAAATCAGTCATTGTTTCCTTTGGAGTGATACTAAGGAGAAAATAAAATGGGCCTTGGTGAAATGGGACACTTTATGTCTTCCTAAGAATAAATGGGTTAGGATTTCGATATTCTATTAATAAAAACAAAGCTTTAGCTTCTAAATTATATTGGAGGATGTTGCATAACCCTAATGCTCTTTGGGCCAATAATCTCTGTGCTAATTATGCTGAGAATAAAATTCATGAATACCTTGTTCACTATCAACTTCCTACCAAAGGTTCTCCCATTTTAGTAGTTCTTAAGACTAGTGAGGATTTGATAAAGAAAATTTTATTTTGGATCATTCATAATGGTTAACAGGTAAATTTTTGGACAGATTCTTGGGATGGTCACAAGCCTTTCATAACTCAATTTCCTGATTGGAGGCCTTGGATGGAGGAGCTTCACCGAGCTAACTGGATAAAGGTGGTTAATTACTGGCGGTACCATAATGGTAATTGAAAGGTTGGTAGATATTGGATCCTTATTTAGGATTGGCCTATTCAAATCCCAGAAAGGCAAAGACAAGATATCCAAGGCATCCTTCATATGATATCTCTCTCTTGGTCCCATGAAAAAGATTGTTTTGGATAGAACAACACTACTAAGGGTGAGTATTCAGTTGCTCAAGGTTACTTGACCTTATGCCATAATAATCCCAAACATTCTTCTGACATTTTTTCTCAATTGTGAGCTCAAAATCTCTAGCCTAAGGTGAGGTTATTTAATTGGCTTTTATTGCATCGTAGGGTGCTTACTGGTGAGCAAATTATGAAGCATGGTTTTCATGGCCCTTTTATATGTGAGATGTGTGAAGAGAATGTAGAAAATCTCAAACATATTTTTATTGAGTGTACCTTAGCCTATGAGCTATGGAGGAGAATGACCACTTTACTTGGATTACAATGGTCCAATTTTTTTACTTTTGAACAACTTTGGAGGGATTTTCCTAATCAAGAGGGTGTTGATCATTTTATTAGCAGTTAGTTTGGATGGGTTCTACCATTCTTCTTTGGAATATTTGGAATGAAAGGAACAACCAAATTTTTAATCAATATAGGAAGGATATTCACTATGTTTGGCAAAATACCATAGCCAACTTAGTTGAATCAGTCCATCAACTCCTTAATCACCCCCAAAAATCCCATCAAATATGGGATCAAGTGATGCAAAGATTGAATATTAAATCTTCTAAGGGCAACCAACTTAAAGGGAATGTGAGTATTAGTAAGATGGATAGGACAAGAAATTGGCAACCTCCTCCTAAGGATTTTGGAAAAGTCAATAATTGTGGAACCTTTAGAGGGAACCCTGGAAAAGCCAATGTGGGAGGAATTGGTAGACTTTTAGATCACTCCCTAGTTTTTACTTTTGTTGATAATTTGGGTATTTTTTCGAATAACCTTAATGAGGGGTATGGTATCCTCAGAGGCCTTTAGGAGGCTACTAAGGTTGGATGGGAAAAGGTGTTAGTTGAGTATGACTCTTAACTTATAATTATTCTTTTGAAGACTCCTTCCAATAATCATAAGGTTGATTAGAGAATAAAAATAATTATTGAGAAGATTCAATTAATCTAGATGGGATTTTTCAAAGTTGTTACAATCATGTGGTCAGAGATCAAAATAAGAGTGCTGATACTTTAGCTAATTGGGCTTTGGAAAAAGGCGATATTACTTGTTATGGCCACCGTCCTAGATGGTGGGCTTTGAAAATTAGGGAAGCTCTTCTTTCTATCATTTTTTGGATGGCTCCAGTTCTGAAGGTACCTAGTTTCTTCTTGTTTTTTTTTGCTTCTCTTTGGTTCATTCAAGTTTTTTTAGTTCCCTAGCTCAATATTTTCTTTCTTTTGTTTCCTTTGTTGTTTCTTGCCTTAATAGTCTTCTGGTCTAGATAGATCATTGTTATGTTCAATTTTTTTTTCTTTTTTATTTTTTATTTTTTGTTTTTTGTTTTTTTGTTTAGTTTTTTAAGGTGTGTGTGTTCTTTTGTTTTGTTTTGTTTTTGTGTTCTTTGTGTTGTTTTTTGTTGTTCTTGTGTTTTTTTTTTGTTTTGTGTTCTTTGTTATTGTTCTTGTGTTTTTGTCATTCTTGTTCTTTTGTTTCTCTTTGTTTGTGTTAATTCATGTTATTTTATGTGAGTGTTTTCTATGTTTTTTGTTTTTGTTTATTATCTGTTGGTTTTTTTTTTTTGTTTTTTTTATTTTTTTTTAATATTTTAGGTTTTGGTTGTGTTTATTTTTCATGTTTTTTTTTGTTGTCTTTGTAGTGTTCTGTTTTTTTTTTGTGTTTGTGTTTTGTTATGTGGTTCTTGTGTTTTTCTATGTGGTTCGTGTTGTGATTTATTTTATCTTATTGTGTGCGTTTGGTTGTGCTTTTTTTTTTGACACACTCAAGCAACATGTTTTTTATTTTATTTTTATTTTATTTTTTTTATTATTTACTTATTTTTAAATTGGTTTTATGTGTTTGTTTGCTCCTTGAGTATGTCAAAGGTGGTAGGCCAGGTCTGAGTCCTGGGTATTTTTGGCAGAATGGATACCCTTGCATCCTTGGTTATTACCCAAAAGTGGCATCCCTTTTGGGATGTTTTCCATAAATTAAAAAAAATAAAAAATTCACTAATTCCAATTTATGTGGGTAAAGTTCAAAATAAAGTGGTAAACTTCCTAGCTAATATGGATATCAAGAAAGAGGTAGGGGTTCAGTGACATAGTGGCATGACTATTGAGAATGCGAGGATTAGTTATATTGGTGAGTAAATCTAGTGTTTCACTATTTTAGATAGCCATTGCAGACATATGGTTATAGGAGATTTGGCTCCAATGCAAATCTTCTTTTAGTGTTGTAATCAAAAGTGGTTAGTTTTTAGGATCTTGGGTTTTATATTTATGAAATTTTATTGAAAATTTAAAAGGAAGAAATAAATACCCTTCCTTTCTCATGCTAGAAGGAGTCTCGTCCAACTTGTAAATAATCTTGTTTTAATATAATTTTTTTAAATATAATTTTTTTCAAATCCTTTTAAAAAACTATTAAATTATTTTAAAAAAATTACCATAAATTATGGAAATCATAGGGAGATGGAGATAGATAGCACTCGACCTCGATAGGAAGAGGGGATTGGATTGATCTATAGTGACCCCCTTTATCTTGTGCTCATATGGTTTATTGTCTCCCTTGGTCATGATATATAATCAACCACATTATTATCCATCATCCCATACAAAAAGAGATTATCCATATCATTTTTTTCTGTGTTAGCGAAACAATAGGTTGAGACTGAATGAACTGGTGAATCAAAGTCACTTTCAAAACCATACTTCCCACAACTCTTTAAAATCCATCAAGCACACGAAGAAGTTTCTTGCTATACCGAATCCCCACTGGCCATGGGGAACAATTGGGTTGCTTTCAGTAAAATAGGACATTGACTTTTATCATGGTAATGAATGATGACATTGAGTTTTACCATGAAAGAGGAAAGAAAATTTTGTATTGTTCCCTCCTTCAATTGATTTGATAACTTTATTTTATATAATTAAATAAAATTCTTACATTAAATTTAATATTACTTTAAAAAAAATTTACTTCTTTACCAATTCTTTATAGGATCCGTTATTTTACAAAAATAAACTATACTATTGTATTTTATTTGAGCTCTTGATTATGCATTTATTTTTAAATATTTAAAAAAATATATCATGCAAGTATTAACCTGAAATAAAATTTCCTATTATAAAATATATTATTAAACTAGCAACATCACATTAATAATAAATTAATCATATTAATAATATTTAAAACATACTTATAATTTTTTTTGGTACTATTAAGAAACGAGGGTTTTGAAAGGAGTCCCTCAATATTTTACATTAAATCCAAAAACAAGGGGGGAGAGCTAAACAAAAATAACAACACAAAGTTGAAGACAACCACTTGACACAATGAGAGGGAAAAAAAAGAGACAAAGTCAACTAAAAAAAAAAGGAGAGAAAACCAGATAAAGTAGAGAGGACAAAACCAAGCTAGTTCTTGAACTTAAAATCATCCTCCTAGATAACTACTTCCACCATACGAGTCACTTCCTCTATGTAGTCAACTCCAATTTTAAGCAAGCCCAAAATTATGCCTTATTTTATTTCTATCATATTCAGATTATGAACGATGGTAATATTTCCTTCGACAACAACATCAGGGAAATAAACCTCTTTCATCAATTTATAATGGACAACATTCTTTGAAAAGAGAATCCCAACACCCAAAAACCACTCCTCCCTCATGCCGCCAATAAAGCATAGAGAGAAATAGTTGTCGTTAGTTAAGCCCTCCAAGACAAAGAGGTATGAATCAAACGTAAGAGTATTATCAACTCCACCATAGAATACGGGAAAAGGCTAGCTCAACAAACCATGAGAGAACCACATAATGAGGGAAGATGTTTGAGATTTATGAGATACTATGACTATCCCACCTACGCTCCCCAAGAAACAAAAGGAATTTGAATTTAGGATATTAAAGGTAGATTAATACCACATTAGAAGAGTAAACAACAAGGTACATTGGAGAGTACAAAAACTCTCAAAATTGATGAGATCCACGTGCCCAAAATGAGCGTTAAGCCAAAATATCATTTTAAAATACTGACTGACTCTTTGAAAATCATAAAGACTTCTCTTCATTGATACAATTTAAGAGGTCCTTTGGGAAATCACTTTTTTAGATAAAAAATCCTAGATGAATAGTACCAAAATTTACCATAACGTCAACAACAAAATTACCTTCTCTCAGCACATGGGTAACCAATTGTTGGCTGAGATGCTGAAAATTACTTCTCACCTCTTCTATCATATTTACCACCTTCCAACTTGGTGAAATAGAACCATTAAGCATGTTAATCACATTCAATGAATCACCTTCAATAATCACATTCGGGATCCTTAGGTCCATTAGCAACAAAATACCTTGGAATATGGCTCTGGATTTCATGAAATAAGAGGTTTGAGAAAATAAATATTTAGCATAACCACCACCAAATATCCCTTACTATCTATAATAACACAACCAACTATGGTGATGCTAGGATTACCTTTAGAGGTGTCATCAAAATTCAACTTACCCCAGCGAATTGGAGGGTGGACCACTTAACAGTACTCCTAGAATTAGGAGCTACAGGATCCAACGTAATAGATAAAAAATCCAACTCATCCTCCAAACATGATTCATTAGGATACCTATAAATCTAATATTTTTTGGCACCTAAAAAATGAAGAGATATTTTCGACAACACTCCACAAGATTCTCGAACTGAAACAGTATGCCTCTTTTTTCAAAATTTTAAAATGTCTCATGTTTCTTTCCTTCCAAAAACCCCAGAGGATATGAGGCAAAAATATTTTTCATAAATATTTAAGATGGGGGATGCAAAGGGAGAGGTCCATTGCTAAATGCTGTCAACAAGAGAACTTGGCATCACCCACTAAACTCCAAGCTTGCTAAAAATTAATGAATAAATTTTTTGAAAAATATAGCAATGAAGAAGCAAGTGATTAGTAGACTCTCAGTTGACTTCACATAAAAAGTATTTGTTCACAATGTTAAAGCCTCTTGAGCATATTCTCAATGGATAAAATTTTATTTTGCACAGCTAACTAAAAGAATAGATTGATCTTAGGAATTAGATTTTTCATCCAAATTTTTCCAATTGGGAAAGGACTATCAACATCTGAATCCATGAGAGAGTAAACCAACATAATCGAATAAGATCATTCACTATCCTCGACCCAAATTAATCTGTCTTCAACCTCCTCCAACCTCAAGACTTGAAATCGGAGCTCATTGGTGATTACACTACACACTTGCTATATTTTCACACCCCCACCGTAGGGGGATTTGGAACTGAACTTTATGGTCATTAGTCTCCACTATGAAATCGGTCATCTTGATCATTCCCAGCACTTTAGTAATTGGTAAAATAACACTAAGTTGCTAATCAGAAGACAATTTACTATCCCTAAGCCAAGCATCATACCAAAAATCAACTGCAACACAATTCCCAATAACCCATCTACTATTATTTCATAAAAATGACATGGATTTAACTAAGCTCTGCCAAAATGAGGATCTGCCACCTAGAAGAGGGTCCAAAGAAAATTATTGAAATTATACTTGGACTTGAGGATGTGGATCCACTGCACTACTTTATTTGAAGCCACCTTCTAGTCCAATTTGGCAACAAGGACCTTATTCATCTAAAAAGCTCTCTTTAAACCCAAACTACCATTCTTTTTATGACGATAAATCTACTCCCACGAAGCCAAATGAAACTTTCCTTTCATCTCAAGCCCATCCTAGAGAAAATATTTGCAAATACTTTCAAATTTTGTAGCAATCTTACCATAAAGAGCCTTTTCAATATGCATATATAATATGGCTTATCTGCTTGATTAAACCCATCTGGTTGTTAAATGTAAACTTCTTCTTCTAAGTAACCATTTAAAAATGTTGATTTGACATCCATAAGATATACTTTGAAATTTTTGTAGCTTTAAAGTGCCATAAACATTTGTATAGCTTCCAATATTGCAACTGGTGCAAATGTCTCATCAAAATCAATTCCTTATACTTGTGCATATCCTTTACACATCTCGCTTTATTTCTAATGACTTGACCATCTTCATTTATTTTGTTCCTATAGACCCATTTAGTACCAATTACATTTTTTCCCTTTGGTCTTGGAATTAATACCCAAGTCTTACTTGTTTCAATTTGATCTAGTTCTTCCTTCATCACTTTAATCCAACATTCATCACTTTTTACCTCTCTGAAATCCTTTGGTTCTATATTGGATAGTAGTGAAACATTTGCTTGTTCTGTTGAATTTATGATTCCTCTTCTTATCTGTATTGCTAGAAATTTTAGTTATTTTATGTTGTCATTGATGTCACATGGAACACATTGAGTTTTGGTGGCCAAATGATATTTTGGAGAGCATTGATAAATATAAGGTTTTTGTGAAAACCAAGGTAGGCAAAATAAAAGATTTTATTTAAAACTATGGATGGCATATTTGAACTAGATTTTTCTTAAAACCCAATTTAGCCTTTCGTTTCATCGAAAAATGTGCCACGGTGACGGAGATATTCAATTTTTAATATTTAGTTTAAATTTTAATTATTTAAAATTTACATTTAAATTTAAAATTAAATATGCACGATTTCCACGGATGTCATAAAAATAATGAGGATCCTATATAAAGGGGGTACCAAAAGTTCTCAAATATTATCCTTGCTCGTTAATTAATCGTTGGAAAAAGAATTCGAATAAGAGCTCGTGTGAAATCCTTTGGAAAGCGAAAGTAGCGAATAAGACAAAGTATGGTAAAGACAAAAGACATTATGGGCAGTGTGGTGCATTGGAAATTGGAATTTGGGTAAGGCATGGAGCAAATGAAATGTAAAGGTTTCAAATCCCTTTTACTGCATTTGGTAGGCGTGGAAGAAAAGTTCTTTGGTGCTTTTTGATTTGCAGAAGGAGGAAAGGGTTTTAGGCATGTTGTACCTTTCCCTTCTGAATGAGTGGCTAGCTTCTGTGGTAACCTTATCTATGGCTAAGGTGCTTACGATGTGGGCAAGTTGGGGGTTAGAATCTCCTTGAGGAGGTAAATACATTTTTGCATTTATTATTTTTGTTAAGGCCCTAAGTTGGAGTTATAAGGTGGTTAGAGGAAATTAAAGTTTTTATTAAACTTTGTTTTTAAGGGTTGTGATTATTATTTCAAAGGTTGATGAGTTAATTATTTAATTTATGGTTATTGAGAATTAAATTTAGGAGAAATAAGGAGTTGTTATAAAGTAATTTTTGAGAGGCTTATTGATTATTATTTTTGATAAGGATTTTTATTAACGAATTTGGTGGATGTGTTTATTGAGTTGGAGTAAAAAGGTGTAAGTTGAGTTATGTTTTATCTTGTGATTATTATTTGAAGTCCACTAACCCTTATTGATATTGGAAATGAAAGTTGTATTTAGTGTGGCAAATTTTATGGACAGCTTCTTGGCATAAAAAAGGTATGGGCACATTCACCTATTTATTGTTTATGGTGGTTGATTTTTGAAATATCATTGGAGAGAAAAGGATTGATTGTGGTTTCCTTTTTGAGAGTAGTTGGTTGAATACTTCAAGGTTTTCTGATTTGAGAGTTGTGTTTAAACCTTGTTTTATAAGCATAGTAGTTGAAGCCCATTGGTTGTGCAATAAATTTATTTAGAAAAGAACATGAGTATCATTGTTATGTGATATTTGTGGTTGAGCATTGTTGGAAACATTTGAGTTGGTTGATACATACTTGGACTAGGGTTTTGTGAGAAAGATTTTTCCCTTGTGATGATTGGTTGAGTTGAGTCAAGTGATGTGTGAAGTAATTGTTCAAGTCATATGAAGTAAACTATTCCATAATTTTGATTTGAGTTGAGATTTAGTTTAGGAAATATTTAGTCTCTAACAATTCTCATTATGGTTCTATAAGAATTGGGTTGATTTGAGTTGAATGAGCCTAGTCAAGCGATGTGTGAAGTGATTTTTCAAGTCCTATGAAGTAAACTATTCCATAATTTTGATTTGAGTTGAGATTGAGTTTAGAACATATTGAGTCTCTAAAAATTCTCTTTATGGTTCTATAAGACTTGAGTTGAGTTGAGATTGATTTGAGTTGAGATCATTGTGGATCAATGTTGTCATCCATTGTAGAGTGCATTGCCATTCATTTTTAGTACATCTTTGAGCCTTTCCTTCATATATTTGTGTATGATATTTGAGTACTACTTGAGCATGATTGATTGAGCCTTTTAGAAGGCCTTTGGGATAGATTTCTAGACAAATTTATGGTAGTTTGTGTATGATTTATTGAGCCTTTGAGAAGGCTTTGTGGATATTTTTTGGGATAGCTTTGTGGATAGTTTCAAAAATATTTGTGGACATATTTGGGATAGATATTTATGAGGTTATGAGTGAGCCTATTGAGTAGAGTTGATAAAGTTCTTGGTGAGCTTTCTAGTGTAGATTTTTGGACAAAGTTTTGTGTGAGCTTGTTGAGAAATTTTGGAGAAGTTCTATGTGAGCTTTTTGATCAATTTTGGACAAGTTCTAGGTGATCTTGTTGAGTAGATCACTAGATTGCCTACCTAAGCATATCAGTGTGTTGCCTAGCTAAGCAGATTAGTGGATTGCCTACCTGAGCAGATCAGTGTGTTGCCTATCTGAGGAGATCAGTGGATTGCCTAGTTGAGTAAGATGAGCAGATCAGTGGATTACCTACCTGAGCAGATCATTGTGTTGCCTATCTAAGCAAATCAGTGGATTACCTACCTAAGCATATCAATGCATTGCCTAGCTTTGAGCAGATCAAATTAATCATTGTATTGCATAAGATCCTTATTTGTGTGGAATATTATAAGCAGATTATCTTGTGGAGTACCCCAAATTGAGGTAACCATGTTAAATCTTGCACCTCAATTGTGTGTGATGATTTGTACTCTTGCTTACTATTGCTATTTTATTTATTAATGCACACTGCTATATTTGGTTATTGCAATTAAAGATATTAATTAATACTAGTTTAGAAAGAAATTAAAAAGTAGGTGCTATATTGTTCACCCCCCCTGTCAGTATAAGCTTGTGTTCTTCAATTGGTATAAGATCAGGTTCCTTCAAAAAGGCTAACAGAGGATATATTCTACAAGAAAATAGATGGCTTCATAGAATGGATCATCTACAAATAAGGGACCACTATTTTATGGTAACAATTATGCTTTATGGAGCATGAGAATGAAGAACTACTTAATATCACAAGGATATGAGGTATGTCATATGGTTGAAAAAAAGTATAAGGTTGAATGTGATCCCGAGGTAGATAAGACTATCAGGAAATTGGTTGAGATCAATGCAAGGGCAATGAATTATATTTTGAGTGGGTTACATGAGATAAATTTTGCAAAGGTCATGGTATGTAATTTAGCTAATGAGATGTGGACCAAGTTGTAGAATACTTATGAAGGATATTCCAAGGTAAAGATGACAAAACTACAAACTCATAGAAAACATTTTGAGGAATTGAAAATGGAAGATTTTGAAGATATTTCAAAGTTTTTACTTGGAGTTGATGAGACTACTAACACCATGAGAACCCTAGGATTTGAGATGAAAGAATTAGAAGTTATTCAAAATATTTTGAGATCACTTCCTATGAAGTATGATGCAAAGGTTTCATCAATAGAAGAGACAATGAATATCAACAAGCTAACAATGGAAGAACTACAAGGAATTCTCACATCTTATGAGATGAGGGCACGTAAGAATTAGGTTCCAATAAAAGATATTGCATTCAAGGCTTCAAAAAAATATAAAGGGAAGGTTATAGAGATAGAGAGGGTTTTAAATAATGATGACGAAGGTAACTTCATCAAAAGGAATAAGGACTCAAGGAATTTTAGGGATATGAGGAAAGTTAGATTCTACAAGTGTGGTGATCTTGGTCACTATGCACACAGGTGTCCACATGAAGAAAATAGTGATGATGAAAAATAGGGTCATAGAAGAAAAGAATATCAAAAGCATAAGCAGGAAAAATATGACAGATACAAGCAAAACATGCATGAGAAGAAGAAAATTTTTCGTAGGGCAAAGAAATCTTACTACATTGTAGAAGCAAGTGATAGCTCAGATCATAGTTATAGAGATAAATCAGATGATGAAAAGGAAGAACATCTATTCCTAGGAATAGAAGGTGAAAGAGAACAGTAATTTGTGTGTGGTCAAAGAGATCACAGATCAGGATATTGCAATGGTTTCAGTGATAGTGAAGATGATATGACATATCAAGTAAGCAAGCATGGTCAAAGAAATATTGAGATTTTGTTTGCTATAGAATATTTTAATAGTATCAGTGACAATGAAGTTAAAAAAGTCTCACTTTTGGTAATAGAAAAAGAAGAGTATGAGCCAAGAAAAAAAAAATTGAAGTCAAAAGGCTAAAATAAGAATACAAGAATCTTGAAAACAAGATTCAAACAAATGTCAAAATCAGAGAAGAACTACTACATAAAATCAGTAATCTCAGAGAGGAGCTTCAAAATGCAAAAAAGGATAGAAGAAAGGATGAATGAAGAACTAAGGGTAATAACGACAAGGTATGACACATTATATGAAAAGGTTAAAAAAGGAGTGGAAAGTTATTTTAAAGTTGTATCCTATTTCCAATAAAAGTCACACTCAAAAGGAAAGAAAGTTCTAAAATACGAAAGCAAGGAAGCACCTATGTGTTATGAAGAAAGTTCCAAAGTTCATATATCTCTAAATATTTAGTTTGGATCTTGTTTTGAGATAGGTGAATCAAGTTCAAAAGGATAATAAACTCTTGAAAAGAAAAGCAAAGAAGAAATTAAGAAAGAGGATGTAGATACTACAAAGAAGGTTCAAGGATGCAATGCACAAGTTGAAAATGATCATAGAGATAATGGTCAAGAAAGGTATGAGTAACCAAGGCATGAACAAAGGGATTTTCAAGGACATTGTTTTTTTTGTAATGGATTTGGACATAGGGCTATACATTGCAAGATCCATGGATCAAAGAAGTTTGATTTTTCTAGAAGAAACTTCAAAGGAAGAAGGTATGGTTTTTAGGGATATTACTTCTTATGCAACAAAATTGGTCATAGATATTTTCAGTACAAATAAATTGAGCAACATGGTTTTGGTTTTAGAACTACATAATTCAAAATTCATGGGAGTAATCATCATGAAAACATAGCTTCACAATACAGGGTTCAAGAAAGGAATGGATATGGAAATTATTTCAAGAAAGAATTCAGGACATGAGCATCATCCAAAGGTTACAATATCAAGTTTTTTAATTTCAATAACTTTGGATATATTACAAAATGGTGTAGGACTTAGTTCCAAACAGGTTCAAGGCAAGAAGGTCAAACAGGTTCAAGGCAAGAAGGTCAAACGGGTTCTAGACAAGAAGATCAAGTAATTCATCAAGAGAAGGATATAAAAAAAATATGGAAGGAAGTTGATAGAGGAAAGAAACAATGTAATATGGGATTAAAAGTACTTCCAATCCAAAATTAATCACCTCAATAGAGAAGGCAGTGAGAGGGCTATGCTTAAGAGTCATATATTTTAGCCCCATATGTGTCCCTTTTGCCATTGATGTCAAAGGGGAGATATTTGAGTAAGGAAGAGAGTATTGAGTTAGGGAGAGCAGCCTCCAAAGAGACCATTGAGCTATGGAGAGAAGCCTCCATAGAGAGCATTGAGTTAGGGGGAGTAGCCTCCATAGAGAGTATTGAATTAGGGGAAGCAGCTTTGATTCTCAAAGATAGTTTTTGCAGTTATTCTGGTTTTTACATTAAAGGTATTGCCATCAATGAAAAAGAGAGATATTTTTGGCAATTTGACTTATTTTATGTTTTCATTGATGTCACATGGATCACATTGAGTTTTAGTGGCCAAATGATATTTTGGAGAGAATGGATAAATACAAGGTTTTTATGAAAACCAAGTCAAGCAAAATAAATTGTTTTATTTAAAACCATGGATGGAAAATTTGAACTAGGTTTTTATTAAAACCCAAGTTGGCCTTTCGTTTGATCGAAAAAGGTGCCCTAAGGATGGAGATATTCAATTTTTAATATTTAGTTTAAATTTTAATTATTTAAAATTTAAATTTAAATATGCAAGATTTCTTTCGACGTCAACAAAATAACGAGGAGACTATATAAAAGGGGTACTAAAACTTCTCAAATATTATCCTTGCTCATGAATTAATCATTGGAAAAATAATCCGAATAAGAGCTCATGCGAAATCCTTTAGAAAGTGGAAGCAGCAAATAAGACAAAGTGTGGTCAAGACAAAAGGCATCATGGACAGCGTGGAGCATTGGCAATTGGCTTTTGGCTAAGGCATGGGGTAGACAAAATGTCAAGGTTTTGAATCCCCTTGACTGTGTTTGGTAGGCATGGAATAAAAGTGCTTCGGTGATTTTTGATTTGTGGAAGGAGGAAAGGGTTTTAGGCCTGTTGTGTCTTTTCATTTTGAATGAGTGGCTAGCTCATGTCATATCCTTAGATCTGGCTAAGTCGCTCATGATGTGGGTAATTTGGGGGTTCAAATACCCTTGAGTAGGTAAATACATTTTTGCATTTATTTATTTTGTTAAGGCCCTGAGTTGGAGTTATAAGGTGGTTAGAAGAAATTAAATTTTTAATTAAACTTTGTTTTTAAGGGTTGTGATTATTATTTCAAAGGTTGATGAGTAAATGATTTAATTGATGGTTATTGAGAATTAAATTTAAGAGAAATAAGGAGTTGTTATAAAGTAATTTTTGAGAGGCTTATTTATTATTATTTTTTATAAGGGTTTTTATTAAGAAGGACTATGGTGGATGTGTTTATTGAGTTGGAGTAAAAAGGTGTAAGTTGAGTGATGTATTATCTTGTCATTATTATTTGAAGTCCACTAACCCTTATTGAGATTGGAAAGGAAAGTTGTGTTTAGTGTGGCAGATTTTGTGGACAACTTCTTGGCATAAAAAATGTATGGGTACATTCACCTATTAATTTTTTATGGTGGTTTATTTATGAAATATCATTGGAGAGAAAATTATTGATTGTGGTTTCCTTTTCGAAAGTAGTTGGTTGAATACTTCAAGGTTTTTTGATTTGAGAGTTGTGTTTAAACCTTGTTTTATAGGCATAGTTGTTTAAGCCCATTGGTTGTGCAAGAACTTTAGTTAGAAGAGAACATGAGTATCATGGTTAGGTGATATTTTTTATTGAGCATTGTTTCGAAACATTTGAGTTGGTTGATACATACTTGGACTAGGGTTTTGTGAGAAAGAGTTGTCCCTTGTGATGATTGGTTGAGTTGAGTCTAGTGATGTGTGAAGTAATTATTCAAGTCCTATGAAGCAATCTATTCCATAATTTTGATTTGAGTTGAGATTGAGTTTAGAACATATTGAGTCTTTAAAAATTCTCTTTATGGTTCTATAAGACTTGGGTTGAGTTGAGATGAATGAGCCTAGTCAAGCAATGCATGAAGCGATTGTTCAAGTCCTATGAAATAAAATATTCCATTATTCTGATTTGAGTTGAGATTTATTTTAAAACATATTGAGTCTCTAACAATTCTCTTTATATAAGACTTGAGTTGAGTTGAGATTGTGTTGAGTTGAGATTGATTTGAGTTGAGATCATTGTAGATCATTGTTGTCATCCATTGTAGAGTGCATTGTTATTCATTGTTGAGTTCATATTTGAGAATTTCCTTCATAGATTTGTGGATGATATTTGAGTACTACTTGAGAATTATTGATTGAGATTTTGAGAAGGACTTTGGGATAGATTTATGGATAGATTTGCGACAGTTTGTGTGTGATTGATTGAGCCTTTGAGAAGGCTTTGTGGACAATTTTTGGGATAGCTTTGTGGAGAGTTTTACACAGATTTGTGGATAAATTTAGGATAGATTTTTATGAGGTTTTGAGTGATCCTATTGATCATAGTTGAGCAAGTTATTGGTGAGCTTGCTAGTGCAGATTTTTGGACAAATTTTTGTATGAGCTTGTTGAGTAGTTTTTGGACAAGTTCTATGTGAGCTTGTTGATCAGTTTTGGACAAGTTATGTGTGAGCTTGTTGATAAGATCAATGGATTTCCTACCTGATTAGATCAGTGTGTTGCCTAGCTAAGTAAATCAATGGATTTCCTACTTGAGTATATCAATTTATTGCCTAGTTGAGCAGATCAATGGATTGCCTACCTAAGCAGATCAATGTGTTGCCTAGCTAAGCATATCAGTGGATTACCTAGCTGAGCAGATCAATGTGTTGTCTAGCTGAGAAGATTAGTGGATTACCTACCTGATCAGATCAATGTATTGCCTAGCTTTGAGAAGATCAAAGTAGTCATTGTATTGGATAAGGATCCTTATTTCTATGTAAAATATTATAAGGAAATTATCTTGTAGAGTACCCCACATTGGGGAAACCATGTTAAATCTTGTGTCTCCATTGTGTGGGATCATGTGTGCTCTTTATTACTATTGTTATTTGAGTTATTAATGCACACTGCTATATTTGGTTATTGCAATTAAGGAGATTAATTGATATTGGTTTGGAAAGAAAGTAAAAAGTTGGTGCTATACTGTTCACCCCCTATCAGTATAAGCTTGTGTTCTTCACGTCTTAGATCGAGGCTGCAAATTATCAAGTCCTCTATATGATTTTTTTGAATATACCTTGATGATGTTTTGGAAGGTATATTTTGTAAATCTTCTTCATCTGAATCTTCACCCATTTCTTCCTAAAAACTTTCTTCTTCTTCAAGAATATATTCCTGAGATGGCTCATTTATTCTTGTTCTTTCATCAACTCTGACATTTATACTTTCCACCATGGTATGTGTTATTTTATCATAGCATCTGTAGACCTTACTCTTTGGAGAGTATCCAATAAAAATACCTTCATCACATCTATGATCAAACTTGACCAAGTCCTTATCCTCTCTTTTGATATAACACTTACTTCTAAATTTTTTGAAGTAGTTTACCGTGGGAGGTCTTCCTTTCTAAAACTCATATGGAGTCTTATGTTGCTTTGTTCTAACTTGAGCTCTATTCATAACATAGACTGTTGTATTGATTGCTTCCTTCCAAAACCCATATGAGATTCTTGATTCATTTAGCATTGCTCTGGCCATATTCTCAAGAGTTCTATTATTTCTTTCTACTACTACATTTTGCTAAGGAGTCCTAGCTGCTAAGTATTCTTTTTTGATTCAATGTTCTATATAAAACTCATTGAATTTTGTAGATATGAATTCCCATCCTCCATCTGATCGTAAACACTTGATATTATTTCCTGTTTCATTTTCTACCATTTCTTTGAATACTTTGAAATGCTCAAATGCCTCTGATTTCTATTTTAGAAAAACAAACCAAGTCATTCTAGAATAATCATCTATGAACAACATGAAGTAGCTTTCACCTTGCAGGCTTTTGATTCTCATAACACCACATAAATCAGTATGAATCAATTCTAAAACCTTGGAAGAGGAATATTCTTTTGCCTTGAAACTTGATCTTGTCTGCTTTCCATACTAACATTGTGCACAAATTGTATTTTAAGGTCTTCTTATCTTTGGTAGATAAATGACAATTTTTTTGTTGCTTATTATTATTACTATGTTGTCGAAGTTTAAATGACACTGTAGACACCAAAACCGCACCAATCCGATTATGTGATTGCAAACACTGATCGCTTTGACAAACACAGCCCCCAGGGCAGCCCTCAGAGGTCAAACAGTGGTCCTAACCACTTTCATAGCAATTTTGTAAGGTCAGGAAGCAATTTGGTACATTTAGACACTTTGCCCAGTATTCGTCTCACCCAGGGACGAATTCAAAATAGAATCCGTCTCACCCTGGGACGAATTCTGAATTCGTCCCTGGGTGGGACGAATTCTGAGTTTAACGGGCAAAAAGAAGAATGGTGCCAAGTGGCAGCCCAGGACAACCAGTTGATGACTCCTGCCTCGCACGCGTGTGTGGGTGGACAAATAGGCCATTTGAGGACTGTCACAAGGGCAGTTATGAAAGCCCAAGTCAATGGAGGACTCCCCTCCCTCATGGGAAGACATGACTGCCACATGGCACCTATGACCAACACATGGCGCTTATGCTTCCCTCTCAAAAGAGACCCCATGGGTCTATAAAAGGTGGGACTTTTCTCACCCAAAATAGGCAGGTTGAAGGAGATTTCAAGCAACGAAGTGCTGCCGAGTTGAACACCCACTTGCATCCCCTTTGATTCACCTTCTCACATCCACCAATATCTTTTGCAAGGGAGGTTGTTGGGTGGCTTTTGGAAGCTTGAATCTAACCCAAATCCAACATATGGACACCTGAATCAACCAATTCACTGACCCCCCAATCCTAAGAAGTTTTGGGCCCATCCCTAGTGGATTGGCTCCAAAATCAAGTGCCAACGGTGGGAGGCCCACTTGGGCACCCCCGCACTTTCTAAGTTTTATTTCTGAAGCATTCTAGATTACTTGTTCATGTTGCATTTTGTGTTATTCTATTTGGTGAATTCATAGCTCAATTTCATAACATTCTGATCAACTTTTATCATGCTTTGTGTCGCTTTGTTGTTTCACTAACTTGCAGGTGGCGATATCAAATTCCCGAGGATAGAGGCCAAATTGGGAGAATCCGACCATCTGGGTCGTCCCAAAATGGCCCCAATTACATAACCCCCTTGTTTGCAGGCATTTTGCAGGTCTCGGGATTCGACATTGGAGCAGCATCAGGTCGGCTTTTCCAACACAGAAGAATTCGTCCCACCCAGGGACGAATTGCAGTCAGAATTCGTCCCACCCAGGGACGAATTCCAGTTGAAGGCAGATTGGCCGACTGTCTCAGTGGCAGTGGCCTTCTGGTGATTTTTCTATCTTCTGTCAGGTTTTCAGGTCATTTAGAGTCATTTTACTCACTATTTCAGACAAATGTTTGCATGCATCTTTTGGCGATTTTAGAGAACAAACACTTTTCATTTGCAGTAGGTGCTACTGACATCTTCGTTGTTTCTTTGTTCGCAGGAGGAGTAGCAGAGGTCAAGGACTCATCGACATCAGTGACGGCATCATCTTGGCCCGTCCATTTCAAGTGTGGGCACGCGGAAGGAGGAAGACTAAGTCACACATTGTAACAAAGACAAATTTAATGCTCCTAGCCCCTAAAAAGGGAGGAGACGTCTATGTAACCGAGGATAAGAGATTTGAATAAAGAGGGCTGTGATTTCTTTACATATTTTCTTTCATTTCCAAATTATCTCCTTTCTTTGTTTTTGTGCATAGGATTAAAGCGTTACATTTCGTCTTATATTGCATAATTAGTGTTTCCTCTGCCCGAAATCTCGTGCTTTCAGTGGCGATCACGGTGGGACCTAGTCCCCTATTTTTTAAAATCACAGAAACTGATTAAATTTTTGTGTTTTGTGCTTGACGAGTACATTTTATGTTACTGATTGTTATTCGTCCTCGATTGTGACGATTGCTTTATCGGAATTCGTTTGACCCTGAGACGAATTCAAATTCATCTCTGGGAGGGACGAATTCTGTTCTGCAATTCATCTCACAGAGGGACGAATTCCTGTCTCGTAGATTTTCAGAGCAGATATTCGGAAGCAACCGGTCCAGGCAGAGAAGAGGTAGGGATTTTTATAATCTCTGTTAAATTTTCTGTTTTTGTTTCTGTTTCTTTGATTGTTTTCATTTTATCTTGCATTGCTTAGGGAAATTCATTTATGCTTGTTTCATTTTTGTTAAATAAAATGAATCCCACACACATCACGCAACAACTTTAAACCAAGGAGCTGGTCGTAAGACCCTAGCCCTTGAGCAAGACCAACGGTGGGTTCATCACCACCTTGGCTTAGCTTTGCATCCATTTCCCGATTGTCAACTGTTGTTAGGCGTAAATCCTGACGAAAGCTGACCGAGTGTCGCTGGGGTGATTCCCATGCGCGCGAGGATAAGTCTTCTATGGTAGGTGCCATTAACAGGACAATCCCCCTTTCGTACCGCCTACGTACCACGTACCTTCTGCTCTCACATACCTATAGTCTCCCTCTCGTAAGGGCGGGTATATAGAGAGGTTGGTATATCGGCCTGGTTGGTATATTGAAGGGGCTACCATTTTGGGAGTTATATGAGCCGTCATAATGCATTTAAACGATCTTCAAAACCTACAAAAACAAAAAAAAACATCAAAATGCACTAAACCAGTTTAGGACACACCAATAATCCTTAAAAGAGATAATCACGATTTGTGTATGCGTGTGTTTATTTCTGCTTAGTGTAGACAAAAAGAAAAATCATCATAAAAGAGATAAAAATCTGTTTAGATAGTATAGAAGCACCGCAATGGTGTACACCCGCAGCCAAGCCCAATCAAGGGCAGAAGCTCCGAAAGGTACACAAGAAGCAGGCACAAGTCGCCTTCGCTTCAGTCTTGAGGATTTGGTCATACCGCCTTATCGGTCTAACCTACAAAAGAATCCAATTCAGAATCCTCGATGGGGTATGCCCATTCAAAGCAGCCCCTTTCGGGAAGACGCATTACATGTAGACCTTGATATAAACAGAGAATCGCCTTCGAAGGTTAGACATGAGTGGCCACGGTGTGATGAAGCGCTAGACAGGCACACCGTCCATTTGGAGGGACAACGTGGATATGGTATCCCTTCCTTACCTCCCATTAGAATAGAGAGACAAAATCCAGAGCGTAGGGCTCCTTACACAGGGCGACCTAACTCCGCCCGCCCCCTTCACACCTATGAGAGGGAGCGCGAGGAAGATCATCGCATTCCTCAAAGACAACAACATACAACGTGGGAACCTTGCGCTTCCGCACCAGCTGGACATCATGATCACCCCTTGAGGCCAGAACCTCGAGTACATGCCGCCTACCTCGACAGAGGGAAGCGACCCATTGAAATTTTAGATCATCAAAATCGAGGCAAACACATAGGAGAAACATTCGAACCTCCTGAGCAAAATAGGGTAGACCAAATTGACCCGGCTGTCGCCAGATATACCGCCCGTCAAGCCCAAATCATGCGGCTTAAACAAAGTCATCAGGAGATAGAGTATCGACACCACTTGGATAGAGAGCGCATGCAACGCGAAGCGGATGAGCTACGCTATAAACTACCTGAGAGGGAGCCAACCCCTCACATTCAAAGAGTCGAACAATATGAGAGGCATAATCCGTTGGTGCAGGATAGGTCTCCACGACCTCGTCAAGCTTTGCCTCCAAGACCTTATAGACCCGAGAGGGAAGCCACTCCCCGAAACAATGATGGGTACCTTCAGCAAGGACTCAATCAGGGTTATAGGTCTCGCCCAGAGACTCCTCAAGAATTTTATGAGGAGTACGAACCATAAGTAGAATATGTTGAAACTCCCCATCAAGGTAGGAGGGCTGCCATTCGGCCACCCCTCCATAGGCCTCCAATCTACCACAACTTACAACGGGAGCGAACAAGAGAGGAAGAAATAAAATCTTTCGATTCATACCAAGCGCTATTAGAGCATTTAGAATCTGTGGAAACAAAAGCTGCTGGGCATAAAAAACCCACATTACGTCAACTCCGCAGTAATCCGGTGCATCCCTCAGTGCCTACACCTCTTTACCCCGAGCACTTCAAGTTGCCTCAATTGGCAATCTTTAAAGGTGAAGAGGACGCACAAGAACACGTTACAAGATTTCTAAGCCAATGCTTCGGCATCCAAGATAATGACGCATTGTTGCTTAGAACATTCATAACCACATTCGCAGGCCCTGCCTCGGATTGGTTCACACAACTACCCAAACACAGCATAAGCAATTTAGATCAATTAGTAGATGTGTTTCTTGAACGCTTTGCCTTCAACACAAGGAAGAAGGCATCACTAAGTGATCTGGCGAGCCTCAGGCAATTTGAGGAGGAAACAATGGTAGCGTATGGGAATCGATGGAGAGCTTTGCTTTCCAAGTTACCCTACCGTCCCCCTATGTCTGATCTCACATAGATGTTCACAAAAAGTTGCTTAAAATCAATCTCTGGTCTATTGTTGCTGTGGCAATACGACAGCTTAGAAGAAGCTTTGGTGCAAGCCAGAGTTATAGAAGAGATTAAGATAGGCGAAGGCGCAATCGCCAAGCCTAAAAAGAAAGAGTGGAATAAAACCACTAAAACCGGGACAACGCAACAACAACACGCTATAGTCAACCAAGTTGCGATAAATGTTCCCACGCCTGCGCCAAAAATGCAGCCTCAAAAGGCTAATTACCAGGCAGTGCCTCCTGCTTATGAAAGAGATAATAGAAGACAGGAGCAGAATCAACAGCGTCACCCTAGGCGACAATTCACCCCTTACACGGAGTCCAGGGACTCTCTATTTGATCGCTTGTCAATGGAAAATTTAGTCACTCTGCCAGAAATCCAAACTATAGACCCTAATGCTCCTAAGCCTAGGGGATACAGAGAGGAATTGTATTGTAGATTCCATAGGCGCAGAGGACATGACTTGAATGGATGCTGGAAGTTCAAAGAACTAATCCAAGATTTGATCGACAATAGAACATTGGCCGTGGACAACCCCATAGTGCCAAACAATCAACAAATGGGGGTATTCAAGGACCCTTTGCCTGCCCACGAGGCACAGGAAAAACCACTCCAGATTAACGAGGTGCGACAGAATCTTCCCATGCAAGGATTTGTGGGAATGATTAGCATAGTAACAAGGAATAGAAGGTACCCAATAGTTGCCCCCGAGGTAGCTACGAGGGAAGTTCCGACAACATCGTAGCCTCAACAACGCCCAACGCAGTTGCCTCCGCCTAGACCCGAGGTCACGATACGGACCAAACTCACGTAGAGTTTGCGGACCACATCGGCTAGGCTGTCCATTTATGAGCTTATTCAACAATCAACACCCCATAGGGAAGCTCTTATGGACATTTTAAAAGCCATCGAATTACAACCCCATGAAGCAAATTCTTTCAACAACTTCGTGGGACATGTGAAACAATGTACGGAGCCGGTCATCACATTCAGAGAAGATGAGGTCAAAACGATATCGAATGACATGGCAGATCCACCCCTGCACGTTATCGTGCGGGTCAACGAGATCCCCTACAAGAGAGTGTTGGTAGATACTGGCTCGTCCAGTAACATCATTACCACTACAGCTTTAAAACATTTGAAGCTGCCAGCCTCTCACATCACAGCCTCCACGTACACACTGCGAGCTTTTAACGATGCAATATGCTCGACAGTCGGCACAGTTGTTCTGCCTATCCAAGTAGGACAAAATTCAATACCTACACTGTGCCATGTGCTAGAAGGAGAGATGGCTTATAATATACTGCTAGGGCGGCCTTGGATCAGGGACATGAAGTGTGTCCCTTCGATCGCCCACCAGTGCTTAAAATATGCTTATGAAGGAGAAATACATGTAGTCCCAATGGACTTAGAGCCCTTCAAGTATTGCAATGTGGTACAATTCATACCTCAATCGACCCTCCCTTCAACGCATTTGGATTTCCAGTTAAATCCATCTAAACAGGGTTCGATACCGTAGACACCACTGGTGACAAAAAAGGCAAATTCCTAGCCAGGTGAGACTTCATCACCTGCTCCTTCATCATCAATGCCACCTATCATGGCCAAATAGAAGGACAAGGGAAAATAGATCATGGAAGAGGCTAAGCCTCTAGAAGAGAAGTTGCCCACAATTTCAATGATATCAACAGAAGAAACACCTCACACAGTAGAAGCGGAGACTCCTAAAATGCAAAACATGGAATGGACTCAAGAAGGACTACCGTTTCCTCCCACCCAATCATCAACAATCATAGTTGAAATGGCAAGTACGGGCCTGGGGGAGTACTTAGTGCAAAATGTTGTGGCAACCCCCACATTGGAGTCAGTACAGGACATGGGAAGACCTCGCCTTCCCATAGGGACAGTTGTTCCTCTAGGCTACCCACCAAACCAGACGAATTTTGTGTATGGGGGCCTTGATCATGGTCTTGAACCATGCCAACAAAAGGAAGCAGACGAAGAGCCTTTTGTTGAAAACATCAACTATCTATCAAACCCAGACTTTGCCCTAAAATATCTCGGCCAATGCAATTGGCATGGATATGGGCTAGGCAGATATGAGCAAGGGATGCGGGTCCTTTGCCAACCAAGATATCAGATGCCATATGACAAGTCAGGAGTAGGGTTCAACCACCCCCTGCCCTTAGACATCTTGGTCGAAAATATGCAAGGCCTAGAAATAGGCAACAAGGGGGGATTGGCATTAGATCCTTATGCCAATCCAAATACAGAATACACATTGGGAGATTACCTCCCATGGTCAACAAACACCCTTGGCAACAATAGTAATCCCTCTCCTTTGCTAGAGAGAGGCGAAAGTTCGGACAGTAATCCTCAAAGAGAACATCAACGACTTTCGGACATCTTTATAGCTATTCCCCTTAGAAGTTCCGGTTGAATCAACACAGTCTCAAGAGAGTCAGGTCACTCCACCAAGAGTGGAACAACCGCAATGGGACCAGATTAACTTATTGGAACAAGGAGAGACCTCAACATCGCAAGCAAAAGTTGTTGAAGAGAATGAACATTTTTGGGTCTTCGAAAGTGATTCAGAAGATGAGACTGAGATGGACTATCTCAGACATGCACGACGACATCACCGCCCTTTAACTCATGAAGATCTAATGGGACAGATGGGCATACTTCTAGGGCATGAATGGTGGGTAGACCCAGCAAGGTGGGACCAAGTGTTGGATCCATGGCTTCAAATTCAAGATGAGCATCGCCCACCACGAGATCCTATCATGACATCCGTACCAAGGGAAGACCCCGTCATCTTATCGACACATAGGGTTTGCCTATCAACGCACAGGGATGATCCATTCATGCCCGTCCCTACAGAGCCAGATCCAGAGTATAGGGAGCATATAAAAAAATCAAGTTATCACACCCGCGGTTCTGGAGACCAAATTCATTCCATCCACATGATCTCCATTGATTTGACCGCACCCATCCACAATCCGACCGATCCATCATGGCCATTGCATCTAGACATAGATGCCATCGATTGGGATCGCGTCAATTCACCTTTATCACCATCAAAGTACTGGCATTTCGGTGAAATGCTTCATTCCACCCCAAGGACAACTCAGGATATCTTTCAAGCTGAAGAGGGACCCGAGGTTCCAAACGTAGATCTAAACTCAGCTAATGATATCCACTTGATCCCAACTCCACATCAGTTGGAGGACGGATCCCACATGTCAGTCGAGGAGACGACTGACGTAGATATCGGCACAGATCCAAAGAATCCATAGATTATCGAGTGCGGGGTAAGTCTTTCCCCTGAAGAGCAAGTCGTTTACATTGCCCTTCTCAAATAGAAGAAGGAGGTTTTTGCATGGTCGTATAAAGATATGCCAGGACTAGACCCGTGACTAGTCATGCACAATTTAACGCTTGATCCGACAATCAAGCCTGTAAAGCAAAAACTATGCAAGATGCACCCAACAGTGGCCTTGATGGTCAAAGACGAATTGCAAAAGCTGTTGGATGCACAGTTTGTCATTTGCATGGATTATCCGCCATGGCTGTCCAACATGGTTCCCGTCAAGAAGCCCGACGGGAGGATTCGCATATGCACCGATTTTTGAGACTTAAACAAAGCGAGTCCTAAGGATGATTTCCCCTTGTCGAGCATCGACGCGTTGGTAGACGCTACAATAGGTCACGAAATGCTCTCCCTAATGGATGGTTTCTCAGGATACAATCAAATTCGTATCAATCCTGAAGACCAACTCAAAACGGCGTTCACAACGCCTTGGGGGACATTTTGCTATAAGGTCATGCCTTTTGGCCTTAAAAACGCTGGCGCTACATACCAACGTGCCATGACGTATATCTTCCATGATTACATGCACAAAAATTTGGAAGATTACATGGATGATTTGTTAGCCAAGTCTCTCTTGCGCTCAGATCATCTCGGTGACTTAAGCAAGATTCTCGATCGCCTCATAGAGCATAAGGTCAGATTGAATCCCAAGAAGTGCGTGTTCGGCGTCACATCTGGAAAACTCTTGGGTTTTATAGTCTCAAAGCGAGGCATCGAAGTGGACCCAAACAAAGTCAAGGCAATCCTTGAAATGGCTCCCCCAACCACTATCAAGCAACTCAGAAGTCTGCAAGGAAAGGTCACGTCGATTAAATGCTTCATAGCGCAATTATCTGACAAATGTCGACCCATGAACAAATTATTGCACAAGGGGGTCACATTTCATTGGGATGACGAGTGCCAGTCAACCTTTGACGAAATCAAACAATACTTGGCTTCGCCGCCAGTATTGGCACCACCTAGACCAGGAGTGTCGTTCTACTTATACATCTCAGCTACTGAGGTGGCACTGGGTGCCATGCTAGCCTAGAAGAATGAACTTCACAAAGAACAGGCTACTTACTATCTTAGTCGCACCCTGGTCAGTTACGAACTTAACTATGCATACGTGGAGAAACTTTGCTTGGCAGTGGTGTTTGCTACCAAAAAGCTACGCCACTACATGCTGAGTAACACTACGTATGTTGTGTCTAAGGAGAATCCATTGCGATACATGATGAGTCGTACTTATCATAGTAGTCGCATGGCGAAATGGATCATGTTGTTGACGGAATTTGACATAGAGTTTATTGGGAAAAAATCGATCAAAGGACAAGTCATAGCCGATCAACTAGCAGAGGATCCTCTTGAAGACGATCAGCCTCTGGTCATAGAACTACCCGATGATGGGGTCTTCCATGTCTCGAAATCACCAGATTCTGATAAGCCTGAGTCACAGGCCGACATAACCCTATTCTTCGATGGTTCTAAGTGTGAGCAAGGTGGTGGCGCAGGAATTGTATTCTTCACACCGCAGGGTGCTCCAATGCCCCTGTCATTTAAATTAAACTTCCAGTGCACCAAAAATAATGCAGAATATGAAGCCTTGCTCCTAGGTCTTCAGACAACAATCGCCATGAACATCAAACGATTGAATATCTTTGGTGATTCGCTGTTAATAGTCAATCAAGTCAAAGGGGTATATCAATGCAAATGCCCAGTCCTGAAGGCCTATAAAGCCCTTGTGGACAAATTCCTGGCAAAACTTGAGTGGTATGACATCGAGGCACTCCCTCGATCATCGAATCATTTTGCGGACACAATGGCCTCCTTGGGGTCACTAATCCCGCAAGACCTTTCCGGTGATATGACAACTATTCAAGTCAAAACCTTATCGTAATCCGTGATGGAGCGTGCAAGCTCAGACTTGATGCCAGGAATCCACATGATCCAGATTGAACCATCCTCGGATAAGTTCTTTCGAATCCGAGATCGTCTGAAACATGCCAACTGGGGGTCCTTGTTTTCCCCCACTCCCACTAATAGCAACACAACGCTATTCTTACAAGTTCTATCCCATTCAGCATTTGTTAGGGAAGAACTTCAAAAGGGATTGGCTGTTCATACTGTCGAGGTTTCCGATCAATAGGACTGGTATTTACCCATTAGAGACTACCTCAAGTTAGGTAATCTTCCCTTTGGATTGACGCACGCCGCAAAACGAACATTCAAGCAGAAAGCGGCTAAGTATGTCTTGATAGGAGACATTTTGTATCGTCGTAGCTATGACGAGATTCTTCTTCGTTGCTTGGACAAGCAAGAGTCCACTTGGGCAGTCGCCCAAGCGCACGATGGTACATGTGGTGGCCACTTTAGTGGTATGGCCATTGCAAAGCGCATTCTCCGCATGGGCTATTATTGGCCATATTTAGAGCGAGATTGTTGCGAATATGTCAAGAAGTGCGTGAAATGTCAACATCATGCCAATTTGATGCACGTACCTTCCGAGGCCCTACAGACAGTCCAGTCTGCTTGGCCATTTTCGTAGTGGGGCCTCGATCTAATCGAAAATATCTCCCCTGCATCGTTAGGCCGTCACACGTTTATCATAATGGCCACAGAGTATTTTACCAAATGGGTGGAAGCAATTCCGTTAACCTCAACGAAAGGACCCCGCATTGTGGAGTTCATCTTGCATCACATCATATGTCATTTTGGTATTCCATCCAAAATAATCTCGGATAATGGGCCATCATTCAAGAACAAAGACGTGCGTGCTTTGACCACAAAGTACAAAATTCAACACAGCTTTTCAACTCCCTATTATCCGCAAGCAAACGGGCAAGCAGAGGCATCAAACAAAACACTAGTTGCCATCCTTAAAAAGATCATCGTAGACAGTCATAAGGATTGGCACATACAAATCCCACTTGCCCTTTGGGCTTATCACACTAGCATTCGGACGCCAACTGGGGCAACTCCGTTTTCGCTCGTGTATGGCTCAGAGGCAGTAATGCCTCTCGAGTTGGAAATTCCTTCCCTCCGCATATCAATGCAGGAGTTCATCGATGATGACACTGCGTGGCAGGCCCGGTTAGACCAACTTACGTTGCTTGACGAACGATGCGTTAATGCTCTTGAGCACTTACGTATCTATCAAGAGCGGCTTAAGAAAGCTTACAACATGAAAGTTCACCTAAGGGACTTTCGGGTCGGTGATTTGGTCTTGAAGGAAAACCAACAGAACTCTAATTTGCCGTCCCACCTGAGGGACAAATTCACGGCAAATTGGTTAGGTCCATATGTCATTGATAGCAAAATAGGACCCGGGACGTACCGGCTAGCTTCTCTTGACGGTATCAAGGAAACAGAACCCTTGAATATCAGTCATTTGCGACCATTCCATATCTAAGAAAGCCATATCCCAAAAATGCTCCAAGGATTATCGCAATCGCTTGGTCAAGAACCCAAAAAGCTCCAAGGATTATCGCAATCACTTGGTCAAACCCAAAAAGCTCCAAGGATTATCGCAATCACTTGGTCACCCAAAAAGCTCCAAGGATTATCGCAATCTCTTGGTCAAAACCCAAAAAGCTCCAAGGATTATCGCAATCTCTTGGTCAAAACCCAAAAAGCTCCAAGGATTATCGCAATCTCTTGGTCACCCAAAAATCTCCAAGGATTATCGCAATCTCTTGGTCACCCAAAAGCTCCAAGGATTATCGCAATCTCTTGGTCACCTCCAAAAAGCTCCAAGGATTATCGCAATCTCTTGGTCACCCAAAAAGCTCCAAGGATTATCGCAATCACTTGGTCACCCAAAAAGCTCCAAGGATTATCGCAATCACTTGGTCACCCAAAAAGCTCCAAGGTATTATCACAATCACTTGGTCAAAACCCAAAAAACTCCAAGGATTGTCCGCAATCACTTGGTCAAAAATCAAAAAGCAATCAAAAACAACAAAAAATTTGCATCTCATTTCTAGGCATAATCAAATTCATCAATCAAGAACTCTTCTCGCACCTCATATTCATATTCACAAAAATCAATCCATCAAAAATACAAAAATATGTAGCTGCATTAAGCATTGCATCCATGTGGTCGTACAGGTCAAAGGCACCATAGGCTGTAATTGCTATGCTAGTCCATCTTGTTCCCCACATTGTCCCATTTTACAAAAAACAAAAAAAAACACCATGCATTGCCTCTTACCACACTAGAGTCAGTGGTCTGTTAATGTATCAAGAGTTTTCATGATTCAGTCATCATTTTACTCTTTAGCCATGTAATGTATCAAGTCAGATAGATTTTACGAAGGTAGAGTCATACTTGAAATACACCTTGTTACGTAACATCCCAACACAAACAAAACACATTAAACAATTCCAGAGTTGTGTGAAAGAAAGATGAAACCTGCACAGTAATCTAGGTCACCATAAGCGAAACGGTTATCTTGCTCATCCCCCTATGCGAATGACCCAAAGAATGCTGAGAGTTGGCAAAAGGACAAGCATCCTCCCTACCCAATTCCCTAAGAATCCCTAAATTCTCAATAGTTGCAAAACATCAAAAATTTGCAAAATGTCAAAACTCAAATATTTGACATCTTACAGTGCACAAATCAAAATGCACAAGCGATAGTGATTTTCATCACTCCATATCCCCAATCCCTTGCTCAAAAGAAAAACAAATCAAAATAAACAGTGATCTCATCACTACAAACGAGCAAGTATCCCAATATAATTGAAGAAAAGAAGGGAGTTGAACTTGAATCCTCGGAACTCTCAGCATTCTAAAGGTCATGAGGCAAGCTTCAGTACCGATTTGGTTGATAGCCTATCGGTAACTGATAGTAAACCTCCCGCATGACGATATATCTGTCACATTAACTTGCGTACAGATCAATGTTTGCATGTGGATGAGCTAGCTTATGGCATCCTGGATAACACCGTAGATTAATCTTACTACATACAACAAAGGAATTTGTGGAACTAATTAGGTGATCCTCAGTACAGGTTCGGTTGAAAGCCCATCTGGCACTGGCGGTATCCTGACAAATACCACATAAATGAACTCAATTGCACACACAGGGATGTGAAATAGCTTGGTCAAAAACAAGTCCGATTCATACCTTGTTCAAAAGTCTTGTAAGATAAAGTACGGTCATGGATAGTGAGTTAAAACTGTCTGAATCTCAGAAAACCTTACATACATTCCTAAACCAACTGCGCTACGTTTCATCCTTACAATACCATCAAAAAATACAAAAAAAAAAGAAAACCATATGTATACATGCAAGAGTTATACATCGTAGCAATAAAAAGCATCTTAAACAGTCTATGGTGCCAAAACCAATCATCACAAAATTCCATTCATCCACTTTGCATATCACATAGAAATAAAAAACATTTGCATTCATCATAACATAAGCATTCATCAAAATAAATAAACATACATACATCCATAATCATTAGCCATCATGCATAACAAAAAAAATCAAATCATCACATGTACAAAACAAAAATAAAACCGGTATATATATATATATATATCATCAAAAATATGCCCGCAGGCTACAAAATCGGTCCTCAGACCCCGCAATCATATCCAAAAACCCAACCTAAGGCGTCGACCACCATGATCACGTAGGATCGGTGCGACGGGAACTACCCCCCATGGTATGGGTCCTATGGGACCCTGAAGGGCGGCTACTACTAGCCCCTGCATCACGCCTGCTACCGCCTCCCTCATCCAATCGCCTACGACGAGATGATGCTGACTGCTCAGTCGCACTATCCCTCGTCCGACATGAAGATCCACTAACCGAGGGCTCAGGTAGCCGCCCACCAAGGCGGATGACCTCCCTCTCCAACTCTATCCGGTGCCGACACCACTCTGCCTCTCATCGATGATAGTATGACACCGCATCATCGCGCTGTGCCAGAACCCTATCCCGCTCTGCCAGCTGAGCCCGTAGGAGATCCCTCTCCCACAGCGCGTCCCCTAGCTCCCGCCTCGCATCCCCCAACTCCAGATCCCGTATCTCGTAGCAGCTATGTAAGACGTGCATTTTCAGCGCGTACCTCAGACTCCACCTCCTCTGTGTCTGCCTGACGAACAGGACCCTCTGGAACAGCAGCCTGCTCTGGCTCCCACTGCTCCTCCATGCCCTGCATGTCCGGCTGATCCGGAGTGCCCAAGTCTACATCCTCATCCCCCACATCCACCATGTTCGCATCATCCAACGGACCTCCCCAATCATCCCCTGCTGCCTCAGCACCCTCCACTACCGCCTCCGTGCCTCCCAGTGGCCCCTCTCCTCTCCATCGCCGTAGTACCCACCACGAGTCATACTCAGTGGTAGTCCCGACGTCATCTACGTCCGGGACGTCAATAACCGCATCTGACTCCTCACCCAATGGCGCGATGACCGGTGGATCTAGATCCCTCTCATCTCCCCGACGTCGATAGACCACGGGCTCACCAGGCAACCCCTGGCGAACCCCAAACTGTCGTGTAACCCGACTATACGAAAAGAACTCATGCTCCGTCCCGTGCCTCCCAGTCAACCACCGCTCCCTGCGTGCACCGACGGAGCCACTCTCCAGCCTCCGGCCGAGCTGGATAGTCCCGATAAGGGCGCCAAATCACCTCCCCTGGAGTGAGCCGAGAGAAGGCATCAGTATAGTGCTCTACAGCACCTGCCCATCGCCGACTCTGCCCCTGCTCCGCAGACCGCCGCCACAAAGCTGCATAGCCTATCTCCACATCATCCATAGCCACCCGAGTCATCCATGGTAGCCCGGTTGGCCTCTCAACTGCTATATGCTGCCAACCCCAGCACTACAGCAGATAACTGCAACTAACACCCTTTCATTGTCGACAGCGGACCGCATACATTTCCCCGTAGAGCTGTGCCAATAATGTCTGCCCCCATCTCAAAATTAGTGGTGCCTCTGTCGGGCACTCCACCAACTGCCACACCAAATCCAGTAGGTTCCACGGGAACCTCACGCCTGACGAATCAGGTAGTAGCATGTTAGAAATGAGGCCCATCAAGAATGCGTGCCTCACTCCTAACACCCCCCTCTCCTGCCACCATCCAACAAAAATCCCGCCAGCCTGGCAGTCCACCTCGGTTGTCTCCACTGGGTTCGCTACACCCAGATGCTCCCCATGCCCAAAGCATCTCGTAAGCATAGCAGTCCACTGATCAAACGATGATGTCCTAATAGCCAGTCCATCTATCGGAATCCGAAGAAGCCGATAGACATCCTCCAAAGTAATCGTCATCTCCCCTGTCGAAAGATGGAACGTGTTGGTCCACGGATCCCAAAGTTTGATCAGGGCCATCAGATAGGCCTGATCCGGGACAACAGGCTCCAGTCGAGCCACCTGCTTGAGCCCAAGGGCCTCAAGCCATTCCCAATCATCATCGGTCAGTGCACCCCGCACCTCAGTAAAAGCAGCAGGTACACGATACCGGCTCCTAACCTGCAAAAGAAAACAATTCAACAAAAAAAATTAAAAATCATGGAAAAGAATTGTACAAATAGCAAGAGCAAAAAATCAAATAAACAAAACAGAAACAAATCTTCAGTTACAAGATTTCTAATCTTAACTGATTAATTCAAAACAACAAAAAAAAAAAGAAAATTCAAAAACACAAAAAAAATACGTCTTAGGGTTTTATGTTCCGTTATCCTAGAGTTTAGTCGTAAGTAAAATTCTTTGCCTAGGTTTTACATTACGTTCAATTGTACAATAAGTCTTAGTTGTCTTAAATCCAGTTTCAGGGTTTAAGTTTAAAAAAAAGAAAACACATTTTGAAAACACCATCACCAAAAACAATTAAATAAAACAAGTGCAAATTTAAACAAAAATAAGCTCTAGGAGGCACTTACGGGTTTCGCCTCGGCTCCGCCGCTCGAACCAGTTTGTGCACTCATGATGGCAGAGAGAATTCCAACAGCGCTTCGCTTCACAGAATTACCTCCTCCTCCCAGAGCTCCAAAATCGCAAGAAAAAAAATGACACAAATGAGCCCAAATTCAACTTTTGGCCCTTAAATAAGACTTCTGAGCTAGAATTTGTCCTTCCTAGGATGAGCACTCTGGTTAGCACTCGTCCCATTGAAGGACGAATTCTACAGCTGGAATTCGTCCCACCCAGGGATGAATTCAGGCCAGAATTTCAAAAACATCAAAAAATGATAAAAAATGCACCAAAAACAGACAATAAAATTGCCCGATAAGAGTGCTGTTGCACCTGACATCAAGGGCATACAAAATCGACATTGGGGTCACAAATTATCACTATCCAATTCCCTAAGAAGGCTACCATAGCCGGACCGCTCCACGGGAAGACAGATTATCGATAATTTAATCCCCAAAACTGTCACAAAAAACAACAAAAAACATAAAAAAAATTCAACAAAAACAAACAGCAATAAGCATTGCCGGACACAAGTGCTCTTGCACTCAACCTCTGGGCAAAGAAAATCGATGTCGGGGTTCAAATTATCACTCTCCTACTTCCCCAAGAAGGCTACCATAGCCGGACCGCTCCACGGGAAGATGGGTTTTCGATGATTTCACCCCATTACGGCATCACCAAAAGGGTTAACACCCACCAAAAACAGGTCCAAATGTTGGAAAAATTGCACATGCTTAACGATAAAACCATCTAAAGGCACCCTTGCACAAGTCATCTTGGGTCAAGCGACTCGTCGCTTCTCTCACGAAGGTCATTCCCTCATCGATTCGTCGCTTGAGGGGGTAGTCACACTTAGTCACCAATCAACAATCACACACCCAATCAAGGAAAATGACATGCATTCAAAGAATCATTGACAAAGACAATCACGCTCCTGCTTGGGGCAGTAAACAAGCAACAATCAAATACGCGATCAAACACTTGGCATTTCGTGAATCATGAACACAAGGTTCCCCCGAGGATAAAAGGTTGCGCCCTTTGCCTAATCATGACTGATCAATGTCCAAGCTCAAGTCACACCTCACCAAAATAGGTTAACACTTGAAATCAAACTCCTTAGCTCGTCGGAAGCAAGGATTCAAGAATGCATGCCCTTTCCATGCTTGGGGCATCAAAAGTTGGTTAGGTTACCAAGAAACCCTAATCATTAGTGCTTTGGTTATCTATTTTTGCTCGGCGCTGCGCTATGCACAGCGCATCCCAAAAAGGGGCATCTATAGACACCAAAACTAGCACCAATCCGATTATGTGACTGCAAACACCGATCGCTTTGACAAACACGACCCCCGGGGCAGCCCTCGAGAGGTCAAACAGTGGTCCTAACCACTTTCATAGCAATTTTGTAAGGTCAAGAAGCAATTTGGTACATTTAGACACTTTGCCCAGTATTCGTCTCACCCAGGGACGAATTCAAAATAGAATCCGTCCCACCCCGGGACGAATTCTGAATCCGTCCCTGGGTGGGACGAATTCTAAGTTTAACGGGCAAAAAGAAGAATGGTGCCAAGTGGCAGCCCAAAACAGCCAGTTGATGACTCCTGCCTCGCACGCGTGTGTGGGTGGACAAATAGGCCGTTTGAGGACTGTCACAAGGGCAATTATGAAAGCCCAAGTCATGGAGGACTCCCCTCCCTCATGGGAAGACAAGACTGCCACATGGCACCTATTACCAACACATGGCGCTTATGCTTCCCTCTCAAAAGAGACCCCATGGGTCTATAAAAGGTGGGACTTTTCTCACCCAAAATAGGCAGGTTGAAGGAGATTTCAAGCAACGAAGTGCTGTCAAGTTGAACACCCACTTGCATCCCCTTTGATTCACCTTCTCACATCCACCAATATATTTTGCAAGGGAGGTTGTTGGGTGGCTTTTGGAAGCTTGAATCTGACCCAAATCCAACATATGGACACCTGAATCAACCAATTCGCCGACCCCCCAATCCTAAGAAGTTTTGGGCCCATCCCTAGTGGATTGGCTCCAAAATCAAGTGCCAACGGTGGGAGGCCCACTTGGGCACCCCCGCACTTTCTAAGTTTTATTTCTGAAGCATTCTAGATTACTTGTTCATGTTGCATTTTGTGTTATTCTGTTTGATGAATTCATAGCTCAATTTCATAACATTCTGATCAGCTTTTATCATGCTTTGTGTCGCTTTGTTGTTTCACTAACTTGCAGGTGGTGATATCAAATTCCCGAGGATAGAGGCCAAATTGGGAGAATCCGACCATCTGGGTCGTCCCAAAATGGCCCCAATTACATAACCCCCTCTGTTTGTAGGCGTTTTGGAAGTCTCGGGATTCGACATTGGAGCAACATCTGGTCGGCTTTTCCAACACAGAAGAATTCGTCCCACCCGGGGACGAATTGCGGTCGAATTCATCCTGCCCAGGGACGAATTCTAGTTGAAGGCAGATTGGCCGACTGTCTCGGTGGCAATGGCCTTCTGGTGATTTTTACTGTCTTCTATCAGGTTTTCAGGTCATTTAGAGTCATTTTACTCACTATTTTAGACAAATGTTTGCATGCATCTTTTGGCGATTTTAGAGAACAAACACTTTTCATTTACAGCAGGTGCTACTGACATCTTCGTTGTTTCTTTGTTCACAGGAGGAGCAGCAGAGGTCAAGGACTCATCGACATCAGCGGCGACATCATCTTGGCCCGTCCATTTCAAGTGTGGGCACGCGAAAGGAGGAAGACTAAGTCACACATTGTAACAAAGACAAATTTAATGCTCCTAGCCCCTAAAAATGGAGGAGACGTCTATGTAACCGAGGATAAGAGATTTGAATAAAGAGGGCTGTGATTTCTTTACATCTTTTCTTTCATTTCCAAATTATCTCCTTTCTTTGTTTTTGTGCATAGGATTAAAGCGTTACATTTCGTCTTATATTGCATAATTAGTGTTCCCTCTGCCCAAAATCTCGTGCTTTCAGACACAACCTTTTATGCCATAACCAAATTTATTCTTCTTGAGATAGAAGACATTTTTCCTTTTTTATTTCACTGAGCATGTAGAGATTGTTATTGGTTCTTACTGCATTTGCAATAAGCTTCCCTATTTTTGTTTCCTTGATTTTGCATCCTATAGAGGAAAAAGGAACTATGTACCCTCGATCACAAAGATGACTTACACTCAGTAGATAATGTTTTAGACCCTCAACATAGAGTACACCTTGTGTTGTAGTCTTTCCATAATTCAAACTTAAATTTCCTCTCCCTTTGATTTTAGTTGAAACATTATCACCAAATATCACAGATACAATGTTGTTCCTTTTTAGAGAAATGAACTTATCCTTATACCCAATAATATGACTAGAGCACCCACTATCAATATACCATATATCCATCCTATAACCCAATATAATCTGCCTTCAAGCTTGTTAGTATTTTCAAAGGAACCCGCTTTGATACCAATTGAAGAACACAAGCTTATACTGAGAGGGGGGTGAATAGTATAGCACTCAATTTTTACTTTCTTTTCAAACCAATATCAATTAGTGTCCTTAATTGCAATAACCAAATATAATAGTATGCATTAATGACATAGATAGCAATAGTAAGTAAGAGCACAAATCACCACACACAATTGAGACACTAATGTCGTTCTCCCAATGTGGGGTAGTCCACAAGATAATATCCGTATAATATTTCATAAAGAAATAGAGATCCGTATCCCAATACAAATGATTACTTTGATATGCTCAAAGCTAGGCTATCCATTGATCTGCTTAGGTGGGCAATCCATTGATCTACTTAGCAAGGCAATCTACTAATTTTCTTAGCTAGGCAATCCACTAATCTACTCAATAAGGCAATCCTCTTATCTACTCAGCTAGGCAATCCACTGATCTACTTAACTAGGCAATCCTAATCTACTCAGGTAGGCTATCCACTGATTTGCTTCATCAAGCTCACCAAGAACCTGCTCAAAATTTACTCCAACAAGCTCACCAAGAACTTGCTCAAATATGCTTTAGCAAGCTCAACAAGAACTTGCTCAAATATACTTCAACAAGCTCACCAAGAACCTACTCAAATCTGCTCAGCAAGATCACCAAGAAATTGCTCAAATCTACTTTAGAAATCTCACCAAGAACTTGCTCAAATATGATCAACAAGCTCACCAAGAACTTGCTCAAATGTTGTCCCAAATCTATCCACAAATATAACCCAAAAGCCTTATCAAAGGATCAATAAATCATGCACAAAATTTACCTCAAATCTATCCAAAAATATGTCCCAAAATCCTTCTCAAAGGCTCAATCAATCATGCTCAAGTATCACTCAAATATCATCCATAAATTGACAAATGCAAGGCTTAATGATGAACTCAACAATGAATGGCAATGCACTCTTAAATGGAAGACAAAAATGATCCACAATGATCTCAACTCAAATCAGAATATAGAATAGTTTGTTTTATGGAACTTGAACAACCACTCCACTCATTCACTTGACTAGGCTCAAACAACTCTACTCAACCAACCACAACAATGAACAACTTCTTATCACAAAACCTAGTTCAAGCATGAATCAATCAACTCAAAATGTTTCCAACAATACTCAATAATAGCTCTCACATAACAATGATACTCATGTTCTTCTCAAGTTAAATTTCTTTACATAACCAATGGGCTTCAACAAAAATGCTTATAAAATATTCTTCACATAACAATCATTCTCATGTTCTTCTCAAACCCTATCTCAAGTTTTTCACACAACTAATGGCTTCAACAACAATGCTTATAAAACAAGGTTTTAATAACAACTCTCAAACCAGAAAACCTTGAAGCATTAACTCAACAACTCTCAAAAGGAAACTACAATCAATCATTTTCACTCCAATGATATTTTCAGAAATCAACCACCCAAATAAAGTCAATGGAGAATATTGCTCATACCTTTTTGATGCCTTATTAGTTTTCCACTAAATCTGCCACACTCAATAAACTTTATTTTGCAACTTTTAATAAGGGTTAGAGATCTTGATTAATAACACAACAATAATATCCAAATAACACCTTATTACTCCTACTCAATAAAATACACCATGTCACCTCATGAAAAAATTAATCCCATTTGAAAAAGAACAAAGCAAACTTCACTTTTGAAACCCCTTTACAAAATTATCTCTTTACACACACCTTATTTCTCCCTCTAAACAAGTTAATCAATTAACCCTCGAAATAATATTTCCAACGATACATAATATGATATACTTTCAAAAAGAAAATCACCAGAAATCTCTCTTGTTCCTAAAGTGCATCATAACCCTTATTTCTCCTAGAGCAACTTTAGAAAAATAAAATATTAAAAATATTAACTTGCCTTTGCCCTTGGTGGGATTCGATCCCCCGACACCTTCACTGCGAGCGCCTCAGCCATGGATAAGGTAGCCAAACGAGCTACCCACTCGTTTGTAATGTAAAATGGAATTGATGTCCCTTTATTTGCTATAGGTCCACGTTCCAAAAAACTTTGTGCTCCCTAGGCACTTCCACCACAAAGCACAATGAATGAACATTGCCAAAAATTGAACACACAACCTCATGCTACTAAATGCCTTTGCGCTACCCTAGTTGTCAACATACCACACTGCCCAAGGTGACTTGGGTTTCGCACACCGTTTGAATTATTCAATGCTTCCACCACTACAACTCTTTTGCACGAGATCTATATTCTTTCCAACAATCACATTAACCACAAGAGCAAGGATGATAATTAATAAAATTTAGGCATCCTTTTATATAGTCTTCTACCTCATATTATACGACATTGGCGGATTACATTTATTTTTAATTTTAAAATTAAAATTAAAATTTTAAATAATTTAAAATTTAAACTAAATATTTAAAATTAAATATCTCCATCACGGGGGCACATTTTTTGATGAAATGAAAAGCCAACTTGGGTTTTACGAAAAACCCACTTCAAATCTGCCATCCATGGTTTTAAATAAAACCTTTTATTTTTCCTACCTTGGTTTTCACAAAAGCCCTATATATATCCATCCTCTCCAAAATATCATAAATGATTATTTATAAATTTCTTTTGCCACCAAAACCCAATGTGATCCATGTGATATCAATGATCCATGTGACATCAATGAAAACATAAAATAACTCAAATTACCAACATTAGAATGACATTGAAATGTGATATTTTATTTTTATTAGTTAGTATTGAATGTATTTTATTTGTAGAAAGTGATAAGGTAGCATATTTAGATCAAGGTAAATATAAAAGTTTTATGACTATAATAGCTATATTTTGGAATGAAAATCTGTTTATGGATAAGCATGCCAATATTGTAAAATTAAACAAGTGTAAAATATGTTAGAATAAGTAATTATTCTCTTAAGTTCTACTAGGATAGACTTACTTGAGTTTCCACTCCTTCATGAGTCAGGTGAACTCTCAGTTATAGTCTACATCAGATTTGATGAGTTGTTGTAATCCAACGACTCTCAATGATCAACTTTGTTATTTATACAAAGTTGATCCATGGAATAATCAATCGGTTCTACTCTTTCTTCATATTTTATGTAATGCTTTGCATGTCTATTTTGGGAAATTCTAACATGGTACCAGAGCAGGATAGATTTTTCTAGCATTCTCTCTTGAAGGTTCTAGGAGTTGGTTCTTTGTATCTTTTGTTGGCTTCTCCTCATTTTTTTGGATTTAAGTCTTCAATAAGATTTTATATATAGTTTTTGTTGCTATATTTTTTGGAATATATATATGTGGGTTATTCTGAATAATGTTTGTCTTCTTCTCACATTAAAAGAGGAAGGGAAGATTCATTGTCTCTTAGTGTAAATGATTTTTTTAGAAAAATTGCCCATAGTCATATATATTAAAAAATATATCTCCTTAAAAAGGAACACCTTTTTTCAAGCAAAGTAAATTTTTTTACTTATTATTAAAAAATTTATATAAATCTAAAGCTTGATCAATAGGAATTTTATTTCCTATCTTTAGTGTATCCTTTTTTGTAGGAAAAAAACATTCTTCTCTATTTTTTTTGCTCTTGGAGAAGCACGTTTGAGGCTCTCGAATAATGCATAGAGCACCCAATTTTGGGTGCCAACGTCTCTATTTGTGTTCTTTGTTAAACCTCTCCACTTGCTTGACTTTGTACACGTCATGGGTGTAGCACTGGCCAATGTGTCTCATGCGGATTAAGAGAAGAAGACAAATGGTGCAACTACAAAGATTTAAAAGCTCACCTCATTAGGAGTGATGCTCGTAAATCCTTGATCTCCGTTGCTTTCTCGCTTGGAGAACTCGCATTAAGTCATCTATTGCTTCCACTGTGCTCTTTAGCCTCGTCATATTCAGTTGCAAGCTAAATATTTTATCATTAGTGTTCCCTCTCTTGCGATCTTCTTTTGGCGTCCCTTATGCGGCATCGACGAACTCCATAGGAGCCCACTTAAGCTAGGATATCTTCATTTACCGCCAATCTCTCCTTTTCTTGGTTGGCGGATATGTAATGACTCTCATTTAGCTCCTATTTAATTAGCTCCGCCTCTCTTCATTCTGCATTCATTTCCTATCTCTTATGTTCTTGAGCTTTAATTATTTATGCAAAACCTATTTTTTTATTTGCTCAAAGGCGATGCGTCGTGGTGTTGAAGGAAGCAACTATGATTTTTTTAATCATTCATTTTGCTATCATTTTATAAATATATAAAGCATCTATTTCATTTATACCTCTCCTATTTTATGTTTGTTCTACAGGTTTCATCGAAAGGTGCAAGGTCTACGAGGCACTCGATTTGTGAGGTGCTAGGTCTATAATGCACTCAACGAGGATCCCATTTCTACTTATTGTCTATTGGGTACCATGAAACAAATATATTTTGGGTTTCCTCTTTGTGTGCCAGCAAGTTCATTTTTTTAGAAGTGTAAATCTTTGTTTTCTTTGGCTTTAGGGCACTCGTGAATCGTAGGCGCTCATCCTAATTTCTTGTCTAAGCTATTTTGTATTGGTTTTATTTTGTCCCTTCTATTTTGAAGGTAAAACCTTACAAAATATCCCCTTAGCATTTATATATTTTGGTATATATTCTGACTCATTTTTCACTAAGCCAGTTTCTCTTTCAAAGGGCTATAGTGGAAAGAGTCATTTGTAACAAAGTAAATACTAAGGTCTTTTTTCGAGGGGGGGTTTGGGGTGCTCAAATTTGCACCTTTTTTGTTTTTTTTTTTGAGGGGGGTTATTTTTCTTACTTTTTGTGTCTAACTTCTTTACTCACTCTTCTAGATCCTTTTTAGTGGCTAATATTTTAAAAAGGTGTATATTGTTTTAAATCTTCATTTCAAATCAATATATGATAAAGAAGGTACTCACTAAAATTAAGGCAAGCCCTCATATAAAACAAAATTATTATCCTTATATTCTCTTATATATTTTTTAAGTGGCATTTCTTTTTCAAAGGTGTTAATTTTTTTTTTTTTTTTCATCTAACTTGCCTATTCTTGCTTTATTATTTCTAATTAAAGCTAGCCCTCATATATATCAATCAAATAAAGGTGTTAAAAAATAATATTTTTTCATCTATTTGCATATTGAAGGTAGACTCTACACTTAAAAGCACTATGTTCAAAACTTATAAAATTTTTCTTTCAAAATATATTGCCTACATTCCACGTACCACTTACTCAAAAAAACTTATAGTTTCCCTCACGTTAGGGCGAGTTTTTTGAGTGACTTGGTATACAGGCCTAGCATATATTTTTCTTGGTCAGCCAAATTTCACATATTAGATATCTCTCTTACTTATAGTTTCCCTCTCGTAAGGGCGAGTCATTGAGATTTTCCAATATACAAATCTGGTTGCTCATCTCTGCATTTCAAGCCTATATTCCAAATATTTATTCTACTCATTACTTAAAATTTTCCCTCAAGTAAGGGCGGGTATTGAGAAGAAAAAGTAAAGAAAGGCAATTGTTACTAGAGCCAATTTTAATATATCAAAACTCTATTACTTATAGTTTCCCTCTTGTTAGGGCGGGTAATCTGAGGATTGTGATATTAAAAAGCTTACATACCTTCTTAAAAATCAATTGCATTAATCAAAAATTGAAGTTGTAAGGGGGGTATATTGGTTAAAATTCAAATTTATTTGCAAAAATGAATACAATTGACCCTCTCACCCCTCATAACTATCACACTTGGAAACCCAAAATTTTAAATCTTATCTCTCAAAAAGGGCTCACTCACTTGCTAGAAGAAAAGCAACCAGAATTTGAGAAAGAATATGAAATATTTGTTCATAAAGGAAAGATGTATGAAACAATGGGTATTATAAGCACTAATGTAAATGAAAGCTTATGGTTTCACATTACAGATTGTAAAACTCCTTATGAAAGTTGGGAGAAACTAAAGAACTTATTTGGAAAAGTAGATCAAATAAGGTCAATGCAATTAGAGGTAGAATTAACAACATTATCTCCTGAAGACTTTAGCAATATTGTTGACTTTCTCACCAAATTTAAAGAAGTCCTTACTCAATTTAAAGGTAGTGGCAAGAATAAAAAATATGAAGAATGCATCTATCTAATTCTTTCTAAATTAAATGGTGTATTTCAAATATTTGCAACCACCTTTCTATCTACAAAAGATGCTCTTGGTGCAAGTTTCAAAATGCCCTCCTTAGAAGAATTTTGTGAGAGACTAACTAGAGAAGAAACAAAACTTGCAAAGTATGAGATCTCTTCCTCTTCCTCTAAAGCCTTAGTAGCATCCACCTCCACTAAAGAAAAATTCAAAAAGAAAGAAAGAAGTCCCATAACTTGTACTCACTACAAAAAGAATGGTCATTCTGCAAACAAATGTTGGAAAATATTACAACAACTAGAGGCAACTATGAAGGATCAAAATATAGACAATAAAAAGCAGATAGGAAAAGCCCTAAATGTTCAAGGGAAGACCACCAATACTTCATCTAATTACTGGGTCCTAGATTCTAGAGCAACTCATCACATGACTACTTCAGATGAGTCATTCTCTTCTATCTCCTCAAGTTCAACATGTAGCATAGAAGTTGGTGACTCTTCCTTTATCCCAGTCAAAGGAAAGGGTGACATATCCATTGATGGTGGCTCTATCAATAATGTTCTCTATGTTCCAAACATTGCAACAAATCTCCTCTTTGTCTATCATATTTGTACTTCTGGAAAGGGGAAAATTGTTCTCTTCTCTCCAACAGGAGTTGAGATAAGAGACTTTCAAGACCCCCACTCTCTTATAGCCAAAGGAGATATTGATCACAACACTCACCTATTTCACTTCAAAGGATTCAAAAATCCAGAAGGGGCCTCCTGTTTTGTGGCTCATGGAGATCTTGAAAGCAAAATTTGGCATGAAAGGTTTGGTCATCTCAGTTATAACTACCTAAAGGAATTGAACACCCATGAAATGGTAACAGGTTTACCTCAAGTCTCTTCTATTGATGGAGTATGTCCTGGATGTGCTCTTGGAAAGCAACATCAAGATCCTTTCCACCCAAGTGGTTCTCTAAAAGCCTCATCCCCTCTAGAGTTAATCCATAGTGACTTGATGTTTTTCCCAGAGCCTTCTTTCAAAGGAGAAAAATATGCTCTAACCTTCATTGATGAATTTTCCAGAAGAACTTGGGTCTACTTCCTAAAATACAAAAGTGATGTTCTATCCCACTTCAAAATCTTCAAAGCCTTAGTTGAAAATCAGGCCTCTTGCAACATCAAGAAAATTTGCACAGATAATGGGGGGAATACTGCAGTAATGAGTTCTCAATATTTCTATCAAGTCATGGCATCATTCATCAGCATTATGTCTCCCATAATCCATAGAAAAATGGCATTGCAGAGAGGAAAAATCGAACATTGAAGGAAATGGCAAACTGTATGCTCCATTCAAGAGATCTTCCAAAAGTTTTTTGGGCAGAAGCTATTAACTATGCAAACTATATTCAAAACCGCACACCTCATAAAGCTCTTGACCATTTAACTCCTGAAGAAGCATGGACTGGCTCAAAACCGGATGTCTCCTTCTTCAATATTTTTGGGTGTACTGCTTGGGCACACATCCCAAAGAAGAAAAGGAAGGCTCTAGATAAGAAAAGCAAAAAGCTCATCTTTGTTGGTTATTGTGAGGAAATGAAAGCATACAGGCTCCTTGATCCCACAACTCATGAGGTATTTTTTCATAGGAATGTCCAATTTGATGAAACATTCCCTCAGAAATATCCTCAACCATCCTCTTCCTCTATTGAGCCTTCTCCTATAGTAGAACCTCAATATAATGAAGAACCAACTTTAGAGATTAATTTAGAGATTGATGATCAAGATGAGGAACCTATAACTCCAACTCAAAGTCTTTCCACTCCTTCTACTCCTTCCACTATGCCAAAATGGGCCCGCACCATTGTTAAAGAAGCTACTCCTTACATCCAAAATCTTCCATCATCCAGATTAACCAACTCCATAGGCACTGGTCTTGTCTGTCAGTCTATTTCCTCTGATCCTCAATCCTTCAAAGAAGCAACTGGTATTAAAGAATGGGATGATGCCATGGAAAATGAATTCTCTTCCTTAATAAAAAACGAAACTTGGGATTTAGTTCCCCTACCTAAAGGAAGGAAATTAGTTCATTGTAAATGGATTTACAAAACAAAATATGGGCCTAATGGAGAAATTGACAAACACAAAGCTCGCCTAGTAGCCAAAGGTTTCTCTCAAATTGAAGGAATTGATTATGCTGAAACCTTTGCACCAGTTGCCAAAATGGATTCTGTTAGACTGGTTCTTGCTCTGGCTGCTTCCCAAAAGTGGCATGTCTTTCAAATGGATGTAAAAAGTGCTTTCTTACATGGGGACTTAAAGGAAGAGATATTCATGGAACAACCTATTGGTTTCACTCAAGACTCCTCTCTTGTTTGTAGGCTAAAGAAGTCTCTCTATGGCCTCAAACAAGCTCCTAGAGCTTGGTATGAAAAAATGGACTCCTTCCTTCTTTCCTCAGGTTTTTCTCATTGTGAGTCTGATAACACAGTCTACATTTGGAGAGATGAAGGAAAAATCACCATACTTGTTCTATATGTTGATGATCTACTACTCACTAGTAGTGACTTCACTCACATTCAGACTATAAAAGACTCCCTCTCTAAAAAATTGATATGGCTGATCTGGGTCTAGCTCATTACTTCCTTGGGATCCAAATAAATCAAACAGATGCAGGAATTTCATTGTGTCAACAAAAATACACTCTAGATCTTCTTCAAAGGTTTAAAATGATAGATTGCAAACCTTCTCCTACACCTTTTCAATCTGGAGTCAATCTAAGTACTTCCTGCACATCCCCTCTATGTGATGCAACTCTATACCATCAGCTTGTAGGGAGTCTGTTATACCTTACTCATACTCATCCAGATATCTCATATGTTGTTGGCTTAATATCCATATTCTCACATCAACCTCATTTTAGTCACTGGCAAGCAACAAAAAGAATCCTCCGCTACTTGCAAGGAACTACTCACTTTGGGCTCTTATATGAGGGAAAATCCATGGATATCATTGGCTACATGGATTCATATTGGGCAGGTTCAGTAGAAGACAGATGTTCAACTTCTGGCTATGTCTTTTGTCTTGGTTCTTCGCCAATTGCTTGGTTATGCAAAAAACAACAAGCAGTGGCCTTATCATCTACAGAGGCAGAATACAGGGCAACAATTTTAGCAAGTTAGGAAGCTCTTTGGCTTCATCAGATTCTAAGAGAATTTGGTTTTTCCCATGACAAACCTATTACTCTTTGGTGTGACAATCAGAGCACAATTCATATTGCATGCAATCCAATTGAGCATCAGTGCACCAAGCACATTGAGATACACATGCACTTCATTCGACAACATATTCAGAATGGGGACATATACTTGGACTATATTCCAACTGAAAATCAAGTTGCAGACATCTTCACCAAGTCATTTCCTTCTCCGCGTTACATACAATTGCGAGAGAAACTTGGAGTATTACAGCTACATTGAAACAGAGGTCTTTCACCTCTCCTTTTATTATTGTATTCTTTGGAGGATGGTTTTTCCCATGTGTTTTTTTACCATCTCTCATATATATTGTACATGAGTACCTCATCAGGCCATGTTGTTGGGACTCATTTTTTTTTTGTTATTAAGGACAATCTTCGCCATCCGAAGACATGCCTCTTTATTTCATAGCAGATGGTTTTTCCCATGTGGTTTTTTCACCATCTCTCATATATATTGTAAATGAGTACCTCATCAGGCCATGTTGTCGGGACTCACCTATTTTTGTATTAAGAGGACAATCTTTGCAAACCGAAGACATGCCTCTTCCTTTTTATTTTTTGATAGATGGTTTTTCCCATGGGGTTTTTACCATCTCTTCAGAAAAGAAACCATTGTACATGAGTACCTCATCAGGCTCTATTGTCGGGACTCATTTGCATAATACACCCCTAGTATCACTTAAGGGGGTGTTAGAATAAGTAATTATTCTCTTAAGTTCTACTAGGATAGACTTACTTGAGTTTCCACTCCTTCATGAGTCAGGTGAACTCTCAGTTATAGTCTACATCAGATTTGATGAGTTGTTGTAATCCAATGACTCTCAATGATCAACTTTGTTATTTATACAAAGTTGATCCATGGAATAATCAATCAGTTCTACTCTTTTCTTCATATTTTGTGTAATGCTTTGCATGTCTATTTTGGGAAATTCTAAAAAAATACTTGATTAAATGGAAAAAATTATGGAATTATAATGTGTTACAAGCAAAGATCAAATATTATGAAAACCTAATATTAGAAGCTTTGAGGTTAATGGGTTATATTATTCATAACTTATAATAGAAACTTAGGGATGCTACCTTAAACATGTAGACAAGGCTTTGTTCTTTTTTTAGGATAACAAGTTAGAAACTGCTCCATATTCTTTTGGTTACATGAGATAGTGTGATTCCATCATATTATATCTACTAATAGATTAAACATAGATCATAGTAAGATCAAGGTAATATTCAATTGGTGAAAAAAATGGAATATTAAAGTTCAATATGAAATTTTAGGTCTCACAAGACATTATAAAAGGTGTTAAAGATTGTAGTAATATTATAGTTCTACTAAAGTAGTCCCCAAGTAAATTTTTATGCTTGGAATAATAAGGCAATAAAATCATTCAAGGAATTGTGAAAGATATTCCTAGAATCCTAGATTTTACAAGTATTTTTGTAGTACAAAGTAATCTTTTTGGACTAGATATTGGTGTAGTTTTCATACAAGGAAAGCCCATTGCTTTTAAACTTGCTAGATCAAGATAAAATATTCAAAATATAGAATATTAAACTAAATGATGCTAATTCTACATGAAATGAAAAGATAGATACCATAAGGTTTATTTTTTTGGTATATGTGAAGATAAAAAAATGATGATAAAAACATAAATTATTCACAAAAACAAAAAATACCATCAAATAATACAAAAAATGGATCACTAACATCTTGGTATATGAATTTGAAATTACCTATAACAAGGTAAAAAAGAATATAGTAACATGTTTCCTCTAATATAAGTAGGCCACATCCTTATTATATATTGTATATGGGGTTCTATTGTTAAGGGCATATGATAATGTAATAATAAAATCAAGATCTAATAGATTCATGCATCATATTTAGCAACATTAACATGGTCTATCCTCTTGTAAAAGGTTATAATAAAAGGCTAGTTTCTTATGTATAAAATAAAAATTTGTATATTAAGTAATACCCATTCAACATATTAAATTGGAGAAATTTCATGCATATTTAAATAATAGTCACTTCCATTTCTGAATACATGTAAAATGAAAAAATAATATTTCTTTAGGAAAAAATTAAATTTGAGATATAACAATTTATGATTTTGTTTAGCTACATCTACTCAAATATGGAAATAATTATCAATGGATTTAGTAGGTATAGTAGTAATAATTGTAGTAGTTAATATGATATCTAATTTACTCATTATTTTCCCTTGGACCATCTATTTTTAATTAGCCTAATGAATAAATCTTTTTTCACAAGTTAAAAAATTTGTATGGAATGCCAAACATTATAGCTAATATAGTAACATGTTTCCTCTAATATAAAGTAAGACCTATCCCTATTATATATTGTATATGGGGTTCTATCGTGAAAGGGATATGGCAATATAATAATAAAATCAAGACCTAATAGATTCATGCATCATGTTTAGCAACATTAACAAGGTCTATCCTCTTGTAAAAGGTTATAATAAAAGGATAGTTTCTTATGTAGAAAATAAAAGGTTGTATATTTGTAAGTAAAAATCATTAAATATATTAAATTGAATAAAGCGAATGCATCTTTAATTAATAGTTACTTTCATTTCTAAATACATATTGTAAAATCAACAATAATATTTCTTTAGAAAAAAAATGTGAGATATAGCAATTTATAATTTTTTTTAGCTACACCTAATCAAAGATGGAAAACAACTATCAATGGATTCAATAGGTATAGGAGTGATAATGGTAGTAGTGTATATTATATCTAATTTATTCATTATTTCCCCTTGGACCATCTATTTTTAATTTTCGTGATGGATAAATCTTTATTCACAAGTTAAAAAAATTGTATGGAATTCTAAACATTATATCTAGTATATATATTCACATATTTACTAGAAATTCATGGATTAGGTTGTTAAGTGAATAGGTAAGATTTAAAAAAATTTGTATGGAATGCCAAATATTATAGCTAGTATAGATATCACATATTTACTAGCAATTCATAGATTAGGTTGTTAAGTGAATAGGGAACAAATAATACCATCAAAGAACACAAAAAATGGATCACTAAGATCTTGCTATATAAATTTAAAATTACCTATAACAAGGTAAAAGAGAATATAGCAACATGTTTCTTGTAATATAAAGTAAGACCCATCCATATTATATACTATATATCATGTTTCATGCACCTGCAATTAATAGTCACTTCCATTTCTAAATACATATCTTAAAATCAATATTAATCTTTCTTTAAGAAAATATAAAATGTTAGATATAGCAATTTATGAATTGTTTTAGATACACCTGCTCAAATATTGAAAAGAATTATCAACGGAATATTGTAGTGATAATGGTAGTAGTGGATATTATATATAATTTACTCATTACTTCCCCTTAGACTATCTATTTTTAATTATCTTAAATAATAAATATTTATGCACAAGTTTAAAAAAATGTATGGAATGCCAAAGATTATAGTTAGTAGAGATATCACATATTTACTAGAAATTCTTGGATTAGATTGTTAAGTGAATAAGGAACAATATCATAAAAAAATTAACAAACCACACTTAAATAAATTAAATAAATATATATGGTGAATAAGTGTCTAGGAGGATATTCGTGGTGTTTTGCTTTAATGTACATTGGTTAAAATAACTACCCTTAGAGAAGTAGTGTTGTAATATATTTTATTATATTGAAACCTAAATGACTTCATTTCAATCTCTTAATGGCTATCTTCCATCCTCCACTATATAATATGCATCTAATATTGGACCAATAAGGTTCTAGACACATTTTTAATAGTGGTTTGATAATGATTTATTTATTTAGAGAAAGAAAGAGAAATTGAGACTAAAACATTTAAAATGTTATATTGTCCATTGAACAAACAATTAAGAAAAAAATATGGAGTGAAACAAAAGAACACGAAATTTTTATATGACTCTTGTCAAACATTCTTAGATCAAACTATGTTTCATTATTTTTTAAAGTTCTACCATCTAGGCCTTTCCACTAGTATCTTATGGAGTCATAATTAAATGTTATTAATTAATTTGAAAATATAAAAGCTTTGAATAATCTCAAATCATTGTTTTCTTATATATTCCAAACCTAAAATAGTTAGTTGTATTTTAGTTTATAGAAGAAAAAAATAATTATCGGTTATTTTTTTTTGTTTCCTAAGCGTATATTGTTCTTTATAGTCTTTGTCTCCATAGATAGGGATTTCTCTTTTTCAAGAGATTATAGACTTCTCATTTTCAACACATGTATTTCAATAGAGTTTGAAATAATAAATTAATTATTATTATAATAATAGTTTTTTCAAAAATTCAAAATTATATTTAATTTCAAATATTTTTAATTATTATACTTAATTTTTTAATATATTATTTATATTTAATTTTATTTTTTAAACATAAATCATTATTTTTAATGTAATATATATCTATATTTAATATTAACTCACATCCTAATTTCGTTATAAAAAATTATTGATGAACTATAAATCAAACAATATATCTAGTGGGGTACTCAAATTAGTATACCTTTGGGTTCTCATCAAAAAAACCCAAGTTCTAATCATGAGGGTAGTCCTACAAGTACTCTACATCTTACTTATAAAAATAAAAAAAGGTAGATAATTATAGAATTATAAATGAAATAAAATTCAAATTGAAATTCATATTGATAGAAGTGGACAATCAATAAATTTAAAAAAGGAAAATAATAAATATAATTTTAAGTTAAAAAATTATAGCAAACATATGCAATTTAAAAAATATATATAATAAATATAATGAAACATTTAATGAATAATAATAACATATAAGATCATTCATTTCAAAAAAAAATATTGATGATGTTATGATAGATAACTTTATAATAAATCATTTAAAGTTGTATATTATAACATCATCGATCATTTATTAAAATGAATAATCTTATATGTTATTTCTCCCATTATGCAATTTAAAAATATATATAATAAATATAATGAAACATTTAATGAATAATAATAACATTTAAGATCATTCATTTCAAAAAAATATTGATGATGTTATGATAGATAACTTTATAATAAATAATCTAAAGTTATATATAATAACATCATCAATCATTTATTAAAATGAATAATCTTATATGTTATTTCTCTCACATTTTTTGGAAGTAGGGAGGAAGTTATGGGCTGGGCAAGCTATCACTTGTAGACACTAAATTCTAACCACTTGTCGTCCACCTAGGTCTTCCCATCATTTTTTATCCATTTATTTACATATATTTAGGTATATTTATTTAATATATATTAAAATATTAATATTTAATATATTTTAAATGTATATATATATATATATATATATATATATATATATATATATATATATATATATGTGTGTGTGTGTGTGTGTGTGTGTAAATTAATCCCATCCATTCATCCACTTTGATCCATGCCACATGCCTAGATTTAATCTCTACCCTCTATCATATTTTAATCTTGACCGCATGAATTGTGTTTTCAAAACCCTAATGTGCTCTAGGTGAGATTATATATAGGAGCCATTTTGATGGCTCAACTTCAAAGTTTTTGTTCCTAATTCACCAGAGTTTTCGGAGTGCCCTAAGCAGCCTAACAAGTTTTCTCTAAGTATTTGGCTCTAAGTTTTTGAAGCAACCTAAATCCGAAGTTATTCCTTTTGTCCATTGTCACCTTCACCCTTGAATCTACCACTGTATCCATTGCCATAGCCCTATCCTAAAGCATATTTCATTCTACAGACCTTACATCAACCCTTGAATGACTCTCTACTACTCTCGAGCATCCGTCCACTATTGTCAAATGCTCACCTACTATTCTTGACCATTTTTATGTGCTTTCCACCATTCTTGAGCATCCACAACTGTTCTCTACTACCATCGAGAACCCGCAGGCATTTTACATTAGAGTTCTGCAACCCTACTAACCATTGGGTGTCGTTAGGGCATCCACGCACCGTCTTCCTACAATGATTACAAATCTGAAAACATCAAGGTCACAAGGTAAATATTTTATTGTTATACCACTTTCATTATTTCCATGTTTGTATGCACTTTATTACTTGGAATTCAAGGTTTTTATTGATTTCTAAGGATCTTACATAGTGGAGCCCTCACAACTTCTACTAATCCTATTTTGTCATTCTTTGTGTGCAAGTTTAGAAGTATATAGGCATTGAGCAGCTATTTAAGCTGGAGTGGTCCAGCCAAAGGATATCTAAAGCCCACTCACTTCTTTTGGGATCGATTGAGTGTGAAGACACCACCTTGATTTTTTGGCTAGGGTTTTGAGGAACCCTATCATATTGAGATTATTGTATTGAACAATAATTATTTTTAAAAACCCTAATCTAGGGCATATTTGGTTCTAATATCAAGAATTCACCTGAAAATAAAAATCAAATTTATTTTTGTGTAATCATATGTGTTTATCTGGCTTTAATTATTCATTTATTTTGAGTTTATTTATTTGGTGTTTTTCAATATGCATGTACACCACCGTTCTTCTTAGACTTAATGTCTTATCGAGCCAGGAGAATGAAGACACTCTTATTTGGAAAGGAAAAAGTGAGGGATTATTTTCTCTTAGATCAACCTATCATTTATTTGACTTAGACCCTCCTCGTAGGTTTCTATACAGGAAATTTTGGTTAAAAAATTTAACCCCAAAAGTGAATATCTACTTTTGGCTGACCATTCAGAATAAATGTTTAACCATTAAAAATATTCATAAAAGGAGTATGGTTTTAATCAACAGGTGCTACCTCTATGAAGCCTTTGAGGAATTGTGCCAATGTATGTTCTTTCGTTTCCCTTATTAGCTTCAGTGGTCTCTCATGCATTCTCTATTGTTGGTATTGATTGGGAGCTATCACATGCTATTCCTCACATCTATCTATAGTCGATTTCTCCGTTCAAGTCTCTCCATTTGGTAAAATTTTGGTCTTTCTTACTCCCTCAACTTTTCTAGGGTATTTGGTGGGAATGCAATTAGAGAGCTTTCAAAAATTATAAGCATGATCATGAGTTTTTCTCATCCAAGGCTCTAAGTGCCACTATGGAGAATGTGTCCTACTACTTCTCAAATTTAAAGGTTGACCTTATTGATGAGTCTATTGTGGAGAGTAGGATTGGTTTTTGTGTTGATTATCAGATGGATGGTTCTCCTCCTCCTTCTGTGCTCTCTTCCATAGCTTGGTCCTCTCCTTTGAGGGATGGATTAATCTAAATTTATAAAGTGCTTCCAAAGGCAACCCAAGACCTACTATTGTTGGTGGTTTGATTCACAACTCCAAAAGGGAGTTGATCGATGCATATGCCAAAAATATCTCTACCTAGATATCGCATTTTGATGAAGCAAGGGCTCTTTTTCAGGGGTTGCTATTGGTGGAATCCTTTGACTTACATAAGATCATTGTGGAGGGGAACTCTTTGAATATTATGAATATTGTCAAATCCTCTAGCAAACCCCATTTTGATCATCACTAATGTTATAGCTGAAGCCATTAGAATTTTAAAGTAGAGAAGGGAGGTTCAAATTCAACACATCTTCCAAGAAGGCAACAAAGCAACATATTTGATGGTAAACTTGGGACTTTATCAACATGGTATTTAGGTCTGGATGAATAATTTTCTCCAAAATATTTAGAATTTAATAATTGATGATCATGGATAGCTATGATTTTTTGTGTTGGGCCTGGACCTAAAATCTTTTTTTTCCCCTCCCTCGAGTTCTCAGTTGTTACCGTGTGATTGTGTTGCTACACTATGGGTGTCCCCCTCTTATTGGTGTGCCAAAGTGTGATTCTGTTTGGCAATCCTCGTATTTTTATGTCAATCTCCTACTTGTAGTCGATGCCAAATTGTTTGGTCAACTTTTAATTGATCTTAATCAGATTCAGTGGATGGGTTCCTAGCTAAAAAGGTGTTCAAAGGTGCGGTTGAACCTGATGATGTTTTTGTTGCATGTCCTTCCGTGTTCTCAACCAAGTCTTTTTCAATAATGATGGTCATTTGGATAGTGTAATTGCAACTTGTTCTTTGGTGGCCCTTGCTTCCTTGGATGTGCCTTCTCTTTTGTTATTTCTAGTTGAGAAGTACTCTAGGCTCATGGGTTTGCTTTGAAGGTGGTGTTTTCTTTCATCATCGAAATTCGATATGTGGTCAATCAACAGATGGATCTGAAAACTCTGAATTAGCTCTGTAAAGGAGTGTCCTTTTGGTTTTTTGTTTCATTTGGCTAATAGTCCTTTGTGCCTTCTTAACTCTCTTCTTTTTGTTCTCTTGAACTTGAATCTTTGGTTCATTTTGTTAAGCATTTTTTCCTGATATATGTTTCTGAGTTTAGCGCATTCTCATACCCTATCTCAATTTTGTTGTAATAATTTTGTGAACCCTTAAAATGCCTACATTTACCTAATACAAAAAATAATAAATAACTTTACCTTTGTTACAGATTTTGTAAGTGGTTATTTATATATGCTGTCTATATATATTGTTATCCATATATGATGTATTTTATCGTAGTTATTGCCTTTGTCTCTCATTATTTAGTATTATTGTTTAAAATCAAATTTTAATATTTTTATTTTATATATATTAATATTATTTTAAGGTTTTTTTTAATGTTTTTTTAATACATTTGTTTTCGAATTTTGGACAAATTATTTCTGAATCTTTTCATTGGGTATACGGTATTAATAAACATTAAAACTGATATTTTAATATTTAATTCATAAATAACAGCCCATAAATCTGGTTTCACATAGCTCATATTCGTCTTTTTACTCTTATAAATAGTATTGGTGGAATTTACTCCATCACCTGTCTCACGCACCAACACCCATTCTTAATGCTCATAAACCCACATATTTTAACAATGCGTGGACGGTTTACTTGCCCTTGGAAAATAATAGATAAATAAATTATTTGACTGCTAGTAAAACATGGTAATTTTGTTCGGACGACAACGTTGCACTCGCTTTCTAAAACGATAACTACGCGATTGGAAGAACAGACTCGCTTCTTAAACCAGCACGGTTTTTGCATAGTCCATCAATTTATCATCATCAGGCAGCGTTGATTTAACCACTTCGTTAGTCTGCAAATTCTGCATCCATCTCTGCAAGCATGGGCAGTTATCACTCTTAGGCATCTTTAAACCCAGCAACTCTTGTGTCGGACCGAACCACGCCATAGAAGGAGTGAAAAACACGTCCATGTATTTCAGGGTTCTCCCATCGTAGAGAAGCCCTCTCTCCTCCACCACTGCCAGTCCCTCCTCCATAGTTATTCGCATTTGGGCATACTCCTCCTTCATCTTCTTCATCACGCTCACATTTTCTTCCGCGCTCTTCAACTTAACAGTGAAAAGCTGACCCCGTACCTCCGCAGTCTGAAAACCAGATAAACAATGATTTCATTACTAACTCTGTGAGAGTAATAATTTCTTGCAGAATAGCGGTAGCTGTTGTTTTCCATACCTTTTTGTCAATGAAGTCCGACCACAAGAGCACGACGTAACGGTCGTATGGATCCTCGGGTAGCAAGCAGGGGAAGTAGGCCACGCTTCGTCTATGTATTCGATGATATATCGAGACACGCAGATGGGTTTCCTGTTGTGGATGAGAACGGCAACCTTCTTGTATACGGGATTGCTGGCCAGTAAGAGCTCGCTCTTATTACTAAGGTTTTCTTCAACGTATTGGAAGGGGATGCCCTTGGCTTTTTAGAGGCAACTCTACCCTCTTCCCGAATCCGCTTGCCCAGAAACTCGGTAACTTGACATCCTCCATTGCAGTGATCAGTGTTCTGCGTAAAGGGCTTTTCATGTGCCAATGGCTTCTACTCTGAGATTTGTTATATAGCCCGCTCGGAAATGGACTTGGTCAAGTCTTGAACTTCAGGTCGGCTAATTATGGATTAAATAATGCAGAGTATCCGTCCGTTGCCTTGCAACGCAAGGAAACCTCCACCGTCGAATTAAAGAAGGAGGAAAAACTTCACACAGCCTACTCTTCATCCAAAATGAATAGCGCGCTATTTTACAGTATTTTATTTGTCCTTCTTCAATTGCCAAGAGCTTGGCAACATCAGCGTAGAGCACGTCACACCCATATCAAGGAAAATCTATTATAATGTACTAAATGTGCAATTTACTATTATTTAAGATACAGATGAGCTTGAGGATCATCAATTGATTAAGGTGACACGTTAAAAGTGACCCCACTCCGAATGGTGTGGCTAAATTTGTGTTCGATGATCTTGATGTTCTTTCTTTTTCTTCTCTTCCCGAAATGGTTCCAGAATCTAATTCATATTAGGATTTTTTTTTTAAATATATTTCATATTAATTTAAAAAATAAAGATTATTACCGTGGTTTATTCTTTGATTGATAAAGTCAATTACATTCGGTTCATTTTTTCCTATTTGATAGTTGCTTTCATGTTAAATGTGAATTTAAAATCTACGATGGTTCTAAAGTTTTTAATATTTGAATCTTAGATAAAAAAAAATGGTTTTTTTATAATCATTTATTTAGAGATGATAATGTTTTATTCATCAAATTAAAGTTTTTTAGAATGACTAATGTTTTGATCACCAAGCATCAAGGCATACAAAATTCCATCCACACTTGGGATTAGTTGGTTACATCCTCAGAGGCTACCTTCTATCCATTTAATTATGATGATGATTTTTTCAATCAGTGGTTTCACTTGAGTCAAGTGAGCCAAGCCTATGTGCAAGATTATGTTTATCAATTCAACAGGTTGTGCATTTTTCTTTGCATACCAAATCTTAAATCGACTTTCATTGCAAAGTTTAAAAGTGGACTTCAAACACATTGGTAAAAGGAATTGAAATACACTTCATGTATAATAATTAATGTGGTTTTCAATTAGGCACGACTCATGGAGGAGAATCTTGCAACCCAAATCAGTTAGTCCTGACACTCTAACCCACCAAGAGGTCCTAATTCGATGCCTTGTTAGCCACAATATGTATTGAAGAGATATACTTCTTTCTCTCTATCTTATTCCTCCTCTCTCTCTCCTCCTTAGTTTTTTACTTCTCACAAGAATTCTCTTCCTCATCTTCTGTTCATTGTAAGTAAGTTTCAAATAGTTTTTAACCATTGTGATAGGAAGGGATATAGTATGTCTTAATATCATTAATTTTAGAAAAAAAAATTCTTATAGTCTCAATATGGAGGAACAAATTAAAAATCCATTAAGACATCAAGAGAGGATAAGACATATGAGGAGTTAAGAGATTGAATTAATAAAGTAACCTTAACAAACCATCATTCAATAATAGGTGATCATGATAATCTATTCATCATGCATGCTCACTTAACTTATAATGTTTCTATTGATTTTATCATTGGTAATGGCTTGTAAAATAACTTGATCACAAATTCTATTATTTAAAAATTATAGCTCTTGAGAACACCACATCCTCATCCATACTCACTAAAATAGAAGGATAGTGACACTAGCTACAAAATCACACACACTTGTACTATGAATTTTGCTTTTGGTCCTAAATTTATGGATAAGGTAACCTATGGTGTGACCCCTATGGATTATTATAGTTTATTTCTTTGGAAACCCTATTAATATGATAGGAAAACTCACTTTGATGCATACAACACTTACACACTACAACATGACAATAAGACCTACCTCATCATATATACCAAGCACACCAAAAACTTGATACTTAGTTGTAAAAAAATAAGAAAACTAGTCAATTAAGCATAGGCACTTGCACTCATCTTCATACAACCACATTATGAGTACTTGTGAGAAAAAACACTAAGTTCACTTTGCCAACTAACACTTGATAAATTATTGCAAAACTACTCATGTGTGTTTTAGAAGCCCTCAACATTGCCCTAGATAGAACAATTAATCATAGCATCAATCAAGCATAGGAACTTGCACTCATCTTCTTACAACCATATTTTGATTAATTATGATAAAAAATTAGTAAGTCCACTCTACCTTCTACATTTGATAAATTATTACAAAACTACTCATGTGTGTTTTAGAATCCCTAAACATTTCCCTATATAGAGCAATTAATCATAGCATTGACATCGTTCCTACACCACTTCTTCCTAATGCTCCCATGTATAGGCAATCATTCCTTCAATATGATAAAATTAAGAGGTAAATCTAGGACCTATTGGACAAAGGGTTGATTAAACCTAGTACATCCCCTTGTGCCTCCCATTTTCTACTTGTACTAAAAAAGGATGGTACTTGGATGCTTTGCATTGATTTCAAGATATTTAATAAAATAACAACAAAAATCATTATCCACTTCCCTACATTGACAAACTCTTGGACCAACACCAAGGTGCGTAACTCTTCACCAAGATCAATCTCAAAAGTAAATATCATCAAGTTTTAATTTAAGCCAAGGACACATGGAGGACTACATTTAAAACTAGGATGGGTCTCTTTCAATGGCTTGTCATACCTTTTGGTCTCACAAATACTCCTACCATCTTCATGAGACTCATGAATGAAGTCTTTAGGTATTTTTTGGATAAATGTGTAATTATATACTTGAATGACATTCTTTTTTTCTCTTACTTAGAAGCTTCACCTTGAACAAGTTCTTTAGACCCTTCACAAGAATCAAATTTATGGCAACCTTATCAAATATTCATGTAAACTTCTATTTCCTATATTGGATTTGTAATCAATGAACATGGCATTTAGGTGGATCCCATTAAAGTTGGCATTCTCTCCAACTAGCCAATTCCTCCTATTGTCATTGACTTACAAAGTTTTCTTGGAATATTTCTATCACAAGTTCATTCCTGGTTATTTTGCCATTCTACCCCTTACACTAATTTACAAAAGCAAAAGTTATATTTTTTTGGACACAAGACCATGCTCATGTATTTTCTTCATTTAAGGAGAAGCTATGTTCAACCCTTGTTCTTGTCATTCTTGATCTCTTGTATCCTTTTGAAATCAAAATAGATGCATCAAAGTTTACCCTTAGCATCATGTCTAAACAAAATGATCATCCAATCATCTATCATTCTACAACTTTCTCAACTACAAAATAAAATTAGTCCAAAATGATAAGGAGTTATATGCATAAGTACAAGCAATCAAGTATTGACAATATTATCTTCTTAAAAAGGAACCATTTTTCACACTAACCACTTACCTCTCTAGTTTCTTCAATCATAAAATAAGATAAAAAAGGCTTATCACATGAAGTAGACCTCATATTTATAATAATTTTATTTGATCATCAAGTACAAAAAATTAGTAAAAATACAATGGTATATTGTTTGAGTCACCCTCCTACAACTCATGCCATGATTGTTGCAACCAACTCACACATAAGTTTTCACACTTGGCCTTTGTAGTATGCTCATAATCTAAACTTTACATAGGTTTTCCAACACCTTCAACATCCTCCCTTTTCTAGATTAAGCCCTTTTTAGGATTACCACATCAAAGAAGGGTTAATCTATTGGTTGGATAAACTTTGTGTACCTCATGAACATCGGTTGTCTCTTATTAAGTAGGTACATTCTACACTTTATGGTGGATATTTTGGCAAGCAAAAATCCTTCACCACTTGCAGTGTTTCTTTTATTGTCCTCATATGTAGTGACATATTATGAGATTCCTAAGATAGTGTGTTGTATGTTACCATTCTAAGCTAGCCAATAGGAAATCAAGCCTCAACAAGCCTTTATCCATTCCTTCTTGTTCTTGAGAGATCATCTCCATAGACTTGGCTAGTGGCTTCCCCATGACAATCCATCTACATGATTATATTTTTGTAGTTGTGGACCATTTTAGTAAAATGGCTAAGTTCATCCCATACCTTAAGACCAATTATATAATAGACTTAGATCAATTTTTTTGATATTTTCTACTATTATTTTGATCTTCTCACCAACACCATGTCTAACTATGATTCCTATTCTAAAGGTCATTTTTTGGCACTCCTAATATTGTTATGTCTTTGAGTTCTTCTAAAGAAAGAGGTAGCTTTTTTATTTCTCTAGTTTTACTTTAGATCATAATAAAAAATATCAAACAATTAAGATAAAATATTTTCTAACTGAAATAAAACTAAAATTAAAATTCATGTTGATAGACACGAGAATCAATAACTTAAAAGGGAAAATAAATAAAATAAAATAATTTTTGGTTTAAAGCATTGAATAATTTATAGCAAACCTACAAATCACGAGTGCATAAGATTTGATAAATAAATAAACTGTATGACAAACATAATAACAATAATTACATGAATAAAAATAACATAAAAATCATTCCAAAAATAACAAATAATGTTTGTTTTATATATATATATATATTTTATTATTGTCCGGTGTAACTTATTGTAGTTATTCCTTTATCTCTAATATTGTGTGTTATATTTTTAGGTTTATTTTTTTAAGTGTTTTTTCGTTGTTATTTGTTTTCCAGTTATATATTTAAATTTTCGGCAAATTCTTTCTTTAATCTTTTCATTGCATGTACGGTATTAAGGAAACAGTAAAACTGTTTTTTATAAATGTTGTTTGACATAACTCATATTTGACTCGGTGAAATTAATTTTTTTAGTTAGTTGGTTACAATAATATTATTTTTAATATCTTTCAAATGTAGAGTTAAATCATAAAGTTACATCCACCAAATTAAACTTGTGTTTATACGGGCTACATCCACCAAACTTCTGGATTTTGTACCATCGTGTCATCATCGGGCACACAAAGGATTTAGATCAAACTACTACCTCTACAACAGCTTTCCCAAAGTTTAAACCTGAATCTTTCTTGATAAATACCCAACTAAACTACCAACCTTTAATAAAATTTATTAGAACACTTTATTCTCCTAATAAGCATTAAAAAAATTTAATGCTCATACTACCTCACATTACCTGCCCTTCTAAAAGGATAGAAAAATTAGTTGACTGCTAGTAAAACATGCTAATTCTGCACAGAAAACTACGACAAAGCTGCACTCGCTTTCTAAAACCAAAACTACGCTATTGGAAGAACAGACTCTCTCCTTAAACCAGCTTGGATTTTGCATAGTCCATCAATTTATCAGCATCAGGAAGCGTTGACTTAACTACCTCGTTAGTCTACAAATTCTGCATCCATCTGTGCAAGCGTGGGCACTTGTCACTCTCAGGCATCTTCAAACCCAGCAACTCTTGCGTTGGACCGAACCACGCCATAGAAGGAGCGAAAAACACGTCCATGTATTTCAGGGTTTTCCCATCGTAGAGAAGCCCTCTCTCCTCCAGCACTGCCAGTCCCTCCTCCATAGTTATTCGCATTTGGGCATACTCCTCCTTCATCTTCTTCATCATGCTCACCTTTTCTTCCTCGCTCTTCAGCTTAACAGTGGACAGATCACCCCGTGCCTCCGCAGACTGCAAAACCAAATAAACAATGATTTCATTACTAACCCTGGCAAAGTAATAATTTAATGCAGAAAACCGGTAGATGTTGTTTTCCATACCTTTTTGTCCATGAAGTCCGACCAGAAGAGCACGAGATAACGGTCGTATGGATCCTCGGGTAGCAAGCGAGGGGAAGCGTGGCCCGAGATTCGCAGATGGGTTTCCCCTTGTGGATGAGAACAGGGGCCTTCTTGTAGACGGGATTGCTGGTCAGTAAGAGCTCGCACTTATTACTAAGGTTTTCTTCAACGTATTGGAAGGGGATACCCTTGGTTTTGAGAGCCAGCTCTACCCTCTTCCCGAATCCGTTCGCCAAGAAACTGAGTAACGTGACTTCCTCCATTGCAGTGATCAATGTTCTCCGTATATGGCTTTTCATGTGCCGATGGCTTCCACACTGAGATTTGTTATATAGCCCGCTAGACTTGAACTTCGTGGCGGTTAATTGTGGATTAAATAATAGGGTGGAGATTTGAACCTGGGACCTTCTTAATACAAAGTAGGGTGAAGATTTGAACCTGGGACCTCCTTAATGCAAAGTAGGGTGAAGATTTGAACTGAGACCTCCCTTGGAGGATTGCCCTCTCCTCTCCAATTCACCTACAACACCTGTTAATTATATTGGATTTAATATTTAAATAAATTATTCAATATTTTAATATTTTAAAATTATATATATATATATATATATATATATATATATATATATATATATATATATATAAATTAGAAAAAATATAAATTTTAAAATTTATGTTAATTATATTGGATTTAATATTTAAATAAATTATTCAATCTAATATATGTTAATATTTTAAAATTTATATATATATATATATATATATATATATATATATATATATATATATATAAAATAAATTAAAAAATATATAAATTTTAAAATTTATGTTAAATGAAATACTTTTTTATAACTCATATGACCAATAAATCATAAGTTAATAGCAAGCATATAATAAAGAATATTTTAAATTGCTGTCATTTTTAAACTATTTAAACTATTTAATTAAGTTTTAATCTTGTATTTATTTAAATTAAAGTAATATGTTTAAAACAATATAAATTTTTAGATTAAAATTTATATTTAAAATAAATTTTTTCAAATGAATTATATAAAACATAAATGGGTTAATTTTATAGATTTGTTTTTGGTGATATATTTAATTGGAAAGTTGACGTATTTAATTTAATTTTTTTTTTTTTTTGACAAGAAGGGACACTCAAGAAAAAAACACAAAAAGAATAAAAAAAACATAAACCACACAGAACAAACAAAAAAAAAACATAGCAAAAGACAATTAAAAAACACACAAAATAAAATAAAATAACAAAAAAACAACACGAAAATACTAAACACACAAAAAAACCATAAACATAGCAAAACAAAACACTACCAAAACAAAAACAACAAAAAGAAACAAATACACAAACACAGGAAAAACCACAAAAACAACAAAACAAAACAAATCCAAAACAGAAACAACAAAATGAATCAAAAACACCACAAACAAAATAAAAAAAAACAAATGCAACAAACACTAGGACAAATGAGCTAATGACCAATCAAACAACAAATAATAACACTAAAAAAAAACCAAAGCTTAACAAATTAAAAAAACATATCAGAAATTGCTTACCCAAATAGCCAAAGCTTCCAACATTGCCATAAAGAGATTGACTATAAACCTTAGGATTATGGCATCCTTATCCTTTTATTTGTATTTTTCTTCATTCTAGTTGGGACTATAGGTTGGTTACTTGGAGCCACGACACTACTATTGAAATTTGTATGGTTTTTTTGAGGATGTATTTTATTTCTAATTTGAATCTTTCCTTTTGTTTTGCACTTGGGTTGGTTTTCTACATTGTAATTTATTTTCCTTTACTCTTATTTCTCAGCATCAAGGCAAGCTCTTTTACTAATTTCTCATCTTACAATCCTTCATGTTCCCTCTCTTCATCAAATTGTGTTTCCATAATAATTGTTTTCTATTGACAATATTCATCATCTACTTGCTCATCCATGGACAGAATTTCAAAGATGTTAGGTGAAATAAATGTTCTCTCTTTTGTTGCTATTTTTTTCTTTGTGTTTTTTTTGTTTAGGGATTTGAAACCCTACCAAGTCTCCATCCTATTTCTCTTTGTTCGGGACTTTATGTGGACAATCCTTGGCTAAATGGCCATATTCATGATAAATTTTACATCTAAATAGAATATTTTTATAATATACTACTTGCTCCCATATTTCTTTCACATATTATAAAGTAATCTTCTTTGGAAGCGGTTTGTCAAAATCAATAAAAACACAAATCATTGCATAAATCATATTCTTCAATTGTTGGGCGCTATGAGAAGTCATCATGTAAACTCCTAAAGAATTTCAATTTGTTGGAAATATCTTTGAATGTCAGTTTTTTATCAGAATACCAAATACACAAACTCAAACAGTTGATGTCATTTCTTCCTCAACTTTGAACTTTGTATGCCAGGGCTTCATGAAAAGCCCTGCCCTACCAAAAACCATGGCCCCCGTGAAAAATGTTTTCCCTATTTTTTTCATTAACAAAAAAAATAAGAAAGTATAGTGTAAGTAAAAATTTGGAACTTACCATGCTCCAATTTTTGGTAGCTCATTGCTTGAAGGTAGCAAGAGTCTTTTGAAATCCCATGAATCCTTTCCTCTCTATCGCATCTACTCTTTCTTAGGTGGTCCTCCATGGATTGCTTCTTTAAAATTATTTTTTGACTCAATGCATGCATATTTGTTGAAACCTTTGAAATTAAATAAACCCTACTTTCATCCAAGAAAACAAACCCTAATTTTATTCAACACAGACTCTCACACAGAGACCGTATGACTAGGTCCGCATCGCATGAAACCCTAGGTTCAAATTGGTTTGCACATCTGTCCGTACGGCTTCAACCATTTGAAATTCTGCAAATTCTGCATCCATCTGTGCAAGCATGGGCACTTGTCACTCTTAAGCATTTTTAAACCCATCAGCTCTTGTGTCGGACTGAACCACGCGATAGAAGGAGCGAAAAACACGTCCATGTATTTCAGGGTTTTCCCATCGTAGAGAAACCCTCGCTTCTCCAGCACTGCCAGTCCCTCAACCATAGTTATTCCCATTTGGGCATACTCCTCTTTCATCTTCTTCATCACGCTCACCTTTTCTTCCGCGCTCTTCAACTTAACAGTGAAAAGCTGACCCCGTACCTCCGCAGTCTGAAAACCAAATAAACAATGATTTCATTACTAACCCTGGCAGAGTAATATTTTCTTGCTGAATAGCGGTAGATGTTGTTTTCCATACGCTTTTGTCCGTGATGTCCGACGAGAAGAGCACTGGGTAACGGTCGTATGGTTCTTCGGGTAGCAAGCCAGGGGAAGTAGGCCACGTTTCGTCTATGTATTCGATGATATATCGAGACTCGCAGATGGGTTTCCTATTGTGACGAGAACGGGGACCTTCGTGTATACGGGATTGCTGGCGTGTAAGGTTTTCTTCAACGTATTGGAAGGACATGCCCTTGGCTTTGAGAGCCAGCTCTATCCTCTTCCCGAACCCGCTTGCCCAGAAACTGAGTAACTTGACTTCCTCCATTGTAGTGATCAGTGTTCTGCGTAAATGGCTTTTCATGTGCCAATGGCTTCTACTCTGAGATTTGTCATATAGCCCGCTTGGAAATGGACTTGGTCAAGACATGAACTTCAGGTCGGCTAATTTCTGGGTAGCACGCTATTTTAGCGTATTTTATTTATTTATTTATCCTTCTTCAATTGTCAAGAGCTTGGCAGCATCAACGTGAGCACGTCACACCCATATAAAGGGGAAACCTATTATAATTTACTAAATATGCAATTTACTATTTTTTAAGAAACAGATGAGCTTGAAGATCATCAATTGATTAGGGTGACACGTTAAAAGGGACCCCACTCCGACGGGTGTGGCTAAATTTGTGTTCCATGGTCTTGATGTTCATACTCTTTATTTTACTTCTCTCCCCGAAATGGTTCCAGAATCTAATTCATATTAGGATTTTTTTAAATATATTTCATATTATTCTTTAAATAGGTTAATTTAAAAAATAAAACTAAAAACATTCAAATTCAAGTCTTAAAAAAGGTTTATATATATATATATATATATATATATAACTATCTATTAATTAAGTTGGAACTAAAATATTTTTTAAAACAAATAAATTTATCCATATAACTATCTATTAATTAAGTTGGAACTAAAATATTTTTTAAAACAAATAAATTTATCCATATAATCTAATACTAATTAGTGGAAATTTTAAAATTAATTATTATAGTAGTCTATTTTTTAATTGAGAAAGTCAATCACATTCAGGTCCACTCTTCTCCATCTGATAGTCGCTTGTCAAAGTTAAAATCTATAATGGCTCTAGGAATCCTAAAGTTCTTAATAATTTGATTCTAAACATGAAAACTTTGGTTTTCTTATAGTTATTTTTCTAGTAATGATAAAGTTCCTAAAGTCCTTAATAATTTGATCCTAAACATGGAAACTTTGGTTTTCTTATAGTTATTTTTCTAGTAATGATAAATTTCCTGAAGTCCTTAATAAAGTTCCTAAAGTCCTTAATAATTTGGTCCTAGACATGGAAACTTTGGTTAACTTTGGTTTTCTTATAGTTATTTTTCTAATAATAATTTGATCCTAGACATGGAAACTGTAGACACCAAAACAACACCAATCCGATTATGTGACTGCAAACACTGATCGCTTTGACACACACAGCCCCAAGGGCAGCCCCCAGAGGTTAAACAATGGTCCTAACCACTCTCACAGTAGTTTTGGAAGGCCAGAGATCAGTTTGGCACCTTCAGGCACTTTGCTCAATATCCGTTCCACCCTGGAACGAATTCAAACTGGGATTCGCCCCACCCAGGGACGAATTCTGAATTCGCTCTAGGGTGGGGCGAATTGCAGGTTTGACGGGCAAAAAGTCAAATCTTGACAAATGGCAGCTCAGATCCGCCACTCAACGCTTCCTTCATCGCATGGGAGTATGGGTGAGCGTTTTCGAGCGTTAGAGGCATTTGCAAGGTCAGTCATGAAGTCCCAATTCAGGGAGGAATCTCCTTCCCCTTGGGAGGGCATGGCTGCCATGTGGCGCCTCTGCATGCCCATTTCAAGAGACCTCCAGGTCTATAAATTGGTGAGTTTCCTCACCCCAAAATATACAGAGAAGGAGCATTTTAGAGCAACGAAGTGCTGCCATTTTATTTACACGCCTCACACCTTTTGGATTTGCGCCTTTCACATCCTTGATCTCCTTTAGAGGGGAGGTCATTGGGTGACTATTGGGAGGACGAATCTTGAGCCCAAAACCCGACATTTGGCCACAATATCCCACCCAATTTGTCGACAATACCTCGCAAGGGATTTTGGACCCATCCCAAGTGGATTGGTGCCGAAATCAGGCCCCAAACGGTGGGTGGCCCGCTAGGGCGCCCCACACTGCTACAGGCCTAATCGCCCTTTTTAGGAACGATTGGGAATCTATAGCAGATTTTGCTTTCTATCATTTTCATTTCTTGCATTTGATTTCTATGATGCTTAGATAGGTTGTCATTTTGATTTCATCTCTCACTTTGATTAAGTTTGACCATTATTTCTATCATTTGTTCGCCTCCACTAACTTGCAGAGAGCACCATTGAAATCTGGGTGTTAGAGGCCAAATTGGGAAAATCCGACCATCTGGGTCTTCCCAAAATGCCCCCAATTAGCTAACCCCAAGTTTGTAGGTCTTTTGGAGCTTCCTAGGTAGGACATTGGGACAGTACCTTTTCGGCACTTTGTTGTAGGTGAATTCGTCCCACCCCGGAGCGAATTCAAATCGGTGAGGAATTTCCTGACTATTATTTTTGTAGTGCCCTCCTGGTGATGTCTTGATGCCCCTATCAAATTTCTAGAGCATTTGGATTCATTTTAGTCATAGTTTAATTCATTTTTCTCATTCACTTATCGTAGGCTTGGGGATTGCATGCTTTGTTTCATCCGCAGGTGCTACTAACTATTTCTTGTTCCCTTGAACATAGGATCAGAACATTGGAGGAGCAGCAAGGAATCAAAATTCATAGACACAAGTGGCGGTGACATTTTGGTCCGCCCATCTTACATGTGGGCACGCGGAAGAAGGAAAGGCACCCATGGATGTAACAAGAACGCATGCTTAAACGCTCCTAGCCCTTGGAAAGGGAGGATGCGCATTGTAACCGAGTTTGAAACATATCAATAAAAAGGGTTGTCTTCTTTATTCACTTGTGTTTCATTTCGATTCACTCATGCCTTTCTCTCTTTTCATGCACTTTCAAATTCCTAGGATTTAGCGTTGAGTTCGGTTTTTTTGTTTGCATTTCGTATTCGCTTTCCTTTTTGCTTCCGTATCCTCATGATTTCAGTGGTGATCATGGTGGGACCCTATCCTCTACATTTTTGGATCAGAAATTTGATCAAAATTTACCTTGCTTGCAGGTATCTCTTTTTTTGGAACGCGGGACTACTGTTCGTTCCAGTCTGTGGCGAACACAGAACTGTAATTCGTCTCACCCAGGGATGAATTGGAATGCGCCCCACCCTGGGATGAATACAGTCCTATAATTCATTCCACCCCGGGATGAATTCCAGTCTATGAAGTTTTCGGGCAGAAACTCAGGACCGACAGATGCGGGCAGAGAAGAGGTAAGGATTCTGCATTTTCTCTATCATTTTCTGTTCAGTGTTTCTTTTTTTTGGGTTATTTGTTTGCTTAGGGAAAGTTTTCTTTTTGTTGTTTGCTTGTTTCCTTTTGCAAAATAAAAAGAACCCCACACACCACGTGGCAACTTAAAAACCAAGGCGCTGGTCGTAAAACCCCAGCCCTTGATCAAGACCAACGGTGGATTTCATCACCACCTTGGCTTGAATTTTGCATCCATTACCCCGATCGCAACTGTTGCTAGACGTAAATCCTGATGAAAGCTGACCGAGTGTAGCTGGGGTGATTCCCAATGCACGAGGATAAGTCTTCTATGGTAGGTGTCATAAACAGGGTGATTCCCCTTTCGTACCGCCTATGTTCCATGTACCATCTGCTCTCACGTACCTATAGTTTCCCTCACGTAAGGGCGGGTATATAGAGAGGTTGGTATATCGGCCTGGCAATGGTATATCGAAGGGGCGACCAATTTTGGGAGTCATAAGAGCCCTCATTTTGCATTTAAACGTTCTTTAAAAACCTTCAAAACAAAAAAACAAAAACAAAACAAAAATCAAAACACACTAAACCAGGTTTAGGACACACTCTCAATATTTAAACGAGATAATCACTGCTTGTGTGTGTGTGTGCTCATTTCTGTTTAGTGTAGCATAAAAAATCATAAAAGAGATAAAAAAATCTACATAGCTTGTAGGAGAGCACCACCATGGTGTACACACGTAGCCAAGCCCAATCAAGGGCGAAAGCTACGGAAAGTGTACAAGGGGGCACAAGTCGCCTCCGCTACAGCACCAAGGACTTGGTCATACCGCCTTGGCGGCCCGACCCGCAAGAGAGTCCGCATCAGTCCATGTCAAGATGGAACTATAGGGACACCCCTTTGAGGGACACGCCCGTTCATCATAGCCCCTTTCAGGAGGAGTCCTTACACGTGGCACTCAACATAGACAAGAAAGCTCCCTTAGAAGCTCGATATGAGTGGCCACCGTGCGATGAAGTGCTAGAGCGGCATAGTTTCCATGAGGAGAGGCCACATGATGATGGCCTCCCCCCTTTGCCCCCCATCACTGTTAGAACCAATAGACAAAATCCAGAGCGTAAGGCTCTTCAAACCGGGTGAGCTAACTCTGCCCACCCCTTTCACACATATGAAAGGGAGCACGAGGAAGATGATTACATTCCTCAAGAGCAATATACAGTGCGGGGGCCATGCGCTTCTGCACCAGCTAGATACCATGATCACCCACTGAGGCCAGAGCCTCGGGTGAATGCCGCCAACCTCGACAGAGGGAAGCAGCCTATTGAGATCTCGGATCATCAAGACCGAGGTAAGTGCATAGGAGAGGCATCTAGGCCTCCTAGGCTCAAGATGGTGGAGCAAATTGACCTGGCAGTCACCAGACATGCCGCCCGCCAAGCGCAAATCACGCGGCTTGAGCAAGATCAGCAGTAGCTAGAGCATTTATATCACCTTAGCAAAGAGCGCATTAGGCGCCAAACAGATGAGCTGCTCCATAACCCGGTGCCTGAGAGGGTTCCAACCCCGCGCACCCAAAGGGCGAAACCATATGAGAGGCATAATCCCTTGGTGCGAGATAGGTCTCCGTGACCTTACCAAGTGCTGCCTCCGAGACCTCCTAGACCTGAGCGGGAGGCCACTCCCCGAAACAACGATGGGTACCCTCCACGGGGACCCACCCAGGGTCATAGGTCTCATCCAGAGACTCCTCAGGAAGCTTACGAGGAGTACGAGCAAGAAGAAGAGCGGGCTAAAATGCCCTACCTAGGCGGAGGAGTTGCCATCTGGCCACCCCTTCAGAGGCCTCAAGTCTCCCACAACCCACAATGGGAGCAAACTAAAGAGGAAGAGATTAAATCCTCAGATGCATACAAAGCGCTGCTAGAGCGGCTGGAGTCTATGGAAACCAAAACTTTTGGGCCTCAAAAGCCCACTTTACGCCAGCTCCGTAGTCATCCTGTGCATCCGTCAGTGCCAACACCTCCTTACCCTGAGCACTTTAAGCTGCCTCAGTTGGCAACCTTTAGAGGTGAGGAGGATGCTCAAGAGCATGTGACAAGGTTCCTGAGCCAATGCTTCGGCATTCAGGACAATGATGCTTTGTTATTGAGAACATTTATAACCACATTCGTAGGCCCTACCTCGGATTGGTTTACTCAGTTACCAAAGCACAACATTAACAATTTAGATCAGTTAGTGGATGCGTTCCTCGAACGCTTCACCTTCAATACCAAGAAGAAGGCATCACTAAGTGACTTAGCCAGCCTCAAGCAGTATGAGGAGGAGACCATGGTGGCCTACGGGAATCGGTGGAGGACATTGCTCTCAAAGCTGCCCTACCTCCCTCCTATGTCCGACCTCACTCAGATGTTCTCCAAAAGTTGTTTGAGATCGATCTCTATGCTATTGCAGCTGCAACAATATGCCACCTTAGAAGAAGCTCTAGCACAAGCCAGAATTATTGAAGAGATCAAAATACAGGATGGCGAGATAGCCAAGCCTAAGAAAAAAGAGTGGACTAAAAACACTAAAGCTGGGACCATGCAACAAAAACCCATTGCGGTTAACCAAGTTGCTATCAATGTCCCTAAACCTATGCAAGCAACTCAGCCTCAAAAGGCTAATTATCAGGTAGTGCCTCCCAACAACTATGATAGAGAAAATCAGAGGCAAGAACAGGGTCAGCAGCGTCGCCCTAGGCGACAATTCACACCCTACACAGAGTCCAGGGACTCCTTGTTTGACCGCTTGTTAGCGGCAAACCTGATCAACCTGCCAGAGATTCAGACTATAGATCCCAATGCACCCAAGCCTAAGGGGTATAGAGAGGACTTGTACTACGTAGGTTCCATAGGCGGTAGGGACATGACCTAAATGCCTATTGGAAATTTAAGGGCTTGGTGCAAGACCTAATTGATAACAAGACCCTAGCGGTGGATAATCCCGTCGCACCAAGCAATCAACAAATGGAGGTCTTCAAAGACCCCTTGCCTGCTCATGCTCCGTAGGCAAAGACCCTACAAGTTAACGAGGTCACACAGAACTGCCCCATGCAGGGATACGTAGGGATGATAAGTATAGTGACTCGAAACAGGAGGTATCCGAGCATGAATGCTCCTGCGACAGCGGTAGGAGAGGTGCCAACAACTTCGCAACCACAACAACACCTTGCACAACCTCCTCCGCCTAAGCCGGTGGCCACACTTCGGACCAAACTAACTCAGAGTTTGAGGACCACCTCGGCTAGGCTCTCCATATACGAGCTTATACAACAATCTACGCCCCATCGAGAAGCTCTAATGGAGATTTTGAAAGCCATCGAGTTGCAGCCCCATGAGACAAATTCTTTCAACAACTTTGTGGGGCATGTAAAATGATGCACTGAGCCGGTCATCACATTTCGAGAAGACGAATTGAGATCAGTGACTGATGACATGGCGGATCCACCCCTGCACGTTATCGCGCGGGTCAACGGGATCCCATACAAGAGGGTGTTGATAGACACTGGCTCGTCCAACAACATCATCACAACCATGGCTCTCAAGCATCTGAAGTTGCCCGCATCTCACATCACAGCTTCCACCTACACTCTACGAGCATTCAATGACGCAATCTGCTCGACAGTCGGCACAATAGTCCTACCAATCCAAGTGGGACAAAAGACCATACCCACATTGTGCCACGTATTGGAGGGTGAGATGGCCTACAACATCTTGTTGGGCCGGCCATGGATCAGGGACATGAAGTGTGTCCCTTCGATAGCTCACCAATGTTTAAAGTATACATTTGAAGGGGAGGTGCATGTAGTCCCGACGGACTTAGAACCCTTCAAGTATTGTAATGCGGTGCAGCTGATGCCGCAATCGACCCTGCCATCAACGCATTTGGATTTTTAGTTAAATCCATCTAAACAGGGTCCGATTCCGTAGGCATCCCCATTAACAAGTTCTTCAAAATCCCAGTCGGGTTCATCTTCATCATCTGGTCCTCCACCAACGACATCATCTATGGGGGCCAAACAGAAGGACAAAGGGAAGAAACCCCTGGAAGAGGCAGAACCTTTGGAAGAGACATTGCCATCAGTATCAACTATCTCTACTGAGGAGATGCCTAGCCGGATGGAAGTCGAGGCTTCTAGCCCACCCGACATGGAGTGGACTCAAGGAGAACTTCCATTCCCTCCCCCTCAACCGCCAACGATCACCGTTGAAATGGCCAATACGGGCCTAGGGGAGTATCTGGTGTGGAATATTGTAGCAACACCCACACTAGAGTCCATGCAGGACATGGGGAGACCTCGCCTTCCCATTGGCACTATTGTTCCCCTAGGCTACCCATCGAACCAGACAAATTTTGTGTATGGGGGCCTTGATCATGGCGTTGCACCATGCACGCAAGAGGACGAAGACGAAGAGCCTTTTGCTGAAAATGTCAACTATTTGTCTAACCCAGACTTTGCTCTGAGATACCTTGGCCAATGCAATTGGCACGGATATGGGTTAGGCCGATATGAGCAAGGGATACGTGTTCTTTGCCAACCAAGATACCAAATGCCATATGACAAGTCAGGAGTAGGGTTCAACCACCCCCTCCCTTTGGACATCTTGGTGGAGAACATGCAAGGCCTAGGGATAGGCAACAAGGGGGGATTGGCATCAGATCCATATGCCAACCCTAACACCACATATACATTGAGGGATTATCTCCCATTAACGGCAATCAACCTTGTTGGCTCTAGCAATCCCTTCCCTTCGCTCGAGAGAGGAGAAAGCTCGAGAGCTCATTTTCAAGGAAGGTCTAGACAATGTCAAGAAGGGTCCTCGAAGGATGAGTCGAAGTATGAACCAACATCGTATGACCCCTTCGAATCAGATAGCGATCACTCACAGGTGATCCCCATGGATGAATATCAAGAAAGCCTCTTGACAATGTTCCCCCTGGATGCTCCCATCGAGCAAGCGCCGCTCCAAGGAAATCAAGTCCCCCCACGGAGAGCAGAACAACCTAGGTGGGACCACATCAATTTGCTTGAGCAAGGTGAGCCTTTAATGCCGCAAGCAGTCAGAGCCAACGAAGGCCTTTGGATCTTCGATAGTGATTATGAAGATGAAACAGAGATGGCATATCTTAATCACATGCGGTAGATGCAGCATCGGTGCCCCTTGGAGATTAATGACATATTTGAACAATTAAACATAGTGCCAGGGCATGAGTGGTACGTAGACCCAGCGCGGTGGGACCAAGTGTTGGATCCGCTACTCTGGGCATACGAAGAGCACCTTCCACCCAGAGACCCTATAGTGACATCAGTGCCGAGGGTAGACCCTATCTTCCTATCCGCACATAGGGCCGATCCATTCGTGCCCGTCCCTCTAGAGCCAGATCCAGAGCATAGAGAGCATCCAGGATGTCCGAGTAACCACACCCATGGTAATGGAGACCAAAATCATTTCATCAACATGATCTCCATTGACTTAACCACCCCCATCCACAATCCGGCCGATCCGACATAGTCATTGTATCTAGACATAGATGCCATAGACTGGGATCGCGTCGATTCCCCTCCATCCCCATCCGAGTACTGGCCTTTCGATGAAATGCTTCATTTTACCCCTGGGCCAACTCAGGATATCTTCCATGCTGAAGAGGGACCCGAGGTTCCTAACGATGATCTAAACTCAGCAAATGATATCCACTTGATCCCAACTCCACATCAGTTGGAAGACGGATCCCACATGTCGGTCGAGGAGACGACTGACGTAGACATCGGCTCGGATCCAATGAATCCATAGATCATCAAGCTGGGGGTAAGTTTATCCCCCGAAGAGCAAGCCGACTACATTGCCCTTCTCAAAGAGAAGAAGGAGGTTTTTGCATGGTCATACAGAGACATGTCGGGGCTAGATCCATAGCTAGTCACGCATAATCTAACGCTTGATCCGACAGTCAAGCCAGTTAAGCAGAAACTATGCAAGATGCACCCAACAGTGGCCTTAATGGTCAAAGATGAATTGCAAAAGTTGTTGGATGCACAGTTTGTCATCTGCATGGATTATCCACCATGGCTGTCCAACATGGTGCCCGTCAAGAAGCTTGACGGGAGGATTCGCATATGCACTAATTTTTGAGATCTAAACAAAGCGAGTCCTAAAGATGATTTCCCCTTGTCGAGCATCGACGCATTGGTAGACGCTACAGTGGGTCACGAAATGCTTTCCCTCATGGATGGTTTCTCGGGATACAATCAAATTTGTATCAATCCCGAGGACCAGCTAAAAATGGCGTTCACAATGCCTTGGGGAACATTTTGTTATAAGGTCATGCCTTTTGGCCTTAAAAATGTTGGCGCCACCTACCAACGTGCCATGACATACATCTTCCATGATTACATGCACAAGACTTTGGAAGATTACATGGATGATTTGTTGGCCAAATCTCTTTTGCGCCCGGATCATCTCGGTGACTTAAGCAAGATCCTCGATCACCTCATGGAGCATAAAGTCAGACTGAATCCCAAGAAGTGCATTTTTGGCATCACATCTGGAAAGCTCTTGGGTTTCATAGTCTCAAAATGAGGCATCGAGGTGGACCCAAACAAAGTCAAGGCAATCCTTGAAATGGTTCCCCCAACTACCATCAAGCAGCTCAGAAGCCTGCAAGGAAAGGTCACATCGATCAAGCGCTTCATAGCGCAGCTATCTGACAAGTGCCGACCAATGAACAAGTTGTTGCACAAGGGGGTAGCATTTCACTGGGATGACGAGTGCCAGTCAACCTTTGACGACATCAAACAATACTTGGCTTCACCGCCAGTATTGGCACCACCTAGACCAGGAGTGTCATTCTACTTATACATCTCAGCTAGCGAGGTGGCACTGGGAGCCATGTTAGCCCAGAAGAATGAACTTCATAGAGAACAGGCTACTTACTATCTTAGCCGCACCCTGGTCAGCTATGAACTTAACTATGCATACGTTGAGAAACTCTGCTTGGCAGTGGTGTTTGCTACCAAAAAGCTATGCCATTACATGCTGAGCAACAAGACGTATGTTGTGTCTAAGGAGAATCCATTATGATACATGATGAGTCATACTTATCATAGTAGTCGCACGGCGAAATGGATCATGTTGTTGATGGAATTTGACATAGAGTTTATCGGACAGAAATCCATAAAAGGTCAGGTCATAGCCGATCAACTAGCAGAGGCTCCTCTCGAAGACGACCAGCCTCTGACTATAGAACTACCCGATGATGGGGTCTTCCATGTCTCAGAATCACCAGATTTTGATGAGCCTGAGTCACAGGCTGACATAACCCTATTTTTTGATGGTTCTAAATGTGAGCAAGGTGGTGGCACGGGAATAGTATTCTTCACACCGCAGGGTGCTCCTATGCCCCTGTCATTTAAATTAAATTTCCCATGCACCAACAATAATGCAGAGTATGAAGCCTTGCTCATAGGTCTTCAGACAACAATCACCATGAACATTAAACGATTGAACATCTTTGGTGATTCGTTGTTAATCGTCAATCAAGTCAAAGGGGTATTCCAATGCAAATGCCCAGTTCTGCAGGCCTACAAAGCCCTTGTGGACAAATTCCTGGCAAAGCTTGAATGGTACGACATCGAGGCACTCCCTCGGTCATCGAACCATTTTGTGGACACTATGGCCTCTTTGGGGTCGCTAATCCCGCAAGACATTTCTGGTGATATGACCACCATTCAAGTCAAAACACTATCGCAATCAGCGATGGAGCGAGCAAGCTCTGATTTAACGCCAGGAATCCACTTGATCCAGATTGAGCCATCCATGGACAGGTTCTCTCGAATCCATGATCATCTGAAACATGCCAACTAGGGGTCCTTGTTCTCCCCTACTCCCCTTAATAGCAATACAACGCTATTCTTACAAGTTCTCTCCCACTCAGCTTTTGCTAGGGATGAACTTCAAGAGGGACTGGTTGTTCATACCATCGAGGCTTCGGATCAGCAGGATTGGTATTCCCCCATAAGGGACTACCTCAAGTTAGGTAACCTCCCGCTTGGATTGACGCATGCCACAAAATGAGCACTCAAGCAGAAAGCGGCAAAGTATGTCTTGTTAGGAGACATTTTGTACCATCGTAGCTATGAAGGAATCCTCCTTCGTTGCTTAGACCAACAAGAGTCCACTTGGGCGATCACCCAAGCACACGATGGTACATGCGGTGGCCACTTCAATGGTATGGCCATCGCAAAGTGCATCCTTCGCATGGGCTATTATTGGCCATATTTAGAGCGAGATTGTTGCATGTATGTCAGGAAGTGCATGAAGTGTCAACATCATGCTAATTTGACACATGTACCTTCCTAGGCCTTGCAGCTGATCCAATCGGCTTGGCCATTTTCATAGTGGGGCTTAGATCTCATCGAAAAGATCTCCCCTACGTCGTTTGGCCATCACACGTTTATCATAATGGCCATAGAGTATTTCACCAAGTGGGTGGAAGCGGTTTCGCTAACCTCTACGATTGGACCCCGCATTGTGGAGTTCATTTTGCATAACATCATATGTCATTTTGGTATTCCATCCAAGATAATCTCGGATAATGGGACGTCATTCAAGAACAAATATGTGCGTGCTTTGACCACAAAGTACAAAATTTAGCATAGTTTTTTGACACCCTATTATCCGTAGGCAAATGGGCAAGCAGAGGCGTCAAACAAAATGCTAGTTGCTATCCTTAAAAAGATAGTCGTAGACAGTCATAAGGATTGGCACATCCAAATCCCACTTGCCCTATGGGCTTATCGCACTAGCATTCGGACGCCCACCGGGGCAACTCCATTTTTGCTCGTGTATGGCTCCGAGGCAGTCATGCCTCTCGAGTTGGAGATTCCCTCCCTACGCATATCAATGCAAGAGTTCATCGATGATGACACTATGCGATAGGCCCGGTTAGACCAGCTTACGTTGCTTGACGAACGACGTGTTAATGCTCTCGAGCATTTACGTATCTATCAAGAGCGACTTAAGAAAGCATACAACATGAAAGTTCACCTGAGGGACTTTCGGATTGGTGACTTGGTCTTAAAAGAAAACCAACAGAACTCTAGTTTGCCATCCCATCTAAGGGACAAGTTCATGGCAAATTGGTTAGGTCCATATGTAATTGATAGCAAAATAGGACCTAGAACATACCGGCTAGCCTCTCTTGATGGAATCAAGGAACTAGAACCCTTGAACATCAGTCACTTGCGGCCATTCCATATTTAAAGGAGCCATAGCCCACCCAAAAGCTCCAAGGATTCCCATAATCGCTTGGTCAACCCAAAAAGCTCCAAGGATTCCCATAATCACTTGGTCAACCCAAAAAGCTCCAAGGATTCCCATAATCGCTTGGTCAACCCAAAAAGCTCCAAGGATTCCCATAATCGCTTGGTCAACCCAAAAGGCTCCAAGGATTCCCATAATCGCTTGGTCAAAAACAAGAAAAATTCAAAAACAATATAATCATCAAAAATAACAAAAATTTGCATCTCATTTCCATGCATACGCAACATCGTCATAACAGTACAGAGTTCTTTTGCATCTCATCTACATACTCACAAACATCAATCCCTCAAAAATACAAAAATATATAGCTGCATTAAGCATCACATCCATACAGTGCATATTTGTGGTCATACAGGTCGCAGCACCATAGACTGTCATTACTTGGCAAAAACCATCATCTTCCACATTTTTCGCTTTATCAATAGTTCATCACCTATAACCACCATTCACGTTATTCTCCCACATCATAGTCAGTTGTTTCTAATGTATCGAGAGTTTTCGTCATTCAGTCGTCATTAGCTGTCTAGCCACATACTGTACCAAGTCAGACATATTTTACGCAGGTAGAATTATACTTGGATCACACCTTGTTACGTAGCATCCCAGCACAAGTTAAAACATATAACAAAATTCCCAAGTTGTGTGAATGAAATATGAACCCTGCAAAGCAATCCAGGTCACCATAAGCGAAATGGCTATCTTGCTCATCCCCCTATGCGAATGACCCCAAAGAATGTTGAGAGTTGGCAAAAGGACAAGCATCCTCCCTACCCAATTCCCCAAGAATCCCAAGTTCTCAAAAGTTGCAAAACATCAACAATTTGCAAAAGTCAAAACTCCAAAAATTTGACATCACAACCAAAGTTTTGATTCAGAACAGTAAATACAAGCAGAGAATTTCATGAAATTTTCATTAACCGAGATTTAAAAATTGAAATACAAAAGTTATATCAAATGGCCAACCAACGTTACAATTCATCAGCTATTTTTTATTGTGGACCCGATCCCCTCTTTTCACATCATTACATAGAATGCGAAGTTCTTTCTAACCGCCCACACGAATGTTCTGTCGTCGCCTACAAAATTCTACCAGGTGTCTCCAACCAGCATGGCATGTAGGGGCAGAGTGTTCTGTAGCCGCCTGTCCATCCACCCTCTGAATCATCATTCCTAGGAGTGCTCTGTAGACACCTGCATTGCTGCCACGTGCTCTTCTGCAACGACCTCTGCAGCTACCTATCCGAGTGGAGTCATGAACGGCCTATCGTTTTCTCTCCTTCGGGCCACAAAAATGTGACGTGTCACGAAATCGTGACGTCTCTACCTTTAGCATTCGTTTTCTACCTTCGGGCCATGAAACCGTGACATGTCATGATTTCACGATGTCCTTTCCCTTTGCACTCGGCTTCTGCCTTCGAGATACGAAATTATGACATGTCACGATTTCGCGACGTCTTTTCTCCTGGACGTCTATCTGCAAAATGCGTCGCAAAATCACGATGACTCTTACCCCTGGCGCCTTCGCTCAAAATGTGTCACGAAATCATGACAACTCTTCCTCCTAGTGCCTTTGCTCAAAATGTGTCACAAAATCGCGACAACTCTGCCTCTTGGCACCTTTGCTCAAAATGTGTCGTGAAATCGTGACAACTGGTCTCCCTGGCGCTCCTCCGCAAAATGTGTCGCGAAATCATGAAAACTTTTCTCCTCGGCACTTATCTGCAAAATGTGTCACGAAATCGTGACAACTTTTCCCTTTGGCGCCTATCCGCAAAATGTGTCGCGAAATCGCGACAACTTGTCTCCCTGGCGCCTTTGTCCAAAATGTGTCACGAAATTGCGACGACTTGTCTCCCTAGTGCCTTTACCCAAAATGTGTTGTGAAATCATGACAACTGGTCTCCCTGGTGCCTTTGTCCAAAATGTGTCATGAAATCATGACAACTAGTCTCCCTGGCGCCTTTGTCCAAAATGTGTCACAAAATCACGACAACTTGTCTCCCTGGCGCCTTTGTCCAAAATGTGTCATGAAATCGTGACAACTTGTCTCCCTGGCGCCTTTGTCCAAAATGTGTCACGAAATCACGACAACTTGTATCCCTGGCGCCTTTGTCCAAAATGTGTCGCAAAATCGCAATGATTCTTCTCCTTGGAGCCCATTCTTCAAAAGTGTCACGATATCGTGATAGCTCCACCTCTTTGCGCCTTTCTCAAAAAGGTGTCACGAAATCGTGACAGTTTCGGCCCTTGGCACCTTTTCTCAAAAAGTGTCACGATATCACGACAGCTTTGGTACTTAGAGAAAAAAATATTTTTGGATGATGCAAGATTGCTCTTCCACCTTCGGATGCTCCTGCATCAGACACCCGGGGTGAATTTGAGAAGTGACCTTCACTTCTGATCTGTCTGAGGTAGACCCAGGTGATTAACCTCTGCCTTCGACAACCAAGTCGCATCTTCTATGGGCCTGCCTTTCCACTTGATCAAATATTCAGAATAACACCTATTCCAAGTACTTTGGCCCTCACGCGTATTAAGGACTTCTTCTATCTCATCTGCAACTAGGATGGCTGCTGGAATGCCCCACAAATTCGGTCTTGGTGTTGCACTGCTATCTCCTTCATGATACTCAACCAAATCTGAAATGTTAAAAATCGGTGAGATGTTAAGTTCACTCAGAAACTCCACCTCATATGCATTACCAGAATCCCATTTTCCAATGATCCTGCATGGCCCAAACTTCTTCATCTTCAACTTGTTATAGGTCTTGGCAGGAAACCTTTCTTTTCTTAGATGGACCATGACGGAATCTCCTACTTCAAACTCCTTAGCTCGACACTTCTGGTCTGCCCTAGAATTATACTGAGTATTCATCTTAGCAATGTGCCTTGTCACCTCCTCATACACTCCCTTCAGGTGTTCAGCAAAGTCTTCAACCTTAGCACTACATTTTTCTCTTGTATCCATCCTTCTCAACTATGAAGTGTTTCTTGGGTTGCTCCCATAGATTATCTGGAATGGCGATTTATTGGTGCTCCTATTGACAGAGCTATTGTAAGCGAATTCTGCCTGTGGCAAAATTAAATCCCATCCTTTGGGCTTGTCCCTGACCAAGCATCTCAATAGATTGCCCAAAATCCTATTTACCACCTCTGTTTGGCCATCTATTTGGGGGTGGTATGCAGAACTGAATTTTAAATCCGTATTCAGTTTCTTCCATAGGGTTCTCTAGAAATACCCTACAAACTTGGTATCCTTGTCCGACACAATGCTCCTTGGTAGACCATGAAGGCATACAACTTCCTTGAAGAATAAACCAGCCACATGGACCGCATCGCTAGTCTTCTGGCAAGGAGTATGCAGACTATGGAGCCATTTTTGAAAACCTATCCACTACCACAAATATGGAGTCGTGCCCCCTTTGCGTCCTGGGTAAACCAAGAACAAAATCCATACTAATATCCTCTCATGGCCTTTCAGGTACAGGTAGTGGTTGATATAAACCAATAGGCTGCCTCACACCTTTTGCTATCTGGCATATCCTACAACTTTGCACAAATTTTGCCACATCTTGTTGTAATTGTGGCCAGTAGTAATTTTCACTAACAAGGGTAATGGTCTTGTCTCAACCAAAGTGTCCGGATAAACCTCCACTATGATTTTCCTTGATGAGATTCTCCCTCATTGAGCTCCTCGAAATGCATAATTGGTTCCCCCTGAACAGCATTCCATATTGAATCAAAAAATTTAACCACTTAGTCCTGTCCAATGTAACAGGCGCAATGCGACTTTCCAAGCTTCGTGAAGTCGGGGTCCGCAGGGTATAAACCCTTGAGCTCAACAAACCCTAAAAATTCCACTTTCATTTCCATCAATAGACATTGCCTCCTACTCAAGGCATCTCGCCACTCTATTGGACCTCCCACTCGGTGCTTCAAAGACAAAGGTGTAGCTCTGCAGGAAATCCACCCATTTTAGGTGCCTCTGATTTAATTTCCCTTGGCTATTAGTATACTGCAGTGCCTGATGATCAATATACAGAACAAACTCCTTTGGCAACAAATAATGCCTCCATTTCTTTAGATCCTAAACTATGGCATAGAACTCATGATCATATACCGAATACTTCTTTCTGGAATCATTGATCTTCTCGCTAAAATAAGCAACGGGCTTACCCTCTTGGCTCAATACGGCCCCTATGGAACTACCACTCGCATCATAGTCTACCTGAAACACCTTGTTAAAATATAGAAGTGCTAAGACAGGTTGTTCTATGATCTTCAGCATAGCAAAGCTTTTGTTTGCCTCAGCTGTCCAGTTGAATTCCTTCTTGTTTCCCCTCATTGTCTCCATAAGGGATGCGCAAATGCTGCTAAAATTTATAATGAATTTCCTATAAAAATTGGCCAGACCATGAAACGATCTTACCTCAGTCACACTTCTTGGAGCAGACCATTCTATGATAGCCCCCACCTTCTTGGGGTCCATTTTGAGACCTTCTACTGAGATAACAAATCCCAGGTACACTAACTCCCTCTTCACAAAGTTACACTTCTTCAGATTTATCAGCAGCTGCTCCTCTCGCAATTTCTCAAAAACCCTCCTGATGTGCATCAGGTGTCCCTCCAGGGGTCTGCTAAAAATCAAGATATCATCTAAGTAGACAATAACAAATTTGCCTAGAAATTCCTTCAAGACTTCATTCATTAACCGCAATAAGGTACTCGGTGCATTGGTTAGCCCAAATGGCATGACCAACCACTCATATAGCCCCTCTCTGGTTTTGAAGGCTATCTTCCATTCATCCCCCTCTCTAATGCAAATCTGATGGTAACCACTTTTCAGGTCAATCTTCATGAAGTACTCAGCTCCACTCAAGCAGTCCATGATATCATCCATCCTGGGCAATGGGAATCTGTATTTGATAGTGATATTGTTAATTTCCTGAGAGTCTGTGCACATTCTCCACTCCCCATCCTTCTTGGGTGCCAGTACTACAGGTACTGCACATGGGCTAAGACTCTCCCTAATCAGTCCCTTCTTTAACAACTCTTGAACCTGCCTGTTTAACTCCTCAGTTTCTATAGGCATCATCCTGTGTGCAGCCTTATTCGAAAAGCTCGATCTAGGCACCAAATCTATGTGGTGACTGATCTTCCTAACAGGTGGTAGACCTTCAGGAACATTATCAAAAATGATATCCGGAAACTCCTCTAACAATCCCATGACTTCCACTGGAGTTTCCTTGCATTCTTCTTCCCTAACCCTAGGTATTATTGCATAGCACATATGATCTGGCTTCAGGCCATCTAAAAATCTTCTTCCATCAACTAGAAAGACTCGTGCATTGTTGCATACCTTCTCATCCGCCTCCTTTAGGGGTTTCAACTTATGGCAAACTCCATTTTTTGACAAGGAATATGTATTGGCTCGACCATCATGTACAACACTCCGATCAAACTGCCATGGTCTCCCAAGCAACAGGTGACATGCATCCATAGGTAATATGTCACATAAGACCTCATCTCGATAAGTCCCAATGTTGAACTTCACCAGGCATTGCTCACTGACCAGCACTCGATGGTCCTTTTGTAACCATGCAATCCGATAAGGATGCGAGTGTTTTCTTCTCTCCAGCTGCAACTTGATAACCATCTCCTAAGAGACCAAGTTGTCAGTGCTTCCATTATAAATGATGATGTTACAGACCTTGCCTGTGCACTTGCATCTTATGCGAAATAGGTTGTTCCTCTGATCTACCTTCTTTTCTTCATTCAACAAGACTCTTCTGATGACCATCGCTTCTCCTCGTTCTGCCTCCTCAAAGTGCTCAGATTCGACACCTTCATCTGCTACAGCAGCTCGGGCCTGACCCTCAGGTCTTTGATTTGGCCTTTCTTGATGTTGCGGGTAGTTGTATGCCCGATGTCCTTCCTCTTCGTAGTTGAATCAGGTTCCTCGAAAGACACCTCTTCCAAACCCTCGCCCAAGCCTACCTCTTCCCCTCGGGTAGTTGTTGTTCTGGTTGCGTGGGCATTGGGGATTCTCCTCTTTCTCTTCTTTCTGGTTCTGGCTACTACTTGCTTCACCAGTCTTCCTCAAATCTCTATATCTTCCTCCACTGGTCCTTCCACCAGCTCTTCCACCCCTATCCTTTCCTCTCTGCTTACCATCAAATCTCCTATTCAGTTTCTCTTCTACCTTTAATGCAAACTGGTATGCATCCTCAACTGTGCTCATCTGAACCAGACTTAGCTCTTCTTGGATGCTGGTTCTCAATCCATTGATGTAGCGTGCGACCTTCTCCTTATTTGCCTTAGAATGGCCAGTTCTAATCAAAATCTGGTAGAACTCCTCCATGTACTCCTTGACAGATTTACTTGCCTATCTAAGACTCTCCATATTTCTCAACAAATCCAACTCATAATCTGCAAGGATGAATTGCCTCTTCAACTTCTCTACCATCCTATCCCACCTGTGATATTTTCTTTTCCCCTCCTGTTTCTTTCTAGCTATACACCTTTCCACTAGATGTTAGCATGTCCCTTCAACTTTGTTTTTGCGAACCTGATCCGATTTGGGTCTGAAATATCCTCATACTCGAAGTATTCCTCCATGTCGTTGATCCAATATATCAACTCCTCGAGATTGAGATTTTCAGAATAGGTGGAGACATTAAACTTTAGCTTCTTCTCGATCTGGGATATCACCCTATATAGCCTAGCCTCTACTGGATCCAATGCTTCTTCCTCATTATATGGACCCTCTTCTTCCCAAACTTCATCTTCACTGGGTTCCTCCCTTCTTGGCTCCTCTTTTGATTTCCTCCTGCAGGGCTTGAACTTGTCGCTGCAAGGCTCTAAGATCAACCTCTGCTTCCCTATTCCTCGCACCACCATGGTTCCTTTGCAAAGGCATCCTGCTCACTTCCTCACAACCCACAACCACAATCCTGGCGCAAACTGCCTCACTGCCAGCGATCGGTTCGCACACTCAAAACCTTATGGCTCTGATACCACTTGATTCAGAATAGTAAATACAAGCAGAGAATTTCATGAAATTTTCATTAATCGAGCTTTAAAAATCGAAATACATAAGTTATATCAAATGGCCAACCAACGTTATAATGCATCAGCTATTTTTTATCACGGACCCGATCCCCTCTTTTCACATCATTACACAGAATGCAAAGTTGTTTCTAACCACCCACACGAATGTTCTATCACCACCTGTAAAATGCTACCAGGTGTCTCCAATCAGCATGGCATGTAGTGGCATAGTGTTCTACAGCCGCCTGTCCATCCACCCTCTGAATCATCATTCCCAGGAGTGCTCTGTAGACACCTACGTTGCTACCATGTGCCCTTTTGCAACGACCTCTGTAGCTACCTGTCCTAGTGGAGTCATGAATGGCCTATCGTTTTCTCTCCTTCGGGCCATGAAAATGTGACGTGTCACGAAATCATGACGTCTCTACCTTCAGCATTCATTTTTTGCCTTCGAGCCGCAAAACCGTGACATGTCACGATTTCGTGACATCCTTGCCCTTCGCACTTGAGTTCTACCTTTGAGCCATGAAATCATGACATGTCATGATTTTGTGACGTCTTTTCTCCTAGACGTCTATCCGCAAAATGTGTCGTGAAATCGTGATGACTCTTCCCCCTGGAACCTTCGCTCAAAATGTGTCGCAAAATCGTGACAACTCTTCCTCCTGGCGCCTTTGCTCAAAATGTGTCACGAAATCGTGACAACTCTGCCTCCTGGCACCTTTGCTCAAAATGTGTCATGAAATCATGACAACTGGTCTCCCTGGTGGTCCTCCGCAAAATGTGTCACGAAATCGTGACAACTTTTCTCCTCGACACTTATCTGCAAAATGTGTCATGAAATCGCGACAACTTTTCCCTTCGGTGCCTATCCACAAAATGTGTCACAAAATCGTGACAACTTGTCTCCCTGGCGCCTTTGTCCAAAATGTGTCACAAAATCGTGACAACTTGTCTCCCTGGCGCCTTTGCCCAAAATGTGTCATGAAATCGCAACAACTAGTCTCCCTGGCACCTTTGTCCAAAATGTGCCGCGAAATCGCGACAACTGGTCTCCCTGTCGCCTTTGTCCAAAATGTGTCGTGAAATCGTGACAACTAGTCTCCCTGGCACCTTTGTCCAAAATGTGTCGTGAAATAGCAACAACTTGTCTCCCTGGTGCCTTTGTCCAAAATGTGTCGTGAAATCGCGACAACTTGTCTCCCTGGTGCCTTGGTCCAAAATGTGTCATGAAATCATGACAACTTGTCTCCTTTGTGCCTTTGTCCAAAATGTGTCACGAAATAATGACGATTCTTCTCCTTGGAGCCTATTCTTCAAAAGTGTCGTGATATCGTGATAGCTCTGCTTCTTTGCACCTTTCTCAAAAAGGTGTCATAAAATCACGACAGTTTTGGCCCTTGGCGCCTTTTCTCAAAAAGTGTCGCGATATCGTGACAACTTTGGTACTTAGAGAAAAAAATATTTTTGGATGATGCAAGATTGCTCTTCCACCTCCGGATGCTCCTGCATCAATTTCATACCTCAAGAAAGGCACAAACAATAGTGATTCTCATCACTCCACATCCTAATCCCTTGCTAAAAAAAAAACAAAATAATACAAAAATAAACAGTGATTTTTGTCACTACAAAAGAGCAAGTATCCCAATACAATTGAATAAAAGAAGGGAGTTGAACTTGAATCCTTAGAACTCTCAGCATTCCTATAGGTCATGAGGCAAACCTCAGTACCGGTTTGGTTGATAGCCTATTGGTCACTGGTGGTAAACCTCCCGCATGATGATATATCTGTCACATTAACTTATTTGCAGATCAATGTTTGCATGTGGATGAGCTAGCTTATGGTATCCTACGATAGCACCATAGATTAATCTGCCTAAATACAACAAAGGAGTTAGTGGAATTAATCGGGTGATCCTTAGTATAGGTTTGGTTGACAGCCTATCTGGCACTGGAGGTATCCTGACCAACACCACATAAATGAACTCAATTGCACACACAGGGATGTGAAATAACTTGGTCCAAAACAAGTCCGATTCATACCTTGGTCAAAAGTCTTATGAGATAAAGTACAGTCATGGCTAGTTAGTAAAACATCCGAATCTCAGAAAACCTTAACTACATTTGAAACCAACTTGCTATATTTTAGTCTCGCCATACCAAAAAAAAAAAAACATGTATGCCTACAAAGCTATTCACCACAGCAATCGCCTAGGACAAAAAGCCATAAAGTTCTAAAATAGTCTATGGTGTGCCTACCAAACATCACAAATTCAATTCATCCATTCCATTTGCATATCATATCAATTACAAACATTCACATTTTAGCACAACATATGCATTCATCACTATAACTTAACATGCATACATCCATATTCATCAATAATCATGCATAAAATCAAATCATCACATGCGCATAAACAAAATAAAGTCAGTGTATATATATATATATATATATCAGCAAAAATTCCCACAGGCTACAAAGAGCTGGTCCTCTGACCCCGCACCAAAATCCAAAATCTCAAAACCCCCAAGCCTAAGGTGTCGACCACCATGATCACGCAGGATCGGTGCGACGGGAACTACCCCCCGTGGTGTGGGTCCTATGGGACCCCTCAAGGCGGCTACTACTAGCCCCCACATCATGCCTACTACCACCTCCCTCATCCAATCACCTATGACGAGATGATGTTGACTGCTCAGTATCATTGCCCCTCGTTCGGTGCGATGACCCACCTCTTGAGGGCTCAGGTAACTGCCCACCAATGCAGATAATTTCTCCCTCCATATCCATCTGATGCTGAGACCAATATAGCTCCCACAAAGACCAATCTATCTCCTATCGCAACCACTCTGCCCCCCAACGACGGGAGTAAGCTACTGCATCGTTGTGTTGCACCAGCTACGTCCGTAGGAGATCCCTCTCCTGTGCAGCGCTGGTGTCCCCATCCCCTTGATGGTGTGCAATGAATGCACTCTCCCACTCCGCCAGCTGAGCCCGTAGGAGATCCCTCTCCTACAAAGCTTCCCCCAACTCCTCATCCTGCCTTCGTAGCAGCTCCGCCAACCGTGCAATCTCTCGTGCATAGCCTAGACTCCGTGTCCTCTACTTCTGCCTGAGGTGTAGGCATATCTGGAACAACAGCCTACTCTGGCTCCCACTGCTCCGTGATGTCCTGCATCTCCAGCTGATCCGAAACCCCCACATCCTCATCCTCCACCTCCACCATATCTGCATCCTCCCGAGGAGCTCCCCAAGCATCTCCTGGTGCCTCGACACCCTCCTCACCCATGGCTGCTACCTTCGTGCCTCCCAGTGGCCCCTCTCCCTGCCATCGCCATAGTACCCACCATTGGTCGTACTCTACGGTAGTCTCGACATCATCCACATCTGGGACGTCGATCACTGCATCTGAATCCTCACCTAGTGGCGCGATGACCGGTCGATCCAGAGTCCTCTCATCCCCCCAATGTCGATAGACCATGGGCTCACCAGGCAACCCCTGGTGCACCCCAAACTATCATGTCACCCGGATGTAAGGGAAGAACTCATGCTCGGTCCCATGTCACCCAATCAGCCATCGCTCCTTGTGTACCCATCGGAGCCACTCTCCAGCCTTTGGCCAGGCTGGACAGTCCCGATAAGGGCACCAAGACACCTCCCCTGGAGTAAGCCCAGCGAAGGCATCGGCATAGTGCCCTACAACACCTACCCATCACCGAATCTATCACTGCTCCTCAGACCACCGCCACAGAGTCGCATAATTGATATCCTTATCTACCATCTCTGCCCGCATCGTCCACGAAAATCCCCCTGGTCTCTCCACCGCTATGTGCTGCCAACCCCAGCTCTGTAGTAGATAGCTACAGCTGATCCCCTTCCACCTCTGAAAGTGGACCTCATATAGCTCCCCATAGAGCTGTGCCAGCAGCGTCTGTCCCCATCTCAGGACCAAAGGCTCCTATGTCGAACACTCCACCAGCCGATAGACCACATCCAACAGGTTCCATGGGAACCTCGCACCTGATGAGTCAGGTAGCAGCATGTTGGAAATGAGGCCCATAAGCAATGCGTGCCTCACTCCCAACACCCCCCTCTCAAACCACCATCGAACCAGAATCCCGCCCATATGGCAGTCAACCTCTGCCATCTCCACTGGACCATCCACCCCCAACTCCTCCCCGTGCCCGAAGCATCATATCAGCACCGCTATCCGCTGATCCCATGGTGTCGTCCTGATTGGAAATCCATCTATCGGGATCCGCAGAAGCCGATAGACATCCTCCAAGGTCACTGTCATCTCCCTTGTTGGGAGATGGAAGGTGTTGGTCTAGGGATCCCACAGGTTGATCAGGGCCATCAGATAGGCCCGATCCCCGACCACAGGCTCTAGTCGAGCCACCTGCTTGAGCCCAAGGGCATCAAGCCACTCCCAGTCAGCCACAGTCAGTGCCCCCCACGCTTTTTCAAATGCAGTAGGTACACGATACCGACTCTTCACAACCTGCAAAAGAAAACAACACAAAAACATTAAATCAAAAAAAAAAATTCACCTAGGTTTTAACTACGTTTTCCGCTCAGTTTTAAGCTAAGTCTTGGTTTGTGTTCAGCTCAGTTTTAGGGTTTCAATTTTAATTTTGAAAAGCAACATAACAAAGAAAATTAAACAAATCACTTGTAGTTTTAAAACATATAACAAAAGCAATAACGCTAAGGAGCACTTACTGGTCTCGCTTCGGCTCCGTCGCTCAATCCGGTTTGTGCACTCATAGTGTCGGGAGAAATTCGACAGTGCTTCACTTCGTAGAATTGACCTCCTCCTCCTCAGAGCTCCAAATCGCCAGAAAAAACAAGTGCAAATGAGCCCAAAACCTAGTTTTGGCCTTTAAATAGGCTTTTTGAGCCTGTAATCGTTCCCCCTAGAATGAGCACTCTGGTTAGCACTCGTTCCACCCTGGGATGAATACTACATAGGAATTCATCCCACCCTGGAATGAATTCAGCACACAAATTTCAAAAATAGCAAAAACATGCACAAAAATGCACCAAAAGCAGCAATAAACCTATCCAATGAGAGTGCTTTTGCACTTGACATTTCGGGCATGCAAAATAGATGTCGGGGTCACAAATCCTCACTATCCTACTCCCTAAGAAGGCTACCATAGCCGGACCGCTCCACGGGAAGACGGATCTTCGAGAATTTCATCCCCAAACGGCGTCGCCAAAAGGGTCAAAACCCACCCAAAAATAGCAATAGAGTTTCCGAACGAAGGCGCCTTCACGCCTGACATTCTTGGCATCCAAAATAGACATTGGGGTTATAAATCGTCACCATCCTACTCCCTAAGAAGGCCACCATGGCCGGACCGCTCCACGGGAAGACGAATTTTTGACAATTTCAGCTCTAGAACGGCATTGCCAAAAGGGTTAACACCCACCAAAAATAGGTCTAAATGTCAAAAAATTGCACACAATTCAAAGATAAATCTCTGAAGGCACCCTTACCTAAGTCATCTTGGGTCAAGTGACTCATCACTTTTCTCATGTAGGTCATTCCCTCATCGATTCGTCGCTCGAGGGGGTAGTCACACTTAGTCACCAATCAACAAATACACACCCAATCATGGAAATAGCATGCATTCAAAGAATCATTGACAAATACAATCACGCCCCTGCTTGGGGCAGTAAACAAGCAATAATCACAAGCTGATCAATCACTTGGCATTCGTGAATCATGAACTCAAGGTTCCCATAGACAAAAGGTTGCGCCCTTTGCCTATTCATGACTAATCAATGTCCAAGCTCAAGTAACACCTCACCAAAAAAGGTTAACACTTGAACTGAGTTCCTTCGCTCATCAGAAGCAAGGATTCAAGAATGCATGCCCTTTTCATGCTTGGGGTATCAAAAGTTGGTTAGGTTACTGAGAAACCCTAATCATTAGTGCTTTGGTTATCTATTTTTGCTCGACGCTGTGCCATGCATAGCGCATCCCAAAAAGGGGCATCTGTAGACACCAAAACAGCACCAATCCGATTATGTGACTGCAAACACTGATCGCTTTGACACACACAGCCCCAAGGGCAGCCCCCAGAGGTTAAACAGTGGTCCTAACCACTCTCACAGTAGTTTTGGAAGGTCAGAGATCAATTTGGCACCTTTAGGCACTTTGCTCAATATCCGTTCCACCCTAGAACGAATTCAAACTGGGATTCACCCCACCCAGGGACGAATTCTGAATTCACTCCAGGGTGGGGCGAATTGTAGGTTTGATGGGCAAAAAGTCAAATCTTGACAAATGGCAGCTCAGATCCGCCACTCAATGCTTCCTTCATCGCATGGGAGTATGGGTGAGCATTTTCGAGCATTAGAGGCATTTGCAAGGTCAGTCATGAAGTCCCAATTCAGGGAGGAATCTCCTTCCCCCTGGGAGGGCATGGCTGCCATGTGGCGCCTCTACATGCCCATTTCAAGAGACCTCCAAGTCTATAAATTGGTGAGTTTCCTCACCCCAAAATATACAGAGAAGGAGCATTTTAGAGCAACGAAGTGCTGCCATTTTATTTACACGCCTCACACCTTTTGGATTTGCGCCTTTCACATCCTTGATCTCCTTTAGAGGGGAGGTCGTTGGGTGACTATTGGAAGGTCGAATCTTGAGCCCAAAACCCGACATTTGGCCATAGAATACCACCCAATCTATCGACAACACCTTGTAAGGGATTTTGGACCCATCCCAAGTGGATTGGTGCCGAAATCAGGCCCCAAACGGTGGGTGGCCCGCCAGGGCGCCCCCACACTGCTACAGGCCTAATCGCCCTTTTTAGGAATGATTGGGAATCTGTAGCAGATTTTGCTTTCTGTCATTTTCATTTCTTGTATTTGACCTCTATGCTGCTTAGATAGTTTATAATTTTGATTTCATTCTGCTTTGATTAATTGCCATTATGTTCTATCATGTTTTTTTGCCTCCACTAACTTGCAGAGGGTGCCATTGAAATATGGGTGTTAGAGGCCAAATTGGGAAAATCCAACCATCTGGGTCTTCCCAAAATTCCACCAATTAGCTAACCCCAAGTTTGTAGGTCTTTTGGAGCTTCCTAGGCAGGACATTGGGACAGTACCTTTTCGGCGCTTTGTTGTAGGTGAATTCGTCCCACCCCGGAGCGAATTCAAATCGGTGAGGAATTTCTCGACTATTTTTTTTGCAGTGCCCTCCTGATGATGTCCTGATGCCCCTATCAAATTTCTAGAGCATTTGGATTCATTTTAGTTACAGTTTAATTCATTTTTCTCATTCGCTTATCGTAGGCTTGGGGATTGCATGTTTTGTTTCATCTGCAGGTGCTACTAACTATTTCTTGTTCCCTTGAACATAGGATCGGAACATTGGAGGAGCAGCAAGGAATCAACATTCACAGACACAAGTGGCGGTGACGTTCTGGTCCACCCATCTTACATGTGGGCACGCGGAAGAAGGAAAGGCACCCATGAATGTAACAAGAACGCATGCTTAAACGCTCCTAGCCCTTGGAAAGGAAGGATGCGCATTGTAACCGAGTTTGAAACATATCAATAAAAAGGGTTGTCTTCTCTATTCACTTGTGTTTCATTTCGATTCGCTCATGCCTTTCTCTCTTTTCATGCACTTTCAAATTCCTAGGATTTAGCGTTGAGTTCGGTTTGTTTTTGTTTGCATTTCGTATTCGCTTTCCTTTTTGCTTCCGTATCCTCATGCTTTCAGAAACTTTGGTTTTCGTATAGTTATTTTTCTAGTAAATATAAAGTTCCATTCACCAAACTAAAGCTTTCTAGCATAGCTAAGGTTTTGGTCACCAAACACCAAGGCACACAAAATCCCATCTACACTTGGGATCAGTCGGTTGCATCCTTATATGCTACCTTCTATCCATTTAAATATGATGATGATTTTTTCAATCAGTGGCTTCACTTGAGGCAGGGAAGCCACACATATGTGCAAGATTATGCTTATCAATTCAACAAGTTATACATCTTGCTTTGCATACCAAATCCTACATCCACTTTCATTGCAAAAGTTTAGAAGTGGAATTCACATTTGTATAGGTAATTGAAATACACTTATTGTACAACACTTAATATAGTTTTCAATTAGGTATAACCTGTGGAGGATAAGCTTACGACCCAAATGAGTTAGTCCTAACACTCTAACTCACTAAGAGGTACCAAGTTGATGCCTTGTCATCAACAATAGGCACTAAAGATATATCCTTCGTTCTCTCTATCTTCTTCCTTTTCTATCGCTCCTCTTGATTCCTTTACTTCTCACAAGTATTCCCTTCCTTCCTCTTCTTCTCACGTAAGTAAGTTTCTTTTGTTTGTAATCATTGTAATAGGATGGGACACAGTACATCTTAATATCATTAGTTTAAGAAGAAAAATTTACTTGTATAGTCTCAATATGGAGGAATAAATAAAAAACCCATTAAGATTTCAAGAGAGGATAAGACATATAAGGAGTTAAGAGATTGACTTAATAAAATCACCTTAATAAAATAGCATTCAACAACAAGCAATCATGACAATCAATTCGTCATGAATGCATACATACTTAACTCATAAATTTTCTATTAATTTTATGATTGGCAATGGTTTGTAAAACCATTTGATTGCAAAGTCCATTATTGATAAATTATAGCTCTTGAAAAGACGACATCCTCGTCCATACTCACTCAAATAGAAGGATAATGACACTATCTTCGGAATCACACACACTTGCACTATGAATTTTGCTTTTGGTTCTAAATTTATGGATAAGGTCCCCTATGGTGTGATCCCTATAGATTACTCTGGTTTTTTGCTTGAAAACCCCTATAGGAAAACTCACTTTGATGCATACAACACTTACACACTACAACATGACAATAATACCTACCTCATCAAATATACCAAGAAAACTAGTCAATCAAGAATAGGCACTTGCACTCATCTTCATATGACCACATTATGAGTACTTAAGAGAAAAATCACTAAGTCCACTCTACCTACTACACTTGAAAAATTATTGCAAAACTACTGATGTGTGTTTCAGGAGCCCTCAACATTACCCTAGATAGAGTAATTAATCATAGCATCAATAAACCATACAAACTTACACTCATATTCATACGACCACATTTTAAGTACTTATGATAAAAATCACTAAGTCCATTATGACTACTACTTTTGACAAATTATTGCAAAACTACTCATGCGTGTTTTAGAAGCCCTAAACATTTTCCTAGATAGAACAATTAATCATAGCATTAACATCATTCCTACAACACTTCTTCCTAATGCTCCCATATAGAGGCAATCATTCCTTCAATATGATAAAATTAAGAGGTAAATATATTTTGTTGGACACAAGACCATGCTCATGTCTTTTCTTCATTGAAGGAGAAGCTATGTTCAACCCTTGTTTTGGTCATTCTTGATCTCTTGTATCCCTTTGAAATAAAAACAAATGCATCATAGTTTACCCTTGGCATCATGTTTAAACAAAATGACCATCCAATCATCTATAAATCTACAACTTTCTCAACTAAAAATTAAAATTAGTCCAGATATGATAATGAGCTATATGCATTAGTTCAAGCAATAAAGTGCTAATAACATTATCTTCTTAAAAAGTGTAGCAACCCAAGTCCTGCCTACTTGGTTGTCCTTAGTTCAAGCAATAAATTACTAATAACATTAGTTCAACCAATTTTAGTATTTATTTTAATACGAGGTATGTTGATTCTTCTTGGGTTCCCATTCAACTATAGTCAAAATGTTCAAGAGATCGATATTGGCCAGGTCCCGCTACTTGTTAGCATCTGTGAACTTCCCTCTCATCCTAAGAACCCAAGTTTTGATAGGGGTTTCTCCTCTAGGGCCCATTTCACCTAGAGGTTGGATGTGTATTTTCCATGATAGTGTACATATGCCAAGTGCTAGATGGATTTACTCCTTTCGAGTAAACCATCTAGGGTCCGTCAACAACCTGACTTATTGACCATGAGTCACTTGATCCATCATGATTAGCAACGAGATGTCCCATTCCATCTTGTCGCTGAGCATTAATAATTCTAGAATCAGGTGACCTTTCACTATACTATAGGCGATGGCCTACAAGTGATACCCATTTCATACTCCTTTACCTCCCATCCCGACCCTTCCCATCAGGAGTGCAACCGACACTACCATTAGCTGAGCATTAATAATTCTAGAATCAGGTGACCTTTCACTATACTATAGGCGATGGCCTACAAGTGATACCCATTTCATACTCCTTTACCTCCCATCCTGACCCTTCCCATCAGGAGTGCAACCGACACTACCATTAGTAATTGAACTTCCTTCAATTATTGATGCTATATTTATTTCTCAACTCCATCCAACCCAACTCCATTCAGCCCAATGGATAACCTTATTTGGTAAAATAGGTTTTGTTGCTCTCTCATTAGAACGAAGGTTAATTTGTACTCTATATCCAAAGTTTTTACCATCTTTTATAAAGGTATTTATTAGTTATCTATCCGTAAGGTATATTGAATTAAGTATCATAGTTTATTATATAAGTTGATATAAACTTTCCTTGCAAACATAATTTATTATTAAAAAATATTTAAGTATGATAAAGACAACTTATGTGCATAACTTTCCAGAGTATTAATTTTGTACACAATTTCAAATGTAGTAGAGATTCCTTTCATGCTCATAAAGTTCCAATACAAAAACTTAAATTTAAAAGATCATGGTTTTTCTTTATTAAAAGAAGCTTAATAAATACACTCATTCAATGCCCTTGATTATAACTCATAAAGATAAGTGCGTATACATGAAAGCCTCTACGATATCTCTCTACATTAAAATTGTTAAGATGAACAGAGACCAATGTTTCATATGCAGTATCGGTGAACCTTCATAACCAAGCTTATAAATGTTTATTGGACATAGAATTAATCTGAACTACAGTTTTTCTATGCCACTGAATAACTAATCAATTGATAACCTGGTGACACTGAAGGCTTTTAATTAATTTTGGTTTTAAGCACATACCGGCGTAGGCATACTAGCGCTGCACAGGCGATGTGTTTTATTTTAAATAAATTAATAATTATACTTTATCTATCCTTCCATTTGCGGCAGGAAGTAATAAACTAAGGAAAAGTCCTAGGGTTCAATTACTTTCAAGCACATTACTTGTTCTATAGGTAAACTTGACCACTTTGAACCTTTAACAATTATTTTACCAGCCAAACTCGAAGGTTGTGAACACAAATAAAAACTTAATTCTCTGACCAACAATTCCAAAGAAGTAAATGTTTAAATGTAAATATATTACAGGGAAGTCACTGGGTCCTCCCAAATACTTCAAACGGCCAGTCCAAAGAAGTAAATGTTTATATGTAAATATATTACAGGGAAGTCACTGGGTCCTCCCAAACACTTCACACGGCCAGTCCAAAGAAGTAAATACCATATACATGTGGCAAAATTTTCTTTTAAGTCTCTGATGTTTCTTTTCTTGGTGTACATTCCATATGTATATTTTAGAACAACACTCACACTATTACTTGGGCAATGTTCTAGGATAAAACATCATAGAATCTTATCACATATAATAATCATATTAGATTATGAAACAGAACCCCTCCTAAATCCCATTACGTAAGCTTACTTATGGTTTTTCAAACTTGATTTCAAGGTATGTGGACTTCGAATTCTTTTGATTAAAACCTAGATTTCCTTAAGCTTATTTTTCAATGGTAGCTAAGTCTTCAAAAGTGAATCAAGAGATGAATGAAGGAACACATCAAAAGTTTATAGGGTTTCGCTTTTTCAAGCCATCCATCTCATCTTCGAGGTTAAGGCATTATTGACAATAAATCTTTGAAAGACATGAGTACTTTTTAGCAAAGATGAGAGGCCTCTTAATCGCGGCAAAGCATGGAATCACGATATGTTAGTCTGTCAAACCGGCCAATGTCTTCTATGGTCACTAACGTCTCAATGCCTGAGATAACACTTATCCGTGCGACCCTATAATTACCTACTCGACGCTTCTGTTCTAGTAGGTAATAGTTGACTGCAATTTTAAGCAGAATTATGTGGCCCTTATAACTAGCTGAAATTTTCTATGGCTGTCAAGCACCCTTGACTAGTATTCAATTGGTAAGATAGTTTAAAAACTAATAAAGGAACCTTATAAAAAAACAAAAGTAATGTCGGTAATATAATAGTTATAACAGTGAATGCACCTTTCACAATAGTTGACTAAGCACAGTTTAGCCATGGTCAGGAAAGTTGTTTGATAAGGAAATTATGGAGAGTAGTCACAAGGCATCTTTTTATTTGTTTTCAATTAAACTTCTTGTTCTCTATCATCAATCTATGAGTTCAGCATCTTCTGGGTGTTAACCTATTAGCCTCATACCTTTATCAGATGAACTTGTATACTTCTATCAGAATCATGGTTTACCATAAACTTATGTAAACTTGTATGACCTAACTTTTAAGACTCCAAACTTTGTTTGTCTTTTGTGATTAGGTTTGCAACAGGTAGAGTGGTCATATATTAAATATGATGTTAAACAAACTTCTTTTAAATGGTATCTAATAGGTAGATTCAAAAGTACCAGATTTTACAGGTGACCCACAAACTTTGAGGTTGAAAATATAATTAATGAAAACATATTGTCTACATCCACCGTTACATATGCTAGAAACTTTTATGGCTATATTTATTATAAGTTATGTAATTATAAACTCTTTCCAAACATTACTACCACAATTTTTGACACACCTAAATTAATTTTTCTACCGTCCTTCGTTCTCTACAAAAGAAATATGCGTCACAGATCTCATTCCAACATCCAAATCTTTACTGAAAGTAATGTTCAACATATTTATTTTATTTATTGTATCACCAAAAGGTTACATAAGAAACTGTTTGTTCTCTCTATTTCAAATTACAAAACACACTATACAAACATCCTGTCATACTAACATATCAAAATTTTACCATTACATTAGACTTAAAACAATTCTCATTTTGGGCTTTCACCAGATTATAAGAGCGCGACAAATGGTGAGATAGTAATATTTAGGTTGGAATTATTTAATCACCCATTAACATCGAACACTAAAGTGAAGCCTTTGTCTACCGGATAAAAAAGTACTCCTCACCACTGTGTTCGAAACCGAGGTTCAGTTTCGCCTATGTACCTCTGACATCTATGGTTGTCTGGCATGGCTCAGGATATTTTCACAGAGGATCAGAGCGGCCAATTTAAATTTATGAATGCAACCTAATCCTAATATTGCTACAAACTCAGGCACATTATCCTCCTACTAATTTTCCTAATTTTAAAATTTGTCAACTTAATAGTTGGCCTCATACTACACATTCAATATTGAAGGAAACTAAATTAGATTCTACAACATAATGATTTCTCTGGTTTATATTTTCTAGATAAAATAGTTGTCTCTCCTTAGTAGAGCTCATATAATTCATTTAAATACACACAAATTTCAATAAACATAACCCATATAGTCTTCTTATTGTTAAAGAACATTTAGCACAAATATTAAATTACTGAGTAAATGGCCAACCTGCCAGGGTAACAACAATTCCTCCTCTGGTCCCTTTTCGACAAAGAATTCTCTAGTGTTTCCAGAGAGAATAATCACAAACTTATGCAAGCTAGATAATTTCCATGGCTTAATCCCATGCTATATAGAAAATGAGCATATTAGACAATGTGACAATTGTAGCCTTCCATGCAGTCGATTAGTCCCACAATATGCCAAATGGACTTACACTCCTTATGGGTGGATGTACCCAATTATTTTCTTTTAAATATTTCATCATATTTTCATACTAGTCTATATATATATATATATATAATTCTTTTCTTTTATTTTTATTTATGTACTTTTTTTTTATTAAACCTATATTCAGACAGACATATATATATATATATAATGTAGATTTTTTTTTTAATCTATATTTTAAGAATATTAAAACACAATACAAAACCCTATAATGCATCTACATGGATGTAACTATATGGACCATTGGTGGGCGTACTGTGAGTAGGGTTCTTAGACCCTAGTAATGATAAATACCCTGTAGCTCATCACATCATCAACTTAACTTTCACCGGAGCTCTTTATCTACCATCAGAAGGAGGTACACTTTTGCTAAACTTCTCTTTGTAGTGGTGACACATACACCTACAACCACAAGAAGATCAACAGTGCCACATTCTTGCAAATAAAGTAGAAAACTAAATAGTTACTCAACTAAGGGTTGTTACATACTCCCCCTCTAAGATTAAACATAGTCCCTGTGTTTACATTGCTCGAAAAAGTAAACAATGTACAATAACAAATTATATATTCAACACTTAAGCATAATCATAGCAGAAATAGCATGCATACATACATAATAAGAGTATATATATTTTTTGTAAGCCAAAAATATTATTGTCATTGTTCAAACAAAATTGAATTTTTTTTGAATAGAATATTTCTTAATGGTCCTACTAAACATAACACTATTTTATTTTTTTTGACTTGATTAGTTCAAATTTTTATGAGGTGGTTCTTATTGCAGTGATGACTGGACATCTGTAGCAGCATAAATCTTATGTTCTGGTTTCTCAGGTTCTTTTCTTTCATTCTCCTTTTATGGGCATTTGTTGGTATAACGAGCTCCTTGACAATAATAACATCCATCACATGGAACTTTTTCTCTCTTATCACTAGCATTACGATCTTGGGGGTTCGCTCCTTGTGCAATAATTCTTTATTCTTCTATTTCCTTGTAATTTCTCTTCTCTTGATAGCCTCAACTATCATAATAGCCCCGATTTCCTTGGTATATGCTATTGTTTTTGTCAAAATAGGATCTCTATCTACTTCAATTTCTCTTATTCAAATCCTTTTCCTTCCTCATTGAGCTATCAAGTTTCTTTCACGGTTCTTCTCTCTAATATTTTCTTTTAGTAGGCCCTTTTAGCATTTTGGTTGGCTTCTTCTTGACGGGCTAAATCACAAGCAACAATGAGATCTATAGGCTTCAACAAAACAATTATGTGTCCAATATTTGGATGTAAACCTAGGAGAAATTTTTGCACCTTGATTTTAGTTTGATATTCATATTCAGGCATATACTTGAGAAATTGCACAAACCATTGATAGTACTCAATTACGGTCATGCTCCCTTGTATTAATCTTGAAAATTATACATTATCAAGATAAAATTGGGGTTTCATGAATATATCTTTGAATGATTTCACAAATATTTCCTAGTGGACATCAGTATCCTTAACATTATGGGTTTTCCTATACGTATCCCACCAATCAATAGTTGCTCCAGTTAGACGGAATACCACCCATGAAGTTTTTGATCTGGAGGTGAGGGTTCTGATGACAAATTATACTTCTATGCTATTTAGCCATATTTTTGCCTCTTCTCCATCTCCTTTATCGTCAAACTTGGCTATGCCAATTTTCTACATTCCCTAATTAGCTCGGTGCCCACCTGTTGCCTCCTAGGGTCTATAGATGTTTCTTCTTTAATTGTTACTGGTTCTTTTCCTTTGGATAAATTTTCTATTATTTTCTATTTTTGAGAAATCATATCTTGTTGTTGAATCAACGAGCCTTCTGCTGTTCCATGTGTTCTAAAATATGAGCCTTTTGTTGTTCCATATGCTCAGCCATCTAAGCTCATTGTAGGTCCATATGCTCTTTCTGTTGGCTCATTTGTTCTTGCATTAATTGCATCATTTTTACCATCTTATCTTCTTTTTGTGTTGGTTCTTTTTATTTTCTAATTATTCAAGGAGATTCTTCGGCTTCCTCACTATCCTTTAGAGGACTCTATTTAGCTTATCAGTCAGCCCTTCCCACTAATCTTCCACAAGTTTTTTTGAGGACCTCACTTTCATAGCAAATGCCATCGCCTATTTAGAAAAGAGCTTTTTTAATTGTTTTTTTTTTGTTTAGGTTCTCAAGAAGTTAGTAAAAATTACCTTAAATTATGTTTTTCATAGGTTTGTGCAAATTTTCTTTGCCTAAGGTTTCACAACCTAGGGCTTTCATACCAACTGTAATAACCCAAGTCCTACCTACTTGGTTGTTCTTCTTTGAAGATCACAAAAATAAATTGAACCAATTTTAATATTTATTTTAGTATAAGGCATGTTGATTCTTCTTGCGTTCCCATTTTGCTATAGTTGAAATACCCAAGTTATCAAGATTGGTCAAGTCCTGCTACTTGTTGTCATCAGTGAACTTTCCTCTCATCCCGAGAACCCAAGTTCTAGCAGGGGTTTCTCCTCTAGGTCCCATTTCACCTAGAGGATGGATGTGTATTTTTCCTAATAACGTACACATGCCAAGTGCTATATGGATTTGCTCCTTCTTAGTAAACCATCTAGGGTCCGTCAACACCCTCACTCATAGACCAGGAGTAACTTGATCTGTCATGATTAGTGGTAAGATGTCCCATTCCATCTCATCACTGAGTATTAATCATTCTAGAATCAGGTGACCCTTCACTATACTATAGGTGACGACGTAAGAGTGATGCCCATTAATATTCCTTTACCTCCCATATTGACCCTTTCCATTAGAAGTACAGCTACCCCTACCATCAATAATTGACCTTCCTTCAATTACTGATGCTATACTTATTTCTCAACTCCATCCAACCCAATGGATAACCTTAGTTGGTAAAATAGGTTTTGTTGCCATATCATTAGAACGATGGTTAATTTGTACTCTATATCCAAAGTTTTCACCATATTTTATAAATGTATTTATTAGTTATCTATCTGTAAGGTATACTAAATTAAGTATCATAGTCTATTATATAATTTGATATGAACTATCCATGAAGACATAAATTATTATGAAAAATTATTTAAGTATGATAAAGACAATTCATGTGCATAACTTTCTAGAGTATTAATTCTATACACAATTTCAAATGTAGTAGAGATATTTCTTTCAAGCTCATAAAGTTCTAATACAAAAAAATAAATTTAAAATATAATGATTTTATTTTTTATTATAAAAGATAAACACAAGCTTAATAAATACACTCATTCAATGCCCTTGATTTGATTATAACTCATAAAGGTAAGTGTGTTCTACATTAAAATTGTTAACATGAATAGAGACCAACGTTTCATATGCAGTTTCAGTGAACCTTTAGAACCAAGCTTATAAATGTTTATTGGATGCAAAATTAATTCGAGCAGTTTTCTTGTGCTACCGAATAACTAATCAATTGATAACCTAGTGACACTAAGGCTTTTAATCAGTTTTGATTTTAAGCACGTACTGTCGTAGGCACACCATCGCTTCACAGGTGATGTGTTTCTTGTTTTAAAAATAAAATAATAATTATACTTTATCTATCCATCCATTTTCGGCACAATGTAATAAATTAAGGAAAATTCCTAGGGTTCAATTACTTCCAAGCACATTACTTGTTCTATAGGTAAACTTGACCACTTTAAACCTTTAACAATTATTTTACCAGCCAAACTCGAAGGTTATGAACACGAATAAAAACTTAATTCTCTCACCAACAATTCCAAAAGAAGTAAATGTTTAAATATAAATATATTACAGGGAAGTCATCGGGTCCTCCCAAACACTTCACGCGGCCAGAAATAAATAAATACCATATACATGTGGTAAAATTTTCTTTTAAGCAAAAGATAAAACGATTTGGCAAAAGTCTGTAATGTTTCTTTTCTTGCTGTACATTCCATATGCAGATTTTAGGACAACACTCACACTATTACTTGACAATGTTCTAAGATAAAACATTAGAGGAGCTTATCACATATAATAATCATATTAGATTATAAAACAAAACCCCTCCCAAATCCTATTAGATAAGCTTATTTATGGTTTTATGAACTTGATTTCAAGGTATGCGGACTTCAAATTCTTTTGAATAAAACCTAGATTTCTTTTAGCTTACTGTCCAATGGTAGGTATTACCGATAATAAATCTTTGAAAGATGTGAGTGGTTTTTAGTAAATACGAGAGGCCTCTTAATCACCATAAAGCATGGAATCATGCCATGTTAGTCTGTCAAATCGGCCAATGTCTGCTATGGGCGCTAACATCTTAACACCTGATATAACACTTATCCGTGTGACCCTACAACTATCTACTCGACGCTTTTGTTCTGGAAAGCGACAGTCGACTACACACTTAAACAAAATTATGTGGCCCTTATAACTAGCTAAAGTTTTCTATGGCTATCAAGCACCCTTAACTAGTCTTGAATTTGTAACATAGTTTAAAAACTAATAAAGGAATCCTATAAATAAACAAAAGTAATGTCAATAATATAATCGTTATAACATTGACTGCGCCTTTCACAATAGTTGACTAAGCACAGTTTAGCCATGGTCAGGAAAGATGTATGATAAGAAAATTGCACTAAGTAGCCACAGGACATTTTCTATTTATTTTCAATTAAACTTCTTGTTCTCTATCGTGAATCTACAAGTTCGAAATCTTCTGGGTGTCAACCTATTAGCCTCATACCTATACCAGATGAACTGGTATACTTCTATCAGAATCGTGGTTTGCCATAGACTTATGTAAACTCGTATGACCTAAATTTTAAGACTCCAAACTTTTTTTATATTTTGTGATTAGGTTTGCAACAGGTAGAGTAGAGTGGTCAAATATTAAATGTGACGTTAAACAAACTTCTTATAAATGGTATCTAATAGGTAGATTTAAAAGTACCAAATTGTAAAGGTGACCCACAAACCTTGAGGTTGAAAATATAATTAATGAAAACATCATGTCTACAACCACCATTACATATACTAGAAACTTTTATGTCTATATTGATTATATTGATTATAAATTATGCTATTATCAACTCTTACCAAACATTACTACCATAATATTTGGCACAAGTAATTTTTCTATCGTCCTTCGTTCTCTACAAAAGAAATATCCGTCACAGATTTCATTCCAACATCCAAATCTTTACTAAAACTAACGTTCAACTTATTTATTTCATTTACCGTATCACCAGAAGGTTACATAAGCAATTGTTTGTTCTCTCTATTTCAAATTACAAAAACACTATACAAACATCCTCTCATACTAACATATCAAAATTTCGCCATTATATTAGACTTAAAACAATTCTCATTTTGGGATTTCACTAGATTATAAGAGTGCAACAAATGGTGAGATAGTAATCTTCAGTTTGGAATAATTTAATCACCCATGGATATCAACCACTAAAACGAAGCCTTTGTCTACCGAATACAAAAGTACTCCTCATCGTCATGTTCAAAATAGAGGTTCAGTTTCGCCTGTTTGCCTCTGATGTATGTGGTTGCCCGAAACTAATGCACATTATCCTACCACTAATTTTCCTAATTTTAAAATTTGTCACCTTAACATTTGACCTCATACTACGCATTCGATATTGAAGGAAACCGAATTAGATTCAACCTAATGATTTCTATGGTTTATATTTTCTATATAAAATAGTGATCTCTCCTTAGCAGAGCTCATACATAATTCATTTAAATACACAGATTCAATAGAATTCAGTAAACATAACCCATATAGTCATCATTGTTAAATAAAATTTAGCACAAATATTAAATTACTGAGTAAATGGTCAACCTACCAGGGTAACAACAATTCCTCTGGTCCCTTTTTGACAAACAATCCTCTAGCTTTTCTAGAGAGAATAATCACAGACTTATGCAAGCCAGATAATTTCCATGGCTTAATCCCAGACTATATAGAAAATGAGCATATTAGACAATGTGACAATTGTAGCCTTCCATGCAGTTGATTAGTCCCACAATATGCTGAATGGACTTACACTCCTTATGGGTGGATGCACCCAATTATTTTCTTTTATATATTTCATCATATTTTCATAATAAACTATTATATATATATATATAACTTTTAATTTTATATTATTCTTTTCTTTTAATTTTATTTATGTACTTTTTTATTAAAACTTATATTGAAAAAGACAAGTATATCTATATATATATATATAGATTATTATATTTTTTGTTAATTTATATTTTAAGAATATTAGAACACAACACAAAACTTTATAATGCAGTTACATGGATGCAACTATTTGGACCAATAAGATTCTTAGGCCCTAATAATGACAAATACTCCATCGCTCATCACATCCCCAACCTACCTTCCATCGAAGCTCTTTTTCTGCCATCAAAAGGAGGTACAATTTTGCTAGACTGCTCTTTTTACTGATGACACATGCACCTGCAACCACAATAATATCAACAGTATCACATTCTTGCGAATAAAGTAGACAACTAAATAGTTACTCAACTAATTTTTGTTACATAAAGGAAACCATTATTCCCCGTAACCACTTACCTCTCTAGTTTCTTCAATCAAAAAATAATATCAAAGAAGATTGTCACATGAAATGGTCCTCATATTTATAATAATTTTATTTGGTCATCAAATACAAAAAATAAAGGGAAAAACAATGATGTATTGTTTTAGTCATCATTCTACAACTCATGTTTTCCAACCACCTCACCCATGGGTTTGCACACTTGGCCTTCTTACTATGATCATAATCCAAAATTTACATAGCAACACCTTAAACATCCTACCTTTTATAACTTGAACCCTTTTTAGGATTACTACATCGAAGAAGGGTTACTCTATCGGTTGGATAAACTTTTTGTACCCCATGAGCATCAATTGTCTCTTATTAAGTAGGTACATTCTACACTTTATGGTGAATATTTTGGCTAGCAAAAACCCTTCACCACTTGCAATGTTTCTTTTACTGGCCTCATATGTAGCTACATATTCTGAGGTTTCTAATATAGTGTGTTGTATGTTTTCATTCAAAGCTAGCCAATACAAAATCAAGCCTCACGGATCCTTTGTCTATTCGTTCTTGTCCTTGAGAGATCGTCTCCATAGATTTGGTCAATGGCTTCCTATAAAAATCCATCTGTATGATTGTGTTTTTATAGTTGTGGACCATTTTAATAAAATAGCTAAGTCCATCCCGTGCCATAATACCAATTATATAATAGATTTAGATAAAAATTTCTTTGTTCTTTTGGTCTTCTCACTAGTACTATGTCTAACTCTAATTCTTATTTTATAAATTATTTTATGGCATTCCTAAAATTGTTATACCTTTGGGTTCTTATGAATGAGAAGAGGGCCTTTTATACACTTTAAATATTTTTTAAAATATTAAACAAGATATTAAGATAGAATTTAGAATTTTTGTTAAAAGAAATAAAATTAAAGCTGAAATTCATATTGATACACAAAAGAATCAATAACTTTATATATATATATATATATATATATATATATATATATATATATATATTAGATTTAAAATATTAAATAATTTATAACAAACTTAAAAAACATGCTAACATAAAATTTAATGAATAAATTATATAATAAACATAATAACAAACATTACACAAATAATCATAACATAAAAGATCATTTCAAAATTAACAATTAACATTTTTAGGTTAATTTTTTAAGTGTTTTTTCTTTGTTATTTTTTTCCGAGTTATATATTTAAATTTTCGACAAATTCTTTCTTGAATATTTTCATTGCATGTACGTTACTAAGAAACGGCAAAACTGTTTTTTTTATAAATTTACGTAACTCATATTTATTTATTTTTTTTTCAAAGAGTTGGTCACAATTATATTATTTGATTTTTAAATTGTATAAAAGAGTTAATCACAACTACATTATTTTTTAGCAACTACACTATTTTACTAATTGACAACGCCAAATCTATTCCATCAAGCATGAAGGGGACCAATTCATACTATCATCATTTGGGATGCCCCTAAAGTTTGAACCTAAATATCTTCTTAATAAATATATGAACAACAAACATTTACCAATCCACTAACCTTAAAATACAACTTACATTATTTTATTACATCGCTTTAATCTCTACCAATAAACATTTTTTATGCTCATACTACCTCACATTACCCACCCTTCTTAAAGGATAGATAAATTATTTGACTGCTAGTAAAACATGCTAATTTTTCTCAGAAAACAACAACGTTGCACTCGCTTTCTAAAACCAAAACTACGCTATTGGAAGAACAAACTCTTCTTAAACCAACTTGGATTTTGCATAGTCCATCAATTTATAAGCATCAGGCAGCGTTGACTTAACAATCTCGTTAGTCTGCAAATTCTGCATCCATCTGTGCAAGCGTGGGCACTTGTCACTCTCAGGCATCTTTAAACCCAGCAGCTCTTGGATCGGACCGAACCACGCCATGGAAGGAGCGAAAAACACGTCCATGTATTTCAGAGTTTTCCCATCGTAGAGAAGCCCTCTCTCCTCCAGCACTGCCAGTCCCTCCTCCATAGTTATTCCCATTTGGGCATATTCCTCTTTCATCTTCTTCATCACGCTCACCTTTTCTTCCGCGCTCTTCAGCTTAACAGTGGAAAACTGACCGTGTACCTACGCAGACTGCAAAACCAAATAAACAATTATTTCAAATAAACAATTATTTCATTATCAATCTCATAGATAAATATTAACCTGGAACAATTATGTAAATCATCATATTAATCAATTAATTTATTGCAGAAAAACGGTAGATGCTTTTTCCCATACCTTTTTGTCCATGAAGTCCGACCAGAAGAGCACGAGATAACGGTCGTATGGATCCTCGGGTAGCAAGCGAGGGGAAGCAGGCCACGCTTCGTCTATGTATTCGATGATATATCGAGATTCGCAAATGGGTTTCCCCTTGTGGATGAGAACAGGGACCTTCTTGTAGACGGGATTGCAGGTCAGTAAGAGCTCGCTCTTATTACTAAAGTTTTCTTCAACTAATTGGAATGGGATACCCTTGGCTTTGAGAGCCAGCTCTACCCTCTTCCCGAATCCGCTCGCCTAGAAACTGAGTAACTTGACTTCCTCCATTGCTGTGATGAGTGTTCTGCGTATATGGCTGTTCATGTGCCGATGGCTTCTACTCTGAGATTCGTTATATAGCCCGCTAGACTTGAACTTCGTGTCGGCTAATTGTGGTTTAAATAATGCAAAGTATCGTTGACATCTGCCCGTTGCCTTGCAACGCAAGGAAACCTCCATCGTCGCATTAAAAAAGTGGAAAAAACATCAGACAGCCTAGTTGACACCTGACCGTTGCCTTGCAAAGCAAGGAAACCTCCATCGTCGCTTTAAAAAAGAGGAGAATACATGAGGCAGAGTAGGTTAGTGTTGATTTGATCGCCAAAACGAAGGGCAGGCGAGTTTAGAGTATTTTATTTATTTATTTATTTTTTCCTTCCTCAATTGTCTAGTGCTTGGCAGCATCCACGTTGAGGACATCACACCATGTCAAAGAAAAGCTATTATAATGTATTAAATGTGCAATTCACTATTTTCTAGGATACAGATGAGGATGAGTATCATCAATTGATTAAGACGACATTATAAAACCGCAGCTACTACGGGTGTGGCTAACGATGTGTTCGATGTTCTTGTTGTTCATGCTGTTTCTTTTACTTTCTCCTGGTAATTGTTCCATAATCTAATTCATGGTGGGATATTTTTGAATATTTATTTCATATTATCTTTTTAAATAGGTTAAATTTAAAATAATTAAATCCTTAATATTTTTCTCTTGTAAGAAAAAAATTATGCATATGGGAGAGGACAAGTGATTATGTATATTTTTCTCTTCTAAGAAAAAAGATTGGTATATATATATATATATATATGAGATGACAAGGGATTTGGTAAAAAATATTGGGAGTAATATAAATAAGTATATACATAATATATTGGTTTTATTAAGTTATATAAAATTGATGTGTGCTGCGGTTTATTAGGAAGGATGCCACTTGCATTATGGGTGATGTGAACTGGATTCAACCAGAGTGGATATATATATATATATATAAGTATTTACTCAATTAAAAAGATAAAAAAATGTTATATAAAATTGAAATAGTTTTATATGTTGATATGTTATCATAATATTTAAATAAATTATATAATATATAATATTATTTATTAAAATTTAATTTAAATTTTTTTACTTAAAAATTAAAAATTTTAACTATTCAATTTAAAATTATTTAGTTTATATATATAATTTATTTAATAAATTAAAAAGAACCTAAATTTTAAAATTTATGTTAAACATACCAATAAAACGTAAATTAATATTAAGTGCAACTAGCAAGCATATAATATCAACAATTTCTTATTAAATAATCTTATAAATTGCATTCATATTTAAATTAATTTATTATTTTTTAATCTTATACTTATTTAAATTAAAGTAATATGTTTAAAAATATATATTTTTAAATTAAAATTTATATTTAAAATATTTTTTTAAATAAATTATATAGAATATAATTTATATTAAAAGCTCACACACCATATGTCACACACCATAAGCTAATTTTCAATCCCATGAATAGACATATTTTATAGCAATATGGTTGAATGAAGGAATTGAACTTGAGACAACACATGGATCTAGGTTTTAATAGTAGTAGACCTTGGGTCTAATATAATCATATTATTCATCTAGTTAACATTTAAATTGTTAGAATCCCTAGGTTTGTTTCCTCATTAGAGCATGGTTTTCAGCACATCCAAGGTTATTTTCCTCAAGAGGCTTGATGGAAGGGCTAGAAAAGAACTTGGAGTTTCATACCATAGTCTAAGGTTCCTATCCTACAATTAAGATACCTTATAGATACATGGTGACATGTAGAAGGGTGGGTCAAAATCATGATAATGCATGGACTACTAGTTGAGTGTAATCATCTTATACAATGAATACCACATTCATGTTCTATTTTGAATTGATGCCAATGTTAACTCTTTGATTTGAGAAATCATGTTAATCAAAGATCATAGGTTATTTTCTACAAAGAAGGTCAATTTTAGGTTTTTATGAGCATATAGGATGGTGCATATAAATAATGGATGATTTATTCATGAATGTGATGTTTTTGCCTCACTGTAAATTAAAATCTATAACAAAATGGTTGGAGTCTATTATATTATTTGGTATATGCTAACATATCCCATGGTACCTTCATGGTATATCTATAATTATGTAATAGATTAGGGTTGAATCAATAGTTTAGAATGTGATTTATATTTCCCATTTTATGTAAGAATGAATGTGCAGGAAATGCACATGTATCATGTAAAGATGTAATATGTAGGAAATGCACAAGTGTCTTAGACTAGGTGTGCAAGTAGAATTGTATAAGTCATGTATAGGTGTACACATGTTATAGAGTCAAGTGTTCATCAAGTATGCACATGGCAAGTAGATAAGCCAAGAGTCATGTGATATGGAGAGCAATAGTAGTATCTAAAGAATGACATTACTATGGCTATATTATGGATACAATGATCCATAAGAGCATGTATCAAATACAATTCATATATCTTATTATCTAATTGTAATAGTAAGAGGAGCAACAAATCTTGTATATATTTTGAGCAATTAATATTCAACTTAGTATTATGGTAAAGATTATGGGACCCACCTATTATCCTCTTCTCTTAGTATTTTTCAATTTGCCAACCAATTAGCTATTTTTTTTTCTTCTCTATATGTATGAATTATTTTGATCTCCTCAAATTTTTTGAGCATCTAATAAACCTATTGGATAATTTCACTTACCTTTCAACTTAGATTTTTTCTTTCATTAATACTATTTATTATATTCAATGAATTCTCTTCCACTACCAAAGTTTTGATTTTATAAATTCTACCAATTTGATTCCTTAATATGCTACTCTAGCTTCTCATACAAGATTGGTTAGAACCCCATAGAACCAAAAATAATATACCATTATAATTCCTTTTTCATTCCTAATGGAACCCTCCCTCTTGATTTTATTGGGTTACCCTTTGATGCAGCATCAAAATTTAATTTCATCCATGTCTCCTTTTATTTTTCCATCTTACATATTTTCTACTTATCTCTTGTAATGAATTTCTTCCCTCCTATACATGTCCACAATTTCCTTACTATATGTTCTTCTTCTTTATTTTATCTACTACTTCCTATTTTTATGATATAAACATTATTGCTAATGCTACCATTAATACCCTACATATTTTTGTATATTGATATTTTTTAATCCTAAAAATGCTCCTATTTCTTTCTAGCTATAAGAAAAGTGGAATGGTATTAAATCACATATGGTAATTAGTTTATTACATTTGAATGGTGTCTCCCAATGTTGGATATAGTCCAACATGTTGTCTAGCACCATCCAACAAATACCTAATTCTTGCATTACTCCTAAGAAAATTTTCATTGAGTACTTACATTATAATAATATTTAACTTATCCATTTCCTCTATTTGACATAGTTTACATCTATTAATTATTTAGAATCCTCTTTTTCTAAGTATATTCATCATTAGTACTTTATTTTGGACTTCCATCCACAAATTTTTTTTTTGGTATTGCCCCTTTTATCATATCATCCTATAAAGTATTGTCATTTTTTTTACCATCCATACTTCATAGGATGATCTAACATTAAATTTACCCTCTTCAATATTCCACCATATTATGGTATTATTTTTTTTAATAATACTTCTTATACACATCCACCATGGGGATTGAACTCATGTCACATCACATAATCAATTATGTTATATATTATGGTATCTTACTTCAATATATATTTGTGTTAGTAAGTAGTGAGGGTTTTGAGAGGAACCTACAACCAAAAACAACCACTCTTGTAGGAGATAAAAAAGGATTGATATCACAACAAGGATCACCATCCAACCTGACCAAAACAAAACCTATCACTAGGAAAATAATAGGTCAAGAAAATTACCCAAATCCAACCACAAAGACTCTAAAAAATAGAATATTTCCTTGATTTCTTAGGGCATCATCTAGGATTTGGTAGAAGCATTCAGTCCCAAGGATACAATCTCCAATATATTACCTTAAAGGTGATTCACATATTTTGTAAATTCAATAGCTAACTTGAGGATACCCATAATGATATTTTATTTCTCATTGATACTTTTGACAGGCTCCACCAAATTGCAGAGCAATTCTATCCGAGTAGATTCAAAAGCTCTCAATACTTTAGGCCAAACATGATGCTTCATATTAGATCAAGCCCCTAAACCAGAGATGCCTAGCTTAATTTTCAAGTTTACATTAGGTGTTTTCTTTTCTAACAATCTCCTTGACCACCTCTTATTCTTTTTCTTCACCCATTTTAATTTCACAAAGAGATCGTCTAAATTCTTACTATCCTTAGGTCTACTAGAAGAGTTTACAGGGCTCTCAATGTGGATATAGTTTGATAATATGGGTCCTAACTTCTTGGACCGGCGTAGTTTACATCCTCTTAATCCTTAGAAGAAAATAAAAGCTTCCTCAATAAGCTATGAGAACAAGGTCCCAAATTATTCGGATAAAACTTCAAATCACTAGAATCAACATGAGCAAAAATTGACTTCTTTGGCAATGAAAAATCTAGAGCCAACAAAGGGTTGGTATTTATGAACTTGAAGATTTTTTCTATATCCATCCCTCTTTTTGAAGAAAAAAATTCTAAAATTAGCAAAACCAAACCCTAATGTAACAAATTCAGACCCCTTCCATTTCTGATATTTGACATATATTTCTTCAAGGATTGGAATCATAATGTAGGGAAATTCATTCTTTTCTCTCTCCTCAAATGATTGAGGAACATCACATGGAATATTCTAGTTACTTCACATGAGAGGTACAACATGAAGTACTCCATGATTACAAATATTGCATGATCCCATGGATGTTGAAGCGTCTTGGCCCTAAAGCCATTATGCTCTTTCGATAAAACTTACTCTTTATCCAAAAAATAACCTAGTTTTATTAACATAGAATATCCATCTCTATTATGATAGTAACCATTTAGGAGGAGAACTATGATATGTGCTACAAGTTCTTCATCTATATTAAAAACCAGATTACCAAATCTAATTGTACCCTTACACCATGAGAAGGCTAACCACCTTACTTCAATATCTTACTTTATTATTTTTATGAAGAAGTAAGATCTTAGCTTCAGAATGAGCCTCCTATACACTTATTTTTGAGATACCCTCCAACTTCTTCCATCCTATGTTTACTTCTTTCCTTTTCATTAAATCTAGTACCCTACTTCCATACATCTTTTTTACTTCATATCTAATTATTATTAATATTTTATCTTTGACTAATGGTGCATTCTCCAACCATGCATCCTCCCAAATATACACTTCATCTCCTTTTCAATTTTTCCATTTATTTTCTCTCTCTAGGACTTCCTTGACTCTTGCTCTTTGATTCTAGATTATTTATTTCTTACATGAGTCTTCAATTGTTATGATTCTCTCTTTCATTTTTGTCTATATATATACTATTTAATATCTTCACTTACAATGAATCACTCTCTTGCATTATTATCTATGCTAAATTTTTTCCTAGTTTTTTGTTTATAACCTTTATACTTCTTAATCATAGCCCTCGTTGTAATCTTGGCCTACATGCCCCTTTGCATGATACTAATGGAATTATATTTTTCTCTTTTGTTCCTAACCATAATAATATCTTATAAATTATTTCTACTTTATTTACTATTTTACTTCTAATATTAACACTAATAGCAAATATGTTGGAATACATTATAGTGTGCAATTCATTAATTTTACATACCCCTCTAGTATTAGGAAGGAACCTTTTTGACCTAACAATTATTTTTTACGTTTATCCTCTAATGGGTCCTATATAATATTATTTACACTTTTTAATAATAATGACATCCCCAAGTAGACAGATGGAAGATATTTTATGTTGCATTCTAATATTCTAGAAATTTTCCCATGTTTATTATCTATTGTATTTATAAAATACATCTTACTCTTCTCCAGATTGATCTCTTGTTATGATGTCTACTAATATAATTCCAATATTATTTTTTCTTTATTCATAGTTTATTCCCCTAAAATAATTGTGTTATCTATAAATTGTTGATGGGTAGTCACCCCTAGGGTTGAGCTCAGTATTAGGCCTATAATTTATCCAAAATTTTGAGCTTCCTTTATACATCTGCCCAATGTATCCACATTAGAATGAATAAGGATGGAAATAAAGGATCCCATTTTCTTAATCCTCTTTCAATTCTAAAATATCTAACTAGACTATCATTTATTATAATAGAGAATTTGGGGGAGGAAATACAATTTCTCACCCAAAATCTCCACCTTCTATTGAATCCAAATTTGGCTAGAACTTTGTCCATGAACTTCCATGATACTCTATCATATGTTTTGTTCATGTCCAACTTTAATATCATTCCTTCCTTACCACTTCCTACTATTGATTGTAGTACTTCATGGATTGTGATTATTCCATCTAGAATTTGTCTTCCTTGGACAAATCCTCCTTTTTGTTATGATATTATATTTGGAAGGATATTTTCAATCTTAATACTATCACCTTTGTGATTATTTTATAGATGGAATTGCACATGCTAATTAGTTTATAATATTTGAAATATTTTCTTTATTATTTTTTGGGGATACAATAAATTCATTCAAATAATTTGAAATTAATATTCATAAAACCCTATATTTCATCAATATTTTATAAAACAAAGTAATAATATTAGACTACAGACTAGTGTAGTTTTTGTGCAAGAAGGAAAACCCTTTTCTTTTAAAGTTGCCAAATCAAGGCACAATATTCAAAATATAGTATATTAAATTAAATACCATTAATTCTCCATGCTATAAATAAATAGATACCATAATATTTAGTTGCTTTGTAGGTATGTTAATATCAAAATAAATGATAAAAACCTCAATTAGTCGTCAAAACAAAAAATGTAAAAGAGAATATTGCAACATGTTCCCTATGATATAAATAAAGACCCATCAATATTATATACCATATATGGGATTCTATCATTTAATGGATGTGGTTCAATACCTAATAGTTTTATACATCATAATTAGTAGTATTAACAAGGTGATCCTCTTATAGAAGAATATCATAGAAGGATAATTTGTTATCTAGAAAAAAAGGTTGTACATTTGTAAGTAATAACAATTAAATATATTATATTGAAGGAAATTTATGCATATCTAATTAATAATAAATTTAATCACAAATACAAACCATACAATGAATATTAAATTTCCTCTATGAAGAAATAAAATATGAGATAAAGCAATTTTATGGGTGTGGTATTTTTGAGTTACACTTGCTTAAAGATGGAAATAATTGTTAATAGATTCAATAAGTATAGTAGTGATAATAGTTGTATTTTATGGGATATCTAATTTATGATTCCATTTGGTCCATAAATTATATTTATTGGGATAAAATTAGGGTTTTCGAAAGGTTCCAAACCCTTTTACAAATCTTCATATACTTTATTACAATATCATATACATATATTATTATTGTATTCTAGCTACATCACCATTTCTAAAACTTTAGCACATTCATTGCATTAAATATTTAGTTTATTCATAGCATATACTCTAATCTTATTACATTCATAAGATCCATAATATGGACCCTTGATAGACAAGTCCATAGATATTTAGAAAAAGGAACCCTTCTCCATAGCTCTTTAGAAAATGACTTATATTAAAAAAAATAACCTTCATTAGATAATTATATTAGAATTCTTATAATTACAAGCTAAAAAATCCCAATGATCTCCAAATAAAATGGTCCCACATCATGTAATTCCATAAATATTTAAATTTACTATGGATATTTTGAACATAGGAACTTTCACCCCTTGGATTTTCATTCTAGATGTCCTCCATACTCTGGCATGAGATGGAGGAAATATGTATGTATAGCATCTCTTGGTATCCATATTTCATCTTCCTCTCTAAGAGCTCCCTATATGGCTAACAAGTTAGCCACCCCATTTCCTTATTTATATACATGTTCCACTTGAAATTCATCTAGTTTATTTAGGTATCTTATTGTGTGTGTTATTGTGTTTAACTCTCTTCAACTCTCTACTAAATTTTTGTTGATGGAATTAATAATATTCAATGAGTATCCCTCAATTAGAAATCTTAATCTCCTAGCCCCTAGTTGAACTATCATATTTATCAACACTGCTCTAGCTTTAGCCTAATGACTAATTATTATGCCCAAGTATTCACTCATGGATACGATCACCATTTCTTGGATATCACTTAACAATCCTCCTCCTCCAGCATTCCCTAGATTTTCATTAGAATCCCTATAAAAATTTAGTTTCATCCATCCTTGTGTTGGTGGTTATCACTTGATAAACCTTCTCAATCTTCCTTAGGGAATCACATTCACCCAATTGAATATAGGTTCCAATTTGTGCTTACTTTAGATTCTTCTAGTGACTATACTCTCGTGCACTTTTATTGCTTTAAGGTTCTCCACTATGACCACTATGATGTGTTCTTTATTCTTTGTTATAGATCTCTTATCCCCTTTAAAAATCCTTCTATTTCTCTCCAACCAAACTCCCCATGCATAATGAAAGGAAATCAAATCCTAAATTTGATTCAATATTGAGCTTTTAAAAATTTTCTCCCATTGTTCTATCCATCCTTCCATGTTATAAGGAACCACCTACCACCACCATCATCTTCTCTATTATATCATATGATATTTTGAGGGAGTAATTATTTTCTAATAATATGTGATTCAATGATTCATCATGATCTTCACAAAGGTAACATCTATTAGGGAATTGAAAACCCCTCTTATGAAGGTTATCTATTGTTAATATCTTGTTTTGGAATATTAGCCAAAGAAAATTTCTAACATTGGAATGGCTGTCCTTTCCCATAATTTATCCCATTGAAATCTCCCCTCAAGATTTGCATGTGAGATATCATATGGTAATTTAACAATTAATGACCCTTCTTGAGTAGCTACCCATACTATTGTATCCTCAATAAAATTAGCGCTTTCATAATATACTCTTAATTTAGTTTTTTTTTGGAGATCATCCTCATACTGATTATGGATTTTTAGATCCTTCCATATTACCTATTCTCCTTCCTTTACCAAATAATCACTAACCATTTTCTCATAATTGTTTTCTAGATCTATTTTGATACTTGCTAACATCTCATCCTTCACTAATAGGTACTTCTGTAGACATGATTTTTTTAGAAGTGGACAAACCTTTTATTCCTTATCTTCCATTGGATTCCTTTCCATAGCAAATATTCGCCCTTTACTATGTGGTTCCATAATAAATATTCTTTCCAAGGATCTAGTGTCATCAAAAATCTACTCTCCTCTTGGATGCCAAGGTATTTGTCTCTTTGAATTATTACCCATAAGTTATGTATCTTCTTCACTAACCTCCATCCCATATTTTCTATCAATGCCTTGTTCATATCTCTTATTCGTCTAATACCTAGTCCTACAATTGATTTATTATTCCTTACTTTATCCCAAGTTATAAATAGAATTCTACTCTTCTCCTTGGTTCCTAACCATAAGAATTTTTGGGAATACTTTCTAATACATTAGCTACTTTGAATGGGATCTAAAATGTTGATAAAAAATATATAGGAAGTTTTCAAAGGGTGTGTTTGAGAATTTGTAGCTTACCTTCTTGACTTAACAAGTTTCCCTTCCATCCAACTAATTTACTCTAGGTCTTGTCAATTAACACATTCCACATCTGATCCTTGCATGCAAAAGAAAATAGAAGAGAGTTAAAACAATACAACCATGCTCTATTGATGCTCATCTCTATTGATTCTCTTATGTGTTTATAAAATATACCTTACTCTTGTCCATGTTTATTATTTTTTGGGATGCTTTTCATAGTATTTAGTATTCTTCTTAATTCCTTTACCTCATTTATAGAGGGTCTATTCAAAAAAATTGTGTCATCCATGAATTTTTGGTGAATAATACCTTCTATGGATATAGATGGTTTCACCCCCCTTAAGGATTCTTCCTACTTTGCTACTCATATGCATCTTCCCAATTCTTTTGACATAATTATTAAGAGATATAAGGATAAACAATTCCCTTGCCTTAAACCTCTACTACTTCCAAATAATCCAATTGAAGAATTATTCAGTAAAACTAAGAATTTGGGTCCTCCATAACAGTAATTCATCTATATTTCCCAATGTTTATTTAAGCCAAAATTCTCTAGCACTCTATCTAGAAATCACCATGAGACCCTATCATAGTCTCTGTTCATATCAAGGTTTAGCACCATTTCCTCCCTCTAAATAGTGTTAGTTGAATGCATGGTCCCATGGAGTGTGACTACTCCATATAGAATCTACTTACTTTAAAAAAATCCTCCTTGTTGCTATGCAATAATCTCTGGGAGAATATAGTCTAAGTCTTAATGCAGTCACTTTTGATATTATCTTATTAACAACATTACACAAATTAATTGGTCTATAATCTTTAAATACCTTTAGCCCATGCTTCTTTGGAATGAGAACTAGGAAAGTATTATTGTATTATTTTAACACTTTCCTTGAATAATGTGACTCTCTTACTGCTTCTACTAAATCCACTCTTAATATGTTCCAAAATTCTTGAAGGAGATCCACTTGAAATCCATTAGGCCCTAAAGCTTTATATTTTTCCAACGAAAATACTACTTCTCTTAGCTCCTTATCACTCACTTCTTTGACAAGTTATGCATTCATATCTCTAGTTAATATCCTAGGCATATGTTGAATTATTTATCCATAGCCTCATAACCATCCTCCATATCCTTTGGTTAGTAGTAGTTTGAAGAAGTCCACCACCCCTTGTCTAATTTGATCTTCTTCTCTTATTATTTTTTCATACTCTCTTTGGAATTTAGATATTTGCGTCGCATTATTATGTCTTATGGTAGAGACATAAAATAATCTTGTGCTTCTATCTCCTTTTGTTACCCATCGATTCCTTAAATTTTATCTCTAGTATGTCTCCTCCCTTTCCATTATTGTATGCAATTATAATTAGATACCTTTACCTCTATTAAAATGAGTCTGGTCCATCCCATTTCTTTTTATTTCCTATTGATTTTGACTCAATTATTTCCTTAATTTATCATTTTGGATGAAGATATTGCCAAAGACCTCCTTGTTCCACTTTTGTACTTCTCTTTTAACATTCTTCAATTTTCCAACAACCACATACATATTGGATCCTTGGATCAAATGCATTCACCATATTTCTATTTCCTCATAAATACTTGGATGTTGTAGCCACATGAATTCAAATTTTAATGGGCTAATTTTCATTCTTTCCTATATGCTACACCAAAAGACCAGTGGGTTATGATATGACCTTGTTCTTGGCAATGGTATCAAAATATGCTTATAATTTTTCTCAAATTATTCCAAGGGTAAAAATACACTATCTAATATCACTTAATAAAGTATTTTCCTTATCTCCTAGTAGTGCATGTGAATGCATTGCCACTCAAATAAACATCATATAGACTTGATATTGATATAAACTTACTAAGGTCCTCCAATACTCTTAGTGAATCCCTCAGGACCCCATTTCTTAACACTTGTTCTTAATATAGTGTTGAAGTCTCCTACCACTACTTATATTAATCGTTTAACCTATTGCCCCATCTATTCTAGATCTTTTCAAAACTTCTTTCTTAATATACTTACATTTAGAGCATAGACATTTGTAATAAGAAAAGATAAATTTTAATACTTCACCAAGAATAGAATCGATAATTGATTTACACTTTGATAGATGACTTCTCCATATTAGAGGTAAAAATTACACATAGTTTTTAACATTTTACATTATAAGTATATAGGAGTACATATTATCCATCTACACAGTTGCAAAAAGTGACACACTCATTTATCTACAAACATATGTGATTAGGAACACACTCAATCAATCATAGGTATAATACTTTACTTGTGAAGGACACGCATAACCAATCACAAGATCATATGTAAATAATAACACAATATTCTATCTATAAAACACAAGGTTTCTACTTCTCTCAAATGAAGCATTATCTCTAGTAAATATAACAGTTTAATTCAATCTTTAGAATGGATTACAACTAGGTAAACCATATGACCCACCTTAAGCTAAATAAATTTTTCGAATATGTGCTCTTTACAATTTCTCATCATCTATGTTTATTAGAATAGTTCCATTGGGCTCAAAAGTTTATTTTTAAGTATAAATATACCTCTATTTTGCAAGAGGGGAGGAGAAAATAATAATTTTTATTTATTTCTTACCAAAGTTTCCAAAACTTTTAAAATAAATTATAAAAATAAATTCATCATCATTTAAATATTTGATCTAATTAATCATTGAGTAGTAGGATTCATCAATATTCATATAGTACATTAAACTTTGGTATCTATGCCAATTAAAATTTTCAAGTGTCTCACTTCCATGTGAGCGCAATCAATCCTTTGAAAAAGTATCACATAAAAGGATAAATATCCCTTCTTACATAGAATATCAGATATTATAGAATTTATTCTTTATAAAGAGTCTTCAAACCATCACAACACAACATGACCACATGACCATGTGACTATAAACTATATGAAAATCAAACTACTCCTTACCACAAGGATCTTTGTATTGAGCAACTGACATACACTATGAGATATTAAAATATTGTGAAAATCAAATACAATATAAAATATGCAATATACAACCTCTATTTCTTTTGGGATAAATGTATTCTAAAATAAATACATGTTGAATGAGTCAACTTATTTCAAAAGATTTATTTACCATCAAATTTCAATCAAATGGTTTCTTTGTTGTCCATTAGTATAATCATACAACTCTGAACTTCTTCATCCTTTAAAGGTGAAGTATAACTCTAAAAAGGATAATTTACAATAAATATTAATTCTCTAGTTTAACAAGGTTAACACCCTAACTTGAATCTTCAAGAAATATTACATTAGCATTCTAGGGTAAAACAAAAGTATTCCAAATCACTATATTGTCATCTATATTTTATAATAATAAAAATAATGATAGTTTACTTATTATCTATTTAAATATGTTGGTGTCTTCTTTTTATTTTTTGATAGTGTGTTAGTTGCATGCAATAAATCACACATAACACTTTCCTCCTAGTTAACTATAGGTAATAGTTTTTTTATTATTAATTTTATTTTTTAAATGCATAACACAAGAATTCAATAGTACTTCATTGGAAGTTAACTTGTAAATGGCCTATACATTGATAATTTTGTAATAGAAGGATCTCATGGATCTTCAACCAATCTTGTTACTAGGTAGCCTATTATATGGATGATAAGATCAATGTTCTTTTTAGACAATTATTTTTTTTGGATGAAAAATTATACAACAATATTTTGTGATAGAAACTTTGAAGAACTATTCCATAAGACAAGTTATGTGATGATACTAATTTCTTTATATGATAGCTCTTCTATTGGTGGACCATCTAGATGCCAATTTTATCTCTAAATAATAGATTTTCTCCAGATGGTAGCTTTTCTCAAGATGGCATATCCAAATAGTATATCTAGTGGTAGCTTCAGATGATAGCACTAGATAGCAATACTAGATGATTACTCTTCTCTAGATAACCCAATTTTATGACAACATGATCTTAGATGGTAGCAATCATGTACAAATAATCTTATTTCACTCATGTACATATCTAACATGAATAAGGAAAACAAGATACAAAGAGCATGATTTCCAAAATTATCTTTAGTGCAATTCTCCAAACAATATCAACAAATTGAAACTCATAGTTATCCTACAAAACTAAAAAATATGAATAAAAAAATGTAATATTCTTTGTGCTTTGTTTTCAAGACAAAAATCAATTCCTTTATTTTTATGACTATTTTTTTGATACTTTTTCCATTTTGATTTATGTTTTCATTTGGTTTAATTTAAACATATTTACTTAATCTTTATTCTTCTTTTTTATCCATATTTTATTTGGTTTAATTTAAACATGTTATAAACTTAGCATTGTCTCTGTCGAACATTCAAATTATTTTTAAAATTTTGTTTTAATATGGATAAATTATGACTAACTAATGGGTAATGATGGGTGGATAACACTGTGGTAAGAATCTATCACTATATGTGTTGATATGTTACCTTTATCCATTATTTTAGAATGAAAATGTGAAATATAGAAGACAAAATAAAAAATATTTTAAATTATGTTTGATGAGGTTTTTCAATGGTCTTCTTGTGATCCCCATTCACATTTCTTGCAATCATTATGGAGAATGACCTTAGATAAATAGAAATATTTAAAGGTGGATGTGCCTAATCTAATATAATCTAAACAATTAAATTGGGGACAACATATCAAAAATTCTCTTCAATTCGCTAACGATCAACATCAAAAAGAAAGAAATCTATAGATTAAAAAATTCCATGCTAAAATGTCTACCTATGAGTTATAAAGTAAACAGGTATTTTCATGTAATTTTTTAGCATATTTAAGGATGATAAAAAATAGTAGAATGTGGAAATCATGTCTAAGCTTTCTAAGTGAATTCATAATAAAATTAATGAAGATTCGAGTTGTTTTCTTAAAAAAATGATATATGTTAAAGAACTACAAAAGAAAAGGAACTTATTTATATAAAAAGAAAAATTAAGACAACAACATTCAGAATAATGTATTTTCTTTTAAATTGAAACACAAGAACATGAGAATTTTTTATGACTCTTATTGAAGAAGCATAGACTAAACTTAGTTTCAATAAATTTTAAAATTTTATCGTCCTTTCCACTAGCATCTCGTTAGGCCACAATTGGATGTTATCCATTAATTTATAGTTGTAAAAGCTTTAGATAATCTTAAATCATTATTTTATTATTTCTTCCAAACCTAAAATAATTAGTTATATTTTAGATTGTTCAATAACAAAATTATTATTAGCTATTATTTTGTTTCATATGTTTGTATTTTCTTTATTGTCTTTGTCTCTATAGATAATGTTTTTTATTTTTTCAAGAGATCAATTTTTTTTTCTTTTTTTCTTCTTTTTAGGTTACATAGGAGAGTTGGTGACAACTACACTATTTTTAGTAATTGACAAGCCCAGTGTTCAAACCACAAGGATTTATTCCACCAAACTTATTCTACCTTGCTATTATTGACCCAATGTGAAGGGACCGCCAATCGTTCGAGATTCATACCATCATCATCAATATGATACGTACTCAAAGGATTTAGATCATACTACTACCTTTGCAAATAGGCTACCCCCAAGGTTTAAACTTGGGTGTCTTCTTGATAAGTGCTTGGCCAGAAAAACACTTACCAATCCACCTAGCCCTTGGGGGTAACTTCTTATTTTTAATATTACATAGGATAGTTGGTCACAACCACACTATTTTTAGTAACTAACAAGCACATGGTTCAAACCACATGGGCTGCTCCCACAAAACCTATTCCACCTCATTATTGTTGATCCAAAGTGTAAAGGAGACCACTGGTCGATTGGAATTTGTACCATCATCGTAAATCTAACATGCACTCAAAGAATTCAGATCAAACTACTACCTTTGTAAACATGCTACCCTTGAGGTTTGAACCTGGATGTCTTCTTGGTAAATGCCTAGCCAAACAAGCACTTACCAATCCACCTAGTCCTCATAAACAAGTTACTTATTTTATCATTATAATTTTTTAATGTCATTTAAATAATTGAACATATAATACATTAATTATAAGTAATAATTTAAGTATAATTACGATGATGCTTTAAAAAATTCTAAATCATATTTAAATTCAAGTATTATTAATTATTATACTCAAAATTATTATTTATATAATATTGAATTTAAGTTTAGTTTTAATTAGTTAGTAGTGATTAATATAATATGACAAGCCAAATGAATGGTCAAGATTTCGGTTTCTTTTGGAAGATAAATTAATTGTATAATAAATATAATGATAAATATAAAAATTATATATATATATATACACACACACATACATACAGGAATGGGCAACTATGCAAATGTTGCCATGTCGTCCATTTTCATATATATATATATATATATATATATATATATATATATATACACTAACTATTAGATGATGCTACTATAAACTTAGCTCATTTGATTAGATGAAGTTAATGGACGTCGAGTATGAATTTGTGCAATGGTTTAAACCTTTAAACTCCATAGAAAAGTGAAAGCCCTAACCACTATGCTATATAAAATGATATTTTTTCAATGAGTTTACACATGTTTTTGCGAGGGGTCATGGCCCCCTCTATATAAAATGATATTATTATAGTCAAAATTATTCTATTGCTAAATCATTGATGATTATATATATTATATGTGATATTATCTATATATATCCAGAGTTCCAATATAAAATGATATTATTATAGTTAATATTATTCTATTTGCGATTTGATTAATGATTATATATATACAATATAATATTATATTATATTATATGTGATGTTATTGTGGCAACCAAAAAGGCTCACACCTAATGTATATATTGCAATTATTGAAAGATAAACAAATGAGCATACACGAATTGACAACAAGAAATAAACAAGTGCAATTGAATATTTTATTATTTTCAATGGAGTCAAACTATAGATTCGTCCCTCTTAGGGATACCCATTTGATACAACAAATACAATATATATTAAATCCCTCTCGAGGGTAGATGTGATCAAAATACCCTTCAGGATGACACAAGCTACTCTAGGGTGTCGATGACCCTCTTATCCATGATTAGATGCATTTTTTGCCTTGCATCCAAAAACCCTGTTAGTCCTATGTGCAATAAACAACAAGAAACATTAATAGAAAAGATGACATCTCTTGATGAGGCCTTTTGAGGAAATCATACCAAAGGATGCCATAACATGCATGAAATCAATAAAATGCATAAAACATATTAAACCTATACAAATATTATAAATATCCCTTGAAACATGTAGATAGAGGATATATCTAACTATCTAATGATCTAATTATGTAAAATGAAACATGAAGACATGAAAATTAACCATTAATGTCCTAATTGCTATAATGAAAAACATTTATAAAACATTTTAAATCTAATGGTCAAAGTCTCTAAAATACTAATTAAACTAATAATAAGCCTAATTTAACTTAGCTAACTACATTAATAGTGTTGTTCATGTCATTGTTTACTGTATTACTTGAGGCACACATATTTATAGTTTCTTGAAACAAAGTGTTTGTAATTGATTAGATAAAGTCTTTTAAAGTTTTATGCCTTGTGACTCTCTAACTATTAGCTTTGATTTGATAGAACCTTTTTAGATATTAGGCTTTGTAGGCTTCCTTATATCTCCCTAGTAAAGAAATGTGAATCAGAAGAGTCCTTGTAGACTTTGTAGATACCTTAGTACTTGATAATGTTTTATGAATGCTCTTATTATCAAATTTTTTAGAATACTTTATGTCTCCCTAGTGATTTTGAATATGCTAAATGATAGATAAAGTACTTTTGAGAATAATAGTTCAATTTTGGGTTGATTTTGTAAAGTTTTGAAAATAGCAAAAATCAATTTTTTTTTACACCTTATTACTCCTATTGAACTTTAAGCAGATTCTAATTTGAGGAGGTTTTAATAGTTGGATTCATTTTATCCCTTTAATGTATTTTGAGACAAATATGCTAATTAATTTCTGACTCTTAATTTCTTTAATAAGCCTATTTTTATAGTCTTTAATAATTTGATATTTATTGTTTCTAATTTCTAATTTCCTACTTTGATGTAGTATTCCTTATAACTTCATAATGTGGAATATTAGAAATAAATTATTTTTAATAATAGAAATTATGGTTTCCAAGTAGAATTCCTTATTTCTCCTATGTTATAATATTACAAATATTAGGCTACTTAATATGTCTTTCTCTCTTTTATATTGCTCTAAAATATGGCTAATTTCTTGTAGTATTTTAACCTAATGTTATTGTAGATGCAAAAGCGAAATACCAAAATAGATAACAAGATAAATTGAAATAAAAACCCAATATTGCACAAAATGAGATGATTTTTATTAATATGGGGAGGAGCCTCAAATATTTAATTTTACAATGAAAATTTTGATTTCTTTGATACAAATATTTACAATAACTAGGGTTCTCTAGAACCTTAGTGAACAATGTTTGTGGTGTCTTAAATATCACTTTTGATCCCAACAGACATGAGTGGGCTTTGTGATTTTTAATACTAGGCCACTCCAGCTTAAGCAGTTGCATAATGCTTATGTATCTTCAAACCTTCACACAAAGAATGACATAATATGATTAGTAGTAACTGTGACGGCTCTATTATGTGAGACCCTTGAAAATTAATAAGAACCCAAAATACCAAATAATAAACTACATACAAATATGAAGTTAAGAAAATAGTATAACCATAAAAATATTTACCTTGTTGAACTTGTCATTTTCTAATCTAATGTAACTAGTGCAGGAAATAGGTGCAGTGATGTCCTAGAATCGTTCAAGGGTTAGTAGGGATGTAGAGCTCTAGTCTAAAATATATGTGGGTGCTTGATGGTAGTAGAAAACACTCATGGGTGCTCAAGAATGATAGTAAGCACCTAAAGGCACTTGGCAGTGAAGGGGAAGCACCCAAAGCTGTTTAGCGATTGAGGGGAAATCTATAGAAGCAGATTTGGCTAAGCAAAATGGATGGCGATGGATGTAGAGGCTATGGTGAGTGAGGATGAATGGTGAGGATGCTTGGACTTCTCAGATTTCTTAGGACTCAAAGAAGACTTAGAAATTTACTCAGGTAATAAATTACTTTGGGGTTGAGCCATCAAAATGGCTTTTATTAATAATTTACACTAGGATGTGTTAGGGTTTAAGCAACACAAATTGTATGGCTCAAATTAAAATATATCATAGGGTGGATATTAATTTTTGGCGTGTGGCATGGATGGATGTGGATGGATGGCTAGGATTAAGTTAAATAGAATGGTTGGAATTTATTTATATATCTAATATTTATATTTACTAAATATATATAAAATATAATATTAAAATATGAATATTAAACATATATTTAACAAATAGTCCAAGATATACATAAATAAAAGGACAAAATTATGAGAAGACCTGGATGGACGACAAGTGGCTAGATTTTGGTGTCTACATATGCCTCTTTTGTACTACATTACGTGAAACACAATGCAGTTCAAAAATACAAGACGCCTATTTTGGCTAGGCACAGAAGCATCTTTCTCTTGGGATAAAAATGAACCTGAAGACAAAATAAGTAAAGAATCTGGATTTGTGTAGCTTACCCCCTCAATTGGCAAGTGAGTTTGTGGATGAATCTCATGAGCCAATTTAAAAATTTGTGCAAATAAATTGTGGATGATATGAATGATGTAAATGTGATACCATTTTTTCCCCAATGGTGGGAAGGGGATTGGTGAAAATTGTGGAATTATTGTGTCTATTTTTACTCCAAAATATAAAGGGTTTTATGCCAAGTGTAGATGCCATGATCATGTAATATGTATTCCATTGTGGTAAAGTCAAAATAAAATGTGGTTACTCAAAATTTGGGGTGATTCGATGTTGTTGAAGAATGTACCTTTGGGCATCATTGATATGCAAGGATGAATATGCAAAGATAAAATATAGTCAACTTCAGAGGGCCAACTAGTGACTATTGAATAATTTCTATCATCGAAACCAATCACCCTAGCTATAGCCAATCACCATGATGACTTTCAAGGAGAATTGAAAGTATGAAATGTGATTTTTTCCATGTTTTAAGCCCCACGAACTAGGCCATCAATGAAGCTTTTGAGCAAATTGGTCTTGGCATAGTTTCACCCAAAAATTGAAGTACCAAACGTGATTTTGATTTCAAACAAAGAGATAAGTGATGATGAAAATGACCAAGTTTCCTTATGGTAATTTATTCATCTTATCGAATTTCATGGATGCAAATCATTGCAAAAACCAAGTATATAGAATTAAACAACTAGATACGAGGTTCACTTGAATGGTGTTTGAACTTGGTAAAAATGATTATTGAAAATGATGTGGGAATGAAGTATTGGTTATGAGAATGATGATTATGGCTGTTTTGTGAAAATTTAGACCATTTTTGGAGCATTTTAGAATTTTAATGCGATTTTACAAATTTTGGTCATAATGGAAAACTATGCATCCAAATCAATTGTAATCTTCACAAAGCTTGGTAATATGATCATATGTATGCATGGATGCAAATTGGAGTGATTTGGGTGGGATAAGCCACTATTTTGTAAAGATTTGTGTTTTTATCAATATTGATGCCAAACATCGATTGGCACTTTTGGCATACACAAATGCTCGCTAGTGTTTTGGTATTTCACAAACACCTTGGTGTACTTCAGTGCACCAAGAAACACCCATGGGAATATCAAGGTGATTGAAGCAACTATAAATAGCTTCACAAACAAGATTTAAGCTCATTTGTGTGTTTGTGAGTTTGAGAAACTGCATCTGGAAGAGTTGGGTGGAGTGGACTGAAGTGAGGTGAAGCAAATTGGGCACGAAAGCTATGGTGATGGAAGGAAAAAATGTGAAGGCTAGATCTAGAGTGAGAGCTACTGAGGTAATGATTTATATTTATGTGATTTTTTTAACATGTATTAATAATAAATGTTTTGTGTTGTAATGTAGCTTAGAATTTTAGAGGCTCAAAACCAGTTCTCACCTTCCATATCTAGGATCAGAAATACACTGGTGGAGGAATGGGATTTGTTGGAGGTTGTGGGGCTAGTAGAGGTATCCCATATTGATGTAGTTATGGTGGATGATGGGTACCTCTCTGCCTTGGTGAAGATGTGGGATTCGAATAGCAAAAAGTTTTAGGTCCCCACAGGAGATGTGACCATTACACTTGAGGATGTATACCACATCCTCAGGATGCCAGTGGAGGGGATGCACATCAAGGATGAATGTGATCAAGTTATGAATATGAATAACATATTTGGTGTCAACTTGTGATAGTTGGCAGAGTGTGAGGGTAGAGAGTCGAGGTATACCCTACTTGTCCATGTATGTGGACAAGGAGTTGGATACCCTCCAATATTTGGTGATGTTCATGTTGGACAACATCATGTCCCTGAATAGTATTGGTTGTAGGTTCCCTTGGAACCTGATAGGGTTGGTGAGTGATATGTTGACTATGCAGCAGGTGTATGCATGGGCTCCTACCTTATTGGCACAAGTGTACTGGGATTATACCTTATTGAAGAACTATAAGAGAGAAACATATTCCCAATAGGCTTCAATATTATTTTTATGGATTTATAGTTTTTGGTGATGATCCTCTCACATTTTAAGATGCCATGAATAGTCCAGATAAAGAGCATTAGAAGAATACCATGCAAGAAGAAATGAATTCAATGAAGAATAACATGCATAGGATTTAATTCAACAACCTGATGGGAGAAATATAGTGGAGACACCAAAACAACACCAATCCGATTATGTGACAACAAGCATCGATCGCATTGACACACACAGCCCCTAGGGCATCCCCCAGAGGTTAAATAGTGGTCCTAACCACTTCCAAAAGCAATTTTGGAGGTTAGAGGTCAATTTGGCACCTTTTGGCACTTTGCTCTCTACTCGTCCCACCCTGGGACGAATACAAACTAGAATTCATCCCACCCAGGGACGAATAGCAACATTCGCCCCAGGGTGAGGCGAATAGCAGGTTTGACTAGCAAAAAGTCAAACCTCGACAAGTCCGCTAGTTAACTGAAGCTTCAAGCCATGCAATTATGAGGAATAGCTTTAAATCAAGGAGAGAGACTTCAGTCATGCATGTATTTGATTTTGGAGGCCTCATGCAAGGAGACTCTAAATTAGGGAATAATCTATTTTCTCAAAATAGGACATGCAACTCAAGTGGTGCCCTCGCATGCACAATTCAAACAAAGAGACCCTAGGTCTATAAATTGGTGAGTCTTCTCACCCAAAAGATATACAGAGAGGATATTTTGGAGCAACGAAGTGCTGCTAAAATATACCCTCACCCTTTGTTTGTGCTTTCACATCCTTGATATCTCTTTTGGAGGGAGGTTATTGGGTGATCATTGGAGGCGCATTCTAAGACCCAAACCCAAAAATTTGGCCACAATATTCCACAAATATTTTTGACAACACCCCATAAGAAGTTTTGGACCCATCCCAAGTGGATTGGTGCCAAAACAAAGTCCCAAACAGTGGGCGTCCTGCCCCTAGGTGCCCCCCAAACTATCGCAACCCTAATCGCCCCACCCCAGAGTGAATAGAAATTTGTGATATATTTCTCTTATTTTTCTTTTGCATATTATTCTAGGTTATTTAAATAGGCTGTAGTTTAAATTTCACTTCATTATGAGCATTTTTGACCAGGTTTTTATCATTTCTTGCCTTTACTAACTTGCAGATGGCACAAGAAAAATCTGGGTGATAGAGGCAAAATTGGAGAAATATGATCTTTTGGGTCTTCCCAAAACACCCCCAATTAGCTAACCCCAACTTTTCAGGTCATTTGGAGCTTTCTGGATAGGACATTGAAGAGGGTGCTTTCTGATAATTTATTGCAGGTCTATTCATCCCACCCTGGAGTGAATACAAATCTGTGAAGAATTTCTAGACTGTTCCTTTTGTAGTGACCTCCTGGTAACATATTCATGCTTCTGTTAAATTTTTAGGTCGATCTGAGGTCATTTGGTTATCATTTTAATATTTTCATGCATACACTAACAGTAGGCCTTGGGAAATACATGTTTTATTATGTCTGCAGGTGCTACTGATCTTTTCTATTTCCTTGAATGTAGGTTTCTGACATCATAGGAGTAGTGAGGAACCAACATTCATATACACAAGCGGTGGCGACATTTTGGTCTGCCCATCTTACATGTGGGCATGCGAAAGAAGGATTGCTATCCATGGATGTGATCAAAAACATATTTAACGCTCCTATCCCCTAAAAAGGAAGGAGAGATATTGTAACATGACTTTGAAAGCATATCAATAAAGAGGACCCTATTCCATATTGCTTTTATCTTGTGTCGATTCACTCATGTTCTTTCCTTTTATGCATTTTTCAATACATAGGCTTTTGGCGTTAAGTTTGGTTTTAGACGCATCGTACTTGGCATTTTCCATTTTTGTTTCCGTATCCTCATGATTTCAGTGGTGATCATGGTGGGACCTCTATCCCTTGATTTTTAAGATTAAATTTTTGATCAAAGTTGCTTGTTTTTGCTTACAGGTACCAAGTTTTCAAGCACTGGACTGCTGCTCGTTCCATCCTGTAATGAATACAGAGCTGGAATTCATGCCACCCCGGGACGAATAGGAATTCATCTCACCCTAGAATGAATATAGGTCTGTTATTCATCTCACCCCAGGATGAATAGCTCTCTGTGCAATTTTAGAACAAAAGTTCAGAGACATCCGATTTGGGCAGAGAAGAGGTAGGGGTCCTAAACACCTCCTATCAATTTTTTGCTTTTTGTTCTCTGCTTTCTGGTTATTTGCATGCATAGGAGAGTTTGAATGCTTGTTTCCCTCATTAATGCAAATTAAAAGGAACCTCACACACCACATGGCAACATAAAAAACAAGGAGTTGGTCGTAAAACCCCAACCCTTGAGCAAGACCAACGGTGGATTTCATCACCACCTTGGCTTGAGATACTGCATACATAACCCCGATCGCAACTGTTGCTAGATGTAAATCCTGACAAAATCTGACCAAGTGTAGTTGGGGTGATTCCCAATGCATGAGGATAAGTCTTCTATGGTAGGTGTCATAAACAGAGCGATTCCCCTTTCATATCGCCTATGTTCCATGTACCATCTGCTCTCACGTACCAATAGTTTCCCTCACGTAAGGGCGGGTATATAGAGAGGTTGGTATATCGGTCTGGCAATGGTATATCGAAGGGGCAACCATTTTTGGGAGTCATAAGAGCCATCATTTTGCATTTAAATGTTCTTTTCAAAAGCTTTCAAAATGAACATTAAAAACACACTGAAACAGGTTTAGGGCACACTTTTAATCTTTAAACGAGATAAACATTGTTTGTGTGTGATATTTCTTGTTTAGTGTAGCATAAGAAATCCTAAAAAAATATAAAACTTTAGGAGCACATCACCATGGTGTACACTCGTAGCCGAGCCCAATCACGGGCAAGCACTGCAAAAAGTGCACCAAGGGGGACAAGTCACCTTCGATATAGTCCTGAGGACTTGGTCATCCCGCCTTGGTGGCCTGACACACAAGATAGTCCACATCATGCCATAACAGAATAAGACTATAGAGGCACCTCTTTGAGGGGCACCCCCACTCAGCATAGATCCTTTCAAGAGGAGAACCTACACGTAGCACTCAACATAGATAGGAGACCTCCCTTAGAAGCTCATTATGGGTGGCCTAGTGATGAAGTGCTTGAACAACATAGGGTCCATAAGGAGGAGCCACATGATTTCATCATCCCTCCTTTACCCCTTCTTACTGTTAGAAACACTAGACCAAATCTAGAGCATAGGGTTCTCCAGCCAGGGCAAGACACTTCTGCCCGCACCTTTCATGTATACAAAGGAGAGTACGAGGAAGACCACTACATTCCTCAAGAGTAGTACATAGCATGGGAATGATGCACCTCCGCACCCGCTATGTATCAGGATCACCCATTGAGGCCAGAGCCTCAGGTGAATGCCGCTAACCTCGATAGAGGAAAGCAACCCATAGGGATCTCAGAGTGCCATGATCAAGATAGACATATAGGAGAGGCATCTAGGCTTCCTAAACACGAGACGATAGAAAAAATTGACTTGGCATTTTCCAAACATGCCACCCACCAAGCACAAATCACGCGGCTCAGGCAAGACCAACAATAGTTAGAACATCTGTGTCACCTTAACAAAGAGCACATTCAGCGACAGACAGCTGAATTGTTTTAGAATACTATGCCTGAGAGGGTCCCAACCCCTCGTGCACATAAAGTAGAAGTGTATGAGAGGCACAACCCCTTGGTGCGAGACAGGTCTCCATGACCTCGTCAAGTACTGCCTCCAAGACCTCCTAGGCCTGAGTGGGAGGCCACTCCCAGAAACAATGATGGGCACCCTCTACGGGCACCCATCCATGTTTATAGGTCTCGACCAAGAACTCCTCAAGAAGCCTATGAGGAGTATGAACAAGAAGAAGAGCAGGCTGAAACGCCCTACCAAGGTAGAGGGGGTGCTATCTAGCTACCCCTCCATAGGCCTCAAGTTCCCCACAACCCACAATGGGAGCAAACCAAGGAGGAAGAGATCAAATCCTCTGATGCATATAAAGTGCTGCTAGAGCGCTTAGAGTCTATGGAGATCAAGACTTCTGGGCCCCAAAAGCCCACTTTACGCCAACTCCGTAGTCATCTTGTGCATCCGTCAGTGTCGGCACCTCCATACCCTGAACACTTTAAACTACCCCAGTTGGCACTCTTTAGAGGGGAGGAAGATGCCCAAGAGCATGTGACTAGATTCCTGAGCCAATGCTTTGGCATTCAGGACAACGATGCTTTGTTACTAAGAACATTCATAACCATGTTCGCAGGCCCTACCTCGGATTGGTTCACTCAATTACCAAAGCACAGCATCAGTAACTTAGACCAGCTAGTGGACGCGTTCCTCGAACGCTTCGCCTTCAACACCAAGAAGAAGGCATCATTAAGTGACCTAGCTAGCCTCAGGAAGTATGAGGAAGAGACCATGGTGGCCTATGGGAACCAGTGGAGGACACTGCTTTCAAAGCTGCCCTACCTCCCTCCCATGTCTGACCTAACTTAGATGTTCTCAAAGAGTTGTTTGAGATCGATCTCCATGCTATTGTAGCTACAGAAATATGCCACTTTAGAAGAAGCTCTAGCGCAAGCCAGAATCATTGAGGAGATCAAGATACAAGATGGCGAGATCACCAAACCTAAGAAGAAAGAATGGACCAAGAACACCAAAATAGGGACCACGCAACAGAAACCCGCTACGGTCAATCAGGTTGCTATAAACATCCCTAAGCCTGCACAAGCAACGCAGCCTCAAAAGGCTAACTATCAGGCGGTGCCTCCTAACAATTATGATAGAGAAAACCAAAGTCAGGAACAAAATCAGCAGCATCACCCTAGGTGACAATTTACACCTTACATAGAGTCTAGGGACTCCCTGTTTGACCGCTTGTCAGTGGTAAACTTGATCAACCTTCCAGAGATTCAAACCATAGACCCCAATGCACCAAAGCCTAAGGGGTACAGGGAGGACTTGTACTGTAGGTTCCATAGACGAAAGGGACATGACCTTAATGCATGTTGGAAGTTCAAAGGTTTGGTACAAGACTTAATCGACAATAAGACATTGGTAGTAGAAAACCCCGTAGTGCCAAACAACCAACACATGGGAGTCTTCAGAGACCCCTTGCCTACCCATGATGTGCAAGAAAAACCCCTTCAAGTCAATGAGGTGCAACAGAATTGCCCCATGCAAGGGTATGTAGGGATGATAAGCATAGTGACTAGGAACAAGAGATATCTAGGAGCTGCCCCCATGGCAGCCACAAGAGAGGTTCCATCGATGTCACAAACTCAATAGCACCCTACGCAACTTCCCCTGCCTAGACCAGTGGCCATGATTCGGACTAGACTTACCCAAAGTCTAAGGACCATGTCGGCTAGGCTCTCCATATACGAGCTCATTCAACAATCAGTGCCCCATCGGGAGGCTCTAATGGAGATATTAAAAGCTATCGAGTTGCATCCCCATGAAGCAAACTCTTTCAACAACTTTGTGGGACATGTAAAACAATGTATAGAACTAGTCATCACCTTTAGAGAAGATGAATTGAAATTGGTGACTGGTGATATGGCGGATCCACCCCTGCATGTCATTGCGCGGGTCAACGGGATTCTGTATAAAAGGGTTTTGGTGGACACTGGCTCATCCAGTAATATCATCACAATAGCAGCATTGAAACATCTGAAGTTGCCAGCATCTCACATCGTGGCCTCCACCTATACACTATGAGCATTCAATGATGCAATATGCTCGACAGTTGGCACAATTGTCCTACCCATCCAAGTGGGACAAAAGACTATTCATACATTGTGCCACATCTTGGAAGGTGAGATGGCATATAATATCTTGTTTGGCCGGCCTTGGATCAGGGACATGAAGTGTGTCCCTTCAATAGTTCATCAGTGCCTAAAGTATACATTTGAAGGACAGGTGCATGTAGTCCCGACAGACTTAGAGCCCTTCAAGTACTGCAATACGATGCAATTCATGCCGCAATTGACCCTTCCATCAACACATTTGGATTTTCAGTTAAATCCATCTAATCAGGGTCTGATTCCGTAGGCCTCCCCAGTGTCGAGTCCATCAAATCCTCGGATAGGTCCATCTTCCTCATCTGGTCCTTCAACAACGATGCCACCTATGGTGGCCACATCCAAGGACAAGGGAAAGAAAACCCTAGAAGAGGAACCACCCTCAGTCTCAACCATCTCGACAGAAGAGATGCCTAGTAGAATGGAAGTCGAGATGCCTAGTTCACCCCACATGGAGTGGACTCAGGGAGAACTCCCATTTGCTCCCCCTCAACCGCCAACAATCACCATTGAGATGGCCAACATGGGCCTGGGGGAGTATATAGTGCGAAACATTGTCACAACGCCCACACTTGAGTCCATGCAGGACATGGGGAGGCCTCGACTCCCCATCGACTCTATGGTTCCTCTAGGCTACCCACCCAATCAGACAAACTTTGTTTATGGGGGCCTGGATAATGGCGTTGAACCTTACATGCAAGAGGACGAAGATGAAGAGCCTTTTGTTGAGGATGTCAACTATTTGTCTAACCTAGATTTTGCTTTAAGATATCTTGGCCAATGTAATTGGCATGGATATGGGTTGGGTAGGTATGAGCAAGGAGTGCGTGTTCTTTGCCAACCAAGATATCAAATGTCGTATGACAAGTCAGGAGTAGGGTTCAACCACCCCTTGCCCTTAGACATCTTGGTAGAGAACATGCAAGGCCTAGGGATAGGCAACAAGGATGGGTTGGCATTAGATCCATATGCCAATCCTAACACAACATATACATTGGGAGATTATCTCCCATTGCTAACAACCAACCTTGTTGACCATAACAACCCTTTCCCTTCGATCAAAAAGGGAGAAAATTCAAGGACTCACCCACAAGAGGGATATGGACAAGACCAAGAAGGGTCTTTAGAGGATGAGTCGGAGTACGAGGTAGCACCTTGGGATCCTTTTGAGTCTGATAGAAATCATTCACAAGTATATCCCATGGATGATGATCAGGAGAGCTTCCTGACAATGTTCCCTCTGGATGCTCCAATTGAGCATATGCTACCTCTAGAGAATCATGTCCCCTCGCAGAGAGCGGAACAACCCCGATGGGACCACATTAATTTGCTCGAGCAAGATGAGCCTCATATGTTGCAAACAACTATTGGAGCCAACAAAGGCCTTTGGATATCTAACAGTGATTATGAAGATAAAACTGAGATGGCTTATCTCAATCATATGCGACAACAACAATATCCCTTGGATATAGATGACATGTTTGAACAGTTACACATAGGGCCAAGGCATAGGTGGCACCTCAACCTGGCGTAGTTATAGCAATTACTACACCCACCACTCCAGGTACACAGAGAGCATCTTCTTCCTGGAGACCCTATAAAACCATCAGTGCCTAGGGTGGACCCTGTCTTCGTATCCGTGCATAGGGCCGATCCATTTGTGCCTGTACCCACAGAGCCAGATTCGGAGCACAAAGATCATCTAGGATGTCCGAGCAGTCACACCCATGGTAATGGAGACCACAATCATTTCATCAACATGATCTCCATTGATTTAACCGCCCCCATCCATGATCCAGCTGACCCGACATGGTCATTGCATCTAAACCTAGATGCTATAGATTGGGATCACGTTGACGCACCGCCATCCCCATCAGAGTACTGGCCTTGTGGTGGGATGTTCCATTTCACCCCAGGACAGACTCAGGATGTCTTCCACACTGAAGAGGAACCTGATGTTCCAAATGATGATCTAAATTCAGCAAACGATATCCACTTGATCCCAATGCCACACCAGTTGGAGGATGGGTCCCACATGTCGGTCGAGGAGACGATCGACGTAGACATCAACTCAGATCCAGTGAATTTGCAAATCATAAAGTTGGGGGTAAGTTTATCCCCCGAAGAGCAATCCGACTACATTGCCCTTCTCAAAGAGAAGAAGGAGGTTTTTGCATGGTCCTACAAAGACATGTCGGGACTAGACCCGTAGCTAGTCATGCATAATCTAACGCTTGATCCGAAAGTCAAGCCAGTAAAGCAAAAACTATGTAAGATGCACCCAACAGTAGCCTTAATGGTCAAATATGAGCTACAAAAGCTATTGGATGCACATTTTGTCATCTGCATGGATTACCCACCATGGTTGTCTAACATGGTGCCCGTCAAAAATCTCGATGGGAGGATTCACATATGCACCGATTTTTGAGATCTAAACAAAGCGAGTCCTAAGGATGATTTTCCCTTGCCAAGAATTGACGCATTGGTAGACGCTACAGCGGGCCATGAAATGCTTTCCCTAATGGATGGTTTTTTGGGATACAATCAAATTCGTATTAATCCTGAGGACCAACTCAAAACGGTATTCACAATGCCTTGGGGGACATTTTGTTATAAGGTCATGCCCTTTGGCCTTAAAAACACTGGCACCACCTACCAACGTGCCATGAAGTACATCTTCCATGATCACATGCACAAAAATTTGGAAGATTACATGGATGATTTGTTGGCCAAATCTCTTTTGCACCCAGATCATCTCGATGACTTGAGCAAGATCCTCGATCGCCTCATTGAACATAAAGTCAGACTAAATCCCAAGAAGTGCGTATTTGGCATCACATTTGGAAATCTCTTGGGTTTCATAGTCTCAAAGAGAGGAATCGAGGTAGACCCACACAAAGTCAAGGCAATCCTTGAAATGCTTCCCCCAACTACCATCAAGCAACTCAGAAGTCTACAAGGAAAGGTCACGTCGATCAAGCACTTCATAGCGTAGCTATCTGACAAGTGTCGACCCATGAATAAATTATTGCACAAGGGGGTCGCATTTCACTGGGATGACGAGTTCCAGTCAGCCTTTGATGACATTAAACAATACTTGGCTTCACCGCCGGTATTGGCACCACCTAGACCAGGAGTGTCATTCTACTTATACATCTCAGCTACTGAGGTGGCACTGGATGCCATGCTAGCCCAAAAAAATGAACTACACAAAGAACAGGCTAATTACTATCTTAGCCGCACCCTATTCAGTTATGAACTTAACTATGCATACATTGAGAAGCTCTGCTTGGCAGTGGTGTTTGCTACCAAAAATCTATGCCACTACATGCTCAACAATATGACGTATGTTGTGTCTAAGGAGAATCCATTGCGATACATGATGAGTCGTACTTATCATAGTAGCCGCACGATGAAATGGATCATGTTGTTGACAGAGTTTGACATAGAATTCATTGGACAAAAATCCATAAAAGGTCAAGTCATCGCCGATCAACTGGCAGAGGCTCCTCTTGAAGACGATCAGCCTCTGACCATAGAACTACCTGATGATGGGGTCTTCCATGTTTCAAAATTGCTAGATTCTGATGAGCTTGAGTCACAGGCTGACATGACCCTCTTCTTTGATGGTTCTAAATGTGAGCAAGGAGGTGGTGCGGGAATTGTATTCTTCACTCCACAAGGGGCTCCAATGCCTCTGTCATTTAAATTAGACTTCTCGTGCACCAACAACAATGTAGAATATGAAGCCTTGCTCATAGGTCTTCAGACAACAATCACCATGAACATTAAATATTTAAACATTTTTGGTGATTCGTTGTTAATTGTCAATCAAGTAAAGGGGGTATTCCAATGTAAATGCCCAGTCCTACAGGCCTACAAAGCCCTTGTGGACAAATTCTTGGCACAACTTGAATGGTATGACATCGAGGCACTCCCTCGATCATCGAATCATTTTGTGGATACTATGGCCTCCTTGGGGTCACTAATCCCGCAAGACCCTTTCGATGAGATGACAACCATTCAGGTCAAAACATTATCGCAATCTATGATGGAGCGTGCAAGCTCTGACCTAACACTAGGAATCCACTTGATCCAGATTGAACCATCTCAAGATAGGTTCTCTCGAATCCATGATTGTCTGACTCAAGCCAACTGGGGGTCCTTGTTCTCCCCGACCCCTCTTAATAGCAACACAACGCTATTTTTACAAGTTCTTTCCTGTTTAGCTTTCGCTAGGGATGAACTTCGAGAGGGATTGGTCATTCATACCATCGAGGTTTTTGATCAGTAGGATTGGTACACACCCATTAGGGATTACCTCAAGCTAGGTAACCTCCCACTTGGATTGACACAAGCCATGAAAATATCATTCAAACAGAAAGCGGCAAAGCATGTCTTGTTAGGAGACATTTTGTATCGTCGGAGCTATGAAGGAATCCTCCTCCATTGCTTGGACCAGCAGGAGTCCACTTGGGCGATCACCCAAGCACACGATGGTACATGTGGTGGCCACTTTAGCGGTATGGCCATCACAAAGCGCATTCTTTGCATGGGCTATTATTGGCCATATTTAGAGCGAGATTGTTGCGCATATGTAAAGAAGTGCATGAAGTGTCAACACCATGCTAATTTGACACATGTACCTTCTCAGGCCTTGCAACCGATCCAATCAGCTTGGCCTTTTTTGTAGTGGGGCTTCGATCTAATCAAAAAGATCTCCCTTGCATCGTCCGGTCATCACACGTTCATCATAACGGCCACAGAGTACTTTACCAAGTGGGTGGAAGCAATTTCGCTAACCTCTACGACTGGAACTCGCATTGTGGAGTTTATTTTGCATAACATCATATGTCATTTTGGTATTCCATCCAAGATCCTTTCGGATAATGGGACGTCATTCAAGAATAAGGATGTGCGTGCTTTGACAACAAAGTACAAAATTTAGCATAGTTTTTCAACACCCTATTATCCACAGGCAAATGGGCAAGCAGAAGCGTCAAACAAAATGCTAGTCACCATCCTCAAGAAGACCATTGCAGATAGTCATAAGGATTGGCACATTCAAATCCCACTTGCCCTATGGGCTTATCGCACTAGCATTCGGATGCCCACTGGGGCAACTCCATTTTTGTTGGTGTATGGCTCCGAGGTAGTCATGCCTCTTGAGTTGGAAATCCCTTCGTTGCGCATATCAATGCAAGAGTTCATCGATGATGACACTACATGAAAGGCCTGATTAGACCAACTGACGTTGCTTGATGAATGACACGTAAATGCTCTCGAGCATTTGCGTATCTATCAAGAGCGACTTAAGAAGGCATACAACATGAGGGTCCACTTGAGAGAATTTTAGGTTGGTGACTTGGTCTTAAAAGAGAACCAACAAAATTCTAAATTTCCGTCCCATCTAAGGGACAAGTTAACGGTAAACTGGTTAGGTCCTTATGTCATTGACAGTAGAATAGGAACTGGAACATACCGACTCACCTCTCTTGAAGGAATCAAGGAACTAGAACCCTTGAACATCAGTCATTTGAGGCCATTCCACATCTAGAGAGCCATAGTCCAACCAAATGCTCCAAGGATTCCCACAATCGCTTGGTCAACCCCAAAATGCCCCAAAGGTGTCCATGAACCCTTTGGTCAAACCAAAAGCTCCAAGGATTCCCACAATCACTTGGTCAACCCCAAAATGCCCCAAAGGTATCTATAAACCCTTTGGGCAAACCAAAAGCTCCAAGGATTCCCACAACGCTTGTCAACCCCAAAACCCCAAAGTTCATAAACCCTTTGGTCAAACCAAAAGCTCCAAGGATTCCCACAATCGCTTGGTCAACCCCAAACTACCCCAAAGGTGTCTATAAACCCTTTAGTCAAGCCAAAAGCTCCAAGGATTCTCGCAATCGCTTGGTCAACCCCAAAAATGCTCCAAAGGTATCCGTAAACCCTTTGGTCAAACACCAAAAGCTCCAAGGGTTACCATAACCGCTTGGTCAAAATAAATATTCAAAACAAACAAAAACAATAAAATCATCAAAAATAACAAAAAAAATTGCATTTCAATTCCATGCATACTCGTAAAAAAAATCAAAATACAAATATATAGGTTGCATTAGGCATCACATCCATACATTGCATATTTGCTAGGTCATACAAGGCAAGAGCACCATAGACTATCAGTACGTGGCAATTCCATCATTTTCCACATCAAATCCATTTTATACACACATACATCCAGAATAACACCATCGTCATTTTTAGCATAGTCAGTTGTCTCCTAATGTATCTAGGGTTTTCGTCATTCAGCTATCTTTAAATTGCTAGCCAAAACTTGTACAAAGTTAAATATATTTTACATGGGAAAGTTTTACTTGGATCACGCCTTGTTACGTAACATCCCTACACAAGTTAAAACACATAAAATAATTCCTAAGTTGTGTGAATGCAAGAGAAAACTACAAAGCAATCTAGGGTACCATCGGTGAAAGATTAGCCTGTTCATCCCCCTGTGCGAATGGTTCAAGAGTGCTGAGAATTGACAAAAGGACGAGCTCTTCCCCATCAATTCCCCCTAATAAACAGTGGTTTTCACCACTACCAAAAATCCCAATCACCATTGGTCCCCAAAGTTGTAAGGATTCGTACTACCCATCCCTGCCAAGGATGGGTAGTCATCCCCAAGGCCTCAAAGGATCGATGCCATTCAAAAAAAAAATCCCTACAAGCCATCATCATGACCATTTCCAATCACCTTTGGTCTCCAAATTTGTAAGGATTCATACTACACATCCCTGAACAAGGATGGGTAGTCATCCCCAAGGCCTAAAAGATCAATGCCCTTACTTCATAATCTCCATAATCCCCTTTGGTTCCCCAAGTCGTAAGGATTCGTACTACACGTCCCTGAATAGGATGGGTAGTCATCCCCAAGGCCTAAAAGGATCAAGGTCATTCATAAGCCACAAACCTACAAGCTCAACCTTACAAAGTTCAAAATCCAAAATCAAATAATAGTGGTTATCACCACTATTCAAAATCATTGCTCAAAAAGAAAAACAATAAAAAGAAAAATAAACAGTGATTTTCATCACTATGTATACGAGCAAGTATCCTAAACCGTTGAGCAAATAACAAGCCTGAACTTGAATCCCTGGAATTCTCAGCATTTGAAAACCATTTAGGTGATCCTCATTACGGGTTTGGTGGACAACCTACCTGGAAATGGCGGTATCCTAAACGCATGACGATATGTCTATCACATTAGCTTTGCATGTGAGCAGACCAATGTTTGCATGTGGATGAGCTAGCTTATGGTACCTTAGATTGTCCCATGGATTAATCTTACTAAATACAACAACGGAGTTAGTGGAGCTAATTAGGTGATCCTCGAGTACAGGTTTGGTTGATAGCCTATCTGGCATTGGCGGTATCCTGACAAATACCACATAAACGAACTCAATTGCACACACAGGGATGTGAAATAACTTGGTTAAACTCAAGTCGGATTTATACCTTGTTCAAAAGTCTTGCGAGATAAATGTATAGTTTTGGCTAGTTAGTTAAAATATCTAAATCTCAGAAAAGCTTAACTACATTTTAAAACAATTGGTACATTTCATTCCATACATCACCATCAAAAAATATGCAAAATACAAAAACAAAGTTTTTTCATGCAAAGTCATTCCACAAAGCCATCCCATAAGTACAGCAAGCCAGTAAATCTTGTACAGTCTATGGTGCCATTGACAAATTATCAACAACTCATTTCATTCAGTCCATATGCATACATCATCTAATTAGACACATCGCATTCACAATAGCATATGCATACATCAATGTAAATACATGTGAATAAAAATAAACCATAAAAAGTGTATAAACAAAAAAAAAAGAGTCATCTGTATATATATCATCAAAAATGCCCATAGGCTACAATGAACCGGTCCTCTGACCCCGCAACAAAATCCAAAAACTCAAAAACCCCCAAGCCTAGGGCATCGACCACCATGATCACGCAAGATCGGTGCGACGGGAACTACCCCCCATGGTGTGGGTCCTATGGGACCCCTCAGGGCGACTGCTGCTCGCCCCTCGCATCATGCCTACTACCACCTCCCTCATCCAATCATCGACGATGAGATGATGTTGACTGCTCAGTATCACTACCCCTCGTCCGGTATGAAGAGCCACCTCTAGAGGGCGTAGGGACCCGCCCATCGAGGTGACTAATATCTACCTCTAGCTCCAACCGATACCACATCGAGTCCATCTCTCACTGATGATACATAGCCAAAGTATCGTTACACTATGCTAGCTGCATCCGTAGGAGATCCCTCTCCCGCACAGCATCGGTATCCCCATCCTATTAGCGATACGTAGCCCATGCATTCTCTCGCTCTGCTAGCTACGTTCGTAGGAGATCCCTCTCCCGCAGTGCATCCCCGAGCTCCTCATCCTACCTCCGGAGTAACCCCACCAATCATGCACTCTTCATGTGCCATCCTGCCTCCGTGTCCTCTACCACTACCTGAGGCATTGACATCTCTGGAACAACATCCTGCTCTGGCTCCCACTGCTCCGGCACGTCCTGCATCTCTAGCTGATCTAGAACCCCATAGTCCATGCCCGCATCCTCAACCTCCACCATGTCCGCATCATCCCATGGAACACCCCAACCCTCACCTGATGCCTCTACACCCTCATCCCCTGCTTGCTGCCTCTACACCGCCTAGAGGCCCCTCACCTCGCCCTCACTGTAGAGTCCACCACTTCTCATACTCCATGGTAACCCCGACGTCATCCATGTCCGGGGCATCTATCGTTGTGTCCCCATCCTCACCTAGTGGCGCAATGACTGGCCGAGCTAGAGTCCTCTCATCCCCTCGACGTCGATAGACCATGGGCTCCCCAGGAAACCCCTGGCACACCTCAAACTATCATGTCACCCATGCATATGGGAAGAACTCCTACTCAGTCCCGTGATGCCCAATCAACCACCACCCCCTTCGTACCCATCAGAGCCACTCTCCAACCTTAGGCCAGGATGGACAGTCCTGGTAAGGGTGCCAGAACACCTCCCCTGGAGTAAGTCAAGCAAAGGCATCGACATAGTGCCCTACGGCACCTGCCCACCGCCTACTCTGACCCTGCTCCTTCGATCTCTGCCATAATGCCCCGTATCCGATCTCTCGGTCTATCATCTCCACTCGAGTCATCCAGGGCAACCCCATCGGCCTCTCCACCGCTATGTACTGCCAAGCCCAGCACTGCAACAAGTAGCTGCAACTAATCCCCTTCCACTTTTGACAACGAACCTCATACAACTCATCATAGAGCTGTGCCAGCAGAGTCTGTCCCCATCTCATGATCATAGGTGCCTCCATAGGACACTCCACCAACCTGAACACCACCTCTAGCAGGTTCCACGAGAACCTCGCACCCGAAGAGTCAGGAAGCAGCATGTTGGAAATGAGGCCCATGAGTAATGCGTGCCTCACTCCCAACACACCCCTCTCTAGCCACCATCGCACCAATATGCCACCAATCTGGAAGTCGCCCTCTACCCTCTCCACTGGGCTCTCCACACCCAACTCCTCCCCATGCCCAAAGCAGCGTGTCAGCACTATATCCGCTAATCCCACGGTGTCGTCCTGATCGGTAATCCATCTATCGAAATCCGTAGAATCCGGTAGACATCCTCCAAGGTCACCATCATCTCCCTTATTGGGAGATGGAAGGTATTGGTCCAGGGTTCCCACAAGTTGATCAGGGCCATCAGATAGGCCCGATCCCCGACCACCGACTCCAGATGAGTCACTTGCTTGAGCCCAAGGGCATCAAGCCATGCCCAGTCATCCAAAGTCAGCGCCTCTCGCGCTTCAGTAAAAACCGTGGGCACACGGTACCGGCTCTTCACAACCTGCAAAATAAAACAACACAAAAACATTAAAAGCCATGAAAAACTGTACAACAATAACATGAATATCCAGCAATGCATAATACAAACTGTACAATTAAAAACCAACAAAAAAAATCAATCAAGAAAACTAATTTGTCAGCCCTAGGGTTTTTAACTCTAACTGATAAATTACATTAAAAAAAAACAAACAAAAAAATCAAAACAATGATTTGTCGTTCCTAGGGTTTTTAACTCTAAATGATAAATTAAAAACAACCAAAAAAAAAATCAACAAAATGCATAAACTGATTTGTCAGTCCTAGGGTTTTTAACTCTAACTGATAAATTAAAAATGAACAAAAGCATCCAGACGAATCGTTTGTCAGTCCTAGGGTTTTAATTCTACAGGTCAACTGATTAAATTACAAAACACAAAAACATAGCCACAAGAATAAACTAGGGTTAAGCAACGTCTTTACGCTCAGTTTTCCCTGTCTCTAACCTAAGTTTTAATCTTTGTTCCATTAGGGTTAAGCACAATTTTTTAAGTTACGTTCTAAACTAAGTTTTTCAGCTAAGTTTTAAACTAAACTTTTGATCTTTTCTTACCTAGGGTTCAACTATGTTTTCAGCTTAGTGTTAATTTTTGATAATCTAAGGTTCCAGTTTAATTTGAAAAAAATACAAAAACAAAAACAACACACATTACGGTTTTCCAAACTGTAACAAACCCACAATAAAGAGGAAGTGCACTCACTGGTCTCACGTCGGCTCCACCGCTTGAGGATCCAATCCATGAACTCATGGTGGCAGGAAAATTTTGGCAGCGCTTCGCTTCGCAGAATTGACCTCCTCCTCAGAGCTCCAAATCTCCAGGAAAAACAAATGCAAATGAGCCCAAAACTCAGTTTTTGCCCTTAAATAGGATTTTTGAGCCTGTATTCATCCCTCCCTGGGATGAGCGCTCTGGTTAGCACTCGTCCCACCCTGGGATGATTACTAAACAGGTATTCGTCCCACCCAGGGATGAATACAGAGCAAAAACTTCAAAAACAGCTAAAAATTGCACCATAATTCACAAAAACCAGCAATAAAACTATCCAATGAGAGTGCTTTTGCACTTGACATTCTAGGCATGCAAAACAGACGTCGGGGTCACAAATCCTCACTATCCTATTCCCTAAGAAGGCTACCATAGCCGGACCGCTCCACGGGAAGACAAATTTTTGAGAATTTCATCCCCAAACGGCGTCACAAAAAGGGTCAAAACCCAACCAAAAATAGCAATAACATTGTCGAACGAAGGCGCCTTTGTGCCTGAAATTCTTGGCATCCAAAACAGACGTTGGGGTCACAAATTCTCACTATCCTACTCCCTAAGAAGGCTACCATAGCCGGACCGCTCCACGGGAGGATGGATTTTCGAGAATTTCATCCCCAAACGACGTCACAAAAAGGGTTAAAACCCACCAAAAATAGGTCAGAATGTTCGGAAACTGCTTAAGCATTCAACGGTAAACAACTGAAGGCACCCTTACCTAAGTCATCTTGGGTCAAGTGACTCATCACTTTTCTCATGTCGGTCATTCCCTCATCGATTCGTCGCTTGAGGGGGTAGTCACACTTAGTCACCAATCAACAAAAATATACCCAATCAAGGAAATGACATGCATTCAAAGGATCATTGACAAAGACAATCATGCTCCCGCTTGGGGTAGCAAACAAGCAATAATCACAAGCTGATCAAACACTTGGCATTCATGAATCATGAACTCAAGGTTCCCACAGACAAAAGGTTGCACCCTTTGCCTATTCATGACTGATCAATGTCCAAGCTCAAGTAACACCTCATCGAAAAAGGTTAACACTTGAATTAAGTTCCTTAGCTCATCAGAAGCAAGGATTCAAGAATGCATGCCCTTTCCATACTTGGGGCATCAAGAGTTGGTTAGGTTACTGAGAAACCCTAATCATTAGTGCTTTAGTTATCTATTTTTGCTTGGTGCTACGCCTTGCACAATGCTTCCCAAAAAGGGGCATCTGTAGACACCAAAATAACACCAATCCGATTATGTGACGACAAGCGTTGATCGCATTGACACACACAGCCCCTAGGGCAGCCCCTAGAGGTTAAACAGTGGTCCTAACCACTTCCAAAAGCAATTTTGGAGGTCAAAGGTCAATTTGGCACCTTTTGGCACTTTGCTCTCTACTCGTCCCACCCCGGGATGAATACAAACTAGAATTCGTCCCACCTAGGGACGAATAGCAGCATTCACCCCAGGGTGAGGTGAATAGCAAGTTTGACTGGAAAAAAGTCAAACCTCGACAAGTCCGCCAGTTAACTGAAGCTTCAGGCCATGTAATTGCGAGGAATAGCTTTAAATCAAGAAGAGAGACTTCAGTCATGCATGTCTTTGATTTTGGAGGCCTCATGCAAGGAGACTCTAAATCAAGGAATAATCTATTTTCTCAAAATAGGACATGCAACTCAAGTGGCACCCTCGCATGCGCAATTCAAACAAAGAGACCCTAGGTCTATAAATTGGTGAGTCTTCTCACCCAAAAAATATACAGAGAGGATATTTTGGAGCAACGAAGTGCTGCTAAAATATACCCTCACCCTTTGTGCTTTCACATCCTTGATATCTCTTTTGGAGGGAGGTTATTGGGTGATCATTGAAGGCGCATTCTAAGAACAAAACCCAAACATTTGGCCACAAAATTCCATAAAATTTGTTAACAACACCCCATAAGAATTTTTGGACCCATCCCAAGTGGATTGGTGCCGAAATAGAGTCCCAAATAGCAGGCATCTTGCCCTCGGGTGCCTCCCAAACTATTGTAGCCCTAATTGCCCCACCCCGGAGTGAATAGAAATCTGTGATAGATTTCTTTGATTTTTATTTTGCATCTTATTCTAGGTTATTTAAATAGGCTGTAGTTTAAATTTCACTTCATTCTGAGCATTTTTTACTAGGTTTTTATCATTTCTCGCCTTTACTAACTTGCAGATGGAACCAGAAAAATTTGGGTGATAGAGGCCAAATTGGAGAAATATGATCTTTTGGGTCTTCCCAAAACACCCCCAATTAGCTAACCCCAACTTTGCAGGTCATTTGGAGCTTTCTGGATAGGACATTGAAGAGGGTGCTTTCTGATAATTTATTGCAGGTCTATTCGTCCCACCCTGGAGCGAATACAAATATGTGAGGAATTTCCAGACTGTTCCTTTTGCAGTGACCTCCTGGTAACATATTCATGCTTCTTTTAAATTTTTAGATCGATCTGAGGTCATTTGGTTATCATTTTAATATTTTCATGCATACACTAACAGTAGGCCTTGGGAAATACATGTTCTATTATGTCTGCAGGTGCTACTAATATTTTCTGTTTCCTTGAACGTAGGTTTCTAACATCAGAGGAGCAGTGAGGAACCAACATTCATATACACAAGCAACGACGATGTTTTGGTCTGCCCATCTTACATGTGGGCACACGGAAGAAGGATTGCTATCCATGGATGTGATCAAAAACATATTTAACGCTCCTATCCCCTAAAAAGGAAGGAGACGTATTGTAACATGACTTTGAAAGCATATCAATAAAAAGGACCCTATTCCATATTTCTTTTATCTTGTGTCGATTCGCTCATGTTCTTTCCTTTTATGCATTTTTCAATACATAGGCTTTTGGCGTTAAGTTTGGTTTTAGATGCATCGTACTTGGCATTTTCCTTTTTGTTTATGTATCCTCGTGCTTTCATATAGTAGGTAGCAAATTGGTGTTCAAAAATATGTTAATACCTACTAGTTATGTGGAAATATACAAGGTCATATTGGTTGCAAAAGAGTTCTCTCAGATACCAAGTATTGATTTTTATCAAAATTATTCTCCCAATGTGAAGTTATCTTCTATTAGAATTTTTCTTGCATATGTTGCTAATTTTAATTTAGAAGTTGAACAAATGGATGTTAATACCGCATTCCTACATGGATATTTGAAGGAGAAAATATACATGTAGTATCCTGAAGGTTTTGAAGTAGGAGGTGCAAGTGTTGTTTGTAGGTTGAAAAATATCTCTATGAATTGAAGTAGTCTCCTAAAGAATGGTACCAAAATTTTGATAGTTATGTGTAGCAGATTGGATTTTTTTTGTAACCCTATAGATCCATGTATGTATTATAAAACAAAAAGTAAAATTTTTATAATTTTGGTTTTGTATGTGGATGACATCCTCCTGATTGGATATAATAAGCAATTGATTTCAAAAAGTAAAGATTTATTGTCAAATAACTTTGATATGAAGGACTTGGATCAGGAATGCCATTGCTAGGGCATTGATATTGTTAAAGATCACAAAAGTAGACAATTATGGATTTCCCAAAAGGATTACACTAACCATATTTCAAAATAATTTGGAATGCAAGATAGTAAACATGCCAACACTCCTTTGTAGCTTGGAGTTAAATTATCTACAAAATGTGTCTAACTACAACTGAAGAAAATGATATTTGAAGAAAAATCCATATGCAGAGGTTGTGGGCTCATTGATGTTGTTAATTGTATGTAGTAGGCCTGATATTTCTCATGTGGTTGGGATGGTCAGTTGATGCACCTTGTTAGTGCCATAAATTTTGCTTTGAGTGTCCATTTTGCCCCGTTATTTTTTTAGAATGTGTTGAATGGCATGGAGAACTTAAGAAAAATTACCCTTTGCATTTTCATGCAAGAAAATGCCTCTAGGAGGCCCAAAAGTAGCTTTTAATGTAATTTTTAGTTTTTTGCAACAAAAAAGTTATCATAACTACTAGTGTAGAACTAGAGTGGGGTTGCTATCTTGGGATAGTGGTTAATATCAAATAATGGGTGCATGATTCCATTTTGGATACCATCCAAGCTTTTTTATTTTTTATTTTATTTTTAGGGTTACTAAAAATATTAAGTTGCTAAAAATAGAAAGTGAATAAAAGTAGTAAGGGGATGTGACTTCAGATAATGAAAGGAAGACTTTGCATGTTTCTTTTACTAGTATATTTTGTATGATGTATTGTCTTACAATTTTACCCTTGAAGTCCATTGTCGGTATCCTGCAGTGAATTTACATCAATTGGTATCAGAGTGGGTGAGATCTCACTAATTGGAAAAGAGATGAATAGAAGAGAGAGAGGGCAAGAGATATATGCCCAAATGAATAAGCAGATGGAGGATTTGCATGCAAAAATAGCATGATTGACTGGTGTTCTTACCTGCATGGCAGAGGCCCGCACCAATGGGGACCCAAATCTAGGATTTGATACTGAGACAATGGTTGAGGAAGGAATATCTGAGGATCACGTAGATGAATAACCAATTTTTTTTGAAAGGAGGCTGATCCATGCCCTGTAAGGACTAAAAGGAAGCCAAGATCGAATCAAGATTGAGGTTTTTGAGTATGCTGGTGGGTTAAAACTAGAGAAGCTAATCAATTGGGTAAATAGTATGGAGAAGTATTTTGAATGGAGTAATCTTACGTGAATGGAGTAATAGGTAAATAGTAATTGAGGAAAAGAAGGTGAAACTCTCTTGCACAAATTTTAAAGGGCATACTCTAATTTGGTTGGATCATTTATAGATGAAATGATAGAGGAAAGGAAAAGAAAAATTCAAGGCTTGGGATAAGATGAAGAAGAATTTACAAGAAAAGTTTATTCTTGTAGACTATTCCCAAAATTTATTTCATAGATTTCAAAACCTTCAAAAAAAGGACCAAAGCATTGAGGACTACACCAATGAGTCCTACAAGCTATCTATACGTGTGGAGCATAATGAGACCGAAGAGCAAAGGACTGTGAGGTATGTAAATGACCTAAGTTATGTTATTCAATATGAGTTGAGTATGCATCATACCCTTACTATATAATATATGCATCATATTGCCTTGAGGGAAGAAGAAAAGCGTAAGAGGAGTAATTATAGAAGAGGGAAGAAGGGATTGGTATCTTATGCAAATCAAGGGTATGGGGGATCTAGCTCATCAAAGGGAGAATCCTCAAATACCGAGAAATAGGAAGATACAAATCAAGGTTGTGGTACATACCAACAAGGAAGAGGAAATAGAGGAAGTTGAGGTAGTGAGGAAGGTTGTAATGGGAATGAATCATGGAAGCCATATACATTTTTTAGATGTTGTGAGGAAGGTCATAGAGCATTTGAGTGCACCCACTATGATGCTAAAGAGAGGAATCAGGGAGGATAGGCTAGAGTCAACCTAGTTGAGGAAGAGGATGAAACTAAGACAAAAATTACTGCAGACCCAGGTGACAGTCTCATGATAAATAGAATGTTGATTGCTCCAAAGAAGGCAAAATTGCAAGCGAATGAGGGTGGTGAGTCATGGATACAAACAAATATCTTTCACACAATATGAACATCCAGATTAAAGGTATGCAAAGTAATCATTGATGGTGGTAGTTGAGAGAATATGGTCTCTAATGTAATGGTAGATAAAATTAATCTAAAATGTGATAAGCACCCACACCCCTATTGCATTTCATGGATCAAGAAAGGAAATAAGGTGACTATTGATAAGAGATGTTCAGTAAAATTCTAATTTGGGAATACTTATAAATATGAAGTTTGGTGTGACATGATTCCTATGGATGCCTATCATATACTATTAGGGAGGCCTTGGCAATATGATAGGAAGACCATCCATGATGGGGGTTGAAATACATACACCTTTTGGAAGGGTGGTGTGAAGGTAGTATTGTTGCCTCTTCAAGAAGAAGGGCAGAGCGAGATTTTTTTTATTGTGAAGGATTTTATCATAGAGGCAGAAGAATATGGTCAGTGCTATGCACTAACGATGAAGAATATAGAGGTAGAGCAGGTTCCTATACCATCAATGACATCCAGATTGTTGGAGTGTGTTGATGTCATACTAGATGATTTACTTGATGGGTTACCATAGAAGAGGGATATTCAACATCACATTGATTTAATTCCTATGTCAGTTTTTCCAAACTAGGCAGCCTATCGGTTGAGCCCAACCTAGAATGTAGAGTTGAATAAGCAAGTGACAAAATTGATATAGAAAGGATTAGTAAGGGAGAGCATGAGTCCTTGTGCAAATACCACCCTATTAACTTTGAAGAAGGATGGCTCATGGTGGATGTGTGTAGATAGCTCCATAAATAAAATTATTATTAGGTACAAGTTCTCAATACCTAAAGTGGATGATATGATGGATATCTTAGTAGGGGATAACTAATTCAACAATATGGATCTACATAGTGGTTATTATCAGATAAATATTAAAGAGGGGGATGACTAAAAGACTCCTTTCAAAATTCGATAAGGGTTGTATGAGTGGATGGTGATGCCATTCAAGTTACCAAATGTGCCCAATACTTTTATGCAGTTGATGAATCGAGTACTACGAGAATACATTGGTAAGTTTGTGGTTGTCTATTTTGATGATATCTTGATTTTTAGTAAAATTGAAGAAGAGCACTTGTGCCATGTGAGTTTTGTGTTAGAGCTATTATGGAAAGAGAAACTATATGCTAATTTGAATAAGTGTAGATTTCTTCAAGAAATTTTATTGTTTTTGGGCTTTGTAATTTCCAAGGATGACCTGAAGATGGATGAGAAAAATGTTAAGGCAATTCTTGAATGGCCTATTCCAAGAAGTGTAACAGAGGTGATAAGTTTCCATGGTTTGACAATTTTTTACAGGAAGTTTATTAGAAACTTTAGAAGATTCTTGCACCCTTCACAGAGTGTACAAATGGGAAAAACTTTGTATGGACAAAAGTAGCAACTCAATGTTTTGAACTCTTGAAGAAGAAGGTTTCAGAAGCACCCATGCTGGTATTACCTAATTTTAGCAAAATATTTGAATTTGACTATGATGCTTCACATGTGGGGATTGGTGCTATGTTGAGCCAAGAGGGGTGGCTAGTAGCGTTTTTCAATGAAAATCTGAATGAGGTAAGAAATAATTACTCCACTTATGATGTAGAATTTTATGCAATTGTGCAAGTGCTGAGTTATTGGTGAAATTATTTGTTATCCAAGGATTTTGCACTTTACATTGATCATGAAACCTTAAGATATGTCTTTTCTCAAAAAAAATTACATAGTAGACATGCCAAGTGGGTCTCTTTTTTCAAAAATACTCATTTGTATTGAAACATAAGTCCGATAAGCAAAATAAGGTTACTGATGCATTAAGCAGGAGAGTACTATTGGTAACCACCATGGAGAATGTAGTGGTAGATTTTGAGGGAATTAAGAATTTTTATGAATCTAATGCATATTTTAGAAGTATTGTACAATAGTATAAAACTCTTGTTATGGGTGAGGCTTGTTGAATATTTGTTGAGTATGTTATGTAGGATGGCTATCTGTTTAAGGGGAAACAGTTTTGCATTCATGTTGGTTCCATGCAGGAGAATATAATTTGTGAGTTGCATAGTGGTGGTTTGGTAGGACACTTTGGCATAGACAAAACAATTTCTCTTGTGGAGGAAAAGTACTATTGGCCACATTTGAAGAAAGATGTAATTCAATTTTTATAAAAATGTAGAGTGTGCCAAGTGGCTAAAGGTCATGTATAGAATACAAGGTTTTATATGCCCTTAACAGTTACCCTAGGATCATGGACCGACCTAAGCATGGAATTTATGCTAGGGCTACCCCGTACTCAGCAAGGTAAAGACTCTATTTTTGTTATAGTAGATAGGTTTTCTAAGATGGCTCATTTTCTTACTTGCCAGAAAACCAATGATGCAACCAAGATTGTAGTACTTTTTTTATGAAGTGTTGAGACTGCATGGAGTTCCAAATACCATCACTTTAGATCAGGATGTTAAGCTCTTGAGTCATTTTTGGAAGAAATTATGGAATAAATTGAACACAAGGCTATAGTTCAGTAGTGCTTATCATCCACAAATTGACGGATAAACCAGGGTCATGAATCAGAGCTTGGGAAACCTTCTGAGGTGCATATTTGGTGAGAATCCATGACAATGGGATTTAGCCCTATCATAAGCAGAATTTGCATATAATAGCTCAATGAACCGCTCGATAAGAAAATCACCATTTCATACTGTTTATGGATAGAACCCCAAGGGTGTTCTAGATTTGGTTGAATTACCAATCCATGAGCATGTTGGTGATGATGCAGAAGAATTTGTTGAACATATACAAGAATTGTAGGAAGAGATCAAAGACAAGTTACAGAATAGTAATACTACATATAAAAAGGTCACTAATGTACACATGCACATCCAAGTATTTTAGGTTGGAGATATGGTGATGGTTCAACTTCAAAAGGAGTGTTTTTCAAGGGAAACTATAATAAGTTGCAAATGAAGAAAATTGACCCTTGTAGGATTCTACAAAAAATGAATGACAATGCTTATAAGGTGGAATTGCTAGTTGATATCGATATTCCACTAGCTTTCAATATCTTTGATTTACATGAATTTGATGGTGATATTGCAGTTTTTGAAGAGGCAAACACCATAGCTTAGAAGAATCAAATCCACAAGAAGAAGAAGGAATGCATTGTACGGGTCCTTGATAGGAAAGTGATCACCACATGCAATGCCAACTATAGTAAATACTTGGTATAATGGGAAGGATTATCCTAGGATGATAACACTTGGATTTTTGTGGAGGAACTTAAAAGGCTCAACATTAACAAAATCGAGGTATTTCGTCAGCAGAATTTGTAGGAGCTGAGTTCATTTTCAACTAGAGGAGAATGATGCACCTTGCCAGGGCCATAACTTTTGCTTTGAGTATCTATTTTACCCCATTATTTTTTTAGAATGTGTAGAATTGCATGGAGAACTTAAGAAAATTTGCCTTTTGCATTTGCAATCAAGAAAATGCCTATAGGAGGCCCAAATGTAGCTTTTAATGTAATTAATAGTTTTTGCGAATTAAAATTTATCATAATGACTAGTGTAGAACTAGAGTGGGGTTGTTATCTTGGGATAGTGGTTATTATTGAATAATGGGTGCATGATTCTATTTTGGATGCCATCAAAGGTTTTTTTATTTTTTATTTTCTATTTTTTTTAGGGTTACTAAAAATAGCTAGTTGTTAAAAATAGAAAGTGAATAAAAGTAGTAAGGGGATAGTGTAGGCTAGGGATTTTATTTTTGGGAGTATAAGAAGTGGGAGACTCTATTGTAAGGGGTATGTGAATTCAAATAATGAAAGGAATAATTTGTAGGTTTCTTTTATTGGTGTATTTTGTATGATTTATTGTCTTACAATTTTACCCTTGGAGTCCATTTTCAATCTCTTGGAGTGAATTTACATCATCAATAAATATATATCTAATCTTGGAAAAGAACATTGGACTATTGTAAAAAGAATTTTCAAATATTTATAGGGTACTAAAGATCATGTTTTGTGTTATCTACCTAAGAAGAATGAAGAATTTTGTTTGTAGGGACTTGTATATGCAGATTGGGTAGGTGACTTGGGCAACCGTAAGTCAACAAGAGGATATATCTTCACTATGTGTGGTGGTGGAGTGAGCTGAAGGAGTAAAAAGTAAACTATTGTAGCTTTGTCAAGTCCTAAGCTGAATATATTACTACAAATGATGTTACAAAAGAAGCTATTTGGTTTATGAGGATGTGCAAAGGTTTGCATTTGAACCAAGAATATGTTTGAATAAAATGTGACAACCAAAGTGTAATAGCACTTGCATATTCTTCATCATTCCATGAAAGGACAAAACACATTGCAGTGAAATATCATTTTGTGCATGATATGGTGGAGTGTGGAATGATCAACCTGATCAAATACAAAACTCAAGAGAATGCAACATATGCACTTACTAAGGTTGTCACAGTTCAAAAGCACCAATTTTTAAGCAATGAGATTGGGATAAAAGATTGCAAAAAAATCCTACATCAAGTGGGAGTTTGTTATAATGTGCAGATACTCCATAATTTTCCAGTTTAATGATGGAACCTTCTCGAATGTTTACGAAAACCCCTATATTGGAAAATTTATGTTTTTTAGTATGACCTAAAAAATTCCAGAAGACTAACAAACCTTAAAAAAAATTAAAAGATTATTTGAATGAAAAAATTAAAGATTTTTTTTTTATGATTATAAAAAAAAAATTAGATGTATGTAATATAATATAAATAAATACATGTATTTTCTATACATTTATTAATCTTCCTTTCATTTGTTTTTATATTTTTGCTAACATCATAACTCTATTTTTTTTTTTCATTTTCGAATCCGATTACCCAAAAAAACAGTAATTTGACTTCGTCCATTGCAGTGATCAGTATTTGAATTCGTAAATGGCTTTTCATGTGCAAATGGCTTCTACTCTGAGATTTGTTATATAGCCCTTGGTCAAGACTTGAACTTCTGGTCGGCTAATTCTGGATTAAATAATGCAGAGAGTCCGTTGCCTTGCAACCCAAGAAAACCTCCACCATCGAATAAAAAAAGAAGGAAAAACTTCACACAGCATACGTGACTCTTCATCCAAAATGAATAGAGCGCTATTTTAGCGCATTTTATTTATTTATTTATCCTTCTTCAATTGTCAAGAGCTTGGCAGCATCAACGTAGAGCATATCACACCCATCATCCATATCAAGGAAAAGCTATTATAATGTACTAAATGTGCAGTTTACTATTTTTTAAGATACAGATGAGCTTGAGGATCATCAATTGATTAGGGTGACACGTTAAAAGTGACCCCACTCCGACGGGTGTGGCTAAATTTGTGTTCGATGATTTTGATGTTCATACTCTTTCTTTTACTTCTCTCCCCGAAATGGTTCGAGAATCTTAATTCATGAGCATTTTGTTTTTTTTTTTTAATATTTCACATTATCCTTTAAATGGGTTAATTTAAAAAATAAAGTAAAAAACGTTCAAATTAAAGTATTAATTTTTTTATTTTTCTTTACTTCTAAGAAAAAAAAGATTTATGCCTATTTTTTTATTAAAAAATATATATATAATAACTTAGAATGCCACACAAGGTTTAAGATGCTAAAATTTATATAATAATATAAGTTACATAAAATTGAAATAATCTTATCTTTCATGTGTTAAGATTAGAATTAAAATATTTTTCTTAAAATCAATAATTTTAAGCACTTAATCTAATATTAATTTGTGGGAAATTTTTAATTAATTATTAGTATAGTTTATTTTTTGATTGAAAAAATCAATCACATTTAGGTCCACTCTTCGCCATTTATTAGTCGCTCTCATGTTAAATATGAAGCTAAAATCTATGATGGCTCTAGGAATCCTAAAGTCCTTAATAGTTGGATCCTAGGCATGTATACTTTGGTTTTCTTATAGCCATTTATTTAGTGATGACAAAGTTTCATTCACCAAATTAAAGCTTTCTAGCATGGCTAAGGTTTTGATCATCAAGCACTAAGGCACACAAAATTCCATCCACATTTGGTATCAGTTGGTTGCATCCTTAGAAGTTACCTTCTATCCATTTAATTATGATGATGATTTTTTCAATCAATAGCTTCACTTGAGGTAAGGAAGCCACACCTATGTGCAAGATTATGTTTATCAATTCAGCAAGTTGTGCATCTTGCTTTGCATACCAAATCCTACACCCAATTTCATTGCAAATTTCAGAAGTGGACTTCAAACACATTTGTATAAGGATTTGAAATACACTTCATGTACAACACTTAATGTGATTTTCAATTAGGTACAACTTGTGGAAGAGAATCTTGCAATCCAAATGAGTTTATCCTAACACTCTAACTCATCAAGAGGTCCCAAGTTGATGCCTTGTCAGCCATAATAGGCACTGAAGAGATATCCTTCTTTCTCTCTATCTTCTTCCTCATATCTTGTTCCTCCTCGTTCCTTTACTTCTCACGAGCATTCCATTCCTTCATCTTCTTATCATATAAGTAGGTTTCAAATATTTTGTAATCACTGTAAAAGGAAGGGACATAGTACATTTTAATGTCATTAGTTTAAGAATAAAATTTTGCTTGTGTAGTCTCAATATGGAGGAACAAGTCAGAAACCTATTAAGATATCAAGAGAGGATAAGACATATGAGGATTTAAGAGATTGAAATAATAAAGTTACCTTATGAACCACCATTCAACAACAGGTAATCATGACAATCTATTCATCATGCATGCTCACTTAACTCATAACTTTTCTATTGATTTTATCATTGGCAATGGCTTATAAAGGAACATGATCATAAATTATTTTATTGATAAATTATAACTCTTGACAACACCAAATCCTCATCCATACTCACTCAAATAGAATGATAGTGATACTACCTCTAAAATCATACACACTTGCACTATGAATTTTTCTTTTGGTCCTAAATTTATGGATAAGGTCACCTATGGTGTGACCCCTATGGATTATTATGGTTTATTTCTTGGAAAATCCTATTAATATGATAGGAAAACTCACTTTGATGCATACAACACTTACACACTACAAAATGATAATAAGACCTACCTCATCAAATATACCAAGCACACCAGAAACTTCATACTCAATTGTAGAAAAGAAAGAAAACTAGTCAATCAAGCATAGGCACTTGAACTCATTTTCATACAGCCACATTATGAGTACTTATGAGAAAATTCACTAAGTTCACTCTACCTACTACATTTGACAAATTATTGCAAAACTACTCATGTGCGTTTCATGAGCCCTCAATATTACCCTAGATAGAACAATTAACCATAGCATATATCAAGCATAGGAACTTGCACTCATCTCCATACAACCACATTTTGATTAATTATGATAAAAAATCACTAAGTCCACTCTACCTACTATATTTGATAAAGGAACCATAAAAATTATCCTAGATAAATCAATTAATCATAGCATTGACATCGTTCCTACAACATTTATTCCTAATGCTCCAATGTATAGACAATTTTTCCTTCATTATAATATAATTAAGAGTAAAATCTAGGACCTATTATACCTCCCCCATTCTTCTTGTACTAAAAAATGATGGCACTTGGTTGCTTTGCATTGATTTCAAGGTATTTAATAAAATAACAACAAATATCATTATCCTCTTCTCTATATTGACAAACTCTTGGACCAGCATACAAATCAATATAAATATAAGTTTAAAGCCTTGAATAATTTATAACAAGCCTACAAATCAAGTTGATATAAAATTTGATAAATAAATAAGTTGTGTAATAAACATAATAACAAACATTACATGAATAATCATAACATAAGTTGTGTGATGTAACTTATTGCATTTATTGTCTTTTTTTTTAATAAAGGGGTAAAAATTTATTGATAAAAAGTCTGGATTACAGAGTACAACTGAGCTTCCAACTAGGACTCAAATAAATAGCCAAATAGGCTAAAACCACTAGACTAGAATGACACCCAAAAAAGACAACAAGAACAAACCACATTAAGTATGTACATCCTTATGGATCAACTCCCATAGGCGTTGAGAGTCCCCAGATGATAGACTCTCCAAATTATCGATACTCCAAGTATCCAGTAGCTCAGAAGCCCTTTTGGTCTAGTAATCAGCAACCACATTTCATTCCCTTGGAATCTGCACAAAGGATATAAATTCAAACTCTTCACTTATTCTGAGAATTTGAATGGCTACAGATGCCAACTACCAATTAAATTCCTCCACACTTTTATTGTTTAAATATTAACCACAATTTGAGAGTCAAACTCGTAGATAATCCTATGCTAGCCAAGAGAAAACCCCCTCTGCAAGGCCTCAAGAATTGCAAGAGCTTCCATAAAATTATTGGAGTGAACACCTTTATAAATGGAAAAGAAAAAACTAACACCACCAGTTGAATATCTCCCAACATCGGCAATGCCAGCATGTCTAGGATTACCCCTGGATGATCCATCAGTATTAATTTTAAAACTCCTCTAGGGGGTGGCCTCCACCTACCATCTCTCCTAATCTTCTTGCTGAGTTGAGGAACCCTACTAGGGCTAGAAGAGTTTACACCATCCCCAAAGAGACCAAGGGCTTGTTGTACCTTCTTCTCCCCATAATCCAAAAGAGGGTCCACATCACATTTGCTATGGATAGTTTCCTAAACCATATACATGATCCTTTGCCAGATCTGTTGAACAACCAAATAACTACCCTAAAATATGCATCGGTTTTGTTCAAGCCAAATTTACCAGATGATGCAAGGTCCCAAATTACAAGAAACCCGAAGGAAGGGGGACTTGGCTGGAGGTCTACCCAGACTACTCCAAAACTCCACTAGGGATAGCACATGAAAACATTGATGGTTCTAGGTGCTCCACAAATAGTATGAAATATCTCTAGCAAAGGAGCATTGGAAAAATAAATGAGAAGAGTCATATTCATTATTACTGCAAAGGACACAAAAAGAGGGACCTTGAAATCTCATTTTCCTCACATTACCCCAAGTGAGGCATTTATTATGAGCTACCAACCAGAGAAAGAAGTTACATTTTTGCCAAGAAAATTTGTTCCACACCTTTTCCACCAAGTGACAGGAAGAGACCCATACTTTTGCTTATCAAGAACCTGATAACCATAGGCTACCGAGTAGGTTCCCTTAGGATCAGGGTTCCAAGCCATAATATATTTACCCCTCAATGAAGAACAAGGCCTCCCCATAAGAATAAGAGCAAGCACCTTTCTGTCCTTGGCTAGTCCTCCCTGGGGTCATTCTTGTAGATATTTCCACCTGTACATCTCCATATTTCCAAAAGACTATATTTTTTTTAAGTCCTCCACACGAGACCAGCCTACTTCAAGAAAAAAATGCTTGGGGAATGTAACCTAGGATATTGATTCAATATAGGAGGGTGGCCATCCCATGAATCCTCCCAAAAAAGAGCATTTTATCCCTGATTGCAAATCTAGAACAAAACCTTCTTGATTAAATTAGCTCCTCTTTTCAGAGTGTCCCAGATAACATAACCTTTTCCAACCAAGCTAACTCTAGGGATCTCAGCCTCAGAAATACATCTCAAGTATTTACAAGATAATATTTTAGCCCAAATATGATCTTGAGAGGTACACCATCTCCAATAAATTTTTGCAGCAAAAGCCTACCCGAAAAGAGTTGTCTATCGCAACCCAAGGCCTCCCTTTTGCATCGGCCTACATATAGAATCCCACCTATCCAAACTCCATTTAGATTGATGAAGTTTTACAGACCATAAAAACTATATTGACAAAGCATGCATGTCCTTGATGAAGTGAGAGGGAGCTATTTGTACAAAACATCTATAAATGGGTAAACCTTGAACAACAAATTTTAAAAGCAACACTCTACGTGCAGTGGATAGTCATCTGAAAGTATAGTGATTCACCTTCCTTCTAAACTTATCAAGCATAGAATGCCAAGAAGATCTAGGTAGAGGATGAGATGAAATTGGAATACCAAGATAAATGAATGGGGGAGTCCCAACCTGGAATCTTATAATACGAGCAATCCTAGCTTGAATAAGAGGAGGGGTATTGAAGAAGAAAATAGAATACTTGTCCTCATTAATCAATTGTCTAGAAGCACCAAGATATATGTCAAGAGAATGTCTAATATTGCTAGCTTCCCTGATAGTGGAAAATCCCAAAAAATTAGTATCATCAACAAATTGAAGGTGGGAAAGAGGTCGCAAACTACTATCCCACTTCCACCCCTAAATGAGACCCTGCATGACTTGAGACTTGAGAAATCTTCCCAACCCTTCCGCCATAATGATAAAAAAATAAGGAGATAAGGGATCTCCTTGCCTCAATATCCTTGAGGCTTCAAACAGCTTTGATGACTCATTATTAACAAAAACACATAATGAGCAAGAAGAAACATAGCTCATCACCCATCTAATCCATTCCTCCTCAAATCCAAAAGAAGTAAGAACTTTTTGAAGAAATGACCATCTGACCCGATCATAGGCTTTGGCCATATCCAACTTAATGAACATAGTTTTCTCATTAGAATTTTCCATCGACTGAATAGATCCTGTAGCAATAAAAACCACATCCAAGATTTTTCAGCCAACAACAAACCCTCCTTGCTCCTCAGAGATGATTTTTCTCAACCATATCTTCAACCTCTCAGCAATAATTTTTGTGATGATCTTATACACAACATTGCAGAGAGCAATAGGCTTGAACATATCCAAGGAATTTGCTCCCTATTTTTTGGGTATAAGCACCACAAAGGTAGCATTTAGGGCCCTTAGCATCTATTTGTTCTTTTGTGACTCATGGACCACCTCCAAAAGATCAAATTTTATTAAATCCCAAAAATCCTGATAAAAATCAATCAGGAATCTATCTAGGCCTGGTGCTTTTCCTTTTTTTATATTGAATACAACATTTTCCAACTCCTCAAGGGAAATTGGACCCATCAAGTGCTCATTCATCTCTCTAGAAACAATCGTTGGAATACAATTTAGAATAAGCTTTTCATTCTCATCATATGATAGGGAGTCCTCATTGAAGAGAGTGGAAAAATACCTCTTAGTATCTTCTGAAATATCCCTAAAGGAAGAGAGCAGGTCACCATGAGAATTCACAAGAGATGTAATCAGGTTACCATTACGATGACCCTTAACTGAGTTATAAAATAAGGTTGTGTTCCTATCCCCTTCCTGAAGCCAATCTACTCGAGGTTTTTGTTTCCAAAAAATTTCTTCCCTTAGTTCCCATTCAACAAGGTCTTTCATAGCCTCAGATTCCTCAACAAGAAGCTCCTTCGTGAATCCCTAATCTCTAATATTCCTTGAAGCTTCTTCCATCCTCCTAAGAGTTGTCAACTTAGCCAACGAAAGGTTCCAAAAATTCATTCTATTCCATATATTCAATTTATGTTTACAAATTGTAGTCGCTTCATAAAGGAATACATAGCGGTGCCATGAGGAGGTTTTCCAGTGGTCCACTAGCCTTGCATGAAATCATGAAGGTTAGTATCACGAAGCCATATAAGTTGAAACTTAAATGAGGAATTCTTTTTTAGCCCTAACTTCAAAGAAAAGAGTTTTATGGGCCAATGATCAGATCCCCTAGCCTCTCGAATCATAGAACTATCACTTCTGTTATTACCCATCCAATAATTGGATATCAAAAACTATCCAGTCTCTTTGAGATGGAAGCTTCCTCACACCTTATATTGTGCCAAGTAAAGATCTCATTATCTGGATTGATGTAAACCAAGTTTAAGGCCTGGATATGAGCAATGAAGATAGAAGAAAAAGGCTCGAGACGATCCACTCCACCACGTTTCTCCTCTAGACAAGTGATAGAGTTGAAGTCTCCAGCCAAAATCCATGGGTACAGGGGAACCAAAATTCTCATAAAGCAAATGTGCTTCCACAAATTCACTTTACCATTGTAATCAATAGGAGCATACACATTTGTAAGTAGGATGGTTTCACTAGATTCATTATCATGCTCGACCATCGAAATAGACCATCTGCTGGAAATCCAAGTAAGAGGGGATATCTTAATCGGATCCCATAAACAAGCGATGCCACCAGCATATCCACATGCACCAATACACTGAAATTTCCCCCTTATCCATAACTTGGGAGCAATATTGAACATACTATCAATAGTCAATTTCTTCTCCTGAATAAACACCACATCCAAAGAATGCACATGAACCAAATCACGAATAACTTTTTTATCTGGGGATGTTGTTCAACCCCCCTACATTCCATGAGAGAATAATCATTTTTGGGGGTTACAAAAATGGGAGTCCAATGTTCTCACCAAGCCTGACTCCACCAAAGTCTCCCCCATTAACTTAATTTTATCCTAGTCCTTCTTCTGACCCACCTTCATACTTTTATCTGAAAAAACATTTTTTAATTATTTTCTGCTGCAATCCCAACACCATAGGAGTTTTGTAGTCCAAGGATGACTGCATCAGTTCATGAGTAGGAGAGGGCATAAATAAATCTATAACACTTTCCAAAATAGTTTCCCTTATAGGGCTAGACCCATCCATGTCCACTATACTCAGATCCAAAGCCCTTTGTTCTTCGTTTAAACCCCCTAGATCTGATTCCTTAAGTTCCCCCTCAAGAAGAGACATCTGATTCAGCCTTGTTATATTTTCACCAGGTAGTGACATTTCAGGTATCTCCACGCACTGATCAAGATCATATAATATTTTAAAATGATTGAGTAGAGCATCTGGCTGGCTATCCTTAAGGTCTTTATTTGCCCTTCGTCCTCTGTTTTGGGCTTTTATCGAAACAAAACCTTCATTATCCCATTCCCCTTACTTTATCAGGGATTTTCCTTTATCCAAACTTTTTCTAGACCGAGAGGGCCAAGGATTTGAAGCAATAGGGACAAAATTAGGGCATTTTCTTTATAGGTGGCCATATTCACGGTAAATTCGACAATAAAATGGAAGAGCTTCATAGTCAAGTTTTTGAACCTATATAGTTGATCCAAATTGTATTTCAATAGAATCTGGAATAGGATTATTTAATTCAATTTCAACACAAATACGAGCAACAAAGATTACCTTTTTATCCATTGTCTGTTGTGATGGTCCAACCAACTTCCCAAGAAGAAGGGCAATCTTATGCAAGATATCAGTTCTCCAGAATTCCAATGGGATCCATGGAAGTCGCACCCATACTGGAACCCACAACGGCCGCTCCTCTGATGGGTTGAAACCCACATGCCAGGGTTTAAGAAAGAGTCCCACTTGGTTATAGAAATAAGGACCCCCTTCAAATGCTTTGTTACGATCTGCAATACAAGAGAAAACCACTATAAAATAGCCATTCACACTCAGCATCACCTCCACATCACCTTCAGGATTCCAAGTTTTCTTGACCCAAGCCTCCACAAAGGGGAGAGAAATTTGGATGCCCAAAAATTTTCCAATAAGGGCATGTTTGGTTAGATACTCCAGATCTTCTGCCATCGAGTCTGGTTGAACCACTAGAACTGGCATTGCTTCACATCATTCCAAACATCCATTGTTCTTTAACAAACGGTTCCCGATATGCACTAGAAAATCCTATTCTTCCCATTCATTTTTAGATGAAAAAACATCATGAGCATGCACTCTTTGTGCCGGACCTGATGCCATCATGATATTCCTCCAATTTTTTAGACCTCCTCCGAAAGCTGCTGCCATCCCCGCAGAGCAGTTTTTCTTCATCAAACCCTAGCAGAGTAGTTTTTCCTCATCAAACCCTAGAAGAGCTCCAAAGTCCACTCTCAGGGACCCAAATATTGCAGTTATTATCTTTATCTCTAATATTTTGTATTATATTTTTAGGTTTATTTTTTTAAGTGTTTTTCTTTGTTATTTGTTTTCTAGTTATATATTTTAATTTTTTACAAATTTTGGGCTCTTGTTGTGGCTCTCTCACTTTGATGCCTTTGAATGGGATGTCGTCCTATCTTCCCCTATTTTGATTTGGCTAATATTTTTGGTTTATATGCTTTGCTTCGGTGGTGGACGGTCTCCTTTGCTGGCTAGAGGCATCTCTAGTTTATTTTGAATTTCTTGTGCATTCAGTTAGCCATTGTAGATCTGGCTAAGGTCCGTGTGGGGGATAGAGCCATTTGCCATCCCAACCTACGAGGGTGATTTGGAGCTTTTGTCATGGTACAAAATGTTTTGGCTGGTGGTCCACTATTTGGCTTTGGACATGCATTTTGGTTGGTGAGTGTCAGATTCGCTTGGGTTGGTCATCAGTTGGAGGTCTTGGTTAGTCAGCTCTACATCTCTTTTGGTTTTGGTTTACCATTATTTATCTGGCCTGGGTCCTTGAGGGGGATAGGCCAAATTCCAACCCAAACCCGTTGGGGTGATTTTGGGGTGTTGTTACTATAGTAGTTGCTGACTAGTTTCCTTGGATGGTGTTGAGTCAGAGTTTTGGGTGCTCGGGCAGTTTGGTGGTGTATGTGGATGCAAAGTATCTTTCTCCAAATATTGCTTGGGTGAAGTTGTCAGCGTTTGGGCTTGCAATTTGACATTTTGGGTGGTTCCCGAAAGAGTTTTAGTGACCTTTTGTGCTTTGAAGTGGTTTTTGCTGCAGGATCCTAGCTTTCAGATAGCGTTTGGTGGTTTTTCCTTTTTGAGTGGGCATTTTCAAATTGCAATCTTCTCCTACTCACTCGTGGTTTATCCTTGTTCGAATGACTGTTTACTTTAATTCTTCTCCCCCTTGGTGGGCTTGCTTGATTTTTCTAACGGTGGTTTTCCTGGTGGGATGTTTGCCCTTACTTATACGGAGCTTGTGCATGTTGGGATTACTTTTCAGAACTAGGTGATTTCTACCTCTAGTTTCATGGTTCTGTTGGTTTCATTGTTGCACAAGATTGCATGATTTGTGAGCATGGGTGTTGTTTTGCTTCCCCTAGAGCTACATGGGTGTTTCGAGATCCATGTCTTTGTGTTGATTTGAAATATTTTTTGGTTCTTGGTTGGATTATTGTTCGGCTTTTCTTCCACTAGATAATTAGTGTTCTGGAAGCTAGGGCTCTTTGTCTGTTCTTGTGTGTAGGACCTAGTTTGTTTTGAGCAGGAAGGATGTTTTTAAATTTCAATTTTTTTTTTATTCCTTCCCACACATTCTTTCCATTTTAGTTGGTTCTTCTCTGAGTTTGCGGGAGTTGGTTCAATTTGGTGATTGGTCTGAGCAGGATTTTTTTTTTTTTTTTTTTTTTTGTTTTATAAATTTGTATCGCTCTTGTTTGTTTGGATGTTAGGTTTGGCACGTGGGATTATTAAATTTATAATTATGACAATCCATATACTTCTTTACTTTTGTTAGATTTTATGTAAAAGGTTGAGGGATACTTTTCAAAATTATCCTTTCACGCGCTCCTGTTAGCACTGTTTCACTATTTTGAGTTGCGCTCCTGTTAGTACTGTTGTACAAAATTATAGGATGCCTTAAAAAAAAAAAAAAAAATCGACAAATTCTTTCCTGAATTATTTCATTGAATATACGGTGTTAAGAAACAACAAAACTGTTATTCCTAGAAATCTGGTTTCACATTACATATATTTGTCTTCGGTGAAATTTATTACATCACTTTATTTTCTCCCAATAAACATTTTTAATGCTCATACTACCTCAAATTACCTGCCCTTCTAACAGGATAATTAAATCATTTGACTGCTAGTAAAACATGTTAATTTTGCTCAGAAAACAACGACAACGTTGCACTCGCTTTCTAAAACCAAAACTACGCTATTGGAAGAACAGACTCTATTCTTAAACCAGCTTGGATTTTGCATAGTCCATCAATTTATCAGCATCAGGAAGCGTTGACTTAACTACCTCGTTAGTCTGCAAATTTTGCATCCATCTGTGCAAGCGTGGGCAATCGTCACTTCCAGGCATCTTTAAACCCAGCAGCTCTTGCGTCGGACCGAACCACGCCATTGAAGGAGCGAAAACAACGTCCATGTATTTCAGAGTTTTCCCATCATAGAGAAGCCGTCTCTCCTCCAGCACTGCCAGTCCCTCCTCCATAGTTATCCCCATTTGGGCATGCTCCTCTTTCATCTTCTTCATCACGCTCACCTTTTCTTCCGCGCTCTTCAGCTGAACAGTGGAAAGCAGACCCCGTACCTCCGCACACTGCAAAACCAAATAAACAATAATTTCATTACTAACCCGGGGAAGTAAATAATTTATTGTAAAAAACCGGTAGATGTCGTTTTCCATACCTTTTTGTCCATGAAGTCCGACCAGAAGAGCACGAGATAACGGTCGTATGGATCCTCGGGTAGCAAGCGAGGGGAAGCAGGCCACGCTTCGTCTATGTATTCGATGATATACCTAGATTCGCAGATGGGATTCGCATTGTGGATGAGAACAGGGACCTTCTTGTATACGGGATTGCTGGTCAGTAAGAGCTCGCTCTTATTACTAAGGTTTTCTTCAACGTATTGGAAGGGGATGCCCTTGGCTTTGAGAGCCAGCTCTACCCTCTTCCCGAATCCGCTCGCCCAGAAACTCAGTAACTTGACTTCCTCCATCGCAGTGATGAGTGTTCTGCGTATATGGCTTCTACTCCAAGATTTTTTATACAACCCGCTAGACTTGAACTTCGTATCGGCTGATTGTGGATTAAATAATGCAGAGTATGGTTGCCCGTTGCCTTGCAACACAAGGAAACCTCCATCGTCGCATTAAAAAAGAGGAGAATACATGAGGCAGTGTTACGTAAGTGTTGATTTGATCGCCAAATCGAAGGGCACGCGAGTTTTACAGTATTTTATTTATTTATTTACTTTTGTCCTTCCTCAATTGTCTAGTTGAGCACGTCACACCATGTCAAAGAAAAGCTATTCTAATGTATTACATGTGCAATTCACTATTTTCCAGGATACAGATGAGGATGAGGATCTCAATTGATTAGGACAACATTAAAAAACCGCAGCTACTACGGGTGTGGCTAACGATTCGATGTTCTTGATGTTCATACTGTTTCTTTTACTTTTCTCCCGGATATGGTTCCAGAATGTAAGTCAAGTTGGGACTTTTTTTTGAATATTTGTTTCATATTATCTCTTTAAATAGGTTAAATTTAAAAATAAAATAAAAAGACATTCAAATTAAAGTTTTAAATTTTTTCCCCTATTCTCATAAAAAATTACAGAGGACTTATTCTTTATAAGAATAAATAATAATGTGATTTGGTAAAATAGACTGGGTTTAAGAGATAAAAAAAAAAAAAAAAAAATATATATATATATATATATATATATATATATATATATATAATATATTGGTTTTATTAAGTTATATATAATATATTATATTATCTATTAAGATTAGAATTTTTTTTTTTTTTTTCTAAATTAATATTTTTAGGTCAGTGGATCTTTAAAAATCTCTCTAAAAATTTAAGAAACCCTTTCAAAACCCATATTTTTATCAAATCAAATATATATATAACCATCCAATTTAATATTATTTAGTTAATAATTTAAAATAAAAATATATAATATATATAATTTAATTAAAAATTAGAATATAATTTCAAAAAATTTATGTTAAACATTAAACACTTTTTTATAACTCATATGACAAATAAAACATTAGTTAATATTAAGTGCAACTAGCAAGCATATAATATCAACAATTTCTTACTAAGGAATCTTATTATATTTAAATTATTTAATTGTTTTTCAATCTTGTCTTTATTTAAATTAAAGTAATAGGTTTAAAACAATATATTAAAATTTATATTTAAAATAAAATTTTCAAATGAATTATATAGAATATAAACGTGTTTTACTATATTACATCTTAACCTCATAATTATATTTGGTAACATATTTACTTTCAAATTTGACATAGTTAACTATTTAAATCTATACCACTTAATTTATAATAGTAAATTCTGGTGTTTTTTTTTAATTAAATTAGTTTGTATAAACAACTATTTTAAATAATATAATTTACTTATACATTAAAAGTTAAATCATTTAGAATACATATAACAAGTAACTAATAATTTAGAATAAATATAGAAAGTAAGTCATTATTTGTGCAAATATAACTTTTTTATGTTTAGTTCAATATAAAATTATAATTGACAATTTAAATGATATTTATATTTGGTTTATTATTATACATATTATGCATATAAAATATAATTAAATGAAAAAATCTACTGGCACTCACTAATAATTTAAAAAATAATAATTAATAGTATTTTAATTAAATAAAAATATAAAACAAAAACTAACAAAATAAAATATTAAAATAATATAAATTATTAGAATATAATAAATTTAATATTTATATTAATATATGTTTAGTTATAAAAAACATATATAATAATATCATACAAAGAAAAATGTCAAACAAAAATTAGATAAATAATGAAAAAGTAGACTTACAGATTATAAGCTAATTTTTCAATGTCATGAATAGACACGTTTTATAACAATATAGTTGAATGAAGGAATTGAACTTTAGAAAACACATGGATCTAGGATTTAATGGCAATTAGACCATGGTCTAATATAATCATATTATTGATCTCCTTAACATTTAAATTGTTAGAATCCCTAGGTTTGTTTCCTTATTAAAGCATGGTTTTTAGCACATCTAATGTTATCTTCCTCAAGAGGCTTAGTGGAAGGGCTAGAAAAGAACTTGGAGTTTTATACCATAGTCTAAGGTTCCAATCCCACAATTAAGATACCTTGTAGATACATGGTGACATGTAGAAGGGTGGGTAAAAATAATGGTAATGCATGGACTACTAGTTGAGTGTAATCATATTATACATTCAATCTCACATTTATGTTCTACTTTGAATCGATGCCGATGTTAAACTTTTTGATTTGATAAATCATCTTAATCTAATATCATAGGTTATTTTCTATGAAGAAGCTCAATTTTAGGTTTTTATGAGCATATAGGATGGTGCATATGGATAATGGATGATTTAGTCATGATTGTGATGTTTTTGCATCACTATTAATTAAAATCTATGATAAAATTATTGGAGTCTATTATATTATTTGGTATATGCTAACATACTCCCATGGTACCTTCATGGTATATTTGTAAATATGTAATATATTAGGGTTGAATCAATAGTTAGAATGTGAGTTATATTTCCCCTTTTATGTAAGTGTGAATGTTCAGGAAATGCACATGCGTCATGTAAACATGTAATATGTAGAAAATGAACAAGTATCTTGAATGTAAGAGTGCAAATATGTAATTTAAATATGTGCACAATTGTCTTATTTTAGGTGTGCAATTAGAAGTGTATAAGTCATGTATAGGTGTGCATATGTTATAAAGTCAAGTGTTCATCAAGTATGTACATGGCAAGTATATAAGCCAAGAGTCATGTGACTTGGAATATGAAGAGCAATAGTCAAGTATCTAAAGAGTCACATTACTATGGATATATTATGGAGATAATGATCCATAAGAGGATATATCAAATACAATTCATATATCTTATTATCTAATTGTAATAGTAAGAGGAGTAATAAAGCTTGTATACATTTTGAGCAATTAATATTCAACTTAGTATTATGGTAAATATTATGGGACCCACCTATTATCCTCTTCCCTTAGTATTTTTCAATTTTCCAAAAAATCAACTACTTTATTTCCTTCTCTATATGTATGAATTATTTTGATCTCCTCGAATTATCTAAGCATATAATCAACCTATTTGATAATTTCACTTACCTTTCAAATTAGATTTTTTCTTTCATTAATACTATTTATTATATTCAATGAATTCTCTTCTACTACCAAATTTTTGATTTCATAACTTTTGCCAATTTGATTCGTTCATATTCTACTCTAGCTTCTCCTACATGATTGGGTAGAATCCCATAGAATCAAAAATAATATATCATTATAATTCCTTTTGCATTCCTAATGGAATATTCCCTCTTGATTTTCTTGGGTTACCCTTTGATGCATCATAAAAATTCAATTTCATCCATGTATCCTTTGATGTTTTTCCATCTTACTTCTTTTCTACTTATCTCTTGCAATGAATTTCTTCCCTCCTATACATGTCCACAATTTCCTTGCTATATTTTCTTCTTTTTTATTCTATCTACTACTTCCTGTTTTCATGATACAAACATTATTGCTAATGCTACCATTAATACCCTACATATTTTTGTATATTTATATTTTTTAATCCTAAAAACTCTCCTATTCATTTCTAGCCACAAGCAAAATGGAATGGTATTAAATCCCATATGGTATTTAGTTTATTACATTTGAATGGTATCTCCCATTATTGAATATAGTTCAACTTATTGTCTAGCACCATCCAAAAAATGCTTAATTATTGTATTACTCCTAAGAAAACTTCCATTGAACACTTGCATTATAGGAATATTTAACTTATTCATTTCCTCTATTTGGCATAGTGGACATCTATTAATTAATTGGAATCCTATTTTTCTAAGGTTATTCATCATTAGTATTTTATTTTGGACTTCCATCCACAAAAATATTATTGTTTTTGGTATTGTCCTTTTAATCAAATCATCCTATGAAGTATTGTCATCTTTTTTGCCATTCATACTTAATAGGATGATATAACACTGAATTCACCCTCTTCATTATTTCATCATATTATGGTATCTTACTTCATCATATATATTTTTTGGTTATTATGTAGGGAGGTTTTTGAGAGGAACTTACAACCAAAATAATGACTCATGTAGGACTTCAAAAAGGGTTAAGATCCCAAAAATAATCACAATCCAACCTAACCAGAACAAAACCTATCACTAGGAACAAACAACAAGTCAGTAAAATGACCCAACTCCAACCACAAAGACTCCAACAAATATAACATTTCCTTGATTTCTTAGGGTATCATCTAGGATTTGGTAGAACCATTCATTCCCAAGGAGACAATCTCCAAGAGGGTACCTTGGAGGTGATTCACATATTTTGTAAATTCAATAACTAACTTGAGGTTACCCAGAATAATCTTCTATTTCTCATTGATACTTTTGACTAGTTGCACCAAATTGTAGAGAAACTCTATCTGAGTAGAGTCAAAATCTCCCAATACTTTAGGTAAAACAAGATACTTCATCTCATATTGAGCCCCTAAACCAGAGAGACGTAGCTTACTTTTCAAGTTCACATTAAGTGTTTTATTTTTTGATAATCTCCTTGACCACCTCTTCTTATTTCCATTCACCCATTTTGATGTCATAGATATATTACCTAATATTTTACTATCCTTAGATCTACTATAAGAGTTTGCAAGGCTCTCAATGTGGATGTAGTTTGAAAGGATGGGTCCAAAATTCTTGGACCAGTACAGTTTACATCCTCTTAATCCTTTAGAAGAAACTAAAAGCTTCCTCAATAAGCTATGATAACGAGGTCCCAAATTATATGGATAAAAATTCAAATCAATGGGAACAATATGAGCCAGAAATGACTCCTTTGGCAATGATAAATCTGGAGCCAGAAAAGGGTTGTTCTTTATGAACTTGAAGATTTTTTCTATGTCCATCCCTCTTTCTGAAGTAAAAATTTCTACAATTAGTAGAACCAAACCCTAATGTAAAAAATTTAGACTCCTCCCATTTTTGACATCTAACATAAATTTTTTCAAGGATTAAAACATGAATGTAGGGGCATTCATTCTTCTCTGTCTCCTCAAATGATTGAGTAACATCACATGGAATATTGTAATTACTTCACACAAGGGGTCCAATGTGAAGTAGTCAATTATTACTAAGATAGCATGATCCCATGGAGGTTGAACCACCTTGGCCCTAAAGCCATTATGCTCTTTTGACAAAACTTCCTCTTCGTCCAAAAAATAACCTAGTTTCATTAATAGGGAATATTCATCTTTTTTATGATAGTAACCATCTAGGGGGAGACTTGTGATATGAGCTACAAGTTTTTCATCTATCTTAAAGACCAGGTTACCAATCCTGATCATGCCTTCACACCACGAGAAGGCTAACTACCTTACTTCATTAACTTACATCATTATATTAGTTAAGAAGTAAGATCTTGTCTTGAGAATGAGCATCTTGTACACTTCATTTTGAGATACCCTCCAACTTCTTCCATCCCATGTTTACTTCTTTCCTTTCTATTAAATATAGTACCCTACTTCCATACATCCTTTTTACTTCATCTCTAGTTTTTGTTAATTTATTATCCTTGACTAATGGTACATTCTCCAACCATGCATCCTACCAAATATACACTTTATCTCCTTTTCCATTTTTCCATTTTGTTCCTCTCTATAGGACTTACTTTCCTCTTACTCTTTTATTCCATATTATTTATTGCTTACATGAATCTTCAATTGTTAGGATTCTCTCTCTTTCATTGTCATCTATATATATACTCTTTAATATCTTCACTCACAATGAATCACTCTCTTGCATTATTATTCGTCCTAAATTATTTTCTAGTACTTTGTTCATAATGTTTATACTTCTTAATCATAGCTCTCCTTGTAATATTGGACTACATATCCCTTTGCATGATACTAATGGAGTTATATTTTTCTCTTTGTTCCTAACCATAAGAATCTCTTATGAATTATTTCTACTTTATTTTCTATTTTACTTCTAATATTAAACACTGATAGCAAATATGTTGGAATACATTATAATGTGCAATTCATTAATTGTACATTCCCCACTTGGCTTAGGAAATAACCTTTTTGACCTACCAATTATTTTTTACGTTTATCCTCTAATGGGTCCTATATACTATTATTTACTATTTTTAAGAATAACGACATCCCCAAGTAGAAGGATGGAAGATATTATATGTTGCATTCTAATATTCTAGAAAATTTTCCATGTTTATTCTATATTGTGTTTATAAAGATACATCTTAGTCTTCTCTAGGTTGATCTCTTATTATGATGTCTGCTAATATAATTTCAAGATTATTTTTTTCTTTTTGCTTTTTCATAGTTTCTTCCCCTAAAATAATTGTGTTATCTATAAATTATTTACGGGTAGTCACCCCTATGGTCGAGATTAGTCTTACGCCTATAATTTATCCAAAACTATGAGCTTTCTTTATACATATGCCCAGTGCATCCACATTAGAATGAATAAGGATGGAAATAGAGGATCCCATTTACTTAATCCTCTTTCACTTCTAAAATATGTAACTAGACTATCATTAATTATAATAGAGAATTTGTAGGATGATATACAATTTCTCACCCAAAATATCCACCTTCTATTGAATCCAAATTTGGTTGGAACTTTGTCCATGAACTTCCATGATACTCTATCATATGCTTTATTCATGTCCAAATTTAATACCATTCCTTCCTTACTACTTCCTACTATTGATTATAGTACTTCATGGATTGTGATTATTACATCTAGAATTTGTCTTCCTTGGACAAATCCCCCTTGTTGTTATGATATTATATTTAAAAGGATATTTCTCAACCTTAATACTATCATATTTGTGATTATTTTATAGATGAAATTGCACATTCTAATTGGATAATAGATAAAATACATCTTAGTCTTCTCTAGGTTGAAACATTTTCTTTATTTTTTTTTTGGGATACAATAAATTCATTCAAGGAATTTGAAATGAATATCCATAGAACCCTAGATTTCACCAATATTTTTTAAAACAAAGTAATAATATTAGACTAGATAATGGTGTATTTTTTGTGCAAGAAGGAAAACCCATTTTTTTTATAGTTACCAAATCAAGGCAAAATATAGTATATTAAATTAAATGTTATTAATTCTCCATTCAATAAATAAATAGATACCATAATGTGTAGTTGTTTTGTGCGTATGTTAAGATCAAAATAAATGATAAAAACCTCAATTAGTCATCAAAATAAAAAAGGTAAAAGAGAATATTGCAACATGTTCCCTCTGATATGAAGTAAGACCCATCAATATTATATACCATGTATGGGATTATATCAATCGATGGATATGGAAAGGTAATAACAAAATCAATACTTAATAGTTTTATGCATCAAATTTAGTAGCATTAATAAGGTGATCCATTTTTTTTAAAGTGAAAAACCCCTTGCGGAGCCTTCTTTGTCTGAGAGACCATGAATAGGGGGTTCTACACCGTCAAAGTCACCCGGGGGTTGCACCCAACCCTGCCCGCACCAATATTATCAATTGGATTTTAGATACCCAATTTAGCTTTTTGGTAGGGTGGATATTTGAACGTGGGACCTCCCTTGGAGGATTTCCCTCTCCTCTCCAACTCACCTACAACACCTGGGTAGGTGATCCTTTTTTAGAAGATTGTTGTAGAAGGATAATTTTTTTTCTAGAAAAAAAGGTTGTATATTTGCAATTAATAACCATTAAAGATATTATATTTAAGTAAATTCATGCATATTTAATTAATAATAACTTTAATCATAAATACAAAATATAAAATGAACAATAAATTTCCTCTATGAAGAAATAAAATATGAGATAAAACAATATTATGGATGTTGTATTTTTATTTACATTTACTTAAAGATGGAAATAATTATTAATGTATTAAATAGGTATAGTAGTGATAATAGTTGTAATTGATGGGATATCTATGTTATGATTCCCTTTGGTCCATCTATTTTTTATTGGGATAAAATTGGGGTTTTTGAAAGGGCTCGAACCCTTTTACAAATCTTCATATACTTTATTACAATAACATCCTACATCTATTGTTCTTTTATTCTAGCTACATCACCATTTCCAAATATTTAGCACATTTATTGCATTAAATATTTAGTTTATTCATAGCATATACTCTAATATTATTACATTCATAAGCTCCATAAGATGGACCCTTGATAGACAAGTCCATAGATATTTATAAAAAGGAGCCCTTCTTCATAGCTCTTTAGAAAAAGACTTATCTTAAAAAAAATAACCCTCATTAGATAATTATCTTAGAAATCTTATAATTACAAGATGAAAAATTCCAATGATCTCCAAAGAAAATGGTCCCCATTCATGTAACTCCACAAATATTTAAATTTACTATGGATGTTTTGAACATAAGAAATTTTACCCCTTGTATTTTCATTTTAGATGTCCTCCATCCTTTTCCATGAGATAGAGGAAATTTGGATGTATATCATCTCTTGGTATCCATATTTTATCTTCCTCTCTAAGATATCCCCAAATGGATAACTAGTTAGCCACCCAATTTCCTTCTTTATATACATGTTTTACTTTAAATTCATCTAGTGCATTTGGGTATCTTATTGTGTGTGTTATCATGTTTACCTCTCTTTAACTCTCTACTAATTTTTGGTTGAGGGAATTAAAAACATTCAATGAGTATCCCTCAATTATTAATCTCTTAGCCCCTAGTTGAACTATCATCTTTACCAACACTGCTCTAGATTTAGCCTAATGACTAATCATTATGCCCAAGTATTCACTCACGGATCTCCTAAAATTGCTAACTTTGGAATGTCTTTCCTTTCCCGTAATTGATCCCATTGAAATTTCCCCTCAAGATTTGCATGCAAGAGATCATATGCTAATTTAATAATGAATGACCCTTCTTGAGTAGCTACCCATGTTATTGTATCCTCAATCAAATTGAGGATTATATAATATACTCTTAATTTTGTTGTTATTTTTTGAAGATCGTCCTCATAATAATTATGTATTTTTATATCCTTCCATATTACCTCTCCTCCTTCCATTGCCAAATAATAACACACAATTTTATCATAATTTTGTTCTAGATCTATGTTGATACTTGCTAACATCTCATCCTTCAGTAATGGGTACTTCCATAGACATGCATTTTTAGAAGTGGATAAACCTTTCATTCCCTATCTTCCATTGGGTTCCTTTCCATAGCAACTCTATACCCTTAGCTATATGGTTCCATAATGAAGATCCTTACCAAGGATCTAGTGTCATCAAAAATCTACTCTCCTCTTGGATGTCAAGGTATTTATCTCTTTGAATTCTTACCCATAAGGCTGTTAGTATTTCATAATAGTAGATATGTAAATAATTATACAAAAGATGAAGAGAAGAGTGGAACTGATTAATTTATTCCAAGGATCAACTCTATATAAATAGCAGAGTTGATCATTGAGAGCCGTTGGATTACAATAACTCATCAAACTTTATGAAGATACCATCAAGAGTTCTCCTGACACATGGAGGAGTGGAAACTCAAGTGTCTATACTAGTGGAACTTAAGAGAATATTCTCATATTCTAACACCCCCTTAAGTGATACTAGGGGTGAATCGCACAAATGAGTCTTGGCAACAAGGCCTAATGAGGTACTCATGTACAATGACTTCTTTTGAAGAGATGGTAAAACCCAATGGGAAAAAACCATCAATCAAAAGGAAGTTAGAGGTTTTTCTTCATATGACGAATATTGTTCTCCTAATACAATAGATAGTTGGTAAAAAAAATCCTGTGGGGAAAAACCAACTATGAGAAGAAGAGATGCATGTCTTCGTATGGCGAATATTGTCATATTTAATAAGAAAGAAAGATGTGTCCTGACAACTTGGTTGTATTAGGTACTCATATAATATAGTTGGTGAAAAAACCATGTGGTAAAAAACCAACTATGAGATACATGTCTTCCTATGGCAAATATTGTCCTCTTTATACAAGAAATAAATATGAGTCCCAAAAACATGGCCTGATTAGGTACTCATTTACATAATATTGTTGGTGAAAAAACCCTTGTGGGGAAAAACCAACAATGAGAGGCTTGTCAAGTTACTACCAGTGAGAAGAAGATCATCAACATATAGAACAAGAATGGTGATGTTGCCTTCATTTCTCCAAATGTAAACTGTGTTATCAGACTCACAATGAGAAAAACCTACTGAAAGAAGGAAGGAGTCCATCTTCTCATACCAAGCTCTAGGGGCTTGTTTGAGGCCATAGAGAGACTTTTTGAGCCTACAAACAAGAGAGGAGTCTTGAGTGAAACCAGAAGGTTGTTCCATGAATATTTCTTCCTTTAAGTCTCCATGTAAGAAAGCACATTTTACATCCATTTGATAGACAGGCCACTTATGGGAAGCAGCTAGAGCAAGAACCAATCTTATAGAATCCATTTTAGCAACTAGAGCAAAGGTTTCTGCATAATCTATACCTTCAATTTGAGAGAAACCTTTGGCCACTAGATGAGCCTTGTGTTTGTCTATTTCTCCATTAGGCCCATATTTTGTTTTGAAGATCCATTTACAATGAACTAATTTCCTTCCTTTAGGTAAGGGAACTAAATCCCAAGTCTTGTTTTTGATCAAGGAAGAAAATTCATTTTCCATGGCATCATCCCATTCCTTAATACCTGAGGCTTCTTTGAAGGATTGAGGATCAGAGGAAATAGACTGACATACAAGACCAATGCCTATGGGGTTGGATGATCTAGTTGAAGGAAGATTTTGGATGTAAGGAGTAGCTTCTTTAACAATGGTGCGGGCCCATTTTGGCATAGAGGAAGGAGTTGAAGGAGTTGAAAGACATTGAGATGGAGTTACAGGTTCCTCATCTTGATTATCAATGACCAAGTTAACTTCAAGAGTTGGCTCTTCATAATATTGAGGTTCTACTATAGGAGAAGGCTCAATGGAGGAAGAGGGCTTTTGAGGATCTTTTTGAGGGAATGTTTCATCAAATTGGACATTCCTATGAAATAAAACCTCATGAGTTGAGGGATCAAGAAGCCTGTATGCTTTCAATTCTTCACAATAACCGACAAAGATGAGCTTTTTGCTTTTCTTATCAAGAGCCTTCCTTTTCTTCTTTGGGATGTGAGCCCAAGCAGTACACCCAAAAATATTGAAGTAGGAAACATCTGGTTTTAAGCCAGACCAAGCTTCTTCAGGAGTTAAATGGTCAAGAGCTTTATGAGGTGTGCGATTTTGAATATAATTTGCATAGTTAATAGCTTCTGCCCAAAAAAACTTTTGGAAGATCTCTTGAATGGAGCATACAATTAGCCATCTCTTTTAATGTCTGGTTTTTCCTTTCTGCAATACCATTTTGTTGAGGATTATGGGAGACATAATGTTGATGAATGATGCCATGACTGGATAAAAATATGGAAAACTCATTACTACAGTATTCCCCCCCATTATCTGTGTGAATCTTCTTGATTTTGCAAGATGCCTGATTTTCAACTAAGGCTTTAAAAACCTTAAAGTGGGATAGAACATCACTCTTATATTTTAGGAAGTAGACCCAGGACCTTCTAGAAAAATCATCAATAAAGGTTAGAGCATACTTTGCTCCTTTGAAATATGGTTCAGGAAAGGTCATTAAGTCACTATGGATTAAATCTAGAGGGGATGAGGTTTTTAGAGAACTACTTGGGTGGAAAGGATCTTGATGTTGCTTTCCAAGAGCACATCCAGGACAAACTCCATCACTAGAAGAGACTTGGGGTAATCCTGTAACCATATCATGGGTGCTCAAATCCTTTAGGTAGTTGTAACTAAGATGACCAAACCTTTCATGCCATATTTGACTTTCAAGATCACCATGAGCCACAAAATAGGAGGCTCCTTCTGGATTTTGAAAACCTTTGAAGTGAAAAATATGAGAGTTATGATCAATATTCCCTTTGGCTATAAGAGAATGGGGATCTTGAAAATCTCTTATCTCAACTCCTATTGGAGAGAAGAGAATAGTTTTCCCATTTCTAGAAGTACAAATCTGATAGATGGATAGGAGATTGGTGGCAATGTCTGGAACATAGAGAACATTGTTTATGGAGCCACCATCAATGGTTATATCCCCTTTTCCTTTGACAGGGATGAAGGAAGAGTCACCCACTTCTATGCTACAAGTAGAGCTAGAGGAGATAGAAGAGAAAGACTTATCTGAAGCAGTCATGTGATGAGTAGCTCCAGAATCTAGGACCCAATAATTAGAGGAAGAATTGGAGGTTTTTCCTTGAACATTAAGGGCTTTTCCTATTTGCTTTTTATTTTCTATATTTTGATCCTTCATAGCTGCCTCTAGTTGTTGTAATATTTTCCAGCATTTGTTAGCAGAGTGACCATTCTTTTTACAGTGAGTACAAGTTATGGGAGTCTTTTCCTTCTTTTTGAATTTTTCTTTAGAAGAGGTGGAGGCTACTAAGGCTTTTGAAGAAGAGGAAGAAGAAGAGATTTCATATCTAGCAAGTTTGGTTTCTTCCCTAGTTAATCTATCACAAAATTCTTCTAAAGAAGGCATTTTAAAGGTTGCACCAAGAGCATCTTTGGTAGATATAAAGGTGGTAGCAAAAATTTGAAAAACACCATTTAGCTTAGAAAGGATTAGATAAATGCATTCTTCTTCAGTCTTAGTCTTCCCACTGCCTTTGTATTGAGTGAGGACTTCTTTGAACTTAGTGAGGAAGTCAACAATACTACTAAAATATTCAGGAGACAAAGATGTTAGTTCGACTTCTAGTTGCATTGATCTCATCTGATCTACTTTCCCAAATAAGGTCTTTAGTTTCTCCCAACTTTCATGAGGAGTTTTGCAATCTGTAATATGAAACCACAAACTTTCATGAACATTAGAGCTAATAATACCCATTGTTTCGTGCATTTTTCCTTTATGAACAAAAATTTCATATTCTTTATCAAATTTTGGTTGCTTTTCTTCTAACAAATGAGTAAGACCTTTTTGAGAGATAAGATTTAAAATTTTAGGTTTCCAAGTGTGAAAGTTATGAGGGGTGAGAGGTTCAATTGAGTTCATATTTTTTTAACACAAAAGAAAAGTTTGAAGTTATAATTAACCAATATATCCCCCCTTAGAACTTCAAATTTTATTAATGCAAATGTTTGAAGGGAAAAAATGAAGCTTTTCAATATACTAAAACTCAATATACCCGCCCTAACGAGAGGGAAACTATAAGTAAATTGAGGTTCGAATATTGTTTTCTTGAGAAATGCCAAGTCCTTTTAGTTCCTCTCAATACCCGCCCTTACTTGAGGGAAACTGTAAGTATAGAGAAGAATTTGTCAAGGGTTGTAGGCTTGAAATGCAGAGAGTTCAACCAGTTTATAATTTTGGATTTTCTCAAAACTTGCCCTTACTAGAGGGAAACTATAAGTGAGAGAGATATCCAAAAAAAATAAATGGATGAATGAAAAATATATGCCAGGCCTTTATACCAAGTACCTCCAAAAACCCGCCCTTACGTGAGGGAAACTATAAGTTTTTAGTGGTAATGATACATGGAACGTAGGCAAATATATTTTGAGGAAGAAGACTTAAACTTTTATGTTTAGGAAATATTTAGAAAAAATAATGTGTTTAAAGTGAAGAGATTAACACATTAATGTTTAAATATGATCAGAATTCTATAATAGAATTTTAATAACACCTTTAGAGAAGAAGAAAAGGTGAGATATTCCTTTTTTTAAATATTAATTTGAATAAATTAATAATAATAAAGGAGAAGAAATAATATATGAGAAATTCAAAAAATAACTAGAACTCCTTTGGAAAATTATTAATTAAACAATAACAATATTATAAGAAGATAAATAGAAGGTAGCTTTTCCTCAAATAATGATAAACAACATAGGTGTAAATTATTAATTAGAGAGTGTAAGCATAGAAAATAAAAAAATTTAAAATTGCAATCATTACACCTCTATTAAATTAAATACCTAAAAGAAAAAAACCTTGAGGAAAAGATAGATAAAAATATGCACCCCCCTTCAAGAGACACAAATGTGCATTATTTTGCACATAAACCCCCCCAAAAAAAGTCTTTTATATTATGGTTACAATATGACTACGACTTATCAAAGGGCCCCTCTTTTTAAAAAAATATGAAAAAGGCTTTGAGAAGGAGTCAGATTTATACTTCGAAATCGAAGTGTATTTAACCTTTACAAAATAAAAGAATGAGGATTTAAATAAAGCCCCATGGCTCTGAGAAAATAATGCGTCCAAAACAAACCAAAAGTCGAGAGCTCCTTTCCTTAACGCGTCATTGGGTCGAACCAGGCAGAGACAAACAGTAGAAAGGAGGTCTCCATTTTTCAAAGGATGATCCAAGGACGTCGAGTAACCGATGAGGCCACCTGCACAGAAAATATTAAAGAAACCAGAGAGCTTAAAAATAACAAATTTTATCTCTGTGTAGATATTGACTGTGTGGAAGAGGAAGACGTCCACCACTGGAGGCAAATAGTAGGAGGGATATTCCGAGGACGTCGTGAGATGCCACCTGCACAGACAGGGTTTAAATATCCAGAGAATAAAAATATAAAAAAATTACTAAAATAATAATTTTTTTATATCTCTGGTGCCCTAGGTGAGAGCTCGGAAGGGCCACCGAGGGGAGCGATATAGATGAGCGCTGCCTCTAAAAAACCTCCTGCAGAACACGTTAGATGCCTCTAAAAATTGTCCTGTAGAACACGTCAAAAAAAATAGAAGCTGCCTCAAAAAAACTCTCCTACAGAACACGTTAGAAGCCTCTAAAAAAATCTCCTAGAACACGTCAGAAAAAAGAATGCTTAACCTTAGATGAATCACGAAATTAGATACTCGAACCAGAGATGAAGAAAATAGTAGAACAAGTGTGAATCTCCTTTGTGGTGAAGAGTATAAATTGAGAAGATACTAGTGCGAGATATGCTTTCACCCAGTGATAAGATACAATGCAACAGTGCCAAGAGAGACGTGGAGGTCTCCGAGAGCCACGTCGTGGGTGGCGCACCAAGATTTTACATTTTAGAAACACACTTGATGTTGTTTTAAAATCTTTAGATTTGGTTAGAGATAAAAAATGATTCGAAGAAAAGGTTAGCAATAAATATGTAATTGTTTTAAAAAATATACACCAAGCTTAGATTTAAGGGAAGCCACGTATTAAGGGCCAACGTGAAATGGTTTGGAGCCACGAAAAATACGTAGTTCCAAAAATGATTTGGGCCAAAAAATTATGCAGTGATATATCTAAGCATTGATTGCTTTCATTTAAAAAACGAGGGTTGAGATTTTGAAAAAAAGAAAAAAAGGATCTTCCTCTAGAAATTACAGAATGAAAGCTCTGGAAAGAGTAAAGGAAGAGCGCAAAAAATTTCAAAAAATAAAACCCTCGAGTTCTGAATCAACTTTAAAAAACAATACATATATTATAAAATATTTTGCTGAAAAAAATATGGATAAACTGACTACAACATATATGAAGCAAGATAGTCAAAAAAATCCAAAGCAAAAAAAGAACCAGATCCTAGAACCTTCAAGAGTGAATGCTAGCAAAATCTATCCTGCTCTGGTACCATGTTAGAATTTCACAATAATAGATATGCAAAGCATTACACAAAATATGAAGAGAAGAGTGGAACTGATTAATTTATTCCAAGGATCAACTCTGTATAAATAGTAGAGTTGATCATTGAGAGCCGTTGGATTACAACAACTCATCAGACTATGAAGACACCATGAAGACACCACTGAGAGTTCTCCTGACACATGGAGGAGTGGAAACTCAAGTGTCTATCCTAGTGGAACTTAAGAGAATATTCTCTTATTCTAAAAAAGGCATGTCCCTTCTTCACTAACCTCCATATCATATTTTCTACCAATACCTTGTTCATATCTCTTATTCTTCTAAGACCTAGTCCTCCAATTGATTTATTCTTTCTTACATTCTTCCAAGTTACAAATAGAATTCTACTCTTCTCCTTGGTTCTTGACCATAAGATTTTTTTGGAATACTTTATAATACATTAGCTACTTTGAATGGGATATAAAATATTGATAACAAATATATAGGAAGTATTCAAAGGGTATGCTTTATAAGTTTTAGCTTACCTTCTTGACTTAACAAGTTTCCCTTCCATCCAACTAATTTACTCTGGGTCTTGTCAATTAACACATTCCACATCTGATCCTTGCATGCCAAAGTAAATAGAAGAGAGTTGAAAAAATACAACCAAGCTCTATTGCTACTCACCTCTATTGATTCTATTATGTGTTTATAAAATATACCTTACTCTTTTCCATGTTTATTATTTTTTGGGAAGCTTTTTTATAGAGATTTAGTATTCTCCTTAATTCCATTATTTCATCTATGGAGGGTCTCTTCAACAAAATTTTGTCATTCATGAATTGTTGGTGAATAATACCTTCTATGGATATAGATGGTTTCATCCCCCTTAAGGCTTCTTCCTACTTTGCTACTCCTATGCATCTTCCCAATTCTTTTGACATAATTATTAAGAGATATAGGGACAAACAATTCCCTTGCCTTAAGCCTCTACTACTTCAAAATAATGTAATTGAAGAATTATTCATTATAACTAGGAATTGTGGTCCTCCATAGCAATGATTCACCTAAACTCTACAATATTTATTTAAGCCAAAATTCTCTACCACTCTATCTAGGAATCACCATGACACCCTATCATAGTATTTATTCATGTCAAGCTTTAGTATTATTTTCTCCCTCTAACTAATGTTAGCTGAATGCATGGTCCCATGGAATGTTATTATTCTATATAGAATCTAGTTACTTATAACAAAACCCCCTTGATGCTATGCAATGATCTCTAGGAGAATAGAATTTAGTCATAATGTAATCACTTTTGATATTATCTTATTAACATCATTACACAAACTAATTGGTATATAGTCTTTAAATACTTTTAGTCCATGCTTGTTTGGAATGAGAACTAGGAACGTATTATTATACTATTTTAACACTTTTCTTGAATAATGTGACTCTTTTACTAGTACTACTACATCCACTCTTACTATGTTCCAAAAGTCTTGAAGGAAATCTGCTTGAAATTTACTAGGCCCTTAATCTTTATTATTTTCCAATGACAATACTACTTCCCTTAGCTCCTCCTCACTCACTTCTTTGACAATTTATGCCTTCATATCTCTATATAATATCCTAGGTATATGTTGAATTAATTCCTCCATAACATCATAACCATCCTCCATGTCCTTTGGTTAGTAGCAGTTTGAAGAAGTCCACCATCCCTTGTCTAATTTGATCTTCCTCTCTTATTATGTTTCCATACTCTTTTGGACTTTAGATATTTGTGTTGAATTATTATGTCAAATTGTAGATACATGAAATAATCTTGTGTTTATATCTCCTTCTATTACCCATTGATTCCTTAACTTTTATCTCTACTCTATCTCCTTCCTTTCCATTATTGTATGCAATTCTACTTAGATACCTTTATCTTTATTAAAATGAGCCTGATCCATCCCACTTCTATTTATTTCCTCTTGAATTTGACTCAATTATTTTCACAATTTCTCATTTTGCATGAAGATATTACCAAATACCTCCTTGTTCCACTTTCGTACTTCCATCTTAACATCATTCAATTTACCAGTAACCACATACATCTTGGATCCTTGGATCAAATGCATTCACCATATTTCTATTTCCTCATAGATTATTGGGTGTTGTAGCCACATGAATTTAAATTTGAATGGAATAATTTTCATTATTTCCTATAGGCTACACAAAAAGACTAATGCGTTATGATCTAGCCCTGTTATTGGTGATGGTATCAAAATATGCTCATAATTTTTCTCAAATTATTCCAAGGGTAAAAATACACTATCTAATCTCACTTGATAAAGTCTTTTTCTTGTCTCCTAGTAGTCCATGTGAATGCATTGCCACTCAAATCAACATCATATAGACTTGATGTCGATATAAACTTACTAAGATCCTCCAATACTCTTAGTGAATCCCTTAGGACCCCCTTTCTTAACACTTGGTATTAATATAGTGTTGAAGTCTCTTACCACTATTTGTCTTAAACCTTTAACCTATGGCTCCATATATTCTACCTCTTTTAAACACTTCTTTCTTAATATAATTACATTTAGAGCATAGACATTTGTAAAAAAGAAAGATAACTTTGAAGACTTCACCAAGAATAGAATCGATAATTGATTTACACTTTGACATATGACTTCTCATATTAGAGGTTAGAATTGCACATAGTTTTTAACATTTTACATTATAAGTAGATAAGGACACATATTATCCATATACATAGATGCAAAAAGGAACACACTCATTTGTCTACAAATATATGTGATTAGGAACACACTCAATCAATCATAGGTATAATACTTGACTTGTGAAGGACACACATATCCACTCACAAGATCATATGTGAATAATAACACACTCTTCTATCTATAAAATACAAGGTCTCTACTTCTATCAAATGAAGCATTATCTCTAGTAGATAATGCAGTCTAATTCAATATTTAGAATGGATTGCAACTAGGTAAACCATATTACCATATCAAGCTAAATAACTTTGTTGAATATGTGCTCTTCACAATTTCTCATCATCTATGTTTGTTAGAATAGTTCAATTGGGATCAAAATTTTCTTTTTAAGTATAAATATGCCTATGTTCTCCAATAGGAGAGTAGAAAATAATAATTAATTTTTATCTTACCAAAGTTTCCAAAACATGTAAAATAAATTACAAAAATAAATTTATCACCATTTAAATATTTGATCTAATTAACCAATCAGTAGGAGGATTCATCAATATTTAGATAGTACATCAAAATTTGGCATCTATTCATCATGCATATTGAAGAGGGACCTATTTTATTTTTTTACTAAGGTTAGTGTAAGAAATCCTTATGAAATATATTCAAGGTTGGGCATTTTTATTCCAATCATGACCTTTGATAAGGATGATCCTCATTTTAAGACCTCTAATAAGGGTGAGAGTTAAGCTTATCAATAGGTTCCAAGAGCTAAAATTATAAATAGGGGATAAACATACTACGATACACACACCCACCCCATAATACACTTCCCCACGCCATAGTTTGAACCTTAAAACTCTCCAAGAAAAATAAAAACATGCACCTTCGTACTGTGTCCCCAAGATAAATATATAAATAGGTATTAACGTGGAATGAAATTCTACTTTAAATTTTATATATATATATATATATATATATATAATATATATATATATATATATATATATATATATATATATATATATATATATTTAGTAAACAAGTTTAAGATATTAAACCTCATATATATATTTTTCATTTTATAAGTTATAAGGAAGTGTAATAATATTTTTTTGGTGGAAAACATCTCAGAAGGGATGCCACTTTTGGGTAAGACCCAAGGAGGCAAGGGTATCTCTTCCACCAAAATCGCCTAGGGCTCTCACTTGGCCTACCACCTTTGACATACTCAAGGAGAAAATGTGAAACAAAAAAAACAATAATACACAAACACAAAAACCCAGTAGGATTAAAAAAACATGTTCCTTGAGTGTGTCGAAAAGATAAAGCAAAATCAAACACACATGATAAGATTAAAAAAAACCCAACATGAACCACAAAAAAACACAAGAACAAAATGACAAAACACAAACATGACAAAAACAACAAAAAACTACAAAGACACAACTAACAAAAACATGAAAAACAAAAACAACCAAAACCTAAACAATAAAAGTAAAATTAAAAAACAACCAACAAAAAATAACAAACACAAATAAAAACATAGAAAACACTCACACACCAAAACACAAATATACCAATTAACATAGACATATAGAAACACAAGAAAAATAAAAAATAAAAACACAAGAACAATAACAAAAAAACACACACCTCAAAAAACTAAACAAAAAATGAAAAAAGAAAAATATTGAACACGACAATGACCTTTCTCGACCAAAATATTTTTAAGGCAAGAATCAACAAATGAAACAACATAAATATTAGTTTGAGCTAGGGAACTAAAATACCCTTACCAAACCAAAGAGAAGAAAAAAGAAAGCAAGAAGAAACTAGGTACCTCCAGAACTGGAGCCATCCAAAGATATTATAGAAAAAAGAGCTTCCCTTATTTGTGAAGCCCACCATCTAGGATGGTCATAGCAAGTAAGATCACCTTTGTTTAAATCCCAATTAGCTAAAGCATCAACACTCTTTATCTGATCTCTAACCACATGGTTGTAATCAACTTTCAAAAATCCCATATGGATTAATTGAATCTCCTTAATAATTTTTTTTATTCTCCAATCAACCTTATCATTATTAGGAGTCTTCAAAATATTATTCATGATTCTAGAGTCGGACTCAACTAGCACATTTTCCCATCCAACCTTAGTATCCTCTTTAATGCCTTTGAGGATACCATACTCCTCAAGAAGATTAATGGATAGAATACCCAAATTCTCATAAAAAATAAAAACTAGGGAGCCATCTGAAAGTCTACTAATTCCTCTCGCACTAGCTTTTCCAAGGTTCCCTCTAGAGGCTCCATAAATATTGACTTTTCTAAAATTCTTAGGATGAGGTTTCCAATTTCTTGTTCTATCCATATTGCAATTACTCATATTCCCTTTAAGTTGGTTTCCCTTAGAAGAGTTAATATTTTATATTTTCATCACTTGATTCCATATTTGGTGGGAGTTTTTGGGGTGATTAAGGAGTTTTTGGACTGATTCAACTAATTTGGTAATGGTCTTTTGCTAGATATAGTGAATATCCTTACTATATTGATTAAAATTTTGGTTTTTCCTTTCATTCCAGATATTCCAAAGAAGAATGGTAGAACTCATCCAAACTAACTGCCTAATAAAATGATCAACACCCTCTTTTTTAGGCCAATCCCTCCAAATTTTTTCAAAAGTAAAAAAATTGGACCATTGTAAGCCAAGTAAAGTGGCCATTCTCCTCCATAGCTTAGAGGCTAAAGTACACTTAATAAAAATATGGCTGAGAGTTTCCACAATCTCTCCACACATTTCACATCTAAAAGGACCATGAAAACCATGCTTCATAAGTTGCTTACTAGTAAGCACCGTACGATGCAATAAAATCCAGGTAAAGAACCTCACCTTAGGCCAAAGCTTTTGAGCCCACAGCCAACAGGGTTGGAATATGTACCAGATGGATATCAAGTCAGCTTTTTTCAATGGATTTTTGGAGGAAGAGGTCTACATAGACCAGCCACCATGTTACAAAATTGAAGGCCAGGAGGGCAAAGTCCTGAAGCTGAAGAAGGCCCTATACGGCTTGAAGCAGGTGCCCCGGGCTTGGTACAACCATATTGACAATTATTTTTAGGAAAATGTGTTTTTCAAATGCCCATATGAGCACACCCTGTACATGAAGACAAATGAAGCAGGTGAGCTCAATATCATCTGCCTGTATGTGGATGATTTGATTTATACTAACAACAATAATGTCCTATTCGACCATTTCATAATAGCCATGAAGGAGTTTGAGATGACGAACTTAGGGATGATGAAGTATTTTCTCGGCATTGAAGTTGACCAATCAGCAAATGGCATCTTCATTTCTCAAGGCAAGTATGCGAAGGATGTCCTGAATTCAATATGGAGGATAGTAAACCTACCATCACACCTATAGCCACAAGTTTGAAGCTGAGCAAGCTGGATTTAGGGAGGAATGTAGATCCAACCCTGTTGAAGAGGCTAGTTGGCAGTCTGATGTATTTGACTACAACTTGACCAGATTCGATGTTCGAAGTTAGTCTGATCAGCCGTTTCATGGAGACTCCAAAGGACACACACTGGCAAGCAGGCAAGAGAATCTTACGCTATGTCAATGGGACGTGGAACAATGGCCTATTTTATGCCAGATAGGACTAGTTGGAACTAGTCGGCTTCACAGATAGTGATTGGACTGGCAACACCGATTATCAGAAGAGCACCTCTGGGTATGCTTTCCATATCGAATCAAGGGCAGTCTCATGGGCATCCAAGAAGCAACCCATCATTGCATTATCCACAGTCGAAGCATAATATGTCGCTGCCACATCAGCCGCATGCCAAGCAATTTGGCTATGAAGAGTTCTGAATGAACTGAACCATCCTTTGGAAGGCCCGACAACAATTTTTTGTGATAACAATTTGGCCGTCTCACTTTCAAAGGATCCCGTGTTCCATGGTCGGACGAAGCACATCGATATTTTTTATCACTTCATCAGAGAGTTGGTGAAGTCTAGAGAAATTCAACTGTAGTTTTGCAGATCCAAGGAGTAGTTGGCAGATATTTTCATGAAGCCTTTGAAGGAGGAAGACTTTAGTAGATTGCAAGAGTAGCTTGGAGTCAAAGCGCTCATGAAATTAGGCTTAAAGGAGGGTGTTAGAAATATTAACCTAGATTTCATGCCTCAGTTGGATTGCATTCATGCAGTTAGGGATCCCGACAAAAGGTTGACATGACGTCGTACCTACCCTCTGATAGATGTGACGTCTGACAGATCCGATCACCATAGAAGTTGATGCCAGTTTGGTGATTGGTTAGAAACCCTAGTTGAGGGTCTATCAGAACCTGTCAAAGGACAAACCCTATCTTCCTCTCCTCGCGGCTATATAAGGCAGTTCAGGTTTTTAGACATTAGTGTGGAAGTGTGGAGAAGAGAGCAGAGAAAGAGAGGAGAGCGTTTCAGTGAGCAGTGTGGCTCATATGTTTAATGTCCAAGTAGCCAACTCAAAATTTGTTTTTCCTTTTAGTTTATCTTGCAGCTTAGTCTACAGATGTTATTATTTCCTCAATTGAGGACTTCTGTAACCCTCATTTTATATGAATAAATTTTGTTGTTGTTTAAGGCATCTATAGGGTTTGTAGTTATTTCTATGTGCTAAAGTCTGTTGTTCTCTATACGAATTGCCTCAGAGCGATTTCATTCGGGTTCTATAAGTTAGAGCTCATATTTGAAACATTGCACTCAGATCCACTGTTTCTCTCTTCCGTATAGTCCTTGCCAAGCCAGGCAAACCAACGCCGAAGCCGCACAAGCCTCCGGACAGCAAAAGTTCACAAGGCAAAAAGATCTTGCAAAGGCCAAAATTTGGCTAAGTCTGGAGTTGTCTTCCCAACTTCGCAGTGAAGTCGAACTTCGCTGCCTTTGACCAGCGCAACCCGACTTTGCACCTTTGACCAGCATAGTTGGGCATTGACTAGCGCAGTTGGGCATTGACCAGCGCAGTCGGGCGTTGACCAGTGCAGTCGGGCGATGACTAGCTGCTCCCCAAAAATTTGGCTAAGTCTGGAGCTGTCCTCCCGACTTCGCAACGAAGTCGGACTTTGCTGCCTTTGACCAGCGTAGTCGGGCATTGACCAACGTAGTCGGACATTGACTAGCCGCTCCCCAGAAATTTGGCTAAGTCTGGAGTTGTCCTTCCAACTTCGCAGTGAAGTCGGACTTTGCTGCCTTTGACCAACACGGTCAGGCGTTGACCAGCGCAGTCGGGAGTTGACCAGTCACTTCCAGACTTCGACATCGCTCCTGACGGCAAAACAAAAAAATTAAAATTTCTTCAAAACAATGGGGAGGGAATACTTTTATACCGTCAGCCTAAGTTTTAATCAATCTAATAGGTAGATACCTCTCAAAACTATGAACACAATTCAAGATAGAAATGAAGCTTATATTTATATATGGACCATGTACTCATATTACCATTGGTTCAAATAGTACCATGTCATAAATGCATGTTCGGTGAAAGCGTACCCATGTTACCGTTTAAATTAAATAATGGTCAATGATATACCAAATTACCAATTGTAAAAATAAAAACCATTACTGTCAAGTGTCAAAAGTTTTGATCTCCATGTTTGTTTTTAGTTTTTTAATCTTGTATGTGGGCTCATCAGTTAACAACACCACTGATTCAAGTTCTTTATGGTGTAACCTTTTTTTCCTAATTAATAAAAAATGCACTATTTTCTTCTTTTAAAAGAGAAAAAAAAAAACAATGGTTCTTGTGTAAGAAACCCTCTTTGGATAGCCAAGCCAGTAGACAAGAAATCTTTCCAACTATCAAATTTATTTTATATATCTATCTATATATGGACGCAAGAAAAGGAAACCAATCACTTCATACTAATGATTCATGATTCAGTAATAATATAACTTTCTGAGTTCCATTTCAAAATCAAACTCTTACAAAAATTCGCCTAATTGCAAGGTATTTTACTGTGACTCAACATTTAAGTATCGAATTCGCAACTTTCAAAGCCTCCAAATGTCATTTTAACCTGTCCTTCAACTTTTATTCTTTACCTTGACGTTGAGACAGCTGTTGTTGAAGCGGGGCATTCCTCCATAACACAGCACAATTTTGGCGTAGGCCATGAACTTAGCAGCATTCGACATTGTCGACTTAATCACCTCGTTGGTGAACAAAATTTCGACCCAGAAGCTCTTCTGCTAGACTAATACATGCTACCAATGGGCAAAAAAACGTCCATGTATTTCAACTCTTTCCCGTCATAGAGAAGCCCTCTCGTCTTGCTTTCGATCTCTAACAGCCCCCGTCTTATCGTTATTGCCATTTATGTATGCTCCTCTTGCATCCTCTCCCTCGTACTCGCCTTCTCTTCCGCAATCTTATTGCCCCATTTTCTTCCTCACTATAAAACCAAACAATCAATTATTTTGATAAATCCTCTTTTCTTAATATTGAAATGATGAGGTTTTGGAGGAATTATAAATAAAAACTAAAAGATGGAGTGTTCTAGATAGCTAAGGGTATTCCTGGTCGTCCCTTACCTACATATCATATTATATATATGATATATTGTTGTAGTTTAATTTTGATATATATATATATGAAGGCAGTCCCTTACCTACATATCATATTATATGATATATTGTTGTTGTTTAATTTTGCTATATATATATATATGAAGGCAGTCCCTTACCTACATATCATATCAAAAAATATATATATATATATATATATTTTTGTTGTAGTTTAATTTTGCTCTGTATATATAAAGGCAGACCAAAAGCGCATGCGAAAATTTTCTAATAGATCCAGGAGCAAGCGAGACGCCAGCGCCAAGCCAAGTCGCAGATGGGTGTGCCATCGTGAATGAGAACAAAGGCCTTCTTGTACATGGGATTACTTGCTATGAAGAGCTGCTGTTAGAGAGGTCTTCTTCCTCGTGTTCAAATGGGGATACCTTTGGCTTTTAGAGGCAGCTCTACTATCTTGCCAAAACTACTGGCCCAGAAACTCGATAACTTCACTTCCCTTATCTATGCGGCTTTCACGTGTCAACGACGAAGATACGTGATTCTGCGATGTAATTTTCTCCACCATTACTTTTCAACATTCATCGGAAAACATGAGTACTAATAATATATTGATGAGACAACAGGGGGACAATAGATAGAGATTCTCATTGTCCTGTACCACGGTTCACGTGTCCAACTAGGGCCTTGCACAATATTCTGTTCCAACTTATCGACCGTGACCCTATTAGAAAAAGCCCATCCTTCGTCTTTTCTTCCTAAGCGTGATGTTACTCAATATAGTTCAAGGTGCTTTTATATTCATGATACACCTAGGCAAGTTTTTTTTTTTTTTTTTTTTGGTTTCGTAAGAAAGTTGGTTACAGTTATTATTTTTAATAATTTGTAAGTGTAGGGACTGCTTTCAACAGTTTATTCGTCTTGTTTCATGTTGTTGATTCAGCTTGATATGGAGACCACAGGGACTGCTCCCAAACCAGGGTTCAAATCACAGGGACTGCTCCCAACAATCTATTCAGTCTATTTGTCTCGTTGTTGTTGACCTAGCATGAGATGGAGACCATCAGTTGCTCAAGGTTTGTACCATCATCGTTAGTTTGGTGCGCACTCAGAAGATCCAACGCAAACTACTATATTTGCTAAAGCTGGAAACGTGCTCGATTTAAACCTAGGTCTCTTCTTGACAAGTACTTGGCAAGGCAAGCCTTTTACCAATCCACCTAACCCTTTGGGACTCTAGATCTTACATTTATACTAGGGCCTACACATTGATGGATTCTTTTCATAGCACCTCCTAGAAGTTATCTACCTTGTTGGCCTTTGGTTTGAACACATTATGTACATTAACGTGCGGTTCTACTACCACAAGGACGAGCATCTCATTAGAGTCTCCAAGTGTTTCTAACCTCTGTTAACATCAAGTTGCGTTACTCTCAAAGGTTAGGTGCATTGGTAAATGATGTGGCTCGGCACTTACTAAGAAGAAACCTAGGTTCAAACCTTGGGGGAAGCCATCCTTTTGTAAAGGTAGTAATCTGCTTTGAATCCTCTGATTGCCCATCAACGACGGCATGAACCTCGAGCTACCGATGGTCCCCATCTCATGCCGGTCAATAAGAACAAGACAGAAAGGTTTTTTTGGGAACAATCCTTGTGGTTTGAACCCTGCACTAACCAATTACTAAAAATAGTAGCTGTAACCAACTCTCCTATGTAATAAAAAAACATATCGAGTTGTGTTGCGTAAGTGTGAAGTAGTTGATCCTCTTACTTTCTAACAAACGGGTTCATATGATGATATTCCCATATAAATTATTTATTTCCAATAGCATATTCCTATTCCTATATTAAAATACTGTTCCACATTAATACTTTTCTTGATTGTATCTATGACAGCCTTCATGGAATTTCGAAGTCTTCGAATCCTGTTATAGAGTTCAGTTTTTAGGAAAATAAATCGAAAACATCACCAAGAATATTATCTTTGGGTTTAAAATCTTCTTATAACTGAAAGTGCCTAGGCTCGCAAGCTCCCTCTTTCCTAATACAACTATCATGAGCCAAAATCTAACTCGCAAGCTCCCTCTTTCCTAATACAACTATTATGAGCCAAAATCTACCAGCTTTTATACATTCATTGCATCTTTAGTAGTCACTTCTCTAAATAACTATTCCCTCTCATCGCCTCAACAATTTCTTTCCAATGTAACAGACAAGTTTATGCTTGATGTTACCTTTACGAGAGAGCTGGGAAATATGCATGGGTGACGCAAGGTCAAAAAAATAAAGATTGCGTTTAAGTCTCTTTATCCTCTGCTACAGAAAATATCAGTCCCCACAAATTCAATTCTGCAAAAGCGATGAGGAGATAGTGGAGGGCTAAAGCTATGGTGGGCCATGATGATTTTACGAGGCATTATTATTCACGGGCGGGCAAGGTTGCCACTATAAAATAATTTGATGGTTTATTAATTGCCAACAAGTATGATAGTCTTAGAGTAAGTCGGTGAACAAAATGGAGATAGTTATAATGTCTTGGAATGTATGTGGTTTTCATTAGCTCCTTGTGAATATAATATTAACAAAGTTGCTTATCATTTGACGCTCGACATTCTAATGCTATAATAAGTCAAGTGTGGGGACAAAGACTCATCCGTACTCTTAAGTCAATTTGGGATAGTTACTACTCTTTCGTATCAAGACATGAAGAAGGTGGTGGAGGGATTGTCATTTATCTACCACCTTGGATGTCTTCTCAAAGATTCATAACATCAAAGATTCAGTTTTTAGGGGGTTGTTTAACATATAATTAACTTATGTACCACCTTGGATGTCTTCTCAAAGATTCATAACATCAAAGATTCAGTTTTTAGGGAGTTGTTTAACATATAATTAACTTTTTATGTCCTGATTTCTGAGTATTACATGGTTGAAATGGTTGGCTTCTTCTCTTCACCTTGCGAGTTCAGTTTTTAGGGGGTTGTTTAACATATAATTAACTTATGCATTTTGTATGTCTTGATTTCTGAGTATTACATGGTTGAAATGGTTGGCTTCTTCTCTTCACCTACTAAATACTTTTTTAGATAACTTTTATATCCTCAAACAAATTGAGGATTTTTAGGTTTTCGTGCAGTCAACTTAAATTCAATGCGTGGAGGTATGGTTGTAACTATTTAAAAGATTTTTTCCCTTTTATATGATCCAATTAAAGATTTTTTCCCTTTTATATGATCCAATTAAAGGTTAATATAAAGAAATTTAATATAATTAATCACAAATTTTTTATTTGTCAACTTTCTCTTCCATTTTTTTTAATGATTTTGTCGTTAAGTCAAGTTTTTATTTGATTCAACTTAAACATATTTTCTTAATCATTTTTTATTTTAATTGGTTTAATTTAAAGAAGTTAAAACTTAAAAAATTATTTTCAAATTTTTGTTTCAATTAATTGTAACTAACTAATAGATAATGATGGGTGGATAACATTGTAGTAAAAATATATTATTATATTTATTGATGGATTGTTTTGTCCACTATTTTAGCATGAAAATTTCTAATATAGAAGACAAAATAAACATTTCTTTGATGAGGTTTTTCAGTGTCATTGTTATGATCTCCATTCACCTTTCTTACAAGCACATGTTCCAACTATGGAAAAGGACCGTAGATAAATAGAAACATTTAAATGTGGATATGCTTAATCTAATATAATCTAAAGAATAAAATCGGGCATAAAAGTTTAAAGGTTTTCTTGAATTTGCTAATAAAAAACATCAAAAAGAAAGAAAACTATAGATTGAAGATTCTTATGATAAAATATTTATTTATGAGTTCTTCTATATCATTTTTGTAGTGGATGATCAAAACTAATAACATGAAGGAATCATGTCTAGGCTTGCTGAGTGAATTCATAATAAAATTAATAAAAATTTGAGATGTTTTTTTGAAAGATTAACATCTATTAACGAACTAAAAAAATTATTTTATGTAAAGAGAAAAATTAATACTAAAACATTTAGGATATTATAGTGTACTTCAAATTGAAACATGAGAACATGAGAAATTTATATGATAATTTCAATATAAAATTTGAAGTTCTGCGTGCCTTTCCACTAGGATCTCATGGTGCCACAATTGAATGTTATCAATTAATTTATAATGGTAAAAGCTTTGAATAATATCAATCCACTATTTACTTATTTTTTCCAAACCTAAAATAGTTAGCTATATTTTAGATTGTTCAATAACAAAATAATTATTAGTTTTTCTTTTGTTTCATATGTTTATATTTTTCTTTATTGTTTTTTCTCTATAGATAAGGATTTTTCTTTTTCAAGAGATAAAACTTCCCATTTCTAAAAAAAAAGTTACCTATTTTATCATTATATATTTAATGTAATTTAATTAGCTAACATATCTAGGTGTTGTAGGTGAGTTGGAGAGGAGAGGGTAATCCTCCAAGGAGGTCCCAGGTTCAAATATCCACCCTCCCAAAAAGCTGAATTGGGTATTCAAAATCCAATTGATAATGTTGGTGCGGGCAGGGTAGGATGCGACTCTTGGGTGACTTTGATGGTGTAAAATCCTTTGTTCGTGGTATCTCAGACCAATGCGGCCCCGCAAGGGGTTTTTTGCTTAAAATTAAAAATTAAAAATTAGCTGACATACAATGCATTAATTATAAATAATAAATTAATCATAATAATATAATGTTTTAATGCTTGGCTCTTCTATAAATCTAGTGTTCAAACTATGGCATGTGTATGTATTTGAATATCCTATTGATAACCTTAGCTCTTAGCCTTAAGAGGGGTCATGGTTAGGATAAGAATGCTCAAACCCTAAGTATGAAGGTTTCTCACACTATACAAATAAATAATAATAATTAGTCAATTAATGATGTTTTAAAATTTTCAAAATCATATTTTAATGTTTTAATTATAAATAATAAATTAATCATAATAATATAATGTTTTAATGCTTGGCTCTTCTATAAATCTAGTGTTCAAACTATGGCATGTGTATGTATTTGAATATCCTACTGATAACCTTAGCTCTTAGCCTTAAGAGGGGTCATGGTTAGGATAAGAATGCTCAAACCCTAAGTATGAAGGTTTCTCACACTATACAAATAAATAATAATAATTAGTCAATTAATGATGTTTAAAATTTTCAAAATGATATTTAATTTCAAATATTATAAATTATTATACTCATACAAAATATTTATATCTTAAAGTATTTAAGTTTAGTTTTAATTAATTATTAGTGGTTAATTTTTTTAAGAGGTTAAAAAACGGAGACACATGAGGACAACTATTAATTTTTAATATAATATATTTTTATAATTAATGTTAACTAAAATCATATTTTTTTTTATTTGGTTAGTATAAGAAACTCCTATGACCGAAGCATACGGATCAATAGTCTCCTCCCAACCATGACCCTTATTAAAGTTGAGAGCTATGCTTATCAATAGGAAATTTAACACACAACCACCACACACCCACCCCCTCACACACTCACCCATGCCATGGTTTGAACCTTGGACTTCCCAAAGAAGATCCAAATCCTAAATCTTTGCATTGTGCCCATGGACAACATCCTAATTTTTTATTATTATAAAAATTCTATTGATGAATTATAAATCAAATATGGTCTTGTTAGACACCATATTTGGTATGTATTTGGGTTCTCATCAAGGAGACCCAATTTTGGGAAGGTGGTCTTATTGTGCCCCTTATTGTACTTTGAAACTTGCTTTAAAAAATCAAACAAAAAACATTAAGATATAATAATTTTTATAATAAAATAACATTCAAGTTGAAATTCATATTCATAGAAAAGGATAATCAATAAGTATAGAAATATTTTAATTTACAAATATACATGGATGGCCTCACAAAGAGTTTGAGTATGGCAAATATTAGACATACATCCTACCAAGAGGAATGAGAAAAAGGGAAGAGTTATTATGGAAGTAGAAATCTAGAATCTAATGAAACTAGGAGAGGGACCAAAATATAGAATTCTTTCAAAAATATTTTCTAGCCCACAGATTGAACTCCATACCCTCCTTGAGAATAGAAGTGGGAGATACTATCCACACATGTGAAAGTACAAGGTCTATTGTAGTTAACTATTTTATAATTCTATTCACAATAGAACCTCTAGATAGAGAAGCCTAATATGAAATGTTACATGATATAACTACTTTAATAATGGAGGTAGATAATTTAGTTTTGACTATAGCAATAACTATCAAAGAGTTACAACAAGTGGGTTTCAAAATGAAAAAATGTAAGACTCCTAGGCTATATGGATTGCCCATCAAATTATACCAAGAACTTTGGTATATCTTGCATGAGGACCTTTTGGATGTGGTTGAGGAAGCTAGGAAATTTAAATATATGTTGAAGGAAATTAATAAAATGCATATATAATTGATCCTAAATGCACAAGATGCAGATCACATTAACAAGTTTAGACCAATATCTTTGTGTAATATCTTGCTCAAAATACTCACTAAGGTAATGGCAGAGAGGCTCAAACCACTTTTGCATAAAATTATATCCCTAGAACAAGGTGGTTTTATGGAAGGCAAATAGATATTTGATGAGACAATATTAGCTCAAAAGACTATTTACTCCATGGAAGCACAAAAATCAATACCATGTTCATCTGATTAGACTTATCCAAAGCATATAATAATATGGACTAATATTTCTTCGTTAAAGTAATGGATCAATTTGGCTTCTTGTAGGAATGGATAAATTGGATCAAGCGATGTATTTCATCAGTGTCGTATTTAGTTTTAATCACACATGTATTCACTATATCTAGAGGTATTAAGAAATGAGGTCCCCTTTCCCCATATTTATTCATCATTTTGGCTAAATGCATGGGAAGGATAATGGCCAAATATAGGTAAAATCAAGCATTAATAGTTTTAACTATTGTAAATGGATCCAAATGAATCACTCACATCTAGTTTATTGATGAATTACTTTGGTAGGGAAAGTAGCAGTGAAGGAAGCCTCAATAATTAAACATACTATAAGTTATTTTTCAAGAGCTATGGGGCAATAAATCAGTAAGGAAAAATATAAAGTAATTTTCTTCCACTACTCACCTAGATAGGAGATCATGGATCTTGATAAACTATGATACTAGAATATGTTCCTCCCCATCACCTACATAGACATTCCTCTTAAAATAGGGATACAAAGAGAGGAGGATTGAACCTAAATAGTGGATAAAGTAAAAATAAAAATAGAAAATTAGATTAATCAATGGCTATCATTAGGGGGAAGAATAAACCTAGTTAACTTAGTCATTCAATCTACACTTATTTATGTCTCCATAATTTTGACATTCCCAAGGTAGTGCTGAGAGATTTGGATCAAATCACTCATCGATTCCTTTAGAGGGGCAGTAAGGAGGAAGAGAAATGAGAGTTGGTGTAGTGGAAAAATTTATGCCTTCACAAACATGAATGGAGGAAAGGATTTTGATTGGTGATCAAGAACAATAATGCACAAGTAACTAAGTTTTTTTGGAGGATGTTGAACCCCAATATGCTATGGATCCAAAATAATAAAGCTAAATATCAAAAAAATAAAATTCTAACAAACATTATTCACTACCAACCCCCTAGTAGATGTTCCCCCATATTAGTAATTTTGAGGATATGAGAGGAACTGATAAATAAAAAAATCTTTTGGATAATTCACAATGGTCAATATGTAAAATTTTGGATAGACGCTTAGGATGGGAATCAATATTTTGTGGCTTAATTTATAAAGTAAATACCTATCATGGAGTGGCTACACATAGAAAATTGGATATTGGTAGCAAAATACTGGAGGTACCAAACTAGAAATTTAAAAGTTAGGAGAAATTAGGTCACCATAGATGAATGGCCAATTCAAATCCTAGATAGGTAGAAGATGGATATCCAAAAAAATCTACAAATGAGATCATTTTCATGGTCTCAAGTAGAGGATTTCCTTGAATGCAACAACACAAGTCAAGGAGAGTATATAGTAGCACGTGGATATGCAATTCTATGCCAAAGTACGCCTAACCCACTCCAAGACTTACTCAAACAAATATAGGCATAAAATTTATGGCCTAAGGTGAAATTATTCATTTGGATTCTTCTACATAAAAGGATTCTAATATAAGAATAATTTATGAAAAAAGGGTATCCACCAAACTCTAAAAATGATATCATTTTCATGGTCTTAAGTAAAGGATTACCTTGAATGGGGCAACATAAGTCAACAAGAGTATATAGTAGCACATGGATATATAGTTCTATGCTAAAGTACTCCTAAACCACTTTGGGACTTATTCAAATAAATATGGGTACAAAATTTATGGCCTAATATGATATTATTCATTTGGGTTCTTTTACATAAAAGGATTCTAATAGGAAAACAACCTATGAAAAGAGGCTACCACAGTCATTTTAGGTGTGAGATGTGTGGGGAGAATCTTGAAATGCTCTACCACTTATTTATTGCCTTATAGCCTCAAATATATCGAAGATGATGGTTATCTTACTTGCTATTAATTGATCTTACTTTACCATCCTAGATCTTATGTGGAGGAAATGGACTACACAAGATTGACTAGACCAATATGTTAGGTAGATATTATGGGTAGGGACTACTATCCTACTTTGGAACATATGGAAGGAAAGGAATAATCACATCAGGAGTTGTAATGACCCCTTCATATGGCCATTGATAGAAAATTAATTAATGGTTCTTAAATTACCTTTTTATTTAGAATGTGGTACTACTAATGATTCTTTAGATGCAGGATCAGGAACATTCCATGGATAGACAAAAAAATTCATCGTAAAAAGGTAATAGGGGATGTGATGATTCAGTTTGTGAACACATAAAAGTTCACATCGATATATTTCATGTAATACTGCATTAGGCATATGTCTTATTAAATGTTTACATATTGGTTGTATTGGCATATTGATATATTTTGTTTTCTTATGTGGCAATGAAGATGCTATGTCATGGGAGCCACATTTTATAAAAGTTGTGATGAATTGAAAACATTATGTGAAGGTTACATTGGAAAAGACAAATATTATGTTGGAGGGTATGTTATAAAAATAATAAAAGAGAAGAGAAAATTGAAAAAATAGAATATATAGAATATATTTTATGTTTTCTATGGTGATTGCTTAGTGGGAACGAAATAAGTAGGAATAAGATAGAATTAAACCAAAAAATTTATCTTTATATCATCTTGTAATGATGGCAGTGAACGTGTGTAATGAATATCAATAACCCCCCTTCCAACTGGGTGCTATGCATGTCTATTATGTTTGTTAAGTGATCCCAAGTTTTCAGAGATTTGGGTAGAATATGGGGGAAGTAAGTATTTTAAAGAATATTAATACTTTTCTTGGTTTTTTGGCTAGTTCGGGCATTTGTTGGACGAAAAAAGAGAGGCCAAAATGATTACCATTGAAGGCACCGTGGATAAAAGGACTGCAGTACTTACTCCAATTTGGACTCCTCGATCTTATAGTTTTGTGTTTCTTGGAAAGAAAATTGATTTTTTTTTTCTAGTTAAAGTCTATTATTAAAATATGTGTGTTGCCTATAAATCTTGAGTGAATTGATAGCACTTTGTGAATATTTTAATAAAGAATTGAAGATAATCTTGTATTGCCATAAATATTGTGTTGGAATTTTGCTTGTGAAAATAGGTAAAATGGGTGTTGTTTATTATATGGGTGTTGTCTATCATCTCAAAGGAAATAAATGGAAGTAATTTTTATATTTTTAAATAGTTTTTTGTATGCATTGTACTGCTTGACTTAGCAAAATATTTTCTAGTGTCATTGTAATGACTTGCTAGCAGATATAGAAAATTGAAGAATTTAAAACATTCTTATATGGTTAATAGAATAATTGAGTAAATACCCCTAGAGTAAAATGGTGTGTCCTCAATTGAAGATGAATACCAAACATTAAATGTTCTATATTTTTTTATCTATGTCAGATAAATCTAGAGCCTCATATCGAGGAAATAACTTCTTAATCGGCTGAGTAAAGAAATTTATCTAACACTACAAGGCATTCATTGTGTACAATGTGTAAGAAAGTTTTGATTTACTTATTTAATAAGTTCCTACTCACTTGACGAGGAAAACTATCTTAACCACAAAGTTTAATCTTTGGGTAAAGATCATAAATTGAGTACAACGTATGCTTACCAAGATTGAATTGTTGAAGTTGAGAACAAAAGTTATATTTTGTAGTGAATTTATTTCTTAGATATTGTATAATATCTATAATTTTATAGGAAAACAATACTCTTAAAGGAATCATACTTGCATAGTCAACACCTTAAGTTGAGAATTGTGTAAAGTGTGAAATATTAGTTTGCTTGAATTAGCTTGATAAAATAATGAGCTTAGACTTCTTCTAATAATATACCTTATCTTAATAAGACCATAAAATAAGATGGAAGTTCATTAAATATTGCCATGCCTTTCTATCTTCAAGACCCATTTGAAATGGGTTTAGTTTGCTTATAGATAAAGCAATGTAGGGATTGCCTTATTGATGTTTTAAGTTCTTTTTCAAGAATGTTAATATACTGGGAGGTTTTCTTTTATGCAAATATATTAAGCTTAAAAATTGAACCATTATGGAGTAGTGGTTGTGTTTATTTATATGTGGAATTTAAAAAAAAAATGAAAAACCTCCCACTACCAAACCATTAATCAAAAAACTTGTAGAAGTCATCAAGAAGGAATGACTCGTTAAAAGTCTAACAACTAATGCAATATGATATCAAAATATAAGATTGATCAAATAACCAAGTGCAAATAAAAAGAGTAAAATAATGTGCCCATATTTATTAATAATTGTGAATATCTTTTACAACAAGGTTACAAGAACATCCTTCTTAGGGATTTACCACTGTGATACATATTACAATCCACAACTCATGTGGTAGATGCCTTCAATAGACTCTTAAGGTCTTCAAACTTTTCTTGAGGGCTTACTAGGATGCCTCCTTCTCCAATGTCAAGAGGTATGATCTTGAATGATGCTTTGTCTTTGAGATATCTGTCACCTACATGCAAGGAAACAACAAAGCACATTAGTAGCACATGAAACCTCTCATGATGAGGTTGATTTTCAAGAAAATGTATGAAATATAGCAAATATGTAAATCATGCAAGAAAATGTGTATAAATGTATAAATTTGCCTAAGATATTGACGAATAAGCATGAAGCAAATATTAAAACATACAAAGGAACCTACAATTACATGTAATTTTCCATATTAAGGATGAAAGAACCTAATATAAGCAAGTATGTACAATAAAGCATAAAGTGGACAAATATAAGCTAAGATGCATTTGAAATTGTAAATCAACCATGGAAATGCATGAAATATGATTAATCTATGCTTAATTAATCTAAATGCATACTAATAAATGTACATATATGGCTAATTTGTAGATTTAAGCATGTCAAACCCTAGTAGGTGTCATTCTCCAAATGGACAACATCTTGGAACTCCTCTAGGGTTGCAATTGGCTCTCCAATTTGATAGGGCTTTGTTGCATTCAACTTGTCTCTCTATTTACCTCTTTGGGGGGTTTATAAATAGACTCTCCAAATCCCAATATTCAATTCTCAAGGAAGCCAAGATCAAGAATTAGTTGTGTTGAGTGGTGTTTTCACCCGATTGTGAAAGCACACTCTCCGGTAGGATCTGAGTCCAAAAATCCTCTGCTTGCAAAGAAAATAACTTTCTCCAAGGTTCCTGTTATGCTTAAATAATGTTGTTCAAATGAAATGCCAGGAATATCTTAGGGTTTGCAAGTGGATGTTAACAAGGGGCACTGAGGTTTATCTAATTTGAAATTACAGTGGACTCAAATTGAATAATTGTACTTTAATCTTGGATTCTGATGGATTTTCGGTTATTTATTTGGATACAGTAATTAAATTGCAGAAAATAAAGCAAGGGTTTGAACAAAAAAGTAAATGAAAAAGAAACTAAATTACAGTCAGAATGCTGCCATCAATTCGATGAAACCGAAGATAATGAGGTTTTATGCATGCAACCTAATCTAATGAACCTGCAAACTCGCACAATCCAAATAAATTAGGTGCTGGTTTCTAGGGTTTCTATTGTAATTCCAGACTTAGGCATTCGCATGAAGCAACCAAGCACACTTGCATTAAACTTCACCTAAAAGCCTCGGAAATCTGGAATGAAAGATAAAACATTAAATCATGCATGCACAAAATGACTCCTTCTTTCTCATCAATGAGATGCCAATACTCTGTATTTTATATTAAATGATATGTCAATTACATTCAAAGAATGTTCCAGGCAAAAATATTCCAGAACAAAAAAGAAGGAAATTGCCCAAGTGCGGGCCCAGAATAGCACGAAGCTCTTGTCTCTGCAACTCTGCAATCGGCAATTTCCAACCCCTCCTTCAATCTGCACTTCTGGCTTTATACTAACGGAAATGGCTCTTCGATTCTCCCTGTGTCGCTTTGTTTCATCTTCCTGCATGTGACCTTTCAAATTCCCACCTTTTCCTTGTCTTTATTCCATGTTTAACGCCAAAACGCCTAAAATCCTTCGCTGCATGTAACGCTTCTGCAGACCTGACACCTGCATGCCACGTGTCACACGCTCTCTGCGCCTTCTGTAACGCCATTCTATGAAAAACCCGACAAAAACTGCATGCCGCCTGTTCCCCTTCCTGGCCGCGAAAACGTGACATGTCGCGATATCGCTACACTCTTCCCGGTCGTACATCCTCGGCAGCATCTTGTCGCGATATCGCGACCATTTTTACCTTCGGGCTCTCTTGTCGCAAACTGTCGCGATATCGCTACCGCTTTTTCTTTCCGTACGCCTCCCAAACCTCCAAATCGCGACCATTTTTTCCTACGCCTTGGCAAAACCTGTCGCGATTTCGCTACCTTTCTCGCTCGGCATGGTCTTCATTTCGTCTGATTCGACATCTCCCTTTTCATTTTAAAACACGTCACGAAATCGCGACCACCTTCTCCTTCAGGCCGCTTCTCCGAAACATGTCACGATTTCGCTACCATTTCTGTTTCGTACACCTTTGCGATCGGATCACGAAATCATGACGTCTTTCCTCTTCGAGTCCTTCTTGTCGTGATATCGCGACGTTTTTCCACTTTCATACACTTTGCCAAAACACGTCGCGAAATCACGACACTTTTCATCATCCGTACACTTTGCCAAAACACGTCGCGAAATCGCGACACCTTTTTCATCCGTACGCTTCGCCAAAACACGTCGCGAAATCGTGACCATTTTCATTCTTTTCCAACGGCATGTCGCGATTTCGTGACACCATTTCTTTTCTTCTCAACGACATGTCGCGATTTCGCGACACCATTTCTTTTCTTCTCAGCGACATGTCGCGATTTCGTGACACCATTTCTTTTCCTCTCAACGGCATGTCGTGATTTCGTGACAACTTTCAATTTTTATTTTCTCTCCTCTTCGGCAGCGATGGAGCTACATGTCGTGATTTCGTGACAACTTTCCTGTTTCCAGCAGCGATGGCGCGACAAGTCGCGATTTCGTGACATGTCGCGATTTCGTGACACTTTTCAACACTTAGGCATTTTTTCTTTTTTCTTCAATTTTAGCATCTGGGTCACCGAGATTCTTCTCTGCAAGCCTGCAAAAAAGGTGGGTCCCCAATTTTGGGGTGTGTTGTGGATCAACCACAACAAATGGCGACTCTGCTGTCAAATGCTCTTGAGCATTTTAGTAAGAACCCAACCTGAAACATATCACAAACTCGCAAACATATGTTAGCACATAAGCAAAATAACGAATGCCCAAATATCAGAAGTACATGAATCATCAGAATCATCAAGTATTAGCTCAATGTGTGCAATGTGCTTTCATTCCCTATCATTTGAAATTGATCAACATTCCATTATCAGTTTTGCATGAATGCATATGTGGGATGGTGAATGATTTGTGTACCCTAATGAATGTGCAAGGAGATTTTCTTCCATAAAAGGCATGGTCCTTCTTCTATTACTATGTACAAGCATTCAAGATTGCCAAACCCTCTTAGGATCCACTAATTCATTACCTTATTGTATCCCAAAGTTGGTTATGAGTCCCTACTATCTAGAACCCATGTGCAAGTGAATGTGAAATCAGAATTTTGGGGAATCAGACTCCCAACCAACCGAGATGAGAGTTTAACCCTATCCTTACTATTCTGATTTAGAGTTCATTACCTCACTTTAAGCAAAATAATTAAACCGATTATGGAATAAATGGTCATGCTAGTCTAACCCTCTAGACAATCAGTGGTCTTGTTTTTTAGGCAAGACATGATGCCATGCATGGGCATATCTAACCCCACAATCCAAAACTTATCTCCATTTCTTTGGACCTTGGGGATGACTACCCATCCCTTGCAGAGGACAAGTAGTACGATCCTTACAATCCAAAATAAAGATGAGATGGGAAAAATTTATTTATTATATATATATATATTTTTTTTTTTACTTCTTGGACCTTGGGGATGACTACCCATCCTGGCTAGGGACATGTAGTACGATCCTTACAATCCAAACTTTAGATGAGAAATATTAATTTTGTTGCTTAGACCTTGGGGATGACTACCCATCCTTTGTAGAGGACAAATAGTACGATCCTTACAATCCAAGATTTATTATGAAATGAGACATAAGAGCTTTGGGGAATCAGATTCTCAACCAACCGAGATGAGAATTTATGCCCTATCCTTACTACTCCATGTGGGTCAAATCAAAGCTTTGGGGAATTGGATCCTCAACCTAAGTTTGATGAGGATTTAACCCTATCCTTACTACTCTGATTTTAGGCTTTAAGCTCTATGGAAGTGGTCAAAACCACTGTTTTAAGGATCATGTTGCATAAATAGGATAGACATGAAATACTTCTTTCGCCCAACCTTTTCCTCCAAGTTAGGTTTTGATCATTTTGCTCAAGATCCTTTTTAATGTATGAGACGTGCTTGGTTCTAGATATCTCAAGACTCAGTTTCCAACCTTAGGAGCTACTTACATACATGTTATAACACAATCCTAAGAGGATTTGACATACTTTAATGGCTTGTACCTAAGATGCATATGTAACTAAGATGAGATGTATGTAAGGTGAGATGGAACATGAATGCATTATTTCTTGAATTACAAATGGAATGAATTGTCATACAAAACTGATTCTTTCATGCATCCCAAAATCAAACAATATTATTAAACTGCTTGTGTTACTTGTGGAGCTTTTACAAGATAATTCCAATATTTCATATTCTCCTAACCTTAAGCATAAGTTGACATCTCAATTTTTTATTCTTTATTATTTTTTATTTATTATTATTATTATTATATATTATTATATATATATATATATATATATATTTTTTTTTTTTTTTTTTTCAAAATTAACACACATGTCAATTGAAATCAAATCCATAACCAAAATCCTAGCTAGACTAACAATCCTAAACAATAAAAAACAAAATCTGAAAATCCCCCACCAAGATCAAAAGAATAATATCAAAGTCTCACAACCTAAGGGCTAAAATAATGCTTTAAAATCTGCCCATTAACCGGTAGCATGAAATCTTCCCCTTCTAATGTTTTCAGCCTGAAGGTATTCTTCCCAAGAATCTCTGAAATCTGATATGGACCCAACCAAAGACAATCAAACTTTTGATGATTCCCTTTTTCCTCATGTCTTTTGTCCCATAGTAATACCAAATCTGAAATTCTGAATGATTTAACTTTGGCTCTTCTGTCAAACCATCTCTTGATAACTGCCTGGTGTTTATTCATGTGATTCATGGCCTCTTCTCTCTTTTCATCAAGGTGCAACAACTGGCTCAACCTGGCTTCAACTTGATCATCCGTCCCCAAGTACTCTTGTATGAAATGTAAGGTCTGCAACTTCAAATTTGCTGGAAATATCGGGTCTTGCCCATAGACCAAATGATAGGGAGTATTCCCTATGGACTCTTTCACTCTGGTCCTATCTCCCCAAAGGGCAAACTTTAGTTGGTTGTGCCGATCCCGAGGGTTCTTTTCCAACGAACTTCTTAATAGTATTCAACAAATTCTTATTTGAAGACTCGGCCAACCCATTTCCTTGAGGATAGTAATTGGATGCAAACTTTAAGCTCACTTTGTTATCATATGCCCAATCTGCAAATTGTGTAGAAATAAAAGCTTTACCATTGTCACTGACAATAGAGTCGGGCATTCCAAATCTTGTTATAATCTGATCCTCAAGAAATTTAATCACAACATCTGTGGTGGCATGTTTAGTAGGAATCGCCTCTGTCCACCTTGTACAGTAGTCCGTAGCTGTCAAAATGAATTTATGAGAATCAGAAGAATTTGGGTTAATAACCCCGATGAAATCTAGTCCCCACTGTGCAAACGGTCTCATTTCGACTACAGGCTGCAACGGCATGGCTGCATTTCTCTCTCTATTTGCAGCCACTTGACAGATGTGACAAGATCGTACATGGGTATGCGCATCCTTGAAAATATGTGGCCAGTAGTATCCTGCTCTCAGGATTTGATGTGTTGTAGCATTGGCTGCACCATGACCAGTTCCATGTTTCCCGTGAAATTCCTGCAACACCCTGGCAACTTCTTCTTTGTTCAAGCACCTCAGGTAGATACCTTCATGATTCTTCCTGTAAAGCACACCAGATTTTATCAGATAATTGATATTTAAGCCTTAAGGCTCTTCTCTGTGTTGAATTCAGATTAGAAGGACACTTACCAGTCAATAAAAATTGCACAATATCAACATACCAGTCGTCCTTAGCCATGTATTCTGTATTTGAGCATTGACCTGTTATTTGCGGATTATTTTCTGCGATCGCCTTCGCCAGTCCCTGTCCTCGAACTAGTTTCATTGATTGGATTTCGAGATCAAATTCTTGGATGGTTGAAATCCACTTTCCTCTCTTCTCACCTAGTTCATTATGTAAAAACATGGTCTTGACAGCAGAATCGGGCACGATGGCGATAATTCTGCTGTGCACGATGTAGTGCCTAAATTTTTTCACAGTTTTAAAAAGTGCGTACATTTGCTTATCAAGGATTGAATACCTTAATTGAGCGTCTTTCAGGGGGGCACTTAAAAATGCAATGGGTTTTTCGGCACTATCCTCACCTTTTTGGGTTAAGACACTCGCAAAGGAGTGTTACGATGCAAAAGCATAAATATAAAAAGGCTTGGAGTAGTCTGGGCTTATAAGGACAGGGGGCTCGGAAATGGCATCTTTGATATTCTGGAAAGCCACTCTACTTTCCTCGTTCCATTTTACATCCACATCTTTCTTGAGCATTTGGTTCAGAGGTTTGGCTATCTCAGCAAAGCTAGAGATAAACTTCCTCACAAAATTGACTTGCCCAAAGAAAGATCTCAATTCTTTCTTACTGCTCGGGAGAGGTAGGTTTTGGATAGCTTGTATCCTTTCTGGGTCGATGGATATGCCCTCTTTTGAAATGATGTGACCCAATAATTTCCCTTCTGTTACTCCGAAAATGCACTTTTTGGGATTTAAGGAAATTCCATGTTCTCTGCATCTTTGAAGCACTTTCTTCAAATCTTTAACATGATCCTCTCTCTTCTTCGAGAAAACTGGGATATCATCCACATACACGATGATGCATTTGCCTATTAGCCCTTTGAATGCGTAATCCATGGCGCGTTGAAAAGTTGCACCAGCATTTAACAGTCCGAACGACATTCTCTTATATGCAAATGTCCCCCACTTGGTAGTGAAGGCCATTTTCATCCTGTCATCTGGATGTATAAGAACTTGGTTGTACCCAGAATATCCATCGAGAAAGGACATCATTTCAGATCCATTTACCATTTGCAGAATTTCATCAATTGATGGCAATGGATAATTGTCTTTTTGAGAGGCTTTATTAAGATTTCGAAAATCTATGCACGGCCTAATCTCTCCACTCTTTTTCCTTACTGGAACGAGGTTGGCCACCCAGGTTGAGTGCCTAACAGGAAAAATGATTTTCGCTTCCAATAATATTTTAACCTCCTTTTCGATCAAAGGCTCCAATAGCGGGTTAACAACTCGTTGTCTTTGCCTAAAAGGCTTGGAGTCTGGCTTCAAAGGAATGGTATGTGTGATAATGTTCTGGTTGTAAGTCTTGAGCTCATTGTAGTTCCAAGCAATACAATCTATGTAATGCTTCAATGCCTGTATTATGTTGCTCCTTTCTTCCTCTGTACATGCCTTTGCTATGTACACCTCCTTTGGATTGTCTGCACTCCCTAGATTAATTGAATCGCATGCATCTTTGGGGAGTGGGACTCTTTTTCTCTTCTTGTTCTTGCATTCCATGTCGAACATCTTTTCTAATGAAACCACGTCTTTAGGAATTTTGTTGGATTGATACGCAGTTTCACTTTCTTCTGTTTCATCCTGCCACCTTTGTTCCTCATCAATCACCTGGTTTTCAAAAATACCCGAGTTTGTGACAAACTTGAAGATGTGCCTGTCACTTTCAAAAACCTGGAAATTCTTTACATTATCAGGTATTGATGGACAAGGAACCAACTCAATGGAAAACTTTTTACATCTTTTTATATCCACCGGGTTTAACATGCCCGCGAAGACTGCAAGAGAGTCTGCTATTCGATTTCCTCTCCTAGAAATAAGGGCTATGTTGAATGCATCAAACTCCTCCATGAGATCCATAACCCTAGTTCTATAAAGGCTCAGTATTTTGTCGTGGCATGTATACTGTCCTTTGATTTGCTTGACAACCAACTCAGAATCTCCCAAAACCTTCAAGCATTTAACATGTTTGCTCAATGCTAGACGTAAACCATAGATCAATGCTTCGTACTCTGCCACATTGTTTGTGCAAGGAAATTGCAGTCTGTAGGCAGCTAGCAATGGTTTACCTCCTGGACCAGTGAGCTCGACTCCAGCTCCTGCTCCCTGTCTAGACTTTGATCCATCGAACTTGAGCAACCACGTGTAATCATTTTCTTCAGAAGAATGACCATGACACACTTCTTCTTTAAACTCTTCAACAGCTTCCTCAACATCAAGCGCATAGACTCCTAAGTCTGGCTCAGAAAACTGAACTTCATTCGGCTTGTTAAAATCTGTTATAATCTCTTTAAGCCTCGGTTCATTTTCCACTCTTATTTGATTTGCAATTCCCTTCCATGGTAGCCACATATGCGAGCAATCTGTTGCAAAATAGCCATTCAGCGTTTTCATCCAATCCCTAGCAAGTAGCATTCCATACCTACTCGGGATATTAACCACCAAAATGTCCACAACCTGCTGAACCCTGGGTTCAGAATTCAATTGAATCTTGACATCATATAAAGTCCCCACTACATTTACTTCTGATCTGTCCAGTTGCAGGACTGTACATTTGGATGAAACAGGCTGCAGACCTAGCATTTTGCATATCTCCGTAGGCATGAGGTTGCTCGTGGCTCCTGTGTCCACCAAACAGTTATGCAAGTTCTTACCCGCAATTCTCAGAGTCAATAAGAATGGCGGGACATCCCTTCTCTCCTTTCGCAAAATCAGATGGGATTCAGCTCTTTTTTCCTTCCACATCGGATCAGGTGAGTTCAAAGCTCTTATCAACGCCTCCTTTTGACCAGGCAATTTAGCTGCGTCCAAGAATGAAAGGCTAGATTTGGACTTCTTCATATCCTCCACCACGTCATAATTTGGTTTTTCGAATTTGACTGTCTTCTGGACGTCATTGGACATTTCTCTTCCGAGTGGAGGGGGAGGGTTGTTACTTGCCTTTGTATCTGGAGGAAGAATAGAATTGTTTGGAGGTGTTGATGAGGTTTTAGGGGCTTTAGATTTACTCCTCAAATGGTACCCATGAGTCCCCTTTCTGAAATCTCGAAAAGCTTGCACCTCCTGTTCCAAAACTTCGTCTTCTTCCTCCTCGCTTTCACCCTCTTGGTGATATACTGTTTCCATCACCATAATATTTTCATCTTGATGATACGATGGATCCTCATTTGATACTAGTTCCAAATCATCAACTTGTGCCCGAAGACAATGATTGTATCTAGCAATCTCGGGACAATTCCTCTCATTGTGTTCTTTTGTGTTATGTAACTTGCACCCCCTTTCCCATGCCAAATCTGAAAGATTCAAAAGAGAATTGGATTGGCTAGGGCCTGCGAAGCATCTAATTGATTAGCAATGGGAGCGAGGACTCCCCCATTGTTTGGCTTGGTGTTCCAGTGCCTCCCTCTATTGTTAAAATTCTGATTTGGGTGAGGGGCATGGGACTCATACTTCTGCTGTTGAACCCTGTCATTGCTTAGTTTATGCACTAGTTTCTTGAGCTCTTCGACTTCCAAAAAAACATCCTTCGGTGGAATCATATTGTTGTTAACCCCTATTGGATTCGCATAATTAATGGGGTCTTGATTCCACATTTGGGTCGGGTTCTGAGGAATTTGATTCCCATATGGATTAATACATTGAATCGGGATTGGATTCGGAACAGGAACTATGGCTTGAGGATTGACTTGACTAGTTTCCTGCGTAGTTGATTGACTATTCTACAAAAATGCAAGAACAGGTGGAATGGCTGTGATTGGTTGGATTGGAATGGGTGCATATGCGGGTGCTGGTGGATACGGCTGCTGATATGGGAAGGCGTTCATACTTGGCATTTGTGGTGCCATGAGTTGATTTGCCTAGGGAGCTTGACCATATGGAGCACACTGTCCCATCATAGGCATCTGGGTAAACCCGTAGCCTTGCGGTGTCAATTGCTGCTCAATAGTCATGGCTTCATTATAGGCCAAAGCCAGCGTGGTGACCTGAGGATTACGCCTTGCAAACATGGCTGTCATGGGGTCCAATGCCCCAAAATATATCTGCAAAGCCGTTGCGGGATCGATAGCAAAATGTCTAATTGCTCTGTTATAGTTCTTTTGGAATATCTACGATTAAACATTCGGATTGGTTCCCCTTGGCCCCGTTTGCATGTAATAAACCGATTGTAAATAGTTGCGGGATCTAAGGGTGACCTAAATTGATTGACAAAGGCATTTTCCATTTGTGTCCAAGAGGTGATTGAACCAGTTGGCAAGCATATATACCATTCATATGCTATTGGATCCAAGCTCATGGGAAAAAGTCTACAGGCTACATCTTCATGCTGAACTTGCAACCTAATTAAAACATCCCTATAGGCTTGGATATGTTCTTCTGCTATTCTTAGGCCATCTGGCTTGTATTTAGGCAGAAATCTTTCAATGTTCTTGGGGATTTCATGGATATCCCCAGCAATATTCAAAGGAGTATTGTTAGCTCCATACCAAGGAGCTGCTTGAGCTTGAGCCATTTGACTCAGAATTGATGTAGACAGACCTACAATAGCGAGTAGAAATATTACTAACTATAGGCACACTAGGGGCAAAGGATATTATTGGCGTAGGTCCACTCGACGTTCCTGGAGAAAACAGGCCTTTTGCGATTGGTGTGCTTACGACTTGCTTGGCTTTACCCTTGGGAGTACCAGTAAGGTCATGAAAAATGGTTTCTCCGGTTGTTTGAGACCTGGTCGCAATACGGCGTGGTGGGTCCAGCCTGCCTGAAGAAACCCTCGGCTATTTCGAAGAAAACCTGCAACAAAAACAAAAAACGATGTTGCAGTTTAGCCGTAAATAATTTCAGAATTGAATCAAAAACAAAATATTCAGATATGAAAATCAAAATAGATAAACCAATTCGGCCCTCCTTCTAGCGCCAATCTGTTGAGTGGTGTTTTCACCCGATTGTGAAAGCACACTCTCCGGTAGGATCTGAGTCCAAAAATCCTCTGCTTGCAAAGAAAAGAACTTTCTCCAAGGTTCTTGTTATGCTTAAATAATGTTGTTCAAATGAAATGCCAGGAATATCTTAGGGTTTGCAAGTGGATGTTAACAAGGGGCACTGGGGTTTATCTAATTTGAAATTACAGTGGACTCAAATTGAATAATTGTACTTTAATCTTGGATTTTGATGGATTTTCGGTTATTTATTTGGATACAGTAATTAAATTGCAAAAAATAAAGCAAGGGTTTGAACAAAAAAGTAAATGAAAAAGAAACTAAATTACTGTCAGAATGCTGCCATCAATTCGATGAAACCGAAGATAATGAGGTTTTATGCATGCAACCTAATCTAATGAACCTGCAAACTCGCACAATCCAAATAAATTAGGTGCTGGTTTCTAGGGTTTCTATCTGTAATTCCGGACTTAGGCATTCGCATGAAGCAACCAAGCACACTTGCATTAAACTTCACCTAAAAGCCTCGGAAATCTGGAATGAAAGATAAAACATTAAATCATGCATGCACAAAATGACTCCTTCTTTCTCATCAATGAGATGCCAATACTCGTATTTTATATTAAATGATATGTCAATTACATTCAAAGAATGTTCCAGGCAAAAATATTCCAGAACAAAAAAGAAGGAAATTGCCCAAGTGCAGGCCCAGAATAGCACGAAGCTCTTGTCTCTGCAACTCTGCAATCGGCAATTTCCAACCCCTCCTTCAATCTGCACTTCTGGCTTTATACTAACGAAAACGGCTCTTCGATTCTCCCTGTGTCGCTTTGTTTCACCTTCCAGCATGTGACCCTTCAAATTCCCACCTTTTCCTTGTCTTTATTCCATGTTTAACGCCAAAACGCCTAAAATCCTTCGTTGCATGTAACGCTTCTGCAGACCTGACACCTGCATGCCACGTGTCACACGCTCTCTGTGCCTTCTGTAACGCCATTCTATGAAAAACCCGACAAAAACTGCATGCCGCCTGTTCCCCTTCCTGGCCGTGAAAACGCGACATGTCGCGAAATCGTGACATGTCGCGATATCGCTACACTCTTCCCGGCCGTACATCCTCGGCAGCATCTTGTCGCGATATCGCGACCGTTTTTACCTTCGGGCTCTCTCGCCGCAAACTGTCGCGATATCGCTACCGCTTTCTCTTTCCGTACGCCTCCCTGAAACACGTCGCGAAATCGTGACCATTTTTTTGTTCCGTACGCCTTGGCAAAACCTGTCATGATTTCGCTACCGTTTCTCTACTTCGGGCATGGTCTTCATTTCTGTCATGATTTCGTGACATCTCCCTTGTGTCGTACAATTTGCTAAAACACGTCACGAAATCGCGACCACCTTCTCCTTCGGGCCGCTTCTCCGAAACATGTCACGATTTCGCTACCATTTCCTGTTCCGTACACCTTTGCTGCGATCGGTCGCGAAATCGTGACGTCTTTCCTCTTCGAGTCCTTTCGTTGCTTCCTGTCGCGATATCGCGACATTTTTCCACTTCCGTACACTTTGCCAAAACACGTCGCGAAATCGTGACACTTTTCATCATCCGTGCAGTTTGCCAAAACACGTCACGAAATCGTGACACTTTTCATCATCCGTACGCTTCGGCAAAACACGTCGCGAAATCGCGACCATTTTCATTCTTTTCCAACGGCATGTCGCGATTTCGCGACACCATTTCTTTTCTTCTCAGCGACATGTCGCGATTTCGCGACACCATTTCTTTTCTTCTCAGCGACATGTCGCGATTTCGCGACACCATTTCTTTTCCTCTCAACGGCATGTCGCGATTTCGCGACAACTTTCAATTTTTCTTTTCTCTCCTCTTCGGCAGCGATGGAGCTACATGTCGCGATTTCGCGACAACTTTCCTGTTTCCAGCAGCGATGGCGCGACAAGTCACGATTTCGCGACATGTCGCGATTTCGTGACACTTTTCAACACTTAGGCATTTTTTCTTTTTTCTTCAATTTTAGCATCTGGGTCACCGAGATTCTTCTCTGCAAGCCTGCAAAAAGGTGGGTCCCCAATTTTGGGGTGTGTTGTGGATCAACCACAACAAGTTGGATTGAGCAGTTGGGAGGAATCCTTTGGAAGCTTCCTTGCCCAAAACTGCTCCAAAATCGTTGCAATTAGGTTGTTGCAATTGATTTTGCTTGGCTCAAGAAGGTTGAGTTTGTTATAAAGCTAGTCATTGTTTCTCAACACGACTAGGACCCTATACACTATTGTTATCAATGGTTGAGATATTAGTTTCTGATGTCATCAATGGCTAAGGCTTAATAGGACTAGACTACCCTAAATGAGTGATTAGAATCATTGCTTAGCCTTGGGAAGGTCCAAGGTCATTCATATGGTCCACTGTCCATATGAGTAGTCTCATAAACATGATGTATTTTAGGTGTCTATAGATTCCCATTTTGGGATGCGTTGTGATAAAACATGATGCTAAGAAAAAATAGACCAACTAAAGCCATATTATAGGTTGATTGATGTTCTTTGATCTTGTGAATGCTAGATGCTCCAATCATGAAAAGGGTGTGCATATCGGATTCATTGCCTCCAACAAGTTAAGGAACTTGATTCAAATACAACATTTCGCATAAGGTTTAATTGATCTTGGACATTGTTCAATTTATGAAAAGGTTAGTGCCTATGATCCTTCATGCTTCAAGAATGCCAAGCAATTGATTAATTTACTTGTTTTCAGTCCCAAGCAGGGGCATGATTATATTTGGCAATGATTCATAAGACAGATGCAACTTACATGATTGAGTGTTCAATTGTTGATTTTGATTATGAATTTGTTGATTTTGAATACCCCATCAAGTGATGAGTCAATGAGGGAAGGACAAGTGATGCAAGTGACAAGTCGTTTGACCAATATGAATAATTTAGACTATTCAAGACTATTGCATATTGTTATATGGCATGTACTATTACAACTGTGATTTAAATAATTAATAGTAATTGTACATCTCTATCTTATGGAACAATACAATCACAATGGCCTTCTTAGGGAATCAAGATGATAATAATTCTATTAAAGCTTGTGGTGAATCACTATGTTCGATGATCTGCTAAAAATATCATATAAGAAATGAAATGAACGTCTCGTTCCCATGGAGGAATTTGGCCGCCATGGCCTTCTTTGGGATTGAAATGAAGACATTTCAATTCAATGATGACTAATTTACCTCAAATTTCCTTATGGTAATTTAATCATCTTGTTATATTGCATGGAGTGTAAGTCACTACTAAAAGCACAAGGATACGAAAACAAAAATGGAACTCCAAGTGCGATGCAAACGGAACTAAACTTAACACTAAGTCCTATGAATTGAAAGTGCATGAAATGAGAGAAAGCATGAACGAATCGAAATGAAAAAAATAGCCAACAAAGAATACAGCCCTTTTTATTGATGTGTTTTAGAACTCGGTTACAATTTTCCTCCTCCCTTTTCAGGGGCTAGGAGCATTAAATATGTGTTCTTGTTACATCCATAAATGCTATTCCTTCTTTCACGTGTCCACATGTAAAATGGGTGAACCAAACATTGCCGCTGCTTGCGTTGACAAGTCTTCACTCCTGCTGCTCCTCTAATCTCCAGATCCTATGTTCAAGGAAATAAGGAACAACCAGTAGCACCTGTAGATGAAATACAACATGCAATCCCCAAGCCTAATATTAGTGCCTACAAAGAATTAAATAAAGCGATGACTAAAATGAATCCAAACGAGCTAAAAACTTCACAGAGGCATGAAAAAATCACCTGGAAGGCACTGCAAAAAGAAAAATCAAGAAATTCCTCACATATTTGTATCTGCTCTGGGGCGGGATGAATAAACCTACAACAAATTGTCAGAAAGCACAGTCCCAAATGTCTTATCCCGGAGGCTCCAAATAGCCTGCAAAGTTGGGTTTAGCTAATTGGGGGCATTTTGGGAAGAACCAAAAGGTCAAATTTTCCCAATTTTTCCTCTACCACCAGGAATTTGATGATGCTACCTGCACGTTAGTAAAGGCAAGAAATGATAGAAACATGATCAAAATTGCTCAAAACAATGTGAAATTTAAATGACAACCTATCTAAGTAGCATAAAATCAAGTGCAAAAATAATAGAAGGGAAATCTACCATAGATTTCTAATTGCTCTGGGGTGGGTCGATTAGAGTTGCAACATTGTGGGGGGGCACCCAGGGGCAGGATGCCCACTGTTTGGGGCTCGATTTCGGCACCAATCCACTTGGGATGGGTCCAAAATATCTTATGGGGTGTTTTCAAAAAATTTAGTAGGATGTTGTGGCCAAATGTCAGGTTTGGGTTTTAGATTTGCGCTTCCAATACCCACCCTATGACCTCTCTTCCAAAAGAGATCAAGGATGCGAAAGGCACAAATCAAAAGGTGTATGTATGGAAGTAAAATGACAACACTTCATTTCTCAAAATGCTCCTTCTCCCCTCATTTTATGGTGAGAAAACTCACCAATTTATAGATTTGGAGGTCTATTTGGATGAGCATGTAGAGGCGCCACTTGGCAATCATGCCTTCCTAGGAGGGAGGAGATTCCTCCCTAATTAGGGGCCTCATGGATGCCTCTGTAACTACCTCTAATGCTCAAAAACACTCACTCACACTCCCATGCAAGGAAGGAAGAATTAAGTGGCGGATCTGAGCTACCATTTGTCAAGATTTGACTTTTTTCTAGTCAAACCTTCTATTCGCCCCACCCTGGAGCAAATACTACTATTCATCCCTGGGTGGGGCGAATACCAATTTTTAATCATCCCTGGGTGAAATGAGTATGAAGTAGAGTGCCTGAAGGTGCAAAATTGACTCTTGACCTTCCAAAACTGTTGTGAGAGTGGTTAGGACCATTATTTAACCTTTGGGGGCTGCCCTTGGGGCTGTGTGTGTCAGTGCGATCAGTTTTTACAGTCACATAATCAAATTGGTGTTGTTCTGGTGTCTACAAATGCCCATTTTTGGGAAGCGTTGTGCGTGGCATAGTGTTGAGCAAAAATAGATAACCAAAGAACTAATGATTAGGGTTTCTCAATAACCTAACCATATTTTGATGCCCCAAGTATGGAAAGGGCATGCATTCTTGAATCCTTTCTTCTAATGAGCGAAGGAACTCAATCCAAGTGTTAACATTTTTTGGTGAGGTGTTACTTGCGCTTGAACATTGATCAGTCATGAATAGGCAAAGGGCGCAACCTTTTGTCTGTGGGAACCTTGAGTTCATGATTCAAAAATACCAAGTGTTTGATCAGCTTGTGATTATTACTTTTTTGCTGCCCCAAGCAGGGGCACGATTGCCTTTATCAATGATTCTTTGAATGAATGCCATTTCCTTGATTGGGTGTGTATTTGTTGATTGGTGACTGAGTGTGACTACCCCCTCAAGCGACGAATCGATGAGGGAATGACCTACATGAGAAAAGCGACGAGTCACTTGACCCAAGATGACTTGTGTAAGGGTGCCTTCAAATGTTTATCATTGAATGTGCGTGCAGTTTTTTGACATTTAGACCTATTTTTGGTGGGTTTGAACCCTTTTTGGGACGCTGTTCTGGGGATGAAATTCTCTACAATCTGTCCTCCCATGGAGCAATCCAGCTATGGTAGCCTTCTTATGGAATGGGATAATGAGGATTTTTGACCCCGAAATCTATTTTGCATGTTCGAAATGTCAAGTGCAAAAGCACTTTCATCGGGCAAGTTTATTGCTTTGTTTTGGTGCATTTTTGTGCAGTTTTTGTTGTTTTTGAAGTTTTTTTGCCCTGTATTCATTCCTGGGTGGGAAAAATACCAGTTTAGTATTCGTCCCAGGGTGGGACAAGCTCTAACCAGAGTGCTCATCCTAGGGAGGAACGATTACAGGCCTAAAATCCTATTTAAGGGCCAAAACTAGGGTTTGGGCTCATTTGCATTCGAATTTTCTGGTGATTTGGAGCTTTGATGAGGAGGAGGCTAATTCTGCGAAGTGAAGTGCTACCTAATTTTTCCTTCTACCATGAGTGCATAAACCAAATTGAGCAGCAGAGTTGAAGCGAGACTAGTAAGTGACCTTCCTCGTTATTGCTTGTATTTTGTGATTTTGTTGTTCAAATTAAAAAATGAACCCCTTAATTAAATGTATGTCATTATGCATGACTTTTTGTTTTATGGCTTCATGAAAACTTTAGGTAAAACCCTAGGTACACAAAGATCAAAACTGAACAGAAAAACTTAGTTCAAAACTTAGTTTAAAAATTTGTTTTTTTCTTTTTAGTTGGCTTCATAAAAATGAAACCTTAGTTTACATGTATGTGGAAAAGACTTGATGATAAAGGCTTCCTAATTCACCAAGAAAATCCACACCCAATATATCTCAATTCCACATCAAAAAGAACAAATTACAATACTAGCCTGTAGGCGTAGTCTTTCTTTGAGCACTTGATCGGAGCCCCTTTCTCTTCATCACTGAACCTTCACCTCTTTTATCCTCACTGGCAATTGCCATCGGGTCAGCCATGGAAACATGCATTGATGAGCCGTTTGAACGTCTCTGACCTCTGGGCACAGCAGACGAGTGGCCGCCATGCTCAGCAAGCTTACCGGGAATGAAATCACGCATTAATGAGGCCTCTAACCACCTCAGGAAACACCATCTGGGAATGTGGACCTTTCCAAATTGGGAACCAATAGTATGTCATGATATTGCGACATGTCATGATATCATGACATCTTTCTTCCTCGCTACCTTTCTCTTATTTGGGTCACAAAATCACGACATGTCACGATATCGTGACATCTTTCCTTTCCAACTCTTCTTTCTCCTTTTTGGTCATGAAATCGTTACATTTCATGATATTGCGACATCTTTCCTTTCTACCTCCTCCTCGCCTGTCGGGTCGCCAAATCATGACATGTCATGATATCACGACATTCTTCATTTTTGCTTCCTTCTTGCCTCTTTGGGTCGCTAAACTATGACATGTCACGATATCGTGATAGCTTTGCCTTCTGCCTTCGCTCTCTGCTTTGGGTCATAAAATCACGACATGTTGCGATATCGCGACAGTTTCCTTCCTTGGTTTCTTCCTACTCCTTCGATCGTGATTTCATGACATGTCACGATATCGCAACAATTTCCTTCCTTGCTTTCTTTCTGCTTCTTTGGTCTAGATTTCGCAACATGTCACGAAATCGCAACATTTTCTTCTCTGGCCTTTCTTGTCTCCTTTGGTCACAATTTCACGACATGTCACGAAATTGTGACATTTTTTTCTTTGGCCTTTCTTGTCTCCTTTTGGTCATGATTTCATGACATTTTCCTCGGATGCCCTCTCTCTCCTGTTTCTGTCATGATTTCACAACATTTTTCTTCGGATGCCCTCTCTCCCCTACTTTGGTTGTGATTTCATGACATGTCATGATTTTGTGACATTTTTCTTTGGATGCCCTCTCTCCCCTATTTTGGTCGCAATTTTATGACACTTTTCTTTGGACGCCCTCTCTCCCCTGTTTTGGTCATTATTTCGTGACATGTCGTGAAATCATGATATTTTTGCTTCAATTTTTCTCTCTCCTTCCTAAGTCACGAAAATGCAACATGTCGCGATATTACGACACTTTTCTCTGTCGCGATATCACAACATCAAGGCAAACACTTAGAATTTTTTTTGTTGATGCAAGATTGCTCTACTGCCACCGGATGCTCCTGCATTAGACACCTAGGGTGGATTGAGAAGTGTCCTTCACTTTTGTACTGTTGGAGGAAGACCCAAGTGGTCAACCTCTATTTTTGAAAACCAAGTTGCATCTTCAATAGGCCTGCCCTTCCACTTGACCAGATATTAAGAATACTACCTGTTCCTGGTACTTCTGCCTGCTCGAGTGTCTAGTATTTCCTCGATCTCATCTGTTGTTGGAGTAGATGTTGGAATACTCCACAAATCTATTCTTGGTGTCTCACTACTACCTCCTTCATGGTATTCTACCAAGTCTAAAATATTAAAAATAGGTGATATATTTAGCTCGCTTGGCAGTTCCACTTCGTAGGCATTTCCTGAATCTCTTTTACCTATGATCCTGCATGGTCCAAACCTCTTCATCTTCAGCTTGTTGTAGGTTTTTCTAGGAAAAATTTCCTTTCTCAAGTGAACCATGACCTTATCTCGCACTTGGAACTCCTTGAAATGCCGCTTTTGATCTACTTTGGCTTTGTACTAAGTATTCATCTTACCGATATGTTGTTTTACCTCTTCATGTAAACTCTTTATGTTCTCTATAAAATCTTCAACCTCAACACTGCTCTTTTCTCCTTTACCCATCATTCTTAAATTAGAAGCATTCCTTGGGTTGTTCCCATACACAATCTGGAATGGTGATTTACCAGTACTTCTATTGATAGAATTGTTGTAAGCAAATTTTGCCTTTGGCAAAATCAAATCCCATCCCTTGGGCTTATCTCCTACCAGTCATCTTAGAATATTACCCAAACTTCTGTTCACCACCTCTATTTTTCCATTAGTCTACGGGTGGTATGCAAAACTGAACTTCAAATCTATTTTTAGCTGCTTCCACAAAGTCCTCCAAAAATAACCCACAAATTTGGTATCTCTATCAGATACTATACTCTTGGGTAGACCATGAAGGCATACCACCTCCTTGAAAAACAAGCCTGCAACATGAACTACATCACTCATTTTCTAACATGGAATAAAATGAGCCATCTTCGAAAACCTGTCAACCACAACAAAAATGGAGTCACTCCCTCATTGTGTCCTTGGTAGGCCAAGAAAAAAATCCATACTGATGTCCTCCCATGGTCTCTCCGGTACAGGTAATGGCTGATACAATCCTGTATTCTATCTCATTCCCTTAGCCATCTAACACACTCGGCAACCCTGCACAAATTTCATCACATCTTGCTACAACTGTGGCCAATGGTAGTTTTCACTAACAAGGGCAATGGTCTTATCTTGACCAAAATGTCCAACTAGTCCTCCACTATGCTTCTCCTTTATCAGATTCTCCCTCATTGAACTTCTAGGAATGCACAATTGACTTCCTCTAAACAACATTCCATCTTGGATCAGAAAATCCAACCACTTGGTCCTGTCTAAAGTAACAGGTGCCAAGCAAGCCTTCCAGGCTTCTACAAAATTAGGATCTTCAGGGTACAAAGCCTTCAGTTCATAAAATCCTATCACTTCCACCTTCATTTCTGTCAACAAACACTACCTTCTACTTAAGGCATCTGCAACTCTGTTTGACCTTTCACTCCTATGTTTCAACACAAAGGTATAACTCTGTAGAAACTCAACCCACTTCAGGTGCCTTTGATTTAGCTTCCCTTGGATATTAATATACTGTAAGGCCTGATGATCAGTATCTATAACAAACTCTTTTGGCAACAAGTAATGTCACCACTTCTTTAGAGCCTGAACTATAGCATAAAACTCTTGATCATAAACTGAATACTTCTTCCTAGCATCATTGAGTTTCTCACTAAAGTAAGCAATAGGTTTACCTTCTTGACTCAAAAAGCTCCTATGGCACTACCACTAGCATCACAATCTACCTGAAATACCTTATTAAAATTTGGAAGTGCCAAAATAGGTTGCTCTATAACCTTCTTCTTCAACATATCAAAGCTCTTATCTGCTCCCAAGGTCCACTTAAATTATTTCTTATCCCCTCTCATTGTTTCTGTAAGGGGTGCACAAATACTATTGAAATTCCTAATGAATTTCCTATAAAAACTTGCTAGACCATGAAATGATCTTACCTCAGTCGTGCTTCTTGGAGTAGGCCATTCAATGATAGCTCTCACTTTTTTTGGGTCCATTCTTAGACCTTCGACTGAGATGACAAATCCCAGGTACACTAACTCCTTCTTCATGAAGTTACATTTCTTCAGATTAATTAACAACTGCTCTTCCCGTAGCTTCTCAAAAACCCTTCTGATATGCATCAGATGCTCTTCTAGGGTTCTTCTAAATATTAAAATATCATCCAAATAGACAATGACAAATTTTCCTAAAAATTCCTTCAATACCTCATTCATTAGTCGCATGAATGTGCTTGGTGCATTGGTTAGCCCAAATGGCATGACCAACTATTCAAACAAACCTTCTCTGGTCTTGAAGGTTGTCTTCCACTCATCTCCTTCTCTGACATGAATCTAATGATAACCACTCTTCAGATCAATCTTTGTGAGGTACTTGGCTCCACTCAAATAGTCCATAAGGTCATCCATCCTTGGTAATGGAAATATGTACTTTATGGTGATCTTGTTAATGGCTCGAGAGTCGATACACATTCTCCACTCTCCATATTTCTTTGGTGCTAGTACTGCAGGTACTACACATGGACTCAAGCTCTCTCGAATCAGTCCCTTCTCTAGCAGCTCTTGGAATTTCCTATTTAGCTCTTCAATTTATGTAGGATTCATTCTATGTGCTGCCTTATTGGGTAAACTATATCCTGGTACCAAATCTATATGGTGACTGATCTTCCTCACTGGTGGTAAACCCTCAGGAACATTATCAAAAGTAATGTCTAGAAATTCTTCTAAAAGTCCTAAGACTTCTACAGGGGTATCCTTGCATTCTTCCTTCCTAACTCTAGGAATTAATGCATAGCACATATGCTCATGTTTTAAGCTATCCAAAAAATTTCCCCCTTCAACTAAATAGATTCTAACATTGCTACATACCTTTTCACCCTCATCCTTCAAGGGCTTTAGCTTATGTCGCACTCCATTCTTTGTCATTGAGTAAGTGTTGGCATGACCATCATGCATTGCACACTGATCAAACTGCCATGGCCTTCCCAACAAAAAATGGCAAGCATCCATAGGCAGGATGTCACATAGGACCTCATCACGGTAATTCCCAATATTAAACTTCATCGAGCATTGCTCACTGACCAAAGCTCTATGGTCCTTCTGTAACCACATAATCCGATATGGATGCGGGTGTCTCCTCCTCTTCAACTGTAACTTAGTAACCATTTCTTTTGAGACCAAGTTATTAGTACTACCATTATCTATGATAACATTACAAACCTTACCCAAACTTTGGCACCTTGTGCAAAACAGGCTCCTCCTCTGGTCTGATACTTTCTCCTCATTCAACAAGGTCCTCCTTGTGACCATAACTTCTCCTCTCTCTGATTCCTTAGAATGTTCTAATTTAGCACCTTCATCTACTACAGCAGCTTTGGCACAACCCTCAGGTCTCTTATTCATCATTTCTCGATGTTGTGGACACTCGTATGCTCGATGTCCTTCTTCGCAACTGTGTAAATAGGTTCCACAAAATACTTCCCTTCCAAATCCACGTCCAGATCTACCTCTCCCTCTTGGGTAACCATTGTTCTGATTACGGGGTTGGTAGGTGTTCCCCTCTTTCTGATCCTGGGTATTACTGGCTTCACCAGCCTTCTTCTGATCCTTATATTTTTCTCCACTGGTCCTTCCACCACAACCTCTTCCTCTTTGCTTACCCTCAAACCATCTATTCAGCTTCTCTTTGACCTTGAGGGCAAACTAGTAAGCATCCTCAATGGTGCTCACCCTAACCAGACTCAACTCTTCTTGAATACTGGTTCTCAACCCATTGATGTAATGGGCCACCTTCTCCTTGTTAGCCTCTGAATGGCCAGTTCTGATGGAGATCTTATAAAACTTCTCTGTGTATTCTTTGACAGTTTTGCTTGACTATCTCAAACTCTGTATTTTCCTTAGCAGATCCAATTTGTAATCTATAGGAATAAACTACTTTTTCAACTTATATACCATTCTATCCCATCTTGTTATTCTCTCCTTTCCTCTTTTATTTTTTTCTAGCTACACTCCTTTCCATCATATGCTAGCATGACCCTTCAGCTTGGTCTTAGAAACCTAACCCTATCAGGATCTTCAACCTCCTCATATTCAAAGTATTCTTCTAGGTCATTGATCCAATCAATCAACTCCTCTGGATATAGGTTTCCAGAGTACGTAGAAACTCCATATTTGGTTTCTTTCCAATCAGGGAGATGGCTTTGTATAACCTGGCTTATGAAGGATCTACAACCTCTTCTTCTTACTCAAACTGGTCCTCTTCTTCATCAACTTCATTTTCACTTCCTTCTTCTCCTCTGGGTTTATTGAGTGGTGTTTTCACCCAATTGTGAAAGCACACTCTTCGGTAGGATCTGAGTCCCAAAATCCTCTGCTTGCAAAGAAAGTAATTTCTCCAAGGTTCCTATTATGTTGGTTCTTTAACACCAATGATGTTGTTCAATGTAATTGCTAGGAACACCTTAGGGTTGCAAGTAGATGTTAACAAGGGGCACTGTAGTTTACTTTAATTTGAATTTACAGTGGACTCAAAATGAATAACTCTATTCTAATCTTGGATTTTGATGGGCTTTCAGTTATTTATTTAAATGACTGTAAAAAATACAGGAATGAAATAAAATATTGAAGTAAAAAGAAATGCCAATAAAGAGAAATAAAACTAAACTACATCTAGAATGTTGTCATCTCAAATTGACAAAACCGAAGATAATGAGGTTTTCTGCATGCAACCTAACCTATTGAACCTGCAAATTCACATAATCCAGATAAGCTAGGTGCGGGTTTCTAGGGTTTTTTACTACAATTTTAGATTTTAGGCATTCACATGAAGCAACCAAAAACATTTGCATTAAACTTCACCTAAAAGCCTAGAAATCTGAAAGGGAAAATAACACATTAAATCTTGCATGCATAATGACTCCTTCTTTCTCATCAATAAGATGTCAACACTCCGTATTTTTGTATTAAATGGTATATCAGTTACAATAATAGAATGTTCCAGGTATTACAAATCTAGAACAAATGAAGGAAATTGCCCAAGTGCAGGCCTAGAATGGCATGAAGCCCTTGTCTCTACAACTCTGCAAGCAGCAATTTCCAACCCCCTCTATCAATCCGTGCTTTTGATTTTATACTAACTGAAACAGCTCTTCGGTTCTCCCTGTGTCGCTTCATTTCACCTTCCAACATGCGACCTTTTAAATTCCCTGCCTTTTCGTTGCTTTTGATTCATGCTCGATGCCGAAACGTGCAAAATCTTTCATTGCATGTAACGCTTCTGCAACTCTGACACCTGTATGCCATGTGTTCTGCGTTTCCAGCACATTCTATAACGGCTCCATGAAAATCATGACCAAAAATAGCATGCAATGCTACCCCTTACTGTCATCACGAAAACGTGACATGTCGCAATATCGTGACGCTTTTTGACCAACAGCTTTATTTCTCCTCTTGTGCAGCGAAAATAAGACATGTCGCGATATCGTGACATTTTTTGACCAACAGCTTCTTTACCTTCTTGCCCAGCGAAAACGTGACATGTCGCGAAATCGCGACGCCTTTCTCGTTCTGTACCATTTTCCCGTAGCCTGTCGTGAAATCGTGACATTTTTCAATTTTGGGCACCTTTGCTGCATGCTGTTGCAAAATTGTGACATTTTCTCACTTCGTGCCCTCGGCCAGCTTTTCGTCGCAAAATCGCGACGCTTTTTCGTTCCGTACTGCTTTGCTGCTTTCTGTCACGATTTCGCGACCATTTTCGCGCTTCATGCCTTCCTGTCGATTCTGTCACGATTTCGCGACCATTTTTGTGCTTCATACACCTTTTTTTATTTTTGTTGCGATATCGCTACGCCCTTTCCGTTCCGTACAACTGGGCCGCAACCTGCCGCGAAATCGCTAAGCAATTTGCTTTTTTCCTCTTTCGCAGTTTTCTGTCACGAAATCGCGACACTTTTCTATTCCATACCCTTTACCTGTTTTTCATCGCGAAATCGTGACAATTTTCACGACGTTTTTTTCACTTGATACACCTTTGGCCGTAATCTATCGCGAAATCGCTACACTTTTCCATTTTGTGCCCTTTCGCTCGATCTATCGCGATTTCGTGACGTTTTTGTGCTTTGGACCCCTTCGCTCGATCTTGTCATGATTTCGCGATGCCTTTCACACTTCATGCCTTTTCGCTCAATGTTGTCACGATTTCACGGCATTTTTCATTCGGCGGTGCTTTCTGTCGTGAAATCGCAACATTTTTTTGTTTCTTCCACTTTGGCAGCTTTCTGTCATGAAATCGTGACACTTTTCTATTTCGTACACCTTGTTATTTTTCTGTCGTGAAATCATGACCATTTTCTATTCCGTACACCTTTGGCTGCACCTTGTCGTGAAATCACGACGTTTCTCTGCTTCGGCGTGCTTTGTTTCTTTCTGCCACGATATCGCGACGCTTTTCTTGCTTGGCACCCTCTTCTTGCTTTCTGTCATGAAATCGCTACCGTTTTCGTTCCATACACCTTCAGCTGCTTGGAGCCGCGAAAATGTGACATGTCGCGATATCGTGACAATTTCTCTTTCTAAGGCATCCTGCTTCGTTTGAGCCACGAAAACTCTACTTGTCGCGAAATCGTGACCATTTTCCAATCCGTACAACTTTTGCAGCAACACGTCGCGAAATCGCAACACTTTTCATTCCCAAGCAGTGGCAGCTCCATACATCACAAAATCGTGACAACTTTCGATTTCGGGCAGCGACGACGCGACATGTCGCGATATCACGACAACTTTTCATTTTTGCCAGCGACGAAGCGACATGTCGCGATATCGCGACAACTTTCAGCCGCGACAGAGCGACATGTCGCGATATCGCGACACTTTCTTTCCTTAGTGCAATTTTGCCCCTTTTTCTTGATTTTTAGCATCTGGGTGATTGAGATTTTCTTTGAAAGCCTGCAAAAAAGGTGGGTCCCCAATTTTGGGGTGTGTTGTGGATCAGCCACAACAAATGGTGACTCTGCTGTCAAATGCTCTTGAGCATTTTAGTGAGAACCCAACCTGAAACATATACAAACTCAAAAACATGTGTTAGCATATAAGCAACATAGACAAATGCACAAAGATCAGAAGTACATGAATCATTAGAATCATCAAGTATTAGCTTAGTGTGTGCAACGAATTTCATTCCCTATCGTTTGAACTTGATCAACATTCCATTGTCAGTTTTGCATGAATGCATATGTGAGATGGTGAATGATTTGTGTACCCTAATGAATATGCTAGGAGATTTTGCTTTTGTAAAAGGCATAGTATTTCTTCTAGTATCAAGTACAAAATTCAAGATTGCCAAACCCTCTTAGGATCTACTAATGAATTGTTTTATTATATCCCAAAGTTGGTTATGAGTCCCTACTATCTTGAATCCATGTGTAAGTGAATGTGAAATCAGAACTTTGGGGAATCATACTCCCAACCAACCGAGATGAGAGTTTAACCCTATCCTTACTATTCTGATTTAGAGTTCATTACCTCACTTTGAGCAAAATAATTAAACCAATTATGAAATAAATGGTCATGCTAGTCTAACCCTTTAGACAATCAGTGGTCTTGTTTTTTAGACAAGACATGTTGCCATGCATGGGCATATCTAACCCCACAATCCAAAACTTATCTTCATTTCTTTGGACCTTGGGGATGACTACCCATCCTTTGCAAAGGACAAGTAGTACAATCCTTACAATCCAATATAAAGATGAGATGGGAAAAATTTATTTTTTTATTTTTTATTTCTTGAACCTTTTGGGATGACTACCCATCCTTGCTAGGGACATGTAGTACGATCCTTCCAATCCAAACTTTAGATGTAGATGGAAAATATTAATTTTGTTGCTTAGACCTTAGGGATGACTACCCATTCTTTTCAGAGGACAAATAGTACAATCCTTACAATCCAAGATTTATTATGAAATGAGACATAAGAGCTTTGGGGAATCAGATTCTCAACCTAAGTGAGATGAGAATTTACGCCCTATCCTTACTACTCCATGTAGGTCAAATCAAAGCTTTGGGGAATTGGATCCTCAACCTAAGTTTGATGAGGATTTAGCCCTATCCTTACTACTTTGATTTTAGACTTTAAGCTTAATGGAAGTGGTCAAAACCACTGTTTAAGGATCATGTTGCATAAATAGGATAGACATGAAAACTTCTTTCGCCCAATCTTTTCTTCCAAGTTAGGTTTTGATCATTTTGCTTAAGATCCTTTTTAATGTATGAGACGTGCTTGGTTCTAGATATCTCAAGACTCAGTTTCCAACCTTAGGATTTTCTTACATTTATGTTATTACACAACCCTAAGAGGATTTGACATACTTTAATGATTTGTACCTAAGATGCATATGCAACTAAGATGAAATGTATGTAAAGTGAGATGGAACATGAATGCATTATCTCTTGAATTGCAAATGAAATGATTTGTCATGCAAAACCGACTCTTTCATGCATCACAAAATCAAACAATATAACTTAAGATGTTTGTGCTGCTTGTGGAGCTCTTTACAGGACAATTCCAATATTTCATATTCTCCTAACCTTAAGCATAAGTTGACATCTCAATTTTTTTTTATTATATATATATATATATATATATATATATATATATATATATATATATATATTTTATCAAAATAAACAAAACATGTCAATTGAAATCAAATCCAGAACCAAAATCCTAGTTAGACTAACAATCCTAAACAATAAAAACAAAACTGAAAATCCCCACCAAAACCGAAAGAATAATATCAAGAACTCACAACCTAAGGGCTAAAATAATGCTTTAAAATCTTCCCATTAACCGGTAGTATAAAATCTCTCCCTTCTAAAGTTTTTAGCCTAAAGGTATTCTTCCCAAGAATCTCTAAAATCTGATATGGGCCTAACCAAAGACAATCAAACTTTTGATGATTCCCTTTTTCCTCATGTCTTTTGTCCCATAGTAATACCAAATCTGAAATTCTGAATGACTTAACTTTGGCCCTTCTGTCAAACCATCTTTTGATAACTCCCTGGTGTTTATTCATGTGATTCATGGCTTCTTCTCTCTTTTCATCAAGGTGCAACAACTGACTTAACCTGGCTTCGACTTGATCATCTGTCCCCAAGTACTCTTGTACAAAATGCAAGGTCTGCAACTTCAAATTTGTAGGAAATATCAGGTCTTGCCCATAGACCAAATGATAGGGAGTATTCCCTATGGATTCTTTCACTCTGGTCCTATCTGCCCAAAGGGCAAACTTCAATTGACTGTGCCAGTCCCGAGGGTTCTTTTACAGCAACTTCTTAATGGTATTCAACAAATTCTTATTTGAAGATTCGGCCAACCCATTTCCTTGAGGATAATAATTGGATGCAAATTTTAAGCTCACTTTGTTATCATATGCCCAATATGCAAATTGCGTAGAAATAAACGCTTTACCATTGTCACTGACAATAGAATTGGGCATTCCAAATCTTGTTATAATTTGATCCTCAAGGAATTTTATTACGTCTGTGGTGGCATGTTTAGTAGGAATCGCTTCTATCCACCTTGTATAGTAGTCTGTAGCTGTCAATATGAATTTATGAGAATCATAATAATTTGGGTTAATAACCCCAATGAAATCTAGTCCCCATTGTGCAAATGGTCTCATTTCAACTACAGGTTGTAATGGCATGGCTGCATTTCTTTCTCTACTGGCAGCCACTTGACAGATATGATAAGATCGTACATGGGCATGTGCATCTTTGAAAATATGGGGCTAGTAGTATCCTGCTCTCAGGATTTGATGTGCTGTAGCATTGGCCGCACCGTGACCAGTTCCATGTTTCCCGTGAAATTCTTGCAACACCCTGGCAGCTTCTTCTTTGTTCAGGAACCTCAGGTAAATCCCTTCATGATTCTTCCTGTAAAGAACACCAGATTTCATCAGATAATTGATAGACTTAAGCCTTAAAGCTCTTCTCTAGGTTGAATTCAGATTAGAAGGACACTTACCAGTCAATAAAAATTGCACAATATCAACATACCAGTCATCCTTAGCAATGTATTCTATGTTCGAGTATTGGCATGTTATCTGTGGATTATTTTCTGCGATCGCCTTCGCCAGTCCCTGTCCTTGAACTAGTTTCATAGGTTGGATTTCGATATCAAATTCTTGGATGGTGGAAATCCATTTCCCTCTTTTCTCACCTAGTTCATTTTGTAACAACATGGTCTTAACAGCAGAGTCAGGCATGATGGCAATAACTCTGCTGTGCATAATGTAATGCCTAAATTTTTTTACCGTTTTAAAAAGTGCATACATTTGCTTATCAAGGATTGAATACCTTAATTGAGCATCTTTCAGGGGGGCACTTAAAAATGCTATGGGTTTTTCTGCACTATCCTCGCCTTTTTGGGTTAAGACACTCGCAAAGGAGTTTTTTGATGCAAAAGCATAAATGTAAAAAGGTTTGGAATAGTCCGGACTTATGAGGACCGGGGCCCTAGAAATGGCGTCTTTGATGTTCTGGAAGGCCACTCTACTTTCCTCGTTCCATTTTACATCCACATCTTTCTTGAGCATCTTGTTCAGAGGTTTGGCTATCTCAGCAAAGCTAGATATAAACTTCCTCACAAAATTAACTTGCCCAAAGAAAGACCTCAATTCTTTTTTACTACTTGGGAGAGGTAAGTTTTGGATAGCCTGTATCCTTTCTGGGTCGATGGATATGCCCTCTTTTGAAATGATGTGACCAAGCAATTTTTCTTCTGTAACTTCGAAAATGCACTTTTTGGGATTTAAGGAAATTCCATGTTCTCTGCATATTTGAAGCACTTTCTTTAAATCTTTGGCATGGTCCTCTCTCTTTTTTGAGAATACTGGGATATCATCCACATACACGATGATACATTTGCCTATGAGCCCTTTGAATGCATAATCCATGGTGCATTGAAAATTTGCACCAGCATTCAACAGTCCGAACGGCATTATCTTATATGCAAATGTCCCCCACTTGGTGGTGAAGGCTGCTTTCATCCTATCATCTAGATGTATAATAACTTGGTTGTATCCATAATACCCATCAAGAAAGGACATCATTTTTTATCCATTCACCGTTTGCAAAATTTCATCAATTGAAGGCAATGGATAATTATCCTTTTGAGAGGCTTTATTAAGATTTCAAAAATCTATGCACAGCATAATCTCTCCACTCTTTTTCCTTACTGGGATGAGGTTAGCAACCCAAGTTGAGTGCCTAACAGGAAAAATTATTTTTGCTTCCAATAATATTTTAACCTCCCTTTCGATCAAAGGCTCCAATAGCGGGTTAACAACTCGCTGTCTTTGCCTAAAAGGCTTGGAGTCTGGCTTCAAAGGGATGGTATGTGTGATAATTTCTTGGTTGTAAGTCTTCAACTCATTGTAGTTCCAAGCAATACAATCTATGTAATGCTTCAATGCCTACATTATGTTGCTCCTTTCTTCATCTGTACATGCCTTTGCAATGTACACCTCCTTTGGATTGTCTGCACTCCCTAGATTAATTAGATCACAGGCATCTTTGGGGAGTGGGACTCTTTTACCTTTCTTGGGCTTGCATCCCATGTCAAACATATTTTCCAATGAAACCACGTCTTTAGGAATTTTTTTGGATTGATACGCAGTTTCAATTTCATTTTCTGTTTCATCCTGCCACCTTTGTTCCTCATCAATCACCTAATTTTAAAAAATACCCGAGTTCATGACAAATTTTAAAATGTGTCTATCACTTTCAAAAACCTGGAAATTCTTTACATTATCGGGTATTGATGGACAAGGAACCAGTTCAATGGAAAACTTTTTACATCTTTTTATATCAACCGGGTTTAACATGCCCGTGACAACTGCAAGAGAGTTTGCTATTCGATTTCCTTTTCTAGAAATAAGGGCTATATTGAACGCATCGAACTCCTCCATGAGGTCCATAACCCTAGTTCTATAAAGGCTTAGTCTCTTGTCATGGCATGTATACTGTCCTTTGATTTGCTTGACTACCAACTCAGAATCTCCCAAAACCTTCAAGAATTTAACATGCTTGCTCAATGCTAGACGTAAACCAAAGATCAATGCTTCGTATTCTGCCACATTGTTCGTGCAAGGAAATTGCAAGTCAGTAAGCAGCTAGTAATGGTTTACCTCCTAGACCAGTGAGCTCGACTCCAGCTCCTGCTCCCTGTCTAGATTTTGATCCATCAAACCTGAGCAACAACGTGTAATCATTTTCCTCAAAAGAGCCACCATGACACGCCTCCTCTTTAGGCTCTTCAGTAGCCTCCTCAACATCAAGTGCATAAACCCCTAGTTTTGGCTCAAAAAACTGAACTTCATTCGGCTTGTTAAAGTCTGTTATAATCTCCTTAAGCCTCGGTTCATTTTCCACTCTGATTTGGTTTGCAATTCCCTTCCATGGTAGCCACATATGTGAGAAGTCTGTTGAAAAATAGCCATTTAGAGTTTTCATCCAATCCCTCGCAAGTAGCATTCCATACCTACTTGGGATATTAACCACCAGAATGTCTACAACCTATTGGACCCTAGGTTTAGAATTCAATTGAATCTTGACATCATATAGAGTCCCTACCACATTTACCTCTGATCTGTCCAGTTGTAGGACTTTGCATTTGGATGAAACAGGTTGCAGACCCAGCATTTGGCATATCTCTAAAGGCATGAGGTTGCTCGTGGCACCTGTGTCCACCAAACAGTTATGCAAATTCTTACCCGCAATTCTCAGAGTCAGTAAGAATGGCGGGACATCCCTTCTCTCCTTTCGCAAAATCATATGGGATTCAATTCCTTTTCCTTTCCACATTTGATCAGGTGATTTTAGAGCCTTTATCAACGCCTCCTTTTGGCCAGGCAATCTAGCCGCGTCCAAGAATGAAAGGCTAGATTTGGACTTCTTTAGATCCTCCACTATGTCATAGTTTGGTTTTTCAAATTTGACTGTCTTCTGCATGTCATTATACATTTCTCTTCTGAGTGAAGGGGGAGGATTATTATTTGCCTTAGTATCTGGAGGAAGAATAGAATTGTTTGGAGGTGTTTATGAGGTTTCAGGGGCTTTAGATTTACTTCTCAAATGGTATCCATGATTCCCCTTTTTGAAATCTCGAAAAGCTTGCACCTCCTATTCCAAAATTTCATCTTCTTCTTCCTCACTCTCACCTTCTTGATGGTATACAGTTTCCATCACCATAATATTATCATCATGATGTTGCGGTGGACCCTCATTTGATACCAGTTCCAAATCATCAACTTGTGCCTGAAGACAATGAGTGTATCTAGCAATCTTAGGACAATTACTCTCATTGTGTTCTTTTGTGTTGTGCAACCTGCACCCCCTTTCCCACGTCAAATCTGAAAGATTCAAAAGAGAATTGGACTGGCTAGGTCCTGCAGAAGTATCTAGTTGATTAGCAATGGGAGCGGGAACTCCCCCATTGTTTGGCTTGGTGTTCCAATGTCTCCCTCTATTGTTAAAATTTTGATTTGAGTGAGGGGCATGGGACTCATAATTCTCTTTGTTGAACCCTGTCATTGCTCAATTTATGAACTAATTTCTTGAGCTCTTCGACTTTGAATAAATCTCCTTCGATGGAATCACATTGTTGTTAACCCCCGTTGGATTTTCATAATTAATGGGGTCTTGATTCAACACTGGGGTCAGGTTCTGAGGAATTTTATTCCCGTACGGATTGACACTTTGAATCGGGGTTAGATTTGGAAAAGGAACTATGGCCTGAGGATTGACTTAGCTAGTTTCTTGCATAGTTGATGAACTATTCTGCAAAAAAGCAGGGACAGGTGGAATGGATGTAATTGGTTGGATTGGAATGGGTGCATACACGGGTGCTGGTGGATACGGCTGCTGATATGGGAAGGCATTCATGCTTGGCATTTATGGTGCCATGAGCTGATTTGCCAAGGGAGCTAGACCATATGGAGCATATTGTCCCATCATAGGCATCTGGGGAAACCCGTAGCCCTGTGGTGTCATTTGCTGCTCGATGGTCATTGCTTCATTATAGGCCAAAGCCAGCGTGGTGACCTGAGGATTGCACCTTGCAAACATGGCTGTCATGGGGTCCAATGCCCCAAAATATATCTGCAAAGCCACTGCGGGATCAATGGCAAAATGTCGAACTGCTCTATTATAGAACTTTTGGAATCTCTGATTAAACATTCTGATTGGTTCCCCCTTGCCCCTTTTGCATGCAATAAATTGATTATAAATAGTTGCGGGATCCAAGGGTGACCTAAATTGATTAACAAAGGCATTTTCCATTTGTGTCCAAGAGGTGATTGAACTAGTTGGCAAGCATATATACCATTCATATGCTATTGGATCTAAGCTCATGGGGAAAAGTCTGCAGGCCACATCTTCATATTGAACTTGCAGCCTAATTAAAACATCCCTATAGGCTTGGATATGTTCTTCTGCTATTCTCGAGCCATCTGGTTTATATTTAGGCAGAAATCTTTCAATGTTCTTAGGGATTTCATGGATATCCCTAGCAATATTCAAAGGAGTATTGTTAGCTCCATACCAAGGGGCTGCTGGATCTTGAGCCATTTGACTCAAAATTGATGAAGACAAATCTACAATAGCAGTAGAAATATTACTGACAATGGGAACACTAGTGGCAACGATATTACGGGCGTAGGTCCACTCGATGTTCTTGGAGAAAATAGGTCTTTTGTGACTGGTGAGCTTATGAATTGCTTGGTTTTATTCTTGGGAGTACCAATAAGGTCATGAAAAATGGTTTCCCCGGTTGTTTGGGACCTTGTCGCAATGCGACGCGATGGGTCCATCCTGCCTGATGAAACCCTTGATTATTTCAATGAAAACCTGCAATAAACGAAAGCAAAAGCTGTAGTTTAGCTGTCTACGAGATTTAAGAACTGATTTCAGAATTAAATCAAAAAGATATTACTTATGCATGAAAATCAAAATAAAGTAAACCGATTTGGCCCTCCTTCTAGCGCCAATCTGTTGAGTGGTGTTTTCACCCAATTGTGAAAGCACACTCTCCGATAGGATTTGAGTCCCAAAATCCTCTGCTTGCAAAGAAAGTAATTTCTCCAAGGTTCCTGTTATGTTGGTTCTTTAACACCAATGATGTTGTTCAATGTAATTGCTGGGAACACCTTAGGGTTGCAAGTAGATGTTAACAAGGGGCACTGTAGTTTACTTTGATTTGAATTTACAGTGGACTCAAAATGAATAACTCTATTCTAATCTTGGATTTTGATGGGCTTTTAGTTATTCATTTAAATGACTGTAAAAAATACAAGAATGAAATAAAGGATTGAAATAAAAAGAAATGCCAATAAAGAGAAATAAAACTAAACTACATCCAGAATGCTATCATCTCAAATTGACAAAATCGAAGATAATGAGGTTTTCTGCATGCAACCTAACCTATTGAACATGTAAATTCGCACAATCCAGATAAGCTAGGTGCAGGTTTTTGGGGTTTTTTATTGCAATTTTAGATTTTAGGCATTCGCATGAAGCAACCAAAAACATTTGCATTAAAATTCACCTAAAAGCCTAGAAATCTGAAAGGGAAAATAACACATTAAATCTTGCATACATAATGACTCCTTTCTCATCAATAAGATGTCAACACTCTGTATTTCTGTATTAAATGGTATATCAGTTACAATAACAGAATGTTCCAGGTATTACAAATCTAGAACAAATGAAGGAAATTGCCCAAGTGCAGGCCCAGAATGGCATGAAGCCCTTGTCTCTACAACTCTGCAAGCAGCAATTTCCAACCCCCTCTATCAATCCATGCTTTTGATTTTATACTAACTAAAATGGCTCTTCGGTTCTCCCTATGTTGCTTCGTTTCACCTTCCAACATGCGACCTTTCAAATTCCCTGCCTTTTCGTTGCTTTTGATTCATGCTCGATGCCGAAATGTGCAAAATATTCCATTGCATGTAACGCTTCTGCAACTTTGACACCTGTATGCCATGTGTTCTACGTTTCCAGCACATTCTATAACGGCTCCATGAAAATCGTGACCAAAAATAGCATGCAATGTTGCCCCTTACTGTCATCACGAAAACGCGACATGTCGCGATATCGCGACGCTTTTCGACCAACAGCTTTCTTTCTCCCCTTGCGTAGCGAAAATAAGACATGTCGCAATATCGCGATATTTTTCGGCCAATAGCTTCTTTACCTTCTTGCCCAGTGAAAATGCAACATGTCACGAAATCGCGATGCCTTTCTCATTCCATACCATTTGCCCGTAGCCTGTCATGAAATCGTGACGTTTTTCAATTTCGGGCACCTTCGCTGCATGCTGTCATGAAATCGTGACATTTTCTCACTTCGTGCCCTCGACTAGATTTTCGTCATGAAATCACAATGCTTTTTTGTTCTGTACTGCTTTGCTGCTTTCTGTCGCAATTTTGCAACCATTTTCGTGCTTCATGCCTTCTTGTCGATTTTGTCTCGATTTCGCGACCATTTTTGTGCTTTATACACCTTTGCTGATTTTTGTCGCGATATCGCTATGCCCTTTCCATTTCGTACAACTGGGCCGCAACCTGCTACGAAATCGCTACGCAATTTGCTTTTTTCCTCTTTTGCAGCTTTCTGTCACAAAATTGCGACACTTTTCTATTTCATACCCTTTGCCTGTTTTCCATCACGAAATCGTGACAATTTTCACTTTCGAATGCTTTGCTGCAACCTGTCATGATTTCACGACGTTTTTTCACTTGATACACCTTTGGCCACAATCTGTCGTGAAATCGCTACGCTTTTCCATTTTGTGCCCTTTCGCTCGATCTATCGCGATTTCACGATGTTTTTGTGCTTTGGACCCCTTTGCTCGATATTGTCACAATTTCGTGACGCCTTTCACACTTCATGCCTTTTCGCTCAATGCTGTGGTGATTTTGCGACGTTTTTCATTCGGCGCTGCTTTCTGTCGCGAAATCATGACATTTTTTTGTTTCTTCCACTTTGGCAGCTTTCTATCGCGAAATCGTGACACTTTTCTGTTTCGTACACCTTGCTATTTTTTTGTCGCAAAATCGTGACCATTTTCTATTCCGTACACCTTCAGTTGCACCCTATCATGAAATCGTGACGTTTCTCTGCTTCGGCATGCTTTGTTGCTTTCTGTCGCGATATTGCGACGCTTTTCTTGCTTGGCACCCTCTTCCTACTTTCTATCGTGAAATCGCTACCATTTTCGTTTCTTACACCTTCAGCTGCTTGGAGCCGCGAAAATGTGACATGTCGCAATATCGCAACAATTTCTCTTTCTAAGGCATCCTACTTCGTCTGAGCCGTGAAAACTCTACCTGTCGTGAAATCGTGACCATTTTCCAATCCGTACAACTTTTGCAGCAACACATCATGAAATTGCGACACTTTTCATTCCCAAGCAGTGGCAGCTCCATACGTCATGAAATCGTGACAACTTTCGATCTCTGGCAACAACGGTGCGACATGTCATGATATCGTGACAACTTTTCACTTTTTCCAGCGACGGAGTGACATGTTACGATATCACGACAACTTTCGGCCGTGACAGAGCAACATTTCGTGATATCGTGACACTTTCTTTCCTTAGTGCAATTTTGCCCCTTTTTCTTGATTTTTAGCATCTGGGTGACTGAGATTTTCTTTGAAATCCTGCAAAAAAGGTGGGTCCCCAATTTTGGGGTGTGTTGTGGATCAACCACAATAGGGTTCAAGCCCTCTGCGTAGCTCCTCTTGCAGGGCCTGAACTTGTCTTTGCAAAGCTCTAAAATCTTCTACTGGCACCATATTTCTACCACCACCATAGTTTCTTCATGGAGGCATTCTTCCTTGCTCTCTTCTCACAACCCTTCCACGGATCCTAGTGCAAGCTGCCTCACTTTCAATGATCTGCTCACACACTCAGGAACTCTTGCTCTGATACCACTTGATAAAGGCTACATGATTCACCAAGAAAATCTAGACCCAATATATCTCAATTCCACATCAAAAAGAACAAATTACAATACTAGCCCGCAGGCGTAGTCTTTCTTTGAGCACTTGATCGAAGCCCCTTTCTCTTCGTCATTGGACCTTCACCTCTTTTATCCTCATTGGCCATTGCCACCGGGTCAGCCACGAAAACACGCATTGATGAGCAAGCTTATCGGGCAAGAAATCATGCATTAATGAGGCCTCCGATTTGCCTTTGAAACACCGTCTGGGAATGCAGCCCTTTTTGAATCAGGAACCAGTAGTATGTTGTGATATCGTGACATCTTTCTTCCTCGCTGCCTTTCTCTTATTTGGGTCATGATATCATGACATATCGTGATATCACGACATGTCGCAATATCACGACATCTTTCCTTTCTGGCTCTTCTTTCTCCTTTTTGGTCACAAAATCATGACATGTTGCGATATCGCGACATATTTCCTTTTTGCCTCCTCCTCGCCTCTCGGGTCATGAAATCATGACATGTCATGATATCGTGATATTCTTCCTTTCTGCTTCCTTCTCGCCTCTTTGGGTTGTGAAACTATGACATGTCGTGATATCGCGACAGTTTCCTTCCTTGGTTTCTTCCTGCTTCTTTGGTCGTGATTTCATGACATGTCGTGATATCACAACAGTTTCCTTCCTTTCTTTCTGCTCCTTCGGTCATGATTTCTCGACATGTCATGAAATCATGACATTTTCTTCTCTGGCCTTTCCTATCTCCTTTGGTCACGATTTCGTGACATGTCACGAAATCGTAACATTTTCTTCTCTGGCCTTTCCTGTCTCCTTTTGGTCGTGATTTCGCAACATTTTCCTCGGATGCCCTCTCTCCCCTGTTTCGATCGTGATTTCGTGACATTTTTCTTTGGACGCCCTCTCTCCCCTGCTTCGGTTGCAATTTCATGACATGTCACGATTTCGTGACATTTTTCTTTGGACGCCCTCTCTCCCCTGTTTCGGTCATGATTTCATGACACTTTTCTTCGGACGCCCTCTCTCCCCTGTTTCGGTCGTGATTTCACGACATGTCATGAAATCATGACATTTTTGCTCTGCGCCTTCTCTCTCCTTCCTAAGTCATGAAAACGCGACATGTTGCGATATTGCGACACTTTTCTCTGTCGTGATATCGCAACATCAAGGCAAACACTTAGAAATTTTTTTGTTGATGCAAGATTGCTCTGCTGCCAGCGGATGCTCCTGCATCACGTGATAAGAGTATAAAATTTATTTCCTTTTTACAGTAAGGTAAACCCTAGGAAAAAGAAAAAATTTGTTTGTTGTGATGTTTTTGTTACATGAAAACCTTAGTTTTTAGGTTGAATGTGTGAGTTTTTAAAACTTGATTGAAAACCCTAGGTTAAAACTGTCATGTTAATTTTGTGTTTGTTTTTTTATTATGTTTGTCAGTTTTTAGGCTTAGAGTACAGAACCCTAAGACTGACAAACTGTATTTGAAAATTGTTTTTGTTTGGTTTTTATTTTTTCTGCCAGTTTTAGACTTAGAGTACAGAAACCCTAAGTTTGACAAACTGTATTTGAAAATTGTTTTTGTTTTGGATTTTATTTTGTCTGTTAGTTTTAGACTTAGAGTACAGAAACCCTAAGACTGACAAACTGTATTTGAAAATTGTTTTTGTTTATTTTTTGTTTTGTCTGTCAGTTTTAAACTTAGAGTAAAGAAACCCTAAGACTGAAAAACTATTAATGTTTTGAATTTTTGTGAATTTTGTTATTTTTAGTTGTACATTGTTTTATGCATTGTTGTATATTCATGTTACTGTTATACAGTTTTTCATGATTTTAATGTTTTTGTGTTGTTTTATTTTACAGGTTGTGAAGATCCGATACCGTGTACCTACTATTTTTACTGAAGCATGGGGGATGCTGACTTTGGTTGACTGGGAGTGGCTTGATGCCCTTGGGCTCAAGCAGGTGACTCGACTAGAGCCTATGGTCGGGGATCGGGCCTATCTGATGGCCCTGATCAACTTGTGGAATCCTCGGACCAACACCTTCCATATCCCAATAAGGGAGATGAAAGTGACCTTAGAGGACGTCTATCAGATCCTCAAAAGTTACTACACATAAAAAATTGTGTCGCCTACTTGATCATATGACTGAATGCATAAACATTACACCAAAATAATGCAAACCATACCTCTTTCATGATTTCTTGGTTTTGTTGATCATATTATATATTTAGGAGGGTTCTCATGATGATGCAAACATTCATACTACCCATTTATAAAATTCATTTACATTGCATCTACATGGGAAAACCCCATATTAAGTTAACTTCTCAATCCCAAAAAATATTTTGTTTTCTCTTTACTTTCTTCTACTTCCCTTTCCTATCTATCACATTTCCTCTCTTCTTCTCCCTCTCTTGGGTTAAGTGATGTATGACATGATCATCCGTAGCCCTGATGACCTAACCTCTCCCATTTCTTTTGTCCTAGATTTGGGACACCAAATACTTACAACAACCAACTCCTATATTTCTTCTATTTATTACCTCTTATCTACCACAATTACTCTATTATTCTACCTGTATTGGGTTAAGTTATGTATGACACAATCATTTGCACCCCTAATGACCCATTGTTATCTCTTTCTTCTATCCTTCAATTTCACATCACATTTCAACACTTTGCATAAAAACTAATCTAAAAAACATATGAACCTTTTACTCTAACTCTCATGATTATTTAATAGGTATTTTTGGAGTGTTGCTTCATCTCCTCTGATGTATTGTAATCAATTCTTTATAGGTATTGTTATGCAATATAGGATAAGTTCAGCACCTCAATATGACCTATCAAATCTATCATGATATTTACTCATCAATTTCATAAAACATAACTTAGTTTATGAAACACCCAAGTTTGAAGGTATTTTCCATCAAATATTTTATGGACTCACAATTCTTTGCGAACCTCTTTAGGAACTAGATGGATGAATTTTTATTTCCTTATTGGTTTACCATCTAAGCTTACAATCAAACCTAAATCTAACTCTCACAAGCTATTTTTCAATAAATCAATTGGATTAAGAAGCATCAATGATAAAATATCTTATAGGCCTATAATTACTTGTAAGCCTTACCAAGCACTAGATCAATGGTATTGTTACTTTCCACTTGGTTTAATTTCATCAACATGTAATTATACACAAACCATTATATCATTGGTTTATTTTCAAATAAACCACATGATCTAGGAAAATTTATAGATCCAATATCTAATAGGTTTACAATTACTTGTAAGCCTTACCAGGCATTAGATCTATAAGGTCTTCTTAGTTGCCTAGTTTTCTACATTTGCATGCAATCAAAATATGGATCAAAATATCATAATCTGTTGTTCAAATGGACCACTCTAACTAATAAAATCTATTCAATTCAATGTCTTATAGGCATGTAATTATTTGTAAGCCTCACCAAACACTAGATCTACGGTGTATTCTTAGTTACGTGGTTTACTAAAATAGCAAGAAATCAAAAAATCACACTCTCACCTCCTACCACTTGTATAATAAATCATTCAAGTTACAAGATTCTACAAATCCAATGCCTTGTAAGCTTACAATTACTTGTAAGCCTCACTCGATACTATAATTTTAGAGTATTGTTAGCTTGGATGGTTTATTATACAAGTATGCAATCAAAAACAAATATTACACAATCTACATGATAGCAAATGCATGGATTTAGATATTCTCTATTTTTTCATACCAATATTCATATGTCAGTTAATGGATAGAGAACTTTTTCCACCTCAATTAACAACACAAGCCATAATTTACTATCACAACCATCCTAATTCTCCTTATATATCAATGTCACCTTTGTTTGTCCATGTCCCATGCCTCACATACGTATAATTTTTGCATGTCATCAAACAAAGGACAAACACGACCGACACCAACTATTGATATGTTAGGCAATTTAGAACATCATTACCTCAAAATTCTTGATTTATAATATAAAAAGTATCTAACATGTTAGCAAGTGGACTCAAGTCCCTCATTTCAACACCGCATATTTATACAAAGCTTTTACATAAAACACTAAGTGATGAAACCAAGGTAAGTGAATCCATCTACCGATATGCTAGACAATTTAGTTCTAAATCAACATATTCCAACATCTTCTTTTGTCAAAATTCCAAACAACAATCAATCAAATTCATCAGCACAAAAAATATCCTCACTAATTTGTAGACCCTTAGAAAACACTGGGACTTGATAATCAAAACTTTGTGTATCCATAATTATTTATGACTATGCCAAGTAGTAGATTATCAAGTCTCTATGCTTCTTAATGGTCTATAAACTAGTGGAGATATTATCTTCACACCCACAATAGATCTTTCATACTAGGGGCCATGCTACCATATGGACCTCTAAGAATAAGAGATTCATTTTTTCCATGTTTTGTGCATATACATTTTTTTGTACATATGTCGAGCAAAGGAGAAGGGCTTCTCATTTTATTAGACTATCCATATGAAAGTGTTACCCATAGTCTACAAAATTTATTTTTTTACAAATTTCTCCAACATTTCAACACATCAAATGTGTTCTTTGGTACCATCTTCATTCTTCATGTTTAGTAAATATTTGCATATGCATCAGGTAAAGGATATACGATCTAGGAGTCTCATATTATGTTTTCAAAGACTCAAGAAACCAACATCTAGTGAATCCTTCATCTTCACAACTAAAATCATGACCCTATGTACCTCTCAAACAAACTTATTTATTATATCCACCTAAACTGCAAATTCACAACTATATTATGGATATGACAATTAGGGGCATATGATTTCAATGCACCCTTTATTGGTACCTTCAAAAATGTACTTCCATACAAATATTATTTTCTTTTCCACATCAAAGGTAGTGATGGGTATTAAGTCCAATTCTTAACGTACATGTAAATTTTTGCATATGCGTTATGTAATGGACTTATATACTCTTTTTACCCTCTCTCATATGTCAATAAAATCTAAGACACTATATCATATTTCAATAAAATATTTCTCCTATCATGGAGCAACATGCTTCTAAAACATATGCAATTGAAAAAACAATATAAACTCATTACACACATGCAATTAAAAAAATAACCTACATCTATTATTATATAAACTCACACATCTCAATTCTTGCTTAAGAAATACTTATCAATATAAAGATATTCAATTACTCATTTGCATAAAATTCTTTGCATATGCCTCTCAAAGCATGCATAAAATCATTCGGGTATGCCTCTCAAAGCGTGTATAAAATCCTTTGGGTATGTCTCTCAAAGCATGCATAAAATCCTTTTGGCGTGCCTCTCAAAATGTGCATAAGATCCTTTGGGTATGGCTATCAAAGCATACATAAAGTCATTTGGGTATGCCCCTTAAAGCATGCATAAAATCCTTTTGGCATAGCTTTCAAAGTGTGCATAGATACCTTTGGGTAAACATCTCATAGCATGCATAAAATCCTTTAGGTATACCTCTCAAAGCATGCATTACTAACTACTAACAACTAACTCTACTAACAAAAAATACATATATCTTGTACATATTACATGCCACCATTTACACATGATGATATTATGTTTCCATATCATGCAAATGTTCAAGTGTTGTCTAGGATTAGAGGATAAAATGTTGTGCAAACAAGAAATAAATTAGCACTTGTTTTTTATTGGGTCTAAAGACCACAACTTATAACATACGTTTGAGTGCTTATCTATTATCAGACCCTTATGTCACCACTCAACAAAAACCACAATTTTTGTTAGTGTTTATCCTTTATCTAATTTGTAAGATCATCGCTAAATAATACATCAACATTAACATCCAAATACCTACTATCAATCATCAATGTTTACATAATCATTAAAGCAATCATAACAATGTTGTATCATAAAAACTACATATAATAAAAAAATCATACAAAATAATCACAATATCATCACATAAATAGATCAAACACAAAGCATAATATCATTACTATATGATGCCTCAAAATCATACATGCCACTAGGAAAGGTGTATCACAATAAAAATGGATACACTCAGTCCATATACAAGGAGGATGTACTGTATCCCAAAAATTGTTACACTCACTCCAAGCTCCCTAGTTACTAGAACTAATGTCTCCTCCCTCATAGTGGATGTGGAGGAGGATAGAAACCAATTGACTATTGTGATTCATGTATCATGAACTATGTCCATGACTAATTCTATGAAGAAGGTAAAGGCTTTCACCACTCTAGAGGTATGACAACATGATAAATATATCGGTAATAGATAGTCTTACCCCTTTTCCTCTCCATGCAAAGCTTCATGACTCACAACCCCTCCTAAAACCTAGCCAATTTTTCTCTTATTTGCTCTATCTACTACTCTACAAGATGCATCATCATTGCCACCATGCTAGAACTCATCCCCTACCTAAACTTTGAGAGAGCATCATATCTCTCTCAAACCACCCACTCTAAATCTGAGTAGAGACTAGGAATGGTCTCTTAGTCTACCACCCTCTCCTCCATGAGTTATGATATCTCCCAAAATGGTACCATAATCTAATTCTTATGAGGATTTATTTTTTAAGTCATTTCATATTATCCTTTTAAATAGATTAAATTTAACAAATAAAATAAAAGTTTAATCAACATAAGTTGGTGAAGAGATCATGTCACTGTTGGAGATTGTGATTAAAATGGCAAGATTCAAGTTGTCAAGAAACCTCAACTAATTTTTGTTTGAGCACAACAATGGATAATATTATCTTAACATTATTAGTAGAATTATTGGCAATGGTATCTAGAGACACCTATCCTTAATTATAAGGCCATATTGGATTAAGAATGGCTATCACCATACTTACCCATGGTTGATAAACTAAATTCTCATTGGACCCTCTCTTCACCCAAGTATATTTGTGTTTGTTGTTTTCACATAGCCTGGTATGCTTATATCAAACCCAAAAAATATGTATTTTTATAGAGTTTAACTCACCAAGGCTTATCGCTTTCTAAATAACTTATCTACGTTGAGGTTCCCAACACACTATGTCCATTTTTCCTGAGACTATCATTAGCCATCCTCTATCGAGATAAAAGGTAAAATTTATCCTCTTCTTCTTCTTCTTCTCTCAACTCAAACTCTAACCAATCCAAATTCAGTACGCTCCATACCAATGCTATATAGTTTCTCATACACTCACTTCATCGATGTGGCAACTTAAGCCCACTTATCCAATCGATTGGAATGATATGAGACTACATACCTATGGTTGGTCAGCTTGCTCAATTAAGTGAGCTCAAAATTATATCAAAGAAAAATATTCAAGAATATTCATCCCTTCCATAATTGAGGTATCTCACATTGTAAATGTTTTGAGATAACCTTATGTCTCCTCCATCACATATCGTTGTGGTATGCTTAAAGCCGTGATTAACCATTGTCATCCACTATTAATCCATTCTTGTCATAGTCAATCACCCATCTAATGTCATATATTTTTGCACTACATCATGTCTATACACACTATATTACAAAAATATGTAAATGTAAACACCTAAAAATATTGCATTACCTCTTGTGTAGTGTTAATGTTCAATTGTTTTGCAAATTGTTCCAAATATCCAATTATTTGGCATCATTACCTGTAAAACCTTAATTTACCCACCTTAAAACCTTTTCCCCATTAAGCTCCATCCTACACCTAGCCCATAGTCACCATGTGACTATCCCACTCACTTAGCCTATGTGCACATCACCCTAGTCTTTCCAATCACCCTAGTCTATCCTATCACCTTAGTCTACCTTACCCTACTCTCCACATCCCCATGCACCCACACCCCCTCCCATGCTCACTTAATGCACGTGGATGGGGTGAAGACTTTCTCCACCCACATACATTAATGGGGCATGGTGCACCCATGTTCATTCAATGCATATGCATGGGATGAGGACTTGCTCCATTTATAAACATTAATGAGCTATGGTTCTCCCATACCCCTTTGACCATGCCACCTCACCACCACCTCATCCTTGGGAAAATATATCAATAGCCCATTATTTCCTTTCATTTTAGGAGGATGATATTATTCCTACAGAAACTCTACCAAAATTACTCTAGACCCCACTTGTGTGCATTGTGAGAAGTCATTTTTATTAGAGTGTTAGCATCATGGATAACATATTCTGTCTATTGTTGCATGTTCTTGTTTTATCAATAGGTTTTAGATTCGATCTCCAATAGTCACCAAATTATGATACAACTACCTAACAACCTACAAAATACCTCCATCAAAGGAATTTACACCAAAGTCAACACAAAAGAAAGTATCCAAAGAGGGATGGTTTACACCGAGAACTATCTTGACAAAGATGGTTCATATTGAAACCAATTTCTAGTCAGTTACATCTCAACAAATCATTCACATAGGTGAGCAGTAAGGTATATTGTGCTTTTAGCTTATTTTGAGCTTTATTTATTGTAGTAATTTAAGTTATATTGTTTGCCCCTTTTATAATTTTGGGTCCAACTTAGGTGGACCCAACAGGTGCTACTAACAATTGATTAGGTTTGTAGGCTTTGAGACTCTACTCAACTAGCAGTTGTATGTAATCCCACCTCTCTTAAGGTGGTCAAGGAAATTAGGAGTTCCAAAGACTCGATAACTTCACTTTATCTATCTATGCATCTTTCACGTGTCAATGACGAAGATACATTATTCTACACTACAAATTTCTCCACCATTTACCTTTCAGCATTCATCGAAAAACATGAACAATAATATATATTGATGAGACAACATGGAAGTAATAGATAGATATTCTCATTGCCTTGTACCATGGTTTACGTGTCCAACTAGAGCCTTGCAAAATATTCAATGACCCTATTAGAAAAAACCCATCCTTTGTATTTTCTTCCTAAGTGTGATGTGTTTTATTTTTTTATCCATATGAGAGTTAGCTACATCTACATTTCTTTTCTACTATGACTTAAATTAAATTTTGGGGTTGTTACGTCATTGTTATTTAACTTAATAGGAGGAGGAGCACTTGGGAATTGAGATTGGTATTGTCATTGTTGGGTTAGTGTGCACTCAACATTCGCATGTCAAACTACTACCTTTGTATAAATAAACATGCCCATGATTTAAACCTAAATCTCTTCTTAATAAGCACTAAAACTTAACAATTCACTAAACCATGAAAACTGTAAACATTGAAACAGTATAATTCAAGGTGCTTTTATATTCATGCTAGATCCTACACTTCAAAAACTAAAACAGAAGCTCCCTAGCTTTTACATTTATACTAGGTCCTACAAATTGATGGATTCTTGTCATAGCAGCTCCTAAAGTTGTCTACCTTATTGGCCCTTGGTTTGAAAAAATTGTTATTATTATTATTTTTTATAGAAAAAATTAAATTATATTAAATTTGAAAACATTATGTTCATCAGTATTCTTAACGTGTGGTTCTACTACCACAAGGATGGGCATCTCATTAGAGACTGAAAAGAGGCGAAAGTGTTTCTTAGATTCTTGGTGTGGGGCATCTCATTAGAGACTGCAAAGAGACGAAATTATTTTCTTAGAGTCTTGGTTGTATCTACAACAACTTTTCTGGATTTTCAAAGTCTTCCAATTATTATATAGAGTTAAGGTTTTAAGAAAATTAATAAAAACCATCACTCATAATATTATTTTTGGGTTTGGAGTGTGAGTGAGTGTGAGGGGTGGGTGTGTCTTCTTGATGGAGTTGTTGTAACAGGTTGGAGAATTCCTGATCAAAATTTAATATCTTAATATTACCAAAACAAAAAAATATATATTATCTTCGGGTTTTAAATCTTTAAAAAAAACTTAAAACTGAAAGTATAGCCACATGACTCAAAGCTCCCTCTTTTCTAATGCAATTATCATAAACCAAAATCTACCAGCTTTTATACCACTCATTGCATCTTTAGTAGTCACTTTTCTAAATAGCTATTCCCTCTCACTTCTCTAAATAATTATCCCCTATTATTGCCTCAAGAATTTCTTTCCAATAGACAAGTTTATGCTTGATGTTAAAAAGGAAAGATTCCGTTTAAGTCTCTTTATTCTCTCAATGCCACAGAAAATATCATTCCCCACAAATTCAATTCTGCAAAAGCAAAAGCGATGAGGAGACAGTAGAGGGCTCAAGCTATGGTGGGCCATGATTATTTTACGAGTCATTATTATTCACGGGGGGTAAGGTTACCACCATAGAATAATTTGATGGTTTATTAATTGCCAACAAGTCTATGAATAAAATGGAGATAGTTATTATGTATTGGAATTTGTGTGGGTTTCCATTAGCTCCATGTGAAAACAAAGTTGCTTGTCATTTAAAACCAGAAATTCTAATGCTATAATAAGTCAAGTGTGGCGGATAAAGACTCATCCACACTCTTAAGTCAATTTGGGACAGTGATTACACTTTCGTATCAGGACATAAAGAAGGTACTGGAGGGATTGTCATTTACCTACCACATTGGATGATTTCTTAAAGATTCTTAACATCATAGCAAGTGAGTTCAGTTTTTTTTGGTTTGTTTTACATATAATTAACTTATGCACCTTTTATGTCCTGATTTCTAAGTACTTCTCTTCACCTAATAAATAGATTTTTTTAGGTAACTTTTATATGGCGAAAAAAATTGAGGGATTCAATAAATAAATAAATATATTTTTGAATTGATAATAAATTTATTATTTGTTAATTTTTTTATTTTTTATTTTAATAATTTTTTTTACTTTGATTTATGTTTTCATTTGGATTAATTTAAACATATTTCTTTAATCAATTTTTTTCCATATTTTTACTTGGCATAAAATTAACATTACCTCTTTTAAGGATTCAAAATTTTGTTTTAATATAGATAAAATGTGACTAACTAATTGGTAATGATAGATGGATAGCATTGTGGTAATAATCTATTACTATAAAAGGTACGAATATTTGAGTTGTTTTCTTGAAAGATTGATATATGTTAGAGAACTAAAAATAAAAGAAATTTATTTATATAAAGAAAAAAAATTAAGACTAAAACATTTAGGATAATATATTGTTCTTTAAATTGAAACACAAGAACATTATAAGTTTAGATGACTCTTATGGAACATGCATAGACCAAAATTAGTTTTAATATGTTTTAAATTCTACCGGTTTTTCCACTAGTATCTCATGTATCTCATTCCCTATCCCACAATCTTAATAGTATTATTTTAATATTTACTTAGCTATGGTTTGAATTTTCTAAAGCAGTTTTTGACTAGTCCAAGGTTAAGCAAGCTCAATTTCCTAATGATTTCGATATTGAGTAAAGTAACACAAATGATCTAGTTTCCACCTTTTTGTAATATAGGTTTACCACCAAAGCTGAATAGAAATCACTAAACATTGAAAACTTGTAATCAATGTTAAAAGATCTATAAATCTGTCATACAATTTTATTTAAGATTTCTTTTAATTATTTAATTAAACAAATAGAATTTACCTCTCAAATAATTGAAAGGAATACATTTTCTATTAATTAGAACTCCACAAAATTTAGGCTATATAAATAAAGGGTTATAGGGTATGCTTTAGTCATAATAGGTGTTGTGGTCAAGGCTCCATATTATTTAAACTAACAGAAGTTTAGTTTATTATGTTGTTAATAAGAAGAAGAATATCATCCATATTTCATGTAAGACACTACACAAAAAACACTTTGAAGTAAAATTGACATATAATATTCATACAAATATCTTTGTCCATGGACATCTTTAAACTTATGCGATGGTATCATTAGCTACATTTTCCTAAATGTCTCTTGGACCTAATCTTGGTTAAATTTGGATGTTCTTTAATCTTGAGGATAAAGCTTTAAATACTAACTGTGTTAAGACTATCCTACTAATTTGCTTCTTGCAAACAGGCATAATAAAACCTTAAACTAGTTATCAAAATTAGACCCATTTTATATACACAATGAATTACTCGTCATCTTAACTAATTAGGGTTTTTTAAGATTAAACGTTTTAGATATGAATTGTACTAACATTCGGATGAGCTATCACGAACCCTAGGAAAGATACATACCTGGAGAGATAAATTTAAAGACTATATTTGTTGCATGGAATTGTATGGTTTTAGATTAAGTTTAGGAACCAGATTTTATAACTAAAGTAAAAGAAATCCCCATTAATGAGAAAAATCACAACTTAATTACTATTTTGTGTTTAATACAATCATATACTATGCTTCAAGGCTTCTGTAAATAGGTGACCACATTTAAATTTAATATAATTCATAATTCAAATAGCCATACTCGACACTATTGAATACATGCTCAAATTGACTTCGAAGAGATTCAAATTTCATTGATTGTCGTAAAATTACATATAACACAATATTGCACTCCATTTCAATCAGTGCGTTATAAATTAAAGTAGCTACATACCCATTTAAAATTACAATTTACATGATTTACATCTTGTATCCAGAGTTCAACCATTCATGTTTTCCAAAGCTATGTTTCAATAGTCAATGTAAAGTTTAAAACTTTGCTCTGCATATATCTAGGAAACTATATAATCTATTACTACTGCATGTAATAGTTTAGCTATAACTCTCTTATGTCTCAGGCCTCAGTATACCCCTGAGTAGAGTTACAAAGTATGCATAATATACAAAATTTCTCTTTCATATCTATGTGCAAATTTTGAACTTGAACGCTATTGAAATCATTAAAAGACAACATGCATTGTTTTTTTTTTAAAGTGTTCAATAGTAGTCTTCCTCCTTACACTAATTATCCGATGTTATCCAAGGGTTAGAACGGTCATCTAAAATGAAATACAACTAACCCTATAATGCATACATAATTTCCATATTTAATTTAGCATGCATAGATTCAAACATTTTCCAACACAAATCACAATATCCCAACATAATTTAACTCAGCATGCAACATCAAATATTTCCAAAATGTAAGAACTCAATTTTTGTTCACAACCAACTAGACACCTAATAACACATTGGTGCTTAATATTAATATTGCATACAATAGCATATTATTTAAAAAAGGATAATATCGGCCTTGATTCACAACCAACCAGTCACACAACACTCCAATGAATGCATGAAATATAAGCATATCCAATTCACATAGGGTATAATTTTTTTTAGTTTTCTATAATATATATGCTATCCGGGAATGCACACAGAGCACCATTGTAATATTTTTTTTTTTTTACCATGCAAACAAATTTTATTTTCCATTGGTCTTTCCTTAAGATTTTTAAATCAGAATGGGCTTACTATTTTCTCCATGCAAACAACACTTGTTCTTCTTTTGCAATATTTTGTTCTCTTCTCCTATAACTCCTAGCTCTTACTATTTTCTCCATGCAAACAACACTTGTTCTTCTTTTGCAATATTTTGTTCTCTTCTCCTCTAACTCCTAGCTCACCTGCTCTGTTATCTCCTCCAATGCTTGGTTCCTTCTTCGTCGAAAGACACCATGCATACCATTATATGCACTCATTTTTCTCTCTGTGTCCACCATCTAGAGATGGTTTTTCCCCACTCCTCTTCACACACAAAAATTCCTGTCCATTCTAATAAAATGCCTGGTGGAATCCACTTCACCATGTTCAACAACCTTAAAAACTTTCGTAAAAATAATACCGACAATTCCCTATTTTCCTTCTTCAAAGAGTGCCTCAATAATGCTTCTATGGTCTACATACTATTTTATTTTATAATTGTAATATGACATTTTTACCTCCAAAGCATCTATAGAACATTAAGGTTTATTTGGTTCAATGCAATTATCTATTAATATTTATGCAATTAGTATATTTTTTTATAAATAAATAAATATATATGTATATCAATTTTAAATAATTCAATTTTCAAAACACACATGTTGCTTTTAAAAAATTTGAATACTACTACTTATTTTATTTTTTTGTTCTAGATTTATTTCATTAATTTTAAACTATGACTCTTATGCATTGAGCACTTTCATTGCCTTCCAATAATTTAAACTATGGCTCCCATGCATTAAGTATTTTCATTGCCATACAAACAACACAATTCACAAATTATCAAACATCAAACACCCCTCCAAATGCAACTACATGCATTCTACATGGACCGTTGGCGAATGCATCACCTATAGGGTTCTTATCATCTACCTTGACTTACCTTGCACTGGAATAATCCTTTTTACCTGATGAAGAGACCTCTTTCTTTTGAATTGTTCGATTACCTATCTCCTGCAACCACATATACATTAGCAGTATCTCATCCTTACATATAAATTATGCGTATAAGAAAATATATTTTTGGAGGGTTGTTACAAACTCCACAACCTTCCACATTCATCCTCTTTAACATCGAGGCATAATCTAATGAAATTTCAAGCTTATGTTGTTAAAAGAAGAAAAATAATATACATTTTAAATTTTGAACAAGGAGGGGGACACAAAAAAAATTTAGAACCTAGATTAAGTAGGAACAAAAATCAAATGTAAGAGCAACAATTGAATGTTATGCATTAATTTAGTTGTAAAATCTTTGAATAATCTCAAATCATTATTTTCTTATTTTTTCCAAACCTAAAATAATTAATTATCTTTTAGATTGTTAAATAAAAAAATAATTATTAGTTTTTATTTTGTTTCATATGGCTATATTTTTCATTATTGTCTTTGGTTATTTTTTTTCAAGAGATTAAACTTCTCATTTTTAATACCTCTATTTTTTAAGTTATTTATTTTATCATTATATATTTATTAATGTAATTTAATAATTTAAAATTATAAATAACAAATTAAGTATAATAATAATAATAATGTTTTAAAAACTTCAAAATCATATTTAATTTCAAGTATTATTAATTAATATACTCAAAAATATTATTTATATAATATTGTATTTAATTTTAGTTTTAATTAGTTATTAGTGGTTAATTTTTTATGCAATATATTTTAATATTTAATGTTAACTAATATATTAATTTTTTTTATTATAAAAAAAATTATTAATAAATTACAAATCAAGTAACGACAATATAGTGGTTAGGGCTTTGGCTTTTTTTTTTTGAAGATAAATTAATTGTATAATAAATATAAAGACAGGCCTTTATAAAAAGTATTACTCCAAAAACAATTAAAAAACTAATAACAATGATGCGTCTCTACGAGAGATAAATAAATTATATAATAAATATAACAAGAGTTTATAAAAAGTATTACTCCCAAAAAATAATAATAATAATAATAATAATAAGCACGAGTGCATGGTTATGTATAATCAATAAAATAGCAAGCATAAAAATTATACCATCCATACCAGTTTTTGAACCTTCAACTTCTCCATATAAAAATAAATACCCTAACCACTATGCTATATAAAATGATATTATTAAAAGTATATGTATGTATGGATGGTTAATTATATATATTTATTTTTTATATAAAGTCAAAATCTTAACCACTATGCTATATAAAATAATCTTATTATAATCAACTTTACTCTATTACTGATTTTATTGATGATTATATATTATATGTGATGTTATTTATATATCAGGTCCTACTTCCATGTTCTTTATTAAAATAAAAGAAGATATAGTAGTAACTTTTCACATTTGAAAGATGCCCACAAAAATAATATGACGAGATGTTACCCATTCTTATCTATAACCTAAAAAATAAATAAATGTTATCCGAGCGCGCCAATATTTTTTATTTTTTTAAGTGCTTGGCAGCGTCAACGTAGAGCACGTCACACCCATATCAAAGAAAAGCTATTATAATGTATTAAATGTGCAATTTAATATTTTTTTAAGATAATGAGCATGATGATCATCACTTGATTAGGGTCACACTTCAGAAAAGACGCAACTTCGAAGGGTGGCTCTTCGATGATCTTGATGTTCATACTCTTCTTTTACTTTGCTCCAGGAATAGTCCCATAATCTAATTCGTACGAGGATTTTTTAGTTTTTATTTTATTTCATATTATCCTTTTAAATAGGTTAAATTTATAAAAATAAAATAAAAGTTTTATTAACCTAAGTTGGTGAAGAGCTTACGTTAATGTTGGAGATTGTGATTAAAAGAGTAAGATTTAAGTTAGTAAAGAAATCTAAACCAGTATTTGTTTGAGTATAATATTGGATAATATGTTTTTAATATTCTTGATAGAAGGATTGGCAATGTTATTGAGAGACACATCTTCTTAATTATAAGGCCAAAATGGATTAAGAATGGCTATCACTATACTTATCCATGGTTGGAAAACTAAATGTTCATTGGAACTTCTTTTTACCTAAGTATATTTGCATCTGTTGTTTTCACATAGTCTGGTTTTCTTATCTCGAACCCAAACAAGATGTCTTTGCATAGAGTTTAATTTACCAAGGCCTCTCTCTTGGTAAATGACTTATCCACATTGGGGTTCCTAACACACTGTGTCCATTATGTTTGAGACTATCATTAGTCATTCTCTGGTAGAACCCTGAAGGTTCTAGCACAATTTTAATAAAGAAATAATTAAAATATCATCTAAATTAAAATAATCGCTTTTAGATATTAATCGTCTTTTGTATTGGGTTGGGAAATCCCTCCAATGGGTCTAAATAATATATATATCTACCCTAAAGCTACGTTGGTGAAGAGACATGATGGTTCACGTATGAAGAGACGTGATGGTTCACGTTATGAAGGGTTGTGATGGTTCACTTTATAAGTTAATAATATAATAATTAAATGATTAATTATACTAACTAATACTAACTAATAATGTTAGGATTGAGGATCCTAACATGCCACCCTCCTTAAAAAGAGCTTTGTCCTCAAAGGTCAAATTGAGAAGCTTTGTCCTTTGTTTTCCAAGAAGGATTTGTGGAAGTTCTTGGACTCTTTTAATGGCATCCTTTCGTAGGTAGGGATATCGAGAAGGATGAAGCATTAGTGGGGGGTTGCCAAGAACAATAGTAGAATCTTCATTAGGAAAACCATGATGACGATGGGAGGGCAACCCTTGGCATTCCTCAAATACTTCAGAATGATGCATCAAAAGTGATAGTAATGATTTCATATCCTTTTTTGGTTCCTTGGTAGAGCCAACGGAGAAGGAGTGTGTAGTCACTATGCGTTGGTTCTAAATAGGTTTGGTCATATGGTAATAACTCACTATTGGTGAGTAAGGTATGTGTAGGTCTTGTAGAGTACATGCTTGGCTAGCATTGATCACTTTGGGTATGTCTACCTCATCCTTGCTTGGTACATCAATCACTTCTTGCACATCGACCTCATTGTCTTCATTGTGGTGAGTAGGTGCACTGGTCGCTTCGGACACAACTACCTCATTTTCTTGCTCTATGGAGAGACAAGGATCAACTTCCTTCAATAAATACAATGTTAGTGTAGCACATTTATGATGGGGTCCCAATTGTTCATAACAATTATCACAGATTCCTTTTGCTCGTTGTTCCTTCATCTCCTCAAAGCTAAGATGTTTAATTCGTAAAGTTCGGTTAGATTTGAGGGTTGTGTAAGTGCTTTGTGCCCTTCCATTATGCATAGGTTTGGGAGCGATGTAAGTGGTCAATGATTTTTCCATAAGTGGTTTCCCTAATCATTGTTGTGCATTGATTTTATCTTCAGCTAATTTTTCCAATCCATAGGTCTACATCATGGTATAGGGATTGAACCTTGTCACCTCCATTCTAATTTCCTCTTTTAATGCCCTAATGAAGCCATTAATGAGAATTGATTCATCCAATATTGTGTTGTGTTTGGTGATATCATCAAACCAAGTTTGATACTCACACATAGAAGTGATTTGATGAAGATCTTTGAGCAATTCACACATGACTGGGTCCCACATGGCTCTGATACCAAATGGTAGAACCCTGAAGGTTCTAGAACAATTTTAATAAATAAATAATTAAAATATCATTTAAATTAAAAGAATTGCTTTTAGATATAAATCGCCTTTTGTATTGGTTTGGGAAATCCCTCCAATGGCTCTAAATAATATATATTCTTCTTGTTGGATGATTTGATATGGATGGCCAACCTAATATATATATCTACCCTAAAGCTACGTTGGTGAAGAGACATGATGGTTCACGTATGAAGAGACATGATGGTTCACGTTATGAAAGGTTGTGATGGTTCACTTTATAAGTTAATAATATAATAATTAAATGATTAATAATACTAACTAATACTAACTAATAATGTTAGGATTGAGGATCCTAACATTCTCTGTGGGGACAAAAGGTAAAATGTGTCCTCTTCTTCTTCTTCTCTCAACTCAAACTCTAATCCAATACAAATTCAATACACTCCATGCCAATGTTATATAGTTACTCATACACTCACTTCATTGAGGTGGCAACTTAAGCCCACTTATCTAATCGATTGGAGCAATATGAGACTACATACCTATGGTTGGTCAACTTGCTCAATTGAGCTCAAAATTTTGTCAAAGAAAAATATTCAAGGATATTCGTACCTTCCATAATTGGGATATCTCACATTGTTAATGATTTGAGACAACCTTATGTCTCCTCCCTCACATATTGTTGTTGCGTGCTTAAAACCATGATTAACCATTTTCATCCACTGTTAACCCATTCTTGTCATAGTCAACCACCCATCTAGTGTCATATATTTTTGCACTACATCATGTCTACACACACCACAATACAAAAAGAGGTAAATATAGACACCTAAAAATATCACATTATCCCTTGTGTAGTGTTAATGTTTAATTGTTTTGCAAATTGCTTCAAATATCCAATTATTTGGCATGATTACCCTTAAAACATTAATTTACCACCTTACCACATAAGCTCCTTAGTTTTTACATTTATACTAAGGCCTACACATTGATGGATTCTTATCATAGGAGATTCTAGAAGTTATCTACCTTGTTGGCCCTTGGTTTGAAAATATTATGTACATTTGCATTCTTAACATGTGGTTCTACTACAAAGGCTGCAAAGAGGCGAAAGTGATTTCTTAGAGTCTTAGTTGTATCTACGACAACCTTCCTAGATTTTCAAAGTCTTCAAATCCTATTATAGGGTTAAGATTTTAGGAAAATCAATAAAAACATCACCCAAAATATTATCTTTGAGTTCAAAGTCTTTAGATATATTTATAACTGAAAGTACAACCACATAAATCATGAATCACAAGCTCTCTCTTTCTTAATGCAACTATCATGATCCAAAATCTACTAGCTTCTATACCACTTACTGCATATTTAGTAGTGACTTCTCTAAATAACTACTCTCTCTCGCTCCTAAGGGTTAGGTAAATTGCTAGTTGTTTATCTAGTCAAACACTTAGCAATTAGGGACTTGGTTTCAAACCTTGGGGGTACCAATTTGCAAAGGTAGTAGGTTGCTCCTTTGAGTGCACAGCAACTGATAATGACAATACGAACCCAAGCGACAGGTGGTCTCCCCTTCATACAGGGTCAACAACAACAACTTGAAATAAGCTTGTTGAAAACTTTCCTTGTAATTTAAACCAACAAAAAATAACTATTCCCTATCACTTCTCCAATTAACTATTCCCTCTCATTGCCTTAACAATTTCTTTTCAATGTAATAGACAAGTTTATGCTTGATATTAGCTTTATGAAAGACTTGGAAAACATGCATGGGTGATTCAAGGTGAAAAAAAAAGGAAACATTGCATTTAAGTCTCTTTATCCTCTCAATGCCATAGAAAATATCATTCCCCACAAATTCAATTATGCAAAAGTGAGTTCAGTTTTTTTGTTTGTTTAACATATAATTAACATATCTATTTGTTGTGGTGTAGTGGTAAATGCCTTGGGTGTCGGTAAAGGTTGATCTAGGTTTCATTCCCCTTGCTTCCACCTTGTAGATATATGGCTTAGCTGGGAATGTCCTATGTGCTCGTAGAGGCCGACAGGGCTCTGTTATTCGTATGCCCACCTTGTTGATAGGGGTCCAGGCCCCTCTAAAAATCCTACATTTTCCTTAACCAATTTTTATCTGCTTGTTGTGGTGTAGTGGTAAATATCTTGTATGATTGGTAGATTTCGACTCCCCTGTAAAAATCCTATGTTTACATTAAAGAATTTATATCTACTTTTTGTCGTGTAGTGGTAAATGTCTTTGGTGACTGGTAGAGGCTGACCTAGGTTCCATTTCCCCTGCCTTCACCCTACAAATATATGGCTTAGCTGGGAATTTCATATGTTCTGGTAGAGACCGATAAGGCTTCATTCCTCCTATGCCCACATTATTGGTAGGGGTCCAGGCCCCTCTAAAAAATTCTCTTATATTTATCCTAAACAATTTTATCTGCTTGTTTAGTGCAGTTGGTAAAAGTATTTGGTGTTGGTAGAAGCCGACTCAAGTTCCATTCTCTCTACCTCCATATTGCATATATACAGCATAGCTGGGAATGTCCTATGTTTTGGTAGAGGTCGATAAGACTCCATTCCTCCTACATCCACCTTGTTGATAGGGGTCCAAGCCCCTCTAAAAAACATGTGTTTACCCTAAATATTTTATCTGCAAGGATGGTGTAGGCTTTGGATTTTCTTTGGGGAGGTCCAAGGTTCAAATCATTGCATACCTAGAAGGGGATAGCCTGGATGATAGTTATCGAATGATTGTTGATTGGCTAACTTAGTTCGATATCCTACAGGTTCATGATCTCGTGTTTTACCCCTTAAATTTAGGGTTTATAGAGACAACCCATTCATGGAGTTACCCACCCTATGAATAAAAAACCATATAATTAACTTATGCACCTTTGATGTCCATATTTCTAAGTATTGCATTGTTAAAAGGTTGGCTTCTTCTCTTCACATACTAAATAGTTTTTTTTATTTGACATAACTTTTATATGGTCAAACAAATTGAATATTTTTAAGTTTTCTTATAGTCAAGTTAAAATCAATACATGGATGTATTGTTATATATATAATATTTGATTTAATTAGAGGTTAGGTAATGGAAAAATGACAATAAAATTGATAATGATTTTTTTCAACATTTTTTTTATTTTTTTAATGATTATGTTTTTTTAATATTTTTCTCGTTTTGATTTATGTTTTTATTTGGTTTAATTTAAACATATTTCTTTAATCATTTTTTTTTTCATTTTGATCCATGTTTTTACTTGGTTTATTTTAAACATATTATAAGCCTCTTTCAAGGATTCAAATAATTTTTAAAATTTTGTTTTAATATGGATAAATTACAACTAACTAATGGGTAATGATGTGTGTATAACATTGTGGCAAGAATCTATCACTATATGTGTTGATGTGTTATTTTTATCGACTATTTTGATATGAAAATATGTAATATAAAAAACAAAATAAAAAATTATTTTAAACTATGTTTAACGAGGTTTTTCAATGGCCTTGATGTTGTTATGATCCTCATTCACCTTTCTTACCATCATATATAACAACTATGGAGAATGACCTTAGATAAATAGAAACATTTAAATATGGATGCCTAATTTAATATAATCTAAACAATTAGATTAGGGACAACAGATCAAAAAATCTCTTTCATTTTTTAACCATAAACATCAAAAAAAAAAAAAAATCTATAGATTAAAATTTCCATTGATAAAATGTCTATGAGTTATAAAGTAAACATGAATTTTTATATCAGTTTTTAGCATCTTTAAGGATTATCAAAACTAGTAGCATGTTGAAATCATGTCTAGGCTTACTAAGTGAATTCATAATAAAATTAATGAAAATTTGAGATTTTTTCTTGAAATATTGTTATTTATTAAAAAACTAAAAATAAAATTATTCTATTAATATAAAGAAAAAAATTAAGACTAAAACATTTAGGTTAATATATTGCTCTTTAAATTGAAGAACATGAGAATTTTATATGACTCTTATCGAATATCCATAAACCAAACTTAGTTTCGTATATTTTAAAATTCTACTGCCTTTTCACTAGAATCTCATGAGACCACAATTAAATATTATCCATTCATTTTTAGTTGTAAAAACTTTGAATAATCTCAAATCATTATTTTCTTATTTATTCCAAACCTAAAATAGTTAGTTATATTTTAGATTGTTCAATAACAAAATAATTATTAGCTTTTATTTTGCTTCATATGTCTATAGTTTTCTTTATTGTCTTTGTCTCTATAGATAACGTTTTTTTTTCCTTAAAGATTTGTCTTTGTCTCTATAGTTAACGTTTTTTTTCCTAAAAGATTAAACTTTTATTTTTAATACCTGTATTTTTCAAGTTATTTATTTTATCATTATATATTTTAATGTAATTTAATAATTTAATATATAATGCATTAATTATAAATAATAAATTAAATATAATAATAATATGTTTTAAAAACTTCAAAATCATATTTAATTTCAAGTATTATTTAATAATTATACTAAAAAATATTATATATAATATTGTATTTAAGTTACCCAGGTCTTGTAGGTGAGTTGGAGAGGAGAGGGCAATCCTCGAAGGGAGGTCCCAGGTTCGAATCTCCACCCTGCGGTACTCAAAATCCAATTGATAATGTTGGTGCGGGCAGGGCTGGGTGCGACTTCCGGGTGACTTTGATGGTATAGAACCCCTGTGTGTAGTCTCTCAAACCAAGGCGGCCCATAAAGGATTTTTTGCTTAAAAAATATATATATATTGTATTTAAGTTCAGTTTTAATTAGTTATTAATGGTTATTTTTTTAATGTAATATATTTTAATATTTTTTTTATTATATTATATGAGTTAAAATCTCGCTCAATGTCGTCATTATAACTTCCAATTGCAACTCGCTCAATGTCATCACTATAACCTCCATTTGCATCGCTTACACCTTTTACATAGCCGGATTAAACCTTTTAAGTAACCGGTTAAGCTGATACAACACACGAGCTTTAACCTTTTACGTAGCTAGATGTGACACACGTCCACCACTACTATCCAAGGGATTGGAACCCTGGTCTTGGTTCACCATGAACCAAGCCTTGGAACCCATAATATATTTTAATATTTAATATTAACTAACAACCTAATTAATTTATTAATGAATTATAAATCAAGTAAGGTTTTGTGTCCCAAGGTGGTAGAATTTTGACATAAATTAATTGTATAATAAATACAATAACAAGTATAAAAATTATACCATCCATATATTTATTTATTTTGTGATCTAAATCGAAGCCTTAACAACTATACTATATAAAATGATATAATTATCCATTGATGATTTTATATATTATATGTGATGTTATTTATTTATCACTGATTCCAATTCCTGATATACCTCGGGTAACAAATTCGATGATATACCTAAATTCGCAGATGGGTTTCCTATTGTGGATGAGAACGGGGACCTTCTTGTATACGGGATTGCTGGCCAGTAGAGCTCGTTCTGGCTTTGAGAGCCAGCTCTACCCTCTTCACAAATCCGCTTGCCCAGAAACTGAGTAACTTGACTTCCTCCATTGCCGTGATCAGTGTTCTGCGTATATGGTTTTTCATCTGCCCATGGCTTCTGCTCTGGGATTTGTTATATAGCCCGAAATGGACTTGGTCAAGATTTGAGCTTTGGGTCGGCATATTCTAGATTAAATAATGGAGAGTATGGGTGGTGGTGTAGTGTGACCTCTCGATGATGGCGTGGTATTCTGGAGCTTCTGCGTGCGAAGAGATGGAGTTGGAGGTTTTTGAAATTAACCTGAGTGATTCGTTTTAGTCTGGGAAGTATGGCGGGGTGGGTCTTCCTCAGTCTTGGGATTTTGGAAAGGTGTGTTTGGGGTGGTGGGTAGGGTTTTTGGTTCTGTGGAGGTGGGGAAGGAAGCTGCTTCTTTTTCCACGTTCTTTGCCCAGATGGTGATTGGTTTGTCCTTTGGTGAATCGTTTGCTCCGTGCGAAATTAATGCGGATTCTGGTCAAATCCTTATTCAAAATAGCACGGTTTATTGCCTTTTGAGAAAAGGTTCTTGGGATTTGGTAGGTAAATTGTTTGGAGGAAGACCGCCTTTGGATGTGCTTAAGGGTTGGGTCATTTTTCGATGGAAGTCTTGTGGTTCGGATTCTGGTCAAATCCGTATCCAAAATAGCATGGTTTATTGCCTTTTAAGAAAAGGTTCTTGGGATTTGGTGGGTAAATTGTTTGGAGGAAGACCGCCTTTGGATGTGCTTAAGCGTTGGGCCATTTCTCGATGGAAGTCTTGTGGTTCGCTAGACCTTGCCACACTTCCCCGAATTTTTTTTCTGTTTAGGCTCTCTTGCGAGGAGGATTCTTGCAAAATTTTGGAAGGTGGTCCTTTGTTTTATGGGAACTGTGGTCTCTTTCTCAGGAAGTGGGGCCTTGATTTTAACCCAACACTGCAGAGGGTCAATTTGGTCCCGGTTTGGATTCGCCTGCGGGAGTTCCTTACATTCTTATGGCATGAGAGTGTCTTTAGGGCTGTGGCGAGTTCAATCGGTGACTTTGTGTCCTTTGATAAAGTTTCTTTGTTAACAGCTTAGAGGCAATTTGTCAGAATGTGTATCATGGTGGACATTGAGAAGAACCTTCCAAGCTCTATGGAGCTTGTTTCTCATCTGGGAACATGGGTCTGTGAGAATAAGCCACAGGCTTGTAAGCCTTGTGGCCTGGGGGGCCATCATCTGAATTTATGTCCCGAGAAGAAGTCGGTTATTTAACTTGTTCCTTTGGAACCGAAATGAATGGCTAACGTGGACCCCAAATGGATCCCATTCAAGAAGCAGGTGTGGCACAAGAAATCTCAGGGGCCTATGAAAGGTAAAGAAATTGCCTCTTCTCCTTCTTAGTTGAAGAGTGATATTAGGGCTTTTGTTTTCGCTCGTAAGGAGCCAACCCTATTTCTATGCCTCATAATTTGGAGGTGGTCCTCCAAGCTGATCCTTTGGGTCAGAATGTTGTTTTGCCTCTTTCTACTTCCTTTGAATGTTTGGATTTGGTGAGGGAAGAGGATGTTCAAGTGGCTCAGCTTATGGAGTCGTCTTCTCCGGTGGCGATGGAAGAACCTGTTATTAAGCAAATTGAGGAGTTTCCTCCATTATCCCCTATTGATTCAAAGAAGAGCCCAGTGTCTTCTCCCAAGCTGGGTCTTTTCCTTTGGATTTCTTGAAGAAGAGCTTTCAAGTGGGTAAGAATTTGTTGTAGGTTCCTTCTCCAAATGCTTGCAGTGCTAGATTGGTGGATGTTCATTCCTCCCCTAAGTGTAGGGTTGGGCTGGTGTTTGATCGTTCCTTTTCTTCTCTGAGGTTGGATAAGGGATCCCCAGGCCCTATTTCAGAAAGCTTTCAAAAGTCCTGTATTTCCACAAGAATCAAAATAAAAGTGGGTAGGCCAAAGAAGAGTGAGTGCATTTCTATAGCTACCTTTGGTGGTCTTCCCGGTTTGAGTTTGTCAAGAAGAATGAGTTTGAGGTGTCGCAGTAGACAACTCAGTATGGATGCATTTAAAATCTCTCTTTCTCCCATGGGAGTATGAGTTGTGGTGGACAATGTTCCTAGTGTGTTGCTCTTTGTTGTTCTCATTAGTGCTGCAAGGACTAGTTTTATTTCTGGGTTGGTTTTCGATGGGTGGCTTTAGAGCCAGAGTGGTTTTTAGTTTAAAATATTTTGTGCGGGATTTATTTTGTTATCCCCCTTCTATTATCCCCTTCGTATTTTATTTGCTTTAATGATCTTTGGTACTTCAGGTGGGTGAGGTCCATTAATCGATTGGACAGTGTTCTAGAAGCTTCTGTGGATGGGTCCGCCTATTCCTTAATGGGACGAGCGGGCTTTTAAAATTTAAAATTTAATTTTTTTTGCCTTTTCGAGGAAGTGAGGTCTGTAAGGGTTTTCATTTTCTTATTTTGATTTCTCGGCTTCCTCTCGGTTTATCGGGTACCTTGGTTGTGATTGCGGTATTTTCTTGATTGGTGTTGTTGGTGGTTTATCCCTTTGAAGTGGTCGATTGTTAGTTTCCTTTAAAAAATAGTTTATTGGTTATATACATCTTTCTCCTTTTAAAAATTAATGTATAAAATTATAAGATTCCTTTCAAAACCCTCTCTTAATATTAAGAGATAATACTGAATATGAGAAACCTCCACCATCTAACTTAAAAAAAGGAAAAACTTCACACTCACGACGTGACTCTTCATCCAAAATGAATAGATCGCCAGTTTATTTATTTATTAGTCCTTCAACAATTGTTAAGCGCTTGGCAGCATCAACGTAGAGCACGTGACACCCATATCCATGAAAAGTTATTATAATGTGTTAGTTGTGAAATTTACTAATTTTTAAGATATAGATAAGCATGAGGATCATCAGTTGACTAGGGTGACACATTTAAAAAAGACGCAACCCGGACGGTTGTGGCTAAATTTGTGTTCGATGACCTCGATGTTCATACTCTTTCTTTTATTTTTCTCCCTCTCCCTAACCGTTAATTTAAAAAATAAAATAAAAAATATTTAATTTAAAGTTTCAATTTTTTTTTCCTTCCAAGAAATTATCATACTCTTTCTTTTATTTTTCTCCCAGAAATGGTTCCAAATCTCCCTAAGCGTTAATTTAAAAAATAAAATAAAAAATATTTAATTTAAAGTTTTTTCTTTTTTTTCTTGAAATTATTTTATGCATATTGAAGAGAGACTCTATTCTTTTTTTAATTGAGACTAAGGTAGGTCATCTTCATCTTAATTATGACCTTTGATAAGGGTGATCCTCATTTCAACTACTACTTGAATAAGATAAGGGCCAAACACACTGTTATAGATACACCCATCTCATTATACACATCCAAATATACACTCGTCCATGCCGAGTGTTACACATCCAAATATACACTCGTCCATGCCGAGTGTTAACCTTAGACCTTCAAAGAAGAATAAAAATGTGTACAGTATCCCAAAAACTATTTTAAATAATAAAAACAATATAAAATGATTATCTCTTTGTGGTACTTTCAGGGGTTTAAAAGGTTTAAAATAATTGTGACATGGTAATTATAGGGGTGTGACAGATTTTAGGCGAATAACACAGAATACTGAAAAGAAACAACCTACGTAACAACTACTAATTCCACCCTATAAATAAAAATAATAATAAAAATATTAACCCTCATTTATTAATTGTTTTCCCTCTTAAATGTTGATTTTATAAGTTATAAGGAAGTGTAAGAGGCTTATCCTTCATGATATTATTATAATATTTGAACAATATACTATATTACTTATTAAGATTAGAATTTAAAAATTTTCCTCAAAACTCGATTTTAACTATCTAATCACTAAAATTTTAAAAATTAAAAAATATATAATATAATTAAAAAGTAATATATATTATTTTATTAATAAATTAAAAAATACAAATTAAAATTATCATATAATATATTATACTATCTTAGATATATTAAACACTTGCAACGGTTGGTTAGTAGGTTGTTTTAGTTTAAATATTTTAAATGTTTGCAACGGTTGTATTATTAAACACTTGCAACAGTTGGTTAGTCGGATGTTTTAGTTTAAATATTTTAAATGTTTGCAATGGTTGGTTAGTCGGCTATTTTAGTTTAAATATTTTAAATGTTTTTGTTAATGTCAAAATTTTTTTAATAAAAACAAAAAAAATATGTTTACTGCCTGACATTAATGACCTCTTTGTCTCCCACCCTCTGTCTGCCATTGTAGGAACGCCTCTCGAAGTAATTATTTATATATATTAGAATTTAATTTTTTTATTATCAAAACTATTAATCTAATATTAATTAGATAAAATTTTAAAATTATAATATATAGTACAATTATAAAGTAATATATATTATTTAATAAATAAGTTGGGAAGAGCAAGATGGATTGGTAAGACATTGGACACTTACTAAGAAGAGAGCTAGGTTCAAACCTTCAGGGCATTTTCAATTGGTGCAAAGGTAGTAGTGTGACCGGAATCCTTTGAGGGTGTGTTTACTTGATAACATTGGTGCAAGCCATCGGGATCTCTCTCACTCTATGTTGTCTTTATTAAGGCAAGATAAAGGCTATAGTTGTAGCACCATGATTTAATGCTACAATTGGAGGTAGATAGACTTGACATGTGACCAATTGGTAGTTACCAATTCTTCTATGTATATAAATTAATAAAAACATTTTTTTTTATTGAAACTAACAATTATTTTCAATGACAATAAAAGAGTTTACAATAAAAATAAAATATTTTATTGGAATTTGGAAATATCAGGGGCACAAGGCCAGACCACCCGCGCACCAGTGTCTAAAAGGCAAATAAAAAACATAAATAAACATACAAAAATAAAATAGAGTAAAAAACTCTAAACTGTAAGACTGTAACTCTTGGCACCAAGCAGACTTATTGTTCTATCATGCTATATGCTATGTTTGTTCAAAGGCAACATCCAAGTTGACATACAAATTGGTGACACTATGCTATTCAACTGTTTTTGATGCCAGTCCTCAACACATAAGATCAAATATTATGCCTTGATACCACATAACAGGGACAAACAAAGTCCCACACCAAAAAAAAAATAGAAAAAATACAAATTTAAAATGTTATATTAAAGATGAGACATAGGTTTCAAATCAGACACTAAAATATTCAAAAAATGATGTTCATTAGATTGAAACCTAAATGTGATATGAACTTGAGTCTCCCAATAAAAAACCCAAATCCAAACCACTACTTCAACAATTATATATATATATATATATATATATATATATATATATATATATATATATATAATTGTTACTTTCAAAATTAACATATATAACCATTTTAACTAATATTACTTAACTTATGACATTAAATTATTGTGATGGTTTTTGTTTTTATTAAATTAGTTTGTATAATCAATTATTTAAAATAATATTTAAATTATTTTTTTATAACTTACTTATATATTAAACTTTAATCATTTAAAATAAATATAATTTTTGTTAAGTTTGTGGTTAATTCATTATAAAATTAAATACTTAAATGATTATTATGTTTAGGTTTTTTTTAAGTAATACTTGATATTTCTTATACACATTTACTATGGGGATTAAACCAGGTCACACATCATCGATAATACAAATGTTATCTTCATCAGTAAACCACATCACCTTAATGCAGTTAAATGACCTTTATGTTTAAATTATTATTATGGAAAGGAGCTTCAGAACGTGCTTAAAATAACCGTGGTTAAGGATAAGGAGAGAACGTGCTTAAAATAACCGTGGTTAAGGATAAGGAGAGCAAGAAGATTTATAAAAAAGGAGGTAAAGAAGGGGGCGAAAGCCATGGCTCCAGGTTGCTGGAACAGATTTTGGACTACGGGGAAGTCATACGGAGGATGGCCACGATGGAGTTGTGGATCGCTGATGACTCAGAGATTCAAATCCTATTCATTTTTTTTTTTTTGAATATATGTAATTTCCATATCTTCCTTGCTATCTCTGTATGTATGAACGCGTTTTAAAATAAAATAAGCGTTTTTTTAATGTCTCGCTAAGAGAAATATATATTTATCTGCTATCGATATTGACTTTGGTATGTACTTCAATCTCGGCAGGACCATGAACAGCCCACCAATATTGACTTTTTTTTAATGTCTCGTTAATGAATAGCCCAATATTGACTTTGGTATGTATTTCTATGTCGGCAGGACCATGCTCCGTCCTTTTTTTTCAAAATTAATGTTATCATGACATATCAATAATCTGATGCATAGAGGAATATCTCTCAACATGTTCGTCAAAGGCGGTTTTCCTCCACTTTAATATTTATTTATTTATTTTTAAAATATTAATAAACAAGAATTGAAATTAGTTATAAAGGTATGGCATGGTTCAAGGGACGCAATCTTTGGGAACATGGTTCCGGGCTTTAGCTCTTTTTTAAAAGGTTTATTCAAATCTATGTATTGACTGAAAAGATTTCTAACACTAACCAAATCTATATATATATAAAAGATAAAAATTAATAAATTATATTTTAAAATTTTTATTATTATTAATTTTTTTTAATGGGTTAGATGAGATTAAAACTGGTATTAAGTGTATTACATCAAGATTACATGGTGGTATATGTGGAATACAATCCCTAAAGAACAAAAAAAAAATAGATGTGATGATCAACTAGGCTATAGACAAAATCAACCTCACTTGTTATGGCTACCCCTAGATGGTGGACAATAGAGATCAAGGGAGATATTCATGGCTACCCTTAGATGGTGGACAATACAAATAAGGGGAAATATTCTTTCAATCTTGTCTCTTGATGATAGCAACATTTAATGTATTTAGTTTTGTAGTTTATTGTGTTAGGTTATTTTTTTTTTTTTTGGTAATTATTATAATAGATTAACAGTGGGTTTTTATAGAGGATCCCAAAACCTTATATACAAAATCAGCCTTGCTAAATAGTGCTTCATGCCTCTCGGTCGGAAGAATAAACTTGTATGCAGAAAAAAACAAAAAACTGCTAATTGCCCGAGGGCTACAAGTAAGGCACTTTTGCCTGATTATCCTGGAAACCATGGCCATTATAACTGGGAAAACAAAAACTAGCTAGAGAAGCTGGACCATCGAAAAGTAGAAGAAGACAGCCAAGAAAACTACAAAAAATTCTCCCATACCTGGGAAATAACTTTCCACATTTATGCTTCCCTGGAGGCAGAATTCGAAGCATACATGTTGGATAGGATCCAAGAAAAATGAATGGACTAAAACAAATCGTTGAAAATCCTACTGGAAAATTTTTGCCCTGGTCCAAATGGCCACTCCGTTTAGTCTTCTCACATCCAGGATTTCATCCGTATGGTTTGAGGTTCTTCTTACTTCCCTTTCCCTGCTGGAAGGGAGTTTTTGGGATAAGCGCGTCACCCATCAGAGAATCGGAGTCATCCTGAAACAACAACCATTGGGTTCCATTTGCAACATCAGTCGCAGTTTCTTTATCTCTCTTTTCCTTGTTGGGGGGACGACCCTGCTTCCTTTCACTACCAAAATCCACCCCTCGCTTTTGACTCCTCGTAATTCGAGGGCTAATATTACCAGGTGGTAACCTCTTCTTCCCAACAGGTAGTCTTCCAATAACTTTTGTGCCTCGGGAGAGTTTCGATCATAAATTTTGGGTGAATCTTCCTATGTGGTGATAAGGGGGGGCTGTTCCTTTTCCTCCTGTGGTCCTAGTTGGGGGCGCCCACCACACTGCTCGGAGTCCGGATGGGTGGTGATTTCCTCTTCTGGTAAGGAGGATTCGAGATGGTCCCTGGATGGACTTGGAGATTCATGGCCTTTTGCAAAAGGGTGCTTCGTCTGACCTTCACCATGCTCCAGAGGGTTGCAGGGATCTCGCTCCTTCTTCCTCGGCTTTTGGAGAGGACAATTGGACTGAAGATGCCCTTGAGAACTACACTGAGGGCAAAAAGTTGGCCTGTTCTCATAAACAATATCTTGCTTGTGTAGAAAAGTACCCCCAGACCACAGAGTAATGAAGGATGGGAGGTCCATCTCCAAGTCCGCCAAAACATAGAACCGGGCTTGGAAAAATCTAGTTCGAGCTCTGGTGGGAGGGTCTAAAGTAATCAGCTCCTCGATGGACTAAGCAATACCTCTGATTACATTTTCATGCTAGCAGAAAAGGGGAAGACTCGAGAGCCTAACCCATATTGGAGCAATGTTGATATTCTGGGTATCGGGGTTAAAGTCCAAACCCCACTTCCTTAGAAAGACTCCTACGGCCCAAGAACCAAGGCCCTACAGCCAGGATTTTACAGTAGTCCTCCTTGTTGCTCAGCCTAATCACGAAAAAACCTCGGGTTAGGGCAGCCAACTCTAAGTGACCAGAGGTCTACCATTTGCCAAACGCCCACTTGCGAATGGTCTCCATGTCGGGACGACCACCAATAAACTTATCGATGAGGGTAAATTTTTCGAAATCCACAAAGCTTGAGAGAATTTCCGTCGGGATGTCCAACTCGTCCCCGGACGAAAATAACTCCTTGGAGAAGAGCCCGTTTAGGGTTTCAGAGGCCGCTGCTAAAGCATATGACTTTCGAGGTCCATCTCCCCATTTGTCTGGTGGATCCTTACCGCGACTTGGCAAGGACTCCTCGGCGTCCCCAGACTCTGTTTGCCCTCCCTCCACCCTGCCGAGCCCCTGGTTCGACCTGCCGATGCTCCCGTGCTCTCCCAGAACAGCCTTCTCGCCCACCGTCATCCCCACCCTCCCAAGAAACCCTAATTTCATCACTCCCTCACCCTCAAGGTTACATGCATCATGTCCTTTTAAGAGTGTTTTTGAGTTTTAAAATAAATTTTATTAAGTGTATTAGGTTATTTTTATTACATATGGATTACTATAATATATTAGTTGATAGAAAATGTAGCATTACATCATATGAAGATAAGGGGAGATTTTCAGGCTAACCTTAGATGGTGGACAATACAAATAAGGGGAGATCTTCTTCAATCCTATCTATCGATGATAACAACATTAGATGTATTTAGTTTTATGGTTTATTGTATTAATTTATTTCTATTACATATAAATTATTATAATAAAAAATATAACATTACATCATATATTAAATCTATATATATATATATATATATATAACACATTTAATTCCTAAATAGTTGCCCATAAATCTCGTTTCACATAACTCATATTTGTCTTTTCACTCTTATAAACACGCACCAACACACGTTTTTTATGCTCACACTACCTCATATTACCTACCCTTGGAAAAGGAAGGATATTTTATTTGACTGCTAGTAAAACATGCAGACTTGAATAACAGACTTGTTCTTAAAACCAACACGCTTGTCCATGCTCCATCAATTTATCAGCATCAGGACGCGTTGACTTAACCACCTCGTTAGTCTGCAAATTCTGCATCCATCTGTGCAAGCATGGGCACTTATCACTCTCAGGCATCTTTAAACCCAGCAGCTTTTGCATCGGACCGAACCACGCCATAGAAGGAGCGAAAAACACATCCATGTATTTCAAGGTTTTCCCATCGTAGAGAAGCCCTCTCTCCTCCAGCACTGCCAGTCCCTCCTCCATAGTTATTCCCATTTGGGCATACTCCTCTTTCATCTTCTTCATCATGCTCACTTTTTCTTCCGCGCTCTTCAACTTAACAGTGTAAAGCTGACCCAATACCTCACCACACTGCAAAACCAAATAACCAATGATTTCAGTGCTAACCCCAGCAGAGTAATAATTTATTGCAGAATAGCGGTAGATGTTGTTTTCCATACCTTTTTGTCGAGGAAGTCCGACCAGAAGAGCACGGGATAACGGTCATATGGATCCTTGGGTAACAAGCGAGGCGAAGTAGGCCACGCTTCGTCTATGTATTCGATGATATACCTAGATTCGCAGATGGATTTCCTATTGTGGATGAGGACGGGGACCTTCTTGTATACGGGATTACTGGCCAGTAAAAGCTCGCTTTTATTACGAAGGTTTTCTTCAATGTATTGGAAGGGGATGCCCTTGGCTTTGAGAGCCAACTCTACCCGCTTCCCGAATGAGCTTGCCCAGAAACTGAGTAACTTGACTTCCTCCATTGCAGTCATCAGTGTTCTGTGGATATGATTTTTCATGTGCCCATGGCTTCAACTCTGAGATTTGTAATATAGCCCGCTCGGAAATGAACTTGGTCAAGACTTTGAACTTCGGGTCAGCTAATTGAAGATTAAATAATTCAAAGTAAGGTTCGTTGCCTTGCAACGCACGGAAACATCTACCATCGCATTCAAAAACGGGAGAAACGTCACGCAGCTTAGGTGAGTGTTCATTTGACCGCCAAAAGAGCACTTCGGTTTAGAGTATTGTTTTTGATATCATGGGAATTAATGATATCCATTCATTTTTAACAATTAGTCAAACATTTTCAATTCACACTATTATTTTTTTTATTGGTATGCTTTTCTTATTAGCATGCTTTGAAATTTAAATCTTCTAGATTACTATCTTTGCTTTTATTGGCATGCCCTGAACCTAATTCTCCTCTTGGTAAATACCAAAGTCTTGCCAGTCTATTTAATCCTTGAAAACTTGTTGTTGTTATTGTCATCAAACTCAGCGGACTCAAGTCAAACTACTACCTTTGCTCTTATTGGCATACCCTGAACTTAAGTCTCCTAAACTACTTGTTGGAGCTTAACTAAATTCTATTATTAGCGTGTTTTTCTATTTTCACGAGGCAATATTCCTTGTGAATATCTTCAGTTATAATAGGTAATATTTAGGTTGTTTGGTGTGATGTTGAGAACATTTGATTCTCATATATTTGTCTTTTACATACTTGGGAGATTCGTCAGTTACATTCCCAAGCTATATATTGTAATCACTTATCATGAATTAATCAGTTTAGACTAATTTTGGCTCACATTTGGTATCAGATTCAGGTTTGAGAGAAACTTTTCTAGTTTATTTATTTATTTATTTTTTATGCTATTTCAGGACAGCAACGACGCATCCTCCTCTTCCAAAGTTGGACGTTCCTCCACTTCCGCGTATTTCAACCATCCCCTACCCCTTTCTCTGTTAAATTTTTCATCTCGATATTTCTTGTTGTAATCAGAGTATCTATCCCTCTCTTTGTCTCTACCATTTTCATCCCTACTTCTCTGTGACCTCTTGTTTTCTTCCCGACCTCCACGGAATTTTCCCTCTCATCTAAGTGCCGCCTTTGACGACCTGACATTTTGTGTCATCTGCCGTAATCCTTCCCGCCTCTAATTTTTTTCCTAGAAACCCTAGCATCGTCGTCGTCAACAGACGGACTTCAATCATACTTTTTGTTGCCTCTTCTTTGGTGTCCATGGTCATCGGCAGATTGGTTCAGTGCTTCTACCTCTACACTCCACCAGCCATTAACAACCTTGACATGACGAAAAATCCTGGACAGATCACCCTCCAAATTGTAAATCATTCTTGAATTGTATTGAAGCCCCGCTCCTTGGAGAAACCATAATCATGGGAATCCTATTCTGTTGCTTCATTATTCTATATGAAGATTTTAAGTTTGCCAAATATGGTAAAGACTTAGTATTGATAGCTGCTTCGTCCGTACATTCAAAAGGAGTCCTTTTATTATTTATTTTATTTTATTGTAACCCAAGCACATGAGTTTCCCAAATTTGGTAATGTCTTAGTATTATTGTTAAAAAAAATAAAAAATAAAATAAAATAAAAAGAAGAAAAGAAAAAAAAAAAACTGATGTTCTTTTTCACATTAGTTTAAGCATCAAGTATTGATTTAGTAGATATGATATTATTTTTGGAATTTTTAGAATATAGTGGAAGTAATTATTTTGTTTTCAAAAAAAAAAAATGATGTGCACATTAGCATGTGCTTCTGTGATCATTGGAATTCAACGATGTCTACTACATTTGAAGAACAATAATTGGGATTGAAAGTCCACCAGCGAGTAAGGAAAGAGCTGCACCATTTATTTGTAAAAATGGCAAATGGCAACATTAATGTCCCAATCCCATAATTTAGAGGAGACAACTATGACTACTGGTCAATCAAGATGAAGCACTTGCTCATTAGCAAAGGTTCTTGGGAGATTGCAGAGGATGGCTACATAGAGCCAACCGATTGGAGTAGTGTTCCAGTTGTCGATAGACAAGCAACAAGATATTCACAAAAGAAGAATAGTCTTGCAATATTCTACTTGCAAACAACCTTGGATGAGAGTATTTTCCCAAGGATTGCAAGTTGTGCATCAGCCAAAGATGCATGGCAAGCTCTAAAAGAGAGCTATGAAGGCAAAATTCAAGTCAAGCAAGTGAGATTGCAAACTCTAAAAATGGAATTTCAGAATATCAGGATGAAGGAAAATGAAAAGGTTGAAGACTATTGCATGAGAGCCAAAGCATGTGTTAACAAAATGAAGACTCTTGGTGAAGAAGTGAATAATGAAGTCATTGTAAAAAAAGTGTTGAGGACACTTTTACCCAAATAGAACCAAGTATCCATTGTAATTGAGGAGAGTAAGGACTTGACTACTCTCACATATGATTAGCTCATGGGTTCCTTAATGTCCCACGAGGTGAGATTCTCTTCCACTCCAAATGTTGGGGGAATTGAAGAAAAAGCATTTTCATCCAAAGAAGGTGAATCTAATTCAAAAGGAAGAGGCCAAGGAAGAGGCCAATGGAGAGGAAGAGGTAGATCTTCTTCAAGAGGTAGAGGTAGTTTTTCTCCAAGAAGAGGAAGAGGTGGCTTCCAAGAAAGAGGAAGATATGGCTCTCACGAAAGAGGAAGAAGTAGCTATCAAGGAAGAAGTAACAAGAAATGTTACTATTGTAACAAGTATGGGCACTTTAAAAATTATTGTAGATTGAAAGCATCACATGGAGGAAGAAGCAATAATGCACACTATGGTGAGGAGGAAGACTCATCAATTTTATTTTTGTCATATGGTAATTCTGATCAAAATATGACTGAGACATTGATTCTTGATACTGGATGTTCCAATCACATGATCGGTAAGAATGCTATCTACAATTAACAATTCCTACAAGTCCAAGATCAAGCTTGGAGATGACAAAGCATTGCAATTTGAAGGCAAAGGAACCATGGAAGTACACACTAATGAAGGTAAGAAGAAAGTGATTGATATTTACTACACTCCAAATTTAAAACATAATTTGTTGAGTGTTGGGCAAATCATGGAAAATAATTTTAAGCTTGTGTTTGAAAACAATAAGTGTGAGATTTTTGATAAGAATCATGGGCATAAGCACGTCACTACTATTCCCATGACCAAGAATAGATTGTTTCCTCTAAAATTTGGAGAAGAAAATAATGATTTTGCATGTGCAACTATTGATAGCAAAAGTGGGCTATGGCACTTAAGATTTGCCCATGTAAATTTTTCTAGTTTGAGGAAAATGGTTTCTCAAGAGATGGTATATGGGCTACCTAAAATTGATGACAAAAAGGTGTGTGTGAAGGATGTGCTTTGGGAAAGCACTCAAGGATGAATTTTCCAAAAGGCAAAGCATGGAGAGCCACTTATCCCCTTCAATTGGTGCATTTTGATATTTGTGGGCCAATGCAGACTCAAAGTATTGCTAAGAATTCATATTTTGTCACCTTCATAGATGATTTTTCAAGAATGTGTTGGGTTTATCTTTTGAAGACAATGGATGAGGCATTTGATTGTTTTAAAGATTTTAAAAATCATTTTGAAAATCAAAGTGGGCACTATGTAAAATGTTTAAGGACTGATAGGGGAGGATAATTTTGTTCAAATGAATTTCTTCAATTTTATAAAGATTGTGGTGTTAGAAGGCAACTCACAGCTGCTTACACACCACAACAAAATGGTGTGACTGAGTGTAAAATAGAATAGGGGTAAATATGGCAAGAAGCATTCTACAAACAAAGACGTTAACTAATATGTATTAGGCTGATGTGGTAAGGACTTTCGTTTATATTTTGAATATGAGTCCTACTTCTAGCTTGGATGGTATCACTCCATATGAGGCATGGTATGGAAGAAAACCAACTGTAAGTCATTTCAGAGTTTTTGGTCACTTGGCTTATGCACATGTTCCTTATGAAAAAAGGAAGAAGTTAGATCCCAAAAGTGAAGCATGCATATTCCTTGGGTATTGTGAAAATGCCAAAGCATATAGGCTCTTTAATCCAAAGACACACAAGGTTTTCATTTCTCGAGATGTGATTTTTGATGAAGGGAGAGTTTATGGTCATCAAAAAGGCCATATTGAGAAGTCAAAATCTGTTTTGACTGGTGGTATTATTGATGATGATGAGCATCCCACTAATGTTTTAGTTCCAAGTACTCCTAATCCACCAAGCAGCCCCTCATCTAGCTCTCCAACAAGAAACCCTTCATCTAGTTCTCTACCAAGCAACCCCTCATCTAGTTCTTCAGTTTCAAGCGTAAGTTCAAGTCCACCAAGGAAGGTAAGAAGCTTAAGTGACATTTATCAAAGGAGTACTATTCAAACAAATGAAGATTTCACACTATTGAGTGAAGATTCTCCAAGTAATGTGTTGAAAAGTAAAAAGATCCAACAAAACCATCCATCCTCTCAAATGTTAGATACAAATTTTCAAAGAAGAGTTACAAGAAGTCAAGCACAAGAGGTAGATCAAGTGGTGAAAAGACTTGAAAACTTGCATATGTATGGTGATGAAAATGATGGTAATCCCAAAGGTGATGTTGTGAATTATGCCTTAATGTCTCTTGTTGATTTAGAACCATCTTGTTATGAACAAGCATGTACTAATGATGTATGGATGAAGACAATGAAAGAAAAAATTAACTCCATCGAGAAGAATAATACTTGGGAGCTAGTTGAGCTTCCAAAAGGCAAGAAAGTTGTGGGCTCTAAATGGGTCTACAAAATAAAATATAATTTTGATGGAAGTGTGGAGAGACACAAAGCAAGACTTGTGTCCAAGGGGTTCACACAAAGGTATGACATTGATTATGAGGAGACTTTTTCTCCAGTTGCAAGACAAGAAACAGTGAGGATGGTTCTTTCTATTGCTACTCATAAAAGCTGGAATGTAAATCACTTGGATGTAAAAAGTGCTTTTTTGAATGGATTCTTGGATGAGGAGGTTTATGTGCAACAACCTCAAGGATTTATAGTTCAATGTAAGGAGAATATTGTGTACATGTTGAAGGAGGCCTTGTATGGTCTTAAGCAAGCTCCAAGATCTTGGTATTCAAGAATTGATGGGTACTTCCGTCAATATGGTTTTGTGAGAAGCAAGAGTGAGCTAACCTTATACTATAAAAAATAAGGTAATGAAATTCTCCTTGTTTGTTTATATATTGAAACTTTAATCATTTAAAATAAATATAATTTTTGTTAAGTTTGTGGTTAATTCATTATAAAATTAAATACTTAAATGATTATTATGTTTAGGTTTTTTTTGAAGTAATACTTAATATTTCTTATACACATTTACTGTGGGGATTAAACCAAGTCACACATCACCGATAATACAAATGATAATACAAATGTTATCTTTATCAGTAAACCACACATGTAGTTAAATGACCTTTATGTTTAAATTATTATTATGGAAAGGAGCTTCAGAACGTGCTTATGTTTAAATTATTATTATGGAAAGGAGCTTCAGAACGTGCTTAAAATAACCGTGGTTAAGGATAAGGAGAGCAAGAAGATTTATGAAAAAGGAGGTAAAGAAGGGGGCGAAAGCCATGGCTCCAGGTTGCTGGAACAGATTTTGGACTACGGGGAAGTCATATGGAGGATGGCCACGATGGAGTTGTGTAGCGCTGATGACTCAGAGTCATATTTTTTTTTTAATATATGTAATTTCCATATCTTCCTTGCTATCTCTGTATGTATGAACGCGTTTTAAAATAAAATAAGCGTTTTTTTAATGTCTCGCTAAGAGAAATATATGTTTATCTGCTATCGATATTGACTTTGGTATGTACTTCAATCTCGGCAGGACCATGAACAGCCCGCCAATATTGACTTTTTTTAATGTCTCGTTAATGAATAGCCCAATATTGACTTTGGTATGTATTTCTATGTCGGCAGGACCATGCTCCGTCCTTTTTTTTCAAAATTAATGTTATCATGACATATCAATAATCTGAAGCATAGAGGAATATCTCTCAACATGTTCGTCAAAGGCGGTTTTCCAGAATTTCCTCCACTTTAATATATATTTATTTATTTTTAAAATATTAATAGACAAGAATTGAAATTAGTTATAAAGGTATGGCATGGTTCAGGGGACGCAATCTTTGGAAACATGGTTCCTGGCTTTAGCTCTTTTTCAGAAGGTTTATTCAAATTTATGTATTGGCTGTAAGGATTTCTAACACTAACCAAATAAATAAATAAATAAATATATATATATATATATATATATATATATATATATATATATATATATATAAAAGATAAAAATTAATAAATTATATTTTATTATTATTAATTTTTTTGAATGGGTTAGATGAGATTAAAACTGATATTAAGTGTATTACATCAAGATTACATGGTGGTATATGTGGAATACAATTCCTAAAGAACAAAAAAAAATTAGATGTGATGATCAACTAGGCTATAGACAAAATCAACCTCATGGTGGTATATGTGGAATACAATTCCTAAAGAACAAAAAAAAATTAGATGTGATGATCAACTAGGCTATAGACAAAATCAACCTCACTTGTTACGGCTACCCCTAAATAATGTACAATACAAATCTCATTTCACATAACTCATATAACACATTTAAAATGGTGGACAACACAAATCTCGTTTCACAATACAATTAAATCTATATATATATATATATATATATATATATATATATATATATATAACACATTTAATTCCTAAATAGCTGCCCATAGATCTCGTTTCACATAACTCATATTTGTCTTTTCACTCTTATAAACACGCACCAACACACGTTTTTTATGCTCACACTACCTCATACTACCTACCCTTGTAAAAGGAAGGAGATTTAATTTGACTGCTAGTAAAACATGCTAATTTTTATCAAACTACACGATTTGAATAACAGACTTGTTCTTAAAGCCAACACGCTTGTCCATGCTCCATCAATTTATCAGCATCAGGAAGCGTTGACTTAACCACCTCGTTAGTCTGCAAATTCTGCATCCATCTGTGCAAGCATGGGCACTTATCACTCTCAGGCATCTTTAAACCCAGCAGCTTTTGCATCGGACCGAACCACGCCATAGAAGGAGCGAAAAACACATCCATGTATTTCAAGGTTTTCCCATCGTAGAGAAGCCCTCTCTCCTCCAGCACTGCCAGTCCCTCCTCCATAGTTATTCCCATTTGGGCATACTCCTCTTTCATCTTCTTCATCATGCTCACTTTTTCTTCCGCGCTCTTCAACTTAACAGTGTAAAGCTGACCCAAAACCTCACCACACTGCAAAACCAAATAACCAATGATTTCAGTGCTAACCCCAGCAGAGTAATAATTTATTGCAGAATAGCGGTAGATGTTGTTTTCCATACCTTTTTGTCGAGGAAGTCCGACCAGAAGAGCACGAGATAACGGTCATATGGATCCTTGGGTAACAAGCGAGGCGAAGTAGGCCACGCTTCGTCTATGTATTCGATGATATACCTAGATTCGCAGATGGATTTCCTATTGTGGATGAGGACGGGGACCTTCTTGTATACGGGATTGCTGGCCAGTAAAAGCTCGCTTTTATTACGAAGGTTTTCTTCAATGTATTGGAAGGGGATGCCCTTGGCTTTGAGAGCCAACTCTACCCGCTTCCCGAATGAGCTTGCCCAGAAACTGAGTAACTTGACTTCCTCCATTGCAGTCATCAGTGTTCTGTGGATATGATTTTTCATGTGCCCATGGCTTCAACTCTGAGATTTGTAATATAGCCCGCTCGGAAATGAACTTGGTCAAGACTTTGAACTTCAGGTCAGCTAATTGAAGATTAAATAATTCAAAGTAAGGTTCGTTGCCTTGCAACGCACGGAAACATCTACCATCGCATTCAAAAACGGGAGAAACGTCACGCAGCTTAGGTGAGTGTTCATTTGACCGCCAAAAGAGCACTTCGGTTTAGAGTATTGTTTTTGATATCATGGGAATTAATGATATCCATTCATTTTTAACAATTAATATTATTTTTTATTGGTATGTTTTTCTTATTGGTATGTTTTGAACCTAAGTCTCCTAGATTACTACTTTTGCTTTTATTGACATACTTTGAACTTAATTTTCCTCTTAGTAAATATCAAAGTCTTACCCTCGAAAACTTGTTGTTATGGTCAGCAGACTCAAGTCAAACTATTACCTTTGCTCTTAGTGGTATACCCTGAACTTAAGTCTTCTAAACTACTATCTTTATACTTATTGACATAAACCTTTGATACCAATCCACTAATCTTTGAAAATCTATTATTATTAAATAGTGAAGTCCTTGTCAGCATTAACGGAGATCACGTCACACCCATTATTCAATAGTGAAGTCCTTGGCAGCATTAACGGACATCACGTCACACCCATATCAAGGAAAAGCTATTATAATCTGTTAAATGTGCAATTTACTATTTTTTAAGATACGGATAAGCACCGGGGTCATCAATTCATTAGGGTAACACAATAAAAAAAAGACTGCAACTCCAACGGGTGTGGCTAAATTTGTCTTCGATGATCATGATGTTCATACCGTTTCTTTTACGTTTCTCCCAAATTTGTTTTCGATGATCATGATCTTCATAACGTTTCTTTTACGTTTCTCCCAAATTTGTCTTTTACAGTTCTCCTCGAAATGGTCCGAGAATCTAATTCATGTTAGGACTTTTTATATATATTATTTTCATATCATCCCTTTAAATACGGTAAAATGAAAGTAAAAAAATCTTCACGAACAAGATTTATGCAAATGGTGGAGGGAGCTATTCATTTTAGGTAATTAAAAATAATAATTAGAAAGTGGTTTAGTAGGGAAGATAGTGTTTTTCTTATAATATATTGGTTTTATTAAGTATCAACAACTTTTTATTAAATCATTTTACAAATTACATGTGTATTTATATTATATAATTAATTTTAAAATAAATTATATAGTGTAAATAGATTCTATTGTATTACATCTTAATTTTATAGTATGATATTTTTTCATGATACTGATAAAAGTGTATAAAAATTTAAGCTTTAATATTTACCTTAAAATACGATAAAACTTTTAATATTCTATTACACATAAAGAAAGGTGATATAGGATAGGCCTGGCATATGGAATCATGATTTCATATAGGTGAAGTTTTTTATAATCTACGAGGGTTTTGAAGGCAATCGTATGAGGGTTTCACTTATGGGTTGAGAATAGGTGACAATAGAGGCTATTTTTCAAGGCCTACAGACCCTAGCAACTAGTTTATTTTTTGTTGTTTTTTCCCTAGATAAACATTGAATACGTTATAGGAGACCTATAATAGGTTAGGAATCTGCTATTCAGCAAATTTTTATGCTATAGACTTGATTGAAAACTACTCCCAATTTGTTATCCAAGGAAAAAATAAAAATCACACCTTTCTTCTAAGTCCAAGGCATGAATTAAAGAGACCTAGAAACAAGTTTCAAGTTGCAGATCAAATAAGAGAAGCCTCTTTAGGAAAAGAAAAAATGGTTTAACACTCGAAAAATACCAATGCTAAGGAACACCTCCAAAATAGATCCATTAGGGAAACCCCTTTCAAAGGTAAGGATATTGAAAATTTGATCCTAAAATAAATTTTAGGGATGCCCTCTATGGTGGATAGTCCTAGACTAATGCTAACATTAATCTTAAGTCTCCTTGTAGACCTTTAAGAATGCCTAATATGGATCCTAGAAAACCTGAGTTAGGATGTCTAAGAGCAGCAAATGGAACCCCAATTATTAAGCTAAAAATGGGTGAAATTAAGGATGGCATAGAAGATCTAGAGAGAAGAGGATGAATTTATTATTTCTTGGGTTTACGTTCGAGACTATATACTTTCGAAGTTTAGGCTGCAAAATACTGGAAAACACAAGGTGAGGCACAAATATTTTTTTATCCTAATGATTTTTTCTTGTTATTTTTGCTAATGATGAAGATAGAGATAAAATATTTCAAGGGGGTCTCTAGTTCTTTGGAAGAGGAGGGCTTTTCATGAAGCCTTAGCACACTAAATTTAAATCTAAATATGAGATGCCTTCTATAGAACTTGTTTGGGTTAGACTCTTTGGACTCTTAGTTGAATTTTGGAATCTGATTGAACTTTCTACAATTGAAAAATCTCTTGGAACTTTCATGATGATTGTTGACTATACACACAAATTTGAACACATTATTTACACTTGAATTTGTGTCTTAATGTATTTCAACCAATCCCTTCCATAAAAGATCTCATTTCAATTTAGGGAGGATACTTGGGAGTAGGTTGTGGACTATGAGAACATTCCTTTCAATTGCAGAATATACAATGAATAGGGTTATTTGGCTAGTGTATGTCCAAATATGATTCTAGATCAAAAGAAAGAGGACACAAACTTAGAAGGTTTCCAAATGCCTAAGAATAAGAACACAAAAAAACCAGTTATGAAGGATCAAGTGATGTTGTCAACTAATATGTTTGGAATTATTTCCACAAATAACCTCCTAGGTGAGGAAGAGGACAATGGAGATAACAATATTAGAAATGCAATTTAAATATGTGGGGAAGTACTCAGAGATAAACCAAGAAATCAAAGGTTTTCAACAAAAAAATAAGGGAGAAAACATAGACAAGAAGAACAATCTTTTAAATGCTAAAAATTCAAATAATTTAGACCCCAAGATAGACTTTGTTAAACCTTCCAATAATTCTTAGGCTACACACATATATAATTTAGGGTTAGAAGCTATAAAATATTCAATTGGGATAAGACAAGAAATAGAAAAATAAGGAAGATGGACACTAACCAAAATGTAGGTTGTAAGACAAATCAACGTCATATGGTAAAAGAATATGAAAATCTTGTAGAGGAAGGTAAGATTAATGACCTTAGAAACATATTTAGCTTCATTATTAATGAATATCATCACTTGGAATATTAGAGGACTCAAAGGGAGTCTTTCAAAACAACATGATAAAAAATGATTCAAACAAACCAACCAGATCTAGTTTTCCTTCAAGAAATAAATATGTCTATAGAGAAAATGGAGTCAATTGCAAGTAAGATATGGTTGACTAGAAAAATGGATTTCCTTAGCTCCCATAGGGCTTTTAATGGTATTGTTTGCCTCTAGAACCCAAAACAAAGCATTATTCACCATATGGTTGGTAATGTGGGTGTATTGGTTGTGGTTACACAAAGTAGATAATCTAATCAAATTATGATTTGCTTGACTATTTACACTCCAATTACTTTGGAGAAAATCAGAGACAATGCAAGGATATAACTTATATTATCTCCCATTTTTCTAAATCTTGGGTCTTGATCAAACAAGACTTCAATACCATCATTTCTTTAGATCAAAAGAGGAGGGAAATAAGAATTTGGATGGAAGCTAGATCTCATGAATGAATATATAACAAAATTTCATCTTGTGGACATCCAACCATATAATGGCCTCATGACTTGGTCTAACAGAAGGTGAAAAATCATGGAAATATTGGATAGATTCTTGTTTTTGACAATTTATTAATCTATAGGCACATTCCTAGGGTGAAAAATCTTAATAATGGTGATTCATATCATTATCCAATCATGGTTGAAATGTGAAAATCCAAGGTCAGTTTTTCACCCTTCCAATTTCAGTTAATGTGGCCCAGAGATAGTTGCTTTAGACCTCGAGTGTGGCAATGGTGGAAGGAAGGTAAAACACGATATAGAACTAAGATGTTTTATTTTACCAAAAGGTTATAATACATCAAATCCAAAATCAATATTTAGAATTGGAAGGAGTTTGGAGACATCAAGTGATTGCTTGGCTTGAAGAGTTGAATGATCAAATCTGTTTATATGACATCGCTAAGAGTAGAAGTATCGATAAAATTAGACTCACAACATAGTTGGAGAAATGGGAAAAAAGAGAGGAGCTTTTATGGAAGCAAAAATCTAGAATCCAATGGCTCAAATAAGGCGATCAAAGCACAAAATTTTTTAATGATGACCCCAGTTATACTCTAAATCTTACTTAATCAAGGCACATTAAGATATAATATATTTTTTAATGATATAAAATTAAAATTGAAATTTGTATTGATAAACAAGGACAACCAATAACTTTAAAAGAAAAGAAAACAAAAAAAATTTAAAATATTGTATAATTTATAACAAACTTATAAACCTTTAAAACATATTAATGTGAATATTTTAAAATTATTTTTTTATATGAGAAGTATAACGAAAAATATTGCATGAATAGTAATAACATAAATGAGCATTCCAAAACTGACTCATGATATTCTAATAAATAACTTTACCTTTGTTCCAAATTTTTTTAGACATTATTTATATATTCTATGTATAATTTTATCCATATAATGATGTACTTTATCATAGTTATTGCCTTTATTTATAATTATTTTGTATTATTGTTTAAAATTAAAATTTTAAATTAATTTTAAATTATTTATTTATATATATTTTTATTGAGGTTAGTGTAAGAAACATTTACTAACGATGTTCAGAGTTGACCATCCCAACCATGACCTTTAATAAGAGTGGGAGTTGAGCTTATCAATAGCAGCTAAACGTGTCTAGCTTCAAGTACGGGCTTACAAAGTGGTAGTAGAAGTTTGCCAACCCAAGAAGCTACCTACACCTCGAACATTATTTGGCTCCTTCCAATCACGTATCGTTTCTAGCTTAGTAGGATCTAGCCGAACTATGCCTTGCCCCAACACATGGTCGAAGAAGTTCATCTTAGTTTGGGCGAAGGAACACTTTTCATTTTTAACATATAGATCATGTTCCTGCAGTAGCTTGAACACCTTCGCCAAATGCCTCTTGTGATCTTCCACGTTCCATGAATACACCATAATGTCAAAAGAGGGACAACCACACATTTGTTCAACAGAGGATGGAAAACATTGTTCATCAAAGTGCAGAATGTGGCCAAGGTATTGCAGAGACCAAACAACATAACCATGAACTCGAAGGAACCATACCTGGTTACACATGTCATATTTTCTTCATCCCTAGGTGCCATCGCACTTGATATTAACCTGAACATAAATCAAGATTGGAGAACACCTGTGCACCTTAAAAATGGTCAAAGTAATCATCAATCTGGAGGAGTAGGTACTTGTTCTTGATTGTCTACTTGTTCAAAGAACGATAATATACATAAAGTCACAATGAACAATTCACCTTACACAAAAAAAAAAACTAGGGATCAATAAGGTGAACGTGAGGGTCTAAAGTACCCAGCTTCGAGCAACTCTTCTAGTTGCTTCTTCAACTCCAACATTTTAGGTCTTCTTAGCCTATAAGGTGCCCTTACCAATGGGGCAGCACTAAGAACCAACTCAATGTGATAGTCGATGGCTCTCCACGATGGCAAATAGAGTGGAAACTCCTTTGGCACGTGGTCCTCAAACTTGCAAAACACCTTTTTTACTTTAGGTGGGATAGGAACCTTGGGTATTTTATACTCCCATCCCCCTAGAAACACAACCAAAAACATTGGCTCTTTACCCTTCTTGTGATCGGTCTTTCTTAGATACATTATCGTCTACTTTGACCAAACATAATGCGCAATACTTGGATGCACAGGTTCAAAAATGAACATGCAGTCGAGATGGGGTATGATCGTAACCTTTGCTCCTTTGATGAAATCCTGGCATAACACTAGGTCAAATTCATCTAGGGGGAAACCAAACACCTCAAACCACCTTTCCATTCATAAACTTGGCCTCGAACATCTTTGACTATCCTACAAGAATTTTGCATAGGAGTGTTCACATACTTAAGTTCAAAGCCTCCGCCCTTATACTTTACCCCAAGTCAGTTGGTGAAGTGAACGTTCATGAAGTTGTGCGTTGATCCACAATCGACTAAGGTAACCATGGGAGTGCCCACCACTACAACATCCACATAGAATAGTGATCTCAAATCAATTATTTTTAGGTTCTCATCCGAATGGGTCTTTGAGGCAGATAAGGTATAACATTGTTTTAAGTTGGCCATCTAACCTTTTCCTTTATCTCAATTTGCTTCAAGGGAAATTTATTCAAAATTTTGAACAACATTCATGTATACCCTCTGAGGACACTCTTGCTCTAGGTGCGTGCCTTGATAGGTTCAACAACACAACCCACCACCACCTTTCAGAGACTCACCATCGGGTTTCTTCCTTTTATTGCCTACATAGGACTTAGGAGCTTTACTTTGCCTAGATTGGCTCTGGGAGTTAGTCTTTTGTAACTTCTCGAGGACCCCTTTGATTTTCTAGGCGAGTGCCTAATATTCTTTCTAACATGCAGTGGCTTATATTTTCTATATTGGTGATCATCCTTATTAGACACCCCATCAACATAAAATTTGAAGAAGTTTTTAGCTGTGATAATGGCTTCGACAATGTTCTAAGGCTTGTGCCATCAGAGCTCAACTTGATCCCATGACTACAGTCTAGTTTCAAATTTAAACAAATAGTCACCTTCCTGCATCATGGGCAAGTCTACCATTAGCTCTTGGAATGATCTGACATAGTATCAAATATTTCTAGTATGGTGAAGAACACACAACTTGTTCCTTGCCAACCAATCGGTATTTTTAGGCCTATATGGGGCTTACAAAGCCTCTTTCATCTCTTCTCAAATTTTGACTTTCTTCTCACTTTTATTAATAAGTGCTCATCACCAAGTCTTCGTGATGCCTTTCAAACATCTCGTAATAGTCTTCACTTTGAGCTCTTCTATCATGTCATCCAAGGAACTAAAGTATTCCTCCCAATCCTAGAAGAAATTATCTAGCACCCGATCATCCCAAGCCCCATAATAGAACTTGAGATCCATTAGCCTAGGTGGCTTAGCCATTGATGCTCCATTTCCAATTATACCATTAAAGCCTTTACCATCATGTTAGCTAACCACAACAACAATAGCCACGTGGTGCATGGTGAGCTCGTCAAGCATCTTTCACAATGCCTCACCGAAATGAACCTGCATCACTTTGGTATTTTCTTCCTAAGCGATTTTCCAAGCCATCATAGTATTTCACCATTCTTTGAGTTATACCAAGGTATCGTCTACTATAGGATTCCATTCCATAAATAGTTCTTGCAAGGATAGAATGTGCCCTTCAATATCCTTGAACTTTTGACCCACGGGCTGGTCAAGTTCTTCAACAACACGAGATCCACCCCTTCTCTTAGTTGTGCTGGTGCTAAAATCACCTCTTGGAAAATCTTGCTAAGCTAGAAGTGATACGTGATTGGGAAGAGTCGAAGGATGTTCAAGGTGTAAGGTAGTTTCTTGGTTTGGAAAACTTCTACCATTGCTTTGTTAGCCAATACTCGAAGCTAACCTCTCCATTGACTGACTTACTGAGGAAAGATAGGTCATGGGCTTGGATGACTAAGTGCAAAGAGGATTTTGACTTATTGAAGGAGAAGCTAACAACCCACCCAGTTTTGGCCTTGGTGGATTTCTCAAAACTATTTGAAGTGCAAGTAGATGACTCAAACTATGCTATCGAGGGTATGCTGGTGTAATATGGGAATGCTATTGCATTTGAGTCACAAAAGCTGAATGATGTGGAAAGAAGAAACCCTATCCATGAGAAGGAAATGATCATGCTCGTATACTACCTATGGACTTGGTGGCCTTGTTTACTAGGATCTCACTTTAAGGTAAAAATAGAAAAAATTGCTAACACCTATTTTATGATCCAATCTAAGTTGACAAGGAAGCAGGCTCATTGGCAAGACTACCTTGTCAAGTTCGACATGGACATAATTCACGCTACTAAAAATTCCAACGTTGAAATTGGCTACACTGGAAGAAATGATAGAGGGTGTTATCGCAGTCCATGGCAAGAGTAGGATTGAGCTGAGTGAAGGGGTGTTGGCAAAGGTTTGTGAAGGCCTTGAGAAGGACCCTGTCACTGGTGCCTTAGTTGAAACTACTTAAAATAAGCTATACATGGGAAGGCTTTGTAGGTATCAATGGAGGGATGGGCTACTCTGGTATAGGTAGACCTGCCTAGTTATCTTGAGATGGGGTGAGCTGCATCATGACTTCATCCACGAATTCCATGATAGTATGTGGGTCAACCATTAGGGGTAGCAATGAACATTAGATTTGTTGGAAAGAGGGCTCTTCTAGCCATAAATGGAAAAGAATCTTGGTGAGTATGATAAAACCTACTTAGTATGCTAGTAAGACAAGGCCCTGAATCCGAAACCTGGTGGACTGTTGCAGCCATTGCCAGTGTCGATGCATCCTTGGGCTAGTGTAAGCCTTGAATTCATCACTAGTTTGTCGAATATGAAAGGCTATCAATCTATTTTGGTCATAGTTGATCATTTTTTTAAGTATGCAGTTTATTTCCCTTTCCCACAACCATGCCCAGTAGAGGTCGCAACAAACCTATATTTCAAAAATATGGTGAAACATTGGAGCATGTCATTAAGCATAGTGTCAGATAGGGACACTCGATTTACCTACAATTTTTTAAGGGAGTTGTTTCATTTGATTGGGATCAAACTCATGATGAGTTCATGGTTTCAACCTTAGACAAACAAGAAAACTGAGCATATAAATGATATTCTGGAAGACGACCTGCACCACTTCGTCAATGGTTACCAATCCAATTGGCTGGATCTACTTGACATGGCATAGTTTTATTATAACAATTTGAAGTCCTTGTTAAGTCACTACTCCCCTTTCGAGTTTTCCATGGACCAAAAACTGCTCACTCCACATACCATTTTGGTTGGTTATCTTAGTACTTACCCATTGGTCGTGGAGTACCTAAAATAATGGCAAGCTCAGGTTGAATTGGCACATATGCATCTGCTAAAAGCTACCGAACGGATGAATGAGGGGGCCAATGCAAAGTGAAGACCTGAAAAGTTCAATTTTTGGGACCAAGTTATGCTTAGGATGGAACTTGAGGTGTTTAAACTGCTGAAGGGAATGTCCAAGTTCTTGGTGCACCATTTTGATGGACCCTTTGAGGTGTTAGAGAAAATCAGTGTTGCTACGTACCGCTTGAAACTATCACTGCACATTAGGGTGCACCTTGTGTTCCATGTGAGCTTGTTAATATGCCTATATGCAGACAAGGTTACCCCTAAACGAATGCAGCTAACTCAATCACCAAAAAATATATGGGAAACCATTAGGCAAGAGGTAGACAGAGTTTGTGATGCAAAGACGATCGAGTGGGGTAATCGTATACACAAGGAGTACTTGATGAGTTGGAAGGTTAGTGTGGTAGATAGTTGAGAAAGGGAGGAAGCACTATGGAAGTGGAAGAGTAAGCTCAAGGTCCTTTGGAAGTGAAGGACCATAGTTGAATCTTCAATCCCTTGAACAGAGGTGGGTTCCCTAGCTAGGTTTAGTTTTAGTCGTTGCCATGGCGACGAGGAGATCCTCAAATTCAATGCAGGAGGATATGAGAGGGGAATTTTTTTGTCCTCCCTATGCGACATTTGGTATTTTATTGTACTGCTATACTACCAAGGGGGGCAAGCTAGATGGAAGCAAGTCCCTTTTAGTCAAGGGCAACACTAGCCAAGTGGAGTGCCAAGGGACGTGATGGACTCAGATTATAGTTCAGTTGAGGTGCCTACCATGTGGAGCACCATTCTTGCCAAGTGGGACATCGTTGGGTAACATTCGAATGGTGATGCATGGTTACTAGTAACTGTCAAGCAGACTATCTAGTTGGGCGATGGTAAGCTATGAGGAATGTGGCTAGGTGTCTTACCAGGTCGACTGGTTGACAAGGCCATAGCAGACAAGGAAGTTAGGTTTGAAATGCTGTGTCGGATGGTCAAAGATAGCACTGTGTGGTATTCAACTAGGATGTGTGCCTACTAATTTGCTTTTATATTGTCACTCCATGTGGCCATTGTAACCACAACCTAGACGTTGCTAGGCATGGGCCATTGTAAAGTGGACACCTAGGCCACTAAGTTAAATACCCGACTAACATACATCGGCTAAATACACAACCATACACACACCCATCCCCTCACACACTCACCCAAGCCTCGGTTTAAATCTTGAACAATATTTATTTATATATTATTTAAAAAATATTCCTTTAATACATTTGTTTTCGAGCTATATATTTAGATTTTTAACAAATTCTTTCTTGAATCTTTTCATATATATGATATTAATAAAATAAATAGTAAAACTAAAATTTTAATATTTAATTTTTTAATTCATAGCTAACTTCGCATAAATTTGCTTTCACATAAGTCATATTTACCTTTCTACTCTTATAAATAGTATTGGTGGAATTTATTACATCACTTAATTTTTTTTTAATGTAAAAAAAATTATATTAAAGAACAAAAAACATTTTTACAATCAAAATAAAGAGACGGATAAACACACCACATGGCTAACGCCATCAATCAAAAAAATATCCCCGTTAATAGAACAAAAGCCCAAGCAAACAAATTATAGTTATTCAACACGCCTTACAACATGAAACCATCCCCTAAAAGGGTGAATACACAACATAATTAGGCATAGAAAAATAAACTAGAAACCCTAAACTATAGAATTGTAACTCTAGACACCAGGAAGCCTTAAGTATGCCCAACACAAAATTATTGGAACTTTTGGGCCAATTTTTGGGTCAGATGGGTGTCTTTCCAAAGTAAAATTATTCAAACTTTTGGGCTAGATGGGTGAAACCATTTTTCAAGTAAAGTGTCTTCAACTTCTTTCCCTTGTCGAGGACTACGAGAATGTCGAAACCGCATAAAAGGGGAGGGAACTTTAGATTTTGCTTCCTCTGGAGGAACTATCAATTCCATTGATGATGGCTCTACATCCAACAACATATCCTTAGCACCGTTAAGATACTCCAACACACTGTAGTTGTTGCCCAACTGAATATTGATCATATGAACTTGCTTCTTTGGAGAAACATCTTCTTCTGTATATCCCCTTCTCAGGCTGTGGGAACGCCTAGCGTTAGATAGGGTAAATGTATAGGAGGAATCTGAAGCAAGCACTACTACAACCCTCTGTTGAAACTAAGAAGACTCATTGTTGGCAATTTCAACTGCAGGATCAACTATTTCCTTTTCATATTTTTTTTATCGGTTGTGAGACATGTGCTGACTTGGACTATGTACCTTTAAAAGTAGCCAAATGTGCATTTTTATGCCCTCCCACAATCGTTCAACCATCCTCCTAAGGTTGAGGAGTGGGTGCACTCGTGGGGTGGGGTTCTACTTGTCCCTATTATGTGGAATCAAGGGACAATCTTTGATCTTGTGTGTTGAGAATTGGCATTGAAAAAAAGTGTTGGAAAAATTAATATAGAGGACTCGTTGGGATAACACAATGTCACCAAATTGTATGTCAATAGACTCTTTGAGATCTAGAGAAACATCAATCTCAATGCAAACACATTTTTTATGGTGTGCATGGAAAATTTTGTTCGCCTCCACCAATGGCACACCCTAAAGGGGCTGTGATTGTGAAAGGACCACAAAGGTAGAGGGAGTCTTAGGAATTCCACCCACATAGAGATTTTGGTATATCTTTCCTTAAAAATATAAAAATCACGGGTCCAAGGAGAAATAATAAGAACAGAACTTCTTATGTACCAGGAACCATGCTCATAAATCACCTTAACATGGGTTGTTTTTGTAAAGCAAAACAAAAAAAAAACTTTGTAAGGTTTTGAACCATCGTTAGCTTGACTCCATGAAAAGTCAAAGCTGCATTAACCTAGGCCTTAAGGGAAGACTCATTAGGGATGCAGCCAAAAAAATACCTGACAAGGGTGAGTGATTCTAAACTGTGACATGCATAATCAACTTGGCAATGGAAGAATTACATCAAAAGAACAAAAGTTACCTTATGAACCATTCTTAGCTCAAACCTGCACAATCGGTTGATAGGATCCATTATTGTATGCATTCCCTTATGCGACACCAATATTATGTATAAGTCCGCTAGTATTGAAGACCATAATGATATTAAAAACCCTAGCTCAATCTCCATGACTTGTGGCAGTTGAAACCCTAACTTTCCCAATCTGTCACGGCAGCATCCTCTTCGCTCCACTGTACATTGTTAGAAATATTAATCCAAATTTCACGCCTTTGACCAATTGCGCTTTGAACTTGGGTGAAGCTAGATTGCCCTCGTGAAGTCGGGTATCCTGGAAAAATTCTTGACTTGACATTGCACATGCCTTCTGACAGATGTGACGTCTGACAGATCTGATCATCGCAAAAGTTAATGCCAGTTCGGTGATTTAATGCCAGTTCGATGATTGGTCAGAAACCCTAGTTGAGGGTCCGTCAGAACCTATCAGAGGACAACCCCTATCTTCCTCTCCCCGTGGCTATATAAGGCAGTTCGGGTCTTCAGACAAGGTGGTGGAAGTCGAGAGCAGGAGGAAATTTGGAGAAACAATAGAGTAGGAGACGAGATCGTTTCAGTGAGCAGTGTGGCTCATCCGTTTAATGTCCGAGCAGTAGACTCGACATTTGTTTTCCGTCTTAGTTTATCCTGCAACTTTAGTCTGCAGATGTTAGTTTTCCTCAATTGAGGACTTTTGTAACCCTCGTCTTATAAAAATAAAGTTTGATGTTGTTTAAGGCATCTGTAGGGTTTGCTGTTATCTCTGTGTGCTAAAATCTACTATTGTTCTCTGTACAAATCACCTTAGAGCGATTTCTTTCAGGTTCTATAAGTTTGAGCTCAGATCCGAGACATTGCTCTCAGTTTCGGTGTTTCTCTCCTCTCAGCCAAGCAAGCCATCATCGTAGCCGCACAAGCCTCCGAACAGCAAAAGTTTGCAAGGCAGAATTTTTGGCTAAGTCTAGAGCTGTCCTCCCGACTACGTAGCAAATTCAAAATTCACTGCACTTGACTAGCACAGTCAGGCGTTGACCAACCGCTCCCCAAAAATTTGGCTAAGTCTGGAGCTACCCTCTTGACTTCACAGTGAAGTCGAACTTTGCTGCCTTTGACTAACGCAGTCAGGCATTGACCGAGTGCTTCCCAGACTTAGTGGTTTTCCCATGCGCAACCCGACTTCACTTGCACAACCCGACTGTGCATTTTCCTCATGCGCAACCCGACTACGCACAAGTCCTTGTGCGCAACCCGATTGTGCACAAGTCCCCGTGTGTAACCTGACTATGCAAATTACGCTTACGTAACCCGATTGCACAAGCTTCACTTGTGCAGCTCGCTTGTGCAGTTGTCAGAAGAAGAACCCATATTCGGTTGTGTAGTCTGACTTCAGGCCCTTCCCTCTTTCGCCTTGTGCCTTTCGCCCTTCGCACTTCACTCCTACTTCCAGACTTCAACGAAAATTAAAATTAAAATCTTCAAATTGGTATCAGAGCCACTGATCCCTTGACGCGGAGACCGAAGCAGAATGGCTTCCAGTAGCAACAACTTGCAGTTGCAGATCCCGCGCTTCAACGAGAAGAATTACGATTATTGGAGCATCCAGATGAAGATCCTGTTCGGATCTCAGGAGCTATGGGAGTTAGTCGAGAACGGCTACCCAGAACCGGCAGATGCAGTAGCATTGGCCGCCCTCTCTCAAGTAGACAAGGACCTATTGAAAGAGAACACGAAGAAGGACCAGAAGGCCCTCTTCTACATCATGCAAGCGGTCGAGGAGTCCATCTTCCCGTGGATCGCATCAGCCACCAAGGCGAAGCAGGCCTGGGAGATTCTGGCCAGCTCATACCAGGGCACCAATAAGGTAAAGTTGGTGAAGCTGCAGATGCTCAGGAGGGAGTTTGAAAATCTATAGATGAGTGAGTTCGAGTCCATGAGTGATTTCTTCACCCGGACAATGGACATTATCAACCAGATGCGGTTGAACGGAGAAATTGTGCAGAGCCAGAGAATCGTGGAGAAAATTCTCAAAAGTCTGCCTGCCAAGTTTGACTCGGTTGTGATAGCAATCGAAGAGTCGAGGGATCTGACAACCCTCTCGACAGACGAGCTCATGGGTTCATTGCAGACACATGAACAGAGGCTGAGCCGTTCATCTCAGACCTCTCTAGAGCAAGCATTCAGGGCTCAGGTCTCATTTCGAGACAACGACAGACAAGATTCCCACCATGGCGCCTCTAGTTCTCACGGAGGAAGAGGCAGAGGCAGGCGTGGGAAAGGCAACAAGCAAGGAGGACGGTCAAACCCTAGCGAAGGAGAGACCAACTATAATTTCCATCAGCAAGGTGGAAGAGGCAGTTCAAAAAATTAGCAAGCTAGATCTGGTCAGAAGGACATGTCAAAGGTCCAGTGCTATTTTTGCAAGAAGTTCGGCCATTACATCTCACAGTGCAGAAAATGGATGGCCAAGGAGAACCAACAGCAGGCCCATTACACGGATGAAACCAAAAATGCGGTAGGAGGAAATGTGTTGTTGACTTGCAACATTGAGGAGGAGTGCCAGAAGAATGTCTGGTATTTAGACAGTGGGTGCAACAACCACATGACGGGGAACAAGGAGATGTTCTCCCAACTGGATGAAACAGTCCAGTCTGAGGTGAATATGGGGAACAACAACAAGGTTCCCATAATGGGGAAAGGAAAGATCCTCATCCGCACCAGGCACGGTGAACGAAAGCAGATCTGTGATGTCTACTATGTGCCTGGCCTGAAGCACAACCTGTTGAGCGTTGGACAACTCGTGCAGAAGGGACATACGATCCAGTTCAAAGACGGAGCTTGCACCATCAGAGACAAGTCGCATGGGTAGATTGCTATAGTGTCCATGACGAAGAATAAAATGTTTTTGCTATAGATTCAGAATGAATCATTGATGTCTCTGAGTGTAGTTGTGAAAGATGCTACCTGGTTGTGGCATCTCATATTTGGTCACCTGAACTTCAGTGGCCTGAATCAACTACACAAGAAGTAGATGGTGAAGGGTTTACCCCTGATAGAGCAACAAAATCAAGTTTGTGAGGGTTTCTTAGTCGACAAACAACATAGGGATTCATTCCCTTCTAGTCAATCTTGGAGAGCATCACAACCACTGGAGTTGGTGCACTCAGACATTTGCGGTCCGATGCAGACCAACACATTTGTCGACAACAAATACTTCTTAACGTTCATAGATGACTTCAGTCGAAAGACTTGGATCTATGCCATCAAGCTGAAGTCAGAAGCATTTTCCAGATTCAAGGAGTTCAAGGCTCTGGTGGAGAAACAAAGAGGATATCAGATCAAGACTCTCAGGACAGATGGCGGAGGTGAATACATCTCCAATGAATTCCATAACTACTGCAAGCAGCATGGAATTCGAAGGTAGTTCATTGCCAGATACACGCCACAACAGAACGGCGTAGCTGAGAGGAAGAACCGGACCATCATGGAGATGGCACGAAGCATGATGAAGGCGAAGGGATTGCCACACGAATTTTGGGTAGAGGCTGTAACATGTGCAGTCTACTTGCTGAACAGATGTCCCACCAAAAGCGTGAAGGACAAAATCCCTCAGGAGGCCTGGAGCGGTGTGAAGCCAAGTGTGGCTCACTTGCGTGTGTTCGGGTGCATTGCATATGCACATGTTCCAGAAGAGAAGCGGTAGAAGTTGGATGATAGAGCTGAGAAGTGCATTTTCATAGGGTACAGTGAGCAGGCGAAGGCATATAGGTTGTACAACCCTATGACGAAGAAGCTCATCATCAGCCGTGATGTGAAGTTTCTTGAAGATGAAGCCTAGAACTGGAAGTCGAGACTGGCCGATCAGAGCCAGCAGTGGTAGAGTCTATTGACTTGGAAGAAGGAAGTGTGCAGCCACCTGCAACCTCCAGTAGCAGCAACGGTGCCAGCAGTAGCACAACCACTCCATCTCGGTCGCCTCCATGTGCAAGTAGAATCCAAAACCTGGTGATGCCAGCGAAGACAAGGAGCTTGCAAGAAATCTACGAGGCAACCCAAACCCATGTAGATGAAGAGTACTCTGAATTTGCATTCTTTACTGAAGTTGATCCAGTAGAGTTCGAAGACGCAAGTCAGAATCAGAAGTGGGTGCAGGCTATGGACGAGGAGATTGAAGCCATTGAAAAGAATGATACATGGCAATTGACAGATCTTCCAGTAGGGAAGAAGACCATTGGGGTCAAGTGGGTGTATAAGACAAAGTTCAACGCCCAAGGAGACGTTGACAAGCATAAATCCAGACTGGTGGCGAAGGGTTACAAGCAAAAGTCAGGCATCGATTACCATGAGGTTTATGCGCCTGTAGCCCGACTTGACACAGTCAGGATGATCCTGGCATTGGCAGCCCAACAGGGTTGGAAGATGTACCAGATGGATGTCAAGTCAGCCTTCCTCAACGGAGTGTTGGAGGAAGAGGTCTACATAGACCAGCCACCAGGTTACGAAATTGAAGGCCAGGAGGGCAAAGTCCTGAAGCTAAAGAAGGCCCTGTATGGTTTGAAGCAGGCGCCCCGGGCTTGGTACAACCGGATTGACAATTATTTTTAGGAAAATGGGTTTGTAAAATGCCCATATGAGCACACCCTGTACATGAAGACAAATGAAGCAGGTGAGCTCATTATCGTCTACCTGTATGTGGACGATTTGATTTATACTGGCAACAACAATGTCCTGTTTGACCAGTTTAGAACAGCCATGAAGAAGGAGTTCGAGATGACGGACTTAGGGCTGATGAAGTATTTTCTCGGCATTGAAGTTGACCAATCGATAGATGGCATCTTCATTTCTCAAGGCAAGTATGCGAAGGATGTCCTGAAGCGGTTCAAGATGGAGGACAACAAACCTGCCATCACACCTGTAGCCACAGGTTTGAAGTTGAGCAAGCTGGATTCAGGGAGGAATGTAGATCCAACCCTGTTCAAGAGGCTAGTTGGCAGTCTGATGTATTTGACTGCAACTCGGCCAGATCTGATGTTCGGAGTCAGTCTGATCAACCATTTTATGGAGACTCTAAAGGACATGCACTGGCAAGCAGGCAAGAGGATCTTGTGCTATGTCAATGGGACACGAAACAATGGCCTATTTTACGCCAGACAGGACCAGTTGGAACTGGTGGGCTTCACAGATAGTGACTGGGCTGGCAGCATCGACGATCGAAAGAGCACCTCCGGGTATGCTTTCCATCTCGGATCAGGGGTAGTCTCATGGGCGTCCAAGAAGCAACCCATCATTGCGTTGTCCATAGCTGAAGTAGAATATGTCGTCGCCACGTCAGCCGCATGCCAGGCAGTTTGGCTACGAAGAGTTCTGAGTGAACTGAACTATCCTCCGAAAGGCGCGACAATAATTTTTTGTGATAACAATTTGGCCATTGCACTATCAAAGGATCCCATGTTCCATGGTCGGATGAAGCACATCGATATTCGTTATCACTTCATCAGAGAGTTGGTGAAGTCCGAAGAAATTCAACTACAGTTTTGCAGATCCAAGGAGCAGTTGGTAGATATTTTCACGAAGCCTTTGAAGGAGGAAGACTTCAGCAGATTGTGAGAGCAGCTTGGAGTCAAAGCGCTCGTGAAATCAGGCTTAAAGGAGGGTGTTAGAAATATTAATCCAGATTTCATGCCTCCACCCAACTACGCTCCGAACTTGGGCGAAGCTGGACTGCGCTCGCGAAGTCGAGCATCCCGGAAAAACTTTTGACTTGACGTCGCACGTGCCTTTGACAGATGTGACGTCGAATAGATCCGATCGTCGTAGAAGTTAATGCCAGTTCGACGATTGGTCAAAAACCCTAGTTGAGGGTCTATCAGAACCTATCAGAGGACAACCCCTATCTTCCTCTCCCCGCGGCTATATAAGGCAGTTCGGGTCTTCAGACAAGAGTGTGGAAGTGGAGAGAGAGAGGAGAGGAAATTTGGAGAAACAATAGAGTAGGAGACGAGATCGTTTCAGTGAGTAGTGTGGCTCATCTGTTTAATGTCCGAGCAGCAGACTCGACATTTGTTTTCCGTCTCAGTTTATCCTACAGCTTTAGTCTGCAGATGTTAGTTTTCCTCAGTTGAGGACTTTTGTAACCCTCGTCTTATAAAAATAAAGTTTGTTGTTGTTTAAGGCATCTGTAGGGTTTGCAGTTATCTCTGTGTGCTAAAATATGTTGTTGTTCTCTGTACAAATCGCCTTAGAGCAATTTATTTCGGGTTCTATAAGTTTGAGCTCAGATCCGAGACATTGCTCTCAGTTTCGGTGTTTCTCTCCTCCCAGCCAAGCAAGCCATCGCCGTAGCCGCACAAGCCTCCGGACAACAAAATTTTGCAAGGCAAAATTTTTGGCTAAGTCTGGAGCTGTCCACCCGACTGCGCAGCGAAGTCGGACTTCGCTGCCATTGACCAGCGCAGTCGGGCGTTGACCAACCGCTCCCCAAAAATTTGGCTAAGTCTGGAGCTGTCCTCCCAAATTCGCAGCGAATTCGAACTTCGCTGCCTTTGACCAACATAGTCAGGCGTTGACCGAGTGCTTCTCGGACTTAACAATTTCCTCGTGCCCAACCCCACTACGCATTTTCCCCATGCGCAACCCGATCGCAGCATCAAGTAAAAAACCTCGTAAGTGCAACCTGATCAGCACAACTCGCGCTTGCATCCAACTCGCGTTGGACACAATTGCTCGAAGCGTGCAGCCCGTCTTCGGCTATGCAGATCTCATTAGAGAAATTAAATCTAAATTCACGCTCGTAAGTGCGTTGGGTGTGAACATATCGGTGGCTTCTACCCAAGGAAGTTACGCCTTGAAGTCGAGGACATCAATGGTGTGTCTCTCACGTGGGTGCGAAGCACTAACAAAATGCATTCGGAAAATGCTTCAACGCGAAGCACTTTCGAATCGCATTCGAAAAATGCTTCGGCGCGAAGCAATTTCGAATCGCATTCGAAAAATGCTTCGGCGCGAAGCACTTCCGAAATGCATTCGAAAAATGCTTCGGCGCGAAGCACTTCCGAAATGACTTCGGAAAATGGTTCGCCGCGAAGCATATTTAACTCACCCCCGAAAATGCTTCGTCGCGAACTAAAATCAAATTGCCTTCCGAAGCAGAATTCAGCCGAAGCAAAAATCGGCCGAAGAAGAATTCAGGCGCGTAGATCGGGACATTAATTGTCCAAGCGTGCGAGTAGCTGGAGTGTTCGGCGATTTGTCAGGAACCACACTTCGGCATTTAACTCTTGTCAGTCGGTCGGTGAAATCTCTCCCGCATTTTGTCCTCATCCCCCGCCTATAAATACTGGGCCATTTTGTCATTTTGTAAGTATGAGGGAATAGAGTCGATAAAGCAGGAAGAAGTAGAGAGAGGAGTGTTAAGAGTGAAGGAGCAGAGCAGCAGAGTCCCCAACAGCCGGAGAGTGGAGCAGCAGCCTCCAGATTAAAATCCGTGTTTTTATCCTGCAAAAGTTTAACTTGCAGAAGTTTGTATTCGCTTCAGAAGGAAGCCCTTTGTAATCCGACATTATATTTAATATATAATATTATTCTGCAAATTCGGGTCTCTGCATATTTGTTCTCGGCCTCGAAGTATTGTCTTGTCCGCAGACATCTCTCAACTAGGGTTTGTCCCGAAGTGGCAAAATACCCGTTCGATCCAGAAAGGAGTCGGGTTTATTTGTTTGTGCCGAAGCACATTACGGCACTTCATTTTGTCGAAGTTGCCGTGGGCTATCGAACTTCGCAGCTTTCCCGTCCGAAGTAGTCACTTCGAAAGAAAATTGTGCGAAGCAGTTGCTTTGCCAGGATTTTCCTCGAAGTAGTTTTACTTCGGCAGGTTTTCCCCCGAAGTACATACTTCGGGACTATTCTCCCCGAAGTAGATTTACTTCGGCACTTTGTTCTCCCGAAGCTTATAAATCGCCGAAGTTTATTTTTCGAAGCATTTCTTTTGACGCGATTTATTTTCTGAAGTTGATTTAATTCCTTCAAATTGGTATCAGAGCCGTTGGTGTCGTGACGCGGAGATAGAAGCATGGCTTTCGAAAGAAATTCCCTGCAGTTGCAGATCCCACGATTTAACGGCAAGAACTACGATTACTGGAGCATCCAGATGAAGATCCTCTTCGGGTCTCAGGATTTGTGGGACTTCGTCGAGAATGGGTACCCGAAACCAGCAGATGCAGCAGCACTGGCCGCCCTCTCCCAAGCTGACAGAGATCTTCTGAAGGAGAACAAGAAGAAAGACCAAAAAGCCCTGTTCTATATCATGCAAGCGGTTGAGGAGACCATCTTCCCACGGATTGCATCAGCCACCAAGGCCAAGCAGGCCTGGGAAATCTTGGCAAGTTCATACCAGGGCACCAACAAAGTGAAGTTGGTGAAACTACAGATGCTCAGGAGGGAGTTCGAGAACCTGCAGATGAGTGAGTCCGAGTCGATGAGTGACTTCTTCACCCGGACAATAGATGTCATCAACCAGATGCGGTTGAATGGTGAGATTGTGCAGAATCAAAGGATCGTGGAGAAAATTCTGTGGAGTCTGCCAACGAAGTTTGATTCTGTGGTAATTGCAATAGAGGAGTCAAGGGATCTGACAACCCTCTCTGTGGATGAACTGATGGGTTCTCTACAGACACATGAGCAGAGGCTGAGCCGCTCAACTCAGTCCTCTCTGGAGCAAGCATTCAAAGCGCAAGTCTCAGTCCGAGACAGCAGCAGACAAGACTCCCACCATAGCGCCTCTAGTTCTCAAGGTGGAAGAGGCAAAAGCAGGCGTGGGAGAAGTAACAAGCAAGGAGGGAGATCAAACCCTCATGTCAGTGAGACCAGCTGCAACTTTCATCAGCAAGGAGGAAGAGGCACTGGCAAAAATCAGCAAGGTAGCTCTCAACAGAAGAAGGACATGTCAAAGGTCCAATGCTACTACTGCAAGAAGTTTGGCCATTACATCTCTCAGTGCAGAACGAGGATGGCGAACGAGAATCAGCAGCAAGCCCATTATACAGAGGAAGCTAGAAATGCGGCAGGAGGAAATGTGTTGCTGACTTGCAGTATCGAGGAGGAGAGCAAGAAAAACATTTGGTATCTTGACAATGGGTGCAGCAACCACATGACTGGGAACAGAGAGATGTTCTCACAATTGGATGAGACAGTCCAATCCAAAGTCAAGATGGGGAACAACAGCAAGGTTCCCATGATGGGGAAAGGAAAAATCCTCATCCGCACCCGACACGGTGAAAGAAAGCAAATTTGTGATGTCTATTATGTGCCTAGGTTGAAACACAACCTGCTAAGTGTTGGACAACTTGTGCAGAAGGGACACACTGTGCAGTTCAAAGACGGTGTTTGTTCAATCAGAGACAAAGTGCATGGACAAATCGCAACAGTGTCCATGACGAAAAACAAAATGTTTTCGTTGCAGATTCAGAATGAATCTTTAATGTCTCTGAGTGCAGTTGTGAAGGATGCTACCTGGTTGTGGCATCTCAGATTCGGTCACTTGAGTTTCAGTGGCCTGAATTTGCTGCACAAGAAGCAGATGGTGAAGGGTTTACCCCTTATTGAGCAACCAAACCAAGTTTGTGAAGGTTTCCTGGTCGGCAAGCAGCACAGGGATGCATTCCCTATAGGACAGTCTTGGAGAGCATCACGGCCATTGGAGCTGGTGCACTCAGACATTTGCGGTCCCATGCAGACCACCACATATGCCGACAACAAATACTTCTTGACCTTCATTGATGACTTCAGTCGGAAGACCTGGATTTATCCCATCAAGTTGAAGTCAGAGGCATTTGCGAAGTTTAAGGAGTTCAAGGCTCTGGTTGAGAAACAGAGCGGATATTATGTGAAGACTCTCAGAACTGATGGAGGTGGAGAATACATCTCCAACGAATTCCACAACTTCTGCAAGCAGCATGGAATTCGAAGGCAGTTCACTGCCAGATACACACCGCAACAGAATGGTGTAGCTGAGAGGAAGAACAGAACTATCATGGAGATGGCACGGAGCATGTTGAAGGCGAAAAGTTTGCCACATGAGTTCTGGGCAGAAGTTGTAAGTTGTGCAGTTTATCTGCTGAACCGATGTCCCACCAAGAGTGTGAAGGACAAAATTCTAGAGGAAGCCTGGAGCAATCTGAAGCCAAGTGTGGCTCATTTGCGAGTTTTTGGGTGCATAGCATATGCACATGTTCCAGATGAGAAAAGATGAAAGCTGGATGACAAATCTGAAAAATGCATTTTCACGGGGTACAACGAACAAGCAAAGGCATACAGGCTGTACAATCCGGTGACGAAGAAACTTGTCATCAGCCGAGATGTGAAGTTCTTGGAGAACGAAGCCTGGAACTGGAAGTCAAAGACTGGTGAGCCTGAACCAGCAATTGTTGAACCTGTAAACTTGGAGGAAGACAGTGTACAGCCACCTGTACCTTCAAGCAGCAACAGTGGTGCCAGCAACAACACACCCTCATCATCCCGGTCACCTCCACTTGCAAGCAGAATTCAAAATTTGAGGACACCTACGAAGACTCGGAGCTTGCAAGACATTTATGAGGTAACCCGTAATCAGTTAGATGAAGAATATTCTGACTTTGCTTTATTTACTGAATGTGATCCAGTGGAGTTTGAAGAGGCAAGTCAAAATCGCACATGGGTGAATGCGATGGATGAGGAGATAGCAACCATTGAGAAGAATGAGACATGGCAGCTGGCTAATCTTCCAGCAGGAAAGAAGACCATTGGGGTCAAGTGGGTGTATAAAACAAAGTTCAACGCCCAAGGAGAAGTTGACAGGCATAAGGCCAGATTAGTGGCGAAAGGCTACAAGCAGAAGTCAGGAGTTGACTATCATGAGGTGTATGCACCTGTAGCCCGACTTGACACAGTCAGAATGATTCTGGCACTAGCAGCTCAGAAAGGCTGGAGTGTGTACCAGATGGATGTCAAGTCTGCCTTCCTGAACGGAGTGTTGGAAGAAGAGGTCTACATAGACCAGCCACCCGGTTATGAAATACAAGGACAAGAAGACAAGGTCCTGAAGCTGAAGAAGGCCCTGTATGGGTTGAAGCAAGCACCCCGGGCATGGTACAACCGGATTGACGACTATTTTCAGGAGAATGGGTTTCAAAAATGCCCATATGAGCACTCCCTGTACCTAAAAACAAATGAAGCAGGGGAGATGATAATCGTCTGCCTGTATGTGGACGATCTGATATATACTGGCAATAGCAGTAGCCTATTTGCGTAGTTCAAAACAGCCATGAAGACCGAGTTTGAAATGACGGACATGGGGCTGATGAAATTTTTTCTTGGCATTGAAGTTGACCAATCAGTAGATGGCATCTTCATTTCTCAGGGCAAGTATGCAAAGGATGTCCTGAAGCATTTTAAGATGGAGGACAACAAACCTGCCATCACCCCGGTAGCCACTGGTTTGAAGTTGAGCAAGACAGACAACAACAGAAGCGTTGATCCAACTCTCTACAAAAGGTTAGTTGGAAGCCTGATGTACTTGACTGCAACTCGACCAGATCTGATGTTCGAAGTCAGTCTGATCAGCCATTTTATGGAGACTCCGAAAGACACTCACTGGCAAGCAGGCAAGAGAATCTTGCGATATGTCAATGGCACGAGGAACCACAAAATTCACTATGCCAGACAAGACCAGCTTGAGTTGATTGGCTACACCGACAGCGATTGGGCTGGTAGCGTAGATGATCGGAAGAGCACTTTGGGATATGCCTTCCATTTTGGATCCGGAGTTGTCTCTTGGTCCTCGAAGAAGCAGCCAATTGTTGCTTTATCTACAGCAGAAGCAGAGTACGTTGCTGCCACCTCAGCCGCCTGCCAAGCAGTCTAGTTGAGAAGAGTTATGTGTGAACTACATCATCCGCCCGAAGCAGCAACAACAATATTTTGTGACAATAACTCTGCCATCGCGCTCTCGAAGGACCCAGTCTTCCATGGCCGGACGAAGCACATAGACATCCGGTATCATTTCATCAGAGAGCTGGTGAAATTCGGTGAAGTACAGTTGCAATTTTGCAGGTCCAAGGAGCAGCTAGCTGACATCTTCACAAAACCCTTGAAGGAGGAGGACTTCGCCAGATTGCGAGAAATGTTGGGCGTCAGAGAACTCGTGAAGTTCAATTTAAAGGAGGGTGTTAGAAAAATTAAATCTAACTTCACGCCTGCAAGTGCTTCGGCGCGAAGCAGTTCCGAATCGCATTTGGAAAATGCTTCGACGCGAAGCACTTCCGAATCACATTTGAAAAATGCTTCGGCGCGAAGCACTTCCGAAATGCATTCAAAAAATGCTTCGGTGCGAAGCACTTCCGAAATGACTTCGAAAAATGGTTCGCCGCGAAGCATATTTAACTCACCCCCGAAAATGCTTCGCCGCGAACTAAAATCAAATTGCCTTTCGAAGCAGAATTCAACCGAAGCGGAAATCGGTCGAAGAAGAATTCAGGCGCGTAGATCGGGACATTAATTGTTCAAGCGTGCGAGTAGTTGGAGTGTTCGGCGATTTGTCAGGAACCCACTTCGGCATTTAATTCTTGTCAGTCGGTCGATGAAATTTCTCCCGCCTTTTGTCCTCATCCCCCGCCTATAAATATCGGGGCCATTTTGTCATTTTGTAAGTAGGAGGGAATAGAGTCAATAAAGGAGGAAGAAACAGAGAGAGGAGTGTTAAGAGCGAAGGAGCAGAGCAACAGAGTCCCCAACAGCCGGAGAGTGGAGCAGCAGCCTCCAGATTAAAATCCATGTTTTTATCCTACAAAAGTTTAATTTGCAGAAGTTTGTATTTGCTTCAGAAGGAAGCTCTTTGTAATCCGGCATTATATTTAATATATAATATTATTCTGCAAATTCGGGTCTCTGCATATTTGTTCTCGCCCTCGAAGTATTGTCTTGTCCGCAGACATCTCTCAACTAGGGTTTGCCCCGAAGTGGCAAAATACCCGTTCGATCCAGAAAGGAGTCGGGTTTATTTGTTTGTGTCGAAGCACATTACGGCACTTCATTTCGCCGAAGTTGCCGCGGGCTGCCGAACTTCGCAGCTTTCCCGTCCGAAGTAGTCACTTCGGAAGAAAACTGTGCGAAGCAGTTGCTTCGCCAAGATTTTCCCCGAAGTAGTTTTACTTCGGCAGGTTTTCCCCGAAGTAAGTTGATTTAATTCCTTCAAGTCCGACTTCGGGCCCTTCCCTCCTTCGCCTTGCGCCCTTCGCCCAAAGGGCACTTCGCTCCCGCTTCCAGACTTCGGCGAAAATCAAAATTAAAATCCTCATACATCACTTAATTCTCTCTGAGGCACCAGCACACGTTTTTCATGTTAGTACTACCAAAAATTTTAACAATGCCAGGACCGTTTACCTGTCCTTGGAAAGGATAGATAAATTATTCAATGCTAGAAAAACAGGCTAATTGTGCTCCGACTACAACGTTGCACTCGCTTTCAAAAACCATAACTACACCATTGAAAGATCAGATTCCCTTCTTAAACCAGCACGGTTTTCGCATAGTCCATCAATTTATCAGCATCAGGAAGCGTTAGCTTAACCACCTCGTTAGTCTGCAAATTCTGCATCCATCTGTGCAAGCATGGGCACTTGTCACTCTCAGCCATCTTTAAACCCATCAGCTCTTGCGTCGGACCGAACCTCGCCATAGAAGGAGCGAAAAACACGTCCATGTATTTCCCTCTCTCCTCCAGCACTGCCAGTCCCTCCTCCATAGTTATTCCCATTTGGGCATACTCCTCTTTCATCTTCTTCATCACGCTCACATTTTCTTCCGCGCTCTTCAACTTAACCGTGAAAAGCCGACCCAGTACCTCCGCAGACTGCAAAACCAAATAAACAATGATTTCATTAGTAGAGTAATAATTTATTGCAGAATAGCCGTAGACGTTGTTTTCCATACCTTTCTGTCCATGAAATCCGACCAGAAGAGCACGAGATAACGGTCGTATGGATCCTTAGGTAGCAAGCGAGGCGAAGTAGGTCAGCTTCGTCTATGTATTCGATGATATATCTAGATTCGCAGATGGATTTCCTATTGTGGATGAGGACAGGGACCTTATTGTACACGGGATTGCTGGCCAGTAAGAGCTCGCTTTTATTACGAAGGTTTTCTTCAACGTATTGGAAGGGATGCCCTTGGCTTTGAGAGCCAACTCTACCCTCTTCCCGATCCGCTTGCCCAGAAACTGAGTAACTTGACTTCCTCCAATGCAGTGATCAGTTTTCTGTTTATATGGCTTGCTTGTGCCGCTGGCTTCTACTATGAGATTTGTTATTTAGCCCGCTCGGCAATGAACTTGGTCAAGACTTGAACTTCGTATCAGCAAATTGTGGATTAAATAATGCAAAGATGGTTGTCCGGTGCCTTGCAACGCAAGGAAACATCTACCATCGCATTAAAAAAGAGGAAAAACTTCGCGCAGCCTAGGTGACCGTTCATTTGACCGCCAAAATGAAGGGCTCGCCAGTTTACAATATTTTATTTATTCATTTTTTTTTTGTCCTTCCTTATTTGTCAAGTGCTTGGCAGCATCGACACATCACACCCATATATATAAAGTTATTATAATGTACTAAATGTGCAATTTACTATTTTTTAAGATACAGATGAGCTTGAGGATCATCACATTAAAAGTGACACAACCCCTACCGGAGTGGTTAATTTTTTTTCTCCCATGATTCAGATTTAAAAAACATCGACAACATATAAGTATGAAACATTAACAACAATATTTTTTATTAAAAAGTTAAGCAAATAAGAATTGCATAAAAACTGTATTAAAAGTGGATAAGAATGTATTTTGATAAATAGTACGGATAAATAAATATGAATTTTATTAAGAAAGTATTTTGATAAACAGTAATGATAAATAGACTAGTGGTTGGTAAATAGTGGAAAAATCCGCCTTCGAAACGAGGTTTTAATAGTAAAATTCTAACCTGAATCTATTGAGAAACATCAATAGATTTAGTTTAGGTAAGCTTAAAATTTATTTACGAAAGATGAGCCTTAACAAAACACTTTACATAGGTTTAAGGTGTAGATCAATTGGTTCATCCAAACTCCAAACCTTATAAGGGGCGGAGGTCCAAGGTTTAAATTTCGAGTCTCGTCGTACTGAACACTTGTTCCTTTCTTGGGGTTTTCAAGGGCGTAAAAGGTTTAAAATGATTGTCGCATGGTGGTTATAGGGACTGACTGCCCAAAGATCTGTGTTTCCGAGGTAGACAGCGCAGAATAATGTGACGGTCATAAAAGCTAAACAAAACTGGACAACCTGCTGAATTCGTGGCGGCTACCGGTTCTACCAGGTTTACATGCGGTGATGTGGTAGTTAGATCGTGAATGATTACCGGTTATGTGAGATCGTGAATGATTACCAAGGATAGGTGAAATGAGACACGTGGTGACTGTGAGAACGCTCAGTGATGGACCTTGTATGAGTTGGCAAGTGAGCGAAACCTTAGTGAAAATGTCGTATTTCCGAGATATAATTTTACCGTGATTTGGTATGGGACGAATCACGACTTGTTTGCAATTATAACAAAGAAAAATTTAAGGCCAGAGAATGGCATGACCTTAACTTCTCATCATGCTAAAGGTATAACCTTTAATTAAGCACATTTACGTTATCCTTATGTGTTAAGTAATAAATGGGTTTTAGTTTATCCGAGAAATTCAATTGACATGACAAAGGAATTATACATCCCCTTTAGACGATATGGACCATTGAGACTAACATACACTGTGATCTTAGATGAATAACATATAATTGAATCGTAAAAACATCACTAAATTTGTCTTCGATAAAATTGATGTTCTTTTTACCTTCATCTCCAAAAGGTCCTAAAGTCTCGCTAATGTTGTTTTTTTTAATTCTTTTATAAATATTTGTTTATTCTTTATTAAAAAATAAAAGAAAAAATATATAACTTAAAGTCTAAATTTTTTATTCCAAGGAAAAAAGGATTAGGCATAGAAGAGGGACCTATTATTTAAAAAATAAAAAATAAAAAAATAAAACTTATAAAGTGATTTATAGAGTGGATAGGGTTATTAAATATTTTATAAAATTGTAGCAATTTTATCAAGAGTTATTATATATATATATATATATATATATATATATATATATATATATATATATATATATATTATATATATATATATATATGGATGGTATTGGCAGAGACCTTTCATACCTTTCAAGTTGGTATATAAGATACACATGGAAGAAATAAAATAAATAATTGACTAAAGCAGAACTAAAAAAAATGTATGAATTGAAGAACTAAAAAAAATGTATGAATTGAAGAGAAAAATAACATTATATTAAAGAAAGGAAATTAGAACATGTATAAACAAAAGAATTAACACTTTGATTGTAAGCCATGGAGAAAGATTGTATTTGCTTCAATACAATAATTACATGCATGAACCAAGGATAATTGTTAAAAAAAAACCCTAAAATATATAAAGATGATCCCTACCTAGAAAACCTTAAAAGATATTATTTTTATAGTCTTGGAAACTCTAAATTTCTATTTGTAAACTACTACCCACAAAATCAGCCACAACTTCAATATCGTAGTAGTTGTCAATCTTAATAATCTCTCACTTGGCAACTACTATAGTCAAGTGCTTATACCATTTTGCTCTCTACACCAATTGAATTTTTGAGTACTTACTGCCTTTGCCAAGGCATCAACTATTGTTCACATCGGCCTTTACCTTTTGCAAATTTACTTCACCTTCTTCAATCATTTCTCTGATGAAGTGAAACTTTATCCTAATGTGTTTTGTCATGTTGTGGAATTTTGGATTGACAACAAGATCTACGATGGTTTTTTTGTCACACCACAATGGAATTCGGACCTATTGCACACCAACATTTATACAACAATTTCATCCATACTGCTTCCTTGTAAGACTCTACTACTGCAATATATTTAACCTCTGTTGTTTACTGTGCAAAAACCTCATGCTTCGTACTTATCTAGCTAATGGCTCCCCTAGATAAATAAAATACACATGCACTTGTAGATATTACTCCATCCGCATCACCTACACATACCTTCAACTAGCTACCTCCTGTAGCCTAATAAAAAATCACAATTTTTTTTTAATTTTGTAGATACCAAAAAATCATCTTCATAACTATCCAGTGTTTCCCGCCTAGATTGGACATAAATCTGCTCATAATTCCCCCTACATAAGCCAAGTCAAGTCTTGTACACACCATTGCGTACATTAGCTTGTTGACTACACTTGTATATGAAACCTTTGCAATTTCATTCTTTTTTGTTTCAATATTTGGGTTTTGTTCATTGAATAATGTAACAACCATCAAGAATGGAGTGCTTATTGGTTTGCACACCCCCATACCAAATTATTTCAAGATATCAGACATATACTTCTTTTGGCTGATCCACAACTTCTTCATTGAGTGGTTTCTCCTAACCTTGAATCCCATAAATTAATGGAGGAATCCCAAATCCTTCATGTTGATTGCATTTGACAACTTTTCATTTACTTTCTGAATTACATGTTGTGAATTACTTAGCACTCGTATGTCATCAAAATATAATGTAAGTATAACAAATCCACTTAAATATTTCAAGTAGTAAATGTAGCGATCTGCATTACTCATGATAAATCCATGTTCAATCACCTAATGACCAAATTATTTATACCGTTCTCTTAATGATTGCTTTAGGTCATACAATGATTTCTTCAATATACAAACCACATTTTTCCCACTAGTTTTAAACCCCTTAGGTTGTTACATTTTGATTTTCTCCTTCAATTCTCCATGAATAAATAATGCCTTCACATCCATCTACTCAATATACTAATTATTAGCTATTATTATGGTAAAAAACAATCAAATTAAAGCTATCTTGGATATCAGTGTAAGTATCTCAATGTAATCAATGTCTTCAAATTGAGTATAACCCTTCTCAATAAACCTTACCTTATACCACTCCATTGAACCATCTAGGTTATATTTTTTTGGAAGTTCCATTTTTAGCCAACCAATTATCTCTCTTGTTGCATTGAATGCAAATCCTAAGTCTAATTATCACTAAGAGACTTCATCTCTTCCTCCATCACCATTCTTCGTTACCTAGCTTCAGTGTAATTCAGAGCCTCCTTCACATTCTTGACCTCTTCACAAAGTGCAATTAGTGTATGATAATTAAAATCACTGGATCATAACCATACATTTTTTATGCTCTCTTTTGACATTGACTCCTTTGAAGTGATTGGCTATACTCCTTAGGATCTACAATAGTTTTAGTTTGCACTTCATTTTTTGGTTGGATCTCCTCTCTAATTTCATCATTAGTAAATGTCTCACCATTATTGCTACCAATTTGACTATCGATAACTTGTGGTTGATCACTAGGGCCTACTATGGCAAGTTGATTTTGGCTGCTATTGTCACCTATAAAAGGCTATTGACAAACTATGAAACATTTTTGTGAATTGGAATACTTTTGTTGATTGCGACAACTAGCTACAAGAGGTTGATAATGATCTATGAGAGGTTAATGATCATTCTTTTTCACCTGAATTTTATTTTCCTGACCTTCCTTCCTTCCACAAGTTACATTTTCCTTAAATATCACATTACAACTCATAGTATGAGGCCTCTCTGATGGTATCCATAATATGTAGCCTTTCACACAATCAAGATAACCCATAAAAATACATTTTACAAATTTAATGTCCAACTTGCTCATTTTCTTGTTTGGAACATACATGTAAGCTTCACATCCAAACACCCTCAAATTATTTACAATGGGTTTCTTTCCACTCCACTTCTCCCATGGATTACTTTCTCCTAAGATTGAACTAGGAGAAAATTCTTAACATAATTAACAGTGTGAACTAACACATCCTAAAACCTCTTATCCAAACTTACATTTACTCTTATACTCAGTGCCTTCTCCATGAGAGTCCTACTCATCCTCTCTACCACACCATTTTATTGTGGAGTGTAAGATGTGATTTTCTTCCTTGCAATCCCATGAAATTTGTAGAAGGTATCAAAGTAATACTTGTAGAAAATCAAAACAAGTTTATTATTATAGCCCGGAATGGGCGCATCTCAACAGGATGCCACTGCAACTAAAATAACTAGTTGCTAAGTTAATTTAACAAATTAACAAAATATTAAAGTACGCTAACATCCCCCCTTATTACATTATTTGGGTAATGTAATAACTAATAGCTGTACTAAACTACTAGCTATACTAACATCCCCCCTGATTACATCATTTTGCAATACAAAGAGAGCTGCGAAACAATTCAAATTTGACACGTGCAAGTGCCTTAGTGAAAATGTCTGCAACTTGAGCATCGGTGGGAATGTGTCGAAGCTGAATTCGGTGCTTTGGAACTTCATCTCGAATGAAATGACATTGTGTGTCAATGTGCTTTGTTCTTTCATGATGGACTGGATTCTTGACGAGGTTCGTAACACCCCGATTGTCGCAAAACAAGTGTATTGGAGATTTTGATGGATGGCCCATACTTGTCGAATGCGACGCAACCATATCACTTCGCACACGCCTTCACGTGCGATGCGATACTCTGCCTCTGTTGATGAAATAGCAACCACCTGTTGCTTCTTGCTGTGCCAAGAGACAGGACCGGATCCCAGATGAAAAATGTATCCAGAAGTTGACTTGCGATCATCAAATGATCCGGCATAGTCGGAGTCCGTGTATCCTTGCAAGAAGAATTTGTTGTTCCTCTTGTATTCTAGGCCATATTCTATTGTGCCACGGACATAGTGAAGAACACGTTTTGCTGCTTTCCAATGAGTGGTCTTAGGCTCCTGCATGAACCTCGAAAGATAGTTGACAAGCAAATACGAGATCCGGCCTAGTATTGGTCGGATATATGAGACTCCCAATCAACTCGTCGATAGAGAGTACCATCTACCTGAGGTGAATCATCATATCATGATAACTGAAGTCCCGTCTCCATCGGAGTTGCCATTGGCTTGCAATCAGTCATGCGATATTTTTCTAGCAATGTCTTGGCATATTTTTTTTGAGACACTTTGATGGAGTGCTCCTTCTGGCTGAATTCCAGACCAAGACAGTAATGGAGAAGTCCGAGATCTGTCATCTCAAAATATTTACACAAGTTTCTTTTGACAATAGAGATCATAGTTTCGAACTCCCCGTAATGAGCAGATCATCAACATAGAGTACAAGCAACACTATCTCGTAACCCTATTTCTTGAAATAGAGGTTTGCATCCGACTGGACATCTCTTAAATCCATGCCGCATAAGGTGATTGTCCATTTTTATATACCAAGCTCGAGGAGCTTGTTTCGCACCATATAAGGATTTGACCAATTTGCAAACCTTCTCGCTCTTGGCCTTCCACTTCAAATCCTTCCGGTCGAGTCATGTAGACTTCTTCTTGGAGATCACCATTTAGAAAGGCACTTTTGACATCCATCTGGTGAACTTTCCACCCATATTGTGCTGCCATAGCACACATAACTCGAATTGTGGTCATCCGAGCAGTAGGTGCAAAAGTTTCCTCGTAGTCAATGCCTTCCTTTTGAGCATAGCCCTTTGCAACAAGATGGGCCTTATGCTTATCAATTGTTCCATCTGCCTTGTACTTGACTTTATATACCCATTTGCAGCCAATGGGTTTCTTTCCATGCGATAGATCAACAAGCTTCCAAGTTTTATTTTTCATCAAAGACTCATACTCTATCCATAGCAGCCTTCCACTGAGGCTCACTAAGAGCATCTTGCACTGATGCAGGTTCAAGATCGTCTATGGTAGACATGAACGCCCTGTCATCATCAATATCCATATCCTCTACTTCTGTACGTGGAGTTACAGAAAGTTCCTCAAAAGATTGACAAAGATCATCAACCTCACCAGCTTTCTTTGGCTTCTTTTTCCTTTTGAGCCATACTGCATGTACGAGGTCTATCCAAGTTCAAATTGGGAGGAGTGGATAAATTTGCGTCTCTGATTGTATTTGTACACCATTTTGGATTCTTCTTCGATGGTGTTGAAGAAGATGTAGAAGGACCTCCTGTCTGTGTTGACGAAGGAATCTTCTCTTCCTTAGATTCCACAAGATCTAGGTGTACTTTAGATGTGCTCTGTGATGTGAAAGCTTCATCAAAGACAACATCTCTGCCGACATGAATTTTCTTGGTCAAAGGATCTATCAAACGATATCCTTTAGAGTGCTCATCATAACCAAGAAAAATACATCTCAGTTTTTTTCTCATCTAGCTTCTTCCTTTTCTCTTTGGTATGTGCATGAAAGCGTGACATCCAAAAATACGTAGATGAGATATGGAGGGTTTTCGACCACTCCATGCTTCCCGTGGAGTCATTCCTTTTAGGGCCTTTGTGGGTGCCCTATTCAACAGATATACTACAGTGGTGACAACTTTTGCCCAATATTGTTGCCCAAGAGTAGCTCCTGTGAGCATACAACGAACCATTTCCATGATAGAACGGTTCCTTCTCTCAAAAACTCCATTTTGCTGAGGAGTATAGGCAGTTGTTAACTGTCTCTTGATTCCATGCTTATCTAAGAATGCAGAAAATTCTTTAGAGGTAAACTCCCCCCCTCGATCTGAGCGGAGGGTTTTAATAGAAGCTCCTGACTCCTTCTCAACGGATTTCTTGAACTGCTGGAAGAATGCGAAAGCTTCGGATTTCAGTTGGAGAAAGAAAACCCACATCTTTCGTGAGTAGTCATCTACGAATAACTCAAAGTACCTCTTCCCTCCACAACTGTTGGGTGTGAAAGGACCGCACGGATCGGTGTGAATTAACTCCAAAGGTTTTTGTGCTCTTGTTGAGCTCTTCTCAAATGGTACTCTATGCTACTTTCCCGCCAAGTAGTTAGAGCACACTGGCAATGTGGCAGAAAGGGAAGGAAGACCCTTTACCATCTCATACTTACTGAGCTCAAGTAAGTAGCCATAACTAAGATGCCCATATCTCTTGTGCCATAGGGAAGTTGCCTCCTTGGTAGAGACAATCATGGCAACATGTGGAGTAGAGATAGCATCTAGGGCAAATAAGCCGTGCTTATATGAAGTCAGTTGCAACCGCTTACCCTTCCCGGTAATAGTACAACACTTCTTGCCATTCTCAACACGAAAGTTGACAACCATATTTCTATCCAGGATTTGTGTGACTCGACAACAAATTGTTGGCCAATCCCGAAACATAGAGGACTTTGTCAATCTGACACTTGCCATCAGGAAGAGTGACCGAAACCGTACCCTCTCCCTGAACCCTGTAGGTTTTATCATCAACAATGGTGACAGGTTTGCCCTCTTTGGCCACGAATGATTCAAACCACGATCCGTCGCCAGTCATATGTTTGCTAGCTCCGTAATCGACATACCAAACAGGATCCCTCTATGTGGAATCTGTGGTAGTCATGAGCACCTTGTGTGCCCATTCGTAATCCGAGTCGATTCTTCAACAGCAACATTCACCTCGGGGTTGCTTGTTTTTATTTTGTGGTTTGTTTTGGCCTCTCTCGCTTGTTCTTATGCCAACACCTGTTGGTGTCATGGTTTTCTTTCTCATGCGATCTTGCACCACCTCTTCTTCTCTTGAGGTTGTTTTCCTTTTCCTTTCATATCCTCGTTGAGAATTTCCTCCTTTCTCGAAAGTTGCCTCCTTTTTGCCCATTACCTTTCTTCCTAGAACCCCCGCTCGTTGGTGTATAGGGCTGTATTGGAAGAATCATCCTTGTGAAGTTGGCGTGCCTCCTGTTGTTGAAGCAGATTGACCAACTCGATGTAGGTAATTTGTCGTTGAGACACCTGGATGGAGGTGATCAACATATCAAATGAAGAAGGTAAAGCTCTCATCACAATTGAAATGAGAAGCTTTTCATCCATAGAATCTCCCAAAGAATTCAATTTCTCTTTCAATTCAGACACTCTGCACAGAAAGAGTTCAACTGTTTCACCCTGTCTCAAACTCAGGTTATGAAGTTGTTGTTGAAGATGAAGAATGGTGGAATCATTCTTTCCCTCATAGATGGTTTTAAGGGAATCCCATGCCTCTTTACCACTTGCTTTGTCAGCTATATGAGGTTGTACTTCATCTGAAACAACAAACAAAATGAGCACCTTTGCTCGACTGTCTTTCTTGTCAAAAGCTATCCGATCAGCGAGAGGAGCCGTGGATCCCGATGCCGGTGAAGGCCTAGGTGTTACTCCAAGAATAATATCCCATAAATCTTCCATTTGGAGAATTGCCTTCATCTTATGTTTCCATGGTGTATAATTTGGACCTTTCAATAACCGATGAGGATCAGCCATCAACTTTGCAACAACGGCCATAGTGAAGGTTCCTTATAACACCAATTGGTCCCCCTTTCGATATACCTTTTGCTAGGCCGTTATACCGTACAAAATACCCGCCCTTACGTGAGGGAAACTATAGGTATTTAGAAAGATCAACAAAAATCACCCGCCCTTACGTGAGGGAAACTATAGGTGAGTTTTAGAGATCATACGATACGTGGAACATAAGCAGTACTGAAAGGGAATCGCCTTGTTGATGGCACCTACCATAGAAGATTCTTCTCATGCGTGGGGCGTAACTTCTCCTAAACACTATGAAGAATACTTCGTCAGGATTTACGCCTAAACACAAGAGCGATTAAGGGTAGTGGATGGAGTAAAAAAATGCAAAAATGGCAAACTTATCTCTCCCCGACGATTTATAGAGAACAAGCTCAGACGTCGTTGTAGAAACTATATTAGGCGACGAATACAGTAGCGCAATCACGACAACTTTACCTGTAAGTGCTGGCTAGAGGTATCACAAATACCGAACGCTGCAGAGCAATAAATTGCACGGATGGGTTTTAATTATTCCGGGGACTTAGGGAGTGTATTTGATTTTTTTTTTTTAACTTTTAATGAAGTAGTGCAAAAATGAAATATGCAACATACAACATAAAAAGTGCCCACAAGAATTAACCCTCCAGGTGTCGGACACAGCCGAAAATGCACCTTTACAATAATGCCAAAAATTTGCTTTTTTCAGAAAATTACTCACATTCCCCCTTTGATTTTTTGAAAAAAATATCCCCCCTAAAAAAAATTCTCTTTAACAAAGCATTTTAATAATTATTATGTATTTAAAGTTAAAATAAATAATTTTAATTTATATAGTTTTAAAAACTTATGAAAAAATAAATTAAAATTAAATTTTAATTTATAAAGCTTTAAAACTATAGAAAATAAATTAAAATTAAAAATTTTAACTAAAAAATAATAATTAAAAAAAAACTTTGAAAAGAAAATTTTACCCTTGAACCCTCGACCTGCAGGCTCCCAGAGCCTTACCGCACGGCTCACGACCACGTGAGCCAGCGGGCTGATCCGAAAGGATCAGGGGCCCCCTCGTATTTGAGGAGGGTCCTCAGTCTGCTGCCCGAGCGCGGCCGCCTGGCCGCAACTTCCTCCTCCGCAGCGGACTCCTCTGCAAATCGCGGCCGCAGCGTGCTCTCCGCTGCTGCTTGATCACGGCTACCGTCCATAGTCGCGCGCACGTCCGTAGTCGCGCGGCGCGCGACGGGGGGGTTTTTTTTTTATAAGTTCGCACGCGCGATATGCACGTTAGCGGGGGGAGGGGGGTGCGTGCACGCTCGTCCGCGCGTCAGCGCTGCGTCCGCACGCGGTTAGCGCATCGGCGGGGGACGCGCGCGCGGCGTGCGTGGCGCTGGCTGCGTCCGGCGAGGGGGTCGCGCGCGCGGCACGTCCACGTCGCGGATGGGGAGCCTCCCATCCCACAGTCGCGCATGGATGCGCGACGACTGTCGCACGTCTGCGCACGACAAATTTTTTTTTTTCCTTCTCGCTGGTACAAATCGCTGCAAATCACGCAGCGTTTTTTTTTTTTTTAAATAAAAACAACTGCACGGAACGTCGCGCGATTGCGCGCGGCGTGATTTTTTTTTTTTTTAAATTGCCTCCCCAGCACAGCAGAAAAAAAATGCGTCCTCCTCCAGCCTCTCTTCTCACGCTTCACTGCAAAAAAAATTGCCGTAGCAATCTGGCTCTGATGCCATGTAGAAAATCGAACCAAGTTTATTATTCAGCAGGGTGTTTAAATAATACAGAGTTTACAACTGCATTCCTGGATTAGCCCGGGTTGGGCGCATCTCAACAGGATGCAGGTATAACAATTTACCAGCCGAACTAATTAGACAAAATAGTCTAATTAAAATAGAAATTATATAGCTGACAATACTCAAATCTATTATATGTCCTTAACACTTTGACCTTATTATTGGTGTGCCTCTCTGCTTCAACAATAATGGTTTTAAATTTCTCTAGTGCTTCACTCTTCTGTTTCATGAATAATACCCAAGATATTCTAAAAAAATTATCAATGGAGGTGATAAAATACTTGGATCCTATCATGAAATGCTCCTCCATGGGTCCATATATGTCTGCGTACACTAAATCCAAAACACCATCACTCCTATACTCACTAGAACAAAAATAAATTCTCTTCTACTTCCCAATGATACAAGCTTCTCAAAAATCAAAGGAAAAAAACTTCTTACCTTCCAATCCTCACACTAGTTATTTGCTACACATCTCCCACAAACTATTTTCACTAATGTGTAACATTCATTTGTGCCACACTTGCTTATTGTTGCATATAATTTTTTATGGCCTATTGCTTGTTGTTGCACTTAGTATGAACTAGTAATACTTATAGGTTCTACATCCAACTTGTAAAAATATACCCTCCTTAATCCTCTTATCATTACCTTGGATTCCTTTATCAATTTATAGTCATTTCTATCAAAAATGGTCTCCAAACCAAGATAAGAAAATTGGCTAATTGAGAGAAAATTTATTGTCAGTCTAGGAACATATCTCACATTATTGATGTATTTTTTCCATATATATCTAAGCTTTAATCTTACTCTACCTTTTCTTATCATGTCATAATGATAGCTATCCCTAAGAAATACTCTCCGAAAATGACCCTCATGGTACTCCACAAACCGCTCTCTATGGGGTGTCATATGAAATGACACACCAAAATCAATCAGCCATGATTCCTCCTAGGCATTATTCACCAAGCATAATATAAGACCTATGGATCATTCTAAGGTAGATGTTGTTGATTCTAAGTTCTCTCCCTATGAAGCAACTTTGCACTCACTTTTGGTGCGTCCTTTCTTATTGTACCTTCAACACACCAAATCTTGCTTCCTATCTTTACTTGGAAATCACTTTCTTGATTTTGATTTATACCCTTTTCCTTTTGCCTTCTCATTATCTTTCCTTTCTCTATTCCTCCCTCTCATAGTTAAGGTCTCAACACTCTTTGTGGATTCTATAGTATTTCTCCTTGTCTCATCTTGCAGGAGCTATCACACAATGACATCCATTTTTAGATCATTCACCTTTGTGCTCCCACTAATCACAGTGATCATATTATCTCAAGAGTCTGGGATATTGCATAATAAACAGTTACATTACTCTTTATATTTGATTTGATCTTCAACCAACCTCAACTAATTGATTAGGGTATTGATGGTGTTCATGTCCTCTACCATGCTTTCATCATACACTATTCGTAGTCCATACAAATTTTTCCTCAGCAAAATCAAGTTCATCAGAGATTTGGACTCATACAATTGTGCCAAATTCTCCCACATCTTCTTGATTTTCATGGCTCTTATGAAATTTGAGAGAACAAAATTAGCTATATTTATCCCTATCAATGTAATATATTTTTCATTTTTATTTTCCCAATCTTCTTGGAATAATGCTCCCAACTTTGTATCATGCATGATTACTTTCTTCAAGTCTCTCTCTACCAAAATATACTTCATCTTCCATTTCTACATATTGAATTTCTATCCATTGAACTTCTCAATGATTTACCTCTTCATTTTTTCTTCTACGATACTTCTATGACTTCTATAGCCACTCTCAATTTTACCCTAGACTGCACAAGCCAAAAATATACCTGAGTTTCCTCATCGAAGAATAACCCCTATCATTCATGCTTTGATACCACTTGTTAGTAGAGACCCTTCATGTTTGTAGAGAACATACACATAGAAGAAATAAAAGTAATAACTGAATAAAGCAAAACTAAAAAAAGTATGTACGAAAGAGAAAAATAACATTTTAGAAGGGAAATTAGAGCATGCATAAACAAAATAATTAACATTCTTATTGTAGGCCAAAAAAAATATTGTATTTGCTTCAATACAATAATTGCATGCATGAACTAAGTATGGTTTCTCCAAAAAACCCTAAAATATAGGGATGATCCTCCCATTAAAAACCCTAAATATATAATTTTTATATTGTCCTAGAAACCCTAATATTTTATTTTGTGAAAAACTACCCACAAAATCAACCCCAACTTCAATGTCATAGTAGTTGCCAATATTAACATATGGTAAGGTTGAGCCTTAATATTTACTTTGAAAGTTGACATATTTAATTATGTTAATTATATAAGTTAATTTATGGCATTGAATTATTGTGTTGTTTATTTTTTTATTAAATTAATTATGTATAACTTAATTATACTTTAAAATTTAAAAGAATTTACAAATCCTTTCTCTGGATTGGGCCTAAGATTAATTGAAAATTTCACTTGGTTTTGTGGGAGAAGATTTTTTGTCATAAGAAGAAAGGCAATTTGGGTCTCAAGAGAGCTTCTTAGATGAACAAGGCCCTTGTGGCTAAATTGGGCTGGAAGGTGGTTTCAAATAATGTAGGGTAGTGGATCCACATACTCAAGTCAAAGTAATATTTTAATAATTTTCTTTATAACCCTCTTCCAGGTGGTGGACTCGCGTTTTGGTAGAGCTTAGTTAAGTCTATGTTCTTCTTATATAATAATAGTAGATGGATTATTGGAAACAAAGTGGCTATGGATTTTTTAGATGATGCCTAGCATTGGGATAGCTCATTGTCATCTGACCAAGGTCTTAGTGCTCTTTTTGTAGTGATCAGGGAGTTGGGAAGGATCAAAGTGGTAATTTTCATGATGGAGTTTAATGGCCATAAAGTTTAGTATCAAATTCCATCTATAGTGGGCGAAGTGGATATCCAGAAAGCTTGGAGTGTAATCACCAATGATATCTAATTTCAAGTCTTGAGGATGGAGGTTGAATATAGATTGATTTAGACTAACGATAATGAATGAGTTTATTCGGCTAATACGACTTATGCCCTATTGGAATTGAAGGTTGACAAATCCTTCCTGACTAGAAAAATATGGTTAAAAAATTTAATCTCTAAGATTAATGTATTATTTTGGTTGGTAGTGCAAAATAAAATTCTATGCATCAAAATTTTTCTCAAAAGAGGTTTTAATGTTGTGAATAGATGCTTTCTATGTGAGGTGGATTGAGAGTCTACGAATCACTTGCTTCTTCGGTGCTCTATCTCTCAAGAAGTATATTCATTATTTTTTGTAAGATTGAGGTTTAGTGGGTGATGCCAAGTTCTCTTCTTGATTGCGTTAAAAAATGGACCTCTTTCGTTGCCTCTCCCTATATTAAGTATTTGTGGAAATTCTTACTTCTCCACATCCTCTACGGGGTTTAAAAAAGAATGAAACGTGAGGAAATTTAAAAGGTTTTAAAATGATGCTTGCCATGTTAGTTCAAGAATCATGTGGAGTGTTGTTGAAAATATTTCTTTGATTGTTTTGGATCTGGGTAACATTAGATACATTTTCTCTCTAAATAAAGCATGGTTGGATAAATATATAGGCTTTACACCGATTACTTTGGGTCTTGTTGCTCCTAATTTGAGGAGTACGGTTAAATGGTCCCCCCTCCAATTGGATGGTTCAAATTGAACTTTTATGGTACCTCTAAAGGTAATCTTGGCATCACTAGAGCTAGTGGTGTTAGTAGAGAAAATAAACAAGAGTTGGTAGTAGCTTATGTAAAAAAAATATTATCCCAAACCTCTTAGTTCGTGGAATCTAGAGCCGCATTCCAAGGTATTTTGTTGTTGATGGACTTGGGGATCCTAAATGTAGTTATTGAAGGTGATTCAATGAATGTGATTAACATGCTCAATGGTACTATTCAACCTAGTTGGAAGGTGGTAAATTTTATGGAAGAAGCAAAAACTAGTATTCAACATCTAAGCCAAGTCTTAGTAAATCATGTGCTAAGGGAAGGCAATTCTATCATTGACTTTATGGTAAATCTTGGTACTATTCATCCAGGATTTTCTGTCTAGAAAAGGTATTTTCCATAGGACCTCTTATATCATATCAATGAAGATAATTATTTATAATTTCTAGAGGGTTTATAAATTTTTGAAAGTAAGTCTCTTGAGCAACATTCTTTTTGAGTGCATGGAGCTCATCGATTTTTGGGGATTTCATGCTTTCCAATGTCCCTTGCTTTTTAGATCATGTTAGGTGTTGTAGTTTCAATATGCATTTAAGGCCTCAAATTCAAAATTCTATGTGTATCTCGAGGAGCTTAGGTGGGATAATAATTTTCCTTCATAAGTTACAATCCCTTGTTATGTGATACCCTCATGGTTTATTGAGCTAGCCTTTATGTGGGGAAGCGAACTGGGTCCTTTGGTAGGATTTTATCCTCTTTACCATGGAAGGCTTAAACAATAACATTTATTATCTTTTCTTTGCTGGTAGTCTGAGGGAGAGGTGTATCTCTATCGTTTCCTTTTTGAATAGGGCAATCAATTCAAATTGGTTGACCTAGATTCTTCTAAATCATTTGGTATTTTGTATTCATCAGATGGACCAATGAGAAGATGCGAAGTAGGGTATGGCTTTGTTATCCCTGTTGGGTAGTCATGGTCAATATGAGGAAACAAAGGCTGTTTAGAGTCCAAATTGTGGTGATTCTTGTGTTGCTTAAGTTTCATTTTATGTTTGTTCCGAAGATGTGGTGTTAAGGTCCTTTTTTAAAGTGGGTTTGTTGGCCCATCCTTATATTTGGCCTTGATCCGTCGAAACATAGAGCCTGTAATTTTTTGATTAAGGTGAAGGGGGTCTCCTTGTTGTTGAGTGTAGGCTTGGTGAATTGTGTCTTTTTGTTCATGGGTAAAGTCAAGACTTATAGTCCTAAATATCATCTTATTAAGCTTCACTTGGAACCTGCCTCACTATCGATTGATGATGAGGTTAAATTGATTTTATTGAGTGGGGGCTTTTGAATTGTATTCAAAAATTTCATGGCCATAATTTAATCCTTCCAAAATGGATGGTCCACACTTGTAATTATGGATGGGTGGGCATGGATAATTTGTGCTTTGAAGTATCGGTTGAGTTGATCAATAGGACCACTGAGCTTCTTTTGGATGGGGCCTATCATAATAGAGACAAGCACTATTTTCTTAAGGAAATAAGCTTTTTTCTAGATGTGGATGAATTTATCCCAAGAATGCAAAATGGATCTAGTGTGAAGGGTATTTTCCCTCCCTAGGATAGAGAGGCCAAAGTTGTTATGGATTATTTCACTCTCAATTCCATGTATGATGTGATTCAGAGCTTCCATTCTATGTTTTTGAATCATCTTAGGAGGAAACTTTGGATGAATATTCCATTATTTTTATTATAGTCTATAAAGAAGTCTATGATGGAATTTTAATATGGTAGAGGCTTGAATCCAATTCACCAAGATCTTATGCTCTTGATTTTTGAGTAGTTTACGGTTGATCGTGGTCTATTTGTGAAAGATATTCTGAAATCAATTGAAGGTATACCTGTTCTTGAGTCTAGTCCGATCAAGGAAGAGTAAGGAGGTTCAATAAATTGTAGTTAGGAACTATAATCATTTTCCTTGGGCTCTGCCAAAGATAAAATTTCTAAGAAAAATCAATGTTTGGCTAGAGGAGTTAGAGGGAAGGGATATCATTGCAAAGACTTGAAAAATGATTTTCTAGAGTTATTTGTCAAGGATACTCAAACTAGCACAATGATGGGTGGTGATTTTTTGTCCTTTAGCATTGATGGATTAGGTGTTACAAGGAAGTCCAAGCATCTTCTAGGTAAGAAATGTATTGAGGACGATCTTGTCCTCATTTATCTTCATTCAAATTTTGGTCTTCTACCTAGAGATATTCAAAAAGATAAATCAGTGAAGGAATTTTATACCCTAGACACTGTTTTTTAAAGAAAGAACAATTTCATTCATAATATTAATATGATGGAGATAAAGCATCAAGCTATTTGGGGCTCATTGAAAATTATTTTCAACTACATGGATGAGGTGTCTAGGATGGTTGGAGATGTTATTTAGGAGGTGGAATTTATGCTCAAGAACTAGATTGATTCTATCATCTCTACCTTCTCTAGTGTTCTCTCCCTCTATATTTGTTTCTTTCTTTGTTGTTATTTGTAGTTTCTTTTTGTTCCTTCTCATTGTTTCAGATGGTTGTCTCCAAATTTTATCCCAATTCTTCTTTATGGTTCTCCCCTTGTGGTAGATTTGATGTAAAAGTTTGAGGGATTCCTTTCAAAACCCTCATTTCTTAATAGTACAAAAAACATTATACTTTAAAATTTTAATCACTTCAAATAATTACAACAAATAACTCATTTTTGTGTAGCTATAAATTTTTTTAAGCTTGTGCATAATTCATTATACAATTAACCATTTAAGTGATATTTATATTTTTCTTATTATTATCATATTAAGTATATCAAATAAATTTTTAATAATCCATATAATAACACATTATTAACTTAAAAATATATAAAAATAATGTTTAGTAGTAGTTTAATTAAATTAAATTATAAAACAAAATTTAATAAGTTTTTTATTAAAGATTTTATTACTATTACTTTTTAAATGAGTCTCAATTGTATTATGTCAAGACCGCATGATGGTATATCAATTTTTTTTTACAATTATTCATGTATCTCTTCACAATATTCGAACCTTTGTCTCCTTAAAAGTCAAGAAACCTAACTAATTGAGCTAATGCACCTAATAACTAATAAAAAATGATATAATGCAAAGAATAATATCAAACATGATTTGAATAAGTGGTAGAAAATGTAAAATTCTACACCATAAGCTACTTTTTCAATCCCATGAGTAGACACACCATATAGCCATATGGTTGAATGTAGGAGATAAACATGATGCAATGAATGGATATAAGGTTCCATGGTTGTAGACCATGGGTCTGTTATAATCATATTATGGATCTGTTTAATATTTTAATTGTTATAATTCCTAGGTTTGTGTCCTAATTAGAGAATTATTTTTGACGCATCCAAGTTTATTCTCATAATAAGTTTGCTGTAAGGAATGGAAGACAACTTGGAGGTTCATACCATAATCCAAGGTTCTAATACCACAATTTAGGTACCTTGTAGATACATGGAGATGCCTATAATGATGAGATAAAAATTATGATATCACATGGATTGATGGTTGAGTGTAATCATATTATGCAACCAATCTCAGAATCATATCCTATGCCAAATCTATATGAATTTTAATTTTAAGATTTAAGAATTCACTTTAATCTAAGATTTATTGTGTATGATGATGGGTAGTTTTATATAGATAATATCAATTTCAAGTTATGATGAGAATATAGGCCTAGTGCATATGCATAATGAATTTTTTACCCATGAATGAGATGTTTTTGCCTCACTATAAATTAAACTCTATGACAAAATATTTTAAAAATATAAAAAAATAACACATGAATTATATGTTTATTTGTCATATAAAAGGTAAAATCTCTTACAACCCTTAACTATTGAATGTTGCTATAAAAATCAATCTTTAAAAGAATAAGAAGAAGATCTTCATTTTTAACTTATAGCACACACAAATTCAATTAATAATTCATAGATTTGAAACGTTAAGATAATAAACAATAATGTATAAGAAAAAATATTATCACAATTTAATAGCTTAATCACCATTCTAAATACAAAGTTAATATTATAACAAAATATAATTATTAAGTAAAGAGTTAATTTATTTTGTTATTTGGACATCCTAAAATATTAAACATTAAATCCAATCACCAAAATTCTAAAATATTATCATGAAGCTCAAACTTAAAAACTATTATATTCTAATTCAATGTACAAGGGAGAAAAATTATTAGTTGGTCATTATAAGTTATGTTTCTTGTCAAGTTAAAATGGTTCCACCTAACTCATGAAAATGCACATGAAATTTAAGCATTTTGTTGTCAGATAGTACTTCTTGATTATGGATATTGGGCATTGTTAGACGCATTTCTAACACTATTATCTTATAATTGTAACATTATTGCTATGTGTATCCCCTATTATATTTGAAATCTATGTTAAAGGCTATACTACTCCACTTAGACATTAACTTGGTAGCTCACAATGTGTATTTATGATAGGATTTAAAACCATGTTGTCCATAGTTTGATATTTATTATTCTATATAAAAATTATTCTTACAACTATTAATATATCCAATTTGCTTGCATTTGTTATGATGTGTGACTTTGTATAAATTCAAATTTTGAACCCTTTGTATATGCATTGCATGGGTATTTACATTGACTGATAAAATTAACTATGTTTAATAGATTGTTATCTTACGATACATTGGGATTTGTATTTCCATGCTTTAAAGTATATAAATATATTAGCATGCATTTATATATGACATGAATTTTTTATTAGATGAAATAAATATGTAAATTCACTAGGATATAACCTATTGATTTCTATAAACAAAAATTCCATCAATGCCCATTGGGAATAAGACTACTGAGCTCCTTTTGGATGGGGCCTATCATAATACAGACAAGCACTCTTTGCTTAAGGAAATAAGCATTTTTTCTAGATGTGGACCAATTTATCCCAAGAATACAAAATGGATTTAGTGTGAAGGCTCTTTTCCCTCCTTGGGATAGAGTGGCCAAAGTTATTATAGATTATTTCACTCTCAATTCCATGTATGATGTGATTCGGAGCTTCCATTCTATGTTTTTGAATCATATTAGGAGGAAACTTTGGATGAATATTCTATTATTTTTATTCTAGTCTATGAAGAAGTCTATGATGGAATTTAAAGGTGGTATAGGCTTGAATCCAATTCACCAAGGTCTTATTCTCTTATTTTTTGAGCATTTTGTGGTTGATTGTGGTCTAGTTGTGAAAGATATTCTGAAATCAATTGAAGGTATACCTATTCCTGAGTCTAGTTCGATAAAGTAAGATTAAGGAGGTTCGATCAATTGTAGTTAGGACCTGTAATCCTTTTCCTTGGGCTCTGATGATGATAAAATTTCTAAGAAAAATCAAGTTTTGGCTAGAGGAGTTAGAGGGAAGGCATATCATTGCAAAGGCTTGAGAAATGACTTTCTAGAGAGGATGGGTGGTGAGTTTTTGTCCTTCAGCATTGATGGAGTAGGTGTTACAAGGAAGTCCAAGCATCTTATAGGTAATAAATGCATTGAGGACGATATTGTCCTCATTTATCTTCATTCAAATTCTGGTCTTCTACTTAGAGATATTCAAAAAGATAAATCAATGAAGGAATTTTATCTTCATTTAAATATGATGGAGATAAAGCATCACGCTATTTGGGGCTCGTTGAAAATTATTTTCAACTACATGGAGGAGGTGTCTAGGATAGTGGGAGATGTTATTTCGGAGGTGGAATTGATGCTCAAGAACTATGTCATCTCTACCTTCTCTGTTGTTCTCTCCCTATGTTTTTTTTTCTTTCTTTGTTGTTAGTTGTAGTTTCTTTTTCTTCCTTCTCGTTGTTTCGTATGGTTATCTCCAAATTTTGTTCTAGTTATTATTTATGGTTCTCCCCTTGTGGTGGAGTTTATGTAGAAGGTTGAGGAATTCCTTTCAAAACCCTCATTTATTAAAAGTACAAAAAAATTATACTTTAAAATTTTAATCACTTAAAATAAATACAACAAATAACTCATTTTTGTGTAGCTATAACTTTTCTTAAGCTTGTGCATAATTCATTATACAATTAACCATTTAAGTGATCTTTATATTTTGCTTATTATTATGCATATTAAGAATATCAAATATATATGGAATAATCCATAATATAACACATCATTAACTTAAAAATATATAAAAATAATATTTAGTAGTAGTTTAATTAAATTAAAATATAAAACAAAATTTAATAATTTTTTTATTAAATATTTTATTACTTATTACTTTTCAAATGAGTCTCAATTGTATTATATCAAGACCACATGGTGGTATCCTAACAAACTTTGACAATTATTCATGTATCTCTTCACAAGATTTGAACCTTTGTCTCCTTAAAAGTCAAGAAACCTAACCAATTGAGCGAATGCACATGATAACTAATAAAAAATGATGTCCTACAAAGAAGAATATCAAACATGATTTGATTAAGTGGTACAAAATGTAGAATTCCACACCATAAGCTAGTTTTTCAATCCCATGAGTAGACACATCATATAGCCATATGGTTGAATGTAGGAGATAAACGTGAGGTAATGAATGGATATAAGGTTCCATGGTTGTAGACCTTGGGTCTATTATAATCATATTATGGATATCCTTAATATTTTAATTGTTATAATCCCTAGGTTTGTGTCCTAATTAGATCATTATTTTTTACTCATCCAAGTTTATTCTCCTCATAAGTTTGTTGTAAGGAATGGAAGACAACTTGGAGGTTCATACCATAATCCAAGGTTCTAATCCCACAATTTAGGTACCTTGTAGATACATGGAGATGCCTATAATGATGGGATAAAAATTATGATATCACATGGATTTATGGTTGAGTGTAATCATATTATGCAACGAATATTAGAATCATATCCTATGCCAAATCTATGTGAATTTTAATTTTAAGATTTAAGAATTCACTTTAATCTAAAATTTATTATGTATGATGGGTTTTTTTCTATAGAGAATCTCAAGTTCAAGTTATGATGAGAATATAGGCCTAGTTGATGATAAGAATAGCAAATGATATAAATTAATCAACAATAATATTTCATAATCAAGTGTTTAAATAACACTTGATTAACCTTACAATAGCCTAGGACTAAAATAGCCCGTAGGTATAGGATCTGTAACCAAATTAGATGCTAACAAATGTTGGTAGAATAGATGCTAACAAATGTCGGTAGAATAGATGCTAATCCTAACCTACTAACCAATGTAGTCAAAATGACTACAATGACTAACTTACAAACCTAGGTAAATAGTGAATAGTAATAACCTAGTAGTAAAAGTAAATACTAGTAAAAAGTAACAAGCTACTTTTTACCATGCAGTAAATAAAATCTACCTAATATAGGGAAAGGGTAAAATATACAAATGATGGAATATTTACTCTAACATCCCCCCTTATTACATTATTTGGGTAATACATACATATCCTCTAATACAACAATATTTAGGTAAAGTATATAACTATCCCAATACAGTGAAAAGGATGTTGATCTGCTGGTTCTTGCTCTGTCACAGTACTCTAGCTACTTCTAAGTAAAAAAATGGGTCATTCCTCACTTTGTATTCACACCAATGAATGTCCTTATAGTAATCACATCATCCAACTAAATTGCATGGGTAACCAGCCACTATAATCGCTATGTGTAGTAGAGTAGATCACTTCATACGAGATTCATTCATTTTACAATATTAGTTTACAAAAGATTAGGTTGCTAAGGTGTCGGTCATAGCCGAAAATGCACCCTTATAAGTTCCCCCCTTCTCATTGCAAAACATGTATTTAATTTTTGAAAGAAGCATGACTAAGGTGTCGGACGATGCCGAAAATGCACCCTTATAAGTCTTCTTCTCTTTTTACAAAAATTTGTGAAGAAAAGAAATGTATATCCCCCCTTAATTACAAAATATGTGCAACTCAAGAGTTTTGTGAAGATTTTTACAAATATTGCCTCCTAGGCAATTTTACACCAGAAAATTCCCTCCTTTTGTTACAAGAACTTCAAACAATGAGATTTTGCTATTTATGAAGCCTAAAAGAGGTAAAAACACCCCTTTATTACAAGTACTTCAAACAAAAACTTATGCTATTTATGAAGCCTAAAAAAGAAAGATGAAATGGTGCTTTTATTAATGTGACAAAATGTGTTTTCCCTCTACAATATTGTCTTAGCAATGAGCACTCTATTTGCTCTCTTTGAACCAGAATCAGAATCCGAATGAGACACTTCACTAGAAATATGTCTTCTGTGATGTGCCTTTGCCATTTTAGTTTTTCTTGTTTTGAAACCAACACTGAATGGTGTCATGGTTGTCATTTTTACAATTTGTGCAAAACTATGCTTTCTAGGCAATTTTATCAAAAAGTTCACCAAATCATCCTTCCTTATTGTAAGAACTTCAAGCATGATTGCTATTATGAAGTCTAAAATAAAAGGTATAATTTTTATGACTTCTACTTTTATGATTGCCTTTACAAGTTTTATTTCCCTCTTGTCAAAAATCTGTGTTTTGAAGGAAGAAAGGAATTATCCTCCCTTAGTGCAAAGGATTGCAACTTTTTAAGGTTCCTTATTTTCAAAAACTTGTTCTTTATTTTTTATTACCCTAAAAGAGTACCAAAAGATAATTCACTCAAACAGATATTTAATGGCACCTGCCTTAACACCCTTCAAGAAGGATGAAAAGTTTGAGGAAATTAAGCCAAAAAAATAAGAGTGAATTAGGGGTTTTGTTGATTTAGGAGAGAATATCAAGTGAATTTTGGCTTTAAATCTATGTAAGGATTTACACAAATTTATGAAATTTTGGGGTTTAGTGTGTTCTTGATTATATGACTTATAATTGCAAAAAAAATAATGCAATAATCAAACAAGAATGCCCACAAAATTCTTATCATCTAGGTGTCGGATGCAACCGAAAATGCACCTAATTTTCCAATGAAGGTGTCGAGTAAAATAAAAAATGCACATTTTTAATTTTTGCAACAAAATATTAATGTGTGTTGTGCAGAAATTTTTTTTGATATTTTTATGTCTCCTACTTTGTTTTACAATTTTGCAAAAGAAGTACAATGTTGTCTTCCCTCTTTTATTTTGCAAAATTAACAAATTGAGCACTCCTTCCAAGACAAGTCGACACGCGACCCACGTTTGAAATGTTTCCAGAACCAGTCAAAAAATGACTTGGTTTTAGTGGACCCAAGGTTTCAAATTCTTCTCAAGTTTGTAAAAAAAAATGTGCAATTTTATGTCGCAGAATTACAAGGTTTGAGAAGTTGTGTAGGTTTCCTAATTTTGCAATAATAATGGTGCTCTTAAATGTCTTATATCCCCTTTTTGTGAGAAAACAAAAACTCCTTGGAATTTTTATATTTGCTAAATAAGTTTTGAAGAAAGTAATATAATTTCAATAAATCAAATATTTCTTTAAAAAATCAAAGGATTTGATTTTAAAAATATATATTAAACCTATAGATGAAAAAATATTAATTTAAATAAAAAAAATAGCAAAATATGTGTGGCGCAGCGCTAGCGAGATTTGAACCCACATCTGGCAGCGTCGGAGCGCCTTAGTGGCGGGGGCGGTCGACTGTCTGGTCTACTGAGCCAGACGGGAGGAAAGGGAGACTATCTCCCCTTTGTTCCTCATTCTTCTAAACAATAAAAAAAAAAAATGAATGTTTTATCCCACATGCAACGGGATGTCGCTGTAGTGGGCATTTAAATAGAAGAAATGCCCCTATATTATTCGATTGCCTGCGGGCAATCATGGACCACGACAAACCTTTTGCCACACGCCAACGAATCACAAAATGCCATGTAAGCACCCGTTGCCAGCCAGATCACCCACGTAGTCTATGATGCCATGTCACCCGCCTTGCCACCTCATCTGACCACTTGTCCCTCACTAGGTCAGCTTTGCCTAGTCATCGCCCTCAAGAATTGTGCCAATCAAACTACCACATCAGCTGCCAGTCACCTCGAATATCGCACCTATCAGGTCAACCTACTTTGCACCCACCACATCAGATGCCAGGTCTCCAGTCCACATGTATGCCTGCCACATCAGCCTTCTTGAAGGTCATTCCAGGTCATGTTGTCAGGATCACTAGCAGAGTATTTGTTAGGGTGCTCGTCAGACCCAAGGGTGCTCCTGCCCTTAGGTTTGGGTCTGGTCCCCACCTGGGAGGGCATGCCTACCCTCCTGATTGTGCGTTGGACCCATAAGGGCAACACTGGTGGCCACCAGTGATCGAAGGACCTCCTGCCCTCTTGGATCCCAGTTGTCGATGACCTACATCCCGACAGAGGGCACTCCTACCCTCTATCGCACAGGTGTCGCTTGGGCTATCGAATGCTGGTGGGGGGTCTACGTGGGCCTCCTGTCCATGGGGCCACATGGCCTACGGGGGAGGGCACTCTTTTCCTCCTCCAAATCTCCTAACTTAGAAGTGATCAAACGCATCAAATATTTCCTCGCACGATGGAAGAGGGGCCTCTCGCCTTCTCTAGTGGAACAAGAGTGGCTCTCGTCTTTGCCACTTGGAATGAGGGTCGCTCTCTCCGCGCTCACAGGAACCAGGTGAAACCTCATGAATGATACCAATGATGATAAGAATACCAAATGATATAAATTAATCAACAATAATATTTCATAATCAAGTGTTTAAATAACACTTGATTAACCTTACAATAGCCTAGGACTAAAATAGCCTGTAGGTATAGGATCTGTAACCAAATTAGATGCTAAAAAATATCGGTAGAATAGATGCTAACAAATGTCGGTAGAATAGATGCTAATCCTAACCTACTAACCAACATAGTCAAAATGACTACAATGACTAACTTACAAACCTAGGTAAACAGTGAATAGTAATAACCTAGTAGTAAAAGTAAATACTAGTGGTAAAAAGTAACAAGCTACTTTTTACCATGCAGTAAATAAAATCTACCTAATGTAGGGAAAGGGTAAAATATCCAAATTATGGAATATTTACTCTAACACTAGTGCATATGCATAGTGAATTATTTACCTTGAATGAGATGTTTTTGCCTCACTATAAATTAAACTCTATGACAAAACATTTTAAAAATATGAAAAATGAAACATGAATTATATGTTTATTTGTCATATAAAAGGGAAAATCTCTTCCTACCCTTCACTATTAAATGTTGCTATAAAAATCAATCTTTCAAACACTAAGAAGAATCTTCATTTTTAACTTATGGCACACGCAAATTAAATTAATAATTCATATATTAAAAAAATTAAGATGATAAAAAATAATGTATAAGAAAAAATATTATGACAATTTAATAGCTTAATCACCATTCTAAATACAAATTTAGTATTATAACAAAATATAATTATTAAGTAAAGAGTTAATTTATTTGGTTATTTGGACATCCCAAAATATTAAACATTAAATCCAATCACCAAAATTCTAAAATATTATCGTGAAGCTCAAAATTTTAAAATATTATATTCTAATTCAATATACAAGGGATAAAAATTATTAGTTGGTCATTCTAAGTTATGTTTCTTGTCAAGTTAAAATGGTTCCATCTAACTCATGAAAATGTACATGAAATTTAAGCATTTTGTTGTCATATAGTACTTCTTGATTATGGATATTGGGCAATGTTATATGTATTTATAACACTATTATCTTATAATTTTAACATTATTGCTATGTGTATCCCCTATTATATTTCCACTTTACGTTAAAGGCTATACTACTCCACTTATACATCAAGTTGGTAGCTCACAATGTGTATTTATGATAGAATTTAAAACCATGTTATCCATAGTTTGATATTTATTATTCTATACAAAAAATATTATTACAACTATTAATATATGCAATTAGCTTGCATTTTTATGATGTGTGACTTTGTTTAAATTCAAATTTTAAACCTTGTGGAGATGCATTTTATGGGTTTTTACATTGATTGATAAAATTAACTATTTTAATAGATTATTTTCTTATGGTACTTTGGGATTTGTATTTCCATGCTTTAAAGTATATAAATATATTAGCATGTATTTATATATGACATGAAATTTTTATTAGATGAAATGACTATGTAAATTCACTAGGATATAACCGATTGATATATATAGACAACAATTCCATCAATGCCCATTCATCATTCCTATAAAATGGATTATTTACCCTAATGAAAGGAATAAATTGGTTATGGTAGTGCTTATACTTAATTCATGCATCCATGTGACCCTAAAAATTAACATTCATATATACACAATAACACTAGGTGCAATGGTATAAGAACATATAGCCAAAAAGTATCTTTACAACCATAAAATGTGATCACATAACAAACTATTTCAAATGATCTTATTTAATTTGTAATATCTAAAATGACCATAAATGTATACCATTAGTTGCACCTTAAAATTGATCTTTTATCTTTACATAAATATTATAATTAAATAGTTTTGATCATTATATATAAATAAAATATTTAATGTTCTATACAAATGCAAATATATTTTAGCTCAAGAACCATGGTTATTTAGGATAAGTACAATGACATTGAAATGCGATATTTCACCTCTTATAAGTCACATAGTAGTCAATATATGTTGTTTGTAGAAAATGATAGGGTAGCATATTTAAATCTAGGTAAATATATAAAATCATGATGACTAAATAATATTATTCTAGTTCAATTTTTTTATGGATAAGCATGTCAAGCTTGTAAAATTGATAAAATACAAAGAACTTGATTAAATGGAACAATATATGCAATTAGAATGTGCTATAATGAAAGATAAAATTTTATGCACAATCACACAATATAGTAAAATTTGAGGGTACAAACTTTGAAAATAACTTATCCTACATAATTGATAATTGCACAATCATGTGATACATTGGGCTCCTAGGATTACAAGCACATATGATGTAACTTTCATTTAATATAAGTAGACATTATATAAAAATGTAACAGTTGTTAGTTAGGAGTTACTAGCTTAGGTCCCTACTTGCACATGAATGGTAACTCTTTGCCATTAGGTTTAGGGTTAGCTAGAGTCTTTAAAATAAACAAGGGGTCAAGAGGATGGATCATATTATATATTCATATTGTAATGGAGATTTTCTTCGATGCAGGTTGTCCCCTCAAAGTGGCTTGCAATTTAATAATGTGCTTTTGGTTTTTGCAATATAATTTTCTACATTTATATTTCATATTCTATTACTATTAATTATTTGTATTAACTTCTATTTATTATTGCATTATTATTTGGATGTGCTTTAATTTACTACAACATTCCTAATAAGCGGTATGGGAGTGCTTTCTAGAGTCCTATCTTGATATAGCTACATTAGTTCCTAGGTTTAATAAGTTAGAAACCATATGTTGGGGGTTTTAAAATATCATAGATGAGCTATGATTATTAGCTAAGATAGATTTTCCATAAAGTATCTAATGAACTATAACTTCTTACCTTCCAATCATCATACCAGTTATTTGCTACACATATCCCACAAACTCTTTTCACTAATGTGTAACATCCATTTGTGCCACACTTTCTTATTGCTGCGTATAATTTTTGATGGCATATTTCTTTTTGTTGCACTTAGATATTAACCAGTAATACTGATAGGTTGTACATCCAACTTGTAAAAATATCCCCTCCTTAATCCTATTATAATTACCTTGGATTCCTTTACCAATTTATAGTCATTTCTATCAAAAATAGTCTCCAAACCAAGATAAGAAAATTGGCTCATTGAGAGCAAATTTCTTGTCAATCTAGGAACATATCTCACATTATTGATGTATTTTTTCCATCCATCTCCAACCTTTAATCGTAATCTACCTTTTCTTATCATGTCATAATGATAGCTATCCCTAAGAAATACTCTCCCACAATGATCCTCGTGGTACTCCAAAAACCAATCTCTATGGGATGTCATATGAAATGACACACCAAATTTAGTCAACCATGATTCCTCAGGAATTATTCACCAAGCATACTACAATACCTATGGATAATTCTAAGGTAGATGTTGATTCTATGTTATCTCCCTAAGAATCAATGTTGCACTGACTTTTTATGTGCCCTTTCTTATTGCACCTTCAACACACCAAATTTTGCTTCCTACCTTTGCTTGGAAATCACTTTCTTGATTTTGATATATGCCATTTTCCTTCTACCTTCTCATTATATTTCCTTTCTCTAATCCTCCCTCTCATAGTTAAGGTCTCAACACTCTTTGTGGGTTCTATAGTCTGTATCATTGTCTCCTATTATAGGAGCTATCCCATAATGACATCCATATTTAGATCATTCACCTTTGTGCTCCCACTAATAATAGTGATCATATTATCTCAAGAGTCTGGGATATTGTGTAATAAGTAGATACACTACTCTTTATATTTTATTTGATCTTTGACCAACCTCAACTAATTGATCAGGGTATTGAAGGTGTTCATGTGCTCTACCATGCTTTCATCATCCACCATCCGTATCCCATACAAATTTTTCATTAACAAGATCAAGTTCATCAGATATTTAGACTCATACAATTGTGCCAACTTCTCCCACATCTTCTTGAATTTCATTACTCTTATGACATTTTAGAGAACAAAATAAGCTAGATTTAGCCGTATCAATGTAATATCTTTTTCATTTTTCTTTTCCCAATCCTATTGGAATAATGCACCCAACTTTGTATCATGCATTATTATTTTCTTCAAGTCTCTCTCCACCAAAATATACTTCATCTTGCATTTTCACATATTTAAGTTCTACCCATTGAACTTCTCAATGATTGACCTCTCCATTTTTTCTTCTACGATACTTTTATGACTGCTATAGCCACTCTCAATTCTGCCCTAGACTCCACAAGCCAAAACTATGCCTGAGTTTCCTCATCGAAGAATAATCCCTATCCTTCATGCTTTGATATCACTTATTGGTAGAGACCATTCATTTTGGTAGAGAAAATACACATAGATGAAATAAAATAAATAACTGAATAAAGAAAAACTAAAAAATGTATGCATTAAAGAGAAAAGTAACATTCTAGAAGGGAAATCAGAGCATGCATAATTAAAATAATTAACATTCTTATTGTATATCACAAAAAAATATTGTATTTGCTTCAATACAATAATTACATGCATGAACTCAGGATAGTTGCTCCAAAAAATCATAAATTATATAAGGATGATCCTTCCCTAAGAAACTCTAAAATATATTATTTTTATATTGTCCTGGAAACCCTAAATTTCTATTTTGTGAACAAGTACCCATAAAATCAACTCCAACATCAATGTCATAGTCGTTGCCAATATTAAAATATGGTAAGTTTTAAGCCTTAATATTTACTTTGAAAGTTGTCATATTTAATTATGTAAACTATATAAGTTTATTTATGGCACTAAATTATTGTGTTGCTTGTTTTTTATATTAAATTAATTATGTATAACTTAATTATACTTTAAAATTTAAAATTATTTGCAAACCCTTTCTCTGGATTGGGCCTGATATGAATGGAAAATTTCATATGGCTTTGTGGGAGAAGATTTTTCGTCATAAGAAGAAAGGAAATTTGGGTCTCAAGAGAGTTTCTTATATGAACAAGGCCCTTGTGGCCAAATTGGGCTGGAAGGTGGATTCAAATAATATAGGGCAGTGGATCCATATCCTCAAGTCAAAGTAATATTTTAATAATTTTCTTTCTAACCCTCTTCTAGGTGGTGGACTCGCATTTGGTAGAGCTTAGTTAAGTATAGGTTCTTGTTATGTAATAATAGTAGATGGATTATTGGAAACATAGTGGCTATGGATTTCTGGGATGATTCTTGGCTTAGGGATAGCTCATTGTCATCTGAACAAGGGCTTAGTGTTCTTTTTATAGTTATCAGAGATTTTGGAAGGATCAAAGAGGTAAATTTCATAATGGAGTTTAATGGCCATAAATTTTAGTATCAACTTCCATCTATAGTGGGAGAAGCGGATGTCCAGCAAACTTGGAGTGTATTCACCAACGATCTCTAATTTCAACTATTGAGGATGGATGAGGTTGAATATAGAGTTATTTATACCGAAGATAGTGAAGGATTTTATTCTACTAATATGGCTTACACCCTGTTGGACTTGGAGGTTGACAATTCCTTGCTAACTAGAAAAATATGGTTAAAAAATTTAATCCCTAATATTAATGTATTATTTTGGTTGGTAGTGCAAAATGAAATTCTATCCATCAAAAATTTGCTCAAAAGAGGTTTTAATATTGTGAATAGATGCTTTCTATGTGATGTGGATTGGAAGTATACAAATCACTTGCTTCTTTGATGCTCTATATTTCAGGAAGTTTGTTTATTAAGTTTTGTAAAATTGGGGTTTAATGGGTGAGGCCAAGTTCTCTGCTTGATTGCATTCAACAATGTACATCTTACTTTGCCTCTACCTATCTTAAGTGTTTGTGTAAATTCTTACTTATTCACATCCTCAGGGGGGTTTAGAAAGAATAAAATGTGAGGACATTTAAAATTTTTAAAAAGGATGCTTGCCATGTTAGTTCAAGAATCCTATGTAGTGTTGTTGAAAATATTTCTTAGAATTTTTAGGATTCAGAAAAAATTATATATATTTTCTCTCCAAACGAAGCATGGTTGGATAAAGAGATATGCTTTACACCGATTTATTTGGGCCTTATTGCTCCTAATTTTATGAGTATGGTTAAATGGTCCCCCCTCCAATTGGTTGGTTCAAATTGAACTTTGAAGGTACCTCTAAAGGTAATCTTGGCATCATTAGAGCTAGTGGTGTTATTATAGACAATAAGCAACAATTGGTAGTAGCTTATGTAGAAAATTTATTATCACAAAGCTCTTAGTTTGTGGAAGCTATAACCGCATTCTAAGGTATTTTTTTGTCAATGGACCTAGGGATCATGAGTGTAGTTATTGAATGTGATTCAATAAATGTAATTAATATGCTTAATGGTACTATTCAACCTAGTTGGAAGGTGGTAAATTTTATGGAAGAAGCAAAATCTAGTATTCAGCGTCTGAGCCAAATCTTAGTAAATCATGTGCTGAGGGAAGGCAATTTTTTTACTGATGTTATGGTAAATCTTGGTACTATTCATCTAGGATTTTCTGTCTAGAAAAGGGATTTCCTATAGGACCTTTTATATCGTATCAATGAAGAGAATTATTTATGATTTCTATATGGTTTGTCAATTTTTGAAAGTAAGTCTCTTAAGAAACATTATTTTTGAGTGCATGGAGCTCATCGATTTCTTGGGATTTCATGCTTTTAAATGTCCCTTGGTTTTTAGATCATGTCAGGTGTTGTGGTTTCAATCTACCTTTAAGGCCTGAAATTCAAAATTCTATGTGTATCTCGAGGAGCTTAGATGGGATAGTAATTTCCCTTCATAAGTTACAATCCCTTGTTATGTGATACCCTTATGGTTTGTTGGGCTACCCTTTATTTGGGGAAGTGGACTGGGTCCTTTGGTAGGATTTTATACTCTTTATCATAGAAGGCTTAATCAATGATATTTATTATCTTTGCTTTGTTGGTAGTATGAGGTAGAGGTGGGTCTCTAGTGTTTCCTTTTCGAAGAGGGAAATCAGTTCAAATTAGTTGGTCTGGATTCTTCTAAATATTTTGGTCTTTTGTATTCATGAGATGGACCAATGAGAATATGAGAAGCAAGGTCTAGATTTTTTATCCCTATTGGGTGGTCGTGTTCAATATGGGGAAACAAAGGTTGTTTAGAGTCCAAATTGTGATGATTATTGCATTGCTTTGGTTTCATTTTATGTTTGGTACCGAGGTGTGGTGTTAAGGTCATTTTTTTAAAGTGGTTTTGTTGGCCCATCCTTATATTTGGCCTTAATCCATCGAAACATAGAGCTTGTAATTTTTTGATTAAGGTGAAGGGGGTCTCCTTGTTTTTGAGTGTAGGCTTGGTGAGTTGTGTCTTGTTGCTCATGGGTAAAGTAAAGAATTATAGTCATAAATCTCATATTACTAAGATTTATTTGGAACCTACCTCACTATTGATTGATGAGGAGGTTAAATTGATTTTATTGAACTAGGGCTTTTGAATTGTATTAAAAAAAGTTATGGCCATGATTTAATTCCTTCAAAATGGATAGCCCACACTTGTAATTATGGATGGTTCGGAGTGGATAGTTGGTGATTTGAAGTATCTATTGAGTTGATCAATAGGACCACTGAGCTCCTTTTGGATGGGGCCTATCATAATAGGGATAATCACTCTTTGCTCAAGGAAATAAGTTTTTTTTATGTGAATGAATTTCTCCCGAGAATGCAAAATGGATTTAGTGTGAAGGCTCTATTTCCTCCTTGGAATAGAGTGGCCAAAGTTATTATGGATTATTTCACTCTCGATTCCATGTATGATGCGATTCGAAGCTTCCATTCTATGTTTCTGAATCATCTTAGGAGAAAAATTTAGATGAATATTCCATTATTTTTATTCTAGTCTATGATGGAATTTCAAGGTGGTAGAGGCTTAAATCGAATTCACCAAGGTCTTATGCTCTTGGTTTTTAAGCAGTTTGGGGTTGATCGTGGTCTATTTGCAAAAGATATTCATAAATCAATTGAAGGTATACATGTTCCTGAGTTTAGTTCGATCAAGAAAGAGTAAGGAGGTTTGATAAATTGTAGTAATGACCTATAATCCTTTTCCTTGGGCTCTAGCGATGATAAAATTTCTAAGAAAATTCAATTTTTGGCTAGATGAGTTAGAGGGAAGGCATCTCATTGCAAAGGCTTGAGAAATGACTTTCTAGAGTTATCTGTCAAGGATACTCAAATTAGCACAAGGATGGGTGGTGAGTTTTTGTACTTTAGCATTAATGGAGTAGGTGTTTCAAGGAATTCCAAGCATCTTATAGGTAAGAAATGTATTGAGGATGATCTTGTCCTCATTTATCTTCATTCAAATTCTAGTCTTCTACCTAGAGATATTCAAAAAAATAAATCGATGAAGGAATTTTATACCCTAGACACTATTTTTTAAAGACAGAACAATGTCATTCATGATATGAATATGATGGAGATAAAGCATCATGCTATTTTGGTCTCATGAAAATTATTATCATATCTACCTTCTTTGGTGTTTCCTCCCTATGTTTTTGTTTCTTTATTTGTTGTTAGTTGTAGTTTCTTTTTGTTCCTTCTTGTTGTTTCAGATCGTTGTATCCAGATTTTGTTCCAGTTCTTCTTTATGGTTCTCCCCTTGTGGTGTAGTTGATGTAAAAGGTTAAGGGATTCCTTTCAAAACCCTCATTTCTTAATAGTACAAAAAAAACTATACTTTAAAATTTTAATCACTTAAAATAAATACAACAAATAACTCATTTTTGTGTACCTATAACTTTTCTTATGCTTGTGCATAATTCATTTTACAATTAACCATTTAAGTAATCTTTACATTTTTCTTATTATTAGGAATATTAAGTATATCAAATATAGATGGAATAATACATATAATAACACATTATTAACTTAAAAATATATAAAAATAATGTTTAGTAGTAGTTTAATTAAATTAAAATATAAAACAAAATTTAATAAATTTTTTACTAAATATTTTATAACTATTACTTTTCAAACAAGTCTCAATTGTATTATATCAGGACCACATGGGGGTACCTCAACAAATTTTAACAATTATTCATGTATCTCTTCACAAGAATTGAAACTTTGTCTCCTTAAAAGTCAAGAAACCTAACCAATTGAGCTAATGCACCTAATAAATAATAAAGAAATGATGTCATACAAACAAGAATATCAAACATGATTTGAATAAGTGGTACAAAATGTAGAATTCCACACCATAAGCTACTTTTTTTTTTATTTGTGGAAAACATCCCAAAAGGTATGCCACTATCGGGTAAGACCCAAGTATGTAGGGGTATCCATTCCACCAAAAATGCCCAGGACTCGGACCTAGCCTACCACCTTTGACATTCTCAAGGAGGAAACAAACACACAAAACCAATTTAAAAATAAGTAAATAACAAAAAAAATAATAAAATAAAATTAAAAACATGCTCGAGTGTATTAAAAATAAAAGCACAACCAAATACACACATAGTAAGATAAAATAAAATACAACACGAACCACATATAAAAACACAATAACCACAACAAAACACAAACAAGAAAAAAGCAACATAACACTATAAAGACATAACCCAAAAAAAACATGAAAAATAAACACAAGCAAAACCTAAAATATTAAAAAAATAAAATATAAATAAAAAAACCCAACAACAGACAATAAACAAAAACAAAAAACATAGAAAACACTCACACAAAAAAAACATGATTTGACACAAACAAAGAGAAACACAAGAACAAGAACAACAAAAATACAAGAACAATAACAAAAAACATAAAAAACACACAAAAAAAAAACATAAGAACAACAAAAAACAACACAAAGAACACAAAAACAAAACAAAACAAAAGAACACACACACCTAAAAAACAACAAAAAACAAAAAAGAAAAAAGAAAAAAAATTGAACAAAACAATGGCCTATCTAGACCAGAAGACTAATAAGGCAAGAAACAACCAAGGAAACAAAAGAAAGAAAATAGTGATCTAGGGAACTAAAAAAACTGAATGAACCAAAGAGAAGCAAAAAAAGAAAGAAGAAACTAGGTACCTTTAGAACTGGATCCATCCAAAGAAATGATAGAAAGAAGAGCTTCCCTAATTTGCGAAGCCCACCATCTAGGAGGGTGGCCATAACAAGTAAGATCACATTTGTCCAAATTGCAATTAGCTAAACCATCAAAACTCTTGTTTTGATCTCTAACCACGTGATTGTAATCAAATTTCAAAAATCTCATTTGGATTAATTGAATCTTCTCAATAATTATTTTTATTCTCCAATAAACCTTATGATTCTTGGAAGGAGTCTTCAAAAGATTAATCATAAGTTGAGAGTCAGACTCAACTAACATCTTTTCCCATCTAACCTTAGTAGCATCCTGAAGGCCTCTAAGGTTACCATACCCCTTACCAAGGTTATTGGAAATAATACCCAAATTCTCAGCAAAAGTAAAAACCAAGGAGCCATCTGAAAGTCTACCAATTCCTCCCACACTGGCATTTCTAGGGTTCGCTCTAGAGGCGCCATCAATATTGACTTTTCCAAAATACTTAGGAGGAGGTTACCAATTTTTTTTCCTATCCATATTACTAATACTCACATTCCCTTTAAGATGGTTTCTCTTAGAAGATTTAATCTTCAATATTTGCATCACTTGATACCATATTTGGTGGGAGTTTTGAGGGTGATTAAGGATTTTATGGACTGATTCAACTAATTTGGCTATGGTATTTTTCCAAATATAGTGAATATCCTTCCTATCTTGATTAAAAATTTGGTTGTTCCTTTCAATCCAAATATTCCAACGAAGAATGGTAGAACCCATCCAAACTAACTGCCTAATAAAATGATCAACACCATCTTGATTAGGCCAATCCCTCAAAAGTTGTTCAAAAGTAAAATAATTGGACCGCTGTAAGCCAAGTAAAGTGGCCATTCTTTTCTATAGCTCAGAGGCTAAAGTACACTCAATAAAAATATGGTTGAGAGTTTCTACATTCTCTTCACACATGTCACATCTAAAAGGGCCATGAAAATCATGCTTCATAAGTTGCTATAAAGTAAGCACCCTATGATGCAATAAAATCCAATTAAATAACCTCACCTTAGGCCAGATATTTTGAGCCCACAATTGAGAAAATATGTCAGAAGAATGGTTTGGATTATTATGGCACAAGGTCAAATAACCTTGAGCAATTGAATACTAACCCTTAGTAGTGTTGTTCCATCTAAAACAATCTTTTTCATGGGACCAAGAGATAGATCTCATATGAAGGATGCCTTGGATATCTTGTATTTGAATTTTTGGGATTTGAATAGGCCAGTCCTCAATAGGGATCCAATATCTACCAACCTTTGAATTACCAGTATGGTATCAACAATAATTAGCCACCTTTATCCAGTTAGCTTGGTGAAGCTCCTCCATCCAAGGCCTCCAATCGGGAAACTAAATTATCAAAGGTTTGTGACCATCCTAAGAATCTATCCAAAAATTTACCTTTTGACCATTATGAATCATCCAAAATAAATTTTTCTTTATCAAATCCTCACCAGTATTAAGAACTACTAAAATGGGAGAATCTTTTGTAGGAAGTTGATAGCGAACAAGGTCTTCAGGACTTTTGTTCTCAACATATTTAGCACGGAGATTATTGGCCCAAATAGAATTGGGGTTATGTAACATCCTCCAATATAATTTAGCAGCTAAAGCTTTGTTGTTATTAATAGAATACCGGAATCCTAACCTCCTTTATTCTTAGTAAGACATAAAGTGTCCCATTTCACTAAGGCCCATTTTCTTTTCTCCTTAGTACTACTCCAAAGGAAACGATGAGTGATTTTATCCAGTTCTCAAAGAACAGTCTTTAGAATATTCAACATGGAAGATACATAAATAGGAATATATTGAAGGACTAATTTTACCAAGGTAATTCTACCCCAGAAGAAAGCCACATGTTGGTCCACTTTCCAATTTTCTTCTTGACTTTGTCCAACAACCAATTCCAATATTTATTTTTTTGCCTTTGAATATTTATGGGAATACCTAAATAAGTGATTGGAAGGGAGGTCTTCTTGTATCTTAATTTATCCAAGACCATGGATTCCTGTCTAGCAAAGCAGTGAAAGAAAATAACTTTAGATTTTTCTTCATGGATCAACTGCCCAGTAACCTTAGAAAAATAGCTAATTATTTGCTTACTATTAGAAGCTTCCTTCGCTGTAGCTTTACCTAAATGAGTAGAGTCATCCAAAAATTGAATATGAGAGATAGGTCTAGCTCCATGAGCAACGGTAACTCCATCAAGGGTTTTGTTTTCCCTCTTTTTGGTTATAGTCCGAACCAAGCATTCAACAAAAATGCAAGAATGATGAATAAATAGGGGAATAGCGGGTCACCTTGCCTAATACCTCTAGACGCTAGGAACGACTGAGAAGGCCTACCATTGATAAGAACTAAGTAGGAAACTGAAGAGATACATCTCATAATCCAATCCATCCAATACTTAAAAAAACCAAATTGCCTCAAAACTTTGATAAGTAAGTGCCAATCCACTCTGTCATAAGCTTTGGATAAGTTTAATAAAATGAAAATGGAAGGATATTTTTGCATATCCATGGAATGGATGGCTTCCTGAGAAAGAACTATCTCATCTACTATTTGACACACTTCCACATAACCTGCTTACTCTGGGGAAATAATATTATACAAAAGAGGCTTCAACCTTTCTGCCATGATTTTAGTAATGATTTTGAGAAGAACATTACATAAAACAATAGGTCTAAAAGCTGAGATATGATAAACCTCTTAAGATTTTGGAACTAGAGTAATATAAGTTTTATTGATAACCTTCAAAATTTCTTTGGCTTTACTAGCTTCTTCCACCACCTCTAATAAATCAACATGAAGTATATCCCAGAACTCTTGGTAGAACTCAATGGGAAAACCATCAAGACCTGGGGTTTTCCATTTTTGCATTTTAAAAACTACCTGTTGAAGCTCATTGATAGTAACAAGATCAGTTAAAATAGAGTTCTCCTCAGAAGTGATAACAAAAGGGATTGCTTGAAGAAAATTTTGTTGAGAATTTGATTCAAAAGGAGTAGTCACAAAAAGATTGGAAAAGTAATAAACAACAATAGAGTTCATGCCATCCCAAGTATAAACAACATCTCCTGAATCTAATTTCAGGGAAGAAATAAAGTTGTGAGATCTTCGAGCTAGAAGATATTTGTGGAAGAAATTTGTGTTTCGATCTCCTTCTTTGAGCCATTGAATTCTAGATTTTTGCTTCCAAAATATTTCTTCTCTTTTTTCCCATTCCTCTAACTGAGTTGTGAATTTAATTTCACCTGCACTTCTCTTATCTATGCGGCCATATAAATGGATTTTCTTATTCAAATTTTCAAGATGAGCAATAACTTCATGTTTTTTTTATGAACATCCCCAAACTCTTTCCAGTTCCATGTCTTGATTTTGGATTTAATGTATTTCAGTCTTTTGGAAAAATAGAACATCTTAGTCCCATGCCTAGGTTTACCTCCCTTCCACCATTTTTGCAAACGAGTTCTAAAGGAAATGTCTCTAAGCCACATTAATTGAAAAAGAAAAGGAGAGAAACTCACATTGGTTTTCCACATTTCCACCATGACTGGCCAATGATTTGAACTAGCATTATTAAGAGTCTTCACTTTAGGAATGTGACCATGGATTAAAAAAAATTTAGAGAGAAAAAACCTATCCAATATCTCCATTATACAAGCTAAGCCTTGCCTTCTGTTAGACCAAGTCATAAGGCCATTATCTGGTTGGATGTCTACAAGATGGAGGTTTACAATATATTCGCTCATGAGGTCAGTGCTTTTGTCCAAATTTCTATTTCCCTCCCTTTTCTCATCCAGAGAGAGGATGGTATTGAAATCTCCTCCGATCAAGATCCAAGATTGAGAAAAATGAGAGATAATATGAGTTATATCCTTCCACTGTCTTCTTTTTTCCTCAAAATGAGTTGGAGTATAAATAGTAATGCAGAGCATAATTTGGTTGGAATGTCTACTTAGAATAGCTCTAGCCAATAGACCCCAACTGCCAACCATATGGTGAATAACTACCTCTTTTGGGTCCCAAAGACAAGCAATGCCACTAGAAGTCCCTTGGGAACTGAGGAAAACCACTTTTCCAGCTGGCCAAATTTTACTAGAAATTGAGTCCATATCCTCCATTGACATCTTTGTTTCTTGAAGGAAAACAAGATGTGGATTATTTATCTGAATCATTCTTCTAATTTCATTTTGTTTTGAAAGACTCCCTTTTAGTCCTCTAATATTCCAAGTGACGATCTTCATTAATACCAAGGCTAAACAAGTTGGGAAGGGCATTAATATTTACCTTCCTCTACAAGATTTTCACCTTATTTTACCATATATACTGATTGGTCTTGCGACCTACTTTTTGATTAGAATCCATATTCAATTTTTTTTTCCTGTTTCTTGACTTATTCCAATTGAATCTGAGATGGCTTCTAACCTTGAAGAATGCTCATACACAGCCAAAATTTTACTAGAGGATTCAACAGAGTCTATATTGGCACCTGTATTATTTGAAGTTTTGAAATTTAAAAGATTGTTTTTCTTTTGTAAATTTTCTCCCTTTTTTTTGTTGAAACCCTTTGATTTGTTGTTTTATCTCTGAGTTCTTCCGTTCATATTTAAATTGTGTTTCTAAGATTTATATTTCCATTATTTCCTCTTCCTCACTTGGGACATCATTTGTGGAAATTATTTCAAACATATTAGTAGATGACTTTGATTGATCCTTCATAACTAGTTTTTTCTGAGTGTTCTTCTTCTTAGGCATTTGGAAACCTACCGAGTTTATATCTTCTTTCTTTTGATCAGGAATTTTATTTGGGCAAGCATTTGCCAAATGACCATATTCATGGTAAATTCTACAATGAAAAGGAATGTTCTCATAGTCCACTACTTGCTCCCAAGTGTCTTCCCCAAATTGTAATGTGATATTTTTAGGTAGGGGTTTGTCAAAATCCACTAAAACACAAATCCGAGCATAAATAATGTGTTCAAAATTTTGAGTACAATCAACAGTCATCATAAAAGTTCCTAAAGATTTTCCAATTGAAGAAAAACAGTAGGATTCAAAAATTCAATAGGGAGGCCAAAGAGTCTAACCCACACGAGATCTATAGAAGGCATCTCTTTTTCAGCTTTAAATTTAGTATTCCAGGGTTTCATGAAAACCCCCGTCCTTCCAAAAAACCAAGGACCCCCTTGAAAATTTTTCTCTCTATCTTAATTACTAGAAAATAAAACAAGAAAATAACATTTTATATAAATAGAGATTTGTAACTCACCTTTAGATTTCCAGATTTTTGCAGCCCAGAATTTGAAACCATATAGGCTCGGATGAAAACCCACGAACCGACAAATTAGTACACTTTTTTCCAAATCTTCAATGCTAGTTTGAATGTTACCCATATCAAGCTTAACAATAGGAGTTCCATCAACTGCTTTAAGACATCCTGAATCCATTTTCTTGGTATCATTATTAGGTATTCTTAGAGGTTTATGGGAAGCCCTAAGATTGATATTAGCATTGGCTTGAGGCTATCCACCATGGAGGGCATCCCTAAAATCCATTTTTAGGGCTGAGTTTTCAAAATTATTACCCTTGACAGGGGTTTTCACAGTAGAATTATTTTGTGGGTGCACCTTAGCATGAGATTCACTTGAGATATGAGCCATTTTTTTATCAATTGCTTGAAACTTATTTTGTGATCCCTTTAATCATTGCCCTAGATGTCATGGAAAGGTATGGTTTTCACTTTTATTTTGCGCGGAAAATTGAAAGTCGTTGTCACTCAAGTTCATAGTATGATCTGTTGAAAGATAAATTTTTAACCCATATTGGATCCCCTGCAACATTTCTTACTACAATATTGATCATAAACCACAAAAATATTGGTCGATAGGGCCTGAAGGCCCTAAAAACCAACCTCTGGAGCTGCTTGCACTCAACCTAGATGAAACCCTCGCATAGCCGCTTGCCAAAAATATTGTTCACACATAGGGATACTATAGGATCTATGTTGATAAAAATGACATGAAAATTTGTGGAGACTTTCTAGGGTTTTTCAAGCATCTACCCTCAAAATTTCAGCTCATTTCGAGTCCGGATGAGTGAGATATGGCCGAAACAAGTTCAATAATTTTCTAAGCTACTTTTTCAATCCCATGAGTATACACATCATATAGCCATATGGTTGAATGTAGGAGATAAACATGAGGCAATGAATGGATATAAGGTTCCATGGTTGTAGACCTTGGGTCTATTATAATCATATTATGGATCTCCTTACTATTTTAATTGTTACACTCCCTAGGTTTGTGTCCTAATTAGAGAATTGTCCAAGTTTATTCTTCCTAATAGGTTTGTTGCAAGGAATGGAATACAACTTGGAGGTTCATACCATAATCCAAGGTTCTAATCCCACAATTTAGGTACCTTGTAGATACATGGAGATGCCTATAATGATGGGATCAAAATTATATTATCACATGGATTGATCGTTGAGTGTAATCATATTATGCGACCAATCTCAGAATCAAATTCTATGCCAAATCTATGTGAATTTTAATTTTAATATTTAAGAATTCACTTTAATCTAAGATTTATTGTGTATGATGGGTTTTTTTCTATAGATAATCTCAAGTTCAAGTTTTTATGAGAGTATAGGCCTAGTGCATATGCATAATTAATTCTTTACCCATGAATGAGATGTTTTTGCCTCACTATAAATTAAACTCTGTGACAAAATATTTTAAAAATATGAAAATTGACACATGAATTATATGTTTATTTGTCATATAAAAGGGAAAGTCTCTTCCAACCCTTCACTATTGAATGTTGCTATAAAAATCAATCTTTCAAAAAATAAGAAGAAACTCTTATTTTTTAACTTATGGCACACACAAATTCAATTTATAATTCATAGTTTTAAAACATTAAGATAATAAACAATATTGTCTAAGAAAAAATATTATCACAATTTAATAGCTTAATCACCATTCTAAATACAAATTTAATATTATAACAAAATATAATTATTAAGTAAAGAGTTAATTTATTTGGTTATTTGGACATCCCAAAATATTAAACACTAAATCCAATCACCAAAATTCTAAAATATTATCATGAAGCTCAAAATTTAAAAATATTAGATTCTAATTCAATATACAAGGGATAAAAATTATTAGTTGATCATTCTAATTTATGTTTCTTGTCAAGTTAAAATGGCTCCACCTAACTCATGAAAATGCACATGAAATTTAAGCATTTTTTGTCATATAGTACTTCTTGATTATGGATATTGGGCAATGTTATATGCATTTCCAACACTATTTTCTTATAATTGTAACATTATTCCTATGTGTATCCCCTATTATATTTGCACTCTACGTTAAAGGCTATACTACCCCACTTAGACATCAAGTTTGTAGCTCACAATGTGTATTTATGATAGGATTTAAAACCATTTTGTCCATAGTTTGATATTTATTATTCTATATAAAAAATATTCTTACAACTATTAATATATGCAATTATCTTGCATTTTTTATGATGTGTGACTTTGTTTAAATTCAAATTTTGAACCCTTTGGAGATGCATTTTATGGGTCTTTACATTGACTGATAAAATGAACTATGTTTAATAGATTTTTTTCTTATGGTACATTGGGATTCACATGTCCATTCTTTAAAGTATATAAATATATTAGCATGTATTTATATATGACATGAAGTTTTTATTAGATGAAATAACTATGTAAATTCACTAGGCTATAACCTATTGATATCTATAGACAATAATTCCATAAATGCCCATTCATCATTCCTATAATAGGATATGATCCATCAATTTGTATTTTCACCCATAAAAGAATTATTAAATGGATTATTTAACCTAATGAAACGAATAAATTGGTTATGGTAGTTCTTATACTTAAGTCATGCATCCATGTGACCTGTTGTGGCTGATCCACAACACACCCCAAAATTGGGGACCCACCTATTTTGCATGCTTTCAAAGAAGACTTCAGTGGCATCTGATGCTAAAAAAAAATCAAAGGAAGAGCAAAATATCACAAAAATTAAAAAGTGTCGCGATATCACGACATGTCGCTCCGTCGCGGCTAGAAAAGAAAGGTTGTCACGATTTCACGACATGTTGCTCTGTCGTGGCAAAAAACAGAAAGTTGTCGCAATTTCGTGATGTGTCGCGCTGTCACTGTCCAGAAATGAAAGTTGTCACAATTTCATGATGTGTTGCGCTGTCGCTGCTCAGAAAATTAAAAGTGTCACGATTTTGTGACATGTTGCTGCTGAGAAAAAGAAAGCGTCACGATTTCGCGATGTGTTGTTGCTAAGAAAAAGAAGGTGTCGTGATATTGTGACAGGTCACGTTTTCGCGGCTCAGACGAACGAAATGCAACAGAATGGAAAATTGTCACGATTTCGTGACATGTCACGTTTTCACGGCCAAGAGTAACAAAATGCAGCAGAATGGAAAATTGTTGCAATATTGCGACGTGTCACATTTTCGTGGCTAAGAGCAGTAGAATGCCTCATGAAGAGAAATTATCATGACATGTCATGAAATCGCGGTCAAAGGCAGCAAAAGAAGAGTCAATGCAAGTTGTCGCGATATCGCGACATGTCACGTTTTTGTGGCTCCAAGAAGCGAGATGGTACGGAATAGAAAAGCGTCACGATTTTGCGATAGAAAGCAAAAGATGGTGAGGAAGAGAAAAGTGTCACGATTTCGTGACATGTCGCATTTTCGCGACTGAGTGCAACAAAGCCCAGCGATAGAGAAAAACGTCATGATTTCACGACAGGTTGCACCTGCATAGCCCGAAGCAAAAAAGCGTCGTGATTTCACGACAAGTTGCATTTGCACCGATAGCAGAAAAATGTCACGATATCGCGACATGTATCATTTTCGTGATGCATGAGGATGAACAAGGCTGTTGGCCAAAAAATGTCGCGATATCGCGACATGTCTCATTTTCGCGGTGTAGGTAGAGGAGCAAAGCTGCATGCATAAAAACGTCGCGATATCATGACATGCTATTTTTGGTCACGATTTACAAGGGGACAGTTATGGAACATGCAGAGAAGCATGAAACACGTGGCATACATGTGTAAGGGCTATAGAAGCGTTACAATTCATAGAGAAGATCAAGCGTCTCGATGTCGAGCATAAAGCCAAAGCACACGCAGTCAAGGAAGGTGAAACGAGCAGCCACTGGAAGACGAAACGAACCATCATGGAAGGAGAAGCAATTTAACAACAAGTATAAAACACAGAGGCATAGATTGGTACAGGGGTCAGAAACCGCTGCGGGCAGAGTTGCAGTGCCGAAGGCGAGAAGCCATTCTGGGCCTGCTTGGGAGTGTTTTTCTTCCCCTTTTTTTGGTTTTGAGAAAACTAGAAGTTCTGTTGTTGTATAATGACCCATTTTTAATACAAAAAATTCAGAGAGTTGCACCTCATTGGCAAGAAAGAAGGAGTTATTTTCTGCATGCAAGATTAAATGTTTATCTTTCCCCTTTTCAGATTTCTAGGCTTATAGGTGAAGTTTAATGCAAGTTCTCTTGGTTGCTTCATGCGAATGTCTAAATCTGAAATCATAGTCAAAACCCCAGAGACCAGCACTTAACTTATCTGGATTGTGCATGTTTTGCAGGTTCAATAAGTTAGGTTGCATGCATGGAAACCTCATTAGCTTCGGTTTTGTCAGAATAGGATTGCATCACCCTGAACACATTTCATTTTTTTTATTCCCTGCATTTTATTTTCATTTTTTTTTGCATTTTACTTTCAGAAACAGTTACTTCATTTTAATTTGCAGTCATTAAAATAAAAAACTAAAAAATTTCCAAAATACAAAAAAAAATGTTTCATAGTGCATAGGTTATACTGCAGATTTCAAATATGCATTTAGAAATTTCATTTTTCAGATTTGTTAGTATTTTATAAATTCATTGAAGTTACAGCATGGTCATATAGGGACCAAATCACATTTGCTTTATTAGGGTTCAATGAACAATCATTAAAGTTTCACAGTAAAATAAACCACAGTGCCCCTTGTTTTCAGTTACTTGCAACCACTAAGGTGTTCCAAGCATTTTAATTGAATATCTTCATTTGAGATCATTAATACACAGATGCAAAATGCTAACATAGCAGGAACCTTGGAGAAGTTACTTGTTTAATTTCTTTGCAAGCAGAGGATTTAGAACCCAAATCCTATCGGAGAGTGTGTTTTCACAACTGGGTGAAAATACCACTCAACAGATTGGCGCTAGAAGGAGGGCCGAATGGGTTTATTTTATGTGATTTATATTAATTTTTTAAAAATTGTAATATTTCAATCCATACGATTATTATCTTTAGTCCTCTAACACCACTCAATAGATTGGCGCTAGAAGGAGGGCCGGATGGGTTTATTTTAGTGAGATTTAAATTTTTTGTATATTTCATGCCCTACTGATTGTTATCTTTAGTCTTCTAACACCACTCAACAGATTGGTGCTAGAAGGAGGACATGAAACGGTTTATTTCATTATGATTTTAAATGCTTAGAATTGCTTAAGAGCCTTGCAACACATTTTGATTGTTCATATAGAAATAAAGTGATTTGATTTAATTTTGAAAATTTTGGTCTTGACTAACAAAGTGTTGTTTCCATGCAATTACTTTCATTTGATTTTTACATCTCTTGGTTGATGCTAACTTGATTTTTTTTTATACCTTGCAGGTTGAATATTCAACAGATTTGGTTCTAAAGTTACATTTTGAGTTTCACTAATGGCAACACTTGAGGAGCAAATGGTATCCCTGAGAGCTGAAATAGTGTCTCTAAGAGAGAGAATGGTATCAATGATGGAGGATCATTATAAGGGTTTGTCTATACCTGTGGTACCCTATCAAATTCCTACAATGTTATTGGATTTTTTACGGTGTTTTAATCAAGAGGTGCCACTAGGATACTTGCAAAAACTGCATGTCTACAAGGATACATTATGTCAATTCCAGATTTTCTATGAGGAGGTGGCTTGTAAGTTATTTGCATACATTTTGGATGACAAACCATTCTTTTGGTACAGCCAACTACCCATGGAGGTTAGGACTTCTTGGATACAACTAGAAGCAGCCTATCTTTACCATTTTGGTAATCAGGTTGACTTAGAAATCTTGAAAAATCAGTTTACCTCCATATGTAAGGAGCCTAATGAATCCTTGAGTCAATTCAATGGAAGATTTCATGAGTTGCACTCCCAAATGTGGGAAAATTTTAACACATTAGAAGAGGAAGCCATGGAAGTATACCTAGGAGCCATACACCCCACACTTGCTTCACTCATTGAGGAAAAACTGAGTGGTTTGTCTCTAGAGAAAATCCATGAGATCTTGGAAGAGATAGAACGACAAGGTCTTGAAGAAGAAAAGGCACAACATGTTCATATGAGAGATTGTTCTTTTGATGCCAACCTACACCAACCATCAAATATAGCACCCTCCACTCCAATGATATCTAAGGTAAATGATCAAGGGGATGAATTTGAATATCCAAATCTTACAACCACCTTAGATGTAGTCCACGAGGAGGTGCAAATTGCTAAGACAACATCCACTAGTGAAGATTATGCAGAAATGATCTCATTCATAGAGATACACGATTATTCGGATGAAGGGGTTCTAAATTCAACAATGTTTGAAATATGTGATAGGACAGAACCCACCATAGAATTGAATGAAGTGGTTGAAAGTGAAATTGGGAGAAAACCAATAAATGAATTTGAAGACATGATAGAGTTTCACCACTTGTTCTTGGAAGATACTATTGATGAGATGCATAAAATTAATGATCAAGAAATTCTTCACCCTCAAAATTATGAAAAAATTGAATCATGGGTTACTAATTTGGACGATGATAGCCTTACAAATTTGAATTCAAGAAATAACCCACTTTTGGAAATAATTGAACCATCTAAGGAAGGTGAAGATGAATTTGATGAGAAGCATATTGATGAATTGGAAGATGTTGAAGAAGTAGTTGAACGTCACCACTTGATTTTGAAAGATGATTATTATGATGCTTGGAAGAAGTGGGAAGACTTCACTCACTCCAAAACTACTAATGAAACTTGTGTGCCAATTGATATACAGGACAACATAATCGCCTACTCAAAGGAAGACTTTACAACTCCTGTACAATTTGAGGATGTTTTGGAAGAGGGTTTCAAATCTCATCAAATTTTGGAAGATTATAATGATCCTATTGCCAAGGACAAAGAAGAAAAATAATTTATGAATGAATCAAAAGATCATGCCACAAATGCTTGGAAGATAATTTTTACAATGGTTGGGGGAGATATGATGATGCATTTTTTCTCACACCCCTATAGATGAAACTCATATTTCACTTGATATGCAAGATGTTGAAACTTCCACCTCACATGAAGATCTCATATTCACGAACTAAACACTCTTGCATGAGGATTCAAATGAGGGGATACCATGGATAGTGAACAAAGAATTAGAACCAAATGACAAAGAGATTGATCAATTGGAAGCAACTCGAATAAGTGATCATCAAAACAGATTACTTGACATACACTTTGACCAAAAACATTTGAGGGTTGAAAAGGATGGGCATGTTTTCAATTGGGTGCCCAATTTTGGTATGTTTGATGAACAAGTAATCAATGAAGAGTATGAAGACCATGAGGTAAAAGAGGTAATTGCAAATCCCCATCAAATTTTGGTATATGAAAATGTTCAAAAGTTAGAATCTAACCTTTTGTGTTCAAGTATCCAAGATTTGGGTGAGAATTTGCATGACCATATTTTGAATTTGAATGATGTTTATGGTGAAATGTCATTAAAGGTGAATGAAAAACAAGGTATGATTTCTAATTACACCTTTAATAACATTGTTTTAATGAATTGAAAAGAGGTTGATGCATTTGAATTGTTAAATAAAACTCATCAACAATTACTAATTGAATCTAGGGTAAAAACTTTTAATGATCCTAATTTAGTAAATATCCTAGATGCTTGTAAATTGTTACACAAATTTGATTGGCCTACAAATTTGGAAAATGATTTGGCTTTGAAATTTGTAGAAATAGGCTCCTACTTACAAAATTGCATATTTGAAAAAGATAGCCTAATTCTAAATCAAGGAGGGAATTATGAAATTTACATTTTAAAGAATAGACATGATAAAATTGAAAATCAATCATTGTCTAATCAATTTGAAAATTTGAATCTCACCTATGAGAGTACTAATGGAATTAAATCTAATTGGTGGGGTGAGAGAGGAAAGTTGAAGTGGGTTGCATTGTTTGGTCTAGTCTTGTTTGTGTTGGATTCCCACAACATTTGGCATGCATATCACGTTATATTTTTTCTGAAATGTTCTAATCATGTTTGGGATCCAGGAAAGTGATAATCCAAGCTTTGCATCATCTTGTATTATATTGTACATTTGTATATAGATTTTGGTTTTTTGGGTTTTGGTTTGTGTTTTCAAATTTTCATTTTTGGGATTGCAGTTTGGTTTTGGATTGAATAAGTTTTAATTTAAAGTTGTGTGTTTATTTGACATGTTTTGTTTGTCTATATAAAAAAAAAAAAATGATGAAAAAGTTGTCTTGAGATGCTAACTTATGTTCTAGATCAGGGAAATATGGAACATTGGAATTATGTGGTAGAAAGCTCCGCAAGAAATACAAACAGTTTAATAGTATCGTTTGAAACTTGTGATGCATGAAGTAGTCAGTTTTATATGGCAATATTTCATCTGCAATTCAAAAGACAATGCATTCATATTACATCTCACTTTGCACATACATGCCATCTTAGTTGCATATGCATTTCAAATACAAATCATTAAAGTGTGTCAAATCCTCTTAGGGTTATGCTATCACATAAATAAGAAGAAAATCCTAAGGTTGGGAACTGAGTCTTGAGATATCTAGAACCAAGCACATTTTATACACATTAAAAAGGATCTTGAGCAAAATGATCAAAACCTTGCTTGGAAGAAAAGGTTGGGCGAAAGAAGTATTTCATGTCTATCCTATTATGCAACATGATCCTTAAAACAATGGTTTTGACCACTTCCATAAAGCTTAAAGCCTAAAATCAGAGTAGTAAGGATAGGGCTAAATCCTCATCGAACTTAGGTTGAGGATCCAACTCCCCAAAGCTTTGATTTGACCTACATGGAGTAGTAAGGATAGGGCATAAATTCTCATCTCGCTTAGGTTGAGAATCTGATTCCCCAAATCTCCTATGTCTCATTTCATCATAAGTATTGGATTGGAAGGATCGTACTACATGTCCTCTACAAAGGATGGGTAGTCATCCCCAAGGTCCAAGAAATAAAATTAATATTTCCCATTTTTCATCTAAATCTTGGATTGGAAGGATCGTACTACATGTCCCTAGCAAGGATGGGTAGTCATCCCCAAGGTCCAAGAAGTAAAAAAAAAAAAATTAATATTTCCCATTTCATCTCAATATTGGATTGGAAGGATCGTACTACATGTCCCTAGAAAGGATGGGTAGTCATCCCAAAGGTCCAAGAAATAAAAGAAAAAGAATGAATGAAGCTAAATCATGGATTATGGGGTTAAGTATGCCCATGCATGGCAGCATGTCTTGTCTAAAAAACAAGACCACTGACTGTTCAAAGGGTTAGACTAGCATGACCATTTCTTCCATAATTGGTTAAATTATTTTTCTCAAAGTGAGGTAATGAATTCCAAATCAGAGTAGTAAGAATAGGGTTAAACTCCCATCTCGATTAGGTTGGGAGTCTGATTTCCCAAAGCTCTGATTTCACTTTCACTTACACATGGGTTCAAGATAGTAGTGACTCATAACCAACTTTGGGATCTAATAAAGCAATTCATTATACATATAGTTGATCCTAAGAGGGTTTGATAATCTTGAATGTTTGTGTATGATACTAGAAGGACTATGCCTTTTATAAAAGCAAAATCTCTTAGCATACTTATTAGGTTACACAAAGCATTCACAATCTCACATATGCATTCATGTAAAACTGACGATGGAATGTTGATCAATTTCAAATGATAGGGAATGAAACACATTGCACACACCGAGCTGATACTTAATGATTCTGATGATTCATGTATTTCTGATCTATGGGCATTTGTTTATGTTTCTTATGTGCTAACGCCTGTTTGCGAGTTGTATACTTCCAGGTTGGGTTCTCACCAAATGCTCAGGAGCATTTGACAGCAGAGTCGCCATTTGTTGTGGCTGATCCACAACACACCCCAAAATTGGGGACCCACATTTTTTGCATGCTTTCAAAGAAGACCTCAGTGGCCCAGATGCTAAAAAAATCAAAGGAAGAGCAAAATATCACAAAAAGAAAAAGTGTCACGATATCGCGACATGTCGCTCCGTCGCGGCTAGAAAAGAAAAGTTGTCGCGATTTCGCGACATGTTGCTCCGTCACGGCCAGAAACAAAAAGTTGTCACGATATCGCGACATGTCACGCTATCACTGTCCAAAAATGAAAAGTTGTCATGATATCGTGACATGTTGCGCTGTTGCTGCTCAGAAAATTAAAAGTGTCACAATTTCGTGACGTGTTGCTGCTAAGAAAAAGAAAGCATCACGATTTCATGACATGTTGTTGCTGAGAAAAATTAGGTGTCGCGATATCACAACAGGTCACGTTTTTGCGGCTCAGATGAGTGAAATCCAGCAGAATGGAAAATTGTCACAATTTCGTGACATGTCGCGTTTTCGTGGCCAAGAGTAACAAAATGCAACAGAATGGAAAATTGTTGCGATATCGCGACGTGTCACATTTTCACGGCTAAGAGCAGTAGAATGCCTCATGAAGAGAAATTATTGTGATATCGTGACATGTCATGAAATCGCGATCGAAGGCAGCAAAAGTAGAGTCAATGCAAAGTTGTCGCGATATCACGACATGTCGCAATTTCGTGGCTCCAAGCAGTGAGATGGTACGAAATAGAAAAGCGTCGTGATTTCATGACAGAAAGTAGAAGATGGTGCGGAAGAGAAAAGTGTCACGATTTCGCGACATGTCGCATTTTTGCAGCTGAGTGCAACAAAGCCCAGCGATAGAGAAAAGCGTCACGATTTCGCGACAGGTTGCACCTGCATAGCCCGAAGCAGAAAAGTGTCACGATTTTGTGACAGGTTGCATTTGCATGGCTCGATAGCAGGAAAATGTCACGATATCGTGACATGTATCATTTTCGCAATGCATGAGGACGAACAAGGCTGTTGGCAAAAAAATGTCGCGATATCGCGACATGTCTCATTTTCACGGTGTAGGTAGAGGAGCAAAGTTGCATGCATAAAAACGTCGCGATATCGCGACATGCTATTTTTGGTCACGATTTACAAGGGGGCAGTTATGGAACATGCAGAGAAGCACGGAACACGTGGCGTACATGTGTAAGGGCTACAAAAGCGTTACAATTCACAGAGAAGATCAAGCGTCTCGATGTCGAGCATAAAGCCAAAGCACACACAGTCAAGGAAGGTGAAACGAGTAGCCACTGGAAGACGAAATGAACCGTCGTGGAAGGAGAAGCAATTTAACAGCAAGTATAAAATGCAGAGGCATAGATTGGTACGGGGGTCAAAAACCGCTGCGGGCAGAGTTGTAGTCCCTAAGGCGAGAAGCCATTCTGGGCCTGCTTGGGAGTGTTTTTCTTCCCCTTTTTTTGGTTTTGAGAAAACTAGAAGTTCTGTTGTTGTATAATGACCCATTTTTAATACAGAAAATTTAGAGAGTTGCACCTCATTGGCAAGAAAGAAGGAGTTATTTTCTGCATGCAGGATTAAATGTTTATCTTTCCCCTTTTCAGATTTCTAGGCTTATAGGTGAAGTTTAATGCAAGTTCTCTTGGTTGCTTCATGCGAATGTCTAAATCTGAAATCACAATCAAAACCCCAGAGACCAGCACTTAACTTATCTGGATTGTGCGTGTTTTGCAGGTTCAATAAGTTAGGTTGCATGCATGGAAACCTCATTAGCTTCGGTTTTGTCAGAATAGGATTGCATCACCCTGAACACATTTCATTTTTTTTATTCCCTGCATTTTATTTTCATTTTTTTTTGCATTTTACTTTCAGAAACAGTTACTTCATTTTAATTTGCAGTCATTAAAATAAAAAACTAAAAAATTTCCAAAATACAAAAAAAAATGTTTCCATAGTGCATAGGTTATACTGCATATTTCAAATATGCATTCATAGAAATTCCAATTTATTGCAGGGGTTATTTTTTAGTATTTCATAAATTCATTGAAGTTACAACATGGTCATATAGGGACCAAATCACATTTGCTTTATTAGGGTTCAATGAACAATCATTAAAGTTTCATAGTAAAATAAACCACAGTGCCCCTTGTTTTCAGTTACTTGCAACCACTAAGGTGTTCCAAGCATTTTAATTGAATATCTTCATTTGAGATCATTAATACATAGATGCAAAATGCTAACATAACAGGAACCTTGGAGAAGTTACTTGTTTAATTTCTTTGCAAGCAGAGGATTTAGAACCCAAATCCTATCGGAGAGTGTGTTTTCACAACTGGGTGAAAATACCACTCAACATGACCCTAAACATTAACGTTCATATATACACAATTACACTAGGTGCAATGGTATAAGAACATATTGCCAAAACATATCTTTATAACTATAAAATGTCATCACATAACAAATATAGGAAAATTTGAGGGTACAAAATTTGAAAATAACTTATCCTACATCATTAATAATTACACAATCATGTGATACATTGGGCACCTAGGATTACAATCACATATGATGTAACTATTATTTAATATAAGTAGACATTATATACAGATGCAATAATTATTAGTTAGAAGTTACTATCTTAGTCCCCTACTTTCACATGGATGGCAACTCTTGACCATTAGGGTTAGGGTTAGCTAGAGTCTTTAAAAAAATAAGGGGTCCAGAGGATGGATCATATTATATATTATAATGGAGATTTGATTTGAAGGAGGTTGTCCCATCAAAGTTACTTGCAATTTTATAATGTGCTTTTGGGTTTTGCAATATAATTTGCTAAATTTCCATTTCATATTCTATTACTATTAATTATTTGTATTAAATTCCATTTATTATTCCATTATTCTTTGGATGTGCTTTAATTTACTACAACATTCCTAAAAAGTGGTATGGGAGTGCTTTATAGAGTCCTATCTTGATATAGATACATTAGTTCCTAGGTTTAATAAACTAGAAAGAATATGTTGAGGATTTTAAAATATCATAGATAAGCTATCATTATTAGCTAAGCTAGATTTTCCATAAAGTATCTAATGAACTATAACTTCTTACCTTCCAATCCTCGTACCAGTTATTTGCTACACATCTCCCACAAAATATTTTCACTAATGTGTAACATCCATTTGTGCCACACTTTCTTATTGCTGCATATAATTTTTGATGGCCTATTGCTTGTTGTTGTGCTTAGATATGAACCAGTAATACTGAGAGGTTCTACATCGAACTTGTAAAAATATCCACTCCTTAATCTTCTTATCTTTACCTTGGATTTATTTACCAATTTATAGTCATTTCTATAAAAAATAGTCTCCAAACCAAGATAAGAAAATTGGCTCATTGAGAGCAAATTTCTTGTCAGTCTAGGAACATATCTCACAATATTGATGTACTTTTTCCATCCATATCTAAGCTTTAATATTACTCTACCTTTTCTTATCATGTCATAATGATGGCTATCCCTAATAAATACTCTCCAACAATGACCCTCGTGGTACTCCACAAACCACTATCTATGGGGTGTAATATGAAATGATACACCAAATTTAATCAACCATGATTCGTCCTAGATATTATTCACCAAGCATACTACAAGACCTATGGATAATTTTAAGGTAGATGTTGTTGATTCTATGTTTTCTCCCTAAGAATAAACTTTGCACTCACTTTTGATGTGCCCTTTATTATTGCACCTTCAACACACAAAATCTTGCTTCTTACCTTTGATTGAAAATCACTTTCTTGATTTCGATCTATACCCTTTTCCTTCTGCCTTATCATTATCTTTCATTTATCTATTCCTCCCTCTTATAGTTAAGGTCTCATCACTCTTTGTGGGTTCTATAGTCTTTCTCCTTGTCTACTCTTGCAGGAGCTATCCCACAAAGACATCCATATTTATATCATTCACCTTTGTGCTTCCACTAATCATAGTGATCATACTATATCAAGAGTCTCAGATATTGCATAATAAACAGATACACTACTCTTTATCTTTGATTTGATATTTGACCAACCTCAACTAATTGATCAAGGTATTGAAGGTGTTCATGTGCTCTACCATGATTTCATCATCCACCATCCGTAGCCCATACAACGTTTTCCTCAACAAGATCAAGTTCATCATAGATTTGGACTCATACAATTGTGCCAACTTCTCCCACATATTATTGATTTTCATGGCTCTTATGACATTTGAGAGAACAAAATTAGCTAGATTTAGCCTTATCAATGTAATATATTTTTCATTTTTCTTTTTCCAATCCTTTTGGAATAATGCACCCAACTTTATATTATCCATGATTTCTTTCTTCAAGTCTCTCTCCACCAAAATATAGTTCATATTCCATTTTTACATATTGAAGTTCTACCCATTGAACTTTTCGATGATTGACCTCTTCATTTTGTATTCTACGATACTTCTATGATTGCTATAGCCACTCTCAATTCTGCCCTAGACTACACAAGCCAAAAATATGCTTAAGTTTCCTCATCGAAGAATAACCCCCTATCCTTCATGATTTGATACCACTTGTTGGTAGAAACCCTTCATGTTGGTAGAAAACATACACATAGAATAAATAAAATAAATAACTGAATAAAGAAAAACTAAAAAAATGTATGCATTAAAGAGAAAAATAACATTACAGAAGGGAAATCAGAACATGCATAAACAAAATAATTAACACTCTTATTGTAGGTCACAAAGAAATATTGTATTTGCTTCAATACAATAATTACATGCATGAACCAAGGATAGTTGCTCCAAAAAACCCTAAAATATATAAGGATGATCCTGCCATTAAAAACCCTAAAATATGCTATTTTTATATTGTCCTAGAAACCCTTATATTTTATTTTGTGAATGGCTACCCATAAAAATCAACCCCAACTTCAATGTCGTAGTAGTTTCCAATCTTAACATATGGTAAGGTTTGAGCTTTAATATTTACTTTGAAAGTTGTCATATTTAATTATGTAAACTATATAAGTTAATTTATGGCACTAAATTATTGTGTTGCTTAGTTTTTATTAAATTAATTATGTATAACTTAATTATACTTAAAAATTTAAAAGTGTTTGCAAATCCTTTCTCTGGTTTGGGCCTGAGATGAATGGAAAATTTCACTTGGCTTTGTGGGAGAAGATTTTTCATCATAAGAAGAATGGCAATTTGGATCTCAAGAGAACTTCTTAGATGAACAAGGCCCTTGTGGACAAATTGGGCTGGAAGGTGGCTTCAAATAATGTAGGGTAGTGAATTCACATCCTTAAGTCAAAGTAATATTTTAATAATTTTATTTCTAACCGTCTTCTAGGTGGTGGACTCGCATTTTGGTAGAGCTTAGTTAAGTCTAGGTTCTTATTATGTAATAATACTAGATGGATTATTGGAAACAAAGTGGCTATGGATTTCTTGGATGATGCCTAGCTTAGGGATAACTCTTTGTCATTTGACCAAGGGCTTAGTGCTCTTTTTCTAGTGATCAGAGAGTTGGTAAGGATCAAAGTGGTAAATTTCATAATGGATTTTAATGGCCATAAATTTTAGTATCAACTTTCATCTATAGTGGGAGAAGTGGATGTCCAGCAAGCTTGCAGTGTAATCACCAATGATCTCCAATTTTAAGTATTGAGGATGGTGGAGATTGAATATATATTGATTTAGAATGAGGATAGTGAAGGATTTTATTCAGCTAAGATGGCTTACGCCCTGTTGGACTTGGAGGTTTACAACTCCTTCCTAACTAGAAAAATATGGTTAAAAAAATTAATCTCTAAGATTAATGTATTATTTTGGTTGGTAGTGCAAAATGAAATTATATCCATAAAAAATTTGCTCAAAAAGGTTTTAATGTTGTGAACAAATGCTTTCTATGTGAAGTGGATTGGGAGTCTACGAATCACTTGCTTCTTCGATGCTATATATTTCATGAAGTATGTTCATTATTTTTTGTAATATTGGGGTTTAGTGGGTGATGTCAAGTTCTCTTATTTATTGCATTCAACAATGAACCTCTTCGTTTGCCTCTCCCTATCTTAAGTGTTTATGGAAATTCTTTCTTCTTCACATCCTTTGGGGGGCATAGAAAGAATGAAACGTGAGAACATTTAAAATTTTTAAAAATGATGCTTGCCATGTTAGTTCAAGAATCCTGTGGAGTGTTGTTGAAAATGTTTCTTCAAATTTTTAGGATCCGGGTAACATTAGATATATTTTCTCTCAAAATGAAGTGTGGTTGGATAAAGAGATAGACTTTATACTTATTTCTTTGGGTCTTGTTGATCCTAATTTGAGGATTACGGTTAAATGGTCCCCCCTCCAATTGGCTGGTTCAAATTGAACTTTGATGGTACCTCTAAAGGTAATCTTGGAATCACTAGAGCTAGTGGTGTTATTAGAGACAATAAGAAATATTTGGTTGTATCTTATGTAGAAAATTTATTATCCCAAACCTCTTAGTTCATGGAAGCTAGAGCCTCAATCCAAGTTATTTTGTTGTCGATGGACCTGGGGATCCTGAGTGTAGTTATTGAATGCGATTCAATGAATGTGATTAATATGGTCAATGGTACTATCAACCTAGTTGGAAGGTGGCAAATTTTATGGAAGAAGCAAAATCTAGTATTCAACATCTGAGCGAAGTCATAGTAACTCATGTGCTGAGGGAAGGTAATTCTGTCACTAACATTATGGTAAATCTTGGTACTATTCATCCAGGATATTCTGTCTAGAAAAGGGATTTCCCATAGGACCTCTTATATCGTATCAATGAAGAGAATTATTTATGATTTCTAGAGAGTTTGTCAAATTTTGATAGTAAGTCTTGAGAAAAAATATTTTTGAGTGCATGGAGCTCATCGATTTATGGGGATTTCATGCTTTTCAATGTCCCTTGCTTTTTATATCGTGTTAGGTGTTGTGGTTTCATTCTGCCTATAAGGCCTTAAATTCACAATTCTATGTGTATTTTGAGGAGCTTAGGTGGGATAGTAATTTCCCTTTTATAAGTTACAATCCCTTGTTATGTGATATCCTCATGGTTTGTTGAGCCAACCTTTCTTTGGAGAAGCGGATTGGGTCCTTTGGTAGGATTTTATCCTCTTTACCATAGAAGACTTAATCAATGACATTTACTATATTTTATTTACTGGTAGTCTTAGGTAGATGTGGGTCTCTAGTGTTTCCTTGTCGAAGAGGGAAATCTGTTCAAATTAGTTGGCATGGATTCTTCTAAATATTTTGGTATTTTGTATTCATGAAATGGACCAATGAGAAGATGAGAAGCAAGGTATGGCTTTGTTATCCCTGTTGGGTGGTCATGGTCAATATGGGGAAACGAAGGATGTTTAGAGTCCAAATTGTGATGATTCTTGCATTGATTTGGTTTTATTTTATTTTTGGTCTTGAGGTGTGGTGTTAAGGTCCTTTTATTAAAGTGGGTTTGTTGGCCCATCCTTATATTTGGTCTTGATCCATCAAAACATAGAGCCTATAATTTTTTTATTAAGGTGAAGGGGGTCTCCTTACTATTGAGTGTAGGCTTGGTAAGTTGTGTCTTGTTGCTCATGGGTAAAATCAAGACTTCTAGTCCTAAATATCGTCTTAAAAATATTTATTTGGAACCTGCCTCACTATTGATTGATGAGGAGGTTAAATTGATTTTATTGAACCAGGGATTTTGAATTGTATTCAAAAATTTCATGGCCATAATTTAATCCTTTCAAAATGTATGGCCCACACTTGTAATTATGGATTGGTGGAAGTGGATAATTGGTGCTTTTAAGTATTGATTGAGTTGATAAATAGGACCATTGAGCTCCTTTTGGATGGGGTCTATCATAATAGAGACAAGCACTCTTTACTTAAGGAAATAAGGTCTTTTCTAGATGTGGATGAATTTATCCCAATAATGCAAAATGGATTTAGTGTGAAGGCTCTTTTCCCTCCATGGGATAGAGTGTCAAAAGTTATTATGGATTATTTCACTCTCGCATCCATGTATGATGTGATTCAGAGCTTTTATTCTATGATTCTAAATCATCTTAGGAGGAAAATTTGGATGAATATTCCATTATTTTTATTCTAGTCTATGATGAAATTTCAAGGTGGTAGAGGCTTGAATCTAATTCACCAAGGTCTTATGCTCTTTGTTTTTGAGCAGTTTGGGGTTGATCGTAGTCTAGTTACGAAAGATATTCTAAAATAAATTGAAGATATACCTATTCCTGAGTCTAGCTTGATGAAGGAAGAGTAATGAGGTTCGATAAATTGTAGTAAGAACCTATAATCCTTTGACTTAGACTCTGGCGATGATAAAATTTCTAAGAAAATTCAAGTTTTGGCTAGAGAAGTTTGAGGGAAGGCATCTCATTGCAAAGGCTTGAGAAATAACTTTCTAGAGTTATCTGTCAAGGATACTCAAACTACCACAAGGATGGGTGATGAGTTTTTTTCCTTCAACATTTATGGAGTAGGTGTTACAAGGAAGTCCAAGCATCTTCTAGGTAATAAATGTATTGAATATGATCTTGTCCTCATTTATATTCATTCAAATTCTAGTCTTATACTTAGATATATTCAAAAAGATAAATCAGTGAAGGAATTTTATACCTTGGAAATTGTTGTTTAAAGAAAGAACAATGTCATTCATAATATGAATATGATGGAGATAAAGCATCACATTATTTAGGGCTCATTGAAAAGTTTTTTCAACTACATGGAGGAGGTGTCTAGGATGGTGGAAGATGTTATTTAGGAGGTGGACTTGATACTCAAGAACTATTTGGATTATGTCATCTCTACCTTCTCTGGTGTTCTCTCCCTCTATTTTTGATTCTTTGTTTGTTGTTAGTTGTAGTTTCTTTTTGTTCCTTCTTGTTGTTTCAGATGGTTGTCTCCATATTTTGTTCCAGTTCTTCTTTATGGTTCTCCCATTGTGGTAGAGTTGATGTAAAAGGTTGAGGGATTCCTTTCAAAACCCTCATTTCTTAATAGTATATAAAAAAATTATACTTTAAAATTTTAATCACTTAAAATAAATACAACAAATAACTCATTTTTGTGTAGCTATAAATTTTTTTAATCTTGTGCATAATTCATTATACAATTAACCATTTAAGTAATCTTTATATTTTGCTTATTATTATGCATATTAAGTATATCAAATATATATGGAATAATTCATATAATAACACATTATTAACTTAAACTATATATCATAAATAATGTTTAGTAGTAGTTTAATTAAATTAAAATATAAAACAAAATTTAATAAATTTTTTTATTAAATATTTTATTACTATTACTTTTCAAACAAGTCTCAATTGTATTATATCAAGACCATGTGGTGGTATATCAACAAAATTTGATAATTATTCATGTATCTCTTCACAATATTTGAATCTTTGTCTCCTTAAAAGTCAATAAACTTGACCAATTGAGCTAATGCACCTGATAACTAATAAAAAATGATGTCATACAAAGAAGAATATCAAACATGATTTGAATAAAGTGGTACAAAATGTAGAACTCCACACCATAAGCTACTTTTTCAATACCATGAGTAGACACATAATATAGCTATATGGTTGAATGTAGGAGATAAACGTGGGGTAATGAATGGATATTAGGTTCCATGGTTGTAGAACTTGGGTCTATTATAATCATATTATGGATCTCCTTAATATTTTAATTGTTTTAATCCCTAGGTTTGTGTCCTAATTAGAGCATTATTTTTGACACATCCAAGTTTATTCTTCCTAATAGGTTTGTTGTAAGGAATGTAAGACAAATTGGAGGTTCATACCATAATACAAGGTTCTAATCCCACAATTTAGGTACCTTGTAGATACATGAAGATACCTATAATGATGGGATGAAAATTATAATATCACATAATGGTTGAATGTAATCATATTATGCAATCAATATCATAATCATATCCTATGTCAAATCTATGTGAATTTTAATTTTAAGATTTAAGAATTCACTTTAATCTAAGATTTATTGTGTATGATGGGTTGTTTTCTATAGAGAATCTCAAGTTCAAGATATTATGAGAATATAAGCCTATATTGATGGGATAAAAATTATAATACCACATGGACTGATGGTTGAGTGTAATTATATTATGCAACCAATCTCATAAAAATATCCTATGTCAAATCTATGGAATTTTAATTTTAAGATTTAAGAATTCACTTTAATCTAAGATTTATTGTGTATGATGGGTTGTTCTCTATAGAGAATATCAAGTTAAAGTTTTGATGAGAATATAGGCCTAGTGCATATGCATAATGAATTCTTTCCCCATGAATGAGATGTTTTTGCCTCACTATAAATTAAACTCTATGACCAAAATTTTTAAAATATGAAAAATGACACATGAATTATATGTTTATTTGTCATATAAAAGGAAAAATCTCTTCCAACCCTTCACTATTGAATGTTGCTATAAAAATCAATATTTTAAACAATAATAAGAAGCTCTTCACTTTTAACTTATGGCACACGCAAATTCAATTAATAATTCATATATTTAAAACATTAAGATAATAATCAATAATGTATAAGAAAAATTATTATCACAATTTAATAGCTTAATCACCATTCTAAATACAAAGTTAATGTTATAACAAATTATAATTATTAAGTAAAGAGATAATTTATTTGGTATTTGGACATCCCAAAATATTAAACATTAAATCCAATCACAAAAATTATAAAATATTATCATGAAGCTCAAACTTTAAAAATATTATATTCTAATTCAATATACAAGGGAGAAAAATTATTAGTTGGTCATTCTAAGTTATGTTTCTTGACAAGTTAAACTGGTTCCACCTAACTCATGAAAATGCACATGAAATTTAAGCATTTTGTTTTCATATAGTACTTCTTTATTGTGGATATTGGGAAATGTTAAATGCATTTCTAGCACTATTTTATTATAATTGTAACATTTTTTTTTAAATAAAGGGGTAAAAATTTATTGATAAAAATTTTGGATTACAGAGTACAACTGAGCTTCCAACCAAGACTCAAATAAACAACCAAATAGGCTAAAACCACTAGACTAGAATGACACCTAGAAAAGACAACAAGAATAAACCACATTAAGTCTGTACATCCTTGTGGATCAACTCCCATAGGTGTTGAGAGTCCCCAGACAGGAGACTCTCCCAATTATCGATACTCCAAGGATCTAGCAACTCAGAAGCCCTTTTGGCCAAGTAATCAACAACCACATTCCATTCCCTTGGAATGTGCACAAAGGATATAAATTTGAACTCTTCAATTATTCTAAGAATCTGAATGGCTACAGAGACCAACTGTAAATTAACTTCCTCCACCCTTTTACTATTTAAAATATTAATCATAATTTGAGAGTCAGACTCGCAAATAATCCTATGCCAACCAAGAGAAAACCCCCTCTGCAAGGCCTCAAGAATTGCAATAACTTCCATAAAATTTTTGGAGTGAACACCTTTATAAATGGAAAAGAAAAGACTGACACCACCAGTAGAATCTCTCCCAACACCGCCAATTACAACATGTCTAAGATTACCCCTGGATGATCCATTAGTATTAATTTTTAAAACTCCTCTAGGGGGTGGCCTCCACCTACCATCTCTCCTAACCTTCTTGTTGAGTTGAGGAACCCTACTAGGTCTAGAATAGTTCACACCATCCCCAAAGAGACCAAGGGATTGCTATACCTTCTCATCCCTAGAATCCAAAATAGGGTCCATATCACATTTGCTATGTATGGTTTCCTGAACCATATACATGATCCTTTGCCAGATTTTTTGAATAACCAAATAACTTCCCTAAAATATGCATCAATTTCGTTCAATCCAAATTTTCCAGATGATGCAAGAAGGGTCCAAATTCGAAGCCACCCGAAGGAAGGGGGCCTTGGCCAGCAGACCGCCCAGACTACTCCAAAACTCTACTAGGGACAACACATGAAAACATGGATGGTTCCAGGTGCTCCACCAATGGTGCCAAATGTCTCTGGCAAAGGAGCATTGGAAAAATAAATGAGAAGATTCATCCTCATTCTTACTACAAAGGACACAAAAATAGGGACCCCGAAATCCCGTATTCATTTATTATGAGCTACCAACCAAAGAAAGAAGTTACATTTTGGCTAGGCAAATTTGTTCCACACATTTTTCCACCAAGTGATAGGAAGATTCCCATACTTTTGCTTATCAAGAACCTGATAACCATAGGCTATCGAGTAGGTTCCCTTAGGATCATGGTTCTAAGCTAGAATATCTTTACCCCTCAATGAAGAACAAGAAATCCCCATAAGAATAAGAGCAAGCACCTCTATATCCTTGGTCAATCCTCCTGGGGCTATTATTGTGGATCTTTCCACCTGTACATCTCCATATTTCCAAAATATTAGATTTTTTTTAAAGTCCTCCACACGAGACCAGCCTGCTTCCAAGAAAAAAATTCTTAGGTAATGTAACTTAGGATATTTATTCAAGATAGGAGGGTGGCCATCCCAAGAATCCTACCAAAAAATATAATTTGATCCCTGATTGCAAATCCAGAACAAACCCTGCTTGATTAAATTAGCTCCTCTTTTTAGAGTGTCCTATATAACTGAACCTTTCCCAACCAAGCTGACTCTAGGGATTTCAGCCTCAGAAATACCTCTCAAGTATTTACAAGATAATATTTTAGCCCAAATATGATCTTGAGAGGGACTCCATCTCCAATAAAGTTTTGCAGCCAAAGCCTACCCAAAAAGAGTTGTTTATCGCAACCTAAGGCCTCCCTCTTGCATCGACTTACATATAAAATCCCACCTAACCAAAATCTATTTAGATTGATCAAGTTTTCCAGACCATAAAAATTGTCTTGACAAAGCATCCATATCCTTGATGAAGTGAGAGGGAGATATTTGTACAAAACATCTATAAATGGGTAAAGCTTGAACAACAGATTTTAAAAGCAACACTCTACCTACAGTGGATAGCCATCTAAAAGTCCAGTGATTCACCTTCCTTATAAACTTATCAAGCATAGAATTCCAATAATATCTATGTAGACGATGAGATGAAATTGGAATACCAAGATAAATGAAGGGGGGAGTTCCAACCTGGAATCTTTGAATGCGAGCAATCGTAGCTTGAATAAGAGGAGGGGTATTGAAGAAGAAAATAGAAGACTTGTCCCCATTAATCAACTATCCAGAAGCACCAAGATATATGTCAAGAGACTATCTAATATTTCCAGCTTCCCTGATAGTGGCAACTCCCAACAAAGTAGTATCATCAAAAAATTTAATGTGGGAAAGAGGTGGAAAAATATTATCCCACTTCCACCCCTAAATGAGACCCTGCATGACTTGAGTCTTGAGAAATCTTCCCAACCCTTTTGCCATAATGATAGACAAATAAGAAGATAAAGGATCTCCTTGCCTCAATACCCTTGAGGCCTCAAACAGCTTCGATAGCTCATTATTAACAAGAATAGATAATGAGAAAGAAGAAACACAACTCATCACCCATCTAATCCATTCCTCCTCAAATCCAAAAGTAGCAAGAACTTTCTAAAGAAAGGACCATCTGACCCAATCATAGGCTTTGGCCATGTCCAACTTAATGAACATAGTTTTCTCCTTAAAATTTTCCATCGAATGAATAGCTTCTGTAGAAATAAAAACCCCATCCAAGATTTGTCAGCCAACAACAAACCCTCCTTGCTCCTCAAAGATGATTTTTCTCAACCATATCTTCAGCCTCTCAGCAATAATTTTTGTGATGATCTTATACACAACATTGCAGAGAGCAATAGTCTTGAACATATCCAAGGAATTTGCTCCCTATTTTTTGGGTATAAGCACCAAAAAGGTAGCATTTAGGGACCTTAACATCTTTTTGTTCTTTTGGGACTCATGGACCACCTCCAAAAGATCAAATTTGATTAAATCCCAAAAATCCTGATAAAATTCAATCGAGAATCCATCTGGACCTGGGGCTTTTCCTTTTTTCATATTGAATACAACATTTTCCAACTCCTCAAGGGAAATTGGACCCATCAAGTGCTCATTCATATCTCTAGAAACAATCGCTAGAATACAATTTAGAATAAGCTTTTCATTCTCATCATCTGATAGGGATTCCTCTTGAAAGAGAGGAAAAATACCTCTTAGTCTCTTCTGAAATATCCTTGAAAGAAGAGAGTAGGGCACCCTGATAATTCACAAAAGAGGTAATCAGGTTACCATTATGGCGAGCCTTAATTGAGTTATAAAATAAGGTTGTATTCCTATCCCCTTCCTGAATCCAATCTACTTGAGCTTTTTGTTTCCAAAAAATTTCTTCCCTCAGTTCCTATTCAGCAAGGTATTTCGTAGCCTCAAAATCCTCAACAAGAAGCTCCTTCATGAATCCCTAATCTCTAATCTTCCTTAAAACTTCTTCCATCCTCCTAAGAGCAGCCAGCTTAGCCAAGGAAAGGTTCCTAAAATTCAGCCTATTCCATCTCTTTTATTTATGTTTTACAAATTGTAGTCACTTCATAAAGGAATACATTGCGATGCCATGAGGAGGTTTTCCAGTGGTCCACCAGCCTTGCATGAAATCATAAAGTTTAGGATCATGAAGCCATATAAGTTGAAACTTAAAGGAGGGATTCTTTTTTAGCCCTAACTCCAAAGCAGAGAGTTTGATAGGCCAATGATCAGATCCCCTACCCTATAGAATCATAGAACTAGCACCTATATTATTACCCATCCAATAACTGGATATCAAAAACCTATTCAGTCTCTTTGAGATTGAAGCTTCCCCACACCTTGTATTGTGCCAAGTAAATATCCCATTATCTGGCTTGATGTCAACCAATTTTAGGGCCTGGATATGAGCACTAAAGATAGAAGAAAAAGTCTTGAGACAATCCACCCCACCACATTTCTCCTATAGAAAAGTGTTAGAGTTGAAGTCTCCAGCCAAAATACATGGGTACAGGGGAACCAAACTTCTCACAAAGCAAATGTGCTTCCACAAATTCACTTTACCATTGTAATCAATAGGAGCATATAAATTTGTAACCAGGATGATTTCACTAGATTCATTATCATGTTCGACCATTGAAATAGACCATTTGCTGGAAATCCAAGTAAGAGGGGATATCTTAACCAGATCCCATAAAAAAGTGATGCCACTAGCATATCCACATGCACCAATACACTGGAATTTCCCCCTTCTCCACAACTTATGATCAATATTGAACATACTTCAATAGCCAATTTAGTCTCCTGAATAAACACCACATCCGAATAATGCGAATAAACCAAATCATGAATAATTTTTTGTTTGGGGGTGCTATTCAACCCCCTTACATTCCATGATAGGATAAATATTTTTGGGGGTTATAAAAATGGGATTCAAATGTTCTCACCGAGCCTAACTCCACCAAAGTCTCCCCCATTAACTTAATTTTATCTTGGTCCTTCTTCCAACCCACCGAAAATCCAAAAATCTTTTTCTTGGAATTGTTACCTCCAATCAAGATGGCCTCAAAGGATTGTGTATTTTCTATGTTAGTTGACTCGTTTTCAGCTAGTGTTAGCTAATCCAGTGATTGGTAGTGTCAAATTGAGGTTCCAAAATAAACTCTTATGATATTATGGGCAATGGAGAAAATAATATTACCCAAATTCATGTCATGCTTATAATCCAAAAATGCTATTGTGGTTTTAGGGAGGATCACCACTAACTTCTAACTACTCATATTTAGAACTGACATGAATTGGGAGTTGTAGAGGAGGAATTGCCAACAACAGATAGCTAGATTGTGCTACTTTGATACCAATAATAAGGTTCAAAGTAAACTAATAATTTTACTATTGTACAATACATATATAGGCATTTTAAATTCCAAATTTATAAACTATGCAATCCCCCAAATTTCAATATAAGTATAATTTAGGGTGTAATAACAATAGCTATCTAATTTTAGCTAATTTAGTCTTTCAAAATAGGAAGCTTCTATTAAAACGTATTCTAACTAAAATAATACTTATGCCTAGACTAATTAAATATACCTAGGCTAACCTTTATCAAGGAAGTAAGTAGGGGAAGGAGAATTTAATAATAACACCTCCAATTCCCATAAATATTGACTTTCATAACCAATCCTATTAGATCCTACCATGTGTCAACCATGAAAACCATACACCATACACATGACCCTACCTTGTCAATTTGCACCAATCAAGGAGGTCATGTCTATCACATCAACAAGGCAACGCATTTTAAGAGAAATATAACAAAATAATAATGGTGAAATCATCCCAACCAACCAAAGTAACACAAATTTACTAGGGTTGGTTGCCATTTTAGGGCCCTTGGCTAGATTTTTTTGCTTTCTTATCGGTTTGTTTTGTCATTGAAAATCTGGCTAAGATCCTTAAGGGGGAAAGGGTCAAACACCGTCCCAAACCTATTGGGGGTGATATTGGGATATTTTTTATAGTAATATCTGGTTGTTGTTCCCTAAGATAGAATCAGATCTGGTTGCTTTTTTAATCTTGTTAGCTTTGATGGTTTGTAGAGAAATTATCTCCAGTTATAGCACTGGTGGTTGTGTTTGATCCCAGGGTTACATGGATTAATTTTTGGGATTTTTTGATTTCACCTTGTTGTTGAAGTGTTTGGGTTGATTCAAGCAAGGCATTTCTTCTAGTAGAGATCCAAATTATCTCTTATGGTGAGGGCAGAATGGCCTCTGTGTAGTTTGTCGGTTTGGGCACAAAACTAATGTGTTATTTTTGGTTTAATATTTTTAGTGGTTTTTGGTGTCTGGATCTTGTTTAGATGGGCAGGATGCTCATTTTCTCTTGTTTAGGTTATTGTGGTGGATTCTATCTTGGTTGGGTGGCAATCTATGCTTAATTTTTTGGTAAGCATTTTTTTATCAATTATGTAAAGCATTGAACACTGCATCAACCATGTTAAATAGAAGGATAGTAGGAGGAATATTATTTTAGCTTCTCCATCAATAGGTTTAGCCCAAGTTTATTTTTTTTACTAAGATAGGGCTATCTTGCATTTGTATGATCTTCTCTTTTTTTTTCTTGTATATATTTTGAGCTCTTTGTAAAGGGTCGAGGCCCTTCAACCCCATTTTTTATCAATACCAAAAATAAATAAATCACCCCATTGAAGGAAGAGGAATATTCATCCAACATAATGGAGAAGTTACCTCAACATGCATCCCTTGCTTCATCATCGAGACCATATGCTCCTCAAGTAACAATACATTTTGTCAACACAAGACTTGTAGAGTACTTAGTATAGAATGTGATCTTCACACACATCCTAGAGTCTGCATAAGATTTAGGGAGATCCTGTGTCCCCTATTTTACCATTGGGATAGTGGTGCGTCTAGAAATACATCCCAATAAGACCAGCTTTATTTATAGATGCTTAGATCAGATCTTGAGTCATTCTCCAAAATATCATCATGATGATGACCCATTCACAGGTAATGTAGACTACCTGTCAAACCCTAAGTATGATCTACATTACTTCGATCATTTCCATTGGTAGGGAAATGATCTAGGGATCTACGAGTAGGGTCACAAAATGCCTTACCAACCACAATATCAATTTTCTAAAAATATATTTGTATTAGGTTATTATATTCATGTATCGAATGAGCTTTTAGCTAATTCCCTACAATGCCTAAGCTTGGGCTTCAGGTAGGATATCGCTTGGAATCTGTATACCTATCCCAATGCCTTATGCATATGGAGGAATTATCACCCAGTTACTATGGTATATATAGATCCACCCTTAGTCTATCATGAGAATGTCTCTATAGAGGCTAATTCAGAAAGCATTTCAAGAATCGATTGGATCATTAGGAATAATGAATATGTCAACAATATTGGCATTGTACTTCAAAGTTCTAGCATAAATAAATAATTAGAATCAGAAGATACTTCTAAGAGTGATTGGTTGAGCATGGATGACGAGTATGAATATGGTACCAAAATGGCCTATTTATGACCTTGACACCTACATCATCTTAACATTATCCTGAGAGAAGTTGAGCCAATCAAGCAACCTATGAACATAGACAAAATATATCATAGAGTCTTATATGGTCCTCCTAATCTAAGACAATTTCTTCCTCTAGAAGATCTTGTTATCTTATCTATTCCCCAAGTAGATCTGAAGATCCCCATACTTCTGAGCCACATCTAGAGCATAGGGGACAACCTAGAATTATTGAGATTTATCCACATATTCCTGTAGATTTATTTTTGTCCGTAAACATGATCTTCATTAATTTATCCACTCCACTTCGCACTCCATTCGACCCTTTAAAATAATTGCACCTCAATCCTGAGGCCATTGATTTTGATTGCATAAATTCACCCCTTTACCCTGAGGATTTCTTCCCTAATGAAGAAATGTTACAACCGTTCCATTTTGCACCAGGCTATGCCCATGATGTTTATCATGTTGAGGTTGATCCTGATATGATAAATCCTTTAAACCTAGCTTATGATATCCATCTGATTCCTATGCCTCACCACCTTGAGGAGTGATTACATATGTCAATAGAGGAAAATTTTGAAGTGGATATCAGTGCAGATCGCATGAATCCAAATAAATTTAAATTCAGAGAAAGTGTATCTCCTGAGGAATGAGCCATCCTCATCCCTCTATTGAAATAGAGACCTAATATCTTTGCTTGGACCTAAAAAGACATGTTAGGTATGGATCCAAAATTGGTTGTCTAACCTTTCAAATATGAATTGCAAAAGCTTCTGGAAGTAGAATTTATAATTATCATTGACTATCCAGACTAGGTATCAAACATGGTACCCATAGGAAAACCTAATAGAAGAATCCAAATTTGCATGGATTTTCCATACCTCAATAAGGCAACACCCAAGGATTCATTCCTGTTACCAAATATCAATGCTCTTGTAGATGCAACTGCAGGTCATGAGATACTGTCACTCATGGATAATTTTTTTGGTTATAATCAGATCCGTATAAAACCTGAATATCAACATAAAACCACTTTTACCACTCTATGGGAGATATTTTTCTCTAAGGTTATAGAATTTGGTCTTAAAAATGTTAGTACCACATATCAACAAGCTATGACATACATCTTCCATGACTATATGCACAAGATATTGGAAGACTACATTGATGACTTTTTTCCAAGTCATTACTACATGAAGAGCACACTAAGGTTATTAAAAAGGACTTCGATCACCTAAATGAGAATAACATCAAGTTGAATTTCAAGAAATGTTTCTCTGGTATAACTTCAAGAAAAATCTTGGGATTCATCATTTCAAAATGAGGGATCAAAGTATATCCAATAAAATTAAAAGTTATACTAGAAATGTATCCCCCCACAAACATCAAGGAACTAAGAAGACTATAGGGAAAAGTAGCATTCGTAAAGTGCTTCATTGCATAGCTATCAGATAAATGTTCATCCATGAATTAATTACTACACAAGGGGGTCTCATTTAATTGGTATGAGGATTGCCAAAAAGCTTTTGTTGAGATCAAGCAATACTTGGCATCACTGCTAGTACTAGCTTCGCCAAGACCAGATGTACCATTTTTGTTGTATTTATCCACCACAAAATTTGCACTAAGAACCATGCTAGCCCAGAAGAATAATAAAGATAAATAATAGATGATTTACTACATAATTCGAACCCTAGTTAGCTATGAGCTAAGATATGCATACATCGAGAAACTGTGTTTAGTAGTGGTTTTTGCAACTTATAATTTGTGCCACTATATTCTATGTCATACAACATATATTATATCAAAACAAAATACTTTTTAGTATATGATGAGTAGGATATATCGTAATACACGTACTGCAATGTGGATCATGTTATTGATAGAATTCGATCTAATATTCTTAAGCCAAAATTCAATCAAATGATAGGTCATAGTTTATCAACTAGCAAAGGCACCTCTTCAGGATCACAAGCCTCTTTTCATAGAACTACCCAATGATGTATTCTTTCCATTATTGGAGTCATCCAAACCTGAAGAACCAAACAACAAAGATGATATGACTTTGTTCTTTGATAGTTCAAAATGCAATAAAAGGGGTGGTACAAGGATCATGTTTTTCATGTCACAAGGTGCTCCAATGCACTTGTTGTTTAAACTTAACTTTCCTCGCACAAATAACAATGCTAAATATAAGGTATTAATCTTGGGTCTCCAAAAAATTCTCACCATGAAGATCAGAAAACTAAACATCTTTGGTGAATCCTTTCTCATAGTAAACCTAGTTAAACAAATCTATCAATGTAGGTGTCCTATCCTGAAAGCATATAAGGAACTTGTGGATACTTATTTATCCCAATTGGAGTGGTATGACATTGAGGTAGTCCCTCATACGTCAAAAATATTTGCAAACACTATGGAATCTTTGGGATCCTTAATCCCTCAGAATCCATCTACTGATTTTACTACCATCCAAGTGAAGATGCTATTACAATCCGTGATGTGGTGTGAGGCTCAAGAAAATCATGAATCAATGCACATGATACATATAAAACCAAACCATGAGTGGTTTTATAAAGCTAAAGACTTTTTGAAGAAGACAACCTAGGGGTCTTTGATCTTGTAAGATCCCACAGATAATGGTACTACCATTCACCATAGGTTTGTATCCCAATATGCATCCGTACATAGCGAGTTGTAATGGGAACACGTCATTCAATTTATCAAAGATATCACTTATCAGGATTGGCTTACCCAATTACATGATTACATTAAGCTTGGAATAATCTCGCAGGGATTATTGCATGCCACCAAAAGAGCATTCAAACAAAAAGTGACCAGATATGTCTTGTTAGGAGACATCTTGTATTGTCATAGCTACAATAGAATTCTTCTTCATTGTTTTGAGCACCAAGAATTAGCTTGGGTGATTTCACAGACTCATGATGGTACATGCGATGGCCATTTTAGCGGTATGACCATTGTTAAGTGCATCCTTTGAAAGGGTTATTATTGGTAAACCATGGATAAGGATTGTTGCGTGTATGTCAAGAAATGCGTTAAATTCCATCACCATGATAATATTACACACCTACCATCACAAGATTTCAAACCCATCCAAGAAGCTTGACCATTCTCTTAGTGGATTTTTTATCTAATTGGTAAGATCTCTCCCCTATCATCGGGCTAACACATGTTTATCATAACGATCACTGAGTATTTCACAAGTGGGTGGCAGTGGTCCCATCAACTTCTATGACAGGAGCAAGTATTATGGAGTTCATACTTCACAATATCATATATTATTTTGGGATCCCATCCAAAATAATCTTGTATAATTGTACCTCATTTAAAAATAAATATGTGCAATCCTTAACGTCCAAATATAATATTCATCACAACTTTTCCACACCTTATTATCCATAGGTAAATGGGCAAGTAGAGGCCTCAAAAAAAATATGCGTAGCCATTTAAGAAAACTATAAAATAAAATCATAAGGATTGGCACACCCAATTACCTCTTGCATTATGGGCTTATCGAACTAGCGTGTGAACACCCACTGAGGCACATCCAAATATTTTCTAGTTAAAAATTTGCTAAATAAAAAATTTGGATATGAGATCCACATTCAGTAAATATTTCCATCCAAAGATTTATTATTTAGCTCCATTCTTATCAAGCCCAAACCTCCCTTTGCCTTGGGCTGACTTACTTTCTCCCAACCTACTAATACACATTTCCTTTCTCCTTTTTCCCCTTGCCAAAAAATATTTTTGACCATCTTGTCCAACTCTTTCCATGTGGTATGTGGGGAAACAATTATAGAAAATTTTAGAGCGGTATGAACTAAATGATTGACTACAAAAATTTAATATACCCCCAAAGGTTAACCACTTCTGAGACTAATGGTTAATTCCTTATTTTATATGGTTGAAAATATTGCTCCAAAAAAGTATCTTTAGTTTTTTTTAAATATAAAGGGACCCCTAAATAGATCGCTAGGATATAAGTCCTTGTGAATCCCAAGATCTTTAAAAACATTTCTTGAAGCCTTTGGTCAAGATTGAAGAATATCAGTTTGGATTTTTTTTATCATTGATGACTTGGCTTTTTTTCCCTAAGATAAACATTAAAAGTATCTTTGGTCATTCTTGCTTCCCTAAGGTTGGCCACTCCCATAAATCATGTGTTATCCAAAAACTATACGTGATACCTATGAGAAAACCCTGTTGTCTTCTCAACAAGATAAGTCTACCTAAACCTTCAAACAATATGAGAAAAAGATAAAGAGAAAATGGATTTCCCTAACAAAGGCCTCTGGTGGATCTAAATAGTTGTGAGGGAAGACCTTTGATTAACATTGAGTATGTTAGAGTAGATATGTAACTCATAATCCACTCTATCCAATCCTAAGAGAAGTCAAAGCCTACCATTATACTTCATAAGAAGCTCCACTCCACCCTATCATAAGCCTTTGACATATCCAATTTTATGAATATTTCTCTATTGCTAGATTTTTTGAATTGAGTAGATTGTCTCCTAAGCAAGAACGACAACATCAAGATCTACTTCACCTCTATAAAATCCCCTTGACCTGAGGAGATAACTTTGTCTAGGAGAGGTTTTAGCCACTTAGTAATTACCTTCATGATTAATTTGTTTATGAAATTGCATAAGGTGATAGGTCTGTAACCTAAAATATGTACCCCCACCTTCCCTTTTGAAATTAAATCAATGAATGCATGATTTAATGTTTTAAGCATTTTTACTACCTCTAGACTCCTCTATAATAGTCATTACATCCTCCTCCAAGTTACCCTAAATTTTTTGGAAAAACTTGATTAGGAACCCAACTGGATCTAGTGTTCTTCCTATACTCATTCGAATTACTACCTTCTTCAGCTCCTCTCTATCAATGAGTTTAAGTAAAACGTGATTTTATTCTTTAGAGATGATAGAGGGTATGGCAACAAAAATTATTTTTTATCCTCTTTGTCTTGCAACTACTACTCCTACAAAGGGAGTACCAATAATCAAACAATGCTAAAAGGGCCATGGTAGTAAATATATTCAATCATATTCATAAAATATTATATGCTTCTCACATCATTCACGCTTCAAAACTAGAAGTAGATGCCTCAAACTAATAGTCTATTCGCATTCCTATTGTGTAGATGCCTCGAAACTATAGTAGATTCATTGTAAGGAAAATTTTATAACAAATATGAAAAAGGCAAAAATCCTTGTAATCAAATACATGGAAAAAATCCTTATGACATGCAACGTTTCATCATGGTACCCACTAAGGCCAATATACTCGATGACAAATTCAAATAACTGTAGAAATATAATTTGAAGGATGTCATCAAGAATAATATCTTGTCAAGATACCCACCATGACTAAAACACTCAAATTCGAGGTTGAAGTAATCATAGAAATATGAGAAAAATATTCCAATGTGTAAGAGGAAAGTGATTCACAAGGTGTAAGGTGTAAGAAGGAATGTACTAGAGTGATTCCATAAAAACGTCACAATGGTGACTTCAAATCCTATTGAGAAAGTATAAAATTTTCTAAATGGCATATAAGTGGACTCAAATAATAGGATGGCGTATTGGGCACCATCAAATGTGCACTCCTTATTACAAATCCATAAAATGTTCAAAAACCTAAATTAGAATAAAATATAATTCAACTCTTCAAATATCCAATGGATCATATTACAAAATCCACAATGACAAGTGGATAGGTCCGAGGTGTAGACCAATTGGTTCATCCAAACCCCACAAGGGGGCGAGAGGTCCAAGGTTCAAATCTCGGGCCTCGTCGAACTGAACGCTTGTCCCTTTCTTGGTGCTTTCAGTGGTGTAAAAGGTTTAAAATGATTGTGGCATGGTGGTTATAGGGGTGGACTACACAAATATCTGTGTGGTGGCTTCTGGGGTGGACAGCGCAAAATACTGTGGCGGCCATAAAAAGCTGGACAGCCTGCCCGGATTCGTGGTGGCTACCGATTCCACCATGTAAATTAAAAAAAAAAAAAAAACAATGACAAGTGTATATAAATGCTTAAGAAGCATACAAATATCTTTATCATGCATCTTAATACAAAGTTTGAAAAATAATTATTGTAAAATAATTAATTAAAGGTTCATAAATTTGAATTAAAAATTTACATTCTGTGTAAAAAAATTAATTTTTACCTTAGCACTATCGATGCTATATCAAGTTTTTTAGTCAATATGAGAATAAAAGGATATTGGTCTAAGAAACAAGTAAAGGAGTGATTGTTAGCCAATATAATTTTATGTGCTTCAAGGCACCTTGATAGCCAACTTGAATGGCTAGCTATCCACTATTCTCACTATAAAGTTATTTAAATAACACAAACTCCAACACTCTATGAATGTGGAATAAAAATTATCATGTGTTAAGCAATCAAGTTTTGTAGAAAAACTGATAATTCTTCACTATTAAACACAAACAAATAGGCCTTCTCCTATACTACCATGGAAAGATAACTCTATGATGTAATGGATATTTTTCTAGAATATGTCTTATGTGACTAAAAACCATCCAAAAAACTATGAAAACATGCATCGTTACACAAAAAAAAATTATAGATCATAGAAACCATTTTTGTATCACAATAAAAAATTATTTTTTTTACCATTTTGTGGTTGGCTTTGGAGAAGGGAAACTCTACCAAGTATATTGGAGGACATGGGAGTCTAAGATAGGAGAGAAACCATACCTTGATATCTTTGCAAACTTCATGAATAAAATGCTCAGGATGGTCACACCAAATGACACTCTAGTGGGTAACTTTGTGAAGGATGGATTCATGAATGGTGTTGGTAAAACATCAATGTGGTAATAGCTAGAGTTTAGTTTTCATCCAAAATGTATATGAGAGAAAACAAACGACGTAAGACTTGGGAAAGGATACATGACAAGATCCAACCACCATCAAGTATGGCATTCATTTACTATTTAAAAGCTTTTAATTCTAAGATTGCCATGATTGGTAAGTCTAAGGATGGTAATTGAATATTGAAGGTTTATGAGATAGTCATTCAAATTGAGAAGGATCTAATTCAAATAAGAATGTTAGCTCCTAGACCACCTTCACCATTTTTTCCTTCTATTTATCTCTATCATCATTCCTCTTTGATCCTACAACTTGCCACCAGTCTAACTTATTGTGTTGCATACCCAAAGTAAAATCAAGTTTTTTATCCTCTAGATGTTAAAATGAATCAATTATTCAAAACTATGAGGACCCTCTCCAATGATGTCACAATCCTAAATATGTAGTGTAATGTCCAAAGGTTTTCCTATCAAATTTATCCAAAGCCTTCCCTCTAATAGAGAAACCTAAGTGTTTAACCACCTCCATATGGATATCATAAACTTTCATTTTTAGCCAAAAAAAATCCCAATCATTATCAAGCCTCGACTATGTCCTAGTCCAATAATTGCCTATAAGCTTAGCTAGGTACTTGGTCACCTTCCAAAATAACTACATTGAAGACTCTAGTGGTTGGCATTATCCTACTTTTTACTATCCTTTTTTCAATTGTTATGTTAGAATGAAATCTCAAGTTGTCAAGATATATCCTTTTGGCCATAGTATTTCCCATTCTCCTTGCTCAAAATTCACAATGCCAAGTCTAGAACCTACCACTCAATCTTTGACTGCAACATAAAGTGTTTAATTGTCAACATTGGAGCAAACCTTTATTATCTAGGATGAAATGGAAGTATATGCTCTATTTGATAAAGTAGGATTCTTGATTGGGAGGCCATAAGTATGATCAGAGTTTAAAATATGGGCTAAAAGGAGGATCAATGAAGATCAAGGGATACATAATCTGATAGAGGCTGGACCTTAGAAGATAGAATAAAATATTTGAAGGACCCCTCTAGAATAAGTTTCACTAATAAATCAAGTTCAAATGATATCAATAGTGATAAGAGCTACCCATAAAACTCCAAGGCAGACTATTACAAATCTACCAAGGCCACCTTTGATGATAGAAAGGACTAGGATTTTGGAAATGTCAATCATTCCAAACTCCTCTTATGTCAAAACTTTCAACATGTGGTTGATAACCTAAGGAAATCTACAATAGTTATACCTCTTTGAGATGTGCTTTCTATTCCAGAGCATATGAAGAAATTGGAAGAGACCTATAAATTCAAAAAACTACATGTTGGAATATATTACATTATATAGTACATGCTAATGTACCACCTTGGATACATCTTTAGATTAGGAAAGTGTCTTAGATTAGAATGAGAGTATTTACTTTATGCAATGTAATAAATGCACAAGTGTGCAAAATATTTTGGCAATATAAATGTGCATAGTTATCCATGTGCACATGTATCATAGAATAGGAATATGAAGTCATAGGAAGAGTGAAGGACAAGAATCCTCCATATGAAGAGTCATTTTCCATTATATATATATATATATATATATATATATATATATATGTGGGTGTGAAAGACATAGAGAGATATATAGTGATAGATAGATTGATCATATATAGTTGTAATGGAGAGTGATGAAGTATGATGTATTTGAGGTCTTTATTCAATAAGATCATATTTTCATTAGCATTTATTAATGGCATTTATATGTGTTATTTTTGAAGTTATTTATGATTTTTATATGCTCAATAGTTTATCATTATCTTATATTTTATGTTGTAACTTTATATTATATCTTATGGTTACTTTATCTTATGTATTTGGCTTCAAAAACCAATAGTGGTATCAGAGCCACAATAATATTTTATCTTGCATAGGTTTTGTTAGTTACAAAGGATATTTCTATTGGTTAAGGAGAGACTATTAAAGTTGAAGAAATTGCCTATATAAAAGAAAACCATAAAAGATAGGATTTCTCATTGTGTTGAAGGAAAACTAGTGAAAGTTGAAGATTTACCTATTCCAAGAGTAAATTTGGAATAAAATGAGATTTATAGGTCTTGAAGATATACCTTGGCATAGAAGAGATTAAGAGACCCTTGAAAGAGGTCCTTGTGAAAATTTTGATAGAGAGAAGAAGATTTCAGATTAAGTTTTGGCTAGAGTATTTCCATAGGGTTGAAGGAAAACTCATGAAGACTAGGACTCAACATAGATTTGGTTCCACTAGTTTTGGGAATAGCTAGTGAAGATTATTGATTTTAGAATTTTTGAACTTTGAATGTATTTGGCTATTATTGTCTAAGTTTTTGTTGGAGAAGATTAGTTATTAGAATTTTAGAAGCTTCCTACAATGGATAGAGAAGAATCTCACCTTTAGTTGCTTGAAATTCTATGTTCCTTCCACATGCAGGGATTAACTCTTTGTTGCAAAAAAGTAGACATTCAAGATTAAGAAGGTCCAATAAAGAAGGTCCCATTGATGATTAAGGAGGTCCAAGAAATAAGGACCCATTTAATATTAAGGAGAACCAATAAGGATGTCCTCGTTGAAGATTTAAGGGACCCAAAAAAAGAGGTCACATTGAATAACTTCCATATTTGGAAGATTGAAGATTGAATATTGAAGATAAATGAAAACTACAAAAAGGTCCCATTGTAGAGTTGAGAAGCAACATATTTTGGAGATCCAAAAAAAGATATCTCATTGCAAAATTCCCATAGTTGGAAGATTAAAGAAACCAAGGTAGTATTATGCATAATGGATTTGACTCAAAATTACTTGTAAAAAAATGGTGAATCCTTATCAGAATCAAGGTGAATCCTATGCAAATCAAATAAATAATCTTCACACCAAAATTTGGAGCATTTGAATCCCTAAAAAGTAAGTTCATATTTGGAGCAAATTTTGACCTAATAAATCATCTTATAACTTCATAAAACCACCACCATTAGATCAGGCTCAAAAAGAGCTTTCCAATGAGTACAAATATGCCTATGTTTGGATATATTGTGGTGAATTTATCCTAAGAAAAACTTGGTCCCAAAAATTTTAGGCAAAATGTCCGACGTCAAGGGTCCTCATATTTGCCAATTTCTAATTTTGGAAATCCTAATATTCACCCAAATTGTGAATATTCTTCATTGTGCATAATCATGAACCAAGGTAAGGTTTCATTAAAGAATTGATTAAGAAGAGTTGAGTAGTTGCAGGATTAGAAGACCCAAGAGAAGAGGTATCAAGAAGATTTTAGAGAAATCCTCATTGTAGAATTAGAAGACCCAAGAGAAGAGGTCTCAAGAATATTTTAGAAAAAAAGAAGAAGGCTAGAGAAAGCCTCATTGTAGAGTTAGAATACACAATATAAGAGATATCAAGAAGACTTTGAAGAAGAAGAAGAAGAATGCTAGAGAAATACTCATTGTAGAATTGAATTAGTGGCCACTAGAGGAGATTTGAATGAAAGTTTATGTTAAAATATTGCAAGCAAGAGAATCTCCTGATAAGAGGAAGTTGGGACTATTGTCGCCCTCCAACAACAAGCCCAAAAGAAAAAAGAATTTGGCAATAATTTTGACAAACATTGAGAAGGTTTTTGAAAACCTCAAGAAATTCAAATTCTTGAGGAAGAAGACAATGAACGAGATAAAATTTGAAGATAGAATTTTACAAGAAATTTGAAGAAGGAAGAAGGATTCAAGAGGTCAAAATTTTGAGAAATTTTAGGACATCCACAAATTTTTTGTTGGTTGATTTGTAAAAGAAGAAATTTGCTAATTTTCGAAGGAGAAGTTGAAAGGTCATAGGACAAAAAATTAAAGAGAGCATAGAGCTGTGATTTAGAGAATTTTTGGGAAGTTTTGGACAACAAATTGAAAGAAGGCTTGACAGTAAAAGAAGGCAGAAAATTTGAATATTATTGGACATCAAAGAATCAGATTTTATAAGCAACAATTTGAGATATTTGAGCTTTGAATTTGGGCAGCATTGAAAAGAGAAAAGCAAGCTGCATTTTGAAAGAGTTCAGGGACAGATTTGGAAAAAAAATTGGACAAAAAATCACAGAAGGATTTAGCAGCATTTGAACAAGTATTATTGCTACAAATTTGGATAGATAAAGGGAAGCATTTGTAGCTGCAAATTTCAGAAGTTGATAGCATATATTTGAAGGAGAAATAAGAAGGAAAAGTTACAACAAGAAAGTTGCTCTTTAAGAAGCAACTAGAGCTATAAATCAAATACTCTAGAGAAGAAAAAGAAAATGGAGTACAGCTGCAAAACTACACAAGTTCAAGACAACAAACTAGCAAGAAGAAAAGTCACAAAGGAAGCCATAAAAGGTGTGTATATTTGATGCTAAAACAAGTATTCTTTTACAAGTATTGAAAGTAATTATTATAAGTTTTTGAAAGCATCATTTTTAGAGCTATTAAAATCTAGCGAGAAGAAGCTTGAGTAAATTTTCTCAAAGCCAAAAGAGACACCATTATTATTTCTTAAAAATTTGCAAAATAGAATAGCAAATATTAGAGTTACTAAGTATTAAAAGGAGTGATAAGAAAATATTATATGTTATTTTTTACATAACAAAAAGTGCAGATTTATATTAAGTCTTATTGAGGCCAAATAGAGCTCAAATATAGGGCATATTTAAGGTGTTTAAAAACACCAATAGAAGAAACAAATCTGCAAAAAATGTTGGTGAATAAAACCACCAAAAAGAGTGGTAAAACCACCACGTAAAGCACCACCAAGCAGCTCAGTTTGAGTACCATAAAAAAAGGTAAAGGTAACATTAAATTATAGGGAGGAAATGCCCAACTAATTCCTACAAGAAGATCCACTGGTTGGAAGAGACACCACAAAAAATAGAAGAGTCATTGGAGAAGAGCCACCTGTGGAAGAGCACCTAAGTGAAGAAGGACCATCGTGGAAGAGCCACCTATTGAGGAGTTCCTAAGTGGAAGAGCCACTATTGAAGAAGTTGAAGCACCATTATAAAGTCCAAAAATGTATACAACAAAGAAGGTAATGTTTTGCATAAGTGAAGACGCATTAAAAAATACCAAAGATCTAGGGTTTGTAACCACCTAGAAAAGGAGCATAGAGAAAGCATGAATAATGTTATTTACAACATTGCACTAGTTTAATTTTATGCATAGTCAAGTATTAAGAGAAAGAAAATACTGCATGAAAGGGAGTCAGAATTTTAAAGACCACTCAAAATTTACTGATAAGGTTTAGTTACAATATTGCATGTGCCACTTGGCACAAGGAAGGAGGAGAGTTGCAAGTTTTTGAAAAGTCGTAGGTTATGTTAGAAAATATGAGGAAGAGCTTTGGTGACACTTGTCACTCATCTTGTAATATTCAAAACGTTACTAAGGAAGACCAAATATTTTGGAACACCATTTAGTGCATGAGAGCAAAACACATTGGATTTTATCATCCACTACAACTAGAAGGAATACGTTGAATTTGAAGGATCTTGACCAAGTTGAAGTTGACCAACCAAATTGAAGTACGAGTGCCCACTTTCAAAGCAAGTCTAGATTCAGCATTAAGGAAGGAGTACCTCAAATATTTAAAGGTATTTTATAATTTCTAGAATTGATTTGTGCCAAGTAGGAGTTATAAGGATTAAAGAGGTTTATTATCTAAGGTTAAGTTTAAAAGGATTTTATTGGAGAGATAAGAATTTCTAAAGTATTACTTAAACCTTAGAATTCTAAATATTACCATTTGAAAGCTTCTACAAAATATTGAAGATTGATTTAAACATTGAAGTCTTTATTTCTGAAGTTTTGTAATTTGCACATTTGAATTTACAAAACAAATTAAATATTTGTAATTTGATAATTTTGGAGAAATAAGGTATCCTACATCAAATTAGGAACAAAGAACTTGCAAATATTATTTTTAGAATTTCTAAAGTTGGAGTTAAAAGGAATTTAAATTTCTAAAGTAAAGATCATGTAAATAAGAAGTTAAATGAACATATAATCTAGCATATGAAATGATAATGAGCATGGAAGGGAAGCAAAATAGAGGTTAGATCTACAAGTATATATGAATTAAATAAAATATAATATAACTACCTTCAATATGAAAGAGATTAATGACTAAAATACTTGGATTCAAAGAGAAAATAATGTTAGTATGATATAATGAAAGATAAATTGATATGAAATAAAGAAAACTTGCTATGAATGAAAGAAATGAGTATGAAAATGAGATAATGAAGTAAATAAACCTTGCACATGAAGCAAAGTTAAATGAAAAGAGATATAAATGCTTGCAAGTGAAAGATGTTAGTAACTATGATGCATGGATTGAAAGAAGAAATGATATTAGTATGCCAAAATGAAAGAGAAATACTTGTAAATGAGTAGAAATTAAGAAAATGAAAAAGACTTACTATGAAATGAAATGATAAGAGCATTAACAAGCTTTAATGGGCTGCAAATAGATGTTAGAAAGCTAAATGAACATGGAAAATGAAGATTAATAGCTACAAATAAAAAAACTACAAATAAAAAAATCCAAGTTAGCAAGGCCAAAATAAGAGGGAAAATGCATGAAATGAAGACAAGAAGAAGAAAATATAGGGATGCTAAGAAAGCTATACGATACTAGCAATGGATTTATCTCCTTCCAATATGATTCCCTTGATCCAATTCCCTCTTTGCCTTGCTTGACTTGCTCTAAATGCTTGATGAAAATACTCCAAATGCTTTGTGAGAGTGCTCAAAATAAGAAAATAGGAGAATAAAAGTGAGAGAAAAAATAAAATAATTCTAGCCGTGTATTGCTAACTTAAATTCCTTGATGAATGATTCCCCCAAGGGATATAAATTTTTGGAGGAGGAAATGAGGGGGGAATGTATTCAGAATGTAATGAGAGAGAAAACTAAAATTTGAAATGTGTAGGCTTAGGATGAGCTAGAGCATGTGTGATCGAATAAGGGAGTGGGATGAAGGAACATGCGTGCCTCTGGATCATGCCAAAAAAATTGTCTCTTTAATTTACCATTGACAAATTTGACACTAATTGGTAACTTTGACCAATGGTTAGTCTGACTAGTCAAATGACCTAAAATTACCTATTTGTAAATTTTCCATCGATGTGCAAATTCACCTCTGGAAAATTTGACAGTGAGTGGTGAATTTGCAACTATTATTTTGACTGGTCAAATGACCTAAAATGAGCCATTTCAAAATTTCCATTCGTGTGCAAATTTTCCACTAATGAATTTGATAGTGAGTGGCAAATTTACAACTATCCTACCTAGGTGTAGTTTTTATGCATTATGAGGCATCAATCGATATCCAAATATAGGCATATATATACTTGTTGAAAAACTATATCCAATATTTATCTAATGGTGGTTTTTTTGTGAAGTCTTGAGATTATTTTATAGGTCAAAATATATCCCAAATATGACCTTACTTTTCAAGGCTATAAACACCCCAAATCTGGGTATAAAAATGATTGAATTGATTTGCATGATCAAAAGGCTTATGAAGGCAAGTTAATTGATGAGTTTTCGTAGGATTGGGAATTGATGAAATATGTCAAATTTTCTATGGTTAGAGTGTCCTAATGAGGCATTGTTTGGTGCCTTGATTGAGGATGTTGTTGTTTATGTGTGTCAAAATTGGGTGTCTACATTTTTTTCCTTTTTGAAGTACTTATTATAAAATGAATGTATGAAAACTATGTTGTGGGACCCCAATGTTGACACTAGAATGTTTGTTGATATTTAATAATTTGATTTGATGACTGATTAATCATTATTTTTGATGATGTAAATAATTATGATGTGATATTTATTTTGATGAGATAGATTATATATGATTTTGATATGAAAATAAAAATGAAGATACCATAACATGATGGAGGAATTGGGATTAAAAAGTTATCCTAGCAGTGGTCTAGGAAACCCAATAAAAAACAAGCGCTAAGGAAAATCTAATTTTATTATTGAGTGGTGACCTAAAAGTATGATAATGGATAAACACTTAGGAGTATTCTTTGATGTTGGTTGTGTTTATGAGTGGTGGTCTTTGGACCTGATGAAGGACAACATATAATCCCAATTCAATTATCATTATTTGAGCCCAAATAACACTTGTGGGGTAAATGTACATATTTAAGCAAAGTATTTAGTATTATCCTTTGATATTGGAAACACTTATGTACTAGTGCTTGAAAATATGTGATTATTTAATAACCAAGTGGTGGCCTATGAGCCATGATAATAGACAAGCACTGAGGGAAAAATAAGTAAAATCGCATCATGCTTAAATGGTGGCCTAGGATGTTGCATAAAATATAAGCACTTAAGACATGATGAGGTAGTTGTAATATATACAAGATATATGTATTATTGTTAGTATAGTTAGTTGCTAGTGATTGTTAGTAATGCACACTTTGAGTGGCATACCTGAATTATTTTTATGCATACTTTGAGAGACATACCCAAAATATTTTATGCACACTTTGATCCAAAGGATTTTATTGAGCAAATGCATGTCATGCTGTGAGAAGCATGGCCTAAAATTATTTTAATGTGAATAATATATTATGCTTTGAAAAGTTGTCCAAGCGTTGTGCATGTTTGAATAAGTTTAATATACCATAGGAGGAATAGGTAAGATTCAAGCATATTTGTAATGGTTGAAAATATGTTTGTATATGTGATGTCTATGTATGATATGATGTGATTGTAAACAATAAAGGAATGATTTGTATATTTTATTTTATGCTTGCCCCCATGTGGGGAGAAGAAATAGGATGGATATATATTTTGATGTATGAATGATAACATATAAACCTAGGAGAATGAGATTCCCCCAAGTAAGTGTAATTTTTTTTGTATATGTATTGATTGTAATGTGATGACATGCCTTGGAAGTTACATCTTATTATTGAATAGGTTTATAAGAAAATATTATTATGATTAAAATCTTGATGTAAAATCTTTTTTATCTAAAGTAATGTTATCGATTATATTTTGGGAAGCTTTAAATGCTACCCTACCCCATGTGTGGGCCCTTGGGATTCAAACGGGAGGTCAAAATCAAATTAGAAAACTTGGTTTACATGGGGGTTATGGGAATAGATTGGCTAGGATGAGTTAAAAAGGGTGAGTTGTTTAGGGTGATGATTGATTGTAAAAGAATGGATGATTATATGAGCCTACTTATGGTTTTATGGTTGATGTCCTTATGAGTGGGGGGTACGTGTATATGATGTATATACAAGTTTTATTAGTGAATCACCCTTAAATGTGGCCTTGGATACACACTTAAAGGGTGTTAAAATGATGATGCATCCAAGTGAGAAAAATATATAAAAATATCACTTGGATAGTGTTGAGAGTTTTCCCGAAGGGTTTTATTAGCTTTCCCGGAGGACTTTTTTAGCTTGCCTAGAGGACTTAGTTAGATTTTCCTAGAGGATTTAGTTAGCATGTTCCCATAGGACTTAGCTTATACAAAGATATTAATTAGATTTACCTAGAGGAATTAGTTAGTTTTGCTTAGAGGACTTATTTGGCATATGCCAAGAGAACTTAGTTAGCATGCCCAAAGGACTTTGTTAGCTTTATTGAGTACTTTGTATGGTGATATGATATGTAAAAATCATGTTTCCAACTAGAAAAATATATACAACAATGTTTGGACCATATGTTTTAGATAAATTATGTATAGTTCTTTGAATTCTTTAATCTTGCCAAAATCCTCATGTTTAGTATGAATAGTACACAATCATACATACTAAGATAAATCCTTGACAAATTTAAAAAGTGTATATTCCTAAAATAGATGGAGTGCCTATGGGTCCATAAATATCATTATGATCAAGCTTCAAGGGTCATGTACCATAATTAATTGTCCCTTTTGAAAGGGATGCTTTGTGATGCTTCCCTAAAATACACCCCTCACAAACACCACTAGGGGTAGAAATAGGTAGAGGTCCAATGGTCAACTAATGACTACTCATATATCTAAATTATTATATCCAAGACACCCAATTCTATGATTCCATCACAAACTAACATCATCTTCCTCTACCACCATAGCCACAAAATATCTCTTTCGAGAAGAGGAAGTAGGAGGATTTAGTTTTTCTTTTAGCTTATAAATTTGGTCTAACTTATCATAATATTGTTGGAAATAATATCTATTCCATCATTTGGGTTATGTAAATGTATCCTCCAAGATACATACCTAGATTACTTCCTGTGCAAGTTATCTAGTGACTTCATGCATTGTAATAAATGGACAAGTGTCCATGTGCAAGTTGTACATGTGCAAGGTGTCCTATGCACAACTAGATAGAGTGTTGGGCAAGCATCCTATTTTGCATATATAAGGATGGCCTCTTAGATAGATAGATAGGATAGTCGAGAGATATTGTTAGATAGCGTAGGTTAGTGGATTGTGTTCCACACCATTTACTAGTGATGGATATGATGTAGATATGTAGCTTTGTTAATGGAGTGCTCACTTCCTCCATAGCTACATTGTAATATTTTATATCTTTTATATTTTAGCATACTTCAGTCATCTAGCAGATTTACTTTATTGCATCTTATTCTACATCTTGTGATTGTTATCTCTCATGGCTCATTCATCAAAAGCTAATAGTGGTATCAGAGCTATGGTAGATCTAATCTATGCAGGTCTTTAAGGAACCACCATTGTTGGTTAGCCTGAGAGTTTTTGATCAAACTGATGCACCTTTGGACCAACCACTGGAAAAAGATCTCAAGAGCATCTAGGTGGTAGATTTTGGGAGAGTCACAAAGATAGGACTGAAAGGAATCTCAGTTTCAAAAATACTGAGATCATTTTCATCTAGAGTCTTTTCCACAGAGTTGTTATGAAAACTCATGAAGACTAGGACTCAACATTTCAATCCACTAGATTGACAGATCATCTAGTGAAGATCATCCAGGTCATCTGGAGTTTGCTAACAGGTACCTAAAGTTTCTTTTGTTGTAGGAAATTAATCCTTAGAGGATTGGGACTCCTCCTACGACAAACAACTAGGAGACTCCAACTTCATTGCCTGACAGTTGGTGTGCCCTCATAGTGTAGAGGTTAGTTCATCATGTGAGAGAAGAATACTATGGAAGAAGACTTCCTAGTGAAGGATCATGGTGAAGATAGGAGACTGAAGATCTCCATTGTTGGATTGCAGAAATCCACACTTGAAGAACAGGCCACAAGAGCCTTGATACATAAAGGCCATAGAAGCCTTGCAAAAGAAGCCACATAAGTCTTATACTGAAAAGGCCATAGAAGCCTTGATATTGAAAAGGCCATAGAAGCCTTGATACTGAAAAAGGCCATAGGAGCCTTGGTACTGAAAAAGGCCACAGAAGCCTTAACATCAAAATAGGCCATAGAAGCCTTGATCCTGAAGAAGAATTCGAGAAGAATATCTGATTCAGAAGTAGATTAAATATTTTAGTACTAATATTCTTGTTGTAGGAACAGAAGATTCAGTGAGTTGGGAGACTTCCTACAAGAAAGTTAGGAAGAGCATCTTCTTTAGAATCAGCTTAATCCTGAAGCAAAAGAGAAGAGATCAGGAGAAGATCTCATTGAAGAACTTCCAGTATTGGAAGAAGAAGAAGGACTAGGAGAGTCCTTCTCGAAGCCAAAAGTAGTAGAATCAGAAGATCCAGGAGAAGATCTCACCACCAACACTTCTAAAAGTAGAAGGTTGAAGAAAAGGTCTAAGGAAGACCATCAGAAGCTGCTAGATCAAATACCTTGAGAAGGTCTCATCGAGCATCCAAGGAAAGGCTAGGAGAGCCTTGTTGAAGATCAAGAGAGTTCTTTGAGAACTCATTGGAGAAATCCACTATCCAGTGTGAAGTCCCTGATAGTGAAGGACTTGGGACAATTGTCGCCATCCGACAAACAAGCCCAAGAGGAGAATTTGGCAAGGAGTGCCAAATTGAAGAAGAAGTTTGGCAAGGAGTGCCAAACCCTAGAAGAAGATCCTGCTTGAAGTTAGAACTTGGCAAGAGGACTTGAAGATAGAAGAAGCTCACCAAATATTGAATATTTGAATATTACCTCTCACAGCAAGAAGGCACCACCCTAGAGACATAGACTTCTCCAAATCTATAAAAGAAGGAGGAGAACACAAGAGGAGAACAAGCCACCAAATCCTAGGCTCATAAAAGAAAGTTTGAGACCATCATTTGGTGAAGAAGTTATGAATGACATCCTACCAGAAGTAGCAACTTGGTGTTCCTAGACACCAAGGCCTACATCCTCTACAAAGGTGGGAGAAGAGCTATAGAAAAAGGTATGCAACTTATGGTGCAAAAATATTCATTAAATTGAACTACTTATTAGATTTATTAGAGCACCTGAAATTGGATTAAAGTTGCAAAAAGGAAATTAGATTTTCAGTCTTCTAAAGTGCAAAGGAAAAATAGATTCTTTTTAAGGATTCAATTGCACATTTATTAGGAGTTGATTAGATTCCAAATTAATTTCTATCAACTACCTATTATCTATTATTGAAAAAGAAGACTAAGTCCTACAACATTGATTGTAGTGAAATTGCAGAATAACTCCTAAAGATTCATTTTAGGTTATTCTTGATTAGTTGTAGTAGATTATTAAGTGCATTTCTTTGAGATTTGATTGGAGTGATAAGGTGTAATATTAGTGCATTAAAAAGTTTGTACTATTATACTACTCTCAAAAAGAAAATTAGTTTTGTGTTTCCTAAAAGGCACAAAATCTGATTTGTATCAAGTGTCTAAAGACACTATTGAAGCACAAAAATCTGCAACTTGATGTGGCCAATAGAAGCCACCAATAAGGGTTAGAATCCTCCAGATTTGGAGAAGAACATAACTAACCAAAAATAGAGATAGAAGCTTATGAAAGTGAGAAGCATTACAAGTGAATGCAAAAAGAAAAGAATGCAGAAAATTTGCATCAATTAAAAGAACTTCTATCTACTGTTATTGAAACTTGGACTTGCTATCAAAAGTTTCCAAGTAAAAAGGGGAAGGTGTGTCTATTGTCAAAGACAACCTCAAACCCTTATATTGCAAGAAATCTACCATAAAACCAGAATCTAAAAATATGGAAATAGAGTGCAAAAGAAGGTTTATTAAAAGCCTTATTATGAAATATAATACATCATCTTGCACTCCTCTAATCTATTTTTTGATAGCATAGGTGCAGATTTGAAAGTGCCATATTAGGGCACATTTTCCTATAGGGAAAAGAACAACCATTAAAGGCCGAACATCAACACTCCTCCTCCCAAGCTAGAAGGAGCCATTCAAGAGCTCATCCTTGGATGTACGCACCTACAAAAGTAAAGCTCATTTTAGATCATCCATGAGCCACAGTTATGTAGTCAAGCGAGTGCATATCAATCTCAAAAAGATATCAAATTAGCAGTAGCAAAATCAATGTGTTTGGAGGCATAAAAGAAAGGAAGAAAGGTGTTACATTCGTGGCCTCAATATTGGAGAAGACCACTCACCAAAGGAAGCATTGAACTATTGTCCAAGCTCCGTAGCGCATCGCCCATTCACCTATGGAAAAGATAGTTTGCTTGCTACCCAAGAAATGTTGGAAAACAAAAGGAGATATGGAGTTATAATATCCATCCTTGAGGGCATTACAAGAAAGCTTGCTTGCTGCCCAAGCAACGTTAGAAAGATAGAATGTTATGGAGTTATAATCTCCATCTTCGAAGGTGTTACAAGAAGGGTCTCCATGCAGAAATGACACTTGGCATTTTAGTCATCATTCCTCTCAATATTCTAGAGGCTTCTACGAAGGAGTTACAAGCAAAGACGTGCCACTTGGTTACCTTTATCAGCTTCACACAAGGGCCTATACATTTTCAAGAAGCACTGGTGAATGATTCTAGAGCGTTACATAAAGAAGGGAGTGCTCACTCATAATGGACGTGACACTTGTCACAATGCCTATGATCCATCTTGCTTAAAAGGCATATTCTAGTCCAAGACCAGCATGCAAGAGTGAAGCACAATCAAGACATTCAAAGGATGAACGTAGCACAGTCAAGGGCGTGAGAGAAGAAGCAAAAATATTCTACAGCATGGAAGACAAAGGAGAAGGAGCATTAAAGGCTCCCCATTATCGGAAGGTCAACATTTTAGCACCTACGTACAACATTCACATCGAATCTCCATTAATCCGAGTGCTCAAGGTACACTTAAGACATTGTTATATTCAGCCATGGAAAGCACCAAACATCAAGGAGATATTACGTATAAGGTAAGGTCTAAATCCCATTATTCATTGCTTTCATAAGTTGGAGTTATAAGGATTATAAACTAAGGTTGAAACTTAGGGTTTTGAAAGCTTAAGGGGTGACTTATCTTATTATTTTAATATTTGCAATCCTACTTAGGAGGAATAAGGAATTTAACTTGGATTAAACTATATTGCAAATATTATTATCATTTCTCTAAATTTCCAAACCTTGGGAGTCATAAGGGTTACTCCATCAAATTTATTTTATTTGGAAATTAGAAATAATCCAAGGGATATAAAAGAGGTTATTAAGGGATTTTATTAAGGTTGGATAAATTTATTTTTTACTTGTCTCAAATCTCTAAAAGGGGACAAAAGAATTCCAACATCAAAACCTCTTCAAAACTGAAATAGTGCTTAGTTCAATTAGGAGTAATAAGGTGTTAAAAGTTGATTTTTTATTCTTGCAAAACTTGTACAAAATCAACCGAATTTGAACTATATTCTTACAAAAGCACTATAGCATACTTCAAAACATTAGGGAGTCATAAGGCATTCTACAAAACTTGATAACATTAATATATGTCTAAGATTATCAAGTTGGGAAGATATAAGCTTTCTTTAAAACCTAAAATTAGGTGGGAGTTATAAGGTATTCCACAAATCTAAGGATCTATAAAGGTTCTCACAAAATCAAGCTTATATACTTCAATCAAGAAGCACATATCTTAAAAAATTTGGAGCTATAAAAATTCAGGTCATACAAATGTCTACTAGCATGCTTGGTAATGCTCTTAGAAATGGAATAGGAAAAATACCAATGTGGATCAAGAACCTGATGGACTCCAATGATGAAAAGAGGAAAGGAAAGGAAGAACCTCTACAATATGACATAATTTCTAAAGTCAACAACTATGCAAAGGAAGATTCATCTAATGAATCAATTGAACAAAAATAGGGAAATATTGATCAACAAGATTTTATGCAAAATGGAATAGCTTCAATTGTGCACATATGGTTTGTAGATCTTGTTAAGGAGATAGACAAACATGATATTCCTAAAATTGATCACAAAATTGCTAGATCATCTCTATTGTGCACCCATTGCAATCAACATGGTCATGAAAAACAAATTGTTGGAGTTTACATCCATGCAAATATTGTGAGGGAACAAATCACTCATATTTCTCCTATCACTTCAAATATAGATATTATACAGACTATGAAAGAAGATTGCTTCAAATATTAAATTGTTATCTTCAGAAATTTGTTTTAGTTAAATCTACTAACGTTGAGCTCAAGGTTGATACTTATGAAGGACAGAGAACCAGGTCTTACCAAGGGACAAAAGAAGGAAGAAGGGTCAATTCAGATCCACTCAAGACATGCACCATCATGAGAGCTATGAATCACCAAAGGCGCTTGAGACCAAGGAGCAAAGAATTGAAAAATATAAGAAGCATTGACATGAATATTGTAGCAGCAGAACAAGAACCAGATCAAGCAGAAGCAGATGAAGAAAATCCATATTGAATACTAAAGCCTTCAATACCCAAATAATGTAATACAGGGGGTGTTGGAAATAATATCTATTCTATCATTTGGGTTATGTAAATGTATCCTCCAAGATACATACCTAGATTACTTTATGTGCAAGTTATCTAGTGACTTCATGCATTGTAATAAATGGACAAGTGTCCATGTGCAAGTTGTACATGTGCAAGGTGTCCTATGCACAACTAGTTAGAGTGTTGGGCAAGCATCCTATTTTACATATATAAGGATGGCCTCTTAGATAGATAGATAGGACAGTCGAGAGACATTTTTAGATAGCGTAGGTTAGTGGATTATGTTCCACACCATTTACTAGTGATGGATATGATGTAGATCTGTAGCTTTTTTAATGGAGTGCTCACTTCCTCCATAGCTACATTGTAATATTTTATATCTTTTATATTTCAACATACTTTAGTCATCTAGTAGATTTACTTTATTACATCTTATTTTGCATCTTGTGATTGTTATCTCTCATGGATCATTCATAAAAAGCTAACAAATATCCTAATAAAACTATCTTGAATCCATAATTAATATCCTTGATCACCCATTGATAAATCCAGCATTTCATTTTCTTATATGTGTAGGTAATGCAATATATAAATAAAATATTTGGGCCTACATTTAGAACATGATGAACCTCATCAAATAAGTAAGAACCAATATTGACCTCACTTATATAAGTTGTCGATGCTTGGCTATGTGTTGAGTTGCCCCAAAATTTGTAATCCACTTATAAGAATAAGTGGATGTCTAGTATCTTGAATATAAAATTAAATGTGCTTATGAGGTTTCACCATTATGATCATCCTTTCTTGGAGCATAGAAGATATTAGTATCATCACCTTCCTTTATTATTACTTCCTCAAGCTTCTTGATGCATACCTAACAAAATTATGCTTTGTATCTTTCTTACAAATAATTTTAATTGGCTTCTTAACTTCCTTCTTCTCCTTCAAAATTATTCTAGTAGTTTAGATATCATGTTCTAACTTCTTGAATTGATTGATATACTCATTGGTGGTATCAAATAATTCATAGTTAATGTTGTTATTTTTAAAATAAATTTGCTAATTGTGTGAAATCAATGCGATCACACAGTCCTTGAAATTTGTGTAGAAACTTCTCAAGATTAAGGAAAACTACTTATGGATGCCTTAGATATTTTCAACATGAATAATTATCATACAAATATACTCATCTTTATCATCCTTGAACAACTCATTTTTTTCTTTAGAATCAATGTTGAGAGACTTTATATTCATATATTTATCAACCCCTTGCCTTGGAGTGGAGCTTCAAATTTTATTTTATAAATGACATAATCTAGATATCAATAAAAGCATATGTTGATCCACATTTTTTTTTAGAAAATATGAAATGTTATATTTAGTCATGAGTAGAAACAATACTATGATGTAAGATATCTAGAAAAATAGTGCATTTTGAAAAATAAATAGCCTCAAAATGCTTTTTTAGTATAAAGTTATGGCATCTAAAATTTTATCTCTATTACACAAAATGCCTCCAAATCCTTTGGAAATTTATTTTAGTACTTATAGTGAAAGTAAGGCCACCATATATTACTACATGGATAGATAAGAAGTATCAACTAAGCATTTTTTTTTTGTAGATAAGATACTATAGCATTAATAACGGGTTTTACATGTTGACCCAAAAGCTTTTACAAAAATCAGCCCAGGGATGTTGATGAACATATCCTTAGTAAGGATCCTATATATGTAAAATCTACATGCCGTCAAAGCCATTACATCCGGTAAGGCACATAGCTTATTATCAAAAAGAAACTTTCCATACAACATTTTGGGTATACCCCGAGAAAACACACATGCATCATAATTACAAAAAATAAACATACATGGATCCCTTCCTTGAGACAATGGAGAAACAAAAAGCTATAGACACACATAGCAGAGTACTGAAAAAAACTCCCACAAGATTTGTATTTACAGTTACTCTTAATAATTCTTTGGTAATTACTTTCTTCCATATATGACATTCTTTGGTACCACATACTATCTTGGCAAATCAGCCTTGGAGAAGTGAACCTGCTGGCTGGATTTATGGCGGTGGCTATCTGGTGGTCCACGTGGCTTTGGTTCAAAGTATTATATTGTCATTTCTTTCCTTCCCTATGATTATCAACCAACCTCAAATTACTAATATGACTAGGAGCCATGTTATCTGACATGTGACTATCCCCATTAGTCTTTGTGGTATTTCCAAGAAGCATCCATGAAGACTGACAACTCAATTAATTTTTATTATGAGTCCAATTCAAAAAAGAGATGGGAATACTCCTAGCATTCGAACTTATAGTGCCTTCCCTATTGGTCAATTTGACTATCATTCTTGGCATTATTTTTGAATAAGCTCCTCTACTTCACTTGGGACACTGTGTTCCCATTTGAAATTTCTATCACCATCGACAACCAAATTGTCTAGCTTATCAACAATTTTTTTAGCTTCCCGAAATACATGTTGGATTTTCTATCTTGTCTTCCCTGGAAAATGATCCTATCCTCTTCAAAAATTGTTTTAATCCTCTAAGGAGGTGTTTTCCAATTATTGAGGAGATTTATAACATACATAGAGTCTCCTTCTACGATAAAATTGCCTTCTAAGTCTTGAGTCATTTGAAGGCCTCTCCACATAGCTCTAGCTTCAGCTTCATTGTTCATCCTTGTTCCCAAATATTCATAAAATGCAAGATTCATATTCCCATTATGATCTTGCATAATGCCACTAAGGCCTACTCTACCATGATTGTCCTTAGTTGCTCCATAAAAATTAATCTTAAACCAATCCATAGGAGGTGGAGACCACTTAACATTGGCTCTAGGGTTGACTACCCTAGGCACAAACTCATCTAACAAGGTTAAGCTTAAATATTAAGCAATCGTGGTCTCCTGTAGATGGGGTTTACAACTATCAAAAGGGATAAGTTTCACATTCTTATTGGCAAAGGATAGGATCCTAGCAATGATAGTTTGATGATCATGGATAGACTCATTAAAATCTCTAGGGTTCCTTTCTAACCACACCTTTCAAATATAGTGATTGAGAAAAATTTTCCACATGTATCTAAGTCTTTTGCTTGAAAAGGGACAATGCCACTGGATGAAAAATCAAGTACGATGTCTGGTTTAACCCATGAAATATTGAAGGCCTGAAAAACCCCACTTAGGACAGTCAAGGAAAAAGGGAACTCAATGAAAATGTGATAAATGGTCTCCTAATTAGCCCTTCACAGATAACAACTATTAGTGATATAAATACCTTTACGCATCATATTATCAATGGTTAGAATTCTTCCTTGGATAACAAGCCATTAAAATACTATAATTTTTGGAATTAATTTTTTTATCCAAACTAAGTCCTTTTGGAGGACAAAATCCTCATCGTCAAGCAAAAGCTTGTAAGCTGATTTAATAGTGAACTGCTCATTTTTTGTAGGAGCCCAGGTCATTTGATCTTCCTTGGGTCTCATGGGGATAAACTATTGCCCGAGAATGAAACAAATATCATTTGATTCCATTTGAAATCCCTGAATTCTTATTTATTTCCACTTCATTCTACCTCTATCCTCAACCATATAATCAAAGACTTTTCTACCAATGAGTTCTTCTATGATATCTCTGATTTGGGCTAAGTTAGGATATTGCGTCAGTGGTTTGTCCTTAGCCCACCTATCATTCTAGCAATTTATCCTCTCACCATTGCCTAAAACCCATATTAAACCTTTTTTGATGATTTTCTTACAATTAAGAATTGCTTTCCAAAAAGCAAAACCTCTGATTGGAACTGAGTCACTTAGAAATTTCATATTTTGAAGATACTTTCATTTGATGATAGTTGTCCATTCATTTTCTTCACCCCACGCATGCTTAGATAGTAAAGCTAAAATTATATGAGTAATTATCCTCAGACCTAGGCACCCATTTTCCTTGGGTCTGCACACTTTGATCCATCCTACAAGTTGTATCATTTTTTTCTCCTTTGATCCAATCCATAAAAATTCTTTTTAGAGTTTCTCAATTTTCTAGAAAACCTTCATAGGGGCTTTGAAAACGGAGAGGAAATAGACTGGAATTATCTGAAGAGAGGCCTTAGTGAGGGTTAGCTTTAATACTTGAGATAGAAGATGAACTTTCCATCCAGCAAGTTTTTTTTTAATTCTTTCAATAACCCTATCCCACATTGACTCTCTCGGAGAACCAATGAAAAGAGGGAGACAAAGATATGAAGTGGGGAGGTTTGCTATATCACACCCTAAAATTTTTCCAATCTTTCCTTTCCTCTAAATGGGAGTGTTCAAGAAATATAACTTGTTTATACTAAAATTAACTTTCTAACCAGTAGCATCCTTGTAGAGTTGTAGGATGTATTTAATTATTTTGACCTCAACCATTGATGCCTTAGTCAATATAAGGGTATCATCGATGAATTGTTGGTGAGAAACAGCCCTAGTGAGAGATGTTGCCTTTATTCCTAATATTAGCCTTGAACTACAAGTATTTTTTATGGTTTTTCCTAAAGCTTCTACCATAATTATGAATAACATGGGGTTGATAGGGTCCCCCTACTAAATTCCTCTGTGACTTTGAAAGTAACCAGTAGTTGTTTCATTATCTAGAATTGAGAAACATGCTTTAGAAATACATTCTTTGATCAAATTAACCCATTGGTGGTGAAAACCAAACTTAAGAAGGACAACAATCAGAAAGTCCCAATTTAGCCTATCAAATAGTTTGTTCATATCAAGCTTGAGGGAAAAAATAGACCTATTAGTCTTATTATGAGCAGAGTGCAGAGCTTCATGAACTGTGATAACTCCATCCAAGATTGACCTGCCCTAGACATAGCTTCCCTGGCATGGATCTATGATGTGGCATAGAATATCTCTCATTCTATTTGCAATGGTTTTAGTTAGGATATTGTAAGAAACATTGCACAAACTGATTGGCCTAAAGTCAACCATAGATTAAGGGATTTTCTTATTAGGAATTAGAGAAATAAAATTAGAGTTGATACTTTTTGGGATATGATTGCTTGCTTGTAATTATCTAACAACAAAAAATTACATCCTCACTTACGATGTCCCAACAATCTTGATAGAAACAAGGGGGAAAGTCGTCGGGTCCCAGGGCTTTGTCTGGATCCATGCTAAATGAGGCTTCCTTAATTTCCTCATCATAAAATGGAGCTAGAATATTAAGGTTTATATCCTCATTTATTATGCTAGGAATGGATTGCAAGAGAATATCTTTAGCCTCCTCATTGCACTGTGATTCCTGACCAAGGATAGAATTGAAATAAGTTATTGCCTCCTTTCTAATTTCTATTAAGTCTTGAGTAATAGAACCATCTAATTTTTTTAAAAACATTATCTTGTTATTGCTTTTATTTCTAAGTGTGGTGACATGAAAAAACTTGGAATTTTAATCTCCATATTTCAACCAAAGAGCCCTATCAACTAAGTGTTGACTAGAGAAAGTATCAGCAAATGGGAATCTACTACCTTTTGTCCTATGTAAGAGTGTGCCAATTGGGTGTTGAATGTGTAAGCCACTCAATAGTGTATCAATAAACCAAACTATACCACTTGTCACATTTTTATTTACTTTTAAACCTATAAACCTAACTATGCCACTTCCTACTTTATGATTTGCTTTAAAAAATTTATTCACTAAGTTTGTTGCTAACTATGTGACTATTTTTTCAATGGATTCAATAAATTAAAAAATATGATTTGGTTAAACTCATATTTACACCTATCATGTGAAATCTTATCTCCATGTTGGCCTTTGCCATGTCAACCCTATCATGTTAGCACTTTCTATGTCATTGCATGCAAAAACATTACATGCCATATGAATGTTAACTGTTGGATCATCAAGGCTAACATCATCAAAGTAGCATGATTCTTTATGCCACATCATCATCATTTTCTACATCATCATAGGATTCCATGTGAGTCCATATGTGGAAAAAATTAATGATGTAATAATCAAGTACCATATCATCATAAAGTGTCATATCATCAAAGAATGCCATGTCATCACACAAATCTATGTCATATATTTTTATGTCATCACTCAAAATACTAACATCATTGTTCTCAACAAAACAATAAAGGGCATAAGAATAAAACCTTGGACCTCTAGGGTCTCAAGGTCTAAGGGGGGTCCTTTATCCACCTTGCCTTGGGAACGAAGACAAACAAAAAGTGATAAGGCTTTTAGAAAAATAAAAACCTTGTCCTTGGTGATAATTCTATGTGTATTTTTTTCTTAACCTTTCATATACCTTATGCATGTTCATGCACTTCATGTCACATCATCATTATGCAAGTGCAATAAAAAATTTACAATATTCTTTTGAATATTCCAATTTTTAAAATTCAAACATTTAGAAAAGAGAAGGAAAGAGAAAAAAATGTCCAGACAATGGAATAGAGACTATTTTCCAAAGTAAAAAAGTATTGAATTAACACACCCCCTAAAAATAAAAGCTTTACTGGAGGTGGATCTCCCAATCAACTTCTTTATTCAGTAGAGTTTTAATTAGTAAATATTTGGGATAAGTGAACCCAAATGAGATGAGTCATTTTCCTTTGGATGGTAATGGCTCCTTAGTGTGGTAGGCTCTAAAATTAGGATCTCAGGTAGTGAAATATGGATTGTTTTAGAAATTGGGAAGAGTGGAGAAGGCACAATTTTGGATAGATTCATGGGATCAATGCCCACCTATCATTATTCAATTCCCAAAACTGAAACTAGTAAAGAAACCAATGGAAAGCAAGGGTTGGATCTAGATTGAAAGTTATTTCAACACTAGTTAGTTGGAGTATTATATGTTTAAGCAGTTTAAGAAGTTGGATGAGTGACCAATTTCAATTCCTTTGGAATTGACACCCATCATGACTAAAATCTTGGTAAAAATATTTCTCATAGGTAGAGATAAGGAGGATGAATTAGCTTGGGGCTATGGGAGCCTTGGGGTATACTCTATAAAGGATTGATATGATAATATCCTTCTAGAACCTCCTCCTCATGCATATCAGGTTGAGTATTGAAGAAAGACTTGGCAGTCCAAGGGTTTGTCGAAAGTAAACTTATTTGTCTAGAAGTTCATGCACAATGGAATTCTTACTTTTAATAATATGAGATGTAGGGTAATCATTAGTCCATCTCAATGTGTTTTATGCTACAAGATCAAGGAAACATCTGACCACTTGATGTTTGAGTATCCATTCACATGCTAGATCTGGGAGCAATGATTTTTATATTATTAAATCTAAGCCAATGGTGATTTGAATTAGATTAATATCTAGGAAATATGGAAGAGGGGTAGATTAAAATATGAATATATTCATATTGGGTGGAAGCTTGGATTAAACTTCATTTGGTGGTAATTTTGGTTGGAGAGAATTGGTAAAAATTTTAGAGAAAACTTTCCATCCTTGGATGGCATCTGGAAGGTCATTTGGAGCAAAGTCATAGAAACTATGATGGTGTATGGTAAAGAGGAAACTCAATATTATATAGGGATAATTAATTAGGAATTCAAAGTGCAATATTATCAAGATAGAGATAGTTGGAAACCACCCCAAAAATGTTGGATTAAAATTAATATTGACGGAGTTGCAAAATGTAATCCGAGTAGAGATGGAATTGGAGTGGTCTATAGGAATCATGTTGGGATAGTTCTCCATTGGAAACTACAAGGCTTGGGTAGGGCCATGAAAAATTAAGTAGAAGACTTAGTTATCATATCTATTTCTACTTGGGTGGTAATACAAGGTTATATGAGGATAATCATAGAGTTAGATTCTCAAATCCTGGTAGGATCTTTGGATTTCATGAGTAACTTGCTTTTGATACATCGAGGTTGAGGATTCTTGTCACATAAATTAAGAAATTTTTGAGGAAATTAGATGATGTAATTCTGATTTATGTGGGTAGAACTTTGAATAAAGTGGTAGACTTCCTGGCTAAGATGGGTACCAAGAAGAAGGTAGGGGTTTATTTTCATAGTGGCATGGCTATTTAGGATAAGAGGATTAAGCAAGTTAGTGAGAAAATATAGTGTTTAGATCATTTGGATAACCATTGTAGAAATATGGTCTAGGATATTTGTCTCCAATATAGATATTCTTTTACTGTTGTAAATAGGTGTTCTTGTTGGCTAAGGCTGGGAGGAGTCTCATACCAACTTGTAAATGATATTGTTTTAATATATATTTTTTTAACTTTTTCAAAAAACAACAACCCCTAGAAGTTTACAAAGAACTCAAAAATATTGATGATATATATATATATATATATATATATATATATATATATATATAAAGATATGTATATATATCATGATTTTCCTACACAATCATTTTGTCAAATTTAATCAATCATACCATCCTCTCATGCTAATGTAGCATAAAAAAATTTAGACCATTTTAGTAACTTTGTCAACTAGCTTAGAGGTTTTATCTATACATGAATGTCTGCCCATGGCTTCACTAGCATATATGGTTTAATGAAAAATATTTAGAATCTTATTTTCTTCTTATTTAGTAGTCATGCAAACTATCCTCTTGTCTATACTACTATTAGACATGAAATGCTGAGAAAAAAAATAAATGAGTAAAAAATGAATGAGGTTTTCAAGAAACCTTAGAAAAACCAATCTTTAAACTAGCACATATATCTCATTATAAAAATAATGATATTATATTGAGCGTCAAAAAAGGAAACTAGAAACCTTTCAATAAATACTTATCTTGGAACAAGTCTACTGAAACTAGTGAGATCCTAGTGATCAAAATCCTCCTAGGTTTTAGCAAAAAACCTTTTTCACAAATTATTAGTGGTAAACCAAAATTCTTCTAGTTTTTCATAAATAATATTTACCTTAGGAAACATCATAAAAGCTAAACATCCAAGAACAAGAATCAAGTAGTGAAGATACATGCTTGCTCTGATACAATTTTGGATTTCAAAATACTTTCTAAAAATGAATTAAATCAAGACCATACACAAATATAAATTTATAACACATAGAAATGAAACATACAATGTAAAAAGGTATTTGTGGACACCAAAATATCACACTAAATAAAAATAGAAATCCTTGATTTGTTAACAAAATGGTTGGTAAGAGAGGGTATTTAACCACAATTATAAGAGACCTTTAGATCAAGGTTAAGAAACTAACCTTTAGGTTAAATAATAAAATATTCACCTATACAAGATGTACAAGGGCCCAAAGGGCATATACAAAGTATATAATACAATGTCAATTATGGCCTCAAGTGAAGCTTAACTACAACATATTCCAACACATAACTCTTACACAACACATCAAATTTATACAACAAAGTGTTTAGATACACTCTTGCAAGGCCATGAAAGTACAATGAAATTTATGGAACATACACTATAGAGGTTGTCCTTATTAGTGTAACAATTAGAAAATTAAAAGTAGTGAGTCTAGACTTTGAAATTTATCCTTTGGTTTCTTCCATTATTTGTAGAATATTGAATGATCATAGATTCTAGTTCCACAAATCTTGAGAGTCCTATAAATGAGATGATTTCACTACCTACGTATTCCATACTGAGATTTCATTTCTAAATAACTTAATATTTCCCTTACAAGAAAATTATCTTGCTTAACTCCTACCTCTTTTACTATTCATATATCAATTGTTCCTTGAGTAAGTACATCTCATTCTCCTACAAGGATCTATCTTTTATGTTCTATAAAAATGATATCTAGTGGTCATATAACTTGTATTGTAGTGTAATAGATAATATTACTTCTTGAATGACTTTTGTAGCACTATTTTCTACCACTATTCCAATGATTGCTATACGACTATTTGGTGCTTCTAAAATAATAATAGCAATAGGTTTTTCTACTACTATGAAATCCTCTTCTAGTTATGTATCAAATAAATTTCTTTTGGATTGGTTCATTCCTTCTTTGTATGTGCACATTCAAAATTATTTTTCTCCATGGTTGTTGTTGGTATAGTTGTATCAACTTTACTTGCACTATTATTAGAGTTTTAAAAAGAAATATCCCGTTACTATATCTGATTTGATTCATACAAATAAATTATGTATTCTATGAAATAGGTAAATTATAATATAAAAGTCAATGATAGAAATAATTATGTTATTTTTGTATATGCTCTCAACATATAATTCTAACTTCAAAATGGAACAACTATTGAAACTCTTCACACCTTCCCTAGAAATGATGCCCAAAATAATGGTCATAAATATATAATTTAATCAAACTAAGGTCATAATCCATTGGAAAGATGTATGCACTATATGTGTTATCTACAATGTTACCAATGTCAAGCTAACTATGATGAATGGACCTATTCGACAAAAAGAGAGGGGATTTAAGAAGGTGAGAATTATAGAAATTAAGGAATATATTTCCAAGATATCAAATGGGGAAAGAGAAAAATCTAATGCTCCTACTAGTAATAGGTATTTAGAATGATAGTATTTGTCTATGTAATATACAACATATGCTAGCTTAAACTTGGAATATGATAATATAGAAAATGGATAATGGGCAATGATTCTTGTTCTATACTAAATGTAGGATCCTTTTATTCTTTTAACGTATGATATTTTGAACTAATCTTGATTACATGAATACATTGTGGTATTGATTGAAATGTATGATAAGACTGTGTCACTACTATGCTAAGTTTAGTGTCATATTAAGAACTACTTACCTTATTTCACCTAAACATGAATTACATGTGTATATTTTAGAGTTTTATTGTAAAATTAAAAATCTATAAAAATTGTTTATATAGGCAGTAAGGTCTATTGAGTGTGCAAATAACACATTTTGACTTCCCCCCTAGACTCAATTTTACTGGGCATGAAGAAGTAGAATCCAATTGTTGGCGTGTCAAGGGTAAGATAACTTACATGGAACAAAACATGTTGCCTCTTGAAAGGGAATTTGTTTCCTCTAAGTTTTGGGTATAGCTAGGTCTTGGTTGGCATGGATAAACACAGAGGTCGATGGTAGTTGTTCTTTCAAGGGGCCTTTGCTGGTATGACTCTAAAAGAGGTTTTCCTATGCATGATTTCTTAATATTAAATGCGTAATTAACTAAAAGTCCCTCCACAGAGATAGTGCAACATAAAATTCCAATGATCTACTTTCTATGAAATAGGGAACAAAATGTACATGTGTGTGGTATTTGAAAGTAGGCAAAAAAAAGATAAATTTTAAATTGTGTAAAATGTAATTACCAAATTAACATTCATTGCACTCAAATGATTAACTTGCAATATAAATGGAATTATAAATTAGCACAACAAAAAACTAGTTTCAATGCTTTAAACTAAAACTAATCTACTTTAAATAGGATCCAAAGAAAAATCAAAGGTTTAAGGGTAAGAAGAGAGAATAGAAACACAATTCCAATTTAAAAATCTTGGCCCAACCAGTATTCACACAGCCTGAGGTCCAACATGGTACAATATTTAGAGGGAAAATAAACTATAAAATATACTAAGTAAAATCACCATCATCATGCATATATTGAATACAAAAATTTCAAAATCCTTGAATTACAAAGATAATCATGTAGTGCATTTGATTACGATTTACCCACTTTGGTGAATTACATGAACATAGCTCAAAATATTTCTAGGCTTGGTTCGTCAATTGCATCCAACTACACATAAAAAAATAAACAAAGAACATACTTAGTCTAAAGGAATAGCTAATGGATGTTTTTGACCATTTTGACTATCTAGTGACCTGGTATTTATATAGTTTTCTAGCTCTTCACATAGCCTCACTTTTACAAATTTTTAATTACTAATACATTCCTTTCCATGAGGCTTATCAAATCTAAGATTTTATCCTCCCTTCCATGTATGACATGATATTCTCAGGATCACTTTTACTATTCTTCAACCATATCATATTAAATTTTAAAAAATTTGGCATCTCAAGCTTACTCCTTTATTTTATCTCAAATGGTTTGACTGTTAGTTCATCTACAAAAAGTTGACTATGCATTAATATTTTCGTTTCTTTCATGCTATGTAATTCTTTTCACCATGTCTTTTCCATGCCTCATTAAATTTTAATTCTCTACAAAACCTAGAGTTGCTTGAATCCAAGTGGATTGGTCATTCACTTTATTGCATCAACCATATTTGAATTATGAGCAACCATGTCACATATCCTGCAAGATAATATTTGGTGTGAGGAAAAGTGAAACATTGTAGGTGTTGTTTTATTTCTCATCTATGCCTCTCTCTCCTTTTGCTTTTTTCTAACAATATTTGCATAGGTGTTTCTATTTATTTATTTCTCATCTATCCCTCTCTCCTTTTACATTTTTCTAACAATATTTACATTTTTCAATAAATATTTATTGTTCTTCGATTCTTTGTATATCTTGGCAATAATTTGCACTTTTCAATGATTTTTCATGTTTTTTTTTTAATTTTAGTTTTCGCAATGCTCCTATAAATTTCAATGTTTTTTAGTGGTTTCCCTCATTTTTGGTAGTTTTAACCCTTTTTTGGTAAATCCTGCACTTTTTGACAATAATTTTCCTTTGCATTTTTCTATAGTTTTCACAAATTTTGGGGGGCAATTTTTGCACTTTTTAATGATTTTTGCAAGTTTCCAGCAATGTATGTACTTTTTGATTTTTTCTTTACATCTTTTGACAATTCCCCTTGCAAAAATATGAAAATTGAAACTCTAGGAAAACCTTAAGGTGGCATTGCATGCAAAACAACAATAACCAAAAGTAAAATGGATTTTTGGCTTTACTTTAATATTTATTTTTCATGCTTAATTTTTTATTTTTTGCAAGTTTCTGATTTCACTAATTGATCCTATATTTCTCTCTACATTTTTATCTTCATCTACATTTTTGGTTCATTTTGGTTGGCAAGTTTCAAGCTAGCAAAGTTTTTAATTTCCTTGCAAATTTCCAATTGATGGAGTTTTAATTTCATCTGCACCTTTATTTCCATGTAAATCTTCATGAGCCATTGATTTTTAAATATCAAATGGTTATCAAAGATTATCATACCTTTTAAAGCATTCACCTTCAATTTTTTCTTCAAACATTTGACTCTATGAGTCATTGATTTTATTGGCCACATTTATATTTCTCTACATTTTTATTTTCATCTACACGAGCCGTTGATCTTGGCTAGGTGGCATATATATTTTCTCATAGATATCTAGTAGATAGGGTTCCAATTTTGTTATCATTTATGTTTCCTCGTAGACCTCTGATTCTTAGGCCTTTAAATGTTGTTAGCATTTTTATTTCCCCATGGATCTTTGGTTTTCGAGGCCTCCAATCTTGTTAGCATTTATAATTCCCCATAAAACTCCAATTGTCATGGTTTTTAATCTTATTGGAAACATCTTTAATTTTGTATTTCCATGTGGGCTAGTGACAACACTAATTGGAATTGTTGTTTGATTTCCCCTATTGCTACTCATATTTTCATATTTTCTTTGGTTGGCTTCACATTAATATTTATTTTCAAAGTTTTGGCAAAAGGAAGCAAACAAAATCATGCATGCCAAAGGGCATCAATCAAATTTGAGATAAAACCAAGGATAGGTAATTTTTTGAGGAAGATAAGAAGGAAGTTGGGATTTAAATTTTGTCAGCATCTATATTTTTTGTGGTCACAACTTGGATAGCCTATAGAAAATAAATAATTTTGGGCATCAAACTCAAAACATATAATTTTATATTTGTTGGAAATATTTTTTTGAGTTACATCCAATGAAGGTGGTTTTAGAAATTTTTATTAAGTATTGGAAGAGATATAGGGTCTAAAAGTGAGTGTTGCATGATTAGACAATCATTACAGTAAATAGGAAAACTAGATAATATGTTGAAAATAACCCATGTAGGAGGTCAATTATTCTCAAAATACAGGTAAGTTTGTATTTACTTAAATGATATTTACAAAATGCATCTAATGGAGATTATTTGATTAATTTTTATTGATGTTTGAAGCATATATGGTCCTTGAAATTTATGTCATCCATATTGTCAAAGGAATTGCCATATTTACAGTGCCTTAATTTAAACAAGTTTGGGGTGCTAAGGATATAGTAACATAGGCCTATTGGTACTTGTTGAAATTTTTTTTCTAAGCCTATTATAATGGGAGAGATTATACATAATAATAGCAATAATCATCATGAAAAACTCAAGGCACATAAAAATTGGTTATCCATGATTAGAAACTTTCAACTGAAAACGTGATCTTTTGGATGGTTGACTATTATGCACAAGTCCAAGCAAAAAAGATAAAATTTATAAAAAAGTGGGTTGCTAGTCCATGTATTCAGGGGCATGTTGTGCAAGTGCAAAAACAAGTGGTAACTTTGTTGTGAAATGCTCCTTAGTATTTTGGGAATAGAACAAACACCCTCTTGAAACAATGAAACTACAAGACCAACAAAATAAAAATTGATATTCATCCAAGACTAGTACTAAGCACTTGACATGAAAGCAATAATCTATTTTGTTTCAATAAAAGTGTGTATATATGAATACTTTATTATTTTAGAATATGTTAAAAATTTCCATCATAATTCAAAAATCACACTAGTTCAACCTAGAGCAAACATTTGTCTACTAATTATGAGCTTTGCCTCATAGGTAGACATGTCACCAACTACCAAATATTGCTTCGCTTCTAGCTAGGTTCTTATAGCCTTGATAAAGTTATTTTTTATCCAATTCTAGAACTTGTTCTACTACCAACTAAGCATTCATAGCCTCGATAGAGGTTATCTAAACCACCCAAGAACTTGAGTTGCTTTTTTTTTGTTTGAAAATATATTAATTTTTATCAATTTACAAGCATTGGGATCTATTTCTAGGCTAGGGATCACTACAGCAAATAGGAGGATAAACAATTAAATAGTTTTTAGCTAATAATCAAACCATAATGGTTTCATCCTCCTAATTCAAAATATCTTTAAATTATTTTCATTGTGAAGCTACAGTATCCTTTTGCATTACTTCAAGATTGATTTGATTTACCCCAAGATACAAATATTCACTAAATATTTGATTAAGCCAATCTTGGCTTAATTGAGTTCAAAATATGACCTTTTATCTCCAAACTATATAGAACTTTTTTTCTCAATACAGTAACCAAAAGTTGGTTATACTTGACTGGTATAAGGCATAAAGAGGAAAGCATAAGACATAGTAAAATTAAAGATAAAGTAAAGTTGAAGACAAAATTCAAAGCAAAATAAAATGAAACAAGACCAACACACCAAAATCTCAAAACAACAAAACTATGTACAAGGCTTATTTACAAGGTAGTACTAGAATACTCTTAGGCACTAAAGTAGTGTTTGAGGAATTTCCCATTCACTAGTAATGGGACATCCTCTCCGATTAGTATTTTCAGCCTAAAGGTATTATTTCATAGAATATTTAATATCTGGAAGGGCCCTAACTACAAGGGGTCAAATTTTCCATGGCCTCATTTCTTTTTCATGATCCTTATCCTAAAATAACACTAGATCAGTAACCCTAAAGGCCTTTATTTTGGACCTCTTATCAAACCACCATTTTACCATTTCCTAATATTTACTAAAATGTTGTTGTGCATATTATATTTTCTCATCTAAACTCATTAGATTATTATAGCCTAGCTTCAGTCCTATCATTCATTTCTAGGCAATTTTTCATAAATTGCTATGTAATTATTTTGATATTTATGGGAAAGATAGGATCTTGACCATAAACTAAATGTTGGGGGGATGTTCCTAATGAATAATTAATCATTTTCGTGTTTGACCATAATGTGTACTTTAGTTTATTATGCTAGTCCTTGGGATTTTTATCCAAAATTTTCATTATTATTTTTAGAAGGATTTTGTTAGTTTATTTTGCTACTCCATTACCTTAAAGATAGTAATTAAAAAAAAATCTTAAAGTTACCTTATTATCATAAGCCCATTTAACAAATTTTAAGGAATAAAAAGTAAGACCATTGTCACATACTAGAGCATACAACATCCCAAACCTGGTCATGATGATATATTCAAGGAATTAGATCATGGCCTCTATTGTGCAGTTTTCAAATGCTTGGGCCTATATCCAACTAGTGCAGTAATCTATGACAATAAAGATTAATTTATGGTTAGTTAATTATTTTAGACTAATGAAACTAAAAAATTCCATTTCCCACTATGCAAATGGGTGAGCTTCAATCATTGGTTGCAATGGCATTAGCCAATTACTTTCTCGAAGAGTTGTGACTTGGAAAACATGGCATGATTGAGCATATGCATGTGCATCCTTAAAGGAATGGATCCAATAGTAACTAGATCTTAGTATCTGATGTGTTGTGGTATTCCACGAGCCATGTCCTATTCCATATTTTCCATGAAAATCTTTGAGGACTTTAGAATCTTTTTATCTATCTAGACATCTTAAGTAGATTCCCTCGTGATTCCTTTGGTAATTTTGTGCTTTTAAGATGTAATTCTCTTCTTCAAGTATAATTTAAGTTATTAGGATATACTCTATTTAATAAATAATAAATGATATCTCGATACCACTCTAAAATAATGTTGGGAATTTCTTCCATAGAATAATGTTGGCATGAGATCTAAGAGTCAAATTTGGCTAACATATTACTTAGTCCTTGTCCTTTTATAATTTTTATGGGTTGTATTTCCAATTTTAACTCTTGTAGGATAGAAACCCACTTTCCTTTGCATTCTCCTAGCTCATTCTACATCAACATTATTTTTAGAGTAGATCCAATACTATTATAGACACTTTGTTATGTAGGATATAGTACCAAAATTTATTCATAGATTTAATCAAAGCAAAGGCTTCTTTGTCAACTACCAAATATTTGAGTTGAGATTCCTTCAATGGTGAACTCATGAATGCTACTAATCTATTATCTCCAGCTTTCTACTTCTGAGTTAAAATACTAGCAATCAAATGCTTTGATTCAAATGAGTAAATGTATAAAGGTTGAGCATAATAAGGACTAATTAATACTTGGGAATTCATAATTGCCCTTTTAATTATTGGAAGATAAATTATGCTTCACCAATCCATGTAATCTTGGCATTCTTCTTGAGCATTATGTTCAAATATGAGACTATTTTTGCAAAACCAAAAATAAATTTCCATACAAAATTATTTTTGTCAAAGAGTGACTTCAACTCTTTTTTGCTTCTAGATAGAGGAATATTTTGAATAGCTACAACTCTTTCTAGGTTAGTAGAAATACAAAATTTTAAAATAACATGCTCTAGGAATTTTCCTTCTATAACTCCAAAAAATATACTTTTTGGGATTCAATGAATCCCATGTTGTCACCATCTATATAGCACATTTTTTAAGTCTTCCATATGTTCACGATGCTTTTTAGAAAAGATGATTAAATTATCAATGTAAATCATATTATTTTCTCAATGAGGTCTTTAAAGGTGATGCCCATAGCTCTTTGGAAAGTCACTTCATATTGATAAGGATAAATTACATACTTTTGCATGCAAATGTTCTTTATTTTGTAGTAAATACAATTTTAATCTTGGCCTTGGTGTCTACCATTACTTTATTGTATCTTGAGTAATCATTCAGGAAGGACATCATCTAATATTTATTCACCATTGTTAGTAATTTATCTAGAGAAGGAAAGGAATAATTATCCTTATCCAATGCTCTATTAAGATTTTTTAAATATACATACAAACATATTTCTCCATTCTTAATACAAATTGGTACCCAATTTGCAACCCAGGTAAAATGTCTTACAACAAAAATGATGTAAGCTGACAATAGTTTTGGATATCTTTGAGAATGAGAGGTTCTAGTAATGGATTCGTTGGTCTCTATTTTTTCCAAAAGGGTTTTGTTCTAGGCTTCATATGAATGGTATGGATAATTATGCATATATTATAGGTCTTTAGATCTTCATAGCTCAATCCTATAATATTTTTATAATATTTTAAGACCTGAATTATTTTTCTTTTCTCCTTATCAATGTAGGTCTTTCCCAAAAAGATATTTTGTGTGCTTAGTATGACTCTTTTTCACATGAAGTATTCTACTACTTGTGGGCATGATATTCCATATCAAACAAACATTCCAAAGAAATCATAGCTTTGGGAATGGTATTTATATTTAGACTTAATTCATGTTCTTCATCCAACATTGCATAGCTTCTATCTTCCTCATCTATGATTTATGTTTCAAATAGGCTTGAATTAGTAATGAAATCAAATATAAGTCCATCATCTTCAAAAACTTGGAAGTTCTAGATGTTGTTTGGTATAGAGGGGGAGGTAACTAACTTTATTAAAAATTTAATTTTCTTGGAACAAGCAACCAGTTCTAGTGTATTTTCCACTACTAGAAAAGAATCTATAGTATGGTTATTTTTACATGAAATGATTTGGATATTGAAATCATAAAACTCTTTTAATAAGTCCCAAACACAACTATGATAATTTGAGAGATACCTATCATGATAGACATACCAATTTTTATTTTTTTGATCAACAATTCTATGTTTTCTAAGACATGTACATATTTGACTCATTTCTTAATAGCAAACTGTAATCCATGAACCAATATTTGATACTCAATAATATTACAACTACAAGATAATTTTAATCAATAAAAAAAATACTAGTATTCACGTCTGGGTTTGACCAATTTGATTTTGACATCACTATTATGTTTAGACTTCGACCCATCAAACTTGAGGGTCCACAACTAGTCTTCAATTATTTTCTATTTACTTTATGGGGTCTCTACTATCATAATATTACCTTTAGGTCAGGTTTCCACTACTATAGTGTAGACTCCCAATTTTGACTTAGTATATAGAATCTTATTGACATTAGTGTACTTAGTGATGTGTTCTTTACACCTTGATTATCATTGTATTCAAATTTGATTGGCTATGACACACCAAAGAAGATACATATGTGAGAAATTAGTTTTGATATAACCATTTAATATGCTTGGCCAGTAATGTCTAAGTAGCATCCTATATACATCTAGGATCTCCACAACCTAAATATCTATATATTATTATATCCTAGGTTCAACAACCAACTATATATGGATCTTATTCAATGCCCTAACTACATTTACCTCTATCTTATCCAGTTGAACAACCTTCTTGTTGAAGAGAGTAGGGGTCCATCCTAATTTTTAGATGACAACATATGACATCACATTGTCAAAAACACATAAATCCATAAGACAATTATGTAAATTATTACTAGTAATTCTAATAATTAGAAGGAAAGGTGGAGATTCTACCTTTTCTTCATATATGGCCACCTAGACATCAATAGTTATTTTCATATCTTTTTTATTTTGGTTAGAGATAGTTTTAGGCAACAAATCCTTCTAGTTAGTCAAATGAACTATCTAAAAAAAATAAATGTTTGCCTTGGTTTTCTTAAGGTCTTTAATAATATTATACCTAGACTTGTTTTATTCTAGGATTTTTTTTGTTTATGGTGACAACATACTAGAACTTGGCTATGTAGGCATTATGGAACACTTAGGTAGGATTAGGTTTTTATTGGCATGTTCATCAGGTGGGATGGAGGTTTTTTAGGCGTGTAGAAGAAGTCGTTGGTTCTTTCCCTTTACTTTAGAGCATATAACTTTTACCTCTCTAAAATTATTGGTAAGCTTGTACCTCTTCTTCCAAACACTCTTTAGGTTCATTTTCATCCACTTTTGATAGTTCATATAATTTTTAAACTAGGGTTGTCTGTGAGTTATGATTATATTGACTTTTATAGTCCTCATTGGTGGGTACCAACTATGAACTTTGCATCTCTTTCTAGATAATATACAAAGTAATTTTAAACTTTGAAGAATTAGTTTCAACATGTTGAGCAGTGGAATGGACCCTACACTAATTAGGTAGAGCAGGGTTAGCCAAATTTACTAAAGTGCCTAGTTTGTTATTAGTTTGATTATATTTTCAAGTAATATTTGGGACTCCTTCATTGTTTGTATGATTATTCCATTAATGATTGGTCCTTTGAAAGTTAAAGTTCCTATTATAGGTTTTATTTGTAGGTGGTTTTTGAGTAAATTGCCTTTGTAGTTTAAGAATATCTTTACTAAATTTTTGAACCATACTTTATATGTTATCCAACTCAAAATTCAAAGGATAAGATTGAATAAGACCTGGTTAAACTGATACACTATTCATAGGTGCATATGTGTTTAGGAATGTAGGTAAGGTTGGTTGATTATTTTTTGGAGGTGTATGATTAAGAGGGTTACTTGTAGTGACCTGTTTATCCAAGTATGTCAAAATGGTTTGCTAATTACTCACATTAGGCATCATTTGTTTTAGGGTTGCAATATTAAAGGGTTGGTTTTGGTTGGGGTACATGGTACCTAATAACATATTTAGCATAAAAAGGTGTTGTGTGAAGAACATGGACTTATACTGAGAGGGGGGGTGAACAGTATAAGACTTAACCAATTAATAATTTTAACTTTAGATAGCAGTGGCATCAACACAACATTAATCAAGACAGAAAGCATCACACATTGAAGGCCCATTTTTAACGTGGTTCACCCAGAATGGTTGGGCTACGTCCACAAAACTTTTCTCTAAAAGTTATCTCAAAGTTCTTTGGGAATCCTTCCCAATTACAATGTTTATGAGCCTCGGCCCAAAGGAGATACCTTCCCCCAATCAGAATATTATGAGCCTCTACTCAAAGGAGATACCTTCCCCTCTGCTCTAGAAATGATCCCTCGGAAGATCAACTGCCTCTACCTCTTGCCAGCACGTGGAACTCCTTTCCATCGAAGACCTCCTGTCCTCAATGCTTAGCCTAAGAGACCTCTGCCTTCTATGATCACGTCCACAACAGCTCAGAAACCTGTACCAAACATAGTCAGTCGGTCTAGTACAAGTCTTCCTCTGTCTGTAAGATCTGTCCAACACTTGAACAAATCAATCCTCTGCACACAAGCCTTCTCAAAGACTTGCCAAATCTGTCCTCAGGTTCTTCTCAAAGAACCAATGCTCCTCTATCCTCAAGTTCTCCGATAGAACTCTCAAAACTCAGCTCACAAGTCCTCTGCTAGGACCTGTCCAAATATGCTCACAAGTCCCCATCGAAACCTGTCCAAAACCTGCTCACAAGTCCCCACCGGAACCTGTCCAAATCAGCTCAACAAGCTCACCAAGAAAAACTTTCTTAGCATGAACCCACAAAGAGAATTGTTAGAGACCCAATGTGATTCGACAAACTCATAGAAGCATAAAGAGAATTGTTAGAGACTCAATATGTTCTATACTCAACTCCCAATTAAAACTCAATAACTCAAAATCAACTCACCCCTCAATCTCAACAGAATAAGATAGATGTAGTATGCTTTTCTCAAGAACATGAAACACAACCCAACAATTGCCAACCATGCAATATCTCATATAACAATGATACTCATGTTCTTTCCACAACCAATATCTTTTCTCAACCAATTAGGGCTTTAACAACAATGCTTATAGACAAGGTTTAACCAACATCATTCAACTCAACATTAACCTTGAAGCATTCAACCAATCATCACAAGAAAAGGAAACAAGTAGAAATCCTTTTCCCTCCAAAGATATTTGAAAAAAATAGCCACCAACACAATATCACCAAATGCAAAGAATAACTTGCTCAAATCAACTCAATGGAGTAAGCCCAATATCATGAATCAAGTAAAGCAATAACTTGATCAAACAACCTCTATGGAAGCAACTCAACCATCAAACTCAAAACAGCCAACCAAGGGTTCCACCAACTCAATGCAAGTAGCTAGACTCACAAATATAAACCCTAGTGCACAAAGCTTCCACTATCTCAAACCAAAAATTATGCATTCACCAAAAACTCTCCTCAAGGATAACAATGCATAAGTAGTCTTCAACAAACCAGAAAATAGGATTTACACCTAGCCAAAGGATACCTAGTAGAATACCTTTTCACTCCAACCTTATTTCAGAAAACATACACCAATCATACTCATAAGAAGAATGTGCCCATACCTTATTGGAGTAGAAGATAATTGAACCTTCAAGATTGGCCAACCTTAGTTCTCCAACCTTTGGAGAAAATGAATAACACCACCACAAATGCTAAAGCGCTTTCATTGCTGCTATCCTCGTGCATCATGACCAAGACGAAATTTCCCACAACATGGGTCAAACTTGGCACCTCTGCCCAACGCTTCTTCACTCAACACACCACCACCATTGGAGCACAAGTGCCCAATGAAAAATATAATGTAATCCTATGTGTTGTCTTCCTTCAATCGCCAAGGATTTGAAAACGTAAACGTTTTCCTCAAGCCACCACCATCATCATGAGCGCTGTCCAAAAACGTAACTCCTAGAAAACATAGTTCGTAGTCTTATCAAATGTCAGAGAAACGCAATCTTTCGGACGTCAAGCGCAAGAAAAACTTGGGCAATTCAATATGGATGGACAATGAAATACAACAAAAAACATCGCTTTTTCGGAGGACACAAAGCTACGAAATTGCATCGATCGATGGTACCATTACTTTAGAAAATCATCCCCACTTATATAGCCATTTCTCCTTAATTGTTTGACGTTGGCGCTCCTCCAACGATGGCAACACGTCGGTGAATGAATTATTTATGTGCGTCGCTTAAGGGTTAAAAGACCCTTTAATAATAATTAAAATAATAATAATTATTATTTTATTAATAATAAATTAAACTTAGACCTTTGTCAAAGGTTTGAGTTAATTTAATTATTAATAATAAACATGGACCTTCAAGGTTTTTCAAGAAGTAAAAACCTTTGCATTAAGTTAAGCTTGGTTTTAATAAAAACCCTTAATGAGTCCAAATGGTTTTAAGAAAAACCTTTAACCTTGTCACCATGGTTTTAATAAAAACCCTTTAACATTATGAAGCTTCTCAAGATATTTTTGACATCACACTCTTTTTGATATCAACACAAAAATGCCTTTTGACATCAATGACAACTTATACACTTGAGCAAAGGCAATGTACCCAAAGTACCCAAAATTGCCAACAATCTCCCCCTTTGTCATTGATGGCAAACCTTTACTGAAAACACTTCTCAAGAGCCAAAAACTGAAACCAACTGTGCTAACAACTGACCAACTATGCCCACAACTGAGAATCTTCCTTTGAAGTTTTGCTCCCCCTGACTTGAAGCTCTCCTCTTCACTTGAAGCTCTCCCCCTTACTCATATCTCTCCCCCTTTGTCATCAATGGCAAAGGGCCACCTTTGGGGCTCGGGACTAAGAATGAGCCTCTTAGCTTAGTCCCTCCCCCACCTCCTGATGAGGTGATTAATTCTGGGGTGGGAGTACAACTCCCAATTTCTCCCTTAGATACTCAAACGTATCTCTTGGAAGAGGTTTGGTGAAGATATCTGCAATCTACTCTTTAGTAGACACATACTCTACCTTGACCTGCTTGTCTTGCACTTTCTCCCTTAGAAAGTGATACTTGATGGAAATATGCTTTGTCCTTGAGTGCATTACCGGATTTTTGGAAATACTTATGGCACTTGTATTATCACAAAGTATGGAGATGGGTTGTTCATGCTTGACTTTGAAATCCTCCAAGGTGGTTTTCATCCATAAAACCTGTGTACACCCGACCACTATCTGCTATGTATTCAGCCTCTGCTTGTAGATAAGGAAACCGAAGGTTGTTTCTTACTTAGCCAAGAAACCAAACTCTTTCCCGGAAAGAATGCTCCACCACTAGTGCTTTTCTCGTCATCAATACTTGCTCGCCCAATCTACATCTGTATAAGCTGTGAGAATGAAATCATCACCTTTGGGATACCAAAGCCCAAAGTCCATAGTGCCCTTCAGATATCTGAATATCCTCTTAACTGCTATAACATGAGAATCTTTAGGAGCTGCCTGAAATCTTGCTACTAACCCAACTACCTGCATGATATCTGGTCTGGTAGCTGTAACATATAATAAACTGCCAATCATTGATCTGTACAACCTCTGATCTGCCGCTGGAGATTCATCATCTTTACTCATCTTGCATCCTGTAATCATTGGAGTACATACTGGTTTGCTGTCCATCATCCCAAATTTCTTCAACATTTCTTTGATATACTTTCCTTGAGAGAGAAATACACCATATTTTGATTGAGCAATCTGAAGACCTAAAAAGAATGACAGCTCTCCAATCATAGACATCTCAAATTCCTTCTGCATGGTGTTAGCAAAATCTTTGCACATCTGAGTATTATTTCCCCCAAAAATAATATCATCAACATAGACAACCATAATCAGCATATCATCACCTTCATCCTTAATATACAAATTGCTATCTGCCACACCTTTCCTGAAGCCTTGCTCATGAAGATACCTGTCAAGTCTTGAGTACCAAGCCCTAGGTGCTTGCTTTAACCCATACAAGGCCTTTTTTAGTTTACACACATAGTCTGACTATTTTGAGAGAGACACTCCTTCTGGCTGTTCTATGTAGACTTCTTCTTCCAACACCCCATTTAGAAAAGCTGACTTTACATCCATTTGATATACCTTGAATGATTTGAAGCTTGAAAGGGCCAAAAACATTCTGATAGCTTCAAGATGAGCAATAGGAGCAAACGTCTCTTCGAAATCAACACCTTCTACTTGAGCATAACCTTTGCGGACTAACCTAGCTTTGTTTCGAACAATATTTCCATCCTCATTGAGTTTATTTCTGAATATCCATTTTGTGCCAATGACATTCTTGTCCTTAGGTCTTGGAACCAATTCCCAAGTTTCACTTTTCTCTATTTGATTTAGCTCTTCATCCATTGCTTTTACCCAAAACTTATCTGCACATGCTTCACTGAAATATTTTGGCTCAATTTGAGATAATAATGAAATATTTGTAGAATCATGTGAGGGAATGACTCTTCTTCTTGTTTGCCTCCTATTTGGATCACCAATGATCAAATATTTGGGATGATGTTTCTGAACATATCGTGAAGGAGTTTTGGGAAGCGATTGTTGTCTTTCCTCTTCTTCATCCGAAACCTCTCTGAATTCTTCTTGAAAATTTTCATCACTGAGTTCCTGGACTGGTTCTCTTATCCCTGTCTTTTCATCAACTGTTACATTTATGCTCTCTAAAATTGTATGAGTTCTTTTTTTGAAGCATTCGTAGGCCTTGCTTCTGCTGGAATACCCAAGAAATATTCCCTCATCACATCTAGGATCAAACTTACCCAAATTATGATATTCCCTTCTGATGAAGCACTTACTCCCAAACACTTTGAAGTATTTTACTGTAGCTGGTCTTCCTTTCCACAACTCATAAGGAGTTTTATGATGATTGACTCTAAGTTGGGCCCTGGTGATAATGTAGACTATTGTACTGACTGCCTCTTTCCAAAATCCATCTGAAAGTTTTGACTCATTTAACATAGCTCTAGCCATATTTTCAATAGTTCTGTTTTTCCTTTCAACTACTCCATTTTGTTGAGGAGTTCTTACTGCTGAATATTCTCTTTTGATTCCTTGTTGCTCACAGTATTCCACAAATTCATTTGAAGTGAACTCTCCTCCTCTATCCGATCTTAAAAATTTGATTCTCTTGTCAGTCTCATTTTCAACCATTTCTTTGAAAGCTTTAAATTTTTCAAAAGCTTCAGATTTTTCTTTGAGAAAAGTAACCCAAGTCATTCTAGAATAATCATCTATAAAAAGCATGAAGTAGCTTTCTCCCTGAATGCTCCCGAGTTCGGTAGGGCCACATAAATCAGTATGAATAAGATCCAATGGTTTTGAAGAAGTATACCCTTTTGATTTGAAACTGGTTCTGGTCTGTTTTCCATGTTGACAAGGACCGCAAATGATGTTATGGGGCCTTTTTATTTTGGGCAAGTCTCTAACTGCTTCCTTGTTACTAATATTGACAAGATTATCAAAGCTCAAATGCCCCAATATTTTATGCCATAACCAACTCTCATCTTCTTGAGTTAGAAAACACTTTTCCTTTTTTATCTCACTTAGCATGTAAAGATTGTTTGGAGTCCTTGTAGCACTAGCAATGAGTTTTCCATTTTTTTCTTTACTTATCTCACATCTATCTGAAAAGAAAGATACTATGTGCCCTTGATCACAAAGTTGACTCACACTTAGAAGATTATGTCTTAGGCCTTCTACATAAAGCACATTTTCTATTTTGGATTTCCCATCCAAACTAAGAGTCCCTTTACCACAGATTTTAGGTGACCTGTTATCTCCAAAACTGACTGTTCCTCTGTTTGTTTCTTTTAAGACCAAAAACTTTTCCTTTTCACCAGTCATATGTTTTGAACAACCACTATCAAGATACCATTTCTCTACTTTTTCTAGAGCATGAAAAGCAGTTTGAGCTATCATTGACTTAGATTTGATCTCATTTTTCTTTTTAGTGAACTCAAGGCTAGATCTATCCAAACTGCACATCCTTGCTATATGCCCAAAATTATTGCACTTGTAACACATGACATCTTTATTCATAAGAGGTGCAAAAGAGTTAACATTTTCCTTACTATGTCTATTCACGGACTTATTGCAATGCATAGCTTTGTGACCAAATTTCTTGCAGGAAAAACAATAGCCATGGAAAGTATTATGTAACCTATTTTGATGCCTTGGATGATTGTTCTTCTTGTGACCAACTGGAATCCACCGCTCTTCAGGATGAAGATTGATCTTGCTCGAAGACCCTATTTCTTGAATGGTGATACCATCCTTCTTTTGCTTTTCACATGGAGTATTCTGTCTGAGAGCCAACTGTTCCAACTTCACTCTAAGAGACATAACCTCTTCTTCTAGTTTCTCGCAATCAGCTTCCTTTCCTTTGAGAACCTCTGTCAGAACCTGTTCAACCTTCTTCCCTTCTTCGACTAGAATTTTGAAGTCTATAACACTTTGAGACAATTTCGATCTTGCTATCTTTTCTTCCTGACATTGATGCTTGAGAACATAATTCTCTTCCCTAAATTTCTCAAGCTTTCTCAAAGCCAAGAAGAATTCACCTTTGAGATCGAACTCAACCTCTTCATCTCTTTCTGAATCTGTATGATCCTCTGATAGATCCTTCTCCAAGTTGTTAGGCTCTTTCTGGAGAGACCCGCTCTGATACCAATTGAAGAACATGGACTTATACTGAGAGGGGGGGGTGAACAGTATAAGACTTAACCAATTAATAATTTTAACTTTAGATAGTAGTGGCATCAACACAACATTAATCAAGACAGAAAGCATCACACATTGAAGGCCCATTTTTAACGTGGTTCACCCAGAATGGCTGGGCTACGTCCACAAAGATTTTCTCTAAAAGTTATCTCAAAGTTCTTTGGGAATCCTTCCCAATTACAATGTTTATGAGCCTCGGCCCAAAGGAGATACCTTCCCCCAATCAAATTTATGAGCCTCTGCTCAAAGGAGATACCTTCCCCTCTGCTCTGGAAATGATCCCTTAGAAGATCAATTGCCTCTACCTCTTGCCAGCACGTGGAACTCCTTTCCATCGAAGACCTCCTGTCCTCAATGCTTAGCCTAAGAGACCTCTGCCTTCTATGATCACGTCCACAGTAGCTCAGCAACCTATACCAAACATAGTCAATCGGTCTAGTACAAGTCTTCCTCTGTCTATCAGATCTGTCCAACACTTGAACAAATCAATCCTCTACACACAAGCCTTCTCAAAGACTTGCCAAATCTGTCCTCAGGTTCTTCTCAAAGAACCAATGCACCTCTGTCCTCAAGTTCTCTGATAGAACTCTCAAAACTCAGCTCACAAGTCCTCTGCTAGGACCTGTCCAAATCTTCTCACAAGTCCCCACCGAAACCTGTCCAAAACCTGCTCACAAGTCCCCATCGAAACCTGTCCAAATCAGCTCACAAGTTCATCAAGAAAAACTTTCTTAGTAGGAACTCACAAAGTGAATTTTTAGAGACCCAATGTGATTTGTCAACCTCATAGAAGCATAAAGAGAATTGTTAGAGACTCAATATGTTCTATACTCAACTCCCAATCTCAATCCTCAAATACCTCAATACTCAATCTCAATATAATATAGATAGGTAGTATGCTTTTCTCAAGAACATGAAACACAACCCAACAATTGCCAACCATGCAATATCTCATATAACAATGATACTCATGTTCTTTCCACAACCAATATCTTTTCTCAACCAATTAGGGCTTTAACAACAATGCTTATAGACAAGGTTTAACCAACATCATTCAACTCAACATTAACCTTGAAGCATTCAACCAATCATCACAAGAAAAGGAAACAAGTAGAAATCCTTTTCCCTCCAAAGATATTTGAACAAAACAACCACCAACACAATATCACCAAATGCAAAGAATAACTTGCTCAAATCAACTCAATGGAGTAAGCCCAATATCATGAATCAAGTAAAGCAATAACTTGATCAAACAACCTCTATGGAAGCAACTCAACCATCAAACTCAAAACAGCCAACCAAGGGTTCCACCAACTCAATGCAAGTAGCTAGACTCACAAATATAAACCCTAGTGCACAAAGCTTCCACTATCTCAAACCAAAAATTATGCATTCACCAAAAACTCTCATCAAGGATAACAATGCATAAGAAGTCTTCAACAAACCAGAAAATAGGATTTACACCTAGCCAAAGGATACCTAGTAGAAAACCTTTTCACTCCAACCTTATTTCAGAAAACATACACCAATCATACTCATAAGAAGAATGTGCCCATACCTTATTGGAGTAGAAGATAATTGAACCTTCAAGAAAAAAAAAGAAAAAAAAATAAAAAAAAAACAAAAAACAACAAAAAACCTTGGCCAACCTTAGTTCTCCAACCTTTGGAGAAAATGAATAACACCACCACAAATGCTAAAGCGCTTTCATTGCTGCTATCCTCATGCATCACGACCAAGACGAAATTGCCCACAACATGGGTCAAACTTGGCACCTCTGCCCAACGCTTCTTCACTCAACACACCACCACCATTGGAGCACAAGTGCCCAATGAAAAATATAATGTAATCCTATGTGTTGTCTTCCTTCAATCGCCAAGGATTTGAAAACATAAACGTTTTCCTCAAGCCACCACCATCATCATGAGCGCTGTCCAAAAACATAACTCCCAGAAAACATAGTTCGCAGTCTTATCAAATGTCAGAGAAACACAATCTGCCGGACGTCAAGCGCAAGAAAAACTTGGGCAATTCAATATGGATGGACAATGAAATACAGCGAAAAACATCGCTTTTTCGGAGGACACAAAGCTACGAAATTGCATCGATCGATGGTACCATTACTTTAGAAAATCATCCCCACTTATATAGCCATTTCTCCTTAATTGTTTGACGTCGGCGCTCCTCCAACGATGGCAACACGTCGGCGAATGAATTCTTTATGTGCGTCGCTTAAGGGTTAAAAGACCCTTTAATAATAATTAAAATAATAATAATTATTATTTTATTAATAATAAATTAAACTTAGACCTTTGTCAAAGGTTTGAGTTAATTTAATTATTAATAATAAACATGGACCTTCAAGGTTTTTCAAGAAGTAAAAACCTTTGCATTAAGTTAAGCTTGGTTTTAATAAAAACCCTTAATGAGTCCAAATGGTTTTAAGAAAAACCTTTAACCTTGTCACCATGGTTTTAATAAAAACCCTTTAACATTATGAAGCTTCTCAAGATATTTTTGACATCACACTCTTTTTGATATCAACACAAAAATGCCTTTTGACATCAATGACAACTTATACACTTGAGCAAAGGCAATGTACCCAAAGTACCCAAAATTGCCAACATTGTGTAAGGGCCTAATTTATTAATGGTTTTCTATTATAAGCCCTTGCTTGTTCAAATAAAGGTAATTTACCCAAATTAAAACCTTGAGGTATTAATTATTTTTCAATTGTTAGAGTATCACTATATGACAAAGGTAAGGATGTGATTTGAGGAGATATCCTCACAGATGTTAAATTTAATGGGTCCAAATATCTAAGGTACATTTGGATGGTTGCTTCCTTTATGAGGGTGTAAGGTGAAATTTATGGAACATAGTGTTCAATAGCCTTAGGGGTTCATTAGGCTCTCTATGAGTAGAGATAAGCTTATTACATACCACAACTAGGTCAATGGGTAGTCAAATGTGGCTAATAAGCGTTGCTTCTAGTTGGGCCCAATAAGTAATAGAGCCTAAATGTAAGCTTATATACATATCATATGCAAACTCATCCAATGTGTGTGGAAGAATTCTATAGGCAAAATCCTCATGTTCAAATTATAATTAGATTAAGCCATATTTGTATGACTAAATATGATTTTTGGTTAACCTTGTTCTGTCATGCCTATATTGAGGGAGATATCTTTAAAAAAAAATGGCCATATCATGTGCATGCTCTAGTATGTTCAAAGGACAACTTCTGACTAACCATGGGGTAGGATCTGTCATTAGTGGACATTGAGGGATTGTGAAATGATAAAAAAAAATGGATAATAGCTCTAGAATTATTGGTACTCTAAGGATAATTAGGTCTAGGTCTTCGTTTGCCAGCTCTAGTTTTTTTGTATGGAGAAATACTGAGAAATTCTAAATCACCTATGGTTGAATTGGACTTGGTAATGATGACCTTTGGTTTTTTCTTGATAATTAATATGTGTAATATAAACACCATACCAAGGAAAATTTAAATTTTAGAGTCTTTATTCCCTCATTTTAGCACCACTTCTATTGAGCACAAGGGCTTGGTGGATCAGTGAATTAGTAATTTTTCCCTCCTAGCACCACTTATGTTGAGCATGCAAATGACACATTCTAACTTTTGCCCATGTAGACACCAAATCCTAGCCATTTGTCCAGCATCACCCTTTACGACCATTCAATTGGCTATTCCATGTCTTTCCTGCCATCCAATGGCCCACTTTAGCCTTTTTCCACCATTTTTTGACCCATATTTGACTTATTTATGTTTATTTTATATTATTTATATTTAAATATAATATTTTATATTATATTCTAATATATTTATTATAAAATATATATTTGTAAGCCAAATTAACCTCAATCGTCCATTCTCCATAATTTGTGTCACACCTAAATTTTAATATCAACCTTTGGATCCACTTTAATATTAGCCACACGATAAAAAGTGTTAATATAGAACCCTAAGAAAACCCTAGTCTTGATAATAAATTGGAGCATTCTCAATTCTCAACCCCTGAATCCTAGAAAAATTGAACGTTGGAGCTTTAATTTACTTGTGAGATCTAACCTTTTTGAGAGCTAGTTTCTTGTGAGTACATTGTGCCCTAGATTATCCTTCCCTAAAAACCCTAGCTTGCCTTAGGATTTTCATATTCTAGCCATCTTCATAGCCCATTTATACTGCTGCCATTATCATTCATCCATCGATCCTTTCACATCCCCCGATCTGCTTCTGCAAATTTAGCCCTAATTCGTAGGCACTACCGAATGCCTACTTCATCCCATAGGTGTTGTCAAGCACAAATTGCATTCTATAAGTGTATCACAGTGTTTGTTGTCCCCATAGTCACAGACCAAAAATTTTCATATAATATCATCAGGTGTCGCTTGGGAACCCTGCCATCAATTTGCAACAAAACAACAAAGTAAGTATTTTATGCATTTTGTTATTTGGTGTTATTTTTATGTTGTGTGCTTTATTCACTCAGATATAGGATTTTTAATTTGTATTTCTAAGGGTTCACACTATGGAACCCTCATTGTGTCTGCTAACGTCTTTATGTTTGTAATGTGTGCAATATCAGGTAGCATTCATCAAGGACTATTGAGTAGCTTCTAAAGCTAGAGTGGCCTGATTACAAATAACCAGAAGCCCACTCACCCTGTTGGAAGCAAGATACATTTAATACACTACTTGTTTTGTAGCTAGGATTTCGAATAACCCTAGCACCTGTAATTTTTTTATCAAAATAATTCCATTGAATGGATCGATTGTAACAAAGGAGTTTCTTAACTCCCCCTCAATTCATTGAATAAAATCATATTTTGTGCAATTTACTATTCATTCTAAGTTATTTATTTCTATATTTATTTTAGTGTAATATTTTTGCTTTCAAAAATGGTGATCATGGTGGGACCCCACAAGGGTTCTATTTTATGATTTACTTTTTTTTACTAATTTCATTTTGTTGTTCCATTTTATAGGGTTTGCTGGAGTAAAAAAATAGCCAAAATTACCAATTAGGGTTTCTAGAAGGTCATGTGATAGTTGTAGAAGGTGTGCAGGTGCTCTGTGACAACTTTTGATCCCCACAAGAACCTTGCCATACCTACATAGGTGGCCTTCTATGCATGGAAGTGACCAGAGGCATCCTGATGCACCTAGCATTGATCAGAGACGCCCTGCTACGTTTCTTGCATCCAAACATTTTTAGCCATATCTCACTCCTCCAAAGTTGGATTGAGCTAAAATTTTGAGGGTAGGTTCTTGGTACACCCTAGCACATCCATAAAGTTTTAGATCAATTGGAGTATAAAATATCATAGAAAAACCTCATCAAAATTTAGGCTTTTCTGTAAGTCCTTCATCCATGTCTACTCATTTTTGCTTTACATTTTTTTTGGTTTTTTGTTGTGTATTTCAAATTATGAGCTTAAAATGAACACACATTAAGAAATATAGAAAATATATAATTTTATATTTCATCTAGGGCATTTGTGCATTCATTCATTACAATATTTTGAGTTTCTTGTTTTGAAAAGAACTGCAAATTCAAATAATTCCTACATCTTTCTGTTTACATTTGAAAGTAAAAATCTTAAATTTGAATTTGAATCTTAGGAGTTAAGGGTTGCTTATTTTACTTATCTAATTAGGAACAATACTTAAATGCAAAAATTATTCCTACCCTTGGGTGACTCCTTTGGCAAAGAGGTGGACGAACCCTCCGATTGTAATTTTGGCAGGGGGTTTTAAGTGATGTACTTTACACTCTTTAGAAGAAATTTACATTTATGTGTTGGATTCTAATTTAGATTTGTGAAATTTGTTACCTTTAACATTGTTTGTCCACAATAGAAAATAGAAAATTTAAAATTAATCACACACAACATGTTTCACTTTAAATAGTAGTGGCTGGATTTCATCAACCATTGCTTGAGATTTGGTGATAGTGGTAGTCATTTCCATCCACCAATCTCTGCCCTTAGACACCTTAGGAATATCCTCAAGAAAACTTGTTGGATTTCATCACCAAAAAGAATCTCGTTGCCCCATCCAACCATAGTTTTTCACCTTTATTTTTCATTAATCAAGATTAGGATACATAATACACAAAAAATGGTCACTCTAAAATGAATACACAATAATAAAGGAAATAATCAATAAACAAGGTAAGCCACACAAGGTGAAACTTAGGATTGATTGTTTTCTTTGTTTTTAAATTCTTTATTTCTATTTTAGTTTTGGAGATTTAATTGGAAAATATTAAAATTGCATTTTGATTTAATTACTTTATGGTTTTAACTCAAAATAAAACAAAGGTATTAAGTCAAAATAATTTAATGGAAAATACCACAAACATACCCACTACTTCAGTAGCCAACCCTTCCAATTCTATTCAACCAATTTCCACTCAACCCATCTTCATTACCCAAATCCCCTCTTGGGTACCACAATATTCTATGGTTTCCATTACCATACCTCTGTCAACCCATTCCATTCCTATGAGTCCACCCATCCATAGTCCTCATACATCATATCCTCTTCTTCATTCATAATAATTTCTTCACCAACCTCATCATCATAAAATTCATTCCATGCCCCCCAATTCATCACACCTCCAACAACACACTCAATATCATCCATTCATTAATCCATTCACCACATCTCAAGTCACTCACATCACCAATCAAAAAGCTCCAAAGGTACCTAATCCCTTTGGTCACATTTTAACATGGCTTAACCTTAGTCATTTCATCATTAACATGGCTTAACCTTAGCCATTTTATCATTTACATGGCTTAACCTTAGTCATTCCATCATTAACATTGCTTAAACTTAGCCATTCCATAATTAACATGGCTTAACCTTATCCATTCCATCATTAACATGGCTTAACCTTATCCATTTCATCATTAACCTGGCTTAACCTTAGCCATTTCTCATTAACATGGCTTAACCATAGTCATTCCATCATTATCATGGCTTAACCTTAGCCATTCCATCATTAACATGGCTTAACCTTATCCATTCCATCATTAACATGGCTTAACCTTATCCATTTCATCATTAACCTAGCTTAACCTTAGCCATTTCTCATTAACATGGCTTAACCTTAGCCATTACATCATTAACATGGCTTAACCTTAGCCATTTCATCATTAACATGGCTTAACCTTAGCAATTCCATCATTAACATGGCTTAACCTTAGCCATTTCATCATTAACATGGATTAACCTTAGCCATTCCATCATTAACATGGCTTAACCTTAGCCATTCCATCATTAACATGGCTTAAACTTAGCCATTCCATCATTAACATGGCTTAACCTTAGCCATTCCATAATTAACATGGTTTAACCTTAGATATTTTATCATTAACATGGCTTAACCTTAGCCATTTCATCATTTACATGGCTTAACCTTAGCCATTTCATCATTTACATGGCTTAACCTTAGCCATTTCACATTAACATGGCTTAACCTTAGCCATTTCATCATTTACATGGTTTAACCTTAGCCATTTAATCATTAACATGGCTTCATAACAACCATTCAACCATTAACATGGCTTCATCTTAGCCATTCCATCATTAACATGGCTCCACAACAACCATTCCATCATTAACATGGTCTCACATCAGCCATTCCCATATTAACATGGCTTCATCCTAGCCATTCCACATTAACATGGTTCCACACCATTCCCTCTTTCTGTTGAGGCAAAAATAGAACTCATCATTTGCATTTTTCATAATTACTCCTTCATTTATTACCATGACATCTTCACATCCACAATTATAGTTCCACAATCAGTTCATCACAATCACATTCACTTTCATCCATAATCATTTCATTCTCTAAATCAAAATCCCCAAATTTTCCTAATCCCTTTGGTCACATTTCAATTTCAAAAAGCCCCAAAGGTACTTAATACCTTTGGTCACATTTCAATTTCAAAAAGCCCCAAAGGTTCATAATCCCTTTGGTCACATTTCAATTTCAAAAATCCCCAAAGGTACTTAATCCCTTTGGTCACATTTCAATTTTTAAAAATCCCCAAAGGTACTTAATCCCTTTGGTCACATTTCAATTTTCAAAAATCCCCAAAGGTACTTAATCCCTTTGGTCACATTTCAATTTTTAAAAAGCCCCAAAAGTTTCCTAATCCATTTGGTCAAATTTCAATTTCAAAAAACCCCAAAGGTACTCAATCCCTTTGGTCACATCAAATTTCAATTTTAAAAGGCCCCAAAGTTACTCAATCCTTTTGGTCACATTTCAAATTTAAAAAAAAAAATCCCCAAAGGTACCCAATCCCTTTGGTCAAAAATCAAAAATCAAAAAGCTCCAAAGGTACTCAATCCCTTTGGTCAAAAATAAAAAATCAAAAAGCTCCAAAGGTACTCAATCCCTTTGGTCAAAAATTAAAAATAAAAAAACTCCAAAGGTACTCAATCCCTTTGGTCAAAAATCAAAAAAAAAAAAAAAACTCCAAAGGTACTCAATCCATTTGGTCACATTTCAATTTCAAAAATCCCCGAAGGTTCCTAATTCCTTTGGTCACATTTCAATTTCAAAAAGCCCCAAAGGTACTTAATCCCTTTGGTCACGTTTCAATTTTCAAAAATCCCTAAAGCTACTTAATCCTTTTGGTCACATTTCAATTTTTGAAAAACCCCAAAAGTTTCCTAATACCTTTGGTCAAATTTCAATTTCAAAAAGTCCCAAAGGTACTCAATCCCTTTGGTCACATCAAATTTCAATTTCAAAATGCCCCGAAGGTATTCAATCCTTTTTGTCACATTTCAAATTTTAAAATAAAATCCCGAAAGGTACTCAATATCTTTGGTCAAAAATAAAAAATAAAAAAGCTCCAAAGGTACTCAATCCCTTTGGTCAAAAATCAAAAATAAAAAAACTCCAAAGGTACTCAATCCCTTTGGTCAAAAATAAAAATAAAAAAAAGTCCAAAGGTACTCAATCCCTTTGGTCACATTTCAATTTCAAAAAGCCCCAAAGGTTCCTAATCCCTTTGGTCACATTTCAATTTTAAAAAGCCCCAAAGGCACCAAATCATTTTGGTCACATTCCAATTTCAAAAATCTCCAAATGCACCAAATCCATTTGGTCACATTTCAATTTCAAAAAGTCCCAAAGGCACCAAATCCCTTTGGTCACATTCCAATTTCAAAAATCTCCAAAGGCACCAAATCCCTTTGGTCACATTTCAATTTCAAAAAGTTCCAAAGGCACCAAATATCTTTGGTCACATTTCAATTTCAAAAAAGCCCCAAAAGTACTTAATCCCTTTGGTCACATTTCAATTTCAAAAATCCCCAAAGGTTATTAATCCCTTTGGTCACATTTCAATTTTTGAAAAGCCCCAAAGGTCCTTGAATAACACAAGCTTATACTAAGATGGGGGGGTGAACAATATAAGACCACTTTTTACTTTTCTTTTCAAATCAATATTATGCAGTGTATAGATAGAAATATCAATAGCAGTAATCAAAGCAATGCACAAAACACCATACACAATAGAGACACAAATTTTAACGTGGTTCACCCAATGTGGGCTACCTCCACAGAGAAAATATTTCTTCTAAATATTTCTCAAATAATATTTTGGGAATCCTTCCCAATTACAATGTTTATGGACCTCTATCCAAAGGAGATGTTGATCCCCTAAATCTAGTTTGTGGATCTCTATCCATAGGAGAACTACTTATCCTATGCTCTGGCTGGTGATCCTCTAGAATACTGCCTCCACTACAATGACTGTGGATCTCTCTCCACTTGAAGACTCTTGTCCTCACTCAGAAGACTCATCCTCAATGTCCTGGTTGATGGATATCTATCCACTGGAGTCTCTATCTTCTCTATTTTGTCACCTCCAAATCTCTGCTCAATAGGTTCACTCAGAACCTTCTCAAATCTTCTCAACAGGTCCACTTAGAACCTGCTCAAATCTGATCAAAAGATCCACTCAGAACCTGCTCAAATCTACTGAATAGGTCCACTCAAAACCTGCTCAAATCTACTCAACATGTCCACTCATAACCTGCTCAAATCTGCTCAATAGGTCCACTCAAAACCTGCTCAAATCTTCTCAACAGGTCCACTCAGAACCTATCTAAATATGCTCAACAAGCTCACTCAAAAATTGTCTAAATCTGCTCAACAAGCTCACTCAGAACTTGTCCAAATATTCTAAACAAGCTCACTCAGAACTTGTCTAAATATTCTCAACAAGCTCACTCATAACTTGTCTAAATCTTCTCAATAAGTCCTCTCTAGGACTTGCTCAAATATGCATTGCAAGCTTCCACAAAATCTCACACAAAATCAGTCCACAAGCCTTCTCAAAGGATCACCTCAAATCAGCTTAACAAGTCCACACAGAACTTGTTCAATCTCATAGAATCATAAAGAGAATTGTTAGAGACTCAATATGTCCTATACTCAATGCTTAATCACTTTCTCGACTCAATCTCATAGAAGCATAAAGAGAATTGTTAGAGATTCAATATGTTATATTCTCAAAGCTCAATATCAACTCAAATCAATCTCATAGAAGCATAAAGATAATTTTTAGAGACTCAATATGTTCTATACTCAATTCTCAATCTCAAATAAATCTCATAGAAGCATAAAGAGAATTGTTAGAGACTCAATATGTTCTATTCTCAAGGATCAATCTCAACTCAATTAGAATATAGAATATTTTGTTTCATGAAACTTGAACAACCACTTCATGCATTCACTTGACTAGGCTTAATCAACTCTACTCAACCAATCACCTCAAATAACAACCCTTTCTCACAAACTCTAGTCCAAGCATGTATCATCAAACTCAAAATGTTTCCAAAAATGCTCAACAACAAATCTCACATAATAATGATACTCATGTTCTTTTCTAACTCAAGTTCAAGTTCTTTGCATCACCCATTGGATTCAACAACAATGCTAATAAGACAAGGTTTTAATCACAACTCTCAATTCAGAAAACCTTGAAGCATAAACTCAAAGTACTTCACTCAACCAATGGTCTAAACAACAATGCTTATCAAACAAGGTTTAATCACAACTCACAATACAGAAAACCTTGAAGCATTAACTCAACCACTTTTGAAAAGGAAACCCTAATCAAATCCTTTTCACTTCAAACTTAATTTTAAATCAAGCCAACCATCTAACTCAGTAAAGAAGAATTTTTTCCATACATTTTCTTGAAGAGTAGTTTTCCTTACAAATCTGCCACACTCACAATTACTTCTTTGACAAACTCACTAAGGGTTAGAGGATATTTTTTATATCACAAAAATAATATCACAATTACACCTTATCACTCCAATTTAAACAATAAGCAATATCCTCACAATAATCACAAAAATATTTATTGGAAATAACACACAACTCACAAAGTCTTGACATTTCAATATTCCACAATAGCAAAACTTAGGACTTGAAAATAAAAATAGAATTTTCCTTATACCTCCTAATGATATTTCTCAACTATCAACCTTTATCACAATGCAAAGACTTCAACAACCAAATACCTTATACCTCCAACTTAGGTATTAATAAAATAAAACATTAAAAATGTACCTTTGCCTTTGGAGAGTTTTGAACTCTCAACACAGCCCTCACAATGTCTTTAACCACATCACAAACACCATACGATATTACAATATCATTTGGAAGGAAGAAGCACCACATGCTTCAAGACTCCTTCCTAGCCTTGCAAAAACATATGTGCCTATGATTGGCGCCTTCAACACATCCACCAAAAGCTTTCGTAGGATTCGAAAACTAACCACCATGCACACCAAAATGTATGCTTGCAGCCCACTTGCCACTAGGCCAAAGTGCCTTGTTGGCTTCCAAATAATCAATGCGCTTGCTTTTGTCCTTTTCGCTATCAAGTCGAACCATGAAATTCGTACAACACTATCATGAGCTCTACATTAAATTTGATGTGCTTCTATTTTAAATCGAGCAAGGGTAATTCAAAACTTAACTTTGGCATGGTATTAATATGCATTCCCATTATATTAAAAATTTTAGTGCTTCCCTTGTCTTCAACGACGTCGACGAAAATAATATTTGCCTTGTTTAAATCCAACCTTTGAATTTATTTAAAATATTCTTTGGTCTTCAACCTTTAACCCAACCTTTGGGTTTATTAAAATATTTTTAGACTTTGTAAACCCACTTTTGCAATATAAAATATTGTAATGAAAATTACAAATATTTTATTTGGGTTTTCACCATGGCACTTCTAACCATTATAATATTTCATCTTGAATTTAGATAATTTATAAAATAAATATTATCACTCCTTTTTAAATTCTATCTTTTGCACTATTTCACTCTAACTTCTGCCTTCTTGCTAAATATCAAATGACCATATTTGTCACCTTTATTTCCTACTAAAATCTTTGGAATTAATGATGACTCCATAGTGACATCAATGGTGACATCAATGACAACTTTGACATAGGGACTCAAAATGTCCAACAGTCCTAATCCCTTTGGTCACATTTCAATTTCAAAAAGCCCCAAAGGTACTTAATCCCTTTTGTCACATTTCAATTTCAAAAATTCCCAAAGGTTCCTAATCCCTTTGGTCACATTTCAATTTCAAAAAGCCCCAAAGGTACTTAATCCCTTTTGTCACATTTCAATTTCAAAAATTCCCAAAGGTTCCTAATCCCTTTGGTCACATTTCAATTTCAAAAAGCCCCAAAGGTACTTAATCCCTTTGGTCACATTTAAATTTTCAAAAATCCCCAAAGGTCCTAATTCCTTTGGTCATAAGCTTACCTAGCTAGGGGGATTAGAAAAAAACCCGAGCCAATAAACATCATACACTGGAAAGCATTCCATGCTTACTATGATTACTATATATGTATATGCATACATGGCTAATACAAAAAAACATTTACATACATTTCATTCAGAGCATTGCATTTCACTTGCATTTACATTTCATTCAAAATAATGTATTCACCCGCATCACATATTGCATTCCACGTTTCAATTGCATTTCATAAATTGCATTAACATCCACATTCCATATAGGGATCATTTATTCAATGTCTTAATGGAACCAACAAATATCATGTTGCCTTAATCAAGGGCACCTTCACAATGTCATCCTCACAATTTCACAAAGCCAAATTTCCTTACATACAAGCCATATTCACAAATTCCTAGGTGTTTTCGGTCACTCAGCCACCCCTAGTGTTTTAAGCAAACTTCAAAATACATGTCGAGTTCTTATTAGGACCAAAAGAACTTTTTCACATTAAGAAAATATTGAGTTTTTTCCATTGATTCCAAAAATAATATTGCACCAACCACACTTATTCACATTTTAAAAACATTTTGAGTCAAAGAGGGATAACACCATACTTGGGTGGCACCATGAAGTGAAAAAGGTATTCCTCACTTGTCCTATCATGAAACATAGTCCAAAATTAAAAATAGTGGTTTTCACCACTATCATAGTTGCTATCCAAATATAAACACAAAATATAGATTAGTAAGGATAGGTTCACATTCTCATCACACTTTGGTTGAGAATCCAATTCCCCAAAGCTCTATCCAAAGTTAACAATTTTTATACACACACCTTAGATCCCTAAAGTTGTAAGGATTGTACTACATTTCCCTCAAAAATTTATATAGTCATCCCCAAGGCCTAAATATCAGATCATTGGACTATGGAGTGAATCTCCACCATGACTATAGACGCTTGACTGGAAGTGGAGTAAGCTCATGTGAGGCGACATGTCTCTCACAAAAAAAAGAGACATCTAACCGTACATACAGATAAGCTAGCTTCTTGGTCTTCTCCATAACAGGCCATACCTAATGTAATCATAATGGATTAATTAACTTCACGTGCACACACATTGGTTCTTGATTGCCAAGGATTATTGTCATGCTCAAGATTTGGTACATGAACTTCACTTGCACACACATTTGGTCCTATAAGGATTTAGGCAGTTTTAGTGGGTTTGTTTGATACCACTAGGATGTTTGAGTCTCTACAAAATAGTCAGTTTTCCATATCAACATCCATATCTTCTTCCATGTCAATATCCCTATCATTTCATGAGCCATTATCCATCAAAAGCCACCAAGTTTGGTGCTCCTGATTAAAAAACAATGCTAAACATGGCCAAAAAAGATCTAAACCATACATGATCATCCATACATTTTTTCTTGCATTCATCATCCATACATGCCATCTTACATAAATCATCTATACATTATGCCTTACATTGATCATTCATAACATCTCATATGCATTAGTCATAAACATAAACATGCATTCCACAAACACATTCACTTAAAAGCACAAAAGTAAAAGCCATGTATGTATATATATATATATATATATATATATATAAATTGCATATGCAAATATTGCTATAAAGTGTGAACATAATAACAACTTGGGGGTATTCAAGGTTTTACACCTTTCCCCAAACCAATAAACCATCATCACAACTTGGGGGTGTCCAAGGTTTCACGCATTTACCCAACCAAGCAAACAACATCACAACTTGGGGATGCTCAAGGTTTCACACCTTTATCCCAAGCAAACATCACAATTTTGGGGGTACTCAGGGTATCACACCTTCACCAATTCAACAAAAAATTCAATAATTCAATCACATCTCATCATTCACATCAATTGCTAGGTTAAAAATATTGTGTTCTTTTTTCAAAGGTTCCACCCTCCACATTTGCAAAAATATATTTTTTGTTAGGGAAAAAATAAATACAGTCATCACATTTTTCTATTTCAAAAACCCCTTCATCTATTAGGGAAAAAATAGATACACTCATCACATTTTTCTATTTCAAAAACCCCTTCATTTGTTAGGGAAAAGAACAGACACAAGTACAAGTGAGCCTTGTATTTAGTGGTTTACCCTATTTAACTTGGCGGTTGTAGTGACTGGTTATCCATGCAATCCGGTAGGATGGGTAGATCACCATAAGGACACTTACATCATCAAAAAACCCTTTATCTATTAGGGAAAAGAATAGACACAATCATTTTATTTTTTCATTATCAAAAATCCTTCATCTGTTAGGGCAAAGAACAGACACACTCACCACATTTTCCCATTTCAAAAACCCCTTCATATTTTAGTGCAAAAACATATACACTCATCACATCTTCAAAATTGTAAAAATACCTTCATCTATTGGTGCAAAAATAGATCACATTTACATTCAACATCATCCATTCATTTATCATTATTCAACATTCACAAGTGAACCTTGTATTTAGTGGTTTATCCTAGTCACCTGGGGTTGTAGCGATTGGTTATCCATGCAATCTGGTAGGATGGATAAATTACCATAAGGACACTTACATCATCAAAAATCCCTTCATATGTTAGGGCAAAAATAGACACAATTATCACATTCCCCCATTTTCAACAACCCCTTCATATGTTAGAGCAAAAATAGACACAATTATCACATTCTCCCATTTTCAACAATACCTTCATCTGTTGGTGTAAAAATAGATCCTATTCACATTTGTCATATATTTCATGACACCTTAATTCATTTGCAAGTGCAAGTGAACCTTGTATTTAGTGGTTTATCCTAGTCACATGGCGGTTGCAGTGACTGGTTATCCATGCAATCCGGTAGGATGGGTAAATTACCAGAAGGACACTTACATAATCAAAAAACCCTTTATATGTTAGGGAAAAAACAAACACAATTATCACATTCTCCCATTTTCAAAAATCCCTTCATCTGTTGGGGCAAAAACATATCACATTCACATCTATCATCTATTTCATGATACCTTCATTCATTTGCAAGTACAAGTGAGCCTTGTATTTAGTGATTTACCCTATTTAATCTTACGGTTGCAGTGACTGGTTATCCATACAATCCGATAGGATGGGTAGATCACCATAAGTACACTTACATCATCAAAAACCCCTTCATATGTTAGGGCAAATTGCATACATAATCATTACATTATAATTTTCCATGTCAAAAACCCCTTTCATATTTTGGGGCAAAAATAGACTCAATCACTTGAATCCATATATCCAAAAAAGTAGCTTACCTCCACAAAATCACTCCACATTGCATCCATCAATACATTTCTCATCATCACATCCAACATCACCATCCATCATACATTTCTTCCCACATGTGCCAAATTTCAAGTGAATCTTATATATAGTGGTTTGTTCTATATACTTGGTGATTGCAGTGATTTACGTCCATGCAATTCGGTAAGATGAATGAATTACCATAAGAACACTTGGTCATCATCATCATCCCATATCTCCTAGTTTGAAAAGCGCAATCAAATTTGGTTCCTCGCATTTCAAGTGAAACCTTTGATAAAGATGAATCTTGCTAAAAAGTCATCATTGATGGCCTAGTTCATGGGGCTTGAAACATGGACAAAATTACATCACATAATTCCCAATTTCCTTGACAGTAATCATAGCGACTGGATCTATCTAGGGTGATTGGTTCCATTGAAAGGAATTATCTTACAATCACTAGCAGGTCCTCCAAAGTTGAATCCTTTTATTTTTATTTTTTTTTGCATCTTCATATTGCATATCAATGATGTCGTATGGCAAAATTTATGCAAAATCACATAATCACCCCAAATTTTGGGAAACTAAAATTTAATTATGATTTTCCCATGATGGGATACATCTTAAATGATCATGACATCAACATTTCACACAATCAACAATCATCGTCTCCAAAAAAACCCTTCATCCATTGGCGCAAAAATGGTATCACATCATTCATAATTTACACAAATTTTTCAATTGGTTCATGAGATTCATCCGTAATCTCATTCGCAAATTGAGGGGGTAAGCTATGTAAATTAAAAAATTAATTATTCTTTTATCTTCAACATTGTTGCTCACAAATCCAACGAGATAGAGAAGCTACTTCTGCATCCAAAATCCCAACCAGGTGTCTCGTGTTTTTGCACCATATTGTGTTTCATGCAACATGGTATAAAAATAGGCATCTGTAGACACCAAATCCTAGCCACTTGTCCACCATCACCCTTTCCCACCATTCAATTGGCCATTCCATGCCTTTCCTGCTATCCAATGGCCCATTTTAGCCTTTTCCTGCCATTTTATGACCCTTATTTGACTTATTTATGTTTATTTTATATTATTTATATTTAAGTATAATATTTTATATTATATTCTAATATATTTATTATAAAATATATATTTATAAGTCAAATTAACCTCAGTTTTCCGATCTAATCTAATCTTAGTCATCCATTCTCCATAATCTGTCACACCTAAAGTTTAATATCAGCCTTTGGATCCACTTTAATATTAGCCACACAATCAAAAGTGTCAAGCTAAAACCCTAAAAAAAATCTTGGCTTGATAATAAATAGGAGCATTCTCAATGCTCAACCCCTGAATCCTGGAAAACTTGAATGCTGGAGCTTTAATTTACTTGTGATATCTAACCTTGCTGAGAGCTAGTTTCTTGTGAGTAGGTTGTGCCCTAGTCTATCCTTCTCCAGAAACCCTAGTTTACCTTAGTATTTTCGTATTCAAGCCATATTTTTAGCCCATGTTCACCACCACCATTGTCGTTCATCCAGCGATCCTTTTGCATCCCCCTGATCTGCTTCTGCAAATTTAGCCCTAATTCACAAGTGCTATCAAGCACCTGCTTCATTACATAGGTGCTATCGCGTACCTGCTACATTCTACCGATGCAACACAGTGCCTGCTATCCCCATAGCCACAAACCATATTTTTTTGCATAAGATCATCAGGTGCCATCGGGGCACCCTGTCATCAATCTACAACATAGCAACAGAACAACAAAGCAAGTATTTTATGCATTTTGTTATTTGGTGTTATTTAGATTCTGCATATTTTATGCATTTTTTTATTTGATGTTATTTAGATTCTGCATATTTTATTCACTTAGATCTAGGATTTTTAGTTTGCATTTCTGAGGGTTCACACTATGGAACCCTCATTGTGTTTGCTAATGACTTTATTTTTTTAATGTGTGTAGGATCAGGTAGCATTCATCAAGGACTGTTGAGTAGCTTCTGAAGCTAGAGTGGCCCAATTACAGATAACTAGAAGCCCACTCACCCTTTTGGAAGCAAGATACATTGAAGACACTACTTGTTTTGTAGCCAGGGTTTCAGAGAACCCTAGCACCTGTAATTATTGTATCAAAATAATTTCGTTGAACAAATCGATTGTAACAAAGGAGTTTCTTAGATCCCCCTCAATTCATTGAATAAAATCATATTTTGTGCAATTTACTATTCATTCTGAGTTATTTATTCCTATATTTTCTTTAATGTCATATTTGCGCTTCACAAGTGCCAATTTTGTTGGGTATTGTTGTCATATTTGAATACACTCACCAACCCAAGTGTTGGATCTCATAAAATCCAATACCCCTAGTCTTAAAATTCATCTTAAAATATTCCATACAACTCCATGGGTCCAATGGTCTTCAAAGTTTTAATTCTTTTTATTTTCATGTTTTGTTTATAAGTCTTTAATATAGTTTATTGGTTAGTCCATAATTACTCTGTATTTTTCTTTCATAAGTCTACGTTCAATACTTAGTTTTATTAAAAATTATAAATCTAATAAGGGAACCATAATACTTTCATTTTTAATTTTCTCACTTGTCTAAAGCCTATATTTCCCTCGATAATGTTCATCTAATATGAATGTCATAAGTTTAATTGGTTTTCATGTTTCTTTGCTTATAAATTCAAAGTCTATCCTTTATCTCATTTGGTATATTCTCATGAGTAAATCACATACATATTTTCCACATCATTTATTTCCCACATTAATTGGTAGCAATATAAATTATCCTTCATTATTTTTCCTCCATAGCTATCTGTCGAGCATCTCCATATATCATCTACGGTTAATGTCAGTCTGTTCTTTCAAAATCCATCTAAGCTACAAATGATCCTAAGTGCATCTCCCATTTTTTACCAATCAAAGTACTTAGATCCCCTTCAAATATATGATCCTCCACCATCTAAACTTTACCAATAAATCTTAACCATTAGAGCATTCCCTCATTTAAAAGTCCCTCACCCCATAATTTTCTTGATTAAAATGGATGACCCACATTTTTCCACCCAAATAGATGAACGGTCTACAATCCATCCAAGTTTGATCATGTATGTATCTATGACATAAGCCAAATAAAATCTAATGGTCTACATTCGTTGATGAAAAGTGAAATGTGTGGTCCAAATTGCTCAGAAAAATGGCACCATGCATTGCTCTAGATAACTCAAATCAATGACTTTGATTTGTTATAAATATCTAGAAAATGACCATGACATGTATAAAAAAACTATTAGTTTGGCAAGCATTTTAAAACTCAAAAATAAATCTATGGCTCGTATTGCTCCAATTTCAAAAGACAGATGATCTGCATTCATTAGAAAATAAAATTAAAAAGTCTCATCGTTGAACTTGTTAGAAGATGTGCAGTCCACACAAACCCACTATTAGAATATCAATGATGCACATTGACTAGCATGTAATGACAAAATTTATATTACTGTAAAAAGGAAAATATGTGGTTCACATTAATCCATCCAAGAAGATGAGTGGCCCACATTCATAATCAAAAGTCAAAATTATTTGCAAATAGCCATGTGTACTCCACTAAGTCTTACCTAAGAGCATGTTCAAAAGGATGGCCTAGAATTATCTTCTAAGAAGATCTATGGTTCATGATTATTGTTGAATAGAGACAAAAATAACTTCATGGTCTGACCTGTCAGAATATGTGTGGCTTGCATTGATCCACTACCAAAAAGATGTGCAACCCATATTTCTCTACTATCAAAAGGATGAATGGCCTACATTGCTTTGTTGTCAAAAGGATGAACAAACTATATTGCTCAGCAAAAATACACCATAAGCTTTTATCAAATTAACAGATTGCAGTGCTTTAGAATTATTTTAATAGATAGTCATGGATAAGACATATGGAAAATATTTGTTTGGTGGATGTGGAAAATTCAAGATCTTTGTTCATGGCTTGTGGAGAGTTAATAATAATCAAGTGTTAAGATATAAAGGAAGATCAACAACCCACATAGAGACTAAAATTATAGTGGATGTCAAGGATTTAAGTTAATATAAAAATATATGATTATAGTTGATAAATGACTTAGAAGACTTGCAATATCAAAGATTGAGGAATGGATGGTTGAGTACTTTTAGTTATGAGAGCCAAGATTGAGATTCAAGCAATTATGGGTAGATAGATTATGTAAATGCATGGGCAAGTGTGCCACATTTTCATGTAAGTAGAGAGCAAAAAAATAAAAGGAGTACAACCATGTCATAAATAGCTAGAAATAATTTGTCCTATATATCTTTTTTTTTGTACATAAAATAGTTTGCAGTATGATCATATTGATAAATCGAGCAATAGTTTTGGCAAGATAGATAAAGTTGCCTTTAAACTTTTCATAGCACAATCATCACCATTTCACTAATTATATGTTTCTATGAGTAAAACTAAAAATATTTTAGGCATAGTCAAATCATGCTAACAAGGTTCGTGTGAACAAGATCACACATCACACTACACTCAGTATAGTGGCATATACATAGTAAGTAGCTCAAAAATAAGAGGCTCAGTTGGCAATAATAAGGATGTGAATATATAGTTTATATAAAATCATATCCTTGAGAAAAACACTTTTCTAGGAAGGCATGATCTTGTAATAATTGTAGAATTTCCAACTAACAAGACTGTCACCCAAGACTTTGTTTTATGTAAGGATGGCCATTACTTCAAAATTAGAAGATAGCATCCCACAATATGGGTATGATTCTAAGAGTGCAAGAAAAGACTTTCATTATGGTGAGTGATTGACAAAATATATTCCTACTAGATTGTATGAAGAAGAGAAAGTAATATAGAAACACTAAACTTTGGCCTATAAGCACTTGGAATATCCACTCAAGGTGTCTTGTCTGCACTTGAAGCAACTATTAGTTGTAGTGAAGTATACTCATTAGAATACGGTTTTTTGGGGATGTCCCATGATCCATACCCCCCTTTTCACTATACCCTCTTATTTTCTTCCCTTTCTTATTATTATAATATCATTTCTTCTATTGTTTATCTGTTGTTTATTTCATATAATTGTTTGTCCCTATCCTTTCCTTCAAATATTTTCCTCAACATAATTTTTCTCCCTTTTAGCATATATATCTCTCCATAAATAACTATCTTCCACTTTATATTATCCCTACCTCCTCTTGTTTCTCAATTCACCTTTTAGTACTTTATCACTTCTTCTCTTGTCAAAAGTGCTAAGTTTAAAAGAAGGCTATCATAGAGGCCAAATTTTGATCATGTTGCAAATATAAGAAAGTGGCCTTTTAAAGTTATAAAATTTATCAAAGATCATGAAGCCAATGAAATATCAAGGAACTAGAAGTTGAGCTAATGACCCATTGTAAAAAAAACAATAACATAGGGATAAAATCTAAGGTCTATATTTAGCACAGTTGTAGCCTAATAGAAAATCTAATGATCAGAAGGTATCCAAGTGTAAAATTCTAGAAGAGATAGTTTAGGACAACTGTAATTCAATTGTAAACCATAAATAGGATTAGTGGTGTAGATGCAGCTATATTGAGGCATCATATGGAGCTATTTATAGGATTAGGGAAGATTCAAATTATAAATACATGCCACATCAGCCATACCAGACATCATGTTTTTCATAGCCATTTTTTGCCAAAGGTATACTAGGTTGTCCTTGTCCTATCAGTTGTATTTTCTTTTATGTCTTGTATTCTATATTCATCCTTCATTCCCCTCCTTAATTATGTAGGTCTTACTAAGGAATTACCCATCTTGATGAGATCATTCCAATGGTTGGAGCAAATTATAGGAGGCTCTTTGTTACTATATTAGAACAAATAGCTAAAGGTCTTTATTACATCATTTGAACTATGAATTTCTTTATATTGGTTAAATGAGATTTGGCACATTTTACTAGACTCTAATTGTAACAATATTTTGAATATTAATACAAATCCTACTTCCTTCTTTAGGTATTTATTTGTCTCAATTGTGTATATGTTTCACATTTGCATATTACATTATTTGAATGTGTAAATGGTGATTCTCTCACTGGCTAATTAATCATGTCTATTACATCATTTGAATAGATATAATTAACCTAATTTTTTTCCTTTCTTTCTATTTCATCTAACTATTTAAAGCTTTTCTACAATTAACAATGGATAAGGCACTAGTCTACTTATAGGGTTTTAATTAATGGGTTTTTTAGATCTTGGTCAACTAATAAATATTTTACATTTCTTTTTTTATCTGGTTTAGCACAATTAAAATATAGTATAAGCTCCATTTAGGGTTTCCTTACCTAACTCAGTCTATCAAAATTCATCATACTTTTTTTTCCAGAGTTAAAGAGGTAGATCAACCAAAGTCTATAGTGTTGATTAGATTAAAAAAAAAATTGGTGTGACAATATTTGACGGATGCAAAAAATTTCTCCAACATCGAGCTAGGGACTTGTCAAGACAAACATATCCACACCTTGCATAGAGCAAAACAATAGGAATAATTATGGATGGAAGATGAAAAGGACTGAAAATCCAACTAACTTCATATTATTTACAAACTCATTATATAGGTACTAATGGCCCAAAATACATAACCAAACCCATCAAATCATGGATTTGATCCAATATGCTTAACCATAAGCTACAAAAGTGCAAGGGATAATGCACGTAACTTCTAAGTTAAGAGGAAAGGAATAATGCTAACTATAAGATCCATTTTAGCTATCTTGAAGTACACACTTCCTACTTTGAGTTCACACTTACTAACTAACACTCTAAATGACAACTAGAAGATAACTAGTGCCGACAAGTGCATGTGAGAAAGAGACTCACTTATAATTATTAATTTGCAAGAAATAAACTATGCAAACCTAGCTAGGAACTACTAGAGGGGTCATATGAGGGATCAAACATCAATCCTCATCATGCCTTCCCACAATAGAAGCATTGGCCTCCAAAGCTTTCAGAAGAGTAGGAAAGTCATGGGACATCCGATGAAAAGAAATCCAACGAGCCTGATGCGGCAACTGTCCTCACTGAGCCACAAGATATGAGGTGGTAGACCCCTGGTGAGTCTTTCGAGTCTTTGTGTCATATACCTTATTAGAATCCAATGGTAACTGAGAATCAGGAACCACGTCCACAGGATGACTGATAGCTGGTGCTGTCTCCAATGTAGAGTCAAAGTACAACTTCAAAAGATCTACATTGATGACCTCATGAATTCCCAAGTGTGCGGGAAGATCAAGGCAAAAAGCATTCTCGGACACCTATTGAAGAATAGTATAAGGCCCATAGCAAATCGGTTTGATTTTACTATGAGTCTTATCAGTAAAACGTCGCTTGTCAAGATGCAACCAAACTTTGTCACCAACCTAAAATGGATGAGGAATTCGATGTCAATCCATGGCCTTTTTCTCCTACTGCTGTGTATTTTGAAAAATCTCAACCACCTTTGATTGTAGATTGTGCAAATGTTGAATAAATGAGTGTGCCTTGTCTTGCTCCTTCTGAATATGTGAAGTGATAGGAGAAGGCAAAGACAAAGGTAACTCATAAGGTGCCAAAGGCTGAAATCGCATACAAACCTCAAAGGGTGAATGACCTATAGAAGAATGTAGGGCCCTGTTGTAGGCATGTTCAATATGAATGAGACTCAAGTCCCACTTTGCTGGTGAAGCGTGATGATAGATTCGTAAACTTTGCACAAGGGTATAGTTTACCACTTCAGTCTGCCCATTGTACTGCGGATGATAAGCGATGGAAAAGTTAAGGGAAACTCCTAAAATTTTCCACAAAGAATGCCAAAAGTGACCCACAAAGCATGAATCACAATCCGATATAATGCTGGTAGGTAGACCAAAGGAACGCCAAATGCTGTCAAAGAAAAATTGGGCTAAGTCTGCTGCGAAACTTGTCTTGCGGCATGGAATAAACTTAGCCATCTTACTGAATCTGTCAACCACCACGAACACACAATCATGTTGGCACACTGTCATAGGAAAACCACTAACCAAATCCATGGAAATGCTTTCCCAAGGACAAGAAGGAATGGGAAAAGGCATGCCTAAGCCAAACTTCCTATTAGCTGGTTTTGAGCGACAAAAAACTGCACACTGTTTGAGAAATCTCAACACATCCCTCTGCATTTTAGGCCAATAGAAAAATCTTTGCAAGTGATGAAGTGTTTTGTGCATCCAAAAGTGACCACCATAAAGTGTAGAATGAGCTTCCTTAAGAAGTGACACTCTAGGCTCACAAGTAAGTAACACAAACCTTGTCCAATTTGTAAAGAAGTCCTTCTTTGATGTAGAAATCTTGGAAAGGACGCAAATTGGAAGAAGAAGGCTTACTCACTTGCTCAAATATTTTCCCAAAATTAGGATCCTGTGAATACTGATTATGCCAAGTCTGAAATCCCAAGTGTGAAGTGGACATAACTGTTAAGGCAAGAGTGGTAGGAGGCCTACTCAAACAATCAGCAACAATATTACTCTTCCCCTTTTTGTACTTGATCACCAAGTGAAATTGTTGGAGGTAAGAGGCCCACTTCATATGTCTTGATTCTTCAATTTTACTTTGAGATTGTAAAAACTTGAGAGGCATATGATCAATGTGTACTACTGTATATTTTTCCAAAAGATAATGTCTCCAGTACTTGATCGCTTGAACTAATGCATACAACTCCTTGTCATATGTAGAATAGTTCAACTTAGCAGCAAAAAATTTTTATGAATTATAAGCAACTGGATGACCATTCTATTTGAGCACAACTCCTAAGGCAACTTTAGAAGCATCTGTTTCAATCTCAAAAGGTTGAGAGAGGTCGGGTAAAGTTAACACAGGTGTTGTACAAAGTTTCTTTTTGAGTTTCTCAAAGGCAATCTCTTGGCTTTTCTCCTAATGAAATGGAACTTTAGACTTCGTGAGATAATGCAATGGAGCTGCAAGGGTTGAATATTGAGGAATAAACTTGTGATAAAATTTTGCAAGTCCTAGGAAACTCCTTAACTCAGTGAGAGTTGTAGGAGGGGACCACTTAAGTAAAACATCAACTTTGGTGGGATCTGGTGAGCAGAAATTCATGTCCCGAAAAACATTCATTTCTCTTCCATAAATTATCAATCCGGTAAGTTCGTAAACTTATGAGTGTCACGCACAGTATATGCCTGCAGTGTTGGGGAACAAATCTGGTTGTACCTTATTTAGTTTGGTGGGGAGGTTTGTGTAATTGGATTCCAGCCAAACCAAATAAACTAAGTGCGGGAAATGAAATAAATAAATTATTAAACAAAAAGTAAAGTGCTGGAAATAAAATGCGAGGAAATAAACACACACAACTGAAATTAAATAAAGCAAGTAAACTAATCTACGGAAAGCAAATGCACAAATTAAATAGGGGAGGACTACTACAGGGAGTGGGCCCAAGCTCCCGCAGATAGTCCGCCCGGCTAGCTACGTAGAGCTTGCTCGAATAAGAGGAGTTGCACTCTTAATTAATTAAACAATAAAATAAAATAAGTTCTGTGTAAAATTAATCATTGATCTCCGATCCCCTCTGTTCATCTGGCTTGCGTCTTTATATAAAGCGCAACCGGATCTCATTACAATAACAAATCGGTCTATTTTAATCACGTGATGTGATTTAGTTACAATTGATTCTACACATATTTTATTCTTCTGTTTTAAATTATGTTCGTTTACCAAGAGGATAAATATAAACATCCTTAGGTGTATGTAACAACAAATCCTAAACTAATGCATCCTAAAAATAATAATATGCTTTAAGAGCTTTACAAGGTCAACCGGCCAATCGGTTGATAATAATAACAAACACTTTATTCTATTTAATAAATGCATGATTAAAATAGATCTCCTTTGTCTTCACGTGCAACCTCCTCCATAGTCCTTGGTCAACCAGTCAAAGTTGACTTGGTAAATCTTGCAAAGTATGAAGGCATGGAGGCGCCTTCCGGTTGTAGGGAGGCGCTCTTCTTCCGTTGGTGCCTTCCTGTTGCAGGGAGGCGCTTGTCTTTCATTGGCGCCTTTCGGTTGTAGGGAGGCGCTCATCTTCTATGGGTGCCTTCCGATTGTAGGGAGGCGCTCATTTTCTATCGATGCCTTCCGGTTGTAGGGAGGCGCTCTTCTTCCGTTGGTGCCTTTCGGTTGTAGGGAGGCGCTCGTCTTCCGTTGGCGCCTTTCGGTTGTAGGGAGGCGCTCGTCTTCTGTGGACGCCTTTCGGTTGTAGGAAGGTGCCTACTTCTGTTGGGCGCCTTCCTTGAAGAGGAAGGTGCCTACTCTCTTGCCTTAGTCTCTGTAAGCAGAAGTATGCTGGGTCCAAGTGGATGTAGACTGGAAAACACCATATTAGTACCAATACCTGCATTTATACACATTTCCCACTAAAAACACCAATCAAGCATAATACCGGATTTTCTATCAATTATATGCATAAGTTATATAAAATACATTTCATATGCTAATTGAACCAATGATAATTCTTCTTAACCGTGTATATAAAATGAGCATTTTTGGTGCTCATCATCCCCCCATGCCTAACATGTGCCACGCCCTCGTGGCACCAAAAGGTGAAGTTATCCCTCTCGCAGGATGACCATGCCAAAAAGTTTGTCATGTCTTCGTGACAACAACCCCTGGGATATATATATTTTTTTCTCTTTTTTTTTTTTTTTAATGGCCTTCAGCATCTCTGTTTCTCTGCCGCTGAGTGCTGCTATTTTTTCCATTCAGCACTACTATTTTTTTTCTCAGTACTATTTTTTTTATTCAGCACTGTGTTTTTTTTTTCATTGAGTGTTGCTATTCTTCATCCATAGAGCGATGCGGCACCAGCAGAAGTCAGAAACACATCCTGACTAATCATTGCGGATAAATAGTTAAATCGTGACCACATTGTTTAGGGCAAATTACCACTGCACTAATGCTGGCATTTTCCAGTGTTGCACATTAGTCAGATTTGGTGAGACCAAATTTGTTTAAAACAAGTGCAATCACCAGCTACTACTTTTACCCACATCTGAAACATATTTGACATCTCCAGAACCTCCTTTGTGGTAGAGAGTAGCATCATTTATATGTGTTCGCTCAAGATGACTACCATTGTAAGGAGGCGGCAATGAAAATGATGCCAAATTTATTCATGTAGATGCCATAGCCTCTCTCTCTCTTTTTTTTTCAATTATATATATATTTTTTAAGGCACATCATGTGTTTGAATTCTAATGGGAGATTTTGAAAAACTGTGGAGGCGTCGATTGGTATTAGCATAGAAATGATTTTAAAATAACTATACACATAATTAATAAGAAAATCAGTACATACCCGGTTGAATTTCGTAGAATCTGATATATATGATGCCGGTGGTGTGAGACGTCTTCACGTTGGTGCTCCTGGAGATTTTATTTATTTATTTATATGTATCTTTATCTGTTCTGCCATGAACAGAACAGATCTTGACTCTCTTTTTTTTTCTTTTCTTTTTTTTTCTCTTTCTTTTTTTTTCGATTTTTTTTTTCATCCTTTGCATCAAAGAACAGAGTCAATCCGCAACAACTGAGCTGGTGACTCTAAACTTTGAAATACCCAACTTTTTCTCAATAGCACACAAAATATTTTAATCCTGCATTGACGTATCTCTCTCCGAATGCATTTACAGGATGAATATTAAAATTTATACCGACACGTGTGCGTCCAAAATGATCTCCCCTCGAATTATTTCTTTTGCATGCATAATTGGAACAACACTGCATTCCTTTGTTTTCTGGAGTGAGGAAAAATAGTATTTCTTTCATTATTCACGGCATCTGTCAGGTGCATTGCTGAGATGTATGTGTTGTATGTGCTGGCATTGGTAGGATGTTCTCATCCGTTGGTGCGATCCCCAAATTAACCTACATGTCGTAGAGTTGGAACTGCACCAATTTTTGTTGCCCACATCGTGCTTGTCTAGTCAACGGGCGAAGAACAGGGGTGCCTTCCCTCTGAGGAAGGCGCTTGCCTTCTAGTGGCACCTTCCTATTGGTGCCTTCCTATGGCACCTTCCTGTTGGTGCCTTCCTATGGCACCTTCCTATCGGTGCCTTCCTATGGTGCCTTCCTATGGCGCCTTCCTATGGCGCCTTCCTATCAGCGCCTTCCTATGAGAGGAAGGCGCTTGCCTTCCTATGGGCGCCTTCTAGTGGCGCCTTCCTATTGGTGCCTTCCTGTGGCACCTTCCTATCGATGCCTTCCTATGGCGCCTTCCTGTTGGTGCCTTCCTGTGGCACCTTCCTGTTGGCCTTCTTGGCACCTTCCTGTGGGTGCCTTCCCTATGGCGCCTTCCTGTGGCACCTTCCTGTCGATGCCTTCCGGTGAGAGGAAGGCGCTTGCATTCTTTTGGTGCCTTCCTGGAAGAGGAAGGCGCTGGCCTCCTATTGGCGCCTTCCTAGAAAAGGAAGGCGCTTATATTTTCTTGGTGCCTTCCTGGAAGAGGAAGGCATTGGCCTTCTATTGGCGCCTTCTTGGAAGAGGAAGGTGCCTACTTACCATGCGTTGATTTCGAAGGAAACAGATATTTGACATCTATTTTTTTTTCAAACTCCTCCCCCATTTTATTTAGCTACCAGTTGGAGATTTCTCATTTCCCTTCGGGACTAGGCTAGTCCTCGGGAAAGAGGATACTCTCTTCCAATGGGCAGCGAAAATAAAACTTTGCTTCTGATTTGCATTTCATCGTGGAGCTATTTCAACACAAGGTGGTTTTTTTTTTTTCATAGGAGTAAGTTAGGCACCGACAATAAGGCGTCTTTCCCCCCATGTCTAAAAATTGTCACGTCCTCGTGACAACAGCCTTCCGAACTCCCCTTTTTTTTTTTTTTTTTTATGGGAGGTTCTGATTCACCCGCATCTTCCCCCACTTAAATTGGTGATGCCCTTATCGCCAGCAATAGGTCCCTCTGCACAACAGGTCTGCAGCCCTCCAAACGTCAGGTCCCACACTGAACAACAGGTATCCCCATCCAAGGGAGAAGAAAATTGCTTATTGGTGCCTTCCTCCAGGTGGAAAAAGGCACTACTGTATTGGGCTGATTGTAGGCACTCTCTTCCTAGTGGGAAGTAAGTGCCTTTTCTGCTTCACCGCACTCCTAATTGCAGGGCACAAAATGTCACATCTGTTAGGCCTAGTTTAAGCCGGCTCCACCTACAGATCATGCTCATGGTTGTGTACTATGAAACTACACCTACAAAAACTGCACACACGAAAGCAGTAAAACAGGAGTCATGACTCCGTGCCTGTTAGGCCCTGGCTCTCAGGATGCCTGCAGCTTGCATTCGGTTCATGATTTCCTGCAAAGCAATAAGAAAGCAATTTTTATGCTAAGCAGGACATGTTCTATGTTTTTTTTTTTTCACTAGGAGGATTCGCATATATATATATATATATATATATATATATATATATATATATATATATATATATATATATATATATATATATATATATATATATTGGTGGAAGGCGTCTTCAATGTATGGCGCCTTCTTGATGCGGAAGGCGCCTCCAATGTGTGGCGCCTTCTTCCTGTGGAAGGCGCCTCCAATGTATGACGCCTTCTTGATGCGGAAGGTGCCCCTAATGTATGGCGCCTTCTTCATGCGAAAGGCACCTCTAATGTATGGCACCTTCTTCCTGTGGAAGGCGCCTCCAATGTATGGCGCCTTCTTGATGCGGAAGGCGCCTTCTTGATAAACAAGGCGTCTTTCACTTCATTTTTTTTTTTTTACGTATCCTCCCTCTCTTTTTTTTTTTTTTTTTCTTTCTCTCTCTCTTTTTTTCTTTTTCTTTCTCTCTCTTTTTTTTTCTTTCTCTCTCTTTTTTTTTCTTCTTCCTTTTTTTTTTTCGACGAATGTTTGAACATTCGTCCAAGCTACTGGTATGGTATGGGGTCTCCCCCATGCCGATGTCTGATCCACTCTTGTGAATGTGAGGCAGTGGTTAATGGAGCTCGTTGACCGTTACTTGAACGTTGTCTCGAAACTCTTCTCTTGCACTTGGTGTAGCATATCTGACTTTGTTTATCATCCAGGCTATAACAGTCATGCACTTTCCAGCAAAATTTTCCCCCAAATTCCACAAGCACCTTGGGCTGGAAGCCTTTCGCTTGATCAGGGTTACTTAGCCTGCCTTCAAGTGCCAATGTTTCCAAGGCAAAACTCTGCTGGCTTTCACCTGTTAGATTGGATGCTATACGATCAGGTACCCGAGACAGTTCGTATAGTGCTATTACGAACTCCATGTATGAATCTCAATTCATGAGATCTTCACAGACACCTCCTTATTTTTCTACTTCGCACTTCACGTTGTCCTGCAAAACATAAAAGAAAAATCTAAACTAAAGACGTTAAAATAAAATTCTAACTAATTTTTTTTCTCTGTTTTTTTTTTTTGTATTTTTTTTTCGATCTATTCTGCCTTGACCAGAACAGATCTTGGATTATCATTTTTTTTTCATCATCTGCATCAAAGAATAGGATGTCTACTTCAACCATTTGAGCTGGTGATTTTCACATCTGGAGGTTTGTCAATGATCCATCCTAAGAATTTGGCAAAATGTACCATGTACTGAAACATCTTTGCCCTCACACTTTTTGTGAAAAGCAGATTTCTCCATGGTTTCAGATCCTCTCAAAGTTGATGTTATCTTCCACCATAGTGAGATTCTGCCTCTCTTTTGTATATTTTTTTCATATGACAACCAACAACTCACATTTTTGAAACACCAAGCTCCTCCTCAATTAGCACATAAAAAAAAATGTTAATCCTGTGGCCTTTGTGCAGACATTTGAAATCTGATCTCCTCCAAGATTTTTCCTTGTTTTATTTAGCTACCGGTTGGAGATTTCTCATTTCCCTTCCGGACCAAGCTGGTCCTCGGGAAAGAGGATACTCTCTTTCAACAAGCAGCAAAATAAAACTCTATTTTTGAATTGCTTCATTAACTTGGAGCCTTTTCAGCAGATGATTTATTTTTTTCTCTTTTTTTTTTTTTTTCATGAACACTATAAATAGCGTTCATTGTGTTGTTGGTGGCATTTGATGAAGGTGGGGTCTCCCCCATGCCTACATCTGAACTAGTCTTCTCGAAATCTTTTTTTTTTTTTTCAACTAGTCTGATATGTTGTAGCATGAGAAGAGTATTTTCCTTCATGGCCTCGCAACCAAACTTCTTTCAACGTAATGGCAAAGTGTGCAGGCCAGCAAATGACTATCCGTGAGTTAGCAACCTGAAGAAAACATGGCATAGCAGTCTGTTAAAAACACATGCTAGTTTCTGATTCACCAGGTCGTCGTAAGCGCAAGTGAAGAGCATACTCCATAACAAGGCGTTCTCTTTAAATTATGCTCTGTCATTTTCCCTGCATTATTAATTTCATCATAAAAAAAACATTTACCAATACGTTGCAAAAATTTCAAGCCTGTAAAAATTTTTAATTTAAAACCAAGCTTCTAGAGGCACAATTTTTCAATGGTTTCCGTATAAAAACATGTCCCTAAAAATTTTCAATCAGACTTGGGTTGTGCTTTTTCTTTTGATTTCTTGAAACCATTTAGAACATGATGGAAATCCTTCAATGCCAGATTTTTTTTTTTTTAATTTTTTTCAACAACACATTTTATTCCTACTTCTACACTTAATTTGGTACATCAGGTTCATTCCCACGTTTATCTGAGAAGCTATAAAATGCAAAAATTTGCCAATGGAATTTAGCTCTGACTGTGCCGGCAACTATTTTTGGCCTTATAAAAAGGCCCATGGTGGACTCACACTTCTCAGGTAAAATATCTACAGGTAATTTTAAATAGACTTTTTATCTGACTTGTAAATCAGAACACTACAGTTTAGACACTCCCCGACAACGGCGCCAAAATGGTGAGCAGAAATTCATGTCCCGAAAAACATTCATTTCTCTTCCATAAATTATCAATCCGGTAAGTTCGTAAACTTATGAGTGTCATGCATAGTATATGCCTGCAGTGTTGGGGAACAAATCTGGTTGTACCTTATTTAGTTTGGTGGGGAGGTTTGTGTAATTGGATTCCAGCCAAACCAAATAAACTAAGTGCGGGAAATGAAATAAATAAATTATTAAACAAAAAGTAAAGTGCTGGAAATAAAATGCGAGGAAATAAACACACACAACTGAAATTAAATAAAGCAGTAAACTAATCTACAGAAAGCAAATGCACAAATTAAATAGGGGAGGACTACTGCAGGGAGTGGGCCCAAGCTCCCGTAGATAGTCCACCCGGCTAGCTACGTAGAGCTTGCTCGAATAAGAGGAGTTGCACTCTTAATTAATTAAACAATAAAATAAAATAAGTTCTGTGTAAAATTAATCATTGATCTCCGATCCCCCTTGTTCATCTGGCCTACGTCTTTATATAAAGCGCAACCAGATATCATTACAATAACAAATCGGTCTATTTTAATCACGTGATGTGATTTAGTTACAATTGATTCTACACATATTTTATTCTTCTATTTTAAAGTATGTTCGTTCACCAAAGGATAAATATAAACATCCTTAGGTGTACGTAACAACAAATCCTAAACTAATGCATCCTAAAAATAATAATATGCTTTAAGAGCTTTACAAGGTCAACCGGCCAATCGGTTGATAATAATAACAAACACTTTATTCTATTTAATAAATGCATGATTAAAATAGATCTCCTTTGTCTTCACGTGCAACCTCCTCCATAGTCCTTGGTCAACCAGTCAAAGTTGACTTGGTAAATCTTGCAAAGTATGAAGGCATGGAGGCGCCTTCCGGTTGTAGGGAGGCGCTCTTCTTCCATTGGCGCCTTCCTGTTGTAGGGAGGCGCTTGTCTTTCATTGGCGCCTTCCGGTTGTAGGGAGGCGCTCATCTTCTGTGGGTGCCTTCCGGTTGTAGGGAGGCGCTCATTTTCTATCGGTGCCTTCCGGTTGTAGGGAGGCGCTCTTCTTCCGTTGGTGCCTTTCGGTTGCAGGGAGGCGCTCGTCTTCCGTTGGCGCCTTCCGGTTGTAGGGAGGCGCTCGTCTTCCGTGGGTGCCTTCCGGTTGTAGGAAGGTGCCTACTTCTGTTGGGCGCCTTCCTTGAAGAGGAAGGCGCCTACTCTCTTGCCTTAGTCTCTGTAAGCAGAAGTATGTCGGGTCCAAGTGGATGTAGACTGGAAAACACCATATTAGTACCAATACCTGCATTTATACACATTTCCCACTAAAAACACCAATCAAGCATAATACCGGATTTTCTATCAATTATATGCATAAGTTATATAAAATACATTTCATATGCTAATTGAACCAGTGATAATTCTTCTTAACCGTGTATATAAAATGAGCATTTTTGGTGCTCATTAGGATCTACCTGAATTCCACTATCACTAATCACATAACCAAGGTAAGAAACTAAAGTATTGCCAAAAGAACACTTGGAAGAATTGGCATATAATTGATTCTTCGCAAGAAGATCAAGGGTATGATGGATATGCCTAAGGTGTTCCTCCCAAGTTTTTGAGAAGATCAATATATCATCAAGATATATTATTACAAATTTGTCAAGTACATCACGAAATACATCATTCATCAACCTCATGAAGGTTGCAGGAGCATTAGTAAGACCGAAGGGCATGACCAACCATTCAAAGAGGCCCATATTCATCTTAAAAGTTGTCTTCCATGTATCCTCAACTTGGATACGCACTTGATGATATCCACTTTTGAGATCTATTTTTGAAAAGAACTTAGCTCCTTGGAGATGATCTAATAAATCATCAATGCGTGGGAGTGGATATCTATTCTTTATAGAAATTCTATTCAAAGCATGAAAATCAATGCACAATCTCCAAGTGCCATCTTTTTTAAGAACCAACAAAATAGGTGAGGCACAAGCAAAAGTACTTTCCTTAATGAAACCCTTAGACAAAAAATATTCTATTTGCCTTTTTATTTCTTCATTTTGCAAAATAGATTGTCTATACATGGGAGCATTAGGTAGTGAAGAACCAAGAATGATAACAATGTTGTGATTAATTATGTGATTTGGAGAAAGAGAAATAAGTGTGAATAACTTTGCATTATTTTATCCATTGAAGAGTGTTGCTTTGGAATGGATGTGGATGTAGGAGTGTTTTGAGAGTGAATGAAAATTAGAGCAACATCACCACCTTTTTTAATTACTCTTTTTGTTTACTTGGAACTTAGAATGATGTTAGGAGTGTTGGTGCTTTTAATGAGAAAAACCTGACCATCTTTTTGAAGTGTGTAGGTTCTTTTGAAAGCATCATAAACAACTCTCCTATCATATTGAAAAGGTTGTCCAAGAAAAATCCCACAACAATCCATATGAGTCACATCACAAGTGACTTGATCTATGAAATGTGGGCCAAGTGCAAATTTTAATGTGCAAGTGTGAGTGATTTCTGAGCCTCTTCCACTATCCTTCCAACCCAAATAATAAGGTTGAGGATGAGGCTCCATAGGTAACTTCAAACGCTTGACAATGGACCTCGCAATTAGATTTTTCTACGAGCCATTATCCACTATACAATATGTTGCAAAATTATGGAGCAAATGAGCTTGAGTGATGAACAAAGCATCATGAGCGCCCTTTGATGAACTTAAATTTACCAAGGTAACTTCATTAAGCTTACCTCATAATTTCGTATATACTCTACTTTCTCCTACTAACTCAAGGGGACTTTTGGAAGCATCCTCCTCTTGAGTAGTAATGACTAAACTCTTCTTTTTAAGCTTAAAACAATCAGCTTTTTCATGACCTTTCTTCTTACAATAATTACAAAAAAATTTAGAAGAAGAAGAAGAAGAAGGTTTAGAAGAAGAAGAAGAGGGAGTAGAAGCGAAAGGGGATGGAGAAGAAACATTCTTCTTTTGAGCAAAATTCTTCTTTTGTGAGAAATAATTATTCCCTTTTGATGAGTTTGCAACCACTTGAGTAGCAGGTGCACGGAATGCCTGCAAATGCGCCTTAAACTTGTCTCTGCAAGTTGCGCTTGGTTGAAAACTAAATCCAATGTGTCCATAGAAACAAACATAATTTCCCTATACAAATGTTCCAACAAACCACTTTGAAATTTGAGAATCAAAGCTTTAATATCTTCCTCCACATTCACAAGTATCCTGTACCTATTGAATTGAAAGATATATTCCTGCACAGTCATATTAGTACCTTGCCAAAATCGAAACCACTTAATGACCAATTCCTTAGAATAATTGGAAGGATAAAAATTGGTCTTAAGACAATCTACAAGCTCATCCCATGAGGTAAGTTCATCATGACCTCTTTTTCGTTCAACAAGTACTTTAGCTAAACCAGAAAGTTTGAGTTTAGCATATGGAACTAGATCTTCATCTGAAAGCTGAGTGTAAGAAAACCAAGAACTCATGTCAAGAATCCAACTATTCAAGACTTCAGGGTTCCAGGATCCATCATAAAGTGGCACTTCACAACGAACTCTCAGGTGAGAATCATGAGCAGATGTTGAAGCATTATGGAGAGAAATATCATTTACCTTCATTGCAAGGTTACCAAGAACTTCTACCATGGTAGTATCATTAGCCTTATCTGCTAAAGCATTTACAACATGTGCAAGTTCTACCACTTGGGCAGCCAAGTCAGAAACAATGTGAGACCGGGTATAAGCTAGAAGTAAAAGGGAAAATAACTTAAACATCAAGGAAAAATTGAAGATTCCTTGTTACAATGTTGTGCCCTGAAAATTACCCCTAAGGCTAAAAATTTAAAAATTTAAACTAACCTAAGGTTGACAATTTAGATTTTATTACTTTAAAAATAACTTAAGTAAAAATTAAATATAATTAATCAAAGATTAATTAATTTACTTAAATTATTAAAAATTAAATTAATAAAAATAAAAATAATGACATGCAACCTTAGAATAGGAAAATTTAAAAAAATTTACAAATTTACCTGCGATAAACTGAACTCCACTGGTTGTGTCTGTCTGGCTGACTACACTGGAACATTTCTCAAGGTAGCCAATCATGCCTTCATGCAAAAATGGAGGTGCCCGATACAAAATTTTTAGTACCTATGCTGTTGTAGCCTTGGGCTACATGTAGGCAGCTGTCTGTCGACTGTTGGCAACGGACGCGGCACAACCGACATTTCATTGGCTGTGGAGCATGTGGACATATGTGCTTGCTATTTGTGCAGGCAGACAGACTGTCCAACTGGCCAGTTAGCCAGGGTGGGACTGGCCAAGCACTACGGCCCTGTCAGCTGCAGCAGGCCTGACAGCCACATTAGGCCTGTCAGCTGCATCGGCCTGACGGTCCGCTGTAGATCTGTTAGTTGTAGTGGGTCTGACAGACTATGATAGGGATGTCAACCACAACAAACTATGGTAGGCCTATCAGCCATGGTAGGCTGGACAGACAGTAGGGTCTGTCAGCCATGGTAAGCTTGACAGATCGTAGGGTCTATCGACCGTTGTCAGCCGTGGTGTCACACAGCCGACTTCCCATCGGCTGTGTTGGATGTCGGTCGACGTCTGTTGACAACTGATAGGCAAGGTCTATCGACCTATGGACATCTGATGGCCGAAGTTGACAGGCAACGATGCTAAATCAGCCGAGCCGCCTGCACAACTTAGACCTCGGCTCCTGCTGAGATGGAGCCGAGGGACTTGAAATAAAAAAAATTCAATCAATTTTTTTTTTTTTTTACAATGCCAAATTAATTAATATATAAGAATATTATATATTAATTAAAACTTAAGCTTTCTAACAAAAACTAAGAAATTTTTAAAAATTAACCAGGTGGGTTAATTTAAAAAATAGAAAACTTGAACTATTACAATTATTAGCAATTATTTGAAGGCAAATTACCTTCAAATTTCTTAAAAATTGCTAATTTCTCTTTGCCTATCACCAAAAGTCCTTCAGTAGCTCTCCTTTCAAGATCCAGTCGACACACGACCAGCGTTTGAAAGGCAACCAGATCTAAGTCGACACACGACCTAGTTTGATGATGTTCGATCTTCAAGACTCCAAAATGGTAGGAACTTCAAGAACAACAGGCTCCCTAATTCACATTTCACCGTAGGAGTAATCCAACCCTTCCAAGGGATATTTGTAGAAAAGAAATTGGGGTAAACTTCTCCTATACTTCTTGAGCATACGGAGAAATTTGGAACGATGATTTTGACGCCTAAGGAACTTCCTTCTGCGTATGGTTTTCAAGCTCCCCTTGAGCTTGAACCGAGTCCTCAATGAAAACAAGTTTCTCATAAGAAACTAATCTATCTCCTATCCTCTCACCTCATAAGCCCTAGTGTAAACTTGAACTAGGCTCTGATACCAATGAAAAGGATTGAAAATCCAACTAACTTCATATTATTTACAAACTCATTATATAGGTACTAATGACCCAAAATACATAACCAAACCCATCAAATCATGGATTTGATCCAATATGCTTAACCATAAGCTACAAAGTGCAAGGGAGAATGCACGTAACTTCTAAGTTAAGAGGAAATGAATAATACTAACTATAAGATCCATTTTAGCTATCTTGAAGTACACACTTCCTACTTTGAGTTCACACTTACTAACACTCTAAATGACAACTAGAAGATAACTAGTGCCCATAAGTGCATGTGAGAAAGAGACTCACTTACAATTATTAATTTGCAAGAAATAAACTATGCAAACCTAGCTAGGAACTACTAGAGGGGTCATATGAGGAATCAAACATCAATCCTCATCAGAAGACCTCTTTTGGGGTAACCTCTAGGGTTTTTAATTGAGGCTGAATCATTGTGAGAGTTAATCCTTGACATATAGGGACCTTCAAAATCTAAGGCCAAGGGGTTTATAGGGAATTTTAATTAAAGTAAAAATAGAAAAGTAAATACTTTCAAAAAAAATAAAACCTAAGCTATGGGGGTGATGCACCAAAAAATTAAATTCCAAATTTCGACTACAATAAGTGGAAAATGAATACAAAATATTTTATCCTACATTTAGTGAACACAACAAAGCAAACACAAGGATGAAGTAAAATTAGTTAGGGATTTCATTAACATGTCAAAAATTGATTACAAGACAATGAGGCTTGAAGGATTCAATGCTCCTTAGGAAGTAAGCCAAAGCTTGGGCTCCCCTTAGTACAGTAAAAAAGGAGTAAATGGAAGATCCAACAAGATTGGGTACTAGGCATGAGAAAGAAACTCCCAATACCTTTACAATTATATACAGGTCTCTTTATAATATGAGAGAAGGGTTCCTTCTCTCTGAATTTCTATGCAGAGGGCCTACAAATTATCCTCTACTCTTACATCCAAAATCCTTCTACAACTATGGGATAAAAAATCTAAGGTCTCTAGATATAGGTCCATAAATACTAAAATCTTTTGAAAATTTGAATGATCAACTATTGTCGACTCATGTCTTTATTGCTATGTTGGGGTGGTTGCACCATTACTCTTTCTTCATGCTTTTACTAGAATGCATCATCTTGCTAATGCAATAGGTATGACCTCCCTTATTGGTACAAATTTGTAGGGTAGGTTCATGCGTATGGTGGATAGTTGTCATGGTTGACATGCAGTTGGCTCTAATATGCTTGATTGTAAAAGTTAATCTTTATGAACAATGGTGGGTTTTCTTCTTAAATGCCCCTTCAATTGTTTATTTTCTTACACAAGTAATTATTGCATATCATTGGATGATATGGAACTTTCTTTGACCAATGGTGGGACTTCTTCATTTGAGCACTGGCATGTTCCTTCTTGGGCTCCCAAATAGTCACCACGTGTTTGGCTCTAGATTTTGTTAGATTTTTTTCTTCTTTTTTGTGCTCTCCTCCATAAAAATGATAGCATAGACTATTGGGTTGAAAAGCAATGGCCCATAGGCCTTAGTAATTTTATGTGGATGGATTTGGGAAGAAGATGAGCATCAATTGTAGATTGAAGATCTAACAGTCATTGTGGCTTCTGATTTTACTTTCCTCTCTTATGTAGTTATTTTTTCTAACTAAAGGTGGGAATCACCTTCTGACTATTTTTCTTGGCCTATCCCACTTTTGATTGAGTCTTCTTTTGAGTGAAGTGGGGCTATAGGAAAAAGTTCCCTATAGCTTTGGTAGCTACCAAGAATTTTTAGCCTATTAAAAAAGGAGTGAACCTAGACATTTTTCCTTGTCGATTGGGCATGAAGTAAAAATTTAAAATCTTGAAATTCAACAAAATTTTATAGCATTTAAAAAGAAATAGAAAAGAAAGAATGAGAAAAATTGTTATATTAGGTTTGTGATTCCTAAAGTGGGAAGTACTACCATCAGATTTTGCATGCAAGCAAGGTGAGCATGTATGAATTCTAGACTTTGCCTAGGCTATTAGGGTAGCATTATTTGGGAGGATCATGGATTTAGATCTATGACTTAGCCTACCCCAAATGTTAGTGAATGACTATCTTTACAGTGAGTCTACCTTCTACTTGATTCTTGACTTTCTGAGCTTATTATTATACAAAATATGTTCCTTTTTACCATGAATTTTGGAGGGGCTTCATTTATGGTTATGCAATCCTTAGCAAGTTTGTTAACCTTATTTTTGCAACTAAAGTCCCTTTATTATTTCTCTCTCTAGCTTTTGGGTTTCATATATCAGATAGGTCACTTAGACTTTTTTTGTGGTATCCAAAGGGTACATATCTTTTCCATATCTACTTGCCAATAGAGTAGTTTAGTTTACGAACCCACCCTTCCAGGGCCCATTTTGATACCACCAAAAAGGTTTTGGGGTTTCCAATTATAATAGGAGTGGGTTTTGATACCACTTGAAATGTTATATCCTTTTTCTTGTGTAGCTTGGGTGGTCATCATCATTTTATGGCATGGGGAATTTTAGGTTCAATAACAACTTCCTTTGAAGGCCCTCTTGTTGAGCATTCAAATAACACATTGTCAAAGGTAAGCCAACATATTTGGAATAAATATATGTTCCCTCTTGAAATGGAAATATTTTTTCCCAAAGATTTAGGTATGCTAGGTCTTGGCTGGTGTAGATGAATTTAGATGTCATTGATAACTATTCTTTCAAGGGTACTTTTCTAGTTATGACTCAAAAAGATTTTTCCTAGGCACAATGCTTTAAAATAAAAAAATTTAACTATCTAAAAATATTTTTTTTACACTAATATTGCAACATGCGTGATTTGAACATAATTTAATGGGAAAATAAAGATAAAATTTAAGCTCTGTAAAACCCATGAAGAGGCATAGAAAATCGTAACGAGTTATCGATTCCTCTAGTATAATTAAAAAAAAAAAAGCTCTATAAACTATGGTTTCCTAATCCATATCATTCAATGCACTTAATATATATCATATATATAATAACAATGAATATTTTGAAGTTGTATAAAATTTTAATAATTCAATGCAAAAAACCAGCTTCAATGCTTTTACAATGCCAATTTTTACAAAATATATTTGCAATAGATTTTTATTTGCAAAAAAATGATATTCACTAGATTTTGATTTGCCCTTGTTGTGATTTTGATTTTGCAAAATCCAAAATTTTTGTTTTGCCCCCTTTGTTTTAGTTTGCAAAATAACAAGGTTTTGTGCAAAGTTTGTAGCTTTTTTTCTTTTGAGTTTTGTTTGCAAATTTGTGCCTCTTTTTTTTCACAACAAAATGATGTTGTCTTTGTTTGATGCAACCCTCTTTTTTTTTTTAATGGATGGTAAAAAACAAATAATGGTCCTCTTTGTTTTTTTTATGGTGCAAAGAAAATGAGATGCCCCTCCCCTCTTCCTTATATAAAAAAATGCATTTTAATTTTAATTAAATAAATTAATGAAATTAAATAATTAATTGTTCAATCTAATTAATTATCTTATTAATTAATTTAATCAATAAAATTTATTAACATATTTAATTTTTTAATTTAAATAAATAAATAAAAATAATGCAAAAAAATAATTTAGTAAAAAAAGTTTTTTTTTTCAATACCATGGGGGGTCATTAGGTGGTTTGTAGCAGGTGTGTCAACACCAAGGTGACCCCCTTAGCTAGGGTCATCCAACTAGTACACTCGGGCTCATGGAGGTGAGTAGAACTTGCACTTCCTAGGGGTGGACTGATTAGTATTAGCATGCTCATGCTAATAAACTGCTACAAATGCCTTTTTGCTACATATATGGGATAATGCACCCACAAAAAATTAAAATAGAACACTTTCTCCTTGTGTGCCCAAACAAATTGTGAATAACCATGTGTCAATTTTAATTGAAAGTTGTGCACAAAATTTGATAGGTGGAATAAAGGTAAATTAAACCTTATGAGCATTTTTTTATTTGCATTGTTCGCATCTGTGCGATTTTAGAATGGGCCTGCTATGGCCAAGCTAGGGCCTAGTGTGGTGTGGATGCTACACATAGGCCCTCTCTAAACCTGATATAGCCACAATAGGTGGACTTCTATGCAACTGTAGTTGTGCAGCCTTCTGCATGACCTCTCCTGGTTGTGGGGGTTGTGGTTGCATGGCCTTATACGCTTAGTCGTGTTGGCTTGGGGGTAGTGTGCTAACTTGGGTGCTGCGTACTCGGCTACACGGGTCTGCAGACATTCAGTCATCTGTGGCTTAATTTTTTCTTTTGCTTTGCTAAAACAACATGAAGTAGTAAAAATCAAGGTAGCTAACAGGGCCACTTGGGCCTCTTTTAATTCACTGTCACTGAGAATGATTGCAGTATTACGATGAGATATCCAATTTGTCCATCAACTACGAATGTGATGTTACCTCTACCCATTTGTAGGCTCACAAATATGAGCACACAATCAATTGGTAATAGGGGTAAAACATAATACAGGAGCCATAGATCATCCACTCTGATACCAATGTAGATAAACAAATAATTATTTCATTCCATAGTGCTAAATATATTTATAGATGATGGCTCATATTAGCCAGTAACTGATGAAGCTAAAATCATCGAATAAAATATTCTCTTCCATGAATAACACATCTAATCTTAGCCTTAGTTAATATTTACAATTTATGCACATTCTTCTAGAATACCAATCTAACATGCATTACAATTTATTAAAATAAATCAAATAATGAAATACCTATAGCCTATAGCCTAACAATAGAGATATTTTTTCCAGTTAGAACTTGCTAAAATTATATCTTTAGACTAAGCACTTTTCTTCAAAATATTTAGATCTAAGTGAATCATCCTTAGATATTTCTTTTTTGTTCATTCAATTCCTCTTATTTTACAATATTCTTTTCAACTGGTACGATTCCCTAAAGTGGCATGGCTTCTTACCTTTTGTTTGCACATGTGGTAGTAGTTTTGCTTTAAATTACGATGAATTTTAAGGTGCATTTTTGGCAATTTTGTCCTTGTCCATTGGGCTACGGAGTCAAATACATAAATAGCAAAGAGGATTGAGGAATTAAGGAAAGAAAGAAAGTATTTTAAATAATGCAAAATAGCGGCACCTAAACTTAAATGTTCTCGAACATCATGTAATCTAGTCTTCTTGCTTTCTAGATAGATAATGGGTGGATGATATATTTCTTTCCTTCAAAATATATCCAACTCCTATTTTAATGTGCAAATAAATATATTAAAAGAACTATCTTTTGCACCTTCTTAAATACTGTAATATGATCCCTTCTTTTTGCAACTCTAATCCAAATATGGTGCTTAATGAGACTTGATAATGAAATCTAATTTAAAGTTCAACTAATTGCACCCAAGTTGCTTACCTTTAATGACTTATGTAGATGATGTATATCTTGGTGTTTAGATTCACCAAGTTGTTGCCTTGTGATGAATGAATTTTGCAACTTCTTGTTGGTTGTCCATAATAGCTTCTTGCTTCACCAAAACATGGTCTCGAAATTTCTATCTTGAGCCTAGGGTTTGGTGGCTTGATCCTTCAAGTGATCTTCTATTTTCTACTATAGATTCAGAAAAATATTATCTCTAAAATGTACCTTCTTACTATGAGAGGTAATCTCCAAATATTTTGTATTTTGTAGACTTCTTCTATCTGAATCCTCCTTCAATATTCTTGTTTAATTCTAACTTCAAATAAGATCTTTTACTTAAGATTTTGAATATCTTGAGGTCTTCACTGGAATATTACTTCTCTCTTGGGCTTGTCATATGGTGATAATTGTTCCAAGTTATTTACTATTAGGAACTTCTCCTCGGTAGTGGATTTTTTAAATGAGTTATTCTAGGAACTCCTTTATGATGCTTCTATATGTTCTGCAACAGGGCTCTCCAAGCATTTTCCTTGTTTCTCCTAGAGACCTCTCCAAGGTTTTTAGTCTTGCATCTTCTTTTATGAGGAATAGGACTTTGCTAATACCTCTTTATATCTTCCAATATTGGAAGTTTTCCAATGAGATATTCTATGGATCTATTTAGATTCTTCTAGGATATATCTTTTATTTATTGTTTCCAATGGGGTCTTTTTCCAAATCTTTTCAACTTCACTAGTTATTGTTGAAACTAGTGGTATAAGTTGTGTTGAATCTTGGTCTTCACAGTCTTGTGGAAAGACTCTAGATAATCTGCAATTCATAGTCTTCAATGGTGATCACCAATATCCTATATTATATTTCTCACAAACTCTTTTTTGGAGTCTTCTTTCGGATCAAGTACTCTTCTCTAGAGTCTTCTTTAGGATAAATGCTTCTTTGGATTTTTATTCTAGATCAAGGCTTTTGTGGCCTTTTCTTTTGGATCAAGGCTTCTGTGGCCTTTTATTTTGTAATGTGAAGTTCTTAATCTAGAAATGGAGATCTCCAATCTCCAAAATTCACCAAAAATCTTCTCCTAGAGTCTTTTCTACAATGTCTCTTTTTTTGCCAAAAAAGAACTAATCTCTGCATGAGGAAAGCACATATAATTTCAAGCAGAGAAAGTGAAATCCTTCTCTATCTATTTTAGGAAGTGTCCCAACTTCTAAGAATTAATTTTCTACAACAAAAAACTTTAGATAGTAGTTAACATAAATAAATTCTAGATCTATAAATATTCTTAACTAGTTGATTCGTCAATCTAGTGGAATGAATGTTGAGTCCTGATCTTCACAAGTTTTTATACAACTATGTGGAAAGACTCTAGCTAGATGTTATATCAGTATTTCAATAACTAAGATTTACTTCAATACTAATGACTCTCCCTATTCCTATCTAGATCCATCGTGGCTCTGATACCACTATTAGCTTTTGATGAAGTATGCTATGGGAGAAGGAAATATCTGGATGCAAAAAATATGAAGGAAAGTAATTCTGTAATATGACAAAATTATACTATAAATAGAAATGATAAAAATAATACAATGTAGCTATGGAGGAAATGAACACTCCATGAATATATACTAAAGGACTACATTGTACTCCATCAATAATGGAGTTTACCTTCTACACTACTACTACCTATGGTGATGTTTAATCACTTACTATGAAGCACATTTTATATAGGAAGATAGGTTCCTTGGCAAACACTCTACCTAGTTGTACAAGGGGACACCTTGCACATTAACACTTGTGCATTTATTACATTGCTTGAAGTAACTAGCTAACTTCCCCCTAAATTAATCTCCTACTTTAACTATGTACCAAAGGTGGTACATTTACATGACCCAAATAATGTAATATACTCTAACACCGATTGTTTGACATGAAGACTCATCAAACATGACAAGAATCTACCACTTCCTACCTTGTCACCCACTGTAATCAACTTCCACACTAGGCTTGTTGGATAAAACATCTTTAGATATCCCATTATTTTCCTTTCCTTTTGAAAGCATTGGAGTCTAATGCTTATATAGTGGAAAGCGATGATGAGTACCACACTTGATGAATAGGCTTAATTATTCATGTTGTAGTTAGGCTTATTTTATTTTTTTATTAGGTCTATGCTTGTATTACATGAAGCTTCTTACAACTCATGTTTGTTAGTTTGTTAGCTTCTATTTTGATTCTAGCATACCATATTTATTAGTTGGTTAGGATGATAGTTATCTTATCTAGTTGGTTATGCTTGTTGGATAGCTAGTTATCATCCATTTTTGTACTTATTATGTGCTTATTTAAGCACCCTAAATAATGCATTTGTTAGATTCTTTTGATCCACATCAATTACCCTCTCATATATAATAATGCATCTAACACCACAAAGGAGCAATTACGAGGGAAAATATGACAATGTCTTATATACTATTTATTTCATCAAGATGAACCTCTTACATGTATAATTGAACTATACAATGTCTAAGAAATAACTCATAGAAATTGTGTATCCTATTGACAAGTTCTATCATTATATTATTGATAATCCCATTTTTCTCCACACTAACCACACTAGAATCAAATAATTTATGAACAAAATAGCCATGAATGGAAATATTATTCAATGGTTATTATTGTTGTAAGAATTTGACATAGCCATACTTGATAAACCTGGTCATGAGAATATTATTTTCTTCTTTTTGTCCATGTTTATATCTACTTAAGAAGAAGCACCTATGGAAGACAATTTCCCTTATGAGAACATATTCATTGTGTCTATCCATAGTCAATTTTTTCTGATATGGCCAATTACTTGGCCACTATAAATTTTCTAAAATACTTTTCACCAAGAGCATGTCGAAAATTAGTTTTTCATAGTAGACAATTTTCACAAATAAAAAATTATAGCTTTTTTAGCCTAATACTTTATGGAAATATTACAAGAAAATAACCGCAAGATCAAATATAAAGTTGTAATGTAATGAACTCAATCAATATAATAATAAACATAGAAATAACTCATAGAGTAATCACATAGAAATGCTCACAAAAATACTAAAAATGATATAATAAAGGTCTACTAATGCATGCAACAAGCAATGCATTTTCGATACCAATTACAATGTTAGTCATAAATATATAATAGTATTTGACTACTCATATGGTGCACTCTTGAACTTCACTCTTCTTTGTAACTCTTCACTTTTCTATTCTAAGGACACATGTGCACTCTTACATAATGGACACTTGCACACATAATTACATGACATTGGTGCATTTTCTGCACATTATTACATTACATAAAATATAAAATCACACTCTAATCTAAGATTCACATATAATCGAATATTGTATCAAGGTCGTACATTGGCATGTACCAAATAATGTAATATTCTCCAACAAAAAAGATTATTTTTATATAGGACAAAATGGTGTTATTTATTGGTGTTTTTCAAAGGACAAAACTTATGACATCCTAATGAATTGTCATTATGAGCCTTTTGGAGTACACTTTCTAGTCCAAATAATGACAATAAATATTCTTAAAGTAAACTATTATTATATTAAATTATATAGATATATGAAGTAGAATATCACAAATTTGATGTATGTTAAGGGTGGGAAAACTTGTCTAAGTAGATGAAATGGCCCCATATCCCTATATAGTCCCGTAATCATTTGAGAAATAGTTATTTTATTTTTTTGGCCCATAATAACTACCATTATAATAGAAGGAATACATCCTAGTCTACATGGATTACATCATAAAGAGAAAAAAATGTGAAAAATCAATATCATGCTTAAGATCCTCCAATTACAATTTTTTTGTATAAATGCTTTTCTACTTGATATGGATCCCTAAGGGAGATAGTCATAGAATAGGGGCCATAAATTACCTTTGAAATCTTTAATTTATTAGTAAAATATTGATATTTCTTAGAACTCAATTTGGCAATGATTGTATTACGAGGTGAGAAATGCAATGGTTTGTCCTAATAAGTCATAACAAAAATTAGGTGACCCTCTAACTATACTTGTCCTTTAGCAAACATCATAAACCATTTTTTGAGTGGTTAATAAATTTACATTCACATTATTCATGATGTAATAACTTCTAACATGTCCCCCTTTATTACATCATTGTCTTGGAAAGGAAACTTTAGAATTATTCATATTTATTATTTCTAATGGGTTTAGTGAAAATGTCTGCAAGTTGTTCTTGAGTAGGGTAGAATTTGAGTTGAATATTATGTTGTTGAACATATTCATAAATAAAGTACCACTCCATGTCAAATTCCTTCGTCTATTCATGAAACATTGGATTATGAACAAGTTTTAGTACTTCTTGGTTGTTGGAGTGCATAGTTGTAGTTTTATCTTACGGTTACCCATATTTATCAATATTTATCTCAACCATATTGATTCACAGATAAATCCTCCTATTACATGATATTCTACTTTAATGGAGTATCGATAAAATATTTTTTGTTTCTTTATTCCCATAATATTGGTGTAGACCCTAGAAAAAACACATTACTAGAGGTAGATTTTTGGTCATCGACACATCCTATATTATATGCATATGTATAATTTATTAAGAGAAACTAATCACTCTCTTGAATTCTAGAGCATACTCAGTAGTGCCTTGTATATTTCTTAGAACACTTTTTACTTCCTTCCAATGTGTAAATTTTGGATCCTACTTGAAAGATAATTTACTACAAAACTAATATCTGGTCATGTGTAAGATAGGTAAGACTCCCAACTAACTATCGATAGAGAGTTGCATTTTTTGTAGGAGAGGAATCAAAATTTGAGAGTTGTAGACCTAATTCCATAGGAGTCACTATAGGCTTACAACATTCTATGTGATATTTATCAAGGAGATTCTTGGCATATTTTATTTGTCAAACAAATATGTGATGGTGGTTTTGATTTATTTCTAGTCCTAGGCAATAGTGAAATAACCCAAAATAAGTCATGTAAGAAGGTTTCTTCAATTTTATTTTGTAGTTAGAATAATTCCTTAAAAAAATCCTATGAATACCAAATCATTTACATATACATTGATGAATTAAATAACCCCCCTTGATCCTTGTAATACAAACTTGGATAATATAGATTTCTTTTGAAGCCATACCATCCAAAATGTTCATCTATTTTCATATGTCATGCTGAAGGTGCTTGTTTGAGACCATATAGATATTTAATCAATTCACATACCTTTTTTTCTTGTCTAGGTATGATGAATCCTTTCCATTGAGTCATATGAACTTGTAATTTTAAATAACCATTGAAAAAAGCATTTTCACATCTATTGATGTATTTTTCATCCAAATTTTGTAGCTAGACCAAAACAAAATTTGATGGATCTTATTATTGTTGTAGTAGCACAAGTTTCTTCATAATCTATGTCTTCTTATTGTGCATATAGTTTTGCTACAAGTTATGGTTTGTGTTTATCAATACTTCCATATTATTTATATTTGATTTTGAAAATCTATTTGCATCCTATTTTCTCTTTATTTGATGGAAGATCAATAAGATCCCAAGTCTTTTTTTTTAATAGTGCTTGATATTCAATATTCATAGCATTTTCCATGCATTTTATTATAGGTATTCTTGTACTATATATGGCTCTATTGTACTCATTGGAACTATATTTTGTGCATCATGAGTTATACTTCATGTTCTTGATCTTGTAGAAGAAGTATCTAGGATGTCATTTATCCCCAATGCTCTCAATGTGCTCGTATACCACTTGGGCCCTTTCCTTGTGTGTTGTGGTGGAGTATATTGATCCCCTTCATCATTGATGTAATTAAATATTTCCCCATTAGTAACCTCTTCATATTCATCACATTAAATCATTACTCAAACTAATTTAGATGAAGATTCATGTGGTAGTGGAGGGAGTGATTTTTCTTCTTCATTAAAGATGACATCTTGACTAGTATATAATTTCTTTGTAACTAGATCAAATAATTTGTAGGCTTTTGATTCATCACTATAACCTAGTAGGATGCATCACCAATATTTTTCATCCAATTTATGTCTCTTCTCCTTTGGGATGTGCATATATGTTATACAACCAAATACTCAAATATGAGATATTGATGGATTGTGTTTGCTCCATGTTTCTTTTGGAGTAGACAACTATATGTATTACTTATACCCAAAATGAGTGTGCAAGTTGAGAGTCCTTCAACGTGCTTTGTAAAATTTCCATAATTATTATATTTCTACATTTTGGAATATCATTTTATTATGGTGAGTAGGCTTCTATCAACTATCATTGAATGCCATATTCCTTTAAAAATGCTAAAAATTCATTGCTAGTAAATTCTTTCCCTCAATCGAAGTGGAGGACATGGATCCTTCTTCCTATGGAAATCTCTACTTGGACCTTAAATCATTGAAGGTAGAAGAAAGCCTTGTTTTTGTTATTACCTATAGTTTCTAAGTATGATCATCAACAGAGAATTAAAAATGTTTGGACCCATTGTAACTTGGAGCCATGGGTCCACACATATCGGTATGGATCAGGTCAATATATAACTTGACCTAATATTATGTATACTTAAAAGGAGTTCAATGTTGATTCCTAGCTAAGAAACAAGAACAAATATATATGGACTTCTTTAAAGAAGGAAGGCCTTCAACCATATTTTTATTTTGTAATGCAATAAGGTGTCCATAACTTAGATATCTATATTACTAAAGCCAAATTGATGCATATTTAATGAATTTTATGACTAATTCTAAGTTTTCATGATGAATTATGTGAATCTCAAACATATTTCCTTTTCCTTTTCCATATGCAATAATATTAGAATTCTTAGTTTCATAATGAATGAAGCATACCTTGGTTCCTTGTTGCTTTTCAAACTCAACTTTCATGTTGTGGTCAAGTAATTGACTAATGAAGAGTAATTCTTGGTGAGACCTAGAACATATAAAACTTATTTAATTTTACATGTGTCTAATCCAAACCTTAATTTTGCATCACTTGTGCCTTTTATATCAAAAAGGGTGTTAGCCATAGAGATATTTTTTCTACATGTCTAAAGTAGTTTAGATTTTGAAACCAATATTTTCATCTTATCATGTGTCTATTTGCTCCAAAACCAACATACGAAGAGCTAAATTTATTGAGCATGTGTAGAAAAAGATGCACTTTTTCTTTTGAATGATCATTTTTGAAAACATTGTTATTTTGTTGATGCTTCATTTTCTAATCTAAATTTACTGATGATTTTTTTGCTACTAAAGAGAACTATTTTATTTTTATAAGTGTTGTAGAGGTTGTATACCTCTTCTAAATGATTGCTTTATTTTTTTAAGATATGCTTGTTATATTTTATCTATTGTATGTGAAACCTCTACCTTCTGAAGTAGGTTCACTAGATTTTCAAACCTTGGTGTTTGTTTAGTGATATTTAATGTTGATACAAAAATATTATATTTTGATCAAACATATCTCTAAATAATTAGAACAATTGTTTCAAAATATACATTTTCTCCTAATTCTTATATTTATGCACTTAGTTCCATAATTCTCATAAAATTATTACGAAACTTTTATTTTCATAAACATAAATTATTCACCAATATACAAAAATACCAAATCATTCATCCACAAATAATTATCCATAATAACAATCCACACAATGAAATAGATATATATTATACCTTTAATGTAGGGCAACACGAATAATTCTCCTTGGGGAAGGAATAACTCCACAATATCTTGCAAGATGAGAGTGCCACTTAGAGAGGAAAAGTCCCATAAGCCACTTTGTGGACAAAGACAATTACATATGAATGATATCCATGATTATTACAATGACAAATTTCTCTTATTTATATACCCATATTCTAATTATACTTTGGGAATCCAACTACTATTATATTGTTATATTATTATATTTTAATATAACAAAATATTATAATATAATCAACCTTGGGTTATGTGTGGCAGATGTCAACCTTCATACAATATAATATCATGTCCCATATATCTATTCCTATGTACCCTAACATTCCACCCTCATTACAAATGTTTCATCTTTGAAACATGTGAAGAAACAAAATAATATGATTTGCTAAACAATGTTAGCAACTATTACCAATCTCAATCATCCATCCATCCTAGTGAAACATTTATTGGTGGTGGTCTTCATTGATGCTGGTATGCTATTTTTCCACTTGAATATCCAAATCTACTTTTTTTGGCTCCATGCTTCTACTAATTTATTTTGATAACTCAAATTATGGGTCCACTTGTTCCTTGATGTTGATGCACCACTCTAAAAATTAGGATCACTATACTTTCTCTACCAGAAACTACCATACTTAATGCCCTTTTGATTTCATGTAGAACCATAATATTATTTCCTTGATCCATACCTCTAAGATTATTGTTGCACATGGTGGTGTGTATGGCAATATGTAGAAACCTTAACTTGATGTTCTACCTTCTTTGACTTCTCAAAATTTAGCTCCACTGGTTTAAATTCTTATACACATTATTTTTTCATGCTCCCTTTGTTTGGTGTGTCCTTGTTCTCTTCTAATAAAGTTTCCTTGTACTCTACTACTATTATTTCCATGGACTCTAGTGCTACTGATTCTTCCATGGACTCTTTTGCTACTAATTCCTTCTTGAATTCTATTTAAGTTCTTCTATTTGTTCTTTAATTTGTTTCTCTACAACCACTTCTTGGTCTTCCTTGGATCCTTGCTCCTTAAGATGAGAAATATCCTGCAATATTATCTTGTTTTTCTTGTATGATAACTTCATTAAAAAAATTAAACATTAATGTTAATAGTACCCAAAGAATCCAACCAAGGATAACCAATAATAATATCCATGTGATCCATCTAAATAGCATGAAAATCTTAATGTAAAACATATTTATCCATGGTCATCTTCAAATCTTCAAAAATATAAACATTCTCACCCTCTAGTTGTATGTTCTTAAATTATTTTGGTTGAACCTCCAAGCTCTTAGCCAAAACACAATTAATAAAATTATATCTACTAGTAGGTTTAATGAAAATAATAACCTATTCTTTTTTAATTGAGCCATGAACCTACAATATAATTTTTTTATATAAATTTGGATCCTTCTCTTGTTTTTGTAAATCTAAAGAGGTGACTTCTTCATTCTTCTCAATATATTGCTTAAAATTTTTTTGTTTCTCCTCCTTTAGTAGTTTTATTTATTTTTCATAGGTTTCATTTTGTTTCTTTAAAACTTATTATTCTCCTTTAATTTCATTTTGGTCATTTTGAATCCCCTATAATTTCTTTTCAAGGTCTTTGATGACATTCATCAAGCAATCTATTTTGTATCCCTTCTCTAAATATCTCTCTTACAAATATCTATTTTTTTGTAATTGAATAGGTACCCATTTTCTCAAGAATGTTGGTTCCATTTATTTCAAAGTGCACATAGGATTGTTCCTAACAAATATTTTTACTCGTTGTAAAGTTTCCCCCAAAAAAAGTAACACAAAAGCCAAAGCATAACATGATTTCACTTAAAGCTCTCAAAGCGACCTGTGCTTCTGGTTCTATCTTATGAATTAAGGCTTCCTATAGGCTCTCCCCCATATCACACCAACAATTCATTTATGACACAATTATAGCCACCCGATCTTCTGTTCTTGAAGTCAGAAGCATCAAATGGATCCTCAATTCTTATGAAGAAGTTGTGGGCCATAAGGTCAACTTCATTAAGAGAAACTTATATTTTATCAACACCCCTTTGGAGAGACAGCACCATAGAAAATTTTCCCTCTACCTTCCTTGGTCTCCCTCTTTTTCAGGGTAATCCAACTAAAAAACATATGGAATAATGTCATTCAACACATTATGAAAAAACTTGTTGGATGAAAGGAAGCTCTCCTCAGCTAGGAATCCAAATCCACACTAGTCTAGGCCTACCTCCAAAGCATTCTAGTGTTTTTCATATCAATTTTCAAAGTTTCCAATGGGATGTGCCAAAATATAGAGCAAATTCAGAAGAGATTTATATGATCAGGATATAACAATAAGCACAGGTTTCCCTTGATGACTTGGGATAAATTTTTCTCAAAAAAATATTAGGGTGATTGAAGCTTTAGAAAAATCAATAGGATTAACATGGCATTATTAAGTAAGCAGGTATGGAGAATCCTTTCCAATGCCAAAGTCTCCTGGGTTGATATTTTCAAGAGCAAGTATCTCCATCATTGTTTTTTCATGGAAGACATTCCTTGTCCTTATGGATCGGCCTTCTGGAACACTATCTCCAAAACCAAAAATATCCTATATAAAGGTCTCAGATGGCACATGGGTTATGGAAAGCTAATCCAATTTTGGTAAGACCCATGGATCTTGGTCCATCCACTCATTAATGATCCTAATATTCATATCCTCAAACCTATCACGAATAGATCCATTGGCAGCCTGGTGTGCAATTTCATTTCTCGTGATAATTCTCATCATACCTTATGGAAAATCCTCCCCACTTTGGATATCAATCCTAAACTATTAGTGACTACCTAGTCCCTTTCAATCCTGCTCAGATATTTCATCATTACCAGTGTTCCCACTCAAGATTTTATTCTTTAGAAAGCTAACGATCATGGCCTATTCATGTTAAATCTACCTATTTTTATCAAGAGACTTAGCAAAATTTGTTTGCCATCAATATCATTTGGATTCACCACCTTATCCCTAAAGTTATTTTATTTTTCTAGTTGGTTGTTCAAAATAGAGCTCTCACTATTGACAACCTCTCTAGTCATAGGTTGATCATTCCCAACCAGTGCTACTTATATATCTCTGCATGGGAATCGATCACCTATATTTTCATTAATTTTCATTTCTTCCATAGTGTCTTATCCCTGCTCTTTTATGAGTTCAATATTTCCTAACCTCCTCCCAGCACTGTCCTAGAACTTTGCTCCAAATGGTCTAATACCTTCAAGCACTTGCATCTCAAATATCTATGGTCCTTCTATCTCTTGCATTTTCTATGGCAGACATGGCTTGTAAGAAACAACAAAGCCTTCAATAATTCCTCTAGATACCCTACCTCAGTTTATTCCAAAATTTTTTCAATGGCTATTGATAATGCTAGCCTTGTTCCTTCCCCTGAAGGCCATGTCCAAGGCATTGAACCCAAACTAATTGCCTTCTTCAACCTTATCAATGGACATCCTCAGTCCAGGTTTCCTAAAGTTGATAGATCAAATGTTATCTAGTCTCCTCCTCCTCTAGGATGGTTCAATCTCAATTTTTATGGGGCCACCAAAGGTAACCTTGGCAAATCTAGCTTTGGAGGTATTCTCAGGGATGACCAAAGTAGAATTTTCCTCATCTTTGTTGAATCCATTGGCATACAATCCTACAATGTTGTTGAGGCCAAATATTTATACCAAGGATTATCTCTGTTAGATGATCTCCACATCTGAAAACTCATTATTGAAGGGGACTCTCTAAATATGATTAACTATGTCAAAGGCTCTCATCCATCCATATTGTTAGTTATCAATCTCATAGAGGAGTCAATGATCATCATTGTAAAATTCTAGAGTGATAATAATCTAAGACCAACACACTCGACCCTCCCTAGGGATGCATGGCACACCAAAAATTAGCATGTCATCTTGATCATATCCCTAGCTCTAGGAGCCTATCTCCTTTGCTCTGCCCATCAAAGGTGGTCCTTGTGGGGACATGTTCACGAACAGCGTAGCTATTTATGATCTAGACCAAGACTAGCAGAATGTCTAAAGGGATGAAAGTGGTGGCACTCATTCTTTCGATGGAATTTCCTAGAAGTATATTATCTAGTAAAATGGCACCCTTTACATAGCTACCTCTAGCCTCTCCCTCGCCCTTTGTAGCTCCACCTATAGTATGTAGATATCATCACTCTGTTGGTTGCTAGTGACAATTGTAATCTCCTCTGCACAAGCTCATTACCTCTATGAGTCTAGTCGGCTCATCTCTCCCTTGAGGCAATCTACATCTACCCATGTCGTGTCCCATTTGGTCTCTATTATGCTTAAAGAACTCTGTAGACCCTCAATCCTCTTGGTACTATCCTCTCAAAGTAGGTCTATCTCTCATTGTAGGGTTGTTATCTAGGCCTACAATGCCTCTCTTCTTGGGTCATTTGGACTCATGATCCTTCTTGGACCAACTTTTGTTGATATAGAGGCTTCCTTAGCCCCTTTGCTTGACCCAATCATGGTTATCATGGGATAGCTCCTGTTGTTGCCACCACCCCAGTCCCAATATTGGTGGTGGCTACAACCACTATCTTTACTCAAACTCATACTGGCCTCCACTATGGGGTCCTTGGAATTACCTCTACCACTTTGTGAATCATTGAGTGGCATCTTGTAGTGCCAGTTGCATTCATAAGTCTATAATCTAGTGCCTCTACATCGATATTGGTGAAAATATCCTTAGGGTCATGATATCCCTATACCATATCCAAAATTTGAGGGCCACTCCAAAATTTTCCACCCCTAGATCCACATAGAGTGGGTCATTCTGGTCCTCCTCTACCCATATCCCCACATTGATATTCCCTTTGACTCTTGATGGGTCCCTTCATACCTGCCTGTACTAGTAGTCTCCTAAGTTTAGGATCTCCAAGAATATACTGAACTATTACGACACTCAATAGAATCTGAAGAGCTCCAACTTTCCCCTCTTTGTAGGGATCCACATAATCCTCTGTATCCTTATTCCATCCAGGGTGTAGATTTCATAGTCGTCATATGATTTGGTGCTCTCGTAGCTCCTCTATCACCCACCTCCCTAGTGGCAGGTTACTTGTGTATGTCATTTGGACTCACTCATAGCTCATGGTCCATCTATATGTTGTTGGTCGCTCTAGGTTGGGAAATGGCCCTAGAAGTGCATATGATATCTACATTGTTATGTGCTTTTAGCACCACACCTAGAGCAATATTGTACATGTTGTCCTTGTATGTCACTTGTACACGACATTGTACAATATCATGTACAACCAAGCTAGCACATATGGACCTCATGCAAATCTAACTCTCTAATCTTGCATGTCTGCCACTACTTCCACCATTATCCATGGTAGGTATTGTCGACTTGCGTGGCATACCAAAATTCCTGCCACCATCCCATAGAGTATGGTCATCAAGGCATCAACCCCATAGCACCCTCCTAGCTCATCGATCGAGATCGAGTTCTCTTGCACCTAATGGGCCCAACCTCTAGATAATCTCTGTAGTATGAGTCATTACCCTCATGCTCTATAAATTATTCTCCCCCTAATGAGGATGCGCAAGATGCGCCACATATCCTTGAGTGTGATTATCATCATTCATATTGATAACTAGAAGGTTGATGATTCTAAAGACCATCTCTCTACCAGTGCTATGAGAAATGCCTAGTCTGCCTCAACCTGAGGCATCTTCACTAGGTGGTGTAGCCCAAAAACCTCTAGGATACCTTGCTTTACCTAAGAAATTCCATCTAAATCTACCTCCAAGGAGCTTGGTTGCCACTCCTGAGTCTCTAGTACATCATGCTACATCGAAAATAGAATAATTTTTCTAACTATTTCAACATGCATAATAAAATTAATTTAAAAATAATTTATAAAAAATGGTTTCCCATATCCTTTTTTCTCCTTCTTCTCATTTTCGCTTGCTTTGCTCTAGTTCTCCCTTTTTCTTTTTTGTCTTTTTTTGTTGTTTTTTATTTGTTTCCTTTTCCCTTTTCAAAATCGTAGCCCTCTAGTTTTGGGTGTGATTTTACCCCTTTTCCCCTTTCATTTAAATTATGCCCCTTGCTCTTTGGGCACTTTTTTGTGAAATCACACCCCATGTTTCTAGGGTGTGATTTCAATCACCATAGTGAACCAACCGAAATCATGGTCAGACTCTGAAATCATGCTAGGATCATGCACAATGACTCCTAGATAAGAAGAAATAAATGGAAAAATAAGGATCTAAATCTAACCTAATATTGAGGGAGGATTTTAACCCTTACCTGTGCATTCTCTACTGCTACGTAGACCTCACCCTTCACAACTGTCAAAAGGTGTACAGGTCACACCATTTTCTATTTTCTCTAGAGCCCCCTTTCTTCTTCTTTGCACGGTGAAAATGGTTAGGGTTTTCACCCCCTTTTACCTTTTGTTTCTCTTTTTGGTGATCTTTTTTATTCTTTCTTTTTTGTTGTTTACTCCTCCATTTTTTTAGAATATTTCATTTCGAGTTTCCTTGGGAATTTAGCATTCCTTTCGAAACTCGAGGGGGTACCCTAGCTTGAGAGGCATTAATGTCCCAAATGCCTCAATTTGAATGTAAAATAGGAAAGTGCCTAGAATGACATCATTTTGCACCATCCCTTCCTTCTAAACTAGCTTCCTCTTTTCTGCTTGTTGTTCTTCACTTGTAGGTGTCTACATCTTTTCTTTGATGCATTTATTATGCCATAAATGCATCAAATAGGGGAAAAATGTAGATATAGAAAATTGACCCACCTGAGTGAGTCATTTTTCTAGAAACTTACAGAGATCCTTAAAATTTTCCAAGTACAAGTTTGGACCTCCATTCTCTTTTTTCTCATTTTTCCTAGTTTTGTCGAAATCGTGATCGGCCCTTACGAGGCACAATTTTGGCAAGTTAGGATTTTCTCTTAGTAAACCTATTTTTTAGACAACCTCTTTAAGTTCAGTCCTCCCTTAGGTTTCTCCTACCTATTTGTGTTTTGAAACCCCTATAAGTAGAGGGTTTTGCATCTCCTTTTCCTAGCTAGAAAATCAAGTCATAAAAAGAGCAAAAAAAGACTAAGAAGTGAATCAAGGATTTTTGGCAATCCTGCTACTCAAGTGTGCAAGTGATCTTCAAGTTTTCTAGTGTTATCTTGCTACATTTTTGATTGGTTGTCTTTAGTGTCCAAGTTTTGGAGCCTTAATAAGGAGTAAACCATATTGTGGAGATCTTCATCCTCTTTCCTACCTCTTTCGCTACGACTAAGGTTTTATAAAAGCTATTTGCAGGTTGAATCTATGGGATATTTTTGGACACAAGATAAAGCTTGGATCAAACACCGAATAGATAAGTGTCCTCAATAAAGCTTTAGGTTTTTTTGTAGTTTTATTTTTCATTTCTATTTTAGACATAAACAAAGAAATATAATAAAAATATTTTGATTGTTTTCTAGGCATTTGAAAGAATAAGAGCATATAGTGCACATCTAGGGTTTAGGTTTTTTTTACATTTTAATTGTGCCCTTGCTCAAAATATGAAGACTTATATTATTGTAGCCTAGGGTTAGACATCACCGAATTATAGAATCATGTTAGGGTTATTCTTTGTATGCCTTGCATGGTTCTTTTTTTTTCATAGCTTAGCATAGAAATATCAAACATAGGTGATTGCTTTAAATCAAACACAACAAATATTCCCACCCCAAACTTGGAACAAGTTCTAAAACCATTCCTGGTGAACTTATCCTTTCATATCCTCGAGTGTAGAGAATATAACACACCCTCGCGGTTCACCTTGACTCCCAACGAATGTAGTCGATAATCATATGTGGTAGGCATTTTTCCCCCTCTACAACCAATAAAACAAATAATTTGTAGAAAAACATATTTTACCTTATAGAGAAAATAATTTTGAAAAATAATAGAACTAACTCTACTAAAGTACTTATTAATTATCAAACATTTAGAAATAATTGTAAATAAAACAAAATAAACTACATGTACAACAACTAAAATGAAGAAAGGAGAAAGAAGATCTTACCTCAAGTGCCCAGTTGTTCCTAGTATTGCAAAAGACCTCTTCACTATAGATTTTGTAAGAAAACCTTAAACCCTACCCCTAAAGGAGTGAAAATAGGATAGTGGATTGAATGCATATAGCTCCAAAGTATGGACCTTGTAAGTAGAACAAAAAACACTTATATTATTGGGCTCTTACAACAAATTGTTAAAAAAAATTGTATGCAACTTGTACAACAAAAGATAACAATATATCAAAAAAAAAACTTACCAAATGTATTTTTCCAAAGATATGAATCAAATATTCCATTTCAAACACTTATATGAAAACTTTTTCAATGTATTTTCCCAAAGATATAAATCAAATATTCAATTTCAAACACTATATAAATAATTTATTCAATGTAATTTTTCAAATATATATAAATCAAATATTCCATTTCAAACACTTATATAAATAATTTATTCAAAGCCTTAGTTCAAATACCTTATTCAACAACATGATTGAAGGAGTTGTCTTGGAGAGAAAATACTTAGGAATATTATAGGCAACAAGTGAGAATGGATGGGTATGATTCATAATTTGAAAAATAGAGGGATAAAATTGCATAAGGATTAGGTTTTGTGACAACTAATTTTTATTTTTAGGTTAAAGTGGGTATACAACTACTTTTTTTTTTTTTGTGGAAAACATCCCAAAAGGGATGCCACTTTCGGGTAAGACCCAAGGAGGCAGGGGTATCCATTCCACCAAAAAATGCCAGGACTCGGACCTGGCCTACCACCTTTGACATACTCAAGGAGCAAACAAACACACAAAACCAATTTAAAAATAAGTAAATAACAACAAAAATAATAAAATAAAATAAAAAACATGCTCCTTGAGTGTGTCAAAAACAAAAGCACAACCAAACACGCACAATAAGATAAAAGAAACCACAACACAAACCACATAGAAAAACACAAGAACCACATAACAAAACACAAACAAGACAAAAACAACAGAACACTACAAAGACATAACCCAAAAAAACATGAAAAATAAACACAACCAAAACCTAAAAAATTAAAAAAAATAAAAATAAAAAACAACCAACAACAGACAATAAACAAAAACAAAATACATAGAAAACACTCACACATAAAAACACGAAATAACACAAACAAAGAGAAACCCAAGAACAAGAACGAAAAAAACACAAGAACAATAACAAAAAACATAAAAAAAAAAAAAAACAACAAAAACACAAGAACAACAAAAAACAACACAAAGAACACAAAAACAAAACAAAACAAAAGAACCCACCCACCTTAAAAAACTAAAAAAAAAAAAAAAAAATGAACAAAACAATGACCTATCTAGACTAGAAGACTATTAAGGCAAGAATCAACAGAGGAAACAAAATAAAGAATAGAATGAGCTAGGGAACTAAAAAAAAACTGAATGAACCAAAGAGAAGCAAAAAAAAAAAAACAAGAAGAAACTAGGTACCTTCAGAACTGGAGCCATCCAAAGAAATGATAGAAAGAAGAGCTTCCCTAATTTGAGAAGCCCACCATATAGGAGGGTGGCCATAACAAGTAAGATCACCTTTGTCCAAAGCCCAATTAGCTAAAGCATCAACACTCTTGTTTTGATCTCTAACCACATGATTGTAATCAACTTTCAAAAATCCCATCCGGATTAACTGAATCTTCTCAATAATTCTTTTTATTCTCCAATCCACCTTATGATTCTTAGAAGGAGTCTTCAAGAGATTAATCATAAGTTGAGAGTCGGACTCAACTAACACCTTTTCCCATCCAACCTTAGTAGCCTCCTGAAGACCTTCGAGGATACCATACCCCTCAACAAGGTTATTGGAAAGAATACCCAAATTCTCAGCAAAAGTAAAAACCAGGGAGCCATCTGAAAGTCTACCAATTCCTCCCACACTGGCTTTTCCAGGGTTCCCTCTAGAGGCTCCATCAGTATTGACTTTTCCAAAATCCTTAGGAGGAGGTTGCCAATTTCTAGTCCTATCCATCTTACTAATACTCACATTCCCTTTAAGTTGGTTGCCCTTAGAAGGTTTAATCTTCAATATTTGCATCACTTGATCCCATCTTTGGTGGGAGTTTTGGGGGTGATTAAGGAGTTGATGGACTGATTCAACTAAGTTGGCTATGGTCTTTTGCCAAATATAGTGAATATCCTTCCTATCTTGATTAAAAATTTGGTTGTTCCTTTCATTCCAAATATTCCAAAGAAGAATGGTAGAACCCATCCAAACTAATCGCCTAATAAAATGATCAACACCCTCTTGATTAGGCCAATCCCTCCAAAGCTGTTCAAAAGTAAAAAAATTGGACCACTGTAAGCCAAGTAAAGTGGCCATTCTCCTCCATAGCTCGGAGGCTAAAGTACACTCAATAAAAATATGGTTGATATTTTCTACATTCTCTTCACACATTTCACATCTAAAAGGGCCATGAAAACCACGCTTCATAAGTTGCTCACCAGTAAGCACCCTACGATGCAATAAAAGCCAATTAAAGAACCTCACCTTAGGCCAGAGCTTTTGAGCCCACAATCGAGAAAATATGTCAGAAGAATGGTTGGGATTATTATGGCATAAGGTCAAATAACCTTGAGCAACCGAATACTCACCCTTAGTAGTGTTGTTCCATCCAAAACAATATTTTTCATGGGACCAAGAGAGGGATCTCATATGAAGGATGCCTTGGATATCTTGTCTTTGCCTTTCTGGGATTTGAATAGGCCAGTCCTCAATAGGGATCCAATATCTACCAACATTTGAATTACCAAGTATGGTACCGATAGTAATTAGCCACCTTTATCCAATTAGCTCGGTGAAGCTCCTCCATCCAAGGCCTCCAATCGGGAAACCGAGTTATCAAAGGCTTGTGACCATCCCAAGAATCTGTCCAAAAATTTACATGTTGACCATTATGAATGATCCAAAATAATTTTTTCTTTATCAAATCCTCACCAGTCTTAAGAACTGCTAAAATGGGAGAACCTTTGGTAGGAAGTTGATAGCGAACAAGGTCTTCAGGACTTTTGTTCTCAGCATATTTAGCACGAAGATTATTGGCCCAAAGAGCATTGGGGTTATGCAACATCCTCCAATATAATTTAGCAGCTAAAGCTTTGTTGTTATTAATTGAAGACCAGAATCCTAACCCCCTTCACTCTTAGGAAGACATAAAGTATCCCATTTCACCAAGGCCCATTTTATTTTCTCCTTAGTACCACTCCAAAGGAAACGATGACTGATTTGATCCAATTCTCGAAGAACAACCTTTGGGATATTCAAAATGGAAGAAACATAAATAGGAATAGCTTGAAGGACTGATTTTACCAAGGTGATTCTACCCCTAGAAGAAAGCCACTTGTTGGTCCACTTTCCAATTTTCTTCTTGACTTTGTCCAACAACCAATTCCAATATTTATTTTTTTGCCTTTGAATATTTATGGGAATACCTAAATAAGTGATTGGAAGAGAGGTCTTCTTATATCTTAATTTATCCAAGACCATGGATTCCTGTCTAGCAGAGCGAGTGAAAGAAAATAACTTTAGATTTGTCTTCATTGATCAATCGCCCAGATAGCCTTAGAAAAATAGCTAATGATTTGCTTAATATTAGAACCTTCCTTAAACTGTAGCTTTACCTAAAAGAGTAGAGTCATCCACAAATTGAAGATGAGAGATAGGTCTAGCTCCATGAGCAATGGTAACTCCCTCAAGGGTTTTGTTTTCCCTCTTTTTGGTTATAGTCCTACCCAAGCATTCAACAAGAATGATGAATAAATAAGGGGATAGCGGGTCACCTTGCCTAATACCTCTGGAAGCTGGGAAAGACTGAGAAGGCCTGCCATTGATAAGAACTAAGTAGGAAACTGAAGAGATACATCCCATAATCCAATCCATCCAATCCTTAGAGAAACCAAATTGCCTCAAAACTTTGATAAGGAAGTGCCAATCCACTCTGTCATAAGCTTTGGATAAGTCTAACCGAATGAACATGGAAGGAGAATTTTGCATATCCATGGAATGGATGGCTTCCTGAGCAAGAACTATCTCATCTACTATTTGATGTCCTTCCACATAACCCCCTTGCTCTGGGGAAATAATCTTATGCAAAAGAGGCTTCAACCTTTCTAGCCATGATTTTAGTAATGATTTTGAGAAGAACATTACATAAAGCAATAGGTCTAAAAGCTGAGATATGATCAACCTCTTGAGCTTTTGGAACAAGAGTAATATAAGTTTTATTGATAACCTTCAAAATTTCTTTGGCTTTCCTGGCTTCTTCCACCACCTCTAATAAATCAACATGAAGGATATCCCAAAACTCTTGGTAGAACTCAATAGGAAAACCATCAGGACCTGGGGTTTTCCCTTTTTGCATTTTAAAAACTACTTGTTGAAGCTCATTGATAGTAACAGGAGCAGTCAAAATAGAGTTCTCCTCAGAAGTGATAAGAGAAGGGATTGCTTGAAGAACATTATGTTGAGAAGTTGAGTCAAGAGGAGTAGCAACAAAAATATTGGAAAAGTAATCAACAACAATAGAGTTCATGCCATCCCAAGTATAAACAACATCTCCAGAATCTGATTTTAAGGAAGAAATAAAGTTGTGAGATCTTCGAGCTAGAAGATATTTGTGGAAGAAATTTGTGTTTCGATCTCCTTCTTTGAGCCATTGAATTCTAGATTTTTGCTTCCATAAGATTTCTTCTCTTTTTTCCCATTCCTCTAACTCAGTTGTGAGTTTAATTTCATCTGCACTTCTCTTCTCTGTGAGGCCATCTAAACGGATTTTCTTATTCAAATTTTCAAGATGAGCAATAACTTCATGTTTTTTTTATGAACATCCCCAAACTCTTTCCAGTTCCAAGTCTTGATTTTGGATTTAATGTATTGCGATATTTTGGCAAAACAGAACATCTTAGTCCCATGCCTAGGTTTACCTTCCTTCCACCATTGTTGCACACGAGGTCTGAAGGAAATGTCTCTAAGCCACATTAATTGAAAACGAAAAGGAGAGAAACTCACATTGGTTTTCCACATTTCCACCATGACTGGCCAATGATCCGAACCAACATTATTAAGAGTCTTCACTTTAGGAATGTGACCATGGATTAAGAAATTTTCAGAGAGCAAAAACCTATCCAATCTCTCCATTATACAAGCTAAGCCTTGCCTTCTGTTAGACCAAGTCATAAGGCCATTATCTCGGTTGGATATCCACAAGATGGAGGTTTGCAATATATTCGCTCATGAGGTCAGTGCTTTTGTCCAAATTTCTATTTCCCCCACTTTTCTCATCCAGAGAGAGGATGGTATTGAAATCTCCTCCGATCAAGATCCAAGATTTAGGAAAATGAGAGATAATATGAGTAATATCCTTCCACTATCTTCTTTTTTCCTCCAAAGAAGTCGGAGCATAAACAATAATGCAGAGCATAATCTAGTTGGAATGTCTACTTTGAATAGCTATAGCCAACAAACCCCAACTGCCAACCATATGGTGAATAACTACCTCTTTTGGGTCCCAAAGACAAGCAATGCCACCCGAAGTCCCTTGGGAACTGAGGGAAACCACTTTTCCACTGGCCAAATTTTATCGGCAATTAAGTCCATATCCTCCATTGACATCTTTGTTTCTTGAAGGAAAACAAGATGTGGATGATTTATCCGAATCATTCTTCTAATTTCATTTTGTTTTGAAAGACTCCCTTTGAGTCCTCTAATATTCCAAGTGATGATCTTCATTAATACCAGGGCTAAAAAAGTTGGGAAGGGCATTAATCTTACCTTCCTCTACAAGCTTTTCACCTTCTTTTACCATATGATATTGATTGGTCTTGCGACCTACTTTTTTATTAGAATCCATCTTCAATTTTTTTTTCCCTGTTTCTTGACTTATTCCAATTGAATCTGAGATGGCTTCTAACCTTGAAGAATGCTCGTACACGACCAAAATTTTACTAGATGGTTCAACGAGTCTATATTGGGACCTGCATTATTTGAAGTTTTGACATTTGAAATATTGTTTTTCTTGTGTAAATTTTCTCCTTTTTTTCTTGTTGAAAACCTTTGATTTGTTGGTTTGTCTCCGAGTTCTTCCCTTCATATTTAAATTGTGTTTCTAAGATTTTAGTTTCCATTATTTCCTCTTCCTCACTTGGGACATCATTTGTGGAAAGGATTTCAAACATATTAGCAGATGACTTTGATTGATCCTTCATAACTGGTTTTTTTTAGTGTTCTTCTTCTTAGGTATTTGGAAACCTATTGAGTTTATATCTTCTTTCTTTTGATCAGGAATTTTATTTGGGCAAGCACTGGCCAAATGACCATATTCATGGCAAATTCTACAACGAAAAGGAATGTTCTCATAGTCCACTACTTGCTCCCAAGTGTCTTCCCCAAATTGTAATGTGATATTTTTAGGTAGGGGTTTGTCAAAATCCATTAAAACACAAATCCGAGCATAAATAATATGTTCAAAATTTTGAGTACAATCAGCAATCATCATAAAAGTTCCTAAAGAGTTTCCAATTGAAGAAAAAATAGTAGGATTCCAAAATTCAATAGGGAGGCCAAAGAGTCTAACCCACACGGGAGCTATAGAAGGCATCTCTTCTTCGGCTTTAAATTTAGTATGCGAGGGCTTCATGAAAAGCCCTGCCCTTCCAAAAAACCAAGGACCCCCTTGAAAATTTTTCTCTCTATCTTCATTATTAGCAAATAAAACAAGAAAATAACCATTTGGATAAATAGAGATTTGTAACTCACCTTTAGTTTTCTAGCTTTTTGCAGCCCAGACTTTGAAAGCAGATAGACTCGGACGAAAACCCATGAACCGACAAATTAGTCCTCTTTTTTCCAAATCTTCAATGCCAATCTGAATGTTACCCATATCAAGCTTAACAATAGGAGTTCCATCAACTGCTTTAAGACATCCTGACTCTGTTTTCCTGGGATCAATCTTAGGCATTCTTAGAGGTTTATGGGAAGCCCTAATATTGATATTAGCATTGGGTTGAGGCTGTCCACCACGAAGGGCATCCCTAAAATTCATTTTTGGGACTGAGTCTTCGAAATTCTTACCCTTGACAAGGGTTTTCACAGTAGAATTATTTTGTGGGTGCACCTTAGCACCAGATTCACTTGAGATATGAGCCATTTTTTGATCAACTGCTTGAAACTTGTTTTGTGATCTCTTTAATCCTTGCCCTAGACGTCGTGGAAAGGTATGGTTTTCACTTTTCTTTTGTGCAGCAAATTGGAAGTCGTTGTCACTCAAGTTCATAGTATGATCTATTGAAAGACAAATTTCTAACCCATATTGTATCCCCTGCAACATTTCCTGCTAAAATATTGAGCATAAACCACAAAAATATTGGTCGCTAGGGCCCGAAGGCCCTAAAAACCAACCTCTGGAGCTGCTTGCACTCAACCCAGATGAAACCCTCGCATAGCCGCTTGCCAAATATATCATTCACACATAGGGATGCGCTAGGATCTGTGTTGCTCCAAATGATATGAAAATTGGTGGAGACGTTCTAGGGTTTTTCAGGCATCTACCCTCAAAATTTCAGCTCAATCCGAGTCCGGATGAGTGAGATATGACCGAAACGAGTTCGGTAGTTTGGGCAGTCCTGTAAAAAATGTCTAATCAATTTCACAAATGAGCTCCGAGGGAACCCCAATTTTGGATCTATGGGATCAACTTATCTTTCATGTATCTTTTTTCAATGTTAATAGCTACAACTACTTTCTATTGTTAGAATTAAATGCCTTTGCAATGACTAGTTGGATAAGTGAACTCCTAACAACTAGAGGGACAAATGGGTTTCCAATTATTATTTGAATGAAAATATATAGAGATAATTTTTTTTGGATTATTGGTTTTAGGGAGTAGCACCTATGTGTTTCTATGAAGTAATAGTAAAAAAAGGCATTACAATAACCATAAGAGTTTACTTAGAAGACCATAAATTAATACTTTTGGTTGTATGCAATTATAAAACCTCAAAACATGATATTAAGACTAAAATAATGTCTAGCATTCATTCCAATGTACATAAATATAGAGTTAAAAGGACAAACAAGGACATATTGAAAATCTAGGGTTTATACCAAGTCATGAAGAATTATACTACCATAACAAGATATATTACATTCTCTAGTAGTCGTTATTGTATCTGAATAATAACTCGTACACAATTCAATGATTTTTGTTTTTACTAATTTGATCAATATCCTTACACTTGTATAATGTCAATTTTTGAAAATCTAATAAATGAAACTAATTTAGACATATAAGATTTAACTTCTATGGATTTTGCTAATTTATATTAAATATTCACTTTCTCAAATATGAATACTAAAATTGGTTTCTTTGTAAACCAAGCAATAAATATTGGTTAAAACTTGGTTTAAATATTTGGTTACATTGGTGTCATTCTTGGTAAACATGGTCAACTCATTGCTAGACCTATTTAGCCTGTTCCTAATCTATTTTAGGTAATGATTGGTTTTAAAATTAGGACCTTCTCACAATAGATGATTATACTTCTTGCCAATAATTTGTGATGCCAAATTCACCTAAATATAGACTTTCAAGAAGTAGAGATCTTTCAAGTCTCATTGTAGATGGGCATTCATTATTTCCTTCATTTAGGACAAAAGTATATTTTCACCCTTTTCAAAGGTGGAGATAAATAACTCCCTTACTATAGTTAATATTTCTTATGGATGACTTGGTCTATAATCTTGTTAGTACTTATAGTGTACCTATTTTGCCTCATCCATGCTTTTACATATTTTTTAATGTTGGAAATTTTGAGTATAGTGTTGTCATTGATGTCAAAGATTTGAGGTCATAGGTTGATGACATTAGTTGTCATTGATAACTTGGCATGGCAAAAATACAAGGTTTATAAGTTGATTAAAATGCAAGGAAATTGACAAAAAGAAAGGGTTAAAATATTTATATTTTAAGCCCAAGAGGTTTGGGACAAAGCTCCAAGTGATTGGTTAAAAGGTTGAAGGACTTGGTTTAAAAATCCTAAAGGAAGCAAGTGACTAAGGCTCAAAAAAGAAATAATATTATAATAATTTAATATTATAATATTAAAGTTAAAAGGTTAAAGCCTAATGTTAAATTATAAAATAATTATAATATTATAATATTAAAGTTAAAAGGTTAAAGTCTAAAGTTAAATTATAAATAATTATAATATTTTATATTTTATTACATTTTATAACCCAAGGTGGGTTTTGGCGCCAATTTTTAAAAGAATTTTTAAAATATTAAAAGCGTTGATGGTAGAATCGTGGGTGAAAAATCCATATAAATATGGATAAATTTCATAGCCCTAATGTTGTATTCGATATGCATCTAAAGTGTTTAATGTGCGATTGATTCGAATATTCGACGTGCAAAATAGTGAGTGGAAGAAGATGAATTATCATTTAAAAAAAAAAGCTCTGACGTGATAAGGAGAATATCATGCAATATTGTCTCCAACCAGGTGATTGGCCTAGCGATAGACTGGGCAGTGTTTAAGTCGTAGGCGAATAGCAGGTCGTGAGTTCGATTTCGGGCAGTGCCAGTTTTGAAACGAATTATTTTGGTAGAAAAGTTTGAGCAAAGGTTAAAGTGCACATCACGCATTATTATTTTCATGTGGGCAGTTGGAATATTGGCAATCCAAGTAGCGTGGGCGTGCTGGCAGCCAAGAGGTGCAGTGGTCGAGTCTCACCACGGTGTTTTTGGTAAGCAAAATATTTAATTTTATTAAACCTAAGGTTGAGTTGCTAGGTGCTTAAGGTTGAGTTGTTAGGCACTTAAGGTTGAATGGTTAGGCGCTTAGGTTATGTTTTATTGTTTGAGCACCATTGGACTTAGGGAGTTATAAGGGAAATATTTTTTTCTTGCCATTGTTTAGAAGAAAAATATAATAGAGAGTGTATTTTTCTGAAGTGTTATTTTTGGAGTAATAAGGAAATTATTGCTAAATATTTTTGGGTATGTTGATGATATTTTAAGTGGGAGTTAAAAGGTGTAGAATGTACCTTTATTTTTTGTAATATTTGATTCAATTTTGAAGGACTTGGTTCATGAGTTAATGTGTTATTTTGAGAAACCAAAAGAGGTATAGAGTATTGGTTTGAAATAAATTGTGCACACATTTTGAAGGTTTGCTAACTCATAAAGAGGTGTTGTGCTAACCTTTTATAGTTGCAAAATATATTGTGTGTAAGACAGATTTTTGAAGACATATCTCCATAAGAGCAAGCAAAGAGGTATGGGCATATCATCCTTTATTTAAAGTGTTTGTTGAATGTTTTGAAACATAAGGTGGAGTGAAAAGGATTGTTTGATAAGCATTGTTGGAAATATTTGAGTGAGGATTTTGTGATTCATGATTGAATGTTTTGGAGTCATTTGAGATAGAGATTGTGAACTACTTGTGCTAGGGTTGAAAACAAGTTAGTGCATATTTGTGAAACCTTTTGAACATTGGTTTGTGAGATATTGATTGAAATTGTGGAAGTGATTGAGATCAATTTGTGAAGGGAAATTATGCATTAGTGTGATTGATCTATGAGAGAAAATTTGCAATAAGGATAGATCAATTTTGTGAAACAATTCATACATTGTTTGGATTTGATTTGAAAGAGTTTTTGCAAGTGATAAAGAGTGGTTGATTGAGTACAAGATTTGTGAGTGTGAAACATATTGAGTTTTTGATAGAGCATATCATTCTCTATATGTTCCTGAGGTTAAATAAATTCTAAGTAGAATTTGTATGTGTGAAGAGAGTTTTTCTAAAAGAGATTTAAGTTGTGTTTTGTATGCAATATTTGGAGTTATTTGAGCAGGTTTTGTGAGCAGCATTGAAGACAAATTTGAGCAAGTCTTTGAGAAAGCTTGAGGAAAAATTTGAGCAAGTCTTTAAGAAGGCTTGAGGATAATTTGAGTAGGTTTTGTGAGCAGCATTGAAGATAGATTTGAGCAAGTCTTTGAGAAGGCTTGAGGACAAATTTGAGTTTTTCTCTATTTTATTTTTCTCAATGCATTCCAAAACCTAATTTCATATCTCAATTATACAAACATGAATATCAAATTTAATACATAGAAGATAAATGATCTCTCATTCTTGTTTTTAACCAAGGGAACCCATTGGCTTCATTTGTAGGAATAAATTAGTCCTTATATTGCAAATTTGAGATCCATAGGCATCAATAAAGATGTCTAAAACTTGAAAAAATATTGGCCCTATTTACCAACTAGAAATATAGGTCAGTGCACTAGGAATTGATTATAACATATTTATTAGGAAGGATAAAATCCTTTATCAAATTCTAAATTTGGGTAGCTTGAAGCATGTGTCCCAAAGTATCATTCATGGGAACCTCAAAAAATGGTGTTAAAGGATATCCTTATCAAATGAGGTATTAGAAGTAAAAGGTGACTTCCAAGCAACCATTGGCCATGATCTACATTGACACATCTTAAAAATTATTATGACTTGTTAGATGAAGCATGACTAGCATCCCGATTAATTAGATATATGCAAGATGAATCAATATTTGATTACATCATATGCTTTATCAAGTTTCAATTTGACTATGATCTTGTCCTACTAATATTCTTAGGCCAAATGCAAAGATGATTTATCCAATATGAATAAATCTTTAAGAAACATTTTTTATTTACCTGTGGCAATTTTCATGGCAATTAGTTTGACTTTGCTAGTTGTTGCCTTAGTAATGATATTACAAGCTTCATTGAAAGAGTAATCAAGTGTCATCTAAAAACTATCTTTAAGCCAATAGCTTTGGGCACCAACTTGATGAGAAACCACAATTGATTTTGCATCCTATGAAGCCTATACGCATTTTATTTTGTATAGTTTCATTAGAATAAAATTAAGACTGGCCATATATTCTTATGGAGTTCAACAAGGTTATCTATGCCAAGATTCTTTTCCTCTTTCATGTGAAAAAGAGTTGTTTCTAGATCTTCAAGTGGTATGCTTGAATTGAACATGATTCTATGTTTCTGAGGAGCTTCAAAAATGATATAATGTTATAAACAATTCAAAATGAAGTTTTAGACTGACCATTTTCCTTGTTATCTTGGAAGAGACTTCTATAAAAAATTTAAAAATTAAATTTCATGTCTTGCAAGGAACAAGTCATTTCCCTACAAGAGGGTAGCTAGCACATAATGTTTTTCAACTTGTGCTACAAGTACTAGAATAAGAATTTAGATATTTCATCCCAATATTTAATCTACTAAAATTGATATATGATTTTTTCCCTTTATAACCTAGTGTGGACATCATATTTTCTAGTTGATTTTTTGTAGTAAAATCGATTAGAATGAGAATAATTCATCAGTTGAAAATAGGTTAAGTGCATCATGATAAATTGATAGTTGGAGTCTTAGTTGAAAATTCTTTCATCATATTTATCTTACAACATGCTTGTCATAGCCTTTTATGAACTTAACAATCCTATCTATAGTAGCCTCCCACCATAAAATCTAGCCCTTATGATTTGTTAGACATGGGATAAGTTCCTAGATGGCTTTCAACACTACTTTAATTTGAGATGATGGCCAATGAAGTTGTATGATGGTTCATTATTATAATTATCCTTACAAGAAGTAGAGTGGATTTGGTAATAAGAAAGTATTAAAAAAAGAGTAGTACCTATGATACCAAATATTGTTCTTGTTTTGTCTTTACTTTTGGATTCTAGATCACTAGACCAATATAACATATTGAATTTTTTCATTCACCTTTCATAACATAATCATTTATTAAAATAAATTATCATATATCTTATTTATGTAAGAGCTTGCACACCCATATCACTTTGTTCCATTTTATTTATCAATAGAAAGGGGAGTTGTTGAAACTAAACTACTATCCAAGTTGAAGCCTCCAGTAATTATCCATTTTGCTTTGAAGAGGTTTTCATCCATCCAAAACCACAATACGATGTATTCTGTTGAAGAGTTGAGTGTGTAAACCAAACACATTCTTATAAGTAAACCATTCAAGATAAAAGTAACCCATAAGCAATGCAACTAGGTGTCTTATCCCTATTATGTATGACATTGTTTAGTAAGCAAAATCCTACTCCCAAACCAATCCTTGCCCTTCGAAACTAGAGATTTAATAAAACCATCCCTCCCCAAATAGTGACCTAGCTACATAAGAAAAAAATGAATTGTTGAAACTAAACTTTTGTCTAAATTAATGCCTCCAAATTATCCATTTCTATTTGGAAAAAGTTTTCATCCATCCAAAACCACAATAAAAATAATTGAGAACATAAAAACCATATAAATTCTTATAAGAAAACCATTCAAAATAAAAGTAATCTATAAACAATACAACTAAATGTCTTATCACTATTATATATAATTTATAATTTTCTTTAATAAGCAAGGTGCTACCCTTAAACCAAATTATTGTAAAAAAACTTTCCAAAATCAAAATAACCCATAAGCACCGCAACTAGGTGTCTTATCCTATTATATAACTTTCCTTGATAAGGAAGGTACTACTCCTAGACCACTCCTCCACGCCCTTCAAAATGGGAGGTTTAATAGAACCACCCCTCTCCCAAATAGTGGCCAAACTACATAAGAGAAAAGTACTTGCAACCACATTTACTTAAAACCAAAGATCGTTGTTTTAAGTTTAAACTTAATTTTTTTTTAAAGCAAGCTTGAAATCACAATTCTTTTAAGACAGTACTACAACCTTAACTTAATAAATAATACCTCCATAAAAACACATCCATAACCGGAAAAGAAAGCTTAAAACCGTAAAGTAAAAAAAACCCTAGTCAATACTGAAAGTAAAAACACATCTCAAAATCAAGAAAAGTCATTCCAAACCCCACCGCTTTCTGCGATAGTCGGTCAATCTGCCACCATCAGGCATTGTCGACTTAACCATTTCATTCGTCGACAATTTCTCAACCCATCTACTCAGACACGGGCATTTCTCGGCGTCAATGGCCCCAAATCCCAAAAGCTTTTCCATAGGCTCAAAAAACGCCACCGACGGAGCAAAACACACGTCCATGTATTTCAGGCTTTCTCCATCGTAAAGGAGCCCTCTTCTCTCCATCTCCTCCCCCCTCTCCATCGTCACGAACATTTCACTGTAGTCATGCTGCGCTTTTTCCCTGACAATACTCCTCTCTTCCCCGTACTTAGACTTCATACTCAAAATTTGAACCCTCACCTCCTCAAACTGCAAAAGCAGATCCCAAATTATGTCCATCTCAATCCCACGTAAGTATCGGTCTTTTAGAGTAATAAGAGGAGTTTGCTGTAAAATGAAGTATTCAAGTTCTTTTTTATTTTAGGTTTTTGATCATATCCTTAGTTATTTTAGGTTTATGTAGGTGTTGCATGAATTTCCAAATTTTTTGAAAAGTTTACTAAAAACTTTTTTTTTTTAAGAATCTTCTAAAAAGTTCACAGAATTTTATTTTATTTTATTTTTTTGACCTGGAAGATTCCAGAAGGTTGTTTCTTTGGGTGAGAAAATTAGAAAACCCTCCTTTCCAATAAATATATGTTTTTTTTTAAATGTTTTAATATTTGAAGTAAGAAGGTTGTTTGGTGGGAAAATTAAAAAACCCTTCTTCTGAATAAATATATGTTTTTTTAAAAATATTTTAATATTTAGAGTAATAAGAGGCGTTTAGTACTCAAATTTTTTAACACTCTTGATCATATCCTTAGTTATCTCACATCTGTGTATGTTACAATGTGGAGGTGATGCATGATTTTTTTGTTTGTTGGAATCTAATTCACAGAAACCTCTTTTTTAGAGAATCTTTTGAAAATTTCACCGAAACTCTTTTTTTAGATTTTCTGTTTTTTTTTTGTCATGACATGTAAGATTCGAGAATACTAGTAAACCCTAAAAAATTCTAGAAGGATGTTTGGGTGAATAAGTTAGAAATTTTTTTTTAGATTTCATGTTTTTTTTGTATGACCTGTAAGATTGGAGAAGACTAGTAAACCCTATAAAATTCTAGAAGGATGTTTGGGTGGGTAAGTTAGAAAACCTCCCATTTTGTGATTATTAAAAAGAGTTCATAGATGTAACATAGCATTTGCAGAGTTTCTTTTGAGAGAGGTAGTTGTATATACTTTGGTAGTGAATCGTGGTCTCCCTCTCTGCAATATTAGTTATTGTGTCTTTATTTTGAAGCGGTTCACAGTTTGAGTGGGAAAAGAGAACAATTTGCAAAAAATGAGCTGCAAACAAACTGGAGATTGATAAGTTTAATGGTTTCAACTTCAATAATGATAAAAAATGAAAGACTTACTTGTAAAAAGGAACATGTGGATTGCAGTCACTGGATGAAAAGGAACATATGGATTAAAGTTACTGAAAAGCCCACTAAGATGGCACAAGAGAAGCTTTTGCAATCACTGAAAAGTCCACTGAGATAGCACAAGAGGAGCTTTTGCAGTCACTGAAAAGCTCACTGAGATGGCACGAGAGGAGTTTAATAAGCTGAATAAAAAAGCAGGTAGTTTTTTAACACTCTTGATCATATCCTTAGTTATCTCAGGTTCGTGTACATGCTTAGCATCACATAGATGAATATACAAAATTTAGAGTAGGATCCATAATTTTCCATACCTTTGTCTCTGTAATCAGACCAGAAGCGCACGAGATAACGGTCTTATGGATCCTCCGGCAGTAACCGAGGTGAGGTAGGCCATGTTTCGTCTATGTATTCGATGATGAAGCGAGAATCGCAGATGGGTCTGCCATTATGAATGAGAACAGGGACTTTTTTATACACGGGATTGCTGGCGAGCAAGAGCTCACTCTTGTTAGAAAGGTCTTCTTCCGAATACTGGAAGGGGATACCTTTGGCTCTGAGGGCCAACTGTGCTTTGAGAGCAAATCCGCTGGCCCATAAGCTTAACAACTTCACCGTTTGCGCCATGCTTGTTGTGGTGGGGGCGATTATGGCTGAAGGAACTTTGGTTCAATAATGCGTTATATGGACGCTTGGGATTGAACTTGGTCAAGTGTGGAACGGGGCGGCGATTGAAATTATTTACCTGTTATTGTACGTCATTGCTGAAGTCATGTTCATTCTATTGGAAAACATCTATAAACTTAATCTATTCAATAAGGATAAAATCAATCAAATTTTACTGTTCACAAATCCAACCACCACATTAGTTAATGAAGTCATGTTCATTTTATTGAAAAATATCTATAAACCTGATCCGTGAAATAAAGAAAGTGTCTGATTCATTGTTGAAATCATGTTCATCTTATTGAAAAATATTTATAAACACGATCCGTAAATAAAGAAAGTGTCTGATTCATTGTTGAAATCATGTTCATCTTATTGAAGAATATTTATAAACACGATCCTTTCAATAAAAATAAAGTTAAAATCAAACCATTCATTTACTTGCTTATTATTAATTGATTTATTTATTTGAATGTTCATCGTATTGAAAAATATTTATATTTAAATATTTATTTTATTGAAAAATATCTTTAAATCATAATAAAAATAAAATCAATCAAATATTACTGTTCAAGAATTAAATCACACATTTGGTTATTATTATTGACCTATCTATTTTTTTCAAATAAAATTTTAAAATAAAACTTAAAAGATAAAATCAATCAAATACTACTGTTCATGAATCAAATCATACAAATCATACATTTACTTGGTTATTATAATGGAGTTATTTATTTTTTCAAATAATTTTTTTTAAATGAAGCCTAGAAAAATAAAATCAATCAAATAATACTACTGTTAAAGAATCAAATCATACATTTACTTGGTTATTATAATTGACCTATCCTAGATTTTGAAAAAGTTTATGAAAAAGTTTTAATCTTTTAACCTAGACACGTCATTCTGAAATGAAATGAAAAATGAATCCCAAATATGATCTATGGGATCTCAAATATGGACATCATTTTAGTATGATCTATAGAACCTCAAATATGGAAATTTTGAGTACAATTGCTTGATTTGGGGACGTCATTCTGAAATGTTTGTAAGGATTGGGGACAGTATCTGAAATGTTTGTATGGATTGCGGACCATCATGGACGTGGCGCTTTGAGAATTGTTTTCAAGTTCTTTTGTTAAACGATAAAGTCGATGCCTTCTCTGTCATAATTGAGACCAACAACAAGACTTTTATTGAAAGGCTTTAAGTAGTAATTTGTGGGGAGGGCTCCAGCCCGTAGGGCTAGGTTACCTGAGATAAATGATGAATTATATATCTAAAAAACATGCAGTTAATATTAATATAATTAAATTTGTTCGTGTGAAAGAGTGCAGATGATTTTAGATTTTTTTTCCAAAAACCAGGTTCATGAACTAAGACTTCATTAACAATAGATTAATAATGTTCATTTACTTTTAGGCCGCCTCATTCCCTGTCTATTTCACTTTATGCTAGATTATCTACTTAAATCTCAATTAGTTTCAATAAAAGTTATTGAAAGTTATAACGAGGTGGTGAGACCAACGACGGTGGGAGCCCCAAAATTTGAATTGATAGTACCAACGACGGTGGGAGCCCCAAAATTTGAATTGATAGAGTTAACAATATCGAGGTGCATAAAAGTTATAAAAACAACCGATTTCCTATGTAATTCTTTTATGATTCGATTAATTAATTAATTCAAACACTTCCGTTTACATCCATGTCATCTGATTCACCTTCTCTCACCTTATCAATATTTTCAGGATTGGACTAATTAATTCGAACATGTCCAAGTACTTTTATTTGTCAAGTCGAATTACAATAGAGTTCGATCTAGTTTTACCTTACTTATGATTGGACTGATTAGTCCAAAACAGAATCAAAACAGAGATCAGATCTATCCCACCTGAGCTAAACACTTTTCCTTGCTGAAGGCAACATGTTAATCTCACAAGTTAGGCTCACAGTTCAACAAAGGCTTTATTTCAAAATCAGTCATCTATCAAATATTGTGTCAATTTAATCCTATAATGGCAAATAATCCAACAATATGAGGTGGCTGAATACACATAACAATCTTCTCCTCCTTTACCTAGAAAATCAGTGACAGATTCTGAAAATAATCCTAACCTGCTGCAAATTTGATCATTGAGAGTAACTTATTCTCTGCCTAGCAATCGACATAGAGTACGAAGTGTCTAAATGTCCATGAATAAACACACCTGTATATTACAGATCAATGCTCACTACTGCGCAATGCAAGACAAGCATCTATCCTGTTACCAATACTCTAATACACAATCTACTAAACAACACATCTGCTTTGGCAGGTTAACTTAATTGCAAAGCAGTTCGAAAATGAATTGAACCCTCAAAAACTAATACCCAAAAGCAGGAAAACTGAATTGAACCCTCAAAAACTAATACCCAAAAGCAGGAAAACTGAATTGAACCCCGTAAGGTTTAGATAATTATACCAATACCTCTAGCATTATAAATTCAATATCAGACATACATGTAAATATTGGTGAACCAAATTGGACACACAAGATTATAGATCACAATCATCCAGTGCTAATGCAAGGCAAGAGGGATACTAACAGAAAAAAATCGCATATATTATTGCCAGAAGTCTAAACCAAGCCAACAGGACCAGAGCAGATGAACTCGACCTCTCATTTGAGAAGCCCCAAATTAAGCAACCCCCATGAGGTCTCAGGCTAAGACTTCTCCTTGGCCTAGAATCCAATCGACATACAGTACAAAGTGTCTAAATGTCCATGAATAAACCCACCTGTATATTACAGATAAATGCTCACTGATGCGCAAACCAAGACAAGCATCTACCCTGTTACCAATACTAGGCCAAAACCGCCCCCATCTAATACACAATCTACTAAACAACACATCTGCTTTGGCAGGTTAACTTAATTGTAAAGCAGTTCGAAAATGAATTGAACCCTCAAAAACTAATACCCAAAAGCATGAAAACTCAATTGAACCCCGTAAGTTTTAGATAATTAAATCAATATTGTAGCATTATAACTTCAATATGAACATTCATGTAAATATTGGTGAACCAAATTGGACACACAAGATTATAGATCACAATGATCCAGTACTAATGCAAGGGAAGAGGGATACTAACAGAAAAATATCACATATATTATTGCCGGAAGTCTAAACCAAGCCAACAGGACCAGAGCAGATGAACTCGACCTCTCATTTGACAAGCCCCAAATTAAGAATCCCCCATGAGGTGTTAGGCCAAGACTTCTCCTTGGCCTTCATCACCAACACCCTGTTCCATGCCACCCACCCCTCCCATGACATCCTCTTATCCCAATTAGTTCCCCACTCCAACAAAATCCTCAATCCCCTCTCAGCCTTCTTCTCTGCCTCCTCAAACCTCCCCTGGGACAGATACACCTGGGCCAGCACCACATGGGGCTCCCCAACAAAAGGGTTCACCTCACAGGCCTTTGTTAAAAGCTCCTCTGCCCTCTCAAGGGTCTTCTCCCCTGGGGCCATACAAACAGCCTCCCAGTACAGCTCCCTGGCAGTAATCAGATCAGAGGAGGACACCACAGCCCTACAGTGATCTAAAACAGGAGGTACCACCAGCTCTATTTCCTCAAAACCCCTGTTCTCCGCCTTCCCCTCCTTATCCCTCTTCTCCTCTCTCTGATACAGCTTTTCCTCCCTCACAATCAGGTTATACAGAGCACCCATTTTCGAAATCGAATTCATCCATAACCCAGGCTTCCCATCCCCGGGCCACAGGACACTCCAAGTATTCCCCTTCCACTGAAGCTTCCCATCAGAATTCTCAAATAAAAGGTCCTGAAAATTAAACAACTGGTCTATGAAATCCACCATGGTCATGAACAGAAATATCGCCACCAATCTCCTCGGAACTATAACATCCTCCCCTGTTTTGATGTGCTTCACCACAACCCCTTCAGGGGGCAAAAGCCTCTGGATCTTCTTCCTCCACTTGGGTAGCAAAATCTCCTCCACCTTGTCCTCCAACCCCTCCTTAAAAACCTGGAACCGGGTATGCATTCTATCGAACAAATTCCCATTCTTTTCTCCTAACTTCAATTTCTGTATCTCCAGATCTTCTGCCTCGGCTTCCTGGATCGATTTTTCTGACTCGCCAAGAAATGAAATCAATTCCTCGTCCGTGAAATGGAAGAGCAGGTCGTCGTGGATGAGTGGCTGACGTGGCACGATGCAGAACATGTGGACGAGCTCCTCGGCCTCGGCGCCGATGAGGTCCCGGACTTTTTGCCGCTCGGTATTCGGCTGGAAAATCGCAAGATTGACGTACGAATTGGAGTAGGCGGAGTGGAAGAGGCCACACCGGGCGATGGAATCTGGCGCGTTCCAGAGCTTGAGAATCCGGTAGACGTCCATGAGGTGCTCGAAGAAGTTGCCGTGCTTGTGCCAGCACTCGGAGGCGCCAACTTCGCAGAGGACACGTCGGAATTCCGGCAGCGAGGGGTCGATCCGATCGTGTTCGCCTCGGAGAAAGGGCCTGGCGCGGTCGAGCCGAAGGGGAAGCTGCTCGGAATCCGCCATTGCTGGAAACAGAAAGAAGAACACAGGAAGCAAAAACGGACAAAGAAATTTTAAGAAAGTTAATGTTGTTTTGGTATGTTGTTCTATTCGCGATGGCATTCTGATTTATATGGAGGCTTTCGCGTGATTTCGCCGCTGCGCTGGCGTAGGCGCTTGCGTGGCAGATAACGATATTTCAGATGTTGCCATGGATGATGCCTCCAATGCAACGGGGCGGGTATCCACCATTCACATGCACAACTGGAATAGGGCTAATTTCAGAAGTCAAACCTTAAAATGTCAGATTATACATCTTTTTTCTAGGGATGGTTTGGTTTCCTAAGATAAAATATAAAATATTAAAGGACAAAACCTTATCGATGATTTTCGATGATGCAGACAACCAGACAACTAAATGTCGTGCATTTTCAGGTGACGACAAAGGAGGAAGTTCAGTCCTACTTGGAGTCTTTCATCATAGATGTTCTTTTATGAATTTCATGTTTGCTGAGATGTATTGGGAGATAGTTCTTCCTTGTATTTGTCCTTTTCCAGTCGATGAGAATCTTAGGTTTTATGTGGGATAGTTTTAATTATAAGAGCTTTTGCTTTTCTTTAACCTTCAAATTTCGGTATTGTTTTAGCTTTGGTTATACATTTTGTTATAAGTTTGAATTGAATACTTTTAAAGTTTCAAAAAAAATATACATATTTAAAAATTTGTATTAAAATTTGATATATATAATAAATATATATATATTTTCCATATAATTTTATTTTTTATTTTTATAAATTTTAATAATCAAATATATAAAATTATTAATAATATTTTTAATATTTTTAAAAATATATATAATTTAAAATATATTAAAATATTTTTTAAAATATAAATAATTTTATAACTTTATATAAATATAGTAATTTTTTAACCTATTAAAAAAAATTAAAAGTTAAATTATGAAAATTATAAGTTTTCTACTAATTATAATAAAAAAATCATAAAAAATTATTCAAATCATGCATAAAAGTAAGCACTTAAAATATCTTATATTTTTCAAATTTAAAAATTAGAAAATTAGAAAAGTTTAATTTTAAGTTTGCTTAAAAACTAGTGTTAAGCAATGTTTTTTATTCTTTTATTAAAATTTAAAACAATGATTTTTTCCTTTAATTTTAGGGTTAGAAATGCAATGTTTTTTTAGAGCAATGTTTTTTATTTATTTTTATTTTGAAGAACCTGCACATTATTTAATTTGAGACAAGGAGCATTTCAAATAGGAGGTGTAGAAATATTGAAGCCTTCATTTGTTTGTTAACTACTTTTAGAACTATCCATTTTCTCAAATGATGATAGAGAAATTTATTCAAATGGGAGATTTGTTTGTCAACTACAACTTTCAGAGCTATCCATTCTCTCAAATGATGATAAAGAAATAAAGAAAACATCCCCATGAAGTTGAGAATAGATTGAAAAATGGTTGCTTCTGATAGTATCTGCAAATAATTTCGAACTTCCAAATTTGCAAGAGGTTTGTTCATTGTTGCAATGTTTATAGGGCTTCCTCTATATATTTTCTTTCAACAACTATTTTTTTTTTTTTTTTATGTGGGGGGTTACATAGGAGAGTTGGTCACAACCACACCTTTTTTAGTGTTTGATAAGCGCAAGGTTTAAACCACATGGGTTGCTTCCACCAAACCTATTATGCTTGGTTATTGTTGATCCGGTGTGAAGGGGACCACTAGTTGCTCACAAATTGTATCGTCGGTCTGGCATGCACTCAGATGATTTAGATCAGACTACTACCTTTGCAAACAAGCTACCTCGAGGTTTGAACTTGGGTATCTTCTTGGTAAATGTCTAGCCAAACAAGCACTTGCCAATTAGGGTTTTTGATGTTTGTTTTTCATCTATTTTTTTTAGAATTTAAGGTTTGTTCGCCGAATTTTGACAAGTAAAGTTATACATCATAAAAAATAATCACTTATTCCAACATAATAGTATACGTGACATGTGTAATTTCATGTTGTTTTTTTTAGATAAAAAAAAAATCTTGAGCTGGGATAATAATCTTCCTACTTGGATTAATAAATTTGAATTGCAATGGTGCGGGCCCAATACTCAAGTTAGATATCTCAGGATTTATTTTTTTGTTCAGCCTAATATAAGAAACATGTGGAGTTGGATCAAGGAAAAAGTTATTATAAAACTTGAAAAATGGAGAAAGAGACAACTTTCTTTGGCTGGTAGATTTCAGATTTGTCAAAAAATTATGTCTTCTTATATTGTTTACTATGCTTCTGTTTGGTCTTTTAATGCTAATCAAATTTCTGAGATTCATAAGTATGTCAAACAATTTTTATGGGCAGGTGATTTTGGTATAAAGAAAAAACATATGGTTAAGTGGGATTGGGTTGCTTTGAATAAGTCTAAAGGTGGGTTGGGGTTGATTGATTTGCGTAAACAAGGAATGACACTAGCTGTCAAATGGATTTTGAAAAGTAATAATGGACAGGAGTCATGGAAAGCTTTAGTTAGACATAATATTTGTAATGTTGTTCCTAACAGATCTAAGTTTTGGCATGGGCTGCATTTGTTTGATATTTGTTTTGGCACTTTTGACAGTAGGCCTTCAGGTTTAGATGTTTTTAGAAGCCTTTGGAAAGCTTGGTTACAGGTCAGATCTAAAGTTGAAGGTTGGTTTCAGCCTATTGGTTCTCAAATGAGAATTTTTAATAATTGTTCTATATGGTGGAATCTTAAGCATAACAATAAGGTCCTAGCTCGTGTACAGGGTTTTTCAGCTCGTAAATGGGCTCAAAAGATAATTCTTTTTTTTAACCATATTTTGTGTGTTGTTGGGTTAAAGTCTTGGGATTATTTGAAGCAGAAATTTAGTATTTTGAACTCTCAATACAGGACTTATTCCATCATCCAGAACAGTTTTAGAAGGCTGGTTAATCCCATTTTTGTTGATGATGAACAACAGGTTATTGATTATATTTGCTAGAAAGAGGGCTCCAAATTTTTGCAGTCCAAACCTAAACAAATTTATATTATGCTTACTACTACGGATATTATTTTTTACCATATTAATCATAAATGGAGTATGGATTTATCTCCTAATTATTATGCTCATACCCTGCAGCGCATTTGGTCAAGACATCTTGAGCTTAAAAAGTGTTTTTTCAGATGGCTATTATTACTTCACAGGCTGCCCATTATGGCTGATCCTAGTATGGTTGTTATATGTTCTTTATGTCGTGTTTCAGATACCATTTTTCATATTTTCTTTGAATGTGTTTATGCTAAGGAAATTATTTTGTTCCAATATTTATGGCTGGGACTGCAGTTCTGCTTTGGATAAAATGCAAATATTATGTGGTCATATTCAATAGTTACATAAGTCTTATAATATGTTCTGGTTATTTCTTTCCACTGAGATTTTATGGACGATTTGGAAAGCTCGTAATGATGAACTCTTTCAAGAGACATTACGAGTTCCTTACTGAGTCTCATTTGAGACTTGTATGATTTAAAATAATTTTACAGGTTAATAGGTTGATATGTGGACTTGAAGATTAGTTACAGCCTAAGAAGATGCATGAAATTTTGATTCAGATAAAGGACAATATTTGGACTGCTAGTTCTTTATTTTAGGACATTAAGGAGTCTAATTTCTTCCTTTGGTTTTGTAATTTTGTCACTATATGTAATGGCTTGCATATTAAAAACAAGTTTAGTCATGATGGTCAGTCTTTGTAGTAGTTGCTGTAATTTTTGTTGGTATTCATTCCAGCCTTATAATGCTCTTTTATATGTGACTTATTGTATTATGTTTCTGGTTTTTTTTATTATTATTTATAATATAAGTATCAGATGTTCAATTCAAAAAAAAAAATTCATGTTGTTTGAGCTTTGGTTATACATCATAGAAAATAATCACTTATTCCAACATAATAGTATAGGTTGTGTGTATTAAAAAAAAAAATATTGTTCGCTTGTTTATGGTTAGGTTACCCTGACCTCTTATAAGAGGTAAAATAAGATTATCAATAAAAAATTTAACACACAACCTTATCACACAGACATACACTTGAAGCGCAAACCGTTGCACTGTCCTCTCCGACCAAACTCTTGGATATACTACTATTCAGAGGTAAATCACACAAGATTTTTTAATATGGGTAGAGTAACCTTATCAATAAGGAATTTAACACACAACCTTACCACACAGACATACTTCAAAGCCCAAATCTTTTCACTGTCCTCCTCGACCAAACTCTTGGATATACTACTATCTAGAGGAATGCCACACAAGATTTTTTCATACCAAACTCTTGGATATACTACTATTTAGAAGGAAGTCATATAATTTTTTTTATAAAGGATATCATGTCTATATAAAAATTCAAACTCAATACCTTTCGTTGTTTACGATCCTCGTGTGTTGTAGACAGGGCATAATTAACTGTTGTAAGCCAATTTTTTAATACGAGCAAGGCACGACTGAGAATAAGATGTTTAGATTTCAATTAACTGTTGTAAGCCAATTTTTTAATACAAGCAAGGCACGACTGAGAATAAGATGTTTAGATTTCTTAATAAGAAGACAATTGATAATGGACTATCATGTTTTTAACAATGAATATAACTTGTTTTATCATGCCTCGTCAGTGGCAATGACGTGGTTTGATTTTTATCCATAACTTTTTCTCCGAAGAATATCTATAGTCGCAATCATCTGATGAAGTCTTCTTGTATAATGATTTTTTTGTTTTCGCTAAGATTATTTCTTCATCATCAGCCATATAATGACTTTTTTAACATGCTTGCATCTAATGGCTTATATTAACTATTATGACTTTTTTAACATGCTTGCATCTAATGGCTTATATTAATTATTTCAAATTTCAAATTGACTACCTCTATTAGTGTACGTTGCCTTCTAATCTGATTATACTCTAGATTCGTCAAATCTTATCGTTTTTATTCAATTTAATTTACTTTTAACCAAACTTTTTCTCTAAATAATACTTATAGCCACAATCTTATGAAGAAGTCTTTTCGGATAATGACTTTTTTAACATGCTTGCATCTAATGGCTTATATTAACTATTTCAAATTGACGACCTTTATTAGTGTACGTTGCCTTCTAGTGTGATTATACCCTAGCTCCATCAAATCTTATGATCCTTGTAATTTTCTATATGAATAAAATCTTCTTCACATGAATGTTTTTTTTTGTTATGTTAGGTTTAATTAAATAGATAAGTATTAATATAGGGTATTTTAAAATCGAATTTAGAATAGACATGCAGTTAAGTTAGCTATGTAGTTAAGTTAGTCTTGTATTCTTCAAGGGTGACCGTTTTAGGTGACAATGCATTCGTCTAGTTAGAGTTTTCCTTAAGAGTTTCAGATGACTCTCTTGGAAGATAATATGATTGCAAAATGGGAGTTGTTATCACATAACCATTTTACTTAGTTTTTAAGACATAATTCAATCTTATTCATGTATATAAAATTATATATAATACAATATATTTTATTAAGAACTATTGGAAGTAAGAGATGCATATCTTTGATTTAAACAACATATAAGTTGCATAAAATATTAAATATCTACTTAAAATCAATGAAAAATAAAATAGTTTAACCTAATTTAAGAACCGTCAAAACAATTATAGTTACACAAACCTATAACCAAAAATGAAAATAGATAAAAGTTATTTACATATAATAATCTCCTCCTCATTATTACTGATAAGATTTCAATTGATTAAATTACTTAAATTTTAATGAGGAGACCCAAGTTCGAATCTTGTCAATCAATATGTGTATAATTGTCAAGTTGTTATAATATCACTATATGATCATGATGTAATATGGGTAGGGCCTATTTCAATCCCATATAACCAATTAAAAAATAATAATCTCCTTCTCATTCCCTAAAGAAGATCTATAGTCACTATGAACTATATTTTTCAATTCATCCTAATTTTCTATATTTCCCTCTCTTTTCCTTCTTCATATTCTTTTCTATCTACTTCCTACATTCTCTTCTTCTCTAATTCCCTATAGTTATTCTAGCTTCCCATTTTTTCTTTCATTCCTTTCTTTCTTTTCTCCATCATCCTCCAACCCACTTCCTCCATCTTTACATGAATGCTTCCATTGATATATTAAAAATTTATTAATCTAATCTAATTTGTATTTAATGATTTTTTTTTTTGGTAAGTTGGAATTTTTATTTATAAGGGTTTTAACTGGGTCCCAACCCCAGATATACAAAAACCTTTGAGAGGCCGAAATACACCAATAGTGCAGAATCCCTTTCTAGAGGGATAGACATGTGCCATTTTAACCATTCCCGCGTAGGGGATATTACGGACAAAATTCCCTCGCAGGGGATATTAGTGCCGGTAGATAAGGGATGCTTGCCCACGCAGGGGCTGCTAGAACCAGACATGACATGACCATAGACAGAAGCTATAACCCTCACCGGGGCTATTACAGAGAAACCCAAACCAGTAGGGAGACAAAGGGCACAAAAACAAACACAAAAACCCACAGCAGGAAATCCCATATGAGTCTTCAAAAACTTACACTCCTGAAGCAGCTTAGGGGTCAACCTCCGTAATGTCTTCTTTCGTGTGCTCTGCACTCTGCTGGAGGGCCTGTTTCAGAGCTGAGCTTGCACTTTCAAACGCGATGATGAAACTCCTCAAAAACATTATGGTGAGCCGATTTGAGATGCCAGAGGTGGGAGCCGAATCTCCGCTCAGGTCCTCGACCTCCAGGGGTGAATTCTGGCTAGACTCGATTTTGGGCTTCTTGGTCCTGGATGACCTATGGACTTGAGGGACCGTCTCCTCGGTTTTGACCTTGCGCTTGCCCAACGAAGATCTCTTGCAGGTGGAGGGGGTGGGAATGGAAGGGGAAGGGGTGGGTTTGGAAGGGGAAGGGATGGGCTTGGAAGGGGAAGGGGATGGCTTGGATGGGGAAGCAGCCACCGTGCCTTTTTTGGAGGTAGGGGTGCTGGGAACACCATCGTTGGCCAAGGGCTCACTAGACAAAGAGTGAGCAGGGCTTTGGGAAGGAGGGGGAAAGGGGGGACTGGACTGTAAGGGGGTAGCCGCAATGGGGGGATTGGATAGAACATGGTAGTAGATAACAGCGAACAACCCTTGGTGGGAGGGAGGGGTGGACTTCTTGCGGGCAGCTGACACCGAGAGATGAATGGAGCGGTGGAGGAAACCAAGAATGTTCATAGGCTTGTATCCTCGGATGTGATTGACCAGGGCAAGATGGAAACTAGCCATGGGCTTGTTAGGGTCGTCACAGGCAAGGTATTGCATAAGGGGAATTGCAACGGTGGGAAACGGGGGTGGAAGGGACTGACGCTCTAGGGCAAGACCATCCCAAGTGAAATTTTGATAATTGGGGAACCCCTCCAGCTCTGGGTCCCAGCAATGCTTGTCACGACGAACCAGGCGACCAGTGAGTGGCAAGTCTGCAATCTCACCAATCAGTTGGGGAGTAACCTTGAAACGTAGATTCTTGATGCAGACATGGCCATTCGACCATGTACGGACAAAATCCATTGTAATGTCCTCTTTTGCTCCTCAAAATTTTGATAGAAGGGTGGTGAGTTTGTAGCCCTGCAAATAAGCAGACGACAGGGCATCCAGCTGAAGCGAACTCGGCTCCAGGTAGGCCATGGTGGGGGTGGGGATTGTATGGAAGGTGGTGGAGGATAACAACCAGAGGAATGGCTTGCAGTGGAGGACGTCGATGAGCACGTGATGATGAGGATATAAATAAGCTAGGGGAAGCCGACGGGGCATGCCGAGCACCACGGATGAAAGATAGGTGGACGGGCGGTTGCCATACCAAGGATGAAGGGGATTGGGTGGGAGCTTTGGGAAAATGTCTGCACGGGTGGAGTTAATATTTTAGGTGCTTCTTGCAGACGTGGAAGGTGGTGGAGGGATGAGCAGAGGGGTGGTCGCATACACGATAGTGGGATTAGGTGAAAGGCTTTGGGAAGCAGCAAAGGAGGACATTAAGTTCAAATCAATGAGATGATTGTACTAGACCTCAATGGGGCGGCCAATCACGATGTGGCATCGAAACGTACTCCATGAGGATCTCGAGAAATGGTACGTCTAGAGCAATACCTACAACAAATTGAAACCAAAAATCATTGATTAGTGTGGATGGGTTTGATAGACCTGCCTTGGTTGTTCGAGGCCATGAATTGGAGGACATCTGGAAGAAAATAGTTATGCCACACTGTAATAGGTGTCTGCCCTATGCCCATGTTGGCAAGCCTATCAGCAAGCCGATTGGCTTCTCTATATGCATGGGTAGCTTCCACCTGGTAGTGCTTACTTAAAAATTCCTTGCTCTCTTGGATCAAAGATTTGATGTTCCACGAGGGAATTTTGTTAGAGGTTATATAGCCAATGATGTTGAGGGAATCCCCTTCAACCTGGAGCTTGACTCGTGAATCCCTGATCAGGTGTAAGCTTCACCACAGGGCCCATGCCTCGGCTACATTGTTGGTTTGGTGGTGAAGATTTTCTACAAAAGCCATAATGATCTCCCCTCTGGGATCCCTGACTACTCCTCCTGCTCCTGCCAGACCAGGATTCCCTTTTGATGCACCATCGAAGTTAAGTTTCAGCCATCCCTCAGGGGGGGATTCCAGCAAGCTTTGACATGGGGATGGGGAGTGGGGAGGGATAAGGTGGGAATGGGGATGTTGAGGGAATTGATGATCTCAAGTTTGACCTTGCTTAGCGGGGAGCTGGGCCAAGGAAGAAGTTGGGAGTTCTCGACAACATAGGATATGGCTTTGATGGCCGAGGAGATGGAGTTGTTAGAGGTGGTGGAGAAGACCCTATGATTGCGCTCGAGCCACACCTGCCAAATGAAGTGGTGGAGGCAAATTTTCCATAGGAAAGCCACCTTGGGATTTCTAAAGGGAGCGGGCCATTGGATGAACAGGTCCAAGAGGGAGTCGAGGCGGGCCCATCGGATTTGAAAAGTGGTAAACATGTGGTCTAGGCCTTCCCTAGCATAATCACACTCTAAAAGGAGGTGGTTGACAGATTCCCAATTGGATAGGCAGAGGTGGCATCTATTGGGGACAGGGATTCCCCTTTTCATGAGATTGTCAATGGTGAGGGCCTTGTTTTGGATGGTTGTCCAAGCAAAGAAACCAATTTTTGGGATAAGGTGCTTGATCCACACTAATTTGAATGGAATAGTGGGAACACGAGGGTTGACCAGAAGGGAATGAGCTGACTTAACTGAAAAATCCCCATTGTCGATTCTCGCCCACACCAGGAGGTCTGGGGAGGCTGAGGTGGGGATGATGGTGGTTCTTAGCATCTCAGATAGAAGGTTCCCTTCCCTCTCAAGATGCTCACTACCTCTTGAGGGGATCTTCCATTTGCCTTGTCTGTCTATATAATATTTTACTTTGTTTTCCCATCTCCTCTCCAGAATCGGTCTTAGTCCGACCACCTCAGGGAGATCCTTGAGGGGTTTGTCTTTCAACCACGTGTCATCCCAAAAATTGATAGAAGTCCCCTTTCCCAAGCTGCCATCGGGTGCCTCTGATGATAAGAGGTTTCGCTTGGATTACGGCCCGCCAAAAGGCTGATCCATTAATAGGAATGTTGTTTTCCATCAGGGATAAGTTTTTGAGGTATTTGCTTTGGACAATTGAGACCCATTCTACCTTGTAGTTAGTGAACAACTTCCATGCCTGCTTTGCCAAGAGGGCAACATTCAAGTTGGTTGATCTTCTCATACCAAGGCCCCCTTGGTCCTTGGGTTGACAGACTTTATCCCAGCTTACTAGGTGGAATTTCCTTGTGTTTTTTGGACCTGCCCATAGAAACCTCTTCTGAATTTGCTCGATTTTGGAATGAATAGAAGCAGGAGCTTTGAATACTGACATGAAGTAGACCGGGATGCTCTGGAGGACCACCATAGTAAGGGTTGCTTTGGCTGCTTGGGATAGGAGGGAGCCTTTCCAAGCCACAAGCTTGCGTTTGATCCTATCAATAACATTATCCCACATTGATTCCTTTGGGCTCTTGGTGAACAGAGGGAGTCCCAGGTAGGAGGTGGGAAGATCAACAATGCAACATTGGAGGATGCGAGCAATTTTCCATTGCCTGTTGCCTAGGGTGTTGAGGAAGTAACACTTGCTTTTGAGATAGTTGATCTCTTGGCCTACTGCATGAGCATAGGTGTCAAGGATCCCTTTGATAGATTTAGCTTGGATGACGGAAGCTAAGGTTGCAATGATGGTGTCATCAACAAACTGTTGATGGGACAGGGGAGGGGATTCTGAAGAAGCCTTGATCCCTATCATACACCCAGAAGAAACAACCTGCTTGAAGGCTCTACCCAGGGATTCGGCAAGGATGATGAACAAGAAAGGGGACAAAGGGTCTCCCTGCCTAATCCCTCTGAGGCTAGGGAAGTAACCTGCAGTAGATCCATTGACAAGAACTGAGAACCATGGATCAGTGATGCAACCTTTGATGAGATTGACCCATTCTATGTGGAAGCCAAACCGGGAGAGGAATTTTAGGAGGAAACCTCTGTCAACCCTATCAAAAGCTTTGCTGATATCCAATTTCAGAAACATGGCAGCTTTTTTGTTGCACATGGTCGAGTGGAGGGTCTCATGAAGAGATATGATGTTGTCAGTGATAGATCTCCCTTCAACCGAGCTGCCTTGGCAGGGATCAATAATGGAGGGGAGGATTTTCTTCAGCTTGAGAGCTAGGGATTTGGTAAGGATCTTGTAGATGATGTTACACAAGCTAATGGGTCTGAAGTCATTCATGGATTTGCACTAGGGATTTTTGGGGACCAAAGCAATGAAAGTGGAGTTCGTCCCTTGAGGGATTATTTTGATTTGTTGGAGTTCCATAATTGCATCGGAAACCTCTTTTCCCACTATGTCCCAGAAGGTTTGAAAAAATCGAGGGGGAAACCCATCAGGTCCAGGGGCCTTGTCAGATTTCATGGAAAACAAAGCACTCTTGATTTCTTTCTCAGAGAGAGGTCGGATCAGGGATCGGTTCATCTCAGGGGTGACCAGGGGGGGAATGTTTTCGAGCAGGGCTTCCTGGGCTTCAGAGTTGGTGGGAATGGCAGTTCCCATCATGTTGATGAAAAAAGAGGAGGCCTCCTCTCGGATCTTGAGGATGTCTTGACTGACGGTTCCATCTGCCAAGGTGAGCTCTCTGATCTTGTTTGTGCTTCTATTTCGCAATGTAGAAGCATGGAAGAATCTTGTATTGGCATCCCCATCCTTGAGCCAGAGAGCCCGAGATTTTTGGTGCCAAAAGGTTTCTTCTCTGGCTAGAATGTTGTGATATTCTACCATCAACTGTCTTTCTTCATCCCTCAGCTGGGGGGTCCATTGGTCATGCTGGATTTGTTGCTCCAAAGTTTTGAGTTTGCTCAAGGTTTTTTCTTTGAGTTTGAAGATATCCCCGAATACCTCCCTGTTCCAAGTTTTTAGGTTTTCTTTGATTGACTTGAGCTTTTGGGATACCTGAACAATGGTTGATCCATAGATAGGGGTCTTCCACCAATCATCGATTCTCTGCTTCAGGTCCGGGTGATGGATCCACATGTTTTCAAACCTGAAGGGGGTTTTGAAATATGGAGCTTTATTCGATTCCAGGAGAAGGGGGGAATGATCAGAGCCGATTCTTGGGAGAGGGATCAGGGAAGTGTCTCCAAATAGGGGAATGGCCTACTGGGTGAGAAAAAACCGGTCCAACTTCACCTGAATGTGCTCCGAGCCAGCCCTTTTATTGCTCCATGTGTACTGGAAGCCTTTGATCTGTAGGTCCATGAGTTCATTCTCAGTGACAAACTCCTGGAAATCCAGGATACTTTTGGAAGGGGTAGACACACCCCATTTCTTATCAGAATGAAAGAGGGGGGAATTAAAATCCCCTGCTACCATCCAGGGAAGGTTGGAGAAAGCATCCTTCATGAGGGACAGAGATCTCCACATATTGTATCTTTCCATTGGATTGTTGGGAGCATAGATGTTGGACAACACCCACGTGAATTTGTTTTCTTTGCAGTAGAAAACCATATTCAGTGTTCTTTTGGAAAAGGATATGACTCTGCCTTCCACCTTTTTAGGGTCCCAAAAGCATAGGAGGCCCCCGGATGAACCTACTGCCGGGGAAGAGGCCCATTGACAGTGCTTCCATATTTTTTGAGCTATATTGTGAGTTCTAGCAACATCAATTTTTGTTTCTTGAAGAATAAGGATGGTTGGTTTATACTCCTTCCTGATGGTTCGAGCTAACCTTTGTTTGCTCATGCTATTGAGGCCTCTGATATTCCAAGAGAGGATCTTCATCTAGATGGTTTGGTGGATTTCTTGCCTCCCTTGCTTGGTGGGGGGGAGGTTTGGGATTCTTTGCCTCATCCTTGGATTGGTTGAACAATTCAGGAAAAAGAGTTGTCTGCACTCCATTGGCCACCTGGTCATCAATATCTTTTTTGATCTGCTCAGAAGTAGTAGGTCGACCTCTTTTTCTTTCACCCCGGTGTCAATGGGACCTTTTTTGCTTCTGGTGATGATGGGGTTAAAATCCGCCTTGGAGTGGGTGGGACTGGACGCATCCTCCTGGGACTCGGGGCACGATCCTATTGGGGATAGAGGGTCTTCTGAGGGAAAGGAACAGGGAACACCATCATGAAGGAGAGGGTTTACCTCAGACAAGGGATCGGACAGGGGAGGGAGGGGGGAATGGGGCATCAGGGGTGGGAATGGAAGGCCCAAATTTGGAAGGGGAGGGGGGGATGGGGGTGGGTGGGTGAGGGTTGCATGGGGTTGGATTCGGGGAAGAGAACCTCATCGTTTGAATAGGATAAAGGTCCAAATCTATTGGGGAAAGCAAACATAGAGCATACATGTTCAGAGCTTGAAGAGGGGTTGTTGATGAGTGGTTCCTGATGAGCAGCCTACTTCCCTTTGTACTCCCTTTCTCGCCTGTTGCCAAAGGGGCCTTTGAATCGATCATTTCATGTTCCCAAGTGGGTGTTGTGGGTTCGGAGGGGGGGAAACTTGTTGCTTGGCACCTCCTACTGGGGTTTTAGAGATGGACATTGGGATTTGAGGTGTCCTTGGGATTTGCATTCGATGCAAAATGCTAGTTTATTTTCGTACTCAAAAGCTTGGCACCATTGAAAGTCCCCATAAATGAGGTTTAGGCATGTTGGGAGCTGGGATGCTAAATTAGCATTGATACAGATACGAGCTTGAGCCATGCGGGAACGAGCTTTGGTTGCAGAGTCAATAGCGATGAGGTCCCCTATGTACCCCCCGATCCATCGGAGGATGTCTTCATGGTAGAACTAGATGGGGAGATCGGGAAGACGAACCCAGATCGGAGCATAGTTAATGTCCTGGGTTTGGGGATTGAAGTCTTCCCCCCATTTCCTCAGGAACAGGATTTTCCTTCCAAAAAACCAGGGCCTGTTAGAGTTAAAGTGCACTATGCCTTCACCTTGACACTTGTCAGTTTCTCTTGACAAGTGTCATGTGTTTCATATAGGCCTTCTGCCTATATATGTAACTCATCTTTATCAATAAAATAATCCCTTAGTTTTCCCTCCTGACATTTGGTATCAGAGCAGGTTCCCTCTCCTGCCTGTGAAACCCTTGAGGGGGGATTTCCCTCATGGAAATCCTCCCTCCCCCTCATTTTTTCCTCCATTCCTTCCTTCTCCATGGCTCAGGGAGTATGCTCTCCACATTTGTGGATCAGAAACCAGAAAGCCAATTGGAAAAAGAATGGAGTTCATGGCTGCCCCTGAAGCTTAAATGCTTGGGGCCATGAATTTTTTATCTGTTATTTTATGCAGGTTATATTGTTGATAGATCTATTTTATACCTGAGCGAGAGGTGCCATTGGTTTTGTTTTCTGATGAAGGCAGATGCACACCATTCAAAGACTTTTAGAAGTCCTGTTGAACCAGAATACACATGGTGGAGGTGGATTAAATGATTTCAGGCCTGTCGTGAGTGCTGTCATAAGAAATCCCGATGGAGGAGCCAACGACGTCTAAAAAGACCATGAGATCGGTGCACTATAATTTTTTTTTTGCTAATTTTTGGATGTGCTGTGCAGTGGGCAATCAACCACCTACTTGGCTAGCCGTTATCGGCTAGTGTGTCCCCAAACTGGGTGTTGCCATAGGCACGTATGCGCTCATGTTTGATAATTGATTATCGAGTTTGATTGTGGAGATTCAGGCCAACGTTATGCCTCTACAGCGGCGTGGGTGGTGGACATTTTAAAATACAAGCGTTCTGCATTATTTAATAAAATGACGCTTTTTCATTATAAAGAAAAGAAATAATGCACGCAGTGAATGTTCTGGCAATGAAATAAAATGACAGTGAACGTATTCGACAGAGGAGTTGGTTTCCATGATTTTGAGCTACGGGAGGCATTTGGCTGAATCACATGCCAAAGCCCCAGTTATGGATGCCGTGATTTGTGTTCCGCATTTCTCTGGCTAGGCGGAGGAGAACTGCAGGCTGAACAGGTGGCACTCCATGCAGAAATCGTCATTCGGGAATAGTTCCTGGCCGACCAGCAAATCCATAGCGGCCCCCAGAGAATGGTCGGCGATCCAGACATTGCGACGACCGTGCTTGGCGAAGCTGGACCGGATGGCGCGGAAGCCCGACTATAACTTGGACAAAAGGCTTTATTATTTTAAAATATGATAACATGGGGATCATTTTTTGTTTTATGGCCGACAAATTATGATTAGTGCCATACGAGTTTTTCATCGACCCTTCCCATCGACGCATTTTTCTCCCGATCTGAGATGTTCTGCGTTAATGCTATCTAAATTTTGGCATCCAGTTTTTAGGCCTTTAAAATTGATGCTAGTAGGCAAAAACCTATATCCTAGGATGCTAAACTTTCTGAAGCTTTCGACAGTCAAAATAGCTTGTTGGGTCTGCAAGCCGAATATATGTTTTCCCTAAGCATGGCTGCTGTCGAAAGCAGTTCTGGCGATAATAGCACAGTCGAAGGGTAATGCAGCGGGACCAGAATGCATCGTTACGATGACAAGAGCATTGGCGGTGCCACCGCTGCATCGAAAAAGCTTCGATTTCAGGCGTTTTATAGGAGAATCAAGGCACTTTCTTCGATGTCGTTTCTGGTGAAGGCACGAGATTTCTATGTTTTGAAAATGGCGAGAACCGGTTTCAGATCACCCCAGGGGGCCCTCGACGTGTTTTGCAGGAGCGGAATGCTGCCGCACAGTCGACCGCATTATTGATGACGAAAATTGCCAGATTTTAGGTGGCTAAAATCTGGGTCTGTGATCACTGTAGATCGTGGATCGTGGCACCACGTGGTGACATTGGCGTTCAGAAACCACATGTTATTAGAGACACCCTCCACATGTGTGGCAGTTGTGGCGACAGACGGTCTCACCCTTGGTGGTGTTCGTTTGAAAACTTCGAGGTGAAGTAATTGCTCTGGTTATGTGGGTGAAAGTTTATTTTATAAATTTTTCAAATGCCCAACCATAATGGACCCTATTTAAAAGGAGGCAAATTTATTTTAAATTGAGGGTAATTTATGATTAAAAGGGGGCATGCTTATAAATTGGAAGGCACCACTTTTATGTAATGTATTGTATTTTTTGCTTCTCAAGAGTATGTCTGGACTATTTTTTTTGCATCCTAGAGAGGTATATTGTTTTTCCAGCAGATGAAGGAACCTTTGAGAATGAATATAGGGGTATTTATAGTCGTTGGAAACGTTTTTCAGTGACCGACACAATGGTGGTGTCATATTGTAATTTTGAGGCTATTTTCATTGAGTTTTTTAGCCTCAAAGTTTTTTTTATACCTTGGAGTGCACTCTCGGTTGTACCCGACACTCCCAAGGTAATTTCATATGTGATCCTTGTACCTAGTGATCTTTTATATACACTTGGTGAATGCAGTGGCTGGTTACCCATGCATTTCGATGGGATGACATGGTCACCATAAGGACACTTATACTAGGGACTACAGACAAAGACACCCTAGACTCTATCCGACGTTTTTTTCGGATCTACTTCTGAAGACTACAGACGAAGACACTTCAGAAGATTCTCTTCTTTTCTTCTTCTCTCCTCCTATTTTGATCTATGGCTCGTTTTATTGTATTGAGTGCATTTTTGGCAAATACCGACACTCTTATATGGCTCATTTTTCCTTTGTATTAGGTGCATTTTCGAGAGACCGACACCTTCTAGATTGAGTTCACCATGAGGAGGGATTTCATACTCATGGTGGATCTAGTCAGTGACCTACAAGAGGCAACATCCTCTGAGGATGACCTGCAGAGGCAACAAACCTGTGGAAGTGGCTGACCCTGAGGCAACAGACCGAGATGTATACACAGTGAATGTAACGTTATTCATAGTTGGAGAGCCAAGCGCAAAGAGCACGAGCCTAGACTAAAAAAAAAGAGGATGATAGGTTACTTTTTTAGAGAAGTCAACATTAAGGGGGAATGTTACCTAATGTTGACTTGTTTTGTTTCTTCTTTAGTTAGGATAGTGCACTTTAAGGGGGAATGTTAGAGTTAAAGTGCACTATGCCTTCACCTTGACACTTGTCAGTTTCTCTTGACAAGTGTCATGTGTTTCATATAGGCCTTTTGCCTATATATGTAACTCATCTTTATCAATAAAATAATCCCTTAGTTTTCCCTCCTGACAGGGCCTACCAATGAGGATTTGGGCATGGTCATCCGGGTTGTTCAGATGGATTAAGAAGAACCCCCTTGAAAGGGCTACGAGCTAAAAACTTCCTGTTGTGCGCCATTTGAAGCTTACCCATTTCCTTATGGATTCCATGTCGGGTCTACCTCCCACGAACTTGCCAACAAGGGAAAGGGATTCCATAGCAAGCTTTTCAACCATGATAGAGATAGGGATGACCAGATTTTCTCCTGAAGCAATCATTGAGGGATGATTTAGGGTTCCAGTAAAACTAGGGTTTAGTTTGCCTATTACTTTGTCACGGTAGGTTAGGAGGGTATCACCCTTCTCGCTAGGATCCGGATCAGGGCCCTTGGGATCATCCACCTTGGGGCCTGTATCTGAGGGGGGAATTTATCCCTATTCTAGATCCCCTGAATGGCCATGGGGATTCCCGCCAGAAGAAGCCGGAGTTACAGAGGTTGTTGTTGTAATTATTCTCTCTCGATTTGCACATGCACTAATATTCCTGTATTTAATGGTTATTAGGTTAATCTCCTTTTCATATTTCTTTTCCACACCATTAATATGATGTCTTAAAAATTATAAAATCAATATTTTTAAATGGACTTATAATTGTTTTGGGTGGCAGTGTATCTATAAAGGTTAGAATATAGATATTTTCCTCTTGAATGGTCATTAGTACCTACACTAATCAACACACTACTTGTCAAATTCATTTATTTGTTAGTATTATAATGCTATAACCTAATTTAAAAAATATACATTAATAATTTCTAAAGATGATTTTATGTCTCGTCTATGTAAAAACAATACTATGAATATCTTAGTCATGATGACAAGGAAGGAATTGATTAGCTTTATTTAGGAACATCAAGGAAATGAATATCAAATTATATGATCTAATACCAAACATTTATATTTGAAATATATTTTATTGTCTCTAACATAGCTATTCATATAATGTGTATTCTCTTATAATGAATCTAGTAAACAAGTTTAATGGGTATATACATGTAGTAGGTCTATCATACAAAATAACAATCATAGGATAGTTTTATAATTTAATCGAACCAAAGACATATCAAAAGGTGAATCTTGAGCTATATATGAAGGTATAACATCTCCTTTCATTTTTACCTTTTTCTATTAGAATGTTACTTAAAGAGGATAGGATATAGCTACTACATCTTAATGATGTTCTCCATATAGTTGAAAACTCATTGTAATGGTCTTATTGCACTAGGACCTAGTCCATTATCTTACCTGTAAGTTGCTTGGTTTGTAGATCTAGTAAATGGTAGGGATCTATAATGATTACCATACAATATTTCCTTTATGAACTTGTCCAATCTAGGGAATGAGATAGTTCAAACCTATATTTTCTCAAGAAAAAAAATGAGAAATATTATATGATAAACTAGGTAGTAGAGTTAATATGAAATAAACAAGTCCTATCTTCTTTAGTGTCTCAAACATGGTTATGCACAGTGGCGAATATTTACAAATTGGGTGAATATTAGGATTTCCAAAATTGGAAATTGGTGAATATGAGGACCCTCGATGTCGGCCCATTCGCCTAAATTTTTTAGGACCAATTGTTTCTTAGGGTTAATTCGCCACAATATATATCCAAACATAGGTATATTTATACTCGTTGGAAATATATTTTCAAGCCTGATCTAATGGTGGTGTTTTTATGAAGTTATAAGATGATTTAATAGGTCAAAAGTTGCCCCAAAGATGATCTTACATTTTAGGGCTTAAAATACCCCAAATTTTGGTATGAAGATGCTTGATTTGATTTGCTTAGGATTCTCCATATGATTTGCTTAGGATTTTGAGTCCAACCCCTTATGCATAACCCTGGTCTCAAAAAGACCTACAAGTCATGTTGTAGGCTATAATATTTTCTTGAACTTAATAGATCTCTTATGAGGGCACACTCTAAGGAAAAATAATCTTAAATTCATAACTTCTAAATTGTTTAAGTATTGGCATATCACTTTTGTCTATCCTATGCCTCTTTGAGGTATTGATTTTGTCATTGTTACCTGTTCCTTTATTTCTTTAATCATATCTAACCCAATTATAAATTTAACCTCTAACTAATCCCAACTCAAAATATTTTACATGGTTATCCATATAATTCTTCATATGGTGTCATTGCAGTGGAATTATGGTAATTTTTTAATAAGTAAATTCTACCAATATTAGGCATTTCCCATTTGATTCCAATGATCCATTGCATTCATATATCATATACTCAAGAACCTTATTAAGTCTTTCTACTTAACCATTTGTTTTTATATGATGTGTAGTACTAATATTTAATTAATACCTAATGCATCTTAGAATTTTGGTAAAAATCACGAGGTAAAAAGTGAATATTGGATTAAACATCATTGCCTCAATAATGAGTCTAGTATCTCACCTGCACATGCAATATATTTTGTCTCACTAGCATTATTGGTTTATATAAATGAGCAACCATGGTTAACTTTTCCACGACTATCAATATTGCATAGTGTTTTGTTTGAGTTAAAAGTAAGCCTATTATAGATTCAACATCCTATTTTTATTCTAGAATTTCATAAGGATAGAGAAATTTGTTAAATATTGATGTTCAACCTTAACTTTCTAACAATCAAGAAACCTCTCTACATACTCAATTATATCCTTTTTAAACTGGGTCAAAAGGAGAGTCTTCTTATTTCTACATACATATTTATTTTACTTCTTAACAATAAATATATGTGGGCTTAATCCAAAACTAACCCTATCAAATTACCTACCATGGTAACATGGATAAAACCATCAAATCTAATTATTCCACCACTATCTTTTATCTTATTAAACCCACACTATGAAAGACTTTGCTAAATTTTTAAAATTATACATCTCCTTGTAAATAAATTTGGATGTGATCATTCAAATTAATATTTAATCCTATTACTAAATGAACTTGATATATTTTGATGTAGTATCTCCAATATTATTCTCATTTCTTTTCAAAAAAATAATATCAAAACCATATTCACAAAGGACTTCCATTCATAGTATTTAACAAGAAGTAAGACTTAATTGTGTGAATGCATAATCTAAAATATAATGGTCTTATCTCAATTTAAATATTTAGTCAAAAATATAATGACATTGCTTTTTCAAAGTATAAAGAATTATGGCTAACTTGAGATCATAAATTGGATAGTTTATTTCAGAACACTTGAGTTTCCATGATTCATGTACATTTTCATGGCTTTATTACATAATCACCTCTTATAATCTATTAATTGATCTATTCAAATGAAAAAAATGGACTAGCTAGAGCTAAAATAGGTGCACTTGTTAAAAGTATTTTCAATTATTAAAAAGGTAACTCACTTTTTCTAAACATATAAAATTTGTTTTTTCTAATGAAGGGAGATAATAAGATTTGTGATCCTAGATATATTGATGTGGAATCATCTAGACCGTTATGGGTAAGTAACTACCACCTATATTGTAACTTCCACCTACCTTGTAAATGCCACTATTGTGTATAAAACCCTTCGCATGAGGGAGTGAAAATATGAATTTTGGTAGGAAGAGAAAATGACGAGAGGCCAAAAGAGAAAAATCAACTAGAGACCAAAGCAGAGAGATTAATAAGAGGTTGAAGAAAAGAGAAATTTATAGAAGAGGAAGAAGAAAATAAAAAGTAAGAGCAAGAGGAGGAAAAATTAAATAAAGAGGTCAACAAGTAGGAAAGGGAGAGGTAAAGAAGTGAGAGAAAGTGGAAGATATAGAATGAGGAAGGAATTGTCTAAAGTGCTCCAAAGTACTTATGTTGGGATGATGTAATTTGTGAAATGAAATAATAAATAAAATATGATTGCCCATATTTATGCTATGTTTTTCTCTTGCTTGAATTGATAGTATGTTTTAATTTCTTTTTTTTAACCCTTGGTATTGGAGTCAACATCTCATGAAGTGACAGGTTGTAGTAGCATGTCATCCTTTGAGAGAGACTATTATTTGAGAGATTACCCATTACCCCTTGCCATATTACCAACTAAATAAAACTTCTGTCAAAGGGAACCTATCACTTAAGAAGATATCTTGTTGTCAAGGGAAGTGCATACCATCAGGGATAACTATCATCACAAGTTGCCATCATGTCGAGAGCTAGAGTGGAAGTCATCTAAAATGAGAGTGCCATCCTTAAATCACCATATTATTAGGTTACATCATGAAATATGTCATCAAGGAACCTTCCATATTAGAAAATTTTGACTAAGGATATCATCTTAAGATAATTTTTTAAGGAAATCATTGTCTAGTTAGTTATGTCATCTGATTGGTTGTGCCAGTCATACCATCAAAGAGGGAAAAAGAGGTTGTAATTTATGAAGGTGAACACTATCATACTAGAGAAGTGTCATCTAATGCCATGTTTTCTTGAGTTGGAAGTCCATCATATTTTTATTATCATCTTGTGCAAAGTTATTGTCATATTGTGCAAAGTGGTGTCATCATATCCAATATCGCCATACTAGTTTCAGTCTTGTAATTTAGCAGGTATCATCTAATGTGTATTGTCATGCTAAATATCATCATGTTGGCATGCCAAGTGTCATACGAGTAAGAGAATATCATTGTGAAGGTGCAATCATAAATCTTGGAGACTATTGTCAAGGTTACATTAACTGAAGATTGAGGTGAAATTTCTCATTTAGGAACTTTCTTAATTGAGGGATAAAGTCCAAATACATCATTTGGAGCATGTAAATTAGAATGTAATAAAATTATACACTATGGTAAGAGGTAATTGTAAATCCTTACTCCTAGGGGAGGTTGTTGTTCAATTTATCCCCTCTCCTTATATCTATTATTTGGTATCAGAGCAAGTTGATCTCTAATATTTGTTACATGCCAATGGTGAGATGGCACAATGGGAAAGAAGAAGACCATAAGGCTCTTGAGCCATAAATATAGTTAAGATTCTAAGAATATTCATCACTCAACCTGATGCAATCAAGGAGGGATATTAAAATAGAAGATGTGAGTGACAATCAGGGTTATGCACAAGGGCAAATTTTAGGTTTTCCACAATTTTTATTTTGCTAATTTTGGGACCCTAGAGGTTGGCCCATTCGCCCAAAAATTATGGGATCAATTTTTTAAGGGTAAATTTACCTCGGTACAATAAGTTTTCCTGTCTAATTTTTACCTTAAAATTATTGAAAAGAATTTTCCTGCCCAATTCACCTCTTGTACCTCGCTATATATAGGTAACCCTGACAACGACACTCATAGTCTCATACAATTAAAATAAGGTGACTGACATAAGGCGACCACCAAAAGTGATTAGTAGAAGCAACTGACACAAGGTGATTGATAGAAGTGATTGACACGAGGCAACTGATATGAGGTGATTGACATGATGCGACTATCATGAGGCGATTGACACGAGATGACTGACACGATGCGACTATCACAAGGCAACTAACATACAACAACTGACATACAGTGATAACCATTTGCTAGTAAGTTTTTGTTACCATTTATGTTCCTTTTTTATATATTTTTGTTCATTAACACTCAATAAGGAGGCTTTGCTATTATCTAGGAACCAATCTCAAGCTTGCTTGGGTTAGATATTTTGTTGTCTTGAATAGTTATCTTTTTTACCAGTTAGTTCTATTTTTCATAATTATGTTCTTGTTACTCTTCTATTTATATAGGTAAAATGTCACCTGTTGGTAGTGGAAAGAAGGAAGGCCAGTATTCCAAAAAAATGAGTATCCTCAAATACTTTCATAAAATTTAAAAATCCAGTCAGCCATCAACATCTACACAAATTGAAGGTATGAATGCCTTTACTTACTAATTAATTTTTGTACATTGTTAATTTCATATATAATGTCTTCATTCATTAAGAAGGGTGATTTTTGGTGGATGGCTTTGTCCATTATTTATCTGTATTTTTTAAAAGAAGGTACGCTTTTAAAAAGAATAATGATAATGAACCTGGTATTGAACCTAGTATTATCTCTACAGAAAACACTATTAACCCTGTTATACCTCCACTTCCACATATTCACGATAATGAAAAGTCCATAGATGAAAATTTTCTTAAAGAAATGAAACAACATGAAGAGATTCCTGAAACTAACATGCCAAATAGAAAATAAAATAATAGTTATTATGCAGTCCCTACTTTTGTAGAATCTTCTTCTAAAAACATAAACATGCAAGGTCATCTATATGGACAATTAACAGATCATTTAAGCCTGATTGGGTTTCAAATATTCCATTTGTTGAGCCAGTGATGCCAGAGAATAATAATGAGGTAATAACAGAATTGAGATGTGTAATTTACAGTTGGAAACATGAAAATGATCACAAATTGTAAGCTAAGAAAGATACAGTAGAAAAACATTGTGAAAATGTTTATATAAAAAAAAAATAAAGTGATGGACCAATACAAAACAATTATAGATGGAAGGATGCATCAAAGTGTGCCCATATCAGATATGCATAAGAATATGATAAAGCAATGAAACAAAAACAAAATATGGTTGATAAAGGTGCAACAATTCAAGCCCAATTTCAAAAAATGAAAAAGTTCACTTTAGCTTCAAAAAGTTTACAGTTTGATGTTGTACTCACTATTCTTAAAAAGGGTAGATCTATGTATGATTTCATTGATTATAAATATCTATTTTGACTAGTTGATGTGCAGAACTTACCCAGTGCCCATTGGTTAGATCGAAGTGGTTGGAAAATGGTAAAATGTTTGTCATTGGTTTAGCAGGATGACCTCAAAGAGAAAACAAAAAATACTAAATTTGTTTACTTTCAATTGATGAGGTGTCTATTGTTGATAACACATATTGGATTTGCATGCATGTTTTCACATTATAAAATCATTTAAGGTAACCTCATTTACTTGGACTACGCAAGATGATAGAAAATTGCAATGAAGAAAACATTTACAATGTTGTTGTTTCTAGTTTAAAAGAAATAGCAGGAATGAATGAAATGGAAATAACCACTAAGTTAATATGTGTTGAAGTTGATGGTGCAACTATAATGCAAGGACACATGAATGGTCTTTGTGTTAGACTACAAACATCCATTACCCCATATTTGATTCATATTCATTGCATAGCTCATAGAATTAATATTGCATATAAAATTGTGGATACATTTACAAATGTAGCAAGAGTGAAAGAGCTTGTCCGTGAAATTCATGATTATTTTTTGCACAGTCCAAAAATATTTTTAGAGTTTTAGTAGTTTGCACTAGGAGTTACTAAAGGTAAAAAACTCTTAAAATATGTAGATACTAGGTGGATTTTGATGTATCAACCGATATATAAAGTTTTCAAAGAATATCAATCCTTAGTAGGGGTTATGTATGCAAATCATAGGGCAGTTAATAAGGCTATATATTTACTATTTCAAATGAGTGACTTTGAAACACTTCTCACATTGTGTGGTATTATTCCAATGTTAGAAGAAATGAATACTTTGATCAAAATTGCACAAGAAATATTGATTTATATTATGGATTTCATCAAGGCAAGAAAACAAATTGGCTTACATATTGATATGATGTACGCATATGGTCAAAATTTTATGGATCCCATGTTTGAGAGTTGGAGGGAATTGACAAACGTGACTGATCCTCAAAACTTTTTTAAGTTAAATATAAATGATCATCTATGTATTAATGTCCACAGAAAGAAAATTTATTTATATTGTTTTGTTTAGCGAATGGATATAACTATAAATGAAGTTGAACAAATACCCATAACATATAATAGATTTTATGTAGTTGTAACAGATACAAAAATTAAACTGAAACAAATAGCAGAATCATTGACAAAAAAAATCAGAGACCGTTTTCAAAGAGATGAATTGTTTGAGGCTATGGATGTAGTTAATCTGATGTTTTAGGATCCTTATAATGAATACCAGAATATAAATGGTTTGTTTCTTAAATACATGGGCATCCTTTCTAGCCATTTCACTAAACATGTGGTAGTCAATGGTATTGAAATAAATGGCATTCTCAACAAAGATATTTTGACAAAGCAATCAAACTATTTTGGAACAACAATGTCTGCTCAAGTTTCACAATTCACTAATCATCATGAAATGGGTTCTATTTCACGTTTGTGAAAACAATTATATCCCAGTAGTAGCCTACAACATATTATGAGTGAATATTTTAGTTTATATGAATTATGTCAAATAATGATTTTAGACTCTATGGAGGATGAAAGGGTATTTAGTGCATTATCATATGCAAAATATAAATTTTGAAACAAGTTGGACAAAAAATTGGAAAATTATTTGAGAGTATATGTGTCGACCTATAAGGTTGAGAAATTTCCTTATGAAAGAGCTTTGTCATATTGGAAATATCTGGTAGAGAGAAGAGGTGTCATGAATACTCAGGATGATAAGAATAATGGTAACACTGATGACACTGTGATGACAAAAAAATTTAGTATGAGTGCAAAATATTATGCATAATCTGAAAAGAGTTTATTCCATATTCTAGTATTATGATGCAAATATGCTTTCATTTGATTGATTTCATGTGTTAAACTATCAGTTTTCAACAAAATATTAGGATTTGATTCATTTATTTGATTTGATTTCACATATTATGCCATAATTTTTCAACAAAATATTGAGATTTGATTATATTTTAAGACATGTTTTTATGTATTTTGGAACAGAATATTGATTATAGAATCATATATATTATTGATTTTCACATGTATTTTGATTTCACATATTATGCTATTACTTTTCAATAGAATATTGAGATTTTATTATATTTTGAGACATGATATTTTTATTTCAAATTCACATATTATGCTATCAGTTTTCAACAGAATATTGATTACAGATATTATTGATTTTCACATGTATTTTGATTTCATATATTATGCTATCAATTTTCAATAGAATATTAATTACAGATATTATTTATTTTCACATGTATTTTGAAAACCATGTATTAAAAACAATGTATGGTAAACCATGTATTGAATAAACCATGTATTGAAAACCATGTATTGAAAATAATGTATGACAAACCATGTATTGAATAAACCATGTATTGAAAACAATGTATGGCAAACCATGTATTGAAAATAATGTATGGAAAACCATGTATTGAAAACAATGTATGGCAAACTATGTATTGAAAATAATGCATGGAAAACCATGTATTGAACAAATCATGTATTAAAAATAATGTATGGCAAACCATGTATTGAATACCATGTATTGAAAACATTGTATGACAAACCATGTATTAAAAACCATATATTGAATAAACCATGTATGGAAAACCATGTATTGAATAAACCATGTATTGAAAACCATGTATTGAAAACCATGTATTGAAAACAATGTATGGTAAACCATGTATTGAATACCATGTATTGAATAAACCATGTATGGAAAACTAAATATTTGTGCTCCATTTCATTCATTTCAAATTATTTCATAAAAAACAAAAGAACATTTTATTGCATCCACATAATTCAAAATTTTTTATTCCATCCACACAACTGATCAAAATATCACATTATTGAAAACAAAAAATCAAAAACTAATATGAAATTTATGGAAATTGTCTCTATGATTCATTTAAAAAATATACGAGTTTGACAATTTAAAAAAAAATATGCAACATGTTTATTTTCACCACATTCCAGAATCCATAAACAAGAAAACAATTGTATGAAGGTGAAAACCATGCATCTAGATCATTGTAAGAATGTAACAATCTAATAAACAAAAATCAAGTAACCATTTGCACAAATAAAAGATATCCAAGAAAATGGAGTTGCCCTTTTATTAAAAATGATAAATCTCGGTTACAATAGCTCCCTCTTAGGGAGTCACTCAAATTGATACAATGTTTACAATAGTTGAGGTCCCTCAATAGGGAGAGATGCACTCAAAGGGTCTTCAATTCGATGCCAATTTTTGGGAGGGCTTACTAGATGCCTCCTTCTCCAATATTCGAAGGGAATTTTTTGAATGTGACTTATTCTCAAGTAGATATATTACCTGTGTGTAAGGAAAAAACAAGAAAAATTAAAAGCATATGAGGCCTCTCGAGATGAGGCTTATTCCAAAGATCTGCAAGAAATAGTATGAAATCATAAAGAAAGCATGAAAAAACATAAATGGAAGCAAAATATGTCTATTACAATGCTTATGAATCGTGAAAATATGATAAAATAGTAAATCTAAAGTAGGGTAAACTAATGATGCATAAAGGAAGGTAGGTCTACACTAGAAACTGAAGAAACTGCATCTCAAACCCTAGCTACTGTCGCTCAGGGTAGCTGATCTGCAAGCCGCTACTATCGTCGATGGTTGTATCTGCAAGCTGCTATCAAAGACAATGATCATGAACTATGATCTTTGCTCCTTGTATCAAGTTTTGCGACTCAAAAATCCTTGGTTGAATTGATGTTCAAGGTTTACTGGTGTGTCTAAATACAAATTTTCAAGTGAAATATCTCAGATCCATAGTATATTGAAGGCAAATGGATGATTTGCTTCTCAACCTTGTGAAGATCCGTTGTTGATGGCATGCTTGGTGATCTGCAATTAGGCAGCACTTCGACGCTCCTCATAGTACTATCAACCTATTGCTCAATGCGACAGGGTTTTTTGCATAAATTTGGGGATCATACTTGTTCCTATGAGAGTGCATAAGTAGGCCTCCCAAATTCCAAATCTTGGCTTCTTGGAGAAACCAAGACCTAAATTTGCATGAAATTGACCATTGGAGGGAAAGGTCTAGTTTCAAACTTGCATGGGAATGGCAGTTAGGAGGAAATATGGGAGATTCATGCCTAAAATTTCTTGAATCTAATGCAAGTTTAGTTACCATGCATGATTTGGACCCGCATTTCATAGCCAACTTTGTCTCAATGTTAGCTGTTGTCCACAACAAAAACTAGCTCGTAGTCGCTCTGAGCTTCAACGGCTGGGCTGGTAGTTGCTTTGGTCGATAGCGATTGCACCTAAATAGGTCAAAATTACCCCTAGTGAGTGGTTAGAACCACTACTAGCTCTTGGAAAGATCCAAGATCAGTCATATGGTTTGAAGAGGTGCCCATATGAGTAGTCTCCTAAACATGATGCATTTTAGGTGTCTACAGATACCTATTTTTGTGATGCATTATGGGAAACACATCACTGAGTAAAAAAATAGACCACCTAAAGCCATATTGTAGGGTGTATGATGATCATTGATTTGATCAACATTAGATACCTTAATCATGAGAAGGGCACAAATCTCTGAATCATTGCTTCCAATGATGTAGAAGGCTTAGTTTGCATAAGACTTTGAAGTCCACTAGAGTCTTGGGTCATATTGCTTAGCATTCGCAAAGGACCAAAAGCCAGATTTTCAAAGGTTTATATCAACATATTTGCTTTTATACCAAGAAATAGATTAAGCTTATGAAATTTTTTAGCAATGATTCGTACGATGAACGTGATTAACTTGATTAAGTTATCAATTGTTAATTTTGATTATGATTTTGTTATTATGACTACCCCCTCAAGCGACGAGTCGATGAGGAGAATACTAATGATAAAAGTGATGAGTTGCTTGACCAAGATGATTGATTTGGACAATTTAATATGATTGATTTTTTGTTATATAGTAGGTCCTATTGCAAGTATGATTTCAACCATTAATAGTAATTGTACATCTCTATCCCACAAAGTAGTCTGACTGCAATGGCCTTCTTAGGGAATCAAGATGATAGCAATTTCATTGAAGCTTATGTTGAATTACTCGATGATCTTCTTAAAACATCATGGAAGAAATGAAACAAACACCTCATTCCCATGGGGCAATTTGAACGCCATGGCCTTCTTTGAGATTGAAGTGAAGGATTGTAATTCAATGATGACTAGTTTGGCTCAAATGTCCTTATGGTGATTTACTCATCTTGCCAGATTGCATGGAGTACAATTCACTGCAACCACCAAGTGTGTAGGATAGGTATGAGGTGCATTTGAAATTTTGATTTAATATTTTTCTAGTTATTTTGCAATTTTTGATGATTTTGGACCATTAGATATGCTTAATTGTCCATTTTAAATCTTCCCATGGTGATAAATTGAGGGTATTAAGTGCTACTTCTCAGCCAATGTCAGTAGTAGCAGCCCAATTTTGTAAATTTCTAGCCGTTGTCAGCATAGGTGACCCAAACTTCCTGGCCGCTGTCGACATCAGCAGTCACGACAAAACTGAAAAATATAAAAATAAATTTAGGGTTTTAAATTCATTATTTTCTAGCTGTCAATTTGCAATAGTGAACTCTGAGAGATAAGTGATAAAGTGACCCAAGAAGACTGCTTACTTCCTAACACCATGGTGAAGCAAGGTGAGGCATCTATGAGCAGAGGAGTCAGAGCTTCACGGGTGTTTCTCCAAACCCTAAATTGTTTATTTAACTAGTAAAATGAACCAAACTAAGTAATCGATAAATTAACCTCATTAAACTCATTGGTAATGAATTGCACCCATAGCTAGGCTTAGAACTAGGCTAATTTAGGTGGGTCCTTCTTAGATTTCTATTTTTGTTAATTTTTTGGTTTTTTGGACGAGGGCAGATGTAGTTGGTGTTCTGCCTCACGGTTGCTATCGCTTAGGGTGGTCTCCAGAAGGGTCGTTGTCATTGAGCATGACTAGTTTGAATCCCCAATGGTCAAAAATTTAACTATTGGTGGCTAGCCGCTATCGGCATCGACGAATGCTATGGCAGCCGCTGTAAGCGTAAGCGACCTAGAAATATTAGAATATTTTTTTTAATTTTAACTAAGTTTAATTAATTTTTTTTTAATTTTCAAGTGCAAATTTTGATTGTTTTGCATGTTTTGGTGCATTTTATTATTGTGTTTGTACCCTTGCTTTATTATGGATTATTGTTACACCATTTTTGGATTTATTGTGCTTTTTAGTGTAAGTGCATATGATTAGGCATTTATTTTGGCACATTTAGATCTTATCTGCATGGGCATGAAAGCCTGATTTACTCATAGTACTACTGCCACACATGACACATGTAGATTGGGCATGGTTCAATGCTTGGGACCTGATGTATGTTTCTAGATTTATGACTATGATGTAGAACCAAGCTTACATCACTACATTGGACCATAGATGGGACTGTTAAACTAACACCTTCCATATCCCGATTAGCGAGATGACCATCACTCCTGAGGATGTCTACAAGATCTTTAGGATTCCATTCGATGGATGGGCCATCATATCATCCCATACTAGAAACAGGCCAGTGATTTTTGATAGAGTCTTTGGCACCCAAGCACATAAATCTTTGGGAGACATACATCATGGAGGAGTTCATGTCATCCATTGGTATAATGCTCAGGTATTCTCACGGTGCTAGGCCATGTTGATGCAAGTTATCTATAACATGCTTCTCCCTAACACATCAGGAGTGAGGTTCCCTTGGAACCTCTTAGCGATGGTGCAAGACATTTGGATAGCGTCGAGCCCATAATTATGGCTTGGGGAAGTGCACTATTAGCACAAATATATGATGATCTATATCAAATTCAATGGTGGGACTGGGCTGGAGTTGCTTGTAGCTTGCTCCTACAAATCTGGGAGTGATAGCATATCAAGATAGATTGCCCAGTTGGATTACTCTAAGATATTACTGCTATAGCTATGAGGGCACAATTTTATGGGTCCAGGTGGCCACAAGATGTAGAGGAGTGACAGAGTCATTGCCACGTAGGGGATTTAGCCCACTATGCAGGTTCTCTGATTGAGCTACAAGATCAGGACATCATCTAGAGGCCCTATGTGGATTGTACTACTTGGTAGGAGGTAGACCGATACTTGGCATGGATGAGGTACTATCAATGGATTATCGATTACAAGATAGGAGTGAGGGAGTTCTTCCAATTCTCATAGGTTACCAAGAAATTCGATATTCGACAAGATATCCCATTGAATCCAATCTTGTATTGGTGCATCCAAGCAGAGAGATATCTTAGTTTCCCATATTGAAACTCTTGCAAAGGAGGAAAATCATCCTGTAGTTGATGCTGATGTAGCAGATGCCATAACTACAGAGGCGTACACCCAGTGGTGGGTGACACGACTATGGTAGAGCAGTGGAAGCCTAGGGTAATCCAATGATGAGGCACATAAGGAGGATATTGATGCATGATGGGTGCAACCTAGGACATAGGAGTAGGGTCAAGGTGCAGAGGAGCAGCTAGCACTAGAGAAGGAGGAGGAGGTAGCTCTAGAGGAGCAGGAGTCTCATCTTTGAACTCAGCTACACAACATCGAGACTGAGCTTTAGATGACTCAATAATAGATCCTAGAGCAGGAAAATTCTCTCGCTATAGCACATAACCAGTTGGTTGTAGGGCAGGACACATGGTAAGGATATGAGGAGGAGATGACCTCTCTATAGACCTGACTTGATTCAGTTTTGACCATGATAGAGCAACTCACTACAAATAGAGATGCTATGTGATCACAGGTTACTCCAACCACTCTAACTACTCAAGGATCGATAGGTTTAGACCTAGGAGCAGATATTAGGTGCCTATAGGGGCTCTTAGAGAATTGTTAGTCCCAAATGTTGATAGATATTGGGTACATTACCACTATGTAGCTTTAGATCAAGATGCTAGGTGACACTCCTTGAGAGAGGTCTATAATAGAGGTCTCACACCAGAGCAGACAGAGTGAGTCAGGGCAGTCCTTAGTTTGGCCCAACTATAGAATAGAGTCCCAGATAGAGAGGATAGTGGGTACTAGATCTAGGCCACCTCATAGAGAGGGTGGAGAGGGTGGAGGTGACACTAGTGGTGCAGGCCACTCATGATCATGCTTGAGCACATTGTATCATTTTTGAGTGTAAGGTCAGATGACCTACACTATTGTAGCCTACGGGTATTTTTGATATACCTCTATGTACTTATGACAGACACATATATATGATATTATCATTTGAGACTCATTATGTGTATTATGTGTTGATGTTTATGAGATGCACATGTATGCAATGTTGATATGATTTTATTACTGCTATATGATGTGATGTTTTGATGACATGCATCAGCTAGATGATTTATATATGATTAGATCTATGATATAGATGTTTAGATGGACTACTTATGATGTATGCATATATGGATGCAATGAATTGTGTTAAATATATGTTTCTTTTGATTTAATGGTTTGCATCTAATTTATGTTGTTATGATATGTTAAATGCAATGTGTGTAATGCATTATTTATATGATGATGATCTAATGTAAATGAACTTGTATGCTTTAATCACTTAAAACATAAGGAATAAATATGATATGAGTTTAACAATCTAATTGACAACACCATATAAAGAATCCTTTTACCATCCATATATGAAATGAAAGTAGTATGATATGTAATGATTTATGAGATTAGATTTTTTGTTGCTATTTGGAAATTTTTGAGGTTTTCCATGAGACTCAAACACCCTAGTTAATTAATAAAAAGTTGTATAATGACCATACAAGACTCTTGAAAGATAAATTTTTTGTTATGATGACCAAGATATTCATTATCCCTATGTGTGTGAATGAATATATTAGAGATACATAAGCCTACACCAATTTTAGGTGGGATTCATTCAGCCCATTTTTGTATTAGGGATCACCAAATGCTCATCATGATCCTAAGTTGGACTCAGTTGGATTAGACCATTAGGCGATACAGGACACCTAAAGCTAGCTATTTTTACAAATTGCTTAGAACTACCCCAATGCCAGGAAAAATTCATTCAACCCATTGTTGTATTGGGGATCACTCAATGGTTTAGGGAGATTGACCATTCCAGGGAGTCAAGCTCTTCACCCCTTTATTTTTTTCACATTTATTTGGGATACTAGCTCATGCTTAGTGATGAAAATCACTATTTATTTGATTTATTGAGTAAGGGATTTATGTAGTGATGATAATCACTATTTATTTTGCTTTGTTTTATATGAAAGCAAGGGATTTCTTTGGGTAGGGAGGAACTTGTCCTTTTTTCAATGATCAAAATCCTAGACCATGTGCATCACAAGATGAGCAAGTAAAACCCTTTCACTTAGGATACCTAGTACCACGGTGTAGTGTTCATATTTCCCTTGTTATAACTATGATTTTAGTGTTTTTATTAGTGATAGGATTTTGATATATATTGGGTACTATCAAAGCTAGACCTCATATTATACCAGTGAAGATATATTTCTACAAAATATGATAAAATAACTAGGTATGGTTGAATGACCATAAAAACCTAGTATATTTATTATAGCAACAGGAAGGGGTTGTGTTGAAAAACATAGTTACTCACATGGGTTATGTATGAATGAGGATTTGAAGATGCGTTATTGGAATACAAACATGGTGTCATTTACAATATTTAAAACAAAGTCTATCCTAATATGAAGGCAATGGATGCAATCTTCCTAATGCAATGTAATTACATGAATGTAAATGCAAAATGTAAGATGCACCATCATGAGCTTGTGAAATTGCCCAAGTTGATTATTGGGACTCAAGACAATGAAGGAGGACTCCATCGTAGCTTTTACGATACAATATATCTCCTAGCAAGATATATATTATCGCTTTTTGTTTGAATGCTTATTTTACAACATTCAACAATCCCTACAGAATGATTCCAAGCTTAAGGAAATCTTGTAATTGGCATAGCCAATCATGATAAGCTACAACCTCAATAGACAATATGACTTGTTCTCTATGGATTTGATGTGCACAAATACAAATTGATAAATAACATTATGGTGAATGATGGTACCATTCCTTGTAGGACCCTGTGAGATCAAATATCCCCAAGGCGCATTCTTTAGAAAGTCTCTGGATCTATAGAACCACTCATGGTTTGGTTCTATATGAATCATGTTGACTGATTCTTTGTTTTCAAAAGCCTCACACTGTATCACTGATTGTGATAGAGTCTTCACATGAATGGTAGTGAAATCAGCAAATAGATTCTAAGGGATCAAGGATCCCAAATATTTGATAGTGTCTGCAAATATATTGGATGTGTGAGGGATTGCCTTGATGTCATACCATTATAGTTGGCATAGATAAGTGTCAAAAATATCTTTGTAAGCTTTTGGGATTGGACATCTACATTGAAATATTCTCTTAACTTGGTTAACAATGAGAAGGGAATCACCAAATATATTTAGCTATTTAATCTTCATAGTGATTGTTGTTTGGAGACCCAAGATTAGGGCCTCGTATTTAGCATTGTTATTTGTGCAAGGGAAGTCTAGCTTAAATTACAAGGGCATTGGAGCATCTTGCGACATGAAAAATACAATCCCTACACCACCCCATTTCTCACACTTCAAACCATCGAAGAACAAAGTCATGTCAACTTTATTATCAGGTTCTTCTGGTTTGGGTGCTTCTGATAATGCAAAGACTGCCTCATCAAGAATTTATGTGATGAGAGACCTATTATCCTGAACATGCACCTCTACTAGTTGATCAATTATGACTTATTCCTTGATGGACTTTTAGCTTATGAATTCCAAATCAAATTCTGTTAGTAGCATGATCCACTTTGCAGTACGTGTATTATGATATGTCTTGCTCATCAAATACTTCAAAGGATTTTATTTTGATATCACATTATGGCTCAGCATGTAGTGGCACAAATTCTTATTCACAAATACCATAGCTAAGGATAACTTATCTATGTATGCGTACCCTAGCTGGTAACTCACCAAGGTACGACTAATATAGTATATTGCTTGTTCTTTGTCTTGCACGTTCTTTTGAGCCAACATGGTACCCAAAGCAAAATTGGTAGCAGATATATAAAGCAAAAATGGTGGCCTTGGTGGAGCTAGTACTAGTTGTATTGCCAGGCATTTCTTGATCTCAGCAAAGGCTTACTGACATTCTTTGTCCCAGTGGAATAGGACCCCCTTGTGTAGCAGTCGATTCATGGGTTGATATTTGTTCGATAGTTGTGTGATGAAATACTTTATGAATGCTACTTTGCCCTATAGGCTTCTCACCTCTTTGATGCTAGTGGACGGGGTCATTTCTAGGATAGCCTTTACCTTTGTTGGGTCAACTTCGATCCCTCATTTAGAAATTATGAATCCCAAGAGTTTTCCTAAAGTTACACCAAAGATGCATTTCTTGGGATTCAACCTAACATTGTGCTCTATCAGGTGATCAAATATCTATTCTCAGGACCTTGGCATGCTCTTCACGTAGTAATGACTTGGATAGTAAGTCATCGATATAATATTCTAAGATCGTATACATGTAGTCATGTAAAATATATGTCATGGCCCACTGATATGTGGCACCAACATTTTTAAGACCAAATGGCATTACTTTGTAACAAAATGTCTCCCATGGAGTGGTGAACGTAATTTTGTGCTGGTCTTTAGGTTTAATCTGAATCTTATTGTAACTAGAAAATCCATCCATGAGGGAGAGCATCTCATTACCCACAATTGCATCTACAAAAGCATCTATGTTGGGAAATGGGAATGAATCCTTCGGTCTTGCCTTATTGAGATCTCTGAAATCTATGTAAATATGGATCCTTCCATAAAGTTTTCCTATAGGTACCATGTTTGATACCCATTCCATATAGTCAATGGGGGTAATAATGACTACATAAAATAGCTTATGCAACTCATTATTTACCATAAAGGTGATGGTTGGAAACATCTTCTTGAGTTTCTGCTTGATCAAATTTTTTGTGGGATCTAACGAAAGGTTGTGGACAACCAATTACAGATCTAAACCTGACATATCCTTATAGGTACAAGCAAAGATATTAGGTATCTCTTTAAATAGAGGTATGATGGTGGCCTATTTTTTTTGAGATAAGATTTATCTAAACTTAACTTTATTTGGATCAGAAGGATCATCACTGATGTCCACTTCAAAAATTTTCTCTATTGACATGTGTGATCCTTCCTCAAGCTGGTGAGAATTGGGGATCAAGTGGATGTCATCTACTAGGTTTAAAGGTTCAACTAAATTAGGGTTGAAACCAGCATGATAAACATCACGTGAGAAGCTTGGTGTAAAATGAAATGGTTGAAACATTTCTTTGTTGGGGAAGAAATATTCAGGCTCTAAGGGTGAATCAGCATGATCCCAATCAATAGCATCTAAGTTAAGAAATTATGGTTTAGAAGGATCGACTGGGTTGTGGAGTGGAGTGGTCAAATCAATGAATATCATGTTGATGGATAGGATGGAATCTCTAGGACCATGTGGGTGTAACTCTGCATTGTTTATTTACCTTCCATACCCAATATGCTCTAAGGGTATGGGGATCACAGGATCTGGTCTATGGAAATATGGGAAGATGGGATCATTTGGCTGAAGTAGCTCTCTAAATGCAGGAGGATCGAGGAACACCCTATGATAAGTTTCATATAGATTAGCAGGTCTGATCAGGATGCGAGGGTCAGGATATAATGTGTAATATAATTATTCCATGTCAACTGGCTCTGTGAGATGACATAAGTATCGAGGCCCAAGGTAGGCCATCTCAATTGAATATTCTGACTCATAGTCACTATCATCTATGATGTATCCACTCTCCATATTTATTGGCTCTATGAGGTGATGCAAATGTCAAGTCCCAAGGTAGGCCAATTCAATTTCATCCTAATAATCACTGTTATCTATGATGTAGCCATTTTCCACATTTATTGGCTCTATGAGGTGATGTAAATGCCAAGGCCCAAGGTAGGCCATCTCAGTTGAATCTTCTAACTCATCATTTTTAGGGGCATACTTGTTATCATCTCCTTCTGAATTATGTTCAGGCTCGTCATTTTTAGACCTAGCATCCAACTCAAATTTCTCATCTAGGGCAGACCTAGTCGATATCATCTCAGTATCATTTTTCCATTCATCATTTCCAATATTTTAGCTTGTCTAGGACCCTCATAACCTAGTATAGACATATCAACAAGTAACTGGTATTACAAATGGAATGGAGTTTGATGTCCCTACTCATACAGACCTAAACCACAACCATGCCAATGGTAGTGTTCAAAGTATCTCAAAGCAAACTCAGGATTGGACAATTAATGAATATTTGTTGTGAATAGCTCAATCCCATCCTCTTCAATGTCTGAAGCATAATGAACACAATCCAACCCAGCATAAATGAAATTTGTCTAGTTAGGAGGGATCCCCAATTGTACCATTATCCCTATGGGTAGGTTTGGGACTCTTGGTCATCCCATGTCTTGTGTAGACTCAATAATTGGAGTGAAAGTAACATTATGCACAAGATATTTACCTAGTCTTGTATTAGCTAGGTGAACTATTATCTACGGTGCAGATGACGTTGATGATGATGCAGGTGAGGCAGGTTGAGGCATCTCCTCAAATATGTCTTGAGAATATTCCTCCTCTATGTGATTTAGAATTTCCACTATTTTTATGGTTGGGACTTCCTTAGGTCTTTCCTCCACCAAGGGTTCTTTTAGTTTGGAGATTATTTTGCCTTAGATGTTGTTGGTTTCTCAGAAGTGCCAGTAGCTTTAGAAGCTGAAGGTGGCATCGATGTGGATGCGTCATATCGCAATGATTTATATTTGCTTCTTGGTTGTGTGGTAGGGGATGATGACCTAATGTATAGGTGCATGGAAGAAAGGAAAAAAATATCTCGATAAGTCAACCTGATGAACATACTTGAATGGCTCTTTATTTGATGGTACCACATGTACCTATCCATCATGCACATATTTAATACATTAATTCAAGATCGAGGGAACACATGACATATCCCTTATCTAGGGATGCCCTATGAGGATAATATACTGCATGGCCCCCTCCAATACATGACACATCATAGGGATGGTCTTATGCCCCACCTGCACATGTAGGATTATTGTACCCACTGTGGAGCATAGTGTATCATTGAAGGCTCTCAATGTGTAGGAGGTAGGGATGATGTTTGACCTAGGGATATTCAAGTACCCTATAGAATTGGTTGTTATTATGTTAATCAACAATATTGTGTCAATTAAAACCCACTTGAAAGGTATGTCATTGATACACGTGATGATGTACAGAGGTAGGTCTACTACAGTAGTAGGGACTACCTTTATTTCATGATTGTAAAACAAATCATGGGCTCTTAACACTATTGTACTTGCCCCACAAAGTTTGTAAATGTTTTAGGATTTTGGGGCTGTAGCTCAATTGATTTCAAGATTTCTATTAGGGTCTCCCTGTGTTTGGGAGACTGTTGAATGAGCTCATATATCGATAACTTAGTTGACATTGTTTGGATACTCTGCATAAGTTTGTTTTGAATAGTTATCACAGCTGACACTAGAAGACCTGGAAGAGTATATTTTTATTGGCCTCTATTGAGGTGCAGCTAGGATATGAATAGGAGCCACTGGAGGCTCTGGTTGGTTGTATCACCGGTTTATTGTAACCATGTTGACTATGTCGACCATTCCAATGAATCCCTAGGTGGGAGGTTCAACTTGGATTTGATTTACTTGAGCACCTTGATTTCTAGGGGCTTCATGATTTGGAAAAAAGTTTCTAAATATGCCCATATCTATGTTGTCAGGTGCTAGTGGATTATCAATTTTTAGCTCCTTCTCGATCATATTTTATACAATGTTTTTGAAATCGATGCACACTTTGATATCATGCCCCTATTGTCTATGGTATGGGTAATAATGATCATCCATATATCCCTTGGGCTTGGGATAGTTAGGATCAATAATTTATACCTTAGGTAGTCTAAGTCTCAGTGCTTTGCTCAGTTGATTTAATATCGATGTCATCGATTCTGATAAAGGTGTGAAGTAGCGAGGCGGCCAACGTTGCCTATTTTGTCCTTGGTTGTTATTTTGGTTGTAGTTGGCTAGGGGGGTTGAGCTTGGTAATTCTATGGTTGTTGGCTATTTCCTCCTTTTGGTGCATTTAGTACAACCTGATTTATTGGATCAAGCTTGGACTATTGTTGTTGATTTTGGTTGTTGTAGTTGTTGTTACAATATTTATTGTTGCAGAGCTTAAGATCTCCTTCTTCAAATTTGATATCCTTTATCAACTTAGCTTGTGCCAAGGCTTCCTCGAATGTTTTGTATTGTTGTAGCTACAAGAGCAACGAGATGTGCTTAGTGCAACTCTTAGTGAACATTCAGGTGAGCTCAGTAGTGGAAACAAAAAAATGTAGTTTTGCCATTATTTTTTTCCATATATTCCCATATTCCATGATCGACTCGTCATCGTATTACTTTATATTAGCCAAGTCGAACAAGTTTATTTTCTTATTTATGCCAAAAGAAAAGTGTTCAAGAAATTGTTTCACCAGCTACTCAAAAATGATGATGCTATGTTTGGGTAGTTGATTAAACCACTCATTTGTTGTGCCTAATAATGTCATGATAAACATTATTAACATCAGGGCATCATTATGTTGGAGATGAAAGTATGCGTTCATGAAATTGGTCACATTCTCTTGCACGTCTTCCTCTCCATTGAATTTATCTAACCTAGACATCTCAAAGTGTCTAGGATAAGCAGGACTTGGTACCTAAGGACACACATATTTATTATGTATCTTGCTTAGGGTTGGCTTCTACCCAACTGTGTCTTGTTTCTCGAGAGACTTGATTCTCTCAATGAGTATCTTGTATGCCTTTGAAGAGATTATCTCTTGTTCCTGAAGGTTTACTCGGGGTGGTCAGGGAGGTAACTCTGCATTTGCCCACTTTGGGCATCTATATTCATATCCCATGACTATGGATGAGGGTTTAGGATACGTTTTTTCCTAATCCTCCATTTCCACTTGTTCTTATTCATGCTCTACCTGTTCTAGCTCTAAGCATTGCTGGTGTTTTGAAGCATGCTATGATGTGTGGTGAGTGTGTTCATATAATTATTTAGTATGTCTCGTTTTGATAAACGACATGTCTATTGGATTGGTAATACTCGCTACCCATGTGTAGATTGGCTCGAGTCAGCCTATTTGCTTGTTCCTCATGCTCTATTTTCTCTAGGGTAAGTTGCTCTCTTAAGAACTACTTATTTAGGTAAAAATGCCTTTTATTTTATGCCCACACTTCCTCTTGTTCGAGGATGTCTAGGCGCTCTTGTTATGCACGCAATGCCTCCCTCTTATCTTGGAGTAATTTTTCTTAATATTGCGCATCTTCATACAACCTACGCACGCGATCATATTGATCCACCACTGAAGGTCTATGACTATGTAACTTCATACAAGGAGTCCTTATGGAGAGGTCCTTTGGAGGATCTCCTACTATGATTTTACCTCTGTCTATCAGGGTAACATGGTCAGTGTACAATGACCTATGTTCAGTATCCCCATGATCAAAATTAGTGTGCATGCTATAGGGTTGTTTTGAAGCTTCCCCCTACTCATTAGTGTACCTCATTATTTTTTGGATACGTGAAATCTCAAAAATAGAATGAAACGTAGCATTGCTTCTTCTATTTGGTCTCAGGAAAACCCCATCCAACTCGTCAAGCTATATGGATTTCCATGATTGATCTCATGGAGTTCCATTGGCACCAATGAGATTGAGATCTATTGCTATCCTACCACATTTAGAGTGGCTAGGAGTTATGGCGGGTCTGCGATTGGATGCAAACCTTATGTTTTACCCCTCAGTGGGCTGATCTTGCCTGTCTATCATATAAGGATTGGGGCTTTCAAGCTCCCTCATGTCTATCTGAGTACCCCCACGGGTTGAGTTACCCTCCCCGAGGCTCGCTAAACTTCATTCAATGATATTCTATGTGAGCAATTCAACATCATTCTTGTTGTGATTGTGGTTGGGTGGAGCAGTAGTTACCGCCTCGATGTTGGATCAAGGGCGGTTGCTCCGCATGAAGACCATGACAAAGTAAAATTATATTTTGTATAAATTTTAAGACACGTAATCAAAGTAGACAAAATATTTATATTTTTTAAATGTTCTTGGTGTTCCTAAAACTTGGTTTGTGTGTTTAATATTTTTTGAAAACTTTAACTATTTCTCATCGTGTTTAGAAATCTATTGATGAAATGCTTGTATAATTGAATGGTTTTCACTTGTATGCTCGTAGCTCGAAAAACAACAATGAAAGTCATGGTCACATAAACCCACCAAAGTGTGGAGATGAAGCCCACACCTAGTCAAGGAGCACAAGTCATGTCGATCCTCACCCAACACACCATGCATAGTGATACACCCCTCCGAAGAGGAATGTGTGCTATTTTGCATGGATAGGATGGTTCTTGAAGTCAGTATTGGCCAATATGTTGGTTTTATAGGATTTGAGCCAATGGATGGAGATGAAACCCATTGTTGTTGAACTCTATTAGTGGTTGGGTGTGAATTCCAACTCACTAATATTTAAATGTGACATGGTGTGTGATTGTAATTTTTAAATTTGCATAAAAAATAAATGCATCATGAAGCACTCGAATGATTCTCCTATATGCTTAAAAAGAACATTTTACTTTAAGAAAATGCACGTCTAAAGAACTACATGATGTTCATAGAATGCAAGATTACTTATGAATAAATGGCCTCTAATTGGGCCTCAAGCATGCAAACTCTACATACAATCTAGACCGCTGGAGACTAGGGTGGATTGCAATCAAAATTTTGTTGTTCCTAGAAATGGCTAGTAGAAAACCTAAGAGAATTTAATCATTTTACCTTAAAATTTCTCTATGTTTTCTAATGAAGAAAAATTCATCTACTGTATTTGGGAGATAAAACATAGACAGAGAAGCAAAATTTGTAGAGAATATCGACCAAGTTGGAATTCAAATCTACTGAAGATCAAGTTGTATGTTGTTGCATGTTTTCTACTGACTACTATCACTCAGGGTAGCTCTGACTAGCTACTATATTCAAAAGTGGTTGAGCTTTGCTAGCCACTATTAATCAGAGTGACTGTACCTATATAGAGAAAACATACAAAATGTTAGCAAATCAACTTAAAAATCGGGTGTCCCCATCGTGATTGCCATCTGTACGAAGGTGAAAACCATGCATCTAGAGCATTGCAAGCATGTAAAAATATAATAAACATAAATCAAGTAACAATTTGCACAAATAAAATATGTCCAAGAAAATGGGGTTGCCATTTTATTAAAAATGATAAATCTCGGTTACAATAGCTCCCTCTTAGGGAGTCATCCAAATTGATACAATGTTTACAACAGTTGAGACCTCTCAACAGGGAGAGATACACTCAAAGAGTCTTCACTTCAATGCCAATTTGCAAGAGGGCTTACTATATGCCTCCTTCTCCTATGTTCGGAGGGAATGTTTTGAATGTGGCTTATTCTTGAATAGATCTATTACCTGCATACAAGGAAACAACAAGAAATATTAAAAGCATATGAGGCCTCTCGAGATGAGGCTTATTCCACAGATCTACAAGAAATAGTATGAAAGCATAAAAAAACATGAAAAATCATAAATGGAAGCAAAATATATCTATTACAATACTTATGAACCATGAAAATATGATAAAGTAGTAAATCTAAACTAGGGTAAACTAATGATGCATAAAGAAAGGTAGGTCTACATGAGAAATTGAAGAAACCACATCTCAAACCCTAGTCACTATCACTTAGGGTGGTTGGGCTACTAGCCATTGTTGTCATTGGTAGTTGTGCCTGTAGGTCACTATCAAAGATAGTGGTTGTAAACTATGATCTTGGCTCCTCGTATCAAGTTCTATGACTCAAAAATCCTTAGTTGAATTGATTTTCAAGGTTTTTTGGTGTGTTTGAACACAGATTTGTGAGTGAAATCTCTTGGATCTGTAGTAGATTGAAGGTAAATGAATTATTTTCTTCTTAACCTTGTAGAAGCTCCCTTGTTGATGGTATGCTTGGCGATCTACAATCAAGCAATACTTTGACACTCCTCACAAGGTTTTCAATCTATTGCTCAATGTGATAGGGCTTCACTACGTGAAGTTGAGGATCATACTTGTTCGTAGGAGAGTACATATGTAGGCCTACCAAATTCAAAATCTTGGCTTCTTAAATAATCTAAGATCTATATTTGCATGAAACTGGTCGTTGGGGAAAGGCCTAGTTCTAGACTTACATGGGAGTGGTAGTTAGGAGGACCTCTAGGAGATTTACACCCAAAACCAAATGCAAGTTCAATTACCATGCGTGATTCAGGCCCACATTTCATGATTGAATTTATCTCACTGCTAGTTGTTGTCCACAACAATGGCTAGCTCATAGCACTTTAAGATTTAGCAGCTAGGCTGGTAGCCATCTCTCTAGTCAATAACGACTATGCCTGAATAGGTCAGAACTACCCCTAGTGAGTGGTTAGACCCACTGCTAGCTCTTGGAAAGGTCCAAGATCAGTCATATGGTCTACAAATATGCCCATATGAGTAGTCTCCTAAACATAATGTATTTTATATATCCACAACAATAGTTCTACTTTTCTTCCTATAAAGTGCCTAAAGTTTCAGCTACATCTACCTCAATATCCTTTGCTTCTAATGCATGAGCCCTTACCAAAATTTTTAGCTGTATTGTTTATCCCTAATAGCAATAAACCTTCTTCCTTTGTGGGATCTTCTCTAAACGGTGCATTTAGCTCTTTCTCATTTTATTTTACTACAACCTCCACATCCAAGCCCTTATCTTTGATAAACTTCTTTAGCCAATTGTTTTCTTGAACAATGTATTGTAGTCTCTTCTTCACTTCAATAATATTATTCACATTGATTTTTGTTGTCCTGATCAACATTTTCATGGTTGTCACATGTTGATTTAACTGTTGATAATTAGACTACAAAATACAAGAGAAAAAGATTAATATTTCTTAAAAAATATATATTAAAGAAAAAAAATGATTTTCATATATATGTAAAATTTATATTTGTTGTAAGTCTTGCAGTTTTTGCTACTGCTACTTTCTTCTTATCTAGTTCCCATTCATTGAAATATGCTTTGGCCTTGAAATTCATGTTCTCTAATCGGTCCAGCATAATGGCCCAAACTTCATCATTGTTTGTAGAATCGGCCTTCACGGTGCCAGATTCAGCTTTAAGTAACAAAGCATCGAGCTTTTGTGGCTCATTCTCTACCTTTGAAAACAAATCATTTCTATATGCAAAGTTCTTGTATCGACCATTTATTGCTTTTATTACAACCTTGTCTTGATATTCCCATTCTCTTAATGTATCAATATATACAAGAAGATTATTCATAACAGTAGCCTTACATCTGTTTTCTAATAAAATATTTTATGAAAAGTTTACTTTATCATCATTGCTCGGATGATGATGGGTGTCGAATTGCTGGTGGGGGGAAGAGGAAACAATGATATCTACTTCAACATTCTCCTCTACTTCATCATCGATCCCTAGACCATGAAGCAAATCACTTGTCTTTAGTGGGAAATTCAAATTATTCATATCTTGATACATAAAATTATCATCGAGATTTGTAGCATAAGAGGGCATCTAAGACACGCTTTCTACATTTGATAAATTATCAAGTATTAAAATTGGGAACAACATCCTTGAAATAAGATATTGAGACACAGTCTAAGTGTGTGTCTAAAACTGACTGCTGGTTCCCGAATGTGGTGGTGTGAGGAACTATTTCCCACGCATGCGAGATTGGTTCCTCACTGGTGGTGCGTGCAGTAAAGTTTTTCAGACTTGCTTTGGATGAATTTGATGTTGATGGACTTGTTGTAGGTGTACTGGCTGCTTTTCCTATTGTGCACCCAGTGGAGATATATATTTTCTGAGTCATTTGAATCTAGTTGGTCCCTCTGCAAAATTTCACATAAAAAATATAAAATAAAACTAGTGTTAAAAATAATACCATTAAAATAGATCAATTTTAACTAAACATACCTAACTCAAACTCTACAGTCATTGCCATTGATGATGCAAGTATTTTCCCTTGCTCTAAAAATAGTTAAAATATTTTCTCAAACTAAATATAATTTTATATTGTTAAAATACATTATTTAAAATAGTACTTTTGAAAAATAAGTTTACCTTGTGAGTTGGACATTACGTCTTCAATATCGACTACAATAGATTCATGTCCAAAAGTAAGAGGAGTCGTACATGTATGTTGTCTATCGAGAGACCTCCTACATTTACGAGCAGGAGTTACTGGAGATGATTACAACTACATGTCAGAATTGGTAGACACTTCTTGAATCTTAATGGCGATATCCCTTTTACTAGACGAGTGAGCTACTCTTCTATGTTTTCAAAAGAAAATTAGATAATAACAAGATTGATTGAAAAAAAGAAAAGAGAGACTATTCAAATAAATAATTTTACCTATATTTCATTCTCATTTATGCCAATAGCAAACAAATTTGGGTGCAATACAGTTGAAGGATTTTTTGTTGAATATTGTAGATTGCTTCATGAAAAAGACAAAGAATAAAGTTGCTAGAGGTTACTATATATGCAAATTGAGTTTTTTGCATAGTAAGAAGGTCATGTTTTAGGTGGTTTGAAATGTGAGTGGACCAATCATGTCTGCCTCTGTCAATACATCGAATCAATAATGATAATGCCCAAAATGAAACTTTTGTAGGTTGGCCCTACTAAATAAGCCTTCCCAATAAAAATTCAATGCAGACATAAAGAAATTTGTCTGCAATGTTGGAAATGTGCAAAAACCTTTTGATTTAGAATAATTAACTAAAAATAGAGAGAACATTATTAGAGAATGGAAACTATAATACATCAAAATTAAGGATAAATAAAAACAAAATTTTAAAAATTTACCTTTCAAATGGTTTGGATTCACAGTATATTTGGATGCCAGCATTGATTTTTATCTTCAATCAATGTGTACTCGTTGTTAACAAGGAGACCATCCAAAAATGGCAACCCTGTTAGTCATTGCACATCCAAGGGGTTCACAGTAAAAAAAATATCCTTGTTATCAACTCTAACATGTACAATGGACACATCATGGTCATAACAACTAACTATCCATTACATCAAGGAGACATTGACGTCCAACTATGACATCTTCATGACTCCAACAACTTCAAATATGTAAAGCCAATTGGAATATCTCCTATGAGTGCTAAAAATGTTCTTTTTGTTCAGGAAATAGTAGCTCATGAATGATACCTTGAAAGGTAGAGGAGAGAAAGTGCTAGCCATTTCTGATCACCCTCTGTAAAAGCTTTGAAAACCCTCTTAAAACACTCTGAAAATGTTGGGAAAACACTACAAAAGCCCTCTGAAAAATCTTAAAAAATACTCTGAAAATGCTCAAAAAAAGCTCTAAAAATGCTCTAAAAATGTTCAGAAAACCATCTAAAAAAGCTCTGAAACTACTGTATAAAATTCTCTAAAAATGCTGGAAAATGCTTTGAAATTTCTTTGGAATTCGCTATGCAAAAGGTGAAAAATGACCTTGTTATTCTATTTATAGAAGTCTACATGGCTGAAGTCGATGGATGCATAACATGTGGTAGAGGAGAGGACATGTGGCATAATTTTATTTATGATCTTTGGTGGACGCCTTCTTCTAGTTGCCTTGTGATAGTCACCTTGTGACAATCGCCATGTGACAGTCGCCTTGTGACAGTCAACTTGTGATAGTTGACATGTGATAGTCACCATGTGACAGTCGCCTTATAACAGTCGCCATGTGACAGTTGCCTTGTGACAGTCACCTTGTGATAGTCACCCTGTGATAGTTGCCTTGTGAAAGTCACCTTATGACAGTCGCCTTATGACAATCACTTTTATTATTCGCCTTGTGATAGTCTCTTCTATTAGTCGCCTTGTGATAGTCACTTATATCAATTACCATTTTAAAATTTGAAAATTTTGGTGCACAATTTTCAAAAAATCACCATTATTTGATAATTGTTTTGCAAAATTTTGAAAAATTTGCCCTTACGTTTATACACCTTACGACTAGATTTGTCCTGATTTTATAAATATATTTTAGGGCCGATCCCTTATGCATAACCCTACCACTTGTAAATCAAAATGATATCTCAATAAAGTGTGTGATGTGAACTTAGATGATATCCCAAACACATAAAATTTAGGAACATGGACTATAATAGAGTTTGCAATGAGGTCAACCTAGCTCTTATGAGCATAATTGTGTAAAGATAATCAACAGTTCAAGAATATCTACCATCAAAATAGTGGAAGAATGAATACCAAGAATTGATGAAGAACAATACATGGCAACTTGTTTATCTTCCACCTAGAATGAAATCTATTATTGTAAATTAGTATTCAAGATCAAACAAAAATTTTATGACAATGTTGATAAGTATAAGAAAAAATATTTTTATAAAGGGCTATGCACAAAAGGAAGGAATTGATTATAATGAGACCCTTGTGACAATAACAAATATCAAAACCATCTAGATGGTATCTATAATAGCAACTTAATTTTGGTGGAAGTTCCATTAGATGGATGTAAAGAGTGCAATTTTTATTGGTTACCTCATTGAAGAAGTGTGTTTGATGTAGCTAGAGGGATTTGCCATACCTAGTCAGGCGAGGAAGATGTGTAAGATCATAAAGTCTCTCTATGGGATGAAGTAAGCTCCTAGAGGTTGGTATGTGAATATTGATGAGAATCTTATGTGACATGGATTTTTCATAGTCGTCCTAACCTAAAACTATACTTCAAATGACAAGAAAAAATATTGTAATTATAATTATGTACATGTCAATGAATTGGTCAATATTAAAAGTTTATTTAAATTAAATGAAAGGACCAAAAGAGAGGTGAAAACATATTCTTACATGAAATATCTCAGATTTATGTATTATTGGATTGTATTGGAGGTAAATAAAATTGATATTTATGTTTTTATGTCACAAATCAAGTATGCCAAGATATTGCTCAAGAATTTTTAGATGAACATTGCAAACCCATGCCTACTCTAATGGATATAGGGTTGCAACTATCCTAAAATGGCCCATGCCCATAATTAAATATATTGTAATTCAAACCTACATCCATAAATGAATAAAAGCATTCTATCAAATAAAATATTATATAGAAATCATAAAATAATCAAAGGAAAATAAAGAGATATAGAAATTAATGGTCATCCTTAGGTAACATAAATAATCAATATATTATCCATGAATAAGTATCACAAAACTAATACAATAGATGGAGTAGTGGGGATATTTATAGTAGTACCAAACCCTAATTACATAAATGAGTTTAACCTAAACCAACATAACAAGAAGGATTTAGGTTAGTTACATGTTATAAGGTGGGTTTAACCATAACAAGATCTAGTGTGGCCCATAGGGTTTACATAATAAAATAATACAATAAATTGAATATATTTATATAATTATTGTTAGTAGGCCTCTATAGGATTGCATTTATACAATATTTGTCTTCTCCGTAAGATATATTAAAATTTCAAAACCCAACATAATATAAACTGAGGAGCCAAGGATAGAATAAATTACTAACAATAATATCTTCCCTTAATAATGGATGCTCTAGTAGACCTTTCGAATTGAGGAAGACACTTCTAAATCCCCCTCATCATCTAGAATATTACCACCCATATTTAGGAGCTCAACTTAAATACTTTTCAATTTTAGTAAGCAATTTTTGGTTGGATGTCCTTCCTTATTATAATATCTACAAATGGTCTTTGACTTCTTTGAATACTTAGAGTAGTCTTCGATCTCTTGGGTCTTAGTCTCCTTAGGTTTGTAATCCTTTTCATGAGCCTGTACTTATGAAGTACCACCATAATTCCTTTTCCTTATTTGAATACTTCTAAGAACATAGGAATCACATGAACCATGAGATTGAACATTTGAAAAGAACAAAAGAGATTATAAAGGGAATTTTTTACACATTCTACATAATTTTTTGCTTATTAAAGATGCAATGTCTATTTTTAATATGTTGAATCTCATAATATAGCCCTCAACATTATATAACTTAGCCAATTTGTGAGAAGAAAGTTGTAATTCCAAGTGACTCACTTTGGTTGTGTTTACTTTTCCAAATAACTCATGTAGTTTGACCATATGTTGATAGGGTCATTCTCTTAATTAGTATGTGTTGGTCACGAATTTCCCTAGTTACAATATCTATGCCTTGTATGCCCTAGACCTGACCAACATTGAAAGGCCGAAGGAAAGAAATGTCCCCCAAGACAATATCCAGATGGGGTTGGCTTCCTCACTAATACTACATTGGGTATAAGTTTAGAGAAACATGAAAGAAATAGGAAATGACAAAAATAAATGGGAAATATGGCTATAATCTGGTAGAATAGGATGGAGATAGACTAACAGCCGAATGTCCACCAAGCGGTTAACAACATATAACAAAAATATAAACGTAGAAACTTCTAACAGTCTATTGGACATTTTGAGTGGATGAGTTGTCATTGATGTCAACAGTGAATGGTCATTAATGTCAAGCTTTCAACACCAATCAATGGCAGTTTTAGTGGGAAGCATCAGTTTTAGGTTCTCCAATGAATGCAAAAGGTTAGTCCATCTTCAGTTAATCAAGACCCAGTTCCAGGAAGTCAGATGAGGTCCAAAGGGCAAAGAAGAGGCCTAGGCAAATAATATTATAATATTAAAAAGGAGATTTAAATTAATTATAAATTAATTAATATAATTTTATTATAAATTAATTTATTAATTAATTTAATTAACTCTTATGTTACTTAAGTTAATTATAAGTTAATTTTAATTTAATTATAAATTAATTTTTATTAATTTAAATAAACCCTAAAAGGGTTATAAAGCAAAGTTTATAAATCGAATTTTTAAATTCGATTTGAGCGTCGACGTATTATAAACATCAAGGCACTGCATATAAATCAAGGCAAAAACCTTTGCCTTAGTTCTAACACCCCATGCAATTATTAATTCGAATGCCCCTAAGTTCAAAACGTGCACAGAAGAGGAAGCAACGATTCTTGTTTGAAAAGACTTCGATGGAAGAGAAGGGACAAGTAGGAGCTAGGCTCCACTCACATTGCACAAGCGTCGTGTAGTGCATCTGGCGATGGCGGAAGGAGTTAAGATGCTTGTTGGTAGGACGCAGGTTCGAATCCCGCGGGGTTCACGTTTTGCAAAGAGGAAGGTCATCATTCTTTTTGAAGTGATGCCTAGCATGGGGAACAAAGGGAGGCTAGCGCCTTCCCTTTCCCATGGGAGCGCCTAGCCCACGTGGTGGGCTAGCACCTTGGTAAGGCGCTCGATGGTAGAGAGGTTTCGGGGTCGAAACCCACCGAGGCCCTTTTGGTAGTTGAAGAGGTATGCATTGACGTCATATGCTTGGTTGCTTGATTAATTTTGGGGTTGCTTTATTAATTTCGGAGATGCTAAAGTTTGAAAAATAAAAATATTTTTGTGCCTTGTAAATTTTATTTTGCCTAAATAAAAATTGATGATTAAGTGTTGTTGAGGGAGATAAAAGGGTAGGCAATTATTTTTTCTGAGGGGTTATTTTTGAAAGTTTGATTAATTAAATTGGAGATTATAAGGAGCATCTTGAGTGATTATTTTTATGTGTAATTTGATGATTGCTAATTTCAAGGAGTAATAAGGTGTATTTGGGATTGATTATTTTTGTGTTTGAAAAATATTTTGAAAGAGAGTTAGTGTGATATTTGTCATCTAACTATTGAAATTGGCAAAGGAGAAAATTGTGATTGAGATAGGTTTTTCTAAGGGCACTTCTACATCAAACAAAAGGTATGGGCACATCTTCCTAGTGAGTGATTGTTGAATGTTGTGAATGCAAAGTTGGAGTGAAAAGGATTGTTTGGTAAGCATTGTTGAGTGTGTTTTGAATTAATGCTTCAAGGTTTTCTGGAATAAAGAGTTGTTGATAAAACCTTGTTTTATAAGCATTGTTGTTGAAGTGATTAAGTTGAGTGAACTTGAACTAGGGTTTGCAAAGATCATGAGTATCATTGTTATGTGAAGATTGTTTTATAAGCATTGTTGTTGAAGTGAGTAATTGAGTGAAGAACTTGAACTAGGGTTTGCAAAGATCATGAGTATCATTGTTATGTGAGATTATTTGATAAGCATTGTTGGAAACATTTGAGTGAGTGTTCATATGCTTGGACTAGGGTTTGTGAGCAAGGATTATTTCATTGAGTGATTGGTTGAGCCTAGTCAAGTGGATGTGTTAAAGTGATAGTTCAAGTTCTATGAAACAAATTATTCTATATTCTGAATTGAGTTGAGAAAGTGATTGAGAGCTTGTGAGTGTGAAGCATATTGAGTCTCTAACAATTCTCTATATGTTTCTAAAGGAGTGATTGAAAGTAATTGAGCATTGTGATTAGTGTGAAGCATATTGAGTCTCTAACAATTATCTTTATGTTTCTATGAGTTTGGATAAGTTCTAGAGAGGACTTATTGAGCAGATTTAAGGTAAGTCTTTGAGAAGACTTGTGGATAGATTTATGTGAGCTTTTGTGGAAGCTTACAATATAGATTGAGAGCAGATTTAGATAAGTTCTAGTGAGGACTTATTGAGTAGATTTGGACAAGTTCTAGTGAGGACTTGTTGAGCAGATTTGAGGTAAGTCTTAGTGAAGACTTGAGATAAGATTTGGAAAGTTCTAGAGAGGACTTGTGGATAGATTAGTGTGAGCTTTTGTGAAAGCTTACAAGGCAGATTTGAGATAAGTCTTTGAGAAGACTTGTGAGTAGAGTTGATTTATTGATTTGTTCAAACCTTGAGTTAAGGTTTGGGGCAGATCTAGTAGAGTTGATTTGAGATTGAGTCAAGCTTTGTGTTAAGGCTTGAGGACAGATATTGAGGATAGATTTGTGCTAGACCGAAGGACTATATTTAGTGCAGATCAGAGGACAGATATTGAGGATAGATTTGTGCTAGACCGAAGGACTATGTTTAGTGCAGATCAGAGGATAGAGTTTGGTGTAGATTTGAGGACAGGTTTGTGCCAGACCAGAGACAGAGATTGAGCAAATTTGTGCTAGACCAAAGGACTGTGTTTAGTATAGATTTGAGATAGAGCTTTGAAGGTGATAGAGTATAGAGGATGATAGTCTCCAATGGATAGAGATCCATTAGCTAGGGTAGTGAGGATAGGAGTCTTTAGTGGATAGAGATCCATTAGCCAGAGCAGTGGGGGTAATAGTTCTTCTAGAAGATCACCAGTCAGAGCTAAGGAGAAAGGAGTTCTCTTGTGGATAGAGATCCATGAACTTGATTAGGGGATTGGTGTCTCCTTTGGATAGAGATCCATAAACATTGTAATAGGGAAAGGATTCCCAAGAGATTGATTGAGAAAATTTTAGTGAAATATTTTCTCCGTGGAGTAGCCCACATTGGGTGAACCACGTAAAATTGGTGTCTCTATTGTGTATGGTGATTTGTGCATTGCTTTTATTACTATTGTTGATATTGCTATCTATACATTGCATAATATTTATTGGGAAAGAAAAGTAAAAAGTGGTATTATATTGTTCACCCCCCTCTCAGTATAAGCTTGTGTTCTTCAATTGGTATCAGAGCGGGTTCCTTCGGAAGAGTTTAATAGCTTGAAGGAAAATATTTCAAGAACACAATGGATTCTAAGAATGTGTCCTCAGATAATTCAACACCAATTTTTTATGGAAGTGATTATATATATTGGAGTATGAGAATGAAGGTTCACCTGATGGCACTTGGCAATGAAATTTGGGAAGCAGTTGAAAATGGATACATACCACCAATTGATCCACCTATAGATAAGGAAGGTAAGCTTCTACAACATTACAATTCAAAAGCAATGAATGTAATTTTGAGAGGTTTGCATAGAACAAAATCAATAAAATTTATGCATTGTAAAGATGCAAAAGGAATTTGGGATAAGTTGCAAAGCATATATGAAGGAGATAAAAGTGTCAAAAAGGCAAAGATACGAAATCTCAAAGGACAATTTGAAGAATTAAGAATGAAGAATGAGGAAAACATTAGTACTTATCTACTTCGGGTAGATGAGGTTGTTAATGCTATGCAAGGACTTGGACTTAATGTTGAAGAATCGGATGTTTGTGATAAGATCTTAAGGTCTCTCCCAACAAGGTTTAGTGAAAATATTTCATCTATAGAAGAAGCAAAGGATGGTGATTCTTTGACAAGAGATATGTTACTTGGTATTCTCACAGCATTTGAGTTAAGAACAAAAGAGGAACCTAATATTCGGAAGGAAGCAACCTTCAAAGCGATTAAGAAGACAAAGGGTAAGAAGTCAGAATCGAGCAATGAGTCATCCAATGATGAAGAAGCTAATTATGGCAGAAGGAATAAGGATTCAAGAAGATTTAAGGATGCAAAATTTGTTAGATGTTTCAATTGTGGAAAGTATGGTCACTATGCAACTGATTGTCAAGAAGCTAAAAATAACAATGATGAAGAAAAATAGGATCACAAGAACAGGGAATCAAAAAAATACAGGTACCAAAAGAAAGGCAAGGATGGACAAGGTAGACAAGGAAAGAAGTTCTTTCAAAGAAAAAAGAGGAGCTACTATGCATACAAGGCAAGTAAGTACTCAAGTGATAGTGATAATAGTTTTTAAGGTAATGATAAAGATGAAGTCCTATTTTTGATTGAAGAAAAAGAAGAAGTTAAGAAAAGGTCACCAATAATTCTCAAGTGTTTTAGATGTGGTAATTTTGGACATCTTGAAGATAGTTGTACTAGGAATGGTTTCATTTTCAGTGATGATGAATATGAGGATGCATTTGAAGGACCATAAGAGAATATTCTAATGGCACTAGAAGAAGAAGAAGGTGATCCTATAGAAGATAAGTCAAAAGAAAATGAAGATGTTGACAAAGGCAAACAAATAGAGGAAGAATCAAAAAAAGGAGTTGATCTTGAGGGAGAGCTTATTTATGCTCTTAAAACTTTAAAGAAGGTAAGAAAGCAAAACTCCCAACTTGAGATTCAGTTTCAATAATGTGATGAAGAGAGAGGAAAGCTTATAGAGGATCTAAACAAGTCAATGGCTAAGACAAAGAAGTTCAAGGATAAGCTAGAAGCAAAGGTCTTAGAATGTGAAAAGTTAGAACAAGAAGTAGCCCTACTAAGGGAAGAGTTAGAAAAGTCCAAGGACAAGCTACACAAGTTTGGGAAGAGTTCAAATAATTTGGATAAGATGATCAAGGTACAAAGAAGGTCAACAAACAAAACAAGTCTTGGTTTTGAACAGGCTCAAAAGAAACAAGAAGAAAAGTCAACCTCAAGTTCTGAAGAAGAAGAAACTTCAGAAGAAGACAATGTAAGAGAAAGTGAGACTTTTGAGGATGAGTTGGACAATAGAAAGTTCAACAAGGAAAGGAACAATGCACAAAGAAGAAATAGATGGAACATGAACCAACATAGAGAAAAAGAGACTAAGAGACCAATGAGGTCAAGGCAAGGAAATTTCAATGGATGATGTTTCTCATGTCACAGATTTGGGCACATGGCTTCACAGTGCAGGACACATGAAAGACAAGAGTATGGGAACTTCAGGAACATGTAACTTTTCCATGGGTATTGCTACTCATGTAATCAGTTTGGTCACAAAGCAATGAATTGCAGGGTACATGAAAGGAACAAATATGGCTTCACCAGGAGAAATCCCAAGACATTTGCACCTCCAAGGAATAATAACATTAAGTGTTATAAGTGCAATAATGATGGACATACAACAAAGTGGTGTAGAGCAAACATTCCAGAACCAAGCATGAACATGAACAGGAACAAGAACAAGAATATGGATATGAATAGGAATAGTAACAAGAATAGGAACAGGAACAAGAATATGGACATGAATAGGAATATGGACATAGACAGGAACAGGAACATGGACATGAACAAGAATAGTCAAAGGAATTAGAAGGATCAAATGAGAAGGAAAGAGGATAAAGGTAAAGAATAGTGCTTGCTGGGAGTAGAAATACTCCCACCCTAGAATTAACCACCTCAAGAGGAGGTGGGGGAGGGGCTAAGCTAAGAGACTCATTCTTAGCCCCGAGCCCCAAAGGTGACCCTTTGCCATTGATGTCAAAGGGGGAGAGATTTGAGTAAGGGGGAGAGATTTGGTTTAAGGAGAGAGCATTGAGTCAAGGGGAGCAGAACAAGAAAAAGGTCAAGTTTTGGTAAAAATAATTTGGGTTGCCATAAATGACAAAGGGGGAGATTGTTGGACATTTTGAGTGGATGAGTTGTCATTGATGTCAATAGTGAATGGTCATTAATGTCAAGCTTTCAGCACCAGTCAGTGGCAGTTTCAGTGGGCAACATCAGTTTTAGGTTCTCCAATGAATGCAAAAGGTTAGTCCATCTTCAGTTAATCAAGACCCAGTTCCAAGAAGTCAGATGAGGTCCAAAGGGCAAAGAAGAGGCCCAGGCAAATAATATTATAATATTAAAAAGGAGATTTAAATTAATTAATATAATTTTTATTATAATTTTATTTATTAATTAATTTAATTAACTCTTATGTTACTTAAGTTAATTATAAGTTAATTTTAATTTAATTATAAATTAATTTTTATTAATTTAAATAAACCCTAAAAGGGTTATAAAGCAAAGTTTATAAATCAAATTTTTAAATTCGATTTGAGCATCGACGTATTATAAACATCAAGGCACTGCATATAAATCAAGGCAAAAACCTTTGCCTTAGTCCTAACACCCCATGCAATTATTAATTTGAATGCCCTAAGTTCAAAACGTGCGCAGAAGAGGAAGCAATGATTCTTGTTTGAAAAGACTTTGGTGGAAGAGAAGGGACAAGTAGGAGCTAGGCTCCACTCACATTGCACAAGTAGTGCATGTAGCACAACTGGCGATGATGGAAGGAGTTAAGATGCTTGTTGGTAGGACGTAGGTTCGAATCCCACGGGGTTCACATTTTGCAAAGAGGAAGGTCATCGTTCTTTTTGAAGCAATGCCTAGCACGGGGAACAAAGGGAGGCTAGCGCCTTCCCTTTCCCGTGGGAGCACCTAGCCCACGTGGTGGGCTAGCACCTTGGTAAGGCGCTCAATGGTAGAGAGGTTTCGGGGTTGAAACCCATCGAGGCCCTTTTGGTAGTTGAAGAGGTATGCGCTGACGTCATATGCTTGGTTGCTTGATTAATTTTGGGGTTGCTTTATTAATTTTGGAGATGCTAAAGTTTGAAAAATAAAAATATTTTTGTGCCTTGTAAAGTTTATTTTGCCTAAATAAAAATTGATGATTAAGTGTTGTTGAGGGAGATAAAAGGGTAGGCAATTATTTTTTCTGAAGGGTTATTTTTGAAAGTTTGATTAATTAAATTGGATATTATAAGGAGCATCTTGAGTGATTATTTTTATGTGTAATTTGATGATTGCTAATTTCAATAAGGAGTAATAAGGTGTATTTGGGATTGATTATTTTTGTGTTTGAAAAATATTTTGAAAGAGAGTTAGTGTGATATTTGTCATCTAACTATTGAAATTGGCAAAGGAGAAAATTGTGATTGAGACAGGTTTTTCTAAGGGCACTTCTACATCAAACAAAAGGTATGGGCACATCTTCCTAGTGAGTGATTGTTGAATGTTGTGAATGCAAAGTTGGAGTGAAAAGGATTGTTTGGTAAGCATTGTTGAGTGTGTTTTGAATTAATGCTTCAAGGTTTTCTAGAATAAAGAGTTGTTGATAAAACCTTGTTTTATAAGCATTGTTGTTGAAGTGATTAAGTTGAGTGAACTTGAACTAGGGTTTGCAAAGATCATGAGTATCATTGTTATGTGAAGATTGTTTTATAAGCATTGTTGTTGAAGTGAGTAATTGAGTGAAGAACTTGAACTAGGGTTTGCAAAGATCATGAGTATCATTGTTATGTGAGATTGGTTGATAAGCATTGTTGGAAACATTTGAGTGAGTGTTCATATGCTTGGACTAGGGTTTGTGAGCAAGGATTATTTCATTGAGTGATTGGTTGAGTAGAGTTGGTTGAGCCTAGTCAAGTGGATGTGTTGAAGTGATAGTTCAAGTTCTATGAAACAAATTATTCTATATTCTGAGTTGAGTTGAGAAAGTGATTGAGAGTTGGTGAATGTGAAGCATATTGAGTCTCTAACAATTCTCTATATGTTTCTGTGATAAAAGAGAGATTGAAAGTGATTGAGAGGTTGTGAGTGTGAAGCATATTGAGTCTCTAACAATTCTCTATATGTTTCTAAAGGAGTGATTGAAAGTAATTGAGCATTGTGATTAGTGTGAAGCATATTGAGTCTCTAACAATTCTCTTTATGTTTCTATGAGTTTGGATAAGTTCTTGAGAGGAATTATTGAGAAAATTTAAGGCAAGTCTTTGAGAAGACTTGTGGACAGATTTGTGTGAGATTTTGTGGAAGCTTACAATACATATTGAGAGCAGATTTAGATAAGTTCTAGTGAGGACTTATTGAGTAGATTTGGACAAGTTCTAGTGAGGACTTGTTGAGAAGATTTGAGGTAAGTCTTAGTGAAGACTTGAGAGCAGATTGGGCAAGTTCTAGAGAGGACTTGTGGATAGATTAGTGTGAGCTTTTGTGAAAGCTTACAAGGCAGATTTGAGATAAGTCTTTGAGAAGACTTGTGAGCAGAGTTGATTGATTTATTTGTTCAAACCTTGAGTTAAGGTTTGGGGCAGATCTAGTAGAGTTGATTTGAGATTGAGTCAAGCTTTGTGTTAAGGCTTGAGGATAGATATTGAGGATATATTTGTGCTAGATCGAAGGACTGTGTTTAGTGCAGATCAGAGGATAGATATTGAGGATAGATTTGTGCTAGATCGAAGGACTGTGTTTAGTGCAGATTTGAGGATAGATTTTGGTGCATATTTGAGGATAGGTTTGTGCCAGACTAGAGACAAATATTGAGAAGATTTGTGCTAGATCGAAGGACTATGTTTAGTACAGATTTGAGATAGAGCTTTGAAGGTGATAGAGTATAGAGGATGACAGTATCTAGTGGATAGAGATCCATTAGCCAGGGCAGTGAGGATAGGAGTCTTCAGTGGATAGAGATCCATTATCCAGAGTAGTGGGGGCAACAATTCTTCTAGAAGATCACTAGTCAGAGCTAAGGAGAAAGGAGTTCTCCTATGGATAGAGATCCATAAACTTGATTAGGGGATTGGTGTCTCCTTTGGATAGAGATCCATAAACATTGTAATAGGGAAAGGATTCCCAAGATATTGATTGAGAAAATTTTAGTGAAATATTTTCTCCGTGGAGTAGCCCACATTGGGTGAACCACGTAAAATTGGTGTCTCTATTGTGTGTGGTGATTTGTGCATTGCTTTGATTACTGTTGTTGATATTGCTATCTATACATTGCATAATATTTATTGGGAAAGAAAAGGTAAAAAGTGGTCTTATACTGTTCACCCCCCTCTCAGTATAAGCTTGTGTTCTTCACAGTCATGCAATAAAATAGTCCTCAGAGTGTATTCCAGTGTTTACCCCCACACAAGCAAAGACTAAATTCAGAAGCAGAATTCACTCACAGTAAACAATGGGAATAAAAATTTTTGGAAATCACACACATAAAACTATCAAATGCAACATTGTTCAAAGAACCAAAAGCCGAGTTGTTTCTATTAATGCAGAAATCTTGGAGTATTTTTCTGTAGAGTGTCCAACCTTCCATCCTTTACAATGTAAAATGATTAGTATTTTATAGAGGGATTTAGCCTTTACTATTTAATGCATATACAACAAAATGTTGGTAGATCAAAAACTAGTGTGCATATTTTTCTCCTTGGCATCAGTGGTGTTCTAATCAAAAAATTCTACAAAGAAACCATGATCTGGCTTTGATGGGAGAATTGCATGAAGAAGTCAACTAGACTAAATACTTGAAGTAACCTTGGTGCATCAGGACGTAGAAAAATCACCTGATATTCATGCATGAATTCACTTCACCTCACACCTTGTAAATTCACGGTCGCTAAGAGAATCCACTAAGAATTAAATTTGCTTCAAAAACTAGTAAGGTTGATAGTCGGTGTGTTGGAAATAAACATGCATTATCCCTGATCTCTCGACCTTGAAGCGGACCTTCTAGGAGCACTTGCCTGCATTGCTCCAAGAATTAAATGTTGTTCCTTATTGCTTCTTTCCCAAAAAACTACAAAATCATGCCTTCAAAATCTATATCTTTGTCAAAGAATGATTTTACCCAAAAATGGGGTGCAACAGCCTTGTCGGGGTAGCAATGGGTGACAGTGTAGCTGGGCCTATGTTTTGGGCAATTTCACCTTTTAATTTTCACTTTTATAACTATATTCTTACTTTCATCCTGAAATAAGGCAACAGAGACTTTCACCCTTCTAGAGAGGCATCCCCTTAAAATTTTTCGTAGAACACTACGCAATGAATTTTACCCGAAATAAAACTTTTGAACTCCTTTTGCCCTTTGGAAAGGTGACATCACTTGGTGCTCTCTCATGGAGGCAACTTCGATTTCATGGAATTTGAATTTCCACCAGGTGCTATCTTTTATTTTTGCTTAGTTATGGACAAAATCGTTAGTTGTATTGAAATGAACCTTTACGACTTCAACCTCCTTTTTGGCCTTCAAAACTTTGGAAATACTCTTTCATCCCAAGGAGGGGCGACAATGAGCTTCGCTCCTCACTTGGGGCGAAAGTGCTACCTTCTATACTCACATCGGGCCCACCATATTTTAAACTTGATATATATTTTTCCCCAAGGAGGGGCAATAAAGAGTTTCGTCCCTCACTTGGGACGAAATACCCTTTATTTTCCATTAGCACTCACTTTAGCACCTATATCATGACTTTCTTTTATGTTATGTTTTTGCCCCAAGGAGAGGCAACAAAGACTTTCACCTCTCACTTGGGGTGAAAGCACCTTATGAAAGTCTGCTTTGGTTGTGGGTGTTCGGCCCTTGTGGCGCTGCCTTTGTATTGTGTGTCACCCTAAATAGGGGCGTCAAGGAGTTTCGCCCTTCTGTTGGGATGATAACACCTTCAATTTTTTTACATAGCGCTTTTTAATTAAACTTCAATATATCTGGCACGTGAAATGACTTTCACCCCAAATAGGGGTGACAAGAGTTTTCGCCCCTCAATTGGGATGAAAATACTTTATTTTTCTTATCTTGCTCCTAAAATTGTCGTTCCTTCACATCAGGTGAATCCACTTTCTCAAAATTTATTTCACCTTCAAGAGGGGTGACAAGTATTTTCGCCCCTCAATTGGGGTGAAAGCATTTCTCCACTCCCTTCTTTGAAATTCAAACATGATTTTAACATTTTTTGAGGTGAAATTTCTTAGGGCAAAGGTGTTCAATGTCGTTGCTCTTTCTCTTAAAAATACTTCTCTTTTGAAATTCAACTTCTTGCCGAAGCTTGCATTTTTTTAGCAATTTTAAACAAAATTACTTAATTGCTTACATAACTTCGACATATTTACAGTAATGCAATATTACAAAAATAAAAGGCAGAAAACTAAAACTGCATTAAAATTGTATGCAATAAAACTACCACGCCTTCATTAGCAAATGCATTAAAATTTTACAATCAATTATTCAAAACAAAATTATAATGTGGCAAGGTTGCATTTTTGCCAAAAGTATGGAATAGTAATTTTGGTTCAATCAAAAAGGAGAATTGACCATGACGTTCTTGCTTATGTTGGCAAGTTGCTTCATCAAGGGTTATTGTTTTCTCCTCTTAAAAGATGCACTACAAGATATTGCTACATAGTTAATAGGTCATTTGAGTTAATCATAAGCTATACTTTCACCCATTGAGGTGCGTAGCATAGGCTTGAGGATATATCTTGCACAATTTTATCCCCAACATAGTAACATGCCCTTGAACTATTGTCACCAATGTGTAAAGCTTAAAAGATTATGTGATTTGAAAAAAGGATCAAAATGCTTCCATATGTAAAAGTTATGGCCTTTAGAAGTTTTACCCTTTGGAACTCAAAAAATTATAGCCCAAAATCATAGATAAGCAGTATCCAATCTTAATCTTTCATAGTTTTTCTAATGTCTACCACCATTTATTTTCCACCTAAGTTCCACTACATGTAATTGTGATACTTGATCTTTTCTCATTGGAAAATGAGATATTGTCGGCAGTTTTACCACATTGAATTTTTTTGTAAAAATTCTAAATATTAAAAAATGAATTGTACTAGTATCTTCAATTTTTGGTGTTGTCATTGTTTTAATTTGACATTTTTTTAATAATTTCACTAGTGAAAATAAATGGTAAAAGATGCATTAAGACGATATGTCCAAGTTGGAGCAAAAGGGAGGATTTTACAAGTGAAGGAAAAGACAAGTTAAGTGATTTCGCAAGAACTTATGCATTCCAAGGTGATTTCACCTTTTTTTTTATTTCAAGGCAAAAATAATAGATAGGCGTTGATGAAAGTCAATAAAAATAATGATTTTCGTCCCTTTTCCAATGAACTAGATGGTTTCACCCAAATTCAAGTGAAAGCAAGAAAGAGCACCCAACTTGGAGAAAAAACAATGAAAATAGCATATTCCCAAGTTGGTAAAAGTCAATTTCACCCTAAATAGGAGCGGAATTCATTTTTGCCCTCCTTTCGGAGCAAAATTCTATTTTTACTTAATAATACATCAAGATTAATTTCTAGAAAAATTCATGATAAAACTTCTAAAGTGGGCGTAATTTCTAGCAAAGTAAATTACTTTCACCCTTCATTTTGTAGCAAAAGTAATTTTCACCCCATTTCATGGTGAAATCACTGCAGAATAAGAAAGTAAAAGCAAGAAAGAACATCTTCAAGCGTAATAGCAAAAGATCCAAGATTTCATCCCATTGCTCTGGTGAAATCAAATTTTGCCTTTTAATCTCAGTGAAGTTTCTTTTTGAAGGCGTCGTCATTGCAGATCATTTTTGGGAAGGATCAAAGGTTGGAAAATTTTAATTCATTGGGGCAAAAAAATCAATATTTCTAGAATTCCTATTGAAGGGTTGCCAACATTAAATGCTGCACTCCTGATTATGATATGATCACCTTCATTTTCAAGGCATCATCCACTAATTTCGCTCCTTTTCCAAACAAAGTTAATTTTCGTTGGGTCTTCTTGGTGAAAATAAAGTTCCAAGGTGCAAGACGATGAAGTGGAAACCAATATTTAATGCTCAAGATCCTTATTTTCACATGATATTATTTTGTTTCAATGCATCAACTTTTGATATGATTTTCCATTATCCATTCCTACTAATTTTCAAAGTGCTCTCCATGAAAACGGGATCGCTACTACCTAAAGAATGTGCTAATTTGTGTATCGCAGTTGCCGAGGAGGGAATTGCTCTTGTTGGTCTTTGACTAGACGCTATTTTGTTTTAATGTGCATATAATTATAGAGGTGCAACCCTCTATAAATACCAAGCATTTTGATGTAAAATAGGATGATGGACGTTTGCTTGAAAACTCTTCAAGTTTTATTTTTTGCATCAATTGAAAGACTCTTTGGCTCTATTTTTTGGATCAGTTTTTTTGTGTGTGAATACTTACTGCTTGAAATTTCTATTACATTCATGTCTTTATTATATGGTTAAAATTGTGTATTTGAATTTAATTTATATGAAGAAGTTAATACTAGAATGTTAACTAAAATTTACATTTGTGATATGTGATTAGTTTCTATTCTGCTCTTTCTGTTAGATGCTAGTTAAGCTTGACTTTGAGATTTAATTGTTAGTTCATCCCCACACTTTGTTTATCTGGCTCATAGCCATATTTCCCATTCCTTTCTATTATTTCCCATATATTTATATTACCCTAAGCTTATATCAATTTTAGATTAGTACGATGACCAACCCTCTCTGGAGATTATCTCGAAGGACATCTCTTTCCTTCAACCTTTCAATGTTGGTCGAGTCTAGGACACACAAATATTTTGTACTTAGGCAGATTCATGACCAAAAATTTTTGGCATGTTTTGTGGGACACAAAAGTTTCATTTTAAGTAGTATTAAGGTTTTATGTTCATATTTTTACTATCTAATTGGAACATCTGGCGACTCAGTTTTACCCAGAAGACTTCGAATGTGAAGTTGGTGAAAGCTTTACTTCATGATCACAAGATAAAAGTTCAAAAATTTAGAAGATCCCATTAAGTTTTTTGAGATTGAAACCCAAGCATTAAGAGAGCATCCTAGGTTAGTCACTCTGACTATCCCATCAATTGCAACATCTTCGCAGGTAGCTAGTGTGTTTTCAGTTTCTTCGAGTCCCGCTAGCACTGCCACTAGATTTCCTCCTCCCCAAGCAAATCCTTTAGTCCAAATGGCTCAAAATCCACCACCATAACCACCTTGATAGTTTCCATCATGGAACCATTCTAGAACTTTGAATCTATAAGCACAAAACCTAATCCTGCAAGCAGTGTTAAAGGATTTTCCTACTTATGATGGTACGGAGAAGACTTCTTATGAGCATGTTCAAGACATGGTGTCATTGGTGATAATCCATAGCATCATAGATGAAGATATCATGGTCATATTTCTCGTGCTCTCTCTAAGAGAGAAGTTGCTATACTGGTGCCGATCCTTACCGCTCACCACTATAACCACATGGGACCAATTGACGAAGTTAATGATAAAGGGTTTCAATGAATAAGTTGATACCTTCTCTCTACTATACTAGTTCACAAATATTCAAAGGAATCCATAGGAGGAAATCATTAAATTTAATGCCAGGTTCACTCAAACTTGGCAGAGAGTACCTGATGGTCTCCAATCAACTCCTGAACAAGTTGCATTTTACTACCTCTGAGCTTTCAAATCTGACATCAGAATGGCCATCCATCAGTCCAATGTCAACATATTTCTTGATTTGTACTCTCAAGAACAAAAGGTTGAGGTTGATATAATTGCTATCGGTAATCTTCCATTGAAAATAATGTTGCCTATTTTTTTTTATCTTCCACAGCATTTGTATTCCAATGCATCTTTGCAACCTTTTCAAATGTCGCCTATGTATCCAATCCCTTCATGGAATCCAGGTTTAGCTCAAACCCTAATATTTTCTATCTTGAAACTATCTTCTCATTCCATTTCACAACTACCTGCTCTAGTTCCACTTCCAACCTTGTCTTCTCTATAAGTGCCTCTAGAATTACCAACTCGAATGCCTTCAAACCCTAACCATCAAGTGAAATTTTTGCAAGAGGTGCAATCAATGAATTCAGTAATAAGAGTAAGACAAATGAGATTATAGCCATTAAAAAAATGTAAGCTAAGAGAGAGTTATAGCCTAGGATATTTTAACCTCCACTGATTACCAAAGAGAAATTGACTTTGACTAGTAAGGTCCCTGAAAGGAATTTGACCATGTTGACAGATGAAGAAATTGGCCCATCAAAAAGAACATATTGGTGCTCTACCTACAATGATCTACATGGTTAAGAAAATTGCATGGTTCATATGAACTATGTGTAGACATTGGTAGACAATGCCTTTGGTGTCCAAATCAACATGATCATAGAACCTGGTCATAATTTCATGGTCCCTTTTGTGGAACAAGTTTCAATTCTTACGAGAGCTAGAAAAAAGCAGATTATAGTGGACCCAGCTGAGATGGAGCTGCTGAGGGTACCTGCTAAGCCAAAAGTATAGAATAAAATAAGAAAAGCACAAGCAAAGGTACCTGTTGTAGCACCTAACCCAGAATAACCTGTATTGTTGAAAGATCTCTTGTATTCACAAGTGAAAAGAATATTACAAGCAAAGGCATCAACTTCACAACCTTCTTTGACACAAATGCAATCCAAAATGAAAGAACAAATAAAAGAACAACTAAAATACCCATCCTTAACCAAGCATCAGAGGATAGAGGTCATGCAACAATATCAAAGCAAGTATGAAGCTACCAATGAAGGAAAATAATCCAGTGCATCCACGTACAACATTTTTGAAGAACTGAAGAAGATTCCTACTAAGGTTAGTCTCTATGATGCATTGCAATTACCTGGATAGGTTGATCTGTTGCAAGAGTATTTAAAGTTTATAAAATATAATAAGAAAAATCCCACTTAGACTGTGCTAGCCCAAATGATGATAAATTTTTCTATGAGAAAGATAGACAACCCCCATTCTATTTTTATCTCAAGACGGAGGGTTGGATTGTGCATAACTACATGATCGGTTATAGTTCTGCAACAATTGTCATGCCAAAGGCAGTTTGTGAAGTTATGAATATGGAATATACAAGAAGTAGCCCAAGTGTCTTGCAGTTGGATGAAACCTTTATAAAAATAGTGGGTGTTATCAAGGATATTCCCATTGTCCTATATATCATACCTTAGATCATGGCAATACAAGAGGTGGTTACAGTCAACTTGGAGCCATAATTTAGCATGTGCCTCTTGTTGGGACTGAACAAAAGGCCTTATCTTATTTACAAGTTATCTTACAATATATAAGCATCAAGCTTAGGAGGGAGATATGACAAGTGTCATAAGCTCCACTCCAAGTGTCTTTCAGAAGACACCACTCCAACTCAAACTGAAGACAGGGACAAGTGGCAGAAGACAAATGTCAACTTGTCAATTATAGGCATAGTGCACATTATAACAATAATAATATTCTAACATTCCCCCTTAATGTGCACTATCCTAAAAAATAAGTCAACATTAGATAACATTCCCCCTTAATGTTGACTTCTTTTACATAGATATAGCAAATTGCTAAACTGAGAAAACTTGTCTTTTCCAAGTGACTTGGTGAAGATGTCTGCTACTTGATATTGAGTTGGTACATACTTCATGTGTATAATATCTTCTTGGACCATTTCTCTAATGAAGTGATGATGGATCTCAATGTGCTTTGTTCTAGCATGGAAAACTGGATTCTTGGTCATCTTGATGGTACTTTGATTGTCACAATATATATATGTTGGACCATGTATGAATAGCCCAATATCCTGAATTAATTGCCTCAACCATATTGCTTCCTTAGTTGCCTCAACTATTGCTCTATATTCTGATTTTGCTGAAGATAGTGAAACTTTGTGTTGCTTCTTTGTGCTCCATGAAATAGAGCCTTGGCCTAATTGAAAGCAATAACCTGATGTAGATCTTCTGGTTTTAGGACAATTGGCCTAATCTGAATCTGTGTATCCAATCAAAGAAAAATTATCACTTGATTTATACATAAGGCCATGATGAGGTGTGGCTTTTAGGAATCTCACAATCCTCTTAGCTGCTATCCAATGGCTCTTCTTAGGATCCTGCATGAATCTGGAAATAAGGCCAATTGAATAGCAAATATCTGGTCTAGTTGAAGTTAAGTAGATCAAACTTCCAACTAGTTGCCTGTAAAGTGTACCATCAACCCTTTCTTCTTCATCATTATTTAGCAATTTCAATCTAGTTTCCATGGGAGTTAGAGAGGGCTTACACTCCTCCATGCGAAACCTCTCCAAAATAGATTGAATGTACTTAGCCTCGTGAGATAAAAATCTTACCAGGTTGTTGCCATACCTCTATTCCTAAGCAATAGTGGAGGAGGCCTAAATATGTCATCTCAAAGTTCTTGCATAAGTCCTCTTTGAGCAACCTTATTCCTTCTATGTCATCACCTGTAATGAGGAGATCATCCACATACAATGTAATCAAAATGATGTGGTTCCTCCAATGTTTCACATAGAGAGTAGATTCTGCTGCAGATCTAGTGAAACCAAGGTTGAGGAAATAGGAGTCAATCTTTGCATACCAAGCTCGGGGTGCTTGCTTCAACCCATATAGAGCTTTCTTTAATCTGAGGACTTTGTTGTTTTGGCCTTCAACTATGTACCCTGGTGGTTGTTTCACATACACTTCCTCCTTCAAATGACCATTTAGAAATGCACTTTTGACATCCATTTGATATATTGGCCAATGTTTTTGAGCTGCCATAGCAATAACTATCCTGATTGTAGTCATCTTAGCCATAGGAGCAAAGGTCTCCTCATAATCAATTCCCTCTTGTTGCTTATAGCCTTGAGCTACTAGGCGAGCCTTGTAGCGATCTAGTGAGCCATCTACTTTATATTTTGCTTTGTATACCCATTTTGTGCCTATGGTATATTTTCCTTTGGGTAAATCAACTAACTCCCAAGTGTGATTCCTTTCAATGGAATCCAATTCCTGATCCATGGCATGAACCCATTTAGGATCACCAAGTGCTTCTTTGACATTAGAAGGTTCAGATTGGCTAAGGACTTTGGCCATTAGGGCATAATTCACTTGGTGTCTTAGGGCTAAAGGCCTTTTACCTATATAGGTGGGCAGATGATTTTGGGCTTCATCTATTGTGGCTTGAACCCACTTGGGTAAAGGATTGGATGTTGTTACTTGATCATTATGAGGAGGAGATGGAGGACATGGATTATTTGTAGGAAGTTCTTCTTGTGGATGAATTTCTTGATTTATGAGTGAAGGAGAAGAACTAGATGATATTGTATGCATGAATGGAGCAACTATTTCATTAGTTATTTCTAAAGTGGGGGCTTTAGGAGGATTAGATGGGGGATACTCATGAAAGGTAACATCCCTAGATAAAATGATTTTCTTGGAAATAGGCTCATATAATTTATATGCATTGGCACTATCACTATAGCCAACAAAGATGCATTTTTGGCTCTTATCATCAAACTTCTTCCTTTTCTTATGAGGAATATGAGCATAGGCATCACATCCAAATATTCTCAAATGGCCCACATAGGGCGTTCTTCCACTCCATGCTTCTTCAGGTGTTCTTTCATGTAAGGCCTTTGTGTATGACCTATTAGTCAAGTATGCAATAGTAAGAACAACTTCTCCCCAAAATGAGTTAGGTAATAGAGCAACATGTAACATTGATTTTGCCCTATTTGTGATTGTTTGATTCATCCTCTCAAGCAACTCCATTTTTTTGCGGGGTATAAGGGGTTGTGAATTGCCTCCTTATCCCATGATACTTACAAAAATTAAAGAATTCATTGGAGACATATTCTCCACCATTATCTGATCTTAAGGTGGAGATTTGATAGCCACTTTCTCTTTCAACAAGTGCGATGAATTATTTGAACTTATCAAGGGCTTGCCACTTATATTGAATTAGGTAGATCCATACCTTTCTACTGTAATCATCAATGAAAGTGATGTAGTATTTTGCCCCTGTATAAGATTGAACAGACATTGGCCCACAAATGTCTGAATGAATCAATTGCAAAGGTCTATTAGCCCTCCATGCCTTTCCTATTTCAAATGGTTGCCTATGGTGTTTGGCTATTACACATGGCTCACAAAAACATTTTGACTCCTTAAGATGTGGAAGTCCTTTAACTAATCCTTTTGTAGCCATCATTTGAAGATTATTAAAATTTAAATGTCCCAATCTTTCATGCCACATGTACTCCAAAGAGAAAGTAGTTGTTGTATGCAAAGATGTTTGTGTTACAGATTTTGTAAGGAGGTAGTAAACACCATCCTTTTTCACTCCCATGGCCTTGACATTGCCATTGGGTTCCTTAATGTAGCATTTTTATTTTTCAAAATAGACATTATAGCCCTTATCTGTAAGTTGTCCAATAGAAAGAAGACTCCTTTTAAGACCAGGCACATACAAAACATTTTTTGCAGGAACATTATTACCATCATGCAAAGTAAGTGGTGCCTCCCTAACACCTTCAATGGGTAGAGCACTTTCATCACCAAAAGTAATGAATTGATTTGATGTGGGCTGAACCTTGGTCAACCAATCTTGCCTTCCTATCATGTGCTTTGCTGCTCCAGAATCAATATACCAACATTCTTTATCTTCAACATTAACTTGGTTGGCTACATACAATGTGTTCATATTATTATTTTGTGGTTCTCCTTGTTCTCTTTGCCTTTGATAGCAATTAGCAATATTATGATTCCATTTTCCACAATATTCACACCCTTGTTGATTATTGTTTTGACCCCTTGAGGTCTTGTTTGCCATATTTGCTGCTGCTGGTACTGCTGCTATTGTGGCTGTTGATGGTACTATTCTTGACGTGGTTGTTGATGGTACTATTGATTTGGCTACTGCTGGTACTATGTGTATCTCTGGTGTTGTCTACCCCTTTGATTCTGATTATGCTGATTTTGACCCTTGTTTTGTTTAGGCTATAGAGTTGCCTTGGTGGCAAAAGTTGCTGATGTGGCTTCAATTTCTTCATCTTTGATTAGGGCTTGCTCATGCTTCTTAAGTAGGATCTCAATATCCTCAAGTGTTGAATTCATTGTTTTACCACTCAAGTCTAACATGGTAGCATAGGAGTGAAACTTTGAAGGAAGACCATGCAACATTATTGGAATTAATTCATTATCATCTAGTGTTTTACCAGCAGCTAAGAAATCATTTTTAATAGACTTCACTTCCATAAGATAATCGGTAAGTGAGCCTTTCATACATAGATTGTGCAATTTTTGTTTGAGATATAAAATATTATCTTGACTTGGCCTATCAAACAATCTATTGAGAGCATCCCATGCTTGTTTAGGTGTTTTTGCAGCCCTTACAGTTTCTCTGCATTGAATTCCTGTAGCTAGCTTGATTAAACTTAAAGCTATGTTGGAATTCTTCTCAAATTGTGCTTTTTATTTTGGGTTTGTAGGTGTAGTGAGTGGGTCTTCATTAGCTTGCATATCTCTCACAAAGTCCCACATGTCATTCATCATTAATATTGATTCCATCTCATACTTCCAATTTGCAAAAGTTTGTGCTCCTTCAAGTTTCTTTGTAAGTCCACTTAATAGATTTGTAGTAGCCATGATTTAGAAAAGGATCAAAAGAAAAAGGAGCTCAACAAAGGATGAAGTAAGAACGACAAATGCCAAATTAGAGCCCTCAAAAAAATCTAGGGTACACCGTTGAAGATCCAGAGGAGGGTTTGCCTAGTTTTTCCACTCTGAATCTTCAAGAGTTTCCAACAGTGGGAGGGTTAAGTTGAACATAAGTGCCTTTTTCTATCCAAAGAGAGTAAGAATTAGAATTTTGCCAGACCTTTATACCAAACTTCTCAATATACTCGCCCTTACGTGAGGGAGACTATAAGCATTTGAGCAGTTGATACGTGGAACATAGGCAATTCTGAAAGGGAATAACCTGCCAGACCTTTATACCACACTACTCAATATACCCGCCCTTACGTGAGGGAGACTATAAGTATTTGAGCAGTTGATACGTGGAACATAGGCGATTATAAAAATGTGATGCTTGTTGTTTGTAGAATTGTTACAATAGATGTGCCAATGTATTATTGTTGAAAATGCCTGTATGTGTTTGCTTGCTTGTATATGGCTTAGTGTCAAGTGTGTATGAACTACACTTGATGACAACTATAAAACCCAAAGTCATGCAAGGGTAATATAAACATAAAATGTAGACAAAGCCCAAAATAGAAGATGCAAGCAAAAAACACCTAGTGGCCAAGAGAGTGCCACAAAATGAATCCACTGACAAGGGACAAGGGGCCCTAAATCACCCCTTAAGTTGATGATTTGTATTTGGCTAAAAAACAAATTAGCCCCAAATGTGCCTCCAAAAAATATGAGACAATATCAATGCCTCTATTTACAAGATTGCCTTCAAACTTGTTAAATTCAATGAATGACTTGGCATAATGTCTCCCCCAAAGATTTAGAATTGAGCCCCTCACAATTTTTACCAAATTATCAACCAAGAGTGTCGGATGCAACCGAAAATGCACTCTGTTTACAACATCAACTTCAAGTCAAAATTTAGTTGAGTAAAAGGTCTCAAAACTGAAAAATAATTGCACCAATGGATCCCTCTTGAAATTCTCTTTCCAACGACTATAAATAAGCCTATAGTCGGGTACAATTTGATTCTTTAAGAAGGTAATAAACAAAGACCTTCTAAATGTGTGTGGCTCCGAAACTTCCCAAATAAACACCTATCCGAGTGCTACTCCACAAAATAATGCTTGACTTGGGATTTATAACATTATGCTGCCAGAATACCAACCTTCAAATATAGAATTAAAATATCGAAAAAGACATTTTAATATGACACATTTATTTTCCAAATATAAATATAATGCCCATTTCATACAATTTTGAAAAATAAACCCCCTTTGACTTTGAAATCCTAAAATGCTAGGACTCTTTAATAAATGGAATTTCCCATATCTGTTAGTGCTCTCCTCCTTTGAAATTTCAACATGAAATTTTTAAATAAATACTTCCCTCCTTTGAAAAAACATTCTCAATACGTGGTCAAGAATATCGCCATTTGTCGATGTGCAGTTTCTGAACCCGCCGTTGTAAGAGGAGTGAAGTGAAACAACTATGGAAACACTGTGTCTACATTAATGAAAACATGATTTGATGATGTGTCCTATTCCTTGTCATCAATGTGAACTGTACTTCAGAGGAAAGTGTGGATGATGTTTAGAGAAAGTGAAGCACGCAAACTTCACATCAAGCACCGCCGCTGCTTCATTGAAAAACTGAAACAAACTCCTCTTCTCCGCGTCGTCAGTTCAATTGTGCCAAACAATCACAAATAGCTACTGCAAATGTGCGGGATCGTAGATTATTCTAGCCCTGATTTGAATCTGGCAGACTTTTCGAGGGTGGGCAGGATGAAAAATGAACTTAGAGAAGAAAAAATAGTATTAAAAATAGAAATTGAGCAGCTGCGAAGTCAGTTAGAACAACGAATGCGGATAATGTTTTCATGGCCAGCTATGGATCCAACAATGATGATGGGCGCACCTCCTTTCCCATATTCGATGCCAATTGCACATCCAGGATCAACGGTAGTACCTAATTCACGCTCTACCCCATTGCAAGGTCATGCATAGAGTCCTCTTATGCCTTATCCGTTCATTCCTATACCTATTCAGAAAAAACAAACCACCGGGATAGGATGAAAAAAAAAACAAAGATCAAATCCTCTCGAAGTAGCAACAAATGTGGGTGGATCTCAGCTACCGTCTGTGGCCTGAACACCTTGTGCGGAGACTGAAACCGCGTACACAATGGATACACTTTGAGTTCAAACTGATTGTTTTAAGCCCGCTGTTGCAGCATAGCTCCCCTTCCTCTCCTCTGCTCTCTCCACTCCAGGCTTAACAAACAAGGGGAAAATATTTCAATGGAGCCCGAAGTGCAGGAACCTTTGTTGGAGCGGGCTCCGGCCCCCGTAAACGGTGACCTTATCGAAAAACATCAACCGCCTGGAGCAGATTTTGAACGAAAATCAACGAGAATTTTCCCCCACCAAATCAAGCAAGAGAATCACGGTAATTTATCAAATACCTTATTTACAATCCATTAATTTCAAGGTTTTCCTGAATCTCCTCCAGCCCGAAGAATGTTATTCAGCAATGGTTTTGCGCGTATGGAGAATCGAACCCTCCTTAATTTGGTAATAAAGGTCTAAATCTATGGCTCTACAGTTGTCGGATCCTCTGCTCCAGATCGACGACTGCGCACTCGGTATGATCGAAACCAGATACCAACGTAGTGACGAAGTCGAGAGGATTTTGGTTCAGTAATGCGGAGAAGCCGAAGTAAGGAATGTAAACAAAATGACGAAGAGTCTAGACACAAGATAAACAAGACTCAAGCTGCTCACTGCCGCCTCGCTCAACAACATCGACATCCAAGTCTTCGCTTATGGCCTCATGTTAGCATTTGAACCCGGGCACAAACGTCTGATGCAGAAGACTTTTGGGGTGAAATAGTTTACTGCAGCAAAAAATATTAAACTGTAAAAGAGGCCAAACAAGATTCACTGGGCCAAACTTCTACATCAAACCATAAATCTGATGATATCCGACCAAACAAACTATTTCAAATCTGTTGGGATCTACACAGTCTACCACAAATCTTAAGACCAAATCCTAACTCATCACATAAACCCCTAAAAAAAATTGGAAAGAGGCATGTCCTCGGATGGCGAGGATTGTCCTCTATGGAGTTTCTGGTTTCTGATCCACTCAATGAGTGGAGAGCATACTCCCTGACTCCATATTCTATAGGCGGATCTCACCGCTCTGATACCAGATGTTGGGACTGAACAAAAGGCCTTATATTATTTACAAGTTATCTTACAATATATAAGCATCAAGCTTAGGAGGGAGATATGACAAGTGTCATAAGCTCCACTCCAAGTGTCTTTCAGAAGACACCACTCCAACTCAAACTGAAGACAGGGACAAGTGGCAGAAGACAAATGTCAACCTGTCAATTATAGGCATAGTGCACATTATAACAATAATAATATTCTAACACCTCTCAAGGGAGTTTACTGCCAAACTAAGAGGTTATATCTCTATGAATTACTCACATCTAGAAATTCCTTACAAAGGGAGAAGAATTTGAATCTATAATGAGAAGCCTTCCACTTTTCATATAGAAAGGATTGAAGAAGAAGAAAATTTGTGAACTCTGTCAACATGATGACTGAGGAAATAAAAGAATTGGACTTGATGGGGGAAGCGTTGGATGAGCTTCATTTAGAATATGAGTTTTCGATGACTGATTTCAATACAATGATGGAGACTAAAATTGGTTGTTACACCATTACCAAGCTTGAAAATATTGAAGTGAAGGAATCTGATGATGAAGAACTTATTCTCGATCAATTATAGAGGTTGTACTTCGATGGTGCAAGATGCAAGAATGGCACAGGAGCTAGAATTGTTCTCATATCCCATTTAGGAATATAGAGGACGTATTCATACTGGTTCGCCTGGAGCTATACAAATAATATTGCTAGGTACAAAGCATTGTGCTTAGGCTTGAAGAAAGTAGAGAAGCTTGAGATCAAACAATTGTAAATTTTTGTATATTCTAAGCTGATCATCAACCAGGTAACGCGTAAGTATATTTCCAAGCAAAACTACTTTAAGGTATACCGCAGCAAGGTATGGGACCTTTTTGAGTCCTTCGCAACATTAAATGTTGAAGATATTTCATGAGAGCTAAACAAACATGTAGATATTTTGGCATCCCTTGGTGTTAGATTTTCTCCAATTGAGAACATGGTGAGGAAACCAAATATTGTAAGGTTAGTCTACAGGCCTTCAGTTCTTGACAAAAATATTTATTGGCAAGTATTTGACAGTGATGAGCAAATTGTAAATTTCTTAAAAAAATAAGCTAGTAGTGTTGAAGGAAGAACACTCGATGAAGAAGAAGATAAAGGATTGCTCTAGCTAAAAAATAATAATATCCCAAAAGGATTGATTTCTCTCAAAATTCTCTTTGACCAGAATGATAGAACCAAAAAATATAAGATCAAAGTAGATGAGAAGGAGTACATTGAGCTACATCTGGAACCTAACAAGTTGATCAAGGTTGGAACTGATTGCACTCCAAACGAGATCGACCAAATCAAGGGGTTGTGTCATGTGTTTCTAGATATTGTTTCTTGGAGATACTAGGATTTGAAGGGGTACAACAAAGATGTGATACAACATACCATCGAGCTGCAAGAAGGAGTGAAACCCTTCAGGAAAAAATAGAGACCAGTCAATCCTAAGATTGAAATTTTGATGAAGGCTGAGCTATTTAAAATGTTGGAGGCCAAGATAATTTACCCGATCAAACACTCTACTTGGGTATCAAATTTGGTCCTTATACGGAAGAATAATGGAGATATTCACCTATGCATGGATTTTCAAAACTTGAATCAGGCATCTCTAAAGGATCATTATCTACTATTGTAGATTGATCATATTATTCACATAGTTGCTGGTGCTCAGATATTTTATCTACTAGATGGGTTCTCTAGAAACAATTAGATATGGTTCAAGGATGAAGACCAATATAAAATGGCATTTACTATGAAATGGGGTATGTTTGTTTATCAACGTATATTGTTTGGTCTCTCGAACACTGAAGCAACCTTTTAGAGAGAGATGGACGTGGTCTTCGGTGAGTTGCTAAACTAGATAATTATAATTTATTTGGATGACATGACTATTTTCTCTCATAACAGGGAGGAGCACAACTATCATTTAAGGCAAGTGTTCAAAAAATGCTAAGAGTTTAGAATATCCATTAACCCGAAGAAGTCTATCTTTGCGGTGAGGGAGGGAAAGCTCCTAGGCCACGTAATTTAAAAAAAAAAAATTATCTATTGATACATCTAGAGTTGAAGCTCTTATGAAGCTTCCATTACCAACCAACAAGAAGGATTTACAATAATTCTTTGGCAATATTAACTTTATCTAGAATTTCATTATAAATTTTTTCCAATTCGTGAAACTGATGATAGAAATTTTGAAGAAAAATTCTGATTTCAGATGGATTGAGCAGAGGAAGTGAGCATTCAAAGAAACCAAAGAATTTTAAACCCTGATTATTCAAGCCCCTGTTTTGGTAAACCCTAATTATTCAAAGGATTTTATCCTATATGCTATTGGTGAACAAGAAAGTTACATTGTGGTGCTCACATAGAAGAGAGATGTTGGAGATGAGTGACTAATAACTTTCTTAAGCCAAGTCATTCAACCACATGATGAAAAGTACAATTTCATAAAAAAGTAGGTGTATGTGGTAATGAAGACCCTAAAGAAGTTTCAACATTTTGTATCATAGAGTAAAATAATAGTTTATGTTGTTCACCCAGATGTTTGAATTTTCATCATCCAGGGAGAATTGAGAGATAAGAGATTTGGTTGGATTTCCAAAATGTATGAGTATGATATCAAAATTTGGCCAACCAAGTTGGTCCATGGTTGAGTGTTATGTTAAGAACTTGCGAAGAGCATTGCTTCCAAATCAATGGTGTATCAACATGAAGAATCAACAATGAATATAATTTCACTAATCACTCTATGGTTTATCATGATTGGAAAAAGGATCTTATAAAATATTTTAGCTCGGGATGGTGTCCTTCACATCTCAGTGCCTCACAAAGAAGGTTCATACTACAAGCCCTCAAGTATATTTTTCTATGAAGTGGAGTGTTCCACAAAAATATTTATGGAGTACTTCTCAAGTGCGTCAAAGAATAAAAAAAGCAAAAAATCCTGGAGGAGTTTCACTCTAGTTTATCAGGTGGTCACTATGCAGGGAGACCCATGGCACTAAATATTATCAGAGTAGGCTATTTTTGGTCTAACATTTTTTTAGATGCATTTAGAATTAGTAAGAACTATGACGAATACCAAAGATACATCGATAGGAGTAGAAAATATCTTTACCTCTTCATCTGATCCAAGTAGAAGCATCATTTCAGCAATGGGCTTAGATTTTAGTAGGATCATTAATCCTAATTCTTCTGCTAGACATAAATACATTATGATAAAAACTGATAACTTTACTCGATGGGTCTAAGGAATCCCAACCAAGAAGGTAGACCAGGCAATAGTCATCACTTTCCTTGAAGGATTGATCACTCACTTTGGCATACCAGATGCAATCATAACTGACAATGGATCTCCATTCATCGGTGCCAAGATCAATGAGTTCCTAAGTATGATATTTATTTAAAAACCTCATAAAATTACTATCCATAGGGAAATGGTCTAGCAAAATCCATGAACAAGAATCTATTGAGAATTTTTAAGAGGACTGTTGGTGATAATAAGCAAAGTTCGCATCTGCTTTTGAACCAAGCTTTATGGGCGGATCACATCTCAATTAAAAAATCTATCAAGGTGTCCCCTTATTCTCTGGTGTATGGTAAGGAAGCAGTATTACCTATTCACATTGAATTTTTTGTCCTTCAATATTTGCAAATGCTCGATGATGAAGGTGATGAATTTGATCCCATGAGCGCGAGGTTGGCTCAACTTTTGCAATTGGAAGAGGATAGAGAAAAAACATATAAAGCTTTCACGAAGCATGCAAAAATGACATAGAAATGGTTTGGTAAGAAGAATTCTGAGAAAGCGTTCAAGGTTGGTGATCTGGTGTTTAAATAGAATGAGAACAAGGTAAAGTTAGGCAATAATCATAAGTTCGAAGTGATATGAGAGGGCCCGTTTCAGATTTCGGATGTGAATCAAGTCAATTCCCATTACGTGTAGGACATGAACGACCGTGCATTATTGAAGGCCTATCATCAATGAAAATTTTAGACCAAGTATATAAATATGTGTATAGTTTTATTTTAGTGTCATTTTATTTTTAATGGCAAAGCATGTAATATTTAAAATATAAAAAAAGAGAGATAGTTTCACTGGGAGAGTTTAACTTTGTCCTAAGCAGGTGATTTTGATCTGGAAGCACTTATTCACTAGAGGAAATTGTTTTCACCCCAAAAATATTTTAAAAGCATCTTTTGGTCTTTTTTCGAGCGAAAGCATTGAAATAAAAGCAAATTACTTTCTCTAGAAAAATTATTAAAAAGCATCATTTTTGGTAGCATGGGCATATATTTTTAAAAAAGGTTTGCTTTTTCAAAGCATGATATTAAAATGCACCTCTATTATTATTTTTCAAGAAAAGAAGATAAAAAAGAAAGAAAAGCAAAAAATAAAAAAATAAAAGATGTTTTTTTGCTTGGAAAAGTCAATTTCACCCTATATTCTTTATTTTCGGAGAAAAATACCTTTGCGCTCCACTAGTAGATAACTTCGGTGTGAAAACTTAAATGAAAAAAGAAAAATTCACATGTTTTTTGTGGACTTTAGTTGGCAAAGTTATTTTCAGATGGAAGGGGGTGAAATTAATTTATATCTTGCTTTTTCCAAATAAAGCTTATTTTTTTGGGGACAATAAAGAAGATGAATTGTTTTAAATGTTGACAAGCATGTTATTTTGTCAAGAAAAGTAGGGGAGAATATTTTTGAAGTGCTAGTTGAACGAAACCATCAGTTGCATGATTATTTTTGCCCTAGTTGATGTTTTTGGAAAAACAAGTGCACCTAAAATTATGCTTCACACTACCATGAGTTGATTTCAGAGCAGACTTTAGTTAGATGCATGAGATCAAGCTAATTTCACTGGTGAAACTCAAAGAAGATGTTTTAGACATCTAAAATCAGTGAACTTACCAATTTCACCCAAAAAGTGCTCCAATCATGCATACATGGCAATTATGGTTCCTGAGGTTAGCCGTTAATAACCAGATTGTGCCCCTCAAGATTAAAAAGTAGATGGGCACAATGTTCATAGAATATTTACAATGCAAGAGCATTATTGGTAGTTAATTGGTAGTTTAAAATCATAAAAAAACATGTCGGACAAGATAACCAAGGAACACATTCACCCAAATTTTTTAGGTGTGCCACATGCATTAAATCATGTATTTGAAGGAAAAAATTATAAATAGGATGAACCAGAAGCTTGCAGGTAAAGGAAGATCAGGAGTATTTTCTTTGAAGCATTGCAGGATTGCCCCTCAACTTTGCTGAATTACTACTTCGTTGCAGAACTGTCAGAGTATTGGAGTAATATTGTTGAAGAATGAATATGGCAAAGAAATCTACCAAGACAAAAAAAAATAGAAAGAGACATAAGGAGGTAATAAAGCTAAAAAATCTAGGCAAAACGAAGATATAGAGCTTGATCCATATCATGATGCACTAGCTCATATTGGTGACTATGCCATTTTGAACAAGGGCATGGAAAAATTATGCTAGGATGTAGAAGTTATTGTTATACAAGGCTTGATTCCAGAAAGCCCTTTAACTATTGTGTATCATGCACAATTTTTTTGCTACCTATGTACACCTGTTCATGCTTATCCAAAAATAGTATTAGCAATTTCAAATTTTTATAATCCTGCCATGAGGGTTGTTCAAAATGTGAATGGAGATAGATTGTTCACCATTTCAGCTAACGTGGTTAGAGAAGCATTTGCTTGCATAGTGAGGCCTCCTCTAGAAATTATGTCTAGAAAGTTAAATATCAAGGAGCAAGGTGAGAGGTACTAGTTGACTATGATATTGCACAATTTTATGGAGAATTAGTTGTTAAAGATGTCTTAGTTTGAAGAGTTTTTGGCTTTGTCAAAGCCATTGGTAGATTTTAAGAGTCTAGACATGTTTTCCATGTTTTTTTGGATGATTGGTATTCATAGTGATTCTATGGTGCATAAATGGCAAGTGGTGCTTGTACAATGTATTTTGCAGGTAGAATTCTATGTCCCAACAACAATGACAATGAGCACGAATCTGATTTTCCTTTACTGGGTGGATTACATGGCTCGAGGAATGCACACCCAGTTAGAGAAAGTGTAGAGTGGAGAAGAGATAGTGTTCAAACATTCTTCATTTTTAGCGTGGTATTTCTTTTTCCACATGCACTAGCATTTTTCATTTATAGTTGTCAAGCAGACTGATGTGGTAGATAGAAAGCTTCTAGTTTATTTATGGACTCCAAGTTTATCCTGAAAGGAGTCATATTATAATTTCAACTGAATGTTCTTGGGCCCTACCCTCGAGCTTATTTTTGACACATGTGAGAAAGTACCAACGACAATGAGAGAGGAGGTCATCACGGAGGAGAAAGGTGATATTTTCTTGTTGATGCAAGGCATCATTGTACAAATTTTTGGATTTACTGGAAAGCTATTTCTCCTTCCATATTTTTCTACAGAGCATCTTTTTGCATTGGAGGTTGCACGCCAAAACAATTTCATTAATCACATTTTTGGTACAGGTCGAGGGAAACAAACCACATGTATTATGCCCTTTGTATTTGGTTACATTGACGTAAACCAAGTTGGACAAAATTAGTTGATTACCAAAACCCTCTATGACCTTGGTGATGATTTTCGTTGAGTCTCATCATTTAATATCAATGATTTATCAATCCGAGGTGGTGTCCAAGGTTGTCTACGATAGAATGCTAGGGCTGAGTATAATTCAGGCATTCAGATTTCAAGAATTTATTGGTGAAGCAGATTTTAGTTTAGCATTTTTGTGTCACACTAAACCTAGTCTGAAGAATGGAAACTAAAATAAATTATAGGAATTGAAAACTAACTCTAAGTTGCAATAATTGAAATCTAACTACAATTGCAGGAATTGGAATTGCTAAATTGAAAGTCTAATCTACTCTTGCAGAATTTAAATTGCTGAAATGAAATCCTAAGTTACATTTGTAGAATTGAAATCTAGTTACTTTTGCATAATTGAAATGATGCTTGTAAATGAAACTTATTCTAAAAACACCTGTCAATGCCCTGCCACAAAATGTCATCAAGCTTCTGCTACAAGAATTGACAAGAAAATGAAATATGCTAAAAATGGAAAGTTGCTAAAATAGAAAGCAGGGAAAACATGGAAAGCAAAGGAAAAATGCGTAATATAATTTGTCAGCTGACATACACACAAATGTTGTACACAAACATAATAGAAAACATAAATCACATAATACAAAATAAAAACAAGAAAATGAAATCTGGCAAACAATCTATTAATTCTACTGCAACAAAATTATAGATTAAAACCTGCCATAAAATCTCTCATTCTAGATCTAAAAGTGGGCCATACTTCCTGATCTAGAAGGAGGTGAAAAGCACTCCTTAAATAATTAACACTCAGAACAGAAAATGATAAAATAACTGCACTTTTATTGATGACAGAACATGCTGAAAATTGTTACAGAAAATTGTTGTACAGTCCTAATTGCTACTATTGAAAACTCTCCTCTATTCTAATTTCTAACTGGCTCAACCAAGGAGGGAGCTATGTTATTTATATAAATATTTACAACATATCCCATGCTCAAATCAGCCTATGTGCTGCTTTACAGTGATTTGCCAATAATTTTGGATCTAAAATAAATGCAAATCTGGACAGTTTGTGTTGCAGTAGTAGTCATTGGCTCTTCGAAAGCATCTTCAGTGGTTGGAGTATGTGAGAGGAGTCTAGAAATATCTCACACATCTTTCTCCACTTCAGAATATGTCATTTCTATCTTGCAAACAACTTTCTATTATGCTACAGTTTTTCTGGGTTTATCCTAGAAGAGAATCAAAATTGATATTTTCCATGAATGGTGGCTTTGGATGGCAAGGACGACAAAGTCAGATGGGAGATATTTTTCTTTAATATTTTCAACCTTATTTCCCTTTTTCCACCATCAAAAATAGTCAAAAATTCAAAAAGCACTTTTCTGTTCTCATTCTAAAGATAAGTGGCTCATTCCGAAGAGACTATATTTCTCAATTCGAAGATGTCTTGTTCATTCCGAAGATCTTCGGAATGAACAACTGTGTGCTCTTCAAATGATTTTAGCTACATTTCTCAAGTGTATTAGCCCTCAGGATCAGATTGTAATAGCCTTCATTCCTCTCCATGTGTGAATTCCATGCCTTGCCATTCATTGGTAGCTTGTTGGAATTTACATGGTAAATTACTGCATTTTACAGTTCTACTGCACAGTTGTAAAATATTGGCATTTCTTACAAATTCAAACAAATTAGAACATGGAAAAATTATTCAAATATCAACATGAAGGAGTACATGAATTTGCTACTGAATTTATGCACTTCATTCACCAAGTAACCATGCTGAAATAGTGCAACAGTGCTGCACAATTGCCCCTGCTCTGTTATACCCTATTGTTGCCTATTTAGACCATGTGGGAATGCTTCTAAATAGGTCAGATGTATTTTGTAGTCCTTTTGAACTCATTCCATACATATCCTCATGCTTTGTTTGACAACTTCAAGGTGTTCCTATAAAGTAACAGCTTGCTGATTTTTATATGGTTGTTTTTTTAGATTTTTAGATTTATGACAATCCTAAACTTTTGGCTTCAATGTGGATTTGAAACAAGTTGAAGGGTAGGAAAACATTCAAAAACCATTGAGAATTTAATGTATATAAGCATACCACATTTAGTTAATTGAAATGCATGTTATTACTTGCTACTTAATCAAGCAAAATCAGTCACAAAATGCTGAAAATAGTCAAAAACAAAGATATAGTATTCCTAACATAAAATCATGTAAACACTTAACAAATAGTATATTTTAGTCAACTATTTGGAAATTAACTTATCATATGGTAGTCAAACATTGTGCAATAATGAGGCACTTTTGGGCCTCATCACTCGGCTTGGTTGAGTTGCCCCAGTAGTGGAAATACGACCCTTTGGATCATTTTGTGACATTGATAAAAGCAAAAAGTTTTCATTATTGTCCTAGGGTAGATATTGAGTGGTAGAGGAACAATACAGAAGGTCATGATCTCAAGTGGCACGTTGAGAAAATTATGACGTTCCTTCCTGGCATAATTTTTATGAGATTGAGGCCAAATATAATCTTGAAGTCAACAAGCACCAGACTACTCCTTTGAGCCTATTTAGAAAAATGAATGGTCAATTGCCCACTTGGTCTGAGGAGAAAATCACCAACTAGTGGGTTATGAGGGCCCATCGAGGAAAAATTAGGTCAACCTATGGCCTAGTGATGGATGATATATTTTCAGACATATACGTGAATATTATGATAGTTATCAGCCAATCTCTTTCACTAAAAATATACTTCGTAGCTTTCAAAGATCTGACAATGAAGAGATCGTGGCCAGAAAAGAGTGGCTTGTCACAAAAAAATCACTTGTAGAAAAAAAAACAACCATCGCCAGAAGAGCAACCCCAATAGAAGAAGAAGAGTAAGCATGAGGTACTTCCTTTTCCAAAATATCCAAGAAGCTAATGACTAGTGCTATATCTTTATCTGGTACAAACCCTCCTCTTATAGTTGTAGTTGCATAAGCTGACATTTCAAAGACTGTTCCTCTGGTTTGGGAAGAGCAACTTGGCTAGAATATGGAAATCATAAATCTTGAGGATAAGATTAAGGAGTTGAAGGAATATTAGGTAGAGGAGGATCTAGTATTGCAGCCACCCTCATCATCAACTCAAATGGTGTTAGATCTTGAAGGTACATTTTCTCAGCCCTTTTCCCTTGCTCAAGAGCATTTGATGACTGTCACCCCCCTTTCTGCAGTTACCACTTCTATTTCACCCCCATTTGGTATACCTTTCTCTTCCATTTCCTTGTCTGTTTCTCAATCGCCAGTCACCAATGCTCCATCTTCTTCTATTCTCTTTTCTTCTGCTTCCTTTTCTTTTAGTTAGTTTACATCCACACCTAATCCATTTTCGTTCCCTTCATCCTTCATCTTGGTAATTCCTACCATAGCTATAAGTACACCAACTCCTCCTGGAGTAAGCATAATTGTAGTTGAACCCCTCACTTCCATTCTCTCAACCATCTCCATTCCATCAACTACTCCCATTTCCACTTCCCTTCTCGAGCCAATCCCTCAATAGGCTCACTTTCCATTTTCTCCATTCATTGAGTTGTAGGTGCTACCAGAGTCAGAGATGGAGGTTGTGCCAGAGCATCTTGTTATAGCAAGAATAAGTCGAGCCCATCAAATTTCATCATAGTGATTGAAAATTTATAATGAAAAGGGGCTCAATCTCCAGCAAAGCCATTGAAGAAGGTCTCATTTGATCCCGAAGCTATGGAGTCCCATATTGTAAATATGATCTCCTAGGTCCAGAAGCCCCAAGGAGATATGATTCCAAGTGATTATGCTTATGAAGTCATTACAGAGGACCTAACAAAAATTGATACTATGGAGAATATGGAGAATATTTAGATGGATATGAGGTCTCTTTACTTGCACAGTGAGCATTACAAGAAGAACTTTTTTGAGACTGAGGCGAAGATCATTGAGTTAGAAGAAAATATGGTAAAAAATAGAGCATAGCTGGAGACAATGAAATGAAAGGTAGAGCGTTGGTAGCAAAAGGTAGAATATTTGGAGAAAGCAACCAAGGAGCATAAGAAATTATAGGAAGAAGTAGAATGGTAGGTGTAAATATTGACTACCCAACTAGAATTTTTGTAGAATCAACTAGCTAAAAGCTGCACAATCAGTGGGTTTATCCAAGGAGAAAATCAAGGAAGCTCATTACCGTTTGACCAAATATTGTGTGAAAATGGTAGTAAAAGTGCTCATGGTTATGTTGTATATTCACAAGGCCCGAATAGTAATTTTACTCAATGATCAAACATTGGAGTATGTCGAGGACCAGCTAGAACCAAAACTAGAGATGGCACTGAAGATTCAGGTGTTAGCTTAGTCTGACTTCTAAATTACACCAATGAGTGGAATTGATCAAGCTTGGTCCAATGCCAAGATTATATTATGTAGCTATTTTTCCATATTCGATCTGGTTAGAGAGGGCCAAAATCTGGTTACTATGTTTGAACAGAAGCATTGCATTTCACTCATTTATTTTGAGGTTGTAGTTGATACTAAATTTTTGAGCTTCATATATGATCAAGGGGATATTTTTTTGAAGCAAGAGTTGGAGGTATCCTAGAGAGATTTTGCAAATGATACCTCAAATATTGATAGCTGGATAGAGCCAATTATAGAGGAATAGGTACTTCCATTCATGAAGAGGCTCACCCGAATCGAGTCATATTTGTTGGAGCTGAGTTAGAGAGACAATCACATTAGCTTGGATCACATCCAGATGTTGTTCTTCATAATTGATTCACTAAATAATACCTCTATGTTCATCTTAGATTCTTGGATTGAGGTGGTTGCAATAAATGAGACTACTAGTGCGAGTCTCGCAAAGCAGGAAGAACGAGCACGAGTGAATATAGAGTGAAAGAAGGTTGTTGAATCAGTGGAATCATCTGATGCAGCTAGTGCAAGTGATAGTTGAGCCCAATGGATAAAGGCATGGGATCTATTGCATCTAGATGAACTGAATACCTCGAGAGCTGCCAAAATTATTGGTAGTTTTGCCACACTGAATTTTGTTGTAAAAAATTCTAAATATTAAAATTGTACTAGTATCTTCAATTTTTTGTGTTGTTATTTTAATTTGACATTTTTTTTAATAATTTCACCAGTGAAAATAAAATGTAAAATGTGCGTTAAGACGATTGCACCCAATTTGGAGCAAAAGGGAGGATTTTACAAGTGAAGAAAAAGACAAGTTAAGTGATTTCACCCAAATTTATGCATTCCAAGGTGATTTCACCTTTTTTTTTATTTCATGGAAAAAGTAATAGATGGGTGTTGGTCAAAGTCAATTTTACCATGAGATAAGCGAAAACAATGATTTTCGTCCCTTTTCCAATGAACTAGATGGTTTCACCCAAATTTGAGCGAAAGCAAGAAAGAGCGCCCAACTTGGAGCAAAAAGTAATGAAAACGACACCTTCCCGAGTTGGTCAAAGTCAATTTTACCCCAAATAGGAGAAAAATTCATTTTTACTCTCCTTTTGGAGTGAAATTCTATTTTTACTCAATAATACATCAAGATTACTTTCTAGCAAAATTCACGATGAAACTTCTAAAGTGGGCACATGTTAGGATCCCATCCTAACGCTATTTTGTAATTCTCATTATTATGTAATGACCCACTTCCAACTTGGGGGATCCCATATATAATGTTATTTTATAATGTATATGGCATGTTATGCTCCTAGGCAAGTGGGGTCATTTGATATAACTGTTATCAAGATTGTAACCGACATTTGGTAGAATATTCTAGCTCGAGTAGCATTTTGCATGTAAGCCAACTCTTAAGCCTAGGGTTAGGGTTTGTGTGAAGTCTTTCTTTAAAAAGCTATGAAGCCATATATGAATCATCTTTTTACAAGTTACTGAAATATTGAAGGAGGTTGCCCCCTCAAAGAGGCCTGTGATTTTGATTTTCTTTGTGAGATTGTTCCATTTTGCAATTACTTTCTACATAGTATTATTTCGTTATTACATATATTTCAATTATCTTTCAGTATTTTGTGTGTGCAAGCTTTATTTCAATAGTAGGTTCCTAAAAAGTGGTATCAGAGTGCTTTCAAGGGTTGAGTTTTTCTGCAACTACGACGATTCTTGCCATCCATTTCGCCTGTTAGGTATAATTTTTCATGTGTTTTTCGTTTCTATTTTTTCTTTATTAAAGAAAAATACAAAAAAAATACAATTATTTTTTTTTCCACCAAAAAAATAAAAATACAGTTCTAATTTAGTAGTTGTATAGGTTAGAAACCTTGTGTCTGGGGTTTTAAAATATCGCGAAGGAGTTATTGTTATTGGCTAAGCTAGATAGCCCATAAAGCATCTAGTGAAGTGAGAGGCGATCAGGCTCCAATACCCAGGCCTTAGACAACACTCATGCATGAAATCGAGCTCCCACACATCTTCAGGTGTATCGGGAGACCATTCTAGGGTTAAAAATTTTTTATCCAGTAGGAAGATTTTTATCCTTGTATCATCCATAGTCCATGGGACACAACATCCCAGACGATTACCCTCTCGTACTGTCAGAGAGGCGGATAGTGTACTCAAGGGTATTTGTAGAATCCTCCTTGGGTAGTGGTCTAAAATATTGGTATGAGCACTATTGTTAATCACTACGAAATAATAAAGGGCCTATGGGTGTTACATACTCTTTTACCTAGCATACCCTAGTTGTGTTAAACACTTCAACCTGCAAAAACACACATCTTCCTATTTTACTAAACCTGCTTTCACAATCCTAAAAAGTGAGCATACGAAGGAATTCCCTATCATAGAAGAACACACCTTGCATGCACTAGTAGTTAGGATAGAGTTCACAAGTGTCTCTAATAGTTTGTAATATTCCAGTACCATTCAGGTCAGTAACAGTAATAGTCGGGTCAGTGGCAGTAATAGTTCGATCAGTGACAATAACAATCGGGTCAGCAATAGTAACAGTAACAATCAATTGTAATAGCCAAAAAATATAGGTGGTCAGGGTCAGAAATAGAATCATCAGTGTCTATAACTACAGTACAGTTAACAGGATAGTCATAGGGTGATCATTTGACAGATCCGAGAAAGTTGATCCAGTTTTATCACTTGTGACGTAGAGCTAAAAAAAAAAAGGTATATCTCTTCACATAGAGCTTAGAATGACTCAAAAATCTAGCTGCTAATTCTACACTCTATCCCAGACAAAATTATCCTTAGCAGCCCCTGGTAAAATTTTGCACTGATTTTTTCAAAATGGCAATTTTTTATTTTTATTTCTAAGGCCATAACTTTTCAACGGTCAATAAAATTAGTCCAAATTTTTAGGAATAGAAGCTACTTGTTATTCTACACCAAAGTCCCTCAAGGACTCCCTGGTGAAATGTTAAATCCAAGTGGAAGAAATCACCTTGACATCGACTTGCAATCAACCAGGAGATCACAAAAAGTCAATAAATCCAGTATATCTCCTCATTGAGCTCTTAGACCAAGAAACCACCGGAGTGGACCCTATCCTAAAATCAGTGTTGCAACCCATTCCCTAAAATAAATTTTGGAACCTTACTAAAAATAGTAACTCCAGAAATCACATTTCTATTTTTAGTAATTTAGTAAAAAATTTCAAGGCTATCTCAAATGGCAAGTGGTACTCGTGGACATCAAAAAGAGGTATAACAAAACACTGCTTCAGCGTCAGATACTCTACTAAGTGTTGTTATTGGCTTGCAAAAAACAACTAAACACTTGATGATAGAATTTAAAACTTTCAAAGTTGACTAAGATACCTCCAGAATTTGCCTAGAAGAACACCTAGCATATGTTGAGTCTAAAATACAAGGTGTTCCAAGAAAGTCTAAGTATCATCAAGGAATGGGAACATATGACTGTCACCTTCGCTTTGATCGTGATACTCCCTTTAAGATGCCAAAACTAGATTTTCCTAAGTTCAATGGGAAGGATGTTGATGGATGGTTATGTCGTGTTGTTCAATTATTTAGACTCCATGATGTCTCCATTTATCACCGAGTTCAAATGGCTTCTTTCAATTTGGAATATGAAGCCTTACAGTGGTACCAATGGTTGCAAAAAACTATCCCTAATCCTTCTTGGGTAGAATTTGAGTCCCAATTACTCACTCGCTTTGGCTCTAGTGAGTATGATGATTTTATAGGACAATTGACAAAGCTGAAACAAACTTCGACAGTTTGATATTACCAAATACAATTTGAGATATTGACCAACAAAACTACAGGATTGAATTAAGGGTTATTTATGAATTGTTTTGTTAGTGGGTTGCGGGAAGATCTCCAAGTCAAGGTCACAATGTTTAAACCACAATCCATGATGCATGCTATCTAGTTGGCTCATTTGGCCGAGTCCAAATTGCTAGCTCAGAGGCGGATATCTAAATTTCCATAGGCTAAACCCTCTTTTCCTCCTAGATTCCACAATCAACATGAAAAAAAACCTGTTGCACCCAAAATTTTAACCACTGCTGAAATGGATGCGCAATGCGCCCAAGGGTTGTGCTAAAATTGTGATGAATTTTTTTTTTGCGGGCATAAGTGCACCCAAAATAAATTGTTCCTCATCGATGTTGATGAGCCTGACACAAGATACCATAGTGACGATGACACTAAATCAGTAGAGGAACCACCTAAACCAGAGGAAGAAAACCCAGATGAATCACAGCCTAAAATTTTTGTTCATGCTCTTGATGGTATTACTACGCCCTAAACCATGAAAGTTCTGGGTTATTTCAAGGGCTTGCGACTTACCATCTTGATTGATTCTCGTAGTACACATAATTTTATTGATCCCCACATAGAAAATTAGGCAAATTGTTATGTACACACTCGTAATTCCTTTGAGGTTATGGTACCAAATGGTGGGACTTTACCTTGCAAGGGAAAATATCACAATGTTAAGGTCAATATTGAGGACTATGAGCTCAAACAAGATATGTTTGCACTTCAATTAGGGGGATGTGATATTGTGTTGGGATCTCAATGGTTGGGCACATTGGGAGTCATTTCTTGGAACTTTGGTGAGCTTTGGATGCAATTTTCATAGAATGGATAGTCCTACACTCTCCATGGCTTAAAAGTAGGATCCACATAGATTATCAACTCCAGTCGAATGGAGAAGTTGTTTAAAAAATTATCTCAAGGTATCATAGCTAAGCTTTTTGCAATCCAAATGCATCCTTCAGAGGAGGATTCTGTTCCTAAAGATTTGTAACTTATTTTGACCAAGCACAACTCTATTTTCATTGAGCCAACATAATTACCACCTCATCGCTCTCATGACCATGCTATCCCCTTGTTACCTGGTAATGCACCACCTAACATTAGACCATATAGGTATCCTCATGCTCTTAATTCATAAATTGAGAAGTTAGTATAGGAATTGTTAAAATTCGGTGTCATTTGGCCCAGCAATAGTCCTTACTCTTCCTTGGTTTTACTAGTGCATAAGAAAGATGCGTCCTAGAAGTTGTGTATCGATTATCGAGAGCTCAATAAACTCACCATAAAGGATAAGTTTCCTATTTTGGTGGTGGATGAATTATTGGATGAACATCATGGGACTATATATTTTTTCAAACTTGACCTTTTCTAGGGGTACCATCAAATCCGGCTCAAAGAGGAGGATATTCCCAAGACTACCTTTTGTACTCATGAAAGTCACTATGAGTTTTTGGTAATGCCATTCAGCTTGACTAATGCCCCTTCCACCTTCTAGAGCATCATGAACAACACTTTTCATCCATTCCTTTGAAATTTCATTATAGTCTTCTTTGATAACATTATAGTGTATAGTCGCTCATAGGAAGAGCATCTTATTCATGTGAATCAGACTCTCCAGATATTGGCACAACATCAACTCTATGCTAAGCATTCCAAGTGTTATTTTGGGTTGACATAAGTAGAATATTTGTGACACATTGTCACTAAGGAGGGCGTTAAAGTTGATCCTAAGAAAATCCAAGATGTCCAGGAATGGCCAAAACCTCACACTCTCAAAGGTCTTTGGGGATTTTTAGGGCTTACAGGTTATTACCGTACATTTATTCGTAACTACAGTAAAATTGTAGCTCCCCTCACTTCCATGCCAAATAATGACTCTTTTACTTGGATAGGACCCGTTGAACAAGATTTCAATGAATTGAAGCATGCCATGACCACTACACCTATATTAGCCATGCCAAATTTCTCCAAACCATTTTTTATTGAAAGAAATGCTTCAGGTCGTGGTATTGGGGCAGTGTTGATGCAAGAAGGGAGACCCTTGGTATTCACTAGTAAAGCTCTCTCCAGCCATAATTTGGAAAAATTAACTTATGCCAAGGATATGATGGTACTTTTGCATACAGTAACCCATTGGTGACCGTATCTCATTGGGCATCATTTCTCCATTAAAACAGATGATCAGAGTCTCAAATACTTTTTGGAGCAATGGGTTGCCACCCCTTGATGCACCTTGCCGGAGCCATAACTTGTGAACCATACACCTGTTTGCCTTGAAATTTAATAGATGGTTTCACGTGTGTGTTCTGCATTAGTCTCATCTCTAATGTACTTGACCCTCCAAAAATCATGTTTTCCAGACCTAACTTCGACATCTAGTGCTCCTTTAGAATAAGTTCCCAGGTTTTTTGGGTTTTTTTGGCTGTTAGAAGTTTATTATATTTTGTTATACCATAAGTTGAGACCTAATATTTTAAATTAAGGTTCATTATTGTAATAGGGATGTGTGCACCAAATTTGGGTGCAATCCAACTCATTTCTATTTTTAGCAGTTTTTAGGAAAAAGATCTATTTTTAGTAGTTTTTAGAAAAAATATATTTTTAGGGTTTCTTTGGTTTTCGGTTGCTATATGATGGATTGTAATCTTTTTTAGAAGGGGTGTGAATTCAAGAATGAGAAGAATATCAATTGGCAGTTTTCTTCCATTATTGCATTTGTGTTATGTGATTGGAGTCCATTTTGTTGGTCTCTTATAGCTGAGTTTACACCATTTGGTATCAAAGCAGGTGTGATCTTGCTAGTGAAGGAAAGATACCATGTAGAATATATGCCCAGATAAATAAGCATATTGAGGATCTAAATGTAGAAATAGCATGGCTGACTGGTGTGATTAATCGCATGGGAGAGAGACATCCTAGGGCACATGTAGATCAAGGATTTGATGATGAAAATATACCTAAGAAATGTGGATCTGAGGTCCACATAGAAGTAAAACCAGAGGGCTCGGAGGAAGAAGGGCACGGTTTTGAAAATCGACTGATACGAGCTCTAGATGGGCTTAAGGGGAATCAATATAGGATTAATATCAAGGTTCTCGAGTATGTTGGTGGGTTGAAACCAGATGAGTTTATCGATTGGATCAATAGCCTAGAAAAATATTTTGAATGGTGTAATCTTGCCGAATAGAAGAAGGTTAAGCTCGCATGCACAAAGTTGAAGGGACATGCATTGATTTGGTGGGATCATTTATAGACTACACGACATAGGAATGGAAAGGAAAAGATCAAGGATTGGACAAAGATTGAGAAGTTACAGGAAAAATGTATACCTGCAGACTACTCCCAAACCCTATTTCATAGATTTTAAAATCTCTGACAGAAGGATCAAAGCATTGAGGACTATACTAATGAATTCTACAAGCTATCCATTCGAGTGGAGCATAATGAGACGAAGGACCAAAATGCTGTCAGGTATGTAAATAGCCTAAGTGTTGTTGTTCAAGATGAGATGAGCATGCATCACACTATTACAATGAAGGATGCATATCAAATGGCCCTCAAGACAGAGGAGAAATTGAAAAGGATTAATAGAAGAGGTAAGAAGGGATTCACACCCTCTTCAAGTCGGGGTCAAAGTGGATATAATTTTCTCAAGGGAGAATCCTCAATACCTGCTAAACAAGAAGAATATGGACATAATCTTAGAGGAAGAGAATACCAATGAGGTAGAGGTTACAGTGGTGTATGAAATGGGAATGATTCGAGGAGGTCGTATACATGTTATGGATGTGGTGAGGAGGGGAACATAGCATTTTAGTGTCCCCAATGTGATGTCCAATAAATGGGTCAAGGAGGACAAGGAAGGGTCAATCTGGTTGATATGGAAGAGGAGGATGAGTATGAAGTTGTTTCTGACATGGGGGAAGCACTTATGATAAGGAGTATGTTGATTGCTCCTAAGAAAGAGATGGTACAGAGCAAAGCAAAGGGGCAGACCATAGATGGTGAATATTCTTGGTTGCGAACAAACATATTTCGAACAAGGTGTACATCAGGAGGGAAGGTATGTAACATTATCATTGATGGTGGTAGCTATGAGAATATGGTGTCAAATATCATGGTTGATAAAATGCACCTAAAATATGAAAAACATCCTTATCCATATCACATTTCATGGGTTAATAAGGGGAATGATGTAATAGTAGATCAGAGGTGTTTAATTAAATTTTCAATTGGGAGAACTTACAAGGATGAAGTGTGGTGTGATGTAATCTCGATGGATGCATGTCACATTCTATTAGAAAGACCCTGGTAGTACAAAAATGATACTAACCATAATGGGAGAAATAATACTTATACATTCTGGAAGGATGGTGTAAAGGTAGTTCTTGTACCTCTGAAGGAGGATGGGCCGAGTGAGATCTTGTTGACGATGAAGGAATTTCTTGCAGAGATCAAGGACGCTAGCTTTCGTTATGCCTTAACAACTAGGAAGCTAGAAATAGAGGAAGTGGTTATGCCTACAACAACAACTAAGTTGCTAAGTGAATATAAATATATCACACCAGAGGAGTTACCAGATGGGCTACCACCAAAAAGGGATATCCAATATCACATGGATTTGATTCCAAGATCAACTCTCCCAAATTAGGAAACTTATCGGTTGAACCCGACATAGAATGCAGAGTTGAGTAGACAAGTGACAGAGTTGATAAAGAAGGGATTAGTTAGGGGGGTATGAGTCCATGTGCGAATCCAGCATTGCTAACCTCGAAGAAAGATAGCGACTGGTGAATGTGTGTAGATAGTAGAGCCATAAACAAAATCACAATAAAGTATTGGTATCCTATGTCGAGAGTGGATGACATGATGGATGGATTAGCTGGAGCTAAATATTTTAGTAAAATTGATCTACGGAGTGGCTACTACCAGATCAAAATTCAAGAAGGGGATGAATGGAAGACAAATTTTAAGACAAAATATGGATTGTATGAGTGGATGGTGATGCCATTTGGGTTGTCTAATACACCCAGTACATTTATGTAGTTGATGAACAAAGTACTACGAAAATATAATGGTAAGTTTGTGGTTGTGTATTTTGATGATATTTTGATTTATAGTAAAAGTGAAGAAGACCATTTGTTACACCTGAAATTAGTGTTAGATGTGCTCAGGAAGGAGAAATTGTATGTCAACCTGAAGAAATATGGATTTCTTCAAGATAGTTTAGTGTTTTTGGTATTTGTAATCTCGATAGATGGCATGAGGATGGATGATGAGAAGGTGAAGGTGATTTTGGAATGGCCTTTTCCATGATCTATAATAGAAGTAAAGAGCTTTCATGGACTAGCTACCTTTTACAGGAAGTTCATCAGGAACTTCAGTAGTATAGTTGCCCCTATAACTGAGTGCATGAAGGGGAAAGAGTTTGTATGGACTATGACAACAACATAGAGTTTTGAACTCTTGAAGAAGGTGTCGAAAGCCCCTGTTATAGTGTTACCAGATTTCAGTAAGGTGTTTGAGGTTGATTGTGATACCTCATTTGTTGGAATTGGTGGTGTCTTAAGTCAAGAGGGTCGACCTGTAGCATTTTTAGTGAGAAGCTGAATGATGTAAGGAAGAATTATTCTACATATGATGTGGAATTTTATGCAATTGTGCAAGCATTCTAACATTGGAAGCACTACTTAATCTCAAAGGAGTTTGTGTTGTTTGCTGATCATGAAGCATTGAGGTATGTCAATTCTCAAAAAAATTTAAATAGCAGGCATGCAAAATGGGTTTCATTTTTGCAACAGTATACATTTGTCATGAAACACAAGTTAGGAAAATAGAATAAGGTTGTTGATGCATTGAGTAGGAGAGTCTTTTTGTTGAACACTATGGAGAATTAAGTGGTAGGATTTAAGGGGATTAAATATCTGTATGAATCTGATGCAAATTTTGGGAATATTGTGCAACAGTGCAAAAGTGTGGTAGGGGGCGAGTACCATACCATTTTTGAAGAGTATTTTTTATAGAATGGTTATTTGTTTAAGGGTAATTGATTATGCATTCCCAATGGCTCTATGAGAGAGAACATATTAAGGGAATTACATAGTGGGGGTTTGGTTGGTCATTTTGGAGTAGCCAAAACTACCACTCTTGTAGAGGAGAAGTACTATTGGCCAAAAATGAAGAGAGATATAATCAAGTTTGTCTCTAGATGCAGAGTATGTCAAATGGCTAAGGGCCATATGCAAAATACAGGGTTGTATATGCCACTGCCAGTTCCTACAGGACCATGGACCGATCTGAGTATAGATTTTGTGTTGGGGTTGGCCAAGACACAGAGGGTTGAGGATTCAATTTTTTTTGTGGTAGAAAGATTTTCCAAAATGGTGTATTTTATTGCTTGTCAAAAAACTAATGATGCAACAAGGACTGCAGTATTATTCTTTGATGAGATTGTGTGGTTGCATGGTGTTCCAAAGACTATTACTTCTGATCAGGATACTAAGTTCTTGAGTCACTTTTGGAGGCCGTTGTGGAAAAAATTGAATACTAGGTTGCAATTCAGTAGTGCTTACGACCCACAAATCGATGGCCAAACATAGGTAGTGAACAGAAGCTTGGGAAACCTCTTACGATGCATAGTTGGAGAAAAAACAAAACAATGGGATTTAGCCTTGTCACAAGCTGAATTTGCTTACAACAGTTCAGTGAACAGGTCAACAGGTCAATATGCTTTTCAAATTATTTATGGTCAAAACACTAGAGGTGTATTAGATTTGGTCGAGTTACCAATTGGGGAACAAGTTAGTGATGATGCAGAAGCATTTGTTGAGCATATCCAAAAAGTGCAAGACTCGGTGAGGGAAAAATTGCAAAGTAGTAATGCTCACTAAAAAGAGTCTGCTGATGCACACAGAAGGGTGAAAGTGTTTGAAGAGGGTGATATGGTCATGGTTCATCTTAGGAAATAAATATTTCCTAAGGGGACATATAAAAAACTGAAACTTAAGAAAATTGGGCCATGCAGGATTTTGAAGAAGATCAATAATAATGCCTATAAAGTGGATCTGCCTGATGAATTTGATATTTCACCCATTTTTAATGTTTTTGATTTATTTCAGTATCCTGGTACTATTGAGGATGGCGAATTACAAAAGAGAGTAAATTGGGAACGACATATGCCTAAGAAGAAAAAAGATAAAGTTGCACAGGTGCTCGATAAGAATGTGATCACCACTAGACATGGGAGCTACAACAAATTCCTGGTTCAGTGGGAAGGATTACCACAGTCAGATAACACTTGGGTTTCAAAGTCAGAGCTAAAGAAAATTGATAACCAATCTACAAGATTTCAATTCAGCTAAACTCGCAGGAGCTGAGTTCTTTTTCACCAGAGGAGAATGATGCACCTTGTCGGAGCCATAACCTGTGAACCGTATGCTCATTTGCCTTGAAATTTAATAGGTGGTTCCACATGTGTGTTCTACATTAGGTCATATTTTATTTGCATTACCCTCCAAAAATTATGTTTTTGGGACCTAAATCCGACATCTAGTGCCCCAAAATTAGCTTTTAGAATAGGTTCCCGAGTTTTTTGGGTTTTTTTGGCTGTTAGAAGTTTATTATATTTTTTTATACCATAAGTTGAGACCTAATATTTTAAATTAAGGTTCATTATTGTAATATGGATGTGTGCACCAAATTTGGGTGCAATATGACTCATTTCTATTTTTAGCAGTTTTTAGGAAAAAAATCTATTTTTAGTAGTTTTTAGAAAAAAGACATTTTTAGGATTTCTTTAGGGTTTCTTTGGTTTTCGGTTGCTATATGATGGATTGTAATATTTTGTAGAAGGGGTGTGAATTCAGTAATGATAATAATATCAATTCATAGTTTTCTTTCATTATTGCATTTGTGTTATGTGATTGGAGTCCATTTTGTTGGTCTCTTGTAGCTGAGTTTACACCACCTGTGAACAACAAAAATGGGTCTCTAAACTCATGGGCTATGATTATGATATCACCTATAAGAAGGATAACGATAATGTTGTGGTTGATGCTCTCTCTCACAAATTTAAATCTCTGAGTATGTTGTGTGGCATTTCATTGTTGATCCCCCAATGGATCGATTCTTTATGCCAGGAGGTACTTCAGGATTTTGAATTGTAGAATTTGGTTGCTTCCCTATCCACTGAGCCTACTTCATGTCCAGGTTACACTTGGGATGGCCAATATCTGAGTTACCACAAACACCTTGTTGTTCCCCACAAGTCCTCACTACGGGAACTTCTCATGATAGAACTTCATGCTACTCCATCTATTGGCCATTCAGGATTTATTAAAACATATGAATGGCTCAAACACACTTTTTTTGGAAGGGTATGAAAAATGATATTCATGAATTTGTGGTAGCTTGTGATACCTGTCAGTGGATGAAAGGTGAAATAGTGCATTATCTGATAACTCTTCAACCCTTACCCATTCCCGATCAGGTCTGGACAAATATTTCTATGGATTTTATTGAAGGCTTAGCTAAGTCAGGAAAAAAATCTATTATCTTTGTGGTAGTGGATCGTATTTCAAAGTATGCTCACTTTTATCCCCTCTCCCATCCTTACATAGCCTCCACTATTGCCCAAATTTTCCTTGATTCTATCTTTCACCTTCATGGTCTACCCTCCTCCATCGTGTCCGATCATGACCCAACCTTCACTAGTCACTTATGGCAAGAATTATTTAAGTTACAGGGGACTTAGCTCAAGATGACTTCAATGTATCATCCGCAAATGAATGGCTAGATGGATATTTCCAATAAATATTTTGAAACCTACCTTCGTTGCTTTTTCATAGATCATCCTACTCACTGGGCAAGATGACTTCCTTTGGTCGAGTGGTGGTACAACACTTCCTCACACAGCCACCAAGATTACCCCTTTTGAGATGGTTTATGTTAACCCTCCAACGACGTCTTCCTCCTATATTCCAGGTAGCTCCAAGGTCCATGCAGTTGAAACTACTCTCATTCAACATGTTGATATCCTCCATCAACTAAAGTTGAATTTGGAGGTAGAATAGAATCAGATGCACCAACAGGCTGATCAACATTGTTCTAAGTGTAGTTTTGATATGGGTTATATGGTTTTCCTTTTCTTGCAATCGTATAAACAATTGTCCCTCCAAATTCGTAGATGCTAGAAGCTTGATGCAAAGTACTATAGACCCTATTAGGTGTTATGGAAGATTGGTGCCACAACCTACAAATTGGCCCTTCCACCTACATCTAAGCTCCATCCTATTTTTCATATTTTTTCTCTCAAAAAGGTGGTGGGAAATCAAGTACAGTTTCAATCTCAACTCCTAGAGTTAGATGAAGAAGGTTATATCTTTCTTGAGCCCAAAAAACTATTGGATCTTCGAAATCACACTCTTTGCAATCACACCATTACTGAAGTCCTTGTTCAATGGCATAGAATCCAATCGAAAGATGCTACATGGGAATATTTCCATCAGCTCTAGCACTGGTTCCATTACCTTCAGCTTTTAGGACAAAGCTTTTTGAAGAGGAAGGACATGTTAAGATCCCATCCTAACATTATTTTTTAATTCTCATTATTATGTAATGACCCACTTCCAATGTGGGGATCGCATATATAATATTATTTTGTGATGTACGCGACATGTTATGCTCCTAGGAAAGTGGGGCCATTTGATGTAACCTTTATCAAGATTGTAATCGACATTTGGTAGAATATTCTAGCTTGAGTGGCATTTTACATGTAAGCCAACTCTTGAGCCTAGGGTTAGGGTTTGCATGAAGTATTTATTTAAAAAGCTATGAAGCCATGTACGAATCATATTTTTGCAAGTTAATGAAATATTGAATGAGGTTGTCCCCTCGAAGAGGCCTACGATTCTGAGTTTCTTTGTAAGATTGTTCCATTTTACAATTACTTTTTGCATAGTATTATTCTTTTATTGCATGTATTTCAATTATCTTTCAGTATTTTGTGTATGTGAGATTTATTTCAATAGTAGATTCCTAACAGCATAATTTCTAGTGAAGTAAATTACTTTTGCCCTCCCTTTTGCAATGAAAGTAATTTTTGCCCCATTTCCTGGTGAAATCACTACAGAATAAGAAAGTAAAGGCAAGAAAGAACATCTTTAGGCATAATAGAAAAATATCCAAGATGGGCAAAAATACCAAATGAACTTCCATTTTCACCCACGATTGCAATGAAATGGCTTTTCATCCCATTGCTCTGGTGAAATCAATTTTTGCCTTTTCCTCTCAGCAAAGTTCCTTTTTGAAGGTGTCGTCATTGCAGATCATTTTTTGGAAGGATCAAAGGTTGGCAAATTTTAATTCATTGGGGCAACAAAATTAATATTTCTAGAATTCCTACTAAAGGGTTGCCAACATTAAATGTTGCACTCCTGATTATGATATGATCACCTTCATTTTCAAGGCACCATCCACTGATTTTTCTCCTTTTCCAAATGAAGTTAATTTTCATTGGGTCTTCCTAGCAAAGATAAAGTTCCAAGGTGCAATACGACAAAGCGACAACCAATATTTAATGCTCGAGCTCCTGATTTTCATGCAACATTGCTATATTTCAATGTATTGACTTCTAAAACAATTTTCCAATATCCATTCCTACTAAGTTTCAAAGTGCTCTCCATGAAAATGGGATCGTTGCTACCTGAAGAATGTGCTGAGTTGTGTATCATAGTTTTTGAGGAGGGAATTGCTCTTGCTAGTATTTAACTAGCCGACATTTTATTTTAATGTACATTTAATTACAGATGCGCAACCCTCTATAAATACCAAGCATTTTGATGTAAAAAAGGAGGAAAAATAACTGCTTGAAAACTCTTCAAGTTAATTTTTTTACATCAATTGAAAGACTCTTTGGCTCTGGTTTCTAGATCAGCTGTTTGTGTGTGAATAACTTCTGCCTAAAATTTCTATTACATTCATGTCTTTATTATATGATTAAAATTATGCATTTTAATTTAATTGATATAAATAGGTGAATTTTAGAATGTTAACTAAAAGTTACATATGTGATCTGTGATTAGTTTCTATTTAGCTCTTTCTTTTAGATGTTAGTTAAGCTTGAATTTGAGATTTAGTTGTTAGTTCATCCCCACACTCTGTTTCTCTGGCTCATAGCCATATTTCCCATTACATTCTATTATTTCCCATCTCTTTCTATTACCCTAAGCTTATACCTATCTTATATTAGTACAGGAACCAAACCTCTCTGGAGATTATCCCGGAGGACATCTCTTTCCTCCAGCCTTTCAATGTTGGCCGAGTCTAGGGTACACAAATAATTTTTACTTAGACAAATTTATGACCAAAAAATATATATAAGTGAAATTTCATAATGTGTGGTACTAAAAGTAGACACATTAGCATGAGATCCATATCATTCATCTAAATATTAGAAGAGCATTAGTGGGATCAAACCTAGGTAGGCCAATTGCTAAGCCCATTATATTATTCAAGCTGCCAATATTTGTATTAGGGATTAAAAGTCACATTTCCAAGTAATAACGTAGATGTACTTTAACTCATGGACTAAATGCACCTAAAAATGTATCCTTAAATAGGATTTGACCTCTCAACCTACCATTCACAACACACTTTTACTGACTAGTATGGCTATAGCCATGCACGCATAAAGGTGTTTGATATCTCCTTGAAGACCACCATTTGTCCTAATGATTAATATGAAGGATTACAAAAATAATTAGGCATAGGATTAAAAATCATTATTTCCCTCCATTACATGTATTCCAAAGACCTCATGACTTGAATATAAATCTAGCATATCAATCACTAGGGAATAAAACAATTGTTGTCTACATGTATTGCCTAAAAGTATGTTGTAATAAAAGCTTTTTGGATATATATAAAAAATAATTTACTGCACTCTACCCTTCCTACTTTAGCTCTTACCTTGGATGCATAATGGCATGCATCCTATTCTTGAAGAGTTATGTCATGCTTGACACATAAAAGAATATCTAAAAAACAAAGAGGAGAGAACACATGAGTACCTGCCAAGGTGTGGACAAAAAAAATTGAATTTTAAAACTAAAAAAATGGACCTATCAATGTTACCTCTATTAGAAAGACACCTTGGATTCTCTATAAGATAGGACAAAAAATATATGAATTTTAAATTTGTTTATGGTTTTTAATGACAACAAAGTAGAGAGAGTATATGGCAAGATTTCTTCAAAAGGCTAGAATAATGAGTGCTATAAAAATAACATATCTTTTATTTTCTTATGTAAAAAATGATTTGAATCCTTGAGAAAAAAATCCTTAAAATCATAAGAAGTATTGGAGGCTACGAGCTAACTTTCTGCATGACCAAGTGATGTCGCTTCATCCCTACTTTGATATTTCATACCTATTTCTAAATTTGAATATAAGCATTTCATCCACTCGTATATTATAAAAAACTGTAAAAGGATGAAAGTAAAATAAATAGACATATAAAATGAGGGGCACCATTAGGCACCATAAATATTCACTATAATATCCATAGTTAAGGATAATAGCACTCTCATACACTAGATGGAGCGATAAGGGTATTTATACCAACACCAAAACCCCAATGACATAAATTAATTTAACCTAAGTTGACATAACAAGAAGGATGTTTTTTAATTACAAGTTATAAGGTCTATTTAACTATAATAAGGTTAAAAATGGCCCATAGGGATTATAATGAAATAATACAGTAAATTAAATATATTTCGACAACAATTGCCTATAGGGCTATACAAGACTACATCATACAATGTCAACCTTAGTCATACGTCATATTATAATTTCAAAATATATAACTATTTATCATCAATTGATTGGTAGTATCGTTTATAGAATCATATATTAGATTAGATATCAAATATATTATCAATTATCTTTCATAGTTCATACAATGATCAAGTGTATGTTAGTAGAAAGCAACAAAGTGGGTACTCATGTATATCTATGGTACAATTGGGTATAATCTATAGTACAAGAAGAATAATCAATTATTCTTACTAGGATTCATCATGTAGACTACATGGGATTAATGACAAGAGATCCACATCTGGATATGTGTTCTTTTTAGGATCTAGTTTTATTTCTTAGGGAAGTAAGAAGCAACATGTTTTCACTCATTCTTCGACCTAGGTTGAATATCATGCTAAAAGAGGAGTTGTCTACAAGGTTATATGAATGTATTACATATTTTTAGGAATATATATTCTATAGAAATAGCCAATGATCTTGAACTATGATAATCAAGGAGCTTCAAAACTTGTTTACAATATAGGTTTTCATGAGTGCACAAAATGCATTGAAGTTAAATGTCACTTAATTTGTGAATATATTCAAATAGCATGACATAAAACACTAAGTAACCCCTACTATATATAAATGTGCAAGAATTTTAACAAATTCTCTTGCATGTGTCAAATTTGAATATTATAAAGATTTTATTGTTTGTACCTTGATTTAACATTGATGTAATAAGGGAGGATGTTATAAAATACTATAAATGATTTTAGGTAATTATAACTTAGTTGTAGTTGGTCATAATAGATACCTTTGCTTCATGATTGCACATACTTGATTATTATATTAATGCAAATTTTATCATATTCAATTTACCTTCATAACGAAAAAATATATTATTTGAAAAAATAAACTCAAAATACTTTTGTATATAGATGTTATGGCCCCCATAATTTTAACCCTAAACTCACACAAAAAAACCTCCAAATTATTTTAAAAATTCAAATAAATTGTACCTATAGTGAATGAGAGACTATCACATAATTTTCTAAGTAGTTGAATGGATTCCAACTAGGCATTGATTAGACAAAAGAACAAGACATATCCTATTACGATGTGTCATTTTCTATGTAAGAGAGTGTCATTAGGATGTTGATTGTGCAAGCCACTAGATAGGGTATTGATGATTCATGGGACTAAAATATTATGAGAATCACACCCATGATACTACATTCATAGCCTTGGGAAAAGGAAGGTCTAAGTCCCCTTGACATATATATTTGAGTTTACTTCCCACTAACCTATGCTAATGTAATTAATCTAAATGCAAGAAATGAAATATTACAAGACAAGGGTGCAACAAATAACAATTAATAAAAATAATATGGCTTGTGTGTAACAACCCACCAAAACCAACCTGAGAAAGAGTTGCTTTTTTTTAAATAGGTTTCATGAAGGGTCCAAATATTATTTTCAGCAATCTCAAGGCATCACCACATTTGATTTCAATGTCACTGTAGATGACACTCAAGTGGATAAGAGAGGCCATAATCCTAATTTTTTGGGGTTCACCTTACTAATCCTCACCATTTAGAAGGATTCCATAGACGTCCCCCCACATTTCTCATATCCTCACCGATATAGGATATTTTGACCATATTATAGGGATTATCCTTTAAGGCCCATAACACTTAAAGAGGAATGCCTATTCCCTAACCCTTCCATAAGTTTGTCTATGTAGGTTATTATGGTGTAAACCTTGGTGCTTAGTTACCATACCTCTACGGGCTAACTAAGGTCATTACCACTCACTTGGTAATGAGCATGGTCACTTGAACATCATTGTTTAAGGTACCACCACTACTATCTCATGAATGATTCCATTAACTTCTTAATTATGGAAAATATGATCCTCATTATTCAAGGTGTATCATTCATGATATCTGTCTATTGCATTATCACAACTCCTTCTAGATTCATGAGTACCTAGCTATTGCATCATCACTACTCCTTCCATGAACCACAACTACTTGGTTATTGCATCACCACAACTCCTCCTAGGATTGGGTTGTCTCTTTGACTTAGGGTCCTATTAAGGTTCTAGATCCATACCCAAGAACCCCCACCAAACCCAAGAATTACATAAAAACAATATAACATATCTCCCTTGAAAATAATTAAAGTGCTATAACAAAAATAACATGCTTAATTATAACACAATGCTAGCTCTTGGATTTAAATAGAACATTTTCAACCCATACTTAAATAAAACATAAGTTTCAATATAATGTTAGCATGAAATAAGCATATCCTTAGATTAAAACATGACTAAATTAATCATAATGCTAACACCTAAAACATAATGCTTAGCATAAAACATCTCTTCAATTAAAGCTAGTAAAACAAGCTTAAATAGATTCATAATGCTAACATATAATTTTTCTTTTCTTTCCACAATGAAAAACATCTTTAAAAGAGTTCATAACCAACTCATTCTTTCATTTTCTCAAAAACCAAGCATTCCATACATTTACATAAAGACTTCCAAGCCTTATTAATTCAGGAATAAAAATAACCAAGTGCTACATCACAAAATTTCCATTTACATAACAACTTTTCATTCCCAAATACATTAGAGCAAGTCCACCCAAGTGGCCTCTACACCACCTTATTTTCATGATCCTCTTCATGAAAGGAATCTCCCATAGACTTTAGGAAAACTTAGGGATCAGGACAACTCTTAATGCAATGCAACTTAACATGCTCTATGTATAAATGCAAGCAACCATGCAAAATACATTTTAAGCAATCAAGGAGAGAATCCCATACTTCTCTCTATAATGGTTTCCCTACCTACCCAAGTCTCAGGAAACCATTATAATTATTTAGCAACACCAAATCTTATTCTTTACAAAACCCATACCCAAATTTTCAACCAAGCCATTCAAACAAAAGAATCCTATAGCATAATAATTATTTTTTATATATTTTTTAACTAATTAACACATACATAATTAACCATTCTCTTTTAATGAAAATATAAACCATTCTATTTTAATCAAAAGAACATAATAATAAACCATTCTCTTTTAATCAAAATAACATAATATTAAACCATTCTCTTTTAATCAAAAGAACATAATAATAAACCATTCTCTTTTAATTAAAAGAACATAATAATAAACCATTCTCTTTTAATCAAAAGAACATAATATTAAACCATTCTCTTTTAATAAAAATAACATAATAAAGGAGCACAAATTAATAATTCATTCTCCTAACAAAAACCATAGCTCTCAAAATAAAGCATAAATTAAAACTTGATCTCAACCAGCCCATTGCAACCTAGAAAGCACATGCCAATTGAAAAATGCATAGGCCTAACAAGCTCTATAGGTTAACCAACTCAGAGAACCTAAAGCTCTACTACAAGCAGCCATATCTTCCAAGGAAGAACGCTATGCTCCGCTAGCATCAAGGTATTGTATCCTTAACCATGGATTGAAAAGTAATGCCCTACTATTATCTAAACTTACAAGTGCTTCCAATCAACCAACACCACATCTCAAGGCAAAAGACAATAGAGAGGCTCAAAGGTCTAACCTAAAATGCAATCAAAATATCTAAAATGGTTCAACAAGGTAGGGATAATATCACACAACACATGAATCTACATTGGATGACTCCTAAGCCTAAGCTCCACCACAAAAAATAAATGATCATCCCCAAATATCCTACAAGGTTTTTAGAAGGCTAAAAACAATACGATTAATGACTAAGATGAATCTAACCACAAAAAAACACACACATATAGACCTCAATATCTCTAAGGATAATAACTTGGACAACCAGGCTAGCTTCTCAGGGTGAAAAAAACCATAGGATATAAAGCAACCAACATACTCAAAGCAAAAGAGTTTAAGCCTGAAATCATTTAGTTTAACAATTTGATGAAAACATTAGCAAGAAACACAAACATGCACACTCTATGTGTAAAACATGTTGTAAATACCTCTACCAGGCATTACTCCTCCTTTGATATGGTGTCCCTTTCTCTTAATTCCATGCTTCTCCTCTCTTCAATCATGCTAACCTATACCAAGCAATATCTTACCTATATAATTTTGGAGAGTTCTTAAGGAAGACCGAATAAACCACTCCTTTCATGTAGAGGTAACATTCTCTTGTGAAGTTACAAAAATAATTTCTCACATTACCACCTTCTAACATTACTAATGCAATTTTTTCTAATTATATTAATTAAATCTCATTTAATTAAAAATATAACTAATTTAAATTAGAGCAAGCTTATTTAAGCAAAACATTAGAAAAGCTATTTGAAATAACCATTATTATCTCCTATGTTAGTGTTAAATACTAACCATAGGGTAATTGGAATATTTATTAATACCAAATGTTAATATTAATTATTAACATTGATATTAATATTCCAAGTATTAATCTCATTAATACTTTATTGGATTCACCAACCAATACTAAGCTTCCATAGGTAAAACAAAGATTTTGCAAATCAATAATGCATATCATTGTTTTTCCTTAAGTAGGTGGATTTTTAAGATAACCAAAATATTATCCCCTACCTACTAAGGATGACTCCTTTGCCAATAACAATCTTGTATCCCAACATTGCATTCAAACAATAAGCATATATGCAATGCATCTATATGAAGGGTATTAATTTTACCCTTGAGTTGTCGATGAACAAGTTATCCATCATTTATTATTTTATTTTCTCAAATCTAGTGGTTATCCCATACCAATCCACCGGTGAGAGTACATGGTCCTACAACCACAATTACATCAGTAGTACCATATTCTAAAAATAGTAATCAAAGCATAAAGTGCAACTACCCACTCTTATTGACATCATAAAATGAGACTATGCATTAGATATCCACACATCAATACATAAATCAATGTCAAGAATAAGTCTTTCCAAGGAGGGTGATGAGGATTGATGTTGTGATCACTCATATGCCTCCTCTTTTATTTCCTAGCTAGGTTTGCATGGTTTATTTATTGAAATTTAATATTGTAAGTAAGTCTTATTCTCACATAAACTCCTAGTTCATTAGTTGACAAGATAGTTGTCACTAATAAGTATTAATTAGGAAGTGTGAACTCAAAGATAGCTTATGCTCATGTTTTTAGCTAACTTCTTATCTTCTTGTTAGCTAAGATGTTTACGTGCAATTTCTTATGCACTATTATAGCCTTTGGTTATATTGTTATGTAATTTGGGACCAATCCATGATTTTGTGGAATTGGTTAAGTATTTTGGGCCTTTCAAGCCTATAAATATAGCTTATGAAATATAGAACACTAGTTGGATTTTCAACCCTCTTCATTGGTATCAGAGCCTAGTTCATGTTTGCACTAGGGCTTGTGAAGTTGAGAGGGAAGGAGATAATTTTGTTATGAGAAATTATTTCTCATTGAGGACTCGGTTTAAGCTCAAAGGATGCTTGAAAATCATTCACAGAAGGAAATTCCTTCGATGACAAACTCCTCGTTCCAACTTTTTGCTTATGCTCAAGAAGTATAGGAAAAGCTTACCTCAGATTTCTTCCTACTATGATCCTTGGAAGGGATTGGATCATAGTTACGGTCCAATTAGGATTAGGGAGCCATTTAACCCTATTGCCCCCCCATTTTTGAGTACTGAAGAGCTCAAGGATTCTTCCCAATACCAGGTTGTGTGTCAACTTGGGTATGGTTGCCTTTCAAACACCGATTTTGTGTTGATCGGATCTTGAAAGGAGTGCTACTAAATGCGCATTGCTGGTTTGAAGGGAAGTGGTCCATTGGTTTGAAATTTTTGAGGTAATTATACCTTAAAATTGTTGCCAATTATTGTAAAACTAAAGTTTTAATTTTTTTAAATAACTATTCAAGTTATTTAATGTTTTTTAATTAAAAATTAATTTTAATAATTAATATATATATATATATATATATTAATTATTTGATTTTTATAAAAAAAAAACAAATTTGAGTAGGCTACCGATCTATTGTAGTCAATAAAATTTGATAGCCTGCCTTACCGGACATCGGTCATCGATCGACCTACGTGTCAGCCTTTACAAGTCATGCAGGCATTGTAGGTGTGCTAGCGCTTATCTTTCCTGACAGGTCCTAGCCCTGCCCCTACAACATGTCAGACAGTGCTTGACATCACTATGTCAGGCTATGCCTGATTGTGCTATAGTCAGCACTATTGCCTAACAATGTTGCATTCAGGTTATGCCTGACAGTGCTGAATTCAGGTTATGTCTGACAATGCTATAATCAGCACTACATTTAGCACTACTTCAAGGCAGTGCTACATTTAGCACTACTGCAAGGCAACGTTGTAGTCAGTGCTGCTACAGGTAGTGCTGGGGTCGGTAGTGTCTATCGACACTTTGCCTTGGCCATGCTACATGCAATGTTCCAACACATACCCAAAAAGGTAGTATTGTGATGGGTGCTACAGTGTGAGCCTTGAAAAGGCTGCATAGCGCATCAACGAATGTGTAGTCATTGTTGCACGTATTACAATGCAGGCTATGCTACATGATTTGTTGTAGGTTGTTGTTGCATGTGCAATAAAAAATGCACCAGGTATTACTTTAATATCATGCATTTGAATACTCGAGATAGGATATCCCTATCTCCTTAGCCACCATGCTCAACAAATTTTGCACAAATCCCCAAAAAATTGCATTAAATTCTTCCACACCCAATTTCAGCCTGAAATAGAAGAACGCATTTTAGGAAGTGTGCATTGCAAGTTATGGATTTTTATGCTCTTATAAAAATTTACATGCAAATTGGAGTGCAGTTGAAGTGTTTTTGAAGTTTTCATAGTTGGCATCTACAACTTCGACAAGTTCGGCAACAAGGGTAATTTCTTGTTTTTCAAATTTTTACTTATCTAAGGTTTAAAATTACTACATGTAATTTTATTTATTATTTATTTCTTTAATTTTTAATAACTTAATTAAATTAATTAATATTTGATTAATTAAAATTTAATTTTTAATTAAGTTATTTTTAAATTAATAAATTATAAATCTCTAAAACCTTAGGTTAGTTTAAATATTTTAAACATTAAAGCAAGTTTTCTCATTCTTTCTTCCAATACCAGATTTCTAAAATTGAGAAGACGTATTTTTTGTAATCTTTTAAGATTTCAAGAAGGAAATCTTGTTTATTAACCTTAGGAGTATTTTCATTTAAGGGCACAACATTGTAACAGGGTACCCCAAATTTTACCTTGATTTTTAAGTGCTTTACCCTTTACTCCTAGCTTATACTCGGTTCCAAATGGCTTCAGATTTGGCTGCCCAGATGGCAGAATTAGCACATGTTGTAAGTATTCTTGTAGAAGAGGTGAACGACACTACACTGAGCCAAGTGGTAAGTAGCCTTGCTGAAAAATTTAGAGACATTAGCATTCAAAATGCAACTGATATTAAAATCTACAACAATGATTCTTGATCCAAAACAAGGTGTGAAGTGCCATTGTATGATGGCTCAAGAAACCTGGATATCTTGAACAGTTGGCTTCTTGACATGGAGTCCTGGTTTTCTTACACTCATACCTGAGATGAGGATAAGGTTCCCTTCGCCAAGCTCAAACTTTTAGTTTTGGCTAAAGTGTTAGTGGAATGCAAAGGGGGACATGATGAAATTACCACTTGGGATAACCTTGTAAAATCTCTTAAGCAGATTTTTATCCTTCTAATTATCAAAAGGAGTTTGTAATTAAGTGGTTTATATGAAGAACACAGACTTATACTGAGAGGGGGGGGTGAACAGTATAGGACCTCTTTTTACTTTTTCCTTTATATTACAAAATAGTAAAGCAATATACCCACAACAATATCAAATCAATGCATGAAAACATCCACAAAGCGACAACAATTTTAACGTGGTTCACCCAGAATGGTTGGGCTACGTCCACGGATAAAATCTTTCACTAAATTTTATCAAACAAAATTCTAGGAATACCTTTCCCGATTACAATGTTTATGGGCACCAACCCAAAGGAGACACCAATCCCCTAATATTGAATTCGTGGGCACCAACCCATAGGATACACTAATCCCCTAGCTCTGCTCTGGCTGGTGATCCTCTAGAAGACCTCTGCCTCCGTTGCCCTTAGAAAATGGAACTCTATCCATAGAAGACACCTGTCCTCCCTGCTCTGGCTGGAGACCTCTGTCCTCAACTCTATCACCTCCAAAACTGGTCCTCGAATTTACACTAAACACAGTCCTTCGATTTAGCACAAATGTCCTTGTTCTATTTCTCTGATCTGCACCAAACACAGTCCTTTGATCTGGCACAAATGTCCTCATCCTCTTTCTATGATCTGCACCAAACATAGTCCTTCGGTCTGGCACAAATGTCCTCGAAACTGCACCAATCTCTGTCCTCAACTGGTCCTCAAATCTGGTTCACAAAATTTGTTCACAAGCTTCCACTAAAGCTTGCTTGATCTTCACCCAAGTCTTCACCAAGACTTGTCTCAGATCTTCTTTGCAAGTTCTCACTAGAACCTGCCCAAACTGCTCCACAAGCTCAACAAAAACTTGCTCAAATTTTTCCAACAATCCCTCTCAATGATTTGTCCAAAACCATCAAGGCCTGCACACTATCTCTGAACGTCGCAGAAATGATGCACCCAATAGCTTTGCACTTTTTTGCTCTTTGTGCACTCTGCTTTGCACTTAGCTCGATTCGACACGACTCGCTCTCTATGCACCATGGACTTAACTTGCACACTATCTTCGAACTTCACACTTCTACAACGCATTCGATCACCTCACAACTCTCCAAATAGCCCTCCTTTTATACTAACACTTTCAAGATCAAAACCTTGATCTTAGTCGGCTGCACAACCCTAAACTACGTCGGCTACAAACCCTAATCTTCATCGGCCCAAATTTAACTTTGTCGGCCTCACTGCCTCTGCAACTCTTCTGTATCTTCTACCGCGAAACTACAACATTTGCGATATCGTGACACCTTTACAACTGTACACATTCTTTTGGCTTTTGTCACGATATCGCGACACTTCTCTCTTCGTCGACCTCCTTTCTGCTTTTGTCATGAAATTGCAACACTTTTGTCTTCATAGCCTTCCTCTCTGCTTTTGTCACGAAATTGTGACACTTCTCCTATAGAAGACCTGCATTCTATTTTTGTCACAAAATCGTGACACTTTCTCCAATTGAACACTGCCATCGCAATCTGTCATGAAATCGTGACACTTTCTCTTCCTTGCACTCTTGTCTGCTTGCACTAGCAAAAATGGAACATGTCACAAAATTGTGATACTTTCATTGCCTTGTGTTTTTCTCTGCCTTACGCCTGCGAAAACGAAACATGTTGCGAAAACGCGATGCTTTCACCTTTGAGCTCTTCCTCCTTGAATTTGTCATGAAATCATGACACTTCTAACTTTCATACGTTTTCTTTGTAGCCTGTCATGAAATCGTGACGCTTTTAGCTTCCGTACGACTTCTCTGCAACCTGTCGCGAAATCGTGACGCTTCTCATTTCAGACTCTTCCCTTTGCTGCATGTCATGAAATCGTGACAGTTCTTACTTGGAACATTTTCATCCGCAGCATGTCGCAAAATCATCACACTTTATCTTGCTTCCACTTTATCTTCTGACTTGTCACGAAATCGCGACACTTTTTCTCCTTAGTGCTTTTCTTTTCTTCGGGTCGCGAAAACCCGACATGTCGCAATATCGCGACACTTTTTCTCCCGGACTCTCTCTCCTGCATTATGTCACGAAATCGTGACATTTTTTCTTTCGAACTCTCTCTCCTGAAACATGTCATGAAATCATGACACTTTTTCGTCTGTTCAACCTTCCTAGCAATATGTCGCGAAATCATGACATTTCTGACTTCGAACATTCTCTCTCCTCTTTGAGTCGCGAAACTGCGACATGTCGCGATATCGCAACACTTTTCTAAAAATCTTTCCATCACGTGCTTAAGTCGTGAAAATGCGATATGTCGCGATATCGCGACACTTTTCTAAAAAGCTTTCTCTCTCCTGCTTAAGTCGCAAAAATGCGACATGTCGCAATATCACGACATTTTTCCAACTTACTTTCTTTCGAACCTGTCATGTCGAACCTTCATCAAAACAAATTATTTTACATCAAATCAAATTCCTTCAACAGCTTCTTGACATCAATGACAACTTATACACTTGAGCAAAAGCAATGTACCCAAGGTACCCAAAATTGCCAACAATCTCCCCCTTTGTCATTGATGGCAAACCTTTATCGAAAACACGTCTCAAGAGCCAAAACCGAAACCAACTGTGCTAACAACTGAGAAACTGTGCCCACAACTGAGAATCTTCCTTTGAAGTTTTGCTCCTCCTAACTTGAAGCTTTCCTCTTCACTTGAAGCTCTCCCCCTTACTCATATCTCTCCCCATTTGTCATCAATGGCAAAGGGTCACTTTTGGGGCTCGGGACTAAGAATGAGCCTCTTAGCTTAGTCCCTCCCCCACCTCCTGATGAGGTGATTAATTCTGGGGTGGGAGTAAAACTCCCATTAGGAACTGATCATCATCAACATCTATAATTTCCTTGTCGGGCCTTCTCTTGAACTCTTTGCCCATATTCTTGTTCCTGTTCCTATCACTGCTCCTGTTCCTGTTATCATTCCTGTTCTTGTCACTGTTATTGTTCTTGTTCTCATCCCTGTTCTTGTTCAAGCCTTGATCCTTGGACATGTTTATACCATTGTTTCTATTCCTGTACCTTGTAAGTTCAGCTCTACACTGTCTAGTTGTGTGATCTTCATTGTTACACTTATAACAAGTAACAATGTCATTTCTTTTAGGCATACCTATTCTTTGAATCCACCTGTTCTGATCGAACCTGTTTTGATCAAACCTGTTCCTATAATTAACCTTGCAATAGATTGCCTTGTGCCCAAACTATTGACAAGAGTAGCAATACCCTTGAAAGAAACTAGCGCTTCTGAAATTTCCATTTACCTTCTTCACTTGAGCCATGCAATGTGTAGCCATGTGACCAAACCTATGACACGCAAAACATCTATCGTGAAATTTTCTTTTATTTGACCTCTTGGGTCCTGAAAACTTCTTCTTCTCATTCTGAATTTCATTTTCTATTTATGCGCATCTATCATTCAATGACTCTTGATCTGAAATACTTTCCTCATCAGAACTCTCTTCCTTTTGGAGTCTTTTACTAGACTCTCCAGCTTGTTCCTTAACAAAACCAAGGCCTATTTTATCCGTTGTCATTCTTCGACCTTTGATGAGTGACTTAACATTTTTGGAGCTATCTTGAAACCTGTAAAGCTTATCCTTGTACTCTTTAGTTTCCTCTTTCAAAGAAGCCATTTTCTGTTCTAACTCACTATACTCAAGAACCTTAGACTCTAACTCATCCTTGAGTTCCTATAAGATCATCTCTCTCCATACAACATTCATCTAACTTATCCTTGAGTCTAGCATTATTCTTTCTTTCCTTTTTTAAAACACTAAGAGCGTTAGTAAGTTCACTTTCAAGATCCTTTATTTGTTTGCTTTCTGAATCATCAAAGCCATTTTCAGATTTCTTATCACTAGAGGTGCTACCTTTTTCAAAAACCATACACACATCTTCCTTATAGTTTTCTAAAGCATCCTCATACATACTAGAAACCAAATCATTATTTGTACAATCATCCTCAAGGTGACCAAAATTTCCACATCTAAGACATTTCATGATAATGAATCTATGTTTCGGTTCTTCCTCTTTTTCTGATATGAACATCTCATTTTCATTATCACTTGAAGAACTTTCACTATCACTACTAGAACACTTACTTGCTTTGTCTAGGTAGAAAATCTTCTTGTGCTTGTGAGAATACCTCTTTCCTTGATTGCTATGCTCATCTCTGTTTTTCCTGTGATGCTTGTGCTTTTCAGAATCCTTGCTCTTAGAATCTTGTTTATCTTCATCACTTTCATCCTTGGGAACAATACAGTCTGTAGCATAATGACCAAACTTTCCACAATTGAAACATCTTATATTTTTCATGCTTTTCTGCTTTCTAGAGAACTTGCCTTTCTTGATGTAATACGCCTCTTCATCACTAGAAGACTCATCACTCTCTTGAAGTTGTTTACCCTTGGATTTCTTGGTAACCTTGAAAGTTGCCTCTTTCTTGACATCAACCTTCACTTGAGTTCTCAACTCAAATGCTGCAAGTATACTATGGATCTCATCCTTTTTCAACTTATCCAAATATTTAGCTTCCTCAATAGCAAAAATATTTTCACTAAATCTATTAGGAAGAGATCTTAAAATCTTATCATAAACATCATTTTCAGCAAGCTCAAGACCTAAGTCTTTCATGGAGTTAACAACCTCATCCATACGAAGCATGTAGTCACTAATATTTTCATCATCATTCATCTTGAGTTGTTCAAACATACCTTTGAAGTGTCTCAACTTGGCCTTTCTGACATTTGAATCACCTGTATGAACCACCTGCAGTTGTTTCCACAATTCACTTGCTGTTTTGTAGTGAATTACTTTGGTGAGATCTGCTTTCTATAGGCCTTTCAGGATTGCGTTCATTGCTTTTGAATTGCTATGATGTAGGATCATTCTTTAGTATTTGGACCATGTACAGGAATAGTGTGCTCATATTCAATTACTTCCCATACCTCATTACCAAGTGCCATTAGATGAACCTTCATCCTTGCACTCCAAAGACCAAAATCTGACCCATCAAGAATAGGTGTTGCATTGCCACTTGAATAATCCATTGTGTTCTTTATTAGCTTTTCCTTCAAGCTGTTAAACTTTCCAAAGGCACCCGCTCTGATACCAATTGAAGAACACAAGCTTATACTGAGAGGGGGGGTGAACAGTATAAGACCTCTTTTTACTTTTTCTTTTATATTACAAAATAGTAAAGCAATATACCCACAACAATATCAAAGCAATGCATGAAAACATCCACAAAGCGACAACAATTTTAATGTGGTTCACCCAGAATGGCTGGGCTACATCCACGGATAAAATCTTTCACTAAATTTTATCAAACAAAATTTTGGGAATAACTTTCCCGATTACAATGTTTATGGGCACCAACCCAAAGGAGACACCAATCCCCTAATCTTGAATTCGTGGGCACCAACCCATAGGAGACACTAATCCCCTAGCTATACTCTGGTTGGTGATCCTCTAGAAGACCTTTGCCTCCGTTGCCCTTAGCAAATGGAACTCTATCCACAGAAGACACCTATCCTCCTTGCTTTGGCTGGAGACCTCTGTCCTCAACTCTATCACCTCCAAAATTGGTCCTCAAATTTGCACTAAACATAGTCCTTCAGTTTAGCATAAATGTCCTCATTCTCTTTCTCTGATCTGCACCAAACACAATCCTTCAGTCAGGCATAAATTTCCTCGTCCTCTTTATCTGATCTGCACCAAATACAGTCCTTCGGTCTGGCACAAATGTCCTCAAAACTACACCAATATCTATCCTCAACTGGTCCTCAAATCTGGTTCATAGAAGTTGTTCACAAGATTCCACTAAAGCTTGCTTGATCTTCACCCAAGTCTTCACCAAGACTTGTCTCAGATCTACTTTACAAGTTCTCACTAGAACCTGCCAAAAATGCTCCACAAGCTCAACAAAAACTTGCTCAAATCTTTCCAACAATCCCTCTCAATGATTTGTCCAAAACCATCAAGGCCTGCGCACTATCTCCGAACGTCGTAGAAATGATGCACTCAACAACTTTGTTCTTTTCTGCTCTCTATGCACTCTGCTTCGCACTTAGCTCGATTCAGCATGACTCACTCTCTGTGCATCGTAGACTTAACTTGCATACTATCTTTGAAATTCGCACTTCTACAATGCATTCGATCACCTCACAACTCTCCAAACAACCCTCCTTTTATACTAACACTTTCAAGATCAAAACCTTGATCTTAGTCGGTTGCACAACCCTAAACTACGTCGGCTGCAAACCCTAATCTTCATCGACCCAAATTTAACTTTGTCAGCCTCACTACCTCTGCAACTCTTCTATAGCTTCTATCGTGAAACTACATGTCACGATATCACGATACCTTTGCAATCGTACACTTTCTTTTGGATTTTGTCATGATATCGTGACACTTCTCCCTTTGTTGACCTCCTTTCTGCTTTTGTCGTGAAATCGTGACACTTATGTCTTCATAGCCTTCCTCTCTACTTTTGTCACAAAATCGTGACACTTCTCCTATAGAAGACCTACATTCTATTTCTATCGTGAAATCGTGACACTTTCTCCAACCGAACGCTGCCATCTCAATCTGTCATGAAATTGCGACACTTTCTCTTCCTTGCACTCTTGTCTGCTTACACTAGCGAAAACAGAACATGTCGTGAAATCACGACACTTTTGTTGCCTTATGTTTTTCTCTGCCTTACGCCTGCGAAAACGAAACATGTCATGAAAACGTGACAATTTGAACTTTGAGCTCTTCCTCGAATTTGTTGTGAAATCGTGACACTTCTAGCTTTCGTATGTTTTCTTTGCATCTTATCATGAAATCGCGACGCTTTCAGCTTTCGTACGACTTCTCTGCAACCTGTCGCAAAATCACGACGCTTCTCATTTCAGACTCTTCCCTTTGCTGCATGTCGTGAAATCGTGACAGTTCTTACTTGGAACATTTTCATCCACAACATGTCATGAAATCGCGACACTTTTTCTCCTTAGCGATTTTCTTTTCTTCGGGTGGCGAAAACCCAACATGTCGCGATATCACGACACTTTTTCTCCTAGACTCTCTCTCCTGCATTATGTCATGAAATCGTGACATTTTTTCTTTCGGACTCTTTCTTGCAATATGTAGCGAAATCGCGACACTTTTTCGTTCGTTCAACCTTCCTAGCAATATGTCACGAAATCGCGACATTTTTGACTTCGAACATTCTCTCTCCTCTTTGAGTCGCGAAACTGTGACATGTCGCGATATCGCAACACTTTTCTAAAAAGCTTTCTCTTGCCTGCTTAAGTCGCAAAAATGCGACATGTCGCGATATCGCGACACTTTTCTAAAAAGCTTTCTCTCTCCTGCTTAAGTCACGAAAATGCGACATGTCGCGATATCGCGACATTTTTCCAACTTACTTTCTTTCGAACCTGTCATGTCGAACCTTCATCAAAACAAATTATTTTACATCAAATCAAATTCCTTCAATAGTTTCTTGACATCAATGACAACTTATACACTTGAGCAAAAGCAATGTACCCAAGGTACCCAAAATTGCCAACATTATATTTCATCAAGGAACTAATATGACTGTGCAGGAGTATATATATTCCAATTCAATAGGTACATAATTCTTTTGAATGTGGAGGATGATCTCAAATATTTTATTCTCAAATTTCAAAGTGGTTTATTAGAGCATTTGTACAGGGAAATCATGTTTGTTAACATGGAAACATTGGATTCAACTTTCAACCAAGAGAAACTTACTGAGAACAAGTTCAAAGAACAGTCGTAGGTATTCCACACTCTTGCTACTCAAGCGGTTGCTAGCTCATCAAAAGAGAATAATTCTCTCTCAAAAGAAGAACTTTGCCAAAAATAAGAAATTTTCTTCTCCATCTCCTTCCACTCCTTCCTCTTCTACTCCTTCTTCCAAACCTTCTTATTCCAAAATTTTTGTAACTACTATAATAAAAAGGGTCATGAAAAGTCAGATTGTTTTAAAATTAAGAAGAGAAGTTTGGTTGTAACTACTCAAGCAGAGGATGCATTGAAAGGTCCCCTTGAGTCAGTAAGAGAAAGTAGAGTATACACATAATTACGAGGTAAACTCAATGATTTTAATTTAGTAAATGTTAGTTTATGAGGGAGCGCTCGGGATGCCTTGTTCATCACTCGAGCTCATTTGCTCCATAAATTTACAATAGATTGTATAGTGGATAATGGCTTGCAAAAAAATCTAATTGCGAGGTCCATTATCAAGAGATTGAAGTTACCCAAGGAGCCTCATCCTTAAACTTACTATTTGGGTTGGAAGGATAGTGGAAGAGGCTCAAACATTACTCACACTTGCACATTAAAATTTGCACTTGGCCCATAGTTCATAGATCAAGTCACTTGTGATGTGACTCCTATGGATTGTTGTGGGATTTTCTTTGGACAACCATTTCAATATGATAGGAAAGTTATTTAAGATGCTTTTAAAAGAACCTACACATTTCAAAAGTATGGTAAGGTATTTCTCATTAAAATCACCAACACTCCTAACATGTTTTTAAATTCCAAACAAGTGAAAAAGTCAATTAAATAAGGTGGTGAGGTTGCTCTAATTTTCATTCTCTCTCAAAACACTTCTACAACAAAATCCATTCCACATCACCATTCTTCAATGGATAAAATATTACAAAGTTACTCACACATATTTCAAGATCCCAAGTCTCTTCCTCCAAATCACACAATTAATCACAACATTAAAATAATTCCTGGATCTTCACTTCCTAATGCACCCATGTATAGACAATCTATTTTGCAAAATAAAGAAATGAAAAGGTAAATAGAAGATTTTTTGTCTAAGGGTTTTATTAAGGAAAGTACTTCTGCTTGTGCATCACCTAATTTATTTGTTCTTAAAAAATATGGCACGTGGAGATTATGTATTGATTTTCATGCTTTGAACAAAATTTATATAAAGAATAGATACCCACTACCTCGCATTGATGATTTATTAGATCAAATCCAAGGAGCTAAGTTCTTTTATAAAATAAATCTCAAAAGTGGTTATCATCAAGTGTGTATCCAAGCAAAGGATACATAGAAGATAGCTTTTAAGATGAATATGGGCCTTTTTGAGTGGTTGGTCATGCCTTTCGGTGTTACTAATACTCCTGCAACCTTCATGAGGTTGATGAATGATGTATTTCATGATGTACTTAAAAAATTTGTAATCATATATCTTGATGATATATTAATATTCTCAAACACTTGGGAAGAACACCTTAGGCATATCCATCATACACTTGATATCCTTGAAAAGAATCAATTATATGCCAACCATTCCAAGTGTTCCTTTGGCAATACTTCAATTTCATACCTTGGTTTTGTGATTAGTGAAAGTGGAATTCAGGTAGATCCCACTAAAGTTGATGTCTTACTTAAGTGGTCCTCTCCTTCTACTCTAACCGAGTTAAGGATTTTCCTAGGACTTGTGAATTTTTATCGCAATTTCATTCCTCAATATTCCACTCTTGCATCTCCATTGCATCATCACACTAAATCTAAAGTTCCCTTTCAATGGGAAAAAACCAAGATATTGCCTTTGAGAAATTAAAAAAAAAAAAACTTTGTACAACACTTGTGCTATCCTTACTTGACCTCTCTCAACATTTTAAGATTTAAATAGATGCATCTAAAGTTACTTTAGGTGTTGTAATCAAACATAATGGTCATCCAGTTGCTTATCATTCAAAAACTTTTTCTATTGCCAAGTTGAACTATTCCACATATGACAAGGAGTTGTATGCGTTAGTTCAAGCTATCAAGTACTAGAGACACTATATTTTGGGAAAATAAATTTTAGTACACATTGATCATATGCCTCTCAAGTTCCTACAATCCCAAAGTAAAATTGAAGAGTCAAGACATATGAAGTGGACCTCTTACCTCCAACAATTTCACTTGGTCATCAAGTACAAAAAGGGGAAGAATAATATTGTTGTTGATTGTTTGAGTAGGCCTCCTACCGCTCTTACCTTAAAAGTAATGTCTAATTCACACTTGGGATTTCAAACTTGGCCAAATCAGTATTCTTAGGATCCTGATTTTGGAAAAATATTTGAGCATGTAAGCCTTCTTCCAATTTGCGTCCTTTCCAATATTTCTACATCAAGGATGGACTACTTTACAAATCATACAAGGTTTGTGTTCCTTGTGAGCCAAGAGTGTCACATATTAAGGAAGCTCATTCTATAGTTTATGGTGGTCACTTTGGGAAACACAAAACACTTCATCACTAGCAAATGTTTTTCTACTAGCCAAAAATAAAGAGGGATGTGATAAGGTTTCTCAAATAGTGTGCAGTTTATTGTCACTCAAAACCAGATAACAGGAATTTTGGCTTAGTTATTCCTTTACCCATTCATTCACATCCTTGGGAAAGCATTTCCATGTATTTAGTTAGTGGTTTTCCCATGATAGTGCAACAACATGATTGTGTGTTTGTGGTTGTTGATAGATTCAATAAGATGGCTAAGTTTATTCCATACTGTAAGATACGTTCTACATCAGAGTTAGCCCAATTATTCTTTGATAGAATTTGGTGATATTTTGGTCTACCTACTAGCATTATATCAAATCATGATTCACACTTTGTGGGTCACTTTTGGTGTTCCTTATAGAAAAGTTTTGTTGTTTCCCTTAACTTTTCCATCGCCTATCATCCACAATCTGATGGGTAGACTGAATTGGTGAACCGTACACTTGCACAGAGTATACAAATCTATCATCATGCTTCACCAACAAAGTGGAACTTGAGTCACACTCATATTGAGCATGCCTACAATAGGGCACTACATTCTTCTACATGTCACTCTCCTTTTTAGGTTTGTTTGGGATTTCAGCCTTTGACACCTTATGAGTTACCTTTATCCTTACCTTCTCCTATCACTTCTCATATTTAGAAGGAGCAAGACAAGGCACACTTATTTATTTAGAAATTACATAATATTCAATCAAAGGTGATTGAGATTTTTCAAAAGACACAGCAGCAGTAGAAATAGACCATGGATCGACATTGAATTCCTCATCCATTTTAGGTTGGTGACATAGTATGGTTGCACCTCGACAAGCGACATTTTTTTGATAAGACTCATAGAAAAATCAAACTGATTCACTATGGACCTTATAATATCCTTCAGTAGGTGTTTTAGAATGCTTTCTGCCTTGATCTTCCTACACACTTGGTGATTCATGATGTCATCAATGTAGACCTTTTGAAGTTGTATCATGACTCTACATTGGAGACCGCACCTACTATCAATCATCATGTGGACGTGGTTCCTGATTCTTAGTTACCATTGGATTCAGATTAGATCTATGATACGAAGACTCGATATCCTCTCTAGGGGTCTACCAGCTCTTATCTTATGGGTCGACGAGGACAGCTACCACATCAGGCTCATTGGATTTATTTTCATCAGATGTCCCATGACTTTCCTACTCTTTTGAAATTATTTGAGTCCAATGTTTCTATTATGGGGAGGCATGATGAAGATTGATGTTGTGATCACTTATATGACCCCTCTCTTATTTCCTAGCTAGGTTTACATAGTTTATTTCTTGAAATTTAATATTGTAAGTGAGTCTTATTCTCACATAGACTCCTAGTTCATTATTTGGTAAGATAGTTGTCACTAATAAGTATTAGTTAGGAAGTTTGAACTCAAGGATAGCTTATGATCATGTTTTTAGCTAACTTATTATCTTCTTGTTAGCTAAGATTTTTACGTGCAATTTCTTATGCACTATTATACCCTTTGGTTATATTACTATGTAATTTGGGACCAATCCATAATTTTGTGGAATTTGTTAAGAATTTTGGGCCTTTCAAGCCTATAAATATAGCTTATGAAATATATAACACTAGTTGGATTTTCAACCCTCTTCATAGGGCCATTACGTAGTGGTCATAGTGAGGCTAGTGTGCAATCAATTGTAACTTCCATAGTAAACTAAATAATAATAGCTTGAATTAATTCAATGATCATGCATACAAAAAAAAGAGGAATAACAGGTATGTGAGAAGGCACATTTCTAAATAGCATTCATTTATACATCAAGAGGTCCTAATAGAATGAGATAGTTAAGTATAAAATGTCATGCACCATTTTTTATTTATAAAATTAATAGGATTACAATCAAGAAGCATAGCTCTAAAAAAATTAAATGAACAAAGGATGTTTATAATGAGCCCAAGGCTCTTATTAATAGCAAGGGAATTTACCCTTTTCACCCTAAGTAAATGTTTCAAACTATTAAAAATTACAACAAGATGGCAAATGTTCGTTTTAGGACATTAATTCTATTATAAACATAGAATGTCTTTGAACATTATGATCAATATTTGTGTTGATATGATAGAAATATATATACATGTGAAATCAATAAGGTACAATATTGGGAGTTACAACTACTTTCAAACTTTCCATAACCTTCATAACCTTAAGGTGAATATGTCAATGTGACATAATAATCATAACAATACCCCCTTATTACATCAATAATCAATCAATGTACACAAAAGAAAATTTCTAGATTTTTCAAAAATTACATGTGCAATAGACTTTGCAAAAATGTTTACACATTACTCCTATGTAGGATAAAAATTTAATATATGTTATATTATTGAATAAATTTACATAGAAAATGACACTTAATATCAATGTGTTTCATGTGCTCATGGAAAAATGAATTGTGAAAAAACTTTAAAACTCTTTGATTGTCATAACTTAAGATTTGTTATTTCTTTTATGGAATGCCCATTACTGACAAGATGTGACATAAGCATATCACATTATAGATAGCTCCTCTTGAAGTATTCTATTTAGCATTAGTGGAAGAACAAGAAACAACATGCTACTTCTTAATTCCCTAAGAAATTGAATTGGATCCTAGAAAAAATAATATCCAAAAGTAGATCTCCTATCATCAATAGATCCTACATAGTCCACATCTATAGATATTGTCAAGAATAATTGGTTATTGTTCTTGTACTCTAGACTATGCTTAGTCATATAATGGATATACCTAAGTATTTGCTTTGCTACTTTACAATAATCCACATTTACTTCTTACATGGACTATAAAAGATACCTCATAGCATAGCTAATCTTAGATCTGGTGTATGTCATATAAATGACTTCCAATCAATTGGTGATAGAGAGTTTCATTCCCCTACGTATATGGATCATAATATTATAGTTGTAATCTTACTTCCATTGTAGTGTCCATGTATTTGTAATTTATGTTGGCAATTTTGGGTACCTTGAGTACATTGCCTTTGCTCAAGAGTAGTTGTTGTCATTGATGTCAAAGAGTTCTTGGTAGTTGTTGTCATTTGATATCAAGGAGTTCTTGAAGAAATTTGTTTTTATGCCAAAGAATGTGTTTTGATGAAGGTTTCAGTTGGTCAGTAAGTCTCCAAGAAAATCAGAGTATCCTAGTTGCAAAAGATCAAAAAAAAGATAAGTTAGAATAAGTTTGCAGGCGGCTGGAAAAACTGTCGCGATTTCGCGACATGTTTGAGGAGAGAGAAAGTGCTGGAAAAATTGTCATGATTTCGCGACATGTTTGAGGAGAGAGAAAGTTTTGGCAAAACTGTCATAATTTCATGACATGCTGGAAGGCAGAGAAGAAGCAGGCAAAACTATCACGATTTCGTGACATGTTTGAGGAGAGAGAAAGTTTAGGCTAAACTGTCGCGATTTCGTGACATGTTAAGTTGGCAGTGTTGAGTTGCAAGAAGTGTCATGATTTCATGACAGGTTTCAAATAAGTTGTACGGATGCAGAAAGTGTCACAATTTCATGACAGGTTGAGTTGGCAGGTTGTAGTTGATGAAAGCGTCACGATTTCATGACAGGTTTCAAGGAAGTTGTACGGATGCAAAAAGTGTCACGATTTCACGACAGGTTGAGTTGGCAGCTTGCAATTGGTGAAAGTGTCATGATTTCGCGACATGTTCTAGCTTCATGGGATTCTGGCAAAAAAGAGCTTAAGGCAGTGAAAGCGTCACGATTTTGCGACATGTTCCATTTTCACTGGTGCAAACCGAGAAAAGGTTAAAGAAGTAAGAAGTGTCACGATTTTGCGACAGAGTTGCAGATGACGTCAGCAAGAGGCAAAGGTGTCGTGATTTCATGACAAAAGCGGAGAAGAAGGCTTTGAAGTCTAAAGCATCGTGATTTCATGACAAAGTTGCAGATGACGTCAGCAAGAGGCAAAGGTGTCGTGATTTTGTGATAGAAGTAGAGAAGAAGGCTTTGAAGTCTAAAGCATCACGATTTCGTGACAGAGTTGCAGATGACATCAACAAGAGGTAAAGGTGTCACGATTTCATGACAGAAGCACAAAGGAAGTCGACAAAGGCCAAAGTGTCACGATATCGCTACAACAAGCTATAGAAGGTGTACGGCAGGAAAATGTGTCATGATATTGTGACATGTTGAAGTTTCACGCTAGAAGCTACAAGGAGGTAGTGAATCCGACAAAGTTAAATCTGGGCCGACACAGCACAGGGTTTTGTAGTCGACGTAATTAAAGGATAAATAGTCGACTAAGATCAAGGTTCTAATATTTAGATTATGTGTATAAAAGGAGGGCTGCTTGATCAGTTTGGCATCAATTCTAAGTGTGCATTCGAAGTGCGATCTGCGCAATTACAATGCGAGGGAGAAGTTCAATCGTCGAGGAGTAGATTATACAAAGTCTGTGCTGTTGTGGTTGTGCAAAGTGTGCGAAGACTATACTACGATGGATGCACAAAGGAGCAGAAGCTGTTGGTGTTGCGACATTCGAAGACAGCATGCAGAAATGAGAAAGTTGATAGCCGAAGTGTTGTATGTTGTTGTGTTGCGCAGTCTATGTGAAAGCTGGTTTCATCTAAAATAGCTGTGACAGAACAGTGAAGACTTGGGGATAGCATTGAGCAAGCATTTGAAAGCTTGTGAACCATTTTTCTTTTCCCATTTTGAGGACCAAATTGAGGACAAATTTTGAGGCAGAAGAGGACATTTGTGCTAGACCGAAGGACTACGTTTAGTGCAAATTCGAGGACCAATTTTGCAATGACAGAGTTAAGGACAGAGATCTCCAGCCAGAGCAGGGAATATAGGTGTCTTCTATGGATAGAGTTCCACTTTCTAAGGGCAGATGAGGTAGAGGTCTTCTAGAGGATCACCAACCAAAGCAGAATTAGGGGAAGGTGTCTCCTTTGAGCTGAGGCTCATAAACATTGTAATAGGGAAGGATTCCCAAAGGACTTTGATATAACTTTTAGAAGAAAAGTTTTATCCATGGAGTATCCCACCTTGGGTGAACCACGTAAATTGTTGTGTCACTTTGTGGAGTGTATTTTGTGCATTGTTTTGGTTACTGTTGTTATTACTGCTATATTTATTCTGCATGTTATTGAATTGAAAGCTGCTTTAAAAGAAAAAGTTAAAAGTGGTCTTATACTATTCACCCCCCCCCTCTCAGTATAAGCTTGTGTTCTTCATTTGGTATCAGATCCAAGTTTCTCTAGAAAAATCATAACAGCTTGGAGAAGGATCTTTTAGAAGAACACACAATTTCAAAAAAGGATGAAGAGGTTAAGTTCGATCTCTAAAGTAAATTCTTCTGGGCTTTAAGAATTTTAGGGAAGAGAGTTCTATTCTCAAGAATCATGACAGGAATAAGAGACAACAAGATCAATCTTCAGCCTGAAGAACGATGGATTTCAGTTGGTCACAAAAAGAACATTCATCCAAGGCATCAAAGCAGGTTACAAAATACTTTCCATGGCTACTGTTTTTCTTGCAAGAAATTTGGTCACAAAGCTATACATTGCATTAAATCCGTGAATAAAGAAAAATGTTAACTCTTTTGCACCTATTTTGAATAAAAATGTCATATGTTACAATTGCAAGGATGTTGGGCATATAGCAAGGATGTGCAGTTTGGATAGACCTAGCCTAAAGACTGCTAAAAAGAGAAATGAGATCAAGTCTAAGTCAATGATAGTTCAAACTGCTTTTCATGCTCAAGACAAAGTAGAGAAATGGTATCTTGATAGTGGTTGTTCAAAACATATGACTGGTGAAAAAGATAAGTTTTTGGTCTTAAAAAACACAAACAGAGGAACGGTTAGTTTTGGAGATAACAGGTCTGCTAAAATCTATGGTAAAGGGACTCTTAGCTTGGATGGGAAATCTAAAACTGAAAATGTGCTTTATGTAGAAGGTTTAAGACATAATCTTCTAAGTGTGAGTCAACTTTGTGATCAAGGACACATAGTATCTTTCTTTTCAGATAGATGTGAGATTCGTAAAGAAAAAAATGGAAAACTCATTGCCAGTGCTACAAGGACTCCAAACAATCTTTACATTCTAAGTGAGATAAAAAGGGAAAAGTGTTTTCTAACTCAAGAATATGAGAGTTAGTTATGGCATAAAAGGTTAGGGCATTTGAGCTTTGATAATCTTGTCAACATTAGTAACAAGGAAGCAGTTAGAGACTTGCCCAAAATAAAAAGGCCCCATAACACCATTTGCGGTCCTTGTCAACTTGGAAAACAGACCAGAACCAGTTTTAAATCAAAAGGGTATACTTCTTCAAAACCATTAGATCTCATACATACTAATTTATGTGGCCCTACCAGAACTCAAAGCATTCAGGGAGAAAGCTACTTCATGATGTTTATAGATGATTATTCTATAATGACTTGGGTGACCTTTCTCAAAGAAAAATCTGAAGCTTTTGAAAAATTCAAAGCTTTCAAAGAAATGATTGAGAATGAGACTGAAAAGAGAATCAAATGCTTAAGATCGGACAAAGGAGGAGAATTCACCTCAAATGAATTTGTGGAATACTTTGAGCAACAGGGAATTAAAAGAGAATATTCAACAACAAGAACTCCTCAACAAAATGGAGTAGTTGAAAGAAAAAACAGAACTATTGAAAATATGGCTAGAGCTATGTTAAATGAGTCAAAAATTTTAGATGGTTTCTGGAAAGAGGCAGTCAGTACAACAGTTTACATTATCACCAGGGCCCAACTTAGAGTAAATCATCATAAAAATCCTTATGAGTTGTGGAAAGGAAGACCAGCTACAGTAAAACATTTCAAAGTTTTTGGGAGTAAGTGCTTCATCAAAAGGGAAGATCAGAATCTAGGTAAGTTTGATCCTAGGTGTGATGAGGGAATTTTTCTTGGTTATTCCAACAGAAGTAAGGCTTACAGATGCTTCAACAAAAGAACGCATATAGTCGTAGAGAGCATAAATGTAACAGTTTATGAAAAGACAGGCATAAGAGAACCTATCAAGGAAATCAGTGATGAAATCTGTCAAGAAGAATTCAGAGAGGTTTTAGATGAAGAAGAAGAAAAACAACAGTTGCTTCCCAAAACTCCGTCACGATATGTTCAGAAACATCATCCCAAAGATTTGATCATTGGTGATCCAAACAACAGACAAACTAGAAGAAGAGTCATTCCGGCACACGATTCTACAAATATTTCTTTATTATCTTAGATTGAGCCAAGAAATCTCAGTGAAGCTTGTGTAGATAAATTTTGGGTAAAAGCAATGGATGAAGAGCTAAATCAAATAGAGAAAAGTGAAACTTGGGATTTAGTTCCAAGATCTAAGAACAAGAATATCATTGGCACAAAATGGATCTTCAGAAATAAACTCAATGAGGATGGGAAGATTGTTAGAAACAAAGCTAGGTTGGTTTGCAAAGGTTATGCTCAAGTAGAAGGTGTTGATTTCGAAGATACGTTCACTCCTGTTGCTCATCTCAAAGCCATTAGAATGTTTTTGGCTCTTTCAAGTTTCAAAGCATTCAAGGTGTATCAAATGGATGTAAAATCAGCATTTTTAAATGGAGTTTTGGATGAAGAAGTCTACGTAGAATAGCCAGAATGCGTGTCTCTATTAGATCAATTGGACTATGTGTGTAAACTGAAAAAGGCCTTGCATGGGTTAAAGCAAGCAACTAGGGCTTGGTATTCAAGACTTGATAGGTACCTTCATGAGCAAGGTTTTAGGAAAGGTGTGGCAGATAACAATTTGTATATAAAGGATAAAGTTAATGATATGCTGATTGTAGTTGTCTATGTTGATGATATCATTTTTGGGGGAAATAATACCCAGATGTGCAAAGATTTTGCTAACACTATGCAGAAAGAATTTGAGATGTCTATGATTGGAGAGTTGTCATTCTTTTTGGGTCTTCAGATTGCTCAATCAAAAGACGGTATATTTCTCTCTCAAGGAAAGTATATCAGAGAAATGTTAAAAAAATTTGGGATGATGGATAGCAAACCTATATGTACTCCAATGACTACGGGGTGCAAGATGAGTAAAGATGATGAACCTCCAACGGCAGATCAGAAATTGTACAGATCGATGATTGGCAGTTTATTATATATTACACCTACCAAAACAGACATCATGCAGGCTGTTGGGTTAGTAGCCAGATTTTAGGCTACTCCGAAAGATTCTCATGTCATAGCAGTTAAAAGGATATTCAAATATCTGAAGGGCACTATGGACTCTGGGCTTTGGTATCCCAAAGATGATGATTTCACTCTCACAGCCTATACAAATGCAGATTGGGCAGGCAGTAATGATGACAAAAAAAGCACCAGTGGTGGAGCATTATTTTTAGGAAAGAGTTTGGTTTCTTGGCTAAGTAATAAACAACCTCCAGTTTCTTTATCTACGACAGAAGCTGAATACATAGCAGCAGTGGATGGGTGCACTCAAGTTCTATGGATGAAAACCACCTTGGAGGATTTCAAATTCAAGCATGAACAACCCATCTCCATATTTTGTGATAATACTAGTGCCATAAGTATTTCCAAAAATCCGGTAATGCACTCAAGGACAAAGCATATTTCCATCAAGTATCACTTTCTAAGGGAGAAAGTGCAAGATAAGCAGGTCAAGGTAGAATATGTGTCTACTAAAGAGCAGATTGCAGATATTTTCACTAAACCTCTTCCAAGAGATACGTTTGAGTATTTAAGGGAGAAATTGGGAGTTGTACTCCCACCCCAGAATTAATCACCTCATCAGGAGATGGGGGAGGGACTAAGCTAAGAGACTCATTCTTAGTCCCAAGCCCCAAAGGTGACCCTTTGCCATTGATGACAAAGGGGGAGAGATATGAGTAAGGGGGAGAGCTTCAAGTGAAGAGGAAAGCTTCAAGTCAGGGGGAGCAAATCTTCAAAGAGAGTGATTTCAGTTTTGGCTCTTGAAGATGTGTTTTTAGCAAAGGTTTGCCATCAATGACAAAGGGGGAGATTGTTGGCAATTTTGGGTACCTTGAGTACATTACCTTTGCTCAAGAGTAGTTGTTGTCACTGATGTCAAAGAGTTCTTGGTAGTTGTCATTTGATATCAAGGAGTTCTTGAAGCAATTTGTTTTTATGTCAAAGAATGTGTTTTGATGAAGGTTTCAGTTGGTTAGTAAGTCTCTAAGAAAATCAGAGTAGCCCAGTTGTAAAATATCAAAAAAAAGATAAGTTAGAATAAGTTTGCAGGCGGCTGGAAAAACTGTCGCAATTTCACGACATGTTTGAGGAGAGAGAAAGTGCTAGCAAAACTATCATGATTTTGCGACATGTTTGAGGAGAGAGAAAGTTTTGGCAAAACTGTCATGATTTCGTGACATGCTGGAAGGCAGAGACGAAGCAGGCAAAACTATCGTGATTTTGCGACATGTTTGAGGAGAGAGAAAGTTTAGGCTAAACTATCATGATTTCACGACATGTTAAGTTGGTAGTGTTGAGTTGTAGGAAGTGTCACGATTTTGCTACAGGTTTCAAAGAAGTTGTACGGATGCAAAAAGTGTCACAATTTCATGACAGGTTGAGTTGGCAGGTTACAGTTGACGAAAGCATCACGATTTTGCGACAGGTTTCAAGGAAGTTGTACGGATGCAGAAAGTGTCACGATTTCATAACAGGTTGAGTTGGCAGCTTGCAGTTGGTGAAAGCGTCACGATTTTGCGACATGTTCTAGCTTCACGGGCTTCTGGCAGAAAATATCTTAAGGCAGAGAAAGCATCACGATTTCGTGACATGTTCCATTTTCGTTGGTGCAAACTAAGAAAAGGTTGAAGAAGCAAGAAGTGTCACGATTTCATGACAGAGTTGCAGATGACATCAGCAAGAGGCAAAGGTGTCACGATTTTGTGATAGAAGCGGAGAAGAAGGCTTTGAAGTCTAAAGCATCACGATTTCATGACAGAGTTGCAGATGACGTCAGCAAGAGGCAAAGGTGTCACGATTTCATGATAGAAGCAAAGAAGAAGGCTTTGAAGTCTAAAGTGTCATGATTTCATGACAGAGTTGTAGATGATGTCATCAAGAGGCAAAGGTGTCATGATTTCGTGACAGAAGCACAAAGGAAGTCGACAAAGGCCAAAGTGTCGCGATATCGCTATAGCAAGCTATAGAAGGTGTACGACAGGCAAATGTGTCGCGATATCGTGACATGTTGAAGTTTTGCACCAGAAGCTACAGGGAGGTAGTAAAGCCGACAAAGTTAAATCTGGGCCGATGCAGCGTAGGGTTTTGCAGTCGACGTAATTAAAGGATAAACAGTCGACTAAGATCAAGGTTCTAATCTTGAGATTATGTGTATAAAAGGAGGGCTGCTTGATTAGTTTGGCATTGATTCTAAGTGTGCATTCGAAGTGCGATTTGTGCAATTATAGTGCGAGGGAGAAGTTCAATCATTGAGGAGCAGATTGTACAAAGTCTGTGCTGCTATGGTTGCGCAAAGTGTGCAAATACTGTACTGCGATGGATGCACAAAGGAGCAGAAGCTATTGGTGTTGCGACATTCAGAGACAGTGCGCAGAAGTGAGAAATTTGATAGCCAAAGTGTTGTATGCTGCTATGTTGCGCAGTCTGTGCAAAAGCTGGTTTCATCTAAAACAGCTGTGACAGAACAGTGAAGACTTGGGGATAGCATTGAGCAAGCATTTGAAAGCTTGTGAACCATTTTTCTTTTCCCATTTCAAGGACCATATTGAGGACAGAGTTTGAGGCAGAAGAGGACATTTGTGCTAGACCGAAGGACTGCGTTTAGTGCAAATTTGAGGACCAGCTTTGCGGTGACAGAGTTGAGGACAGAGATCTCCAGCCAGAGCAAGGAAGACAGGTGTCTTCTATGGATAGAGTTCCACTTGCTAAGGGCAGAGGAGGTAGAGGTATTCTAGAGGATCACCAACCAAAGCAGAATTAGGGGAAGGTGTCTCCTTTGATCTGAGGCTCATAAACATTGTAATCGGAAAGGATTCCCAGAGGACTTTGATATAACTTTTAGAAGAAAATTTTTATCCATGGAGTAGCCCACCTTGGGTGAACCATGTAAATTATTGTGTCACTTTGTGGAGTGTATTTTGTGCATTGTTTTGGTTACTTCTGTTATTACTGCTATCTTTATTCTGCATGTTATTGAATTGAAAGCTGCTTTAAAAGAAAAAGTTAAAAGTGGTTTTATACTGTTCACCCCCCCTCTCAGTATAAGCTTGTGTTCTTAAATTTATGGTATACAAATTCTTAAGCAATATCTTGGCATACTTCATTTGTATAATGAACACATGGTTTTCCATTTTCTACACATCCAAGCCAAAAAAATAATGCATTATCCTGAGATCAATCATGTCAAACAGATGCTTCAATGTTTTCTTTATCTCTTCAATTAGCTTCACTAAACTCTCAGTTATCACCAAGTCATTGACATATGTGATGATAATCATGACCTCTTTTTCTTACCTTTTGAAGTAGATATTTGGATCATATGAACTTTGATAAAATCAATATTGTATAATATGCTCATCAATCTTCAAGTATAAGGCTTTGCATACCTACTTCAACTCATAGAGAGAGATTTTATGTGCCTCATACTTTATTCTCTTGGATGAGTATGACAAATGCTTTTGGCTATGTTATATATACTTATATATTGAGTTCATCATTAAGAAATGCACTCTTTATATCCATTTGATGTAAATTCCATCTAAACTATGTAGCCATTATGAAATTATATAAATATTTTTTATCTTTGTTGTTGTTGAAAATTTTTCATTATAGTAATTGTTTTTCCTTCTATGCATATCCCTTTGTAGGAAGCCTTGCTTTGTATTTCTTGATACTCTTGCTAGCTTTGTATTTGGTCTTGAATGCCCAGTTGCAACCAATATGTTTATTTCCATATGGAATATTAACAAATTTCCATATCTTGTCCTTCATCAATGATTGATACTCAACGTTCATGGCATCCTTCTAGTCCTTTGATGAAATATCTTTATAAACCATTATAGGTTTATATGTCTATACCAAGTTCTCATAAGGCCTAGTTAATCTCATTTTAAACTCTACTTTGAGTCCTTGGTCCAAAATAAGATGTTTCTAAAACATAATCTAAGTTCACATCATAAATTATACCTAGATAGCACTTATGTCTTATAGTGGTACTTAAAGTAGAAGGTCCTATATCATCAAATCCATTAGGAACATCTCCATCATATTCATCAAAATCAATGTCCTCTCTCGCTGAGGCTTCATCATCATAAAATAAGAAAACAACATATTTATTAATCTATTAGTTTTTGGTATCATGGTCCATGAGATGATATCCATTCAACTCTTTTCATCAAATACATATTTATTAATCTATTAGTTTTTGGTATCAGGGTCCATGAGATGATATCCCTTCAACTCACTACTATATATAATAAACATACATAGATTGTTTTTTGCCTCTAGTTTTGTCTACTTTTACTTTAAAATGTGTATGAATATAGTATTTCCAAATATGTATATATGTTACATAGAAGATTTATTTCTTGTTCAAGCCTTTTTATGTGTGACATCATTCAAGTGTGGGTGTGTGGTTCAACAAGAAGAACACAATAGAATAGATTTTTTCCAAAATATTGGATCCAAAATGGCATCACTCAACATGCATTGAATCATCTATTAAATAGTATGATTTTATCTCTCTACAAATCCATTTTTTAAGGCATGTAACATTTATTAGTTATAATTTGATGTCATGTTGCTTCAATAAAGTAGAAAATTGAACTCTTGAAAATCATACAATCTAGGAAGTGCACCCACATCCATCGTATATAATCATCAATGAATAAAAAAATATTTATAGTCATTTAAACCCGTATCCATGGGTTCACATATATCGGTATGCACTAGGTCAAATGGACCAGCTACTCTATATCTATTTTAATCAAATGGAGCTTAATTTTTCTTTATGGCCAATTAACTTGTAAAAAGGTCTTGAGTATTCATTAAATATGGAAGCCTATGTATCATTTCATAATAGGAGTGATTTTAAATGGCTAAATCATAGATATTCAAATCACTTGTGCCATAGTGAAGCAAGTTCATCTACCTTTATAGCCAATGATTGATTCCCTTGTATTACAACTGTAAGCTAGAACATATTGTCTATTATAATAGAATAAGAAATGAGCATCAAACATCTAGATTTTTCTTGAATAAGATAAATTTTCTTTGCACCTATTTTCAAAAATTCAACACATAAATTATGATCAAGTAATTGGTTTATAGAAATCAAGTTCTTCATGAGGTCAAGCATGTGAAGAACTTGAGTCAAGATATAGGTACTCTCTCCAAGATGCAATCAAAAATCACCAATTCTAGTAATGGTGTATGTTGAATTATCACCAAGTGTTACTTTCCCATGATAATATGAATGGTCAAGGATCACAAACCATTACTTTTACCCTATCATATGTATGGTATATCTTGAATCAATGTGTAAGGCTAGGCTTAATTTTGAAACAACAATAGAAGATTAAACTAAATGAATATAATATTGTTTTTCTACATTAGAATTAGTTTCCTCAACTATATTGCCATGTTGGCATTAAGGTATATTTCTATTTTTCCAAGGAGAACTCTTCTACTTGCCTCTTGATGAATTATTCGATGGATTATTCGATGATCCTTGTGAAAATTTATTTTAACATCACTTCTAAAAGGTGTCTTGGTTTCCTAGAGATAAAACATATAATATTTCTTTATCCTTGATGTTTTTACCCTTTTTATTTTTGCTAGTTTTTGTGCTTTTTGGAGGTCCATCACCTTTCTTCAACTACATTGAATTTTAGCTTTTTAATTCATGACCAAAGCACATTCATATTCATTATTTGTCTATCAAATCACTTCCTCATATTAAAGAAAAATCATAAGAGAATCAAAAGTGGACCTCTAATTCATCACATTCAATATTATTACTAAAATATTAAATGCTATTGGTAATGCACTTAGAACTATTGGAACAAGCATAATATCACTAAAAATTTTACATAAAATTGTATCAAAGTGTAGAACTCAGTAATTCATCATAGAAAGTCTTCTAGCTTCTCATCACTCTTCATCTTCAAGCAATGCAATTGGCTCTATAGGTGTAGAATTCGATTCTAGTTCTTGTGAAGAACACAAGCTTATACTGAGAGGGGGGGGGGGGTGAACAGTATAAGACCTCTTTTTACTTTTTCTTTTATACTTCAAAATAGTAAAGCAATATTCCCAAAGCAATATCAAAACAATGCACAAAATCATCCACAAAGTGACACCAATTTTAACGTGGTTCACCCAGAAGTCCTGGGCTACGTCCACAAAAATTTTCTCTAAAAGTTATCTCAAAGTTCTTTGGGAAACCTTCCCAATTACAATGTTTATGAGCCTCGGCCCAAAGGAGACACCTTCCCTTGATCTGAATTTATGAGCCTCTGCTCAAAGGAGATACCTTCCCCTCTACTAAATTTATGAGCCTCTACTCAAAGGAGATACCTTCCCCTCTGCTCTGGAAATGATCCCTCAGAATATCAACTGCCTCTACCTCTTGCCAGCACGTGGAACTCCTTTCCACCGAAGACCTCCTGTCCTCAATGCTTAGCCTAAGAGACCTCTGCCTTCTATGATCATGTCCATGGTAGCTCAGCTACCTGTACCAAACACAGTCAGTCGGTCTAGTACAAGTCTTCCTCCGTCTGTCAAATCTGTCCAACTCTATGAAAAAATCAATCCTCTACACACAAGCGTTCACAAAGACTTGCCAAATATGTCCTTAAGTTCTCTGATAGAACCAATGTACCTCTGTCCTCAAGTTCTCTAATAGAACTATCAATCTCAGCCCACAAGTCCTCTGCTAGGACCTATCCAAATATGCTCACAAGTCCCCACCTAAACCTGTCCAAATTTGCTCACAAGTCCCCACCGGAACCTGTCCAAAACTTGCTCACAAGTCCCCACCGGAACCTGTCCAAAACCTCAGCAAGATCACCAAGAAAAAACTTGCTTAGCATGAACTCACAAAGAGAATTGTTAGAGACCCAATGTGATTCATAAACCTCATAGAAGCATAAAGAGAATTGTTAGAGACTCAATATGTTCTATACTTAACTCCCAATCTCAAATCTCATAGAAACATAAAGAGAATTGTTAGAGACCCAATATGTTCTATACTTAACTCCCAATCTCAAATATCATAGAAACATAAAGAGAATTGTTAGAGACCCAATATGTTCTATACTTAACTCCCAATCTCAAATCTCATAGAAACATAAAGAGAATTGTTAGAGACCTAATATGTTCTATACTTAACTCCCAATCTCAAACTCAAATCTCATAGAACCATAAAGAGAATTGTTAGAGACTCAATATGATCTATACTTAACTCCCAATATCAATCTCAACTCAATCTCAACTCAAACTCAATCTCAAAAGAATAAGATAGATGTAGTAGCTTTTCTCAAGAATATAAAACACAACCCAACAATTGCCAACCATGCAATATATCATATAACTATGATGCTTATATTCTTTTCACCAACAACTAGGGTTTCATCATCTCAATGCAAGTAGCAAGACTTATTAACATAAACCCTATTGCAAAAATGCTTCTTCTTCCTCAACAAGAATTATGCATTCACCCAAAGATTCAACAATAACTTTAATGCATAAACAATCTTCAATATCCAGAAAATAAGATTTATACCAATAATACCTAGTAGACAACCTTTTCACTCCAAACTCAATTTCATAAAATATACCATAAACAACATACATGGAAGAAGTTTCCCATACCTTTACTTTGATGAAGAAGGAGAACTCAAAATCTGTCACAACACTAACTCTCAATTTGCCACCAATTAGAGTTAGCAACTATACAATATTACACAATATTAAAGATCCAAATATAACACCTTATTTCTCCAACTTAGTAAAAACCACCAAAGTACAATAACATACAAAATAACACCTCTTTACACCTTATTACTCCACATAAACATTAAACATTAAACATCAATGTCAAAACAAAAAGATACCTTAACCTTATACCTCCCGCGCATTCACGGCCACCATTCTATGCACACCGCGACAAAAAAGAAATCCCCAATGAAGAGAATCGAACTCAGCACCTCTGCCATCTAGCGCTTTCGCTTAAATGCCACCGTCGTTGGGTCACAAGAGCCCAACGAAATAACAAACCGCTGCCCTCTCTTTTATCTTTCTTTGACGCCAAGATCCTAGAAAATGTAAACGTCTTCCACAAACCGCATGCAAATAAACCACTGTCGTCAAGCCAAAGAGTAAGGATGCAGCCCAAGCTCAAAATTGAGATTGCCAAGAGCAATCTCCATGACGCAGAACATGCACAATCTCAAAGACGTCGATGGAGATCGAAAACACAGAGCAAGCTCAAACGAAGACACCAAGTGCTTTTCGAAGGATGTAGAGCAATGCAAGTCACAGACGCCAAGCGCAGATCGAACAAAATGATGCAAAATCAAATCATAGATGCCAAGCGTAATTCAAACGAAACAGCATAAAGCAAATCGAGAAGCCAAGCGCAAATCAAAAAAATAGAGAACCACAAATCGTAGATGTCCAAATAATAATCGGTGGTGCTCACTTTTGAAAACCATGCCCACTTATATAGCAATTTATCCATCACTGATTGACGTCGGCGCTCCTCCAACGATGGCAATAAATCGACGACGCTTAAGGGTTGAAAGACCCTTTAATAATAATTAAAATAATTATTATTATTATTTTATTAATAATAAATTAAACTTGGACCTTTGACAAAGGTATGAGTTAATTTAATTATTAATAATACACATGGACCTTTGCATTAATTTAAGCTTGGTTTTAATAAAAACCCTTAATGAGTCCAAATGGTTTTAAGAAAAACCTTTAGCCTTGTCACCATGGTTTTAATAAAAACCCTTTAACATAATGAAGCTTCTCAAGATATTCTTGACATCACACTCTTTTGAAATCAACACAAAAATGCCTTTTGACATCAATGACAACTTATACATTTTAGCAAGGCAATGTACCCAAAGTACCCAAAATTGCCAACAATCTCCCCCTTTGTCATTGATGGCAAACCTTTACTGACAACACTTCGCAAGAGCAAAAACTGAAACCAACTATGCTAACAACTAAGAATCTTCCTTTGAAGTTTTGCTCCCCCTGACTTGAAGCTTTCCTCTTCACTATGAAGCTCTCCCCCTTACTCATATCTCTCCCCCTTTGTCATCAATGGCAAAGGGCCACCTTTGGGGCTCGGGACTAAGAATTAACCTCTTAGCTTAGTCCCTCCCCCACCTCCTGATGAGGTGATTAATTCTGGGGTGGGAGTAAAACTCCCATTAGGCACTAATCATCATCAGCGTCTATAACTTCCTTTCCGGGCCTTCTCTTGAACTCTTTGTCCATATTCCTGTTCCTGTCACTGTTCTTGTTTTTTCTCTCATCCTTGTTTTTATCCATGCCTTGATCCTTGGACCTGATCATGCCACTGTTCCTATTCCTGTATTCCAGAATTTCAGCTCTACACTGTCTGACTGTGTGACCTTCATTGTTGCACTTATAACAAGTAACAATTTTATTTCTTTTAGGCATACCTGTTCTTTGAATCCACCAATTTTGACCACACCTGTTCTGACCAAACCTATTTTGACCAAACCTGTTTTGACCAAACCTGTTCTGACCAAACCTGTTTTGATCAAACCTGTTCCTGATATTTGCCTTGCAATAAACTACCTTATGCCCAAAATTTTGAGAAGAGTAGCAATACCCCTGAAAGAAATTACCACCTCTGAAACTGTCATTTACCTTCTTCACTTGAGCCATGCAATGGGAAGCCATGTGACCAAACATGTGACAAGCAAAACATCTGCCTTGAAACTTTCCTTTATTTGACCTCTTGGGTCCTGAAAACTTCTTCTTCTTCTCATTCTAAATTCTATTTTCTGTTTCTGTGCATCTATCATTCAAGGACTCATGATTTGAAATACTTTCCTTATCAAAACTCTCTTCCTTTTGGAGTCTCTTACTAGACTCTCCAACTTGTTCCTTGTGAGTCTTAACAAAACCAAGACCTATTTTATCTGTTGTCTTTCTTTGACCTTTGATGAGAGACTTAACCTTTTTGGAGCTATCTTGAAACCTGTGAAGCTTATCCTTGTACCCTTTAGTTTCCTCTTTCAAAGAAGCCATTTTCTGTTCTAACTCACTATACTCAAGAACCTTAGACTCTAACTAATCCTTGAGTTCTTGTGTCTTAGCTATAGAGAAATCAAGATTTTCAATAATATCGTCTCTCTCCATACAACATTCATCTAACTTATCCTTGAGTCTAGCATTCTTCTTTCTTTCCTTTTTCAAAGCACTAAGAGCACTAATAAGTTCACCTTTGAGATCTACTTCACCTTCCTCAATATGTTTGCTATTAGAATCATCAAAGCCTTTTTTCGGATTTCTTATCACTAGAGGTGCTACCCTTTTCAAAAACCATACATGCATCTTCCTTATAGTTTTCTGAAGCATCCTCATACATACTAGAAATAAAATCATTATTTGTGCAATCATCCTCAAGGTGACCAAAATTTCCACATCTAAGACATTTCATGATAATGAATCTATGTTTTGGTTCTTCCTCTTTTTTGATATGAACAACATCTCATTTTCATTATCACTTGAAGAACTTTCACTATCACTACTAGAACACTTACTTGCTTTGTCTAGGTAGAAAATCTTCTTGTGTTTGTGAGAATACCTCTTTCCTTGATTGCTATGCTCATCTTTGTTTTTCCTATGATGCTTGTGCTTTTCAGATTCCTTGCTCTTACAGTCCTGTTTATCTTCATCACTTTCATCCTTGGCAACAGTATAGTCAGTAGCATAATGACCAAATTTTCCACAATTAAAACATCTTACATTTTTCATATTTTTGTGTTTTCTAGTGAACTTGCCTTTCTTGCTGTAATATGCCTCTTCATCACTAGAAGACTCATCACTCTCTTGAAGTTGTTTACCTTTGGATTTCTTGGTAGCCTTGAAAGTTGCCTCTTTCTTGACATCAAACTTCACTTGAGTTCTTAACTCAAATGCTGCAAGTATACTATGGAGCTCATCTTTTTTCAATTTATCCAAATCTCTAGCTTCCTCAATAGCAAAAATATTTTCACTAAATCTATTAGGAAGAGATCTTAAAATCTTATCACAAACATCATTTTCAGCAAGCTCAAGACCTAAGTCTTTCATGGAGTTAACAACCACATCCATACGAAGCATGTAGTCACTAATATTTTCATCATCATTCATCTTGAGTTGTTCAAACATACCTTTGAAGTGTCTCAACTTGGCCTTTCTGACATTTGAATCACTCGTGTGAACCACCTGCAACTGTTTCCACATTTCACTTGCTCGTTTTGCAGTTGAATTACTTTGGTGAGATCTCGCTTTCTGTAGGCCTTTCGAGATTGCGTTCATTGCTTTTGAATTGCTTGTGATGTAGGAGCCTTTCTTCTTTAGTATTTGGACCATGTACAGGAATAGTGTGCTCATCTTCAATTACTTCCCATACCTCATTACCAAGTGCCATTAGATGAACCTTCATCCTTGCACTCCAAATACCAAAATTGACCCATCAAGAATAGGTGTTGCATTGCCACTTGAATAATCCATTGTGTTCTTTATTAGCTTTTCCTTCAAGCTGTTAAACTTTTCAAATGCACCCGCTCTGATACCAATTGAAGAACACAAGCTTATACTGAGAGGGGGGGTGAATAGTATAAGACCTCTTTTTACTTTTTCCTCTATATTGCAAAATAGTAAAGCAATATACCCACAGCAATATCAAAGCAATGCATGAAAACATCCACAAAGCAATAACAATTTTAATGTGGTTCACCTAGAATGGCTGGGCTATGTCCATGGATAAAATATTTCACTAAATTTTATCAAACAAAATTTTGGGAATACTTTTCCCAATTACAATGTTTATGGGCACCAACCCAAAGGAGACACCAATCCCCTAATCTCGAATTCGTGGGCACCAACCCACAGGAGACACTAATCCCCTAGCTCTACTCTGGCTAGTGATCCTCTAGAAGACCTCTGCCTCTATTGCCCTTAGCAAATGGAACTCTATCCATAGAAGACACCTATCCTCCTTGCTTTGGCTGGAGACCTTTGTCCTCAACTCTATCACCTCCAAAATTGGTCCTAGAATTTGCACTAAACACAGTCCTTCAGTTTAGCACAAATGTCCTCGTTCTCTTTCTCTGATCTACACCAAACATAGTCCTTCGATCTGGCATAAATGTCCTCGTCCTCTTTATCTGATCTGCACCAAACACAGTCCTTCGGTCTGGCACAAATGTCCTCAAAACTGCACCAATATTTGTCCTCAACTGGTCCTCAAATTTGGTTCACAGAAGTTGTTCACAAGCTTCCACTAAAGCTTGCTTGATCTTCACCCAAGTCTTCACCAAGACTTGTCTCGGATCTGCTTTGCAAGTTCTCACTAGAACCTGCCCAAACTGCTCCACAAGCTCAACAAAAACTTGCTCAAATCTGTCCAACAATCCCTCTCAATGATTTGTCCAAAGCCATCAAGGCCTGCACACTATCTTCGAACGTCTCAAAAATGATGCACCCAACAGCTTTGCACTTTTTTGCTCTCTGTGCACTCTGCTTCGTACTTAGATCGATTCGGCATGACTCACTCTCTGTGTGCTACAGACTTAACTTGGGAACTATCTTTGAACTTCACACTTCTACAACGCATTCGATCACCTCATAACTCTCCAAACAACCCTCCTTTTAGACTAACACTTTCAAGATCAAAACCTTGATCTTAGTCGACTGCACAACCCTAAACTACGTCGACTGCAAACCCTAATCTTCATCGGCCCAAATTTAACTTTGTCAGCCTCACTGCCTCTACAACTCTTCTGTAGCTTCTATCGTGAAACTACAACATGTCACGATACTTCAAAATAGTAAAGCAATATACCCAAAGCAATATCAAAACAATGCACAAAATCATCCACAAAGTGACACCAATTTTAACGTGGTTCACCTAGAAGGCCTGGGCTACGTCCACAAAAATTTTCTCTAAAAGTTATCTCAAAGTTCTTTGGGAAACATTCCCAATTACAATGTTTATGAGCCTCGGCCCAAAGGAGACACCTTCCCCTAATCTGAATTTATGAGCCTCTACTCAAAGGATATATCTTCCCCTCTACTGAATTTATGAGCCTCTGCTCAAAGGAGATACCTTCCCCTCTGCTCTGGAAATGATCCCTCAAAGATCAATCGCCTCTACCTCTTTCCAGCACTTGGAACTCCTTTCCACCGAAGACCTTCTATCCTTAATGCTTAGCCTAAGAGACCTCTGCCTTCTATGATCACATCCACAGCAGCTCAGCTACCTGTACCAAACACAGTCAGTCGATCTAGTACAAGTCTTCCTCTGTCTGTCAGATCTATCCAACTCTATGAACAAATCAATCCTCTACACACAAGCCTTCATGAAGACTTGCCAAATATTTCCTCAGGTTCTCTAATAGAACCAATGTACCTCTGTCCTCAAGTTCTATGATAGAACTATCAATCTCAACTCACAAGTCCTCTGCTAGGACCTGTCCAAATCTTCTCACAAGTCTCAACCTGAACCTGTCCAAATCTGCTCACAAGTCCCCACTAGAACCTGTCCAAAACCTGCTCACAAGTCCCCACTGGAACCTGTCCAAAACCTCAGCAATCTCACCAAGAAAAAACTTCCTTAGCATGAACTCACAAAGATAATTGTTAGAGACCCAATGTGATTCATAAACCTCATAGAAGCATAAAGAGAATTGTTAGAGACTCAATATGTTCTATACTTAACTCCCAATCTCAAATCTCATAGAAACATAAAGAGAATTGTTAGAGACCCAATATGTTCTATACTTAACTCCCAATCTCAAATCTCATAGAAACATAAAGAGAATTGTTAGAGACCCAATATGTTCTATACTTAACTCCCAATATCAAATCTCATAGAAACATAAAGAGAATTGTTAGAGACCCAATATGTTCTATACTTAACTCCCAATCTCAAACTCAAATCTCATAGAACCATAAAGAGAATTGTTAGAGACTCAATATGATCTATACTTAACTCCCAATATCAATCTCAAATCAATCTCAACTCAAACTCAATCTCCAAATAATAAGATAGATGTAGTGGCTTTTCTCAAGAATATAAAACACAACCCAACAATTGCCAACCATGCAAATATATCATATAACTATGATGCTTATATTCTTTTCACCAACAACTAGGGTTTCATCATCTCAATGCAAGTAGCAAGACTTATTAACATAAACCCTATTGCAAAAATGCTTCTTCTTCCTCAACCAGAATTATGCATTCACCCAAAGATTCAACAATAACTTTAATGCATAAACAATCTTCAATATCCAGAAAATAAGATTTATACCAATAATACCTAGTAGACAACCTTTTCACTCCAAACTCAATTTCAGAAAATATACCATAAACAACATACATGGAAGAAGTTGCCCATACCTTTACTTTGATGAAGAAGGAGAACTCAAAATCTGTCACAACACTAACTCTCAATTTGCCACCAATTAGAGTTAGCAACTATACAATATTACACAATATTAAAGATCCAAATATAACACCTTATTTCTTCAACTTAGTAAAAACCACCAAAGTACAATAACATACAAAATAACACCTCTTTACACCTTATTACTCCACATAAACATTAAACATTAAACATCAATGTCAAAACAAAAAGATACCTTAACCTTATACCTCCCGCACATTCACGACCACCATTCTATGCACACCGCGAAAAAAAAGAAATCCCCAACGAAGAGAATCAAACTCAGCACCTCTGCCGTCTAGTGCTTTCGCTTAAACACCACCGTCGGTGGGTCACAAGAGCCCAAAAAAATAACAAACCGCTGCCCTCTCTTTTATCTTTCTTTGACGCCAAGATCCTAGAAAACATAAACGTCTTCCACAAACCGCATGCAAACAAACCACTGTCATCAAGCCAAAGAGTAAGGATGCAGCCCAAGCTCAAAACTGAGATTGCCAAGCGCAATCTCCACGACGCAGAACATGCACAATCTCAAATATGTCGATGGAGATAGAAAACACAGAGCGAGCTCAAACGAAGACACCAAGCTCTTTTCGAAGGATGTAGAGCAATGCAAGTCACAGACGCCAAGCGCAGATCGAACGAAACGATGCAAAATCAAATCGTAGATGCCAAGCGTAATTCGAACAAAACGGTGTAAAGCAAATCGAGAAGCCAAGCGCAAATAAAAAAAATAGAGAACCACAAATCGCAGATGTCCAAATAATAATCGGTGGTGCTCACTTTTGAAAACCATGCCCACTTATATAGCAATTTATCCATCACTGATTGACGTCGGCACTCCTCCAACGATGGCAATAAATCGACGACGCTTAAGGGTTGAAAGACCCTTTAATAATAATTAAAATAAAAATAATTATTATTTTATTAATAATAAATTAAACTTGGACCTTTGACAAAGGTATGAGTTAATTTAATTATTAATAATACACATGGACCTTTGCATTAAGTTAAGCTTGGTTTTAATAAAAACCCTTAATGAGTCCAAATGGTTTTAAGAAAAACCTTTAGCCTTGTCAACATGGTTTTAATAAAAACCCTTTAACATAATGAAGCTTCTCAAGATATTCTTGACATCACACTCTTTTGAAATCAACACAAAAATGCCTTTTGACATCAATGACAACTTATACATTTTAGCAAAGGCAATGTACCCAAAGTACCCAAAATTGCCAACATCTTGGAATCAAATATTGTATTGAGTTTGTGCCACTCATCCTTTGCAATTATAGCGTCATAAATATACAACTAGATCTCATTATCCATGTCGAGCATTATGATTAATTTATATTTTTTATTAGATTTATCCAACTTTCTTTGTTCATCTAGGTAGTTTTGTATATTTACATAGCATCAAATGCTACTCCCCATAAGTCTTCTCAACTATATTCCATGTAGAATAGTTGTCACATTTGAATAAATACGAATTGGGTAATAATGTATTTTTGGAATTAATAGCCATGTAAAATCTTCACAAACTTGTAAAATAATTATTTTACTAGAACAAGCTTGAAATTATATTTTGAATGAGTATATATAATTATATAGATGTGCAATGATCAACACCTCTAACTACAATAAAATAGTAGGATCTTGTTGGGAAAATAATAAGGCATTGAGGTTTGAGTCATTTTCTCTCCAACTTGAATCTTCAAAAAATATTCTTGGAATGTTCCATCAATGTTCTAGGTTAATAAAAAATACCAAATTATTGTCTTGTCATATGTATTCAATCACAATAAAAATAAAAATATTTTTAGAAATATTTAAAGAGCCTTCCCATGGAGCATGTGAGATGTTTTATTATTTATTTTGTTTATTTAAGTATACCAGTGATTCCTTAACATTTCTAAACTACTTGTTCTTTGCATATAGTACATCAACCCTTTCCTTCTAGTAAACTACAAGTAATAGGTGTTTTTTTCCTTTTATTAATTCATGAAACACATTTTCATTCAATAAAACTTCATTGGAAGTTAAATTTTATATGACATGTATTTCTTAGTCAAAAAATTCATAGTAGATAGCCCTCATGCATCTTCAAATGACCTTATTACTAGATAACCTAGTCAATAAATGATAGATCTAAAATTCACTTTAGATGATCATTTTTATGAAAAATATAGACAAATATAGATGTAAAATATATATGGTAGCAACTCTATATGATAGCTTTAGATAGCAATATATCTAGACAATAACTATATATGGTAGCTCTAAATGATAGCTCTATATGGTAGAAACTCTAGACAATAGTTCTAAATTTTACTTTAGACAACCCTTTTTCTATAATAACTCTATATTGTAGATTAATATGGCATATCTAGATAGTAAGAGCTATAGATGATAATTTCAAATAACAAATCTATATGACAATAGCTCCAAAAAACAATCCCACAACACATATTTTTTAAATGATAACTCTTTTGTTGGATGGTAGCTCTAGTTGAATTTTCGAGATAACTTTAGATGGAAATATTTTCCAAATGGTTTTAATCAAGTGAATCTTCTAGGTAGAAAGTTTAGATGACTTGTTCACATAATTTTTTATCTTACTCTACTCCTATACATCTTTGACATGAACCAGGGCAGCAATATATAAAGAAGATTATTGCCAACACATTCAAACTCTAGTTCAATGTTTCAGACTCATTTTTTAGATGGCATGTTTCTTGCACCAAATGGTGGTAATAACATTTATGATGGAAAATATTTTATAAAACACTAAATTATTTTAAAATGACTTAGAAACTCTTTCAATATTAAATAAATGCTCATAACACCTACAAACACAAACAAGAATAAAAGAAGATTGTTTTCTTCTCTAGTTAGCAAGGTCTTATCCTTGTTCAAACTTGCATTTGCTTCTTTCTAGTTTCTCTAATAGCAACACACTTTCACAAAATTTTAGAGTTTTCTCTTGCTATTGGATAACTATATCACCTTCACAAAATGAATCTTTGTTCTAATATCCATATACTTTGATACCAAAAATTAGAAATGCAAAATGTACTTGAACATTGTAATAAAAATTTGCATTGATGTGATATAAATATATACATGCAAAATTAAGAAGGTATGAGGTTAGGATTTATAGATAGTTATTATGAAATAAATTTTTGAATTATAGCAACAACAATATCAATCCAATAATTCTTAAATAACACAATGCAAATGATAATAAGAATTCAAATCCAATTGCTAGAAAATTAAATATGCAATAATCAAATTCCCGATTCATATCAATGCAAATCCTTAACCACTTGGAAGGTGAAGTATCATAATTAATTGAAGAGAGAAAAGCATCATATACTACATAACTCTTCCTATTCATATATTTGATTTATCATTAATCCTAAACCTAGTTCTCAAGGGATGACTATCTAAACCTTAGGCCCAAGCTAATCAAAATAAAGATAGTAAATATGGCTATATTATAGCCTTTACATGTCTCCCCTTAGAAGCATTGTCCTCAAAGATAGAATAGACTAGAAAAATCTCTTAGGATCCCACATAACATCTTCTTTTGGAAGGTATTGCGACTTTATAAAGAACTCTTAAATTTTTCAATACTGAAGATAACAAACTCTAGAAATCAACATTGATGGAGAGTGATTCAACCTTCTTCATCAAGTATTAGAATATTTGAAAGGACTAAAATTTTTATCCAATAACTTATTTTATATAAGATGTGTGAAATGGATGGATGCAGGAATATGGTGGAAGCTCCAAATTATATGTTACTTCATCAATGTGACAAACCATCTCATAGGACCCATAAATTTAAGGAGTCAACTTTTGACTAGACTTGGTATTTAAGGTCAATTGCTTGTAGGGTTGCAAGAAAAAAGGATAATATATCCTATGGTAAACTATCCTTAAGAAGGATGTGAATCCTAATTTTTCTTCATATGGTTCTAAGAATAGGTCAAATAAACTTTAATAAATTGGTAATAAATTATCTATCTAGGTAACCTTAGAGGATCCTAGAACATAGTCTACCAGTAATAGAGGTTTTGACCATACAATATGGGGATATCTTAAGGGATTAATGGTAAGATTTTATGTACCACCATTCAGCTAATGAAAGAAAATGAACCTAGTTATACTTCTTATCAAAACAACTAAAGCAAGTACCTCTTGGAACAAAATTTACCTAAGTGGATGAGATACACCCTCAAGACCTCATATGACTCTTCACTTCCATACATGATATTTATCATGTATGACTCTTCACTTGCTCACTTGACACCTTGCACACTCACACTTGTACACCTCACACTTGTACTCTTGACAACTTGTACACCTCACACTTGTGCGCTTGATACCTTGCACACTTCATTACATAACACATAACACTCTCCCCACTTTGACACACACTTCATAAAAATATAAAATGCACTCTCTAAACTACTATTTAAATAAGTACTCCATGGTACTTCAATGTATCAAATTATGTAATATCACCAACAAGATGCATCTTTGAGTGGCTAAGATATTAAAAGGTGTGCCTAAAGCCTCATGAATTCACCTTTGGTATTACATTAAGAAACCTAGGAAGATTCATTATTTCTCAATGTGGAATCAAGTTGGATCCTGATAAAATATCGACTATAGTTTATAAGTCATTTCCTCAAACTCTAACATAGATTAGGAGTCTCAAAGGCAAAATACCATACATCTAGATATTTATCTCATGGAAAACTAAAAAGCATCAACCCTTCACCAAGATTTTAAAAAAATATAGTCTTTGAATGGGATATTGGCTTTCAAGCAAACTTTGATGCTCTCAAATCATACTTCTTGTTCTCACCTATCCTTATAACCTAATCATCATAGGCATTTTTTTTTATATGTATCATCCACTAACAATGCCTTAGAAGATATATTTGTATAGTATGATGAGCAACTTAGAGAACGAATTATTTTCTACATCAAGACTTTGGTCAATTATGAAGTCTTATACATACTCTTATAAAATTACTTTGAATTGTAATATTTGTCTCTCATAATCTTAGACACTACATGCTCATACATAAAGCTCTTATTATCACAAGGGTTTGATCCCTTGCTCTATCTCATGTCCAAACCCTACTTTTTAGGATGAACCACAAAATGGATTATTGCACTTCACAAATTTTATCTTGATTTTATTAACTAAAATTTCATGAAGGGTTAGGTAATTATTAACCAACTAGTAGTTGCACCTTTAGAATCTAGCCATCCTTTGGTAATAGATTTTTTTGATTAGTCAATATTCAACGTAGTAATAGATCCACCTAACTCTTGGGATCTATACTTTGATGGCACTACATGTGTCAAAGGAGCAGGTGCATGAGTCATCATGGTTACTTCTTAATACCTTTATCCTTTAAGCTTAAGTTTTCCTACACCAAAAATACCATTAAGTACAAAACTCTTATCTTAGGGCTACATGAAGTGTTAGATTTCTAGGTTAGAATCTAATTTATCTTTGGAGACTCTAAGCTATTAGTCATCCAAGTCAATGGTGTCTATTAGACTAAAGTTTATAAACTCAACCCATACAAGGACATCATCAACAATCTAATGGCTACTTTTGATAAATTCAATATTAAAGCTATCCCTAGATCTAATAACTACCATGCCAACATTATGGCTGTAGTTTCATCCCTTATCCCCTTAGAGCTAGATTATGAATAAGCTATAATTTTTATTTAGCAAATTAAACCTTCAACCCTAGAATCTAGCTAGCTTTCTCTAGAAGTATTTTCAATAGAAGTGTATCACTCCAAATTTTTCGCATACTTACCTTCAGGCTATAGGATCCGCACCCGAAATGGGGATGCGAGAAGGATGGTACAATACCTCAGACTGAGAGGCCCTTTGAAGGTCTCGCCTCTCGGGGGAGGGGTATAAGGGTGAATTTTCGAAGGATGGTGGGTTCACCAGGAAAATTTTGAGTGGCAGTTTCCACGCCTAGGTTGATAGTAGGTTTGATTTGTTCATTTTGTTCTTTGATCATTCAATTCCTAGGTTTGGCCAAGATGAATCTAAGCTATTCTATATGCCAATGTTGATTTATATGGATACAAAAAACATGAATAAATGTTGAACACAGAGAATATGCTAAATAGGATAGAATATACCTGATTTTGGATGTCTGATGAAGATTCTGAGGTTTGTAGAAGTCCAAATCATCTCAAATCATATGTAATCATCTGGAATTGCATAGAATCATCTCAGATCTCAGTCGATCATATAAGATCAAATGAGATCGTCGTCGATCTGACGAATTCGTCAGACGAATTCTTCAAAAACCTGCAATCACAAAAATAGGTACAAAATACCAAAAATGTAATTGCAAAAGCAAGGGGAAATGATAGAAATAATAGTAAACTTGCCCAAATGATGAATCTAGATAGAAATTAAAAGGAAATGCATCAATTTGATAATTTATTTTGACTTTATCATGCATCTATACTAAATGAGGTGAACTCCAGGATGCATAAATATAATAACTAAGATAATGCATAAAGAAATGCAAAAAAATAATAAGAAAATGCAAAATCTGGGCTCTGATTACCCCCAATATGGATTACAGTCGAGATCACCTCCAATCGTACGAGATCATCATCGATCTGCGATAGGATCATCTGAAATTGTCTGGAATCGCTTGCGACGATTCCTGCAAGAAAACTTGAAATATGCAATGCAAACAAAAGTATGAAGGTGTTCTAAGGCACAAGGAACTAAATTTGTAGGGAAATCCATCGGCTAGGGGGTTCAGGGGGATAAACTAAGAAAATCCCAGTTTATATAGGATTAGGGAGAGGTTAGGAGGTTGGAGATCATCCCAATTTGGGAGATCTTCAACGGGGAAGACTCTAACTACGCAGACACGCTTTCTGCCCAAGTTAGAGAAGCTATTGAAACATAAGCTAATTATGAAAATTGGTTTTGGGACAAAATCATCTAGACATTCTATTCTAGATGAATTTTTCAGATTTGGGACGATTTCGTCTGATCGTCGACGATATCGTCCAATGGTCAAAACAAATCCTAAAAATGGCATGGAAAACAAGGAAAGCGGGTAACGGGCGGTTTGGGTTAAAATTCAAATTTTTATCTTTTTACTAAGGTTTAATTGTGCCAATTTTAGGGTGCTACATTTTTCCCTCTTTTTAGCGAATTTTCTGAAGAAAATGCGTTAAAGACGAATTTTTCCCATTTTACGAGAAAACAAAAATTTACTCCATTTTTTAGATGACGATTCTAGGTCGAATCGTACGACTACTAACTATGGTGCCCCCTCCGTGTTTTTACTCAAATTGAATGTTTGAGATAAAAACACGAAAAAGCAAAATTAAAAAAAAAAAAATTGTTGATTTTAAATAAAATTAAGAAAATAGGGTAAAACCCTAATTCATTTTTACTATTCATTTTTACTGTTCTAGAGCTTTCCAGACAAAAATGGTTGAGATAGTACACCGATCGACAGAGGTCCGGCGCAGGCTATGGGTAAGGATCTAATCCTAGTAAATTAGGTTTGAATTTGTTTTGTGCAATTTTTTGTTTAGAATTTTGATTGTTTGGGGCATCGCGGCCGTTTTTAGGCCGTCAACGACGTTGGGATGAAATCTTCCCGATTTTGTCGAAATCATCCTTAGATCGTCGATTTCGTCGGATGGCGAAATCAACGAACTAGGTGCGATCCCATCCAACAAGGGGTGATCTCCAAGTTGTGAAATCAGAGACGATTTCATCCTACAAAGGATTATTTTGCCCAATTTGGGATGATATCATCCAATTTGGGATGATATCATCATTTTTTTTTTTAATAAATTAAGCTTGATTAAAATGTTTTTAATTTGATTTTAATGATTGGTTTATTAATGAATTTTATTGTTTTATTGTTTGTTTTGCAGAGGGGATTACTAAAGAGTCAAGAGTGAAAATACGGCGGGCTGAGAGATGACATAGTCGCGCTCGATCAGGCGGAGTGCGACCGACTGGCTCATGTCAGTTTGCAGCATGTGGAAGAGATGCCACAAGTACCGATAGACATGGGGCTACTAACAGCCCTAGCAGAGAGGTGGTATCCGAGGTCATCCTACTTCTGGTTACTGACAGGGGAGATGGCTCCCACACTAGAGGACGTATGGAGGATCATGAGGATCCCCATATAGGGACGGCTAATGACTCCAGCAGCCAATTAGGGCCAAGCGATGATGAGGTTTACTGGGGACCCGAGCTTCACCCTAGAGAAGTGTGGAGTGAACATCAAGGCATTGAGGTAGATGCCTGGGGCATCTAGGCTGACTTAGGTTTTGGTAGGGGTGGTAGGTGGCTTACTTCTATGCCACCATAGTGGGTGTAGATTACCCTGGCTCCTCTCAGATGTGGTCTATGACATGAGAGACCACGAATATAGATACTCATGGGGTAATTTTGTGCTATACCGCTTGTATAGGATCCTACATGGGGTCGTATACAAGGGAGGCCGATGTCTGGTCTTGACATCACTACTGCAGGTTTGGTGCTAGGAGCACATCGCGGTGCGAAGGCCGGTAGGGCTCCCACTAATAGGGGTTGATCGGGAGAGGCCCCAAGTTTTCTACTAGTGGTTACAGAGGGGGTCACAGTGATGGATAGATTTTCCGATGTCATGGAAGTTGTTGGATGACCTCATCCTGGACCAGATCACCTAGAGGTCATGGTGAGAGCATCCCGAGTGGGCAGAGGATGGGCAGGAGCTAGCTCACATCAGGTGAGTCTGTTGGCTATGGATGGAGAGGGGAGAGGTAGAGCTCCATCGCTATGACCAGGTTCTACAATAGTTCGGTCTTCAGTAGGGGATCCATTCTCTCAGGGGTTACGAGTACTCCCAGACTATTCGGGATAGTACCACGCTGAGTGGGGCTACAAACATGCAACAGTTCTGGAGTCAGGATGCAGGCGATGCCCCCATCTAGCCAGTGGATGGTGATGATGCTAGGGTTGCAAATGGGTACAATTCTTGGTACGCAGGCATCCGCCCTCCTTGGATGATGAGGACGTAAGGTCTAGTGCACGTCATGGTGCGACGAATGGGGAGACGATGCCAGGCTGCTATTGAGGTAGTGTGGGGTCACAGCGGGAGAGAGTAGTGACGATATCCATAGGAGAGATGCCAGAGGATGGCACAGGCTCCATATAGGCCATAGTAGATAGGGAGGAGGGAGGAGAGATTCCCTTCTTAGAAGGGGGAGAGACCACCATCGCCCAATAAGGGCAAGGATGTCGAGGTAGGGGAGAGCAACGAGACGGTGGCTCTCTGAGTTGAGGTTGCCCACTTCGAGCTTAGGTGCAGATGCTATAGGACGAGGCTACATGGATCAGGGCTCATAGCAGAGGGGTGAGCACTCAGGATCTGCATGGTCTATTGCTCAGACCGCATTCTACCAAGGGTTATACTATCACGTGGTCTCAGAGGGACAGAGGGTACCATTGCCAGCCCCCATTACAGAGCCGATCATAATTGGATCGTCGAGGACATCCTCACGATCGATGACGAGGACCCGGGACATAGCCTAGACATCTATGGTACCACCTCCTCCATGTCAGGGTAGGGGAGGAGATGATGCTGAGAGCTCGAGGGCTTCTCGAGGCTAGCTACTACAGAGTGTAGATTGTATTATTATATTTTTTGATGGGATTGAGTATGCCAAGGTTTTGATTGTGGCATACCAATCCAGATGATGTACATAATTGATTGAGATATATAGATTATATTTTTGATGATATGACTTGTGTATATGTTGTATGATGCTTTAATTTTGAATTTTGTGATTGATTATTTATGTAATTATATTGTTGGAAAGAAAATATTTATGCCATGCTATAAAATTGTAAATGAAATAATTTGATGTAAATAAATTGGTTGTTTTGTGGTGTGTTTTGATGAAAAATAAAAGGGACTTCTAACAATAATTTCAAAGGACATTGTCACTGGTATAGACCATTTCATGGAGTCACCGCTCACTAGGTCGTCAAGCTAATCCCAGGATAGAAATATTGTTAAAAGTAAAAGAGTGCTTAAGAGACTGTCTTAAGAATTTGTGTTGTGATGATGGAAATGATGATGGTGATTATTTGTTTTCAGATTTTCATAAAAAATATTATGCATGACATATTAAAGAAATATGATTTTTTCTAGGCATAAATTCCTAAGTGTGATAAAATTTTTGAATAAGTCCCTAGGAACTATACCATCTTTGCAAAATTGAATGTTGACATAATGACATGAAATAGAATAAGTGTTCGTTCGTTTTAAAGCTCAATTGTGTAACATAATGATGTAAGTCATATGTTTTTAAAATGAATGGGAAAATAAAATTAGAACAATGGTTTGCGCTAGGCATAGAATTATGGGTATAGACTTATACCATCATCGCGAAATCCAAAAAAAAAAAAAGAATTTGATATTTTAGTTTTATTGCATGATTGATTTTTGATTTTGAGATAAACAGAAAATAAACATGACTTTATTTGCGAGGTGTTTGAAAGATGTGAAAGAAAATTTTTGTTTGTTGGAAAAAACATATATTTAATTATTTTTATGCTAAGCAAATGTTCTTAAATGAGAAGATGAAATGATTCAAAAAGAATTGCAGAGATATTTTGAATTATTTTAAAGACAAAAATGTAGATTTATAAGGAACCCTCATGTGCAAATGTGAGTTCATTACCGATATTGATTTATCATAATGATACAAAATATCTCAAATACAAATGTGTGTGCAATTGTATTGTTCATTCACCAATTTTGAGCAAAAAAAAATTATACAAGTAATTTGACTTAACCAAATAAGGGTTCATTGACCATGATTTATATGCATGTAACCATACCAGACTACTATGTAAGTCGGGTTATCAAGAGCTAGCTAATCCATAAGCTGACATAGGTCTATACAAAAGAAGGTCGCTAATGTGACAGACATAGCACCACACTAGAAATTACCCAAGGCCAAGCGGGTTGGGTACAAACCACCTGTTATGAGGCTTACCTCACAGTTTTCAAATAATTGAGAATTCCAGGGATTCAAGCTCATTCACCCTTCTTTTCTTTTCAAGGGGTAGGGAAAGGGATTTTATTTGCTGTTTGCTTTTGTTTTTTCTTTCTTTCTTCTCTTTTTTTTTTGTATTTTTGCGTGGGACTGAGATAATGCTGAAATATTGTTGTGATGGTACAAAATGATATTTTTCTTTTTCTCATTTTCTTTGACTTTTCTTTTTCTTCCTATGTTAGGGATACTTGCTCGGATTGGCTGTAGAGCAAGGTATTTTTATTCTGGGTAGGGGTGAGCTTGTCCTTTTGTCAATTCTCAAAGATTCTAGACCATGTGCATGATAGGATAGCAGGGGAAACTTTTTGCTCAAGAAACCATTTCTACTATGTAGCATCATATCAAATTTGCAATGAAATCATTTTAATGTGAAAAGATATGTTTGGTTTAAGTAAATAACAAGATCATTTCTCTATGCTCAAAACTTTATTTAATTCAAATATGGACTTTGATATAAGAGAGATTAATAATCATACCAAATAAAATCAAGATATTTATGCATGTGAGTGTGAAAGTGTAGGATTCCAAATAAATGCTAATTTATCCAAAATAATTGAAAATATAACTACAATACTTCAAGAATTGACAAGTATGAAAATAAAAGATGTTTTTGAAGATTTTGATGATTTTGAAGTTTTATATTTTGATTTTAATTTATGAATGGAAAGAATAAATACTATTACTGTTTTTTGAAATTTTATATAAATGACTAAAATGAAACAATATGCAAAATACAATATATACAAATGATGAAATGACCCAATGTTATGCATAATAACGCTTAAGATGCATAATTTTCATAGGTTCTTTAAGATCTTTACCATCTAAGGTAGCTAATCGGTATGCTCCCGATCCAAATTTAGCAGTGATGATATACGGTCCAAGCCAGTTGGGCTCAAATTTACCTTTAAGGTCTTTAGTTGCATTAGTATTTTTTTGATTTTATTTTAAGACAAGGTCACCGATATCAAAGGATCGATGATGAAATTTCTTGAGGTATGCTCTCTTAAGCTTGTTTTGGTAGGCACGAAGATGCTCCAAAGCACTGATGCGCTTTTCATCTAGGAGTTACAGCTGACTAAATCTACCAGCACGATATTCATCTCCTACTTCAGTGTCTTGAAGTAGTAGAGCCAAAGAAGGAACTTCTAATTCAAAGGGAAAAACAACTTCAGTGCCATAAACCAAAACAAAAGGTGAAGTACCTATGGGGGTGCGAACGCTAGTTCGATAAGCCCACAAAGCAGGATATAGTTGAATGTGCCAATCTCGACCAGATTTATTGACCAATATTTTGAGGATTTTGATTAATGTTTTATCAGATGCTTCTGCTTGGCCATTACCCTAAGGATAATAGGGGGTGGACCAACGATGTTGAATTTTATATTTTTGACATAATTTTTTGACATATTTATTTTTGAAACAAGTTCCATTATCTGAGATGAGATTTGCAAGAATTCCGAACCTACAAATAATTTGATTAAAAATAAACTTGGAAACTTGGGTTCCAGTGCAAGAAGCTAAGGGCATAGCTTCAACCCATTTCATGAAATACTCAATGGCGATTATGATGAATTTGTGTCCATCAAATGACACAAGGTTGATTTTTCCAATGATGTTTAAGCCCCATTTTGAAAAGGGCCAAGGAGATGAAATAGGTTGCAATTCTTGTGCAGGCGCATGGACAAGGTCAGCATGTTTTTAGCACTTGTCGCAATGGCGCACATAATCATGTGCATCATTCTCCATGGTAGGCCAAAAATATCATATCCTAAGGAGCTTCTTAGCAATGGCGCTACCACTAAAATGCCCCCCTTAAGATCCATTGTGGGCTTCACTCAAAGCTAATCTAGATTCTACTAGATTCAAACATCTCAGTAGGATACCTTCAAAATATCTCCTATACAAGGTATTACCAATAATCACGAAGCGACTTGCTTGTCTACGTAATAACCAGCACTGGTTGCTATTACAACCTTCAGGGAAGGTCCCATTTTGCAAAAAAATAAATATATCAGTGTACCATGGTTCAAGAGTAGTTTCGTTGATTAGAAACACATCCAAAGGTTCTAAGCATGATTTTCTTGAAGCGGGTTCCTGGAGTCGATGAATAATGATGGTAGCATATTCATCATCTAACTCCAAGGGCAAAAGAGATGCAGCTGCAGCCATAACGTCAGTCGCACGGTTGCTAGTTTGAGGAATAGCTTCCAAGGTAACTTGATCAAATAAAGATAATAATTGTAAGACATATTTTTTATATCGGCGTAATTTATCATCTCTGGTTTGATAAACATCATTTATTTGATTAATGACAAGTTGAGAATCACCGAAAACCAATATCCAGCAGTATTATTAGTGCAAACAAATGTTAATTTAAAGGATAGAGGTATAAGATGTTTCTATGAATATATTAAAATAATTCCTGCACCAGCCCCACTCATGCATTGGGCTCCGTCAAAGTAAAGGGACCATTGCTCAGGATGGTCTGCCTCTAATTTAAGGCATTCATCAGGAAACTCAATGATGAGGGAATGGGTAGACTCTAAGGGTGCAGCAACTAATTGATCTACTATGATTTGACCTTTAACAGAATTTTGTCCTATAAACATGAGTTCAAACTTGCTTAGCACAAGAACCCACTTGGTCGTATGACTAGATAAGTACGATCGACTCATGAGATACCATAAAGGATCGAATTTTGCAATAACATATATTTTCTGACTAAGCATATAATGGCGTAGTTTCTGTGTAGAAAATACGACTGCGAGATATAACTTCTCTAAAACTATATAGCGAGTTTCATAATTGATTAAAGTTCTGCTAATGTAATAATTAGCACGTTATTTCTTCTCATCGTCAAGTTGAGCTAACATAGCTCCTAAGGCAAAATTTGAAGCAAAAATGTACAAGATAAATGGATGATCAGATCTAGGTGGTGAAAGCACTGGTGGTTTAAGGAGATATTTTTTAAGGAGTTCAAATGCTTCCTGGCATTCATCATCCCAATGAAAAGAGACATCTTTCTTAAGAAGCTTAAGAAAGGGTCCAGTTTTGTCCGCCAACTTATCGATGAAGCGGCGAATAGCTTGAAGCTTACCTTGTAAACTTCGTAATTCAAATATATTTGTGGGTGCGGGCATATCAGTGATAGCCACGATCTTGAGAGGGTCAATTTCAATGCCACGTAAAGAAACTATAATCCCCAATAATTTATCGGACTTAACTTCGAATATACATTTTGTTGGATTTAGTCGGATAAGATATTCCCTTAACCGATCAAATACTTTTTTCAAGTCATCTAAATGATCATATTCTTTGATGTAATGAGCTATAATATCATCTACATAATCATGTCGAATATCATGCATCATATCGTGAAAGATATAAGTCATGGCTCGTTGATATATTGCACCTGCATTCTTTAAATCGAATGGCATCACTTTCCAACAAAAGGTTCCCCAAGGGGTAATAAAGGTTGTTTTAGCCTGATCTTCAGGAGCTATCCTGATCTAGTTATAACCATATAATCCATCCATTAGGGATATCATTCCGCTCCTAGCAGTAAAATCAATGATTTGATCCATGTTGGGAAGAGGAAAATCGTCTTTAGGGCATGCAGCATTAATATCTCTAAATTCTGTGCAAACCCTAACTTTGGTAGCTTCTTTCTTAGTTACTGGAATGACATTCGAGATCCATTCAGCATAATCAATGGCTTGTATAAAAATAACCTTCAAGAGTTTTTCTAATTCTCCTTTGACTAGTAAGGCCACTTTAGGATGCATTTTTCTAAGTTTCTGTTTAATAGGTTTAGCATCCGGATGGACTACTAGGTGATGCATAACTACAGAAGGGTCTAATCCTGGCATATCTTCATATGTCCAAGCAAAAACATCTTCATATTCTTTAAGGAATGAAATGTATTTATCTTGTTTTTCTTGACTAAATTTTGATCCAATGTTGATTATGTGAGGGTTATCTTCGGTTCCAATGTTAATTTTTATAACGTTTTCAACTTCCATATGTATATCTCTCTCAAAATTATATGGGGCGGGTGAAACACCTAATTCTTGTAATTCTTCCAAGGTTAGCTTGGATAATTTGTCTTGAGGAGTCATGGCCTCAAGCTGGGCTATACTAGGTATAGAGCCATCGAAATAAAATCCATTATGTAACAATTCCTCAATGGAGACATCATGGAAGATATCCCCCTCCAACTCATCGTCGGATTCAACAATCATCTCAGGGTAAGCTATGGATAGCATATTGCATGTAAATGGATTATCCCTTAAATGCAAAGCATCACGTTTATCCAAATAATCTTGGTAACATATAAGATGGTCATCATCCTCAAATGGGAAGGGTTGACCTTTACTAGAAAATAGGCCCACACCACATCGGGAAGGCCATGGTTCTACCTCAAAATGTTCTTTCATACCATTTTGGGAAGGTCCCAAACCTTTCCATTTATATCCCAATTTAAGCATTATAGGCTTAGCTTTAACATACTCATTAGCAAAATAACATCGAGCATACCCATCATAATGAGTCTTGATGTTTCTAGGTATTCTTCCCCAGTCATATCCCTTATAAATAAGAGCACAGCTCCCGAATTGGTAGATACTTCCCATAGGCTGTGGGAGGCCCAAGGTACGACGAGAGGGTGGCAATTTATTTAAAATATGGGAATATTGCATAGCAACATTTTTTTTCTATGATACAATAATTTTAGATAAATCACATAAGAGCTCATCAGTAAGAGTGTAGGAGGTAGAAGGATCATTTCCCATGTTTTTGAATGCGAAAAACATGCCTTTGATATGCGTAGACATTGTGGAGATGTCGATGGATGGGTCTAAAGGTATGGAAGTTATAGGAGTAAAACAAGAAGCATCGGTTGTGGGTTTAGGATATTTTTGAGGTCCTAATGTGGTTTGTTCGGAAGATGGTTGAACTATATGTAGAGGTGTGGTTGGTGGGGAAAAATTAGATGATGTTATGAGTGTGCATTTCACACGTTTAGGTGGATGGTTAGAATTAGGATGTGTGGATGACAAAGCAGGGCAAAATTGAACTCCAACAGGTTCTACCAAAGCACACATATCAAAGGGTCTAGGATCACCATGAATGGTAACCAATTGATTTTTAAATTTGAATTTAACACACTGATGTAAATTTGAGGGAATAGCTCACATCACGTTGATCCAAGGGCGACCCAAGAGTATATTGTACGATGCAAGGCAATGTACAATAAACACGGTCGTGTCTAAGGTTCTTGGACCAACTTGCAATGGAATAGTAATAATTCCACACGTTTCTTGTGTTTCGTCATTGAATGATTTTATAATCATATCAGTTATTTTCATTTCATCACTTATAAACTCAAATCTTTGATAGAAGTCAAAAGTGCATATGTTTAAAGATGAACCATTATCAATCAAGACTCGTTTAACTGCTACGTCTGCAATTAGGGTAGTAATATATAAGGGGTTATCCTTATGTAAGCTATGTTGTGGTATATCTCTATCTCAGAATTCAATACAATCGACTTCTCGAGTTATGATAGTATTGGACATGGCTTCAGGTTGAATATTTTATGGTACCATCATTTGGCTTAATGTGAACATTAATTCATCCCTATGGGTAGAAGAAGATCTTAAAAGGTCCAAAAGAGAAATTCTAGCTGTAGTATTTGATAATTGTTCATTAATATTATAAGGAGGTTTAGATTGAACATTAGGGGCATGATTCCCTTTATTAGGAATTTTTAAAACAAATGGAGCTGATCCATCGTTCTGAGTTTGATCTTGTTGAGAAGTTTGAGCCTGTTGTCGAGTAACAACTCCGATGGTACCTACAATATTATTTTGCGGATGATGAATGGGTCTTGGTCTAGCATTTATGGCTTGTTCATTAATAAGTAAATGGTGAGAAGATGGTCTAGTAGTGACTCTTCTAGGAAATGGTTCTTCTGGAATCATAGAACTTGTGATAGGTTGAATAGGATCCAATTCATCTTCAGAGCTATTCAATTGATTTGAGGTGGTTTCCATGTCACTTTCAGTCTCATATTTGGTATCACTAAGATCAGGTGTCCAAATATTATGTAGAGGTCTAGCCGTAACCATGGATAAAGTTGTGTCAAATATTTGTGGATCATGAGTAGGTAAATGTCCACTAATAGTTCCTACATATCAGGTAGGAGGGGGAAAATTATGATGCTCAATTTTATTAGCCACCTCTTTACCATGCTTTGGTAAAGGATGTTGAAATATTTCCAATGATTGATTGGCATTTTGATTCTGATTTTGAGGGATGTTCTTTTGAGTATTATTAGGAGGATTTTTTTAGGTTGAAAGGCTTGCACCTCCATCTCATTGTTATCAATCAGGTCTTGTATTTTATGTTTTAATATTTTACAAGAGTTGGTAGCATGTCCAAGTTCTCTATGGAAATCACAATGTAAATCAGCTATGTATTTGAGTATAGTTGGATCAGGTTCCCGGATATTTGGTAATTGGATCAATCCTCATGCTAGTAATTGTGGGAGAATGGTTGATAAAGGTTGATTTAACCTAGTAAATTCTCAGTGTGGTTTATCAGTAGGTTTTAGTATAAATTTCTCTGTTGTTTTTGCAACATTAACAGTAGCAATATTTCTACTATCAGTGACTCCATCACCCACAACTTGTTTATTTTTATATTGATTTCTAGATGTTTTCTCATCATCTTTCTTTTTAAGTTGACCTCTCCTAACAAGAGCATCTTCCACTCTTCGAGCTAAATCTATAGCTTGATCGAAGGTGGTCAAGGTAGCAGTTGATAACTCATAGGATAGTTGTTCTTGTAAATTATTGATAAAAATATCTTGCATTTCATGATAAGGTAACACAAAGTGCAATTTTCCTATCAACTGTCTCCATCGAGCTAGGAAATCAGCAAAACATTCATCTTTGTCTTGTTTTAGGTTGTACAAATCTTTAATGGTTACATGCCTTTCAATGTAGGCACTAAATTGATGCACAAAAGACTCGGTAGTTTCTTCGAAATTCCTCAAATAATGAGTGGGTAGTTGATAATGCCATTCCTCCTAAAATTTTTGGGAACATTTTTAGTAATAACAAATCATCATGTGATATATCATGACACGCTATCCTAAACATACAAAGATGCTCTATGGGATCTTCAGTTCCTTTATATATAGGTAGGACAGGCATAGGAAAGTGTTTAGGATATGGTTGTGCTACAACTATAGGATCTAGAGGCTGACTACACATCTCTAGATAATTATACGAGGGACGGTAGGGATCTATCTGGTCCATGCAAGAGACTAACTATTTCACCATGGCTTCCATATTACCAGTTTGTCCACCATATTGGTTTGGTGGTACATGAGTATGGGATTTGTGAGCATGGGATGGCGTGATGTAAGGATTAGATGCTATATTTTTGTTATGCAAATGGTTGGTAGGAAGAGTATTATGAAGAAGATTTGTTGTAGCATTATGTTGTATCCCAGATTGTTGGAAATTTATGTTTGGTTTTGTTTTAGGCTTTTTTTGATTTGAGGTATGTTGATCAATAACTTGGTGAAATAGAGCAATGAATGATGGTTTCTTTTGTGTGGGAATAACCCTAGGCTTGGTAACAGGCACTCTAGGTGGTTGGGTAACCTGTTATTGTTGCATGTTCTAGATTATAGTGGCCATATCCAAATTGGATGGTCTAGCTTGATCACTTTCTTGATCAACAAAGGACAAGGTATTAGTGCGTGTGTGATATATGTCTTCTAGGGTTGCTTGAGTGTCACTAATTTGATCCTTGTCCATATGGACTGCTCTATTAAGAGTGCCAATATTAGTATTGAGGAACTTCCAAAAATGTTCCATGTTCTCAAAAGTAATAGCTCCTTCCGGAGATATTTTAGGAGATGAGGATCCTTCCTCTCTAACATTTTCTCTTTGTTCATTTGTGTCAACAAACTCTTCTTCTTGTTGGTCTAAGGTTCCTTCTTCCTGAATTGGGTCTTTAGGAAGGACATCTGGTTTATTTACTGGTTTTCCTAACCAATCTTCTTCTACTTTTGTCTGTTTTCCATTCCTAAGTCTAGTCATTATGCTTAAATTTAGATTTTAGCAAATATATATTTATATATTTGCAACCAATTTGGGAGGTATATATTTTAATTATATACCTACTATAATACTTAAAAGAAAATGTTTTGATTTTTGTTATGTTTTTGTTTTTATGATTATAAAGACAACAAACAGCACACTAAATGCAAGAAATAATAATAATAAAATAATGGCTTATTTTTCTATAAATAGTTTATAGATGTCATTGATAGGATCAAGTTCATCAGGAGTCATGAAATGCTCCTCTTCAAATTGGAAATGGTTTTTCAAGAACTTAACAAAGTGTGCTATGGTAATGTTATCTACTTCTGACTCTGACTTGTAAAAATAGAGCTCATGGCAATACTCTCGATATAACATAACTCTAGGAACTCTATTCCATCTCTTTCTATCCGTAAGGACGACCTCTTGATCCTCTATACAGGATAGAAATTTATGTACTACAACTGCATTGTTGAGGTATTCCTCAAAGGTGTACAATTCAAAAGACACAAGGGCTCTTTATCTTCTAACCACCTATGGCAAGCTCTCTGAAGCTCATGATACAAGGTCACTTGATCAGGATCCAGGATTCTATCTAGGACAAACCTCTTGATTTGCCTAAGTTCGGTTGATCTAGACTCAATGATATTCAATCTCCTATTAAGTTCATCCCATAAAGGTTGAACCCTATTTTTTTGAGGTACTCTAAGTACATAAGTAATCTCTATAGCTGCTAATTGATTCTCAACATTAATTGTGACAGATCATCTTTTATTATAATCTACCATCTAAATATGATATGCAATCTTTGATTCTAAATGCATTTATGTTTTTTTTTGGATTGTTTTCAAAAGGTTTTTAGTTTTCATGTTGGGTTCACCAAAATGTATCGCTCCAAATTTTTCGCATCCTTACCTTCAGGCTATAGGATCCGTGCCCGAAATGGGGATGCGAGAAGTATGGGACAATACCTCGGACTGAGAGGCCCTTTGAAGGTCCCGCCTCTCGGGGGAGGGGTATAAGGGTGAATTTTCAATGGATGGTGGGTTCACCAGGAAAATTTTGAGTGGCAGTTTCCATGCCTAGGTTGATAGTAGGTTTGATGTGTTCATTTTGTGCTTTGATCATTCAATTCCTAGGTTTTGCTAAGATGAATCTAAGCTACTTTGTATGCCAATGTTGATTTATATGGATACAAAAAACATGAATAAATGTTGAACACAGAGAATATGCTAAATAGGATAGAATATACCTAATTCCAGATGTCTGATGAATATTTTGAGGTTTGTAGAAGTCCAAATCATCTCAAATCGTACGTAATCATTTGGAATTGCATAGAATCATCTCAGATCTCAGTCGGTCATCTGATATCAGACAAGATCATCATCGACCTGACGAATTCGTCAGACGAATTCATCAGAAACCTACAATCATAAAAACAGATATAAAATACCAAAAATGCAATTGCAAAAGCAAGGGGAAATGATGGAAATAACAATAAACTTGCCCAAATGATGAATCTAGATAGCAATTAAAAGGAAATGCATCAATTTGACAATTTATTTTGACTTTATCATGCATCTATACTAAATGAGGTGAACTCCAGGATGCATAAATATAATAACTACGATAATGCATAAAGAAATGCAGAAAAACAATAAGGAAATGCAAACTCTGGGATCTGATTGCCCCCAATCTAGATTATAGTTGAGATCACCTCCAATCGTATGAGATCATCGTCGATCTGTGACAGGATAATTCAAAATCATTTGGAATCGTCTACGATGATCCAAGCTTGCTCCAGCTGAAGAACAGTAAGATTCCTACAAGAAAACTTGAAATATGCAATGCAAACAAAATTATGAAGGTATTCTAAGGCACAAGGAACTAAATTTGTAGGGAAATCCATCAGCTAGGGGTTTTAGGGGGATAAACTAAGAAAAACCTAGTTTATATGGGATTAGGGAGAGGTTAGGAGGTTGGAGATCATACCAATTTGGGATATCTTCAATGGGGAAGACTCTAACTATGCAGACACGCTTTCTGCCCAAGTTAGAGAAGTTGTTGAAACATAAGCTAATTTTTAAAATCAATTTTGGGATGAAATCATTTGGACGTTCTGTTCTAGACGAATTCATCAGATATGGGATGATTTCGTCTGATCGTCGATGATATCGTCCAACGGTCAAAACAAATCCTAAAAATGGCATGGAAAACAAGGAAAGTGGGTAACGGGCAATTTGGGTTAAAATTCAAATTTTTATCTTTTTACTAAGGTTTAACTGAGCCAATTTTAGGGTGCTACAAGAAGTAACTTCATCCTCTAATCTTTGGAACTAGGATATCCTTTCTTACCTTGAGGATGGAACTTTAATTGATGACTTGAATTGTAATGAGCACAATAACCTCAAGATAATTCTTATAGGTATGTCATCATCAATGAAATTTTATATTGTCTCACCCTTTGTGGAATCTTTCCTAGGTTCCTAGAATCAATCAAAGCCCAAACAATCATCAAATACATCGATTATGGATCATGTAGTGGGTACTTTAACAATATTATCATTGCCAAGAAACTCATAGGAAACCTCAATGATAAATTGACCTTCTAACTAGAGACAACCAATGTGTTTCCTTTGAAGATGAAATTAACATGTCCAAGAGAGTAGAGATTTCCCTGGTCAAAACAAGGTAATTAAAAATGAAGTCACATAAATATAATTCATTATCTAACCCAAAAAGGAAGTACAAGAACAAATAATTTTTAGGTAACGGAGTCATAAACTCATGCCAATCCAAAAATGTTAGTGTTGCTCCAAATCTTCAAAAACTTATCTTAGAAAAACCTCAACAACAAAAACCTAAAAGCAGGTACTCCTAATTGCATGAACTGATTTCAACCATCCTATAGTAGCTCTTAAAGCTAAAATTATAGAACTTCCACCTATGAAAAAGTAAGGAACAAAGATCCTTGGTTTCATTCTAATGAGAAATGTGCCTTCCACCACAACAATGGTAATATAACCAATATATGCATAATCCTTAGTAATGTGGTCCAAGACCTAATCAACAAAATGCAAGTTGTTCTAAATGGTTCTAACTCTCAATCCTCTTCCAATAAATATCTTGGTATCTTTTAAAATTTACTACCTAATCATAATAAAAATACAACAAATAACATGCACTATAAAAACATCTCACCTCCAAACTAGGGTATGGCTAGGGTGCTTCATTCTTCTAATCATATCTCTCATATTTTTTGTTGGTACCATAAAACAAAACAAGAATCAATAATATTATCAACCTTCAAGACCTCCCATACTCTTTTGTACAAATAGACTTCCTCCACCTAAAGGACCTACTCCTATCATCCAATTAGGAACCAAGGTTAAGATCACTTTTTATTTCATAAATCAACTTAAGAGTACCTCATCTAAAATATTCCTTCTCAAAATTCTCAGGTCTTCACCAACCCATAAGGATATCTTACTCAATATTTTGAGGGAACAAGTCATTCCTTAAGACCTTAACCTGAATGACCTTACTTACATAGTAGAATGCATTAGGGTTAATCATGAAACTATATCATTCTATTAATACTATATTCACCAATCCTTTATGGTTGGATATTTACCATTATATAGCATGGGCCATATTAATAACAAGTTCATAAAATAAATCCTACTCGATAATTGTTATGACCTCAATGTCTAAAATTTTAAATTCATTAGTTATTTTGGGTTAACCAAATAAGACTTGGAGAAATATGATCTTTTTGTTTGATATTTCAATATTGGGAAATGTGAGGCTAGTGGAATTATAGTCTTACCCTTCATCATTAGACCTCAAACTCTCAATACTTTCTTTAATATCATACCATGTTATTTGGCATACAACATTATTCTTAGGAGACCATGATCCATAAGATGCATGTCATCCCTTCAACTCTTCATCAATGCTTTAAATATGAATATAATGGAATTACTTATCATATTATAGCTAACCTCAAACCTTTTTTCTATTGTCAGGTGATTGAGCTCAAAAACCCTAAATATTGTATTTGTCCTCTCCATTCATCTCTTAAATCATCTTCTTTTTCTTAGTTTTCTATCACTAATGTATTAATGTATTTCACCTTAAATAATCCATCTAATAATTAATTTAAGGGTCAATGTGCTAAATCAATTATCATTAATGATAAAAAATTAGATAATAATCAATTGTTCTAGACCTAACCCAACTCCATTTGTTGTTATGAGCCTTAAGCTTACCTTCTAGCAATAAGTGTAAATTAGTGCAAATAGGAAGTTGCTCCTTCATTTACACTAATACTACTTGCAAGGAAAAAATACAATAATCCTTACCTAGTTGAGCAACAGAATGCATCATGCTTCTTTTTGAACTCATATTATATTCCTAAGCATATGCTTTCCAATATAGGATATCAAGGGAGAGGATTAGGCCTATACAAACAAGGTATGAAAGAACTCTTACAAAACAAAACCTAGTTAGGGCACTACAGGATGTTATATCCCTAACTATAGTAAGAATTTGCGCTCTTCTTCATTTTATCATAGAGTATAAGTCATTCATCTTGATTAGGAATCCTCTTTCAACATGGTTTGTTTAAATGGATTATACTAGGATGAGGATAATTATGATGGATCATCACTCCTCATAGATTCAAACTTCTCCAAGTTTATCACTCTATTAGGAAAAATATTTTAACTCCATCCTATCCCAAGCTTATCGTTGATAAAAATAATTAGGATTCAGAGGACATATTGAATGATCCTCCCTAAGATGGTCCTTTAGAGTATTTAGTACAAAAATACTTTCACTTTAACTGTTCTTTTTCTAAATTTCTAATGTTGCTATCTCACAAGTTAAAAATATTCAACTAGCCTTAAATCCTACAAATCTATAAATCTTGGGAGTAATGCTAACTCCATCTTAGTTGGAAGAAAAATATTGAATTCTAATTGAGGAAACTATGAACATTGACATTGGGATTCTAGAGGATCCCAATATCCCTAAGCTAGATAAAGTCTTGACCTTGATTGAGCATGCAAAATACACTAGTCTATTGATGGATTTTAAAGACATATTTTCTTATTTCTACACTGATATGCCTAGCCTTGATCTTTATTTAGTCATCCACCATTTAGTCATCTCTCTTGGTATAAACCCTATAAAAAAAAAATTAAATACAATGCATTTGAAAGTTGCATTGTTAGTCAAAGAGGAGCTCCTAAAACTCCTCGATGTTAGATTCATCAAAGCCATCAATTATTTCAACTAGATCTCTAACACCATACATATTACCAAGAAAGTAGGTAGCATTAGAGAGTGCATCTAATTTTGAGATATCATGTCCCAAGTATGATTTCCATTTATTGGAGTATATAAAATTATATGGTACATGTCAATGTACCATCTTAGTACATCCTTGTAAATATTAGATTAGGGTTGTGTCCTAGATTAAAGTGTGAGTAAATATTTTATGTAATGTAATAATGTGTAAGAAATGCATGTGTCATGTAAATAAGTGTGCAAGTGTTATGTGTGTAAATGTGCACAAGCGTCTCATATGTAAGTGTACACATGTTCTTATATTAGGAAGAGTTATGTGAAGAGTTATGTTCAAGTGTGCATACAAGATAGTATCATGTGTATGCATGTGTCAAGTAGAGAAGCCAAGAGTCATGAGACTTGAAATACCAAAAAAATAGTGTACAATAAAGGAATAATGATAGCACTAAATAAACACCAAAAGCATGTAATGTAACACACTATGATAAATAAAGAACGAATCAAGTTCATTTTATTAATAATAGCTTGTTTTTATCAAAATGCATTGAAGAACACAAGCTTATACTGAGAGGGAGGGTGAACAGTATAAGACCAGTTATTAATTTTCTTTCCAATCAATATTATGCAATGTATAGATAGCAATATCAATAGTAATAAGCCCAAAACTCAAGTTTTTTTGGAAAATTTTTTGGCACCATTTCCAATGGCAAATTTGATTAGAAAGGAACCATAGAGCCTTTAACGAATCCAAGCATAATCATAGGACTATCCTTAACAGGATCCTTGCCTTTGTGAAGGAAAATGTGAGCATCCTGTCGGTAGAGATTCAGGTTATTCCCCCTTTCAAAAAATAACTTTCTCAATCCTTAGGTATCTTGGATGATGAGGTGTCCCTTGTTCAAAAGCCAAATCCCAAAAATGGTATTACATGGAAGCCACCCCCTAGAGACTGGATCAAGCTGAATTTTGATGGTGTGGCCAAGGAGAATCCTAGAAGGGCGGGGGTAGGAGGAGTGGTTAGGGATCATCAAGGAAACTTGGTGATGGCCTTTGCTGAACCGTTAGGAATCAGAACCAATAATGAGGTAGAAGTAAGAGCGTTGTGGAGGGGATTGCAGGTGACCCAGGAGATCCAAGGCAATATGATGGTTGAAGGGGATTCAATGGTCATAATTAACCTCCTCACTAATGGCAAAAAAACACCATGGATGATAGAAGACACCATCCTTGAGGCGAGGATCCTGTTCGAGGGCAGAAGAGACAAATTGGCTCAACATGTGTTTCATGAGGCCAACAGAACTGTAGAAAAACTTGCCAATATTGGCGTTGATGCTGGTAATTTGATTATGTGGAAGCAAGGTATGCCACACAATGTGGAATAAATCCTTTGTAATGATAGGCAATCCATTGCTTGAGGTGGGCATTCGTAAGGGGTCCAAATCCCATGTGGCCCAAGACCGTCACAGGGATCCTTCTACAAACCTTCTCAATTTGAGGGTCTTAAATGTTAGGGAAAATATTATAGATATCCGACTAGAGGAAAACATCATAAATCGTAATGTTGAGTATCCAAGGCTTGACAGAACTAAATATTCCCCAACACAAAACACTCATGATCGAAATCAGCCATGCTGCAAAAGGACAAAGGTTATTGGCCATAATCCAGGTGATTGCATGGATAACCATGGCATGTGTATCCCCACCAAGTGGAAAATGTCAAACCTAGCCAAGTGTGCACATATTTGGGGCACTAGGAATAAGGATAATGTTGTCAAGTGGGATTCGATTAACGATGACTTGGGGCTCATTGGATTGATGACGAGGCTGATAGACAAGGCTAGCTGGTAAGAGATCCAAGTGGAGGAATATGGGTGGTATATTCTCATGCAAGGCACTCCAAACAAGGAAGGCATCGATGAGTGTGCAACAATAGTGGAGCCATATCATAATGACATGGGATTCACTGGAACACTGACACAGCAAATTGGCAAGGCCATATGGCATGAGTTCCACATGGAGGATGTTGGGAGGTTCTTCCATAGGCATGGCACTTGTAACAAGGATGTTTCCATTACACGCTAGAAAAACTAGCAAAGGTGAAAAAAAGAGGAGCTTAATCGAGGCTGAGAGTGCTAAGAGGAAGAAAATTGTGGAAAACAATATGACTTACGTGGAACCCTGCATGGTCATTATGGAACCTGTTGCTCAGGCCATCTTGACTGAGTGCAGGTTTACCCAATTTTTTGACTTATTCTTAGGAGTTGAGGAGGACATCACATGGAAACCTGGGAATATGGGAAGGTAGAGATACGGGGAAGGGAGATTATCATTGATGTCAACATACTCATGACTATGATTGGGCAAACAGTCAGAGGACGTTCTTTTCACTAACATAAGCATCATTGGGAGGTTGAATTGAAGGAATTTAAAGATAACCCCAAAAATTTTAAGGAAGCTAAGAATGGTTTGACTAGAATGGATTTGCCCACACCATGGAATGGGGTTGTGAACAATGTAATGGAATTTGTGACTGCAGAGGATCCCAGCAAGACCCTGCTTATTTTTCACTACGCATTTGTGAATTTCTTTCGGGATGTCAACCCGATAAGCATACCCCAATTTTTGATGAACTCTATGAATTATACGATCAATGCCTATCACAGTAAGAGGGGGTCTACTATGCCACTACACCAAGGATTATTTAAAGTAATCTACAAGTGGGTGTTGGCCACGGCTCTCAATCTTGAGCCTCAGGTCATTGAGGAGGCTCATCCTAGCCACCATGTCGAGATCTCGGGCGCCAAAGCCAGCCCTGCTAACATCAAACCTACCTCTTTGTCTAAAAAAAATAAAAGAGTGGGGGAGCTTGTCAGTCGAGGAGGGATGACAAGGAAGAGGTTGAGGATTGAGGAGCCTCCGACAAGATCTTCCATGAGGCTAAAAAACAAGCAAATCCAAGGAAGCTCCAAAGTGAGTGCGAGTGACATGGAGGATGAAGGACCTACAATTATGGTTCTAAAATGGTTCATTCTAAAATCCTACACCAGCATTATTCACCAGATGTAGGAGGTCCATGACACTCTAACTCAAGTTTTCTTCAATGAGGGTTACATGTCAAAAGTGGAGGTTAATGATGTTGATGATGAGGAGGAGGAAGAGAAGGATGAGGATATCTAGGAGGACTTCAAATATGATACCTAAGGTTCCTCAAGGCCTGCTAGTTTCAATTTTTATTTACGTAATGTATAGAGGAAGTCATCCTATCAAGGTGAATGCCTTTTTCAGTATTTTATCTTACGTCTTAGGGAGTTTTTTTTGTTTTTGTCTATACTGATAGGTGGTAGAATCAATTTTTCTCTCCTTTTCCTATTAGGTTTTTTAGATAGGCTAGACATAGTAAAGGACAAAAGGTCCTTAGGATGGCAAGGATCCTTAGTTTCAGCATAAGGCTGATTTTTGTAATAGGTTTTGGGTCAACCTGCAAAACCCGATAATTAATGAAGTTTCTTACTTAACAAAAAAAATATCAACAACAGTAATCAAAGCAATTCATAAATCACCACACACAATAGAGATATCAATTTAACATGGTTCATCCAATGTGGGCTACTCCACGGAGAAAATATTTCACTAAAATTTTCTCAATCAATCTCTTAGGAATCCTTTCCCTATTACAATGTTTATGGACCTCTGTCCAAAGGAGACACCAATATCCTAATAAATTTCATGGATATTTATCCGAAGGAGAAATCCTTTCTCCTTAGCTCTGGTTGGTGATCTTCTAGAAGAACTACTACCTCCACTACACTGGCTAATGGATCTCTATCCAATGAAGACTCCTATCCTCACTGCCCTAGCTAATGAATCTCTATCCACTGGAGACTATCATCCTCTATACTCTATCACCTCCAAAGATTTCTCTTATATCTATCTCAAATATGTACTAAACACAGTCCTTAAATCTAGCACAAATCTACTCAAACTCTATCTCTGGTCTGGCATAAACTTGTCCTCAAATTTGCACCAAACTCTGTCCTAAAATCTGCACTAAACACAGTCCTTCATTCTAGCACAAATTTGTCCTCAATATCTATCCTCTAATCTGCACTAAACATAGTCCTTTAGTCTAGCACAAATCTATCCTCAATATTTATCCTCAAGCCTTAAAACAAATCTTGACTCAATCACAAATCAAATTTGCTAGATATGCCCTAAACCTTAACTCAAGGTTTGAATAAATCAATCAATCAACTCTACTCTCAAGTATTCTTAAATACTTGTCTCAAATCTACCTTGTAATCTTCCACAAAATCTCACACTAATCTGTCCACGAGTCCTCTCTATAACTTGTTCAAATCTACTCAACAATCTCTATACTCAAATATGTATTGTAAGCTTCCACAAAAGCTCACACAAATCTGTCTACAAGTCTTCTCTAATACTTACCTAAAATATTCTTAACAAGTCCTCACTAGGACTTGTCCAATCTGCTCTCAATATATGTCTTCAAAATTTGTATTGTAAGATTCCACAAAAGCTCACACAAATCTATCCACAAGTCTTCTCTAAGACTTACCTCAAATCTGCTTAACAAGTCCTCACTAGAACTTGTCCAATATGATCTCAATCTATGTCTTCAAAATATGTATTGTAAGATTCCACAAAAGCTCACACAAATCTATCCACAAGTCTTCTCAAATACTTACCTCAAATTTTCTCAACAAGTCCTCACTAGAACTTGTCCAATCTCACATAAACATATAGAGAATTTTTAGAGACTCAATATGCTTCACATTCACCACAATGCTCAATCACTTTCAATCTCTCCTTTACCATAGAAACATATAGAGAATTGTTAGACTCAATATGTTTCACACTCACCACAATGCTCAATTACTTTCAATCTCTCTTTTTACCATAGAAACATATAGATAATTGTTAGAGACTCAATATGTTTCACACTCAATCACTCTTAATATCTTTCTCAAATCAATTTAGAATATAGAACAATTTGTTTTATAGAACTTGAACTATCAGTTCAACACATACACTCAACTAAGCTCAATCACTTCCACTTAATCAATCACTTCAACAACAAGTCTTAGCACATATTCCTCACATAAACAATGATACTCATGATCTTTTGTAAACCCTAGTTCAAGTTCCTCACTCAACCAATTGCTTCAAAAACAATGCTAATCTCACATAACAATGATACTCATGATCTTTGACAACTTCACATAACAATGATACTCATGATCTTTCACAACTTCACATAACAATGATACTCAAGATCTTTGACAACTTCACATAACATTCAACAATCACTCACTAGGAAGATGTGCCTTTTTGTTTGATGTAGAAGTGCCCTTAAAAACTTGTCTCAAACACAATTTTCTTCTTTGCCAATTTCAATGGTTAAATGACAAAATTTCACACTAACACTCTTTTAAAATATTTCTCAATTACAAAAATAAACAATCTCAAATACACCTTATTACTCCTTGAAATTAGCAATTATCAAATCACACATAAAAATAATCACTTCAAATTGCTCCTTATAATCTCCAATTTTAATAAGTCAATCTCCAAAAATTAAACCTTCAGAAATAATATTTGCCTACCCTTTTATCTCCCTCAAAAACACTTAGTTACCAAATTAATTCAGGCAAAAATTAAATCTCAGAAACCATCAAAACATTTTATTTTTCAACCTTAGGCACATAAAAATATTTTTATTTTCTTTCAACCTTAGCACATCCAAAATTAAACGACCAATACAAATGACATTAGCACATACCTTTATCACTATCAAAAAGGCCTCAATAGATTTCAAACAAGAGACCTCTCCGCCAAGCACCTTATCAAGGTGCTAGCCCACCATGTGGTCTAGGCACTCCCACGGGGAAGGGAAGGTGTAAGACTCCCTTTATCCCTATGTTAGGCGTTGCATGAAAATGAATGCCCTCTCTTCTTAGCCAAAAATGACCCCAAAGGGATTCGAACCTGCACGCCTTGCTTGCCATACACTCTAGCGCTTCTGTCGATGGTAACTGTGCTACCATCACCTTTGCTGCTAAGTATTTGTGCTCCCCTCAACTTATACCTTCACCATCGGAGACCCTTTCGAAAAACATGAGGAGTATTTTCCCTTTTGTACACAAATTCAATGGATCATAGGATATTCGATCGTTAGCATTAGGATGTAATGCAAAGAAATTTACCACCATTTATACATAATGTTCCATGCCATATGATTTCGGTGCATCCAATCAAATTTCTAATTTGATTTTTTACTTAGCCTTATAACCCTCTTTAGGGTTTATTAAATTAATAAAAATTAATTTATAATTAAAATATAATTAACTTAAATAACTTTGAAGTTAATTAAATTAATTAATAAACTAATTTATAATAAAATTATATTAATTAATTTATAATAAATTTAAGTTTCACTCTTTAATATTATAATAAAATATTATAATATTATTTGCTTGGGCATCTTCTTTGCACTTTGGACCATATCTGACTTCTTGAAACTGGGTCTTGACCAACTGAAGGTGGACTCTTATTTTTGCATGGATTTCGGAACTACTTCCTTTTGCACTGCTTACTAAAACTGACTTTTGACATCAATGACCATTCATTCTTGACATCAATGACAACTCATCCACTCAAAATATCCAACAATATCCCCCTTTGTCATTGATGGCAACCCAATTATCTTTTCAATTTTCTTAACCTGTTTCTATTCTGCTCCCATTGGGAAACTGCTCCTCTTGACTCAATACTCTCTTCTTAAATCAAATATCTCCCCCTTACTCAAATATCTTCCCATTTGACATCAATGGCAAAGGGTCACCTTTGGGGCTCGGGGCTAAGAATGAGTCTCTTAGCTTAGCCCCTCCCCCATCTCCTCTTGAGGTGGTTAATTTTGGGGTGGGAGTATTTCTACTACCAGTAAGCACTGATCTTTACCTTTGTCCACTTTCCTTCTCATCCAATTCTTCTGATTTCTCTGACTATTCTTGTTCATGTCCATGTTCCTATTCCTGTTAATATCCATATTCCTGTTCCTATTCATGTTCCTGTTCCTATTCCTGTTCCTGTTCCTACTCCTGTTCCTATTCATGATTGGTTATGGAATTTTTGCTCTACACCACTTTGTTGTATGTCCATAATTATTGCACTTATAACACTTAATGTTATTATTCCTTGGAGGTGCAAATGTCTTGGAATTTCTCCTAGTGAAGCCATATTTGTTCCTATCATGAACCCTGCAATTCATTGCCTTGTGACCAAACTAATTACATGAGTAGCAATACCCATGAAAATGTTGCATGTTTCTAAAGTTCCCATTTTCTTGTCTTTCATGTGTCCTGCACTGTGAAGCCTTATGCCCAAATTTATGACATGAAAAACATCGTCCATTGAAATTTCCTCGCCTTGACCTCATTGGTATCTTAGTCTCTCTTACCCTGTGTTGGTTTCTATTCCATTCTTTCCTCTTTTGTGCATTGTTATTTTCCTTGTTGAACTTATATTGTCCAACTAATCCTCAAGAGTCTCACTTTCTCTCACACAGTCTTCTTCTAAATTTTCTTCTTCTTCAGAACTTGAGGTTGACTCTTCTTCTTGTTTCTTTTGAGCCTGTTCAAAACCAAGACCTATTTTTCTTGATGTAGGATTTTGTATCTTGATAATCTTATCCAAATTCTTTGATCTCCTTCCAAACTTGTGTAGCTTATACTTAGACTTCTCTACTTCTTCCCTTAGTAGATCTACTTCTTGTTTCAATATTTCACATTCTAAGACCTTTTCTTCTAACTTATCCTTGAACTTCTTTGTCTTAGCTATTAACTTATTTAGATCCTCTATAAGCTTTCCTCTATCTTCATCATATTTTTGAAACTGAATCTCAAGTTGGGAGTTTTGCTTTCTTACCTTCTTTAAATTTTTAAGAGCATACATAAGCTCTCCCTCAAGATCAAATTCTTCTTTTTCTAATTCTTCCTCTATTTGTTTACCTTTGAAAATATCTTCATTATTTTCTGACTTGTCTTCTATAGGATCACCTCATTTTTCTTCTAGTACCATTAGAATATTCCCTTCTGGTCCTTCAAGTGCATCCTCATATTCATCATCACTAAAACTGAAACCATTATTTGTACAACTATCTTCAAGATGTCCAAAATTACCACATCTAAAATACTTGAGAATTATTGGTGACCTTTTATTAACTTCTTCTTTTTCTTCTATCAGAAATAGGACTTCATCTTTATCATTATCTGAGAAACTATTATCACAATCACTTGAGTAGTTACTTGTATTGTCTGCATAGTAGCTCCTCTTTTGTATTTGAAAGAACTTCTTTCCTTGTCTACCTTGTCCATCCTTACCTTTCTTTTGGTACCTGTATTTTTTTGATTTTTTGTTCTTATGATCCTATTTTTTTTCATCATTGCTATTTTAGGCTTCTTGAAAATCAGTTGCATAGTGACCATACTTTCCACAATTGAAACATCTAACAGATTTTGCATCTTTAAATATTATTGAATCCTTATTCCTTTTGCCATAATTTGTTTCTTCATCACTGGATGACTCATTGCTTGAATCTAACTTCTTGCCCTTTGTCTTCTTAGTAGCTTTGAAGGTTGCTTCCTTCCGGAGATTAGGTTCCTCTTTTGTTCTTATCTCAAAAGTTGTAATAATACCAAGTAACATATCTCTGGTCAAAGAATCACCATCTTTTGATTCCTCTATAGCAGAAATATTTTCACTAAATCTTTTTGGAAGAGATCTTAAGATCTTATCACAAACATCAGATTCTTCAATCTCAATTCCAAGTCCTTGCATGGCGTTAACAATCTCATCTACATGAAGTAGATAAGTACTAATGTTTTCTTCATCCTTCATTTTTAAATCTTCAAATTATCCTTTGAGGTTTCGTATCTTTACCTTTTTGACACTTTTATCTCCTTCATATATGCTTTGCAACTTATCCCAAATTACCTTTTTTTATTTGCAATGCATAATATTTATGAACTTTATTCTATGAAAACCTCTCAAAATTGCTTTCGAATTGTAATTATATAGAAGCTTACCATATTTATCTATATGTGGAGTAGTTGATGGTGTGTATCCATTTTCAATTGCTTCCCATATTTCATTGCCAAGTGCCATCAGGTGAATCTTCATTCTCATACTTCAAACTATATAATTGCTTCCATCAAATACTGGTGTTGAATTATCTGATAACCCATTCTTAGAATCCATTGTGTTCTTGAAAGCTTTTACTTCAAGCTATTAAACTCTTTCAAAGGAACCTGCTCTGATACCAAATAAATAACACAAGCTTATACTGAGAGGGAGGGTGAACAGTATAAGACCACTTTTTACTTTTTCTTTCCAATCAATATTATGTAGTGTATAGATAGAAATATCAACAACAGTAATAAAATAAATGTACAAATCACCACACACAATAGAGACACCAATTTAACATGGTTCACCCAATGTGGGCTACTCCACGAAGAAAATATTTCACTAATTTTTTCTCAATTAATCTCTTGGGAATTCTTTTTTTATGGGGAGCCAAAATCTGCTCCTCCCAAACACTCAGATCTCATTCATTAAACTTGGAAAAATTTACAATAATGGCAACAGTCTGCCAAATAAACTCATTTATCCCGAAAGATAGTTTTTTTTTTCTATTACATTACAGCATTTCCAACTTTGGAAGAAAAATAACCTAAACAGGTCCAAAATGGCCCTCTTGCCTTCACTTCTGCAACTCTATCTTCGCAGTTTTCTGACCCCTTGTGCATGCCTTCACTTCCCCTTTTAAAATCTCTGGCATGACTCTCCATCTCCCTTTTCTGACCCTTCATTTCATTTCTTGTGCCTCTTCATTGTCTTGGCTTTCGAAACATATTTCTTTCCGACTCTTGATCTTCGTCTGCTTTCATTGCACCTTGGTGCCACGTGTTGTTTAGTGCTGCCACTGTAGACTCTGTCTGCATGTTAACCAATGATGGCGTTCGGTATACCCATCGCTCGATAATTTTCTCTATAATGGCCCCTGTAACCACCTGCCTTTTCTTTCCTTTTGTTTGGTCGCAAAAATGCGACATGTCGTGATATTGTGACATTTTTGCTTCTCTGCCTTCCTGCCCTTTTCGAGTCACAAAAATGTGACATGTCGCGATATCGCGACACTTTTTTTTTTGGCCTTCCTGCCCTTTGCGAGTCATTAAAATGCAACATGTCATGATATCGTGACACTTTTTCTCTACTGTGCCTTCCCTCGCCTTTTGGTCACAAAAATGCGACATGTCGCGATCTCGCAACATCTTTCCTTTTCGGCTCTTCTTTCTCCTTTTCGGTCATGAAATCGTGACATGTCGCGATATCATGACATATTTCCTTTTTGCCTCCTCCTCGCCTCTCGGGTCACGAAATTGTGACATGTAGCGATATCGCGACAACTTTTCTCTCTACTTTCTCTCTCTATTTTGGGTCACGAAATCGTGACATGTCGCGATATCGTGACAGTTTCCTTCCTTGCTTTCTTTCTGCTCCTTCGGTCGCGATTTCGCGACATGTCACGAAATCGTGACATTTTCTTCTCTGGCCTTTCTTGTCTTCTTTTGATCGTGATTTAGCGACATGTCACGAAATCATGACATTTTTGCTTCGTGCCTTCTCTCTCCTTCCTGAGTCACAAAAACATGACATGTCGTGACCCTTTTTCTCCTTTTCGCCTTCTCTTGTCTTCTGGTCATGAAAATGCGACATGTCATGATATCGCGACACTTTTCTCTCTTGCGCCTTCTCTCGTATTCTGGTCGCGAAAATGCGACATGTTGCGATATCCTGACACTTTTCTTTCTCTCGCATTCTCTCGTCTTCTGGTCATGAAAATGTGACATGTCGTGATATCACGACATTTTTCTCTCTCTCACCTTCTCTCGTCTTTATGTCACAAAAATGCGACATGTCGCGATATCGCGACACTTTTTCTTCTTTGTCAACATGTCGCGATATCGCGACACTTTTTCTACTTAGCGGTATTTTGCCTTTCATTGTATGCTCCTGCATCAAACAACTAGGGTGTATTGAGAAGTGACCTTCACTTCTGTACTGTTCTATCACCTTATTTTTCAACATATTAGTACTTGCAAAATCGTCAGCCTCAGCACTGCTCTTTTCTCCTTTATCCATCATTCTCAACTCATAAGTATTCCTTGGACTACTCCCACATACAGTCTGGAATGGTGATTTACCAGTACTCCTATTGACAGTCCTATCCATAGTAATTGGGACTGTACAAGCTCTCCAAGCTTCAGCAAAATCTGGGTCTTCAGGGTACAAACCCTTAAGTTCTTCAAACCCCACAACTTCCACTCTCATTGTTTTCAGCAACCTCTTTTCATCCATCCCCTTCAATGGATTTAGTTTATGGCGCACTCCTTCATTTGTTAGGGAGTAAGTGTTGGTATGTCCATCATGGACTACACAGTGATCAAACTGCCATGGTCTTCCTAACAGCATATGGCAAGCATCCATAGGCAGGATATCACATAAGACCTAATCCTGGTATCTCCCAATATTGAACTTGACTATGGACTATTCACTGACCAATGCCCTATGGTCCTTCCGCAACCACACAATCCAATATGGGTGCAGGTGTCTCCTCCTCTCTAACTGTAACTTAGTAACCATTTGTTTAGAGACCAAGTTATCAGTACTACCATTATCTATAACAACATTACAGACCTTACCTGAACATTTGCACCTTATGCAAAATATGATCCTCCTCTGGTCTGGTTCTTCCTCCTCATTCAACAAGATTCTCCTTATGACCATAACTTCTCCTCTCTCTGCCTCCTTAGAATGTTCTAATTTAGCACCTTCATCTGCTATAGCAGCTCTAGTAGGACCCTCAGGTCTCTTATTCATCCTTTCTCAGTGTTATGGACACTCGTATGCTCGATGTCCTTCTTCGCCATAGTGGAAACAGGTTCTACGAAATCCTCTCCTTCCAAATCCATGTCCAGATCTACCTCTTCCTCTTTGGTAGTTGTTTTGACCATGGGATCTGTAATCATTATCTCCCTTCTGATCCTGACTACTGCTAGCTTCTTCTTTCTCCTCATCTCATCCTCCATTTATTCTTCCACCAGTTCTTTCTCCATGACTTCTTTCTTTTTGCTTAGCCTCAAACCTTCTGTTCAGCTTCTCTTCAACTTTTAGAGCAAACTGGTAAGCATCCTCAATGGTGCTAATACTAACCAGACTCAACTCTTCTTGAATACTAGTTCTCAATCCATTGATGTAACGGGCTATCTTCTCCTTGTTAGCCTCTGAATGACTAGTTTTGATTGAGATCTGGTAAAACTCCTTTATATATTCTTTGACAGATTTGTTTGACTGTCTCAAACTCTGCATTTTTCTCAATAGGTCCAATTCGTAATCTACAGGAATAAACTGTCACTTCAACTTCTCTACCATTTGATACCATCCAGTTATATTTTTCTTTTTGCTTCTATTTCTTTCTAGCTGCACTTCTTTCCACCATATGCAAGCATGGCCTTTCAACTTAATTTTTGCAAACTTGATCTAATCTAGATCTACAACCTCCTCATACTCAAAATACTCCTCCATATCATTGATCCAATCAATCAACTCCTCTGGATTGAGATTCCTAGAATACGTGGAGACATCAAACTTTGTCTTCTTCCCGATTCAAGATATGGCCTTAACCAATATGGCTTCTGCAGGATCCATTGCTTCTTCTTCTTCTGATGGATTATCAACCTCCCAAGCTTCATCTTCACTATGATCTTCTCTCCTTGGATCAACCCCTCTTTGTAACTCCTCTTGCAGGGCTTGCACTTACCTCTACAAAGCTCTAAAATCTTCTTTAGGTACCACATTTCTCCCACCACCATGGTTTCTTCGTGGAGGCATTCTTCCTCACTCTCTTCTCATAACCCTTCCACAAATCCTGGTGCAAACTGCCTCACTTTCGATGATATGCTCACACACTTAGGAACTCCTGCTCTGATACCACTTGATGGGGAGCCAAAATCTGCTCCTCCCAAACACTTAGATCTCATTCATTAAACTTGGAAAAAATTACAATAATGGCAACAGTCTACCAAATAAACTCCTTTATCCCGAAAGATAGTTTATTTTTTTATATTACATTACAGCATTTCCAACTCTATAATAAAAATAGCCTAAACAAATCCAGAATGGCCCTCTTGCCTTCACGTCTACAACTCTGTATCCACAGTTTTCTAACCCCTTGTGCATGCCTTCGCTTCCCTTTTTAAAATATCTGGCGTGACTCTTCGTCTCCCTTTTCTGACCCTTCGTTTCATTTCCCGTGCCTCTTTGTTGTCTTGGCTTTCGAAATGTCTTTCTTTTTGACTCTTGATCTTCATCTGCTTTCATTGCACCTTGGTGCCACGTGCTATTCAGTGCTGCCACTATAGACTTTGTCCTCCTGTCAACCAATGATGGTGTTTGGTATACCCATCGCTCGATAATTTCCTTTGTAATGGCCCCTGTAACCGTCTGCATTTTCTTTCCTTTTGTTTGGTCGTGAAAATGCGACATGTCACGATATCATGACATTTTTGCTTCTCTGCATTCCTGTCCCTTTTTGAGTCACGAAAATGCGACATGTCGTGATATCGTGACACTTTTGTTGTTCGGCCTTCCTGCCCTTTGTGAGTCACAAAAATGCGACATGTCACGATATCGCGACACTTTTTCTCTCTTGCGCCTTCCCTCACCTTTTGGTCACAAAAATGCGACATGTCTCAATATCGCAACATCTTTCCTTTTCAGCTCTTCTTTCTCCTTTTCGGTCATGAAATCGCGACATGTCGCAATATCATGACATCTTTCATTTCTACCTCCTCCTCGCCTCTTAGGTCATGAAATTACGACATGTTGTGATATCACGATAGCTTTGCTCTCTGCTTTCTCTCTCTATTTTGGGTCGCAAAATCGTGACATGTCATGATATCATGATAGTTTCCTTCCTTGCTTTCTTTCTGCTCCTTCGGTCGCAATTTCATGACATGTCACGAAATCGCAACATTTTCTTCTCTGGCCTTTCCTATCATCTTTCGATCACGATTTCATGAAATGTCGTGAAATTGCAACTTTTTTGGTCCGTGCCTTCTCTCTCCTTCCTGAGTTGTGAAAACACGACATGTCGCGATATCGCGACACTTTTTCTCCTTTGCGCCTTCTCTTGTCTTCTGGTCATGAAAATGCGACATGTCACGATATCGTGACACTTTTCTCTCTTGCACCTTCTCTCGTCTTCTGGTCACGAAAATGCAACATGTCATGATATCTTGACACTTTTCTTTCGCTCGCCTTCTCTCATCTTCTGGTCGCGAAAATGCGACATGTGATATCGTGAAATTTTTCTCTCTCGCCTTCTCTCGTCTTTACGTCATGAAAATACGACATGTCACGATGTCGCGACACTTTTTCTTCTTTGCCGACATGTCGCGATATCGCTACACTTTTTCTACTTAGCGGTATTTTGCCTTTCGTTGGATGCTCCTGCATCATTTTTGTATTACAATATTTATGGACCTCTATCCAAAGGAGACATCTATCCCCTAATAAATTTCATGGATTTCTATCTACAGGAGAACTCCTTTATCGTTAGCTCTGGTTGATGATCTTCTAGAAGAACTAATGCCTCCACTACACTAGCTAATGAATTTATATCCACTGAAGACTCTTATCCTCACTCAAAAGACCTATCATTACTACCCTTGCTAATGGATTTCTATCCACTAGAGACTATCATCCTCTATACTCTATCACCTCCAAATCTTGATCTTAGGTTTGTCTCAAATATGTACTAAACACAGTCCTTCGGTCTAGCATAAATATACTCAAACTCTATCTCTAGTCTAGCACAAACCTATCCTTAAATCTACACCAAACTTTGTCCTCAAATCTACACTAAACATAGTCCTTTGGTCTAGCATAAATTTATCCTCAATATCTATCCTCTGATCTGCACTAATCATAGTCCTTCGGTCTAGCACAAATCTATCCTCAATCTCTGTCCTCAAGCCTTAACACAAATCTTGACTCAATCAGAAATCAACTCTACTAGATCTTCCCTAAACCTTAACTCAAGGTTTGAACAAATCAATCAATCAACTCTACATTCAAGTATTCTTAAAGACTTGTCTCAAATATTCCTTGTAAGCTTCCACAAAAGCTCACACTAATCTATCCACAAGTCCTCTCTTGAACTTGTCCAAATTTGCTCAACAACCTCTATCCTCAAATATATATTGTAAGCTTCCACAAAATCTCACATAAATATGTCCATAAGTCTTCTCTAAGATTTGCCTCAAATCTGCTTAACAAGTCCTCACTAGAACTTTTCCAATCTGCTCTCAATCTCTATCTTCAAATTTGTATTGTAAGCTTCCACAAAAGCTCACACAAATCTATCCACAAGTCTTCTCAAAGACTTACCTCAAATCTGCTCAACAAGTCCTCACTAGAACTTGTCCAATCTCACATAAACATATAGAGAATTGTTATAGACTCAATATGCTTCACATTCACCACAATGCTCAATCATTTTCAATCTCTCTTTTACCATAGAAACATATAGAGAATTGTTCGAGACTCAATATGTTTCACACTCACCACAATGCTCAATTACTTTCAATATCTCTTTTTACCATAGAAACATATAGATAATTGTTAGAGACTCAATATGTTTCACACTCAATCACTCTCAATATCTTTCTCAAATAAATTTAGAATATAGAACAATTTGTTTCACAAAACTTGAACTATCACTTCAACACATCCACTCAACTAAGCTCAATCACTTCCACTCAATCAATCACTTCAACAACAATGTTTATCAAGTAATCCTCACATAACAATGATACTCATGATCTTTTACAAACCCTAGTTCAAGTTCCTCACTCAACCAATTTCTTCAACAACAATGCTAATCTCACATAACAATGATACTCATGATCTTTGACAACTTCACATAACAATGATACTCATGATCTTTGACAACTTCACATAACAATGATCCTCATGATATTTGACAACTTCACATAACAATGATACTCATTATCTTTCACAAATTTGTTAGAGTTACTATGGTAATTCTATTTATTACCTCATTTGGTTTGTTAGGGTAGTTAGTTATCTACCTAAGGTTCGCTTAACCACTTTGTTAAGCGAATATTTGTTATTATTTGTTAGTGGTTAGCTATTCCTACGTGCTAACTATAGCCTAAGTTGTACTATATAGTCTAGGTTGATTAATTAAATATTGTTCGATGTTTTCACAAAATTCACATAAAAATGATACTCAAGATCTTTGACAACTTCACATAACAATGATACTCATGATCTTTGCACAAACCCTAGTTCAAGTTTCTCACTCAATATTTCCAAAAATGCTTATCAAACAAGGTTTTATCAACAACTCTTATTCCAGGAAAAAAAAAATTAACAATCAACTCAACAATGCTCACCAAACAAGGTTTTATCAACAACTCTTATTCCAAAAAAATCCTTTTCACTCCAACTTAGCATTTACAACATTCAACAATCACTCACTAGGAATATGTGCCCATACCTTTTATTTGATGTAGAAGTGCCCTTAAAAACTTGTCTCAATCACAATTTTCTTCTTTGCCAATGTTAATGGTTAGATGACAAAATTTCACACTAACACTCTTAAAATATTTCTCAATTACAAAAATAATCAATCTCAAATACACCTTATTACTCCTTGAAATTAGCAATCATCAAATCACACATTAAAATAATCACTTCAAATTGCTCCTTATTATATCCAATTTTAATAAGTCAATCTTCAAAAATTAACCCTTTAAAAATAATAAATTGTCTACCCTTTTATCTTCCTCAAAAACACTTAATAACCAAATTAATTCAAGCAAAAATTAAATCTCATAAACCATCAAAATATTTTATTTTTCAACCTTAGGCACATTATTTTTATTTTCTTTCAATATTAGCACATCCAAAATTAAACGACCAACACAAATGACATTAGCGCATACCTTTGTCACTATCAAAAAGGCCTCGGTGGATTTTGAACAAGAGACCTCTCCATCAAGCGCCTTATCAAGGTGCTAGCCCACCACATGGGCTAGGCACTCCCACGGGAAAGGGAATGCGTAAGCCTCTCTTTATCCCTATGTTAGGCACTGCACAAAAAATGAATGCCCTCTCTTCTTAGCCAAAAATGACCCCGAAGGGATTCGAACCTGCACGTCTTACTTACCACACACTCTATCGCTTCCGTTGATGCCAATTGTGCTACCAAAACCTTTGGTGCTAAGTATTTATGCTCCCCTCGATTTATCCCTTCACCACTAGAGATCCTTTCAAAAAATATGAGTTTTTTCCCTTTTGCGCACGAATGCAATGGAGCATAGAAGATTAGATCGTTAGCATTAGGATGTAAGGCAAAGAACTTGACCACCATTTATACATAATATTCCATGCTATATGACGTTGGTGCATTAAATTGAATTTCCAATTCGATTTTTTACTTAGCCTTATAACCCTCTTTAGGGTTTATTAAATTAATAAAAATTAAAATATAATTAACTTAAATAACTTTGAAGTTAATTAAATTAATTAATAAATTAATTTATAATAAAATTATATTAATTAATTTATAATTAATTTAAATTTTCCTCTTTAATATTATAATAAAATATTATAATATTATTTGATTAGGCCTCTTCTTTACACTTTGGACCATATCTGACTTCTTGAAATCGGGTCTTGACCAACTGAAGGCAGACTCTTCTTTTTGCACGGATTATTGAATTGCTTCCTTTTGCACTGCTTACTGAAACTGACTTTCGATATCAATGACCATTCATTCTTGAAATCAATGACAACTCATCCAATCAAAATGTCCAACATGGATTACAATCACATCCCCTTTATGGAGTTCAATAGTGTGATACACCAGATACACAATACAAGGGTTTAACTCTCTCTAAATAGTTTTGGCGCACTGCAATCTTCTCACATCTATGAACCGTCCTATAAAGGGTTTCTTCATGACCTCCACAAGGGGTGATAATATCAAACTCTTATGCTCCTCTTTCCTTGTGAAAATATACAACTTGCACACAAGGAACACAAAAGGGGTTAATAGCATGTGCGGATAGACTGATAAATGAAAGCAATAAATAATAAAAATTTGATAAATGCATGCATGAAATGAAATCTAGCTAAGCTAAAATGTAAATCAAGAAAAATGCTAAAATCTATTGAAACAAAAAATAAATAAAAATAGATCTAGACCTAGAGGTCATCTATGTGTAGGATGGTCATACTTGTGGGTCATCTTTGAGCAAGATGATCACTAATCTGTAGATCCTTTCTCAAGGTCGATGCAGGGGGCAACGCCAAGTTTGATTTGTTGGAATTTTTGGTAGATTGGATGCACTATTTACAACAGCTTGATGGATTTGGATCGGTCTTCGAAGAAAGCAAGCAATATCAGGAAAAATAAATAAATGTTTACCTCTATCCCTTGGAGCAGTCTAGTGACATGCCCTTCTTGAGAATTTGTGATGATAACACATTAATCCTCACAAAAGTTATTTGGATATCTAATAAAAATATAGTAACACTTCATTACTTGAGATTCGAGAGCATTGTATATCTTTGAAAGAGGGGTGAGCATTATTATATAGATTCCTCGAAAGGAATATAATAATAGTGCCAAAATGCGCATGAAAAAGTAAAGGATCAGTTCGTATTGGGAGAACGAATTTTTTTTCCTTGAAATCCCATGGAAATTAATTGCGTCATGCTTTTTATCTAAATTCAGGCCCATGCACACATAAAATTATTGTGTGAGTTCATGCACGGGTTTAACTAATGGTTTCGGTTGCTAGTTATGTCTTGCTCTTTTTTTGGCTTTGCTTATGGCATGATCATCCTGGGGTGGGACGACCTTAACTGGTGGCTATCCCTTGGTAGGACGGATTCTAGAGGTCATCCCTAGGAGGGATAGCTAGGGTTACAAAGGAAAATATCCCTTGTTTGAGTGGTGAAAACCATTGTTTAAGCCCTAGGATTACCCAAAGTGGGTCATATGGTCTTCAGGGAGTCCATATAGGTAGTCTCCTCAATATGACATGTTTTAGGTGTCTACAAATACCCCTTTTTAGGATGCATTGTGTGAAAACATAATGCAAAGCAAAAATAGATGACCTAGAGTCAAATTGAGGGTTGATGATGTTAATTGATATGATCAATGTTAAATGTCCCAATCATGAAAAGAGCATACATTTTTAAACCATTGTGTTTGACAAGTTGAAGAACTTGATTTTAGTAAACCTTTTAGCCAGGATTCATGACTTTGAGGTATACTTGATCTTGGCAAGCTTTTAAATTATGGGCGGACTTATGACCTCATGTTTTGAGAAAGCAAAGAAATGGTTTGGTTTGAAATTTTTGCTTTTGCCCAAGAAAATAGGGAAGTGTATGATAGTATTTGGAAATGATTCTTGAATGAATGCAACTTGCATGATTGAATGTTTTAATTGTTGATTTGATTATGAATTTTGTGATTATATGACTACCCCCTCAAGTTACGAGTCAATGAAGAAATGGAAAAATGATGAAAGCGACGAGTCGCTTGACCAATATGATTTAATTTGGATTTTATAGGACTGTTGTAAAAGTATATAGGGCTCATACCCCATTACAACCTTGATATTGGACCTATTTAATACTTTATTTTTTGTGGGGAGAGTGATCTTATGGTAATTTACTCATCCTAACGGATTGCAATGACAACCAATCACTGTAATTGCAAGGTTTATAGAGGAAATCACTAGATACGAGATTCACTCAAATGTTTAATATTTTATGTGACCAAAGGGGTTAGGTGCGTTTGGAACATTTTGATTTTGACCAAATAAATCTAGGAATATTTGGGGCTATTTTTTATTTGACCAAAGGAAACTGTGTGTCTTTGGATATTTTTGATGTTGACCAAAGGAGATTGTGTGCCTTTGGGGCTTTCTAATTGTGACCAATGGATGTAAATTCCTTTGGAGCTTTTTGTGAGGATGTGACCAAAGGGCTTAAGTGCCTTTGGGTATTTTTGATAATGATGTTACCAAAGGGCTTAAGTGCCTTTGGGTCTTTTTGATGATGATGTGACCAAAGGGCTAAAGTGCCTTTGGGACTTTTTTATGAGATTTTTTTTTGCAAATATAGTGGTCGTCTTGGGGTGGGACAGTCGCAACAAGTGTTACCGTCTAACCATAAGATGGTCACATAGATCTAAAAATATAAAAGAAAAATTAGCATGTTTTTGACATCATTTGCACAATTGGCAGTTAGAGGAAAAGGGATGCTTAGAAGGAGGAGAATGATTTTCATTGCGGAGAGCTTCCAAAATTTGAATCACAATTCAGCATGGACCAACCTAGGACCTCTACCGCTAGTGGAGTCACAAGGAGAAAGGTAAGCACTAGATTATCACTTGTGTTTATGAAAAATAGAATGAACCCCACTAAGTAAAATGGTAAATGAACCTCACTAATGAATTAAGGTAAAGAATCACACCATAATTTAGGAGGGTAGGGTAGGTTTTCTTTTTATTTTTTTTGTTTTGTTTTTATTTTTATTGTTTTTTTATCAGGGCATGACATTGTACCTTGGTTCTGCCCTATTTTAGGGCCATCTCACAGAGGGACGATCCCTCTTGTAGGGTTAGGGACTATCTTTGGGTGAGATGACCATGGTTCAAAACTCCCAATGGTTAAATTTTTTATTGTTTTGGAGGCCATCTCAATTCGATATGACCTCGCTTAGAGACCATATCGATCTGAGATGGTCTCACCTAGAGACCGTCTCGATTCGAGATGGCCATGTAGGGATATGGTTTTTAGGATTTCTTTTTTTGGACCTAATTTTCAATTTTGGTAATTTTTGAATCAACATTTGAGGGCCTGTCAATGATTTCCTATAGTCTATATGATAGCATGGGGTGTGATGACTAATATTGATTGGGAGTGGCTTGAGGCCCTTGGCTTGAAGCAGGTGTCAAGACTAGAGGTAGTGATCGCATATCACACTTGTCTGATGGTCTTGATAGACCATTGGGATAGTCAAAATAACACCTTCCACTTGTTGACTGGGGATGTGACAGTTACCCTAGAGGACATCTATCATATTATTTGTGTCCCCATTGAAGGATGCTCTATCTTATCTACACCTACAATCCAGTAGAAGGGAGTACTCTAGAGGGTTTTCTAGTAGGATTGGGAGGTGGCTAAGAGCAGATTGGATAATAATGGATTTTTGGTTGAGGTATGGTATATGGAAGAGGTTCTTAGATCTAGGTATGTATTACTGATGTCACTCATGTCTAATATATTTTTTCCTAACTCTTTTAGTGTGATGTTCCCTTGGAACCTCCTGGACTTGGTATAGGATTTAGTGGAGTTCATAGTGGAGGAGCTTGTGATCATGGCATTGGAGGCCACCCTACTAGACCACTTATATAATAAGTTGTACAAGATTCAATAGCGAAGGTGATCTATATTAAGCTACAAATTTCTACTTTAGATCTAGGTTAGGAGCATATCCAAGTGGATAGACCAGAGGGACTCTTATGGTTAGGATGAGCTCATATGGAGGACCAAGATATTAGATATGGGATGTGGTGGATGTGATAGTAGGAGGTCAGTCACATTAGATCCCACTGAGGTAGGTTTGTGCACTACACAGAGTCTCTTGAGGGAATCAAGCCAGAGTAGGTTATTTGGCAACCATACAAGGATTGTATGCCATATACAGAGGTACCAAAGCAACTAGGGTAGACTAGATGCAGGTGATGGGTGGTTGGGCACCACAACACATAGTGGTATTACATCTAGTACTCTCACATTTGTTAGCAATTTGAGGTTTACCAAGATATTACTAGTAAGCCTATCATTTATCGATATCATGGGGATGAGACTCAGCTTGAGTGACCATGAGTGGAGCTAGTGGGGAAGGAAGTGGATCAGCCACTAGAAAATCCAATGATGGATGATGTAGGTACTACAATAGAGTATGATGTATGGTGGGTGACTTAGTTATGGTAGGGTGGTGGACCTATGGGTGTACCAGTTGGGTTGGTAGTAGAGGAGGGCTTCAAGGAGGTCGAGGATGAGTGATGAGTGTGTCACTAGATAGAGGGAAAGTGGGGTCATCCTATCAAGAGCATCGATGAGCCATAGGATGAGGGTGGGGATGATGAGGATCCTCAGGACAAGGATGGTTGACTTAGAGAGAAATTTTAGTCTCTACAAGCATAGGTGGTAAAGCGGGATATGACTATTGTAGTTTTATAGAGTTAGTTTGCCAAGGAGAGGCAAAGGAGGAGGATATTATCTAAGGAGAATAGCATTATTATGGTACAACTACATATCTCTCAGGAGGAGGTGGTTAGGGTGACATTAGAGTGATATGCTCTATTGAAATAAGTAGTGGCTTTAACCACATCTTAGGGATAGGCATCAAAGTTAATGTAGTGAGTCAGGGTAGCCATCTGTGAGGTGGACTCCTAGGTCTATATCTAGTTCTAAGAGGTCAATATTCAATTAATCAATATGGACTCATAGAGATGCGAATAAGGATGGTGATGACTCTATGGGTGTAGGTCCTATTTGACTTGGGCTCATGGATTATTCTCTATTTAGGTGTGAGGTTCGAAGGACTCACTTTATTGTAGCCTGTGAGTATTTTTATATCATGATGTACTAGACTTTATCATATATATATATGTGTGTGTGTGTGTGTGTGTGTGTGTGTGTGTGTGTGTGTGTGTGTGTGTGTGTGTGTGTGTGTGTGTGTGTGTGTGTGTGTGTGTGTGTGTATGATTTTGATTATGGCCTATCATGTTTTTTTTCATATTTTTGTTTTATGTGTGGATGGATTTTATGGATGTAATTATGGATATGTATGTATGCCTAGATATTTTAGTATGCATGCATAGATTTATGCTTAGATGTATGTACTGATGATGTACTAATGATATGATTAGTGCAAATTTTTTTATTTGTTTTATTTGATATTCTAAAACATAATAATTAATCTAAGATGCAAAAAAACCTAAATGTAAGCACCATAGGATATATAAAATTCATCAATCAAAATGTTAATATTTTCACAAAATTCATTCATTTGAAAGCCAACCATAAATAATATGATAAAAATTTATATGATGGATGGATGACCAGTAAGATTCTAGAGGAAAACAACAAGGTTTTCATGCGACTCAAACACCCTAATTGACTAATCAAAGGATGTATATTGACTACACAGGACTCTAAAAGATACAATTCTACTGTGAAGACCCATATATTCAATATCCTTGTGTGTGCATGTGATGTTTATTAATGATGTATAAGACTGTCCCATTACCAAGAAGGTTTCATTCAACCCATTTTTGTAATGAGGATCACCCTGTGGTCATCATTATCCTGATTTTGGACGTACTTATACTAGAATATGAGGTAATACAAGCCACCTAAATCTAGCTCATCTACAAGCTCACATTGATCTGTATAAAATAAGGTCACTAATGTGATATATATATCACCATGCATAAGACTACCCCATTATCAAGCAAGTTTCATTCAACCCATTGTTGTAATGGAGATCATCCCATGAATTTTGAATAACTTAGGATTCCAGGTATTCAAGCTCATTACCCACTTATTTTCTTTTTATTTCATTGGGATACTTGCTCATATTTAATAAGGAGCAAGGGATTTATTTGCTTTATTTGCTTAGTGGTGAAAATCACTTTTTGCTTTTTTTGGGGATACTTGCTCATTTTTGTGGAAAAGCAAGGGATTTTATTGCTTTGGTTAGGGAGGGCTTGTCCTTTTGTCAATTCTTAGCATCCTATACCATGTGCATAATAATATGAGAAAGGGAAACCTTTCACTTAAGGGGAAAGGGCTACTTTGTAGTTTCATCCTTCCTTTTTAAAACTTTAGATTTTAATGTGTGAATGTGTTTGAGATTTTAAGATATGCAGGGTACTATCAAAGCAAGACCCTGCCTTCTAAAATATAAAATAAAAACTAGGAATGGTTGAATGATTGAAAACCCTAGTGAATACCCTATAGCAACTTATTGGTTGTGTTGAAAAACATAGTTACTCACAAAGGGGAATGCATATGGTAATAATATGTGGAATGTGAGGGTTTTCCTTATGATATTTTACAAACTAAAAGGTGTGTGTAAAATAGTCAGTGGCCATATAAAGATCATTGCTGATGTTTATCCAGTATCTACCCTATCTTATGGGAACCCCTTAATAAGCAAAAGATCATAAGAAAAATCATAAATGATGATGATGGATAAGGTTGATGAATATGGATGACAAATATATAGGCATGGTGCTCAATCCTAGAAAATGTAATGAAAGAACATTCCTAATGCAAGTGAGCCAATGTAGCGATCTAAAATGCATTTGGAATGCAAAATCAAAATGCAATGTTTTTGTATTTTTGTGATTTTCTGATGTTTTTGTTGTTTTGGTTGATTTTATATTCTATTTTTTTTATTTGACCAAAGGGCTTAAGTGCTTTTGGAGATTTTTGTGAATTGACCAAAGGGCTCAAGTGCCTTTGGGGATTTTTGTGAATTGACCAAATGGCTTAAGTGCCTTTGTATATTTTTGTAAAATGAACAAAGAGCTTAAGAGCCTTTGGAGATTTTTGTGAATTGACCAAAGGTCTTAATTACCCTTGGATATTTTTGTGGGTTGACCGAAGGGCTTAGGTACCTTTGGATATTTTTTGTGAAGTGGTATTTATGCATGAAATGCCTACAAGTGGAGTATGTTGAGAGGTTCAAGCTCCTCAGCACCCTCAAGAGATGCTAACCTATACATCCTAGGCCCTATCTACTATGTGATGATAAATGGGCCTAACTAGTTTACCATGAATTTGTCTCACAAGTATGGAAATAAGTTGGAGTTTTGCTGATTTTCTTTAAGAATAATATCTCCAACTTTAAAGTCCCTAAGATGGACATTCATATCATAAGCTCTCTTAAGGTGATCTTGATAAATTGGAGGTGCTATTCATATATCGTTCATCAAGAAGGGTAAACTAATCAATGTGAGCTTGTCATGCAATATCATCATCGATGAACTCTTGGAGTGATATGCGTAATGAGGGAATATCTAATTCCAATGTTATAATGGCTTTAATGCCATATACTAGCGAAAAATAAGTTGACCCAGTGAACATCCTAATGCTAGTTTTGTAAACCCATAAGGCAAGAGGTAATTGAAGATGCCTATATTTATGATTATTTTTTATGGTTTTCTTAAGAATGGCAATGATTGTTTTGTTTGTTGGCAATTTTGGGTACTTTGGGTACATTGCCTTTGCTAAAATGTATAAGTTGTCATTGATGTCAAAAGGCATTTTTGTGTTGATTTCAAAAGAGTGTGATGTCAAGAATATCTTGAGAAGCTTCATTATGTTAAAGGGTTTTTATTAAAACCATGGTGACAAGGCTAAAGGTTTTTCTTAAAACCATTTGGACTCATTAAGGGTTTTTATTAAAACCAAGCTTAACTTAATGCAAAGGTCCATGTGTATTATTAATAATTAAATTAACTCATACCTTTGTCAAAGGTCCAAGTTTAATTTATTATTAATAAAATAATAATAATTATTATTTTAATTATTATTAAAGGGTCTTTCAACCCTTAAGCGTCGCCGATTTATTGCCATCGTTGGAGGAGCGCCGACGTCAATCAGTGATGGATAAATTGCTATATAAGTGGGCATGGTTTTCAAAAGTGAGCACCACCGATTATTATTTGGACATCTGCGATTTGTGGTTCTCTATTTTTTTGATTTGCGCTTGGCTTCTCGATTTGCTTTACGTCGTTTCGTTCGAATTACGCTTGGCATCTACGATTTGATTTTGCACCATTTCGTTCGATCTGCGCTTGGCGTCTGTGACTTGCATTGCTCTACATCCTTCGAAAAGCGCTTGGTGTCTTCGTTTGAGCTCGCTCTGTGTTTTCGATCTCCGTCGACGTCTTTGAGATCGTGCATGTTCTGCGTCATGGAGACTGCGCTTGGCAATCTCGGTTTTGAGCTTGGGCTGTATCCTTACCTTTTGGCTTGACGGCAGTGGTTTGTTTGCATGCGGTTTGTGGAAGACGTTTACGTTTTCCAGGATCTTGGCATCAAAGAAAGATAAAAGAGAGGGCAGCGGTTTGTTATTTCGTTGGGCTCTTGTGACCCAACGGCGGTGGCGTTTAAGCGAAAGCGCTAGACGACAGAGGTGCTGAGTTCGATTCTCTTCATTGGGGATTTCTTTTTGGTCGCGGTGTGCATAGAATGGTGGCCGTGAATGCGCGGGAGGTATAAGGTTAAGGTATCTTTTTGTTTTGACATTGATGTTTAATGTTTAATGTTTATGTGGAGTAATAAGGTGTAAAGAGGTGTTATTTTGTATGTTATTGTACTTTGGTGGTTTTTACTAAGTTGGAGAAATAAGGTGTTATATTTGGATCTTTAATATTGTGTAATATTGTATAGTTGCTAACTCTAATTGGTGGCAAATTGAGAGTTAGTGTTGTGACAGATTTTGAGTTCTCCTTCTTCATCAAAGTAAAGGTATGGGCAACTTCTTCCATGTATGTTGTTTATGGTATATTTTCTGAAATTGAGTTTGGAGTGAAAAGGTTGTCTACTAGGTATTATTGGTATAAATCTTATTTTCTGGATATTGAAGATTGTTTATGCATTAAAGTTATTGTTGAATCTTTGGGTGAATGCATAATTCTGGTTGAGGAAGAAGAAGCATTTTTGCAATAGGGTTTATGTTAATAAGTCTTGCTACTTGCATTGAGATGATGAAACCCTAGTTGTTGGTGAAAAGAATATAAGCATCATAGTTATATGAGATATTGCATGGTTGGCAATTGTTGGGTTGTGTTTTATATTCTTGAGAAAAGCTACTACATCTATCTTATTCTTTTGAGATTGAGTTTGAGTTGAGATTGAGTTGAGATTGATATTGGGAGTTAAGTATAGATCATATTGAGTCTCTAACAATTCTCTTTATGGTTCTATGAGATTTGAGTTTGAGATTGGGAGTTAAGTATAGAACATATTGGGTCTCTAACAATTCTCTTTATGTTTCTATGAGATTTGAGATTGGGAGTTAAGTATAGAACATATTGGGTCTCTAACAATTCTCTTTATGTTTCTATGAGATTTGAGATTGGATTTGGAGTTAAGTATAGAACATATTGAGTCTCTAACAATTCTCTTTATGCTTCTATGAGGTTTATGAATCACATTGGGTCTCTAACAATTCTCTTTGTGAGTTCATGCTAAGCAAGTTTTTCTTGGTGAGCTTGCTGAGGTTTTGGACAGGTTCCGGTGGGGACTTGTGAGCAGGTTTTGGACAGGTTCCAGTGGGGACTTGTGAGCAGATTTGGACAGGTTCAGGTGGGGACTTGTGAGCAGATTTGGACAGGTCCTAGCAGAGGACTTGTGAGCTGAGATTGATAGTTCTATCAGAGAACTTGAGGACAGAGGTACATTGGTTCTATCAGAGAACCTAAGGACAGATTTGGCAAGTCTTTGAGAAGGCTTGTGTGTAGAGGATTGATTTGTTCATAGAGTTGGACAGATCTGACAGACAGAGGAAGACTTGTACTAGATCGACTGACTGTGTTTGGTACAGGTAGTTGAGCTACTGTGGACGTGATCATAGAAGGTAGAGGTCTCTTAGGCTAAGCATTGAGGATAGGAGGTCTTCGATGGAAAGGAGTTCCACGTGCTGGCAAGAGGTAGAGGTAGTTGATCTTCTGAGGGATCATTTCCAGAGCAGAGGGGAAGATAGGAAGGTATCTCCTTTGAGTAGAGGCTCATAAATTTAGATCTGGGGAAGGTGTCTCCTTTGGGCCGAGGCTCATAAACATTGTAATTGGGAAGGTTTCCCAAAGAACTTTGAGATAAATTTTAGAGAAAAGTTTTGTGGACGTAGCCTAGCCATTCTAGGTGAACCACGTTAAAATTGGTGTCACTTTGTGGATGATTTTGTGCATTGTTTTGATATTGCTTTGGGTATATTGCTTTACTATTTTGAAGTATAAAGGAAAAAGTAAAAAGAGGTCTTATACTGTTCACCCCCCTCTCAGTATAAGCTTGTGTTCTTCAATTGGTATCAGAGCCGGTGCCTTCGAAAAGTTTAACAACTTGAAGGAAGATCTTACAAGAACACAAATGGCAAGGAAAGGCAAAAGCAAAACCATAAGACACAAGAAGAAGAAAACACACATGGTCATGAAAGAAAATGAAGATGAACTCAATGTTGCTATTTTGGGAAGAAGAATGGAAATAGATTCAAGAGATGAATCAAACAGATGGAGAACAGGCCAGATTAATAAAGTTTTGCACTAGATGTGGGAAGACTAGTCACTTTGCAGCTGATTGCTCACAAGGTAGAGAATGTTTTGTTTGTGGTCAACTCGGTCATAATGAACGTCATTGCCATGGGTTTAGTAGCAATGAAGATGAAGATGATCCATTCAAAATTGGTGAAGAAACAGATTCAGAATAGGAATGTGATGAAGAAGGAAGTGATGCAGAAGCAAATTGGAAACAAAAACTAATTTCAGCTCTGAGTAAAAAGGTTGAGGATGCAGAAGATATAATCACCAGTTTGAAAGTACAAACAGAAGAATACAAGAAAATTTTTGAAGATCTCGAAATGCAATTAACCAGGAAAATAGAGTATTGCAGTAAGCTAGAAAAAGAAATTGACGGTTTAAGAATGCAGACAGAAGAAATGAGTAATAAAGTCGATATATGCAACAAACATGAAGAGGAATCTAACAAAGTTGTTAGCAATCTGAAGCTGCAAATAGAAGAGTCCAAAAGGAGTGAAGAAACTCTCGGGTCTCGGATCAATGAGAAAGAGACTGTTTGCTTGCAAACAAGAAGAAGAGATTGTTTCATTGAAGAAACAACTAGAAGAGGCCAATACAAATCTTAAAATCAAAGATGAGCACAACAATCAAGGAAAGAGGTATTCTCACAAGCACAAGAAGAGTTTCTACCTAGACAAAGCAAGTAAGTGTTCTAGTAGTGATAGTGAAAGTTCTTCAAGTGATAATGAAAATGAGATGTTGTTCATATCGAGAAAAAGAGGAAGAACCAAAACATAGATTCATTATCATGAAATGTCTTAGATGTGGAAATTTTGGTCACCTTGAGGATGATTGCACAAATAATGATTTGGTTTCTAGTATGTATGAGGATGCTTCAGAAAACTATAAGGAAGATGCATGTATGGTTTTTGAAAAGGGTAGCACCTCTAGTGATAAGAAATCCGAAAAAGGCTTTGATGATTCAAAAAGCAATCATATAGAGGAAGGTGAAGTAGATCTTAAAGGTGAACTTATTAGTGCTCTTAGTGCTTTGAAAAAGGAAAGAAAGAAGAATGCTAGACTCAAGGATAAGTTAGATGAATGTTGTATGGAGAGAGATGATCTTATTGAAAATCTTGACTTCTCTATAGCTAAGACACAAGAACTCAAGGATGAGTTAGAGTCTAAGGTTCTTGAGTATAGTGAGTTAGAACAGAAAATGGCTTCTTTGAAAGAGGAAACTAAAGGGTACAAGGATAAGCTTCACAGGTTTCAAGATAGCTCCAAAAAGGTTAAGTCTCTCATCAAAGGTCAAAGAAAGACAACAGATAAAACAGGCCTTGGTTTTGTTAAGCCTCACAAGGAACAAGTTGGAGAGTCTAGTAAGAGACTCCAAAAGGAAGAGAGTTTTGATGAGGAAAGTATTTCAGATCATGAGTCCTTGAATGATAGATGCACAGAAACAAAAAATAGAATTCAGAATGAGAAGAAGAAGTTTTCGGGACCCAAGAGGTCAAATAAAGGAAAATTTCAAGGCAGATGTTTTTCTTGTCACGAGGTTTGGTCACATGGCTTCACATTGCATGGCTCAAGTAAAGAAGGTAAATGACAGTTTCAGAGGTGGTAATTTCTTTCAAGGGTATTGCTACTCTTGTCAATAGTTTGGGCACAAGGCAGTTTATTGCAAGGCAAATAACAAGAACAGATTTGGTCAAAACAGGTTTGGCCAGAACAGGTTTGGTCAGAACAGGTTTGGTCAGAACAGGTTTGGTCAAAACAGGTTTGGTCAGAACAGGTTGGCCAAAATAGGTTTGGTCAAAACTGGTGGATTCAAAGAACAGGTATGCCTAAAAGAAATAACATTGTTACTTGTTATAAGTGCAACAATGAAGGTCACATAGCTAGACAGTGTAGAGCTGAAATTCTAGAATACAAGAATAGGAACAGTGGCATGATCAGGTCCAAGGATCAAGGCATGGATAAGAACAGGGATGAGAACAAGAACAAGAACAGTGACAAGAACAGGAATATGGACAAAGAGTTCAAGAGAAGGCCCGACAAGGAAGTTATAGACGCTGATGATGATCAGTGCCTAATGGGAGTTTTACTCCCACCCCAGAATTAATCACCTCATCGGGGAGGTGGGGGAGGGACTAAGCTAAGAGGTTAATTCTTAGTCCCGAGCCCCAAAGGTGGCCCTTTGCCATTGATGACAAAGGGGGAGAGATATGAGTAAGGGGGAGAGCTTCAAAGTGAAGAGGAAAGCTTCAAGTCGGGGGGAGCAAAACTTCAAAGGAAGATTCTCGGTTGTTAGCACGATTGGTTTCAGTTGGTTTCAGTTTTTGCTCTTGCGAAGTGTTGTCGATAAAGGTTTGCCATCAATGACAAAGGGGGAGATTGTTGGCAATTTTGGGTACTTTGGGTACATTGCCTTTGCTAAAATGTATAAGTTGTCATTGATGTCAAAAGGCATTTTTGTGTTGATTTCAAAAGAGTGTGATGTCAAGAATATCTTGAGAAGCTTCATTATGTTAAAGGGTTTTTATTAAAACCATGGTGACAAGGCTAAAGGTTTTTCTTAAAACCATTTGGACTCATTAAGGGTTTTTATTAAAACCAAGCTTAACTTAATGCAAAGGTCCATGTGTATTATTAATAATTAAATTAACTCATACCTTTGTCAAAGGTCCAAGTTTAATTTATTATTAATAAAATAATAATAATTATTATTTTAATTATTATTAAAGGGTCTTTCAACCCTTAAGCGTCGTCGATTTATTGCCATCGTTGGAGGAGCGCCGACGTCAATCAATGATGGATAAATTGCTATATAAGTGGGCATGGTTTTCAAAAGTGAGCACCACCGATTATTATTTGGACATCTGCGATTTGTGGTTCTCTATTTTTTTGATTTGCGCTTGGCTTCTCGATTTGCTTTACGCCATTTCGTTCGAATTACGCTTGGCATCTACGATTTGATTTTGCACCGTTTCGTTCGATCTGCGCTTGGCGTCTGTGACTTGCATTGCTCTACATCCTTCGAAAAGCGCTTGGTGTCTTCGTTTGAGCTCGCTCTGTGTTTTCGATCTCCGTCGACGTCTTTGAGATCGTGCATGTTCTGCGTCATGGAGACTGCGCTTGGCAATCTCGGTTTTGAGCTTGGGCTGTATCCTTACCTTTTGGCTTGACGGCAGTGGTTTGTTTGCATGCGGTTTGTGGAAGACGTTTACGTTTTCCAGGATCTTGGCATCAAAGAAAGATAAAAGAGAGGGCAGCGGTTTGTTATTTCGTTGGGCTCTTGTGACCCAACGACGGTGGCGTTTAAGTGAAAGCGCTAGACGACAGAGGTGCTGAGTTCGATTCTCTTCGTTGGGGATTTCTTTTTGGTCGCGGTGTGCATAGAATGGTGGCCGTGAATGCGCGGGAGGTATAAGGTTAAGGTATCTTTTTGTTTTGACATTGATGTTTAATGTTTAATGTTTATGTGGAGTAATAAGGTGTAAAGAGGTGTTATTTTGTATGTTATTGTACTTTGGTGGTTTTTACTAAGTTGGAGAAATAAGGTGTTATATTTGGATCTTTAATATTGTGTAATATTGTATAGTTGCTAACTCTAATTGGTGGCAAATTGAGAGTTAGTGTTGTGACAGATTTTGAGTTCTCCTTCTTCATCAAAGTAAAGGTATGGGCAACTTCTTCCATGTATGTTGTTTATGGTATATTTTCTGAAATTGAGTTTGGAGTGAAAAGGTTGTCTACTAGGTATTATTGGTATAAATCTTATTTTCTGGATATTGAAGATTGTTTATGCATTAAAGTTATTGTTGAATCTTTGGGTGAATGCATAATTCTGGTTGAGGAAGAAGAAGCATTTTTGCAATAGGGTTTATGTTAATAAGTCTTGCTACTTGCATTGAGATGATGAAACCCTAGTTGTTGGTGAAAAGAATATAAGCATCATAGTTATATGAGATATTGCATGGTTGGCAATTGTTGGGTTGTGTTTTATATTCTTGAGAAAAGCTACTACATCTATCTTATTCTTTTGAGATTGAGTTTGAGTTGAGATTGAGTTGAGATTGATATTGGGAGTTAAGTATAGATCATATTGAGTCTCTAACAATTCTCTTTATGGTTCTATGAGATTTGAGTTTGAGATTGGGAGTTAAGTATAGAACATATTGGGTCTCTAACAATTCTCTTTATGTTTCTATGAGATTTGAGATTGGGAGTTAAGTATAGAACATATTGGGTCTCTAACAATTCTCTTTATGTTTCTATGAGATTTGAGATTGAGATTTGGAGTTAAGTATAGAACATATTGAGTCTCTAACAATTCTCTTTATGCTTCTATGAGGTTTATGAATCACATTGGGTCTCTAACAATTCTCTTTGTGAGTTCATGCTAAGCAAGTTTTTCTTGGTGAGCTTGCTGAGGTTTTGGACAGGTTCCAGTGGGGACTTGTGAGCAGGTTTTGGACAGGTTCTAGTGGGGACTTGTGAGCAGATTTGGACAGGTTCAGGTGGGGACTTGTGAGCAGATTTGGACAGGTCCTAGCAGAGGACTTGTGAGCTGAGATTGATAGTTCTATCAGAGAACTTGAGGACAGAGGTACATTGGTTCTATTAGAGAACCTGAGGATAGATTTGGCAAGTCTTTGAGAAGGCTTGTGTGCAGAGGATTGATTTGTTCATAGAGTTGGATAGATCTGATAGACAGAGGAAGACTTGTACTAGACCGACTGACTGTGTTTGGTACAGGTAGCTGAGCTACTGTGGACGTGATCATAGAAGGCGAAGGTCTCTTAGGCTAAGCATTGAGGACAGGAGGTCTTCGGTGGAAAGGAGTTCCACGTGCTGGCAAGAGGTAGAGGCAGTTGATCTTCTGAGGGATCATTTCCGAAGCAGAGGGGAAGGTATCTCCTTTGAGCAGAGGCTCATAAATTCAGATTAGGGGAAGGTATCTCCTTTGAGCAGAGGCTCATAAATTCAGATCAGGGGAAGGTGTCTCCTTTGGGCCGAGGCTCATAAACATTGTAATTGGGAAGGTTTCCCAAAGAACTTTGAGATAACTTTTAGAGAAAAGTTTTGTGGACGTAGCCCAGGCCTTCTGGGTGAACCACGTTAAAATTGGTGTCACTTTGTGGATGATTTTGTGCATTGTTTTGATATTGCTTTGGGTATATTGCTTTACTATTTTGAAGTATAAAGGAAAAAGTAAAAAGAGGTCTTATACTGTTCACCCCCCCTCTCAGTATAAGCTTGTGTTCTTCATTGTTTGATGCCTCTGCTTAACCATTGGCTTGTGGATAATAGAGCATAGAAAATTTGTGCTGGATTTTATACTTTGCAGTCAAATCTCGCACAACTTTGTTCTTGAATGGAGGCCCATTATCCAAGATAATCTTGGATGGAATACCAAAATGATATATGATATTATGGAGTATGAACTCCATAATTCTTGGTCTAGTTATTCTGGTAATAGGGATTGCTTCCACCCATTTGGTAAAGTACTCTATAGCTGTTAAGATAAATGTGTGATGGCTTAAATATAGGGGTGATATTTTCCTAATTAAATCAAAACCCCACTATGAAAAATACCATACCGAATGAATCAGTTGCAAGGCCTGAGAAGGTACGTGTCAAATATTAGCATGATGCTAACATTTTCTATAATTATTGATATAAGCACAACAATATTTCTCCATAGTAGGCCAATAATAGCCCATTCATAGGATGCACTTAGCCATAGCCATATCGTTGAAATGGCCACTACAAGTACTTCCAAAACTACCCAAGAAGATTAGTGGATCTCTAGACAACAAAGGAGAAGACCATCATAGCCTCGATGATATAATATGTCCCCTAGTAAAATATTTTTTGTCACTTTTTTCTTGAATATTCATTTTGTAGCATGCAAAAATCCTGAAGGGATATTGCCAAGCTTCAAGAAATCTTTGAGTTGGATGAAACAATATTGATATTGTTGGGTCTTGACTAAAATAAATTATTTGTTCCTTTTGAGATTCATCTCACATGAATGTTGATTGGGATACAATATTAACATGGATCATTGTGTTTCTATAAAAAGGACTATTTGGGATCAAAGACCCCTAGGAAGCATGTTTCAAAAAGTTGTGTATGCAAAAAAACTATTCTTGGTATGACTTAATCTGAATAATTTGGACATATTCATCATATTTTGAATCCTCATGAGAAATCACTGATTGCAAAAGTATTTTGAAATGGATGGCTGTAATGTCATCCAAAGGGTTCTATGAAATTAAGGATCCCAAAGAAGTCATAGTATCCACAAAATGATTGGATGAGTGAGGGATTGCCTTGATGTTATACCATTCCAATTTAGCTAAGAGATTATCCACAAGGGCTTTGTAATACTGCAATATTGGACACTTGCATTGATATATCTCCTTGACTTGGTTGAAAATGAGCAAGGAATCATATTTAACTTCTTGATTTGTATGGTTATGGCTACTTGAAGGCCCAAAAGGAGGGCCTCATATTCAGCATTATTATTGTTTTACATAAAATCATGTTTAAATGATAGGGGTAAAGGATCCCCTTATAGTGTGAAGAACATGATTCCCACACCATCCCCTTGCTCACACTTAGAACCATTTAAGAACAACATCATATCAGATTTTTTGTTGGGTTCTTCTGGTTCAAATGAGTTGGATAATGCAAAAACTACATCATCGGGCAACTCGATGGTAAGAGGTTGATTGTCCTGAAGAATAGCCTCTGCTAATTGATCAGTATTTACTTGACCTTTGATAGATTTTTAGCTTATGAATTCAAGGTCAAATTATATCAATAGCATAATCCATTTTGTGGTACAACTATTATGATACGTCTGACTCATCATGTACCACAAAGGATTTTCCTTAGACACAATATATGTTGTTTAATTGAGCATGTAACAGTGCAACTTCTTAGTGGTGAAGACCACTGCTAAGCAACGCTTCTCAATATATGTGTACTTGATCTCATAGCTCACCAAGGTATGATTGATGTAGTAAACAACTTGTTCCTTATTTACTTCATTCTTTTGGGCCAACATGGTCCCTAAAACAATGTTGGTAGTTGCTATGTATAGTAAAAATGGCATGCCTAGTCGAGGTGGAACTAAAATTGGTAGGGATGCTAGGTACTGCTTTATCTTATCAAAGACCTTTTGACACTCATCATCCCAATTGAATGGGACCCCCTATTGTAATAGTTGATTCATGGGTCGACATTTATCTAAAAATTATGCTATAAAGCATCGGATAGATGCTACCTTCCCTTGTAAGCTGCAAAGTTTCTTAAGGTTGGTAGGGGGAAGCATTTCGAGTATCACCTTGACTTTGGTGGGATAAACATTGATGCATCACTTTGAGACTATAGAACCCAAGATTTTCCCAGATGTAACTCCAAAGATATACTTCTTGGGATTAAGTGTAATGTTATGCTCGATGAGGTGGTTGAAGACCTTCCTAAGAACATCTACATGCTCATGACACAATAGAGATTTAGCCAGTAAATCATCTATGTAATACTCAAGAATTTTATGCATGTAGTTATGAAATATATATGTTATGGCCTTTTGATATGTGGCACCAGTATTTTTAAGACCAAATGGAATGACTTTATAACATAATGTCCCCTAAGGTATGGTAAAGGCTATATTGGGCTGGTCTTCGGGGTTGACCCAAATCTACTTGTAGCTTGAGAAACCATCCATGAGGGATAACATTTCATGTCCTATAGTTGCATCGACTAGAGAATCGATGTTAGGAAGGGGGAATTCATCCTTAGGAGTTGCATTGTTAAGATCTCAAAAATCTATGCATATGTGAATCCTCCCATCAGGTTTTCTTACGGGAACCATGTTGGGGATCCAATTAGGATAATCGATGGGTTGGATGAACCCTACATCCAACAATTTTTGAAGTTCCTATTTTACCATTAGTGCAATTGTTGGATGCATCTTTCTAAGTTTTTGATTGAACGGTTTAACTTTTGGATCGAGCAATAGATTATGCATGACCAAACTCAGGTCAAGACCTGAATTATCTTCAAAGACCAAGCAAAGGCTTCTTTTTTTTTAAATATCTATGTTATCGGCTTGTTCTTGGAGGATCAGACTATGTCCCAACTTTACATTTTTAAGAATTGTGGGATCGGTGTTGATATGTACGTCAATTGTTTTCTCAACTAACATGTGGGATCCCTCCTCAAGCTAATAAGGTGTAGGGAACAAATAGATATTATCAACTAGATTTGTTGAATCAATCACTTCATCGGGTTGATATCAACTTGACAAACATCTTTGGATAGCCCTTAGGAGAAATGAAACTGTTGTAATATATCTTCATAAGGGAAGAACTCTATGGGTGATGGGGGAATTACGATGTGATAAAAATTATGGCCTCATGATTGAGGTGCAAATGTTTTTAAAGGTCACTAGTATTATGAAGTGACATGGTCAGATCAATGGAAACCATATTGATGGATGGTGGATGGTTTCCATTCGTAGGTGGAAGGAGCCTATCATATATGGGTGACCTCAAATGACTTGGAGGTGGTTGAGTTGGGGGGAATAACTAGGTGATGCCTATGAGGAGTTATGATGATTGGATATTTTGGTGGTAGTAGTTATCATAAAATGGACATCCACCCAGGAAATAGATGAAGATAGAACTCATCAAGATCATTGAGAGGCTCAATAATAGCTACTACATCCTTTGAGCTATCTGAAGTAATGAACATTGCATCAAAATCATGATAAGAGGAACTAATGGACATGTCATCATGATCTTGAGTGGATCCACTCTCCTCTTCTAGCCAATCATTCTCAGGGTGGATGGCTTGACCAAAATATTTTTGCTCATTGGTCTCTTCTTCTATAGTAGAGATCCAACTATGTAGATGTTCCCAATTAGAGGATAAAAGAGAGTTTACATGAACCTGATCACTAATACACTACATGTGGGTAGGATCGAGATACGCTAATTCAATATCATCCTCATACTCTTCTGACATCTCGCTAGAAGAGTCAGATTAGCTCAACTAAAACCATTATAATGGGAATATGATCTTCTAGTAGATGAAAGTAGGTTGGATTGATGTAATCATTCTCATTAATATCATCCTCAAAGCCTATGGAAATCTGTTTGAGGGAGCCTACAAGGAGTTCATCTGGCATACGCACAAAATACCCTAAGGTAAATTTATTTGTAGGAAGTTGATACTATAGCTAGTAAGGTGTCTAAAGACCCTGTTCATACTAGCCAAGACTATTCCCATGCCAATGGTAGTGGTGAAAATACCGTAGGGCAAATTATAGGTTTGAAATATAAGTGATATTCCCCAAAAATGGCTCATCATCATCTGCCACCATGGGTGATGGACTTGTAGAATCATCAAGGTCCCCATAAATAAAGTTTGTCTAGTTCGGGAGAACCCCCAAGGGTAAAATGGTACCAATGGGTAATGATGACATGTGAGGCCTATCCATGTCTTGCATGAACTCAATGAGTGGATTTAATATGACATTCTACACTAGATACTCTGTGAGTCTAGGATTGGCCAAATTAATCATGACCTACAATGGGGTGGATGATGATGATGGTGGTATGGCTTGGACTAACTCATCCATAGCAAAAAATAATTATTCTACATCCATAGGAGTTGGAGCATCTTCTACTAAGATAGTGAAATGGAGAGAGGAATCTCTTCGATTGGCTCCTTCAACTTTTTCTCACTTGGAAGATCTAAGGAGGAATAAGGGATATAAATATAAACTGATGGTAATTACAAATATGGAGATGTTGTGATGGCTAACTATGGCACTAGATATGGAATATTAATGGGGTCATTAGGTATAATGTCTAGATGTGTGGATGGTAGGGTAGACTTCTATGGATGGTGCACCATATTACAATAAAGGGCTCCAAATCAACATGAACCACATGAAATTGCCCTTCATGTAGATACTTGAGACACTTATGCAAAATGGATGGGACACATTTCATGTCTCACATCTAAGGTCTTCTAAGTAATATATTATACTGTATTGCACCCTCCAAGACATGGCATAATATAGGAATAGTCTTTAGACCAACCTAAATGGGAAGGACTATTGTGTCAATGGTGGAGTATAAAGCATAATTGAATGCTTGGAGTAGGATTTGAATACCTCCTATTCCATATCACAATATTAATCATCCCCAAAAATACCTGATTGGGTGGGGCTGTATGGATTTTATTTACCTATTATATTTGATCTAACGATACCTCATGTGTAGGCAATGGGTCCTTAAATATACCCATATATTGGTTGTTGGTTGTGAGAGAAATGTTGATTTTAAATTTATTCTTGTCGAGCATATCCTGTACTTTGTTCTTGAATGTGATATATGATTGAATATCACGACCATTTATTAGATGATAAGAACAATACAGGTCCTCCCTATACCACTTAGGTTTGGGCCAAGGGGTGGATCTCTAGCAAGTTGATAGCCTTGGCCTCACATAATTGATTAAATAATGACACCAAAGACTCAAGAAATGGTGTATAAGTGTGAGGTTGGTGGTATTGTTGCCTTTGCTCCTAATTCAGTTGAGGTTGATTATACTTTGTAGGAGGGTTTTGGGACTGATAATTATCTTTTTGTGGTAGATTTGATTTTATAGGCCCTAGAACATTCAAGACAACTTTATTAACCATTGAGAATTTCTGTTGAGCATGGTTAGATTTTGAATTTTTGTTCCATTCCTTATTTCAAATTTTATTTTCCCTTAATTGAATCTTAATATCCTCTATGACCTTAGCCTAAGCTAGATCTTCCTCAAACGTTTGATATTGTTGGATTTGTAACAACAATGAAATCTATTTTGAGCAACTCCTCGTGAATAAACGAGTGAGCTATGTCATAGGTAAGGTAAATGATAACTTTGACATGACTGCTCACCACCTATTTCCATAGTCCAAGACTGGTTCATCATCAAATTGGTGAAGATTATATAAATCAGTCAAGGTAGATTTCTTCTTTATGCTAAATTAAAATCATTTTGGGAATGCATTTGCAAGCTGTTCAAAGCTATGAATGTTGTGCCTTGGAAAATTATTGAACCACTCTAGGGCTAGGCCCGAGAGAATTATCAAGAAGGTTCTCAACAACAAGGCATCATTATCTTGAATTTGAAAGCATAGGTTCATGAAACTAGTGACATGCTCATGTGCATCATCATCCCCTTTAAACTTATCTAACTTGGGTATTTCAAAATGCTTTGGATATGGGAGGGATGGGATAGAAGGATGTAGTGATTTGTTGTAAAGCTGAATCAATGTGGGTTTCTTGTAACCTGTTATTGAAGCTTGCTTTTTTCAATGATCGAATGTGCTCAGTGAGCATCTTGTAAGCTTTAGAATAAATTATCTCACCTTCTCACCTTTGCTCTCACATAGGGGGAGTTGGAATATGCCTAATGGGGTGATGTGGTTGATTATGATCATCAACTATATTCTCATAATGTGATTTAGGGCACCCCTAATCTTGATACTATGATATTAAGTCCTCATAGGCCTCATACTCCCATTGAGAATTTTTGGTTTGATGTTGTAGAGGACTATGGTATTAAGGAGGTGCACAAGGAGAATGGTTTTGATTAGGTCTAGGTGGTAGCTTTTGTTTGTGCACCATGCACTTTTTTTGGATCTACTACCTATATGTACTCAATGTGTGAACCGCCTCATGCATGGCTTTTTACAATCTCTCTTGATATAGCCTTTCTTGATGCACCCTATTTTCTTATAGTATTTCCTGACTCAATTGATATTGCAAATCCAAGCGTTGTTTATCCAACCATAGTTGGTTTAACATTACTTATTTCTTAGCATTCTTCTTAAGGGCCTGATCTAGCTGGTCAGTTGTATGGTACCTATTGACCTTTGTATTAATATGAAGAACCTTGGCTTGCTTTGTATCCCCATAAGATATCTATTTTCCATGATCAAGGGAAGTCATGTTAACCTGGTTATGTAATCTCAACATACTTATATGACATAGAGGCACGTCGTTCTTGCATGGAATACTCTTCTTTAGGAGTAGAGGGATTATCAAAATCCATCTCTTCCTCATTGACTAATATTGTATGATCCAACATAGGTTTTTGAGAAAAATGGTGATTGTCATACCTATATAAAAGGAATATTATCGACTCATCTATGGATGTTCTAGTGGAGTATCATGATAATCTAACATTATCCATGGTGTGTACTCCTAATAATTCTCTAACTAATGCATAGGGTGAGTTAGAATGTAAACTCATGGTACCAACCTGCTAGGACCTTCTTTGTGCTAAATAGTTTGTCTATGGTGAGCACGAAAAGTATCTCAACTATGGAGGTAATCACTATGATCATACTGAGGATCGATAGATGCATCTAAATGGGGATTTTCTCCAAGATAGTCTCTCTATAATAACCAAGATGCCAATCAAGAATGGCCATATCCTCTAGACTAATGTGGAGGCATTCCATACCTCCTCAAAAATCTTCTACGACACTAGCCCTTGATCAATCATGGCCACGTGTAGTTACCAAGGTATTGATTAGCCAAAAAAATTGTAAATAAATGTACAATCAGATAATGTGATTATCTCTTTTAAGTTTTAGTTGTGAATTCCTATATTTTTTGGTGTATTTTGATGTTTAAAAACTCATATCTCTTATGAAACTAAGGGTACAAATAGAAAATGACTAAAAGGTAGTTTGAGCACACTCCCCTATCGAGGAATGTAACCCAAATGGAAAAAGTGGCTTCCTATTGGATATTGACTCAAAGGTAACCTTATGGGAACAAATTACCCCTTAAATGGGCCATGTTGTCTAATGTCCTGGTACCAGCAAAGCCTCACTTTACCTTAACCTTCATGTTTAAGGCATGGATAGTAGCAACAGCTACATCCTTTAATTATTTTAAATATCCCCATGGTAAAAGATCTCTACTAACCTTCCCACTCTAGGTGCACCCAAGAGTATGGTACCTCTTGGTGATGAAGTCTAGGAAGCCACTCGCTTTTGGCCACTAATTTTATAGGGTGTAAACTAGTGGATGGCGATGAAGTCCACTGTCACTGGTCTCGATTAATGGTTGGTGATGAAATCTAGATCATTAATGTTAATGTGAAATATGGTGTGTGGGGTTATTTTTATTTTTATGCAAAATAAAGAGAAATCATCAAGCACTCCATGTTCTTTCACTAATGCATAAAAAATAATGTTTTAATTTTAGATTTCTAAGTAAAGAATATTTTAATTTTTGCCCCCTTTTTCCAAAGTGACTTTCAGGATTCCCACGGTTGGTGGGTGGTTGGTGGGTATGGATGGTTTAGCCCATGATTTTGTGCCCATTGTATTGTAATACCACATAGTGGTTTAGGGTTGGAAGAGTTTCCTTTATATTTATTGTAATGTCCCATTTTAGGGTAAGAAAGTGAATAATAATATCAAGGAGGTGTGGCTCTTGTTTTTTCTAGACGTAGCCCATATTGGGTGGACCAGGATAAATCTCATGTGTTATATGTGCATTGTGTGGTGTCATTTATTCTAAGTTATTTATTTATGCATTATTTTTTCAATAAGTTTCTATAAATCTCTTCATATTGGTCTTCAAATCAAGCAAGTGAGGTCAGGTAGAAGAAATAAATGTTCACCTCTATTCCTTAGAGTAGTCCAGTGACATGGCCTTATTGGGGATTTGTCAGGATAACACTTCAATCCTCATAAAAGTTATTTGGATCTCTAATTGAAATCCAGTAGTACTTCGTTACTTGAAATTTGAGAGCTCCGTATATCTTTGAAATAGGAGTGAGCACTATTCTATAGATTCATTGAAAGGAATCTAACAATAGTGCCAACTTGTGCATAAAAAAGTAAAGGATTAGTTCGCATTGAGAGAACGAATATTTTTTTCCTTGAAATATCATGTGAACTGATTGAGTCATGTTTTTTGTCCAAATCTAGGCTCATGTACACAAAAAATTGTAGCATGAGTTCATGCACAGGCTTAACTGGTGGTTTTGATTTCCAGTTATGTCTCACTCTTTTTGGCTTTCCTTCTGGTGCGACCATCCCAGGGTGGGACGACTTTGACTGGGTGCCATCCCTTGGTAGGACGACCCCTGGAGGCCATACCTAGGAGGTATGACCAGGGTTTTAAAGGGAAATATCCCTTATTTGAGTGGTTAAAACCATTTTTTAAGCCCTAGGATTGTCCAAAATAGATCATATGGTCTTTAGGGAGTCCATATAAGTGGTTTCCTCAATATGACGCATTTTAGGTGTCTATAAGACTTGGCATATAGAAAGGAAGAGTCAAGTAACAAAATAGTTATCCTATAATGGCTATATATTACCCCATAGAGAGGCATAGAGTGACATCACCTACATCATCGACATCATCTACACCACCTACATGACTTACATAGCCTATATTTTCTACATAGAGATCATTGTATGAGCGTTTTATGATACATTTGTAATAGAAAGAGGAGTAATATAGATTATATATATATTTGATCAAGTAATAATGTAAGTGTTGTTATATTGTATGATTCATGCTATTACATTCATATTTCAGCTTATTAATGAATGTTATTTTATATATTGTTAAGCCTTGATATATACATATTAGTTGTCTCATATTATCTCTATTACATTATTATTTGATCTTGTTATATTATGGCTATCATATATTTGATCCTATAATAAATTATCCTATGAGTTTACATTAATAGTAAGGCTTCACAATCCAATAGTGGTATCAGATTTATAGCAAGAAGTTGCTTGCACAATATTTGTTTAGTTGCAAAATCAATTTATGTCCAACATAACAAAATTGGTTAGATTCTATCTACTTTTAAGGAATTTAGATATGGTCTCTGTTGAAGAAAACAAAAAGTTAGGATCTTTCCACCCAGTTGAAGGATAACAAGTGAATACTAGGATTCATATCTAGGTAATCAACTTGAAGATAGTTGATTATTCAAATAAATAGCCAACCCTAAAATTTGAAGATTTAAAAATTGAATATTGAGATAGAAACAACTAAGGAAGTTGGTCATTCAAGAAATATCCATCCTGACATTAATAGATTATTTTTAAGGACATAGACAAATTCTTGACAACTAGTTTATATCAAGAAAGTTGAAGAAGTTGGTACAATCAAGCTATCTTGTTTGGAGTATTAGGGAATTTTATTATCACCTTGATAAAGAAGAAGATTCAGGTTGCATTGACCTAAGATATTACTGCAGTAAATATTGATCTTCAGAAGTGAGAAGCTTCCTACAACAGATAGAGAAGACTTTCATCTTCAAGTGTGAGAGAAGGCAAAAATATTTCATCAAGCAAAGATTGATTTGAGCTAGAGGTTATTATAGTTTCAAGTCTTAAATAAGAGACCTTGATAGATACAAGATAGATTTATTTTACCTATTCCAATATTATATTAAAAATAGAAGGTGGTCTATGAGATTGATTTCATATCTTAAAGATAGACCTTGATATAGATATTGTTGTTGCAGGTCTTAAATAAAAAAAATTGATAAATTTTTTAGGGATTCAAGTCATATAGACCTTGAAAATTGGTCCAAGAGAAGAAAGGGCAATCTTAAATGATAAAGCTTCTTGAAAGAAGTCTAGAGTTTTGAGAACCAAAATATTGATACCCTTCATAGAAAGAGGTGCTTATGAAGATTTGTTGCCCTTATTAGATAAATGAAAAGAGGTCAAATTTGTGTCCCTTATTGAGAAAGGAAGGAGGATTAATATGTAGGTTTTAGAGAGACCTATAAATAAATTTTGTATAAGAGAAATTTTGGAGTCATAAGGAGAAATGTTCGAGAAGAGGATAAGGAAGAGGTTAAAAGAACCAGTGAGGCTAGTAGTTTTAAATCAGTGAACCAGAGAAAGAAGATTTGAAGGCTCCATAGATAAGATTAAATAAGTTAGAATGGTAGATTTTTGAAGATAAAATGCAAGGACAACATAAAAAAAATAGGCTCTAATAAATCAAGTTACAAAATTATTAAATATATAGGTCATATCGACCCTAATATTGGTTCAAGAAACCAATAATATAGACCTAATAGGTCAAGGAAAATACTTTTAAAGAAAAGAGAACTAAAAGAGCTTAATAATAAGGTTCATAGCATAATGAGGATTTGGTTCTACTTGGTCATCTATAATAAAAGGAAAATAGTTATTCATGAAGCAACCATAAGCCAAGTAAAAGGTTAAAGGAATGAGAGACTATGGTGCAAAATAAGGATACATAGTCTACATAGAGGAATAACATCTAAAGAGCACTAAAATATGTAGGAAGAAGAAGACCTATACAATGCAAGTTTATTGGAGAACAAATAATACAATGCAAGCTTTTCAAAGGATCATCTAGCATATTTGAGATCTAAATCAAGTGAGCATCTAATAAAGGAAGTGTATAGCACATTGGATAAAGAGGAAAAGTGAGCAAAGAACAAGAACAAGCAAACATCTAGCACATTGGATAATAGGGATAATCAAACATCTAGAAAATATAGCATAGCAATATTCCCTACAAAAACCAAACCAAGAGCATCAAGATAGCGAGGGTTAAAGATATTAAAGCAGACATATAAAAAGCCTAAAAGTACTTTTTGGTTGAACCAAACCAACATTCGAGGCAAAAAGCAACATAGTGAGTACTCAGCTAGAAAAATATAGCAAGCACTTAGCCAAAGGACCTAATCCAATGAAGTGCAAAATAGAGAGAAAAATAATTTATAACATCTCATCCAAACGTAGCACCATCTAAACAGTTGGAACAATTGGAAAGCAAACGGATGTTATATGAATTGATTGAATTGTTTCTAGAGGTAATTGCATGTAAATGTTTGAGATGATTAGGCATTGAATATTTTTTTGAAAATTTTATGTTGAGTAACATCTCCTACACCACCAACCAAGGAAGAAAATGTGAATAGGTGTTAGATGAATTTGAGTCACTTGGAACCCAAGGAAGAGAAACCAAACAAGTGTTAGATGAATTCAAGCCATTTGGAATCCAAGGAAGAATAATCGAACAAGGCATTAGAGGAATTCGAGCCACTTGGAATATGTGATAAAGAAGTGTATGGTCCAAGAATCTGCTAGGTAGAATTGTAGAGTAGTCCAACATAGGTTAAGCGATGAGTGAGAGCACCAATTTTAGCAAAGGTAATATTTATTAAATTGCTAAGGTTTATTTTGATTAATTTTTGGATTCAATGATATTTAAGGTTATAAAGTTTAATTAATATTGAAGTGAGATAATTACTAATTGGAGAGATAAGTAGGGCAATGTCAAAATAATTTAGGATTCAAAGTTATTATTTCTAATCAATGCTTCTAATTAAAGGTGGGATTTATAATTAAATATAGGAGTGATAAGTAGATTAAAAGTTTGAAATTATTATTTTTGGAGCTAGAAGTTATTAATTTGAAGTTTATGTTTTTGATAGTTATTTTTGAAATTTGAAGTGCTATAGAATATTTGCAAATTAATTAAATTTTGGAGAGAAAAGGAAGTCTACTTCAAACTTAGAAAAAATAAATTTGCAAAGTTCTTACTTTCTTAGTTTCTAAAATTAGGGAGATATAAGGAATTCTACTTCATAGGTTTTTTTTAGAAACTTTAAAATTATTTAAACCTAGGGAGTCACAAGGATGTCTACTTCAAAATAATCATTGAATTCAATGGGTGGAGTTTTTGATACAAAAATAAAAAGTAAATATCATAAAATTTAGAATCAAGAATTTGCTTGCAAAATCTAAAGGAAAGTTAGATCTAGTCTCAAAATTGATCTATAGTGAAGCCATGGATGAAAACTTTGAAACATTTGAATACTATCTACATGCAAGTATTATTGAAGTGATTGATAATGGAAAGGATAGTATTATGATACCTTTAGATATTGGTAGCATAATGTATATGGCATTGCTTACACTCAAGTTTCACAAAGAAGAGAATATGAAACAAAAGGAGTTGATTGAATCTCTTAAGAAGAAAGCAAAAGTAGATGAATATTTTTTGGAAAATTTATTTCATTCTTCATGCAATGTTGATATTCCAAGTTCATCTAACTCGGGATCTTATCATGATACTTTAAGTGAATGTTCAAAAGTCTCCATACAAGAAAAGAAAGAGACATATGATGCAAAGGACAAAGGCAAAGGAAATATTCTTATACAAGAATCTAAGAAAGTTCAAGAAATCTATAATCTTGAAGATACAAATATTGAAGAACATAAAGCTGATTTCAGAGATGAAAACAAGCAAGAAGAAGAACCAAGTCAAGATCAAATCCATTGCAAAGTCACATGAAGGAGAAATACCATATTGAAGACTAAAGTCTCCAATAACAAAATAATGTAATACAAGGGGGTGTTGGAGTATATTACATTATTTGGTACATGCCAATTTACCACCTTGGTACATCCTTGTAAATATTAGATTAGGGTTATGTCCTAGATTAAAGTGTGAGTAAATATTTTATGTAATGTAATAATGTGCAGGAAATGCACAAGTGTCATGTAAATAAGTGTGCAAGTTTTAAGTGTGTAAATGTGCACAATGTCTCATATGTAAGTGTGTACATTTATTCTTATATTAGGAAGAGTTATGTGAAGAGTAATTTTCAAGTGTGCATACAAGATAATGTTGTGTATGCATGTGTCAAGTAGATAACCCAAGAGTCATGAGACTTGGCATATATAAAAAGATTCAAGTAACCAAAGAGTCATCCTACAATGGCTATATAGTACTCCATAGAGAGGCATATAATGATATCACCTACATTATCAACATCACCTACATCACCTACATTGCCTACATAGCTTACATAGCCTACATTGTCTACATAGAGAGCATTGTATGAGAGTTTTATGATACATTTGTAACAAAAAGAGGAGTAATAAAATTGCATACATTTGAGCAACTAATATTGTAAGTGTTGTTATATTGTATGATTCAGGCTATTACATTCATATTTTAGCTTATTAATGAATGTTATTTGATATATTATTAAGCCTTGATATATACATATTAGTTGTCTCATATTATCTTTGTTACATTATTATTTGATCTTGTTATATTATGGCTATCATATATTTGATCCTGTAATAAATTATCCTATGATTTTACATTAATAGTAAGGCTTCAAAATCCAACACCCTTTTCCCAACATTAATATGATTATCAATTTCACTATAGGATGTGAAATATAGACTTTAATGGATGGATTATTAGGTTATAATCAAATAAATATTGCCTTTGAGTACCCAATGGTGAACCTTCCATTATTTTAAGTCTAGATTCCACCACCCCATGTTGAACCTTCCATTATCAAGTGTGGGACACCAAAAGGTGCATGGGGTTGTTGGCCTCTGAGTTTTTCCTCAAGGGTCATCCACACTCAAACAAGAGAGACTTACTACTTACTCATCATTAGATTGTGCTTCACATGGTGGAAAGGTTTATGGGTTTACCAAGGGCTTAAAGATTTTTCCAATCTAGTTTGTTATATTTAGTTTTTATAAACACCTAAGCTTTGTTCTACCCTAGAATATAATATGCAATATTCTAAAGATGCAGTGCAATATGAATATAAAAGTTTATAAGACAAAAATATGTTTCTATGATATTGCTTTGATGAGTGTTATATAAGATAACATCCGTAAGAAATGAAACTTTATTTTTCTTTCTTTAATACAAGGGTGCAAGGAGTATGCAAGCATACAAATTATCCTAATGCAATATACATGTAATTTTGGCTTGGATGCCTAAGAAAACACTAAGTCAAATTGAATGTTCTTTCTTTTATGTGTGTGTGTGTGTGTTTATCTAAAGATGAAATAGAAAATACAAGAAAAATTTAGTAGATAGCCTAAACTACTTGTAGAAAAACACAACAAAAAATCTACTTACCTATCCTAGTGGTTGATGTGAATATGTTGCCTACGTTTGAATTTGTTATCTATTGAATACGCCTTCTAAAAAACCTACAACTAGAAAATTCATAAAAAACTACAAAACAAATAGAATAAAAAGGTGGATCATAGTTTTAGGGTCTTCCAAACAATGAGAAGTTGAAGACTTCCTAATTAGCATAGTCAAGCCCCTTGTTTATATATAAAAATTAAAATTTGGAATCTTGGAGGTGGATGTTGTAGTACCTATAGTGAATTTGTTGGTTAAAAGTTGTGTAACCAATAAATTTTTTAAAATTATAGAAATAAATTATTAGAGGACAAAAAAGGAGATACGGGCTATCAAGAATGGTAAAATATGCACATGAGAAGATTAGACAGGTTGGGTGTTAGTGTATTAAGGAAACATAGGGTTTCATAGATGAGTAATGAATACACTACCTAAAATAGTTCCAAGCGGTATATTCACTTGTATGAAATAATGGAGATAAAGGGGCTTGAAATTAGGATTTAGTGATTGTAACCATCTAAAGTAAATACATAGCATGGACTAGGTATAGGTGATGGATTTGCTTTCAAGTGCAAAAAAGAAAATGATAGATTGATAGAGGTTATAGAGCCCTATGGTAGATTATAAAGGAACTCTAGGGGTAATTATCTATCCCATAGGCTCCTAGGATGCCTACAAAAGCTAATAAAAATGCTTAACAATACAAGAGATTGGTTATATATGAAAGTGGAAGACAAATGAATGCATTCAAAGAGCTAAATCATAAAATGTTAATAATTATCAAGGACTAAAGTAAAATGAGATAAGAATATTATCACAAAAGTTTGCAAATGATAGGTGCCTCTTTTATCCCCTAAAAGCCCAAAAAATTTCTTGAAGATGATCCCATGGAGAATTTTTAGTAGCAATTTGATGCATAAATAAGAGTTCTCTCAAAATTTTGGCAGCAATTTGTTATTCCAAAAGGATGATGATAATGCCCTCCCAAGGGGCCAATTTATAGAATGAGCCCTCCTAGGATTTTTTAAAGGAGAGGGGTGAGGTGGAAATTATATGCAGTTGACTGTGGTTGTTGACTAGGCTGATGGGCTAAGCAAATTTAGCTACCCCCTAATTGAGTTTGGTTTAGGTAGGTAGAGGAAGGTGGAGGAAAGTTAGTGAACTTATTCACTACCTGCTAGTTTTTTGTGATGATAAAGATGATGGGTGAAGCTAATAATACCCTAATTAGTTACTATAGTTAGGGATAAAATGTTGTCTACATGTCAAATACAAATACACCACCTACGTGAATATGCCACTAAAGAATTTTATTAGACAAGGAATTCACGGATTTTACCATTACAAGTCAAATCTTGTAGGGGATGTTGAAAATTTGTATTGGATGCAAATAAACCAACTATAGAGTGGATTTTATTGTTGGTGAATTCACTCCTAATGATTTTTGGCTACAAATTCTAGGGTTGAGGTAAGCATCATAACTAGGTTGACAATTCTATGCTTTTATAGCAAAATTGATCCAAGTTAGGTGATCATATTTTAGGTATCTATATTTTCCCCCTTTTTTATTCATTTAAAATTAAATAAAAAATGTATCAAAAAATAGTTGTAGATGCCCCTAATTTTTAGAAAAATAGGTTCATTAAGCTTCGATTGATCCATGTAAGGCAAAACACACACAAAATTGCTTGTAAAATAGCAAAATAAATACCTAGGGTTTTATTGGGTGATCTTCTTGTCAGGATTGAAAGAAAGGTTTGAACTGATTATACCCCCATCATAGGTACCCGCTCAAGTTTTTTAGGGACAAAATGGAGTCCTAATGGAACTTGAATAGGCTAGGTAATATATCAGATAAGGAAAAATTTTTACCCAAACAGGGTAAAATAGGGTGAAAAGGGTAAGGAGAGGTCATTTTACCACAGGAGGAGACAAAGGAGCTCTAAAGAAAGTGCTAGGGATAAAAAAAATGACACAACAAAGACATCCAACACATCGACTAGACCTAGTGAGAGGTAGAGTAGGCCCAGTTAAGGCCTAAGGATAGGTATGAATCAAACTCATCTGTTGAATTATTTTTTTCTTTTTTAGTTTTGGAACATAATTGACAGTGTATTCACTCCACATGATGTGAATGTGCCATTGTAAATTCACTATGTAGGAATAATATTTGTAAATTTTGGAAACTTGGAAAACTCATGACTGGGTGGAAAATTTTTTGGTTAGTTAATTTGCAACTAGTGAATTTGTGGGGATAGGAGGAATATTAATGATTTTTTAGAGAAAAATCTAATTTTTTTTTTTTTTTTATGCGCATTTATATGTTGGATGTATTAGAGTTTTGGTTTCAATGATTTCATACCCTGTAATCAATGGTAGATGCCATGACATAGATATATAAGGTAATTTTAGATGTTGTTGGGCTAGGGTATCTAGTGATGATGTCTTATGTTGAGCTAGACCATACATTGCTAATGGCTTTGGTAGAGTGGTGGCACTCAGAATATGTCATATTTCTTCTACTGATAGGAGAGATGTAATTCGCATTGGGGGATGTCTATAGAATACTTTGGATACCTATTTGTGGTGCCCATTAGAGACTGACAAGTGGTCCTTAATTCTATTTGAGAAGATACAACATTGATATTAATGTTATGTATTACACCATACTTAAATTGACTTTTTTTTCATATTTTTAGGCTTGTTGGTGGGATATATGAGCAAGAGATTATTACACTAGGTATGGAGTAAGATAATCACCCAAATGAGGGATGATCATGTGCAATTTACCTAGGGTCCTTTTATTTTTCACAGGTTGTACCAGACTCTCCACCAAGTCATGTATAAGGAGGGGAAAATCTTGGTTTATTATATGCTTATAGAGGTGTGGGTGTGGGGGCACTTTGTTATCAAATGACTATTTAGGCTTCTTAGAGATCTTGATGATGCACAAGCCCCAATAGGACTTATGTGGGATCACACCCATGAGATAGGCAAGAGGTTGTTTTAAGGGTTCATGATGGTAATATAATAGGTCATTGATGAAATACAAGTAGACCAGGTGATATGGCACCCATGGAGGGGCATCTAAGATGAATAGAAGATGGATTTTAGCTAGCCCAAATTTTTTGGGTTAGATGGTTGCATAAGGCTCGTGGGGATTTTAATGTTTAGCAATTGGATTGAATCCTATAGTAATTTAGTCTCCCTCATGGCATCCTAGTGATAGGGGAGAAATGGTTCTAGAGGGTGATCCAAGAGAGAGGGAGAGGGTTAAAAGGTCTCCCAAATCCAAAGAGCTTTTTTGAGGAGGATTCAAATGATCCTCCCATTACAGATCCTAGGATGGATGATGTTGGGAATGTTCTTGGCTATCAACAGTGGTACATGCATATTTGCCCAACATGAGTTACCCAATTATGAGGTAGCCCTAAATGGGGGTAAGAGCTAGGATTATGGTCTATCATCACCTCTAAGCAGCATGGGATAGGATGATGTGGAGGCCTAGAGATGGATTGATACCTTAGAGATATTTTATTTTTCCTCTCCTGAGCACTAAGAAAATGAGTGAGGTTGGGACGATAAGGACAACAGAGGATACAACCTATTAAGAGAGATATACAATGGAGATGAAGCTAGATATTATTCAGTTGTAGCTATACTAGGTCATAGTAGAATGGAACACAACTATTATAGAGAGGGATTAGGCCATAGCCTAAAGAGACCAAACCAAGATAAATAGATCATACAAGGTTGAAAAGGGACCAAATGAGGACAAAGAGAGATGACATCATGGCAAGGGCCATCGCAGTAGGGACTAGGAGAATGACATGGTTGTTTGGGCACTAGCCAACCAAATAGACCATCTATAGGCCCAATACACAATAGAGGTGGAGAAAAGCAGCCATTATAGGACACTGTACTATGCAATTGTTCCTCTGGATCAAAGGCACCCATATCCTATGAGATCTCGATCTTGATCCCATTCTAGGATGAGGTTAGTTATGAAGCCTTTGTAGTAGTCTATGTAGTTCCCTCCTTGATCAACTAAGGGTAAATTAGAGACTTATAATTATTTGTTAGGATGTTGATGGTTTTGTAGTCATGTGGAGTAGGGTATTAATTTTGACTTAGGTGTCCATGTTGGATGACTTGGATCTGAGTGTACTATTTTTATTGATTATGGTCCACCATACTAATGTATGATTGATGATTTGTATATATAGATATATCGATTATTTATTAATTCATTAATGTGTATGTGTGTTGATTTGATTCGATATGAAAATTTACATTAATTTGATGATTAAGAAAATGGTAATTATAGGGTGACATAGATGTTTTATGATAAATATGATAGGAATATGTAAGTACATATTTGATTTTAGGGTTGATTTAGAATTTTTGATAAATTAATTTATTTTGAAAAATTCTAAGTGTCAAAAGATTAATGGGAATTCGACATAATTTTAGAATGAATTTCTACCAAGCAATGATGTGAAAAATAGGTGTTATTAGGTGAAAGTAGGTTATTAAAGAGGTATTATTTTTATTTGAAGGATATAGGCAATGTTAAGCATGATTTGAAAAAAATGATTTGTTTTGATAATGTCAAAATTTTTGGTTTGGAATAAATTGATTAAAAATTAGAAATGCTTTGGTTTCATGATTTGAGGTATGTATCATGTTAGGATATGTTTATGAATACCCTCAGGATGATTTTCTCAAGGTTAGGAAGAGGAGAAGCATTTTTTGTAAAATTATTTCATTTGCAAAAAATAAGGTTACTACATGCATCCAATTTTTTTTAATGTTATTGCCCCCTTATTAAGCAAGGTACTTCAAATGTGCAACAATGTGTTCATTAAAGAGTGCTAGTTTGCAAGTTTTATTTGTAAGTGCTTAATAAACTAATGTTTATTTTATATGTTGTGTTGTTAACCCCTAAATGGTGGCCTATTAGCTTTATTAATGGACAAGCATTTAGGACACTATGAATGATTGCATTTTTAGGTAGTCTATTTCATTGGATAATTTATGTCCTTAAGACTTTTGTTCACTCCTAAGTGGTGACTCTTCTAACTTGATTAATGGATAAGCTCTTAGACAAGCTATTTATTTTAGGCAATCAATATCTTCTGATATTTTAGACAGTCTATGTTAGTATAATATCATGCTATGGACCATCAATGTCCATATATAACACAATGATGGGGACAATCAATGTCCATATATACAATATTGGGGACAATCAATGTCCATATATACAATGTTATGATACTCTTTATTTTGAATAGTCAATGCATAATGTTAGGGATAGTCAATGCCTTGGTTGTTGTGTTTGATAGTCTATGTTTGTATTTCTATGTTTGATAATCTATATTTGTATTGTTGTGTTGAATAGTCTATGTTTGTGTTGTTGTGTTGGGTAGTCTATGTTTGTGTTGCTATGTTGGATAGAATGTGTCTATATTGCTATGTTGGATAGTCTATGTCCATGTTCTTGTGTTGGACAATATATATTTGTGTTGATATGTTGGATAGTCTATATTTGTATTGTTGGATTGGAAAATCTATGTTTATTGTAAGTTTATTGATTTTGAGAACTATGGACTACTTTTAACCAATGGTAGGAATATTCCTATCATATGCTAGTCAATGGTTAAAAATAGTATTGGTTCTCACTTGTTAACATATGAATGTTGATGCATACATAAACTGATCTGCAACACAAGCAATCAATGCAAATATGAAAATATAGAAGATAATATGCATTCTAGGAAATTATCGATAGCGTTCGAGACCCGAAGAACATAACTATATGCATAATTTAGGTTTATAATTGTATCATAGTGGATTTATATCTAATTTCCTCTCATGATAGCTCTTTTTGTGAGTATAATAAGGTTGCATTGGTTTTGAAAACATGTTATTATCACAAAAAGAGTGCTTGAGGAAATAGGGTAGAATAGGAGTGATTTAAACCATGATTTTATCCACCAACAACAACCTAACAAATAGCATCTCGTTGTTTCTAAGCTTTAGGATACGCATAAATGTTAAGCTATTCTTTTCAAAGCTGTTACAGGGGATAAATTTTATGGAGTAAATCAATGTGTATTACTTTATCAAGCAAATGTTCAAGCAAACATATCATGCTCAATAAAGTTTGATTGAACACAACACATATGATCCTAAAGGCAGGGATCTGCTAGAATTAGGTACTTAGTATAAATGCAATGCAAGTTTTAGCTATCCCAACTAGTTGTCATCACCACAAATTCCCCTGATTCTAAATGCATCAAGAAATTATGCTACTATGCATGCATGCAGTCTTGATAGTATTAGTTATCCAAAAGCAATGTTAGTTGTCAAATAGGAAATTATGTATACAATGAATAGGTTATGTCTTTTGGAGGAAGGAAGATGATGATATTTATTCCTTATTAAGGATTTTGATATTTCATTATTTTGTATGAAAATTATTTATCAAGAAATAAGTCTTATCATCCCCTACCCAAAAAAACATTAGGATGATATATGCACCATAATCACTCAATGCAAAAATAAAGTCCACTAGCACATGATTCCTAATATAGAGGTAATCATTGCATCCTGGAAAAGGAAAAAAGGTTGTGTATACAAAGCAAGCCAAAGTCCTAAGGGTAGGAACCTACCACCATTAGTGACCTAATGTAAATGCAATGCATATGGGCTAACTTGACTAGTTGTCATCATTGCATAGTTGTGAAGTCCCTTGATTCTAAATGCAATAGTTAAACCATGAATTTATGCAATATATAATTATGTAAAACTATGTAGGTAACCCATCATGTATTTAAGATTATTAATGGTTAGGAAATTTTTGAACAAGTTTTGTTTGATTCTTGTGATTAAAAATTGATGATTTAAGGTTGTCAATGATTACGCTTCACTATATTACCCTAGTTTAGTAGGAGAAAATGTTGTATGATAATTATGATAGATGCTTATACTATAGTAGGATATCTGACCCAGTTATCCAATATCATTAGATGTATTAAACACTTTCTAGGTATTGGGTAATCCTTTCATTCATCTATTTTAGATATAAAGGTGGATTAAAAAATGATATTATGTTTATTACTTAAAATTTTTGATAGACCCTTATACCGAAGAAGATTTGATAGAATCATTCCCCACTTGTTGGGTGTGCCAAGCATTGAATTATTCTACCCTACCTCCTTTCTAGATATAAGGATGAATTGAATTGATTGAATATTTGGAGAGATTGATGGTTTTGAAATTCCTTATAGATCCCTACATAGAGGAAAAATATTTGATAGAATTATCCCATGTTGTTAAATGCTTTAGGATTTATAAATACTTGTCAATCATTGAATGATCCTATCATTTATTTTTCCTAGGTGTAGAGATGAATAATATGATATATTAGAATGTGGTGATGAAATATGTTGTATTATAGAAGAGATAAAGAGAACTTTTTCTCAATGAGAAACTTGCTAGCTCATACTACCCTTTTTATATTACATAAATAAATTTGCTTTGTAGTATCAAAGTCATTATAGAGTGCTATGTTGAAGAAGTGATGAGATGTGTGCTTATAAAGAGTCACTAGAGAGATTCACTACCTCAACTACCTAGCTAAAATGTAATGTATAATGCAATCTACCCTAACTAGGATCATCATGAGTCATGACGAGTCTCTCAACTCTACCCTACCTAGCTGTCACTATGAATGGACCCATCCAATTAGGATCAAATTTATCTTTTAGGTCCTCTTTAGCATTAGTGTTCTTTTGGATTTCTTTAAGAACCAAGTCACCTATCTTGAAGGATGAGGTCGCACTCTTTTTTCATAGACTTTATTAAGTCGTTGGTGATAAACCCATAGATGCTCTAAGGCATGCATCCACTTTTCATCAAGCAATTCCAACTGACTAAGATGCATGTGGTGATAGTCATTACCAACAAAAGCATCCTTCAAAATGATTCAAAGGGACAAAAATTCTAATTCAAAAGGGAATATGGCTTCAGTTCCGTAGACTAATGCATAAGGATTAGCACCAATTGGATTCCTGACACTCGTACGATATACCCACAAGGAAATATATAGTTGTAAATGCCAATCCTGGCCTATTTTGCTACTGATCTTCCTTAATATTTTTGTGAATATTTTATTAGATGCTTCGGCCTAGCCATTACCGTATGGATATTATGATGATGACCATTTATGTTGAATTTTAAATTTTGCACAGATCTTGGAAACATCCTTGTTCTTAAAGGGAGTGTCATTATCTAAGATGATCATGTTAGGGATACCATACCATGATAGAATCTAGTTCAAGATAAACTTTGAAATCTAAACTCCCATACAAGAGGATAAGGGCATAGCCTCTACCCACTTTGTGAAGTATTCAATTGTGATAATTATAAACTTATATCCATAAAATGACATCAAATTTATCTTTCCAATGATATCTAGCCCCTAGGTGAGAAGGTCCAAGGAGACATGTTGAGTGATAATTTTACCCAAAACCACACTCACCCTTAGGCTTTTGGATCACAAAACCCTCTCTTGCAAATAAGTTAAAATAAAACAACTTCTCCAAGGTTCCGCTATGTAAGCATTGTACATGTGTATTAGTAATCTCAATGAAGATATATCAATTAAATGCTAGGAATACCTTAGTGATTGCAAGTAATTGTTAACAAGGGGCATGTGTTGGTTTATTTTATCATGCTATACTAATGATTGTTCATAAAACTTAAATAAAAGTAAATGTGAATTGGCCCTCATATGACCACGATGTAAAACATTGATTCCTTTTATCTTGAAATGTTTTAAGGTAGATTTTATCTTCTTTTGATTAAGTAGATTTTAAACAAGTTTTACCTTGCATTAAACCCTACTTTGAACAATAAAATAGCAGATTAAAAATACCTCTAAATGTGAATGTGAAATGAAGATAGTATTCCTTTACTTGTTGCTTCTATCATGAAGATACATATAGCCTTTAATATAATAAATAAATTATCCCTCTTTGATGAAATTAATTTTCATAAAGAGAGGACAATTTATTGCTTTGAAACAATGGCCTTAAAATATCATTATAAATTATCCCTATTTAATGAAATCATATTTTCATAAAGAAGAAATAATTTAATGTTTTAAATAATAACCTTTGATGTAATGTATAAATTACCTCTCTTTAATGAAATCATAATTTTCATAAAGAAAGGCGAATTTATTGCTCCGAAAATGATGGCCTATGGAATGTCATATAAATCACTTCCCTTTGATGAAATTGAAATTTTCATAAAGAAATTTTCATTTATTGCTTGCGAATAAAATGCAAAGCTGAAACAATCTGATTTACCTTCAAAATGGGAAAAAAATAAAATTTCAAAATTATAAAAATCTGCATAAAATAGCAATTTTAAATAATTTTTATAAAATCGAAATGGCTTCAAAATGAGTTCAAATTTGTTTCGGATGAAATATTGTAGCTCATTCTTCACACCCATGTATTTATTTTTTCCATTTAATTTTTTTTCGATTTTTATTTTAATCCTCGAAGTTTAAAAAAAATATGCAAAATGAAGGGTTAGAAAATAAAAAATAAAAATCTAGAAATAAATTTGAATGCTAAAAATGTAAACATGCAAAGCTTTGTCATTTTGATGGTACCCTATCCTGCAAAACCGAAGATGTGAGAAACTTTTTTATGCAATCTAATCTATTCCAACCTACATTTGCACAATCAAAATAAACTAAGTGCTAGCTCCTAAGGACATAGAAAATAAATTTTAGACTTCAAACATTCAATGATGTGACCATTAAAATGCATCAAACATCATCTATAAGTCCAAAACCTGAAAAGGGAAAAATGAGAAGTTAAATTCGAGCATGCAAAACACTTTCTCCTCCTATTTTACTAACAAAGTCCAAATTTCTGAATATTATTTGCATTAAAAATATGATCTCTGCTTTACAAATAATTTCCAGCAACATCTGCTTTTAATGAAGTTTTAATTTTTATTTTTACCGATGGGAGAGTGAGCGCAATGCGAAGGGAGGGTCCGAAGTCCAAATTCGCAACCGAAGTTGGGCTGCGCTCTCCTCTATTGTACAATCGGGCTGCGTTCTCGAATATTGCGCAATCGGGATGCGCAAGCGCAGTCGGGTTGCGCACGGGGAAATGTACGCAGTCGGGTTGCGCACAAAAAATATGCACAATCGGGCTACACACGGAGAAAAATGCTAAGTTCGAGAAGCTGCTGGTCAATGCCCGACTGCGCTGGTCAAAAGCAGCGAAGTCTGACTTCGCTACGTAGTCGGGTGGATAGCTCCAGACTTAGCCAAATTTTTGGGGAGCGGTTGGTCAACGCCCGACTACGCTGGTCAAAGGCAGCGAAGTCCGACTTCGCTACGTAGTCAGGTGGACAGCTCCAGACTTAGCCAAATTTTTGGGGAGCGACTGGTCAATGCCCGACTACACTGGTCAAAGGCAACGAAGTCCAACTTCACTGCGCAGTCGGGTGGACAGCTCCAGACTTAGCCAAATTTTTGCTTTGCAAGCTTTTGTTGTCCAGAGGCTTGCACGCTTGCAAACTTTTGCTTGGCTCGGCAAGAACTGTATGGGAGGAGAGAAACACCGAATCTGAATGCAATGTTTCAGATCTAAGCTCAAACTTATAAAACCCGAAAGAAAATGCTCTGAGGTGATTATATAGACAACAACAGATTTTGTGTCGACAAAGATAACCGCAAACCCTACATATGCCTTAAACAACAAAAAAAATTATTCATATAAGACGAGGGTTACAAAAGTCCTCAACTGAGGAAAAACTAACATCTGCAGACTAAAGCTGCAGGATAAACTGAAAGGGAAAACAAATGTCGAGTCTGCTGCTCGGACATTAAATAGATGAGCTACACTGCTCACTGAAACGATCTCGTCTGCTACTCTGTTGTTTCTCCAAATTTCCTCCTGCTCTCCTCTCTCCACAATCCACACTTTTTTTGAATACCCAAACTACCTTATATAGTCACGGGGAGAGGAAGATAGAGGTTATCCTCTGACAGGTTCTGACAGACCCTGAACTAGGGTTTCTGACCAATCGTCGAACTGGCATTAACTTCTACGATAATCAGATCTGTCAGATGTCACATCTATCAGAAGGCACGTGCGACGTCAAGTCAAAAATTTTGTCGAGATCCCTAACTATGTGAGTGCAATCCAGCTTCACCCAAGTTCAGAGCGCAGTTTGGCGAAGGCATGAAATTAGGATTAATATTTCTAACACCCTCCTTTAAGCCTAATTTCATGAGCACTTTGACTCCAAGCTGCTCTCGCAATCTGCTGAAGTCTTCCTCCTTCAAAGGCTTAGTGAAAATATCTGCCAACTACTCCTTGGATCTGCAAAACTGTAGTTGAATTTCTCTGGACTTCACCAACTCTCTGATTAAGTGATAACGAATATCGATGTTCTTCGTTCGGCCATGGAACATGGGATCCTTTGATAGTGCGATGGCTGAATTGTTATCACAAAAAATTATTGTCGCGTCTTTCGGAGGATAGTTCAGTTCACTCAGAACTCTTCGCAGCCAAACTGCCTGGCATGCGGCTAACATGGTAGTGACATATTCTGCTTCAACTGTGGACAATGCAATGATGGGTTGCTTCTTGGATGCCCATGAGACTTCCCCTGATCTGAGATGGAAAGCATACCCAGAGGTGCTCTTCCGATCGTCGATGTTGCCAGCCCAATCACTGTCTGTGAAGCCCACCAGTTCCAATTGGTCATGTCTAGCATAAAACAGGCCATTGTTTCGTGTCCCGTTGGCATAGCGTAAGATCCTCTTGCCTGCTTGCCAATGCATGTCCTTCGAAGTCTCCATAAAACGGCTGATCATACTGACTCCAAACATCAGATCTGACCGAGTTGCAGTCAAATACATCAGACTGCCAACTAGCCTCTTGAACAACGTTGGATCTACATTCCTCCCTGAATCTAGCTTGCTCAGCTTCAAACCTGTGGCTATAGGTGTGATGGCAGGTTTGTTGTCCTCCATATTGAACCGCTTCAGGACATCCTTCGCATACTTTCCCTAAGAAATGAAGATGCCATCTACTGATTGGTCAACTTCAATGTCGAGAAAATACTTCATCAGCCCTAAGTCCGTCATCTCGAACTCCTTCTTCATGGTTGTTCTGAACTGGGCAAACAGTGTTGTGTTGTTGCCAGTGTAAATTAAATCATCCACATACAGGTAGACGATTATGAGCTCACCTACATAATTTATCTTCATGTACAGGGTGTGCTCATATGGGCATTTTACAAACCCATTTTTCTGAAAATAACTGTCAATCCGACTGTACCAAGCTCGGGGCACCTGCTTCAAACCGTATAGGGCCTTCTTCAGCTTCAATACTTTGCCCTCCTGGCCTTCAATTTCATAACCTAGTGGCTGGTCTATGTAGACCTCCTCCTCCAAAACTTTGTTGAGGAAGGCTGACTTGACATCCATATGGTACATCTTCCAACCCTGTTGGGCTACCAATGCCAGGATTATCCTGACTGTGTCAAGTTGGGCTACAAGCGCATAAACCTCATGGTAATCGATGTCTGACTTCTACTTGTAACCCTTTGCCACCATTCTGTCTTTATGCTTGTCAACGTCTCCTTGGGCGTTGAACTTTGTCTTATACACCCACTTGACCCCAATGGTCTTCTTCCCTACTAGAAGATCTGTCAGTTGCCATGTATCATTCTTTTCAATGGCTTCAATATCCTCGTCCATAGCTTGCACCCACTTCTAATTTTGACTTGTGTCTTCAAACTCTACTGGATCAACTTCAGTAAATAATGCAAAGTTAGAGTACTCTTCATCTACATGTGTTTGGGTTGCCTCGTAGATTTCTTGCAAGCTCCTTGTCTTTGCTAGCATCACCAGGTTCTGGATTTTACTTGCACATGGAGGCGACCGAGATGGAGTGGTTGTGCTACTGCTGGCACCGCTGCTACTGCTGGATGTTGTAGGTGGCTGCACACTTCCTTCTTCCAAGTCAATAGACTCTACTATTGCTGGCTCTGACTGGCCAGTCTCTAACTTCCAGTTCCATGCTTCATCTTCAAGAAACTTCACATCACGGCTGATGATGAGCTTCTTCATCACAGGGTTGTACAGTCTATATGCCTTTGCCTGCTCACTGTACCTTGTGAAAATGCACTTCTCGGCTCTATCATCCAACTTCGACCGCTTCTCTTCTGGAATATTTGCATATGCAATGCACCCAAACACACGCAAGTGAGCCACACTTGGCTTCACACCGCTCTAGGCCTCTTGAGGGATTTTGTCCTTCACGCTTTTGGTGGGACATCTGTTCAGCAGGTAGACTACACATGTTACAGCCTCTGCCCAAAATTCGTGCGGCAATCCCTTCACCTTCATCATGCTTCGTGCCATCTCCATGATGGTCCGATTCTTCCTCTCAGCTACGTCATTCTGCTATGGCATGTATCAGGCAGTGAACTACCTTCGAATTATGTGTTGCTTGTAGTAGTTATGGAATTCGTTGGAGATGTATTCACCTCCGCCATCTGTCCTGAGAGTCTTGATCTGATATTTGCTCTATTTCTCCACCAGAGCCTTGAACTCTTTGAATCTGGCAAATGCTTCTGACTTCAGCTTTATGGCATAGATCCAATTATTTCGGTTGAAGTCATCTAGGAACGTTAAGAAGTATTTGTTGCTGGAAAACGTGTTGTTCTACATCGGACCGCAAATGTCTGAGTGCACTAGCTCTAGTGGTTGTGATGCTCTCCAAGACTGACCGAAAGGGAATGAATCCCTATGTTGTTTTCGACTAGGCAGCCCTCACAAACTTGATTTTGCTACTCTATCAGGGGTAAACCCTTCACCATCTGCTTCTTGTGTAGTTGATTCAGGCCATTGAAGTTCAAGTGACCAAATCTGAGATGCCACAGCCAGGTAGCATTTTTCACAACTGCACTCAAAGACATCAATGATTTGTTCTAAATCTACAGTGAAAAAATTTTATTCTTCGTCATGGACATTGTAGCAATCTGCCCATGCGACTTGTCTCTGATGGTGCAAGCTTCGTCTTTGAATTGGATCGTATGTCCCTTCTGCACGAGTTGTTCAATGCTCAATAGGCTATGCTTCAGGCCAGGCATATGGTAGACGTCATAGATTTGCTTTTGTTCGTCGTGCCTGGTGCGAATGAGGATATTTCCTTTCCCCATTACGGGAACCTTGTTGTTCCCCATCTTCACCTCAGACTGGACTGTTTCATCTAATTAGGAGGACATCTTCTTGTTCCCCATCATGTGGTTGCTGCACCCACTATCTAAATACCAGATATTCTTTTGGTACTCCTCCTCAATGTTGCAAGTCAACAACACGTTTCCTCATGCCACATTTTCGATTTCATCTGTGTAATGGGCTTGTTGATGATTCTCCTTGGTCATCCATTTTCTACATTGTGAGATCTAATGGTCGAACTTCTTGCAGAAATAGCACTGGACCTTTGACATGTCCTTCTTTTGACCAGATCTAGCTTGCTAATTTTTTGAACTGCCTCTTCCACCTTGCTGATGAAAATTACAGTTGGTCTCTCCTTTGCTAGGGTTTGATCGTCCTTCTTGCTTGTTGCCTTTCCCACACCTGCCTCTGCCTCTTGCTCCATGAGAACTAGAGGCGCCATGGTGGGAATATTATCTATCGTTGTCTCGAAATGAGACCTGAGCCTTAAATGCTTGCTCCAGAGAGGTCTGAGACGAATGGCTTAGTCTTTGTTCATGTGTCTGCAACGAACCCATGAGCTCGTCTGTCGAGAGGGTTGTCAGATCTCTCGACTCTTCGATTGCTATCACAATCGAGTCAAACTTGGTAGCCAGACTTCTAATAATTTTCTCCTCGATTCTCTGGCTCTACATATTTTCTCCGTTCAACCGCATCTGGTTGATAATGTCCGTCCTTCGGGTGAAGAAATCACTCATGGACTCTGACTCACTCATCTGCAAATTTTTAAACTCCCTCCTAAGCATTTGTAGCTTCACCAACTTTACTTTATTGGTGCCCTAGTACGAGCTGGCCAGAATCTCCCAGGCCTGCTTCACCTTGCTGGCTGATGCTATCCGCGGGAAGATGGACTCCTCGACCGCTTGCATGATGTAGAAGAGGGCCTTCTGGTCCTTCTTCGTATTCTCTTTCAATAGGTCATTGTCTACTTGAGAGAGGGTGACTAGTGCTGCTGCATCTGCCAGTTCTGGGTAGTCATTCTTGACTAACTCCCATAGCTCCTGAGATCCGAACATGATCTTCATCTAGATGCTCCAGTAATCGTAATTCTTTTCGTTGAAGCGCGGGATCTGCAACTACAAGTTGTTGCTACTGGAAGCCATTCTGCTTCGGGCTCTACGTCAAGGGATCAATGGCTCTGATACCAATTTGAAGTTTTAATTTTTATTTTTGCCAACGGGAGAGTGAGCGCAATGCGAAGGGAGGGCCCGAAGTCTGACTTCGCAGCTAAATTCGGGCTGCGCTCTCCTCTATTGCGTAATCGGGCTGCACTCCTGAATATTACGCAATCGGGCTGCACAAGCGCAGTCAGGTTGCACAAGGAGAAATGTGCACATTCAGGTTGCGCACAAAAAATATGTGCAATTGGGCTGTGCACGGAGGAAAATGCTAAGTCCGGGAAGCCGCTAGTCAAAGGCAGCAAAGTCCGACTTCGCTGCGCAATCGGGTGGACAGCTCCAAACTTAGCCAAATTTTTGGGGAGCGGTTGGTCAACGCCCGACTACGCTGGTCAAAGGCAATGAAGTCCGACTTCGCTGCGCAGTCGGGTGGACAGCTCCAGACTTAGCCAAATTTTTGCTTTGCGAGCTTTTGTTGTCCGGAGGCTTGCACGCTTGCGAACTTTTGCTTGGCTCGACAAGAATTGTACGGGATGAGAGAAACACCGAATCTGAATGCAATGTTTCAGATCTGAGCTCAAACTTATAGAACCCGAAAGAAAATGCTCTGAGGCGATTATACAAAAAACAACAAATTTTATGCCGACAAAGATAACTGCAAACCCTACAGATGCCTTAGACAACAGCAAATTCTATTCATATAAGACGAGGGTTACAAAAGTCCTCAACTGAGAAAAAACTAACATCTGCAGACTAAAGCTGCAGGATAAACTGAAAGGGAAAAAAAATGTCGAGTCTACTGCTCGGACATTAAACAGATGAGCTACACTGCTCACTGAAACGATCTCGTCTACTACTCTGCTATTTTCTCCAAATTTCCTCCTGCTCTCCTCTCTCCACACTCCACACTTTGTCTGAAGACCCGAACTACCTTATATAGCCGCGGGGAGAGGAAGATAGAGGTTATCCTCTGACAGGTTCTAACAGACCCTAAACTAGGGTTTCTTACCAATCGTCGAACTGGCATTAACTTCTACGACGATCGGATCTGTCAGACGTCACATCTGTCAGAAGGCACGTGCGACGTCAAGTCCAAAATTTTGTCGGGATCCCTGACTGCGCGAGCACAGTCCGACTTCACCCAAGTTCGGAGTGCAGTTTGGTGAAGGCATGAAATCAGGATTAATATTTCTAACATTTAAAACCATCAAAACAACCTTTCGTTTCATCTTTCCATACTGGCTTTTCGTTTTGGCTTCTCTGCGTTTTTTTTTCAACTTCCCAAAAAGTTCTTTGAATATGACTGGGCTTCTTTATTGTTTATGCCATAGGCTATCTTAATATAGCCACGTTATATCATAAACTCCTCTCATAAAATGTAAACGACTACCATCTCCTTCTATGTGGAAACCCAGCCCCATCACTTTATTACCTTCAATATGATGAAGCCATGATGATAATAACCAAGGCTTATAGAAACTTTAAGCTCCCTAAAACTTCATTGGCATAGGAAATATTCCGAACGATGAAAACACTCGTCTATGACTACACGTGCCACAGGCCACCATATTTTAATTCTGACGTCGCACACCCAGCCGGCTATGTCTATTCTAACTACGACTGCCCCAGTCGCTACATTTACTTGTCTGTACCGCAAATCTATTGTCGTATCATGTGTGGGGTCTTTATGGTTTCCACATCATCGCTTTTTATCCAAGGTGTTACATATCCTTGCTTCAGCAATGGAGGTAACAATCAAAACTTTGGGAGGGGCTACTGTTACACAGCATTTACCACACTCAAGATGAAATCGTGGCCTCCCGCTTGACTACTTCTTTGAAATTGATCAAAACAGTCAGACTCTACATTAAACCTCGCACGATACCGTACCGCACCAGATCACCCTTCGCATCGACATATTTTTCATTTACCATCAATGTCGGGCATCTTCGCACTATCATCGTAGATCATCCACATGCGGTGAAATTTCCTGCACTGCAGTGCTACTGCGACTTACACTGCAAGCTGATGAAACAAGAGTGAATGTTGTTTCTGAATCGAAGCCCACTTCCCAAATATTCATTCTCGTATTCGATGAGCGTCGTTGATATCTCGATTTATGGGGTCCACGTAAACGACTTTCATCGACCTTAATACCTCCTCTGGTCTGGCCAACTAAATATCCATCACCGACACACTGTGCAACAATGGCCATCTGGATTTTACCAACAAAACTCCACTTGTGCACATCCAAGGGCCTGTGCTACCATATTTTCCATCCAGTCATCAATCTCCACGTTCGTCGTGTTTCATTATCTCTCTGCTCTGTCCTTCCAGGAACATGTTCGCTAGTGATGCTGCTGTCAGATACCACGACAACCTTATCCTCGTGGTTCCTCTTCGATAGTCCACGTCAGCCTTGAAAGAATAGGCTATCCCAAAAGTGAGAAACCCTACATACTTTTTTGTCAAACCATCCACCATACTTGGGTGCTTGATTCTTATAATCGGCAACACTTGTGCAGTGTGAGTAGTCGGGGTGACCAAACTTCTGCCCACATTATATGTCGAATGTCTATTGCACTATTTCATTTTATTTGTTTCCTTTTCTCCGAGGTAACCTCGTGTATCACTTCAACCTTTGCTTGTCGTGATGCCCTTTCATCGATCGTCGATGATCCGCCGAGGGGCCTAACATCCAGATTAATTCCATTCATGTTGGTGCTTTTAGCTTGGTAGCCACGTCATCCATTGGGAACTCCTCATCGATGTCATTGTGTTAATCTATGTCACCCACTAGTTACTAATATGAGTCAGGTTTACATACGTAACTTTTTGAAGACTACCAACTTTATGGTGTTCGAGCCTCGAGAGATGACTTTGCATCCATGCTATTGTCATGTAGTCACTCTCTCAACCTTCATATGCAATCTCTATCTGCCATGTCTAACTAACTCCCAGCGTGTAAATTTTCCATCCGATGAAGTGGCCACCACATTCTCCCTCATGGGTATCTTGAACCAATTTAGGTATCTTAAGAGAATTCCATAAAACATTTTCCTATACAAGATGGCTCCAATTATTATGTATCTACAAGCTAGATACCTTAGGTTCTTGTGCTCATTATTATTTAGACATTCGAGCAAAGTGCCACTTTTAAGGAATTTGTAAATTTCCTTGTACTAAGGGTCAAGGATAGGCGCTTGTTCAGTGGAAAATATGGCTAAGAGCTCTTGACTAGACTGCAAAGTTGTAGGCTACTTTATGTGGTTTTTGATAATTATTGCTTGTTCATTTTCTAATTATAGAGGCATGAGTGAGGTTACTGCAACCATAACATCTATCTAGAAATTACTAGAGTGTGGAATAGTGTCAATGATGAATTTCTCAAGAGCAACCATCAACTTAACCATAATATCCTTTTATGGCTTGTGTTTATCATCTTTGGTTTGATAAAATCCACTAATTTGATTAACAATTAGTTATAGATCTCCAAAAATAGAGAGAGAGAGAGGTTACTTTCAAGGCTAGGAATTCCCAAAGCCCAATAATAAGTGATTTATATTTGGCCATATTGGTACATGAGATTTAAAGCTTGAAGGATAAAAGGATGACAATCTATTGTAGTGATACTAGGATGATTCTTGCCCTCATGTCTTTGACACATCATGTGTCATCAAAGAAAATGGTCCAGGGATCTTGTTGGGCTACTTCGAGGCTACCTACCATTTTATGAGGATAATTACTAGGGGGTGACTAGTCGGTAGAAGGGTTATTTCCAATTGATCAACTATTACTCGTCCCTTTAATGATTTTTGGATGATAAATTCAAGATCAAACTCATTTAGGGCCATGACCCATTTAGTTGTCCTTCCTAAGAGATAGAGCTTGGACATGAGGTATCACAAAGGATAAACTTTAGCTTTGGCAAACATCTTGTGACTTAGCAAGTAATGTCTCTGCTTTTGAGAAGTGAAGACTACTACCAAACATATCTTCCCTAGATAGGTGTATCTGGTCTCATAGTTAATAAGGGTTCTACTAATATAGTAAATTTCCCTTTCCCTATGTTGATCGTCATATTGTGCAAACATGGAACCTATGACATGAACTATTGCTACTATATTTAACAACAATTGTTTAATTATATTAGGTAGGACAAGCATAAATGTAGATACAAGATACATCTCTAAAGCATCAAAGGTATTTTGCTATTCTTTTTCCTAGATGAATTCAATACCTTTCCTCAAAAGTTTAGAAAAGGGTTGACATTTATCCTCCAATTGAGATATGAACCTTCAAATAACTTGCAATCTACCTTGCAGGCTTCATAGTTAGGTTAGGATTTTAGGCGGTGGTATTTTGGTGATAGCAGATATTTTATTTGGGTCTACTTCAATATCACATTAAGAGACTATAAATCCTAATAGCTTCCCTAACATTACTCCAAATATGTATTTTGAGGATTTTAGGTAAACTTTGTATTCTTTGAGTCTCTCAAAGATACATCTTAAGTCCCTAACATTATCTCATTTTATAGATCATCCAATAAAATCATTGACATAATCTTAAATGATATCATGTATGATATCATAAAATATGTATGTCATGGTTTGTTGGTAGGTTGCTCCTATGTTTTTTAATCCAAAGCGTATGGCCTCATAACAAAATTTCCCCCAAGGAGTAGTGAAAATTATCTTAGGTTGATCTTCGAGCATGATTCAAATTTAATTGTAACAAAAAAAAAACATCCATTAAGGACAAAATTACATAGCCTGCGATGAAATCAACGATCATATATATGTATGATAAGGGAAAGTTATTTTTGGGATAAACTTTGTTTATGTACTAAAAGTCTATGCAGACATGAAAATACCTTCCTTTTTAGCTACAGGTACTATGTTGGAAATCCTGTTAAAATAGTCGATTGCCTTGATACATTTAATGTCCAAAAGCTTTTGGAGTTCCTCTTTCACTAGGAAAGCAACTTTTAGATACATCTTTCTTAATTTTTTCTTTATGGGTTAGCATTTGGCTTAACAACCAAGTGATGGACTACCAAGGATGGATCTAATATAGGCATGTATGCATAAGACCATGAAAATATGTCATAAAATTTTATCAAGAGTTTTGTGTACTCTTCATGCTTTTCTAGGGTTAGGAATTTTCCTAGCTTTATAATCTTTGGATTGTCTTGGGAACTTATGTTAATGTCAATAGTTTTCTCTATCAAGATTTGAGATTCATCCTCTAATTGTGGAGGGGAGGGCAACACCCCTAGACTTTCAAGGTCTTTAGGCCCTAAAGTCCATTGCTCATGATTTGATGATTGTGAGGGATGTGCAATTAAGGTAAAATACCCTTCACTAGGGATATCTTCTTGATCAAGACCATTAGTGTTAACATACCTAGGAGGGTTATCATCTAACTCTCACATTATAGTATTTGATAGTTGCTAAGGGAATTTCCATTAGTTGAATGGGAATGTTATCTCTTGCTTGAGTCAAAGTTGACTTATTTTTATTGCTAAGGTTACGTTTAGGGATTTCATAGGACTCTTGGCTATTTTCCTTTATAAGCTCAAGATGCATGATGTCTATCATGCATGTGATGCATAGCTCGAGAGGTTGGATAGTTGAAAATGAGCAAGTTCAATATCCTCATTCTCATCTCAATCCAACCCTTCCATCAAGGTAATATCACTTTGGTGTTTGAGTGAGAAAAGGAACACCTCATCATCACTACTATCCAAGGATGGGTAAGGTGACCTTTTGTTAGGGTTGGGGATATATCCTAATCCTAAATATCTTGGTCAAGCTTTAGGCTCCAAAGGTTCTTTTATACCTTGCTCATGAGGTCCTAATATTTTTTCTTGATAACTAAAGATACAAAGAATTTACTTAGGGATATGGTAAATGTTGGAGAGATAACATGAGGTATACCTCCATTATATTGGTCATGAATTGGCTCCACATATTTTCTCCCCATTGGTTGTCCTTGTAGAAACAAAGGTGCAACTTCCTATCTACACAATCATTCCTTTTCTAGAATGCAACCCTATAGTGCGAGGTGATAGGGGTAGTCTAACTAGGTTTAAAGCTAATAGCTCATGATGTTGGTTGTTGAATTTTATATGATTAATATCCTCAACCTTTTTCTTACCCTTTGTTGTGGCTTTACTACTAGTTTTTGTTGAGCAAGGTGCAGCAACAGTATTGTCATTGTTGTCAACACACTCAGATGGACAGGTTGATGCAGTGGATAGTTGTTCAAAGGTTTTTCGGAGTATGTACAATGGTGTTCAGTGCTTATGAGGATATTTTTGATGTTCGGGTGAAGTTGTTATAGGTTGTTCGTGCAAATTTTCAAAATTTGCAAAAATCATCAGGAAGTTGTCAAAGTAACAAAATTGTCAAAAGTTGCAAAAATCGTCAAAGTTGCAACAACATCAATGGAATGTGTTGGACAACCCAAGATACTATTTGGAGGTTTTTTTATCATTAGCAAGTTTTGTTGTAGTGTTGGAATGACCGGTTGTTTCGTTGGTGCATTGTTGGTCAGTTTCATGCTTTATGTGACAGGTGTAAAATTTGAGTCGGAGGTCACTTTGTGGGAGGAATATTAAGCAATCCGTAAAGAATTGAACCTAAATTGTTTTATTGAAGGTATTTGGATATACTGAGAGCTTAATTTTTAAATTTCAGCCCAAACGGAGTTCGAAATAAGAAATGGTAAGCGTTGCAAAATGGCTCTAGAGCATTGTTTCCAGTTTATGTGACAGGTGTGAAATCAACATTAGAGGCCACTTTGTCGAAGGTACTGCGAATAATCCGTGAAGAGTTAAAATCTAAAATTTAAACTGAAGGTAGTCGATTTATCCAAGAATATATGTGTCAATTTTTAGCTTGTTTGGAAATTTGAGGAGGAATTTATGACTGTTACAAAAAGCCATGCCAGCTCTTTTTGGTAATTTTGGCAGTTTCTAAGATGAGTGGTACTTTTGTGTAACTGAAAAAAAAGAGCTGCATTTTTTAATGTGAAGAATATATATGTTTTAAAAAAAAGGGAGAAGCGAGTTTTTTGGAGAAAGGACTGTCGGTGCATGTTGTGAAGAATTTTTTTCTTTGGCATTTTGATTGAAAAATGTGCAAGGTGTGAGATAATCAATGTGCAGAGTTGAGAAGATTGAAAATGTTAGACATAATATTTTAAAGGAGAATATTTGTGAGCTAGACCACTCACGGTCTTTTGATGAGATTTAAAACTTTTATCAGAGCTTTTTAAATTTGTCAGGTCGGTGCTTGGCAACAAGGGTCGATGCTCCTTGCAATTGGTGCTGCTAAAGTCTGGGTTGGTTGGTGTCATTCTCTGTAGTTGGTGCTGTAAAAATATTGTAAAGACCAAACATTTTTGAGGTTGGATTTGGATGGGAGTCCAAACAGTCAATTGGCACAATGGTTTTCCCACATCGGGTTTCCTTTATAAATCTAATGTTATGTGATGCATGTTTGTGTGATTGCTTATTTTGATTTGATTTCATAGTTGGATTAAATTTTTAATATACACTGATTCACCCCCCTCCCAATGTCACACTTAGTACAAAAATTGGTATCAGAGCCAATTTCCTGAACAAGCTTAATCGATTAGGGTGATCTTGGAAGTGACACAATGGCAGGTGGTGAAGGCTTCTCATCAAACAAAACACCATTATTTAATGGAACTAATTACGCATTTTGGAGACTCAGGATGCAAAAATATCTTTGTGGTTTGGGATACGATATTTGAGATTCAATAAACAATGGATACACAATACCCACCACTTCTCCAATTGATGTTGCTGGTAAGAAACTGTTTGAGAATGACTCGAAAGCAAAGAATGCTATCATGTGTGGATTAGTGGAAAATGAACTGGTAAAGATTATGGGTTGTAAAATGGCAAATAAAATATGGGATAAACTGAAGAGCATTCATGAAGGAGACATTAAGATCAAGGAGGTCAAGTTACAAACACATCGAGCTCAGTTCCAAGGATTAAATATGAATGAGGATGAGAATATAGAGGCATATATGTTGAGAGTTAATAAATTCATTAATGCAATTAGAGGACTCGGTGAGGAAATCGAAGATTCTGTCATCGTGAAAAAGGTATTAAGGTCCCTTCCCCAAATATTTGATTCTAAATTTTTAGCTATAGAAGAAGCTAAAGATCTGAATTCTTTTAGTATAGATGAGATGCATGGTTCTTTGACTCATATGAGATGAGAATAGAAAAATCTAAATCTACAGAAAAAGAAGCTACTTTTAAAGCCTAAAAAAATATGAAATCAAAACAAGAATTCGAAGAAGAAAAGACATCAGATGAAATGGAAGCAAACTTTGTTCAAAAACTAAAAAGGTAAAAAGGAAAATACAGAGGAAAGTTACCATTTTAATGTTTCAACTGTGGAGGTGTTGGGCATTTTGCAGCTAAATGTCCACTTAATGAGAAGAATATAAGTGATGAAGGATCGCACAGAGAAAGAAGTGACTAGAAAAAAAAATCAAATTTCAAAAAAGGCAACTTCAAAAAGAAAAGTTTCATCTCCAAGAAGGTCAGTTCATCAAAAGACAACTCCAGTGAGGATTCTAAAAAAGAAATAGGTGGATCTCTTTTCATGGTATTCCAAGAAGAAAAACCAAAAAAAGAATAGGAATGTGATGAAGAATAAATTGATGCAGAAGTTAATTTGGAAGAGGAACTAATTGCAGCTTTGGATGAATTTAAGATAGAAAGAAAAAGGAATAAGAAAATTTCAAGAAAGCTTGAGGATACAAATGAAATCATAACAAGTTTGAAAGTGCATATAGAAGAATTCAAGAAGACCTCTGAATATCTCGAAGTGCAAATAACCATGAAAATAGATTATTGCATCAAGTTAGAAGAAGAGATTGTTGGTTTAAGGATGTAGCTAGAAGAGATGAATTAGAAAATTAACTTTTATTACAAACGTGAAGAGAGTTCTATGAAGCTGGATAAGATCATAAATAACCAGAAGACTATAGCAATTAAATTTGGTTTGGGTTTTGATGAAGGAGAATCATCAAATGGATCAAAGGCCACAAATGAATAATCCACAAAGAATGAAGAAAAGAAACAGGTTAATCATGCAAAGAAAAGCAATAATGCAAGGCATGGAAGGAGAATTAACAATGATGGTTTCACCAATGTCACACATCAAAGAAGAAGAAGATTTATTGCTCCTACAACAACATGGCAAAGACCACCACCTAGGTTTAATCATCCATTTTTTGGTTACTATTTTAAATGCAATGGTTATGGACATAAGATTTTAGATTGCAAGTATAATGTAGGACCAAGGAATTTTCAACAGAAATGCTTTTTCACCTTTGATGGATTATGCAGTAGAATGTTATAATTGTCATAAATTTGGGCATATTGCAAGAAATTGTAGAAGTACATTTGCATCAAATCAATTTCGGGGAAGAAAATTTCAGCCAAATGGAATAAGACAAAATAGAAAATTTCTTGAAAAACATGCATAAGCTACTGAAAAAGAAAAGCCAAAACAAGAGCCCAAAACTGTAATCAAACCAGAGTGGAAAGAAAAATAGCAACCTAAGGAAGAAAAGGAATATTTGATCGTACAGACGACATTTAAAGTGTAGAATAAATCCGCACCATGGATACTTGATAGTGGATGCTCCAGTCATATGACAGGTGACAAACATAAATTTAAGAAGTTGCAGCAATATGAAGGTGGTTCAGTGAAATTCAAAAACAATGATGAAGCTAAGATAGTTGGCAAAGGTTCAGTTAAGATCAGTGATAGAAAAATTAGGTCAGAAGAAGTCTTGCTTGTGGTTTTTCTAAAGCATAACTTGTTGAGCGTAAGTCAGATTTGTGACAATGGCCATGATGTGATCTTTAAGAAGTAGGGCCATGAAATCAGAAAGGTAAATAGTGGGAAGTTGATAGCAGTTGGATCAAGGACATCTGGAATGTACACTCTCTCAGAGACTTCAGAAGGAGCTTCCTTGATTGGACAAAAAGAAGATAATTGGTTGTGGCACAAGAGCTCGATCATATCAGTTATGACAACCTAGTAAAAATTAGTTCAAATAAAGCAGTGAGAGATATTCCCACCATTGGCAAACCATCAAATAACATTTGTGCTTCATGTCAAAAAGGAAAGCAAACTAGAGTCTTATTTAAAACAAAAGATTACTACATGAACAAACCTTTGGAAATAGTACATACTGATTTATGTGGACCCATGAGAACGCAAAGCATAAACGATGGCAAATATTTCATGTTGTGTATAGATGACTATTCCAGGATGACATGGGTATTGTTTTTGAAGCATAAATCAGAAGCTTTTGAGATGTTCAAGGTTTTCAAAAACCAAGTTGAGAATCAAACATGAAAAATGATTAAATGTTTAAGGTTAGATAGAGGAGGAAAGTTTATTTCAGAGGATTTCACAGAGTATTGTGAAAAATATGGCATCAAGAGACAATTTTTAGCAGCTAGGACACCTTAGCAGAATGGTGTGGTAGAAAGAAAGAACAGGGTAGTGCAAAAAATGGCACAGACTATGTTGATTGAGAGTAAACTAGCAGACATATTTTGGAAAGAGGTAGTCCATACTGTAGTATACATCCAAAATAGATGCATGTTGAGGACGCATGAAAGCAAAACTCCTTATGATTTGTGGTTTGGTAAAAAGGCAACAACAAGATATTTTAAAGTTTTTGGCAACAAGTGTTACATCAAAAGAACTAAATAAAACCTTGGTAAGTTTGAATATAGAGCGGATGAAGGTATTTTCTTGGCTATTCGTCAAAAAACAAAGCTTACAAATGTTACAACAAGAGGCTAAGAAAAATTATGGAAAGTGCCGATGTTAAAGTTGATGAAGGAAGGGAACGAGTAATTAGCTATGAAGAGAACTACCCAATTTATGAAGATGTCATTGAAGGAGATGAGGAAGAGAAAATGTAAAAGAAACCAAGAATTGACTCAGAGGATTTGAAAAGTGATTCAAAATTGAGAGAAAACAAGAAATTAAAAATAGGTAGCTGGCAAAAAGATCATCCTAGAGAGCAAATAATTGGAGACCCCACAGTTGGTGTTCAGAAAAGAAGAAGATTAGTAAGTAATTACTCTTTACTATCCAGCATTGAGCCCAAAAATTTTGTCAAAGGAAGCAAATATGAAAGTTGGGTAAAGAAAATAAATGAAGAATTAGATCAGATCGAGAAAAACAAGACTTGGGAGTTAGTACCAAGACCCGCAAATAATAATGTAATCAGTACTAAATGGGTATTTCGAAACAAATTGAATGAAGACAAACAGATAGTTAGGAACAACACAATATTGGTATGCAAAGGGAATGCGCAAGTTGAAGGTATTTACTCCGAGGAAACCTTTGCACCTGTGGCCAGACTAAAGGTATTTAGAATGTTTCTTGCTTTAGCAGTTTACAAGAATTTCAAAGTTTATCAAATGGATGTAAAATCAGCATTTTTGAATGGGAAACTTGAAGAAGAGGTTTATATTGAGCAACCAGACGATTTTTAGCTTGGTGATGATCCCAACTTGGTTTGCAAGTTGAAGAAAGTGTTATATGGCTTAAAACAGGCACCTCGGGCATGGTATGCAAGGCTAGACAGCTATCTTACTCAGGAAGGGTTCAAGAAAGGTATGGTGGACAGTAATTTGTGTCAACAGAAAATGATCATCATATTTTTGTTTTTGTATACATAGATGATATCATATTTGGCAGCAACAAAGATGAGTTGTGTAAATATTTAGCAAATAAGATGCAAAAAGAGTTTGAAATATCAATGATTGGTGAACTTCCGTATTCTCTCAGATTGTAAGTTAATCAAAAGGAGAAGGGCATATTTATTTCTTAAATTAAATATGTGAAAGAGATGCTGAAAAAGTTCACAATGGAGGATTGCAAGATAGTTAGCACTCCCATGACGATAGGTTGCAAGTTGAGCAAGGATGACAAATCTCCACCTGTTGATCAAACTATGTACAGATCCATGATTGGGAGCTTACTGTACTTAACATCTACTAGATCGAACATTTTTTAGGCAGTATGCATGGTATCATGATTTCAGGCTAGTCCTAAGGAGTCTCATGTGACAGCAGTGAAGAGGATTTTTGGTACCTCAAGGGTACTATGGAGTATGGGTTATGGTATTCGAAAGGTAAGGACTTCATCTTTATTACGTATTCAGATGCAGATTGGGTAGGATGTGTAGATGAAAGGAAGCGTACCTGTGGAGGTGCATTCTATCTTGGTGATAATATTGTTGCGTGGCATAGCAAAAAGTAGGAGTCATTCTCATTATCCACAGTAGAGGCAGATTATATTGCAACAATATCATGTTGTACACAGGTACTTTGGATGAAACAAACTTTGAAGGATCTAGAATAAATTTTAATGAGCCCATATCGATCATGTGTGACAATACAAATGTAATTAATATCTCAATGAATCTGGTTATGCATTCTTGCACAAAACATATTGTTATCTAGTACCATTTTTTGAAGGAGAAAGTTGCAGAAGGTGAGGTTAAGTTGGATTTTGTTCCAACAATAGAGCAAGTAGTAGATATCTTCACCAAACCATTGCCCAAGGAAGTCTTTGAGTACCTTCGTAAGAAATTGGGAGTGGTCACACTTCCCACCCATTGACTAGCTATCGGGGCCACATTCTCAAGGGGAGCATTTGTGTCTTTGTTTATCTTTTTGCTCATGTTTGTGATTCTTGCTAAGTGTAATAATTTTTTCTTGAGAATGTAGTGCATGGACTCAAGGAGAGTTTGCAACATACCTTTGGTCTTATTGTCAAAGGGGGAGAAGAGTTACAAAAAATTTTGCGTGTGTTGCCAACAATTCCAAATGGGGAGATTGTTGAGCAAGGTGCAATGACAATATTGTCATTGTTGTCAACACACTCAGATGGACATGTTGATGCAATGGACAATTATTTGGAGGTTGTTCGAAGTATGTACAGTGGTGTTCAATGCTTATGAGGATGTTTTTAATTTTTGGGTGAAGTTGTTACAGGTTTTTTGTGCAAATTTGCAAAAGTTGTAAAAATCGTCAGGAAGTTGTCAAAGTAGCAAAATTGTCAAAGTTGCAAAAATCGTCAAAGTTGCAACAACTTCAATGGAATGTGTTGAACAATCCAAGATACTTTTTGAAGGTTTTTTAATCATTAGCAAGTGTGGTTGCAGTGTTGAAACGGTCGGTTGCTTCGTCGGTGCATTGTTGGTCAGTTTCATGTTTTGTGACAGGTGTAAAATCTACGTCAGAGGTAACTTTACGGGAGGAATATTAAGCAATCTATGAGGAATTGGACTTCAAATTTATTATTGGAGGTAGTTGGATATACTGAGAGTTTAAGTTTTAAATTTCAGCCCAAAAAGAGTCCGAAAGAAGAAACAGTGAGCGTTGCAAAATGGCTCTGGAGCATTTTTCCAGTTTATGTGACAGGTGTAAAATCAGCGTCAGAGGCCACTTTGTCGGAGGTACTACGAATAATCCGTGAAGAGTTAAAATCTAAAATTTAAACTGAAGATAGTCGGTTTATCCAAGAATATATTTTTCAATGTTTAGCCTTTTTGAAAACTTGAGGAGGAAGTTATTACTATTACAAAAAGCCTTGTCAGCTCTTTTTGGCAATTTTGGCAGTTTCTAAGAATATAACGGTTGAGTGGTACTTTTGTGTAACTGAACAAAAAGAGCTGCGTTTTTTTAATGTGAAGCATATTTATGTTTTAAAAAAAAGGGAGAAGAGGGTTTTTTGGAGAAATGACTGTCGGTGCATGTTGTGAAGAATTTTTTTTTTCTTTGGCATTTTGATGAAAAAATGTGCAAGGTGTGAGATAATCAATGTGCAGAGTTGAGAAGATTGAAAAGGTTAGACAAAATATTTTAGAGAAGAATATTTGTGAGCTAGACCACTCAGGGTCTTTTGATGAGATTTAAAACTTTTATTAAAGCTTTTTAAATTTGTCGGGTCGGTGCTCCTTGCAGTTGGTGCTACTAAAGTCTGGGTTGGTTGGTGCTATTCTTTGCGGTTGGTGCTGCAAAAATATTGTAAAGACCAAACATTTTCGAGGCTAGATTTGGATGGGAGTCCAAATAGTCAATTGGCATAGTGGTTTTCCCACATCGAGTTTCCACTATAAATCTGGTGTTATGTGATGCATGTTTGTGTGATTGCTTGTTTTGATTTGATTTCATAGTTGGATTAAATTTTTAATACACATTGATTCACCCCCCCTCTCAGTGTCACGCTTAGTTCAACAAATTTTTCTCTTTGGCTGGTAATTATTTCCTTAAGGGGTACAAACTTTAAGGTTTTATCTATGAAAGGAGAAGTATTTTGTGAAGTAAATATTCAAACCCTTGGGTTTTTTGACTGGATGGCTTGACAATAAGTAAAAGGATATTTGTCAACCACAATGCTATACAACTTACCTTGATATTCAAATTTTACACATTGATGGTAAGTTGAGGGGACGACTTGCATTGCATGGATCCAAGGTTGTCCTAACAAGATGTTGTAGCTCGGATCATAGGGAAACACATAAAACAAAGTGTTTAGTATGTAAGGTCCCACTTTCATTGGAAGAACTATCATTCTTGTTGCTTCACACTCCTTATTGTCATAAGCATTTATGACAATATTATATTTCTCTTAATCCCTATCCTATGGATGAACTTAAGACTATAGTCATTTATAGTTGAGCCATTATCGATAAGGACCCTTTTAATGCATTGCTCGTCGATGTTACATGTGATGTATAAAGGAAGCTCTCCTAACATAGAAGGGTGTGGAAGATCATCCTTAAAAAAGGATTAGTTGCATGGTTAATACTGAGTGACCCTACCATGTTAGCCAAATCATCGGAGCTAACATTTTTTGGTATGGTTTGCTTACTAAAAAGCTTAAACAATTTTCCCTGACTCAGTGAAATTCTCAACAACTCAAGTATAGAGATTTTGGTTGGTGTGTCTTACAATTGTTGTTGGAGCTTGAAGACCCTCTTGCCTTTTTCTTGGAGTTTTAGAACCAAAGGTGGTTCTTTAGGAGTAATAGTGCATCTAGGCCATAAGACCAAAGGGGATCAAGGGACGGTTTTGAGAGTTGATCTCTTTCTCTAGCTTGTTGTCTAGTGATGATGCTAACTTGAATCATCCCTAACAGGTTTTAATCTGGAAAGGGAATGTTCCTATATTGAACATGATTGATAGTGCTTTGCTTGTGTTTAGGTAAGGGGTCCTAAAATATCCTCATATCTTGATTAGAAGATGTTGCTTGTTCAGGACCATTGACCACTAGATGACCTTCATCGATAAGGGCTTGTACCATATGCTTAAGAGTGATAAATTTGTTTGTGTGATGATGATTTGTGCGATGGAAAGCACAATGTTGGTCAATCTTGAACCAAGGAAGTTGTTCCCTATAAAGGTTGAAAGCTCTTATACGTGACAATTCTATTATCTTAGCATCTAACAATTGTGTTAGCACAAAGGATAGTGATTGATTTAACTTGGTAAAATTTCTTTAAGGCTTTTATTGATCCTTAGCTAGAACTAATTTTTGTAACACAAAACTGTATTAACATTACATGCTTTAGGATTGTTAACGGGACGAGAGCCGATTACGCCATCACCCATAACATGCTTGTTTTTGTACTATATTTTGTGTTAGAGGAAGAGGATTTCTCTTCCTCTTTTTTAGATTTCAATTGCCCCTATGTTGAAGGACAACTTCTACTTGTTTTTCTAGGTTGGCTGCATCTTCAATTGCCCCTATGTTGAAGGACAAATTCTACTTGTTTTGCTAGGTTGGCTGCATCTTCAAAGGAGATTCAAGTTATTTCTAAGAGGTATGAAACTTGCTCTTGTAAATTGTATATGAAAATATGCAAAAGATATTTTTGTGGCAGGGTAAAGTGAATTTCCTAAGTAAAGCACGTTGTCCGGTTAAGAACTTGATGAAAGACTCATTTTTAGTTAGTCATAGTTCAATGATTAATCCTTAACCATAACTCATATCAAACTTCAAATTCTAACACCACTAAATAAGAAACATCCAGTCTATAAACCTTAAAAAAACAGAACATTTTAATCAATGCATCACCATTCTATCTGTATTATCAAGTTAAGCATCCTATCTATCTTTACAAGCCTTACGCTTAATCCTCGACTTGAAAATTGATTTTTTATAAGAAATGGTCTTTTGAAATTGACTTTTTAACCATACGTGTCATTTGATAAATAAAGTTATATTTAAGTATAATAATATTATGCTCATTCTCAAAGATACCTTTTGAAATGGCTCATGCCGTCATTTTTTAAACCCACTGTACTGTATGTAATTTTTTTTAATTTTAATTAAATAAAAATAAAGTTAATGGATTTTTAAATATTTAAAAATCCATGAGACAATTTATCAATACTGTCGACCTATCTTAGGTAAGACTACCAACAGACTTATCCTACCTATATCTACAATTTATCAACATTACCGACCAACCTATCCTCCCTATTTCTACAATTTATCAACACTACGGACCTCTATGTTATAGTACTATCAACAGGTTTCTCGGCCTAAATTTTTGTGAAAACAATATAAGTTAACAAAGTATATTAACATTTTTATAACACAATCAAAACATTCCCCAAAAGTGCATCACATTGGATGCATATACTTTTTGCTGACTTCTATTTTAATCGTGAGTGCAAACTCTCTTGTAATCTACAGTTTATATTAAAAAAATTATTTCTGTGTGGCAGATCTGACCATCGCCTGTAATAGGTCGCACAGTCAAATCCTGAGTGTCATGATGCCTAAGGAACAGCAAATAAATTGATCTGCACAGAATGAAAGTTTCCAACAAAGTGATATGTCATTGCAACTAGCTGAGATTTTACACAAAGAGGGTTAGGAACACCTCAAAGATACAAGAGCCTGGCAATAACCTTGTGTTCTTTCACAAACTGAATATCCATTTGTATTGAATGGATATGCATTTATCATGCCTTGAAGAGTTAGGAGCTGGTCATCGAGATACCAAATCTAAACATACATTCAATAAAAAAAACAGATTGGTATAATGCTAATGAAAAAAAAAACAGACGGCCAAAGCCAATATTAAAAATTAAAAATAGTTGACATACTGGTGCTGAGTTTTCTTGCTCTCAACTTCAGCCTATTCATGCTTAATGCCATGAATAGTACAATATATTTGGCCTGAGATCTTCTGCATATGGAACCCCAAAATTGCTTTTGTGAATGAGATTCAGAAGAATAAGTACTAAGCCGATAGCACAAAAACAGTATCCATAGCAAAGACTAAACCAGACACCTAGGAGCAGGGTTTGGGTGGTTCAAGTGGGTCTGCATTAGGGTCATCGTTATCATGGTCACACCCACAACAAGGAGAACGATAATGCCCATCTGGGTCCTGCCAGCACCCATCATCAAAGTTCAGGGAATAGCTCAAGGCATCATACTTGAAACCCTGAGTTGGCCTTGTGGCTACCATCTTCCTCAGCTCAGCCCTCACCTTCCAGAACAGTTGCCTCCACCCAATCTTCCCACAACCCATGATGCTCAAATCTTGCTTGCCAAGATTGCTACTCTCTCTGCCCAAGCAGACGTGCTTCTTGGCACTGATGCAGGACCATCCCAACTGGCACAGCTTTGTATGACTAACCAACTGTGTTTTCCCCAATGATGAGCACTCCCTTTCCTCAACAATGGGAGAGTAACTGCTTCCCACATTAAAGCAATAATACTCCATGATGGACTTTATAGCAGACCAGAAAGGCCCCTATTCCTTAGATACACCCTTTGTCTAGGCCTTACACAGAGCCAGAAATTAGGATTTCCCCTTTCTCACAGTTTTAAATTCCCTTTGTATCCACCATATCACAGAAAGCATTAAATGCACTTTACAGGGATGGATCTGAAGGGGCTTGTCCACAGAACAAATAATTGTCAAAGAAGACACATAGGTAAGTTCTGCTAAAGAGCTGGCAGATGGAATCTTGTGCAGGCAAGTACTCTCTTGACAAACCCTAATCCTTCACATGGTTTCACAGGGAGCTTGTCCCATATTTTAGGTCAACAACAACACTCAATCTCAGAAGGGTCATAGTCAAGTATACATCCAATACCCATAGGTTAAAACTGAAACATAGACCTACAAAAAGAAAAGTACAACTACATTATAGAGCTGCCTATGTGCCTGCTAAGGCTGCTTCGGCTGTAAACAATTATAGTACTTATAAATTCTGGGGATTTACTCCAGGTAAGATCTCAAAGATTGCTAAGCCTCCATTTTCCTGCAGCAACTGTTCACAGCTCCCGATGCCAGCTAATTAGGCAGTCCTTTGGGATTCACAACGTGGCCCCCTGTGGCATTTTTTCATTACTCAATCAAGTTATACCCGTTCAAACCAAACATTAAAAAGAGTGTGTCATATTTTTGGATTGCTGCAGACACAATCAGACATAGTCAGAAGCTCAAGTCATTTTCTAATGTTCTCTTTTTCACATGTTCAGACAAGAGGAACCTTGTATCCTAATGGTTTTTCGTCTCTAATACTGTTTGCATGTTTTTCCCCTACGAATCACTCACACCTTACCTAGTCCATCGTATGTCCAAACAAATTTTTGTTTTGCTTTCTTTTCTTTTATAATTTTTTCTTCAATAATTATTGTTACAGGGCTAGAAGCAGCTTGCCAAAACACACTTATTTTTTAAAAGGTAATTTCCTTTGAATCAGGTCTATGGGTTTAAAGTCTTACATTTACAGGTGAGAATGCTTCTTTTATAAAGAGTATATTAGTATATAATTTTTATACTTTGATCTTAGAAACATAGTTGGGTTATGTTTTTTAAGATCATTTTTATAATTTGAATTTGAATATTTTAAATTGAGATATTTTTTTGGAGTTATAAGATTATTTCTATATTTTAAATTTGAATATTTTAAATTAAATTATCTTTTTCAAATTATCATTTTTATAATTTAAACTTAAATACCACACAACTATTTGAACTGATAGTGATAGATGACGCAAAATTAATAGATTAAAAGTACAAATTGTTGCATGGCCATAACTAGCTTGCTGGCAGCTATCCATACTAAAGAAAGAGCCTGACTTGTGGGGTCACTATTTCATGTCACCTTGTCAAATAGAGATTAATTTGGCATTTTATGTAGTGCATAGCTTTTGACCTTATATGAGAGACTGCAGCTACAGTGACTTGATTTCAGTGCCAAAGGCTCTCACTTGCCTTGATTTCTTAATCTTCTTATAAAATTATAGGGTAATGATGGGTTCCACTATGTTGCCGTATCTGCATTATCTGCATGGCACCATTTCTTGTGGCATGATTAAGGTTTTAAATATCTAGACATTAAAAAATGGGACGTGATACAGCTAAGGTGACCAAGGTCATGGATTTAAAATTGTGTGCAGTAGTGGGTCTCAGAAACCAAAGATGCATGTAGAATATGATTTGGGTAGGTTCATTTGTTTTGGGAATGTAACACTCTTGCATACAAAGAAGAGCCCAAAATGCTTTGTATTAAGACTAGGTTATAACGTGAATACCTGTGGATCCCAAATTATACACCATTGTTTTGTTCCATGCAAGGGATGGATGAGATGCAATGTTTCTGCTTGTGATGTTTCCCATCAGTTTTAAATGGACACGATCTACCAAGCCATCTTAAATGTTCGTGCCAGGTAATGCTTTTGACAATGGCATTTTAATAATTAAGAAACTTCAACAAAATCAAAAAAAACAAAAGCAAGCTGTATGACTATTAATTTAGTGTTTTAGTGGTGGTCTTACATAAAAAGCTCCAAGTTTAAGTCAAACTATGAGGCCACAATATTTTTTATCTGTGACCACACAATTTTTAGTATCTGATAAGTGTAGGGTTCAAATCGTAGGGGTTGCTTCCACCAAACCTATTCTAGGGTTCAAACCGTAGGGGTTGCTTCCATCAAACCTATTCTACTTCGTTATTGTTGACTTGACATGAAAGGGACCACCGGTCGCTCAAAAACTGTACCGTTATCGTCATATGGCGTGCACTAAAGGATTCAAATCAAACTACTGCCTTTGCAAAGGATTCAAATCAAACTATTGCCTTTGCAAATAGGTTGCTCCAAGGTTTGAATTTGGGTGTCTTCTTGATAAGTGTCTGGCTAGACAAGCACTTACCAATCCACCTAGCCCTCAAGAACATGAGGTTACAATATATGAGTAGCTTGGCAATAACCTACAACCACCTTAAAATTTTTTGGTTAAGTTTTATATGTTTTTTCCGATATCTAAGGGAATTGGTAACATCTTTTCATCTTTAACAATTGGATACAGAGGATAGATATTCTCTTCGAGGTTTTCGCTTTCGAACACAGGTCATATCATTGAAGTTGCCTTTATAACTAAGGTTTTTGTTCTCGAACACAGATCAAATCATTGAAATTGTCTCTATAACCCCTACCTCTTCTTGGTAAACACGGTCCGAAGTATTATGTTTATCTCGACTGTCCCACATATAGTTAAGAAATGTGTCACATTTTTATCTAGTGCTTGACACATCTATAAACGTTTATATATCTACCAATCATTGAACATAAATGCAATCACCTCCTAAGTTTTTGTAATACAACAAGGAGTATTGATGAAGTAAGATATTCATAGTGGCCAATGACTTTTGAGAAGAAAATTGCTAGCTAAAATCTTAAATCAATGTACAAACTTACTCTTAATATGAATATCATCACAATATGCTAGCAAGCTATTGCAAGGAATGATGGAATTGTGGGAATTTCAACAAATTTGTATTTGTTTAAGATCCAAAAGTTATGGATTAGCAATTTGATTACCATTATATTGTAAATTCGGCTTGAAAGAAGAGTCTAGGAGATATCTATTACCTCAACTACTTAGATAAAATGGAATTTATCTAAACTAGGACCATCACAGGTCCTGTTGGATCTTTAGAATTTTTAGAAACTAGCAAGGCTAGAAATAAGCATTTGACTACAAGTGATGCAAATGTGAGAATTTCAACAAATTTGTATTTGCTTAAGATGCAAAAGTTATGGATTAGTAATTTGATTACTATTATATTGTAAATTCAGCTTGAAAGAAGAGTCTAGGAAATATCTATTACCTCAACTACCTAGATGAAATGGAATCTATCTAAACTAGGACCATGACAGGTCCTAATGGATCTTTAGTATTTTTAGAAACTAGCAAGACTAGAAATAAGCACTTGACTACAAGTGAGTTTTTTTTAGTCATGCAATAGATAATCAATGTAGGCAAGCACGTGATCAAGCAAGTGATGCAGATTTAGATGTAAATTTAAATGTAGTGTTTCTTGATATGTATTATATGCATGGGCTCTTTTAGTTTATCTCCATCATGAATGGCCAAACAATAAGCACCTAAGTCATATTTAGCATTTATGATAACAACCCTAGATAGTTGGGTTCAAATTTAACCTTGAATTCAGTTTGGGCATTAGTGTTTTCTAGTTTTCTTTGAGGACTAAATCACTGACTTCAACTGAACAAGGTCATATTATTTTGTTATAGGGTCATTTGAGTCTTTGATGATAGACTCAAAGTTATTATAAGGTATGAATCATCTTTTCATCAAACAACTCTAGCTTATTTAGACAAGCATGGTGATGTTGGATCCCAAATTATACACCATTGTTTTGTTCCATGCAAGGGATGGATGAGATGTAATGTTTCTGCTTGTGATGTTTCCTATCAGTTTAAAATGGACACGATATACCAAGCCATCTTAAATTTTCATGCTAGGTAATGATTTTTGACAATGGCATTTTAATAATTAAGAAACTTCAACAAAATCAAAAAAATAAAAGCAAGTTGTATGACTAATAATTTAGTGTTTTGTCTATGTTTCTTCATCTTCAGGAGCTATGTAATTGTTTCTTGGCTGCTGGTTGGTACAGGGTGATGGATTATAAAGTTTCCAAAAGAGTTGGGCAAGTGGAGGTAGTTCAGTGGAAAGATCCTAGAGATTGGCTAACAAGTGGTTTTGTTCAGTATAGAGAAGAGTTGGCTCGTATTTTGGCTACTAGGGAGTGCTCTTCTTTACAGGATGATGATGTTTTGTCTTGGGGTCCGAATCCTAGAGGGGTTTTCTCAGTGGCTTCTGGTTACCGTGTTTTAGATAGGTAACATTTTGGGGATGAGGAGGTTCTTTGGTGGAAACAGGTTTCGAATAAGTTTTCCTAGTCCAAATGCAATTTCCATTTGTGGTTGGCTACTAGGAAAAGATGTCTTACCTGAGATAATATTCAAAAGAGAGGTTTTCAAGGCCCTTCATTTTGTTTTCTTTGTGAGAATAGTGATGAATCTTTAAGGCATTTGCTCTTACAATGTTTGTTTACACGGGAAATTTGGCATCATTGGTGGAGGGTGTGGAAACAGTATTATTCTCATGCCTCTTCTCGCGTTGAGTTCTAGAGGAGTTTAGGAAGACCTCATGCTAAGGTTTTATTTCTTAAATTTGCATGGAGTATTGGGCCCTCATGTATCATATGACAAATTTGGCTTGAAAGAAATCAAAGAATTTTTCAAGGTAGAAATTTAAATATTTATCAAATTTGGTAGAGGATTATTGGTATGATCCAAGAAATTGTTTCTTCTAAATGTCAGATCAGTCTTCCTTTGGAGCAGTCTAAAATTTTGATGATGTAGGACCTGGGTTTAGTGGAGAATGACCCTCATCCTTCTTTATCGTTCGAGAGGAGAGGCCTCAATAAAAAAGTGCAAAGAGATGGCAGATGGCATCCTCCGCCTCGGGGGTGTTTAAGATTAATACTGATGGCTCTTCTAGAGGGAATCTTGGGTATGCAGGTATTGGTGGTGTTGGGAGAGATAGTAGTGGTGCAACTCTTTTAATTTTCTCCTATTATAAGGGGAAGCAAACTAATAATTATATAGAGGCCCTTGCTATTCATTTTGCTTTGGAAAAAGGTTATGATCTGGGATGGCGGAATATAATTTGTGAGTGGGACTCTCATATTATTATTAATTTGTTGAATACTTATAACATTTCTAATGTTCACCGATAGCTGGCATTAGTGGCTCGATAGATCATTCAAATTTATCGACATATAGAGTTTATTTCCTTTGTTCATATTCTTAGGATTCAAATTTATCAGCATCTGGATTTTATTTCCTTTGTTCATATTCCTAGGGAATGGAATGGTGTGGTTGATTGCTTGACAAAATGGGATTCTAAGTTTCAGGAAGACTGGAATGTTAGGGAATGATATTAGCTCCCATTGGATTGTTCTCGTCATCTTTTTTTTTAGTAATACTTCTTATATGCATCCACCGAGGATTGAACCCGGGTCACATCACTGATAATGCAAGTGGCGTCTTGTCGGTAGACCACACTCATGCGAATGTTTCTCATCATATTTTTTTAAAGTAATACTTCTTATATGCATCCATCGGGGATTGAAACTAGGTCACATCACCGATAATGCAAGTGGCATCTTACCGGTAGACCACACTCACACGGATGTTCTCGTCATCTTGCTAATTTGCTTGCTATGGATATGCCTGGTTGAGGGTGTTGTTTGTTGGATGTCTTTTGGTCAGGTGCTCTCGTGGTTTTGGGGGTCTCTTTCTTCTCGCCCTTGTAAGGGTTATTGTATTGGGATTCTTTGTTTCTTGTATGATTTTATCAATATATAAAAAATAATTTAGTGTTTTAGTGGTGGTATTACATAAAAATATCTAGGTTTAAGTCAAAATATGAGGTCACAATATATTTTTTCGGAGAGTTGGTCACAACCACACTATTTTTAGTAACTAACAAGCACAGGGTTCAAACCATAAGGGCTACTTCCACCAAACCTATTATGCTTCCTTATTGTTGATCTGATGTGAAGGGGACCATCGGTCGCTCAGGATTTGTACCATCATCATCAATCTGGCATGCACTCAGAGGATTCTGGCATGCACTTAGAGGATTCAAATTAGACTACTACCTTTGCAAACAGGCTACCCCCGAGGTTTGAACCTGGGTGTTTTCTTGATAATTGCCTGGTCAGACAAGCACTTATCAATCCATCCAGCTCTCGGGGACATGAGGCTACAATATATGAGTAGCTTGGCAATAACCTACAACCACCTTAAAATTTTTTGGTTAAGTTTTATATGTTTTTTTCATATCAAAGGAATAGGTAACATATTTTCATCTTTAACAATTGGGTACGGAGGACAAACATTCTCTCAAGGTTTTTTCTTTCGAAAACAAGTTAAATCATTGAAGTTGCCTCTATAACTAAGGTTTCTGCTTTCGAACACAAGTCAAATCATTGAAGTTGTCTTTATAATCCATGCCTCCCCTCAGTAAACACAGCCCAAAGTGAGGGAGACCCCCGATGGCTTAGGGTTGGTACTGTCATTGTCAAACTAACACACACTCAGGGGACTCAAGTCATACTATTACCTTTGCCCTTATTGGGCATGCCCCCAAGGTTTGAACCGAGGTCTCCTCTTAGTAAGTGCCCAAAGTCTTACAAATCCACGTAGCCCTTGAGAACAAGTTTTATATGTCTAAGTAAAATAGATTTTATCTGTCACAATACCATAAGTTATATAGAACAAGAGGTTATCAAAGTATTTTCAATAATGTATATTTTTTAATTTAAATATTAAATATTTTATTCAAAGTTACAATGTTTGAATCAAATTTTTAATCCTTAATTTCATGATAAACATTTTATTCACATTACTACCTATCTACTGAAAAAAATCATCTCATTCAAATAAAATAAATTTTAACCTTTATCCAATTAAATGCCTATGACCATTATAAATTTCTTTATCCAATTAAATTCCTATGACCATTGCACTTAAGTCCCATCACTGTTTCTACAGACCGTAAGCAAATATTTCACCTAAGGCAACCAACAAGTCCTAGACCCAAAGGCTCACAATGCTCAAGGATTTACAAAAACTGCCTACTCGCAGACAGGGTGGATTCTATACTCGCCACCAGAGTGTCATATAGCAAAAGAAATCTCCATGACAAAAGAGGCATGGAGTCCTCATATTTATACAAAATAGAAGATAGTGGAGTGCCTGGAGAATAGACACCTGTAGACACAAGTGTCATAATACATGTTTGGAAAGAGACACTTGGAGAATGCTTTAGGAAAAGAGGACAAGTGTCCTAAAGGAGATTTGTTTTTTTTTTTTTAAGTATGGGAAATTTTCTAGGAAAGAAAAAGTACCACTAAAGAAATAGTGGGGTCTTATTTCGATTTTTATTGGAACAATGTCTACCACTTTACATATATTTTTTTTTGGTAATTAAGGGTCATTTCATTAATTCCAGGTTTTAAAGGTTAACCCAGAACCTATTACAAAATACAACCTTAAGCTGATGTGGATCCTTGCCTTGTTAAGCCTACCTATCCTTTACTATTCCTTGCCTTTATAATCCCAAGAAACGAGTGGGCTTGATACCCCTTACCCATACTAATAGCCCAACCATCAAGTTGACAACATACCGTAAGAACACTATAGACCCCCAGACATCTTTTAAGACAATCTATAGCTATTAAGAATGATATCCCCACAAAGGACCCTTTCCTCAGTACAGACATAAAACCAACATTTGTCACGGATTGGAATAGAATAGGGCTAACAAGCCAAAATTTCTCTGTACCGGGCAACTGGATGGAGGAATCTAAGTTTCCTCATCATCATCCTCGAGCTCCTCGAGCTCCTCATCCTCCTCATATTCATCTAAGTCCTGGAAAAATTCAACCGAATTTCCATCCTGATATCCTTCATTAAAAAATAGATTGGTGAGGGCTCCATGGAGCTCATTCATGTGTTGAATTATGTTGCCCGTAGTGTCCCCACCTCAGACTTCATTGGCGATCATTTTGCATTACTTCTTCCACGTCACTAGGGACCCCTTGCTCCCACATGACAAGTCCATCAACGTCCACCCCTAAGTTGGCTAGCTTATCTACCGTTTTATTGCCTTCCCAGAACATGTGTTGTGCTAGCCTATCATTCCTAGCTTCAAAAAGGATCCTTGCCTCTTCTATGATCGATTTGATCCACCACGAAGGTTTTTTATCCATTAGTTAGGAGGTTTATAATGTTCATTGAGTCCCCTTCAACTATTAGTTTGCCTTCGGTCTCCTGGGACATATGCAACCCTCTCCATAGGGCTCTTGCTTTCACCTCATTGTTGTTATTTCTTCCAAGTTGTTCAGAAAACACTAGCACTAAGTTTCCTTGGTGGTTGTGAACCACTCCTCCAGCACCTGCTCTTCTAGGATTGTTCTTAGTTGTGCCATAAAAATTGAGCTTGAACCAACCAACCGGGGGCAGGGCCCACTTCACACCTATTCTGAGATTGGGCTTAATGACCAAGGGTTCCTCTTCCAAGGTAATATGTAGGGATTGAGCAAGTTGTTTTCCCCAGGGATGGTTATACTGAGCTTCATAGGGGATGATACTAACATTTTCACGAGTAAAGGCAAGGATCTTATTGGTAATGGTTATGGGATCATGGCTAGAACCCTTAAAGGCTTTGTGGTTTATTTCTAACTAGACTTACCACAGGAAATGGTGAAGGGAAATATTCCACATGAACCTGAGCCTAAGGTTAGTAAATGGGTTAGGCCATTGCTGGAAGAGTTCAATGAAGGAGGTCGGTTTGATCCACGAAATGCTAAAATATTGGAAAACCCCACCTAGAATATCATATGCAACCAGACATTCAAGGAAGATATGGAGGGTGGATTCCCAGTTAGCCCTGCACAGATAACAATGATTAGCAATTATCATACCTTTCCTTAACATATCATCAATGGTGAGTATCATCCCTTGGATCACCAGCCACAAAAAAAGGATATTTTGGGGATGAGATTTTTGACCCACACCAACTGGGTTTGGAGGATGGGATCCTCAGGATCAATCATAAGCTTATAGGTGGATTTGATAGTGAAATACCCGCTCTCTATTGTAGCCCGTGTTACATGGTCCTATCCACTTCTCATGGGAATGAATTGTTGGTGCATGATATTTTGGATTTCTTTTGACTCGGCTTCAAATACCGGTATCCTGATTTGTTTCCATATAAACCTTCCCCTATTTTGCATCATAAAATTAGCCACTTTCCTTCCTATGAACTGATCAGTATAATCCTTGAACTTGGCTAGGTGTGGCAATTGAGATAGATCCTCCTCCCTAGCCCACCTATCATCCCAAAAGCTAATCTTTTACCTGCTCTCTAAGATCCATCTCAGCCCTTTATTGATGACAATTTTTTTTGGTCAAGATTACCTTCCAAAAAGTCGATCCTCTATTTAGGATATTGTCCTTTATAAAATCAATGCCTTGGAGGTATTTTATTTTAATAACGATAGTCCATTGGTTCTCATTGTTGGTTATAATATGCCACACTTGCTTAGCTAGCAGTGTTGTGTTCAATTGAGATACTCTTCTCAAGCCTAACCCCCCATTCTCCTTAGGTCTGCATACCTTACTCCACCCAACTAGGTGTATTCTCTATTTTTCCTTCGATCTTGACCAGAGGAAGTTCTTTTGGAGCTGTTCAATATTTTGGTATACCTTAGTTGGGGCCTTAAAAATGGATAAAAAATACACGGGGATGCTCTGAAGGGAGGCCATAGTGAGGGTAGCTTTACCTGCATGAGATAGAAATAGCCCTTTCCAACCAACCAGTTTCTTTTGAATTATTTCTACCACATTGTACCACATTGATTTTCCTGGGGATCTTGTAAACAGGGGAAGACCTAGGTAAGAAGTAGGGAGAGCAGCAATTGAACATCACTAAATCCCATTTATCCTAAACTGCCTTGGAATGGGGGTGTTGAGGAAGTAAATTTTTCTCTTGAAGAAGTTCACCTTCTGCCCAACCACATCCTCATAAATATTTAGAATTCGCTTTATCCTTCTAGCTTCAACTACTGACTACTGGGTCAAAATAAGGGTATCATCAATAAAATGTTGGTGGGTTACCATATTGGTAAGGAAGGTGGCTCTAATCCCAGAGATCAGACCTACATTGCAGGCTACTTTGATAGTTCTTCCTAGATCCTCCACCACAATAATGAACAACATTGGACTGATCGTATCCCATTGTATGAGGCCTCTAAGGCTTTGCAAATGCCCTACTATCGTATCGTTTACAAGGATAGAGAACCAAGGCTTGAGAATACATCCTTTGATAAGTCTTACCCACTGAGGATGGAAACCAAATTTTAGAAGAACTACAATCAAGAAATCCTAGTTGATGCGGTCAAAGGCTTTATTCATGTCAAGCTTTAGGGCAAAGGTTGCCTTCTTAGTTTGGCTTGCAGTGTGAAGGGCTTCATGGACTATAATCACCCCATCAAGAATCGATCTTCCCTAAACCAAGATTCCTTGACAAGGATCAATTATATGGGGCAAGATTCCTTTCATCCTATTAGCTATAGCTTTAGTAAGGATTTTGTAGGCCACATTGCATAGACTGATTGGTCTAAAATTTGCCATCATTTCAGAGGTCGAGCCCTTAGGAATCAATGCAATGAAAGTAGAAATAAACCCTCTAGGGATGTGTTTTGAAGCCTGGAACTCCTTGATCACTGAGATTACATCCTCCCCAACAATATCGTAGAAAACCTGGTAGAAACAAGGAGGGAATCCATCAGGACCTAGGGCCTTATCAAGTTCCATGCTGAAAAAAGCATTTCTGATTTCCTTCTTTGTGAAGGAGTTAGAAGTTTGGCATTAGTGGCCCCATATATGACACTAGGTATGAATTGTAGGAGAGTCTCATTGGCTTCCTCTTGGCATTGGGTTTCATCCCCGAGGAGGGAGCTAAAATAACTAACAACTTCTTCTCTGATCATAATTAAATCCTGAGTTTTGGATCCATCAGCTCTAGTCAGATCTATGATCTTATTATTACTTCTATTTATTAGGGTAGTGATATGATTTTTTTTTGAATTCGAGTCACCATCCTTCAACCATAAAGCCCTGGATTTCTACCTCCAATAGGTTTCCTCACAAGCCAGAATATTATGATATTTTGAAAGCTTAATTTGCTCCTCTATTCTTATTTTTTCATCATAAGTACCATTTTGAATCCTATTGTCAATAGCCTTCATACTTTCTCCCACTTGTTTCTTGTTCTCAAATAGGTTCCCAAAAACATCCTTATTCCAGATTCTCAGGTTTTCTTTCACTAATTTCAACTTTTGGGTTAACTTAAAAGTTGAGCTGCCCTGAATGGGTTGTTGCCACCAGCTTTTGATTCTTTCCTTCAGGTCTAGATGTTTGATCCACATTGACTGAAAGAAAAACGGTTTCTTAAAGGAGTTAGATTGCGGGACCTCCAATAAAATGGGGTTATGATCTGATGCAATTTTGGAAAGAGCTTGCAGAGTGGAGTCTCCAAAAATTGTGACAACTTCTTTTGACAGAAAGAACCTGTCTAACCTTTCCTGAATAAGCTGGCTTCCTATCCTATGGTTGCTCCAAGTAAACTTAGCCCCTATTAGCCTCACATCCATCAACTCATTAGAAAATAAACTCATTAAATTCTTCCATGCTTCTTGTTGGAAACCCAACCCCACCCTTTTTGTCTGAAGGGTATAAGGGAGTATTGAAATCTCTTGCTACCATCCAGGGAATATCATGAAATACTGCATTCAAGTGGCTCAGATATTTCCACAATGAGGTTCTTCCTTGAACTGAATTGGATGCATACACATTTGACACAATCCACGATCTATTCTTGTCAATGTCATGAAAAAATACACTTAACACCCTGTCACCATCCTGAATAATACTGCCTTCCACACTCCTAGAATCCCATAGCACCATGAGTCCTCCTAAAGCTCCTCTTGCCTACTTGAAAACCAAATCTCCTTGACTCCATATTTTTTTGCTACTATTTTCGACTAGGCTTCTCTTCTAAGAGAATAATGGTTGGGTTGTATTGCCTTCTTATTTAACTGACCACCCTATGGGTCAGTGGGCCATTTAGGCCTCTCAAATTCCATGAGAGTACCTTCCTTTAGAATATTTGGGATTTTTTCCCCTCCTCCTTCCTTGGGGAGGTTTGCATAATTTGTTATCATCTTGACCTGGGATAACCTGTTGTATCAGTGTTTTTTGTTTTTTACTTACCACTTCATTGTCAGTCCTCAATCTATTTTATTCAGCATTAGACATCCTTCCCCTCTTTTTTCACTGTCGTAATTAATTGGGGATTTTGTTGTGCTTCTGGTCTATTTTGGGCTAAAATTAGGAGGTACAATCTATTGAAGTATTGGACTAGAAGACTCTTCTAGCCTGCTTGTTCCTACCATTTTAGTCCTTTATTCTAACTCTTTTGTCCTTATCCTATATTCTTCACAATTTTGATGTGAACCTTCCTGAAAGTTTACAAGGCTTTTGGTTATGATATTGGAAGGACCCTATTCCTTTGATCCTATCTCCTCCATCATTTTCCTATATTCCTCAGGGGTGTGATTTAATCCTTCCTGATGGTTTGGGAGTCTTTTAGTTTTGATGTTGGAAGGACCCGATATGGACAGGGATTCTAAAGTTTTTGGTAATTCAACCTGAAGGATTTCGTCCTCACCCATATCCCCTTCTATCACTAGGTCAGCAAGAACTTTAAACTTATTTGAACTCGGTATTCTAGAGCTTACCTAATTTTCTTTCTCGTTGGTGATTTGTTGTTTTCCTTTCTCCTAGGGTTGAGACTGGTTGTCCTGCTCCTGGTAAATATTGTTGTTCTTGGCCAGCTTGAACCCTCCTCTTCTTGCTGGTCCTCTTGTGGATTGGTTCCTAGGGAATGCTTTGTCATTTGTCCTTTTGCCTTTTGTCCTCTGAGCTTCTCTACTAGATGCTAGACTTGGACATTGATTTCACATGTGTCTTTGAGTTTTGCATTCTATGCAAAATGCTGGCTTATTTTCATATTCCATCGACTATTTTCTCAGATAATCTCCATAGCCCAGTTCTATGAAGGTTGGCAGTTCAGAATCTAAGTCTACGTTGACACATCCTTGCATGCGTCATCCTTGTCCTTTCCAGGGTTGAATGGTCAATTGCAACCAACTCCCCAATGGCTCTGACAATCCCTTGCAACCAGTACTCGTTAAAAACCTGAGTGGGAAGGTTTTTTAGGCAGACCCAGATGAGAGATATATTAATATTTTTTTTTTCGACGTCAAAGTCCTCCCCCCATTTTATGAGAAGCAAGTTGTGTTTTCCTAAAAACCATGGCCCACCTATTAGAATGTGATTTGCATCTTCCTTGTTATTGAATCTTAAGATGAAAAAACCCCTAGACAAAGCAACAATCTCCAGGTTCCTAGTTGTTCTCCATTTGGATAGTGCCCAGAAGCATATAGTTTCTATATCCGGCCTTTCACCCAAAAACTTGCCTACTAGTGAAAACTCCTCCAAGGATAAAAATGGACCCATAGCATTTGCATGTGCCATAATCTAGTTCTCAGGTATGAGGGGTGGGAGTGAATGAAAATCACTCTTTTTGCATTTTAGGGTTTCTAAAAAGGATAGACCTCTTCTGGGACTCGTAGTACTCTGTTGGGTCCATTTTTTTGGGTCTTTGTCAGAGGGTTCAGGTCCTTGTACCTTGTCAACTTGCTCATCCAGAGATAGTCAACATGCCTACCTCTAGATCCTCACTTGCCGCTTGCTCGAGGTTCCCAGCCAAAACCTTCAAACCTCCTTTTTTGCCTTCACTATTCCCGTTGCTCCACTGCTCCATCTCTAGAATATCCTCTATTTTTGGTGACAACCTTTAACATCTATATATAAAATTAAAGTCTCACTTGACATAACCTTTGGCAACCCTATCCCAAAGCAACAAATTGTGTACCTTTTTTACCACTTTACATCATTATTTAGTAAAGTAATCATGCATTTTACATATTCCACAACTTGATTTTTGGCAATCTGTATAGTTGGCAACCTCTTCTGCTAACCATTCTTCCATGTTAGTGACAATTTATTCAGGCTAACTTTCAGGTATATCTTCAGCTGGCATAGCAGGACTTGCTTGATCTTCAGGAAGTATCACGGGTCCATATAGCAATTCTTCATTGACATAAATTTTGATAGCAGGATATTCTATAAAATTTACTCGGATGATGTAAATTGAAATTTTATTCATCCAATCACCATTTGGAATATAATGGGACATAAATGTTGTGAAAGATGTTGTTGGTTTGCCAAGCTTACGTAATAACAAAAGATCATCTAAAACATGTTTGAGAATGAGATGTTCCACCATGTTGGCTATGACTATACTCCATTGTGAAGTATTTACAAGGACATTTATTCTACCTGTAGAATTATAAACAAAATCTATAGAAGGAACATCTATATATCCTAATTGAGTAGGGTTAGGAAAATACTGCTTCATATATTTACAAAATTCTTGACATTGTTGCGGTGTTTGTAAGGGTTGAGTCTACCACATGCCAAAAGTTCTTTGAAACATTTTTATTTGAATTTTTGCCATCTCTCTTGTAAGTGCATTTGGAAGGTTATTTTCTTTCCCTGGAATATACTGCACATCGAATTGGTATTGTGTGAGGATGGCCTACCACCAAGCATACCTGCCCCTACAAAGCTGAGCTGAAATATTCTTGCTCATAAACCATTTGAAATTTTTGCTATCTATCCTAATAGTAAATATTTTAGGCAATAACAAAGTTCTAAATTTTTCTACTCCTTTTATTATAGCAAGAATTTCCTTTTCTGTTGGCCAATAATTTAGTTCATGCTTTTTGAATTCTCCTGACCTATACCCTACAATTTTTTCATCATTATTTCTTTTAACAAGAAGAACACATGCCCAAAATTATTTTGAAGCATCAGTTTGTAAAATATAGGGTCCTTCAAAGGCTGGCTCTAAAGGAGGTAAATCTGAACAATAAACCTTTAATTGTTTGACAGCCTCTATTGCATTTTGTGACCATTTAAATGTATCACCTTTTGCAGCTTCTCGAATTGGTTTTGTGATTCTGGAAACTTGTGGAATATATTCATGTACATAATTTATGCAACCTATAAAGTTATGGCCTAGAGATATTTGAATTAGATGAATTTAGTGATATGGATAATGATTCAACTTTTGATGCTTATCCTACTGATTCTGATAATGATGACATGGCTATGTTTATGGTGCAACCATTCCAAGAAGACCCTGATATGCCCCCTCTAGAAGATGTTACTGATGAGGAAATTACAGAAGCATAAATTGCAGTAGCAGAATTAGATCATCAGTTTAACAAAGAAAAATGGGTAAAATATGATACAGAATCAGAATCAGAAAATGAAAATTGTTCAAATTGTTTAGAAACCACTATCTCTTCTGATGAAGATAATGAATTCATAAAAGAAAAAGAATAAAAAAAGAGCACTTCTGATTATGATCCATCCAAAGATAAATTTTCTCTTATGCTACCTAGAAAAAGGGTAATACCATCAAAACCTTCAAAATTTGCTTTTCATAAATACCCAATTGCAAATAGAGCTCAACAACTTTCTATCCAAAAAATGGCTCAGCATGTTGGCATAGTTTTATGTCCTGTTAGAGTTGGTAATAGCAATGGAATGTATTTTAAAAAGATAGTAGCCTTCATTGATTTAGGGGCCAATATAAATTTTGCAGTTGATCATATTATTGATGCTTGGGTAGAATCCAAAAAATATTATAAGGTGCAAACAATGAATGGTATTACTTCATTGAAATATTTTGCTTTTGATATCCCGATTCAATTGGGAAATAAAATTGTTCAAACAAATTTTGTGCAAATGAATACAGGAGGTTATGATATTGGTCTAGGGAGTATGTTTCTTGATCAATATGGACCATATACAATTGCCTCTCATTGTATTGTCCTGAACATAGAAAATGAAAAAATAACAATTCCTCATATTCCAACTATTTTTCATGCTCAAAAAATCAAAGTAGTTTGGCAGAATCCCATGCTGGAATAGATTGTGGCACATGAGGCTCAGATGCAGAAGGCAAAAATCCAATTCCAAGAAGTGATGCAAATATCTCTTACTATCCAACCTTCTATTAAAACAAATTTGGAACAATTAATGAAATCTTGTTGTGTTGAGCATCCTTTAGAAAAATGGTCTTTGGATTCCCTTGAGGCTATTATTCCAACAATACACTCTCATCCAGTGCAAGGGAAGAAAATTGTTTTGAATAAGCAATATGATGAAGAATGTAGAAAACATGTAAAATAATTGCTTGAAAAAGGACTAATTCAGGCCTTAGAATCTAACTATTCCTGCTCTGCATTCATTGTTAGAAAGCATTCAGAACAAAAAAGGGGAAAATCTAGAATGGTAATTAATTATATTCCTCTTAATGCAATCACTACAGATATCAAATGGTCCTTGCCAAACAAAAGAGAGCTAATTGATAGAGTTGGTAGAGGAAAAATATTTTCTAAATTTGATTGCATATCTGGATATCACCAAATTAGAATCAACAAACCAAATATACACAAAATAACTTTTTCAACACCTTTTGGACTATATGAATGGCTAGTCATGCCATTTGGGCTAAAAAATGCTCCATCCCAATTCCAAATGAGGATGGATAAATTTTTTCAAGATCTACATCAGTTTGTAGCAAATTATATAGATGATTTTTTGGTATTTTCAGAAACTATTGTAGAACATAAAAATCATTTGGAAATATTTCAGCAACATGTTATAAAACATGGAATTGGTTTATCTACAGATAAAAAAATTTAGGTTTGCAGAACAAAAATTGAGTTTCTAGGGATAATAATCAGAGATGGTAAAATTGTTATGCAACCACATGTCATGGAGAAAATTCAGGGATTTCCAGATAAATTGACAAGTAAAGAACAAGCACAAAAATTTTTAGGTTGCATAAATTATGTACATGAATATATTCCATAGGTTTCCAGAATCACAAAACCAATTCGAGAAGCTGCAAAAGGTGATACATTTAAATGGTCACAAAATGCAACAGAGGCTGTCAAACAATTAAAGGTTTATTGCTCATATTTACCTCCTTTAGAGCTAGCATTTAAGTGGTCACAAAATGCAACCAGGCTGTCAAGCGAATCTCCTTTAGGATACTTGTCCTCTTTTCCTCAAGCATTCTCCAAGTGTCTCTTTTCAAACATGTATTATGACACTTGTGTCTACAGGTGTCTATTCTCCAAGCACTCCACTATCTTCTATCTTGTATAAATATGAGGACTCCATGCCTCTCTTGTCATGGAGATTTTGTTTGCTATATGACACTCTGGTGGTGAGTATAGAATCCACCCTATCTACGAGTAGACAGTTTTTGTAAATCCTTGAGCATTGTGAGCCTTTGGGTCTAGGACTTTTTGGTTGCCTTAGGCAAAATATTTGCTTACGGTCTGTAGAAACAGTTCCGGGACTTAAGTGCATTGCAGCCTGCCAAGCAAATTTTTAGTCTCTAAAAGAATCATCTCAAATCCTTGACCTCCACCATATTATAAATGTTTTTATCCAATTAAATTTCTATGACAATTATAAATGTTTTTATCCAATTAAATTCCTATGATCATTATAAATGTATTTATCCAATTAAATGCTTATGACTATAGTATGGTATATAACCTTAATGTTTAATATAACATATCATATTTATGTTCAAAAGAATATGCTTTATTTGTTGTGAGTATATAGTGATTTTATGTCTAAAGCAACAATATTAGGAAATTTTTTAATATATAAATAATACTTTGTTTAGGACTAGACAATTTTTCTAGAAGAATTTATGATATTTCATTCATAGTTTCAAATTAAAATTTTATAAAAGCAAAAGGGATTGTTCATCAATTAAAAAATAAAATTTAAAAAATTAGGTGAAAGGTTTAAAGAGCTTTTGTTAAGTAAAATGTGGTACAAATCTCCATAATATAATAATTATAGCAATAATATTATTACAAAAAATATTGTATGTGTTATATTTTTATTATTTTTTATAAGTTTTTCATTCCGGACAATTGATATTAGAGGAAGTATTGTGCTCAATATTTTATATTGTTCTATTGATTTTAAAAATTGTTCTCAAGAGGTATGTCATTTGTGAGTTGTCCTATCTTGAAAAGTTGAACAAGTTATACAATCAATTGTCATCAATGTATAATTTGAAAATGTACCTAACTCTTGAAAAGTTGAACAAATTATCTCCAAAAAATGCACTTTGGCATCTTTACTTCCATGTCTCAAGAAGAATGTTGATGATAAAATTGATCTCCAAATATTAAGCATTCTAGCCATGAGGGACTCCTTTCCAAGAGTTAGGTACCTTTCCCAATAGATAATTAGAGGAGCAAAAGAGCACTTCAACTTTAAAATTATTAATTCTATAGATCCTCAGATATTATAGTAAAGTTGTAAGAGATACTAGATAACATTGAGTTCCTTTTTACAATTTTTCAAGAACAATAGGGAGTCATATGCAAAATTTAAATTAATAGTGGAACTCCCATTTGGAAATCTTAATCGCATTGGTAAGCTTTTTTATTGGGTCTTCTTTAGTAAATGGCCTAGAGCATTAGCAATGAAAACATAAAGAAGAGGGGTTGGGGGCAATCCTGTCTAGTTGATCTTTGTATTTGAAATACATTGGAATGAATTCCATTAATCTAAACATAGGCAAATTCATATCATAAAATAAGCAATATGTGGTTGCAAAATTGTTCTACATCGTTGAACCAATTAAGAATCAAAATAATGAAATCCCATCTAATTATATCATAATAGTTATGAAAATCAATTTTAATAAGAATGACATCTTGACTAGAATTTTGAGCCTAGTGGAAGGCATCCCAAGGCAACATAAGGTTGTACAAAATATATTTCCCTTTGATAAACTCATATTACTCTAAACTAGTAATTTTCTATGCAATAGTTCCAAGGCAAGTGGCCAAATCTTATGCTATGATTTTATAAGAGAATTTAAAAAGGGTAAAGAGGAATCATCTTAAGATGTTTTCCTTATCTAATTTTGTGAAAATCAATTTAATCAGGACTTGGTTTATGAAGGATCCAAGGTAACCCTCGACAAGGGTCCCCCTTATACATCATATGAATATTATTTCTAAGTATGAACCAAAAGTTTTGTTAAAATTCCATAGGTAGGGCATCCATTTAAGAAGTTTTATCCTTTTTCATGCCCTACAAAGTATGCTTAGGATCATCCATAGAAATCATATTATCCAAATTCTTAAATAGGGTAGGAGATAAAAGAGGTAAGATATATTCTTTGACATAATCAATTATTATAGGGAACATTTTTATCAATAGATTATTTAGAAAAAAAAGCTTAAAAGTGTGAGGAAAAAGCATCAATTATATGCTTAGAATTGATAATTACAAACCCACTAGTTTCCTTAATTTTGGATGCTCTCTTTGAATATAATTAAAAAATAATTTGGAACCTTTGTCACCATGCTCCAACCAATTCAACCACAATTGAATATAAGCACCATTTGCCTTGTAAGATTCAAATTTATGCAAATTATTTTTATTTGGATCAAGAGTGATGGCATTAAAGGGAAGAAGATTGTACAAAAGATAATAAATCATTATTGACCATTTTTATATTTTTGCTTGTGAATACAATTAGCAAGCCATAGTCCAACCATAGGCTCAAAGGAACACCATTGATATTTTTATGGAAGATTCCCACTAAGGAATATAACCATTTGGGCTAGAGGGATGAAGATATGAGTTCCAAAAATTTTAAATAATACTCTTTTTGGGAATCAAGGTGAACAATTTTGGGCTTGAAGAGGAGACTCGTAGTGATATTAAGAGGGAAAATGTAGAGAAAATGAAATAGGTAGGTGTTATAACAAGACAATATAAACCATGTTGGACATATTAAAATTAGGGTATAGTATTTAAACCAAGAATTTTCTCATATGCACTCTATCCAAGTGGATAACTTCTCTATCAAAAGTTGATTTCCCATTACACAAAGTGATTTTCTTTGAGTGATTGGAAGTGGACTATTTGAAGAGGGTTAAAAAAATTTAGATATTTTTTGTAGAAAAATAATTGGCAAATTCATCACTATTGAGAGGCTCACTATAGTTCAATAATGATCACTAACATTTTCCATCATGATAAAATCACTTGTTAGAACACAACCATCCAATACCTAAGTGTAATGTGCCTAGCTTGATCATGGGGATATAGATTAAAAAAAAAATGAGTAACTAGTTATTTTGCATAACAATCATTATCACCCATACATTTATGTTCCAAGGACAATAACACAAGGGAAGGATGAGGGGAAAGGATATCACCCCTTTTTATAAAGTCATGATCATTAAAGAAAGCCCTTCTCTAGGATTAAATATGGGATAAACACTTTTCCAATACAATATTTATAATGTCTACTTTTAACAAGAAAAGGTAATTTTATTTTGTTGCAAGACCCTTAAAAATTAGACTTGTATATGGGGAGGATGAGGCCATGTATATTCAAAGACATACACTTAAATTTTGTGGGAATTCATAAGAAAGGAATTACTTGACCCTGTCCTCCAAGATATTAATTTGATTACAAAGATTAGCACCATCAAGGATAGGGGTGTTATGGTCTAGATAAGGTGAAAGGTGATCTAGAGTGGGATAGGAAGTGGAAGAAAGTAATAGAGGAGGTTGAGAAGTAAGAGGATGTAAGAGAGGTGAATGAATAAAGGGGAATAATTGAAAGGAACAAGCTAATTCTTTAGTATATGTTTTATTGCCATACAAAGTAGGGTGCTTAACATGAGTATTAAGACATGGATGCATCCATTTCCCCATAAAGTGCTACCCTTTTGATATTTTTGTACTTGAGAGAGTGTTATCACTAACTAAGTCCAAAGACCACTCCTTGTTAATATCTTCAAAAGCATGTGACTTTGAGGGTTCAAAACTAAGGGTGTCTACAATATACATAGAGAGTGGTTATAAAATATCAAATATATAAATGCAATTTTAAATGCCATTTCTTCCCTTCTTCTTTTTGGAAAGTTACTTAGGGAATTAATGAACAAAAAAAAACAACCTCTTGATAATAAAAAGCAAGTGTTTGAGAGATTAAGGTAATGCAATAGATATATGACAAAAAATTTAGGGCCTATGAGGTTTACATAGGGTAAATGAGGACTTAACAAGGCCATTTTTATATAGAACCTAGGATGGGCATAAAGACCTAAATAGTTTCCCTATCATTTTAACATTAAAGGACCCATCCTACATGAGTGGCAATTGATTATTAAAATGGATGGATTGAAATATCCAAAAAGGAAAATTATACCTAGATTGGATAGTTTAAGCAAGAAGGGCCTTCTTGGTGGAAATCTAACAACCAACTCTTATGGCCCTCAATTTGATCATAGATAATCCAAGTTTTATAATGAAGGGTTGACTAAATATGGAGAGGATTAAAAAAAGTAACAAAGACATGCACCTTCATCATCCCCTAACAACTTCTACCAGCCAACCCTCTCATATTCCTAGATATATTTAATCCATTTAAATAGGTTAGAATCAACATGAACACTATGTAAAAATAAGACAACAACAATTATTTTTGACAAGTATTTTGTAAAACTACCAAACTCAATTGGTAGAGATCCATAAAGTGGTTTAGATCATCCTTCAAATGATAGAGTTGTAGGTTAATGCTCATTTGTTGACATGGTTTTGGGTCCTCTGTGCACAACCCTTTATGTCTTAACATAAGTTGACATGGTGTCATTTTTTTAGAGAGGATATTGAGAGTTATTTGGACTAGGCAGGGAGATGAGATTTTATTAGGGCAATGGTTTGTACCCTTCTTTTGTAATGGTCAAAAAAAATATAGATCTACGTCCACTATCTTTTATGCCTTACAAAAATTCTCAATGGTGGTCTACACCATTGCTTTTAATTATTATTATAGTAGGGAAATATGAGCTTAGACATAAAGTAAGGATAGTATCCTTGTGAGGACTAACAAAATAATGACCCAGATAAATCAACAAACTATGAAATATAGTTCGTAGCAACAAATAGGTTTAAAAATTTACATAAAAAATATTATAAAACAAAGTAGGTAGAGACAAAGCATTTATAGGGGAACATTCCAAATTATATTCCTTGCAATGGGAAGTATTAAAAAAATCATTGTTTGCAGGTGAGGACTGAAAGGGTGGCATTGAATGTATTATTCTCTCCATCCTATAGAGGCAAAATGAAAGGGATCTATATGCATGCTTATCAACATTTGATATAGGTTAATGCTAATAGTAAATTTGATGGGGAGACTTCCAATATGTATTTGGAAATAATAACCAATCAAACTTCACTATGTATGAAGGACAAGTGGCATGCAAGAACATTCACCAACATTCCAAGCATCAAACTATGAAGTTACACTCCTCCAAACTAATTTTGATTTACTCATTCTTAAAGAAAATGGGGTGCAAAGATAACATTTATAAAGAAAAAATTTCTAGTCTAAAAAAAGGTATATATATAAGGATTCACATATAGTATAATTGTTAAAACTTTAGGATTAAGGTACTTTTGTAGGCTATTGACTCAATCAACACTTTGGTTTGAAATTTTTATATTCTAAAATGCATCATAATATTTTATAGGATTCAAATAGGTCATCCAGCTTGAATATTTGAACAATTCACTTATATCAACTTATATGATGAGATGAAATTTATAAAATTAAAAAGTGAAAAATCAACTTATTGTGTTTGATGATCTCAAAGATTTTATAAAAATATGTTGAATGAAAATTTAAAACCTTTATATTATTAATTATATTTAATATATAATAAAAACTAAATAAATAATTTTAATATTATTTTTTGAGTGGTTATGTGACAAGTGGAAAATGGAGGTGATCACAAAGGACCTCTTTGTGATGCTTCCTCTCCTCTATGTCTCTTCAAGGACAAGGAAATTTTGTGAGATTAGAGCTTAGTATTTGATGTATAGTTTGAAGAACACATATGTTTCTCCTAATATACTTCTTTAACTAAGATTAACTCTAATCTAGACCTAATACAACATACAAATGTAATAATCAAGACCTAAAGCTAAAATGGTTTTGCTTTTTGATGAGGAAATAAATAACGATTTCTTTTTAAGAGGCAAGGGTGCAAGAAATATGTAGCAAACAAGTTCTAGATGCAACTATATATGAATTTGATTTAATGTTAAATCTTCAAGATTTAGTTGATCCCCTATATGATTAAGGCTAAATTAATTCCTTCTTTCTCTTTTGCTTATTTATTAATAAATATAAATAGAAACTAATATAATAAAATAGCAAGCAAGATTTAAGTCCTAAATTTTGAAAGGGAAAATTTATGGAGTAGAAAAACTTGTTTCTATTATAGAGGAAGAAGCATGACTAGTCTATAGAAGCATCATCAAGGCTTTTTCCTGTCAATGACACTTTTGTTTTCCTACAAAATAGACAAAAAATAATGGTATTAGAGTAGAGGGGCTTGTCTAAGCTGATAAAGAATGTTGAACTCCCTTCAACAACAATTAGAACCCTATTCAAACAAATAAAAAATGATAAAAATGATAAATGCATGAAATGAATGCTAAGTGGAAAAAGTGTTGATAGGTGGTAATAGAATCACTAGCACTTTTGCTTTGTGTAAACTAAGGAGTGATGTAGGCCCAAAATGGCCACATCCTTAGAAAAAAATTGAAATATTTTCTAAGAAAAAGAAGGATGTTCTAGACCAGTTGAGATCCAGTGTATTTTATAGTGACACAAAACCAGATGTCCTATCCCGTGATTAAAGTGGGTAAAGTTTGCTTTGCTACTTTTGGAATTGTAGATCACGACATATGTTTGATTAAATCTAAAATCTTAGCGGTTCACAACATGTTATAGTCTGTGTGACATTTGACATGGTTCCAGCCCATAGTCAAAGTAGTCAAAGTTGGAGGCACAAGTTTCAAGGCATGGACTACATAACATTATAGATTATGTTCTATGCCATAGATGCGAAACAACTCTAAATAAAGTTGAAGAATAGAAGCAACAGTCTAGCGCAATGTTCCATTCCATGCACCTCGAAGTATATTTTCATGCTAAAGTCTCATGTGCTCTAGCCTGTAGTCAAAGTGGTCAAAGGATATGATAAGATGTTAAAAGGAGAAGGCTACGACATGTTCCATGCCATGGAGCTATCAAAGAATTTCAAGCTTTAATCTTGGCTATTTGTGAGTAGATCAATGGATAGATCATTTTGATGATATCTCAGACACATAAAAGCAGAGCCTTTGCAACATGAACTGGTTGAGCGAGAGAGCTAGTAGACGAAGCTTCAATGAGGCCAAGAACCAAGAAAATGTAGTTGTAGATCAATCAGTTGCAAATCTATAGTAGATAATGTCTACAAGAATAAAATATGGTCTGGATCACAGTTTTGACAACTTGGAGCCAAATCACCATGAAGAACCAACAAGTTACAAGGGCTGAGCTACAAAGAAGCACAAGATTACACAGTTTTTTTTTTTGTTTTAAAATACAAATTAGAGGTTGCCATCGCAACATCTGGCTGATTTGGCATTTCATTTTCCTTGTAATGTTCCATTTCTTTTAGTTTATTTTCAAGTATGTAAAAACTATAAAAGGAGGTTGAACTCTCATTTTGAAGGGTTGACTCTAGAGTGTTTGCTTGCTCTACTGTGTAATACTTATTTGTAAATCAATAGAAGGAACATTACTTGGATGTTTACCTCAGACTGGTGTCTCCTATAATTTTAGAGAGATTCAAGCTATGAATTGCTTTTCTCCTACTACTACTATGGTTAGTTTATTTTGTTGATATTGGATTGCTAGCTTAGAGAAATTGAAATCTTTTCATAATTGAATATGTGCTTGCAAGAAGTTCTAATCTATTAAATCTTGATACTGATCTTATTCTACTAATTTGGATTATTAGTATATTTATATTGAAATAGCTTTCTTGAAGTATATCTTTGTTCTATCTGTAATGATGAAGATCACTTGTTTTGAATGTTGTTAATATCAAGTGTGGGACATTGGAAATTGTTTTGTAAGAGAGGATTTTCTTGTAGATGTTTATGTTAGATTTATCCATCCACTTTTTGATTACTATTTCTTAACCCTAACCCATTTATATACCTATCTCTTAACATTTAACTGAGATTAAATGAGTCAACACCTTATTAGTTGACAAGGAATACCAACCTACTATGGAGGTTGGATTAGAGAAATATTTAATCTATCTGATGTTGCAATTTGAACTATGATTAATGGGTGCATGCCTAATTAGAGAATTGGAAGATAATAGTCACAATATCGAGCTTTTGCTTGATGCAAATTTGGATTTCAATAGTTTTTAGCATGCTCAATGGGACATGTTAACAAGAACACTAGTTAAACCACTCTCTCTAACTTTAATTTTTCCTATAGGAATCAAGATTTGGTGAATTGTCTTGACCTTATTAAGCGGTGATCAGTAAATTCACCTGGTGACTCCCTGAATGCAAGAATCTAGAAAAGCCTTTTGATAGCTAATAGTTTTCATGAATACTAGGTCATCTGTGAAGAATAACCTAGAGTATGTTATCTATTATGAGCTCCCTTTGAGAGGATATACTGTCTCAAGAAATTTGAACCCATATTTCCAGTCAGATGAAACTCCTCCAAAAATTCAAACTGAGGCACCTCCAAGACAACCTCTAGCAAAAGCAGTAACTGGAAATATGGCTAATAATATGGCCAATAATGCCAATGTGGCACCAAATCCTCCCCTGCAAAAATATCCTAGTTGGAATAGAGTTGGTCCCTTGAGGCTTGCTCATATGCATGATATTCCCTGAGTTGTATCTAAAGCCATCCCTACATATGATGGATCAGGCAAAACCACTTATGAGCATTTCCAAGATATTCTAAATTTAGCAGTAATTCTTAACATAAAAAATGAATATGTTATTGTCAAAATCATGGCCCTGTCCTTCAGAGGGAAAATCTTACATTGCTTTAGGACCTTGGAGGACAATAAAATTACTTCATGGGCTGAGTTAGTAGGACATTTTGTAGAGGAATTCAATGAGTCTGCAAAAATATAAGCAAGAATCAGTTTTAGACTTTAATATGAGATTTAGAAGAACCTGGAAAATAATTCCACCTAAAGCAAAGCTAGCTACAACCCTTGCTTTTATGTAGTATATCAGAGCCCTTGGATCATAATTGGGTTTACAAACTCAATAGGCAGGAATATATACCTTTCTCAAATTTTATAATGTAGTCGTCTAGGCTAAGAATATTCTTATCAATATAGTGAGGTTACGCCCAAAGACTGTGATGCCTTACTACTTTGAAATTCATAATATCCAAGGTTAGGCAAATGTGTCCTCTTACATGGACCCTCCTCCTATTTCATCACCAGATTCCAAGATGAATCCAATTACCCTCTCTAAATCATCATCTGCTTCAATTTATTTCCCTCCTCTTTCATATCAAATACCTCAAAAATATTGTATGCTTCTTGATATTCAAAATAATTTAAAAAACTCTCAGTAACAAGATGAATTCAATGGAGAAGAGAGAGATAGAGATATCACAAAAAATAATATTTCCCTATGTCAATAGAGATTAGAAGTCTGGTACCAACAATAGTGTTGGAAACAGAGTTAATGCAATTCAAGAAGATCTAAAATATTCCTCTAAAAATAGCCTTGTGAATGTATGGTGCCTTGTGTGTAATGATCCCCATGACTCAGAGTCATGTTATGTATCATCATCATGTGCAACAAGCCATGGAAAAGGCAAAGAGAAATCAGAAAGGTAGAGTCAATATGCTCTGGCAACCAAACCAAATCATGGTTGGGCAAGATGCTAATGAAGAGGGACCTATTGCTATCATGAAAAGATCTGGAAAGAAGACATTAGAGGCTGATCCATAGAATATGGGGTAGTTTCAAGTCCATTCTTGAAAGAAGAAAGATCCTCCTCTCCAAAATAATGACCACTTTCGTATCCCTCAAGCCACTGAAAAGAGATACATGGTACCTAAATGCCAAGTAAAGGAGATTAGTTTCCCTAGGCAGTTCGAAAAAGAAAATGATAAAGAAAGGATGAGATCTAAAAGTGAAGCACAAGAAAAGCTTCAATTTCCATCCATAACTAAGAGGTAAAGGATTGAAGCCACACAAAAATACAAGAGGAAGTATGGTGATCTAGAGAGAAAAAATGAGAATTTCACTTCTACGAAATCAGAATACAACATTGTAGAAGAGATGAAAAAGATTCCCTAATAGGCTAGCCTCTATAAAACCCTCTTTATTCCTGGTCAAATAGATTTTCTGAAAGCTTATTTGAGTAATAATCCTCAAGAAAAATAGGCTACTACCATCCTCAGTGTATCTTCTGGAAAAGATAATATGTCTCCTGGTGCTTTAAAGAATAAACCTCCCATTATACATTTATTTGCGAATGGTGGGTTGGATAATTTGCAATTGTATGATTGATTTAAGAGCCTCCACCATGGCTATGCCCAAGGTGGTTTGTGAAGAGATGGGTATGGAGTATACCAAATCTTGTCCTAGATTTTTCCAGTTGGATGGAACACTAGTAAAGACAGTTGGAGTAATAAAATATGTACTAATGAGATTTTATAGAGCTCCATAGGTGACCATAATGCAAGAGATTATGGTGGTAGACATAGAGCCCTATTTTGGTCTATGCCTTGCCAGAGAATTCACTACCAAATTGGGAAGATGTGTGTACTTGGATTACTCTAGTATGGTGATTCCCTTCAAAGGAAAGAGAATAAGGATCACACATGAGAATCCTGTGTTATATCACATTGAGAATATTGAAGAAGACATTTGTAACCTCACACCTCTATATTATTTTGAAATAGTAGAAAGTTTTGAATAACTAGAGGTTGAATATGAGTTGCCATTTAGAGGAATATTATAGCTACTTTGGAACAAGAATGGGCACATACAACATCTCCTTAGAAGCAGATAAAAATGTCCCTGCTATATCCAATCAGTCCCTAAGAGAAATAGAGATTTGGACCATGCACTTTGATGGTGCAAGATGCAAAAATGGGACTGGTGCTAGTGTATTTTTGCAGTCTCGATTAAAATGCGTAAAGAGTTTTACATACAGAATGACATGGTCATGTACCAAAAATGTTGCAAAGTATGAAGTTTTATACTTAGGGATGATGTAAGATAAGAGCATGGGTATCAAGATATTAAATATATGGTGACTCTAAGCTAATAGTAAATCAAGCAAGAGAGAGCTAATAGTAAGCACCATTACTTGAAGGTATACAAAAACAAGGTGTGGGATTTTATGGAATCCTTTGATGCCCTCAACATCCATTTTGTTCCTAGAAGAAAAAACATGTTGGTCGACTCTTTGGCAGTTAGGGGATATAATTTTAACCCTCTATAGATATAGGAGTTGCTCAAGAAAAAAATATCAAAATGGTTTTCGGGCCTGCAGTCCTAGATAGACAGATATTTTGATAGGTATTTGAAAGTGATGAACAGATCATTGACTTCCTGGTATGAGAGGTTTATTTATCAACCATTCAAGAGGAAGAGCTATATGAAGTTGACCAACATGATGTTATCCAACTAAAAAATAATCATATACCAAGAGGGTTGGTCACACTTGAAAGCCTCTTTGATAATGAAGATAGGAGAAAATTCAAAGCTATGAACATCAATAAAAAAATCTATAAGGAGATTGATATTGAGAAGGAAAAGAAGCTCAAATTTGGTATCCACTATTCTCCAGAAGAGGTAGAGCAGATTAAAGCCCTGTGCCTAAAATACCAAGACATTGTGGCCTAGTCATACGAAGATCTTAAGGTGTATGACAAAAGGGTGATCCAACATACAATTGAGCTAGAACCTAATGCAAAGCCTTCCAGATAAAATCAAAGGCCTATGAATCCCAGGATTGAATCCATAATGAGATAAAAACTACTCAAAATGCTTAAGGATAAAATTATATATCCAATTAAGCACTTCACATGGGTAGCTAACTTGGTTCATATGAGGAAGAATAATGGAGACATCCACCTATGTGTAGATTTCAAGAATCTCAACAAAGCATCATTGAAGGATCACTACCCTCTATCTTAGATTGATCAAATTCTAAAGATTGTCATAGGGAAAGAGAGGTTCTCATTGCTAGACAGCTTCTCCGGTTATAACTAGATCTGGGTGAAAGATGAGGATCAATTCAAGACAACATTTACTACCAAATGGGGTACTTTTGCATATCAGAGGATGCCTTTTGGTCTGTCCAATGCAAGAGCCACATTCTAGAGAGCTATGGATTATGCCTTTGTAGAGCTTATTAACAAAGTCATTTTGATCTACTTGGATGACATGACTGTATTCTCTCATAAGAAACAAGATCACCTAATGCACTTGGAGCAAGTATTTGAGAAATACAAAAAATTTGGTATCTCTTAACCCAAAGAAGTCATTCTTTGCAGTTTATGAGGGGAAAATTTTGGGTCATGTGGTCTCTAAATAAGGGATATCTATTGACCCAGATAGAGTTAAATCAATTCTTGCCCTTCCCTTGCTCATGAACAAGAAAGCTTTACAATCCTTCTTTGGGCAGATTAATTTTATCAAGAAGTTCATATCATATTTTTCTCAAAAAGTGAAATCTATCTTAGAGCTGCTAATTAAAAATGTAGATTTCAAGTGGATTGAAGTAAGAAAATAGGCTTTTAATATAATTAAATAATCCATTGCCACTATTCCAATTCTTGTGAATCTTGATTTTAGCAAGAATTTCATTTTGTATGCTTATGGAGCTGAAGAGAGCTATGCATATGTGCTTACTCAAAAGAATGTGTTATATGTGTCTCATCCTTCATAGAGGAAGTACTGTACGATAGGCCCCTACTACGGTGGTCCAGCTGGGGGTCCAAGGGTAGCGCCCTGATAAAATTTTTGGGCCCCATTTTTTCAAAGATATTCTCAGAGATATTTTCGGAAGCATTGGAGGGATTCTCGTGATTTGTGGGTATGGGTGGTTTAGCCCATGGTATTGTGCCCATGGTATTCTAATACCACATTGTGGTTTAGGGTTGTAAGAGTTTCCTTTATATTGATTTTAATGTCCCATTACGAGAAAGGTGAATAATAATAGAAAAGGAGGTGTGGCTCTTGTTTGCTAGACATAGCCCAGTGAAGGTGAACTAGGATAAATATCTTGTGTTCTATGTGCATGTATTTTGTGAGTTGTTATTTTCTTCTGAGTTATTTATTTTTGCATTATTATGGAATAATTTTGGGTAAGACTCTTCATATGGTATCAAAGCTAGATTGTTAGCCATAGAGGGACTCCTTTATTGCTAGGTTTTCAATTAATTGAAGAGGATCTAGGATTTTTAGGAGTTATAGAAAACCTATTTTGGAGTGGGAGTTTTACGCAAAAGGAGCTTGAAGTAAAATGACGTCAAATAATTCAACGATAGATATAGAGAAATTTGATGGAAAATTTTTTTGGCTATGGAAATTAAAGATGGAGGATCTACTCATGGATAGAGATTAGTGGTATGTTATTTCTAAATAAAAACCTGCTAGTACATCCGATGAAGATTGGGAAAATTTGAATCATAAAGTGAGGAGTCTAATTCGACTGTGCCTTGAAGATTTAGTCTTAATCAATGTTTTTAGAGAATCTACTACAAATGATATCTAGGAGAAGTTAGGGGCTCTATATCAATCTAAGTCCTTGGTGAACACATTATTCCTTTGAAAGAAATTGTATAATCTGAGGATGAATTAAGAGGATTCAGTAGCAGGTCATCTAAATACATTTAATATAATGGTAAGTTAACTTACATGTATTAAAATTAAGTTGAGTGAGGAAGATAAATGTATTACTTTGCTATGCTCTTTACCAGATTCATGGGATAACCTTGTTGTAGCAATTGGTAGTACAAATTCATCCACATTGAAGTTTGAATATGTTGTGGCCTCTATATTATATGAGTATATGAGGAGAAAATCCATGGAGGGCATGTCAATGGATGCCCTAGTAGTGAGAGGGTGTGCCAAGGAAAAATATAAAATGAGATCTGGTGATAGATCTAAGTCTAGAGGTAGATCCAAGTCCCAAGGAAGGGTTGAGAGAAAATATTGGAAATTTGGTAAGCTTGGACACATGAAGAAGGATTGTAGATCAAATAATGTTGATTTTGGAAAGAGATATGAAAAATCCACTTCCACGAAGATGAATAAATCCACTAATTAAGGAGGGGATGTATATTTGGCATCTTGCTCCACACGTTCAGATAGTAAATATTGGTTGATCGATACTGGTGTCTCTTTTCATATGACTCCTCATAGGGGGTGGTTCAGTGAATATGAAAGATATGATGGAGAGGAGGTACTTTTGGGAGATGATTCACCACTTAGAATCATTGGTCGTGGAAGAGTGAAAATACTATTGCAGGATGGTAGGGTTAAAACCCTCCTAGGTGTGATGCATATTCTTGGCCTTGCTAGAAATTTAATTTTTGTAAGCAAAATGGTTGATGTAGTAGTGAACATCAGTTTTAGTAAGGATTCATGCAAAATGGTTTATGGATCTATGGTGTTAGCAAGAGGAGTTTGGATTGGAACCTTGTATAAGCTATTGGGAAGCACTATAATAAATGAGTGCAATAGCTCGACTATTTTTGAGGCTGAATCAGATAAAAGATAAATGCTCTAACATCAAAGAATGGGACATATTGGAGAAAAGAGATTGCATACCCTGTACATGAAAGGTATGGTTCAAGGTATCCCTAGTTGCTCAATGGTTTTCAATTTCTATGAAAATTATATTTATGACAAGAAAAATCGTGTGAGTTTCCCATCTGGTGCTGCAAAATCAAAAGGGATATTAGATCTGATTCATAGTGATATATTTGGTCTTTTTCATATTCCATCCCTTGGATAATCATGATACTATGCTTCTTTCATTGATGAATTTTCAAGATATGCATGGATTTATTTTCTTAAAAGTAAAGTTGAAGTGTTTGATAAGATTAGAGAATTTAAAGCACTTGTTAAAAATCAAACTGGTAAAAAGATTAAGGTGTTGAGGTCTTATAATGGAGGAGAGTATTGTTCAAAAAAAATTGAGGATTTTTGTAGCAATGTGGTATTGCAAGACATAAGACTACTCCATATACACCTCAACAAAATGAAGTTGATGAGAGGTTGAACAGATCATTGATGGAAAAGACTAGAAGTATGCTGAGTGGTGCTGGTCTAGCACAGGAATTCTAGGTAGAGGTAGTGAATGTGGTATGTTACTTGCAGAATCGATTTCCTACATCAAAATTTCTATATAAAACTCCATTTGAATCATGGTTTGGTAAGAAACCCTCTCTTTCACATCTTAGAGTTTTTGGCTGTGATGCATACATGCATATTCCAAAGGAGAAAATAAGTAAGCTTGATAATAAGGTTGTTAAATGTATCTTTATTGGTTATAAATATGGTGTTAAAGGATATAAAATTTGGAATCCAAAATATAAAAGTATAGTTTACAGTAGAGATGTGGTGTTTAGAGAAATGAAAAGTGACCACAGGAAGGAAGTAACAGAAGAAGAACCTAAAAAGGTACAATTTGATCTAATGGAATAAGAATCCTAATCATCAGAAGAGGATGAACCAGAGGTTCATACACCTGTGGTAAGGAGATCAACACAAGAAAGAATGCAATTTGAAAGGTATAGTCCATTTGCTTTTCCTTCTTCCTTTATTTTGTTTGTTACTGATGAAGATCCTAGACTAGTTAGAGAAGTTGTTAATTCTGAAGAGGCAAATATTTGGGAAGAGGCCATGAATGAGGAAATGATGGCCCTAAAAAAGAAAAAGACATGGGATCTAGTAAAATTACTTGGTGGAAGACAAGAAATAGGTTGCAAATGGATTTTCAAGAAGAAGCAGAATGTTGAAGGTAAAGTGGAGAAATATAAAGCTCGCCTGGTTACTAAAGGCTATTCTCAGGTAGAAGGAATTTATTATGGTGAAGTATTTTCTCATGTTGCAAAGCTAACCTCAATAACATTTCTTTTATCTGTGGTTGCTACATTTGATCTTGAAATAGAAAAAATGGATGTAAAAACTGCATTCCTTCATGGATATTTGGAGGAAGAAATCTATATGAGATAGCCTGAAGGATTCATTGCTGAAGGAAAGGAGGATGTTGTAGGTAAGTTAAAGAAATATCTGTACAGACTGAAATAGTCACCTAGAATGTGGTATCAGAAATTTGATACTTATATTTTAGGACTTGATTTGTTCGTAGTAATGTTGATCATTGTGTATAATCAAAGAAAATTGGTAATGAACTTGTCATTATAGTTTTATATGTTGATGATATGTTACTAATTGGAAATAGTAAGGAAATGATCAGGGAAGTGAAGTCTTAGTTAGCATCACAATTTGACATGAAAGATCTTGGTCCTGTAAATTTTATTTTGGGTATGCAAATAAATAGATATCATTCAAACAGAAAGTTGTGGATGAATCAGAAAAGGTATGTTGAGACAATATTAAAGAGATTCAGTACGTAGGATTGCAAACCAGTGAAGGTACCTATTCTATTGGGTGAAAATTTTTCTGCTAAATAATATTTAAAAATAGTGAGAGTTTAATGTCCTTTTTCTGCAATATCTGAAGAAGAGGTAGAATAAATGTCCCTTGTTCCTTATGCAAATGCTATAGGGAGTTTATGTATGCCATGGTGTGTACTAGACCAGATATTGCCCATATAGTGGGAGTTTTGAGCAGATATATGTCTAAGCCTGGTAAGGAGCATTGGACTGCTATAAAAAGGATTTTTAGATATTTGTGTGGTACATCTAATTTTTTAATCTATTATGAAGGTACAGGAAACAAAAACAAATCCTTGGATATAAAAGGTTTTGTTGATGTATATTGGGCTGGAAGGGCTATTAGTTGGATGAGCAAAAAGTAAATTTTTGTTGCTCTTTCAACCACTGAAGCTAAGTACATGACAGCCACTGATGCAAGTAAGGAAGCAATATGGCTACAAAGACTATGTGCTGAAACTAGGTTCTTTCAAGGAGCTGTGAAAATAAATTGTAATAGCCAAAGTGCTATATTTTTGGTAAAGAACCCTGCTTACAATTCAATAACAAAGCAAATTGATACAAAGTACCACTTTAGTAGAGACATTATTGAATAGAAGAAATTGGATACCGAGGAAAATATTGCAGATGCTTTAACCAAGGTAGTTAGCACAGAAAAGTTCATGTTTTGTACAGTTGAAATGGGTATGGCAAGACTAGATGTTGGAACTAACATTGATTACAACCTTTATGCAAAGTATTCAACAAGTGGGAGAGTGTTGTATGTGTCTCATCCTTTGTAGAGGAAGTATTGTACAACAGACCCCTGCTTCGATGGTCCCGCTGGGGATCTGGAGGCAGCGCCCCCAACAAAATTTTTGGGCCCTCTTTTTTTGAATATATTCTCAGAGCTATTTTTGGAGGCATTAGAGGGATTCCCATGATTGGTGGGTATGGGTGGTTTATCCCATGGTATTATAATACCATGTTGTGGTTTAGGATTGTAAGAGTTTCCTTTATATTGATTGTAATGCCCCATTATGGGAAAGGTGAATAATAATAGAAAAGGAGGTGTGGTTCTTGTTTGATGGACATAGCACATATTGGGTGAACCAAGATAAATATCTTGTGTTCTATGTGCTTGTATTTTGTGAGTTGTTATTTTCTTCTGAGTTATTTATTTTTGCATTATTATTTTGGAATAATTCTGGGTATGACTCTTCAAAATGATGATGGGGAAGAACGCCCCATATTTTTTTGGAGCCAAACTCTCCATGAGTACCAGATAAAATACAAATTCATCGAAATACAAGTATTTGCAGTGACGAAGTCATTAAAAAAATTCAAGCAATACTTGGATCAAAGCAAAATCCTAGTGTATGTAGTTCACCCAGATGTAAGAAGTTTTATTTTACAAGGTGAGTTGGGAGATAAAAGAGTACATTGGATTACCAATATCCAAGAATATGATAGGGAAATCCATCCTACCAAATGGGTCAGAGGCAAAGCATTATTCTAAGGATTGACATAAAATATTGCTATAGAAAAAAAATTAGCTTGTCAACCAATAATAGAAGACCAGACCGAAGATCCCCAATCAGGAGATTCAAACTAGGTTGATTAGATGACCAGATATTTCTAAACAAGGATTTTTCCTTAGGATATTAACCCATCACAAAGGATGAGATATAGACTTCAAGCCTTAAATTATGTCTTACCACCATAAGGACTATATAGGATAAATCTGGATGGAGTCCTCCTAAGATGCTTGAAGGATGACCAAAAGCAAAAAGTCATTATAATTCCATGGGGAATTATATGGAGGACATTTTTCAAGAAGGGTCACAACTTTAAAAATCATTAGGGTAAGCTATTATTGGCATACTATTTCTGCTGAAACCTTCAAAGTAACAAGATACTATGATGACTGTCAGAGGTATGTGGGAAGAACCAAAAATGCATCATTCCCCCTCAAGCCTATCCAGGTAGAAGAACCATTTCAATAATGGGGGTTGAATTTTATTGAGGCAATTAACCCAAATTCCTCAATAGGACATAAATACATTTTGACTACCATATATTACCTTACCAAATGGGTAGAAGCCATTCTCACAAATAAATCAAATCAAGAAGTGGTAATTGACTTCATGGAGAGCTTGATTGCAAGATTTGGTATTCCCAAATCTATAGTAAGTGTTAATGGTATAGCCTTCATAGGAGCTAAATATATTGAACTTGCTGGCAAGTATGGTATCACCATAAAGAATTCCTCCAATTACTATCCTTAAGGGAATGGATTAGCAAAATCAACCAACAAGAATCTACTGAGAATTTTGAAGAGATCATTAGAGGATAACAAAAGGAGTTGGCACCTATTATTAGAGCAAGCTCTATGGGTAGACAGGATAACCATCAAGAAATCTATCAAAACCTCTTCCTATGCTTTGGTGTATGGCAAAGAAGCAGTCCTACCTATCCACTTGGAAATACTGACTCTCAAGTTGGTAGAATCAAAAGAAGAATATGATCAGGGTCCAGTTGAAACTAGATTAACACATCTACTCCAGTTAGAAGAGAATACAACTCAAGCATATGAGGATTTATAGAAGCACTCATATGATATTAAGGGATGGTTTGATAACAAAGCCAAATTTAGAAAATTCAAAGTAGGTGACTATGTTTTGAAGTGGAATGTGGAGAGAGCTAAGCTAGGACATCATCAAAAGTTTGAATATTTTTGGGATGGCCCTTTCAAAGTAACTAAGGCTAAAGAAAGCAACTCTTTCCAGTTTGAATATTTAGAGGGAAATATTCAGCCAATCCCATTTAATGGATTCTATCTCAAACTCTGCTTTGATTAAGAATAAATATTTTCTTGTAACATATGTATATGTTTGTATTATACTTTTGTTTTCTGTTCTAAAAAGTTTTGTATAGAGATAAAAAAATAAAAGAAAGAAAAAAGCTACAAAGCAGTTTATGGTTCACATTAAGCGGTTGACGAAGGCAAGATTGTAAAAAAAAGATCTAAGGGTGGCAACACATCACAACATATGCTCCACATTACGCTCAATATGCTAAAAGTGGTCGCGGGCAACAATCTATGCTCCACGCCACTATTAAAATGCAAAGGGATAGAAAAGCACCACAATTGAAAATATGTTCTAGGTTGCAACCAATCAACGAACAACATGATATATCCTGCCACCAAGTCACCCATATTTTGATTTGAGAAGTGTACAACTGGTAGTTTTCCAATGCCCGTATTAATGGCAAAAGGCATGAATGTATGAGGATTTAAAGCTCAAATATCAGTTTCCATCCATTTTACAAGTAGCATTCATCTACCAGGGAGAGCATAACAAAGCAGTATGGCACAATTTACAATAACATAAGAAAGTGAACACCTAGTAAATTTTCATGTAAAATGGCCTCCAAAAGGGCTCAGGAAGAGGTACAACCATCGATTTATGAATTGGAATTCTATATTGATAAAGTGGAGGCAGTGGCCGACACCATACTGACCTTTTCAGGGAGAACTAATCTCAAAAAAGATATCAACAACAAATTTTTAAAGAGCAAACCTATGACAGTTCAACATAATTGCATTGTCCACTACTTTTTGTGTTTTTACATATGTGATTTAGTGCTCCCTTGTCCCAAATTAGTTTATGCAATTGTCAAGTTTTATGACCCTAGGGTGAAAGTAGTAAAAATAGCTAATGGTAAAATCCTATTTAGTATCACAACCAAGGCCTACCATGATTTGTTTTCTTTAGGTTTAGAACCATCTATGAGACCTAAAGCTTTTGACACAGTAGAACAGGTTGGATATTATTCCTTGCAAGAATGTGCTCATGAAGGAGAGCCTTTTAGGAAGTGGATTTATAGCCAATTTTAAACTATCAAGTCAAAAAGAACATTGCCTACAACCCCAGTTCCCATTAAAAATTTACTTACCCTGAGCTTTTTTCCATGTTGGCCTACTTAGAGTGTTTATATTCTAATTGGTATGTGAGATATTGGAAGATAGCCACTATGTATTGCATTTCGAATGAGAATATGTACAGGCCCAAACCAGAAGAAGAGGGCATCAAGACAATTTATTTTGACTAGCCTGCCTTTCTCTCCAATGAATGCATGAGCAACTAGTTAGGATGAAGAAATATTCAGAGAACCCTTCCTTTCAGTACTATTCAAATTTGGTATGGATGTTTTATGTTGTCATAAGGCACATGATGCCCTGGATTCCAATAAAGGACAATAATGATAAAGGAGACCCTATCCCTATTTATTATTGGACCAGTCATCTAAGGAGCACATAATCCTACTTCAGGTTCAACATTGAATTTTTAGGGCCGACCTTGAAAATCATGTATGGGTCATTCCCTAGGTTACCATATTTGGCTAGAGAATTGTTACGAGTAAAAGACGTTGAAGAAAGGGACTAGTATATTCTTACAGAAGGTATTGTCATCAGGCTCTATGGTTTTACTAGTAAACCTTTTCTACTACCTCATTTTGTAACTAGTAGGCTATTGGCCCTGGAGTACTTAAGGTAAGCAAAATTTATCAATGTAAACTTTAGCTCTCGTAAAAGGAGGAAAATTTTGTTGACTTACTCTGTTAATGTAGATGATATAACGGTAACTAGAAAGGTTCAAGGTGTATTAATTAGCCAATATTTGGAGAGATTAGGTTTGTTATACATCCCACAAAGATGGAGATATGACCCTGACAACAAGTTCTCAAAGAGGAATATTGCCCTAAACAAAGAAAAATCTCTCAAGTTCAAAAAGACCTCAAGGATTCATTTTGAAGAGGATATGGATGATAAATAAAATACTCCTCTGGAGTGGAATGTCACTAAAATGGAACAACTACCCCCATGGAGAGACTTTTATGAACAAATAGTTGATTTTGATCCCATAAAGAATAAAGACCACTATTTGAAAGAGTCTAAAATTAAATAAGTTGAGAGGAAAAAGGGATGGAACAAAGGTAAAATTTTAGATTGGTGTAAGATGCAAGTGGAAACAAGTACAAACAAGGCTAGAGTGGACCAAAAATCTGATAATGATTTTTTAGAGCTATATGAAAAAATATTAAGACCTGTAAGGCCAAAGATGCCAAGAATTTGGTATTTAGCTACATGAGGGCTAAAAAAAAATAAAAGGAGAAAGTTCAAGCAACATCGGACTCTCTTTCCCCACCTTCCCAAGAAGAAATTCAATAAGTAGAGACCAATGCTCCACTAACAGCTAAAGAAGCCCCAAAAGCATTTGAACCTTTGTAGGAGAAACTAAAGAAGTATTTTGTAGGGGCCCATATTATGAGCAATAAATTATTTTAGTGATAAGGTAGTGTTGTGGTTCATCCACAACACACCCCAGAAGTGGGGACCCACCTTTGTTTTTGTAGGTTTTAGGGAAAGATCTCAAAGACTCGGATGCTAAAAATGAAGAAAAGAAGAAAAATGCCTAAGTGTTGAAAGGGTCGCGATATCGCAACATGTCGTGAAATCACGACCTGTCTCTCCATCGCTGCAAAAAAAAAAAAAAAATTGAAATCTGTCACGAAATCGTGACGTGTCGGCAGCAGGACAGAAAAATCTGTCGCGAAATCACAACGTGTCGGTAGCAAGACAGAAAAGATGTCGCAAAATCGCGACGTGTCGGCAGCAGGCCAGAAAATCTATCGTGAAATCGCGACGTGTCGGCAGCAGGACAGAAAGGATGTCGCGAAATCGCGACGTGTCGACGGCAAAGAAAAAAAGGATGTCGCGAAATCGTGACGCATTTTTTGGAAGCGTACGGAAAGTTGAAAGGGTCGCGAAATCGCGACCTGTCTCTCCATCGCTACGAGTTGCCGAGAGGAAGCACAAGGTTGAAGGTGGTAGCGAATCGCTACCACTTCGTGAAGCGGAGGCCCGAAGGAAAAGTGGTAGCGAATCGCTACCACTTCGTGAAGCGGAGGCCCGAAGGAAAAGTGGTAGCGAATCGCTACCACTTCGTGAAGCGGAGGCCCGAAGGAAAAGTGGTAGCGAATCGCTACCACTTCGCAAGGACAAAGGCTCGGAGCCAAAGTGGTAGCGATATCGCTACCACTTCATCGAAGGAAAAGTGGTAGCGAATCGCTACCACTTCGTGAAGCGGAGGCCCGAAGGAAAAGTGGTAGCAAATCACTACCACTTCACAAAGACAAAGGCTCGAAACCAAAGTGGTAGCGATATCGCTACCACTTCATCGAAGGAATGCTCGGAACCAAAGTGGTAGCGATATCGCTACCACTTTTTGAAAGGAAGGCTCGAAACCAAAGTGGTAGCGATATCGCTACCACTTTTTTGAAAAGAAGGCAAAGCAAAGTCGGTAGCGATATCGCTACAACGAGCTACGGCGGGCGTACGGACCAAGAACACGTCGTGATATCGTGACATGTCGCGATTTCGTGACATGTCGCGTTATCGCGGCTAGGAAACAGAAGAGGCCAAATGCAAATTCTGCCGGGATTTCCACGGGAAAGCGTTACAAAAGGTGCAGGAGACGTAGGACAGGTGGCAAAAATGACAGAACCAGAGTAACATTTCATAACAACAGTTACTGACCGTAGAGATCGAGCGTTACGATTGCATGCAAGGGTTAGAATACCAAAAGGCGAGAATTGAAGCGAAGGGTCCGGGAGTCGAAACGAAGCGTCATGGAGCAGCCGAGAACGCGCGACAGAAAGGTTAAATAGCAGAAGTGCAGATGGATACAGGGGCTGGAGATTGTAATAAAAAAGCATTACTTATTGAAATAAAAGGATTTTTCTTTGGTAACACGACTTTTGTGTGTAAAATCAAAAGGAGATCGAAGCCAAAACTATTGTTTTACTGTCAATCTTTTCGTTGCATCATTTTGTCTTGTATCTATTTCATTTACGCCATGGGATGGGTTACGATAGGTGAATGGTAGAATGATGCAGTTATATTCTTTCCTTAGAGTCTTGCATCTGATCTGATTAGATTGTGTGTTAGTACAGATCTGATCGGTTGGGTTGTTTTGGGGATTTCATCTCTTAACTTGGGATTTTGCAGGGAGGAGATCGTGAACCATTTTAATATCCTTCATTATTTTCCAGGTGATTCAAAATAACAGTTTCTGTTTTATTCCTTGATATGCTTAATTTCATGTCAGAGACTAACACTGAAATAACGAAACTATTGAATATAGATAAAACGAACAAGTTAACCTTAGAATAAATTGTGAATATTAGAACATCAAAAGGATTTTTGTTTATTTTGTTTTGATTAATCAAACAAGTCAAGATTACAAAGTTCATTAAGAATCAACAAAGGCCCCTTGTTAACAGCTATCTGCGAGGATTTTGAGTTATTCTGGGATATATCAGTTGCATGTATTAAATTGAATTCATTTTTTTATATATGTAAAATTTGTTTCACAAAGAAACTTGGAGAAATAATAAAAGGAAGGAAAATAAAATAAATTATTTCTTTGCAAGAAAGAGTCTTTTGTTCGAGACTCTAAGTTGCATGTTATTATTTGTAACATGACAAATTAACGCTCAACATTTTGGCGCTAGAAGGAGGGCCTTTTGTATTGCTTTGCAATTTTGATTTGTTCTAACGATTAACGTGGGTAGTTTTGTTTCCACCTATTGTGCTTGCAGGTATAACATTTAGACATTTTATCTGGCAACAGAGTTGAGAAATCTTTTAGAGTCCTAGAGTTTCCAAGCTGGCCCAACTTTGAGTACATAGCTAATAGGTCTAAGACCACAGGGGAAACTATCTTCCAAAGTCTTTCTCCCACTGCTAGGATGCCGAAAAACAAAACATTAGAAGTTGAAATACCACCCAGTATACTTGAGTTAGGGATTTCTTTGGACTCAAGTGCCTTTAGTGGGCCTGAACCCTTAAGTTCAAGTGGGATAGTAACACCAGTTGTATCTGTCTCCACAGTTCCAGGAGTTCCAATTGTTCCCACAGGGTTGACACCTTTGAATAACATGGCCCAACAACAACAACAACAACGACCACCTGCCCTTTGGTATGGTGCTCAGAGTTCCCCTTTAGATATTCTCGGGGTAGTCCATGACTTGCCTAGAAACATTGAAAGGGGATTACCCAAATTCATTCATGATGGTCCAACAACATCAGAAGATCATGTCCAAATCTATAAAGATTACATGTTTAGGCAGGGGGTTACTCACGAGGATGTTGCCTGTCGAGTTTTCCTTGCTAGTCTGGATCACATTGCTAACGAATGGTATCAAAATTTGCCAGCAGGGTCCATAACTTCATGGGCCCAACTAGAAACTGCATTCATAGGTCAATTCAGACAGTTAGTAGATCCCTCCATGACATACAATTTCTTCGTATCTTGCAAAAGACAAACCAATGAACCTATTCGAGCGTTCAATCAGAGATTTCAAAAGCTATATACGAATGTGACTCGTCACTTTGCGGTAGACCTTGCAATTGCCTTGCAGCTATACTTCGGAGCCTTAGATCCTTTAACATCTTTGTTGACTAGAAGGAACCCTCAGGTTACAACCCTTCCTTTGGCTTATGTAGAAACAATTAATCTAGTACAGCAGATGAACTTGCCAGGCGCAGGATTGTCTCAATTGACTGGGATGGGACAATATGGCCCATACAACCAATTTGCCATGATGAACCAGGTAGTAGCACCACAGGCTCCGATGTTGAACAACTTCCAAACACCCACCCAAGTTACGCCATTGTCAGGTTATCCGAATGTTGTTGTTCAAGCGCAGAGTTTGATTCAAAATAACTCAATGGGTTTGCATGGGTTCGGTATGGGCAATAATCTGTTGACCATGTCGGGGTTTGCTCCAATTAACACGCCAAGCTCAGCAACTTATCCAACAATCACTCCCATTCAAAGTGTGAATCCGGGATGGAATCCACCTACCCAAACTCAAGCCATTCAAAATGGGAATCCAGGATGGAATCCACCTGCCCAAACCCAAGCCATTGTACCCAGTCCAGAGGTGGCTAATGCAGCCAACACAACTGGACCTACAATTGCAGTGCCTCAACCACAAGGGTCCGAAGCAGCCATAGAAAATATGAAAGAAACATTGGCCAAGGTGTTGGTAACAGTGGGGAATGTCAATAAAAAAGTTGATCAGGCCATGGGCCATAACCGACCTCACAATCATAGAGGAAAAGGAGTGTATAACACATAGCCTAACAACGGGCGGGTACCCAATCCCGTTGCCAACCAGGTAGACATTTCGGAAGACTGTGGAGATGCAGGATCTTGTGATAATTATTTCCCACACTGTGGCCACATGAAACCGGAGTCTATGCTAACGGAGGTCATACATTCCCATGAAAATGAAGAAGAGGAGGATGTAGAATTTTTTGGAAGCGAAGATGAAGAAGCTTTGGAAGTTCATACAAATAAATGTTTTGGGAAAGCAAATCACAAATATTACACTAGGAGTTCTAAAGAGCCCAAAACTTCCTCTGCTCCTCCTAATAATCAATTACTCCCTCCTGACCCTAAAGGAGATGTCAATCCCCCTCCTCCATCGAAGGTCGAAAAGTCTAAGATGATGCAAAACTTGCCAAATCCAGAAAAGCTCACTTACGATTTGGTGGAAGATATGAAGAAGAATAGGGCCAATGTATCGATGTATGACATGGCCCGATTATTAGGCCAAGAAGTGAGTTCACCAAAAGGATTAAATCCATCTGCACAAGTTCATGAAGCTAAAAGTGTTGAGTCCCAAGTGGTTGTACAAAAAGAAAAACGAGATATACCTCCCTTTTTGGTAACCATTAGAATTGCGAGTAAAAACTTGCACAATTGTTTAATAGACTCAGGGGCCTCGGCTACTATCATGCCCTTAGAAATTTGTAAAATATTGGGACTTACACCAAAGCCTTCTAGGAGCGGGGTGGTGCAGTTGGACAGGTCAACCATGGAGGCAGTAGGAGAGATGGGTGATGTGCATATTCAAGTCAATTCAGAACCCAGAATTCAACAGCGCATAGACATTTTGGTGCTCGATATTCCTATCAAATATGGCATGGTATTGGGAAGAGATTGGAGTAAGAACCTAAATGGTTACATTGTGACAGACTCTTCACACATGTGGCTACCTTGGAGGGGAGTGGCCAATCAAATTCGAATTGACAGTGAACCCCGACTCAAAGAGATGATCACAGATTACAACAAGCCGAACGAGATCCAAGTACATTGAAGCTGAGTTGGGAGCATCTTGTTTGGACATAGAAGCACTCGAAAATACCCATGATGAAAGGATGGGGCACAACTCTCTTGAAGGACATCAAGACATTTGGACCTTAAGATTTGATGGATCCAGGTCCAGACAAGGAGCAGGAGCCGGTGTTGAATTGTCATGTTCGGACCGAGGAGCCTATATTCGTTGCATACTGAGCTGCAGTTCCCTACCACCAACAATATGGCGGAATATGAGGCTTTGATTCTTGGACTACAGCTGGCCATTCGGAAGAAAATTAAATATATCAAAGTCCTTGGTGATTCAGAACTGGTGGTGAAACAAGAGAGGGGACAATACATATGCAAGGATAGGCGGCTCAGGCTTTACCAAACAAGGGTCAGAGATTTAATAGATGAGTTCGACGCCTTTAACATTTCTCTGATCTCGAGAAAGGGCAATCGTCTAGCAGACTCCCTAGCTGTAGCAGTGAGTATGTTGAAGCCGGTGGACCATAAGAAATGCAAGAAGTTCTCTATAGAGTTGGTCCCTTGTCCCTCGATACCAGATAATGTTACGAACTTCCAAGTATTTGATAGTGACAGGCACATATTTCATTTTTTCACTAATTCTGGTATATTTGAAAAGCAGTACATAGATGAAGAAGAAAGGGACGTAGAGGAGGTAGTTTCGAAAGATAAAAATCCTGTAAAAAACAACCGGATGCCTGATGAGATAGCTTCATTAGAAAAAATCTTTGATATCGGAAGCAAACCAAGAAAAGGTAAAAGGGTTCCATCTCCTGGAGAGGCCTGTGATTTGGTTAACATTGGAAGTGCAAAAAATCCTCGGGAGGTATTCATAGCAAAAGCATGTACCAAGCAGGAGAAGGATTCCATAGCAGATGCATTAAAAGAATACATAGATTGCATTGCTTGGAGTTATAAGGAGTTGAAAACCTATGATCAGAATGTCATAATGCACACGATTCCACTTAAGCCAGAGTCCAAGCCCTTCAGGAAAAGACAAAGGTGATTTAATCCATTATTAGAACCCTTGATAGAGAAAGAGGTGAAGCGGCTATTAGAAGCTAAGATCATCTTTCCCGTTAGGCATTCCACGTGGGTTGCTAACCTAGTCCCTGTGAGGAAAAAGAGTGGAGAAATAAGGTTGTGCATTGATTTCAAAAATCTCAACAAGGCATCCCAAAAGGACAACTACCCGTTACCCACCATCGATGAAATACTCCAAAAGGTAAACGGGTCGGAGATGATGTCATTCCTGGATGGTTATTCGGGATATAAGGGATATAATCAAGTCCTTATCCATCCTAGTGATAGGATGAAGACTACTTTTACGACAAAATGGGGCACCTTTGCATACAGGAGAATGCCCTTCGGACTATTGAACGCAGGTGCCACTTTCCAGCGAGCTATGGATTTTGCTTTTAAAGGGCTTATTGGTAAGTGCATCATTGTCTACGTCGATGACATTCCTGTATTTTCTAAGAACAGGGAAAGCCATGTCAAGGATCTTAAGAAAGTCTTTCAAAGATGCAGGGAACATGGTATATCTCTCAACCCAAAGAAGTGCATCTTCGGGGTAACAGAAGGAAAACTGTTGGGACATATAATATCTAAGGATGGAATTTCCATTGACCTTGAGAGAATAGAAGCCATACAGCAAATTCCTCGTCCCAATAGCAAGAAGGGGTTGAGATCATTCTTCGGAAAGATCAATTTTGTCAAAAAATTTATAGCAGATTTTGCAGAGATAGCAAGACCTTTGAATGACATGCTAAAGAAAGAGGTCCAGATCATTTGGACTGATGAAAGGATAGAGGCTTTTGATAATATCAAGGATGCGATTTCTAAAGCCCCGATTTTGGTGAGTCCCGATTATATGAAGCCTTTCTATATCTACACATTTGCTTCAGATCACTCCTTTGTGAGTGTTTTAACTCAGAAGAGTGAAGGCAGCATTGAAAATCCCATTGCTTTCCTGAGTAGTCCTCTCAAAGATGCGAAACTAAGATATTCTACCCTAGACAAGCAAATGTATGCACTGGTTAAGACTGTAAAAAAGTTCAGGCACTACATAGTCCACAATAGGGTCTTTGCTATCGTCCCAGATCCTGCTGTCAAAGCCATGTTCATTCAGAATGAATTAGGTGAGAAGCGTGGTAAGTGGGTTTCAACTTTGTAGGAATTTGATTTGGAGATTCAATCGATGAAGATAGTGCGGGGGCAAGGGTTAGCCAAGGCAATCGCAGAGCATGATCTCGCAATTCCTTGTCAACATTATGAAGTCGCTGATGTAACCAAGGAGGAGTGGTATGCAGATGTGGTGTACTATCTACTAAATGGTAGGTGTCCATCACTTTTGAATGCTACTCAGCGTAGAGCCTTGCATTTGAAGTCTACTAATTTTTTGGTTAGATCTGGCACATTATACAGAAAGAACCATGAAGGTATTTACCTTCGTTGCGTTGATCAAGAGGAGGCAGTGCGAATACTCGAAGAGTTTCATGGTAAACATGGGACAGGGCATGGGTCTGCCAATGCCACAACCCATCAAATCCTCAAAGCCGGTTATTATTGGCCTCAACTATTCAAGGATGCCCATTCTCATGTGAGGTCATGTCACATATGTCAAGCTATGACCAATAGGGATAGAAACGCTGCCATGTCTTTACAGTCCGTAATCGAGTCCAGACCTTTCGCACAATGGGGCCTGGATTTTATTGGGATTATCAGCCCCAATTACTTCGATACTCACAAATATATTCTGACGGCTATGGACTATTGCACGAGGTGGACTGAAGCTATCCCCACAAAGAATTCTACTGCAGAGGTGGTCATTAGATTTTTAGAAGATAACATTGTCACTAGATTCGGGATGCCTAACTCCATCGTAAGTGATAATGGTTTGGCCTTTTCCTCTTTGGAGTTTGCTAATTGGGCATTTGATAACAGCGTGAGTTTAAAGTTCTCCTCCAATTATTACCCGCAGGGTAACGGATTGGCCGAGTCATCCAATAAGAATCTGTTGACTGTCATAAAAAAATTGTTGGAAAGGAATCCATGGAACTGGCACAATAAGCTTAAGTTGGCCCTTTGGGTTGACAGAATCAGAGTCAAAGAAGCAATAGGGACATCTCCTTACCATCTGGTTTATGGACAAGATCCCATTTTTCCTACAAATCTCATATTACAAACGCTGCACTTCATGAAAGATTATTTTGGAACTAATGATAAACTTGAGTCTAGACTAACGCAATTAATGCGCTTGGATGAAAAAAGGGATGAAGCTATGCTTCATTTTAGTAAACACCAAGACATTGTAAAAAGATGGTTTGACAAAAGGTCTAAGGCCAAGGCGTTTAAAATTTCAGATTTAGTCTTTGTTATGGGACAAAAGACATGAGAAGAAGGGGGAACATGATAAATTTGATTACCTTTGGTTAGGTCCCTACCAGATTTCAGAGATCCTAGGGGAAAATAGTTTTAGACTAAAAACCTTGGATGGAAAGGATTTGGCACTACCTATCAATGGGTTGCACTTGAAGCATTACTTTCAAGCATGAGGTTGGACATTTAGGCGGTGGTGTTCCTTTGATTTCCTTTTCATTGCTTTTAAAAAAAAAAAAAAAAAAAAAAAAAAAAAAAATGGGGAATAAAAGCTTGATGTTGAACACATGCCTAAGATTGGGAGAATATGAAACATTGGAATCATGTTTTAAAAGCTCCACATGCAATACAAACAGTTAATTTAGATCATTTGAAGCTTGTGATGCATGAAAAGGTCGGTTTTGCATGACAAATCATCTCATTTGCAATTCACGAAATAATGCATTCATGTTCCATCTCACTTTCCATACATTTTCACCGTAGTGGCATATGCATCTTAGGTGCAATTCATTTGAGTATGTTGAATCCTCTTAGGGTTATGTTATAACATAAATTTAAGTAAATCCTAAGGTTGGAAGCTGAGTCTTGAAGTATCTAGGACCAAGCACGTTTCATACATTAAAAAGGATCTTGAGAAAAATGATCAAAACCTAACTTGGAGGAAAAGGTTGGGTGAAAATGGTTTTCATGTCTATCCTATTATGCAACATGATCCTAAAAACAGTGGTTTTGAGCACTTCCATAGAGCTTAAAGCCTAAAATCAGAGTAGTAAGGATAGGGTTAAATTATCATCTCGGTTGGTTGAGAATCTAATTCCCCAAAGCTTTGATTGGACCCACATGGAGTAGTAAGGATAGGGCATAAATTCTCATCTCGGTTGGTTGAGAATTCGATTCCCCAAAGCTCTTATATTTCATTTCGTATTAAATCTTAGATTGTAAGGATCGTACTATTTGTCCTCTGCAAAGGATGGGTAGTCATCCCCAAGGTTTAAGTAACAAGATTAATATTTTCCATTTACATTTAAAATCTTGGGTTGTAAGGATCGTACTATTTGTCCCTAACCAGGATGGGTAGTCATCCCCAAGGTCCAAGAAGTAAAATAAATAAAATTTTCCCATCTCATCCTTATATTGGATTGTAAGGATCGTACTACTTGTCCTCTGCAAGGGATGGGTAGTCATCCCCAAGGTCCAAAGAAATGGAGATAAGTTTTGGATTATGGGGTTAGATAGGCCCATGCATGACATCATGTCTTGCCTAAAAAGTAAGACCACTGATTGTCTAGAGGGTTAGACTAGCATGACCATTTCTTCCATAATTGGTTTAGTTATTTTGCTCAAAGTGAGGTAAAGAATTCTAAATCAGAATAGTAAGGATAGGGTTAAACTCTCATCTCGGTTGTTTGGGAGTCTGATTCCCCAAAGTTTTGATTTCACATCCACTTGCACATGGGTTCAAGATAGTAGGGACTCATAACCAACTTTGGGATATAATGAACCGTTCACTAGTGGATCCTAAGAGGGTTTGGCAGTCTTGAATGTTTGCACATAATACTACAAGGGTGACTATGCATTTTCTCATGGCATATTCAGTAGGATACACAAATCATTCACAATTTCGCATATGCATTCATGCAAAACCGATGATGGAATGTGGATCAAATTCAAATGATAAGGAAAGGAATTCATTGCACACACCGAGCTAATACTTGATGATTCTAATAATTCATGTACTTCTAATTTTGGGCATTAGTTATATTGATTATGGGCTAACCCATGTTTTCAAATTTGTGATTTATGTTAGGTTGGGTTCTTACTAAAATGCTCAAGAGCATTTGACAGCAGAGTCACCATTTGTTGTGGTTCATCCACAACACACCCCAGAAGTGGGGACCCACCTTTGTTTTTGCAGGTTTTAGGGAAGATCTCAAAGACCCGGATGCTAAAAATGAAGAAAAGAAGAAAAATGCCTAAGTGTTGAAATCGCGACATGTCGCGATATCGCGACCTGTCGCGATATCGTGACATGTCGCGAAATCGCGACCTGTCTCTCCATCGCTGCAAAAAAAAAAAAAAAATTGAAATCTGTCGCGAAATCGCGACGTGTCGGCAGCAGGACAGAAAAGATGTCACGAAATCGTGACGTGTCGGCAGCAGGCCAAAAAATCTATCACGAAATCGCGACGTGTCGGAAGCAGGCCAGAAAATCTGTCTCGAAATCGCGACGTGTCGGCAGCAGGACAGAAAGGATGTCGCGAAATCACGACGTGTCGGCGGCAAAGAAAAAAAGGATGTCGTGAAATCGCGACGCGTTTTTTGGAAGCGTACGAAAAGTTGAAAGGGTCGCGAAATCGCGACCTGTCTCTCCATCGCTACGAGTTGCCGAGAGGAAGCACAAGGTTGAAGGTGGTAGCGAATCGCTACCACTTCGTGAAGCGGAGGCCCGAAGGAAAAGTGGTAGCGAATCGCTACCACTTCGTGAAGCGGAGGCCCGAAGGAAAAGTGGTAGCGAATCGCTACCACTTCGCAAGGACAAAGGCTCGGAGCCAAAGTGGTAGCGATATCGCTACCACTTCATCGAAGGAAAAGTGGTAGCGAATCGCTACCACTTCGTGAAGCGGAGGCCCGAAGGAAAAGTGGTAGTGAATCGCTACCACTTCGCAAAGACAAAGGCTCGGAACCAAAGTGGTAGCGATATCGCTACCACTTCATCGAAGGAATGCTCGGAACCAAAGTGGTAGCGATATCGCTACCACTTTTTGAAAGGAAGGCTCGGAACCAAAGTGGTAGCGATATCGCTACCACTTTTTTGAAAAGAAGGCAAAGCAAAGTCGGTAGCGATATCGCTACAACGAGCTACGATGGGCGTACGGACCAAGAACACGTCGCGATATCGCGACATGTCACGATTTCGCGACATGTCGCGTTATCGCGGCTAGGAAACAGAAGAGGCCAAATGCAAATTCTGCCAGGATTTCCGTGGGAAAGCATTACGAAAGGTGCAGGAGACGCAGGACACGTGGCAGAAATGACAGAACCAGAGTAACGTTTCATAACAATAGTTACTGGCCGTAGAGATCGAGCGTTACGATTGCATGCAAGGGTTAGAATACCAAAAGGTGGGAATTGAAGCGAAGGGTCCCGGGAGTCGAAACGAAGCATCATGGAGCAGCCGAGAACGCGTGACAGAAAGGTTAAATAGCAGAAGTGTAGATGGATACAAGGGCTGGAGATTGTAACAAAAAAGCATTACTTATTGAAATAAAGGATTTTTCTTTGGTAACATGACTTTTGTGTGTAAAATCAAAAGGAGATCGAAGCCAAAACTATTGTTTCTTGTCAATATTTCCATTGCATCATTTTGTCTTGTATCTATTTCGTTTATGCCATGGGATGGGTTACGATAGGTGAATGGTAGAATGATGCAGTTATATTCTTTTCCTTAGAGTCTTGCATCTGATATGATTAGATTGTGTGTTAGTACAGATCTGATCGGTTGGGTTGTTTTGGGGATTTCATCTCTTAACTTGGGATTTTGCAGGGAGGAGATCGTGAACCATTTTAATATCCTTCATTATTTTCCAGTTGATTCAAAATAACAGTTTCTATTTTATTCCTTGATATGCTTAATTTCATGTCAGAGACTAACACTGAAATAACGAAACTATTGAATATAGATAAAACGAACAAGTTAACCTTAGAATAAATTGTGAATATTAGAACATCAAAAGGATTTTTGTTTATTTTTTTTGATTAATCAAACAAGTCAAGATTACAAAGTTCATTAAGAATCAACAAAGGCCCCTTGTTAACAGCTATCTACAGGATTTTGAGTTATTCTGGGATATATCAGTTGCATGTATTAAATTGAATTCATTTTTTTATATATGTAAAAGTTGTTTCACAAAGAAACTTGGAGAAATAATAAAAGGAAGGAAAATAAAATAAATTATTTCTTTGCAAGAAAGAGTCTTTTGTTCGAGACTCTAAGTTGCATGTTATTATTTGTAACATGACAAATTAACACTCAACAGGTAGTAAATACAAAAATCAAAAAAAAAAAAAATAGGCCTAAATGTCTAGCCTTGGGTGGAGAACCTCCTGTGACCGAGATAAATTGGAAAGAGAAAGATGATAGTTTTGTGTTCACTCCTGTGAGTTTCACCACTGCATCTACAACTAAGCCAACTCCAACCACCAAAGTTGCATTGCAAAAATAATAATATGAGGAGGATACAGAGAGTGATAATCCTACGGTGTTTAAAGTTTTCAAGAGAAAAACAAAATATTCAGTAAAGGAAGCTCACAAAGAGGTCTACAAGAAGCTGAAAATAGATCAAAGGTAGAGTGTTGAACAAGTCCCTATTACAATTGCAGAGCCATCAGTACAATAGACACAACACCAAAGTGTAGATGAGATTCTAAAGAATCTTACTTCTATAGGTAAAGGTATTATTTCTATCCCTTATTCTCCTTCTCCTTCCCAAAAGAATCCCCTTCCCATACTCAAGAAAAGTTGGAACAAAAGGTACTCTCTCCCCCTCATGACTCACCACATATTTCATAAACTATGAGAGAGGATAAAACCAATCCACCTCCTCCACATTCATCTGAAATCCCAATCACATAATCTCCTAACATTTCATATTTTCCCTCAAAGTTATTACCTTCAGTAACATCATAAGGGCAAAATATTTCATCCCTTCCAACCCATTCCATGATTTCAACTTCCATCCCTATGTCTTTTCCAATTACAACTCTTGCAATCAGTACAAATTCAAATATCATTACCATTACCCCATTCTCATCAACTTCTAAGTCTATCCTCCCTTATCTTATAGATTCCCCTCTCCTTACAAGTCATTCTACATTAGCTTATTTACATAAAGGAATGGAGGTTTCACAGAAGATTCAAGATTCTTGGGCTGAGAAACTTTCTAAGCCTTCAAAGAAGATGGCTACAAAGAGGAAGACAATGACGGTTGATCTAGTGATAAGGCAAAGGAACAAAAAATCCATCACCCCTCTCATGAGCAAACCTGAAGAAGATATGAATGTACAAGATTATCATTTGGAAGAGTATATAGAATATATTGAGCAATTACTAATTGAGGATGAATTGGTCATAGCAAAAGCTCACCTTGAAACTTTCTATGTCAAGATTGACATCTATAAGGAGTAGGTTGGAAATCTGGAAGAAAATATAGAAAAGCTGGAGAAGACAGTAAACAATTAGAAGGTGGAAAAGGTCATAAGAAATAAAGTCAAAAGCTGGTAGAACAGGTATTAGGAGGCTATTAATATTAAGGGACAAGTAGAAGAGAAAAATAAAAATAATGAATACCAAGCTAAATAAATACAATATTTGAAGCATCAGCTTCAAATTGAGAAGTCCAAAGTCTCAAGATTCTAAAAATAAGGAGTAAAGAAGGTTAGGAAGGAGCTATGGTCTAAAATCCTTGAGAAGTGTTCAAGAATCTATATTGTAATTGACTACATGGATGATGCCAACCATTTATTACAAAATACCAAGGAAGTCTTGGATAAATTCATGGAGGAGCTATAGTATATGGTGATACCAACAGAACAGATATACAAGCTATCTAAAAGTAGATTCAATGAAGTTGCAAAGCCTATTCTAAATAAGGCATGGGGTATTTCTAGATTATCTACTAGGGTTGTGGTTGAGAAGAACAAATTTATCAAGGACTAGTTATTATCTGATAAGATTGAAGATACAATTCAAGATATTATGGATATCAATAAGGAAATGACGTAGTATTGTTTTGGGGACTGTGGATCAAAAGCAACACATTGTTGTTAGAAGTAGATATCAAAAAGAGTATAGCCTCAATAATTCAAGATGAATCTAAGATAGACAGCTGGGAGGATCCGATTGATAAAGAGCAGGTATCTCAAATGATAAAATACTTAATTAGGCTCAAATATATAATGGAATACCTAGTAAAAAAAGGTAACTCTATGACTTATGAGGAGACCTCCAAGTTTGAATATGTTCATAAGCGGCTTAAATAAACCTCCAACCCTACTGATGTTGTTTGGAATCAACCTTTGCAAACTCTGAAAATGATGGTTCAACTATTTGGGATAGATCCAAACCCCAAAGATAAGCACAAGACTTATCAAGAAGAAGAAGAATTTTAGGAAGATCAGGTTGAAGAACAATCTAAAAAGGATGCTGAGGATACATAGAAGGTACAGGATGAACAACTCCAAAAGTAGAACCAAGAATAGAATAAGAAAGAATAAGAAGCCTTGTGGTAGAAGTAGACTTTAACATTTTGCATTCATGTATATATTGTGTATTTTTTTTTGGTTCTGATACTATCAAAGAAATAGTTAAAAAAGCATGAGGCCTATGGCAAAAAATGAAAAAATACATGAAGGTATTTTTTCCAAACTAACCGAGTTTATAAAAGGGTATATAAATCCATATTTCCAATCTAAGACGGTGCCCATGGCGAGAGTTTTGAAGTATATTGTTTCTAACATTATTTCCACGTGAACCATTACTCTCTGAGTATCTTCATAAATGTTCTAGAGAGTAATAGTCACATAGAAGCTATTCTATGAAGCATAGTCTATAGATTTCATATTTTTTTAATCCAAATTCCCAATGGATAAGACTCTAAGTTCTCAGGATTTGTTAGCAAAACCCCTAGGGGGCACCAGAATGTAGGCCTAAAATGGCCACATCCTTAGAAATTTTTTGAAATATTTTCTAAGGTGAATAAGGATGTTCTAGCCCACTCGAGATCCAGTGTATTTTATAGCAGTGTAAGACAGGATGACCTATCCCACAGTCAAAGTGGCTAAAGTTTGATTTTTCACTTTCAAAATCATGGATCACGACATATGTTTGATTAATTCTAAAAGCTTAGAGGTTCGTAGTATGTTCTAGTCCACATGACATCCGACATGGTTCCAGCCCACATTCAAAGAAATTAAAGTTGGAGGCATGAGTTTCAAGGCATGGGCTACAACACATTGTAGATTATGTTCTACATAATGGATGCAAAACAACTCTAAAGAAAGTTGAAGAATAGGAGCAATGGTCTAGCACAATGTTCCATCTTGTGCACCTCAATATATTTTCATGCTAAAGTCTCATGTGCTCTAGCCCATGGTCAAAGTGGTCAAAGGATGTGATAAGCTATTAAGAGGAACCGGCTACGACATGTTCCACGCCATGGAGCTATCAAATACTTAGCTTTAATATTGGCAGTTCATGAGTTGATCAATGGATGGATCGTTTTGATGATATCTCAAACACATAAAAATAGAGCCTTTGCGACATGAATTGGTTGCGTAAGAGAGCTAGCATATGAAGCATAAACGAGGCCAAGAACCAAGAAAATGCAGTTGCAGATCAATCAGTTGTAGATCTACAATAGATAATATCTACAATAATAAAAGATGGCCTAGATCACAATTTTGACTTCTTGGAGCCAAACCACCATGAATAAATATCAAGTTATAGGGGTTAAGCTACAAAGGAGTGCAAGATCATATAGTTTTTTCTATTTTCAAATGCAAATAAGAGGCTACCACCTCAGTATCTGGTTGATCTAGTATTTCATTTTCCTTGTAATGTTCAATTTCTTTTCAAGCATGTAAAAACTATAAAAGGAGGTCAAACCCTCATTTTGAAGGATCGGCTCTAGAGTGTTTGCTTGCCCTACATTACTTGGATGTTTACCTCAAACTTGTGTATTCTATAATTTTGAAGAGATTCAAGCTGTGAATTACTTTTCTGCTACTACTGCTATGGTTAGTTTATTCTGCTGATATTGGATTGCTAGCTTAGAGCAATTAAAATATTTTCATAATTGAATCTATGCTTGCAAGAAGTTATTTTTTGTTAAATCTTGATACTAATATTATTCTGCTAATTTAGATTATTATCATCTTTATATTGAAATAAATTTCTTGAAGTATATCTCTATTCAATATGTAATGATGAAGATCACTTGTTTTAAATGTTGTTAATCTTTTTTTTTTAAATAAAGGGGTAAAAATTTATTGATAAAAAATTTGGATTACAAAGTACAGCTGAGCCCCCACCCCGGACTCAAATAAGCAACAAGACAGGCTAAATCACCAGACAAGGTCAACTCCTAAAGAAAACCAAAAAAAAAAAAAAACAAACCACATTAAGTCTGAACATCCTTATGGATCAACTCCCGTAGGTGTTGAGAATCCCCAGACGGGAGACTCTCCCAGTTATCAATACTCTGTCCTGAATAAAAACCACATCCGGAGAATGAACACAAATCAAATCACGAACAACTTTTTGTCTTGGGATGCTATTCAACCCCCTTACATTCTATGAAAGTATAATCATTTTTGGGGGTTATAAAAATGGGAGTCCAATGTTCTCACCAAACCTGACTCTACCAAAGTATCCCCCATTAACTTAATTTTATCCTGGTCTTTCTTTCGATCCACCTTCATATTCTTATCTGAAGCATTTTTTTAATTATTTTATGTTGCAATCCCAACACCGTAGGAGTTTTATAGTCCATGGATGACTGCATCAGTGCCTGGGTAGGAGAGGGCACATCTAAATCTATGCCATTTTCTAAGATAACTTCACTTCCAGGGCTAGGGCCAACCATATCACCTATACTGAAACCAAAGCCCTTTGTTCTTCATTTAAACCCCACATATCTGGTTCCCTTGGTTCCACCTCATGAAGAGACAACTGATTTGGTCATGTTATATCTATAACAGGTAGTGATGTTTCAGGTATCTCCATGCACTGATCAAGATTCTCTAGAATTTCAAAATGATTGAGCTGAGCATCTGGCTGGTTATCCTTAATGTCTCTTTTTTCCTTTCTTCCTTTGTTTCGAGGTTTTACCGTAACAAAGCCTTCCTTATCCTGATCCCCCTCATTTATCGGGGCTTTTCCTTTATCCATATTTTGTACAGCTTGAGAGGGCCCAAGATTTGAAGCCACAGGTAGGACAAACTTAGGGCATTTTCTTTGTAAGTGGCCATATTCATGGCAAATCTAGCAACGAAATGGAAGAGCTTCATAGTCAAGTTTTTGAACCCATGTGGTTGATCCGAACTGTATTTCAATAGAATATGGAATAGGATTGTTTAAATCAATTTCAACACAGATATGGGCAACAAAGATTACCTTTTTATCCAGCGTTTGTCCTGATGGCCCAACCGGCTTCCCAAGTAGAAGGGCAATCATATGCAAGATGTCATTTCTCCAAAATTCCAAGGGGAGCCATAAAAGCCGAACCCACACTCGAACCCATGACGGCCGCTCCTCTGATGGGTTGAAACCCACATGCCAGGGTTTAAGAAAGAGTCCCACTTGGTTAAAAAAATAGGGACCTCCTTCAAATGCTTTGTTATGATCCGTAAGACAAGAAAAAACCACCATAAAATAGTTGTTTGCACTCAGCATCACCTCCACATCACCTTCAGGGTTCCAAGTCTTCCTAACCCAAGCCTCCACAAAGGGAAGAGAAATTTGGATGCCCATAAATTTACCAATAAGCACATGTTTGGTTAAATACTCCACATATTATGCCACCGAGTCTGGTTGAACCACTAGAACCGGCCTGGATTCACATCGTTCCAAACATCCATTGTTCTTTAACAAGCGATTCCCGACATGCAATGGGAAATCTTGTTCCTTCCAATAATTTTTAAAAGAAATACCATCCCTAGCATGCACACTCTATGACAGATCTGATGCCATCACTACATTCCTCCAGTTGTTCATACCTCCTCCAGAAACTGCTGCCATCCTCGCAGAGCCCACCAGATAGGTCTCAAAAAAATTCCAGCAAAGCAGCTTTCCTCATCAAACCCTAGCAGAGCAAAAAACTTTTTTCCTCTTAAGAATTTTACAAATTTTCTTAAATGTTGTTAATCTCAATTGTGGGACATTGGAAATTATTTTGTAAGATAGATTTTTCTTGTAGATGCCTATGTTGTTAGGTCTATCCATCCACTGTTTGATTACTATTTATTAACCTTAACCGATTTCTATCCCTATTTCTTAAACATTTAACCAAGCTTAAATGATTCAACACCTTATTAGTTGACAAGGAATACCAGCCTACTATGGATGTTGGATTAGATTAATCTTTAATCCATCCAATGTTGCATTTTGAACTATGATTAGCAAGTGCATGTCTAATCAGAGAATTGGAAGATAACAATTGTAGTATTGAGCTTTTGCTTGATGGAAATTTAGATCCTAATAAGTGATAGTGCCATCATACCTATAATTTTATGGTGCTTTCACTTTTGAGAGTAGAAAAATAATATTAGATACAAGAGAAGCTAATTTAATAATTGAAATGATAAAAGTCTCTCACTTGGGAGTAGAAATTTGTTAAATAATGGGAAAATATAGTTTTTATTACTTGAAATAAATATTAAGGTGAAAAAATTATATTCTAACTAAATGCAAGTGCAATGTGTAGGATTAATCAACATGCAACAAAATCAAATCTTAGAGCTATAAGATGAAGAAAGTGCCAAAATCAAATAAGAGTAAAAAGCATAACCCAAGATGTAAGGTTTATTCCATTTATTTGTGGAAGCTTGTTGAAATATTGCTAGCTTGCTTGTGGTCACTTGAAATCTTAAGCTTGGAGGCTTTTATGCTTGATGTTTGGATATTGCTTGGAGACTTCAATACTTGAAGAGATTTTTTTGCGTAGATGATTCTAAGATAAAGAGCTTGAATGCTTGCAAGGATGGCCTTCACAAGATTGTGGACAGATTTTGGCATAGCCTTGTTATGCAAATGATGAATTATTATGATTCTAGAGAGATTTTGGTAGAATTTTGTTACTTTTAAAAGACTTGGATTGGGCTCTACCAAGTGCTATATTTATAAGAATCCATGGCTACTTGGTGAAAGAATTGCATTAAATATGATAAGATTGGAGATGGTAAGAATTTAAAATGATATCAAGATATCATCAATAGAGGGTGATTAAAAATTTAAAATCTTAGATTTTGTATTTATATTGGAAACTACCAACCAAATATTAAGGATCTAATCCATCAATGGTGGGAAATTTAGAGGGTAGAAAAAGTCTATTTTTTTGCCTTTGGTGCATGAAAGTAAAAATCTCTAGAGTTTCAAGAAAAAAAATCCCATTCACTAAAGATCATCTTAGGACTACTAGACTTTGTTGACCATGCTTTATTGGTGATAGTAGGCCTATACCACATATACCTCTTACCAAATTTGGAGTTTGATAGAGTACTCTTGAAAGCATTGGCCAAGCATTAGTATTCAAAGATGAATATATTTTAACTTCCCATGGGAGAGAGGATCTTAACTCTAGAGGATGTGTGAAGGATCCTTAGAGTCTTAATTAAGGAAGCATAGTGTAGATGAGCCAATATGAGAGGAAAATTCTAGATATATTGATAGGATATGTAGCCTTCTCCATTGTTAGACCTAACATTAAGATCAATGTGGCATACAAAGGAGGATGACTATATAGGTGGACTATGCTACTATGTGTCTTAGCATTTGGGCTCTAACTCAATAACATGATCAAGAGGGTGGTTCATTGGGGATAGGGAGAGGTTTTGATAGATATGCAAGACCAACAAGTGTTATTTGCATACGAACCATTGATGCTAGCATGACTTTAATAGACATTACTCTAGATTGTCTACCAAGGTAGGAGAATCCTAACATGTTGCACATTGCTTTTGGTGTGGGCCTAAGATACTATCATGGTGATGATACCACTAGGGTTGTTAGGGTATGAAGATGACTGAGAGGTACCAATGATATACAAATGGGGATGACACTTTGAGGTAAGACATGGTAGGCTACATATAGAGGTCCTAGTATAAACCCATAGAGATATAGATGATATGTAGGCTAGGTAGATCATCTTGAGACTATGTAGGCATAATATTGGATGGCATGATGAATTCAACCATTTATATCATGTTAGGAAAGTTATATGTATGGGGGGACAATAGGAATTGAGAGCTCCATCATTTTGATTGGGTGGTACACTAGTTTAATGCTTAATAAGGGGTACCAGTAGGACTAGACTAGTATTATAGATTCATATAAGATAGGGGATTCAAGGAACCTCAAGACCTAAATTCCTATGCAAAAGTATATATCGATGATTTAGCCATCCCATATTTAGAGAGGGATGATATTGAGATAACCTATAAATTATGGAAGGTGGAAAACCATCCTACCCAAGAGGGTTATAGTGTTGAAGGTGTAGTCAAATAATAAGGTCGAGAAGATCAAGGTATACCATGCCAATTTTAATGAGGAAATACTAGGAGGTATGAAGATAGATGAAGGGACAAAGACATGTAGTAGTAGCACTATCACTACTACTAGCATTGTTGGCATTGGGAAGCATGATTGATAAGGTAGGACAAAGTAGGTCATCTTAGTTGATCATCAAGGTAGATTGGGATACCTTGGTGAGGTTGGAGGAGATCTTGGTGATTGAGAGAGATCATTTAGTGGAATAGGTTATAATGATATAGTAGAAGATCTAAATTCTTACTATAGATTAAGATGCAATGACAATGAGAGTTACAGTAATAGTAGGGATAGTTGGAGGAGGTCATGTGGTTCATGTATTGTTGGACCCATTTTCCCAAGCATAGGGGGATGTGGCTATAAAGAGTGCATGGTGGCCCCACTATAAGATGATATATCATAAATCCATATTAGTATACAAGTTCCTACCATAGTTGATGATGACATGGGAATGGACTCACTCATGATCAGTTACTTGTCATTACAATAGTTGATGTAGATTCCACCATCTATAGGAGGAGGAGAAGTGCTAGTGTAGGTCTAAAATTTGCACACTCATTTCCTTCAGGCTAATGGATCCACGCCTCAAAGGAGAATGTGGTAATGATAGGTCTACACCTTGAAAGAGAGGTACTTGATCATACCTTCTTATGGTGATTTTTCAATGAATTGTTTAGGGTTCACTAGGAAACATTTTATGGCAGTTTCCACACCTAGGTTTTTGGAGTTTGTTTTGATGTGTTCCTTTTAAATTTTCACAATCACTTAGTTTTGGCCAATATGCAATTACACTAAGCTCTATGCAATTTTGATTTATGTGTAGTCAAAAAACAATAGAAAACAATGCTTTAGATAGACAATGCAATGTTTAAAAGGTAATTTAGAACTCTTACCTGTATCTAGAAGTTTGATGGAGATTCTGATTTTTGATTGTAGTCCATATCATATACATCAGGGAAAAATCATACGAATAGAGCAATATTGTATGAATACGATTCAAAATCGTACCATCCGATCAGAGATTGAACAATACTATCTTGATAGAAACCTGCAAATTCATGGATAGAGTGCAAAAAATAAGAAATAGGAGATTCTATTGTTCTTTTTAAGCAAAATGAAACTAAATGTCGACTATTAAATGTTATAATTAAAAGCAGATAATAGAGAGTTACTTTAAACTACATGTAATATATAATTTTATGCAAAATTGGTGAACTCCAGAATGCAAATGATTGAATTCTATAATCTATACAATGTAAATGACAAATAAAATGGTAGATCTAAAAAGAAACAAATCTATAATATGTAAACCAGTGCTCGAGGTTGCCCCCAAGTGATTTTAGAGTAATATCATATATTCTGAGAAAGATCGTACAATATGAGCAAGATCGTACGCCTCCAATGCAAGATCGTATCGATCCGATATCGATTGTATCCTTCGATCCTGCAAGCAATAGTAAAATATCCAGAGCTAAAATGTAAAATTCTATTGATGCATTAGGAGTGCCAGGAGGAATTCAAGAGGAAGTGTGTCTGATTAAATAGGATAAGTAAACTGATGAAATTGGGCTAGAAAACAAAATAGGTTGCAACCTCCTCCAATCTGGGCTGATCGGTAAATCCGATCCCGTAATTGTCGTACGATTGCATAGGTAAGGACAAAGGATGTTGTAACTGGGTTTGTCATTTTTCTAAGTTAATATTTTCTATTTTGAGCAATATTGTATGCATACAATTAGGGATCGTATGGCACGATCAAGGATCATATCATACGATTAGGGATCATATGGTACAATCAGGGATTGTATCGTACGATCAAGGATCGTATCGTATGATCAGGGATCGTATCGTACGAAGGTTAGACATGTACATATTTTTTTGGTAGTTTCAGGGATCAAACAATGTCAAAATTATACATATAATATACCATTGGAAATATATTTTTGAGACCTATCCAATAGTGTAGGTTTTAGGAAATGTAGAGAGGATTTGTTAAGGTTTAATTAAGCTCAAAGATGACCTTACTTCTCTAGGAGAAAAACTAAGAAAAATGAGTCAAATTTTTATGTCTATATTTTGCCCTCTCTTTGGTGTATTTATGAACAATAAATGTATCAAAGAAAATAGTAGACACTTGAGTAGAAGTAATTATGATTGACATGGACATAAATGAGTAGATGGTTTAGAATGAATAGTTCATAGGAAATTGATGTTTTATAAAAATAATTACTAGTTTACTAACTAGGATGCCCCCTCTTGTTGCATAAATTTATTCTCAAACATAAATCATTCACCAATATGTAGAAATATCAAATCATTCATCCACAATACATTATCCACAATAACAATCCACAAATGAAAGAGAGATAGATAATACCCTTAAGGTAGGAAAACATCAATAATAATCCTTAAGGAAGGAATAACTCCACAAGATCTTCCAAGGTGAGAGGCCACTTCGTGGGTATAGACGATTACATAAGATTATTCTTCCATGATGATTACAATGACAAATATCTCTTCTTTATATATCCATCTTCTTATTCTACTTTTGGGAGCCTACTACTAATATAATATTATATTATAATATAATATAATATTATAATACAATCAACCTTGGGTTATGTGTGGCCCATGCCAACCCTTATACAATATAATAATATATCCCAAAATATCTATTCCTAGGTACCCTACCATGTCACCCTCCTTAAAAATGTTTCGTCCTCGAAACATATGAAGAAACATGATAATATGATTTGCTAAGGAATATTAGAAACTGGTACCAATATCGATCATCGATCCATCCAAGTGAAACATGTTGATGCTGGTATGCCATTTTATTACTTGAGTATCCAAATCTGCTTCGTTGGCTCCATGCTTTTGCTACTGTATTTTGATAACTTGAATTATGGGTCCACTTTTTCCTTAATGCTAATGATCCACTCTGAAAACCAGGATCCCTATGCTTTCTTTGCCAAACACTGCCATACTTGGTACCCTTATGATTCCATGTAGAACCATAATATTGTTGCCTTGAACTATACCTCCAATATTTTTGATGTTCATGGTGGTGTAGATGGTGATATGGTGCAACCTTAACTTGATGTTCTACCTTCTTTAACTTCTCAACATTTGGCTCCATTGTTTTAAATTCTTCTACACATTGTTCTTTCATGTTTTCTTTGTTTGGTGTGTCCTTGTACTCTTCTATCAAAGCTTCCTTGGACTTTGTTATTGTTATTTCCATGGACTTCGTTGCTTCTAATTATTCCATGGAATTTGTTGATGCTACTACCTTCTTGGATTCTATTTCAGGTTCTTCAATTTTTTTCTCTACAACCACTTCTTGATTTTCCTTGCATCCTTGATCCTTAAGCTGAGAAATATCCTGCAATGTTATCTTATTTTTCTTGTACCATAAATTCATAAACTTCTTTTGCACATTAATTTTAATAGTACCCAAAGAATATAACCAAGGATAACCAAGAACAATATCCTCATCATCTATCTTAATAGCATAGAAATTTGAATATAAAATATATTTATCCATGGTGATCTTCAAATCTTCAAAAATCCGAACATTCTCACCCTCTAGTTGTATGTCCTTAATTTTTGTTGCTTGAACTTGCAACTTCTTAGTCAAAGCAATGTGAATAAAATTATATCTGCTACTAGGGTAAATTGAAATAATAACCTATTCATTTTGAATGCTTCCATGAACCTGCAAAATAGACTTTTTAGATTCAAACAATTTTCTTTGTCCATTTTCTAATTTATTTTCTACCAAAGGTATGGTTTCCTCTGTCTACATACTCACATATTTTTTATCTTCCTTGACCTTTTCCTCTTTCTTCTTGAGTAATTTTATTTCTTTTTTATAGTCGTCGATCAAATCCATTAGGCTATCTACATAATATGGGTCCCATTTACTCAAGAATGCATGCTCCACTTCATTATTCATTTCTTGCAAAAAATTTATCCACCAAGACAAAGATTTCCATTTAAGAGATAAATTAAGGAAGGATTTCCAGGAAGGATCATCAGGGATAAAAATTTTCCACCATTCCATAGCATCAATATCATCTTCTCCAGAAAAACTTTGGAGTGCCATTGTGCATGCCCTAATGCAACTAGGGTTTTATGGAAATAAATATCTTCCCACTAATTTGAAGCTAAAAATCCACATAGACAACTAGATCTACATTTTTTCTTCCAACCAAATAAAGTGCAACTGATTTGCTTACCCGAACTAAACAAATTTTATCTTTTGAAAAATTCATGACTTGAAAATTTGTCACTACCCTTGTTCCAGATGGCTGAATTCAGAAGGTCGTATCTCCCTCAATACTACTTGTATTTCTTAATATGACCACTCATTTTAAAGCTCTTCAAATTCTACAGAAACTGATCTAAGAATCACTTGAATCGGATAAAATCTCGTAGATATATGGTTTTTAAAAGATGAGACGATTTTCCAAAAAAATATCTGCGAAATTCTTCACTATCCTTGTTCTGGATGACTAACTTAAAAATGTCATATCTCCCTCAATACTACTCAGATTCCTTAATATGACAACTCATTTTAAATCTCTTCAAATTCTGCACAATCTGATCCAAGAATCACCTGAATCGGATAAACCTACACAGAGATATGGCTCCTGAAATATGAGATGTTTTTTTCCAAAAAAAATTGCCCTAATTTTACAATTTCACATAAAAATCCCCACTTTGCAAAAATCATTGCTCTGATGCCACTTGTTGCATAATTTTATTATGATTAACATAAATAATTCACCAATATGCAAAAATATCAAATCATTCATCCACAATAACAATCCACAAATGAGAGATAGATAGATAATACCTTTAAGGTAGGGAAACACCAATAATAATCCTTAAGGAAGGAATAACTCCACAAGATCTCCCAAGGTGAGAGGTCACTTCGTGGGCACAATGATTACATAAGATTCTTTTTCAATGATATGAATGATTACAATAACAAATATATCTTCTTTATATATCCATATTCTTATTCTACTTTGGAGAGCCTACTACTAATATAATATTATATTATAATATAATATAATATTATAATACAATCAACCTTGGGTTATGTGTGGTCCATGCCAACCCTTATACAATATAATAATATATCCCAAAATATCTATTCCTAGGTACCCTACCACCCTCAAGTTTTTACACCAAATTATGTGTTTGGTGGAAAACTCAAAATTTTTGAAATATATATATATATATATATATAGATCTTCTTTGTTTTATGTGACTTTGTGTGATTTGATTTATTGGATGATTTTTTTGCACTTGCTTATGATGGTTGTGTTACATAATTTCTTGTAATCATGCTTTGATTTTTGAACATTTTGATCATGCTTAACATAAAAGGAAAATGATTTTGTAAAGTGTTTTTGAAAGACAAAAGATGTTTTTGTGTGGTGATAAAATAGATGGATTAACAATGAACCTCAAAGGATGTTGTGTTGTTATATGACCGTTGGTGGAGATCGATGCTCGCTGGGTCATGAAGTGGATCCTATTGTGAGGAAGTTTTGTATTGCTAATACCAAAAATATTGTGGGCTCAAGAGTAACCTTGAGGCTTCTGATGATGAAAGAAGATATTGATTTGTTGAGAGAGATTGATTTTGAGAAAATAAGTTGAGAACAATTGTATTTGTGAGAAAAATAGAGTGATTTAAGCATGAAAAATTGGGAAGGATGACTTGCGCTAGGCATAGAATTCCTAGTGTGAATTTTGGGATCATAATTACTAGGAATTATACCATCATCACGAAGTCAAAATGCAATGCATGATTATATATGATTTTGAAAAATGCAAGTTGTATTTTGAAAATAAATCATTGTGTCACATGTTGGAAAAAAAAAAAAAAAAAAAAAAAAAAAAAAAAATATATATATATATATATATATATATATATATATATATATATATATATTGTATGTAATTGCAAAAAATGAAGTGATATAGATTAATGTGAATAGTTATAAACTAATGTTTTCTAACAAAAATAAAAGGAATATTTTAAATTATTTTCAAGAAAAAGTCAAATTTATCAAGAACCAGAGTGTGATGTGTGAGTTCCTTATCCATATTGATTTGTCATAATGATATAAAATCTCTCAAGGATGAAATGTGTGTGCTTGTGAAATTGATTTACCGATTTTGAGCAAGGTAGTGATACAAGCAAACTTTTATGAACCAATGTGTGTGCAAGTGAAATGTTCATTAACCATGATTTTGTGTATGCCATTGTACTGAACTACTATGTAAGTCAAGTTACCAAAAGCTAGCTAATCCACAAGCGGAAATTGGTTTATACAAAATAAGGTCGCTAATGTGACAGACATGTTGCCATGCGAAAGGGATTACCCAAGGTCAAGCGGGTTGGGCACAAACCACCTGTTATGGGGCTTACCTCATGGATTTCGAATAACTGAGGAATTCCAGGGATTCAATCTCACTACCCCCTTCTTTTCTTCAAATTTTGGAATAGGGATTTCTTGCTCATTTTTGAACAAGGGGATTTTATTACTTTTTATTTTCCTTTCTTTTCTTTTCTTTTTCTCTTTCTTTCTTTTTCTCTTTCTCTTTCTTTCTTTTATTTTCTTTTCCTTTCTTTTTCTCTTTATTTTTCTTTCTTTTTTAGGATACTTACCCAGATTAGACATGGGGTAAGGTATTTTATTCGGGTAGGGGAAGAAAGCTCATCCTTTTGCCAATTCTCGGTATTCTAGACCATGCGCATAATAGGATAGCAAAGGAAAATTTTCACTTATGGAACTAAGACTACTATGTAGTATCATTTTTGAATTTTACAACAAATCATATTTAAGATGTAAAAATGTGTTCTTGGTTCAAGAAGTAGCAAGACCATTTACCAAAACTCAAAATTTATTTAATGAAGTAATAGTGCTTTTCGATACAAGAGAGATTTATAATCAAAGCGACAAAACCAAAATTTATTAAATATGCATTAAGTGGGTGGTTCAAGATAACTTTTGAATTTATCTAAAATAAAGTAAAATATAACTCAAAACTTTTGAAAGATAACAACAAATAACAATGTAGAATGATGACTTAACAACAATTTTGAAATATTTTTGGGAAATTTTGATGCTTTTTTATTTTTTTGGTTGTTTTTTTATGTTTTAATGATGGAATTGGTGATATATATACACTATACAAGGTGATTTTTATTATAGCATGTCTAAGGTGGCTTCAAAATCAAAGGAGGTTTTGAAGAAAAATTTGGTTGTGATGTAGGTGATTGAAGTTGATTGGTTGATAGTTGAGATTGTTGTGATGAAGAATGATAAGTAGATGTAGATGAAGAAAAGTGATGGATAGAAGACATCGATGATAATAAAGAGGAAAATAATAGAGAACTTGATGTGATAACAATAATGAGAGAGAGAATGAAGGATAAAAGGTGATGGACAAAAGGTGGCAATGAAGATAAAGAGGAAAAGAATAGAGAACTTGTTGTAGTGACGATAAAGAAAGAGAGAATAAAGAATACAGATTCCCTATGAATAGGAGAGGTTTGCAAAAATTCCAAAAGAGATCTTATGTGGATGATTTTCCCATTGTTTTTTAATATTGATGAAGACTTTAGGTTGAGATGTCAATGCTAAATATGGGTTTTCTATGATTGTATCTTCTTTTTTATTATTCTTCAAAACTAAGAGAGGTCTTGAAGGTTGGTTGAATGAAGAATTTATCTCCTACTTTTCAAGATGGTTTAGTTGGGAAAGAACTTGCTTTGTTTTAGTCTCTACTACTAAACTAATAATATCATTGTGATGAGGCACATTATGATATGACAATTGATTATTTTCCTATTGTTGATGATTGGGTAAGGGATTTTGTAAGATCCCTATGTCTTGATCAGTTTTTTGAGTTTGTGATTGAGAATTTTGATCTTGTTGTCTAGTTATGGGTCCAATAGTACCCATAATATTATTGTTTTGTAAGTGATAAAAGTGGGATCTAGCATTTACGATTTGTTCAATTGAAATTGTTTGTTGAGATGAGGATCGAGTGGTCATTCTTCTAGGGAATGGTTCTTCTGGAACTAATAAATCCATGATGGGAAGAATTTTATTTGACTCATATTCAGAATTATTTCAATTTTTTGAGGTGATGTCTCTCTTTCTGTTTTACTTTCTGTTTCACTTTTTGTTTCATTTTCGATGTCACAAATTTGTATATATGATTGGCCTAGTTGTAATTGTGGATAAAGTAGGCACATAAGGGGTTTGAATATTTTGATATGGCAAGAGACTACTAATGGTTCCCACATATCTAGTTGGATGAGGGTCATTATGATTTTCTAATTGATTCATAGTTTCTTTACCATGGTTGGGTAAAGGATGTTGAAAAATATCTAAGTTTTGATTAGCATTTTGGGTTGGTTGTTTTTGGGTATTATTTTGAGGATTATTATTTGAAGGAAATTGTTCTACTTCCATTTTACCTTTATCAATAAAGTCTTGTATCATATGCTTTAACCTTTTACAATAATTTGTAGAATGTCCATCTACTTGATGGAAATTACAATGTAAGTCAACCCTATATCCAGTTGCAGTAGTATCTGGTTGTCTTATTTCAAGCAACCATACCAAACCTTGTTCCAATAATTGAGGTAAAATCATTGTTAAGGGTTGATTTAATCTTGTGAATTATCTTGGTGGCTTATCAGGAACTTTCAATAAAAATTTCTTAAATGTTTTTGTAGCATTGACAATTGAAGTATTCCTGCTATTAGTAACTCCGTCACCCACTACTTGTTTATTTTTATATTGATTTTTAGAAGCTTTATCTTCATCTTTCTTCTTAAATTGACCTCTTCTAATAAGGGCTTCTTCTACCCTTCTTTCTAAATAAATGGCTTGATAAAATGTGGTTACTGTAGCAGTAGAGAGTTCATAAGATAGTTGTTCTTGCAGATTACCAATAAATATGTCCAAAATTTCATGATGAGGTAATGCAAAATGTAATTTTCCTAAGAGTTGTCTCCACTTAGTCAAGAATTCAGAAAAACTCTCATATTTTCCTTGCTTAAAATTATACAAATCCTTAATAGTCACATGTCTCTCTATGTAAGCACTAAATTGATGGACAAACATCTTTGCTATTTCTTCAAAATTCCATAGAGAGTTAGCAGGTAATTGATAATCCCACTCTAGAGCCATACCTCCAAGGATTTTAGGGAACATATTTAACAACAACAAGTCATCATGATAAATATCATGACATGCTATCCTAAACATGCGAAGATGCTCAATAGGATCTTCGGTTCCCTTATATATTGGTAGGACAGGCATAGGGAAATGCTTAGGATATGGTTGAGCAACCACAATAGGATCCAAGGGTTGGTTATACATCTCTCTGTAACTATAAGAGGGATGGTAGGGATCCATTTGATCTAGTCTTGAAGCTAAATATTTAACCATGGCTTCAAGTCCTTGTTGTTGTCCACAAAATTGGTTTTGTTGCATCATAGTGTTATGTCTTTGATAATAAGTTGGTGTTGTTGTATAATGATTCCCAACTGAAACACTATTATGTAAAGTGTTACTAGGAGGAGTATTATGAAGTTGATAGGGAATTTTATTTTGTTGAACCTTTTGCTGATTCTGACTAATTTTGTGCATATTCTTAATTCTTTGTGCTACCTTTTGTGAGGTAGAAGTTGGTTGTTTTTGTTTGGAGTTTGAATTTATTACTGGTGGTGGTTGTGCTATATTTTGATTCAAATTTTGGTTTAAATTTTGAGATGTACCAACTTGATTTTTATTTTTGTTCATGTATGTTAATGGATTTCCATTCAATCGGAGAGTAGCCTCTATGGAAGCCTTTGTTGAATAATCTCCCATAGGGAGTTGAGCTTTTGTTTGTATGACATGGTTAATGACATCTATATTGTATTTTAGAAACTCAATGAAATGTTATGTGGAGGTAAATTTAAGATTGCCTTCTTCATCTACTTGTGGCTTATGATAGAAAACCTCTTCTTCTTTATCATGGTTTTCCTCATATGATTCTGATGATACATAATCTTCAATTTGAAATTCATCTTCAGGATTTCCTTGATCTTGTTCTCCTATATGTTCATGTTCTACTTGTTTTCCACTTCTTAATTTAGGTATTTTACTTAAAATATTTTATCTTGCAGATATATATAATTATATATATGTGCTTAATGCTTGGGGTATATATGTTATATATATACCTAACTAATATATTATATTATGTTTTTGGATTTTTGTAGTTTTTGATTGCAAAAAAAAAGCAAATAGAACAAAAAACTATAGTACTATAGATATTATACTTTAATTTCCTTGTAAAAGCCTATAGATATCATTAACAGGTTCCAATTCCTCAGGGGTCATATAGTGTTCTTATTGAAATTGAAAGTTGGCTTTTAATACTTTTATGAAATGAGCTATAGTGATGCAATCAACTTCATAGTTTGACATATACAATTACAACTCATGGAAATATTCTCAATAAAGCACAGCCCTAGAAACTTTATTGAATCTTATCTTATCATCTAAGACAACTTCTTGATTTTCTACATGTGATAAAAACTTATGTACCATTATTGCATTCTCAAGATAATCTTCAAAAGAGTAAAGACTTGGGGAAATAACAACTCTCTTATCCTCTAGCCACATATCACATGCTCTTTGAAGGTCAAAGTAGAAATGTGCACTATCGGGATCCAGGATTCTAGACAAGTCAAACCTTATGATTTTCTTAAGTTTAGGTTCTTTAGTCTTTATGATTTCTAATCTTCTCCAAATCTTAGGGTATGGCACACTACCTAGTGAAGAAAATTCTTGGGTTGAAAATATTGTGCTAACATTAATTCAGATAGTTCTTCTTATGTTGTAATCTACCATCTATGAAATGCAAGATTATGTGACTTAAACTAATGATTTTCTTAAATTTTTGTTTTGTTCTATATTTTGTATTTTTTATGTTTTATAAATAAGAAAGATGCCTAATATTTTCACGTTGGGTTCACCAAAGAATGTAGGTCTAAAATTTGCACACTCCTTTCCTTCAGGCTAATGGATCCACACCTCAAAGGGGAATGTGGGAATGATAGGTCTACACCTCGAAAGAGAGGTACTTGATCGTACCTTATTATGGTGATTTTTTGACAAATTGTTTAGGGTTCACCAAGAAACATTTTATGGCAGTTTCCATGCCTAGGTTTTTGGAGTTTGTTTTGATGTGTTCCTTTTAAATTCTCGCAATCACCTAGTTTTGGCCAATATGCAACTACACTAAGCTATATGCAATTTTGATTTATATGTAGATAAAAAATAATAGAAAACAATACTTTAGATGGACAATGCAGTGCTTAAAAGAGAATTTAGAACTCTTACCTATATCCGAAAGTTCTATGGAGATTCTAATTTTTGATTGCAGTCCAGATCGTATATAGTAGGGAAAAATCGTATGAATAGAGCAAGATCGTATGAATACGATTCAAAATCGTATCATTCAATCAAAGATCGAACAATACAATCTTGATAGAAACATAAAAATTTATGGATAGAGTGAAAAAATAAGAAACAAGAGATTCTATTGTTCTTTTTAAGCAAAATGAAACTAAATGTCAGCTATTAAATGTTATAATTGAAAGTAGATAATAGAGAGTTACTTTAAACTACATGTAATATGCAATTATATGCAAAATTGGTGAACTCCAGAATGCAAATGATTGAATTCTATAATCTATATGATGCAAATGATAAATAAAATGGTAGATCTAAAAAGAAACAAAGCTAGAATATGTAAACCAGCACTCGGGGTTGCCCCCAAGTGATTTTAGAGCAAGATCGTACAATCTGAGCAAGATCATACAATCTGAGCAATATTGTACACCTCCGACGCAAGATCATATCGATCCGATATCGACTGTATCCTCCGATCTTGCAAGCAACAACAAAATATCCAGAGCTAAAATGTAAAATTCTATCGATGCATTAGGAGTGCCAAGAGGAATTTGAGGGGAAGGGTGTCTGATTAAATAGGATAAGCAAGTTGATGAAATTGGGCTAGAAAAAAAAATAGGTTGCAACCTCCTCCAAGTTGGGTTGATCGACGGATCCAATCTTGTAACTATCGTACGGTTGCACAGGTAAGGACAAAGGACGTTGTAACTAGTTTGTCATTTTGCTAAGTTAAGATTTTTTTATTTTGAGCAAGATCATATGCATACGATCAGGGATCATATGGTACAATCAAGGATCTTATCGTACGATCAGAGATCGTATCGTACGATCAAGGATTGTATCGTACGATCTTGCTAGGAGGTTAGACATATATATAGTTTTTTGGCAGTTTGAGGGGTCAAATGGTGTTAAAAATAGACATATAATATACCGTTGGAAAGCTATTTTTGAGCCCTATCCAACGGTATAGTTTTTTTGTAAATATGGAGGGTTTTTATAGGTAAAATTAAGCTTAAATATGACCTTACTTCTCTAGGAGGAAAACTAAGATAAATGAGTCAATTTTTCATGTCTATAGCTAGACATAGGATCTCAGAGATAGCTAGATTTTGGCTACTTTTATCCTGAATTTTAACATGATGCATATTGTATTACTAATAAATTATTATGTTTATATAGATGGTGTAATTTATATATATATATATATATATATATATATATATCGACCTTTAGATTTATTACAATTTGTTTATTAATTACTTTATGTTAATGATTAGAATTAATTTTTATGATAAAATTTATTAGACATGTGGTGTGATTGAAGATGCAATGATTATGCCATGATGTTGTTGTATAATGTAAATATTATTGATTTATATTTGGCATGTGTTGATTAATAAAAATGAATGATGAATGATTAATCATGATTAAATACACTGAGGTTGTAGTTATTAGATATGTCATGATGATAGATTAGATGTGTGTGATATGCCCAAGAAGGCACTTCTATACTATAACTATTTATTAAATATATACAAATATGTACAACTATACATAGAGATATGATTAGAGATTTTCCCAAGGGAAATTTAGGTACTTTAGTTAGATTTGATCATAGGACTTCTAGTTAGTTGCTATGTCCAAATATGAAAAAATAATAATAAATAATTACATAAATGATTTTTGATTGGATTGATTTACCTCACAGAAAAGTGTTATAGAGGGCTTATAATTCATTAAAGTAGCAATGAATGATGAACCTAGGTGGGGAGAATAATTTTATTAGTGACCAATTGTTTGGACACATGGTGGTACATGGAAAATAATAGATGATGTGATTGAGCTTTACCATCAACACCTACAAATCTTGCAATACTCATTATGTGGTTATTGATGAGATAAAAGAATTTGATTTGATTGCATTTATCATTAGAATTTGTGAACATTGCAATATTCAAGATGCAACAATTGATGAGATAGAAATATTTGATTTGATTAATTTTTCCATAAACACATATAAACATCATATTATTCATTATGCGATAAGATATTATTAGTTTGGAAGAATGTATAGATAGAGATAAGGTTTGATACAAACTAGATTGAGATAGATAAAAATAGATTGATGATAAAGATAGATGATTGTGCACACCCTTATTTGATTTATGAACATGGGATTAGAGGGTCTTCTTGCATCAATTAACTAGTGAATGAAAATAAAATATCATTACTAGAATAATCATTTACATTTCATCATAGATTCCTAACTCAAGATACAATAGGTAGTCTATATATTGATGAATGCTTGGGCTTCAACTAAGGCTAAGCATCTAAGAAAAATAACACCAAGGAAGTGGTGTTATAATATATTTTCAATAATGATGTACCTATAGGATCATTGGTTAATGTTCTTGTATTTATTATGGTTCAAAACACTAGGCAACATGCCATCCCTAAGGAATAAAAACATATCTTTGTACCAAGGATCAAGAGAAGGAATTTATTCTATGGAAAGGAATCCTAGAGGAAGTTGGCTAGACTCTAAGGTTGAAGATTCCCTAATTTTATAAATGATGATCATGGTCTATTTATCATATAGCTTTAAGGGGATCAAGGATGCAATTGAGACCATAGCATACATACGGTAGTTACTAAACCTAGGGATAGCTTAAATGGTGATTTTTCAAAAATAACCATTAGTTTATCAACAATATCCTTATATGGCTTGATATTTTCATCTTTCATTTGATAAACACCATTGAATTGGTTGACTACAAGTTAAAATTCTTTGAAAAAATAGAGGATTCTAACCTGAAGGGCTAATGCTACATGGATCCCTAGGATAAGGGCTTTACACTCACTAGTATTCTTGGTATATAAAAATTAAGATTAAAGGACAAAGGGATAAAATGCTATTGAGGAGTGATCAATATGATACACCTGCTCCTATCACACATATAACACTGTCAAAGTATATAATCTATGAATTAGATTGATTTGTTTCTAGGCTAATGACTAACTCATCTAGAAAGTCTATAGATAACAAATGTCTATCTTCTAAGGGACAACTGCTAATTGGTCAACAATGACTTGACCTTTCATAGTATTTTAGATGACAAGCTCAAGATTATATTTACAAAGTGCAATAACCCAAATAGTTATTCATATTAATAGGTGAGGATTGGACATGATATAAAATAAGGGATCAATCCTTATGATGACAAATATTTTATGGTTGAGAATGTAGTATCAATGTTTCTAGGAAGCAAACACTATGACTTGGAAAATATTCTATATAGGGGTATAGCAAAATTCATAAAAGACCAAATTCCTACTAATATAGAAAATGGATTTCTCTTTATGTTGGTCATTATACTATGTCAATATATCATCTAAGGCATGGTCTATTGTTTCTATGTATAGCAACAAGGACCTAGAGGGATTAAGGGGAGAAGAACAAGAAGTGACAAGAGGTAGGATTTGAGAGTATATAAGGATGCTTGATAATAAAAAGATACGTGATAGAGAAGACCACATCCTTCCTTAAAATCTTGATGAAAGGTTAACAATTATCAAAATCTAGGTGATGAATCTTTGAATGGCTTAGATTTTACCCTAGATGTTTTAAGCTATGCTAGAGATCGATGGGGTGGCACATTGACTATAGCCAAAATAATTTCAAGATCAAATTTTATGTCACATTGAGATATGATGAATCCCAATATATTTCTTGATGTAACACCAAATATGCTTTTTCTAAGATTTTATCCATACCTTGTATTCCTACAAACATTCAAAGATGTACCTTAGGTATCAAACCTAATATTTTTAGTTTAAAGATAGACCAGGAAGATCATCAACATAATATTCTATAATATCAATACATCATGTTGTAAAAGATAGATGGCATGGATATTTGATAGGTAGCTCCTATGTTATTTAGTCCAAAAGGTATGATTTGATAATATAAGTTTCCCCATGGGGTAGTGAAAGCTATTTTGGTTTGGTCCTTAGGAGTAATCTTGATTTTATTATAGCCTAATAATTTCTCCATTAATGATAGTATTCCACATCTTGCAATGAAATTGGTGATAATGTTGATGTTGGGAAAAGGGAAGTCATCCTTGAGACATGCTTTGTTTATGTCTCAAAATTTGGTGTAGACTCTAACAAAACATATTTTCTTAACAATAGAAATAACATTAGAGATCTAGTTAGAGTAGTTGATGACCTTTATGAATCTAACATCGAGGAGTTTTAGGAATTCCTTTTTGAATAAAAAAATGATTTTTGGATGCATATTTTGTAATTTGTACTTTATGTTTTTTTCACCAAGGGTGATGACTAGATGGTGGAAAAATAGGGAAGGATCAATACCTAGCATACCAACATAAGACTAAACAAAAAAATATTTAAAATCCATTAAAATCTTGGTATATTCCTCATGTTCATTTAGGATCAAGACTTTACATAGTTTAAGTATTTACAGATATTTCAAAGTCTCAATATTGATGTCCTTAGTTTCCTCAATCATAATATGAGATTCATCTTCCAATTGAGGCAGAGTTAGAAACAACCCCCCCAAAATTCCATGATTTATAGGATTGAAGGATGGATGACTATTGTTTATTGGCTAGGAGATATCGAGATTTAAAATTTGGTAAAAATATTCTACAAAAATAAAAGCTATTTTGAATTAGATAATCTAAGGGAATATCTTAAAGAGGATTATTTAGGATGTCCTCCACCTCATAACTATATTCATCAATAATAAAATTAGGATAGTCTAGGGTTAGGAGATTTAAATTAACATATTGTGTATATTAGAAGGAACCAAAATCTGTGAGAATTTATGGCTCATTATCATGCTTCTTATCCCAATCTAATCCTTTTAAAGAAATAATATCATCACGGTACACCCTATCAAGACTACTGGCTACATATTCACTATACAAAAAAGAAAAAGAAAAAGGATTGACTATGGTTGGGAATATAACCTTTTCCATAGTGTTCCAACCAAGCTTTGGTCATTAGGGGCTCTTTGATGCCCTTCTCATATAGATCTAGTCCTTTGCCTCAATATACCATATTAGAATCATCTTGTTAGGAATGAAATATGATTTTGATAAGAACCATGAAGTGTATTGTCATTCAACTAGAAAAATGTTACTACCATGGATTTTATTCTTGTTAGTAGTACCATCACAAATGAAGGAATAACTTTTATTTACACTATTTTACCCTTACTAATAGAAGTTAAGCCTAATATTTGAGGAGATAAGGGAATCTTGGCTAGGTTTAAGACAATTTGATTGTTATCTTGATTATTAATGTTGATTTTGTTTGGATTAAGCTGGCCCTTAGATTATTATTTAAGATGAGATACCTTAATGCGTGAATGATTGATAGCTAAGAAGAAGAAGAATATAACCTTAGAGATAAATTAAGAGAAGGTCAAAGGTAAGCTTTAGGATTCTCAACCTTGATCACCTAGCAATAGGCAAAGGGTTTAGGGTTGGCTAGAGTATGATAAGTCTTACCCTTGAATTTATGTTTAAGGCACTAATGGAGAGTTCCTATATCTCATGGATCCATAGCCTCCCAAGAATAATGTTGTAGGTTAAGTCACATGGCATGACATAGAAGAATGCAAGGTCTGACTCTAAGGGTAATAACATAATGCTACTAGCCTAATGCTCCTAATTGTTAAAAGCTTTGATAACAAGATCAAAATTTTCCAGATATGTTTTGGTTAGCCCAAAAGACTAATGAATCTTAGGCTACTGCTATTGAAACCAAAGTTATTATTAACTAGGATTCACTTGATAATTTTATCGCTGATATGACCTATGATGTATAATGGGATACATTCAACCATAGAGAATTAAGATATGTCATCCTCATGGAATGATATGGCTACATGGTTAACCCCAATGGATCCCACCATAGAAGTGATATCATTTGGGTTGAGGTCTTGAGGAATGATTTTTTCATTCAAAATTTTAAGATGTCTCTATGACTCAAAGAGGTTTAGAGAAGCTCAAGAAGAGAACTATTGGTTAGGATTATTTTAAGTTGATTGAGACAATCAAAAGTGTCCTTGGATTTAGCTCCTAATTGTATGATTAATGGGGTTCCATCAAGGGGATATGTGTTGGAAATTTTGAGTATATTGTTGTCATTGATGTCAAAGAATTAATGGCATAGGTTAATGACATTGGTTGTCATTTATGTCAAGAAAAATAAAGGTTTAATGCTTTTACCATGGTGGCATTTGCAAAAGAAAAAGGAAGAGGTTTTCCAAAGAAAAGGTCCAAGAAATAAAAAATATTATAATATTTAAATCTATGAAGATTTAAATAATTATAATAATTAAAAATTAAAAGGACCCAAAGGTTAAAGCCTAAGGATGCATTATAAAATAATTATAATATTTATATTATAATTTTTATATAACCCAAAGTGGGTTTGGCACCAATATTCAAAATTTTTTTAAAAACTTCTAAGCACCATCGACATCCTTAGCATGGTGGTAATCCATATTAATATGGATAATGTTTGATGCCCTAAGGTGTGTGTTCGATGGGCGATAAAACCGATCAATGTGATTTCTCCTGCGTGCGCTTCTTGAGAAGAAAAAGATAAATTTTTATCTAAGGGAAGGCATCGATGATTTTAATATAAGATCATTCGATCTTATATCCAACCAAGTGGTTGGCCTAGCGGTAGACTAGGCAATGTTAAGGTGTAGGGAAGACAACAGGTTTTGTGTTCGAATCCGGGTAGCGATAGTTTTGTTCATTAGTTTTCTTGGCAAGGAAGTTGAGCAAAGGAATAAGGTGCAAGTCGTACCTTTTAGTCCTCATGTGGGTGGTTGGCCTAGCGGTGGCCCAAAGTGTGCTAGCACACTGGCAGGCGATGGGTACTGTGTTCGAATTTCCCTACGGTAGTTTTGGTAAGCATTGATTAAAATTTTAATTGCCTAAGGTTGAGGGTTAGGCGCATGAGGTGTGTTTGATTATTTGAGCGTTGTTGACTTAGGGAGGTATAAGGGGAAATATTTTTTAATTATTTCTTGCAATTTATTTTGGAGAAAAATATTATGAAAATGTATTTTTGCTAAAAAGTGATTTTGTGGAGTAATAAGGACTTTTGATAATTCTTTTATGAATAATTTTTGAAATTAAGAGGGAGTTAAAAGGTGTATGAAGTACTTTTATTGCTTGTATTTTTACTTCATTTTGAAGGGCTTGGTTTTATTATTTAATGCTCTATTTTTAGAAACCAAGAGATTTGGTTTGAAATTTAATTGTGCACACTTGTTGAGAAGGGTTTCCCAATATATGAGAAGGTGTTGTGCTAATCCTTTTTTAAGTTGCAAAAGATATTATTTTTGTGAGATAGGTTTTTGAGAGACATTTCTTCATCAAGCTTTTTGGTTGGTGGATTAGGAAGAAAATTAAAGGGATATTTCTCAATTCAAATTAAGAGGTATAGGCACGTCCTTCCTTGTTTAAAGTGTGTTATTGAAGTGAATGTTTTCTAGAATATAAGGTGGAGTGACAAGGATTGTTTGATAAGCATTATTGGAAATATTTGAGTTAGGATTTGTGCTTCATGGTTGAATGGTTTGGAAATATTTGGGATAGAATTTGAGAATAATTTGTGCTTCTATTATTGAAAGAGGTTAAGACATTTGTTCTAGAGATTGTGAACTACTTGTGCTAGGGTTGAAGACAAGTTAGTGCATCTTTGTGAAATATTTTGAACATTGGTTTGAGAGATATTGATTGCAATTGTAGAAGTGTTTGAGATCAATTTTGTGAAGGGAAATTATGCATTAGTATGATTGATCTTTGAGAGAAAATTTGCAAGAAAGATAGATCAATTTTGTGAAACAAGTTATACAATGTTTGATTTGATTTGAAAGGGATTTGTAAGAGATAGAGATTGGTTATTTGAGTATAAGATTTGTGAGTATGAAACATATTGGATTTTGATAGTGCATATCATCCTCTATATGTTCCAGAGGTTAAACAAATTCTAAGTAGAATTTTTTTGTGTGAAGAAAGCTTTTTGAAAGAGATTTAAGTTGTGTTTTGTATGCAAGATTTGGAAATATTTGAGTAGGTTTTATGAGTAGCATTGAGGGTATATTTTGAGAAAGTCTTTGAGAAGGCTTGAGGGAAGATTTGAGAAAGTCTTTGAGAAGGCTTGAGGACAGATTTGAGTAAGTATTTGAGAAGACTTGAGGAACAATTTGTGATAGAATTGAAGAGCAGGTTTGATTACTAATTTTTTCAAGCCTTGTGTTAAGGTTTGGGGTAGATTTGAGATAGAATTGAGAGTAGGTTTTATTACTGATTTGTTCAATATTTGTGTTAAGTCTTGGGGTAGATTTGAGATAGAGTTTGGTGCAGATTTGTGAGTAGAGTTAGAGAAAATTTATGCTAGACTTAGGATAGAGTTTGGTGTAGATTTGAGATAGAGTTGAGAGCAATATTTGGAGGTGACAAAGCAAAGAGGACAATAGAGGTCTCCAGTGGATAGAGGTCCATCAGCCAGTGCAGTGGGGACAGAGGTCTCCTGTGGAGAGAGATCCACAAGCTAGATTAGTGGGGGTAGAAGTCTTCTAGAAGTTCACCAACAAGAGCAAAGGGGATAGAGTTCTCATATGGATAGAGATCCATGAACCATATCAAGTGGATAGAGTTCTCCTATGGATAGAGATCCACAAACTAGAGCAAGGGGAAAGAGTTCTCCTGTGGAGTGAGATATCCATGAACTATAGCAAGGGGATAGAGTTCTCCTGTGGAGAGAGATCCAAAAACTAGAGCAAGGGGATAGAGTTCTCCTATGGAGAGAGATCCAAAAATTAGAGCATAAGGGATTGGTGTCTCCTTTGGATAGAGGTCCATAAACATTGTAATAGGGAATTGATTCCCAAGAGATTTATTGAGAAAATTTATAAGAAATATTTTCTCCATGGAGTAGCCCACATTGGGTGAACCACATTAAATTTGTGTCTCCCTTGTGTGTGATAATGTGTGCATTAATTTTATTACTTCTATTGATATTTCCATTGATAATATTGGATACTATTGTTTGGGAAAGAAAATAAAAATTTGATCTTATACTGTTCACCCCTCCCTCTCAGTATAAGCATGTGTTCTTCAATTGGTATCAGAGCGGGTTCCTTCGAAAAAGTCTAGTAGCTTGAAGGAAGATATTATAGGAACACATATGGCATATCAAAATGGATCTTCATTAAATAATGCACCATTGTTCGATGAGAACAATTATGCTTTCTAGAGCATAATAATTATGACTTACTTGATGGCACAAGGATGTGAGATATGGTAATCCATTGAGAATGGGTTCACACCTACAACTACTCCTCCCACATATAAATATGGTAAGATGTTACATGTGAATAATGCCAAGGCTATGAATGGAATCTTAAGTGGATTACATGAAGCAAAATTTGTGAAATTTATGCATTGAAAATAAGCAAAAGAGATATGGGAAAAATTGAAGCAAATATATGAGGGAGATAAAAAGGTCAAGATGGCAAAACTACAAAACCACAATAAAATATTTTAAGATTTGAAGATGGAATATGAGGAAGATATTGCTACATACTTACTTCATGTGGATGAAGTTGTAAATACCATGCGTGGACTTGGATTCAAAATTGAAGACTCCAATGTTGCTAAGAAAGTACTAAGGTCACTTCCTATGAGGTATGATGGAAAGGTTTTAGCTATAGAAGAGATGAGAGATATTGAAAAATTGACTATGGATGAGTTACATGGAATTCTCACAACTTATGAGATGAGAATAGTAAAGGATCCCAACTCCAAGAAAGAGGTAGCTTTCAAAGCATCAAAGAAGATAAAATATAAGAAACTAGAATCAAGTGGTGAGTCAAGTAGTGATGAAGAAGCTAACTATGGTAGAAGATACAAGAAGGACTCAATAAAGCACAAAGGTATAAAAACAATGAAATTTTTTAACTATGGTAATTTTGATCACTATGCATCTAATTGTCCAGAATCTGGAAGCAGTAGTAGTGAAGAGAAATAGGATCATAAGAAAAAGGAAGGAGGAAAATCCAAGTATAAAAATAAAAACAAGTATGGTCAAGGTAAGCATGAAAAAAAATTCTTTCAAAGGCACAAGAAGAGTTTCTATGTTAACAAGGGATGCAATACTTCAAGTGGTAGTGATGAAAGACTCTCAGATAGTGAAGAAGAAGAAGAGATCCTATTTTTGGCAATAGAAGAGGAAGAAAATGCTCCTATTGAAGATAAGGTCGAAGAGTATGAAGATGCTCTTGGAGACCAAGAAGTAGAGAAATATTTAGAAAATGAGGAAGGCACAGTAGATCTAGAAGCAGAACTTATTGTTGCTCTCAGAGAATTGAAAAAGGTTAGAAAACAGAATTCAAGACTAAAGACTCAAGTTCAAGAATGTGAGGAAGAAAAAAAAAAGGAAAGCTAAAGCATGGAAAATTAAAGATGTGATGAATGAAAAGTTAGAGGTAAAAGATCTGGAATGTGAAAGATTAGAACATGAGGTAGTTTCACTAAGGATGGAAGTGAAATATTCTAAGGACAAGCTACACAAGTTTGGGAAAAATTCAAAGACTTTGGATAAGATTATCAATGCACAAAGATCTTCATCTATCAAAACATGACTTGGTTTTGAAGAAGGACAAGGGAAACAAGAAGAAGAGTCAACCTCAAGCTCAAAAGAAGAGGAAGTTTTAGAGGAAGAGAGTGAAGAAGAAATTGAGACTTATGAGGATAATTTGAAGAAGAGAAGCTTCACTAAGAAAGGAAATAATGCACAAACAAGAAATAGGGATCATCACAGAGAAGAAAAAGAAAGGACTAAGAGACCAGAGGGTTCAAGAGAATATTTCTTCAAAGGACATTGTTTTTCATGTAATCGGTTTGGTCACAAGGCTATGCATTACAAGACTCATGGAAAGGAGTATGGCCTCACTAAAATGAGTGTCAAATATTTCAAATATGGATATTTATTTCAAGGGTATTGCTACTCTTGTAATCACTTTGGTCATAAAGCAATCCACTTAGGGTTATGCATAAGGGGTTGGACTCAAAATGTACTTGTAAAAAAATGGTGAACCTAAACAAAAACAAGGGGGAGGCGGGGGGAACCCAAAAAAAACAAACGAGGGTATACCTAACCAAAATTGGGGGGAATAAAAACACCAAAAAATAAAGATATGGTTGGGGCGCCTGCGACCATTAAAATATATATTAACCTACCAACAAAACCCCCACCCCACCCGGCGAGAGAGAGAGCGCGCCTAGCAAAAAATATATTTTGGGTGTGTTTTTTGGGGAAGGGGGCCCGCGAAAAAAAGAAATGTGGATTTTTGGGGGGGGGGGGGGGGGGGGGGGGGGCCCGCCCCCCCTTTTTTTTTTTTTTTCTATATTTTTTTTTTCCCCCCCCCCCTTTATTCTCCCCCCTCTCCCCCCCCCCCCACCCCGGTTCATAATAGAAATGAGTATGGTTTCACTAGGGGAACTTCAAGTATTTGCACCTTCTAAGAACTACAACATTAAGTGTTACAAATGCAATAATCTAGGGCATAAGGCCAAGTGGTGTAGAATAGAGTTTCCAGAGCTTCCAGAGACAAGCAAGAACAGGGACACTCAAAAGGATCAAAAGGGTATGTTGAGAAGAAGGTTGACTAAGAAAAAGAGCATTGTATGTTGGAAGTAGAAATATTCCCACCTCAAAATTAATCACCTCAAGGAGAGGAGGTGGGGAGGGGGCTGAGCTAAGAGTCTTATATTTAGCCCCAAAGGAGTCCATTTTCCATTGATGTCAAAGGAGGAGAGATTTGACTAAGGGGGAGAGCATTCAGTAAGTGGGAGTAGTTTCTCAAGGGGAGTGGATTTGGAATCAAATGGTTTGGAAAAAGAAATTTTTAGAAAAGGGTTGCCATCAATGAAAAAGGGGGAGATTGTTGGAAATTTTGAGTATATTGTTTTCATTGATGTCAAAAAATTAATGGCATAGGTTAATGACATTGGTTGTCATTTATGTCAAGAAAAATAAAGGTTTAATGGTTTTACCATGGTGGCATTTGCAAAAGAAAAAGGAAGAGGTTTTCCAAAGAAAAGGTCCAAGAAGAAAAAATATTATAATATTTAAATCTATGAAGATTTAAATAATTATAATAATTAAAAATTAAAAGGGCCCAAAGGTTAAAGCCTAAGGATGCATTATAAAATAATTATAATATTTATATTATAATTTTTATATAACCCAAAGTGGGTTTGGCGCCAATATTCAAAAGTTTTTTTAAAAAAACTTCTAAGCATCGCCGACATCCTTAGCATGGTGGTAATCCATATTAATATGGATAATGTTTGATGCCCTATGGTGTGTGTTCGATGGGCGATAAAACCGGTCAATGTGATTTCTCCTGCGTGCACTTCGTGAGAAGAAAAATATAAAATTTATCTAAGGGAAGGCATCGATGATTTTAATATAATATCATTCGATCTTATATCCGACCATGTGGTTGGCCTAGCGATAGAATGGACAATGTTAAGGTGCAGGGTAGATAGTAGATTCTATGTTTGAATCTCGAGCGATGATAGTGTTGTTCATCAGTTTTTTTCTCAAGGAAGTTGAGAGGAGGTCAAAGTGCAAGTCATGCCTTTTAATCCTCGTGTGGGTGGTTGGCCTAGCAGTAGCCCAAAGGGTGCTAGCATGCTGGAAGGCGGTAGGTGCTATGTTTGAATCTCCCCATGGTAGTTTTGGTAAGCATTGATTAAAATTTTAATTGCCTAAGGTTGAGGGTTAGGTGCATGAGGTGTGTTTGATTATTTGAGTGTCTTTGACTTAGGGAGGTATAAGGGGAAATAATTTTTAATTATTTCTTGCAATTTCTTTTAGAGAAAAATATTATGAAAATGTATTTTTGCTGAAAAGTGATTTTGTGGAGTAATAAGGACTTTTGATAATTATTTTATGAATGTTTTTTTGAAATTAAGAGGGAGTTAAAAGGTGTATGAAGTATTTTTATTGCTTGTATTTTTACTTCATTTTGAAGGGCTTGGTTTTATTATTTAATTCTTTATTTTGAGAAACCAAGAAATTTGGTTTCAATTTTAATTATGCACACTTGTTAAGAAGGGTTTCCAATAATAGAAGGTGTTGTGCTAATCCTTTTTGAAGTTACAAAGATATATCTTTTTGTGATACATGTTTTGAGGGCATATCTTCATCAAGCATTGAGATTGGGTGATAAGATTTTAAGTAATTAAAATAGCAAATTAAGAGGTATGGGCACATCTTTCCTTCTCAAGGTATGTTATTGAGAAAGGTTTTCTGGAACATAAGGTGGAGTGAAAATGATTGTTTGATAAGCATTGTTGGAAATATTTGAGTTAGGATTTGTGCTTCATGGTTGAATGGTTTGGAAATATTTGGGATAGAATTTGAGAAAAATCTGTGCTTCTATTATTGAAATAGGTTAAGACATTTATGCTAGATATTGTGAACTACTTGTGCTAGGGTTGAAGACAAGTTAGTGCATCTTTGTGAAATATTTTGAACATTGGTTTGAAATATATTGATTGCAATTGTGGAAGTGTTTGAGATTAATTTTTTGAAGGGAAATTATGCATTAATGTGATTGATATTTTGAAGTAAATTTGCAATAAAGATAGATTAGTTTTGTGAAACAAGTTATACATTGTTTAATTTGATTTGAAAAGGATTTGGCAAGAGATAGAGATTGGTTATTTGAGTATAATATTCGTGAGTGTGAAACATATTGGATTTTGATAGTGCATATCATCCTCTATATGTTCCAGAGGTTAAACAAATTCTAAGTAGAATTTATTTGTGTGAAGAAATATTTTTGAAAGATATTTAAGTTGTGTTTGTATGCAAGTTTTGGAAATATTTGAGCAAGTTTTGTGAGTGGGTTGAGGATAGATTTGAGAAAGTATTTGAGAAGGCTTGAGGGTATATTTGAGCAAGTATTTGAGAAGGCTTGAGGATATATTTGAGCAAGTCTTAAGAAGGCTTGAAGACTTGAAACAAAATTGAGAGTAGGTTTGATTACTAATTTGTTCAAGCCTTGTGTTAAGTCTTAGGGTAGATTTGAGATAAAATTGAGAGTAGGTTTGATTACTGATTTGTTCAAGGTTTGTGTTAAGTCTTGGGGTAGATTTGAGATAGAATGTTGGACATTTTGAGCTCATTTATTTTTCATTGATGTCAAGGTGAGAAGTCATCATTGATGTCAAGGTGAACACATGAAGCTATCATTAATACCATGGAGTACACCATTATTGTCACCAGGAACAATGCAAAGAGTTGAAGAAAAAGTTGTCAAAATATTATTTTATTAAGGTTTTTATTAAAACCATGGTGGCAGAATAATCTTCATCAAGTCAGTGGAGTACAAGTTAAAGGTTTAAATTTCATCCCAAGGAAGGCTTTATTTTTTATTAAATTCAAAGGTTTATAAATATAATTTATAAAATTTAAATTATTTTAGAATTTAAATAATTTATAAATTATAAAAGGTTTTAAAAAGGAGCGTCGATGTCATCATTAAAGGAGCGCCAATGTCTATGGAAAAATGGAAAATCATGTATAAATACCACGCCAAAGGACATTAGAACTTATCTTTCTTCGATTATTTTATGTGATCAAAGAGAAAAATAATTAGTGCAATTGTTGAGGAAGAAGACGAACTCATGTTGTTTTATGGATCACCTTCTCCCTTATACATTTGAAACTTTGGTAACATAAAGCCTAGAGGATAAGGTCTATTTGTCAAGTTAGGATCTACAGGTTCATTACAACAATATTTATAAGAATTGTTGGAATATATTACATTATTTGGTTTATTACTAATGTCCCATCATGGGTACATATTTAGATTAGGAGTTAAGTACTTTATTAAAGTGATGTAATAAATGTACAAGTGTTAGATTGTGCAATGATATAAATGTGCATGTAGTCCACATGGACATGAGTTCTTAGAATAGAATAGTGAGGTGTCATAGGAATATTGAAGGAAAGAGTTGCATCTCATTATAAATAGGTCTGCATAGAATAAAAAAGTGAGAGGATTTTGGAGTGAATAGGTAGAGTAGTAGTAGATACAATGTAGGCTTATTCTTTCAAAATGGAGAGGTAGTGAACTCTATTGCATGGCATTGTATATTTTCATGAGATTTCATATATGAGCATTTCTTGAGAATTATTTCAAGTTTTCTACCATATTTTCATGCATTTTATTTAGCCATTATCATAGTTATAACATTGCATTCTTATTTTCATACTTGTGATTGCATTTCCTTTAAGTTTAAAGCTTCAAAAGCTAACAATGGTATCAGAGCACATGATAGATCAATAGGAAATAGAGAGAGCCACAAGAGAGATTAAGAAGATATTGTAAATCTCATTTTCAGATTTCTAAAATTTACTATTGGCTAGATTTTTTCCACAAAGTTGCAGAAAAACTTGTGAAGACTAGAACTCAGCATTGAATCCACTAGATTGGCAATCCAACTAGTGAAGATTGTTTTTTATAGATTTATAGAAATTTCTATTTCTAATATTTTGTTGCAAAAAATTAACTCCTAGAAGTTGATAAACTTCCTACAACATATAGAGAATAATTTCACCTTTGTTGCCTGAAAGTCTATGTGCTTTCCTCGTATAGGGATTAGTTCTTGTACGATCCTAGAAAACATGCACCTAAGCTATTGCATCATTATACCAAATATTAAAGTAATAAAGCATATGAACAAATAAATTCAACAAAAATGTGAAAGTTTTTTATTAAATCATTACAAATCTCGGTTACAAGTAGGTCCCTCTAAGGGATACCAAAATCTCAATACAATTAATACAATTTTTTGAAGCCCCTAAATGGGGGTAGTGCAATCCACAAATTTTCTAGATTCAACATGAGCTACTTAAGGGCTCATAAATACCTTCTTCTCACTTTCTTTGAGGAAATTGATTAGAAAGAGCTTTGATGCTGCCAAGAATATGTATCCCTGCATGCAAGAAACAACAAAGCACAATTAGGAGCATATGAAGCCTCTCATGATGAGGCTATTATTCAAGAAAATATGTGAAACATAGCGAATGTATAAATAAAGCATGAACCTACATAAATATGCATAAAGACACTTAAGAAACTAATGTTAAAGCATGAAGCATGGCTTAAATCATGTAAAGAAATCTAGAAATGCATATAATGTTGCATATTGAGCATAAAAGAAGCTAATGTATAAAGCATGTAAAGGAAAGCTTCAAATACACTAATGTGAGAAAATATGCCTATTAATCAGCTAATAAACCATGGAAATGCATGTAATATGGTTAATCTATGCCTAATTAATCTAAATGCATACTAAAAAAGAGAAATCTAAGGCTAAAACAAAATATTAAGCTCATCAAATGCTAGCTACTATTGATAGCCACAACTAGCTCAACTAGCTCTACTAGCTATTATTGACAACCACAACTAAGACTATGGGCTACTGTTAACAACAATGACCATGGGAAAGGTGTTATTTCTCTTGTAACCAAGGCTGGAAATGCTTAAATCCTCTATGGAATTGATGGTCAAGGGTCACCTGTGTCTTAGAACATGAAATTGGTGGTGTATTGTTTCAAATTCATGGTTGATTGGTGGAGAATTGCAAGCTTGCTTCTCAGGTCTATAGAAGCTCCATGAAGGTATTCATAGTTATCATTCTTCAGTTGGACAACACTTTGTTACTCCTCAAAGGGGATGTGAAATTTCTCTCCAATACAATAGGGCTCCGCTATGTGATTGACACATTAATTTATCTAGGGTTTGCTCTTAAAAATTGGGGCCTTAAGTAGACTCCTAAAATCCTTTCTCTAGCTTCATGGATAAACCAATAACAAGAATTGGTAATTTTGAGGAATCTTCTGGATGCTTCCAAGACCAAACTACTCCAAAAATGTTGCAATTTTATTTTTGCAACTAATTTTACTAGGCTCTGGTCACCTGATTTTGTTACAGGGCTATCCGTGATTGTCAACCACAGCTAGGGGGTAGGCTTCCCATAGTTGTGGTTATCAACCACGACTAGGATACAAGCTTACTATAGCCATGGTTGTCAACCACGGATAGGATTTAGGATTCTTGTAGTTACGGTTGTCAACCATGGCTAAGATCTAGGCTTCCTGTATCCATGATTTTCAACCATGGCTAAGATCTTAGCTACGGATGTCACCCATGGCTAAGGCTGAATGGGCCTAGGATGCCTAAAATGAGTGGTTAGAACCACTTCTTGGTATTGGAAAGATCCAAGGTCATTCATATGGTCTGCAAATGTGCCCATATGAGTAGTCTCCTAAATATGACGTGTTTTAGGTGTCTACAAGTTCTTTATTGAAAAAAGTAGATATTGAATATTTAGAGGCCTAAGGATAAAGGTCCCATTAAAATATTTGTGGGTTGAAGACTCAAGGAGAAGAGTCCTAGTGAAGATTAGGAATTGGTGATCTCCATTGAAGATTGAAAACTTCACATTGAGGAAGAGGTCCATAGAAGTCCTATTGAAGAACTTCCATAGTGGAAGATTGAGCATTGAGGACTAACAAAAGTTCTATTGCAATATTTTAGTAGCAGTAGATTTAGGAGATCCAAGGAGAAGATCTTATTGTAAAACTTTCATAGTTGAATATTGAAGATATCAAGGAAGGTCTCATTGAAATTTTATAAGCTGCAATATTGAAGACCTTGGAAAGGTCTCAAGGAGAAACAAGGATAAGGCTTGGTGGGCCTCATTAGAAGATTTACTAAAAGAACTCATTGGAGAAATTTACTACCAAGGAGAAGCTCTTTATAGTAAAAGAGTTAGGACAATTATCGCCATATGACAACAAGCCCAAAGGAGAAATATTTGGCAAGAAGTTTATCAAATTTTAGAGTAGTTTGAAGAAGACCTCAAGACTTTCAGATTATTGAGAAGAAGGCTAAGATTAAAGTCAAATTTCATCAAGGAGAAAGGAGTAAGAAACTACCAAACTTGAGATGTTTGAAGATTTCCTTTGGAGGGTTAGAAGGCTTACTTGGAAAAGAAGATTTTCTTATTTCTATAGCAGATTATTGAAGAGTTATTGAGGAATATCTCAGCTACGATTTGGAGGAATTTCCTACCAAATTTTTGAGATTCAAGGACAGTGTTTTAGTGAAGGTTTTGACTGCTTTACAATCTGAAATTTTTCAGATTTGAGGACAGAAAAAGGCAGCAATTTGGGAAGCATTAGTAGCTACTAAATTTCATATTTTAGAAGTGCATTTTGAAGAGAAATTGGAGCCACCAAATCACAGTATTGGGCAGCAGATTAGTGGAGTGTTAAAGCTGAAAAAGGTGAGCCAAAGAGCTATTTTTTAGACAGCCTAGAAGAGCTGCAATACCATCTACAAAATGAAGTATTTTAGGTGACTTAAATCACCATCATCATCATTGTAATCTATAGAGGAGAAAAGGCATGAAACAAATGTGCAAAAGATTCATTAGTTGAACTTTTATATTTAGTTTTTTTATCAAGTTTATTGAGCACTAGTTTCAAGGTTTAAAGGTTGTATAAATAGTGTTCATTCAAGTATTCAAGGTAGTGTATAATTTATTGTTTCAAGTTTCAAACCTACACAAGAAAATATATAGAAGTTAGATATATTTCGAGAGAAAGAAACATATCAACATTCTATTGACTATTTCGAAGAAAAAGAAGATTGCAGTTTTGTATATACTATAGTGCAAAAACAACATTGGAAAGCTTAGATTATCAAATATGAAAGTAACCAAGTAGGAGGAATATTACCTAAGGTTGAAAGGCAACATTAATTGTAGTTTCATCTGAGCATTTCAATAAGCTAAGAGATATAGTCTAACGAGCACAAATGGGTAAACATTTACACCATATATTTCTACGTTTGCATAGCATCCCATTAGATCCACTCTAAAAGTGAAGTATCTCCAAGGAAAAGTAAGATATCTCAGACATCATCTACCTGCATTTTATTCACTCAAATCAAGAAGATAAGTCATTAATAGAAAGGTGAAGAAAGTGATTACTTTTTAGACTTCTAATAATACATATCCATTGAAGGATAATTGAGCAAAAGGTAGAAGCTATTAGCTAAGCTAAGGACATAAAGAAAAATATGTTCTACATATTGGAAGCCTTTGGTGAAGGTAAAATAAGGTACATTGAAAGGTATCTTACATAGTTGATAGCCTTTGGTGAAGGCATCACAAGGAGCACAACAAATTCTACCTCCAAGCATCAAACAACACATCACAACTATGAAGGCATCGTAGTATTCTATCCATAAACTTACGTTGGAAGAAGCTACATTGGCACCAAGTCTAGCCACCATTTTACCCATGCAATCATGCAACTTGCACCATTGCAAAGGTTCATCTAACTCAGATATCTAGCATGGAAGATATCTCAAATTGCAAGGCAGACGTAGCAATTCAAATAGAAGATACAATGACCATCACACAACGTGAACAACAAGGAATATTTAGTTTCAAGAAGGTTCAATTTTGGAGGAGAATACTCATCATCTGAAGCCACCTCATGCTCATGCTCAACACTCATTCAAAGCATTGGAAGAGCAACCACTTCTACCATAGAAGCATTGGAGAATAACCATCATTCTCCTATCAAATAAGTATTGGAAGAGGAACAAGAAGGGTAAAAAACAAGCGTTGGAATAGCCTACATCAGTTAGGGAAAAAGAGGTAAACTACTTGCACCACATGGGAGAAGACATTGCATGCATTCACCACAACATCAAGGATAACTCGAGAATCCTTGGATATTTTTATGTAATGCTCTTGAAGAAGCATCATTTGTAGGTCAAGGATGTTGAAGGAATCTATAACCTTACCTGATACCACTTGTCATTCAACATTAGAAGAAGGGGAGTTAAAGCATTTTTGGAGCATCAAAATAATGCTATCACCACTTGGCATCTCCCATAGCTTACTATGAAATATACCCTCAAAGAGAAGTGCTTGTATAGCATTCATAAAGAGTGACATCCATAAGAAGCTTGAGGTAAAAATATTAAGTGCATTTAAGTCTTGAAGTGATGAAGAAATCAAAGGTGAATAATCAAGCAATTCATAAAGTACTTAGGCCAACACAACTTCATCAAAGAGAAGCACACACAAAAGAGATTGGACTTTGTAAACCAAGTTATAGTGTGAAATAAAACATACACCAGTGAAATAGTAGCTTGAAGGTTAAGCAAAGTGATGACAAAGAGAGATCAATTGTTACTGAACCAAAGTAAAGCAAAATACGTTCATCAAGGAGAGTAGATACTTACAAGCCAAACATCAACATGAAAGAAGCATGCACAAGTTTAAATTAGACATTGGAGGAAGCATGCATACCGATGAAGAAGGAAGGAATGACTTTATGTTGCATCTTGGAGTTGACAAGAAGTCAACCATCACTAAGTCACAAAAGGTCAAATCAATTTCAGAGAGCTTGCAAGGTTGAAGGAAAGGTAAGATTTATATTGTAAGTTTATAAGGTTGTAAAATCAACTTATACTAGAGATATTAAAATATAGGAGCAATAAGGTGTTAATCTCTAGAAAGCACATTGATTACCTTGAGAAGGAAGTAGGAAAATAGAAGCATTAAAATCTTTATTATTATTTCTTCAACTCTTTGCAATTTGTAAATACTTAGTATTTTCTAAATTTCTAACTAGGGAGATATAAGGAATCCTACTCCAAATTGAATTCATAAGAAATTTAGAAACTACAAGGTTAGAAAGAAGTCAAGTTTTAGTTGGAAATTTTGATTTAGTCTCATATTCAAATTAAAGAGACATAGAAAATCCAACTTAACTATCTTAAAGATATTGTATTCTTATCTTCTAAAAATTGCATCATTAAGCTTTCTACAAGGAGAGATAAAACAATTGTTTTAAAGAGTTGAACATTATATTAAACTTGTCATCACATTACTAGGGAGACAAAAGGAATTCAACTCAAATCTTGAAATCCAAGCATTCTATCAAGTCCATAGTTCATTTATTTTCAAGGTAGAAAGATCTTTTACAAAATTTGAAAATTGGAAAAGTATTTTCAAGATTGATTCTACAAATTGAAAGATATTAATTAGTCATATTATCAACCACTAGGGAGTCATAAGGTTGACAACTTCAAAGGTTATAAAACTTGAATCAAAATTATTCTTCAGAGACAAAAGGAATTCTAATCAAAGTTTGGTCATATTGATAAAAGAAATACTAATTTTTTTTGAGAGTATGGATAGATTGGAAAAAGGGACATTTCATCACAATACTCACTACAAGAGGACTCAAGATCAAAATCCATCCAATATACCATATCAAATATGCAAAATCACTTCAAACCCAAACAATTTCACAAGTCAAAATGAAAATGACATTTGGTATATTGATTCTGGTGCAAGTCATCATATGATAAGAAACTTACAATGGTTTGATTGCCTTGAAGTCACTAAAAATTATAGGTTGAAAATTGCAGATGGTAAATTCTATCATATACATGGATATGGATGTGTAACTCCTAGTAAATTATTTCCAAATTTTCTATTACATAATGTAATGTATGTTCCTAGATTATCATCTAATCTTATTTCAGTAGCAAAGCTAGTAGAGAGCAAAAGGATAATTGATTTTAGATACTCAAATGGAGTCAATAGGTGTCTCATCATAAATCAAGATGAGATAGAAGCCACTGGATCAATCCATAAAAATATATATGCACTAGATACAATTGGAACCTCACAAGATATTGTTGTATTTCAAAATAATGCTAATATCTTTTCTGAGAAATAGATTGCAAAAAATGAAGAACCAATATATCATAAAGACAAACAAAGAACTAGAAGATTCAAAATCAGGAGGATGAGAGGTCAACAAAACTACACACTACTTGACCATCTACAAACTAAAGAAGAAGGACCTGATCAAGATAAAGAATATTTGAAATACGAAGATCCATATTGAAGACTAAGTCATCAATACCCAAATAATGTAATATAGGGGGGTGTTAGAATATATTACATTATTTGGTTTATTACTAATGTACCATCATGGGTACATATTTAGATTAAGATTATATTAGGAGTTAAAAACTTTATTAAAGCAATGTAATAAATGCACAAGTGTTAGATTGTGCAATGATGTAAATGTGCCCGCAATCCACATGTACATGAGTCATTAGAATATAATAGTGAGGTGTCATAGGAATATTGAAGGCAAAGAGTTACATCTCATTATAAATAGGCCTTCATAGAATAGAAAAGTGAGAGGATTTTGGAGTGAATAGGTAGAGTAGTAGTAGATACAATGTAGACCTATTTTTGCAAAATGGAGAGGTAGTGACCTCCATTGCATGGCATTGTATATTTTTGTGAGCTTTCATATATGAGCATTTATTGAGCATTATTTCAAGTTTTCTATCATATTTTCATGCATATTATTTAGCCATTATCATAGTTATAACATTGCATGCTTATTTCCATACTTGTGGTTGCATTTCCTTGAATTTTAAAGCTTCAAAAGCTAACAAGAATGCTTTTTAGGTACACCTCCTTGAATAGAGGATAACTGTTGTTTGAACTCATAATTCTTTTCTAATTGTTCTAGCCTAGAATTTATATCCTTGAACCCAAGATAAGGAATCGATGTTGCTATAGATTAAGATTGAGGAATGAGTAAAAAATAATGTTGAGAATTTGAATGGGATGATCCAAAAGGATTTTTCATGTTATTAATTCCATGATTGTTTTGAAAAAACATGTTAGTAGAGGGAATGTTAGTTGGAATAGGCATGTTATAGAATGAATTGGGAACAATCACATTTGAAGCATTAGGCATGTTAGGGAGGACATCCACCTATTGAACTTATGGGTGACTTATGTGCTAAGGAATACGATGGTTTAGCTTAAATAGCTCTATGTTGAGAGGTATAGATCCCAAATTTCTTGAGGAAGATAAGATACTAGACGACCTCCTTCCTATGGTTGTGGTAATTATTAAGTCTTATTGTTGAGAAATCATAGGATTAGATCTAGGTTGTTGGTTCTAAATGGATTTCTTCTATAGTAGAAGTAGGCATCTCTTCTATCCTAAAGATAACTTCCATGTTTTATTTATTTCCTCATAGAAAAGTAGTTAGATTATCTATAGAATTAAACACTACAACTCCTTGTTCATTATGAATAGGAGAAAGAGTTTCGAAAGGAGGATTTTATTCCTCATCATCCTCAAATATTGGGTTTTCAATCATAGGTTGCTTCTCTAGAAGTTCATATTAAGCACTCAAATTATGTGCCAGTTATCACGTAATGTCCTAAGTGATATAAGGGGGTTTAAAAATAGTCAAAGAAGGATTTCAACTTATTAAGTTTTTTTTAAGAAGTACTTATAGCAAAGAACAAAAGTTGTTTAACATCCTTATGTCACCTTGGAAAAGCAACCCTCCTTATAACTTCTATTAGCCCCCTATAATATAATAGCCAAGGGAGATGATCCCCAATGTTTTTACATTAGGTTACTCAAGGGGTTGTTAACCTTCCTCCAGTAGGAGTGATAATTGGTTATGTTCTTGTTATCTTGCGTTAATATGATTTAACTAAATAAACAAGTTAAATGATCTTGATTAAAGTAAGATTTTTTTCTTGATTAAGGATAAGGTCCTAAGAAAGAAGTTTGGATAGGGATCCGTGCGATGTATTCAAATCGGATTCACAAAATATGCAAGATTCCAAAAGGTGCATAGGGACACTGACCTCGATGCATTCCATAAAGGGTCATCCACACTTAGATATGAGAGCATTGTTGCTAACCTGTCGTTATAGACTACACTTTCTATGCAATGTTTTATTGTTTGTGGGGAAGGTTTGAGTTCACCAAGGGATTATAGATTTTCCTAATCTATTTTTTTGTGTTTTATTTAGCAAAACACCTGGGTTTTGTAGTCTATCCTAGGACCTAACACAAGATATGATAATGCAATGCAATATAAATATAAGTGCTATCCTATATGCAATTCAACTTTTGATGATTATTTTTTTTCAATGAGTTTACACAAGTTTTTATGAGGGGTCTTGGTCCCATCATACTAAGTGGGGTTTGAACCTTAGACATCTCAAAGAGAGGCCAAAGCCCTTACCACTACAGTAATATTGCAGCTCCAAACTTTTGATGATTATTACCTATGCTATAAAACTTATTATTTTCTCTTTTGAGAGGCAAGGGTGCAAGGAAGATGTAAACACAAATTATCCTAATGCAAATTGCATGCAATTTGAGTTAAATACCTAAGAAAACATAAAAAAAATGCTATGATATGGTTCCTTTGATCTTTTCCCTTTTATAAGTAATTTTACAAAATAAATTAAGAGAAACAGATAAACAACCAATAATCAACCTATACTAATTATTAAAAACCAGAGAATTTTGGGTACCTACCTATTTTATGTTTGGTTCAAATACATCGTTTGAAGGTGAATATGCCTCTTGGAAAAATATGCCACCTAAAATTCCTGCACCCAGAAAATTCGCTAAAACTTGTAAAACATATAAAAAAGGAGATGTATTATAATTTGGGGACCTACCAAATAACAAGAAGGTTGTAACTTCTTGATTAGCATAGTCAAGCCCCCTGTTTATAAATAAAATCAAAATTATTAGCCTTTTGAAATTTATGCTAAAGTATCCATGGAAAATACGTCATCTAGAAACCCTATAGCCAAAGAATTCAATTAGATGATAAAATCAAATTAACAATGATCAAGGCAGAGGATAGGGGTTAAAGAGATTATTAAAATGATGCACAAAAGTAAGATTATCTATGATGTATGCTAGGTTGACTGAGGGATTTGAGATCTCTCAGATGTATCATGAATATGCCACCTATAATAGTCACAAGTGGCGTATTCAATTTTGGAACTAAAAATGATAAAAAGATGTTAAGTGTTTGAAACTAGGAATTTGACTATTTGTAGCAAATATGCCACCTAACTCAAATATAGGTGGCAAGTTCGCTTAAACTAACTAAAAAACAAAAAAGACAAGTTGTATAGGGTCGTGTATATCCTTTTACTGGTATTTTGAGATCTTTCGAGTGATTCCCTATCCTATAAGCTTTGTGCAGTGCCTACAAAATTGAGAGTAAGATCTTGTGACAATGGGACAATTAGATCTAAATATGATAAATATAGGGATGCATGAAAAATATTATGAAATCATCAACATAAATTAATAGTAAATTACAATACGTTAAGAAAAAGTATCACTAGATTATAAATGGCAAGGTGCACCTTTTCTTCCTTCGAAGTCTAAATCACTTGACAACTTCATGGGAGAAATTTGACAACACTTTGTTGTATGAGCTTGAGAATTGATTTCAACAGAGTTTCAATGTAAAAATGTGTCATATGGAATGCCACCCAAGGGGTCAATTTATAGAAACTGGTCCTTCTAAGGGTTTCCCAAAGGGGAGGGACAAGGTGGATGGACTTGCTATTTATTTCTTTCTAATTGGGTTGAATGGATTACCTACAATCAGTTGCCCCCTTGATTGGGGTCAATTTGGGCAGGTGGAGGAAAGCTAGGCATCTTCCTCCTTGCTTACTGATTGTCTACAATGGCAGAGAGGTAGGTAAGAGGAATTTGCACCCTAATTGGTTGATGCATACACAATTGAAGTTTTCTCACATCAAACACAAATACGTTGCCTATACGAATATGCCACCAATGTATTCATTAACTTGGTAATTTCGCAAGTTTGACTATTAGAGGTCAAATCTAGCACGAAGCTAGAAATTTTGAACTGATTGCAAATACACTAGCTAAAAAGTGTATTTCATTTTTAAAGAATTCGCTCTAAGGTAGTGACGAATTCATTGTTGCTAGGTTTTAACTGCAAATTATGAAGTTGAGTGAATTTCTATGATTAAATTGGTATTTTCATAGATTTGCATCCAATATTGGTATAAACATAGTGCTCTAATTTTAGGTATCTACACATATTCATACCAAATCTTTCCATAAAAAATTCAAATTAATCAAACCTATTAATCTCTTGAATATTAAAAAATGTTATTTAACCATCCATACTCAAACAAAAATTATTAAATTATATAATAAATATTATTTTATATATTTATTTTATTAAAAATTAAATTTTTATTTAATATTAAATTATTTAAAAATAAATTTTTACAATTAAATAATATAAATATAAATTTTATATTAAATTTAAATTATGAAGTTGAGTGAATTTCTATGATTAAATTGGTATTTTCATATATTTGCATCCAATATTGGTATAAACATAGTGCTCTGATTTTAGGTATCTACACATATTCATACCAAATCTTTCCATAAAAAATTCAAATTAATCAAACCTATTAATCTCTTGAATATTAAAAAATGTTATTTAACCATCCATACTCAAACAAAAATTATTAAAATATATAATAAATATTATTTTATATATTTATTTTATTAAAAATTAAATTTTTATTTAATATTAAATTATTTAAAAATAAATTTTTATAATTAAATAATATAAATTTAAATTTTAAAAATATATTTTAGATTTAATTTTAAACACTCCCAACTAGACATGCTTAAACTATGGCGAATAAAGAACCCAACTTGTATTGTCACATGTCATCTTCAAATATAGACTAATTTGACATTGCAGGCAGATAATATTTATTAACATAGCTTATGACCTATTTGACTAGTATTTTATCTTCTCTTTTTCCTGTTTTGATTTCCTAAAATCACAGGTAAATGTTAAATTTTAAAAATTATTTAAAAATATATTTTATATTTAATTTTAAACGCTCCCAACTAGACATGCTTAAACTATGGCGAATAAAGAACCCAACTTGTATTGTCACATGTCATCTTCCCAAATATAGACTAATTTGACATTGCAGGCAGATAATATTTATTAACATAGCTTATGACCTATTTGACTAGTATTTTATCTTCTCTTTTTCCTGTTTTGATTTCATAAAATCACAGGTAAAGGTTTTTATTTTGTGGATGATGAGGTTGTATATTATATATATATTTTAATTTTCTAAAATTATAGGTCAATGATAAATATTATTATGTTTTTTTTTATATTAAACATTGTTTATAAATATTTACAAATATCAGCGCTCTTTCAAGCAAACATAAGAGGGATCGATCTCACAACCATATGGATGATAATAACTAGACAACTGCCATTAGCCATTACACGAGTATCACTATGTTTTTATATTTAAGGTTCTTATTTTATGGATGATAGGGTTGTATGTCATATTGTTGTGATATTTAAGATTCTTATTTTATGGATAATAGAATTATATATCATGTTAGGTTGTATGTCATACTATGATATTTAAGATTTTTATTTTGTGGATGATAGAGTTATATATTATGTTGTTGTGATACTTAAAGTTAATATTTTGTGGATGATAAAATTGTATATCATATTATTTTGATATTTAATTTTTTTAGATGATAAAATTTATATTATAATTTAATAATACTAAAAACTACTTACCTTTTTACACGTTTACTTATCTTACATCCCTACTCTATGAAGACTAAAAACTTCTAAAATAAAACACCAACAATAAAAACAATTTTTTATAATATTATTCCATATCTGATTTTCTGAGCTATCACATCATTATGAAAGGTGCACGATCTCCTCAATCACGCTAGTGCTCGTGCTAATGCCGTTCGAGATTGCCTTTATAATGATTATAAAGATTCGTAGGATCTTTCAAGGACACTTTTCGAACAATAATTGGATGTCCTTCACCTTTAAACAAAGGCAGACTTAGCACATGGGTGGCCTGTCACTGAATCAAGTCATCAATCCTAAAAGGTACCCATTTCGAACCGCGAGATTGATCAATCATTGGACAAGAAAATAAACAACATTTAAATTTGAATGGTTATTTTAAACTGATATAGATTACTCTGGTTTTAGCTTAATAATAAAATAATATAGATTACTCTTGTCTTAATCTTTGCATTGTATATGCATAATTTATTCTTAGTTTCTAAACTCAACATTTTGTTCTGTGTGAATTATGGGTGAATTATGGAAGTGTTATGTTTTTGGATTTCATTTATGAGACCTATGTTCAAATTTTAATATTAAGAACTAGGATCTCTCATAAAAACCTGCATTTTAAACTCAAAATGTTTGCTAAAGGGGTCATAGTTAAGATATACAGGTAATGTAGTTCACACCAGGGTTATCCTATAACAAATAACATAATCTAGATTACTCTTGTCTTAGTCTTTGCATTGCATATGGATAATTTTGTCTTAGTTCTTTAATTCAAAATTTTGTCTTATGGGAGATGTCGTAGCAGTATGTCATATCTTTGGGTTTATTTTTTTATGTAAAAAAACATTATATTAAAAAATTAATAGAATACATTTTTACAAGCAAAAAAGAGATGGATAAACACACTGCATGGCTAACGCCATCAACCGAAAAACCATCCTCATTAAAACAGAGCAAGAACCCAAGCAAACAATTTACAATTAATTAACATTGTCTTAAAGAGCTGATGGCCAACAAAACTAACTAATTACATAATGATGAGGCTCCATTATATGGTTTTAGCCACCCTTGGACTGATTCCCACCCAAAAATAGCATCAAGAGACTTTGGCACTGAGTCTCTACCTTGTCTAGAAGTGTTGAGAACATCCTCCCAGTTATAAATAAATGGCTCTTGGCTAGCAGCAATCATCGAAGCTCCTAAATTGTCCTAGGCGTCAAGTCGAGGAGTCGGGGGAGAGAGGAATAAACAATTATCCACGACCATCTCTGTAAGGACCTTGAGTTGGGAGAGGAATAAACAATTATCCACGACCATCTCTGTAAGAACTGATGGCCAAAAAAACTAACTAATTACATAATGATGAGGCTCCATTATATGGTTTTAACCACCCTTGGACTGATTCCCACCCAAAAATAGCATCAAGAGACTTTGGCATTGAGTCTCTACCTTGTCTAGAAGTGTTGAGAACATCCTCCCAGTTATAAATAAATGGCTCTTGGCTAGCAGCAATCATCGAAGCTCCTAAATTGTCCTAGGCGTCAAGTCGAGGAGTCGGGGGAGAGAGGAATAAACAATTATCCACGACCATCTCTGTAAGGACCTTGAGTTGGGATAGGAGTGCAGTTCGGGAGTGAGTGACACTGTTGTTTGGACCTGGATCGACTTTGAGGAGTATCCTACTCAAGAGGAACTCGATTAATTGTGCACAATGCATTCCCCCACTAATAAATAAGCTCATGAAGATGAGTGAGCTACATGGCCACCTTATTGGCTTGAACTGTAATTTGAAAATACACAGAAGAAATAATATTAGACTTCTCAAAAATAGAGATGTGCAAAGAGAAAGAATACTTACCAAAGATGCAATCATTTCTAGCTCTCCATATGTTGAACATGGTCACCATATGAAACAAGTGCCACACTTCAAATAAAATAGTCGGCAAGAGCGGGGGTCTCTCAAAATGATATGCTTCCACTCAAACATGGTGAAGGAATAGGGTCTAAAAAAGAAAAAAACCACTCCCAAAGGGAATGAACATGAGCACAAACCCAAAAAATATGGACAAAGTCTTCAGATTGAAGATAAAAAAAGCAAGGATGCCTAAATGCTAGGGATGGTCTCCAACAGGAAGCCCTTGGTGCAAAATACTATAGGAAAAATAGGAAAGCTTGGGTTCCAAGAAAGGAGCCCAAGCAATCTAGAACTTGCACATCCAAACAGACTGAGAGCAAGAGACCTTTCACCATTGATTGAGCTTATCAATCATGGGGAGGAAAGGAGATAGTCATCCATACCCCAATCGAGCCTTATAGTTTCGTAGCAGAGTGTCTAGATACCACTTCCAGTCCTTCCACCAAGGTTGTTGCGAAAGCACATAAATCTTGTGTAACATGGAGTCAGAGACAGAAACCTTAACAACCTCAAAAGTATCCCTGTTAGAGTGACTAAGCTCAAATTTAGCTTCGAAGTCATCCCAAAGGAGCCAATCCCTGGTAGGATGAGAAAAGAAATTAGTGATGTATCACAAACATTTGTGAAAGAATCTAAGCGCATGAACCCAGGGAAATTGCGCAAGCGGGGAACCCTAGTAGGTGATAACAAGCGACACCAAAAATTCATTTGGTTGATGGAGAGGCCATGCTAAAAGCTTTTGCCATTCAATATAATCCAATGCTTAACACTCTCCCATGCTATTCAAATGCTCCTAATGACAAAGGATCCTGACACTTTGATAGACACAAGGTCAACAAGGAGGGAAGGGAACCCCATGCCCCTCCACCACTTATGGCCAAAAGGGGAACCTTCACTGATATAGTGTCAAATGAGAATCTTATAGTCCTCATTACCTATGAGGGCTTTGATGAACCACTTAACACAAAGGCCAAACCTTGATGCTGGTAATTATGAATACCAAGTACACCACGACTTCTAGGAAGACAACAATACTCCCAAACAACACAGTGGAATCTTGAACTATTATTGGAAGAGGACCATAAAAAGTCTTGCAAAATCTTATCAAGATTCTTATAGTATTTTTTGGATAGTATCCAACAGGAAGAATAATAAACATGGGTGGTCGCAAGGACTTGGGTGTATTTTTAAAATTTACCAGCAAGGGAGAGCTTCTTGGTGGACCAGTAGGTAAGTTTCTGTTCCACCCTATTAATAACATACTTCCACAACTCTGGAAATGAACTATTAAAGGCAAAAGGAATACCTAAAAAATGAAATATTTTTTCCTCTTGGATGATCTTCCACTGATATTTACTAAGCCAGTGGGACATCGGATCGAGACATTACTTATAACCTTGAGTCTTTCTCCATTGAATGGAGGATCCAAAATCTAGACAAAAAGTGTCTAGACAGGCAAGCGCCTAATGAATGACACCGTATTCATCAATAATAGTGAGAAAAGAGTCATCAGCAAAATGACCATTGATCAACTGAGTCTCACCTCTGAGGTGATAAATTCCCCGAATAGATCCCTGAGCAGCATGGTGAGCTAGTAAATAGCCAAACCCTTCAGCAACAAGGACATAAAGGGATGGTGCCAATGGAAAAACTTGTTTAATGAATCAAAATATCATAATGGTTGAGGACTTGTGTTTTTTAATGGATAAAATAGTTGAAGCCTCAGTAAACAACATTCCATAGAACTAATGAAACAAAGCCCAAAACCAAGAGCTTTAAGCATGGCTAGAATGAACAACCAGTCGATCCTATCATAGGCTTTCTCAAAGTCAATTTTTATGAACAATGATTGTTGGTTGGAATTGTGATCCCACTCCATGCCTTCCTAGATAACAATAATATTATCTAGGATGAACCTGCCCCGAATGAAGACAATTTTCTCTAGGTGCATAATACTAGGAAGGAGAGGGTGAATGCATAAAGCTAGGGTTTTGGCAGTGATCTTATAGGAAACATTAAGAAGAGTACTAATAATTGGTGATTATTTGAGGATCACCAACCTTGGGGATAAATTTAATAATCCCTTGATTAGTACTAGGGCCCAAATAACCCTTAGAGAAGGCCTCTTGATAGAATTTTAGAAGATCAGACCCAACAATGTCTTAAAGGAATTTATAAAATTCATAGGGGAAAGCATCAAGACTAGGGGAATTAACATTGACCATCTGAGAAAGAGTTTCCTCTAGATACTTCAAAGAGAGGACATTTTCACAGGAAACTCTTTGAGACTCAGAAAGCTACTCTAGGACAACAAAAAGATAGGATTTAAGAGCTTGGTCATGTTGCGAGGAGCAGGCCTGAGCTGCAAACACAATTTTGTAGTGCTCTTCAAAAGCAAAGAGAATACTAGGAATTTTAGAAATACGCTCTCAATTAATGCTAAGGGTTTTAATATCCAGAAATTGATTGCGAGGATGCAAGCAATGAAAGAAATCCTTGGATACATTGTCTCCAAATTTGAGCTATAGGAAATTGAACAAGAATTCTATTCATGAGTTCAGAATTTATTTACAAATCATTGCTTAGATTAGCCCATAACAAATGAAGCTAAATCAACAAGTAAAATATTCTACAACTCACTAAAAATATATTACAACACATTGGTTTCTAGAATATCATCCAAATGTGTATTAACAAAAATATAATAACTATAGCCTAGCTTACATCCCCCTTATTACATTATTTGATGTACATAGAGAGTTGCAAAACAACTCAAATTTGACACGTGCAAGTACCTTAGTGAAAATATCTACAACCTATTCATCGATGGGAATGTACTAGAGCTGAATCTTGTGCTTTGAACTTCATATAGAATAAAGTGACATTAAGTGTTAATATGATTTGTTCATTCATGGAACACTAGATTCTTGAATAGTTTAAAAACACCTTGGTTATCACAATTCAAATGGATTGGAAGATTCTTTGGAAGACCCATACTTGAAAGAATACAATGTAACCATATCACTTCATACACTGCTCCTCGTGTTACACAATATTCTGCCTCTATAGATGAAAGTGCAACAACTTGTTGCTTCTTACTGTGCCAAGAGATAGGTCTAAATCCAAGATGAAATATGTATCCTGATGTGGTTCTTTTTCCACACAACTTCTAAGCCAAGACAATAATGGATAAGTATTAGATCTATCATTTTAAACAACTTCTTCAAGTCACCCTTCACTACAATCATCTCTTCTAAACTGCTAATGATGATCAAATTGTCAACATAGAATGCACAAGGATCACTATTTTAGAACCAAATTTCTTGAAATAAATATTGGCATCTGAGGGACTTCTCTTGAAACCATGTTGTAAGAGGTGATTATCAATTTTAATGTACCACTATCTCGAAGCTTGTTTCAAACCATACAAGGACTTGATCAATTTGTAAACTTTTTGCTCTTGTCCTTGCACAACAAATCCTTAAAGTTGAATCATGTACACTTCTTCTAAATCACCATTTAATAAGGCACTCTTCACATCCATCTGATGAATATTTCATCTGAACTGAGCTGCCATTGCACATAGTACATGAATGGTTGTCATTTTTGCAATTGATGTGAATGTCTCTTCATTATCTATACCTTATTTTTGAGCATAACCCTTTACAAAAAGGTGGGTTTTAAGCTTGTCAATAGTTCCATCTACCTTATATTTGACTTTGTATACCCATTTAAAGCTAATGGGTTTCTTACCAGTAGGCATATCAACTAACTCCCATGTTTTTTTCTTCATAAGAGGCATATTTTCTACATCCATAGATGCCTTCCATTGAGGCACACTAAGTGCTTATTGCACTAAAGCAGGTTCATGCTCCACAACTGAAGTCATAAAAAATATATCTTTCTCTTCACTCTTGTCTTATTCTTCATCATATTCTACATATTTGACTTCTTATATTTCTTGACGAGACGTACTTCGAGTACGTGGCCGATCTGAATTGAGATCAGAAGGTGCATCCAATTTTGTGTCTCTTATAGTGCTAGTATACCATTTTGGAATTTTCTTCTATTTTGGGGGAGTCCTTGACTTAGGCTCCTCAAATTCCAAGTGTATAGTAGGAGATGTGTCTTTGCTAGTTTTTGGTGTATCCAACTTAGGAGCTTCATCAAATACCACATCTCGACTTATATGAATTTTCTTGGTTATAGGATCAATCAATCGATACCCCTTGGATTCTTCATCATAACCAAGAAAAATGCATTGCAAAGTTTTCTCATCTAGCTTGCTTCTTTTCTTCTTTGGAATGTGCATGAAGGCTTTACATCCAAATATCCTTAGATGAGAAATGAAGAACTTTGTTCTACTCCATGTTTATTGTGGTGTGACTCCTTGAAGAGCTTGTGTTGGTGCTCGATTCAGGAGATACACAGTTGTAGTGACAACTATTACCCAATATTGTTTCCCAATATGTGCACCTGTGAGAATACATTGAACCATCTCCATGATGGAACAATTCCTCCTCTCATAAAATCCATTTTGCTGAGGATTATAGGTTATAGTAAGCTATCTTTTTATCCCATGTTTAGTGAGATATCTTGAAAACTCATTGGAGGTGAATTCCCCCATTGACCTGAGCAGAGGGCCTTAATTGAACATCCCGATCTTTCTCAAAATGCTTATGATATTGTTGAAAATATAGGAAGGTATATGACTTCACTTGTAGAAATAAAACCCATATCTTTAATGAGCAATCATCAACAAACAACTAAAAGTACTTCTTTCCACCAAAATTGTTTAGCATGGGTCCACACATATCGGTGTGTATCATATCCAATGGTCATTTGGATGGTGAATAACTCATTTCAAATGGAACTCGATGTTGCTTCCTTGCTAAGCAATATGAGCATACATGAAAAGTAAGTGAAATGTTAGGAAAATCTAACACCATATCATGCTTACTCAATTTGAGTAGATAGCCTGAAATTAGATGCCCATACCATTTGTGCCATAATTAAGTAGCTTCTTTTGATTTGGTAGCCATGGAAACATGAGGGGTATAAAGTGCATATAATACAAACAATCCATGTTTATAGGAATTTATTGCTATATGTTACCCTTCTTGGTAATGAAGCAACACTTTTGTCCATTAACAACCTTAAAATCAACCACCATATTTTTGTCCAAGATTTGAGGCATGGACAAGTTGTTGGTCAATCCTAGCACATATAGGACCTTCTCAATTTGGAATTATCCATATGGAATGGAAACTAAAAAATTCCTTCTCCTTGGAATTTGTAGGTCTTACATCGACAATTGTTACTGGTTTGCCTTCTTTGGACTCAAATGTGTCAAACCACCTTTTTTCACCAATCATGTGTTTGCTGGCACTAGAATCAATATACCAAATAATATACTTCTATTTGGGATCAAATTGAGTCATGAGCACCTTTTGCGCTCTCTCAGAATCTAAATATGATTCTTCAATAACAACATTTCTCTTTCGTTGTCTAGTTCTTCTTTGTGGTTTGTTTTGGCCCTTTTTTTGTTGTGGTTGCTTATTCTTGTCACTTTTGTTGAACCAACACTTGTTGGTGTCATGATTATCCATCTCACAAATATGGTAGTACCTCTTCTATTTTTGAGGTATATTTTGTGAGGGAGTGGTGTTTGAACCCTTCGAGGAAGATCCCTTTTGAAAGTAGCCTTTTTTCTTAGCTCCAGATTTCTTAGAAAAATGTGCATTGTTGGACACTTCATCTCTTTGGTTGTTATCTACTTGTTGTTGGAGAAATTTAAATAACTCTTCAAAAGATACTTGTCTATTAGACACTTGAAGGAAAGTGATCATCATTCTAAAACAATCTGGTAAATCTCTCAAAATGATTGAGGTTAAGAGCTTATATTCTACTTTCTCACCCATTGCATGCATCTTGGCTCTCATATCAACAAATCTACAAAGAAACACATCTAAAATTTATCCATTCTTCATGCTAAGAGTGTGAAGTTGGGATTGAAGGTTAAGGATCATGGCTTGATTCCTTCCTTCATATATTATTGTCAATGCATCCCATGCATATTTTGCATTCTCCTTTTCACAAATGTGTGGTTGAACTTCATAAGCAGTGGCAAGAATTATGATCATCTATTCTCTAGCATTGGCATCATAATATACTTATTTTTTATCACCTACCATTTTTGGGTGTGTAACTTTTTCAGTCATGATGTCCCACATATTTTCAACTTGCAATATTACTCTCATCTTTGTTTTCCATGGAGTAAAATTTGGACTTCTGAGTAGCTATGAATCTGACAAGTATGCTTTTGCAATGACTATTGTGAGGGTTCCTTATAATACCAAATGATCCCCATTTTTTTATATCGCTAGACTGATAGAACCCTACTATGTATGTACCTACTTTTTGATAATACCCATTGATACATGGAATAAGCTCATCCCATTAATATATGTGGTCATATGCGAGGAAGACTCAAAGGTATTAAATATAGATCAATACATGGCACATAAGCAGTACTAAAAGGGATTTACTCTATATTTGACACCTGCTTAAAAATCCTTCCACATACGTAGGGTACCAAGTCCCTTAAAAACTTGGAAGAACTTAATTTCAAGATTTACACCAAGTGATAGTAGGGAATATTAAAAATTGGCTTTCCTTATTTATATCCAATAGTTTATAGGGAACAATAGCCCAGATATTGTTGTTGTAGCTATATTAGGTGGTAGATACAATAGCCCAAAGCATGACAACATCAGTTGTAAGTGTGGGCCAGAAGTACCATTTTTAACGAACGTTGCCTTACATAATAAATTTACACAAAAATAGGGTATAAATTTGGGGTCTTTTGCTACCACAATATATATTTTTCAATGCATAAAATAGAAAATTAAATGCATTCATACATCCATTTTTTCCCACAAATTTATAATTTTTGAAGGTGTCGGATTCCACCGAAAATGCACCTTTTACAATACCAATTTAAAAAAAAAAAAATTGCAATAATTTTGGATTTGTAAAAAATGATATTCACTTATTTTTGCTTTGCCCTTGTTTTGATTTTGATTTGCAAAAAAAATGATATTCATTGCTTTTGTTTTGCCCTTGTTTTGAGTTTGATTTGCAAAAAATCCAAACAATATTTTGTTGCCCCCCTTTGTTTTGGTTTGCAAAAGAACAAGGTTTTGTGCAAAGTTTGTAGCCCACTTTTTGAAGTTTGTTTCACCTTAATTTTTGTAAAAAAACATTCCAATGTTGTTTTGATTTGTATGATTTTTTTTTTTTGCAAAATGCCCTCTTTGAGATTGATTTTGTAGCCCCCCTTTTTTTTAATTTGTAAATATTTAATTAAATAAATTAATTTAATCAAATAATTAATTAAACTAACTAATTAATTAATTAATTAATTAAAACAAATTATTTAATTAATTAATTTAAATAAAAAAAATATAATGCAAATGTTGTGAAAAAAAAAAAAAAAAATCATTTACTAGGGGCATTAGCTCCTCCAACATGGATCAAAGTCTGTTGTGCTCAACGAGATCAATCGGGCAATGCGAATTCCAAAAAAGTCAAAGTCACCAACAAACAAGTCAACAACTCTTTGCGTGACTTTATTTTTATTTGTTTTCATTCGTCAAAGATATTGCACAACGCATCGAGAGTAATTGATCATGTTTGTGTATATGAACCACAATAGGACCTCCCATCGTGTGAATGTGGGATAAATTCCCACTAAAAAAAATTAATTTTCTTCCTTCGCTTGTGCTAGATCCAATTGTAATTTACCACAGGGCTATGCACAATTGGTTATTGCTTCGAGTGTTGTGATTGGTGGTGTGTTAAACCTTAGCAATTGGGATTTAATTTTCCATTTTTTGCCCTTTCACCATGTTTGGTTCTAGCATGCACGATCTGTGTGTTTGCAAGTGATCCGATACTGTTGTGCTCTATCTACTATAGTAACTAGACCTACAATACACTGATTGGGGCTTGTGGTACCTTATCATGATCGGTGCAGGGGTCATGTTGTTGCAGCCTACAGCCTATGATCTATACATTGATGGTTGCATAGCTATAGCAAGGCCTCACTAGGCCCGATATAGCCCATATGGACGTGGCCTCTCCTGGGTTACGAGCAGGGCTCTACTATGTGTGGTTGTGGCCTAGAAAGTTGTGACCCTCTATGGTACATGGTATGACAACCTTGCTTGTAATAGTTGGCAGGCTATGGATATTAGGTCGTCTATGGCTCAATTTATTTTTCCTAGAGAGTCTTCAAACACGGGCTTCCTGGTCTTGAATTTTTTTTTTCAGAAAGTTATGATTTGCAAAAACAAAGTAACAGGGTAACAAGAGAACAAGAAAGGCTTTTTTTTATCTGCATAAAACAACTAATTCTACATTTTTCTACTCAACTACAGAGGCTAATTGTATGCAGAGATCCATGAACCTTGATCTGATACCAATGTAGGAAATCAAACAAGAATTTCATTCATGAGTTTAGAATTTATTAACAAATCATTGCTTAGATTAGCTCATAATAGATGAAGCTAAATCAACAAATAAAATATTTTGCAACTCTAAATAACTAGGCTAACTTAGGCATGCGCAAAAAATATATTACAACACGATTTCTAGAACATCATCCAAACATGTATTAACAAAATTGTAATAACTATAGCCTAGCCTAACATGAGCCAGTGCAACCTTACATTAATTTAATTCCCTTTGGCATCATAGTGCTCTACCATCATAAGTTGGTGTTTAACCATAACAAGGTGCCTATGAAGCTCCCCATTGAAAGGATTGATCTCAAGTTGAGTTGAGGCTACTTCCAACTCTCACTTAAGAGCAATGTTGGAGCGACGATGAAACTTAGCAATCTTACACCCAAGCGAGCATAGGAAGATAGAATTGCATTGGATAGCAACATTCCAACAATCAGTCTAGATTGAGACCCCTTTCGATCCGGGGATTAGGTTCTAAATTTTGATAGAATAGGCCCTCAACATGGGGTGGTGCAGAATAGAGGTATTAAGATAAAATTGAGATCAAGAAAGAGGAGAGGGGGTAGAAGAAACCAGAATGGAAAATAAAATGGGAGAATGGTCAAACAAGTAGAGTTTGGATGGATAGAGACAAAGGGAGAAGAAGATGAGGGCCGCTCAGAGCATAGCTCTATCCAATATTTTTAGAACAAGACTCTCACCGTATTGGTTTTTAGGCCACGTGAACCAGACACTAGTAGGGAATGAAGAGGGTAAAAAGTAGCTATTGGTGTTAGAAAGCCCCAAAATTTCTTTCATGAAAAACTATACTTCTCTTTTCCTTGTGGCCCACCTCATGGGAAGAAGACCCATCTTGTCATGTGGGAATTTGATCATATTGAAATCTTTGCAGAGCAACCAGAAAATAAGGGAAGAGAGCGATGCCCATCGCCAAAGTGCACAACGATCATTGGCATCATTAGGCACATAGATGTTGAGCACACCAAGAAGATGGGTATAAATCTCCATCACAACCTAGATGACATGATTAGAAGGATCACAACCCCAAGAGATCAGTCTAGAATGATAAGATTTCAAAAGGTAGATGACTGCCCCTACTTTACCTATGTTAAGCATAGTATGAAAGGTGTGGCCTCGAGGCTAGAGAAAGGGGTAAGGACTAGATAAAATAAAGTTAGTGACTTTGAATTCTTGAAGGCAAAGAATATCAATACTACCAAATCTGGTCTTGAATTCATCCAAACCCTGATGCACTATGTACTTGCACATAGGATCTATCAAACCCCTTACATTACAAGATATCCACTTCATGAGACATGATCGAGGAGCATATTTCCTTTGATGACCTCAAATTCCTTGAAATCTGCCAAATATTCAAAGGTGTTTGTGGGAAACCTATTATGTTTTTCACAAAAAAAATTATCAGTCATCGTTTCTCCATTATGCCTAAGGTTTCCCTAGTTGGACTACGAGAGTGATGAGGGTTTTGTGAGGGAACTTCACTAGGCATGTTAGGTGGAGATATAGGGCATCCACTTGAGGGGATGGACTTTGGCATAGCTGATGGCTTAGCCAACTGTAAGGCTTAAAGAGTTAGTGAATTGTTTTTGTTATTACCACTAGAGGTACCTATAGGAAGAGAAATAGAAGTTCCTTTTATAGAGGTTGCATAAGAGCTCCATGATTGAGAGATCGGTGAAGGCTCCTTTTTACCAGCTCCTACATGAGTTTGTGATCGATTTTATTTACCATTATTTTTGGTGATAAATTTCCATTCCTCTACTCCATTAGTGGGAGGGGTAGATTTAACTATATTTGAAGGTGTTGAAATCTCTACTAGAGATTTATTTTTGAATCGACCCTCCATTATCTTGTGATCTACATACTAACACTGATAACGATACTGAGGAGATTGATATAAACCACATGTTGTTGGAAATGGATGTCACCAACTTGAATATCAATAGAATCCTTAAGGTCCTTTTAGAGATCACTTTTAATGCAGATGTGTTTGTATGGTCACACAACATAGAATTTTTGTGGCTTCATGCACACAAACTTACCAATGAGTGTGAGAAGTTATGGTAAGAATGGCCAAAGGGGCAAAGGGAGACATGGGAATCCCACCCAAACTAGGATATGTAGGGAAACATCAACAAAAACTATAAAATTATGATGTCAGGGTTGAAGAATTAGAAGGATATTTCTAACATACCAAGGATATTTGATCATAATTGCAACAACATGTTGTGGATCAACAAACTAAAAATGAAAAAAACCTTTAGTAAGGTTTTGAATATGATCAACTTTTATGCCATATGGATGCTAGATTTGCTAAATCCATTGACAGATTAGCAAGGCACTAGGAATCCTCCCCATACCCAAACAGGGTGTGACTTTCAATCCAGTTGCAGGCTTTATCAAAATATTGCATGGGCAGGACTATGTTCGGCATAAAGGAACTACCTTCAGGATATAATTCTTGGGTTGTTTTACCTATGCCATGGATCTCCACAACTATAATTTCACTAACTAGTTAAATGATGGCCTGAGATGCATCCATCAAAAGGGAAGAATCCCCTCGCTCAAGGTGGAGTAGTTACAAAAGATGGCATAGTGTGCATAGATCTTGTAAGGGCATTAGCGATATGGCAACTGATGAAAGAGAAAATAGTTAGCAACAACATGTAAATATCAACAAGTTTATCTTTTTTCAAGAGACCCAAGTTCAAACTTAGACCCTTTATAAAAACCCATGTTTTTATCTTAAAATTTTTGCCATGGTTCGATGGTTGAGATATATGGATGACATATTTAAGACCAAGGTTCAAATCCGAATGACACCAAATAGGCTATATATCTTGATATAAAAAATATAACGTGAAAACCCATATTTTAACTCAATTTTTTTTCCAAAGGGGTCAGGCTATGTGTTGAATTTCGTAGCTTAAATAAAGTCTCTCTGAAGGATCACTATCCTCTACCACAAATTGAATAAACACTACACATGGTAGCAAGAGTAGAGAGGTTATCTCTACTAGATGGCTTCTTAGGTTTCAATCAGATCTAGGTACAAGATGAAGATAAATACAAAACAACCTTCACCACAAAATGGAGAACCTTTGCCTATCAACGCATGCCATTCAAACTATCTAATGCAGGAGCTACTTTACAAAGAGCAATGGATATAGCATTCAGAGAAATGGTCAATAAAGTGATTGTTATCTATCTAGATGACATGATAGTATTCTCTCACAAGAAGGAGAAACATATTGAGCACTTGGCTCAAGTATTTGATAAATACAAAGAGTCCAAAATATCACTGAATCCAAATAAATTGATGTTTTCTATTCAACAAGGTAAGCTATTAGGGCATGTTGTGTCAAAATAGGGACTTGCTATTGATCCTAATAAAGTAAAAATCATCCTAGAGATACCTTTATCCATGAACAATAAAGGGCTTCAATCCTTCTTCGGGAAGATCAACTTTATGTGGAAATTCATTTTTTATTTTGCCCAGATAATCAAGCCCATGACAAAAATTCTAAAAAAATGTAGAGTTTGAATGGAAAAAAACTCAACAAGAGGATTTCAGAGGTATAAAAGAGGTAATTTAAAGGGTCCCAATTCTAATCAATCCAGATTACTCTAAATATTTTATCTTGTATGCATTTGGCATGGAAGAGAGCTATGCTGTAGTACTCACTCAAAAAGGGGAAGACGGTAATGAAATACCAATTACCTTTCTTAGTCAAATATTATAACTACATGAAGAGAGATATAATTTTATTGAAAGGTAGGTATATTCCATTATGATACCCCTTAAGAAGTTTAGGCACTTTTTATCTCAAAGTAAAATCATGGTGTATGTGGTGCGTCCGAATGTTAGAAGCTTCATCATACAAGAGAATTGGGTGAGGGAAGGGCTGGTTGGGAATCAAAAAATTTAGGAATATGATGTAGAAATCAAGCTAAAAAAATTAGTAAGAGGCAGGGCCCTTTACCAGTATCTAGCCTACTCTATGGAAGAGCATTCGAATGTGTATATGGAAGAAGATCACTCTACAAAGCATGAAGGAGATTAACATGCGACCGTAACATGGATTTATGAACTGGTGTATTATTTTGATTTTGAGGAGTATCCAGAAGGATTGACAACCTCACAAAGGAGAAGGTATAGACTATAGTCAAAAAACTATGTACTAGTTGGTGATGTCCTCTATCGGTGAAATTTTAATGGTGTACTTCTTTGATGTATACCACCAGACAAAATTGAGAAAGTCCTGGAGGAATTCCATGGTAGATTCTTAGGAGGATATTATTTAGGCTAAACCACAACTACCAACATTTTGAGAGCTGGAATTTACTGGCCAACAGGGTTCTCTGACGTATTCAAATGGGTTCAATCATGTGATAAATGTCAAATATTTGTTGGAAAAGCTAAGCACGTTACTCTATCTCTATAGCCAGTAATAGCAGATGAGCCATTCTAGTAATGGGGGCTATATTTCATTGGCAAAAATTATCCAAACTCATCAACCAATCACAAGTATGTGCTTACGACCACTGACTACTTAACGAAGTGGACTAAGGTAGAAGCCACTAAACATGCTAACAAGTAGACATTGATAGACTTCTTGGAAATGCTAATAACTTGGTTTGGCATCCCCTCAAACATTGTATCTTATAATGGTACTTATTTTATAGGAACCAAGACTTTGAATTTTGCCAGGAGATATGGAGTCTATTGAAACACACCTTAAAATTATTATCCACAGGGGAATGGTCTGGTAAAATCTACCAATAAAAATATTTTGAACATAATCAAGTGCTATATAGAGTGTAATCCCAAAATATGGCACCTTCTGCTTTATCAAGCACTATGGGTGGACATGATCACACCTAAGAAGGCATTAAAGACATCTCCCTATGCACTAGTATATGGGAGGGAGGAAATTCTTCCAATCAACATAGAACTCCCAGATCTGAGATTCATGAGCGATATGGAAGCGGAGGATTTCCCTGCTATAGAAAAAAGGTAAGCCCAACTATTCCAATTGGAGGAAGAATGAAAAATAGCATACAATGTGTCATTATCAAGACATTGTCAAGCACTGATTTGATAAAAAAGCTATGCCTAGGGTATTCTGTAAAGGGTAACTGGTCCTAAAATGGGATATTAAATAGGAAAAACCAGGGGCCCATGACAAATTTGATTCATTCTAGTCAGGCCCATATCTCTGTTCTAGAGTCACAAGCATTCAAATGCATATCGACTATAGGATTTGGAGGGAAGGCTACTACCCATTCCTATGAATGGTCAGTATCTTAAACATTATGCTTGACCTTGCCCAAACCAAAATATATATATGTAAATAGTATTTATGTCTCCATTTTTTATTCCTTTTCAAAGCATTTAGTTAGCCTAGAAAATTTTGACCCAAGCCCGCATCTAGCCTACAAAATCATCATCTCAATCAAAGTACAATCGCAGTAGTGGATGGCCATTACGAAATATAGGAAGAAGGGGATCGATGCTAAAAGAGTCAAGTGGGGTGTAAAGTGGCAAAAGAATTATGTAACCTACCAAATAAAAAAGCCCATCCACTTTGAGAAGAGAAAAGAAGAAACTTAGAGTCAAGGCAGAAATATAAAATCCTACCCTCACAAATGAGTGGAAGTAAGGTGGGTGGGAATGTGCAACAAAGGGAAGGAAAATTTAACAAAACCCACCATCACTTGAAATCCGGTGGATAGTTAAATTATGACCCGCTACCTCAAAAAGGCCTCAAGTCCCACCACAGAGAATTGCACCCAATAATATTGAGTAAAATTATCCCTTTCAAAAGGGAGGAAACATTGGCATGAAATGGATGCATGCCAATCAATGAATAGGAGCACCTTCACACATTTCAACTATGAACATGTGTCATTAATTAAGAAGCATAGGAACAATCACGGCCACGATACTTAGATTAAAGGTTTGAATCATCCCTAAATACACATGTTGGACCACATCCCAAGATTACCAACAAGATAATATTTTAAAGGAAAAGAAGGCTAGCCAAGAAGGTGAACTATGGGTACACATCCCAACACGGGCATTTAAGGTATTGCAAAAGGAAAGTACACTTATCTAGGCGGGTTGTTGGCTGACATATCCAATAGATATTGGATCCTAATCGTTCATTACCAATGAGGCGATGGAAAAACATGGTGGTACAATATACAAGGAAATATAATTTAGAAGGATGTCTGACTCTCGCTATTCCAAGTTGATGAGGTGATGAGTGCTTCCATTTTATTGGTTATTGACTCATCCCTAGAGAATTTGATGATCGCCAACCATCAATAGGAATTTGGCTTGAGAGATTTACCTTATTTTGGGTAAAAATCCTTTCAACAGTCCTATATTCACCTCGTATGTAACCCCAATCACATGCTATAAATTAATAAAAGAGGAGGCCAACCAGTTTCTCTTGACCTTGTCTAAATCTCTAATAAAAACTAGCAATGAAAATAGTGCTCATTTCAAAATTTGTAAAGTGTCAAAATTTTCTGCTCCTGATAGTTCCACAACATCTGAAGTAAGGGCTCCAAAATGGGAAAAACAAAGGCAGAGAAAAAACTAAAGAAGTCCTACGAGGATCTCAGAGACATTGAGATAACGAACAGAGGCAAAACTAAAATCACGAGGGAAGCTACAATAGTATTGGCGGTGAACTAGTCTAATCATGGACTAACAACAGTGTCTTGAAGGAGCCACCTAAACCCTTTTATGGTATTTTATGTACATCCCTACCCACATCTGGTCAATATGATAGCAAAACTATACGACCCAACCACTGGTGCGGTTCAAGATGCTCAAGGTCAAGTGTTGTTCATCATAAAAACTAGCGCTATTCAAGATATATTTTTTCCAAGGCTGCTATGCTATGGGATCCCCTAGGAAACACTGTATATAGGGTAATTAATGTAGATCAAGAGGATAAATGAGGGTAATTTCTCAATGAAGGACCCAAGAAATGGGTGGCTAAGGCCCTTAGAGGGTTACCAGAAGGCTATGAGGTCAATCCTCGACCACTGACATATTTTAAATTAAAACACCGACCCATATTATCTTTGTTGGCCACCATGTTAGGCCTTCCATAAAATGAGGAGGTTCAGCCATATCAATTGGTAATGGATCACACCAACTCCTGGGTGTATAAAAATATCAGGTTTGATTGGGTAGAATTTTTAGCCCCAAATATATAAAAAATAATTGATAGAGTATCAAGGAGGAACAAGCAAGAAATTCTAATATGCATCCCAACTGGCTTGGCTACTTTTTTATCATTTACCCCATGAAAAAAACTCTGTGCAAATCCAAGAAAGGAATGAAAGAGGGTAAATGCGCTCGACTATTGAATGGATGCACGTACTCAGGAAAAGTAGTTTCTACATAGAGTTTAACAAACAGTTCTTGGGACCCACCCTTTTATTGAAGAACATAGGCTTATACTGAGAGGGGGGTGAATAGTATAAGATCAAATTTTACTTTTATTTCCCAAATAATATTATCCAATATTATCAATGGCAATATCAATAGTAGTAATCAAAGCAATGCATAAATAATCACACACAAGAGAGACACCAATTTAACGTGGTTCACCCAATGTGGGCTACTCCACGGAGAAAACTTTTTTACTAAATTTTCTCAACAAATCTTCTTGGGAATCAATTCCTTATTACAATGTTTATGGACCTCTACACAAATGAGACACCAATCCCCTATGCTCTGATTTGTGGATCTCTCTCCATAGGAAAACTCTTTCCCCTTTTCTCTATTTCGTGGAACTTGATTCAGGAGAACTCTATCTCCTCAACTAGTTCATGGATCTCTCTCCACAAAAGAACTCTATCTTCCTAGTTGGTTCATGGATCACTCTCCATAGAATAAATATTTCCCCTAGCTCTAGTTTATGGATCTCTATCCATAGGAGAAATCTATCCTCTCTTCTCTGGTTGATCTTCTAGAAGACTTCTGCACCAAACACTTTATATCAATGACAACATTATTACTCAAAATTTCCAACATTTATACATCAATCAATACTGCCCATGTATCTCTTAGAGAGTTAGGTATTTTCTGTAGACCAAATCTCAAGATATTGGGGATTATTACTTCATGCTGGAGGGCACCTACATCAGGTTGTATGGTTTCTTTGATTTCCCATATTTTCTATCCTGCTATGTTATAGATTGGATTTTTAGCATGGAGGTATGTCAAAAAAATTTCTACATTGAAGAAAGGTGGGGTATGGGACCAAGAAAAGAGTATTTTTCCCATAATCCATATTATTCGAACCCATCTTCCTACCCAAGAAGAACTGGGCTTTATTCCAACAATTAGATTAGAAGCTATCAGTACTGGAGCTTCTCCAGGTGTCATCCAAATGACACTATGATCCTGACCATATTCTATAGAAAAAACTTGTCGATAACAACAAGCCAAGGCAGTTCAAGCATCATAACAATAAAGGTAGTAAAATTGTACCAAGCTATAGAAATTTTCTAGAGGATCAAGTACCCCCATTTACCAGATTTGATATGCACAACCAACCGGTGTGGAGGGTGAACTATCCATATGTAAAGGTGTTTAATCCAAAGAAATACCCCTCTTAACTGATAGGAGGGCCTCTATTTCATGACATAATTAACAAGAAAAAATGGTTGGAACATAAAATTGAGAAATGGTAGGTTATGCACTGTGAGCAGGATGACACCAAGAAAGCATACCTAGGAAGGTCTGATTTTGTTTTCTCTACTAAATATAATGACAACTTTGAGCCAAAAAAAAATAAGGACAAGGAAGTAGAAGGCCTCACCCCTAAGGTTACAAAGAAGGAAGATCCCCCAAATCCTAGGTAGAGCCAAGAATATTTAGAACAAGATGATGAAGAGCAATAAGCTATAAATATTTCCAAGAATCGATAAGCTCATCAGGGGTAAGAATGAGTAGGTAGAGGGTACCATACACTAGTCCTTCAATAGAAGCTAGGGTGATCAGGTAACCCAAATCTAGTGGGGCAGAACCTCTAAAACCCCAAACCTTGGTGTCTCAAAAGGCCTAGTCCAACAAGAAGAGAAAGAGTATCCCAAGCCTTGATAAAACTCGGTCACAATAGGTGTTAACGTCGAAGATACAAAATATAGAATGGATGGTGACCTCAAGCAAAGTTTAGAAGTAGCAAGTGGCCTCAACGGAGATACTGAAGATAGCTCAAAAATAAATTATAGTGGAGGAAGTGGACTCATGAACACCATCTCGTTAGAGAGCCCCCTCACCATAGGTGATAAAGGACTCCCCCATCGTGTACTAAACCCCATTTACTAAGATGATGCACACTATAGCTAGAATGATGCCTCTTCATCTTGAATATTCATCACCTAAGGGGTCACAAAAGTATTCGCTACCCCCGTTAGCCAATCCCTCTAGTGAAACTCCTTTACCATTGTAATTATTGCTATAAAAGAACCCTTGTATGGAACACCCCAACATCAACCAGATCAGACTCAACCCAACATGCTATCCTCGTCAATACCCGACTCAAAGTAGCTAAGAAATTTTGTGTGTTCCTTCCAAAACTGTGCCCTATCTCTGTATCCCATAACCCCCTTGCCATTATTTTTGACTAACCTAGTTATTGTGTAGGTTACAAAGGAAGAATTAATAGAGGATTACTCTATAGTAAGGAAGACTCAAGAGAACCAGAAGAAATGGAAGGACAAAAAATGGGATATGTTGATATAAGAGCATGCACTGGTAGCCCCGTCGGTGCACATGGAGCTGGATCCTATAGAGGAAATGCTTCATTAGATGATAGCAATACCAAAGGTCAACAAAGATCTTGTCGAAATGGAGCAAAAATATTGGGATTTTTAGATAACATCCAAGGATTTTATAAAAATACCCAAGCTACAGACTCTCAAATTATAGTATGTACATGCTGATACCTTGTTATGGCAGAGTAGCAAGGAGGAGAGAGATATGAAACAATCCAAGAAAAAGATCAACAAGCTTGAGGAGTAGTTGAAGCAGACAAAGGTAGGACAATGAGCATTAGAGATATAGGTTAAGCAAATCCAAGAAGGATTGAACAAGGCTACCCCCTAGAAGGTACTATAAGAAAAATATAAAGAGATCAAGGCATGGAAAATGAAGCTTTAGGCTACTCAAGAATTGGCCAAGAAAAAAAAGGTCGAGGCCCAAGATAGATCACAACAACTGCAAAGTGCCTTAAATAGAGCTCTAAGTGAGCTTAAAAGATAAAATAATATGTTGCATGGGTCAATTATTTCCAAATCCTAGATAAGATTGTAGCGAACCCAGGCACGCATGCATCACCCCTTTTTAACCCTACTTGCAATGTTATTAAAACCCAAGATGCAATGGAAGACAAGAAGAAAAAGCATATAACACAAAATAACAAAGACAAATCTCTTTATTGATATTGAAGCTCGGTTACATGTCGGTCCCTCTTAGGGATACCCATTTTGATACTATAAGTTACAAATAGGTAAAGAGTGCCCCTTCCATGAAGAGGTGGTGTGCTTATAAAATCTTCCCAATTCTACACACAAAAATGTATGAGGGATTACGGATGCCTCCTTCTCCATGTCTTTTTCCTAGAGGGATCCCTTTTGCTCTTGTATTTTGGAAACTTAGTCTGATGTACCTATGGCCCTGCAAGAAAAGAAAAAACAACACACGTTTAGGTATCCGAGATTGCCTCCCCGTATAAGGTTGTTAGTAATCAAATAATATAATGAAAATATGATGAAACTATGCCATGAAATCATGTAAATCTATGCTAATGATATGAAAACATGAAGAAATAGAATAAAAGATGCTATGTTTAAAACCTAAGCTAAGCCTGTGGGCCATTGTCCAAGACAGTGGTCGCTAAGGTAAACCTTGCTCTCTTTTACCCAAAGCTATGGGTTAAAGCCTAGATCTAATGTCAAAATAATAGGTGTTATGCTCTTCAATTCATCAGGGCTTCACCGTACACGTGATCTCAAAAAGAACTCTCCAAGTATTGAAAGCTCTCCTCAAAAAGATATCTCGATGATAGCAGATTAAAAATATCAAAGATGTCTTGGTGCTCTTAGGCTTACACCTTTTATAGTGTGAAACCCTAGGTCTATGTCCAAGCCCTAGAAATGAATTTCTCATGCATAGTGCAAGTTAGCATGAGAAGCTTTTTTCCATTATCTATGTTTGAAGGCTAGTCAACTGAAATCTAACTGCCTACTTGAGTCTTTTATGCGAACTGGTTGTTAGCATGAGAAGATTTTATCCTTTTTTTATGCTTGGAGGTTAGTTAACTAAAGTTTAAATGCAAACTCAAGTCTCCTATGTGAATTGGTCATGAAAAGGAATGAAAAGTTACTCTTGCTCAACTTTATTGCATGCAGACTGCCACTTCTGCCCAAGATTAGACCTGTTTGTCAATAAAATATTTCTTATGGCTTAGCCGATGTCATCTGTAGTGGCTAAGATATAGCCACTATCGTCTACAACAGCTAGGGTCTGGCCACTCTAGGCTTGAGTGGCTAGGATCTGACCGCTCTTGGCTTGAGCGACTAGACTTGGATGGCTTGAAAATGCCCCAAATGAGTGGTGAGAACCATTATTGATGCTTGGAAAGTCTAATATTATGTCTTATGATCTTATGACTATGTCTATATGAGTAGCTCCCCTAAGGATGACATGATTTAGGTGTCTACAGATGCCCCTTTTTGCGACACGCTATGTGGAAAACACAACACTGAGAAAAAATGTAGACTGATTTGTTTGTAGGATGTATGATGATCAATGGTCTGATCAACACCAGATGGCCCAATAATGAAAGATGGTGTGCATCCCTTGAATCATTGCCTCAATGTTTAGAGGACTTAGCTCAGTGGCTTTTGCATGTTAAATTGTAGTCATTCCTCAATCTCAATCGGGTAGCTTCAACTGCTACAACAATTTTGACCGGTAGGAGAGCTACAATTGAAGATGTCATGTCTGCTTATGTTCCCAAAAAATAAGGGAAATTTGTGATTGTTGTATGAAATTATTCATAGGATGAACATGATTTTGTTATGGTTGAGTGATCGTTTGTTGATTTTGATTATGATTATGTTGAAGTTTTGAACTACTTCCTCACACAATGAATTGGTGAAGAAATGACAATGAATGAAGCAACAAGTCACTTGACCAATATGACTAATCTGGTTCCTTTCTAGCATTTGTTGCTTTTAATGGGCAATCCCACATCCAAGTGTGATTCCAATTGTTTATGATGATCATCCATACTTATCCCGAGGAGTAGTCCGACTATCAATAGCCTTCTTAGGGAGTTAGGATGAGTGATTCTATTTATGTTTAGATTGTATCACTTTGACTTAATGTTTTTGATGTCATAGGGGAATTAGGATGATCCTTTCACACCCGTGGAGTAGTATAACCATCTTGGTCTTCTTTAGGATTGAAGGGTGGTACATCATAATTCCAAAATGAGTTGTTTTTGCCCTAAGTGGCCTTATGGTTATCTACTCATCTCACCTAAATACATGGAGTGCAAATCACTGCAATCGTTGAGTGGATAGAATAGGTAATTGGATACAAGGCTTACCTGAGATTGTGCTTTTATGTTATTTTTTGTTATTTTGAACATTTTGATGATCTAAAACCACCAAAGTGTGTTTATTTGTTGTTTTTGTGGGATCCCTCAAGGAGAAAATCCCTTATTTTACTTTGTGGATCTAGCCACAGTCAGGTCCAGTGGCCTCTGAGTTCCTTCCTGTGGCTATTGTTACCTTGAGTGACCAAGAATTTTGGGCCGCTGACGTAAGTAGTAGCCAAGGCATAATTAAAGAAATATAAAATTTTCTTTTCTAGGGTTTGACATTTCACTTTTACTATTTGCAGATTCACTTTGGGATCTCTGGTGCGACGATGATGGTTGCAACTTTGAAACTTGCTAGTGTCGATGACATGGCTGCACAGGGTGAGACATCAGTTGTTGGAGGAGCCGTAGCTTCTCGAGTATTTATTTCTTCAAAACCCTAGCTCTCTTTTCCTTATCTACATAAAATTGAACCTCACTAAGTAATGGGTAAACTGAACCTCACTAAAACTGTTGGCAACAATAAAACTTCGTAATTAGGCTTAGCTTACCCTTTGCTATGGTGGGTGAGCCCCCAATTTTATTTTCTATTAGTGGCTTTAACCTAGGTTTTTTTTTGAATTTTATTGTTATTCACTTGCTACCGCTATTTTGGGTGTTCTAAAACTTAGGCTAATTTTGATCCTTGGGTGGGAATATTAGCTTTCCATTCTATTTGTTTTTCCTCCCTATGTTGATTTTTTTAAGTTATTTTGTCATTTTGTATTTTTTTTATTTTCTATCCAAGGGTTCACGAGTTTGTCATGCCATCCCTTGGCCGCTGTCACTCAGAGCGACCAACTCTGAGCTGCTGTTGCTTAGAGCAGCCAAGATTGAATCCCAACGGTAAAAAAATTGATCTTAGGGTCTTGGCCGCTGCTGCCTCCAACGACCAGGTTTAGATCGCTGTAGGCAACAACGACTAAACCCTAAGCCTTGTTTTCTTGTATTTTGTTGAATTTTATGACATTTTTGATCTTTTTTGGAATTTTTGAATTTTGATTTGCTTGATTAGGTGTAATCTTATCCTTTTTTTCTTAGACTTAGAATAGTCCATACTCTTTTGCACCATTTTCATGTTTTTTACTGAATTATGCCTTAGATGCACTATAGTTATGCTTTGTCTTTCTTCTACTTTGCTTATATCCTTACTTCTTGGGCTCGGGACCCAAAGCTCCTGCTTGACTTACTTCCTAGCTTTGATGATACGGAATGGGTATGGTTCAAAGCCTACGGGTTGTAGTATGTCATCAGGATGCCTTACATCATGTCAGATCAGGCTTACCTTACGACTTTGGCCCATCGTTGGGACCCATGGACTAATATGTTCCACAACCTGATCGATGATATGACCATTATGCTAGAGGATGTATATAGGATCTTTCAGATTCTATTTGATGGGGTGGCCATTGTATCTTCAACCACTAATGATCAGGTGGTTGTCTTCACTTGGGTGTTTAGAGGGAACTTTGTAAATGCTCTCAAGGACAACAATTCTGAAGGAGTGTCCATCAACCATTGGCACGAGGAGGTCATATTTATGGCGAAGCATACCATATTTCTGATGGTGATCATCAATGTTCTTATCTCGAACTACTCAGGTTTGAGGTTTGCATGGAAACTTCTAGTGATGGTGCAGGATTTATTGGATAGCGAGGAGCCTCTCATCTATGCATGGGGTAGATCATTGTTAGCTTAGTGCTATGATGAGTTGTACCACATCCATTGGTGAGGACATGTCAACATTTCCTGCAACTTGCTCCTATAGGTTTGGGGATGGGAGCATATTGTGGTAGATTGCCCTAAGGGGCTCCCAACTAAGATTACAGTGATTGATGCTCAGAAAGTGTTATGCTGCTAGATGAGCTCGAGAGCATAAGGAGTGTAAGAGCCACACTTTCATAGGGGAGCTGTACCACTATACTGATGCTTTCACTAGACTGGTGGTCAAAGATGTCATGTGGTAGTCTTACTATGAGTGCCCTACTTGGGATTATCTAGCTAGATTTACTGGTAGGACATGGTACGAGCGATGGATCGTTGACCTTAAGATTTCCATTTGGGAGTATTTCTTCTACTCTCATATTCTTCGTTAGTACAAATTGTAGCAGGATGTGCCCTTGGTACCGTTCTTATATAGGCACCTCACAACAGAGAAGGACCTACCTCCATGATAGATCATAGAGCTTTTATATGAGGAGGATGCCCTAGTTGTTGACCCTACAGTGGCTGGGGGAGTTATAGAGGCTTAAACTCAATGGTGGGGTGATCAGATGTGGCATGGCATTGGCAGTATAGGGTGCGAGGATGATGGCGCAGGTGATGGCACAGATTCTATAGGACATAGAGTCTGAGCTAGGACTGAGGCATGGGGCTAGCTAGTAGAGTAGGTGGTAGTGGAGGATCTTGATGTTCCTAAGGAGGAGTTAGATCTTGAGGAGAGAGACTCTCCTTTGAGATCACAACTACATGAGATTGAGGCTGAGCTTTAGCCCACTAAGATCTAGATACAATGAAAAGATGCTTCCATTGAGCAGCTCTTAGAAAAGATACAGTCTTTGTAGGCTACTATTGGAGGTGGAGATATCAGAATGTAATTTTTTGTTCCTCCTTCTACACCACAGGAGGTTCTATTGGCAGGTTCAAGAGTAGATGTGGGACATATTCAATCTCTGTTGGATGAGCATGAGATACGGATCCAAGAAATTGTGGATCATGTTATCCTTCTTCATATGTAGCTCGGGAGGCACGAGATTGTCCTTAAGGATCCAACTGGTGTGGGTGGTTCACAAGTCAGTGGGCACTCCACCTCGGGGTAGTCTTTCACCCATCCTAGCCAAAGGACCTACACTTGGACTGAGAGACCGTCAGGCTCGCATCATTCAACTTGTGACACTACCACAGGGGGAGGTGGCACTAGAGGAGGTGATGCAAGGGGCTTTGGCCTGGTATTTGACTGATGCTCTACTTGGTTCTTGATCTATTTTTGAGGTCGATCAACCAATATTACTATAGCCCATAGATGAGCTCGAGAGCATAAGGAGTGTAAGAGCCACACTTTCATAGGGGAGCTGTCCCACTATACTGATGCTTTCACTAGACTGGTGGTCAAAGATGTCATGTGGTAGTCTTACTATGAGTGCCCTACTTGGGATTATCTAGCTAGATTTACTGGTAGGACATGGTACGAGCGATGGATCGTTGACCTTAAGATTTCCATTTGGGAGTATTTCTTCTACTCTCATATTCTTCGTTAGTACAAATTGTAGCAGGATGTGCCCTTGGTACCGTTCTTATACAGGCACCTCACAACAGAGAAGGACCTACCTCCATGATAGATCATAGAGCTTTTATATGAGGAGGATGCCCTAGTTGTTGACCCTACAGTGGCTGGGGGAGTTATAGAGGCTTAAACTCAATGGTGGGGTGATCAGATGTGGCATGGCATTGGCAGTATAGGGTGCGAGGATGATGGCGCAGGTGATGGCACAGATTCTATAGGACATAGAGTCTGAGCTAGGACTGAGGCATGGGGCTAGCTAGTAGAGTAGGTGGTAGTGGAGGATCTTGATGTTCCTAAGGAGGAGTTAGATCTTGAGGAGAGAGACTCTCCTTTGAGATCACAACTACATGAGATTGAGGCTGAGCTTTAGCCCACTAAGATCTAGATACAATGACAAGATGCTTCCATTGAGCAGCTCTTAGAAAAGATACAGTCTTTGTAGGCTACTATTGGAGGTGGAGATATCAGAATGTAATTTTTTGTTCCTCCTTCTACACCACAGGAGGTTCTATTGGCAGGTTCAAGAGTAGATGTGGGACATATTCAATCTCTGTTGGATGAGCATGAGATACGGATCCAAGAAATTGTGGATCATGTTATCCTTCTTCATATGTAGCTCAGGAGGCACGAGATTGTCCCTAAGGATCCAGTAGGTGTGGGTGGTTCACAGGTCGATGGGCGCTCCACCTCAGGGTAGTCTTTCACCCATCCTAGCCAAAGGACCTACACTTGGACTGAGAGACCGTCAGGCTTGCATCATTCAACTTGTGACACTACCACAGGGGGAGGTGGCACTAGAGGAGGTGATGCAAGGGGCTTTGGCCTGGTATTTGACTGATGCTCTACTTGGTTCTTGATCTATTTTTGAGGTCGATCAACCTATATTACTATAGCCCATAGGCATTTTTGTACATCCATTGGACTTGACACACATACTTTTATGATAGCTTTGAATTATGACTTATTATGTGTATCATTTATTGCTCATGTTTTTGTTATTATTTTATTTTATGATATGATGCGATGATGGTATTATCATGATTTGATGGATATGTTAGATGATAGATGAAATTGAAGCTACTTATATGGATGTGTATACGCTTATATGATTTGATGATATAATGCGATGTATTTTGATGATGAATGACGAATTTATGATTGTATACAAATGGATATTGCCTATGTGTTTTATGATGTGCTTTATGGATTTAATGACTTGTTTTTGTGAATGCGATGTTATTGCTAAATGCATGTTTTAACTTTGATTTAATTGTATGCATCTAACTTATGTGATGGAATGGTATAAATGAACCTGTATGCTCTAATCACTTAAAACATATGGAATGCATGACATTGACAATCTTAATGGGTGATACCACAAAGTAAAAAAATAATCATGAATTTTAAATAATCACTCTTATCATAAGAATTGATTAAGTATTCATATATGAGATGTAATGGTGTGCAATGAATTTTCTTAATAAGTTTCTATAAATTTAAAGATATAAAGTAGTCAGTGGTCGTTTATATACTATTTCTAATATATATGCGACATATTTCCTACTATGTTGATACCCCCTAATTTATAGAATCTAATAAAGAAAATGATTGTGTGAATGATGTTATGATTTGTTGCTATGTAAGAATTTTTGGGGTTTTCTAGAGATTAAAACACTCTAGTTCCCCTATCAACAAATGTCTACTAATCACTTAGATTTTTGAAAAGTAAGGCTTTTACCATGGACCTGGTTTTTCATGATCTCTATGTGTGCAAGTGATTGTATATTTTGAGATAGAATTCAAGAATTTCCTCTGATGTCAGGCGGGATTATTTCAGCCCATTTCTAAGATCAGGGATCCTCAAGTGTTCTTCTACTCCTTATGTTGGACTTAGTTTGACTATACCAGTAGGCAATATTGGGTTACCTAAGCTAGCTCATCCACATTCAAACACTGGTCTACACAAATGCATGAAGCAATTGTAATAGACATATCACCATGCATAAGGATTTATCTTTCTAGTTTTGTACAATTTTGAGAATTCTAGGGATTCAAGCTTTATTCCTTTCTTTTTGGCTTCTTTTTTATTTTGGATATTTACTCATATGTAGTGATGAAAATCACTGTTTATTTTTTATTGATTTTTTTCTTTGAGCTATGTTTTTTCTAGTGATGATAATCACTGTTTAGTTTGCTCATATGCAATGATGAAAATCACTGTTTATTTTTGATTGATTTTTTTATTTGAGCTATGATTTTTCTTTGAATTTTGAATATAGGATTTGTGTATCAGATTATTGATTTGAAATCTTGACTGTATGCTTGTCCTTTTGAATATGTACTTTTCTTTGGTATTTTGCTTATTTTGATGTAAGCAAGGGATTTGGATAGGGTAAAGCTTTTCCTTTTACCAATTCTCAGCACCTTTAAACCGGTTGCATAGGGGGATAAGCAAGGAAAATCCTTTTCTCTTAAGGTAACCTAGACCACTTTGCAGCTTTCATCTTTTCCTTGTACCAACTAGGATTTTAGTGTTTCAATTAGTGACGAGATATTGAATATCCAAGGCATTATCATGGCTAGACCTTACCTTCTACTAATCAAAGTTGTTTTCCTCAAAATTTGATAAGATTACTAGGTGTGGATGATTAACTGAAAAACCTTAGTATATTATGTATAACAACAAATAATGGTTGTGTTGAAAAACATAATTACACATGTGTGTTAATGGAGGTATGAATTTGAATGATTTGTACGACAAACTGTGGTATTACTTGTAAGGTTCTCATGACATATGCAATTGTAGTGGATATGAAAATGCAATGCAATGTTGTGGATGCAAGATGTGAGATGCAATTGTTTTTGTTATTTTTGATTTTATGTTTTTGTATTTTTGATTTATTTGACCAAAGGGCTTATTATGCCTTTGGGGCTTTTGGTATTGATCCTGACCAAGCGGTTTGAATTACCCTTGGAGCTTTTGATTTGATGGGATTTGACCAAGCGGTTTGAATTACCCTTGGAGCCTTTTTGAATTGATTTTGACCAAGCGGTTTGAATTACCCTTAGATCTTTTGATTTGATGGGATTTGACCAAGTGGTATGAACTACCCTTGGAGCCTTTGATTGAATTGATTTTGACCAAGTGGTTTGAATTACCCTTGGAGCCTTTTTGAATTGATTTTGACCAAGCAGTATGAACTACCCTTGGAGCCTTTGATTGATTGTATTTGACCAAGCAGTTTGAATTACCCTTGGAGCCTTTGCTTTGATTTTGACCAAGCGGTATGAATTACCCTTGGAGCATTTGATTATATTTTTGAAATTTTATGTTTTTATGCTTTGTTTTATGTTTTTGACATATTTGAATGTTTTTGAATTTTATGGAATTTTTGAATGTTTTTGTGTTTTATGTGGAATATCTAAATGTTTTTGTGTTTTATGTGTACAATACCTTTAAGTGAATGATATTGAGAGGTTCAGGATATTCAAAACCATCTAATGATATAAGACGATATGCTCTAGTCCCAACTCTCTGTGAAATCATCTATGGACTTATCTAGTTTATTGCAAACTTACCTTGTAGATATGATGACAGATTCAAATTCTGCTGGTTTTATTTGAGCACTAGATATCAACCTTGAATTCCCTTAAATTGACTTTACTATTGTAAGCTCACGCAAGGCAATATTGGTAAACGCAAAAATGCTCTAAAGTATTGACTTGATGTTCATCAAGAAGCATCAAATGATCAAGGCGGCCTTGCCACACAACTTCATCATCTATGAAGTCCTTTAATGCTACACGTAGAGTCAGAATTTCTAACTCTAGTGGCATGATGACCTCAGTGCCATATACTAGTGAAAATGGTGTTGCCCTAGTGGGCATCCGTATACTAGTCCTGTATGCCCATAGTGCAAGAGGTAACTGAATGTGCCAAGCCTTGTGATTGTCTTGCACCATATTTCTCAAAATGGAGACTATTATTTTGTTTGAGGCTTCCGCTTGCCCGTTTTCTTGTGGATAATAAGGCATTGAAAAAATATGCTGAATATTGTATTTCTTCATTAAAGCACACACATTTTTATTCTTGAAAGATGGCCCATTATCCGATATTATCTTTGAAGGGACCCCAAAACAACTTATGATATTGTGGAGTATGAACTCCACAATCCTTGGTCTAGTTTTTGATGTTAAGGGGATCACTTCTACCCATTTAGTGAAGTATTCTATGGTTGTTATGATGAATGTGTATCAGCTCAAGGATGGGGGTGAGATTTTCCCAATCAAGTCTAGTCCCCACTACGAGAATGGCCATGCTGCCTAGATGGGCTACAAAGCTTGCGATGGTAAGTGCGTTAGATTTACATGATATTGGCACTTACTACATTTCTTGACATATTTGCAATAGTTATTTTCCATTATGGGACAATAGTAACCCATTCTCAATATGTGTTTAATGATGGCCATGCCACTGAAATGGCCTCCACATGTTCCATTGTGAGCTTGCAAAATTGCCCAGGATGCTTCCTAGGGCTCAAGACAACGAAGTGATACTCCATAATATCCTCGTATACAGAAGATTTTTACTAGCAAGATGTATCTTGTTTCTCTTTGTTTGAACATTCACCTTTTAGTATGCAATAAAACTTGAGGTACTATTCCAAGCTTCAGGAAGTCCCGCAATTGGGAAAGCCAATCCTGATAAGCCACAACTTCTATAGAAAGGATGACTTGCCATTCTTGTATTTTTGAGCTAGCGAACACAGATTGAGGAACAACTCTATGGCATATGGTTGCACCACACTCATAGGTCCTTGGGGAATCAAAGACCCCAAGGTGTTGTTTGCAAGAAATCTCTGGCTGTGAAGGACCAATCTTGATTTGGTTTGATGTTGATCATGTTGACTGATTCTTGATTATAAAAAGCTTCACGACATATTTCTAAGTGCAAAAGAACTTTCACATGAACGATTGTAAAATTAGCAGATGGATTCTGAGGGATTAAGGATACCAAAGAGGCCATAGTGTCTGCAAATCTATTCGATGTATGAAGGATTGCCTTGATGTTGTACCATTCCAGTCAGGCTAGGTAGGTGTCAACAAGTTCCTTATAATGGGCACCTACATTAAAATAGTCCTTTGACCTGGTTTTCTATGATCAAGGAGTCACCAAAGATATTCAATATTTTAATACCCATTGCTATGGCCGTTTGGAGTCCTAGGATCAATGCTTCATATTTTGTATTATTATTTGTGCATGGGATGTCTAGTTTTAATGATAAGGGCAATGGAGCACCCTATGGTGTGATAAAGACAATCCCTACTCTGCCTCCTTGTTCACACTTTGAACTATCAAAGAACAATGACATGTCTCTTTCTTTCTTAGGTTCTTCGATCTCTTGCGGATCTGATAATGCAAAGACCACATCATCGAGCAATTATATAGTGAGAGGCTTGTTATCCTGAAGAGGCACATCTGCTAATTGATCTGCTATGAATTGTCTCTTGATGGACTTTTGGCTTATGAACTCTAGATAAAATTATATCAATAGCATGATCCACTTTACGGTACATGTATTGTAATATGTCTTGCTCATCATGTACTGCAAAGGATTCTATTTTAATATGACGTAGGTCGTATGGCTCAACATATAGTGTAGCAACTTTTGAGTTGTAAAGACCACCGCTAAACACAACTTTTCGACATACGCATATCTTAGCTCATAACTCACCAAGGTGTGACTAATGTAATATATAGCTTGCTCTTTGTCTTGTTCATTGTTTTGGGCTAACATGGTGCCCACTATGAAATCAGTAGCCAATATATAGTAAAAATGGTATGTCTGGCCTTGGTGGAGCCAATACTGGTGGTATTGCCAGATAAGTCTTGATCTCTGCAAAGGCTTAATGGCATTCTTAGTCCCAATGAAAGGGAAATTATTTACGTATCAATCGATTCATAGGTTGGCATTTGTCTGATAATTGCACGATGAATCTTTTGATGGATGCTATCTTGCCTTGTAGGCTCCGCAACTCCCTAATATTGGTAGGGATAGCCATTTCTAGTATAGCCTTTACCTTTGTAGGATCGACTTCAATGCCTCTCTTGGATACGATGAATCCCAAAATATTGCTAGAAGTTATGCCAAATACGCACTTCTTAGGATTCAATCAGCAGTTATGTTCTATGAGGCGATCAAAGATTTGTCTAACTTCGGGGTGCTCTTGCCGCAACAGGGACTTGGCCAGTAAGTCATCCATGTAATATTCTAATATTTTATGCATATATTCATGGAATATGTATGTCATGGCCCATTGATATGTGGAACAAATTTTTTTAAGACCGAATGGCATTAACTTGTAATAGAATGTTCCCCACGAAGTAATGAAATCAGTTTTATGTTGATCTTCGAGATTAATCCGGATTTGGTTGTATCCAAAAAAACCATCCATTAGGGAGAGCATTTCATGACCTGTGGTTGCATCTACAAGAGCATCTATGTTTGGAAATGGGAATGAATCCTTTGGTGTTGCCCTATTTAAATCTCTAAAATACATGTAAATACAAACTCTTCTGTCAAGTTTCTTGATGGGTACCATGTTTGACACCCACTCAAGGTAGTCTATAGGAACTATGAATACTACATCTAGTAGTTTTTGCAATTCGTTCTTCACCATCAAAGTGACGATTGGATGCATCTTCCTCAGTTTTTGCTTGATTGGCTTCTTCATGGGATCCAATGAAAGGTTGTGAATGACTAACTTTGGATCTACCCCTAGCATATCTTTATAAGTCCAAGCAAAAATATTTGGCCTCTCCTTTAGGAGAGGAATTAGGATGGCTTGTTCCTCTGGAGATAGGTTTTCTCCAAACTTGAATTTCCTTGGTTGGGTAGGATCATTGCTAATTTCCACATCAAAAGTCACTTCTATAGCCATATGTGACCCATCCTCAAGTTGATGAGGAGTGGGTATCAAATGAATATCATTGATGGGATTCATAGGACCTACTGACTCAGGTTCCAAACCAATATGGAAGACATCATATGCACAACCTGATGCAAAATGGAATGGCTATAACATCTCTTCATTGGGGAAGAGGTCTTCCGGCTCTATGGGTGAAGTAGCGCGATCCCAATAAATAGCCTCTATATCAAGATGCAATGAGTTGGTAGGATCTACTAGATTATGAAGTGGAGTGGTCAAATCAATGGAGATCATGTTGATGGATGGGATGAAGTCTCCAGGACCACATTGGTGTAATTTTGTCTCAAGGGTTTCCTTTCCAAACTAGCGATGAGGTTCTCGAGGAATGGGAATTTTTGTATTTGGCCCATGAGCAAGGTGGATAATAGGATCATTGGGCTCTAATCACTCTCTGAATGTATGCATAGGGGGATTGACCATCCAATGAATGGCAGCTAGGTCTACAGGCCTCTCCAAAAATCATAGATGAGGGTCTAGGGCACAGAGTGCCACCTCTTTCTCTACTAGCTCGTTCACTTGCTGCAAGTGGTGAGTTCTAAAATAAGCCATCTCAGTCTCATCCTCAAAGTCATCATCACTTATCCAAAAACTATTAGCATTGATATGTGATCCTCAGACAAGGGGCTCATGTCTTGGCCCCAAGTAGGCCATATCTATTTCATCTTCATATTCTTTGTCACTTATGAAGAATCCATTTGCATTTGTCTCTTGCCCCAAAGTTAGGGGTTGATGACTTAGGCCTAAGTAGGCTCTTTTTGTTGAGTCTTCTGATTTATAGTCACTTTAATCTAATGTATATCCACTCTCATCATGGATGGACCATGTGAACCTTTGTAAATAGCGAGGCCCCGGATAGGCTAAGACAAGTTGCACCTCATCATCACTTTATTCATATCCATTCTCCCCATCCCATGAGTTGTACCCTGTTGGGGTGGAATCAATTGAGATGTTTAGATGATTTTTATCTAGAGGTGGTATGTTTACCGTGGCCACTTTTCTATTGCTCAAATTTCCTATTCTTAGGAGATGATAAGAAATGAAAAAAATGTCTTCTCCTAACCCTAATCTTAATATTTCCAATACCACTACAAGTGAGTCATCTCGACCTTCGCTATAATCGCCTAAGCCAAATATGTCATAGGGAAGGTGATATTGTGGCTCGTATGGCTGCCTGCGCCCTTGCTCATATATGCTGAGGCCATAGCCATGCCAATGGCAATACTCAAAGTAACTTAGATAAAACTCAAGGTTATAGAGGCAACGAACATTGACCGTGAATAGTTCATCACTATCCTCTTCTATATCTGAAGACTTATGAGTGTAGTCCAGGTTGACATAGACAAAATTGGTTTGGTTGGGGGGAATTCCAAGTGGAACTACTATTCCTACTGGCAGTTTCAAGTCCTTAGGCCTTCCCATATATTGTGTAGAATCAATGATAGACATAAAGGTGATGTTCTACACAAGGTAATCCCCTATGCCTGTGCTTGCCAAATTTATTGATGCATGTGACATTGATGACCCTATGGATGATACTAGCGAAGCAGGGTGATAATCACTATCTTCATCTTGATCTTGAAGATTTTCCTCTTCCATAGGACTTGGCATTTCAGCAATGGCTATAGTTGGCACTTCCTTGGGCCTTTCTTCCTTAACTAAGGGTGCCTTTAGCTTCTGATTGTCTTTTGGTTTTGATGTTGATGGTACTTTAGAATCATTGACTGTTTTGAGTGCACCATGAGGTGTTGATGTGCATGGGTATTTTCTTATCCCTTTGTCTTCGTTATCCACTTGTGTGGTTGGGAATGAAGGTGCCATGTATAGAAGGGATTACAAATTCTCCTATAATGTCTACCTACTTGACGTATTTAAAAGGCTCTTCATCAGCCAGAACCACATAGAATTTGTTCTCATGCACATACTTGACACATTGGTGCAAGATCGAAGGCACACACTTCATGGCCCTTATCCAAGGGTTCCCTAAGAGGATGTTGTATTGCATAGCTCCTTCCAATACATGACACATCATGGGGATGGTCTTGTGCCCCACCTTGATGGGTAGGACTATCGTTCCCACAGTATTGCATAGAGCATCATTAAAAGCTCTCAATATGTAAGATCCTAGAATGATATTGGACTTAGGGATTTTGAGGTGCTCTATTGTAGTTGTAATGATGTTTATCGATGAACATGTATTGACCAAGACCCTCTTGAAAGGTAAGTCATTGATTTCCACTACACTATTTAGTAGAGGGTCTGGTAAGGCAGCAGGAACTGTCTTAATCTCATGATCATAGAATTGGATTTCAGACTCCTAGAATTCTTGTACTTTTCCCACAAAGTGAGTGAATGCATTTGCATATTATGGTTGGATCTCAAATTTTCTTAAAATCTCCATTAGAGTCTCCCTATGCTTTGGGGACAACTATATGAGCTCATAGATGGATAACTTAGCTGAAGTTATTTGTAATTTTTGCTCCAATCTACTCTGAATAGTTACCACAGGTCTTGTTGGTGGACCTAGAAGGTTGTCTTGCCTTTTCCTAGGAGTGGTTGGGATTTTCATGGGAGCTGCAGGCAGTTGTGGTTGACCATACCGCCCAGTCCTTGTTGCCTCAACACATTCGTGGGTAGGTATGTTAGCTCAAACCTAATTGACTTGGGCCCCTTGCTCTCTAGGGGCCTAATTATTGGGAAATAGGTTTCTGTATATGCCCATGTCTCTGTTATCAGGAGCCAATGGGTTGTCAACTTTGAGTTCTCCCACCTCAATCATGTTTTGCACTTGATGCTTAAAACCAATGTAAGCCTCAATGTCATGCCTTAGTATCCTATGATAGGGGTAGAATTGATCTTTCCTATATCCTTTTGGCTTAGGATGGTTGGGATCTATAAGAGGTATATCAAAAAATATGATCCTCCTGGCCTCACTCAACTGATTAAAGATTGATTGCATTAATTTTGTCAAAGGCATGAAATAACAAGGCAACTTGCATTCTCGGTTTCTTCCCTAATTTTTCTTTTGGTCGTAGTTGGTCGACGGGGGATGTGCTTGATAGTTTTGAGGTTGTTGTGCACCCACATCCTTGGGTGTAGCCAATAGGACTTGATTTATTGGAGCAGGATTGCCCTGATTCTACTTATACTTGTCATTCTTACCATTCTTGTTCCACTCCTTTTTGTTTCGAAGTTTAATGGTTCCCTCATATACTTTTATCTCTTCGATGAGCTTGGCCTGTGCCAAATGTTACTCAAACAAAGGATACTACTGAAGTTGTAGCAAGAGGGAGATATGTTTAGAGCAAATTTTGGTGAACATACGAATGATCTCTTCTGTGGAAACGAAGAATGATAATTTTACCATGACTTTTCTCCATTTATTACCATAAACCATTACTGGCTTGTCATCATACTGTTTCAAGTTGGCCAAGTTTGAAAGGTTCACCTTATTCTTAGCACCAAAGGAGAAATGCTTTAGGAATGCGTTTACTATTTGTTCAAAGTTGGTTATGCTATGCTTAGGTAGTTGGTTGAACCATTAAGTGGCAACACCTGCAAATATCATTATGGATGTTCTTAGCATGAGAGCGTCATTGTCTTCAAGATGAAAATAGGCATTGATAAAATTGGTGACATGCTCTTGTGCATCCTCTTCACCTTCACCCCTAAAATTTTCTAACCTAGGCATATCAAAGTCCTTAGGATATGGAGGGCTAGGGATTGATGGGTACAATGGTTTGTTGTGTATTTTGCTCAATGTTGGTGAGTTCCCAACTGCCTCTTATTTCTCAAAGGTTTTCATATTTTCAACAAGCTCATGAAATGCCTTTGATGCATGGATTTCCTTTTATTTTAAGCCTATTCATTATGGTAATGGAGGTAACTCTCTATCCATTTGATTTGTTCCATTTTCCTCCATCCTACGAGGGGACTCAGGATTGTGATCCCGATTTGTTATGTTTGCCCTTCCCCCATTAGTTGGATTTCATTCATGATTTGGTGGAGGATTTCATTGTAGGCTATCTTGTCTAGTGCACCTCTCCTTACGTGAGTCAGCGCGTCTTGTTATTAGGTGGTACCACCATTTGCCTATAAATTATTAAGATCTAGCCGATTAGCTTACTCTCTTAAATGCTACTCATGTTGATGCAAGAGTCTTTCTCTTTGTTTCTCTTGTTCAAGAGCTTCCACTAGCTCTTGTTCCTGTTGGCATTTTTGCCACATTGATCCCCATTTGTTGAAGTACTAATGCTTAAGTTGTTGAAAATCTAACTTTTGTACAGGCTTGGATGCGGTTTTGATGAAAAAAGGAGCAAAAAGACTAAGTCCAAAAACCGTCGCGATTTCGCGACGTGTCGCGAAATCGCGGTCAACGCGGTCAACGCATGCAGCTAAGAAGAACTGTCGCGATATCGCGACGTGTTCTATTTTTGTGGCTTGAAAAGAGCATTGGTGCAAGGAGGGAGAGCGACAAATTGTCATGAAATCGCACGTACGTAAATAACTCATGTCGTGAAAGAGTTAAAGTCGAAAGTTGCAGCAGCGTCGCCGCATGTTGCATCATCGCGACGCGAGTTGTTTCAAAGTCAAAAGACTCGAAGGTTGCAGCGATGCGCTGCCTGTTTCAAAATCGCGGGCGTTGGTTGAGAAAAGAGTTTAAGTGCAAAATATGCAGCGAATCACTGCCGTTCCGAAACAGAGCCAAATAAAATGAAAATTGCAGCGATTCGCTGCATGTCTCAAAGTCGCGGGGCTTTTGTGAAAGAGAAGCAAAGGAATAAAGTTGCAGCGATTCGCTGCACGTTCGTTGAGAAGGGAGTCTAAGTTGAAAGGTTGCAGCGATGCGCTGCACTCTTAGAAAGTTATACATGGTGCACAAGCTGAAAGACGTCTCATTTTCGCGACGCCAGGGGCTTCAAAGGAGTTAAGCGCTAGAACGGGTAGCGATTCGCTACCGTTATGAAATGAAGCCAAACAAAGCACAACGCGTAGCGATATCGCTACCGTTCCAAAATCGTGAGTCTTTGATGACAAAAGGTTTAAGTGCTAAAACTGCAGCGATGCGCTGCACATTTTTGAAAGGGTCTTGCAAGGCAAAGGATGTAGCATTTTCGCGACTCAAAGTGGCAGTCAGTACGGAAAGATGAAGACGTAGCGAAATCGCTACTTGTCTCAGAATCGCGGCCATTTTGGTCCAAAGAGCAAAAACATGAAAGTTGTAGCGATTCGCTGCACTTTTGATGATAAGGCGTACGACGTTAAAAGATGTCGCGATTTCGTGACCCGTCGCATTTTCGCGACCTGCGACAGTTTCCCGCCCAAACGCAGTGTGAACGGCCCTATAAGGTTTTTTCGATTTCCGAGGATTAAATGCTTGCCCGAATTTAATGTTTTGCGGATTTCCAATGCGGTCAAGGTCGAAGAAGCGCCCAGGCCACCAAAATTGAAGATTTTATTTGTTCGAAGCTGCTATTCGTGGATTGTTCTAACGGTTTCATGCACATGTTCAAAAACAAATTTAATGAAGGTGACCGCTGACGTCTAATTGCATTCAATTTTGTGGTTCTTCAAGGCTGCGATTAAGGGGATCATGCTCCTAGTTTCCGTGGCATATTTGTAGATCTCAAGAAGGTCGGTTACCAATATTAAATGCCGCAAAGAGGACGACCCTCTATAAAAACCAATGTAAACCTCATTTGCAGAGGTTGGGAGTTTTCTCGCTAGAAACTGGAAGTACATTTGCAGGAATAAAAGAGTTGGCTTCTAATTTTCAAGCGTTGTATGGGTGATTTTCCTTTTTGTCCTTTCGCATTTCTAATAGCATTTATATTTCTTAATGGTTGTTCCATTTAAATTCTGCATAATTGGATTTAAATACTGCTGTTAAGGTATGATTCCTGGAGTGTAGTTTTGGAGGGATTTTCTGCATATATCGTGCGAGAGTTAAGTTAATGCTTTCTGTTACTTGCTGTTGTTGTCCTTCAAGTTTTCTGCTGTTGTTCTCCTGATCTTATCACTTCGGCTACGGCCATATTTCCCGTTTCTTTTCGCATTTTTAAATTTCTTTTCAGCAACCCTTATCTTCAAATAAAATTTAGAGTAGTAAAGGGAACCAGCCCACTCTGGAGATTGGTCTGGGAGCCATCTCTTGCTTCCAGCCTTTCAATGTTGGCCGGGTCTAGGGCGCACTTGTAAAATCCTTTCCTGTGGCAGATTCGTGACCAACAGTTTTTGGCACGCCCGGTGGGACAGATTTCTTCTGTTCTAAAAGATCCCATGGTGTTGAAGGTTTAATGTTCGCCTTCATACTGTAAAATTAGAACATTTGGTGACTCTGCTGTACTCAGGAATCTCTGAACGTGGATGCAGTGAAAGCTGTACTTCATGATCACGAGATCACAGTCTAAAAAATTTGGAGATCTTGTCGAGTTTTTTGAGCTTGACAGCTCAAGAAGTGGTGAGCATTCTAGGTTAGTTTCTCCATCCCTTCCATCATCTGCTACACAAATCTCTGGTATTGTTACTAGTGTTTCATCTTCCCAACCATATCCACTAGTTCCAATGGCACAATATCCTCCACCCCCACCCAGGAAATTCTTGGCATGGAACAGCTCTGGAGCCTTGAACTTGCAGGCTCAGAATCCAGTCCCTCAGGCTGCTCTGAAGGCTTTGCCAACTTATGATGGTACGGGTAAGACTGCATATGAACACATAAATGATGTAGCTTCTCTAGCGGCCATCCATGATATTACTGATGAAGATGTAATGGTGAAGTTGTTGGTATGCTCTTTGAGAGGTAAATTGCTATTTTGGTACCGAACGTTGCCACCAGGCACTGTAACATCGTGGGATCAGCTAGGAGATCTGCTAGTTAAAAATTTCCATGAACAGGCTGACCCCTTTTCATTGTTAAATCAGTTTACTGTAATCCAGAGGCACCCGCAAGAAGAGATAGCTGATTTCAACGTCCGATTTACCAGAACCTGGCACAGAATTCCTGATGGTCTTCGGCCTGCTGATGAATTGGCTGCACTGTACTACCTCAGAGCGTTCAACACAGATATCGGTTGGGCTGTTAGGCAGTCCAATGTGACAACATTTCCAGAGTTGTTTGAGCAAGCCATAAAAGCAGAAGCTGATCTGATTGCTATAGGGAGACTTCCTCCAAAGGTAACTATGCCTATTATACCAGATTTGCCTCAGTATTTATATTCTGGCTCAGTTCCACAGCCCATGCCATCTATGTATCCCACCCCATCATGGAGCTCTAAAGCACCTCAAATTGCACCTGTCCCAGCTCCTCAGTTGCCTACTTTAGCCCCTCTGCCGCTTCCTGCACCCAGCACTCAGCCATCTCCCATTTCCACTTCATTTCCAGCTTTGCCTGCACCACCAGCTCCTTTGCCATTGCCAGCACCTCCTGCACCTGTGAACCCTGATCCTTATACAACATTATTGCAAGAGGTAAAGTCTGCCAATTCGGCAATTAGGGCCATGGGTAACAAGATTACACTCATTGAGAGGAAGCAAGCTGAGAGAGATTTCCAGCCAAGGAGATTTCAACCTCCTGCAATTACTAGAGACCAAGCTGCCTCGACTAGTAAAGCACCCAAAAAAGCTTAACCGCTTTGGTAAATGAAGATCCAACCCTTGCAGACAGAATGTATTGGTGCTCGACCTGTAATGACCCTCATGGAGAGGATACTTGTATGGTCCATCTGAATTATGTGCAGACATTGGCTGCTAGTTCTTCGGGTGGACAAGTTAATATGATTTCTGAAGCTGGTCATAGTTTGATGTCTCCAGTGGAAGATCAAGTTTCAGTTCTAACAAGGACTGGAAAGAAGCCTGTGACTGTTGATCCTGCTGACTTAGAGCCGTTAAGAGTGCCGACTGAGGTGAAGAAGCCAGTGAAAGCTCCTGTGCCAGTTCCAAAGTCTGATGTGCCTGTTTTGCCAAAGGATCCTGTTTCTCACAGAGTTCAAGGAAAAGCTGCAGCTGCACCAGCAAGATCAGAAGCAGAGGAGCAAGCTCGAGAAAAGTTGAAGTATCCCTCACTGACAAAGAGGCTAAGGGTGGAAGCCACACAGCAGTATCGAACCAGATTTGAACAACCTACTGAAAAGAAGGACTCTGCTGCAGTTGCATACAACATTGTTGAAGAACTAAAGAAGACCCCGGCTAAGGTAAGCCTCTATGATGCTTTGCAGTTGCCAGGCCAGGTAGATTTATTGCAGGAATCATTAAAATCTGTAAAGGATAATGAAAAAGGTTCTACCCAGACAGTGTATGCTCAAACCTTAACCACCTCTGCTACTGGGAAAAATAGACCACCTCCATTTTATTTATCATTGCAAATAGAAGGTTGGATTGTGCATAACTGCATGATTGACTCTGGAGCTGCTACAACTGTCATGCCCAAGGGAGTTTGTGAAGCAATGGGAATGGAATATACACGGAGTAGTCCTGGAGTTCTGCAATTGGATGGTACTCCTATAAAAATAGTAGGTGTGATCAAGGATGTTCCAATTGTTCTGCATACTATGCCCCAAATTACTGTTATCCAAGAAATTGTTGTGGTAGATCTAGAACCCTACTTTAGTATGTGTTTATCCAGGGAGTTTACCGCAAAGTTGGGGGGTTATCTGGCACTAGATTATTCTCATTTAGAAATTCCTTTCAAGGGTAGACCTCTCAAGATTCAGAATGAAAAACCTTCCCCTTTTCATATCGAGAAGTTGGAAGAAGAAGAAAAAGACATGCAGTCTGTCCACATGCTTACTGAAGAATCCGAGGATTCTGTTTTGATGAGAGAAGTTTTAGATAATCTTCAGTTGGATGATCAGTTTTCTATGCTTAATTTTAATGCCATGTTGGAGACTGAAATCGGCTGTTATGCCATCCAAAAGCCTGAGAGTGATACAAAGCAGGAATTTTCTAACCAGGCTGATCAGAATGTTGTTATAGACCAACTATGGCAGCTATATTTCGATGGGGCTAGATGCAAGAACGGTGCCGGAGCAGGTATTGTTTTGATTTCTCCTTCTGGTATCCAAAGAACATATTCATACCGTCTTACATGGAGTTGTACTAACAATGCTGCCGAATATGAAGCATTATGTTTGGGTTTAAAGAAAGCAAGAAAGTTAGGAATCGAACAGCTCAAGATTTTTGGTGATTCTGAGCTTGTTGTAAACCAGATCACAAATAGGTGCATTGCTAAGCAACATTACCTTAAAGCATATCGCAATCAGGTGTGGGACCTCTTTGAGTTTTTTACAGCTCTAAACATTCAAGCTATTTCCCGAGAGATGAATAAACATGCAGACCTTTTAGCATCTCTTGGAGCCAATTTTTCCCCTGTTGAACAAGTAATGAAGAAACCCAAGACAGTAAGGATGGTATACAGGCCCAGTGTGCCAGACAAAGAAACTTTCTGGCAAGTCTTCGAAGATGATGAGCAGATTGTCAACTTCCTGATCCATGAAGCTGCTACTATTGAAGGGAGAACTTTGGAGCATGAAGAAGCTGAAGGTCTCATTCAGTTACGAAACAATCACATTCCGAAGGGTCTTATAACTCTGGAAAGTTTATTTGATCAGCACGATAGATCCAAAAAACATCGGATAGAGATTGATAAAAAGGAGTACATGGAGTTAGAGTTAGAGCCTAATAAAGCTATTAAGGTTGGAACTGACTCTACGCCAGATGAACTGCAGGAGATCAAGCACCTGTGTGAGGAGTTTTCGGATATTGTAGCTTGGAGCTATGAAGACTTGAAGGGATACAATAAACAGATTGTGCAGCATACAATTGAATTGGAGGAAGGAGTTAGACCTTTTCGGCAAAAACAGTGACCTGTAAATCCAAAGATTGAGATGTTGATGAGGGCTGAGCTTGTAAAAATGCTGCAAGCCAAAATTATTTATCCAGTTAAGCATTCCACTTGGGTTGCCAATCTGGTCCCGGTTCGAAAGAAGAATGGAGACATACGATTGTGTGTAGACTTCCGAAACTTGAACCGTGCATCATTGAAGGATCATTATCCTTTGCCACGTATAGATCAAATACTGCATGTTGTGGCTGGAGCTCAACGTTTTTCTCTGTTGGATGGATTCTCTGGATATAACCAGATTTGGGTGAAAGATGAGGATCAGTACAAGACAACATTTACAACAAAGTGGGGCACTTTTGCTTATCAGCGAATGCCTTTCGGACTATCAAATCGCTGGAGCTACCTTTCAAAGAGCCATGGACATTGCATTCAAGGAATTGTTGAACAAGATCATTGTGATATATCTTGATGACATGACAATATTTTCACATAGACGGGAGGATCACTGTTCTCACCTGAGACAGATTTTTGAAAAGTGCAGGGAATTTGGGATTTCCATTAATCCAAAGAAGTCAGTGTTTGCAGTAAAAGAAGGTAAGCTTCTGGGGCATGTGATTTCAGAGGATGGGTTAGCAATAGATCCAGCCCGAGTTGAAGCATTAAAGAAGTTGTCACTCCCTGCAAACAAAAAAGAACTGCAGTCTTTCTTTGGACAGATCAATTTCATTAGGAAATTCATTTCTGATTTTGCCCAGGTTGTAAAACCTATGACTGAATTGTTGAAAAAGGATGCAGATTTCCAGTGGACTGCTCGAAGAAAAGAAGCATTCCAAGAGATTAAGGAAAGAATAACACAGGCCCCTGTTCTGATTAACCCTGATTACTCCAAGGATTTTATTTTGTATGCAGTTGGGGAAGAAGAAAGTTATGCCGCGGTTCTTACACAGAAAGGAGACGATGGGAATGAAAGGCCCATAGCTTTCCTTAGCCAGGTCATTCTACCTCATGAGGCAAAGTATAACTTCATTGAAAAATAGGTGTATGCAGTTATGAAATCCCTTAAGAAATTCAAGCATTTTATATCTCAGAGCAGAACAATTGTTTACGTGATTCATCCTGATGTAAGAAATTTTATTCTTCAAGGAGAGTTGGGTGATAAACGTGCTGGTTGGGTCACCAAGATCCAAGAATTTGATGTTGAAATTCATCCTACTAAGCTGGTGCGTGGTAAGGCTTTATGCCAGCATTTGGCAAAGATGGTAGCCTCTGGTATAGATGAACATCAAACAGAAAATCTTGCCAGTGATGACAATTTGATGAATTTCTTAATTCAGGAAAAGGATTGGACAGAAGACCTCATCGATTACTTCACAACTGGTAGATGTCCTTCACAGTTGAATGCTTCACAGAGGAGGAGATTTCGTTTGCAAGCTCTTCGGTATGTTTTGTTACCAGAAGGATTGTTTTTTAAGAATATTGATGGTGTTCTTCTAAGATGTGTTAAAGAATCAGAAAAGGCTAGGCTCTTGGAAGAGTTTCATTCTGGTCTATCAGGGGGACACTTTGCAGGAAGACCGATGGCTTTGAAGATAATTCGAGCTGGTTATTATTGGCCGACCCTATTTTCAGACGCTTTCAAGATTGCACAAGCCTGTGACAAATGCCAGAGATACACAGGAAGAGTAAGGAATGCAGCACTGCCTTTGCATCCAATTCAGGTTGAAGCACCCTTTCAGCAGTGGGGGTTGGATTTCATTGGAATTATTGATCCTAATTCCTCAGCTGGACATAGATATATTTTAACAGCTACAGATTATTTCACGAGGTGGTCTGAAGCTATCCCAACAAAGGTTGCAAACCAAACTGTGGTGATTTCTTTTGTTGAAGGCTTGATTACTCGCTTTGGCATTCCTGATGCCATTATTACAGATAATGGGACCCCATTCATTGGAGCTGAACTAGCTGAGTTTGCTAACAAGTATGGCATTTTCCTAAAAACATCTTCCAATTATTATCCACAGGGGAATGGCTTGGCAGAGTCAACAAATAAAAATTTGCTCCGGATTTTGAAGAGGTCTTTGGGAGAAAACAAGAGATCATGGCACCTTTTACTGAATCAAGTTTTATGGGCAGATAGAATTTCAGTTAAGAAGTCCATCAAGACCTCACCCTATGCCCTAGTTTATGGGAAAGAAGCAAGGTTGCCTGTTCATCTTGAGTTGCCAGTATTGCAGCAGTTGCAGGCTTTTCAGGACGATGAAACAGATATCAGTTCCTTGGATATACGGATAGCTCAATTGTTGCAGTTAGAAGAACAGCGTTCTGAGGCATATGAAGAGTTTGTCAAACACACACAGGGTATGTCAAAGTGGTTTCATAAACATTCTACAGATCGTCCACTCAAAACAGGAGATTTGGTGTTGAGATGGAATGAAAACAAAGCTAAACCTGGGAATCACAAGAAATTTGATGCTTTATGGGAGGGTCCCTTCCGCATTACCAGCACAGGTGCAGCAAATTCGTTCTACCTCGAAGACTTGGAGGGCAACCCACTTCCAATTTCAGTAAATGGCTTTCATTTGAAAGCCTATACTTCATGAATTGATGAGTTCAGTATGAGTTTCTAATTAAAAAAATAAAAATAAAAATATATATATATATATATATATATACATGTTTTGCTTTTATTTATCGCCTTGGTTCTTGTTTCTTACGAGCTGTAGGTGTCTTTTCTGTTTTTGTGATTTTCTCCTTTCCCAGCAGTTGGTGGCTTTCCAGAAAATTCTTCTTTTCCCTTCCCTTTTTTCCCCTCTTTCCTTCCTTCATCCTTCTTCTTCCTTTTTCTTCTGCAAATAAAAAAAAAACAAAAAAAAGCAAGCCACGGCTGTTGTTTCTTTTCCCCATTCTCATTGTTCCCGTTCCTTCTTATCCCTTTCTTCTAAGTTTCATCATTTTACGCATTCATTTACAGTCTTCATTTTCATTCCACAGTCTACATATTTCCATTCCCATTCCATAAATTCATTCACTTTCATACCACATCGCTTTGTCATTCTATCATTCCATTATTACCATCATTTCATTTGCATTCACCGCTTGCGCAATCGCAGGAGCTCACTCCATTATCTCATTCCATTTATTCCATTTCATTCTCCGTTATATGCAGGTTCTTCCGGTTTCAGCTTCTCAGCAGAAGTTATTGCAGCAGTCCCTTGAGATGTATCACAGCAGCCAGCCTTCTGTTTTAATAGGACTCTGTGCCCAATGGATTCAGGCCTGGATTCTTGCATACAGCGAGCTGTATACCCCGCGAGCCGCCAAGAATGTTGGCATTTTTGCCACATTGATCCCTATTTGTTGAAGTACTAATGCTTAAGTTGTTGAAAATCTAACTTTTGTACAGGCTTGGATGCGGTTTTGATGAAAAAAGGAGCAAAAAGACTAAGTCCAGAAACCGTCGCGATTTCGCGACGTGTCGCGAAATCGCGGTCAACGCATGCAGCTAAAAAGAACTGTCGCGATATCGCGACGTGTTCTATTTTCGTGGCTTGAAAAGAGCATAAGGAGGGAGAGCGATCAAATTGTCAAACTCCCCCCAGGCATGGAGAGAACAAAGACTCTAATCAAAGTTGCAGCGATTCCCACGTCTCAAAATCGCGACGGATTGCTTTAAAGATCAAACTCCTTCAAAAATTGCAGCGATTTCCGCATGTCTCAAAGTCAGGGCTTTTGTGAAAGAGAAGCAAAGGAATAAAGTTGCGAGCGATTCGCACGTTCGTTGAGAAGGGAGTCTAAGTTGAAAGGTTGCAGCGATGCGCTGCACTCTTAGAAAGTTATACATGGTGCACAAGCTGAAAGACGTCTCATTTTCGCGACGCCAGGGGCTTCAAAGGAGTTAAGCGCTAGAACGGGTAGCGATTCGCTACCGTTATGAAATGAAGCCAAACAAAGCACAACGCGTAGCGATATCGCTACCGTTCCAAAATCGTGAGTCTTTGATGACAAAAGGTTTAAGTGCTAAAACTGCAGCGATGCGCTGCACGTTTTTGAAAGGGTCTTGCAAGGCAAAGGATGTAGCATTTTCGCGACTCAAAGTGGCAGTCAGTACGGAAAGATGAAGACGTAGCGAAATCGCTACTTGTCTCAGAATCGCGGCCATTTTGGTCCAAAGAGCAAAAACATGAAAGTTGTAGCGATTCGCTGCACTTTTGATGATAAGGCGTACGGCGTTAAAAGATGTCGCGATTTCGCGACCCGTCGCATTTTCGCGACCTGCGACAGTTTCCCGCCCAAACGCAGTGTGAACGGCCCTATAAGGTTTTTTCGATTTTCGAGGATTAAATGCTTGCCCGAATTTAATGTTTTGCGGATTTCCAATGCGGTCAAGGTCGAAGAAGCGCCCAAGCCACCAAAATTGAAGATTTTATTTGTTCGAAGCTGCTATTCGTGGATTGTTCTAACGGTTTCATGCACATGTTCAAAAACAAATTTAATGAAGGTGACCGCTGACGTCTAATTGCATTCAATTTTGTGGTTCTTCAAGGCTGCGATTAAGGGGATCATGCTCCTAGTTTCCGTGGCATATTTGTAGATCTCAAGAAGGTCGGTTACCAATATTAAATGCTGCAAAGAGGACGGCCCTCTATAAAAACCAATGTAAACCTCATTTGCAGAGGTTGGGAGTTTTCTGCTAGAAACTGGAAGTACATTTGCAGGAATAAAAGAGTTGGCTTCTAATTTTCAAGCGTTGTATGGGTGATTTTCCTTTCTGTCCTTTCGCATTTCTAATAGCATTTATATTTCTTAATGGCTGTTCCATTTAAATTCTGCATAATTGGATTTAAATACTGTTGTTAAGGTATGATTCCTGGAGTGTAGTTTTGGAGGGATTTTTTGCATATATCGTGCGAGAGTTAAGTTAATGCTTTCTGTTACTTGTTGTTGTTGTCCTTCAAGTTTTCTGCTGTTGTTCTCCTGATCTTATCACTTCGGCTACGGCCATATTTCCCGTTTCTTTCCGCATTTTTAAATTTCTTTTCAGCAACCCTTATCTTCAAATAAAATTTAGAGTAGTAAAGGGAACCAGCCCACTCTGGAGATTGGTCTGGGAGCCATCTCTTGCTTCCAGCCTTTCAATGTTGGCCGGGTCTAGGGCGCACTTGTAAAATCCTTTCCTGTGGCAGATTCGTCGCCAAAAGTTCCTTACATAATAAATTTTCTAATAGCCACATTCTGTCAGCTTATACTATCATAGATGACTCATGTTTATCTGACTCTGTTCTTGTTGTCTTGACTTACAGATTCCTCGAGGAAGTTTTTGTTGTATTTGTACTCTTGCTAGCTAATGTGACTTGTTTAGTGTACTATTGAGTATCCCTATGATCAGACTCTATGCGTCTACTACAAGGTTGCTATGAGGTACCCCAAGATTGGCAGGTGTGTTTAGAAGTCATATTTCATGGGCTTCCAGATGCAGAGTTCTCAGTAGCTACGGTTCTTTGAGTTGGTCTTGTAGGAAATTGATCCAACCCATCTAGTTGTCTTGTTTTCCATGGCTAGTCCCATGGGGTGCCATTCACTCCTATGAGGTCATATTATATAGGAATATTTCCTTTAGTGTGAAGGCTTTCTTCTATTTGATTCCCATGGCTAGATGCAACTCTGGTTTCCTACCCTTCAGTGGGTAAACCTATTTCATATGTTTCTTGTGAGTCTTGAGGTGTTGCAATTCTTGTTTGCCTTCTTTATGAAGAGGGCTTGGTAGGAACATGTTTTCTCCATGTGGATGGATATGTGGCAGTCTCTTCATCCCCATATGAAGAATGATTCTTAGAACCTTATTTGTGTCCATGTGAGGAGGAAGCCCTTGAAGCTTCCTCACATCTTTGAGATTTTTCTGTGTGTTTAGAGGAGGCCCTTGAGGTCTCCTCATGTCTCCTTGATGAGGATGGTTGTGAAGCCTCTTTTTGTTTATGTGACTTTTTTCCATGATGTGGTTATTTACTTGGGATTTCTTGAGGAGATCCCCCAAGGGTTGAGTTATCACCCCTTAGGCTTGCAGAGCTATGTCTCACGATATTACGGGTAGGTTATTCAATGTTACTATGACTCTGCCTATGGGTATGCGTTGCTTCTATCTCTCCCTCAGTATCATATCAAGGGTGCTTACTTCTTGTTTTGACCATGTTGTCTTATGAATTGATCTTTTGAGTTGTAATTTAGAAATAACCACATAATACCAAGCAAATGTTTATATTGGTTACTGATTTAAGTGTGCCCTAAACTATTTGGTGTGTTTTGATGTGTTGTTCTTTTGATTTATTGCTCTTGTTCTTGGATTAAGAATGAGAAGACTCATCCATAGTGACAATCAAGTACACCCATGCCAAACATGATTTTCTCAAAAGAAGCTAGGGTACACCGTTAAAGACCCAGTGGAGGGTTTGCCTAGCTCTTCCACCATGAACCAATGATTGTTCCAACAGTGGGAGATAGTTTGAGCACAAGTATCTTAGTATCACTATAAGTAAGTTTCCCAATCCATTTCTAGGAAGCTCTAGGGGGAAAACCAGTGGAAGGATATGAATGCCAACATCACTGGACTGAATTGAAGGTTGGTGATGAAATCCAACTCCCTAATGTTTAAATGAGACGTATGTGTGTGGTGTTCATTTTAAGCTTGCGTAACATAAAGTGCATCAGATAGCAGCAATGAATCTTTCCTATATGCCTAAGTGCAAAGATATGTTTCAATATTAAAAAATATACATGAAATACTATGATTTGTATGAGTACACTTTATTTCATGCAGCTATGGCCTCTAGTAGGGCCTCAAATCAAGAAAAAAATATACGATGTCTAGCACGTTGGATTCTAGGGTAAAATTTACAGGCATAAGCCACTGTTCCTATCAACTCCTAGTGGAAAATTTAAAAGAAGATCTAAGATATGCGAGATTCTTAATTTTTTCTCCTTTTATTATTTCAATTTCCAAACATAAATGTGCTTTAGGTTCTCTATTTTAGACACACAAAAGTAGATAGAAAACTATAAAATATCAGAGAAGCTATACCAACCTTTGATCCAGATCAAAGAGTCAATGTTTTAACCTTTGTTGCACTCCAGTTCTGGCCACTGTTGACCAGAGTGGCTGGTTCTTGGCTGTTGTAACTCAGAGTGGCTAGTTATTGGCTGCTGTAATTCAGAGTGGCTAAAGCTCTATTAGCCACTGCAGCTTAGAGTGACTAATTTTTGGCTGTTGTAGCTCAGAGCGGCTAGACCTGCACACAAAATTAAGTTAGTATTCTAGAAAAAAATAAAAAATCAGTGGTGGTCCCACCGTGATCGCCATATGTAGAGACCTGAGGCACACACACACCACCCCTTTTTAAACCTACTTGCAATGTTATTAAAAATCCAAGATGAAATGGAAGACAAGAAGAAAAAGCATATAACACGAAATAACAAAGACAGATCTCTTTATTGATATTGAAGCTCGGTTACATGTCGTTCCCTCTTAGGGATACCCATTTTGATACTATAAGTTATAAATAGGTAAATAGTGCCCCTTCCGTGAAGAGGTGGTGCACTTATAAAAGCTTTCTAATTTCGCACATGAAAATGTATGAGGTCTTACAGATGCCTCCTTCTCCAGGTCTATTTCCTATAGGGATATCTTTTGCTCTTGTATGTTGCAAACTTCGTCCGATGTACCTATGGACCTGCAAGCAATGAAACAACAACACACGTTTAGGTGTCCAATATTACCTCCCCAGATGAGGTTGTTAGTAATCAAAGAATGTAATAGAAATACAATGAAACTATGCCATGAAATCTTGTAAATCTATGCTAATGGTATGAAAATATGAAGAAACAAAATAAAAAATGCTATGTCTAAAACCTAAGCTAATCCTGTGGGCCACTATCCAAGACAACGACCTCTAAGGTAAACCTTGCTCTCTTTGCCCCAAAGCTATGGGTCAAAGCATATATCTGATGTTGAAATAATAGATGTTATGTTCTTCAGTTCGTCAAGGCTTCACCGTACATGTGATTTCAAAAATAAATCTCCAAGTCTTGAAAGCTGTCCTAAAAAATATATCTCAATGATAACAGATTCAAAAGATCAAAGATGTCTTGGTGCTCTTAGGCTTGCAAATTTTATAGTGTAAAACCCTAGGTCTATGTCCAAGTCCTAGAAATGAATTTCTCATGCGTAGTGCAAGTTAGCATGAGAAGATTTTGTCCATTATCTATGTTTGAAGGCCAGTTAACTAAAATATAACTGCCACTTGAGTCTTCTATGCGAACTGGTTGTTAGCATGAGAAGATTTTGTCATTTTTTTATGATTGGAGGTTAGTTAACTAAATTTTAAATGCAAACTCAAGTATCCTATGTGAACTGGTCATGAAAAGGAATGCAAAGTTACTCCCGATCACCTTTATTGCATGCAGACTACCACTTGCACCCGAGATTAGGCCTATTTGTAGGTAAACTATTTCTTATGGCTTAGCCATAATCATCTGTAGTGGCTAAGATCTGGCTGATGTCATCTGTAGTAGCTAAGGTCTGGCCACTCTAGGCTTGAGCGACTAGGATCTGACCACTCTTGGCTTGAGTGGCTAGACTTGGATGGCTTGAAAAGGCCCCAAATGAGTGGTGAGAACCACTATTGATTCTTAGAAAGTCCAAGATTATGTCTTATGATCTTATGAATGTATCTATGTGAGCAGATCCCCTAAGAATGACATGATTTATGTGTCTACAAGGATATGTCAAGAAGTTTTCCTAAATAGGGTGAAAGATTCTATGATTAAGGTATTGCATGCCTTTACGAGAAAGCTCATAGATATAGTAACAATATCCAAATAGATAGAGGTGGAAGCAGTGAAAAGGAGGAAAGTGGTCCATGACATGGGGCCCCAAGTATTAGAAATGAGGACTATGAGCAAATACTATCCTGATGTCCTAATCAGAATGGGAAAAGGATCACATTAGGCACCACATGGATCAGGTGCCCTTAGTCATGGACCTTTACTATGATAGCAAATAGATTCAGATAGTGTTTAAGAAGGAGGTGGAGAAGATGAATATCATTAATACAAAACTCAAGGAGCTCGGCTCACCAGGGTTCTGGGAGAGTAGTAAGTCATTTATCACAAAGCAAGATCTCACTAATTATTTTGAAGCTATCAAGCAGGATTTGAGTGACATTAATACACTCAATGAACCCATGGAGGTTAACAAGATGATGGATGATATCGTGAGATTCTTGAATCTATATGCCAAAGTGAAAGAAGTTGTAGGACACTACGCGAACCTTCATTACAAAATCCTGAATCAATTGGAAGATATTAGCGAGCATATTAAAAATACATCCCTCCCCATGCTTGAGGAATGAGAGCGTATATGTAATGACCTGAACATTCAAATTCCTGTAAAGTCAATACCACATGATGAATCTTCCAGAGGGCAAGAAAAGTAGTGAGATGAGTTCACTATAGTAGTTGACTTCTAGATAGATTTAGAGGTCCCTATGGGCCTAATCCATATTTGTAGATTTCTTGTTTTGATTGAATCTATAGCCCAGTGTACAAGGATTAGGGTCACTTTTGGCTTAAATTTTGGTTTCAATATTTTTTTGGTCTGGGTTCACCCTATTTTGCAAGAAAAGGGGCCCCAAAAATCACCAAGAATATGGAGCAGATAATTTAGTAGTGTTAAATCCCACCCAAAATAAGAAGAAAGTTCATGTCTTGGGCAGGCTATGCTAGGGTGGAGGTTTTCCTCATAAAATTATGTTCCACCCTAACCAAAACCTCACCCATGCTGAGGCGGCAAGTTTTGATGGATGGGTAAAAGTGCAAATCAAAGGAAGTCCTAAAAAACCCCGCCCCAACTTGGGTGGGATTTTGGAAGACCAAAAGAGGCAAGGCCATACCAATTATCCAACCCCAACTTGGGTGGGTGGTTTGAAGAGCCTTGAGGGTGGAGATATTCAGAGATGCCCATCCTAGCTAGGGTGGCTATTTCAAATATCCTTGAAGGCAAAAGCATCCTAAAAGTACTTCTCAGATAAGGCAAAAAATGTGGTAGGTGAGCTATCACCCATGAAGGCTCTAAAATACCCCATCTGAGGCTAGGATGTGATAGGGAAGGTGAGGACTGGTCAAGGCTGGTGCTAGCCTAGGTCTCAAGCCTATATTTGGGGCATCACCACATGCATTTAATGATATCTATCAGGCATTGTAGTAGATCTACCGATGCTCCACATCGAAACCCAAGGATAGAGTTCCCTAAAAATACGATGTAGTCAAAAGGAGATGGTTGCAAGTAGAATTAATGATCAACCACCACAATGAGGACCATAAATGAATATGGTATAGTCACACCAAAAAAGAAAAAACTAGGTAGACGGATGCAATTAGTAGGGATAACTTGATGGTATACCCTATCCTTTTAAAGGCTCAATCAAATTCTCCATGGTGTCAGAAGGATGATTCCTTGCTATCCGGGTGGTACAATGTGCATTAGAGAACCTATATAGTGGAAGAAAGAGGAGCTATATTTTTGCTATAAAATAGTAAATGTAATCCATTTGAAGGGTTGGATCTGAGCCATTACAATTTGTATGTGAGATAGGGAATACATTAATATAAACAAAGCATTGTCTGGCATTATGATAATTTCGCATATGTATGTATTTTCATGTTTGTGTTTTTTTGCTAAAATTGATAATTAAAATTAGTTGTTATTCTACTATTTGGATTATGATTGTTGCTTTATCAATTATAGAATTTACAAACATAGGATGAATGTTAGTGCTAAAATTTAGAATGTATTGGCTAGTATATTAGATGGTTTGTGCATGTGAATGTATTTCTACTTCCACCCTGCATATATCTTGATGCAACTTATCCACCCACTTTAATTCGACCTTATTAATTTTATTTGCTTTCTTCCTTGTTTTCCCTAAACTCCACCAAAGTATTTATCAAGTCATAAGGAACCGGTCTTCTTTAGATATTGGTCATGAGTTTTATTATCTTGTAGCCTCTCAATGTTGGTATAGTTTGTAGGGTATACAATCCTTCCATTAGGTGTAGATTACCGACCAATAAGAACTATAGTATTTATGATTGTTGTAGCTAGGGTGGTCCCGTAGGGATACTCAAGTCCACCCATGAATTTGTTTGGAGTGAAGACGACTCAAGAAGACACCAAATATTCATTATGAATAAGGGTTTTCAAAATCCTTTGATTGTAACTATTGTATCAATACATATTATATTGTAACATTGGAGATCAAGGCTCCCACCATATTAATATAATATTATCTCTTCATTGTGCAATATATTTTGTGTTGGTTTTGTTATTGTTATCTTGGTGTTGTTGATTTTTGCTTTACAAAATGGTGATCACGGTGGGAACCAAAAAGGGTTTATTATTTTAAATACCTTGTCAATTTGATCTACATTTTCTATTTTTTTTGTAGGTTTTTAGATATTTGATCATGCAAAAATTATGAAACTAGGGTTTCTAGGAGTAGTAGAATTCGATCTATGGTCGCATAGATGCCCTACCATGTTCAAGGTATGCCTTGCTATGTCTAAGATATGCCTCACCATATCTAGGAGATATATCACCACATTCAACAAACTCTACATCATATCCAAGAGGGTTGGGAAGAAATACATAGGCTTCTTGGTAAGTCCAAATCAAATCCCACCTCCATATTTCTTTGCTTTTTAATGAGAGATTAAAAAGAAGATATCTATTTTCTATTTAAAAAGCAACTCATTCTACATATTAGGCATTTATAAACAAATCTTCATATAGGTTGCACATAGGATAGATCTGCACTTGTGCATCCATCTTAGCTACATTAAAACATTCATTACATTAGGTTTAAGTTTTTGTTATTTGTGGTGTTTTTACCTTTTATCTTGTATGTTGTTTGCAATAAAAATAAAAAATCATAAATAGCTACATTTTTTTTTTTTGAAAAAATTGAAAAAAGCTTGCATTAAAACAAATTACAATTACAAGAGGGAGAAAGGGCATCCCAACCAAGAGCAAAGAGACCAGAAGAACAAAGGGCGCGAAAACGCGACAAGTCGCGAAAACGCGACAAGTCACGAAATCGTGACACCAAACCTAACAACCGCCGCGCCACGACAACCGGTCGCGAAAACATGACATGTCACGAAATCGCGACATGTCGCGACATCGCGACAAAACAGCGCCGAGGCCACACCACTCAAAAAATGTCACGAAATCACGACAGCACAGCACCAAAGCACCCAAACGCCAAAAACGTCGCGAAATCACGACGAGAAAGCCAGAGGGCACCTGCTCCCCAAAATTGTCGCGAAATCGCGACAAGTTCACCTTTAAACAACAACTTTGAGAAAGTGTCGCGATATCGCGACGACTTTTCCTTAAGGCCCCAGTTGGTCAGAAGTGTAGCGAAATCGCGACAAGAATTCCAATGGGTGCCCCTTCCACAAAAGTGTCGCGAAATCGCGACATGTTCTCCCCCATGGTGCCCTTTACTTAAACTAGTCGCGAAATCGCGACGTTTATCCTTCATGCAGTTTGTTCTCCAGAACTGTCACGAAATCGCTACAAGTTTGCCCCTTTGCTTCCTTTCCTTAAAAATGTCGCGAAATCGCGACAGATTATCCTTTGAGCAGCTTTTCACAAAAAATGTCGCGATATCGCGACGGTTTTTCCACTTAACGCAATTTTGCTCAAAGCGTCGCGAAATCGCTACAGGTTTGCCCCTTTGCGTCCTTTCCTCAAAAAAGGCACGAAATCGCGACAAATTATCCTTTAAGTAGCTTTTCACAAAAAATGTCGCGATATCGCGACGGTTTTTCCCCTTCACGCAATTTTTCTCAAAGCGTCGCGATATCGCGACGCTTTTCCTCCAGCAGCAGAACCAACAAAAAAGGTCGCGAAATCGTGACACCTTCTCATCAAAGACCGCGACGACGCAACAAGTCGTGAAATCGCTACAATTTTCCTCCCAAGGCCGTGGCAACCAAAAGGGTAGCGAAATCGCTACAGTTGTCCAGGAAAGGTCGCGACAGAGCAACATGTCGCGAAATCGCGACAAATTTCCAAACAAGGTCGCGACGACGCAATATGTCGCGATATCGCGACAAAAACTAACCTTAGCCATTTTTGAGCTCATGGATGCAGGGATCGTTCCAGGCCACTCCGAATCTCTTCATCTATCATAGGCATATCACTGTGCAGCTGAACACCTACCTCTTTCTCAGCACCCATCTTCGCAAGGAAGTCAGCAACCGTGTTCAATTTTCTACTCACATACACAGGGATAACATCATCTAACTCCCTCCATAACTCCTTGATTTGGGATATCAAAATCCGCAGTCTCCAGGATTTTAGTGAGAAATTTTGCAAGCAATCCAGAGCACCGATCAGGACTTGAGAATCTGATTCAAGAATTATCCTCCGGTAACCCTGCTTAACAGCCCAGATAGACGCTGACTTAATGGCAAAGGCTTCGGCTTCATTGTTCGTGGCTCTGCCCAATCCCTGCAATTCCCAGTAAAGAACCGCACTCGAGTGATCCCGACAAACAACACCAATTCCTGCGCTGCCCGGGTTGCCTTTTGTAGCCCCATCAGTATTGATCTTGATCCAGCCAACAGGGGGAGGTTTCCAGCATGCTCTGCCTTGCCTCTCATGTCCCTCAACCCCCTCTTCAAGATGCCCAAGAGCAACCTGATTCTCTTCATCAACATAAATAGCCACAGTTTCTGTGACTTTGCTCCAGATGACCTGCCAAACGCCGTCAATCGAGGAGAAAGTGTTTCTAAAGATCCGGGCATTTCTCTCCAACCAAACTTGCCACCAAATGAAGAGAAAGCCTAACTGCCAGCCAGTTCGGAGAGCTATGGAATTGAACCTGCCCCTTTTCCATTTTTCCCAAATATTGGTACGATTGAAAACACCATTAGCCTGGAGTTTAAATTGAGAGAACCAACTGCTCCCAAATCCGATGAGTAAAAGAGCACTCAAAAAACAAATGATCTGCAGCTTTCCTCATGTTGGAGGCATAAAGCACATTGAGAGGGGCCATTGAAACCCCTACGTCTGAGATTGTCAAAGGTGAGAAGACCATTATGCATAAGTTGCCAAGCAAAGAAATTCACTTTCGGCCAACCCTTTGAATGCCAAATCCTTCTCCAATGCTGAACCGGAAAAGAGTGTGGGGGAGGCTCAAGGAGGATCTCTTCATATCCAAACTCTTAACTGAGTAGACCCCAAGGCTTCCATAGCCCCAAGCTAATTCATCTTCCTCATCCCTCCCCGTGAGGAACCTTTCTGACAAGATTTTTTGCAGGATGGGCGCCAACTCCGAAGAGACAGTAATTGGCCACTCCTCCCACCGCTTAAAATTTTTAAATTTATACCCCCCCAATTGACTGGTAAGCAGATAATTATCAATATGGATCCAGCCCTGGGCTTCTAAGGCGGTCATGATTGGTTGTAGCTCAGGGAACATGACAATAATGGGCGGATGTTGGTCCCAAGAGTCAGTCCAGAAACGAGCCTTGTCTCCTCTCCCCACTTTCCGTAATAATTGATCTTTGATAATCTGGGACCCAAGCTTGAGAGTCTGCCACACTAAGGATCCATTACCTTCCAAGGGAAAGCGACCCACCTCATTGGGATGAACATGCCCCAAATATTTACTGGAAAGAATTCTGCTGAAGAGGGAGGTTGGCTGAGAAATCCACCTCCAATACAGTTTTCCAGCCAATGCTCTGTTATTAAGCTTAGAACTTCTCAAGCCCAGCCCTCCTTTGTCCTTAGGCTGGGTAACTTTGTCCCACCCAACCAAGGCCCATCTTTTCTTCCCTTTTGCGCCTTCCCATAAAAATCTTCTAGCCATTTTGTCCAGCTCTTTCCAGATGGTATGAGGGGCAGCCAAGATTGAGAATTTATAGATCGGCAAAGCCTGTATAATCGACTTCAGGAAGGTTAATCTACCCCCGTAGCTTAGCCATTTATGGGCCCAATGATTCATTCTCGTCTTTGATGCCTCGCCAACGTATTCTTCCGTATGTCAATTTTTAACTTTTTGAAGTGCAGGGGAACGCCCAGGTAAACTATCGAAAGAGAAGTTCTTGTGAAACCCAGGAACTCAATAACACGCTCCTGTAGCCGTTGGTCAAGATTGAAAAAGACCACTTTGGACTTCCTGTCATTTAGAACCTGATTTGAAGCCCTTAGGTAGAAATTCAAAGTATCTCTGATTCCTCTAGCTTCCCGAAGAGTGGCCGCACCAACCAGGCCAGTATCGTCCACAAATTGCAAGTGAGTCAGAGTTTCCTCCCCAACCTTGATACCAGATAGCAGACCTTGTTGCCTTCTCCTCAGAAACAGTCTGCCCAAACCTTCAGCCAAGAGAAGGAAGAGATAGGGAGAACAAGGGTCTCCCTGGCGGAGACCACGAGTGGCACCGAAAGGATGCGAGGGAAGGCCCTTGATGAGAACAAAAAAAGAGGGAGAAGAAACACAACTCATAACCCAATCAATCCATTCCTGAGAAAAGCCAAAGGCAGCCATCATTTTCGACAAGAAGCACCACTCCACCCGGTCATAAGCCTTGGACATATCCAGTTTAATGAACATTCCTTTGTTGCCCGAAGTTTGCATTGAATGGATGGCCTCCTGGGCCAAAACCACCCCATCCAAGATTTGTCTTCCCTCAACAAAGCCCCCTTGTTCAGGAGAAATGATGTTGTGAAGAAGGGGTTTAAGCCTCTCAGCCATTATCTTAGTGATGATTTTGTAAATCACATTGCATAAAGCAATAGGCCTCGAAATCGTAGATATGAGTCCCCGCTTCCCCTTTTGGAATTAAAGCTATGAAGGTGTGATTGATCGCCCCGAGCATTCTTCGATTGGATCCGGATTCCTCAAGAATGACCAAAACATCCTCCCCCAAGGTGTCCCGTAAAGCCTAAAAAAATTCAATAGGAAAGCCATCTGGACCAGGAGATTTTCCAGTACTCATACCAAAGACCACATTTCTTAGTTCATCCCTTTCAATGGGTCTAAGCAGGGCCTGATTGTCTTCTTCAGAGATAATAGAAGGAATAACATTAAGAACTTCGGTCTGAGCCTCAACATCTTGCTGCATACTTTCCTTAAAAAGTTTAGAAAAGTAATCGATAGCATGGGAATGCATGCCAGGAAGAGTATCAAAGACATTTCCATGTTCATCTTTAAGAACTTCCATATTGTTCATCTGTCTCCTAGCACAAGCTGACCGATGAAAAAATTTGGTATTTCTCGTCCCCCTCTAATAACCAAGTATTCCTAGCCCTCTCGTTTCCAAAGTATATCTCCTCTTGGTTGTCAATGTCCTCAACCGCTTTACGCAGCTTCATCATCTTCAAATTTGAGTTGCTCAAGAATTGATCCTTCCCTAAAAAGTTTCTGAACCTCCTCCCATCTAGCCACCAAGGGGGCCCTTTGGGACTGGAAATCCGACTTGTTTTATTTCCTCCAATGCTTCAATTGAATTTTGACAAATTGAAGTCGTTTATGAAATTTGAACATTGTTGTCCCAAAAGGTGGACGGCCTTCTGTCCACCATTGAGTAATTTTCTGTCGAAGGTCCTCCTTTTGTAACCAAAAATTCTCAAATTTAAAAGGCCTATGGTGCTGCCCACTCGAAGTCCCTCCCTCTAGCAAAATGGGAAAATGATCCGAAATAGGGCCCTCCAAAATCTGGAACTTAAAAGTCCATTTAACAAAAGCCTCCTCCGAGACCAAAAAGCGATCTAACTTGACCTTCCTCGCTATGTGGCTCCTTTCTCTTGTTTGTTCAAGTGAAAAAAACACCAGGGCCTTGAACGTCCACTAAATGCAAGGCCTGAACTTGGGCAATCAGAAGCCGGTCCCCTGGATCCAAAATAGGGGTGCCACCTTCCCGGTCACGAACAGATAATTTTGCATTAAAATCCCCTCGCAATAATCCAGGTCATAACACTCCCTGTATGCCCTCATGTTGTGAACAACTTCCCATTGGAGCCTCTGGCCATCTAGGTCTTGGGCCCCATAAAAGTTGGTGATTAGGACCTGCTCAGAATTGAAGTTATTTCTGAAGAGAGAAGTAAGAACACCCCTGCAAGCTATATGTTCTAAAGCAGTCTGCACTCGTAGGGTTCCAAAGGGTAACAATTCCACCCGAAGCTCCTTGGGCAGCCACATCCATATGCCCAGCTCCCCGCCAGATTTTAGTAGCAGTTTTACTCATAATATCTAAAGACATTTTGGTCTCCTGAAGAAGCAAAAAGTCTGTTTTACGGTTTTCTAAGAGTCTTTGAACAACAGATTGATGGGTTCTACTGTTTAAACCCCTAACATTCCAAGATTGAATAATCATTGAAAACCTTGAGAGCAGTAAGAATCAATGGTCCTCACCAATCCTCCATTGATTAGCTTATCTCCTTGCGCTGTTAGTAGTTCCTTATTGGATTTTCTTCCCGCTCCTTGAGAGTTATTGTTTCTAGATCTCTTCTCCACCTGGGTAATCCCTAAAGCAGGCCTTTCTCTATTTTTATCTGCATTTCCCATGGTGACATCGTTGATAGCCGGCTATGCTGGGGAGTGTATAACCAATGCCCCTGGATTCTCTGACTGCAGATTCTCAGCTGGCACAGTCACCTGTTCTACTACAGGAGTAAAGGAAGGAGAAACAAGAGGTGGAGTGTTGTCATTCACACCATTCCCATCCACTCCCTCCATAGATTGGTCCTCCTGATCCACTAATGACTTAAAAATTTCATATCGATTGTTTGGCTTGAGCTGCCCCTGCTCCTTTCCATTTTTCTTTTTGTTTCTCTTTCGTTTCACCTGTTCAAAGCCATCCTGCTGAGCATCAGGACCTGGAGAATTGCTAGAAGGTTCATTGACAGGACTGGACTTACCCTCTCTAGGGCGGTTTGACATTCCGCTCGGAGCCTCCGTTTTTGTGCTCAATATGTTTGGGCAGAACCTTGCCAAATGTCCATGCTTATGGCATACTCGGCACCTGAAAGGTAGGGCCTCATAGTCTAGCTGCTGGATCCAGGGTACTCCTGCTAGCTCAAGTTCCGCCTCAGCTGGTAGAGGCTGACTAATGTCCATCTCTACACATATTCTAGCAAAGACAACAGTATTTCCCTCTATGGTATCTTTGGAGACTCCCAAAAATCTGCCTAGGGAATTACCTATTAGTTCCAACACCTGCTCACCCCAAAACTCCATCGGGAGAGCGTACGACCGAATCCGGACCGGGACAGCCGTGGGTTCGATGCGGGGGTCGAAACCCACTCTCCAGGGTTGGACAAATAACCCCGCCGGTCCGTGGTTTCTCTTTTCTCGATTCAAATGCTCTGTTTCTATCTCCTAAAGAAGAGAAACTAATGATGAAATACCCATTGCTTATAGGCCATAAAGAGTACTCACCGTGTGGCTCCCAGTTCTGGCGAACCCAGGTATGCAGAAAATTCAGTGTGGGCCGGATGCCCATGAATTTGCAGATCAAGTCATGATTTGCTCGGTAGACGATTGTATCTTCGACCAACATTGGTTCTATAACAATTTAAGGCCTGGAAGTGGATTGCGGGAGGCATCCATTAACGCGGTGAACATTTGGGCCATTGCCAACATTCTTGAGTATCGTTTGAAAAGCATTCCGCTGAGCTCCATCAGTGGAAGGCGAGGGGTTATCTTTCAACTTCTCAAAGATATGAAGTCTTTCTCCCAAAGAGGAGAAACTGGAGGAGACCCCATCGGGCCCTCCCTGGACCACGAATGAACCTTCAGATGAATTCAAAATCAACTCCCCAAAGCCCCAGGCAAGATCTTCGGGGAAGAAACCCTCGAGCAATACCAGACGCCGTCACAAAAATTTTCCCGCCAAATTGCCAGAGCCCTTCGACAGAGATCGGTCTATGAGATTGTTCCAATAGCTACATTTTAGTCTAGAGTATCTCACTTTTTACTTCTCCAAGTTGGAACAAGTTATTGATAGTCAAGCTTACTCCTATTGTTGGAATCACTTGATGATTCACAATGGAAGAACTAGGTGAACCCTCCACTATTGGAATCACTTGATGATTCAGGTTGGATCTTAAGAGGTGTACCCTATATTATTTTGAGGAACTTGATATTAGTATTCTTGATCACCAACTTGGTTAAGTGGAAAAGAGTTTCCTTGCAATGTATGAGAACCATAGACAACCGAAACTTTAAAAGAAATTACATAATTGCACACATCACTTTAAATTATAGTGAGTTGGACTTCATTGCCAACCATTGATCGAGATTAGCGATAGTGGGCTTCATCTCCATCCACTATCTCACCCCATAGTCACCATAGAATCCCGTGAGTGATTTTTTTAGATTTCATCACCAGGAAAATTGTCATTTGTCATTCACCTTAGGAATCCACCCTGCATAGTAGTTTAGGCTTAGGCACATCAAAACTCACACAAAAAAAAAAAAATTAAAATTTTTGCAAAACATATGATTCAATTGTTTATTTTATTCTATGTGCTTTTCATTATTATTGCACCCTTCCATATACATCCCTCACATCCATTCCTCTGACTTGCACATAGCTTATGGTATTGATCATAAATCAAGCCATAGCCATGAATCAAGCATCTACTAGCCAACCCACTTCATCCATAGAGCGTTCCAATTCTGCCTTAGTGACTTTTATGGCTAATCTAGCTAGCCCAACATAGAAAAGCCATTTTGGTTTATCTACAAGACCCTCAAACATAGTATTCACCTCAACTATTGATGTGATGCACAAAGCCATTTACACCTCCATACTAGAAACAAAGCCTTACACACCTACCGACCATCACACTACCTACATAGACATCGATAAGTTTGGGGCTTACTTAAGACCAACCAAAATAGTCTTAGAATAACTCAATATTCCACACAACCAAGTTCCTTATGCTCAGTTGGAACTTGCCCACTCACATCCAACCAAATTCAGCCAAGCCTACATCAATCCTCTTTTTGAGGCATCCTCCACACCTTCACATCACATGTCTCCACCACAACATATCCAAATAACTTCCATCCCATCTACCCAAACTACTACATATATCAATCCACTCTATGAAGCACATGTCAATGCAACTTCCCAAATTCTATCTACCATTCCATCCAATATCCCTAATTCTATTACAATTCCTTCTACAACTTATTCTCCGCAAATATCCACTAACATTGCCAACACCTATACCTCACCCACGTCCACCTCCATCACATCCATACAATCTACTTTAGAAATTGCTATACAACAAGCATGACAACACCTCAACCAACTGCTCATGGGTCAGCAAGATGCTCATTCTTGTTTTCAATAGCAAATACAGACAACATATTTCAAACCCCATTCCATTCCAATCCAACACATCTAATTTACTTTTGATTTATCCTAGGTATTTCCATCTTATCAGGTTGCTATACCTACACCCCCATTCAATCATATCAACCCCACTTCCACAACCCAGCATATTTACATTCCCTAGACTTCTTTATCACTTCATCAACAAAAATCATTCCATCACCAAGTACAACAACATTCCCAACATAAAAAAACACCCTTAAATCCATAAAGCCATCAACATTATTTTCCATCTCAATATTTTACTACTCCACATCCCCCACCTTTAACAATCATCAAATAATTCAGGGCTTCTACACACATGGAGAAGACCCTAAAATACAAGCAATGCAATAATATATGGATAGCTTGATGCTACATACTCCTGGTATGATGTACTAGAATCCTACCCTAAGACATCTAATCAATAAACCTATCCATTTTTTAGTACCATCACCACCATATCTGGTAAACTTCATAGTATCAAAATTTGACAAATTCAAAGTGATTGACGATCCTCGAGAGAACATCAACACATTTATTCATTTAGGCTTTTGGATTCAAGATAAAGATGCTTTGATGCTCAGAATATTTCCTTAAACATTTTAAGGAGACACTCAATACTAGTATAATCATCTACCTTAACACAACATTTACACATCTGAACAATTGGTAGATCAATTTTTGGAGAGGTTTTCCCTCAATATTTGCAAGAAAATCACATTGATTGACCTGTACAACCTTAAATTTTTTGAAGAAGGCTCAGTCTATGATTTTTAAAACCATTGGAGAGTAGTTATCACCAAACTGCCATTATCCCTACCAATGGAATAATTGACCATAATGTTTGCAAGGATTTTTTAAAACCCATATATTTAACTACAACTATATAGAACATTCGATGAATCTCTCTCCAAAGCTCGTGTTATCAAAGAGATAAAAATACAAGAGGTGAGATAAAACCAAAGAATAAAGAATGAAAAAATAAGGGCCAATCAAAAAGAAATTATTCTGGCCAGTCAAAACCAAATCAAGTAAATCAAGTGGTCCTGAGTTAGCCAACAATGACTCAAAAACAACAACAACTAGTGCAACAAAAACCATACCAAATATCCTACCAAGTGGTTCCTCCACCTCAACAACTTTATGCCACAGTGCCAACTATGGAAAATCACCAACATTGATAATCTGCTCAGCAAGATCGCATCTTCACACCTTTTTTTGAATCATACACCTCCCTTTTCTGTAGGTAGTATGACACCAACGCTATTGCCTTACCTAAAATCATGCCAGAATATTAAGATAAAAAAGTTAAGGGCTATATGGAGCACTTGTTTTGTCCTTTTCATCTACATAAAGGGCATGACATTAACACCTGCTGGTCATTTAAATACATGGTGCAAGAGTTGATAAAGCTAGGGGTCATCAAGTTTGATATTCATTTTCTCAACAAAACCAAAACCTTGGCATATATCAAACATCACTTCCTCATCATGAGGAATAACAAAAGACAATAGGGGGATCAAATATTAAGAGTCCTCCTAATCAATTTAACCATGTGCAACAATATCAAGGTTTTGTAGTGGCTATTCACGTAGTCACCCAAGGACAAAGAAGCACCAATAGATAAAATGAACAACAATAGGTAGTTCAACCTCATATAGCACCTAAGGCAAGTGTGTCTAACCTACTAATTCTTCATCACCCATCAATTTTTCTGCTAATTCATCCTAACCCATCAATATTCCAAGTCATCCATCACAACCCACCCATGTTCCAAGTCATCCATCACAACCAATTAATCCTTCAAACCATTCATAAATACCCATAATATCACTAAGTAGAGGAATAATAACCAACCTCAAAATGGATTCAACAAAACTATCTATCTATGAGCTAATTCAACAATCTCCCCCACACCACAAGGCACTAATAGAAATTTTAAAATCCATTTAACTCTAATCCCATGACACTAATGCCTTCAACAATTTCATGGGGAGTATTCAAATGTGTATGGATACTTCCATCATATTTTATGATTTTTAAATTAAATCAATCTCATCAAAATTGATGCATCCTCCATTACATATTATGGCTCAAGTTGATAGGAAACCATTTAAATAAGTACTAATTGACACTGGCTCCTCCAACAACTTCATCACCACATCTACCCTTCAAAATATCAACCTTCCACCATCACACATAACCAAATCCACATTCATATTAAAAGAATTCAATGATGCTCTTTGTTACACAATTGGCATTGTCATTCTACCCATATAAGTGGGGGTAAAAATATTGCATACCATGTTTTACATCTTGGTGTAGACACTAAAATCATGTAAATTGGATAAGACTGCTAATACTCTACTCTTATTGACATCATATGGCCCCATTGGGCAACCATCAGGGGTTAATTAGGGCTACCAACCACTTTTAGGAAGGTTTACCCCACTTTTGGGAGGTTTTGGGCCATGTAGCTATGGCCATCCCACCCAGGGACGGTCACCATTCATGACCGTCCCACCTAGGGATGACCACCAGTAGTCATCCCTGGGTGAAGTAGCCATGAAAAAGATCCTTCAAAAGTCAAAGGGTGGAACAAATGGTAATAAATTCCTACCATTTATCCTACCCAGTCACTCATAATTGATTGGGAGGCTATCATAAACATCAGGAACTGTAAATTGATGGCCCAAATGGGCAACATCTTCCACCCTATGCATGGCAAAGGAATTGACAAGTGGTGGCACTTGCCTTGCATACCAAAAATTACCCCTTTGCCCCTTTTTACTTTTTGGGATAAAAATTGAGGTTCTCCCACCCAATTTCAAAGAGGAGACATTCACAACATTTGACCATGAAGTGCTACCAATATATGTCCTCACATTTGCCCACGTATTTTCCTTGAAAATCTCTTCATTCAAAGGTGCTTTCAAGGGCATCCCAAAATACGCTAATTGATTCCAAAACCTATCAAATATGAGAGTAATTTGACCAAATTCGATGAAAACACATTTAGGAGAGTTCTAAACCATATCCCATTGAAATTGGTGGCAAAAACCACCCCCTTTTGTGACTGTCCCTACCAAAGATGGATAATAGTCCTAGTTGGACTTTCCAGGGATGACCATGAAATGGATAACAATTTTGACCTGATTTTAACATAGATCAATTCTATAGCATTAGAATAGCAACATACTCAATTTTGGTTAAGTTTTGAATAGATTTGATGTGTCAATTTATGTTTTTGTGATTTCAGTATTAGTTGTTCCTGCCAGGGATGACCATAGGTTTTGATCACAATTCCACTTTAATTTATGCTCAAATCCTTCCAAAATCATCTCATTAACATAATACTAAAATTTCAAGTCATTTGGAGTTGTTTAGATTTGTCGCAAATAATTTTTATATTCATTATTGCATACTTTTAAAGGTTTCATTATCAAACGCATATGCTACTAATATATTTCAATATATTGTGTGTAGGTGTAGGTATTCTAGGCATAAGGGAGGAGCTAAGGAGCTAAATAAATGTAGCCCAAGGATATCTCTCAATTGTGGGTTGCAAGAAGAACACTAGAAGCACACCATTAAGCTCATGAAGGGATTTGATCCCTTATAACTTGTAATCTGAAATGTATCAAAATGAGAAGCCCTCAAGGGGACATATTGTAATAATTGAATTTATATATTTATAAATTCAAGAAGAAACCCCATATTTTTCACTTCAAATTATTTGTCATTTCAATAGCTTACTTTGTTTACCTCTTTAGCATCTTTCTTTTGCATGCTTTCTTATAAACACTAGATTGCATTTCAGTTTCAATCTATTAGGTGAGCATTTTTTGCTACTTTAGTGGCAATCATGGTGGGACCTTATCCCTTATCCCATTTCATTTCTATAATTTTTGACATCCTTTTTGTGTTTTGTATGTTTCATGTTCTAGTCGTTCTAAGAAGAAACGACCCATGAATTCCTTGTTGGAACTGCAAGGGACGACCACTATAAATTTCCCACAAAGGGATGGCCCCCAAATTTGTAGTTTTCCCACTCAGGGATGGCCACAAAAATAGGGGTTTTCTACAAAAATTTCTAGAAACAACTTCCAAAACATACAAGGTAACTTCCTGAACCTTCAATTTGCAATTTGTTTGTCTAGAAAAGGTTAAATTTTAGTTTTTCATGTCTTTTGTATGTGCTTGAATGTTAGATTTCCAATTTCTAAATTCTGCATTAACAAATCAAAGAAAAATAGGAAAATGAACAGCCTTTAGAAATGCATTTTGTATGGTTTACCTGCGTGTGACCTACCTAAGGGTTAGGTTTTCATATAGGCTACAAATTTTGTAGGTTTCCTTCTTTCTATATATGCATATGATTCTAAAAGTGAAATGCTATTTAATGCATTTAGTGAAAATTCATTGAATGCTATCTTGTTTACTTTCAATAATTTTAAAAGGAATCCCACACACCACATATATTTTTAATGTTAGTGAGTTGGAATTCATCCCCAAACACTAATAGAGTTCGATGACGATGGGTTCCATCTCCATTTGTTGGCTCAAATCCCATGTACCCCATTTTGGCCAAAACCAGCTCCAAGAACCATCATAGCTTGTGGAATAGAGAACGTATCTCTCTTTGAAGAGGTATATCGTTGACCATGGTGAACTAGGTGAGGAATAGCAAGACCTATGCTCCCTGATCGGGTATGGATTTTATCTCCATACTTTGGTTGATTAACATGGCTGAAATTTTATTACTGGTTATTGAGCTATGAGTGTATAGGTGAAAACCATTAAAAATTTGAGAGTTACATCAGCAAAATTTCAAGACATGTGAAAGAGATTTTTTACAAAAGCAACAAATCAAAAACACATCAAAATTTTTAGGAACACATAACCTTTAAAAGAGATAATCATTTGTATTCTTGTGTATTTCTATTTTTGTGTATTTAAATCCATAAAACTTGTAAAGGAGATAATCACATAGAGGTTAGTAAAAAAGTAGTCTTGGTATATACTCATAGCCAAGCCCACTTAAGGGTGGACGCTATAGGAAGTAGGAAAGAAGACATAGAATATCTTTGATTTGACCCCAAGGACATGGTTATACCTCCTTGGTAGCCACCTACTCTTCCAAGTCCTAGAAGGTCAGAGAAAGGACCTAGCATACAAGGGACCCCAACAAGAGGCACCCCTACAGGTCACAGTCCCAATCTGGGAAATTATTTTCCAAGTATGGATACTTCCTATGCCTTATTTCAAGAAATGCAACCATGCAATGAGGTGCCTACACATAGAGCAATACCACATATTTGTGTGCCTGCTTGGTCTACTATGCAAGCTTGTGTACAGGATCAAGACTTTTCACATAGGATAGGGTTAAATGATCATATTATGCTTTCAAATCACCCTTCTCCAAGGTACCAAAACCTATATGAGTATGATACTCGTCATAGTGGGAGAGTCAATTTTGCCCTACCCTTTCTCATTTATGAGGGAAGACCTGACAAATATCCTAATTATCCTTAGTTGCATCATTCAATACAAGCACGATGTACCTCTACTTTAGTAGAATACCAAGAACATATGTTTAGGAGTGAGCCTCAAGTAAACACAACTTCCCTCAATCAAGGAAAAACCATAATAGATCTCACAAATCCTCTTGAATATGATAGGTATCAAGGCAATAGTGCTAGGGTGCTGTAGGAACAAAATCTGCCTTCGGTTAATAGTGTTACACCTTAGATTTTACCAACATTGAATAGACAGATCTTGCTTGAGATCATCTATATAGTCTCCAGAGAAGGCTGGTTCCTTTAAGTCTTTTAGAGATAATGCGAAAAAGAGATAAGGGAAATATAGCCTAAGCTAGAACTTTTCTCACGATACATATTAGACAACAATAAACATTGATGATGCAGATTACTACTTTCAGAGTTTTCATTATATCTTCTTTATAGAAAACACGAATTCCTGAGTGTGACTTTTAGATGTTCATCTAAAAGCATGTAAATATCTTTTAATGTTCAAATCTAGAAACAAGATTTATACATTCATAGTCTAGATTTCAGAACAGATACATTATAAAACTTAGAATGAATAAAAGTTAAAACACCAGATACATACACTTGCACACAGAATTTTCGAAATCCAGAAGAAATCTTTTATTGCTTGTAATATAGTACATGTACATCAAGCTTGTAAACGTCCAAGAGATGACCTTTTTTCTAGAGTCTCTCACCCCTATATATACCATAAAAGAGTATCTTTTTCTAAGTACATCTTACTATTTTACAAGCAATCATCTACAGTTTCTAATAATACACAAGTATTCTATGAATTAGATATCTTCTCTGCAGATTAGATTCTAGACGAGCCTGTCACATTTTCAATCATCCGCAAGCTTGCTCCATCCTAGATTTTTGATAATCATGTCAGAAATCACTTCTTGGTGTCAGAGCATGCCTTTGATTTCCAAAAATACATTTTATTCCTTTACAACTGGCGTGTCACGAAATCGTGACATTCTTTCCTTTCTTTGCTCTTTTGCCGCCTCTAGCAGTGAAAATGAGACATGTCACAAAATCGTGACATTTGTCTCTTGTTTTGCTCTTCTGCCACTTCCAATCGTGAAAATGAGACATGTCGCAAAATCATGACATTCATATCTTACTTTGCTCTTTTGCTACCTCCCATCACAAAAATGAGACATGTCACAAAATCGTGACGTTCATCTCTTGCTTTGCTTTTCTGCCGCTTCCAACCGTGAAAATGAGACATGTCACAAAATTGCGACATTCGTCTCTTACTTTGCTCTTTTGCTGCCTCCCACCACAAAAATGAGACATGTCATGAAATCGTGACGTCCATCTCTTGCTTTGCTCTTCTGTCGCTTCCAACCGCAAAAATGAGACATGTCACGAAATCGTGACATTCATCTCTTAGTTTGCTCGTCTGCCACTTCCAGTCGCGAAAATGAGACATGTCATGAAATCGCGACATTCGTCTCTTCCTTGCTCTTTCTCTTTGCTTTTGCCCATGAAAATACATGTCACGATATCGCGACACTTTTACCTCTTTGTTCTCTTTTGTTGCTCTTAGCCATGAAAATGCAACATGTCGCGATATCGCGACACTTTTGCCTCCTTGCTCCCTTTTGTTGCTCTTAGCCGTGAAAATACAACATGTCGCGATATCGCGACACTTTTGCCTCCTTGCTCCCTTTTGTTGCTCTTAGCCGCAAAAATACAACATGTCGCGATATCGCGACACTTTTGCCTCCTTGCTCCCTTTTTGCTCTTAGACACAAAAATACATGTCCCGATATCGCGACACTTTTGCCTCCTTGCTCCCTTTTGTTGCTCTTAGCCACGAAAATACAACATGTCGCGATATCACGACACTTTTACCTCTTTGCTCTTTCTCTTTGCTTTTTCCCATGAAAATGCAACATGTCGCGATATCGCGACACTTTTACCTCTTTGCTCTTTATCTTTGCTTTTTTCCACGAAAATGCAACATGTCGCGATATCGCGACACTTTTTCTTTCTTATGGTGTTTTTCTTTTTATTTGATCTTTAGCATATGGGCCACTTTGGTCTTCTTGGAAAATATGCAAAAAGGTGCATCAGCTATTTTTTTGTAGTTAGTCACTTTTTGACTAACATTCTTGGCGCCTTTCGGGGGATTTTTTTTTTGCAAAAATTTTGAGCCAAGCCTTCATCCATTGGGAAATGGAGTCAAAAATGCAGTTGTAAAAATAATATTTCAGATAAAGACAAAGAACACAAGAAAATGCACTTAGATTAAACATGAAAATTACCTCGTCAAAACTCCCTTTATACCTTAGTATCTCTATTAAAAAAAAATGTCGACTTCTGATTGGCTGTGACTGAAATTTTTTGTTAAGGCTGAAAAATGGTAATATTTACAAATATTGTCTAAATATACTTATATTATACTGTACATATAATTCCTTTTCTGCTTTCTCAATAGAAATATAACTTTAGGTGAAATGCATTCACCGTTATGGGAAGAACCAATCCATCTTGATCTTTCAACTCGAAAGAATTGAACTGTTTCTCCGAAATAATTTCAAATGGTCCCTCACAGAAATCATCAAATTTATCATGGTTACCTAGCTTAGCTTTCTTTACATTCCATTTCAAAACCAAGTCTCCCACTCTAAATTTTTTGGCAGTTGTCTTTTTTTTGAACCATCCTTCAGTATCTGCCATATGCTTTTGATTGTGATTGTATGATTGCTCTCTTTGTTCTTCTAACTGTAAGAGCTGCATAACTCCTGCAACTGTGTGTAGCATTTGGTCAATATGAGGTAGCGGATAATGATATTTGAGTGATGCTTTATTCATATTTCTAAAATCTACACACAATCTGATATCTCCATTTTTCTTCCTGACTGGTACCAAGTTTGCCACCCAGGTGGAGTGTTTAACAGGGTATACTATTTTAGCTTGAAGGACTTTTAGCAGTTCTTGTTTAATCAAAGATTCTATCTTCGGATTCCCTGGTCTTTGGTTTTGCCTAAAAGGCTTAGCTCCTTCTTATGATTCTATGGTATGTTGAATAACGTATTTATTGTACACTTTTAGATCACTATACACCCAAGCTATTATGTCAGGGAATTTTTTACACAATTCTCTGATCTGGTTCACTTCCTCTTCTGTAAAACTAATTCCAACATTAATCATTTTGCCTGGCTCCAACTCTACATCTTTGTATCTTCTTTTATCGACCTTGATTTTTTGGCCAACTACTCTATCATTGTTATTAAACAGGCTTTCAAGGGTGATGAGACCCTTACGAATATGATTATTTTTTAACTGAATAATATCCTCTTCCTCTTCATCCTGTAGATCTCGGTTGGCTGAGCAATTCATTTCATGGATTAAGAAATCCAGTATCTATTCATCATTTTCAAAAACTTGCTAGAAAATATTTTTATCGAGCATCGAAGGCTCGTATATAAGTCTAACAGTTTTAGACTTCTAAATAACATTACTTACAGGACAAAAATTAGCTCCCACTGAAGCTAACAAATCTGCATGGGTATTCTGTTCTCTAGGGATAAACTTTATATTTAGGGCCTCAAAGGATTTTAAGAGATCCCACACTTTGTTCCTGTAAGCCTTCAAATAATGTTGTTTACTTATACATTTTTTGGTGACTTGATTCACAATAAGTTCTGAATCTCCATAGATGAGTAACTGTTTGATTCCCAATTTCTTAGCCTTTCTTAAACCTAAGCACAGGGCCTCATATTCTGCTGTGTTATTGGACCAAATCCAAGTCAACCTGTAAGAGAAAACCTTTTCCTCTCCGGTGGGAGAAATCAAAACTATTTCGACACCAGCTCCATTCTTGCACCTAGCCCCATCAAAGAAAATCTTCCACAATTGATTCACAGAACCATCCTTTTCTAGGGAGGGTATCAATTTTATTTTTGGTTTCTCAATAGAATAGTTTCCTATTTATGTTTCTATCATGGCATTAAAATTATTTAGAGAAAACTTGTCCTCATCTTGGAGCTCTTCTAATGTTTCTTCCATTAGATCTTCTTCTATTGTTTCTTTAGTCATCATATTTACACGATCAGTTTCACCAATATTTTCTACATGAAACATCGATGGTTTCTCATTAAAAATATTGACCCTTATACCTTTGAAAGGTATCTCCAAATGAGAATAATCTAAGGATAAGTATCCTCCTATATTTGCTATGAACTCTCTGGATAGACACATACCAAAATAGGGCTCCAAGTCTACGACTACTACCTCTTGTATGACTGTCATCTGAGGCATTTTATGCAGCCGTATGGGAATATCCTTTATCACTCCTACAATTTTTACTAGAGTACCATCTAACTGTAGGACACCTGTGCTACTCCTAGTGCACCCCATTCCCATAATATCACATACTACTTTGGGTATCACAATGGTAGCAGCGCCTGAATCTATCATGCAGTTGTGGAAAACCCATCCTTCCATTTGAAAGGATAAATAAAAGGGTGGTGGCCTATTCTTACTAGTGGAAGATTTCAAGTTTGTTAGAACCATTTTTGAAGATGATGCAGTCCCACCTCCATTTTTCATTGTTCTTAGGGATTCCTATAGGAGATCGATTTGACCTGGGATTTGAAGAGCATCATACATACTTGCCTTAGAAGGAGTCTTTTTCATTTCCTCTACTATACTAAATGTAGGTGAATCAACTATCCTTTCTCTTTCTTTGGAAAAAGTTTCATATTTATTTTTGTATCCCTGGGTAGCTTCAGTTCTTTGCCTTTTTGTCAGCGAGGGGAAACTCAACCTTTCCCTAGCCTGTTCTTGGGTTTCATTTTCCCCTCGAAGAATAAATTCTTTGTGTGTTTCTTGCCCTTGAATTTTGGCTAGAAACTGATATTTTATTTCCTGAGGGAGAATTCCCTTAGGAGATTCTTTGGGAACTTCCTTGGGAGCAGGGGAAACATTCAATGGCTGAAGCTCTTTAGGGTCTACTTGCAGTGGTTTCTTACATGATCTTTACAAAAATTAAATCTATTCTACTATAGGCATCATGAAGTTGTGGTCCTTCTCTCTAATTATATTTACATGGCATTTCATTTTTTCTTTACTCTTTTCAATTGCTATACTTTATACATAATGCTGGTGTATTATACATGAACTTTCTCCATGTGGATCATTACATGTAGTACACCAAAAGTTATAATCAGTGGGAGGCTCCTTAGCCTCCACTATCTCATTTGTATATACCATGCTCGGTCTCTCTTGTACCCTATTGCTTGATTGTGTTGCATCTCTCATTACCTGAGGGAACCTCCTTGGCAAAAAATTCCTTTCAGCCTCTCTCTTTTTCATGGATGCCATTTCATTTGACAATGTATTCATTGTATCAATTATGGTCATGTATTGATCATTGGGGGGAGCTGACGCAAGGGGTGTAGCTAGTAATGCAAGGAATGTAGGAGGTGCGGCTATAGCTGGGAGGACTTGCGTTGATGTGAGTATAGAAAGTTTAGAAGTTGATGCTTGGGAAAGCTCTGGTAAACTTGGCAATATAATTTTTGATGGATATATTTTTGTAGTGATGAGATCAGCTTCACCTTTTGCTGCCTTTAGATAGATCCTAGGAAAAGTGGTTACACGGGATTGCCTTATTATCATACTGAGATCTGAATCAAAAGCCCTTAAATAATAGCATATAACTTGTTCTTCCATGGGTTTTAGGCCTTGTGGTACTCTATCACGAGTTCTGGTAAATATGATGTTGAAATCTTGGATTTCTTCTTGTGGATACCTCTCAATGATAGTGAATTGATTCAGCAATGTGAAAGGATCCGCATGTATATTAAATTCATCGACCAGATGACTAGCAAGTACTACCCAAGAAGTAATGGATCTAGCGGGAAGCACTCTGTACCAATAGAGCATCTTTCCTTTCAAATATATAATCAATAATCTAACCATTACATCTTCCTAAGTGATGTTGTAAACAGATGCTAGCAATGATACATCTAAACAGTGCTCATCTACTATTTTGCTTGTTTCGTCAAAGGTCGGTAATGCTTTTAGTGTAGTTTGTGGAATTTGGTGGTGTGTTCCCAAGTTCAAAGGGCCAGTTTGATTCCACACAAGATGCACTAGGGTAGGGGCAACTTCCATGATTGCTAAAGGAGTTACAACCGCTATGGGATTGCTTGCAGATGCTCCTACAATGGGTGTTAAAGAGGTGCTAATGGTGTCGGGAATATTTGATCGTGTGGCTAGCACAAGGTGTGCTTTTAGGCTTTCGAGATGTAGTTCAAAGAACTTGATAGGTTCTTCAAAGTTTCTAGCTTAGGATCTGGTTATCATATGGCTATATAACCATAAGGTTTTTAGATAAGGTCTTTCTTTTATGGTCTAAATTGCAGCGGAGTCGCCAGGTGGTTTTTCTTGAGATTTTTAAACAAAAAGGATCTTAAGGTAAAACACCAAAACTTATACAATACTATGGGATTGCTGGTCCCACCAAGCATGCAAAAAACTATTGGAACAAAATCTACCTTCGGTTAATAGTGTTGCACCTTAGACTTTGCCAACATTGAATAGACAGATCTTGCTTGAGATCATCTGTCTAGTCTCCAAAGAAGGCTGGTTCCTTTAAGTTTTTTAGAGAAAATGGGAACAAGAGATAAGGGAAATATAGCCTAAGCTAGAAATTTTCTCACGGTACAGATTGGACAACAACAAACATTGATGATGCAGATTACTACTTTTAGAGTTTTCTTTATATCTTCTTTATAGAAAACACGAATTCTTGAGTGTGACTTTTAGATGTTCATCTAAAAGCATGTAAATATATTTTAATGTTCAACTCTAGAAATAAGATTTATATGTGCACAGTCCAGATTTTAGAATAGATACATTATAAAACTTAGAATGAATAAAAGTTAAAACACTAGATACATACACTTGCACACAGAAGTTTCGAAAGCCAGAAGAAGAAATATTTTATTGCTTGTAATCCAGTACATGTACATCAATATTGTAAATGTCTAAGAGCCGACCTTTTTTTTGGAGTCGCTCACCCCTATATATACCCTAAAAGAGTATCTTTTTCTAAGTACATCTTACTATTTTTACAAGCAATCATCTGCAGTTTCTAATAATACACAAGTCTTCTATGAATTAGATATCTTCTCTGTAGATTAGATTCTAGATGATACTATCATATTTTCAATCATCTGGCAAGCCTGCTTCATCCAAGATTTCTAATAATCATGTCAGAAATCACTTCTTGGTGTCAGTGCATGCCTTTGATTGCCAAAAATACATTTTATTCCTTTACAACTGGCGTGTCACGAAATCATGACATTCTTTCCTTGCTTTGCTCTTTTTTTGCCTCCAACAGTGAAAAATGAGACATGTCACAAAATCATGACATTCATCTCTTGTTTTGCTCTTCTACCACTTTCAACCGTGAAAATGAGACATGTCGCAAAATCATGAAATTCAGCTCTTACTTTGCTCTTTTTCTGCCTCCCACCGTGAAAATGAGACGTCACAAAATCACGACGTCCGTCTCTTGCTTTGCTCTTCTACCGCTTCCAGCCATGAAAATGAGACATGTCACGAAATCGTGACATTCGTCTCTTACTTTGCTCTTTTGCTGCCTCCCATCGTGAAAATGAGACATGTCACGAAATCACGACGTTCGTATCTTGCTTTGCTCTTCTACCGCTTCCAGCCGCAAAAATGAGACATGTCACGAAATCATGACATTCGTCTCTTAGTTTGCTTGTCTACCCCTTCCAACCGTGAAAATGAGACATGTCACGAAATCGTGACATTCGTCTCTTCCTTGCTCTTTCTCTTTGCTTTTTCCCATGAAAATGCAACATGTCACGATATCACGACACTTTTGCCTCTTTGTTCTCTTTTGTTGCTCTTAGCCGCGAAAATGCAACATGTCGCGATATCGCGACACTTTTGCCTCCTTGCTCCCTTTTGTTGCTCTTAGCCGTGAAAATACAACATGTTGCGATATCGTGACACTTTTGCCTCCTTGCTCCATTTTGTTGCTCTTAGCCGTGAAAATAGAACATGTCACAATATCGTGACACTTTTACCTCCTTGCTCCCTTTTGTTGCTCTTAGCCGCGAAAATACATGTCGCGATATCACGAAACTTTTGCCTCCTTGCTCCCTTTTGTTTCTCTTAGCCATGAAAATACATGTCATGATATCGTGACACTTTTGCCTCCTTGCTCCCTTTTGTTGCTCTTAGCCACAAAAATACAACATGTCGCGATATCGTGACACTTTTACCTCCTTGCTCTTTCTCTTTGCTTTTTCCCACGAAAATGCAACATGTCGCGATATCGCGACACTTTTACCTCCTTGCTCTTTCTCTTTGATTTTTCCCACAAAAATGCAACATGTCGTGATATCGTGACACTTTTTCCTTCTTATGGTGTTTTGCTTTTTCTTTGATCTTTAGCATATGGGCCACTTCGGTCTTCTTGGAAAAATGCAAAATGGTGCATCAACTATTTTTTTGTAGTTAGTCACTTTTTGACTAACAGGTACATAGGCCTAATACAATTGATCAAATAAACCAATTAGTCAAAAAGTATGTTGATCGTCAAACTAATTTTAATCAACTTTGGTTAGATAAAAAATGCTTGGATCTCCTAGAGCAGTGACAATAATTAGAAATAAAAAGACTTGAACATCAGATTAAAGAAACATTACACAATGGGATTCCTACTTCAAGTATGCATATATAGGAGGCTCGATAGAGGTAACCTACTTTCCATCAAAATAGGTCTCCTAGACCTAATCAAATATTGCCACCTAGACCTCCTAGGCTTGATCAGAACTTACCTACTAGGCCTAATATAGGTTACCTACAACAACCTTTCATTCCTCCTTGTAGTCCCATTCCTAAAACACCTTTTGGGGCTTATTATAATTTGGAACACAATGAGGATTACTTAGAAGCACTATTTAGAGGTATGTGTTATGACAATCAACCATCTCAAAATGTGCTTAAAATTCCTCGCCCCTTCTGTGGGACCAAAATAAATACGAGGATTTAAAATCCTATGATGTGTATCAAGCATTGCTTAAATTCTTGGAAACTATAGAGATTAATATAGTTGGGACTAGAATTCAAAATCCTACCTTGCACCAGTTGCAAAAACAACCACTTCATCGATATATACCTTATCCTACATACCCTGAGCATTTTAAAATACCCAAATTTGACAAGTTTAAAGGGGAATAAGATGCTCAAGAGCACGTCATGAGATTCATGAATCAGTGCTTCAGCATACAGGAGAATGATGCATTACTCCTGAGAACATTATTAATTACCCTCTCTCGCTCTACTGTTGAGTGGTTTAACCGACTTCTAAGGCATAGCTACTATACTTTTGAACAGTTTGGAGATGGATTCTTGGAATGTTTCACCTTTAATACCAAAATAAAGGTGACCTTAACTGACCTTACGAGGTTAAAACAATATGACAATGAGTCTATCACTGACTATGGAAATAGGTGGTGAACACTTTTAGCTAATCTACCCTATCTATTTCTAGTTTTTGAGTTGACTCAGATGTTTTTAGAGAGTTGTCTAAAACCAATATCTTTATTTTTGCAACTCTAGAAATATCCCTCTTGAGGATGCTCTAGCGTAAGCTAGAACTATTTAAGAGATCAAAATCCAAGAGGGGGAGATAGCTAAACCTTGAAAGGAGTGGACTAAAAATCCAAAGAGCAATTTAGCGCCATTAAAACCAGAAATGATCAATCAAGTGGCCATTAATGTCCCAGGGCCTACACAAATTATGCCTCCTCAAAAGGCAATTTATTAGGTCCAACCTCCTCCTACAATTTATAATAGTAACACTCAAGCGAATCAGGACCAAAATCAACGTCACCCTAGGCTATAGTTTACACCCTTTATTGAATCAATGGACTCCCTATTCGATTGTCTATGGGCTGAAAAATGATTAATTTTCCAAAAATAAATCCTATAGACCCGAATACAGGTAAACCAAAGCCTATGGGACATTAAGAAGATCAATTTTGTAGATATCATTAGTAGAACGACCATGAATTACCTACATGCTATGGTTTCAAAAATATAGTGCAGGATATGATTGAGAGGAACAAACTCCAAGTGGATAATCCTCTCACCCCAAGAAATCAAAAAATGGGTGTTTTCAAAGACCCATTACCTACTCATGAGGTACAGGTAGATCCTGCTAAACAAATGAATGAGGTCAAGATGACACCCCCTTTACAAGGGTACATCGGGATGGTAAGTATTGTGACTAGGAATAGATGCTACCCAAGTCAAGTTGCACCACTTGCAGCTTCAAGCTATGTTCTATCAACACCTAGCCTCTACCACCTCCAGTACATAGCCTTCCACCTAGGCCAGTAGTGATAATAAAAGGTAAGCTTGCACAAATATTAAGGACCACGTCATCTATATTATCCATTTACAAGCTTATTCAATAATCTCCTCCTCATAGAGAAGCTCTAATGGATATTATTAAGTCAATAGAGTTGCAGCCCTAGGAGTCTAACTCCTTCATCAATTTTGTGGGGCATGTACATCAATGAAAAGAACCAGTGATCATGTTCCATGAGCATGAACTCAAAACCATAGCAAGTGATGTGGTTGATTCTCCTTTACACATCATTGCATGTATGAATGGAATACCATACAAGATAGTTTTAATTAACACTGGTTCATCAAGAAACATAATAACAACTAGTGTTCTTAAACACCTAGGACTTACAACATCAAATTTTGTTACGTCCACTTACACCCTTCAAGCATTAAATGATATGATATGCTCCAAAGTCTATACTATAGTCCTACCCATTAAAGTGGGATGAAAAACTATATCAACACTGTGTCATGTTTTGGAGGGTGCAATGGCCTATAACATATTGCTAGGAAGACCTTAGATCTGGGACATGAAGTGTGTCCCATCCATTTCTTATCAATGCCTCAAATATACTTATGAATGGTAGGTACATGTAGTCTCTACAAACCTTGAGCCCTTTAAGTACTGCAATCTAGTGTAGCAAATCCTTGAGTTGATATTATCATCGACTCATGTGGAATTTTGACTGAACACATCCATTCAAGCTTCCCTCTCCATTAACTTCCATTACACCATTACCATATTCATCCATGCCATCATCATTATTGGTAACTCCAGATATACCTTCATCATCACTAGATCCTCCATAGAGGAATATGTTGAAGAGGCCAATTGATGAGATCCCTCCCATCATTTCCACCATATATATGAAAGAGATTCCTAGTATAGCATATGAGGAACCATATCAAGAGGTACACATTGAGTCATCTCAAGGCTCACTTTCATCTCGTCCACCTCCATCATCTCAGGTTACAATCTAGATGGCTAGAATAGTAGGGTTAGGAGAGTACTTAGTAAAAAACATCACAACAATTCCATCCATAGAGATAGTGCAATATATGGGACAACCTTGTCTCCCTATAAGTAGCATTGTGCCTCTAGGTATACCACCCTACCAAATGGATTTCATATATGGGGGTATTGAGTATGGAATATTTCTAGTTCCTCAACAAGAAGAAGATGATGAACCATTTATTGAGGATATAAATTATGTGTCAAATATTGATTATGCCATGCGATATCTACATCACGACAATTGGTATGGTTATGGCCTAAGGTTATATGAGGAAGGTAATTGTGTTCCATGTCAAACACAATATTAGTTATTATATGATAAATTTGGATTGGGATACAACAAGCCAACACCTTTAGATGTACTCATAAAGAGTTTGGAATGCCTAGCTCTAAATTATAGGGATGAGATTACATGTAATCCCTATGATAATACAAATCATGTCCATTCATTGAGAGATTATTTTACCATAAACATGGTAGATCAAGGGTTATCCAGTGATGTCACTCAATCTCATGAAGTGGGAGAGAGCTTGCATACCCTTCAATATAACAGTGAGGAAGAGGATCAAGGTCCTCCTCACGAATGGAAAATGGATGATGAATCAGACTATGGCATAGCTCCCATAAATTACCCAAGTTTAGATGAGGAATATGAGTGAGTTGTCCCTTTGGATGATGAAGAAGAGTTCTACCTTCACATGTTCATAGTGCAACATCCTATTTGGTGATAGATTTTACCACTTGAAGAGATAGATCATCATCTTCCACATCGACCACCACCGATCATTCCTCCTCCACCACAAACACCCCATGAGTTAAGAGACAAAATAAAATATCTAGACCCACTCACCCATGGAAGAGAGATCATGTATTAATCAACATGATTTCCATATATCTAAATGCACCATTGAGAGATCTGGAAATTGACTTTGATCAAGGAAATTCTTCCCCATATCCATCAAAATATTGGCCTTGAGAGGAAATGTTACAACCATTTTAGTTTTCTCCAAGGACTACTCAAAATTTTTGTCAATCTAAGGTTGAGTAGGAAATGCCAATTAAGGGTGTAAATCCAACTAATGGATTTCACTTGATCCCTATTCCACATAAATTGGAAGTTGGATCACATATGTCAATTGAGCCAATAGTTGATAGAGATATCGACACATATCCTAATAATACCTATAATCGCAAATTAGGGGAAGGTTTATGCCTTGATGAAAAAGTTGATTATACAATGTTGTTAACAAAAAAGATAGAAATTTTTGCTTGGTCTTATAAAGATATGCCAGGACTAAATCCTATTTTGGTCATGCATAATATTACATTGGACCCAAGTGTGAAACCAGTTAAGCAAAAACTATGTAAGATGCATCCATATTTATGGTCAAATATGAATTAAAAAAACTATTGGATACCAAATTTATTATATCAGTAGATTATCCACCATGGGTTTCCAACATGGTACCGATCAAGAAACCCAATGGGAGGATTCACATTTGCATTGATTTTAGAGATCTCAACAAAGTGAGTCCTAAGGATGATTTTCCTTTACCGAACATTAATGCATTGGTAGACACCATAACAAGACACGAAATGTTATCTCTTATGAATGATTTCTCTGGATACAATCAAATTCGTATTAATCTAGAAGACTAGATCAAAACAACATTCACAATGCCTTGGGGGATATTTTGTTACAAGATCATACCTTTTGGCCTCAAAAATGTTGGCACCACCTACCAACTAGCCATGACATATATCTTCCATGACTACATGCATAAAATTTTGGAATATGACATGGATGACTTATTGGAAAAGTCTCTATTATGCCATGAGCATATCAATGTATTGTGCAAGTTTTTAGATCACCTCATTGAGCATAATGTTAGGCTGAATCCCAAGAAGTTGTATTCAGTGTCATAGAAGTGAGGCATAGAAGTAGACCCAAATAAAATCAAGGTAATCCTAGAAATACCTCCCCCCACAACTATCAAACAACTACATAGTCTACAAGGGAAGGTCACATCCATAAAGTGCTTCATAGCGTAATTATTGGATAAGTGTATACCTATGAACAAGTTATTGCACAAGGGATTTTTTTTCATTGGGACAAATAATGTCAAGATGCCTTTGACAAGATCAAAAAATACCTAGCTTTGCCACCCGTATTGGCTCCTCCATGACCAGGAGTGTCATTCTATATTTACATCTTAGCTACTAAACTTGCATTAGGCATCATGTTGGTCCAAAAGAATGAATTACATAAAGAACATGATACATATTATATTAGCTGCACCTTGGTCAGCTATGAAAAAAATATGCATACATTGAGAAGCTATGCTTAGCAGTGGTCTTCACCACCAAAAAGCTATGTCATACATGCTCAATCATACCACATATGTAGTATCAAAAGAGAATCCATTATGTTACATGATGAGTCAAACTTACCATAGTAGTCGCACGGTGAAATGGATCATGTTGTTGATGGAATTTGACCTAGATTTCATTGGATAGAAATAAATTAAGGGTTAGGTCATAGTTGATCAACTAGAAGAGGCTCCTCTCCAGGATGACCAACCTCTCACTATAGAGCTTCCCGATGATGGAGTTTTTCACATCTCAAAATCACCTGATCTTGAGGAGCCTGAGTCATAGATTGACATAACTTTGTTCTTTGATGGATCTAAGTGTGAGCAAGAGAGTGGTGTGGGAATCATGTTTTTCACACCACAAGGGGCTCCCATACCCATTTAGGTTAAAATTTATTTCATGTGCACCAATAACAATGTCGAGTATGAAGTCCTTCTCATAGGACTTCAAATGGAAATCACCATGAAAATAACAAATCTTAACTTTTTTTGATGATTCCTTTCTCATAGTTAATCAGGTCAAAGGAATATTCCAGTGTAGGTACCCAGTATTGCAATCCTATAAAGCCCTAGTGGATAAATTTCTGGTAAATTTAGAATGGCATGATATTTAGGCACTCCCTCATTCATCTAACCATTTTGCAAACACAATGGCTTCCTTAAGGTCTTTAATCCCACATAAACCATCTAATGATACCACAACCATTGAAGTCAAAATGCTATCATAATTTTTGATGAAGCGTGATGCGCTTAAAACTATGCCAAAAGTCTACATGATTCAAATTGATCCTTCACATGAAAGGTTCTCTCAAATTCATAATTATTTGAATAATTCCACTTGAGGGACTCTATTCCTTCAAAATACTTTTGATAGTAGAACAATGCTATATCTACAAGTTATTTCTCAATAAACATTTGTGAGAGATGAACATAAAAAGGATCATGCAATTCATACAATTAAGGCTTCTTTAAAACAAGATTGGGCTACCCAAATAAAAGACTATTTAAAATTGGGAAGTATTCCTTCTAGATTGTCGCATGCCACAAAACAAGCATTTAAGAAAAATGTGGAAAAGTATGTCTTACTTGGAGATATAATGCATCGTCAAAGCTATGAGGGTATCCTCATTCATTGATTAGACTCTCAAGAGTTATCTTGGATCATTGCCCAAGCACACAACAATACATGTGGTGGTCATTTCAACGGCATGGCCATCACAAAGTGCATTCTTCACATGGGCTATTATTGGCAAAATTTAGAGCAAGATTGCTATGCTTATGTCAAGAAGTGCATAAAGTGTCAACATCATGTAAATTTGACACACATACCTTCATAGGCATTATAATTGATTCAATCGGTTTGGCCATTTTCACAATGGGGGTTTGATTTAATTGGAAAAATCTCACCTGCCTTCTTAGAATGTCACACATTTATCATAACGACTACTGAGTACTTCACAAAATGGATGGAAGTAATTTCCTTTATGACTACGACTGGACCTCACATTATGGAGTTCATATTACATAACATCATTTATTGTTTTGGTATTCCATCCAAGATAATTTTAGATAATGGGACACCCTTTAAGAATAAATATGTGCTTTAACAACAAAATATAATATACAACACATCTTTTCTATGCCCTATTATCCACAAGCTAATGGGTAAACATAGGCATCTAAAAAAATAGTAGTTACAATATACAAAAAAACCATTAAGGAAAATCATAAATATTGGAATAATCAATTATCTCTAGTCCTTTGGTCTTATCGCACCAGTATTTGGACTCCCACTGGGGTAACTCCATTTTCACTAGTGTATGTTGTTAAGGTTGTCATGCCTCTAGAGTTAGAAATCATGTTGTGCATATCTATACAGGAATTCAATGATGATGATACTGCGTGACAAGCTCATCTAGAACAACTCACTTTGCTTGATGAAAAATGTGTGAATTCTCTCAAGCATCTACATGTTTATCAAGAGTGCCTTAAGAGATCTTATAACATGAAATTCCACCATACAAAATTTTATGTTGGTGATTTAGTTCTGAAAGAGAACTAGTAAAATTCAAATTTTCCACACCATTTATGGGATAAATTTATGATAAATGGGTTAGGTCCATACATCATTACTAGTCATATTGGACCTGGAAATTATCACTTAGCATCTGTTGAAGGAAGTGAAGATATTGAACCTTTGAATATCAGTCACCTGTAATTGTTCCATGCTTAGAGCACCATTCCCTACCTAAAATACCCCTAGGGGGTCTACGATGATCTAGATCAACCTAAAACAACCCTAGGTGGTTTACAACCATTTAGGTCAACCTAAAATACCCCTAGGCAATCTACGATCATCTAGGTCAACCTAAAATATCCCTAGGTGGTCTACAACTATCTAGGTCAACTTAAAATGCCCCTAGGAGGTTTGTGATCATCTAGGTCAACCTAAAATACCCCTAGGTGGTATATGAACATCTAGGTCAACCTAAAATATCCCTAGGAAATCTACAACCATCTATCTCTAGGCAATCTATAACCATCTAGGTCAACCTAAAATACCCCTAGGTAGTCGATAATCATCTAGGTCAACCTAAAACTCCCCTAGGTGGTTTACGACCATTTTGGTCAACCTAAAATACACCTAGATGGTCTACAACCATATAGGTCAACCTAAAAATCCCCTAGGTCATCTACAACCATATAGGTCAATCTAAAATGACCCTAGGTAGTCCATGACCATCTAGTTCAATCTAAGATACCCCTAGGCAGTCTACGACCACCTAGGTCAACCTAAAATACACTTAGGTAGTCTACGAGCATCTATGTCAACCTAAAATATCCCTAGGTAGTCTATGACCATCTAGGTCATTCTAAAACACCCCTAGGCAATCTAAAACCATCGAGGTCAACCTAAAATACTCCTAGGTAGTCTACGATCATCTAGGTCAATCTAAAATGCTCTTAGGTGGTCTATAACTGTCTAGGTCAATCCAAAATACACCTAGAAGGTCTACGACCATCTAGGTCACCCCAAAAATGCTCCAAAGGCATCTATAAGACCTTTGGTAACCCCAAAATGCTCCAAAGGCATCTATAAGACCTTTGGTCACCCCAAAATCCCCAAAGGCATCTATAAGCCCTTTGGTCATCCTAAAATGCTCCTAGGTGGTCTATGACCATCTAGGTCACTCTAAAATGCTCCTAGGCATTCTACGACCGTTTAGGTCACCCCAAAAATCCCCAATGACATCCCTTAAGCCCATTGGTCAAAGTTTATATACATATATAAATATATATATATATATATATATATATATATATATATATATACATATATATGTATATATCAAAAATCTAAAAACATCATTAAAATATCAAAAACAAAAAAAAATACTGCATTGCATTGCATTTCATATCATTGCATCATATCACTTGCTGATGTAGGTACAATAGTATGAAGCTATATTATTCATCATAATGCAAGTATATATAGAATTACATAGGAATCTCACGTAGGTTAAGTGGTTGCAACAATCTGCCAAACATGGCCAACCACTTAACTACTAGTTAACCAAATGCTAACTATGGATGTCCACTAACTGCTAGAAGACAAACAAGATCTCTAACAGTTAACTAACATCTAACAACATGCTAACAACATGCTAACAACCTATTTCTAACATGGGCATACTATGCCTCACGTGAATACAAAGTGCAAGAAATAGGAATAATAAATAATAATAATAATTAACTTAGGCTTAAGTGGATAAGCCTAAGTTATCCTCAACACTCCTCCCAACCATATAAGCATTGGACCCCAATGCTCTCAACAAATGTGGAAAGTCATGGGCCATCTCATGGTGAGGAATCCAGTGAGCCATGTGTGGAAAGTGACCGTGACGAGCAACAAGGTAAGTAGTGGAAGAACCCTGTCTCGTGTGATGAGTCTTCATCTCAAAAACTCTATCTAAAATGAGCGAAAGCTGACGATCAGGTGCCACTGCTGCTGTAGGACTGAAAACAGGATCAGGTACCAAAAGAGGGTCCTAAAATGGTGTCTCTGGAAAGTGGCGCTCATCCAAAGGAACCCAAACTCTGCCTCCAACCTGTGGTGAGTGAGGATTGTGATGCTTTCGCACCACTCCCTATGGAGTCTCCTGCAAGTCATGTGGTATCTTGCCTAGAAGGCTCTGTCGGTGCTCAGTAAGGGAAGTAACCTTAGCTTGCTCCTCCATGTGTGCAATGGTGGGAGTGGGCAAAGCCAAAGGTAACTTCTGTGGAACAAGTGGTTCAGTAGTTGTAGGTGTACCCAAAATTATACCAATGGAATCAATGGTATCTTTCTCATGAGTGAGAATGGTGGGTTCCTTAACCACTTGCTCTTGTGATTGTTCATTATGTGGGAGTGAAACTTCTTCCTTTGCATGTTCCTTAGGTGGTGCTTTTTCTTCATTTTGTGTGGGACAAATGCTAGTAGGAGCCAAAATGAGTGCTTGACTTAATGGCTTCCTTACTTGCCTACAACTTAACATCAAATTGGAAGTAGGTGTAGTGCTTTGTATCAAGTAGTTTTTACCATGCAACTCCAATGTGTAGGTGTTCTTTTTAGCATGATAAATAGCATTCCTATCAAATTGATAGGGTTTACCTAGCAAGAGTCCACAACAATCCATATCTGTGACATCACACCTAACTTTGTCCACAAACTTGTCACCAAAAGCAAAAGTCAAGGTGCAAGTATGGGTGATGTTGGATGTGGAGTCTACATCTTTCCACCCAAGTGCATAAGGTTGGTGATGTGGTTTGATGGGAAGTTTCAACTTCTCCACAACGGACTTCGCAATGAGGTTCTTTTGTGATCCGTTATCAATGATACAATCAACATAGAAATCATGCGTCAAGTGGGCTCTAGTGACAAACAAATGATCACGCCCCCCTTGAGCAAATACATTGGACATTAGGGTAACTTTGTTCAGTTTACCCTTTAAAGCAGGATATTCTTCTTCTGTCCCTGTAGCCAAAATGGGACCATCTTGTGGTTCCTCATGTGTAGGCTGTACAATTAGGGATTTCTTCTTCTTAAACTTCTCAAAAGTATAGCATTTGGATTTTACATGTCCATGCTTTTTACAAAAGTCACAATACAATGAAGAAGAAGAATCTTTAGCATGAAAGGAAGAAGAATGTGCTTTAGGAGAAGTGGGAGGAGAAGAAGAATGAGGGGAAGATTGAGAATTGTTCTTCACCTTATGTTGATGTTGATTCCCGCCTTTGGAAGAGCCCTCCTGTGATGAACGAGACTTTTGATATGCACCAACTTTCTCCTCTGCAAGAATGGCATGATTGAATGCCACATCTAAGGTGAGGAAGACATTGAATTTGATCTCCCTGAAAATATGATCTTGCAAGCCACGAGTGAATTTATTAATCAAATCATCTTTTGAATCTTTCACACCAAGCAATACCCTCAACCTATTAAATTGGAAAATGAAATCAGAAACTGACATTCCATAGGTTTGCCTCAATCTATACCACTTGGTAGTGAGGTCACATTGGTAGTTTGGTGGAAAGAAGGTGTTTTTCAGAATTTGAGTTAATTCTTTCCAAGTCATGGTGGCATTATGACTCTGTCTTTCTACAATGAGAACTTTTGCTAAACCTGTGAGTTTTAGTGTAGCAAATGTGGCTTTTTCATCCTTCGGAATTTCAGCATAAGCAAACCAAGTTTGCATATCCAAAATCCATGCAGATAAGACATCGGGATCCCTAGATCCATCATACATTTTAACCTCACATTTGGCTTTGTTTGCATGATTATGGTGGATTTTGATTTCACCAAGATTAAACTGCACAACAATGTCTCTCACTTTTTTTGCCAAAATGTCTACTGCTTCAGTGAGGTTTTCCATGTTTGTTTTGAGATCATGAGCCATATTTTGCCTAGTATATGCCAGACTAGGAGGATTACAAAATGGTCTTGCAGAATCTTAATCTAGGCTTAGGAACAATTTCAGTTTCCTATGCAGCCAAATTGCCTAGATTTTACAAATTTGCTCTCCAAAATAACAAAAATGGGCTATTTAGTGCTTTTACAAAATTAAAAATTTCAATTTTGCAATTACAATGATAGCACTAAAAATGCTGAAAAATTAGCCCTTTTACAATGCCAAAATTTGGTTAGGAGGCAAAAATTATCAATCTGCTGAAAATTTGCAACACAATGCAAAAAATTTGGTCAAAAACGGACCAATAACGAGGAAGATATCACCTCTTGAAGTTGCTCTCCTTTGTTGCTGGTTTTGGCGCCAAAAGGTAAAATTTGAAATTTTGAAAATTCAATTTGAATTTCCCTCCTACCAGTTTTCCCGCCAATTTTCTTTGGTACCAAAAAATTTCTCATCAATTTTTTTTTTTTAAATAAAATATTAATAAAAATATTAATATTTTAAAAAAATATTTTCATGCAATTTTTTTTTTTTAAATAAAATATTAATAAAAATATTAATATTTAAAAAAAATATTTTCATGCATTTTTTTTTTTTTGAATAAAATATTAATAAGAATATTAATATTTTATTTGCATGAATTATAAAATTCTTTCACAATAAAAGAAAATTTTCAATTTTGCATGAAATTGCAAACCAATATTTTGCTCCACTTCAATCTGTTTTTTGGGCAATCTTCTCGATAAATCAGCAATGTCCACCTCTTGGCCACAACTTGGCCTCAACTGATGCTTAACACCTGGTGTAGGGGTAATTTCTGCCCTCTGTCACCTCAGCTTCACTTGGTGTTGTAGGTGACTTCAAGTCAACTCCACTCAACACCTCCTAGGATCTGCAATGAAGTGGTAGCTCTCTCCTCCTTCCTGCAATTCTCCTGAAGCTAACTGATACCAATGATGTAGGAACAATAGTATGAAGCTATATTATTCATCATAATGCAAGTATATATAGAATTACATAGGAATCTCACGTAGGTTAAGTGGTTGCAACAATCTGCCAAACATGGCCAACCACTTAACTACTAGTTAACCAAATGCTAACTATGGATGTCCACTAACTGCTAGAAGACAAACAAGATCTCTAAAAATTAACTAACATCTAACAACATGCTAACAACATGCTAACAACCTATTTCTAACATGGGCATACTATGCCTCACGTGAATACAAAGTGCAAGAAATAGGAATAATAAATATAATAATAATTAACTTAGGCTTAAGTGGATAAGCCTAAGTTATCCTCAACACTTGCATTATGCATACTAATCATTTCATTTTTGCATTGTTATAAGTTGACCATACATGTCTAGCACCAGGTATGTACACTAGGCATATGTCAAAATCAAGGTTGTCAAAGATCATTTTTACCACCTGCTTACATCACACTTATTATTTATATCTACACTCCACACTATGTGTCTATTTCCCTTCATTTAGCCATTTTTCATAGGGCATCTATAGGGTTTTTGGTTACTCATATGTCTCTAGTTTTCTTTTTAGATTTTTTAGAAAGCTATCATGATTTTTAGAAGGTAGAATCATGCTTAGATTATACGTTGTATACATCAAAATCCCAACACATTTTCACAGTAATAAATCTAAGTTTAGCACAAGGAAAGATTAAACCTACAAAATGGTCTAAGTTACCTTAAGTGAAAAGTTTATATCGCTCATCCCCCCGTGTAAATGGTTCAAATATGTTGAGAATTGACAAAAGGACAAGTTCCTCCTTATCCAAGCAATAAAAATCCCTTGCCTCGAACCAAATTGGGACAAGTATCCAAAATGAAAAATAAACAATGCTAGTTATCACTTAGAAATATGCAAAAATAAAAAATGGTTTTCACCATTAGCATAAAGTAAAATAAACAGTGGTTATCACCACTACCAAAATCAATTTCTCACCATTAAAAAAATGAGCAACTCCCTAACACAAATTCAAAAATAGAAGAAAATAAGGGAGTATTGAACTTGAATCCCTGGAATTCTCAACATTAGAGAACCATAAGGTGATCCTCATTATAGGTTGTATGGCATCAAGCCCACCTGGAAATGGTAGTATCCTTATGCATGATGATATGTCTATCAGATAAGTGACTTGATTTTGTATAGACCAATGTTTGCATGCAGATGAGCTAGATTTTAGTAGCCTATACTGCCTAGAATTCAACTAAGTACAAAACTCAGGATAATGATACTCATAGGGTGATCTTCAGTACAGATGGGTTGAATCAATCATGTTTGGAACTGGGGTATCTTTATATGTTATCATAAAAATGAACCCACATGCACACACAGGGATATTGAATATCTTGGTTATCTTAGCAGAGTTATACTTTATGAAAAAGTCTTGCATAGTTATTATACACATTTTGATTAGGTAACTAGAGTGTTTAAGTCTCTTGAAAAACCTAAACACATCATAAAAATTATACTATTCATTTCATTTCACATCATGTTGTCACCTATTTTTCAAGTTACATTTACACAAGCCATTACATAATGTCATAATAACATGAAAATAATGAGATAAATTTTGTATAATCTATGGTGCTAGCATCTAATGTGTCAACTAGTAATCATAATACATCATACAAATTAAACAAATCATCCATTTCATTATGCATTTACAAATATCCATATCATCAAATCACATCATATTACAAATACATGCATACATGTTAGAGATCCATCATAACATCATAAAGAAAATATAAGCATTGCATACATTTCATAAAGTAGTAAAGAAACACATGATGATAATAGAAAACTCATATATATATATATATATATATATATATATCTATATAGATATATATAGATATATATAGAAATACATATATATATAATATATATGTATATATATATGTATATATGTATATATATATGTATATATATCTATATATATGTATATATATATATATATATATATATATATATATATATATATGTATATATATATATATATATATATATATGTATGAAATCCAAAGCTACATCATCATCCATAAACTATTCGTAGGCTACAATAAAGTGGGTCCTCAGATCTCATAAATCCCAAAATATCAAAAAGAGCCATAGAGTATCAAAATCCATGGTCACGTAGGACTGACACTACAACTCTCCCCACCCACATTTGGTGTCCGGTTAGAACTCCCAGATCTGCTATCACCTACCCTGTCTAACCTCTGTACAGATCTAGGTGCCTCCATCTATGCATAAGATTGTCGTGTACCACTCCAACTCTAGTGTGACCCACTAGCAGATGTACAGGCTGGTAATCTCCCCCTAAGGTACAATATCTCATCCTCCAACTCCTTGATATAGGTCTACGCCTATCAAAAATGAGCCTAGAAGACTCCCACCAAGGCTTGGAGTTGTGCCACCTCCTCCCATAGCCTAGACATATTACCACTGCTATATCCCTCATGACTAGGGATCTATGCTCTAACTTGTACCTAAAGAGTAGCTATCAATGTTGTCTACCTATCCATATCAGCCTAGGTGCTTTGTACCTACACCTGAAGGAAATCTCTCTCCCATTGACCTTTGATAATATCATCCTACATCTCGGTAATCATAACATCTGCTGCTACCAGCTTGTTGGCAATTTTGGGTACATTGGGTACATTGCCTTTGCTCAAGTGTTGATGTTGTCATTAATGTCAAGAAGTGGAAGGGTTTTTGTGAAAACCAAGGCAGACAAAATAAAAGGTTTTATTTAAAACCATGGACAACAGATTTGAAATGGGTTTTTCTTAAAACCCAAGTTGGATTTTTGTTTCGTTGAAAAATGTGCCCCGGTGATGAAGATATTTAATTTTAAATATTTAGTTTAAATTTTATTTATTTAAAATTTAAATTAAAATTTTAAATTAAATTAAAAGTGCCGATGTGTTAATCAATGCATCATAGTGCATATAAAATAAGGCAATGGATTTCATTTATGAAGTTGAGAAAGAGTTCGATATTAATTGCCGCAGAGATATGAAATTGATGTTTGTACGCTTATTTGTATGTTGAAATGAGAAAGATGAACATGCTACGATGATGTGAGTAATCCCCTATGACATAGAATTTTGAAAGGCATGATAAGCGAGAAGAAGTTACAGAAAACAAGTTTTTGGAAGGAATTAAGTGATGAGACAAAACTGTATGGTGTTCGGATACCTTGCAATAAGGCAAGGAGTAGACAAGGTTTTCGTGGAGGAAAAAGATGAATTAATTTATGCGCTCAGGATGAGAGGATAAAAGATCAATAGTGCTCGAACTACCATATCCTCGATTAATATTAAAACACAGGTTCGCTGACGGATTATCGAAATAGTGCACGAACCTCGAAATGTGATTCGGTTAAAATGGTTATCAGTTTGTGTAAAGTTGAAAGAAGAAGTTTTAGGTAGACCTTCATTTGATAAAATGAACATCGAATGATAAAGGCATGAAATTTGAGCAAGCCTTGAGAAGTGTGATGCCAATCGATGAGAAACTAAATAGTAGTAGAGGGTGTTTCGGGTAATGCAATAGAAAGACAAATTGACGACGTGGAAGTAATAGGTTAAATATCGCATCTAGTTCTTTTGTTCCATCCATTGTAGTAGACGGGTTGGTTACTGTCGTATATTGTGAGAAGGAAGGTATTCATTTCAAATCCCTCGGAGGTCCATTTGAAAAGGGGCAAAGTGTCATTCTTTTAGTCTTCGGTAAATAAGGGTATAATACTGAAGCGGCAAACGTTTGGTGTCATATGGATGTATAGCCTAAGTGGTTAGGCAGAGACTTGTAGAGGTCTAGATCGCATGTTCAAAACTCCTTTGAAGCAATATGGTAAGGGCACAAATTTTTATATAGATTTTGTTTAAAATAGGGAGTTATAAGGTTATGCAATGTTGTGATTTATTTTATTTTTATGGTATAAGTGGTTTTAGGAGAGATAAGGAAGTTGTGCAATTAAAGGCTTTGGTGATGATTATTGAAAAGTGGAGTAATGTTGATTATTTTGTGATCTACTAACCCTTGTGAAGATTGGCAAAAGAATTTTGTGATTGTGGCAGATTTCCAAAGGGGTTTCTTCACTTCAATAAGGTATGGGCACATTCTTCTTATGAGTATGATTGGTGTATGTTACTTCCTAAAATAAGATTGGAGTGAAAAGGTATTCAACAAGGTTTCCTTTGGTTGGGTGTAAATCCTATTTTCTGGTTTGTTGAAGACTACTTATGCATTGTTATCATTGATGAGAGTTTTGGTGAATGCATAATTCTGGTTTGAGGTAGTGGAAGCATTGTGCACTAGGGTTTATGGTTGTGAGTCTTGATACTTGCTTTGAGTTGGTGAAACCCTTGGATGGCTGTTTTGAGGTTGATGGTTGAGTTGCTTCCATAGAGGTTGTTTGATCAAGTTATTGCTTTTACTTGATACATGATATTGGGCTTACTCCATTGAGTTGATTTGAACAAGTTATTCTTTGCATTTGGTGATATTGTGTTGGTGGTGGTTTTGTTCAAATATCTTTGGAGGGAAAAGGATTTCTACTTGTTTCCTTTTCTTGTGATGATTGGTTGAATGCTTCAAGGTTAATGTTGAGTTGAATGATGTTGGTTAAACCTTGTCTTTGAGCATTGTTGTTGAAGCCCTAATTGGTTGAGAAAAGATATTGGTTGTTGGAAAGAACATGAGTATCATTGTTATATGAGATATTGCATGGTTGGCAATTGTTGGGTTGTGTTTCATGTTCTTGAGAAAAGCATATTACATCTATCTTATTCTTATGAGATTTGAGATTGAGTTGAGATTGAGATTGGGAGTTAAGTATAGAACATATTGAGTCTCTAACAATTCTCTTTATGCTTCTATGAGGTTGATGAATCACATTGGGTCTCTAACAATTCTCTTTGTGGGTTCATGCCAAGCAAGTTTTTCTTGATGAACTTGTGAGCGAGGTTTTGGACAGGTTCCGTTGGGGACTTGTGAGCAGATTTGGACAGGTCCTATTGGGGACTTGTGAAGCAGAGTTTGATAGTTCTATCAGAGAACTTGAGGACTGAGTTTGATAGTTCTATTAGAGAACTTGAGGACAGAGGTGCATTGGTTCTATGAGAAGAACCTGAGGACAGATTTGTGCCAGATCGAAGGACTATGTTTGGTGCAGATCAAAGATAGAGGAAGAGGACATTTGTGCTAGACCGAAGGACTATGTTTAGTGCAAATTCGAGGACCAAATTTGAGGTGATAGAGTTGAGGACAGAGGTCTCCAGCCAGAGTAGGGAAGACAGGTGTCTTCTGTGGATAGAGTTCCATTTGCTAAGGGCAGCGGAGGCAGAGGTCTTCTAGAGGATCACCAACTAGAGCAGAGGTAGGGGAAGGTATCTCCTTTGAGCAGAGGCTCATAAATTCAGATTGGGGGAAGGTTTCTCCTTTGAGCCGAGGCTCATAAACATTGTAATTGGGAAGGTTTCCCAAAGAACTTTGAGATAACTTTTAGAGAAAAGTTTTGTGGATGAATCACATCAAAATTGTTGTGTCACTTTGTGGATGATCTTGTGCATTGTTTTGATATTGCTTTGGATATATTGCTTTATTGTTTTGAAGTATAAAGGAAAAGTAAAAAGAGGTCTTATACTTGTTCACCCCCCCCTCTCAGTATAAGCTTGTGTTCTTCAATTGGTATCAGAGTCGGTGCCTTTGAAAAGTTTAAACAACTTGAAGGAAGATCTTACAAGAACACAAATGGCAAGGAAAGGCAAAAGCAAAACCATTAGACACAAGAAAAAGAAATCTCATAGGGTCATGAAAGAAAATGAAGATGATCTCAATGTTGCTGCTTTGGGAATGGAAATAGATTCAAGAGATGAATCAAATAGTGGAGAACAAGTCAGATTAATAAATATTTGCATCGGATGTGGGAAGACCGGTCACTTTGCAGCTGATTGCTCACAAGTAAGAGAATGTTTTGTTTGTGGTCAACTCGATCACAATGATCATCATTGCCATGGGTTTAGTAGCAGTGAAGATGAAGATGATCCGTTCGAAAGTGAAGAAGATAAACAGGATTCTGAAAGGCATAGGCATCAAAGGAAGAACAAAGATGAGCACAACTATAAAGGAAAGAGGTATTCTCACAAGCACAAGAAGAGCTTCTACCTAGACAAAGCAAGTAAGTGTTCTAGTAGTGATAGTGAAAGTTCTTCAAGTGATAATGAAAATGAGATGTTGTTCATATCAGAAAAAGAGGAAGAACCAAAACATAGATTCATTATCATGAAATGTCTTAAATGTGGAAATTTTGGTCACCTTGAGGATGATTGCACAAATAATGATTTGGTTGCTAGTATGTATGAGGATGCTCCAGAAATTGATAAAGAAGATGCTTGTATGGTTTTTGAAAAGGGTAGCACCTCTAGTGATAAGAAATCTGAAAAAGGCCTTGATGATTCAAAATGCAATCAAATAGAGGATCTTGAATGTGAACTTACTAATGCTCTTAGTGTTTTGAAAAAGGAAAGAAAGAAGAATGCTAGACTCAAGCATAAGTTAGATGAATGTTGCATGGAGAGAGATAAACTTATAGAAAGTCTTGACGTCTCTATGGCTAAAGCACAAGAACTCAAGAATGAGTTAGAATCTAAGGTGCTTGAGTATAGTGAATTAGATCAGAAAATGGCTTCTTTGAAAGAGGAAAATAAAGAGTACAAGGATAAGCTGTACATGTTTCAAGAAAGCTCCAAAAAGGTTAAATCTCTTATCAAAGGTCAAAGAAAGACAACAGATAAAATAGGTCTTGGTTTTGTTAAGCCTCACAAGAAAAAAGTTGGAGAGTCTAGTAAGAGACTCCAAAAGAAAGAGAGTTCTGATGAGGAAAGTATTTCAGATCATGAGTCCTTGAATGATAGATGCACAAAACCAGAAAAAAAAATTCAGAATGAGAAGAAGAAGAAGTTTTCAGGACCCAAGAGGTCAAATAAAGGAAAGTTTCAAGGTCGATGTTTTGCTTGTCACATATTTGGTCACATGGCTGTACATTGCATGGCTCAAGTGAAGAAGGTAAATGACAATTTCAGAAGTGGTAATTTCTTTCATGGGTATTGCTACTCTTGCAATCAGTTTGGGCATAAAGCAATTTTCTGCAAGGCAAATATCAGGAACTGGGTTAGTCAGAACAGGCTTGGTCAAAATAGGTTTGGTCAGAATAGGTTTGGTCAAAACAGGTTTGGTCAGAACTTGTGGATTCAAAGAACAGGTATGCCTAAAAGAAATAACATTGTTACTTGTTATAAGTGCAACAATGAAGGTCACATAGTCAGACAGTGTAGAGCTGAAATTCCAGAATATAGGAACATGAACAATGGCATGATCAGGTCCAAGGATCAAGGCATGGACAAGAACAAGGATGAGAAAAAGAACAAGAACAATAACAGGAACAAGAATATGGACAAAGATTTCAAGAGAAGGCCCGGCAAGGAAGTTATAGACATTGATGATGATCAGTGCCTAATGGGAGTTTTACTCCCACCCCAGAATTAATCACCTCAACAGGATGTGGGGAAGGGACTAAGCTAAGAGACTCATTCTTAGTTCCAAGCCCCAAAGGTGGTCCTTTGCCATTGATGACAAAGGGGGAGAGATATGAGTAAGGGGGAGAGCTTCAAGTGAAGAGGAAAGCTTCAAGTCAGGGGGAGCAAAACTTCAAAGGTAGATTCTCAGTTGTGGGTTTCAGTTTTGGCTCTTAAGAAGTGTTTTTCAGTAAAAGTTTGCCATCAATGACAAAGGGGGAGATTGTTGGCAATTTTGGGTACATTGGGTACATTGCCTTTGCTCAAGTATTGATGTTGTCATTTATGTCAAGAATCGGAAGGGTTTTTGTGAAAACCAAGGTAGACAAAATAAAAGATTTTATTTAAAACCATGGACAACATATTTGAAATGGGTTTTTCTTAAAACCCAAGTTGGTTTTTCGTTTCGTTGAAAAATGTGCCCCGGTGATGAAGATATTTAATTTTAAATATTTAGTTTAAATTTTATTTATTTAAAATTTAAATTAAAATTTTAAATTAAATTAAAAGTGCCGACGTGTTAATAAATGCATCATAGTGCATATAAAATAAGGCAATGGATTTCATTTATGAAGTTGAGAAAGTGTTCGATAATAATCGTCGCAGAGATATGAAATTGATGTTTGTACGCTTATTCGTATGTCGAAATGAGAAAGATGAACATGCTGCGATGATGCGAGTAATCCCCTACGACACGGAATTTTGAAAGGCATGATAAGTGAGAGGAAGTTACAAAAAACAAGTTTTGGAAGGAATTAAGTGATGCGACAAAACTGTATGGTGTTCGGATACCTTGCAATAAGGCAAGGAGTAGACAAGGTTTTCGTGGAGGAAAAAGATGAATTAATTTATGCACTCAGGATGAGAGGATAAAAGATCAATAGTGCTCGAACTACTATATCCTCGATTAATATTAAAACACAGGTTTGCTGATGGATTATCGAAATAGTGCATGAACCTCGAAATGTATCACTGCATCAAAGTATCACTGCATCATTGCATCTCTCTGATCTTGGTGAGTAGATACGATAGGTCACCCCTCTATCAGAATGCATAATATTTGATAGACATCCTCCAAAGTCACCACCATATCCCCTATAGGTAGGTGGAAGGTGTTGATTCAAGGATCCCATAAGTCTAACAAGGCAGCCAAGTAAGCACAGTTGCCCACCACAAGATCCAACCATGTCACATGCTTAAGGCCAATAGCATTGAGCTATTTCCAGTACTCCTCTATCAAATAATCCTTAGTGGTCTGAAAGAGAGTTAGAAATCAATACCGACTCTTCACCACCTGACAAAGTTAAGCAACTTGTCAAAAATGCACTAAAAATGCATCAAAAAAGTCCAAAAATATCACAAAAATGACTAATAAAGGGTCCCTTTTACCCCAATTATGTAACCATCCCACCTAGGGATGAACCCCAATTTGGAAACCATCCCACCAAGGGAAGACCCCCAAAAATGGCTAAAATTGGGTCATTTTGACCCATAAAATAGCCCTATAAAAGCAAGAAAATAATAAAAATTTGAAAAACAATGCATATAAAACAAAAATAAAAGTTTTAATTCCTATATTTAACTACTATTATGATTCCTTGACCAATATTTAGTGTATTTTATGGAAAAAACATAAGAAATTCCAATTTCACATTAAATAAAGAAAAAGAGAAAATGCAGCCCGTACTCATCTCACACCGGATCTATTGTTTTTCAAGTCCTGTGGCTGGCTCATGGTGATTGTGGGATATTTTGACAATACTCCACTTCAAAAAATCAATCTCCTCCTCCTCACTTCTTAGTTTCCTAAGCTAAACATGTACAAATGAGCTCATTTGCTCCATTTTGGACTTATATAGCAATAAAAGAGCATGGCTGATCCTAGGTGGGATGGTCAGATAATTGGATGAACGTCCCACCTAGGTATGGCCATGGATTGTGCAACAATACCACCTAGGGACAGACACCAAAAAAGACCACAAAAACATCTAAAAAAAGATAAAAAACAGATCCAAAAACCCATAAAAAACAAGTCAAAAATGGTTAAAATTAACAAGGGATCAAGATTGAACTAAAAGTATTTATGGATGCTCTAAAAAGTCTCTATTTCATTCCCCAAGAAGGCCATTATGGCTGGACCACTCCATGGGAATGAAGTATTTAGTCTTTTGCTTCCATGAAACACCATCAAAACAATCAAAATCCTAGCAAAATTGGTACATCTTGAAATGGGAAAAACTGATAGTTATCTCAATTAAGTCATATGGTTCAAGTGACTCATCACTTTATCATTGGTCATACCCTCACTTAATTTTTGCTTGAGGGGGTATTCATAACAATGATTTCATAATCAAATCAACACTTAAACACTCAAAAGTGTAATTTTCATACATTCAAAAGAATCATTGCCAAAAACAAAATTTCAAGCCCATGCTGGGGAAAACAATCAACAAATACAAAAAAAATGTGTGTCCTCCTTGAAGCCTTGAGATTTCACCCATAAAAAGGCTTACATGAAAATAAGGAACCAAGACCAAGTATACCCTAAGCCTATTTTGTTTGAACAACATGGCTGAAAGGTATACCAAAATCAATCCTTCAACTATGTCAAAAGCAAGGATTCCAAGAATATATGCTATTTCCACAATGAAGGCATCTAAATTTGGTTAGGTTAATGAATAAACTTAATCATTTAATAATTTAGTCATCTATTTTTACTCAGTGCTTTGTTGCACACAACACATATCAGAAAGGGGCATCTGTAGACACTAAAATTGTGTATATTGGATGATATTGCTAATGCACCACTCTTATCGACATCATATGGTCCCATTGGGCAACCCTCAGGGGTTAATTAGGGATCCCAACCACTTTTGGGAAGGTTTACCTCACTTTTGGGAGGTTTTGGGCCATGTAGCCATGGATGTCCCACCTAGGGATGATCACAGTTCATGATCGTCCCACCCAGGGATGACCACCAGTAGCCATCCTTGGGTGGAATGACCATGAACTAGACCCTTCAAAAGTCAAAGGGTGGGACAAATGGCAATCAATTACTACCATTTATCTTACCCAATAACTCATAATTGATTGAGAGGCTATCATAAACATTAGGACCTACAAATTGGAGTCCTAAATGGGTAACCTCTTCCACCATGTGTATGGAAAAGGAATTGAAAATGGTGGCACTTGCCTTGCATGCCTAAAATTTTCCCTTTACCCCTTTTGCACTTTTGGGCTATAAATTGAGGTGCTCCCACCCAATTTCAAAGATAAGACATTCATAACATTTGACCACAAAGTGCTGCCAATATTTGTCCTCACATTTGCCCACGTATTTTCCTTGAAAACCTCTTCATTCGAAGGCGCTTTCAAGGGCATCCCAAAATACACTAATTGATTCCAAAACCTATAAAATATGAGAGTAATTTGACCAAATTTGATGACAACACATTTAGGAGAGTTCTAAACCAGATCCCATTGAAATTGGTGGTAAAAACCATCCCATTTTGTGACCATCCCTACCAGGGATGGATAACAATCCTAGTTGGACTTGCTAGGGATGGCCATGAAATGGCTAAAAATTTTGACCTAATTTTAGCATAGATCAATTCTACAACATTAGAATAGTAGCATACTCAATTTTGGTTAAGTTTTGAATAGATTTGATGTGTCAATTTATGTTTTTGTGATTTCAGTCTTAGTTGTCCTTGTCAGGGATGACCACAGATTATGATCATAATTCCACTTTAATTTATGCTCAGATCCTTCCAAAATCATCTCATTAACATCATACTAAAATTTTAAGTCATTTGGAGTTGTTTAGATTTGTCACAAATAAGTTTTATATTCGTTATTGCATACTTTTTCAAGGTTTTCATTATCAAACACATATGCTACTAATATCTTTCAATCTATTGTGTGTAGGTGTAGGTATTCTAGGCATAAGGGAGGAGCTAAGGATATGAATAAATGTATCCCAAGGATAAATTTTAATTATGAATTGCAAGAAGAATATTGGAAGCATGCCATTAAGCTCATGAAGGGATTTGATCCCTTATAACTTGTAATCTGAAATGTATCAAAATGAGAAGCCCTCAAGGGGATGTATTGTAACTGTTGAATTGATGAATTTATAAATACAAGGAGAAACCCCCCTTTTTCACTTCAAATTATTCATCATTTCAATAGCTTACTTTGTTTACCTCTTTAGCATCTTTCTTTTGCATGCTTTCTTATAAACACTAGATTGCATTTTAGTTTCAATCTATTAGGTGAGCCATTTTTTTGCTACTTCACTTGGAGGGGTCCATGGCTTAAAATTTACTCCTCGAATTGCCATGGATTAGGGAAATAAATTGTGTCTCTTCAATAATACATCAATGGTTAAAATATGTACACGAGGGACTGATCCATTGCATACTAGCGAACATCAAACCATTTAAGTACTGTAATTTCATCTCAAATCTGTACAAATCCACACTTCCATAAACCCACCTATTAATAACCCCATAAACCACACCATCCACCACTTCTTCATCCAAAGCTACTATTCTTGAGGAGCTTCCCATAACTACCCTTCATCAAGATTCCACTTCCACATCCCCACCTTCATCACAATCATCTACATGTACGTGTGGTCGAACCCAATGCACACCATCCACATCATCAACATAAACATCACCCATTATAACCACTCATTCATAATCACCCATCCAACCTATGTCCAATACAATTCCATCCACCTTAGCATCATCAACTATCCATCAAACCTCTCAACCAAATCCATTTTCATCTCCAGCCATTGATGTCTCACAAGTCAATTTGATAGACTATGAGATGCCATTCTAGCATACATCCCTTCCATTATCTAAGTCACCAATCAACCATGAGCCTTCCACTTCCACATCCACTCCATCCACCTCATCCACATACTCACAAGTTGCAATACACCTACCCAATTTTTTTATTGGTGAATTTATGGTCTAAAATTTCACTGTTACACCGCTAAACATCCAAACTGCTAGGGATTACAATCATCCATATGATCCAACCTTATCTATAGGAGTGGTGTAAAATATGGATTCATAATCTAATAAGATCAATTTCATATATGGGGGGGTAGATTCATCATTTTATGCACCTTCCCTAAATGAACCTACATAGCCAGTCCTTGCCAACATAGAGCACATGACTGATTTTCCTTCACAATACTTTTATCGAGTCAATTGGAAAGGATATGACCTAGGATGACATGAATAGGGTATGCACAAAATCATTGGCACTCCATATCAAGAGGCACATGACCGTTTAGGTTTGGGCTATAATTCTCATTATCCCACTTCCTATTTTAAACCAGCTTTTCAAAATATCCATATGAATTTAGAAGAGGAAACCACTCAAAACAAGGAATTTGAGGAAATCGATGAGGAAGATGACATCATGTCAATATATTTAGATGAATCCAAAGAGGAATCAGTTCTAATCACTCCATTTAACAAATAGGATGAGCACTATCTTAGAATGTTCCTCATCCATCAGTTCATTTTTTGTTTACTTCTTACAAGGGAGCGAGATGAACCAACCAGTGAACCACCACCTCCACCTCATCCACCTCACTAGAACATTGTGTAACATATGTACATAATTAAAAAATCAAAAACTTAAAAAAAATTAAAAAATATGTGCATTGCATTTGCATGGTCTTATCATTTACATTTACAAGTGTTGCTTGCTGCTATTTAGGTTCCCAAGGTTCCTTTGTTGATTTTAGTAGATAGAACCAATCCATCCTTCACATTTCTAATCACCATTCCCCATAAAGTCAATATCAATCCTATTGAATTATTCACCCTACTCCATAATCCATACGATTTGGCAAAATCAATTCCAATTGAAATTAGCCTCATTGATATGGAATGGGTTTCATCATCACCATCCTTTGTTGAATTTTTCCTTTTTGATAAATTGTTAAGAACTTCCACTACTTACATTCCTCCATCACCCTCACCTTCACCTCCACCTTCACCTTCGCTTTCACCCTTGGATCCTGAGGTTTTTAAGATAGATAGAGAAGATACAGAGTCAAAATATTTTTATAATGTCATTGATGACATTCATCTGATCCCAACACCCCATCAACTTGATAAAGGTTCTCACATATCCATTGAAGATATCATTGATGTGAACCTTAGTTTAGACATGGATAATACACAAATTGTTAAACTTGAAAATTTTTATCTGCTTATGAACAAGAGCAATTGATAGCTTTCCTAAAGAGAAAGAAGGCCATTTTTGCATGGTCCTACAAATACATGTCTGAAGAACATGGACTTATACTGAGAGGGGGGGTGAACAGTATAAGACTTAACCAATTAATAATTTTAACTTTAGATAGCAGTGGCATCAACACAACATTAATCAAGACAGAAAGCATCACACATTGAAGACCCATTTTTAACGTGGTTCACCCAAAATGGTTGGGCTACGTCCACAAAAACTTTTCTCTAAAAGTTATCTCAAAGTTCTTTGGGAATCCTTCCCAATTACAATGTTTATGAGCCTCGGCCCAAAGGAGATACCTTCCCCTCTACTCTGGAAATGATCCCTCGGAAGATCAACTGCCTCTACCTCTTGCCAGCACGTGGAACTCCTTTCCACCGAAGACCTCCTATCCTCAATGCTTAGCCTAAGAGACCTCTGCCTTCTATGATCACGTCCACAGTAGCTCAACAACCTGTACCAAACACAGTCAATCGGTCTAGTACAAGTCTTCCTCTGTCTGTCAGATCTGTCCAACTCTTGAACAAATCAATCCTCTGCATACAAGCCTTCTCAAAGACTTGCCAACTATCCTCAGGTTCTTCTCATAGAACCAATGCACCTCTGTCCTCAAGTTCTCTGATAGAACTATCAAACTCAGCTCACAAGTCCTCTGCTAGGACCTGTCCAAATCTGCTCACAAGTCCCCACCGAAACCTATCCAAAACTGCTCACAAGTCCCCACCAAACCTATCCAAAACTCACAAGTCCCCACCGAACCATCCAAAACTCTCACAAGTCCCCACTAGAACCTATCCAAAAACTCAGCAAGCTCACCAAGAAAAACTTTCTTAGTAGGAAATCACAAAGTGAATTGTTAGAGACCCAATGTGATTTGTCAAACTCATAGAAGCATAAAGAGAATTGTTAGAGACTCAATATGTTCTATACTCAAATCCCAATCTCAAAACTCAACTCAAATCAACTCAGCTCAATCTCAATCTCAAATCTGAAAACTCAACTCAATATCTGAAATGGATAGGATAGAATGTTTTCTTTCAAGAACATGAAACCCCAACAATTGCCAACTATGCAAAGAATCACATAACAATGATACTCATGTTCTTTTCACCATCAATTAGGGTTTCAACAACAATGCTCATCAAACAAGGTTTAGTCAACCAACACCATTCAACTCAACATCAACCTTGAAGCATTCAACCAATCATCACAAGAAAAGGAAACAAGTAGAAATCCTTTTCCCTCCAAAGATATTTGAACAAAATAGCCACCAACACAATATCACCAAATGCAAAGAATAACTTGCTCAAATCAACTCAATGGAGTAAGCCCAATATCATGAATCAAGTAAAGCAATAACTTGATCAAACAACCTCTATGGAAGCAACTCAACCATCAAACTCAAAACAACCAACCAAGGGTTCCACCAACTCAATGCAAGTAGCTAGACTCACAAATATAAACCCTAGTGCACAAAGCTTCCACTATCTCAAACCAAAAATTATGCATTCACCAAAAACTCTCCTTAAGGATAACAATGCATAAGTAGTCTTCAACAAACCAGAAAATAGGATTTACACCTAGCCAAAGGATACCTAGTAGAATACCTTTTCACTCCAACCTTATTTCAGAAAACATACACCAATCATACTCATAAGAAGAATGTGCCCATACCTTATTGGAGTAGAAGATAATTGAACCTTCAAGCTGTCACCACACACAACTCTCAAACTTATAAATCGTTGTCCAAGAAACTCTGAATTTCATGGCATAAAGACGTTTTAATAAAAACGTGTGTTACTCTAGCAAAGCACCCCCGCGAGACTCGAAACGGTGACCTCCGCCAATGCAGCGCCCAACAGCAGCCTTCGCTGCCACTAGCCCACGTGGGCTACGAAGTTCACAAGTGAACTTCCCTCCACTTCACCCTCAAAAAAAACTCCCGAAGACTTTTCAACCGCACGTGCTTCTAAGTCTTCCTTCGATCGCAGCGAATACAGAGCACAAACACCGCAAATTGCATTCGGGGAATTTCGAATTAATTAGCCTTCCAACCTTAGGAGTTGGAGAATAAATAGTCTCTTCGAAGACACCTTGACGTCGGCGGAAATAAAGACCATTTCGAAATTAATCAAAAGTCTTTTCAAAAAGGGTTTAAAAACCCTTAAATAATTTTAATAAATTAAGAATAAAAAAGGTTTAAAAACCTTTAAGTATTTTTAATAAATTAAAAATAATTTCTCCCTTAATTAATTAAATAATTAATTAATTAAAACCTTGAAGGGTTTTAAATAATAATTAAATAAATAATAAAGAGAACCTCCATTGGTTTTAATAAAAACCATTTAACTTGGTTTTAATAAAAACCCTATCCAACTTGGTTTTAATAAAAACCGGTTTGGTTTTAATGAAAAACCCTTGCCAATGGAATCTCTTCGGATTCTCTTAAAAATATTCTCTTGGAATCTTCCACCTTTGAAGCCAACACATCCTCTTAACATTAATGCCATTTCCTTTTGACATCAATGACAACTCATAGACAAGAAGCTAGGATCTCAAACCCAAAATTGCCAACAATCTCCCCCTTTGTCATTGATGGCAAACCATGCTTCTCAACAACACAGAAACTCAACATAAATAGCTCCCCCTGTCTTGAGGCTTTCCTCTTCACTTTGAAGCTCTCCCCCTTACTCATATCTCTCCCCCTTTGTCATCAATGGCAAAGGGTCACCTTTGGGGCTCGGGACTAAGAATGAGCCTCTTAGCTTAGTCCCTCCCCCACCTCTTGATGAGGTGATTAATTCTAGGGTGGGAGTACAACTCCCAATTTCTCCCTTAGATACTCAAACGTATCTCTTGGAAGAGGTTTGGTGAAGATATCTGCAATCTGCTCTTTAGTAGACACATACTCTACCTTGACCTGCTTGTCTTGCACTTTCTCCCTTAGAAAGTGATACTTGATGGAAATATGCTTTGTCCTTGAGTGCATTACCGGATTTTTGGAAATACTTATGGCACTTGTATTATCACAAAGTATGGAGATGGGTTGTTCATGCTTGACTTTGAAATCCTCCAAGGTGGTTTTCATCCATAAAACCTGTGTACACCCGACCACTCTTGCTATGTATTCAGCCTCTGCTTGTAGATAAGGAAACCGAAGGTTGTTTCTTACTTAGCCAAGAAACCAAACTCTTTCCCAGAAAGAATGCTCCACCACTAGTGCTTTTCCTGTCATCAATACTGCCTGCCCAATCTGCATCTGTATAAGCTGTGAGGGTGAAATCATCACCTTTGGGATACCAAAGCCCAAAGTCCATAGTGCCCTTCAGATATCTGAATATCCTCTTAACTGCTATAACATGAGAATATTTTGGAGCTGCCTGAAATCTTGCTACTAACCCAACTGCCTGCATGATATCTGGTCTGGTAGCTGTAATATATAATAAACTGCCAATCATAGATCTGTACAACCTCTGATCTGCCACTGGAGATTCATCATCTTTACTCATCTTGCACCCTGTAATCATTGGAGTACACACTGGTTTGCTGTCCATCATCCCAAATTTCTTCAACATTTCTTTGATATACTTTCCTTGAGAGAGAAATATACCATCCTTTGATTGAGCAATCTGAAGACCTAAAAAGAATGACAGCTCTCCAATCATAGACATCTCAAATTCCTTCTGCATGGTGTTAGCAAAAACTTTGCACATCTGAGTATTATTTCCCCCAAAAATAATATCATCAACATAGACAACCATAATCAACATATCATCATTTTCATTCTTAATATACAAATTGCTATCTGCCACGCCTTTCCTGAAGCCTTGCTCATGAAGATACCTGTCAAGTCTTGAGTACCAAGCCCTAGGTGCTTGCTTTAACCCATACAAGGCCTTTTTCAGTTTACACACATAGTCTGACTGTTCCGAGAGAGACACTCCTTCTGGCTGTTCTATGTAGACTTCTTCTACCAACACCCCATTTAGAAAAGCTGACTTTACATCCATTTGATATACCTTGAATGATTTGAAGCTTGAAAGGGCCAAAAATATTCTGATAGCTTCAAGACGAGCAACAGGAGCAAACGTCTCTTCGAAATCAACACCTTCTACTTGAGCATAACCTTTGCAGACTAACCTAGCTTTGTTTCGACAATCTTTCCATCCTCATTGAGTTTATTTCTGAATATCCATTTTGTGCCAATGACATTCTTGTCCTTAGGTCTTGGAACCAATTCCCAAGTTTCACTTTTCTCTATTTGATTTAGCTCTTCATCCATTGCTTTTACCCAAAACTTATCTGCACATGCTTCACTGAAATCTTTTGGCTCAATCCGAGATAATAATGAAACATTTGTAGAATCATGTGAAGGAATGACTCTTCTTCTTGTTTGCCTGCTATTTGGATCACCAATGATCAAATCTTTGGGATGATGTTTCTGAACATATCGTGAAGGAGTTTTGGGAAGCGGTTGTTGTCTTTCCTCTTCTTCATCTGAAACCTCTCTGAATTCTTCTTGACAAATTTCATCACTGAGTTCCTTGAGTGGTTCTCTTATCCCTGTCTTTTCATCAACTGTTACATTTATGCTCTCTACAACTGTATGAGTTCTTTTGTTGAAGCATCTGTAGGCCTTGCTTCTGCTGGAATATCCAAGAAAGATTCCCTCATCACACCTAGGATCAAACTTACCCAAATTCTGATCTTCCCTTCTGATGAAGCACTTACTCCCAAACACTTTGAAGTATTTTATTGTAGTTGGTCTTCCTTTCCACAACTCATAAGGAGTTTTATGATGATTGACTCTAAGTTGGGCCCTGGTGATAATGTAGACTGTCGTACTGATTGCCTCTTTCCAAAAACCATCTGAAAGTTTTGACTCATTTAACATAGCTCTAGCCATATTTTCAATAGTTCTATTTTTCCTTTCAACTACTCCATTTTGTTGAGGAGTTCTTGTTGCTTGAATATTCTCTTTTGATTCCTTGTTGCTCACGGTATTCCACAAATTCATTTGAAGTGAACTCTCCTCCTCTATCTGATCTTAAGCATTTGATTCTCTTGTCAGTCTCATTTTCAATCATTTCTTTGAAAGCTTTAAATTTTTCAAAAGCTTCAGATTTTTCTTTGAGAAAAGTAACCCAAGTCATTCTAGAATAATCATCTATAAACAACATGAAGTAGCTTTCTCCCTGAATGCTCTGAGTTCTAGTAGGGCCACATAAATCAGTATGAATAAGATCCAATGGTTTTGAAGAAGTATACCCTTTTGATTTGAAACTGGTTCTAGTCTGTTTTCCATGTTGACAAGGACCGCAAATGATGTTATGGGGCCTTTTTATTTTGGGCAAGTCTCTAACTGCTTCCTTGTTACTAATATTGACAAGATTATCAAAGCTCAAATGCCCCAATATTTTATGCCATAACCAACTCTCATCTTCTTGAGTTAGAAAACACTTTTCCTTTTTTATCTCACTTAGCATGTAAAGATTGTTTGGAGTCCTTGTAGCACTAGCAATGAGTTTTCCATTTTTTTCTTTACTTATCTCACATCTATCCGAAAAGAAAGATACTATGTGCCCTTGATCACAAAGTTGACTCACACTTAGAAGATTATGTCTTAGGCCTTCTACATAAAGCACATTTTCTGTTTTGGATTTCCCATCCAAACTAAGAGTCCCTTTACCACAGATTTTAGCTGACCTGTTATCTCCAAAACTGATTGTTCCTCTGTTTGTTTCTTTTAAGACCAAAAACTTTTCCTTTTCACCAGTCATATGTTTTGAACAACCACTATCAAGATACCATTTTTCTACTTTGTCTTGAGCATGAAAAGCAGTTTGAACTATCATTGACTTAGATTTGATCTCATTTCTCTTTTTAGTGAACTCAAGGCTAGATCTATCCAAACTGCACATCCTTGCTATATGCCCAAAATTCTTGCACTTGTAACACATGACATTTTTATTCATAAGAGGTGCAAAAGAGTTAACATTTTCCTTACTATGGCTATTCAAAGACTTATTGCAATGCATAGCTTTGTGACCAAATTTCTTGCAGGAAAAACAATAGCCATGGAAAGTATTATGTAACCTGTTTTGATGCCTTGGATGATTGTTCTTCTTGTGACCAACTGGAATCCACCGCTCTTCAGGATGAAGATTGATCTTGCTCGAAGACCCTATTTCATGAATGGTGATACAATCCTTCTTTTGCTTTTCACACGGAGTATTCTATCTGAGAGCCAACTGTTCCAACTTCACTCTAAGAGACATAACCTCTTCTTCTAGTTTCTCGCAATCAGCTTCCTTTCCTTTGAGAGCCTCTGTCAGAACCTGTTCAACCTTCTTCCCTTCTTCGGCTAGAATTTTGAAGTCTATAACACTTTGAGACAATTTTGATCTTGCTATCTCTTCTTCCCGACATTGATGCTTGAGAATAGAATTCTCTTCCTTAAATTTCTCAAGCTTTCTTAAAGCCAAGAAGAATTCACCTTTGAGATCGAACTCAACCTCTTCATCTCTTTCTGAATCTGTATGTTCCTCTGATAGATCCTTCTCCAAGTTGTTAGGCTCTTTCTAGAGAGACCGGCTCTGATACCAATTGAAGAACATGGACTTATACTGAGAGGGGGGTGAACAGTATAAGACTTAACCAATTAATAATTTTAACTTTAGATAGCGGTGGCATCAACACAACATTAATCAAGACAGAAAGCATCACACATTGAAGACCCATTTTTAACGTGGTTCACCCAAAATGGTTGGGCTACGTCCACAAAAACTTTTCTCTAAAAGTTATCTCAAAGTTCTTTGGGAATCCTTCCCAATTACAATGTTTATGAGCCTCGGCCCAAAGGAGATACCTTCCCCTCTGCTCTCGAAATGATCCCTCAGAAGATCAACTGCCTCTACCTCTTGCCAGCACGTGGAACTCCTTTCCACCGAAGACCTCCTATCCTCAATGCTTAGCCTAAGAGACCTCTGCCTTCTATGATCACGTCCACAGTAGCTCAACAACCTGTACCAAACACAGTCAGTCGGTCTAGTACAAGTCTTCCTCTGTCTGTCAGATCTGTCCAACTCTTGAACAAATCAATCCTCTACATACAAGCCTTCTCAAAGACTTGCCAACTATCCTCAGGTTCTTCTCATAGAACCAATGCACCTCTGTCCTCAAGTTCTCTGATAGAACTATCAAACTCAGCTCACAAGTCCTCTGCTAGGACCTGTCCAAATCTGCTCACAAGTCCCCACCAAACCTATCCAAAACTCTCACAAGTCCCCACCGAAACCTGTCCAAAACTGCTCACAAGTCCCCACTGGAACCTGTCCAAAACTGCTCACAAGTCCCCACTGGAACCTGTCCAAAAACTCAGCAAGCTCACCAAGAAAAACTTTCTTAGTAGGAAATCACAAAGTGAATTGTTAGAGACCCAATGTGATTTGTCAAACTCATAGAAGCATAAAGAGAATTGTTAGAGACTCAATATGTTCTATACTCAAATCCCAATCTCAAAACTCAACTCAAATCAACTCAGCTCAATCTCAATCTCAAATCTGAAAACTCAACTCAATATCTGAAATGGATAGGATAGAATGTTTTCTTTCAAGAACATGAAACCCCAACAATTGCCAACTATGCAAAGAATCACATAACAATGATACTCATGTTCTTTTCACCATCAATTAGGGTTTCAACAACAATGCTCATCAAACAAGGTTTAGTCAACCAACACCATTCAACTCAACATCAACCTTGAAGCATTCAACCAATCATCACAAGAAAAGGAAACAAGTAGAAATCCTTTTCCCTCCAAAGATATTTGAACAAAACAACCACCAACACAATATCACCAAATGCAAAGAATAACTTGCTCAAATCAACTCAATGGAGTAAGCCCAATATCATGAATCAAGTAAAGCAATAACTTGATCAAACAACCTCTATGGAAGCAACTCAACCATCAAACTCAAAACAGCCAACCAAGGGTTCCACCAACTCAATGCAAGTAGCTAGACTCACAAATATAAACCCTAGTGCACAAAGCTTCCACTATCTCAAACCAAAAATTATGCATTCACCAAAAACTCTCCTTAAGGATAACAATGCATAAGTAGTCTTCAACAAACCAGAAAATAGGATTTACACCTAGCCAAAGGATACCTAGTAGAATACCTTTTCACTCCAACCTTATTTCAGAAAACATACACCAATCATACTCATAAGAAGAATGTGCCCATACCTTATTGGAGTAGAAGATAATTGAACCTTCAAGCTGTCACCACACACAACTCTCAAACTTATAAATCGTTGTCCAAGAAACTCCGAATTTCATGGCATAAAGACGTTTTAATAAAAACGTGTGTTACTCTAGCAAAGCACCCCCGCGAGACTCGAAACGGTGACCTCCGCCAATGCAGCGCCCAACAATAGCCTTCGCTGCCACTAGCCCATGCGGGCTACGAAGTTCACAAGTGAACTTCCCTCCACTTCACCCTCAAAAAAACTCTCGAAGACTTTTCAACCGCACGTGCTTCTAAGTCTTCCTTCGATCGTAGCGAATACAGAGCACAAACACCGCAAATTGCATTCGAGGAATTTTGAATTAATTAGCCTTCCAACCTTAGGAGTTGGAGAATAAATAGTCTCTTCGAAGACACCTTGACGTCGGCGGAAATAAAGACCATTTCGAAATTAATCAAAAGTCTTTTCAAAAAGGGTTTAAAAACCCTTAAATAATTTTAATAAATTAAGAATAAAAAAAGGTTTAAAAACCTTTAAGTATTTTTAATAAATTAAAAATAATTTCTCCCTTAATTAATTAAATAATTAATTAATTAAAACCTTGAAGGGTTTTAAATAATAATTAAATAAATAATAAAGAGAACCTCCATTGGTTTTAATAAAAACCATTTAACTTGGTTTTAATAAAAACCCTATCCAACTTGGTTTTTAATAAAAACCGGTTTGGTTTTAATGAAAAACCCTTGCCAATGGAATCTCTCCGGATTCTCTTAAAAATATTCTCTTGGAATCTTCCACCTTTGAAGCCAACACATCCTCTTAACATTAATGCCATTTCCTTTTGACATCAATGACAACTCATAGACAAGAAGCTAGGATCTCAAACCCAAAATTGCCAACAATGTCTGGTCTTGATCCTAATTTGGTTGTCCACAATTTAACCTTGCACCCTGATGCTAAGCCGATCAATTTTTTTTTGAGAAATATGCATCCTACCATTTCCATCATGGTAAAATAAGAGCTTCAAAAGCTATTAGATGTGGGTTTCATTATACCCATTGACTATCCTAAGTGGCTTTCAAATTGGTACCCATTTGCAAGCCTAATGGGGCGATATGCATTTGCACTCACTTTCAAGACCTTAACAAAGCATGTCCTAAAAAAGACTTTCCTCTACCAAACATCGATACTCTTGTCGACACTTGTGCTGGCCATGAAATACTTTATTTAATGGATGATTTTTTAGGATATAAAGAGATTCAAATCAATCCTGATGACCAACACAAAATAATATTCACTACAACTTGGGGGACTTTTTGTTACAAGGTGATGTCGTTCAATCTAAAAATGTAGGTGCCACTTATCAATGTGCCATGACATACATCTTCCACAATTAAATGCATAAGATCATTGAATATTATGTGGATGATATCTTGGCAAAATATAAAACCCAACAAGAGCACATTGATGTCTTGGAAAAAGTCTTTGATCAACTTCTAGAGAAAAATGTAAGGTTGAACCCCAAAAAGTGTGTCTTTGGTGTTACCTAAGGCAAACTACTAGGATTCATTATCTCCAAGAGAGGCAGTGAAGTAGACCTAAACAAGGTCAAGGCCATCATGGAGATGCCTCTCCCAAAAAAAATTGAAAAAGATGTAGTTTACAAGAAAATATCCAATCGATCTGTTTCTTCATTGCATAACTCTTAGATAAATGTAGGTCATTCAATCATCTACTATAAAAGCGGGTGATATTTTCATGGACAAATGAGTGCTAAAAAGCAATTTATGACATCAAGAAATACTTGGCTTCTCCACCAGTCTTAGATCCTCCTCGTCTAGGGGTCCCCTTCTATCTTTATGTTTAAGTAATAAAATTTTCTTTAGGGACAATGCTTGCTCAAAATATTGAAGAAAAACAAGAGCAAGCAGTTTATTACATTAGTCGAATATTGGTAAGCTATGAAACCAGATACACTTACGTAGAGAAATTATTCTTAGAAGTGGTTTTTACCACCAAGAAACTCAGATATTACATGCTAAGCCACACAACATATGTCATAGCTCAAGAAAATCCTCTGCATTACATGATGTCTCACACTTATAATAACATTTGCACCAAAAAATGGATAATTCTCCTAACTAAATTTGATCTTGAGTTCATTAGCCAAAAATCCATTAGAGGCCAAGTTATAGTTGATCAGCTTGTGGAAGCTCCACTTCATAGGGATAAACCATTGATTAATGACATCCTAGATGATTTGATATTTACCATCACTAAACAAGAAGAAGATTTTATTCTGAAGGAATATGTCGATATCACACTCTTATTTTATGGTTCCAAGTGCAAAAAAGAACAAGGTGTAGTAATTGTGTTTCATACACCCTAGGGGGTATTGATTCCATTATCATTCAAACTTTATTTCCCATGCAAAAATAATAATGCAGAGTATGAAGCCTTAATATTAGTACTTCAAGTAGCCTTAGCTATGAGCATAACATATATCAGGATATTTGGTGATTCTAAACTTATCATTCACCAAGTAAATAGAGAATATCAATGCAAAGAACAAGTTCTAAAACTTTATCATGAAGTAGCAATGAAATTGCTTATCAAATTTGTCTGGTATGAGATCAATAGCTTTCTTAGATTGACTAATAGATTTGCAGATGTGATGGCCTCTCTAAGATCACTAATTCCAAATAATTCTAAAGGAGAGATACAACCATTAATTATCACAATAATTTCTAAATTTATAATTTCCTAAGCTGAATCTAAATATGAGGACATTTTATTTATTCATGCAGAGTCATATGAGCCTTGGTCTAGCCAAATAAAATCCTTCCTCAAGTTTGGAACACTCCCATATGACATGTCAAAGATTTCTAAATACACTTGCAAGAAAAAAGTAGCCCATTTTACTCTCTTGGGGGACATGTTGTATAGACATGGTTATGATGGAGTCCTCCTTCATTGTCTCGAGCTTATAGAGGCCCAAAGAAAAATATTAGAATATCATGATGGTACTTGTGGTGGTCACTTTATTGGAATAGACATTGAAAAGTGTATTTTACTCATGGATTATTATTGGCCCACCATGGAACATGATTGTTGCACTTATGTCAAGAAATGTAAACAATATCAACAACATGCTAATTTAACTCATGTACCATCACAAGCCTTGCAACCTATTCAAATTATTTGGCCATTTTTGCAATGGAGTGTGGACTTTATTGGTAAAATCTTACCTCCTTCCTCAAGACTACACACATTCATCATAACCATTGAATAATTCACAAAGTGGGTTGAGGTAATTCCTCTAAAAAGTATGATAGGACCTATAATTGTGGAGTTTATACTTTAGTATATCATCTATCATTTTGGTATCCCCTTAAAAATCATCACTGATAATGGTAAGTCTTTCAAGAACAAGGATGTTCGCGCACTTTTGAAGAAGTAAAATATCCAACATAGTTTCTCGACTCCTTATTACCCACAGACAAATGGATAAGCTGAGGTAACCAATAAGACCTTGATCATTATTTTAAAGAAACTAGTCAAAGAAAATCATTGATATTGGCACACTCAAATCCCCTTGGAATTATGGTCTTATAGAACAAGCATCCACATGCATATTAGGGAAACACCATTCTCATTGGTCTATGGTGCCAAAGCCATCATGCCTCTTGAGCTCGAGATCCCCTCATCTACGAATTTCATTGCAAGAATTCATAGATGATGACACTACTAGACAATCACATCTTGACCAACTTACACTCCTTTATGAAATATGGATTAATACCTTAGAACATTCACGAGTATATCAAGATCACCTCAAGAATACTTACAATGAAAAAGTCCATATATGTGAATTCCAAGTAGGAGATCTTGTCCTCAAATAAAATCAACAAAACACCAATGCATTTTCATATCTTCATGATAAATTCATGGCCAATTGGTTAGGTCCATACATTATCACCCAAAAAGTGGGTCAAGGAACATATAAAATTTCTAGTCTAGAGGGAGTAGAAGATCTCCAACCACTTAACATCATTCATTTGAGAGTATTGTATGCTTGATGTGATATACATATATGTATATATATACACGTATAATACATCAAAATATTGCATTCATACACATTGCATTTCACACATTGCATTCATACACATCATATTGTATACATTCACATTGCACAAACACAATCATTGTCATTTCAGTGCATTTCATCCACCATATTAGGGGTCATTTGTTAAGTTTAGATAATAATTGATCCAATAAATTTTGTTGCCTTAATCAGAGGCATCCCCAAGTTCACATCCATTTTCATTACACCATTTCACAAGTCAATTTACCATTTGCACTATCACTTCATTACCACTAGGTGTTTTTAGTCACTCAACCACTCCTAGTGTTTCAAGAAAACTCCAATACATGTCAAGTTTTCTCTAGGACCAAGTCACATTTTCACTAAAGAAAATCTTGAGTTCTAGAATTGACTCTAACACTCTTGAACCAACCATATTTCACACATATTAAAAACATATTGTTTCAAAGAGGGATAACACCATGATTGGGTTGAACCTCGAAGTGAAAAAGTCATCTTTGCTTGTCCCATTATGCACATAGTCCAAAATAAAAAATAGTGGTCCTCACCACTACTCACACTTCCAAACAAAAGAATAAGTAGTAAGGATAGGGTAAAATTCTCATCACACCTTGATTGAGAATTTGATTCCCCAAAGCTCTAACTCTTTTACAAATCACACACCATAGATCCACAAGTTGTAAGGATAGAACTATATTTTCATCTAGATGGTTAGGTAGTCCAAATCCCCAAAGCTTAGAGATCATATTATTGGACTATGGAGCTAATCTCCATCGGGGCTATAGACACTTGACTAGCAGTGGAGTACGCTCATGCATGGTGACACATCTCTCTTGAAGAGACCTCTGATCGCACATAAGGACAAGCTAGCTTCTTGGTCTCCTCCATGATAGATTTCATCTCAATTTACTCAATATGGGTTAATGAACTCACTTGCACACACATTGGTTCTTGATTGCCTTGGGTCATTACCATGCTCATGATTTGGTAATTGAACATTTCACTACACACATATTTGGTATTAGAGAATTTAAGACAGACCTTAGTGAGTTTGTTCGACATAACTAGGATGTTTGAGTCTGCAAAAAAATTACAAATAAGCTATCCATAAGCCACGCCACCATTCATGTCATATCCTACCATTACATGAGTCTTCCACTTCACATACCACCATTTTAGTACCCCTAATTAAACAACAACGATACACATGGTCAAGCAAATCTAAACTACAAATGATCATTAGAGCACTAGTTCATATGCATTATCACAATCCATATACATCATCATTACATTCACATCCATAAAATATACATATGCATTCACACAAACATCCACACAAATTTATAATACAAAAGTAAAAGCCATGTATATATATAAATCACATGTACAATGAATACTCGAAGGCTATATACAATGGAGCACCAAGGCTCATATACAAAAAGTGCATCTAAGCACTAACTAGAACCCATAGGTAGACCCTTATGACCTTGAAGGAGCCCTAGACCTAGAGATATTATACCTAGACTCACTACGCCTAACAAAATCTACTACAAATGAAGAAGATCGATCTGGCAGCCCAATGTGGTGTCTCATAAGAATATATTTCAAATTATAGATATATCTATCATGGGATCAAATATGTAGTACATCATACCTCTGATGAAAATCCCTCTACCTCAACTCTACTTGGAACCTCGCTATTGTATCCTCACATCCACCTATCGCCACTCATACATCAAACCATATAATCAACTGAGCTATCTCTACATCTCACTTTACCATTGTCTACCATAGTTGGTACTGCTCAACCTCCAGCCTTGCCCACTCCTCCTCACTCTAACCTAGAGGTCTCTCTAGAACCTCCTCCATATCATCCCTATCACCATCATCACCTCCAATATCTAGAGGCTACTCTATTGCATCCCTCACCTACCTACTAGACTAATGACATCTGAAGATGAGGAGCCTCATCTACACCCTTTGCTGCCTCCTCCTCATATTTGCTACCCTCCTTGACCACCTGACTTGATACCCATAGAGGTTGTGAAGTAAACCAAGCCTCATACTCTACTATGGTCTTGACATCATCCATATCTAGGAGATCTATCTCCTCATCATCCATATAGTCCACCTACCACTCCTCCACACATGGTAGGCTCAACTCATCCGATCAATACCTATAGAGAACTAGAGCCTCAAGAACTCCCTACCTTAGTCCAAACTACTCCAGCACCTAAAAGAACTAGATTAGCTCCACCTCACTCCCATGCCACCCAACCACCCATCTAGCCTACGAGTCCTCCATAGCTGCTCTCCATCACTAGGCCACCTAGCCTCCTACCATGGCCTCCAACATACCTAATAATGTTTTAACCCTACCCACAATCCCTACACTCCTAGCCACTATAATCAGGATATTTTGGTTTCACCTCCTTAGCTACTCACCATATCAATACATAGGATTTATTCCTATCCCACTCCTCATAAGACAGGCCCACAGGATGAGCCACACTAAATTGCTCCTAACCCCAACACTAAAACAACACACTGCAACCCAAACCCTTTCACACCTACCTCCTCACCTCATGCAACACCATATACATCTAATATATTAGAGCTAATACCCATTCATATACCCTAGGCTCCTTGATTATGTCATACATGAGCCTAAAATGTTTCATGGAAACCAACACTCAGTGCTGTTAGGCACCAATATGTTGACCAATAGAAACATGAGTAAGGTAGGCAATGCCTCCAACTCCTTCCTCACATATATGGCCAAAAACCTTATATCTCCACCTCGGATATTCACATCCCTCCACACATATCCAAATATCTACTTCAATTCATACTTCTTATAATTTTTGACTTGGAAATGCAACCCCTTCATCAACACTCGAAAGATGTGATATACATATTCTAATGTCATAGTCATCTCCCTTATCGGGAGCTAGAAGGTCTTCCTATTTGGATTCAATATCTCAACCAAGATAAGAGATACCCCTTATTTGCCCTCACCACCTCAACTAATGCTACCCTAGCCATCCCCATATCCTCCAACTTATCCTAATCGACATTTTGCAAGGCCTTTCTCAGCCCTAGTATAATTTATGGGAATTGATGTTGAGCCTCCAAGATCATCAATTGCAACACAACACAATTGTAAATACATTAACATCACATTCATTGTAAAAAAAACATTGCAAAAATCCAAGCAAGAATGAATCCAATTTGGTCTCTGTAGCATTCTTATAGTTTATTTTTGCACATGAAAATGCCCATGGGCATTTGCAGAGTATAGTCAAATGCTACCCTACATCTACCACATGGTAGATGCTCTTCTATGTCTATGCAAAATGTGAATGTTGGCCGATGTCTAGCTCTAGAATGTTGCGAAAAGACCAAAATAGCTAAAAAATGTAGCTTACCTCCATAGAATCACCTCATATCCCATCCATACATCCATCTCATCATCCCATTATGTTTTGTGAAGATATGAATCGATTTGGATGCTTCATTTTCATTTGTAACCAAAAGTCATGAAAATGCCAAAATCATGTACAAAAGCCTCAAAACAACCCAAAATTTCACAAAACTACCACATTCATCATACTAATCATTCATCACAACATTTCATCATATTTTGTGATAACATGGATTGATTTGGGTGGTTAAATCTTGTTTACGACCAAAAGTCATGAAATTATCCAAAATTGCTCCAAAAACATTCCAAAACAATTCCAAATTTCACAAAATCATCCAATTCATTCATCAATGCATCTCCATATACATTTCACATCATACATCATCATTCCACTTTGCCAACTACATTTATCATTGCATTTCCATTCAACATTTGCCAATTCCACTCACAATTTTTAAGTGAACCTCATATCTAGTGGTTTACTCTATTTAACTTGGCGATTGCAGCGATTGGCTATCTCTATAATTTAGTAGGATGGGTAATTCACCATAAGAACACTTGCTTATATCATCATTCACCATCCTCTTATTCAAAATAAAAATCCTTTTGGTCCCTCATTTTTTGAGTGAGATCATACTCATATTAATTTTCTCAAATGATGTCATTGATGGATTTGTTTGTGGGGCTTGAAACATGGATAACTTCAATTACATCATCTCTTTTACACCTATTCTCATTGATAACATGAGACTTTAGGATGATTGGTTTTGATTGAAGGAATTTCCTAATAGTCACTATACGGTCACATTCCTCCATGTCTTGTATTTTCATCACTTTGCATTTCAATGATGCCAAAAGGCATATTATTCAATAGCACAAGACCACCCCAAACCTAGGGCAACCAAATTTAATTTTGATTTCCCACATTGGGATATGCTCATTTACATCACACATTATCACCCACAATTGGAAACAACCCCTTTTATGTTGGTGCAAAGAATAAAATCAACCATTGCATCATCATCTATGTCACCAAATTTTGCATTATTCATATCATCCACATTTCCAAAAAACCCCTTCTATTTTTTGGGGAAACAATATAATACATCATTCACCTAAAATTTATACCCATATTATCACCCACAATTCTATCAATTGGCTCATGAGATTCATTCTTCACTCATTCACCAATTGAGGGGGTAAGCTACACCCACATTTTTTGTCTTCATGATCTTCTTGCACTCTAAGGAAAGAAAGCTGCTTCACTAAACCAGGCATCTCTTGTTTTTGCACTACATTATGTTTCATGCAATGTGATACAAAAATGGGCATCTATGGAAACCAAAACCTAGCTACTTGTCATCCATCCATATTATCCGATCACAACCATCCATTATTTATTCATATATATTATATTTATTTATATTTTTATATAAATATTTTATATATTTATATTTATATATTTAATATATATATGTGTGTGTGTGTGTGTGTGTGTGTGTGTGTGTGTGTGAATAAATCATAGTGAATCATCATGACTTAATATCAACCATTCATCTGTCTTGATCTGTTTCACATATCAAAGACATAATTTTATCCATTCACCATGATTTAATCTCGGTCGCCTGTTGGTGTCGTCGAAACCCTAACATTTTGAAGGTAAGCTATAAAATATCATTCAATTTTGTGAATGAGGTTAAGAAATGGGTTAAGTAGTCAAATAAGTGGTTAAGCCTTTGCATCCATCATTGCCTAAAAACCTATGCTAACATCCTTCTACCTCACCACCACTATATCCCCCATTTCTGTCATCCAAATACCATGCAAACCAGATCTAGTTGGCATTTTTGCCACATTGTTTTTGTTGTTGCTGTTCATGCAAAAGAATGCACAAATTGTAGAGATACTCACTCCTCTGTTTGTCCCTCCAAGCACCTCGAAAGGGATAATAAGTAAAATACAAAAATCTCTACAAGTTTTGTGCTAAAGCAAAGTAAGTGAAAAATGTCGCGATATCGCGACCTGTCACATTTTTGCGGCGTCCGATGCAGAAAATAGCTAAGCATAGAAAATGTCGCGATATCGTGACATGTCGCATTTTCGTGACCTGTCACATTTTTGTGCTAGAAAACAACAAAGGAAGCAGTAAAGGCAAAGTTGTCGTGATATCGCGACATGTCGCATTTTCGCGACTTGCAGTGGCAAGAAAGCAAAGTGATAGGAAAATGTCGTGATTTCGTGACATACAATAGCAAAGGGGAGCGCCAAGGAAAAATGTCGCGATATCGCGACAGGAAAGCGAGGAAGGAGCAAGATGGTACGGAATGTCGCGATATCGCGACATGTCAAATTTTCGCGATAGAAAGTGGCAACGAAGGAGAAGACAGAAAGATGTCATGATTTCGTGACATGTTGTGGAGACAAAGCCAAGCGAGAGCAGGATGTCGCGATTTCACCACATGGCACATTTTTGCGGAAGTGCTGAAGATAAACACAAGCGGGAGAAAATTGTCGCTATTTCACAACATTTTTGCAAACAAAGCCAAGAAGGAGAAAATTGTCGTGATTTCGTGACTTGTCACGTTTTCACGGGTATAAAGTAGAAACGGATCCAAAAGGAGAAAATTGTCATGATTTTGTGACTTGTCACGTTTTCGTAGTGAGAAAGAAGAAAGGACAGTGCCATGAGGAAGATGTCGGGATTTCATGACATGTTACATTTTCGCGATAAGGAGCAGCGAAAAATCCAAACAAAGGAGAATGTCGCGTTTTCGTGACATGTCGCGTTTTCACAAAAATAAAGAAGACAAAGGGCAATAGAGCGGAGGATGTCATGATAACGTGACACATCATGTTTTCACGACTAAAAACAGGTGAAGGAAAAAAACAAATGAGGACGTCGTGATTTCGCAACATGCCGTGTTTTCGTGACTAAAGGTAACAAAAGGGCAAAGCAAGGGGAAGATGTCACGATATCATGACATGTCACATTTTCATGACTTGTAGTAGCCAAGGAGTCAAGCGAGAGAAAATGTCATGATTTCGTGACATGTCGCATTTTTGAGACATGTCACATTTTCGTGACAGAAGCAACAACAAAGGTCCAATAAAGTTATGTCCGCATTTTTCTTCAAATTGCATAGGAGAACGTGAGGAGAAGATAAGGATCGAACAAAGTAATGTTTTAAAAGCTCTCCAACTGATTTTGAGATCGAGGTCAAAGAGGCTCCAAGATTAAATGTTTTGTTGTTTACCTATGTGCGCAAGATGGGAGAACATGTTAAATCATGTAGTTTTCAATGCCACCAAAATTAAAGATGCCTCCGGTATTAAAAGCTCTTGTTCGTGATCTCCTAACAACTTCAAGCATGCCCCGAGAACAACCATTTAATGAAGAAATATGGTCCCTTGTTTCTGTTTGATTTTTAGTTTTGATCCATAAAAACAGGGAATGTGATTTCTCCGAGGCAGATTAAGGGGGATTGTTTCTCTTTTCAAGTGCATATTTTGTGGATCGCCTCTTCAAAATCTGTTTTATGTTTTAAATGCTGTGATGCGAAAGGAAGAGGGAAGACCTCTATAAATACTAATGTATATCTCAAGCAAAAGGAGGAGGACCTTTTTGCAAAAATTGAAGCAGAAATCCTAAGTGCATTTTGCTCTGTTCTTAGAGTCTTTTGAGTTGGTGATCCAAACTGTTGTTCATGTGATGCTTTCTTGTGATTCACTTCTGTTTAGTCCAGTGTTAAAATATAAGTTGAATTTTGCTATTCTGAATTTGGCTATGTTTCCATTTGAACATTTGAAGTATAATTGAAGGCAAACTTATGGTCAATGTTTGATCCAATTTTTGTATGTGCATTCTAAGAATCAGTTGTTGCTTATCTTCAGGATCTAGTTGAGGTTATTTGCTATCTGAGGTTGTTCTCCCTATCAACTATCGGCTTCAGCCATATTTCCATCTCTTTCTGTTATTTCCCTTTCTTTTTGCATTTTCCATTTCTTTCCCGCACCCTTATCTTCAAACAAGTTTAGATTAGTTTGGGAGCCAACCCTCTCTGGAGATTGGCCCGGGAGACTTCTCTTTCTCTCGGCCTTTCAATGTTGGTCGGGTCTAGGGCGCATTTTATATGACTAGGCGGATTCGTGACCAACATTTTTTGGCACGCCCGGTGGGACGAACATTCGTCTCAGTAAGATCCATAGTCGGTGGGACAAATATATTTCAAGTTGACAACCCACCTGTGCCAACAATTTTGGCACCGGTGGGACTCACAAGTCCCATTTTTTGACACCCAGAGGAATCAAGATTTTGATGAGCTATCTTGACATCAAAGCAAATATTGTAAGTTCATCTGGTGACTCTGCTGAGGGTGACTCTATTCAACCCAAAAATATCTAAGTCGTAAAGACCAGTACCTAAATTTGTGTCTTCATGCCAAAATTTTTTCCAAAGAGCCCGAGTTGGGCAAATCCCTGGTTTGCCTCTATCTGATGAAATCATCTGGCGACTCTGTTAAAGCTGAAGATCCAAATTTATTGATCAAAGAATCTAAAAGAAGACATCCCAGAGGAATCAAGGTTTGGTGAGCAGCCTTGACCTCACAAGCAGAGAAAAGAATGTTCACCTGGCGACTCCGACTTAGTGGCGATAACCGTGATCTCTGCAGACCGTTGCTATAATGGCAAGTGTAAGCTATCCTAGCTAGGATGATTCTAGCCCCCTGAATCTTCAAAGTTACCATGAAATTCCCAAAAGCGCCTTGAAGACATTGATGAAATACAATGGCACTAAGGGAATGGCCCAAGAGCACCTTGAAGATGTTGTTGCTTTGGCAATCCTCCATGACATAATCCATGAAGATGTCATGATCAGACTTCTGGTTCTATCTTTGGAAGGAAGGGCATTGCAGTGGTACAGACTGCTCGGGCATAAAAGCATCTGCTCATGGGATGACTTAGCGGGAGCACTAATCAGAACATTCGACGGCTCTCAAGATCCCTTTCAGCTTTTAATGCACTTCTCCACCATCACAAAAACACCTCTGGAGAGCATCACAGACTTCAATGTCCGATTCTACAAAAGTTGGAAGAGAATTCTAGGGGAGATCCAACCGACACCCGCCCAAGCCCACCTCTTCTATGTTCGGGCCTTTTACCTGGACATGAGCCTCCTCTTGCTGCAATCAGGTGAACGAAGGTTCCCTCAAATATTTGAGGAAGCAGTGTGAGCGGAACAACTTTTGCTCCTGTCAAGAAAGTGGTAGTGGGGAGAAACCCCATCACCTTATCCGGTAGTCACTGCTCCTGTCTACCCTACGTAGTATTCACCATGGAAGATTCCTCATACTGAGCAGAGACCTGAGATGCAGCCGTGTGGAGCTCAAGAGGCAGATTTCATCCAAGTCCAACGATGGGAATATGCAAGCTTTGTCCCGACAATAGATAATATGGTTGCTTGCAGTCTCCATCAGAAGATGAGCCAAGGAGAAGAACAAGCTCAAGTGGTAAAACCTGAGAACGAAGAGGGCACATTTTTGCACCCTTTTTGTATCCTAGGGCATAGCACGCAAGTGTTCAACCAGAACCCATTAAACATGTCTCATCAAGAAGCTGAGCCTAAAGAGATCCTAGAAGATTACTCATCGTTAAAAAAGCCCTATTGTCACATCAAGGGGTTGGAGGAGCCTGTACTCGGTCCACAATCGGTGGACTCTTCAAAATGGTGGTATTGGCTTCGGCCATTACTGCAACTGGTACCCAAAGGAGCCCTCCATGTGGCAAATCTCTTTGCTACATTATTCGTCAACTGTGTGGGTACTGGCATGCATGATAACCTGCCACGTTGCACCCTGTTCGCAACATGGAGAACTTTGGGAGGTCATCCAAACTTCAAGGATCGACTCAAGTACGATCAGATCTGGTCTGGACACTACAGGTTCATCGGATAGACACCCAAAGCTGGGTTTGTGGTGGCGGCATGCCAATCATGTCGCAAAATTTTGTGTAAATACTGTAAATAGCCCAGCTAGTAAATAAAGTGCCGAGGGCACTAAATGTTGCTTAGGAGCTTAGGTCAGGTTTCACTTTGTGATCTTAAAAAAAAAAAAAAATTTGTCAACTTCGGCTCCTTTTGCACACGAGCCCGCAGGTATGTTTATTTCTCTTTCTTTTTCTTTTCCTTCCCAGCAGATAGTGGCTTCCATCTACTTCATTCCCTTCCTCTCCCACTCCTTCTTCCACTGTAAATAATCAAGCCACTATTGTTGTTTCTACTCCCCTCTTTGATGTTCCCGTTTCTTCACTTCCCCTTTCTTCCAATCCTTTGTCTTTTGAGCACTTCTCCATAGTTCCTACCACTTTCTCCATCCCATCTACTTCCATTTCATTATCTATTTTCATGGAATCCCAGCAGCTGGTAGCACAGTAGCACCCTCTTTAGTTGTTGTATCTACCACTTCTACTCCTCCATCTTCCACCATTCCATCATTCACCATTCCCGTTCCATGACCTGCACATCTACCGGTCATCACCCCATTCATTCCCATTTTTGCAACCCAGGTGCTTCTCACCACTGCCATGGAGACCCTTTCACAGCACCTGGTGATTACCCAACTCAACCGAGCTAGGCAAAATGCAGTAGTTAAAGGAATAAGGGAAGTTTTGCTATTCCACAAATTTTTGTTGAAAGTCCTGTTTTAAGTGTCGAGCGCCAGCAAGAGCTTGTTGCAGTAGCCCGTAGAGACGTCCAACATCAACCAAAACTCACTTCTTCTGCTCCTCCAACTTCTTGACTTTGTTGCCCAATGGATAAAGGCTTGAGGTTCGTGCATACAATAGAACTATATACCCCGAGAGCCGCCAAGAATGTTGGCATTTTTGCCACATTGTTTTTGTTGTTGTTGTTCATGCAAAAGAATGCACAAATTGTAGAGATACTCACTCCTCTGTTTGTCCCTCCAAGCACCTCGAAAGGGATAATAAGTAAAATACAAAAATCTCTACAAGTTTTGTGCTAAAGCAAAGTAAGTGAAAAATGTCGCGATATCGCGACATGTCGCGATATCGCGACCTGTCACGTTTTCGTGGCGTCCGATGCAGAAAATAGCTAAGCATAGAAAATGTCACGATATCGTGACATGTCGCATTTTCATGACCTGTCACATTTTTACGCTAGAAAACAACAAAGGAAGCAGTAAAGGCAAAGTTGTCACGATATCGCGACATGTCGCATTTTCGTGACTTGCAGTGGCAAGAAAGCAAAGTGATAGGAAGATGTCATGATTTCGTGACATACAGCAGCAAAGGGGAGCGCCAAGGAAAAATGTCACGATATCGCGACATGTCATGTTCTCGCGACAGGAAAGCGAGGAAGGAGCAAGATGGTATGGAATGTCACGATATCGCGACATGTCAAATTTTCATGATAGAAAGTGACAATGAAGGAGAAGACAGAAGATGTCATGATTTCGTGACATGTTATGGAGACAAAGCCAAGCGAGAGGAGGATGTCACGATTTCGCGACATGGCACATTTTCATGGAAGTGCTGAAGATAAACACAAGTAGGAGAAAATTGTCAGATTTTGCGACATTTTTGGAAACAAAGCCAAGAAGGAGAAAATTGTCACGATTTCGCGACATGTTGCGATTTCACGACTTGTCACATTTTCGCGGGTATAAACTAGAAACAGAGCCAAAAGGAGAAAATTGTCATGATTTCATGACTTGTCACGTTTTCGTAGTGAGAAAGCGGAAAGTACAGTACCATGAGGAAGATGTTGCAATTTCACGACATGTTACATTTTCATGATAAGGAGCAACGAAAAAGCCAAACAGAGGAGAATGTCACGATTTCGTGACATGTCACATTTTCATGGAAATAAAGAAGACGAAGGCCAAAGGAAATGTCGTGATATCGCACATGTACAATTTTCATGACTAAAAATAGGCGAAGGAACAAAACAAAGGAGGATGTCGCAATTTCGTGACACGTCACGTTTTCGCGACTAAAGGTGACAAAAGGGGAAAGCAAGAGGAAGATGTCACGATATCGTGACATGTCACATTTTCGTGACTTGCAGCAATAGGAGACAAGCGAGGGAAAATGTCATGATTTCGCGACATGTCACGTTTTCGTGACATGTCACATTTTCGCGATAGAAGCGACAACAAAGGTCCAATAAAGTTATGTCCGCATTTTTCTTCAAAATTGCATAGGAGAACGTGAGGAGAAGATAAGGATCGAACAAAGTAATGTTTTAAAAGCTCTCCAACTAATTTTGAGATCGAGGTCAAAGAGGCTCCAAGATTAAATGTTTTGTTGTTTACCTATGTGCGCAAGATGGGAGAACGTGTTAAATCATGCAGTTTTTGATGCCACCAAAATTAAAGATGCCTCCGGTATTAAAAGCTCTTGTTCGTGATCTCCTAACAACTTCAAGCATGCCCCGAGAATAGTCATTTAATGAAGAAATATGGTCCCTTGTTTCTGTTCGATTTTTAGTTTTGATCCATAAAAATAGGGAATGTGATTTCTCCGAGGCAGATTAAGGGGGATTGTTTCTCTTTTCAAGTGCATATTTTGTGGATCGCCTCTTCAAAATTTGTTTTATGTTTTAAATGTTGTGATGCGAAAGGGAGAGGGAAGACCTCTATAAATACTAATGTATATCTCAAGAAAAGGAGGAGGACCTTTTTGCAAAAATTGAAGCAAAAATCCTAAGTGCATTTTGCTCTGTTCTTAGAGTCTTTTGAGTTGGTGATCCAAACTGTTGTTCATGTGATGCTTTCTATGTGATTCACTTATGTTTAGTCCAGTGTTAAAATATAAGTTGAATTCTGTTGTTCTGAATTTGGCTATGTTTTCATTTGAACATTTGAAGTATAATTGAAGGCAAACTTATGGTCAATGTTTGATCCAATTTTTGTATGTGCATTCTAAGAATCAGTTGTTACTTATCTTCAGGATCTAGTTGAGGTTATTTGCTATCTGAGGTTGTTCTCCCTATCAACTATCGGCTTCAGCCATATTTCCATCTCTTTCTGTTATTTCCCTTTCTTTCTACATTTTCCATTTCTTTCCCGCACCCTTATCTTCAAACAAGTTTAGATTAGTTTGGGAGCCAACCCTCTCTGGAGATTGGCCCGGGAGACTTCTCTTTCTCTCGGCCTTTCAATGTTGGCCGGGTCTAGGGCGCATTTTATATGACTAGGCGGATTCGTGACCAATAGTCACATATCAAAGACATAATCTTATCCATTCACCATGACTTAATCTCGGTCGCCTGTTGGTGTCATCAAAACCCTAACATTTAAAAGGTAAGCTATAAAATATCATTCAATTTTGTGAATGAGGTTAAGCAATGGGTTAAGTAGTCAAATAAGTGGTTAAGCCTTTGCATCCATCATTGCCTAAAACCCTATGCTAACATCCTTCTACCTCACCACCACTATATCCCCCATTTCTGTCATCCAAATACCATGCAAACCAGATCTAGTTCTGTAGATCGCTTCCTAAAAACCCCCAAATGTTGTTGAGCATATCTTGGATGCTATTGAGCATCTCTAGAATATTGTGAGGTATTCACTACCATTGTTGAATGCTTTTGGGAATTTTCCCTCTATTGATTTACCACATATAAACCCTCGAATGCTCGTGGGCATTCGTATGGCATCAGATCATAGAAATAGGAATGTAGATCAAAATAATAGGTATATTATTTTACAAGGTAAAAGGTATTGTTACTTACATTTTTTGTACTTAGCTTACATTTCATCATTTACAACACTAGGGTTTGTAGATTTATCTTTTACAAAGGGTCTCACATAGTGGAGTCCTCGCATATGCTATTGAATTGTTTGGTATTGTGATCTATTTGTAGGTATAGGAACTACATTCTTTATGGATTTTGCAGCTAGGATGGTCCCATAGGGATACTCAAGCCCACCCAAAAATTTATTTGGAGTGAAGACTCAAGAAGACAACAAATATTCATTGTGAACAAGGGTTTTCAAAACCCTTCGATTGTAACTATTGTATCAATACACATTAAATTGTAACATTGGAGATAAAAACTCCCACCATATTAATACAATATTATCTCTTCATTGTGTAATATATTTTGTGTTGGTTATGTTATTGTTATCTTGGTTTTGTCGATTTTTGCTTTAGATATTTTATCCTAGTTCGCTGTGTTGTGCTATCATCCTTGTCAATAGGGTGGAAACTCGACAATCATTAGGTGATTACGAGTTATTTAGAGTGCTGCACCATCGCTTTGGAAGCCGCTGGTTTGTTGATGCCTTGTCATAGCTTATGCTTTGTGTTTATTTAAAAATAAACTATAGTTGTTATATTAATTAAAGTTGTGAACTTTAGATTAATGAAAATAAATTATAGTTGTTTATTAATTAAATTTGTGAACTTTAGATTAATGAAAAGAACTTATAGTTGTTTTATTAATTAAAGTTGTGAAATTTATATTAATAAAAATAAATTATAGTTATATTAGTTAAAGTTGTGAAATTTAGATTAATGAAAATAAAGACTATAGTTGTTATATTAATTAAAGTTGTGAACTTTAGATTAATGAAAAGAAATATTATAGTTGTTTTATTAATTAAAGTTGTGAACTTTAGATTAATGAAAAAAGACTATAGTTGTTTATTAATTAAAGTTGTGAGCTTTAGATTAATGAAAATAAAGACTATAGTTGTTATATTAATTAAAGTTGTGAACTTTAGATTAATGAAAAGAAAGAAATTATAGTTGTTTATTGATTAAAGTTGTGAGCTTTAGTTAATAAGAAAGAAATGGTATTTATGGATTAAAGCAAGTGTCTTTGATTTATTAAATAAATGGTAATAGTTTGTTTTGTAAATTAAGGGTATGGGAATTTAATTTATAAAATAAAGGAAAATGGTTATTTCGTAGATTAAAGGTATGGGACTTTAATTTATGAAGTAATAGAAGAGGGTCTATTTTATGAATTAAGTAGTGAGGCTTAATTTATGGAAGTAGATGAACCTAGTTGTTTGATGATTAAGGGTATGGGACTTTAATTATCAAATAAGGGTTGCTTGATTTGATTAAAGTAAAACCTATGGTCTAGTTGCATGTGTTGAAGACTCTCTATGGTTAATGAGAGGTGGAAATAAAAATGGTGATTTTTATGATATCAACTATGCAATAGATGGATAGATACTTTGATTTAATTTGTATACTTGCAATTTGGTAGTGAAATAAGTAAATGCATTTAGAAGCATGTCTATCATGGAACCATGAGTGCCCTGATCTCCTACTATCCTCAAATGATCGAGGGAAGCTGAGAAGGACCAAGGAGGCAATTGGAACCAATGCATCAGTTTGATTCTACTTACAATGATTTACTTATGCTCAAATAGACTAGAATTATAGGGAGATATCCTTAATTTATCATGATGTATTACTTATTATTTAAAAGTATAGAGGTTTTACCATACTATGATGTATGTAATAATTGTGAAATGATGAGGATTATATATTTCAATTTATTGTTTGAGTTATTTATATTTTCTATTGAAGAACACAAACTTATAATGAGAGCGGCGGGTGAACAGTATGATATCACTTTTTACTTTTTCTTTCAATTCAATATTATGTAGTGTATAGATAGCAGTATCAATAGTAGTAATCAAAGCAATACATAAAACACCATACACAATAGAGACACCATAATTTACATGGTTCACCCAATGTGAGCTACTCCATGGAGAAAATATTTTACTAAATTTTTCTCAATCAATCTCTTTTGGGAATCTTTCCCAATTACAATATTTATGGGCCTCTATCCAAAGGAGATGCTGGTATCATAATTTCAAGTTTGTGGATCTCTTACACAGGAGAAATATTTCTCCTTCTGCTCTAGCTAGTGATCTTCTAGAAGACTTTGTCTTCGTGCTGCACTGACTGGTGGATCTCTCTCCACTTGAAGACTCCTCACTCAGATCTGTCTTCAATTGTCTTGGCTGTTAGATCTCTATCAAATGAGACTATATCCTTTGTACTCTGTCACATCCAAATCTCTATCTAAATACTGTACTAAACATAGTCAAGTTGGTCTAGCACAACTCTGCTCAATCTCTTGCACTAAACACAATACATTTAGTCTAGTACAATTCTGCTCAATAGGTCCACACATAACCTTCTCAAATCTGCTCAATAGGTCCACACATAACCTACTCAAATCTGCTCAATAGGTCCACATAGAACCTACTCAAATATTCTCAATAGGTCCACAAAAAAACTACTCAAATATGCTCAATAGGTCTAGATATAACTTATTCAAATTTTCTCAATAGGTCCACATAGAACCTGCTCAAATCTGCTTAAAAATCTCACTCAGAACTTGTCCAAATATGCTCAACAAGATCACTCATAACTTTTTCAAATCTGCTCAATAAGTCCTCTCTAGGACTTGCTCAAATCTGAATAGCAAGCTTCCACAAAAGCTTACTCAAAATTAGTCCACAAGCCTTCTCAAAGACTTATCTCAAATCTACTTAAAAATATCACACAGAACTTGTCCAATCTCATATAATCATAAATATAATTTTTAAAGACTCAATATATTCTATACTTAATGCTCAATCAATATCTCAATTCAATATCATAGAAGCATAAAGAGAATTTTTAGAGACTCAATATGTTCTATACTCAAATCCCAATCTCAACTCAAATCAATCTCATAGAAGCATAAAGATAATTGTTAGAGACTCAATATTTTCTATACTTAAATCCCAATCTCAACTCAAATCAGATATATAATAGTTTTTTTCATGGAACTTGAACAACAACATGCATCCACTTGACTAGGCTCAATCAACTCAAATCAACCAATCACCTCAATGAACAACCCTTTCTCACAAACCCTAGTCCAAGCATGTATCAACCAACTCAAAATGTTTCCAACAATGCTCAAACACAAATCTCACATAACAATGATACTCATATTCTTTTCTAACTCAAGTTCAAGTTCTTTGCATAACCAATTGGCTTCAACAACAATGCTTATAAAACAAGGTTTAATCACAACTCTCAATCCATTAAAACTTGAAGAATTAAACCAATCACTTTTGAAAAGGAAACCACAATCAATAATTTTCACTCCAAAGTTATTTTATAATTAACCACCATAATCAATAAATAGGAGAATGTGCCCATACCTTTTATGAATATGAAGAAGCCTCTTTGAAAATCTACCACAATCACAATATTATTTCACCAATCCTCACAAAGGTTAGAAGATCATAAAATAATCAACATTATTCCACTTCACAATAATATTCACAAGGCTTTTAATTAAAAAATATTCTTAAGAATTGATGCACAACTTCCTTATCACTCCTAAAACCACTTGTACCATAAAATAAAATAAATCAAAACATTGCATAACCTTGTCACTCCAAAAAAAAATTATACCATAAAATAAAATAAATCAAAACATTGCATAACATTATCACTCCAAAAACCACTTATACCATAAAATAACTCAAATATTTTATATCCTTCCTTTCAACACTTCTGCACTTAAAAAAAATAATCACAAAGCCTTCTTACACAATATCCCACATTAATCAAATATCAAAACTTAGCCATATGTAAAAATTAAATCCTCTATACTATCCATGAAAGTTGACGCTTAACATAACCCTAGAAAATTCTAAATATTTCATGCACACGAAAATTTTAGCGATCGAATTATGGCATATCTTGCAAAATGGCTTCGGGTGGTTTCAACCCTGCATTCCTCCTTTTTGTGTGCCTTAGCACACTCTTCGCCCACCATGTGGTCTAGGCCTCCCACGTGGAGGCTTTAAGCATTTAAGACTTATATTTCCGTCCTCTCCATCTATGCCTTGAAACTTGCTCCCTTGTTCCATGTGTAGTATGCAAACGAAATCGGAAGGGGGGAATCAACGATTGCGAAGGAGGGGATAATTGAATGTGGAAAAATATTTCTTGTCTTCTCCTTGGTTAATAAAATCAACCCCTTTAAAAATAAAAACCTTTGCATGATAAAATATATGATGTAGGCGGACATGGCGAGAAAAATCTTTTATTTAATTTTAAAATTAAAATTTAAATTTTAAATAAATTAAAATTTAAACTAAACCTTTAAAATTAAAATTTTCCATCACCGAGGCACCTTTTTCGATGAAACGAAAAGCCAACTTGGGTTTTAAGAAAAACCAATTTCAAATCTACCATCCATAGTTTTAAATAAAACCTTTCCTTGTCTTCCTTGGTTTTCATAAAAACCTTTTTCTAAGCTTCCCTTGAAGCTCCTTTTGGAACCAAATGCCATGCATCCCTTCTTGAACCTTTGATCAAAACCTTTGCTTCTCATGAATCTCTTTGTGGAGAAAAATCATAGTGCTTACTTACATAGGTACTTTTGACATCAATGACAACTTTTATCTTAGGGACTCAAAATTTTCAACATAAATTATATTCTCTTTCAATTAATGTTTACCTTCTTTAAAATGTTGCTTCTTTCCTAGTATATTTGATTGCTTTTTGTTAGATTTAGTATCTAGAATTGTTATGGTTTTCCTGTTAATTAATAAAACCTAAGAAATAAGTTCTAGGGTGAAATTAGAGGGTGACCTAAGGGATTGATACCCCTTAGGGTGAACATAAAAATACCTAAGGGATTTAATACCCCTTAGGAAGAATGGTAACTAATTTGGTTGAAATTCTACATCCGAGTTAAGATATCTTATCATGAAGACGATATGGATAGCTTAACTCACATTACTCGTAGCATACCTGCATATATTGGCTTGTGTATGGTATGGTGATAAATGTATACCTTTGATTGATTGAAGGTGATAAATTTAGCTCATCAAGAATGATGATATGGATAGACTTATTTGTAGTAACACATAATACACCTACATAGATGGACTTGTGTGAGGGTATTTCATGAGATGTAGTTTTTTGGGAAAAATTAGGGGATTTAAACAATAGGTTAATCTTATATTGGTTAGGGGTTTATGAATCCATACCTTTAGTAATTTTTTTTTTCTTTTCTATGTGTTTTCTTATAGATAAATTTGGGTCATTACAATCCCAAGATGTTGAGGAAATGGACCCTAGATCAATGTAAGGTCCAATGGGACTAGTATTCTAAGAATTGTGCTATATAGGAAAATGCTAAAGAAATGAGGCAACAATTTCCATATTTATTTGAATAAAACAATTGTTTACTCACTTGCAAGAAACACAAAGGACTATGTTTAGTCCAAGGGAGGGAGTATGTAACACCCCTCCTTGGTAGAACTATTTATTAGTATTGAACTATGTATTGGTGTGAATGTTTAATTGCATAGCTTCATTTAATGATGTCTATATGATGGAATGATTACATTATTTTGAGCTTGGAATATGGTACTACTGATGTACTTATGGGTGCAAGACCAAGTTCTCACTCTTTCTAGTGGGAACGTATGGGTAAAACACCTACAATGAGAGATATTTTAGAAAATTATGATGATGACTTACTCATCGATAGCTCAGGGTAAAAAAACACCCTTCATGTAGATGCATTTACATTTTTCTTGTGTTCATGTTCACACCATTGGGCCAGAACATTGCTTGTGAAATGAGTCTCCTTAATAGGTTGGCAATAGAACTAGGCTATCTTAAAAAAGACTACATACTTAAGGATAAAATAATGGTGTGTAATATTATTGATGTGAATCTATGTTGTTTGTGGTATGCATAGTTTTTTTTTGGACAAGAATGATTAAGTTTTAATCATTTAGCAATATTTTTTGTTAGATAGAAAGAAAAGAGATTTTGAAAGGGATATGAAACCTTTTACAAAAAAATAACCAAGGATACATTGCAAAGGATCACTTTAGAGAAAAAAAATTTCACACGAGCTTAAAGGAGATCATCCCAAGCAATAAATATAACAATAAAGGTACAATATTTCAAATACAAAAGCCCAACTGACGCAATTCTAAATTTGAAAGGTATATAAATAAAGGAAACATTAAAGATACAATATTTAAAATCAAGAACATTGAGTCGACATAATTCAAATTTTGAATTTGAAACTGAGAAACCCACCCAAAATCCCACCAGTTGGGGCATCGAACCCCTATTTACTTTGAATCCTTACTCTTTGGTTATCTGTATTAGATAGTCCATCCACCTTTCTTAGAAATTGATTAGGGCTCAATGGTATTTTAGCTAATCCATCCCTAAAATAATATCAAAGGCATGTAGTGATGGTACATATAAGTGCCAAGTAATTATTCCATTATGTAAAGAAATCTCAACATTGGATAAGTATTGATTCACTAAGTAGGTTTTCCCAAACCCATACTCAACTTTCTATGTCAAAGGATTCTTCAATATCTTCCTCCCCTAGTCTTCTGGTTCAAGATCTTGGAAGGATATGGTTGAAAGATCTTCTTTTTAGGATCAGATATGGTTTTTATGAGAGAAGGTTCCCTCGACTGACTTGTCCTATTGTAGCTGGTCTAGAAGAATTACCATTTTAAAAAAAATTCCCTTGAGATATCAAAACATCCTTAGAGGGGATAGAGACATTTGTAGTACCCACAAGCACTGGTTCCTCCAGAGAGTCATATTATATTTCCAAAGATTCAAAAGGATTCTTAAGAAGAAAATTTGCATCCTTACTAAGAAGTTCCTTGGAAGTCATCAGAGAAGAAATGTTTGAAACATTACCATCAAAGGTAGGGGCTAACCAAACAACTTCATACCAGGATTTAATATTTTTAATTCTTCATCACAATTTTTTTCTTTTGAGGATCGATTGGAGAAGTCTTACTCTTAGAAAATCAAGAAAACTTGTGACCATAATTGTTGCAATGAGAACAAAAAATGGTCTATTCTCATAAACAAGGGGTTGGATCCTAGATTTTATAACTACAAGAAAGTTCAAAATTACTAGGAAGCTCTATATCTAATTCAATTACTACACACATATGAAAAAATACCATCTGATAGCTTGCTCTAGTAGATGGGTTGATTGAAACTAGATCACCTAATAATTTTACAATCCCTTTCAAAATAGCTTCATGCTAGAAGTGAAGAGGGAGGCCTAGAAGTATTACCCATATAGGAGCAGTGTTGATATTATGAGTGTCTAGATTAAAGTTAATTCCCCACTTTCAAAAGAAGAGGCTCCTCCACCCAAAACAATAGGGACCTCAACCTAGAATGTGTTGAAAATCTTCCAGTAGAGATAGCCTAATGAGAAAAAGACATTTTAGGAGAGAAACTAAGTCCATATTATATTTTGGAAACTATTTCAACATCACCCATATCCTAATTGAGTCCAAGTATATTTTGGAATTCTCCAAGAATTTCCTAACAAGGGAGGTCTCCCTCTCAACCATGGTCAACTTTAAAATATCTGTAAGTAGTGATAAGGATCTCTACATAGGATCAATCTCAAGCATGCACTATGAAAGAAGAGCTTGCTTATATTTTTGAGTAATAGCTGCAACATATAAATTATCTAAAAGAGGGCATGAATCCAAAATTTTAGGAGGGTCCACTAAGGGGTAAACACATAATTTAGACTCTCCACCTTGGCTAATAGGAATGGAATCATAGAGATGCTCCACCTCAATAGTCAAAGCTTGTACCATAAAAAGTCCACCATCAACAATAGGTATCTAGCCTAAACAATGCATGACACCTGCATTCAAAATAGAGCTTCTATATTCACATTTTGTGGAGAGAGAAAATTTAGATATTTCATCCCCTTTAGGCTCTAGCTCAGCCTTTGAGGGTTGAAATTCCTTCAACTGAATACCATCCAAAAAATGTTTCCTCACATGTGACCAAGAGCTCATTAGAGACTATCCTTACAATAAAGGAGAGAATCTCATCCTATGCCAACTTTAGAGGGTATACCTGCTAATTGGTAGCTTCAACACAAGAAAGACTAACCTCCATGACAAAATCGAGACAAAACAAACCACTTGTCTTAGTGAGATAAAGACTCTTAGAGACCGACCAATTGGAAGCTTCTACACAAGAAAAACTAGAATTCAAAATAGAGTCTGAACAAGACAAACCACCTATATTTGTGAGAATAGATCTCATAGACACAAAGTTTGTAGCTAAACCAAAAACTGGTAAAATAAGCTAAAGACCACCTATGTAAGAAATATATGGGTTTATATTGGTACCTATACCAGTCGAAACCAACACAACTTGAGCTAACAAAGCCGTATGAAGCCTTCCAATAGCAATTCTCTCATCCCAAAATTTCTCCCAATAAAATTTTATATTGAGAATGGTGATACCACGAGGTTCTTCATCCCAAAATATCCCCACATTCAATATTCCATGATCTTGCACACTATTTTTGTCTTTGCCTCTCATCTACCTTGCACATTGGTTTTTAATTATTTAGCAATATTAATACTTTGGAATTATTAAGTATTAAGTAAATAATGGCTTTAATGCTTTACATTGGTAGATTGGTGGTATTAATATTTTGGAAAAGAAAATAATAATAATGTCAATACCAAAAGCTAATGTTAGTGATTGAAAATTAATTTAGTGAATTATTAATTTGATCATTGCTTTTCCTCTAAGGTTTGGTTTAAATTAAAATAGCTTGCAATTTAAATTTAGCCTTCTCCTTTTGTTTACCATGCTTGGGTGGCACCTTTAATGGCATAAAGGTGGTGTTGAAGGTAACGACTTCTTGTGCTTGAGAAATGCCATTTCTTTCATGCAAAGTGGGTGCCTTATACCTTTTGAAAAAAGGAGATGAATGCATGGAAGGGATATTGGGATTTTTGGGGAAGAGAAAAAAAGAATCAAAGGTGAAGGATAAGGAGTAATTGGGAATCACAAATTCAAACTAGGGGATATTGGATAGCTTGTTGTTCTTAGGTGCATTCTTTGATGTTTGGTTGTGTACATTTTTTTAGCTTAATTGTACTTTAGATGGATAAATTTTGCTTTATCATTGTCTTTTATCCTCCTATGTTGCTGAGTTAAGCCCATGTTTTGCTTGGAGGTTTTTGAGTGCTATTTCCAATCCTATTTGTTTATCTTCTTCTATGTTGAGCTTAGACATCTAGTGTCTAGTGGTTCTTGTTGTTTTGCTTAGTGTTCTTTGTGGTTACTTGCATTTCACTCTAATATTCCTTCTTGTTGTCATGGTGGACAATGATCTTTCAAAAAAGTGCCCTCATCTCTCCATATTTGTGTAAGATCTTGAGTTTAACCTTGGAATTCTACTTCTAACTAGAGGATGTCAATCAAAGTTATCTTTCTTAACCCACCTGAATCCATCTCCACTATATTCATTTATTGGCTTACGTTTGGGTCTGTAGGTGTTAGCTTCATTTGTGGGGCAATATTAGTACCATAGATTAGTTGAGTTGAGTCTTTTGGTTTGAAAAGCCCAATTTTAATATTTCATTAGGTTTGTGGAATCTTCTTATGGTTTGAAGGCTTTGAGTATTATTGTCTTTTTATTTGGTCTTTGCCTTAATTGCTATATATAGTTTTTAGGGAAGTAAGATATTTCTTAATTGTTTTTCTATAAACATTATGGATTTGAATTTAGTTCATATGTAATTTCTTATGCTTTGGATCTGCTATATTTTTGAAAGAAATATGAAAGTCTTTGCTTGGAAAAGAAAATGTTGTTGATTGCAAATTGAAAGATGGAAATTATAAATGTGCTTTTTAAGTTTTATGCTTGGTTATTAGGAAGTGAATTCTCTATGATAATGGTTATTCTCTTTTATAAGATGTGTTATTGGATGATGGTTTGAAGGAGAAGTTAATATAATTATTCTTGAGACTTTCGAGAGTTAAGGGATCATTATAAAGAGAAGTATGCGATTCTATTTTATAAGATAGAGTTTTGTATGATGGTTTTGAAAGAGAAACTATATAATGATTCCTAAGAATTTTGTGAGTTAAGGGATCATTATAAATATAAGCATGAGATTATCTTTTATAAGATGGATTTTTGTACAATGGTTTAATTATAAATAGAAGTATGGGATTCTCTTTGTGTTGAATTGTTTCCATTATATTTCTATGAATGGTTGTTTGCATAAATAAAAAATGACATGTTTTAAGTTGTATTTCAAGTAGATCTATCCCAATTCCTAAGTATATCTCATGAGTCGTGGGTGGATTCCCTACCATAAAGAATCTTGTAGATTTATGGATGACTTAAATATCCTTGGAAAATGGCTTCATAATACTTTGAATGTATAGATGTTGTGTAAAAAAAAAGGCTATATAAAATAATGTTTTTTTCAACGAGTTTTGTAAACTTGATTACTGTACAAAATAAAAGATTATGTCACTTTAATGATATCTCGGGTTTTGTACATTAAAGTTATTTTAGCAATATTTTATTTGGATAATTAGTATTGAGTTCTATCAATTGTAGGAATGCATATTTATGTTAGAGACTTTTTTTACTATGTTGTACAATTTATGTTAAAGGAATGCATATTTATGTTAAATATTTGGTTTACTATGTTATACAATTTATATTATACGAGTGCATATTTTAAAGCTTATGTCAAGCATTTGAGTTAAGAAAAATGTGGCTTTATTTAATAGGCATCCTTATTTATCTATAATAGCATTATTTTGGACTGAATGAATTATGACATGATTTAAAGTGCTTAACATATGACGTGATTTGATTTACTTTAGAATTATGTTCTAAAGTGCAATAATTATTTAAAATAAAATTATCTTTGGGTGGTTAGAATCTATTATGGAATTGAGTCAAATAAATTTAATCCCAATTCTAGGAGGAGTTGCATGAAAGCAATACCCATATAGCCATGAGCCTAGAAGGAGTTGTGAGAATGCAATAACTAGGGACTCATGAACTTGGAAGGAGTTGTATGAATATAATAGCTAGGTTGCTCATGAATTCATTGCACCTTGAATGATAAGGCTCAGGTGTACTCTAACTAAAATTTATGGAACCATTCACAAGATATCAGTGGTGATCCCTTGAATGTGTAGAATCAAGTGGTCATATTCATTGCCAGTGAAGTGGTAATGACCTTATTTAGCCCATAAAGGTGTGGTAACTAAGCACCAAGGCTCTATGTCTAATTAACATACCTGGATGTATTTAGAGTAATGTTAGACAATAGGCATCCCCTTCAAGTCTTATGGACCTTAAAGGATAATCTCTACACCGTGGTCACATTTTCCTATGTCGATGAGGGTATGGAAAAGGTGGGGGGACCACTTTTGGTGTCATTATAAACATGTAGGTTTTGTAATGTGAAACCCAAAAACCATAAGAGGTTGCCACTCTTGTCCATTGAGTGTCGTATGTAGTGACTTGAAACTCAAATATGGTGAATCTTTGTATGTTGAAAATATAAAAGAAGGGTTTTCCCCTTGTGAAAATTTTCTTGTAATCATTCTTAAAAAAAATTGGGTTGGTAGTTTTGGGTTGTTACATTTTGGTAAGGTGATATTTCAAGATACTTTTTAAATCATAGCTCCACCTGTCTAGTTCTATTTCTAGTTATAAATTTAGGAGCTTTTGCTTTAGCAAATTATCCATTTTCTAGGACTTGAGAGAAATTGTCTTGTAACTAAAAAAAAAGGATACAAAGAATATTTTTCACCACAACAACTAAGTGTGCATATACATAATCCATTTGAAAATACAATTCAAGGCAAAAAACCAATCTATGACATAGTAGGGCAACAAAATTGGCTCTACAATGAATCATATAGCCTTATTATGGTTCCTTTTGATATGACATAATAGTATCTAATTTGTGCATTAGTTTTCTATAATCAAGCCTTTGACTCCTTTGTTGGTCGAGGAATCTCTCCCTTTATACATAAGAAATTAGGACCAAGGAAAAGCATTGAAATGTAAATAAGAAATGGATGTCTAAAGGGCTAGGGTCTAGTATACTACTAATAAAAATCTCCCATAATTAGCTTACTTTTGAATATTTAGGCTTGGGAAGATTTATTATTTACAAAATAAGAAAGGTTAGGCTAGGTAGGAGGGATATCAAAAAAAATCTACATGACTAAATTCTACTAGTTGCTCATTAATTTGAGAGCTAGTGAATAGAGCCCAACCAAAATAGATGGGATTTTGAAGGTTAGTAATAGCATAGACCATAACTATTTGAAAATAATACACTAGGTTGTCTAATTCTAGCCAGAAATGATAACTAGCATAGAAAAACTTTCTTTGGCATGTAGAGAATAGGACTTTCAGAAAGATATTTTAAAACTTTAGTTAATTTCCTATTCAGCCAAGGCATTATTCTATCATTATAATAGGTGAATAGGATTTATTTATCAAATGTCTTGGGCACATAAGGGGGAATTGTCCCAATAAAAGCTACTATAATTTTTTTAGGCTTAAGGAAGAAAAGTACTTGGTTAGCAATATATCTTATAACCTAGACTTTGCATGGTAGTGTTTAGCTCCTGCTTAGACCAAATTTGGCCAAGGAAATACTCTCTTGGGCATGAAATACCCCAAGAAGGAGTACTAGACACATATGGACTAGTGACCCAATAAGAATCTATGGCCTTCTACTTTTTTGTGTCCCTCAAATGTTTCACTTTGATGGTAAAGACTAGATCAATAACATTTCTAGGCAGTCAATAAACTTCTTGGATTCCATGGCTACTCTCCCAAATATTTCATGATAGGGGATAAGTTCAATTTCTTTTGGATTTTTCTCATGAAATGGTTAAGTTCTTTAATGATTTCAATGTGCTATAAAGATCTAGAAGATACTTTTTATAATATTTCATTAAAGGTAAGTTCCATAATTGCATTAATGCACACATGCTTGCTGCTATAACTAATTTACTTTTCCAAAATATTTAGCTCATGTGAGAATCTTTATCCACTTATCCCTTTAATGCCACTATCTTCTATGGCTAATAGCCCTTTGAAAGCTTGGATTTTATTTAATATTTAGTTTTTTTACTAACAACTACTTATTTACACTATGGTACACAACTTCATGTGCTTATTCATGCTAGATGTTTCAAATATTGCCCATTTACTAGAATCAATTTGGACTAGAGTGAACCACATTTATGATGCTTTTGTATGTCTATTCTCAAAAATGTCTGATTTATGATGCCCAAAACATCCTTGCTGTTTGATTGTAATATGGAATAAGTTCCTATAATACTATTTATTGCATTCAAATCACTCAATGAGAACTCATATTCCATTTATAACTCTTTCTTTAACTCTTCAAGATATTTTGGGCCGTATTCAACTAAATTGGCATCATCTTCCTCTAGATTTTCTATATGGTATGGACTTGGATTATCCTAATAGATCCTCACCTTCCTTCCTTTGTGGGAAATCACCATATGTGTGTAATCTAAGGATATATATCCTTAAATATTAGCTGCACATTATCTTGATTAGCATATCCCAAAGAGAGGAGGGAGATCAAGCATGCTCACCTCTTAGATTGTAGTGAATTTTGGTATATTATACAATACCAGATGTATGTCTTTGACCACTCCAACAATCTAGTCTAGAGTTCCATCTAGTTGTAGCATGTCAAAAGTAGTTCAAGTGTATTCCATGCCCATTGCATCACATATGACTTTAGGAATAACCTTTTTAGTATCTCCAAAATCCACCATACAATTGTGTACTATCCAACATTCCATGCACAAAGACATATAGAAGGTAGGAGGCCTATTATTTCCCATCCTTGGGGTCTATTGATCTTGAGCCAAATTTAAGTCTAGGCATCCAAATATGCTTTAGGGTGTGTTATCCAAGGCTAATTTAAGCAAATAAATTTATCTAGGGATCAATAATGCATCATACATACTATCCCTTGAAGGGGTATTTTTTATTTCCTCTACAATTCTATATTTGGAGGCCTTTGATAGTTTTTCATTCTTTTGGACCATATCATGAAACCTCTTTTGTTATTTCTAGATAGCCTCTTTCCTTTACCTCTTGGTAACTAAAGGAAAACACAAATTCTTAAGGACTTGCTCCTTAGTTTCTTCTTGGTTTAACTTAGGTTCTTTTAGCTTTGACTACTCCTTATATTGTTCTTTGATATGATATTTTTATAGGTGAATTGAAGCCTTCATATATTCAAAATTCTAGGGATATGCTAGAAGAGGTCTCTTCCCATATCTAGTCAAAATGTGATACATTTAAAAGATTGAAGGTTACTCAATGAAGATATTATGATCCAGGTCCATAAGAAATCCCACTAGCCTTTTTAACTCTCTTTTGGATTTATCAATTATAGCTGGTTGACATTGATGCTGATAGACCACATATGTGTTAGCATTATAGGTATCATTTTAAGATAGAAACCAACACTCCTCTTGATTTGTGGATGTTTCTCCCTCTTGGATTTCAACCATAGAATTTTTCTTTCTAGCTAGATTACCAGTTGAAGTCCCTTGGTCTTTAGTGACATAGAGGTATCTTCTCTATTGATCTCCTTAAAACCTCCTCTCAACATTTTTCTAATCTATTATAGTAATATTTTTATTAGATCATTAATAACTACTTTCAATTCTTGCATACCTATATATTATTTTAGCTTTGGAGTCAACATATATTATAATTGGATTGCAATGGTGGTAGATTAAGGATGCTACCTAGGTGTTGGTAAAATAGCTAGTAGAGGAGTTGAGGAAGTTGGAAGTAAGGCTTGTTGGTTGAATTTCCAAAAACTATAGCATTATAAAATTTAAAGGAAGATTTACGATTGATATGAGGACATTCTCTATTGTTACAAATTAAAAAATTTATGGAATTTCATCTCATTCGGTTGATAGATTTACAAGCTCAAGTACAAAAAAAAAGCATGGAGATAATAAATATAATCTTAGGATTGAGAAGATCTCACTTCTTGAGGGATTATCCTCCATGTATTACTAAACTAGATATTGGAATCTATGATGTTCTCCTAAGGATGTCTTTGCATGAAATTAAACTGAGTGAGGAGCGAAAAGGAATCTATTACGTCATTGAATTCTAGAATTAAGGGCTAAAACAATTAAGCTTAGTTGCTAATGTTATTATTTTTTAAGGGATGATACCAGGTCAATCACTTGCTTCTCAAATATAGGGATAATAACCTCATAATTATATCTATATTAATGATATTGTATATAGTATCTAGGAATGTTATATTTTGATAATGTTCATAAGTAGTTTCCTCACTACTATCATAGGAGGGCAAACGTTTGAGGGAAACCTATGGAATATCATGAAGGTTTTCCAAATTAAGGGGTCCAATACTATTCCAACCATGTTAGATTTGTCTATCCATTGTCCTAGGGGGAAAGTACTAGGTGAATTTTAGGGTATGACTTGTAGAGAAGTAGGACTCTAGATAAAGGAGGCTTGGATGGATGAAATTGATCTTCCTTTTTTTAGATTCTCTAAAAGCTATTAACTCAATAGACTAAGGATGATATTTAATATTCTTGGCATTTCATATTATGATCATAAGATTCTCGGTCTATATCCTTCTAGCATAGTTGCCAATTATTCTTGGGTTATTCAGATGTGGAGTTGCCAAGTGAATGAAATATTCCATTTAAATTACCAATATCTTCACCATAATCTTGATTTAGTAATATTTCCTTGTGAGATTAAATTTGTGGGATGAGATTTCTAAATTCCAAAACTCTTTATGGAATAGTGGGTATTTTTTAGTTCCTTTGAATATTGAATTTGAGGTCTTAATTGGTGTAATTTGTCCAACTCATGCTTCTTTATAGGGCAAATTAGGTTGGATTTGTCCCACCAAGCATACCAAAATCCATTGGGATACACAATGGGTATTATTTTGATTTATTTTGAATTTGTGACTTACAATCAAGATGAATTGATATGGTTCATCCCACCCATAATTATTTGTGGGGAAAATCAAATTAGATTTGTCCCAACAGTCATGCCAGAAAATCATGTGTCAGGTGATGGGTATCTATCTTCTTCGTATTTCTTAATGAACTAACACTCAATTGTGGGATGAATATTGATTGATTCAAAATAAAATATGTTCCCTAGACTAAGATCAAGATTGGATTACTTAGAATTACTTTTAAATCAACCTCTAAAGAAGACCGACTCCTTATCTAAATTCTATTGTGTTAGAGACAAAAGATAGAAGGGGGTGGGGTTGAGAGAAGGTAGGGATAGAGATAATTGTTAACATAATTAGATCTTAGATAACAACACAAAATTTAGCTAAATTATCATTAACCATATACTACAAGAAAATCCTAATATACTAGACCCCAACCAAAGCTATATATAAAACTAGAGTAAATTCAGATACTATAACATTCAACATTCCAAGCACTTTAATTAAAATAAGTCAATGAAATTAAATCCTAACTAATAATACATTAATTAAAGTATAAACATGAATATATGAATGTGCAAATATCACCTCGATTAATAATTCTATTCACTTCAATTGATATAGGTCAAATAACCCTTTATTGCATTAGAATAATATGAACACAAAACTTACATTAAGAAAAGTTTGAATTATCAAAACTTTAAAATGAGGAGCATTATTCTATTTATTTGATCTACTAGAAATGAAACTATCTACTATTTAAAATCATGAGGAAAAATAACTATGCACGATCAAGGATGATGTGGCACCACTAAGTGTTATCAACATACTCAACATGTTCTTTGTCAATCATCCCATGATTAAGATTTTTAGGATTGTTTAGTTATGTTTTTTTGGAGTGGTTGTTAGTTTCATGCTCTGACAAAAATTATGGCCTAACTACTTTTATCTAGGAGTGTTGGGTACCTTCTTATTAAAGCAATGTTGATTTGAAAGCATGACACACATTTTAGATGTTGATGTCATCCTTCTTGCCAAGAATCTCTAGTTTGAGATGTTGCTTTCCTTTGGATTACACATTGGATTGTTTTTTTAACTTAATGCAGACATGGTAGACATTGTAAATCCTGATATATTTATCTATTTTGAGAACCATTGGTCCAAAATGCTATTTACCTTCAATGTTTGCTCTAGGTAACTCTTCACTAGGTCAAAATATTTTTGAGACCAAGCTAACATCACTAAAAAAATAGTTTAACATGCTACCTTCTAAAATGAACATTATTTTCCCAAAAATATTTACACCAGGCTAGATATTTTGAAGTGCCCTATTGGTGTCACTTACAAAAAAACTTTGAATTGCTTACTTCTAGGATTTTACTTATTCTCTTCTCATAAAATTGAAGACTTTGTAGCACCTTGTTTATGTCACTCAAGAAATGTTCTAGCCATTGAGAATTTTTAAGTTTAGTTATAAGAATATGAATTAAGTCTAGACCAAAGGTTTTGGTTTTAAAGAATGGGTAATTTCTATGCAATTTTAAGCCTAGGATTTCTTGCTTAAGCTCTAAAAGAAATGATTTTACAAGAATGATCATTTGAATAAATAAGCATGCATCTAGAGAAGCTCTTCAAGCTTGAAAAATAAATAACTTTGATAGAAAAGATATAAGTCCAACACTGTAATAGGCTATTAGAAAAATTATTCCAATTGAGAGGTTATAAATTTTTAATTTGTGTTGTGGAGCATCACCAAAAGGGCAAGTATAGTTGCTTTATTTCCAAGTTGAAACTTGATTTTTAGGAAGGCCATTTTAAGGAAAGATATATATGAAGTTTATAGGTTAATAATGATTTATTAGTTATGATAAAAATTGTATTCTTGGAGGGTCCCATTGGATGGAGGCACAAATAACTAGACACTCAATGCTAATGTTGATTGAAGAAAATTTAGTTTTGATTAGACTGAATGTGACTAATATTCTTTTAAGATCATCGATGAAAGTTAATTTAAGATTTGAATTGTTAGTAGGTCTTTGGTATCGATGCTCATTCAATTTGTTACAATTTGATTAGCCTAATGTGATGGTTGATGAGAAAACTATCTTGAACATAAAAGGATCAGCTTTATGTGTCTATAGTAAACTAAGGAGGATCAAGATACAAAAACATTCATAGGATTTAATGGATGCTAACTTATGGTATCCATAGAAAAATAGATAATTGTTTCTATTTTAATATGCGTAGTTAAGAAAATATTCTAATATTTTTTTTGTGTTCAAACTAAAGTATGTAACATATGGTGATATACTCTAATAATATTCTAATAACAAAACATTCAACACCAACAAAGATTTTGTATGTTGGGACATGTATTTAATACTTTTGGATTGTTCCATCTAATTATGACTTCTTTGATATTAATTATTTTATTTTAGTATTAATCATATAGAGTGCTTATTTTACCTGATAGATTGAATTGGTAATTATCCATGCTTGTTGTACTTAGCTCACTTGAGTTTAAAGTTAATAATTCAAAGATGTTATGTTTGCTTTACTTGATATTGAATATGGAAAATCAGCTCTTAAATATTGAAGTTACCACACTAGAATGAGCTGGCTATAGGAAAATGCTATTGATAAACTCTTGACTATATAGTTTGATTTGTTCACTTTTATACCTTAGGCATAATTACTTGCTAATTTGTGAAGCCACAGTTGATGGGTGATGTATGTCTTTTGACTATTTTAAAATTAAAATATGACTTGACAGGTTTATGTAAGCCATGATTATACCTTAAGGTGTGAAAATTAGTCCAGTATCATGCCATTGCATTACTACTATAACAACTATTAATATTATGTGATATGTTGTTTTAAATCTATTTGTTCATTAGATAGATTGCTATGAATAGAACATACAAATACGTCATTACTCGAATTTTTATAATGAACCTTAATTCTATCTTCAATTAAATTCCTAGCATATGGAACCCCAAATAGATTTAAACTCTTTAGGAGGTAATAGATGAGACTAAGGGATGATAGGGGTGTTTACCCATCATAAGAAAAGAATGAATAGAGAGGCCAAAAATTGTGGAGCTTTTAAAGATATAATAACTAGTTAGAATCATATCTCATCAATGGAGTAGTAAGAAGGTTCACTAGTTTTAATTACTGACAATATAAGGTTTTTGTACTTTTTTATTATTATGAAAACTTTGAAATATTGCTTAGGTAATATATGATATTTTAATGAAAGATGTAAAACCATACCTTTGAACCAAAATAAAATATGGAAGTAAAACCTAGTGGAAGGCAGGGATGATACTCACAAAGGTATAAGGGCCATCAATGGTTAGAAAATAGGGTATGATCAAGATTGAGAATTTATAAAAAGGTTGAATAGTTCACAATGGACCATATCCTAAGTAACAATAAAGAGGATTGTTTTGAAGAAACATTTGGCCAAATGATGATTAAAGTAATTATTATGTTGATAATATTTATGAGATAATGTAGATAGGATACATTGATATGATTGCATAAATATGTATGATCAAAATTTATGTTTTTAAAAATGCATCCATTATGTAGATATATTAATACATCCATAGGTTTAGAATTTTTGACATGCTCATACTCTGTATTTGATATTATTATTAAATTGTATATTCTATCAAGTGGAAAATATTATTAATAGAGAATTATAGGTGGTAATTCCTTGGTTGGATAGTAATGTGATCCAATGTTGTTGTTCCTTGACCTATCATGGTTTATAGATAAAGGATATGAGAAACATACACTATTGGATGACTTTGGTAATATTTTCTTATAGGTTTGTGTTTTTTGATGATTAACACTAGCCATGATCATTAAGTGGTGGTCCATATTATGGTTGACTGTGAATAATTCTAAATATAATGGTGTGGAGCATTTGAAACAATTCGTATATTAACACTATCATGACTATAATTTCTACAATGCTTCCTTGTCAAACTATGTCAAATCAAAGCTAGAGTGTATGCTCAAGAATTGAAAAATTATGCTTACTTTAGGAGTAGTGAATTCATATTCCATGAGTGTATGTAAGGACCTAATATAATATGAACTTGGTTAAAAGCAATTTAAATATTATAAATCTTAACATTGATCTACTATGAATAGCTATACACTTTTTGATGGGTTATCTATGTTTTGTTGATCATTGTCTTGATATTCATAATAGATAATACTAATGTTTAATTAAATATGAGTTGCTTATGTGTTATATATTTTACTAAATATTATATGCCTGCACTAATAAATTTAATCGAAAAAAACCATACTACTATAAATATATAGTTTCTCTTTACACCAAACATAGTCATGGACTTGGTGTCTAGTGGAATATGACTTGAGGCACCTTGACAGGGCCATAACTTTTTCTCTGAGTGTCCATTTTACCCCGTTATATTTTCAGAACGTGCTGAATTGCATGGAGAACCTAAGGAAAGTGGCCCATATGTTTTCATGCATGAAAATACCTCTAGGAGGCCCAAAATTAGATTTTAATGTAATTTTCATCTTTCAAAAGTAAAAAGTTATCATAACTATTAGTGTAGAACTAGAGTGGGGTTGCTAGATTGGAGCAGTAGGTTTTATTGAATAACAGGTGCATGATTCCATTTTGGATGCCATCCGAGTTTTTTTTTAGGGCTGCTAAAAATAGCAATTGAGTTGCTAAAAATATAAAATTACTAAAAATAGTAAGGATGTAGCATAGGCTAGGGTTTTTATTTTTGGGAGTATAAGAAGTGGGAGACTCTATTGTAAGGAGGATGATAATTTATTAATTAAAGGAAGCATTTGTAGGTTTCTTTTATTGGTGTATTTTGTATGATGTCTTATCTTGCATTAGAACCTTGGAATCCATTGATAGTCTCCTGTAGTGAATTTCCATCATGACTACACTACTATTTTATCTTACAATGAATGCTTTGTAGGTGTTTGATAAATTTGTAAAATACCTTATCAATAAATAGTGAAATATATTATTCTATTAAGTGGAGTGTATATAATTGAGTCCTATTGTTGATCTTGTCATTATATACCAAAACTAGAAAATTACCTTAGTTATATTGTAAATATTTATATGATATCTTTGGGATAAACTAAATTATGATTTTACTAGGAGGCTATTTGAGTGCTTGTAAAATTATTTCTTGGTCCTATCATGTATGCACATCATCATCAGATCAAGGAATGAGTTAGAATGAATATATATAGCTCAAAATTTGTCATGATAAAATCATAGATTTGCTTAAATGAATACTATGTGATGGCCATTGTGAAGGTAAATTGTTAACTCATAGACATGTTCTAATAATTACTATTTAATGGATGTATGCTTATAAAAATTTAAATTTAGATATTGTTTCTATATTTATGATTTTATGCCTTTGTTGCATTTACAATGAAGTATAATGTAATCCCTAATGTAGTGTTTCTAAGTAGCATTGATAAAACATAAACCATTCCAAATTTCCTTGAATGGAACATTCTATTGTTTCCATTATGAATGGAAGAATCGTATGAGATATTGTGGATATATCTCATACAATATTGCCTATGATAAATAATTTTATTTCTTGAATGAGAAATGGAAATATCTTACAATTAGTATGTTTTAACTAAATTATAAACTCAAGTATACTTAATTCAAAAATTGGAAATTATCTTTCTCAATATTCCTGCATGTTTCTAAGCAACATTGATAAAACATAAACCATTCTACAGTGCCTTGAATGGAACATTCTATTATTGACTTCATGGATGGAAGGATAGTATAAGATATTATGGAGCTATATCATACAACATTGCTCACAATAAATTTTTTTCTTGCTTTAATGAGAAGTAAAAATATATTATAATTTAGTATGCTTTAACTAAAGTCTAAACTTGAGTATACTTAGTTCAAGAATTGGAAATTATATTTCTCAAGTGATTGAAATTTGTCCATGCTTTCTTTATAGTTTCTCCACCTTAAGATGTTAGTGAGGGAAGAGTATTAGGGTTATATAAATCACCACATTTAAACAAGTGTAATTATTCATATTGATCTTAAGGAGAATCATGACAACTAAGGATAACTTGGAGCATAAATTAAACATCTACTATCTTGTCAAATACAAGATGAAGTAAAACTATAATCACATGCACAAATCAATTTTTTAAAGGTTACTTCATAGGAAATAATAGGAGAGGGTTAGAGTTAATACAATAAAGAACACACAATTATTCACTTGGTTTGAGTACTTGATAGGTACGAGTAAGGTACTCTCTTAGCTCTAATCAACTTTGAGTTAAGAGGATAAAATTTGCTTTTTTTAGAAGCATAATCACTAGTACTAGAGGAATATAAAATGATTGGACTTTGGTTAGACATGGATTGATATTTAGAGTTTGATGTAAGGATATCATGAGAAAATACTTTACAATCTTGGTAGATTATGTGTAGGTTTTGAAGGTAGTGATTGATTGACTACGATATAGTGTTTAATACTATAAATATGTGTGATTAATTCATTGTAGAAACACTTATATTACGAAATGACAAGACTCAACTAGGTGGTAAGTCATTAATGATAATGCCATGGCATGAAATTATATCTCTTTATAAAAATATTTTCTTTTTTCCCAACCTATAGGAAGTGTTTGTGACATATAATCATGGAGATATGCACTCTCTAAATGGATCTAATTTATTCTTTATCATGTTAAAATTACATTATTGTAATAATATTGGATGCATACATCATTAAAATACTAGAATTGCTAAGCAAATCATAGTAGTTGTTGAATTTTATGCTAAGGAATTTTCTAATGAAGAAAGGACTCTACTATATGGTATGACTAAAAAGAAAATAAAAAAATCCTTAGAAACTTTATAAAGATCTAATATTGTAAATTATACACAAATTTCAAGTAAATAAGTACATACATTGTTGCTTTTTCACTTATATCACTTCTTTACATCATCCTAGTTATATATATTTTAAAGTTGATCACCACCTTAGGTCTACACCTTATATTCTATTACTTTACCCTAGTTACAATGATATTCAACATGTCAATGTCTACATTAGTATTTTTTATGAGTTTAATTAGTTAATTACAAGAGATAAGATCAATTTAAATGGGTTATGCTAAGACATAAATTTACCCCATCACTTTTCCTTTTTAGTATATATTTTATCTATCTATCTATCTATCTATCTATCTAAGATGTAGGTCAAATATAAACGATAAGTACCACATGAAATTTTTTGTAAGATTCTCTATTTTTAAAAGTGATTATATGGGTTTGAAATGGATCCCATACATACTACATCATCACCACATAATGGTAATATGACAAGTTGACTATTATGCATATATCACTTGGCAAGATTTGAACCTAGACCTCCTCCCTTAAAGTTGAGGAATATAAACAATTTATTTAATGAAATTTGATTTGTAAGGTTCCATATTATTAACATAATAAGTATTTATTTTGATTACATTACATTTAAATACTATTTTCTCAACATTCACTAACATGGGTAAGGGTAAAAGTGTTGATATTATGTAAATGTAGGTGATGATATATCACATTCATAGGATACTTATAACATAGGATTTATGAGTTCAACCACTTTATTAGTAGTTTATTTTCTTAGTATACATGAAGTTCTAGAGGATTCAAGTGGCCACTTATGGTATGTACCATATTTTATTCCTAAAATTTAAGGTTTTCAAGGATGGTTGGATAAAATTTACTTAAAATAAATCATTACGACCTAGAGATATTTTTTCAATTTGTTATATGGGATTGAAATGGTCCCACTTTTATTTTTATTAGGTGGTAGAAGGGGTTTTTAAAGGTTCCTCAAACCTTTACAAAGGGGTTTTGGAAGGGATTCACTTTTATTATGTATTATTCACAATTATTATGATATTTGATCAAAAATTTATATTCATAATATTAAACAATCCATATTATCATAGGGTTCTATATAGTCAATTGTCCATCACAATGCAAGTATTTAAACTTAGGTCATGTACATAGGATTGCATATTATTAATTATTTTTATGTGTAAATCAAGTTGAGCCTAGTGAATTAAAGAAATGCATTACCTATACAGATTGCTCTTTTATGGAGAAGGAGATCAATTTATCTTAGATAGTGAATACACAAGTTAAACTTAATAACTTATTATTATCTAAACTTTATCTCTAACTTAAAAATTTGAACTATAATATTATTCACCATTCTATTATTATTACATGTGTTAAAATTCATTTAATAGGATTAGTATGTGTGCATAATGTTTTTGAAAAAATATACCCAAGAAAAATACAACAATGATAGTTGTCAAAAAATATTTCCAAGATTGATTGAGTTATTCTTGAATAGACATCACTTCACATACTTATGTATGTGCACTATGGCTATCCTACCATTTATTAATATTTAGTTCCTATTAAAACTTTAATAGTAAAAATAATGTATATTCTAAATACAAGAAATATTATACATTAGACAATAGTATTTCCTAAATATTTATCCTTTGAGCATATTTATAAAATATATGTATATTTTTATGGTTATATAGGGAAGTTGGGTACAACCACTATTTTTAGTGACTAGCAAGCGTAGGGTTCAAACCATAGGGATTTTTCCCCAAAATCTATTCGTATCATTGTTGTTGACCCAACGTGAGATGGAGACCACCAATTGCTCGAGGTTTGTACTGTCATTGCCGGTTTGATGTGCACTCAGAGGATTTAGCATGAACTACTATCTTTTATAAAGCTGGAAGCATGCCCTCGAGGTTTGAACCTAGGTCTCTTCTTGGAAAGTACTTGGCCAGTAAAGACTTTACCAATCCACCTAGCCCTTGGAGGCACTATTTATAAAATATTTAATCGCATAAATTTAGAAAATTTGCAAATATGTTATTAAAATCTTTCATTATTTCCAAATCATGCATACAATTTTTAATTGGTTATATGGTATTGAAATGGGACCCAACTATATTATAATTTGACCACATAGTGGTATTAAAATAACTTGGAAATTATACATGTATTGCTTGGGAAGATTGTTCTCATCCTTCAAAGTTGAGATATCAACATTTGAAAAAATCATGCATACATATACAATTTAACACAATGAATTTTAGGAATTGTTACAGGTATAATAAATTTTAATTAAAATTGTTGTATCTTTTCCAAATTGTATACATATTTTGTTGTTATATTTTCCATGCTAAATGACTATATTAAAGAGTTGCATGACCAATAATATAATACACACACAATAAAAAAATATAAATAGAAAATAATAGAGAAAATAAAGTAGCATAATGAAATTTATGGTAAGCCCATGAATACACTTATGCAATAGTATATTTGTATCATGAAAATGAGATAGGTAACATTTATCCTAATAGGACACTATTTACCCTATAATATTGAAGAGATGGGTTAAAAGACATAACCTATAAAAGTTAAATGGGGTCCAATGAGCAATGCATATTTTCCATCACTTTGTTAATTTTAGTTTCTTCCATTTGATCTTAAAAGTCTCCCAAATTTATGAGCATATGCTTGATGCAATATAACATAAAATTAAAACATCCTATCAAACTACCATGAGAAGGTAGGAATAAGGCCTATGGTGTGACCATATAAACAAATAGGATATATTAGGCTATGAAAATTGTTATACTTGAATTATGATACTATAGGAAAATACCACCAATATTAGAAGGTACTAGATAAACAATATAGAAACATTTAACTAATAATACATCAATTATTACATGTGATGAAGTTCTATAACCATATCTAGGATTGAGATTAAATTTTTAAGAAAAATCTCAAAAGAAAAGCAAATTTGTTACTAATAGATAATTTCTTATAAAAGCATGCTAAGAAATAACAATATTACATTTTTAAAGTGGGGTCAATATACTATTTTTGTTATAGTTATATGGGAAAATAGACTAATTTTTAAAATAAATTTATGATCATTCACATGGAAAATATGCTACCATGTGAAAGGTTTAGGACAAAAAAATCTTTAAGAAATAAATAAATCATATACATACTTATCTAGTGTTCAATAATTATCAAGAAAACATACTAAAGATTTTAGGTCTTATGAAAAAGAGTTAGGTCTCTTGTTGAATAAATTGCTTAAGACATTTACACAAGGCTAAAGCAAATCCCTAATACAAAAAATGTTCAGGATTGAAGTCAATGTATATAAACATAGAATTACAAAAATTATATATTTTTTAGAAAAAGACACACTTATGTGGTTACTGATTCAAATCTGACTATCTAAACAAAATGAAACTTGACTTGTTCACAACTAAGATTTGAAAAATATATAAAAGTGTGAGAATGACAAATTTATTCCAATATGAGCTAGTGTTTTCCAAGAAAATGAGATGACTTACAATATGGAATAGAGATATAAATGTGACTTATTATAAGAGGAAAATAGATTAAATCTACGAGAAAAATATCTAACTACATTGGTCATCAAGAACAATTAATAATAAGAATGTTTATTATAATTATCATGGCAATAAAAAGGAAGTAAAAAAACTTATAATAAATTATATAAGTTTGAACCTATGTGATATCTAAGATAAAATATTTGAAAGTAGATAAATATTGAAAAACAATTGAAATGGATTCCCTCGATAAAAAATTTCTTGCAGAAATAATTTTTTGTAAATTTATCTATAAAGAACATTCTTAAATATAATATTTAAGATGCATAAAGTAGAAAAAAATATAATTGATAAACTAAGTGAAAATTTTGTCATTTTCATAAGATCTTAGTTTTCTCGCGAGAAATTTTGTGAGAAGTTTCTTGATGACTTTATTGCCAAGAACTTACAAAAATTCACATATATAGAGCAAAATGCAAATTTTTTAGTGAATATTTTTTATTTTGTTTTGTTTGTTTTTAATTTGTAACATTAATCTATTTCTTACAAGAAAGATAAAAGTATAAAACAATGGATTGAGTTTTAAGTAAATGAAAACACTACTATTCTTAGTTTCAAAGTATTCTATGGTTTTTGTTGAGCATGGTGATTAAGGTAGTACTTAGCAATGAGTAGTATAATCCATGAGAATTTCACTTAAAAAATGGAAAATGATATTCATTTTAAAATAATTTAAATTAATGAAACTAAAAAAATAACCATATATAAAATACACTTAATTAATGAAATATCTTTGGAATAATTCAAGACATAAATGATAAAATTTATTAAATTATTTGAACTTAAGGAAAGAAGACATGCTGTATATAGTCAAATATGTGTTACTATGGAATAAGAAAAAATGAAGACTCAACGTGATTATAAGAAATATTGAAAAAATATGTAGAGCGGTAAGTTTGCAGAGAGTAGTAAGTTCGTAGGGAGTAGAGAGTTTGAATCTCCGAGAAGTGAGAATGGGAATGGAAATCCAAAAAATGGGTTCTTTGGTCATGGATCGGGCCCAAATGTTGGCCTCAGTACAATGTCTGAACAATAAGAAGACCCAGATGGCATTTTGGAAACGACAAGTGTGGGGGTCATTCCCAACCCCAATGGAAGTGATCCAAGTCAGGATATGGGAAAATTGTTAAATATTGCAATACCTGTAACCCAGATCCATGGTGGAAATGGTGGGGTTGCACCCGCTAGGGGATTCCATTTACCCAATCATTCGTAATATTCCTTTCAAAAAATCCTTAAGAATGGCTCTAGGTTTTCTTCGAATCTCCTGGCTCCCAAAATAGAAACCCTTTACCCAAATTGGTGAGATCTGGTCATTCCTCCTAAGGATGAGGTGTCAATAATAAATTCCCTCCTTGGTAGAGAAATTTTTGGATTCAAGGTTAGATATGGAATCCATATGCAAATGGGACTTTGTGAAATGGTGACCCAACAAACACATGGACCTCGTTGCACTCATTAGAGGTTTATTTCTGATTAGGTTGAATAACCATGGTGACACAAACCATATCCTCACTGGAGGAACCTGGTTCTTTAGATAATGAAGTCTCTTTCTCAGGAGATAGGACCATGAGTTCAACCTTGAAATCCAGAGCATCAACCTTACGACCATTTGGGTTAGACTATCGGGCCTTCCTATTCAGTTTTGGGAGGTGCTAACTCAAATATTTTTAATATATTAACTAAAGAATTTGAGAATGAGTTGTTGGGGACCTCTCCCACTATTTTTCCCCTCATCCAATCCTCTAAGTTCCCTATTGTACAACACATTGTAGCTCCAAACCCCCTCCCATCCCATTTTGGGAATGAGGTTTTGTGCCCACACCATCAGTATAGTCTTATGACTGCTCCCCATTCTCCTTCTAGATCAAGACCATCCAGTCCTCCTTTGAGTTCATTTATCTCCCCTTCCAAGACCCTTCATTCCCCTATCCAAGGTCATATTTCCCGCTCATCATGTGTAAGGAAGGTTGATTTTGGTTCTGACAAGAAGAAAGGGCATCCCTCTGCTTAGGATAAAAGGAGAAAAAAATTGAAGATGACATTGCTAGTGGTATCCAAACCATGTTGGTGTCTTCCATCCCAGACATGGCTAAAGCTCCATTATCCAAAGAAGGAAAATGATCCAAACCCTAGCCTCTTGGGAGAAGGGGGTGCAAAATAGCTTCCAAATATCTCAAATGAAGGTCCTATCATGGAATATAAAGGTCTCAATGGGCCCACCAAGCAATGGGTAATTTATTCTATGAGATGTGATTACAGGCCCAATATCATCCTTTTACAAGAGATGAAGATTGACTCAAATAATAACAAAAAAATAGCTAGTTTCCTTTGGAAAGGCTCCAAATTCATTTCTAGTCCTACTCGTGGTTCTTCTGGAGGACTCCTTTATCTATGGAACCCCACCTAGTTTGAAGGAAGACTTATTTCTTCTTCTGATCATGTTACCAACATTCTCTTTCATTGCAAGGACTCGGGATTTAGATGGGTGTTATCTAATGTCTATGTGCCCAACAATCCTTCAGATCTATTAGTGTTTTGGATTTCTCTGATGTAGATGAGGTTGACATTTCCAAATGAATCCTGGATGCTTGCAGGGGACTTCAATAATCCTCTCTATCCCATAGATAAGATTGGAGGGAATCCCATTACACCCAAGTGTTATGAGAAGTTTGCTGACTTCATTAATAACAATGAGCTTATGGATGTCACTTGGATCATTAGAAGAGCTGGTGAAAGTCTCATTCAAATCCATATTGATAGAGTTCTCATTTTCTAAGATCGCTTCTGATCACAACCCACTCATATTTAAGGGTTTACATTCAACTTCATATTTCAAATATCCCTTTCGATTCAAATCCATGTGGCTCCAACATCCTAACATTAGGAACCAAATCATTGAATGGTGGCCTCAAGACTTTGCTGGTTCTCGCATAGCTCAAGTGGCTAAGAAACTCTATTGCATAAAGGAGAAGCTTAAACTTTGGAACAAAGAAGTCTTTGGAAATATTTTTGAAACCAAGCAAGTTATTATCAATAAACTCAATGAAGTTGAAATGCAGCTTTAGGTGGGTTCTCCTTCTTAGGAATTGTAACTTTCGATGGGTGCTCCTTCTCAGGACTTGAGGGCCATAAAAAAATATCTTCTTTTTGAATTCCACAATATCCTAGCCAAATAAAAGATATTCTAGAGGTAGAAGTCTAGGGATTTATGGCTAAAATATGGAGAGTCCAATACCAAGTTATTCCATGCATCCACCCTCAAACATCGGAGCTTCAAAAAAATTAGAGAACTTTGCAAAAGAAATGGAGCTATAACCACTAACATTCTAGAGATTAGGACTGAAGCTGTGGAGCACTTCCATGATCACATCGGGTCTTCCCACTAATACCCTCCCTTTGTTTCTGAATTCCTTCTTCATAATATCCCAAACCTTGTCCCCTTTGATTTCAATGCCAAACTTATCAAGCCTTTTTCCCAGGATGAAATTAGAGACGCTATGTTATCTATGTCCCTCGATAAACCCCCTAACTCGGATGGATTTCCCCCAAGGTTTTTTAGACCTTTTTAGATATTGTTGGCCCTAACATCACTACTACTATTTAGGAAATCCAGAGCACCAGATCTTTACCTAATGATGTCAATTCTACTTTCTTGGCCCTTGTTAGAAAATCCTAGGAATGTCATTCCCTCTCAGACTACTGAACCATCAGTCTATGCAATTTCCTATACAAAATTCTCACCAAAAAGATGGTCAATCACCTAAAGGAAATTCTTCCCCAAATCATAGACCCATGCCAAGGGAGATCTGTTCAAGGGTGACTGATCACTAATGGTATTATCACCATTCATGAGCTAATCCACTCCGTCTCTAAAAGAAAAAAGTTGAGTTTTTTTCTCAAATTGGACATGAATAAAGCCTTTGACCAAGTTTCCTAGGATTTTCTCTTGGATTTCCTCTCAATTTTTGGGTTCCATGAGTGTTGGATTAGACTCACGAAGGAATACCTCAACATGGTCTAGTTTTATATCCTTGTCAATGGCTCTTCGATCGGATATTTCAAAAGCCATAGGGGATTGAGGTAAGGTGATCCCATGTCACCATTCATTTTTATCATCCTTTTTGAATCCTTAGGGTGAGCTCTCAAGGCGACGTGTGCTAATGGGTCAATTTCTAGGATCAAAGCCTCTTTTGGTCTCGCTCTACTTTCTCATCAGTAATTCATGGATGACACTATCTTGGCCACCCAATCCTCTGTCCCTAAATCTCACGCCATCAAACACATCCTAAATGATTATGAAGAGGCTGCAGGTCAGAGAATCAACTTCACAAAGAGCAACTTGTATTTCATCAATACTCCTGAAGAAAGGTAGCTCAAAATAGCTCAGATTCTAGGATGCAACATTGCAAATCTACCAGCCACCTACCTCGACCTTCCTCTCTTTCAGGGTAAACCAATGAAGGCAATGTGGAATGGAGTCATTCAACGCATCATTGTTAGAAATGTTGAGTTTTCATTGATGTTAAAGGTGCATGGTATTCAAGGTAGAAATATTATTCAAGGATGATAAGTTTATAAGGTTGGATAATATATCAATAATGTCAGATATGGACTTGATAAATAGAAAACAACGAAAAATCATCCAAGACAAAGATATATTGCATGAGAAGCAAGGAAAATATATTTCAAAGTAATTCAAATATATTATAATATTTAAATATCAAATTTAAATATTATAAAGAGAAGGACAAAGGTTTGGACAAAGGATTGAAATATTATAAGGAAAATGACAAAGGTTGGGACAAAGGTTTGACATATTTAAATCAAAGGATTTAAATATATAAGAGTTTAAAATTAAATATTATAATATTTAAATCATAGATTTAAATATTATAACCTAAAGTGTTTGAAAAATTAAATGGGCCGACCATGCAAAAGGTTGAAAAATCAAATATTCAAAATTTTGGGCCGACTTCGTTGGGCACATGAAAAAAACATATAAATGGAAGACCCTAAGTTCACTATGGATCAAGCTATGGAAATCAAATAATATCAATTAAGCTGCAAGCAATAGCGAGAAAGAGGAAGGAGGAGAATAGCATAGGTTTTGGAGATGTCATAGGAAAAATAAAACATTAAATATCGGTTCGTACCACATCTATCTCAACCGACTGGTTAGACCATTCAGTAGCCTAGATCACGATAGGGCGTTGTGGTGTGAGAGGTTAAAGGGTCGAATTTGGTCAATACCATTTTGATGAAAAGTTAAAATCTGAGTTACCAAAGATTTAAATAATATTTTTTGTGCCTTTGATTCCATATGTTGGGGTAGCCCAGATGGTTATCTAGCTTGTGTGGAAGTGTTGCTTTACAGGAGGTTAAGGGATCGAATCCTTTTACTTCATTTTTATAAAGGATAGAAAACATAGCACCGAAGGAAATAAATATTATTTTGCGCTAGTTGATATTATGTTCTACGTTAGCACAGTTGGCCGCAAGTCCAAGTTGTGGTGTTGCACTTCTAGAGATTAAGGGATAAAATTCCATCCATGGTTGTGCAAGGTATTTATATTTTATTTTATAAAATTTGATAAAAAGGGAGTTATAAGATATAGTATGGCGATTTAATTTTTGTAAATAATATAAGGAGAGTTATAAGGTATAGTATTGTGATTTAATTTTTGCAAATGACATAAGAGGAGATATAAGGTATATTTTTGATTTAATTTTTTCAAATGATAAAGAGGAAATGTTGTGATTTGATTTTTGCAAATTATAAAGAGGAAATGTTGTGATTTGATTTTTGCAAATTATAAAAGGGAAATGTTGTAATATGATTTTTGGGAGATATAAAGGGAGATGTTGTTAGAATAAAGCTTTATATTGTAAATTTTAAAAGGGAGATATAAGAGGTTATTTTTAAGATAAATTGTGTATGTATTTGAAAGAAGTGATAAAGGTTAAAGTGGTTGGTTTGATATTCAAAGAAAGAGAATTATTGTCCAAATTTGAAAAGCACATGCAAGAGAAATATCATCATCACTAAGGTTAATTTGGAGGGCACATATTTGGAATAAGTCAAGGTGTCAAAGAATATTAAGTGCACATATTCACCCAAGCATTCAATTGCCAAGGAAGGACAATTCATCAAATTAAAAGAATAAGGAAAGGTGCACATGATAGAGGAAGAAGAGCAAGGTATGAGCATCTCCAAGTCAATGCACAAGTAAGTTATCCAATGTTAGACTTGAGCTACCTTCAAAATGTAATAAATGTGAGATATGTGGAAGTGACATAATTAATGAATGTGAAGAACATATTGACCATTTGAAGCTTACTACATTAGTGCATATCATTATCTATATGTTCATGAAGATAAGAGAATTATGGGTAGAATGTGTCTGAATTGCTTTTAGTTGAGAAAAGTAAAGGTGAAGAACTTGATGCTATTATTGATCAAGTTTGGTAAGCAGATTTATGCATTGTTTATGATTGAATTTGGGAGTAAATATGCAAGGGTTATAGATCATATTTGAGTAGGTTTTGTAAGAACGTTTTGGAGAATATTTGAGTAGGTTTTGTGAGAGGATTTTGGAGTAGATTTAAGTAGTTTTTGTACGAAGATTTGAACAAATTTTGGAACAGATTTGAGTAGGTTTTATGAGCAAAATTTGGAGTAGATTTGAGCAGGTTTTGTGAGCATACTTTGGAGTAGATATGAGTAGGTTTTGTGAGTAATTTTTAAAGCATATTTGAGTAGGTTTTTATGAGCAAATTATGGATCAAATTTGAGCAAGTTTTGGAGTAGACTTGAGCAAGGAGATTGGTGTCTCTTGTGGATTGGTGTCCATAAACTAGAGTAAGGGGATTGGTGTCTCTTGTGGATTGGTGTCCATGAAATTGGGAGGGGATTGGTGTATCTTATGGATTGGTGTCTACGAAACAGAGCAGAGGGGATTGTTTTCTCCCGTGGATTGGTGTCCACAACCTTGAGAGGGGATTGGTATCCCTTGTGGATTTGTATCCATAAAATTGAGAGGGTATTGGTGTCTCCTATGGTTTAATTTCCAAAAAATAGAAAGGGGATTAGTGTCCATGAACTTAATATGGGATTGGTGTATCCTATAGATTGGTGTCCACAAACTTGAGAGGGGATTGGAGTCTCCTATGGATTGGTATCCATGAACATTGTAATAGGATATTGGTATCTCCTGTGGGTTTGTACCCATGAATTTTGTTGAGAAATTTATAAGCAATATTTCTTCATGGATGTAGCCCATATTGGGTGAACCACATTAAATCTATGTCTCTTATGTGTATGGTTATGTGTACATTGTTTAATTATTACTATTGATAATATTTGAAGTTATTTCTTTAGAAATAAAAGTAAAAGTATAATCTTATACTGTTCACCCCCCCTCTTAGTATAAGCTTGTGTTATTAAATTGGTATCAGAGTGGGCTCCTTCGTGAAAGCCTAATAGCTTGAAGAAATATCTTACAAGAATACACATGGCATCTCAGGAAGAGTTTGCATCAAATAGGGCACCACTGTTTGATGGAACTAACTATGTTTTCTAAAGTGTGAGGATGAGGACTTATTTGATGACACATGGATATGATACATGGAAATCCATTGAGAATGGGTTCACACCATCTACTACTCCTCCCATGAATGCAAATGGTAAGAAACCATATGAAAATAATTCTAGGGTAATGAATGTAATCTTAAGTGGGTTGTGTGAATCATATTTGTGAAAGTCATGCAATACACTTCAGTAAAAGAAATATGGAATAAGTTACGGAGAACTTACGAAGGAGATGATAAGGCTAAAATGGCAAAAATTCAAACCCATAGGAGGAAAATTTAAGACTTGAAGATGAAAGATGAGGAAGATATTTTTAGGTATCTACTTCATGTTGATAAGGTGGTCAACATCATTCCTAGACTTGGAGAAAGTATTGAAGACTCTAATATTATTTAAAAATATTGAGGTCACTTCCCATGATGTTTGATGCAAAGTTTTTAGAAATTGAATAAATGAAGAATCTCAAACATTTGATTATGTATGAGCTATATGGGATTCTCATAGTGATGCACCTTGCTGGAGCCATAACTTGTGAACCGTACGCCCATTTGCCTTGAAATTTAATAGGTGGTTTCACGTGTGTGTTCTACATCAGGCTCATCTTTGATGCACCCAAACCTCCAAAAATCATGTTTTCGAGACCTAAATCCGACATCTAGTGTCCCAAAATTAGCTTTTAGAATAGGTTCCCGGGTTTTTGGGTTTTTTTGCATGTTAGAGTTTTATTATATTTTTTTATACATTAATTTGAGACATAATATTTTAAATTAAGGTTCATTATTGTAAGAGGGATGTGTGCACCGAATTTGGGCGCAATCCGACTCATTTCTATTTTTAGCAATTTTTAGAAGAAAGATCTATTTTTAGCAATTTTTAGAAGTTTTTAGAAAAAATACATTTTTAGGGTTTCTTTGGTTTTTGATTGCTATATGATGGATTGTAATATTTTGGAGAAGGGGTGTGAATTTAGGAATGAGAAGAATATTGATTTGCAGGTTTCTTCCATTATATTGCATTTTTGTTATGTGATTGGAGTCCATTTTGTTGGTCTCTTGTAGCTGAGTTTACACCACATAGCCTATGATATGAGAAAAAAAAATATTAAACATCCAAATGAGAAGCAAAATTCAAAGAATAATAAATAACCAGAATACAAATTAGCTTCAAATAATACAAAAAATAAAGAACCAGAATCAAGTGAAGAATCAAGTAGTGGAGAAGAAGCTAATTTTGCAAGAAGGAATAAGAAGGGTCCAAGAAAACATAAAGGTATGTATTCTGTAAAATATTTTAATTGTGGTAACCTTGGTAACTATGCATCTAATTTTCCACAGGCAAGAAGTAATAATAGTGAAAAAGAAAAGGAATATGAGAAAAAAAAGAAAGAAAATTGTATCATGAAAAGAAAAATAGGAACGGTCAAGGAAAGCATGAGAAGAAGATATTTCAAAGACATAAGAAGAGTTTTTATGTTGAAGAAGTAAGCAATGATTCCAGTGGTAATGATGAAAGCCTCTCAAACAGTGAAAAAGAAGAAATTATATTTTTAGCCATAGAAGAGAAAGAATATGCTCATGTTGCTGAAAACCAAGAAGAAGAGAAAGATTTAGAAAATGAAGAGTAAGCCATAGTTGACATAGAAGAGGAACTTATTATTGCTCTTAAAGAGTTGAAGAGGGTGAGCAATAAGAAATTAATATTGAAGGCTCAAGTACAAGAGGATGAGACAACAAAGGCAAAGATTCTACAAGATTTCACCAACTTAAAAGTTAAGGTTGAAGAGGCAAAGAGAATTGAAGAAGGTATGACTGAGTAGTTTAAGGCAAAAGAGCTAGACTGTGAAAGACTAGAACATGAAGTTGTCATTCTAAGGAAGGGACTTGAAAAATTTAATTATAAGATATATTAGTTTAGGAAAATCTCAAAAAACTTGGATGATATTATCAAAGCACAAAGATATCCATTTATGAAGACTAGAATTGGTTTTGAAGAAGGTTAAGAGAAATAAAAGGGGGAGTCAATCTCAAAATAAATAGTTGCATCAAAGACAGTAACTGAAGAAGATCCCAAGACCTATGTTGATATGTTGAAAAGTGGAAGCATCAATGAGAAAGAAAACAATGCACCATAAAGGAATAGGGACCATCACAGAAAAGCAAATAAAGAAGCATGCGACCAAATCCTCCAAGGCAAGATGAATATTTTTTTAAGATTATTGTTTTTCATGTCACAAATCTGGTCATAAATATGTAAATTGCAAAATAAATTTCAATATATTTACACCTTTCATGGACTACAACATCATTTGTTACAATTGTAACAATTTTGGGCATAGAGCTAAATGGTGTAGAACAATGTTCCTTGAATTTCTGAAGTCAAGCAAAAAGGAGAATGATCAATATGTTCAAAAGGGTCTGGCCACCAAATTTTGGAGAAAGAAAATAAAACAAGAAGAATAACATAGTAAATTGAGAGTTTCACTCCCATATCATAATTGAAGTCTCAAGTAAGAGTAGGGATGAAGGAGGCATTTTTAAGTGTCTTATTTCTAGCCCCAAGGAGCCCTTTACCATTGATGTCAAAAGGGGAGATTTTTTAGTAAGGGGGAGCAGATTGTGAATCTAGCTGTAGTAAAAGAATTTTTTTTGTAGGGTTGCCATCAATGACAAAGGGGAATATTATTTGAAATATTGAGTTGTCATTGATGTCAAAGGTGCATGGTATTCAAGGCAGAAATATTTTCCAAGGATGATAAGTTTATAAGGTTGGACAATATATAATTAATGTTAGAGCTGGACTTGATAAATAGCAAACAACAAAAAATCATCCAAGGCAAAGATATATTTCAAGAGAAGCAAGGAAAGTATATTTCAAAGTAAGGCAAATATATTATAATATTTAAATATCAAATTTAAATATTATAAAGAGAAGGACAAAGGTTTGGACAAAGGCTTGAAATATTATAAAAGAGAAGGACAAAGGTTGGGACAACAGGTTTGACCTATTTAAATCAAAGGATTTAAATATATAATAGTTTTAAAATTGAATATTATAATATTTAAATCATAGATTTAAATATTATAACCTAAAGTGTTTGAAAAATTAAATGGTCCAGCCTTTCAAAGGTTGAAAAATCAAATATTCAAAAGTTTGGGCCAACTTCGTTGGGTGCATGAAAAAACATATAAATGGAATACCGTAAGTTCACTTTGGAGCAAGCTATGGCAATTAAATAATATCAATTAATCCATGAGTGGTAGCTAGGAGGAGGAAGGAGGAGAAGAGTGAAGGTTTTTGAGACATCACAGTAGAAAGAAAACATTAAATATTGGTTCATGCCACATCTATCTCAACCGATTGGATAGACCAATTAGTAGCCTAGCTCATGATAGGGCACTATGTTGTGAGAGGTTAAGGGGTTGAATTTGGTCGATGCCATTTTTTTGAAGAGTTAAAAGTTGAGTTATGAAGGATTTAAATAGTATTTTTTGCGTCTTTGATTCCATCTGTTGGGGTAGTCTAAACGGTTATCTAGCTTGTGTGGAAGAATTTCTTTACAGGAGGTTAAGGGATTGAATCCTTTCGATGTCATTTTGTTGAAGGATAGAAAATAGAGCACTGAAGGAAATAAATATTATTTTATGTCGATTGATTTCATGTGCTGTGTTAGCGCATCTAGTCGCTAGCCCAATTTGGGACACTGCACTTCTAGAGGTCAAGGGATCAAATTCCATCTGTGGTTGTGCAAGGTATTTATATTTTATTTTATAAAATTTGATAAAAGGGGAGTTATAAGGTATAGTATTGTGATTTAATTTTTGCAAATAATATAAGGGGAGTTATAAGGTATAGTATTGTGATTTAATTTTTGCAAATGATATAAGAGGAGATATAAGGTATAATTGTGATTTAATTTTTGCAAATGATAAAGAGGAAATGTTGTGATTTGATTTTTGCAAATGATAAAGAGGAAATGTTGTGATTTGATTTTTGCAAATTATAAAAGGAAAATGTTGTAATTTGATTTTTGGGATATATAAAGGGAGATGTTGTTAGAATAAAGCTTTATATTGTAAATTTTAAAAGGGAGATATAAGGAGTTATTTTTAAGCTTTATTGTGTATGTGTTTGAAAGAAGTGATAAAGGTTAAAGTGGTTGATTTGATATTCAAATAAAAAAGAGAAAAATAGAATTATTGTCCAGATTTAAAAAGTACATGCAAGAGAAAGATCATCATCACTAAGGCAGATTTGGAGGGCACATATTTGAAATAAGTTAAGGTGTTAAAGAATATTAAGTGCACATATTCACCCAAGCATTCAATTTCCAAGGAAGGACAATTCAGCAAATTCAAAGAAGAAGGAAAGGTACACATAATAGAGGAAGAATAACAAGGTATGAGCATCTCCAAGTCAATACACAAGTAAGTTATCCAATGCTAGACTTGATCTACCTTTAAAATGTAATAAATGTGAGTTATGTGGAAGTGACAAAATTAATGAATGTGAAGAACATATTGACCATTTGAAGCTTACTACATTAGTGCATAAAATTATCTATATGTTCATGAAGATAAAAGAATTATGGGTAGAATGTGTCTGAATTGCTTTTAGTTGAGAAAAGTAAAGGTGAAAAACTTGATGCCATTATTGATCAAGTTTTATAAGAAGATTTATGCATTGGTTATGATTGAATTTGGTAGTAAATGTGCAAGGGTTATAAATCAAATTTGAGCAAGTTTTGTAAGTAGATTTTATGAACAAATTTTGGAGCAGATTTGAGTAGGTTTTGTAAGCATATTTGAGCAAATTTTGGAATATATTTGAGTAGGTTTTGTGAGAATATTTTGGAGTATATTTGAGCAAGTTTTGTGAGCATATTTTGGAGCAGATTTGAGCAGGTTTAGTGAGCAATATTTGAAGCATATTTGAGTAGGTTTGAGTAGGTTTTTGTGAGCATATTATGGAGTAGATCTAAGTAATTTTTGGAGCAGACTTGAGCAAGGGGATTGGTGTCTCTTGTGGATTTATGTCCACAAAATAGAGCAAGGGGATTGGTGTCTCTTGTGGATTGGTATCCATAAAATTTAGAGGGGATTGGTGTATCCTATGGATTGGCATCCAAAAACTAGAGTAGAGGGGATTGGTGTCTCATATGGATTGGTGTCCACAAACTGAAGAGGGGATTTGTGTATCTTGTGGATTGGTATCCATGAACTTGAGAGGGGATTGGTGTCTCCTATGGATTGGTATCCATGAACTTGAGAGTGGATTGGTGTCTCTTGTAGATTGGTTTCCACAAAATTAAGAGGGGATTGGTGTCTCTTGTGGATTGGTGTCCATGAAATTGAGAGGGGATTGGTCTCTCCTATGGATTTATGTCCAAAAAATAAAGCAAAGGCATTGGCGTCTCTTGTGGATTGGTGTCAAAAAAATTGAGAGGGGATTGGTGTATCCTATGGATTAGTGTCTATAAACTAGAGTAGAGGGGATTGGTGTCTCCTATGGATTGGTGTCCACAAACTTGAGAGGGGATTGGTATCTCTTGTGGATTGATGTCCATAAAATAGAGCAAGGGGATTGGTGTATCTCGTGGATTGGTATCCACAAAATTGAGAGGGGATTGGTGTCCACAAACTAGAGTAGAGAGGATTGGTGTCCACGAACTTGAGATGGGATTACTGTCTCTTGTGAATTGGTATCCATGAACTTGAGAGGGGATTGGTGTCTCCTATGGATTGGTGTCCATGAAATTGAGAGCGGATTGGTGTCTCCTGTGGATTTGTTTCCACAAACTTAAGAGGGGATTGGTGTCTCTTATGGATTGGTGTGCATGAAATTAAGAGGGGATTGGTCTCTCTTGTGGATTTATGTACATGAAAATTGTAATAGAATATTGGTGTCTCCTGTGGGTTGGTGCCCCAAAAAATTGTTTAGAAATCTATAAGCAATATTTCTCCATGGATGTAGCCCATATTGGGTGAACCATGTTAAATTTGTGTCTCTTATGTGTGTGGTTATTTGAGAATTATTTCATTATTGCAATTGATAATATTTTAAGTTATTACTTTGGAAAGAAAAATAAAAGTTTTATCTTATATTATTCACCCCTCCTCTCAGTATAAGCTTGTGTTCTTCAATCATGAAAATATTTGCAGGATGGAAAGGTGCTTTCCTTAGTCAGGTAGCCAAAGCAAATTTAGTCAAAGCCTACCTCTAGAGAATTCTATTTTTCTTCATGTTTCAAAGATCTCAAATAAGTATGCCGATAATTTGAACAAATTCAGAAACAATTTCTCTGGTCAGGATCATAAAATAAAAATAGATTTCCTTTGGTAGTGTGGGACAAATTTTGTACAAGGAAGGCTCACGAGGGCTTGGGATTTAGGAAAGTATCCAAAATGAACATGGCTTTATTATGCAAATAGGGATGGTAAATATTGTCTGACTCTAAAACCTTGTGGATTGATATTATCAAAAGCAAATACCTCCACCACTATTATTTCTTTGCAAATTTTGTTTATCCTAATGTATTAGCATTTTAGAATGCCATATCCCATAACAGAAGCATCCTCACAAAATGAATCATATGGCAATTGGAGAATGACAAGCTAATTCAGTTTTGGGAAGACCAATGGATTTCAGATCATCCTCTCATCAATTCTTCTAAGATTTATCTCCTAAATCCTCTTCTTGATCAATATGTTGGGAAGTTTTTGTCCAAATTTATTTCCTATGATAGCAACTAGCATACTTCTTGGAAACCTATTCCTTCCTCTGATGATATCCTTGGTTATGTTGAAGCTGCCAAAGCCCTTTTAGACTTTCTCAGAACCTCTATTATCCTATATAACCCTCTCAAGATTCTATCTTGTGGGGAGCCACTAATCAAGGCCTTTTTAATATTAAATATACCTACTTTCTCCAAGAAGAACCTTTAAAAAATTGGTTCCCAATTGATCTCATTTGGCTTCACCACATCATTCCTAAAGTTACATTTTTTTTGGATTGTTATACAAAAAAAGTCTAAACCTTAGACAACCTATCTCACCGTGGGTTAATCCTTACCAACAAATGATATATGTGTCATTCTTATCAGGAATCGATCCCCCACATTTTCTTGGGTTGCATTTTCACCTCAACCATCCTATCCTCCCTCATATAAGATTTGAGTCTTTCCTGGGCTCCTCCTAATACCATGATGGATATTTGCACGTAGTGTCCCAATCCCTTCCACCACATCTGCATCTGATACCTATGGTATTTATATCTTCCTCATTTCTTATGGCAAGTGTGGCTCGAGAGGAACAATAGGACCTTCAATGAATCTTCTTGTAGCCTTGCCTCTATCATTTCCAAAATTCTCACCCTGGATTGGGATAGTGATAGCCTTGTTCCTTTCCCTTAAATTCAAGGTCTTGGTATTGAGATCCATCTAATTTATTCATTTAATCTCTTTATCGGGTCTTCCAAGCCTCAATTTCCCAAAGTTGATAGATTTTCAGTTTGCTAGACCTCACCTCCTATGGGTTGGTTTAAAATCAACTTTGATGGAACTGTTAAAGGCAACACTGGTAAAGCTAGTGTGAGAGGTCTCATTAAATATGACCAAGGTAAAATCCTTCTTGCCTTCGTCAAAGCAATTTGTGTAAAGTCCAACAACTTTTATAAAGCTCGAGCATTGTTTAAGGGTCATAACTTAGATACCAATAGATAGTTACACAATATTATCATCAAATGGGATTTATTGAATACCATCAACTTTGTCAAGGGTTCCTCTCCTCCTACATGGTATGTTACTATTGCTATTGATGAATAAAAAAGGATTCTCAAACTCTTTGATCAATCCTTAGTTTAGCACGTTTATGGAGAAGGCAATAGAGCCGCTCATATGATGGTAAACATAGGCTTGAACCAAATAGACCTTTGAGTTTGGAATAGTGATTTCCCTAGTGAAATCATTGAATTTTACCTCCATCATTATGTTTCTGATTAGTAATTGTATTCAACGAACTTTAGTCATGGTGAGGTGGCACCACAATGGCCTACACATTTCTAATCCTAGTTGGACGGGTTTTAGTTGTGGGTGCCCCTCCAACACTATCCTAGTTAGGCCCTCATTACCTTCTTCGCATTCCAACAAGGATAGCAATATGAACACCCATAATTGGGCAAATTAGTCTCCCACATGGGCACCCAACACAAAGTGTTTATGAAGATAAGAAGATAGATCCTGAGGTCTAGATGTTATCTTACTCTCTTCCCTAGATTGGTTCGATTTCCTAGTTTTTGTTGGGTTTTTATTTCCCTTCTATCTTTGATTTAGTTTAAGGATTGTTGTGCCAGTCCCATATCTCTTCTTGGTTTCCTTTTTTTTATCTCTCTATGGGATACCTTCCTGGGATTCCCCAGTTTGTCTTGATTTTGTAAAAGGTTCGGAGACCTTTCAAAACCCCTTTTTCATCAAAAAAAAAAAAGTTTTTTGAATTTAGTATGTAATTTTAGTGGGTCATATGTTTGGAGCATATCAATATGGGCAAAACCCAACCTATTTAACATCATTCACTCATAAGCCATGGTGTGGTGTTTGTGGGCTCAAGTCCTATCTTAAATTATATTTTACTATTTTGTTAGTCTTTAATGGCGATTCATGATCATGAAATATGTTTGAACTATTTTTTAATAAAAATATAATATAAAATTAATGCTCTAGCTCTCTAATTTCTATTTTAAATGTAATTTTTGATATTTTTATTAAGTTCAAAAATTTTCTAAGATTTGAATGCCAAGCTTTTATTTAGTTGCAAGTTTTCTAATTAGATTGATACAAATAAACCATAGACATTTATAATAACCAATTTAAAAATAAAATACTTCTATGCATTAATTAACATGAATGCTAGTATTTTTCCTATATATTGTTATTGCTAAAATCAATATATATATCTTAAAAGTGTTATAAATATAATTAATTACTATAATATTTTTTGATGTATATAGTTATAAAGATTCATAATTACATTATACTAGCATGTGATATAGACATTTGCCAAATTATTTCTAGTACTAAAAAAACATACAAATGATATAAAAATTACCCTTAATATGACTTGGCATTTAAAATTTATCAATCAAATTGCATCACATAAAGTATATACATACTTGACATTAATCATACTAAAATCATAACATAATCATAATAACTATATTTAAATTCAAATAATGACGCAAGATTTGTTTTCAAACCCTTATGCCCCCATCAAAATACAATTGTGTGTTTGGTTGATTATTATAATTGATGAGTTGTCTAATTTTTATCTAGAGGAAAGTACATAATGTACCTATAATGTTGAACATAATATGTTCATGAGTTGTTAGAAAATACAAGCCTTTTTATAACAAATGAATACACATAAACATAATGCTAAATAAATTATAACAATGAGATAAATTATAACAATGTTGTTTGACTAAGATTTACATGAAAGTTAATAAATGACATTAGTTCCACTAGTTAGATTCCTCAAGTTATAAGAAGGAGATCAAGGTTAAAATCTTGCCAAGTGATATATGCATAATTTGCAAGTTGTTGTAATACCACTATATGATGTAATACATGTGGGGTCTATTTCAATCCCATTTAACCCATTGAAAACAATTTACATAAAAATTATCTTTTGAGCTAAGCACTATTAGTTAAGAAGAGTTGTCTTTAATAAATAAGATCCACATACAAGAGTTTAACTAAGTGTTGGGTTATTTATCTTTGAGTGAATTTATATAGGATAACTATAACCAAAATCTATGGTATCCCATTAACAAACCTTACATAAAAATTTAAATGAATAAAATATCACTTATACTCGTTTTTCTTTGTTGGAGAAAATATGGTTTTCCTTGAGCCCCTCACCTTTGAAAAATAAAAGCTCTCTTCTTTAGATATTTAGAGATTGTAAAAAAAATCAATTTTCATCTCAATTGAGATGCTATATCTAATAATTACATTTTTTTCATAAAAAGTTTGAATTCATGATAATCATTTTCTAGATCTTCCTTCAATTTTATTTGTAAATACAAATATGCAGCATACCTATTCTATATATTTTCTTCTGGTATTAAAACTTTTATCTATAATTATCTATCCAATTCCAAGAACTAACCTCAAAACTGATGCAATCATCAACCAAATCATACTAAATTCCCGGATAGTTATGGTCAATTTGCATACTAGTAGGACAAGTAGTTTTCTATCAAACAATATTTTCATAAACCAATTTTTCATATTTATTCCTCTCTTTGTAAAGCTCATTAATAATCAAATTACAAGAGGATTAGTCTAGAGTGTAGCCTTAACCAACATAGTAAGCAATATACTCTTTGCCCCTGCAGGCATGGAAACTTTTAAAAATTAAGATACCAAAGTCTTCATAGTAACATAATCTTGTTCAAATCCCACTTGTGATATTTCATGAAAAAGACTAATAGCTTCACTCATCCATCCTTTCATACAATAACCATATACTAGAATAGTATATGTAATTTTATCTGGGTGGCATCCATGGTGTCACATTTGTTTGAAAATCTAATTTGCTTGATGAATATTATTTCCTTACAAAAACCATCAATAATAGGATTATAGATAAAAGTATTTCTTAGAACCCCACTTTCTTTCACCTTTTCTAGGATTATAGATAACAGTCTTACCTAGAACCCCACTTTCTCTTACCTTTTCCATAGGTCCAAAAGCTACATTGAATCTATTATCCTTGCAAATCCCATTAATCATATTTGTATACGTACGCACTTTTGGCTCCATGCCCCTAGCCTTCATCTCAATAAAAATCCTCATAGAATCATTAGTTTACCTTACTTTATAGTACCAATAAATCATAGTAGTGCAACTAACAATACCTCTGCCTCCACCATTTTTCTAAATAGTACCTCTACCTCCACCATATCACTAGCTTTACAAAATCATCAATAAGAATATTGTTAATCACCAAATTGGATCCATCCCCAAACTGTTACATATGATTCAAAATCCTAACAACCTCATCCAACAATATTCATTGACAATAACCCAAAATAATCAATGTATATGATACAACACTAGACTTGTAACTCTTACAAATCCTCATTTCCCATAAAACTATGTACCCATCCTCAACCCTGCTAACTCTATGAAGCCCATTTATAAGAGTATTATAAGTAACAACATTAGAAACACACCCATAAATCCCACTTTTATGCAATAATTCAAAACTTGCGTTCACATTCCTAGCCCTACAAAGACCCTTGATGAAAATATTGAAATAAGTTGAATCTAGAAATACATTTTGGCATAATTAATGTCTAAAAACCCCTAGAATTTTAACATTGGGTATATTATTATTGATCAATATGTTGAAAATATTGTTAGACCAGACTACAAAGATATTGTAGTTGAAATTATCAACTTGCTTAAATATTGTAGGGCTTTGTTGATCCTACCAACACAGGTTAGGCTTGTCACTAGGGCCATAAAAATTGAAGAGGGAGGAAACTTACTGCTATTCTTCGTATCTTCTAAGATATCCTTTGTGGCCTTTAATTACCATTATTATTTGCACTCATTAAGTCTATAATGAATCATATATTTAAGGTTGATTTTTATTTTATATACAAATTACAAACTTCTTTACTTATCACAATGTGAAAGGGGACATATAGAAATTTTAAACTAATAAAGTATCTAATATTAATGGATTGTAATATAAATTCCTAAGGTGTAAAACTTTAAATAATTTTTTCTCCTATTGTTATTTTTAAATTGAAGTAGTGATCCATGTATTCAACCATCTAAGTCTTCTTGTTTGATTCATATTATCTACATGGCTAGTAACCCACATAACCCTAATAATTGTAGGAGTATCATGATTATCCATGGAGTTTTATGCTTTATGTCATTTTATTAATACCCACATATTCTTCATATATGAATTTAAAATTTATGCTCATGGTCAACTTATATTCATTTGTGATAATCAACTATTGGTCATAATATTTATTTTGATCTATTATTAAGGAGAGATCCCATAGTGATAAACCAATATATTTTTATTTCATTGATTTTTGAAAAGCCTTTGTACTATTGACGTTTCTTTTAAATGTCACAAGATTTGATTATAAGAGATCTTGTTTTACAAGTAGTGTTGAGACTCTATAAAAGAGTAAACGGATTTTTCATATAGTATGTGGTGTCTATTCAATTGTCTATGACACTAATGAATTTACTATTTTTAGCTTTTGTATTAATGAGTTGAAAAAAATTCTTTTAGATGAGCTTAATGATAATGGTGGGGAATTACATGGTATACTCATTATATTATTGTCAGACTTACCTCCTTCATAGCTAATGGTTTATAGGATCAAGTAGATAAAATGGATTTTTTTATGATAGCAAAATGTTACATTTAAATTTTAAAAAGAACCATTATGACATTCTCTAATAGAATATGTAGGTTTCATTTAGTTACCTTTCAAGATGATATGATCTTATAAATTCCTTCTTACTCATATATTGGGGTCATGTTTAGAAAATCTAAACTTACATTTAACATTGCTATTGAGGTAAGAATATTTATAGAATGTGTGACTAAAAATTAATTAAAAAAAGGATATTTTTAAATTAAGGTGCAAGGTACATATACCTAGATAGATATTTTTGGCAATTATGTTTTTCCTACTACTCTTTATCAATTTTAGAGTTTGGAATCATCTCTAAAAGAAACTAAATTGATTTACCTAAATTTATAATTTTTGTTCCTTTGGGTAATTGTTCAATGTAAGTTTACATTATCTCAATGTATTTTTCAAGTTAAATTTGATGTGTGACCCTTAATTTAGACACAATTTTAAATATTATTTGTTTATTTTATAGGCTACAAGATTTTGCACATAGTCTTGAAGATATGATTATCGTATCCTCTTTGGAGATCATTAAATAAGGGAAATAAAATTATTTAACTAGTTTGAATTCTCTTCTATAGACTATTGGTATGGATCTATTAATAATATTCCACCATTTAGGTTTTCTTTGAAGGGGTCCCAATCTTATAGTAAGTCAAAAAGAAATTGGCAACTACACTTATGGGGATATGTATAGGTCCTAAATTCAACATGCTTAAATTTATCCACCTAAACCTTTTAACCCAAAGTTATATATAAAAAAAAAAAAAAAAAAAAAAATATATATATATATATATATATATATATATATAGAGTGAATAAATAATACTTCTAATATATTTTCCATAACATTGGTATCATGTCATTAGAATTCTTTCTGGTTTAATATGAAATATATGTCATTAATTGAGGATTTATATTGACCACCATATTATGAGAGAAGAATGAATATGCTAACTTTATTTTTATGCGGCCAACACTACAGATTGTTTTATTTTTATGTGCACAAGTTCATATTGGATCAATCAAATATTTTAATGTCTATTTAAGGAATTTGGACAATATTTGAAATCTAAAATAATTAGATATCACAATAAGAGGTGGATGAATTTATACATTAACTAGTCTAACATATTTAGATGCCATCACGTGAGTAAGGAAATGATACTATTTCTTGTTTTAAAGCTATAATCTTCTTATTTAGTTTAAAAAAAATTATGTATCTCCAAACATGCATCTAATAGTTCTTTACATGCTACAACTTGTGAAAGGAGAGTTTTAAATAAAAATGAAAAGAAATATAAAGTTTCAAAACCTAGTGGATATGTAGTGATATTCATATATATCTTAAAAGAAGTATTACAATTTTTTTTTAGATTTTTTTTGAGTGTTGTATTATTTTATACAACACATTTCATTCTTTGTTTCTATGTATATATTTTCTTAGTAAAATATGTAATAGATAGTTTCTTTTAACTTATTATATTGACTTTATCTTCAATACCATTAACTCTTACATTGTCACTTGTAAATAAAATTTAATTCCATGTATTAAATCAGAAAATATTTGTATTTCAAAAAATATTTAATATAAAAATGTTTTTACTACCAATTCAAAGTTATCATATTGTACTTCTTACTTATATATTTAAAACATTAAAATACACTTACTATTACCGTTATAACAATGAAACTCCAATTAATTTTATTCTATTTATTTATTTATTTATTTATTTATATATATATATATATATATATATATATATATATATATATATATATATATAAAAAAAAAAAATATATATAATAACATTATTATGACTATAACAATTTACATTACTAACACTTGTGACAATGAATTCTTATGAGTGTGAATGTAAAGAAAAATTCTACCTTATATAATTTAATTAAAAGAATGAATCAAGCTTAAGAATATTCAAAATAATATTTTTATTTTATTTTTAAATTTAATTATTATATTATAACTAGTATTCAGGTTCAACTGCGAATACCTTGAAAGAATATATGGCAGTTTTGCTGACCTTCTCAATAATAACGAATAAATAACATGTCGAATAATAAATTAAAAGAAAAAAACAAAATATTCAAATATTATTATTTTATTTATAATATAAATAATATTTAATTATATTTCTAGATAAATTATACTGTTGATTGTTGTTTTATATATATATATATATCCGGAGGAAAAAATCCTGGTCATTTTTCGTTCTAGCCGCTACTGCATTTACCATTATTTTCAACTTCATTGCAATGGTGATAATCACAGTGATGCCACTTTGATATTTATTGGATCTTACATTTCACAAAAAAAAAAAAAAAAAACTAACTTTGTTGGATCTTACACCATCACCTTCTTCACTCTTGCGTTCACTCAGAGGTAGAGCTAGAGCTTGGTGTTAGAACGTACATCTTACATGCATGTGGACCAACACTTGCTGTGAGTTTACCTTGCAACTTTTCCGAAAGGTTTGAGTGCTGTAATTGCAATAGCAGACAATGACAAAGTCACAATCAACTCCCACTAATAAATTAATTAAATCTAAAATGGTGTCAACTTTACTGAAAACAAATAAAATGATCGGTAAGATAAGTATTCTTACAGCCCACAAGTCTCTAGCCTCTACGAAAGCATCAGGGGCAATACCAACATCTTGCCATCTCGCAGTTATAGAAGCTTTTGAGGAACTCCTGTTCCATAAAACTATGGCCACTCTTTTACTGGACAATGGCCCCGCCCATACCTGTAAATTTATAATCACATACAAGTGTAGGCTATTTGATATTGTTACGTCTTATAATTAAAATTTTGCCTCAATTGAAGTATGCTTCATACCTCCAGGTCACCTTGCTTGTTTACTTTCTTTCCTTGTACGCCGAATGAGTCTGGAGACAATTAAAAACACACAAAAAAAAAGGTTTGATGTGAAAATTCCATATAAATGCATCCTGCAAGTTTTAAGTGGCTTACCTTGGTTGACCTTAATGACTTCCTCGTTGCTTATAATCTCCAATGTTTCAGCACTCATAGATCTTATGTCGCAGCCAAGAAGCAAAGGTGCCTGCACATAACGATCATAACTTTATATTCATGCTTATGGATTCTTAAAAATATTCATGAACAGAAACCTAACTTCATGAATTAATATCCAAAGCCATGGGCCAACGCCTTCGGATTCAAATCAAACACAAGAAAAATATTGTATACAAGTTCTATATTAATTACCTTGATCAGAGCCCATATGCTAAAATGTGACCGATACTCCTCCGTATTCATGTTGCCATTTCCAACCTCCAACATGTCGGGATCTGACTCAGAATAAAAAATGTATTACTATAAATTTAAAAGCTAGAATGATATGGAATGATTATATAAAGGCATAATCCGGTCTTGTGTTTCCAACTGTGATCTTTCCAATTTTTTTTTATTATAATTTCTTTATTCTAACTGTGATCTTTTAAATTTTTTATTATAACTTATTTTATTTTTATTTTTATTTTTATTAAATATAATTATTACTGCCAATAAAAAAAATTCTCCCCTGCTTATATCTTTAACATCTCATTAAATGAAAAAGAAGCCAATAATAAAATTTTATATATTTCCTGAGCCTTCAAGCTCCATGTTTCAAAATACTGTTAGTGTTACTTGATTATCTCTCTCTATATATGAGAAAAAGGTAGATTCCACAATTTACCATTCCATCCACCAGGACCAGCATATGCCGCCCACATGTCATTCTGGTCAGCTCTCGATATGATGCTGAACAATAATCATTTATTTATTTTTAGTTATACTCACTTAGAAGGTAAAAGTGGCAAAAGAAAACTGTGTGTTACTTCCATTTAATCCTACACATTAAGGATCTGTATGTCAAGTCTGTTACCTATCCCAGCTGTCACTAATGTCTCCTGTGGTTCTCCAGCTATTGGCAATCTTGGGTGCCCAGGTTGCAGGATCTTCGTCGCCCCTGCAAAAAAAAATACAAATAATTTTAGAGAAAAGCCTTTGAGCACCACCATTTTTTAACAATTGTGTTCAAAGGTATAACGAACATACTTGTTTGCAACAAGATAACTACGTCTTACCATTCACACATTGAATAAAATATCTGGCGACCTGCCTTGCTGAGAGCTTCTCTCATTTTCTGGTACCTGATTTTATTAAACACCTTAAAATTGCTATAAGTATAGAACACAACTTTAAAGACATCTGCCAACTATGGTACAAACGAAGTTTACCTGTCTTTGGCTTCTTTGTTGCCATTATTGCAATTATCATATTTCAAATAGTCCACTCCCTGCAGATTCATTATTCAATGGATGATTATGATTATGATTATGATTATTCTTCATTAAAAATAAAATGAGAGTGAAAAGTAAATTAAAAAAAATAATTTTAACGATAAGGTGTTACCCATGAAGCAAATGTTTTGGCATCTTGCACCTCATGCCCCAGAGAGCCCGGCATGGTTTTACTGCAAGTTTGGTATCTGATCACATGAAATACAGCAAAACTTCAATCGATGTAAATGTGGACAATCACTGCTAGAAATGGAAATAAGCTATTTTCATGAATGTTGTTCAAATCAAGAACGAATAGAGTGATATATTTGCTCACCCGGCATCAGAATATATGCCAAGTTTGAGTCCCTTAGAGTGAACATAGTCTGCCAAAGATTTTATGCCCGAAGGAAATGTGGATGCTTTAGCTACCAGATTACCCTGTTAACACATAAAAAGTTCATCAAAAAACTATAGCATACAACTACATAAGATTTTTTCATCCTTGTTTTGGAAGATATAAATATTAAATACCTTATCATCTCGGTTGAGCTCTGCCCAGCAGTCATCTAGTGTTTTATTGACATGACGATTTTATAATTAGTATAGGCTAATTGATCTTTGAAAATCACACACAGTTAACAAAGAGGTGAAATAAGTCTTACCTATATTGACATACTCATATCCCAGCTTGGATAATCCCTTGGAGACAATTGCGTCAGCTGAGCAGTACACATATCAATTAAAGACTTAATACAGTATTTCGAAAACCACTAGACATGAAATTATCTTCTTGGTCTTCATTGCAGATTACTGCTCTAAGGAAACCTTATAGAAACTAACAAATCCCACATCATTCTGGACAGATTATCTTATTATTGGTAATTACTATATGTAGAATACCTGTCTCACGAACAGTCTTTTCATCAATATGGCAATGAAAATGATTCCAACTGTTCCATCTGAAGAAACATAAAAAACATTTACATGGGTAATCATGTATTTGGAATTGAAGAAAAACAAGTACTAAATATTTAATGCACCATCATCTGGAATTGAAGTTTGCAATAATACCCCATTTGAGGCGTCTGACCAAGCCCATTGGACACTAAAATTCTGCTGCTCACACGAGCAGACTGGGCTTGATACAACGCAAGAGCAAATACCAAGACCCAAACTATCTTCATGTTTTCTCAATCTCCTTAGCATGGTGAAACAAAGAAATATAGTGGTACTTATAACAAGTTTATTGAATGTGACAAAAGCCCTTGGAATCTCATAGAATAAACTTGGTCTTCAAGAAAAAATTGTGGTGTGGTTAATATCGATTACCCAGATTCTGCTATATAGATGAGCACGAGGTATCTTTCTCTAAAAATTGTTGTGTGGTTGATATCGATTATCCAGATTCTGCTATATAGATGAGCACGAGGTCTCTTTCTCTAGTGCTTGTACACGAGCCAAGAGGATGTTGACAAAATGAATGGGTGACTGATACCTTTGCCAACTGTTGGAGTATTACTATGCCAGGAAGTGAAAGTGGATGCTATTTGTTGGAAAAGAAGCAAAAGACGAACTCACCAAGAAGAAGCGAAGGGAATGGCACAAAGCAAGATGAGTTTCCAATGAAAGACAAGAAGAAAAACAAAATGCCGAGTTCTTTGTTGCTGTTAGGCGACTTCGGGGCTAAAAAAAATCAGAAGTAAACAATTAATAAAAATGACAGAGGCGACGAAGACTGATGGAGTTCAGGGTATGGAAGAGAATTATAGATGACAAAGGGGTTAGTTATCCATTTCCATATATGAGAGAGACAAGAAGAGAATCCAGCATAGAGGTCAAAGTTTCACTAACACAAATGGACATGAGTTCCAACAAATAAAACGGAACAGTTGCTCTCATGAACATGAGGTCGTGGTCGATGGGTGCTTAGGGAAGTTTGTTATAATGAAATTTAAATTTATTTTGTTTTTTTTACCCTGAGAAAGGTTTTTATATATTAAAAAAAATATATTACAGTCAAGGTCACTGCCTCAAGATAAGTTGTGTAGTGCACAGCACATCTCTATCGTTCTTATATTATTAATAGTAATTTAACAAAATTAAAATAAGATGGAGAGAAGGTGGGTTTTAAAAATTGGCTATTTATTCATTTGACACAAAGTTAATGCTTTGGCTTATGTGAATAAGGACAATGTCTGAATATGGTCTTGAAATTGAAAGAATGTCATCAATTAAATTTTAAGAGAGGAATTTTTAATTTATATACAACTTGATAAAGGTAGTATAGTTGAAATGATTTTCATTTCCTTTATAAAGGTAGTATAGGTGAAAAGATTTTAATTTGAAATTAACTTAGATTTAACTTTTGAATAATTATCCACAAATTTCAAAGTTCAAAGTTTTCAATTATTTTTAAATTTTAAATTAATAAATTTAATATATATTTTAGTATTTATATTAAAAAGTAATTTATTAAAAATTATATGTTTTAATTTTTTATTATAAAAAATAAACATTACATTATTATTTTTATTTATGATTTTTAAAAATATTTATAGTGTCATATTTAATTTTTATTGTAGAGAAATTTTAATAATAATAAAAAAAATTATTGTAAAGGAAAAAAAAAGGTAAAATATTTTTTAAAATTTGCTAGGGCAAAGGCCTTATGAATGGGATATTGTTAATTCAATATATGGTTATCCCCAACCATATAGTGGTTATGGAAGCATGGTATACAACCATACATAATTACCTAGATATTTTGAAAATTATTTTTAAACATCATAATACTTACTACTTATTTTTATTTTTTAAATTACAATCATTAAGATGTGAACCTTTTAATTATTTTCAAATATTTTATGATATTATATATTTTCATATGTGGGCTTGAGCCTACTTCTTATTAAGAATTTATGATATTTTCTAATGGTTTGAATATAGTCACATTGCCCATGAACATTAGGATTAAAGTTGTTGATTGTGTTTTAGTCTATAAATAGAGGGGTTATATTGTACTTGAGACGTAGGGCACTTACGAGGAGACCTAGGTTCAAACCTCGTGGGCATGCCTACTCTAGGGCAAAGGGTTTGACTAGATTTCACTGAGTGTTCGACAGCTTGATGACGGTGGTACCAACCCTAAGCCACCGAGGGTCTCCCTCACTCTGGGCCGTGTTTATCGAGGTGAGGTAGGGGTTATAGTGGTAGTTCCATGATTCGACGCTACGATCGGAGGCAATATGATTTGAACCTGTGACCAGTTGTTCAAAAATGAAAGGCAATTGCTAATTCCCATATGTATAAAAAAATATTGTACTTATCATTAATATTTATTACTTAAGTTACCACTAGTGCATATGATAGGTTGCTTTATCCAAGTGGCTATGCCACTTTTCCTTTTTTGACTAGCTAAGATATGTTCTAGTTTGGAATCTAGAATCTATTACTAGTGATATTTGATTTCTTGCTCTAATATATAATTTATTGTTCTTGTGAATATTTTTTTATATTGTTTATTTTGTTACTATTGTTGTTGCATTGAAGTTATTTTGTTGCAAGTGGTATCAAAGCTTCAATTTTGTCTACTTGTGATGGTGTAAAAAATGGATGAAGGGCATGCAAGCTAATACAAAATATTATTTGGCTAGACATGCTTCTTATTTTCTAGTTAATTTATATCAAATTATTTTTATGTTACATCTTTCAATGCATTTTTAAAATAATTTGATAAAGCCATTTTTGTTTGATTTTCTCAAACTTGATTGAAAAATAGTATAAAAGAAATTGGGATATTATAACTCTTGTGGAAGACCTATATCATTATGATTGTATCATAAAGCTCATCACAATACAATGTATATTTAGAAATACTTTTTTGTAAGGGCTCCAAATCTATCATTAGGATTTTGTTTTTTGATTCTTACTATATGAGTGAACCTTTGAATTTTACTTATTAATAATGAATTAACAACCATTTCAAAACTTATAGGGAGAGAATGATTTTATGAGCAAGAGGAAACAACATTCCAAAATTTTTGATAGGCACCATACTATCTCTTTTAGCATTAATGGATTTGATCGACCTATTTTTTCTTCTTTAGGCATTATGAGTATCACTCCTACTCCAAAGGTTGGTTATTTTTCCATCCTCAAATAAATTTCCTTTGATTTACACATATATCATTCTTCAAAAGAAAATGAGCATGATCATTTGGCATATTTAATATCCACCATAGATAAAAGATAACCGAAAGTGTAGAACACAATAAACACAATCTAATATTTTTTGGTCAAGTAATATTTCCCTATTTTTCTTCTTGTACTAAGAATTTCCTAGATAACAAGTTCCAATAGATCTCTATGTAGCAATGATAAGATAGATAAAATAAGACAAAACTTATTATGGATGACTTTCCTTTGTTTAATAGTGCCCAATTTTAGGGTCTATGGAGCCTTCAACGACTACCTATGAATAGGATTCAAGGTGCGATTAGTCTATTGACATTAAAATATATTAGCAATCATCTTGTAGGTGTAGTCCCTTGGGTTCCCATTTGGGTCATGTGGATCCCTATGCGACCAGGGGTAATATTTAATATATGGGTGAACTTAGGATATCCTATAGATCTTGATCTCTTCAAAATATATGCTACTAATTTACTTGCTTGGTATTACTAATTCTCCTTACATGTTTTAAAACCTCATGAACTTTTTCTTTCATCATTTATTTGCAATTTTATGTTAGTATTATTTGATGATAATATTATTGTATAATAAGTTATTAGAATCTCATTTAGCTCATGTTGAACAATTTATCTACCTATTTTAAAAGGAAATATTATTTTCCAAGATGTCAAAATGTTCTCTTGGAGCATGTGAGGTAGAACACTTGGGACATATCTTATCTTAGGAAGGAGTAAATATGGATCATAACAATACCAAATCCATGCATGTTTTACCTAGAGATAAATACCTTAAGCAACTACATATACTTTTAGGTATTACTAGGTATTATAGGAATTTTATCTACAACTATGAAAAAATTATAACTCTTAATATTAAAGATACTTTTGTTTGGTCAAAATATGTTATCCAAGACTTAAATATATTCAAAGAGGTTATTTATACCACCCTTATTATGGTCACTCTTTATTTTAACAAACCTTTTATCATTAGGTAAAATAAGAATAAATATTGGAATTATTTTGATACATGAAAGATATCATTGGCCTTTGAAAGTAAACAATTCTACAACAAGAGTATAGGTTGATCCACTTATTAAAAAAATATGTTATCTATTTTGCATACCATGAAGAAATGGAAGCCTTATTTTCTAGGTTGACGCTTCATTATAAAAACTAAACACAGTAGCCTTGAATATTTCCTAGAATAATCTCTTGTGCTAAATACAATAAATGATTGACTAGAGTATTGGGTTTTGATTTTCCATTGATTATAAGAAGGAAGAGGAGAATGTGATGGCCAAATATTTATGACATAAATATTAGGACCATTATTGTCAATGATATACCTAGTACTCTTCTACAATGTATTTTATAGCTTCAAGAGGAATGGATTATAGATCTTCAAATTTATTATATAATTCAAGATGTGGATGCTAGATATTCACCTCCTTGTTCTCATATTTTTATGGTTTTATCCATAAGAATTATTACCTTTATATTCCTCCATATTTCATGATTAAAACTAATATTCTATAGTAAGTGCATGTGTTCCATTGGATGGATATTATAGATTATTTAAAACTTATCAATGTGTGAAATATTATTTTCTTGGAAAGGATTAAAAGCAAATATCAAGATATTTATGGTTAAATATGAATTATGATAATGAAACAAGGTGTTAGGCTCATGCATTATTTTTAACTTCAACCACTTCCATTATATTGCATGAGAATCCATTTACAAGCCAATATAATATCTATAGATTTATCATGTACTTGGAACTATATGTGCATCACAAGGGTGCATGACCTACCCCTATCCTACATAGTACTTTATTTACATGGGGTTATAGGTAATTGCATTATCTGAATCTATTATAGAAAATAGTACAATGCACTACTATAAAAATATCTCTACTACTTATAGATGTGAGGAAAAATATATTAAATATTCATTAAATTGGAAAGTATGATTGTAGACAAAATTATAAATGACAATTATCAGTTCATCTATTCCTATAAATATAATTAGAAAAATGTATAAGAAACTATCACTATAGAAAAACACATAAATATGGTGCTACACACAATAATCTATATGTACATTCTAAATGATTTTTAGCCAACCTTTCACTTGTAGTGATTCCTTTCTCCTAGGCATGGGTACAACTCTCTTATAGTTGGGAATTCAAAGCAAGATATTCATAATAGAATCACAAATATAATTACACAAATCAATTTATAAATACTAAGAACTAAATTAGAAGTGCATCTATAACATACATGTTCTAAGAATAATCTCAAGATAATAATATTTCCCCTTATAATCAAATTCATGTAACATTCACTTAATTTATAACAAACAAAAATGTTAGCTAGCTTGGTCATATCCTAGAAAATTCTGAATAATATCTTCTCTATGAAAAACTTGATATTCTAATTAGAACAACCAATAGTCTGCTAGTACAAAGAATAGAATGAAAAATATTTTGAGCAATCCAAATCCATTCGCTTGCATAGTATAAATCATAGGGGATACTATTTAGTTGAAATGACTACTTCAGTATACTATCAAAGTTGGATGCTCAATATTTTTTATCACTATACTGTTGTGTAGGTGCTTTTTCTATAGGAAGTGTCAATTTTGTACATAGTTAGGTCAATTATTTGGAAGAGCGGACCAATAAAATATTTAACTATCATATTTTATTATCTCTTCTTAGAAACCATATCATATCTAATTCATAAATAGTGTTAGGTTATCCATGAGGATGACATCAAACTTATTCCTTCTTGCACCACATGAAGACAAATCCTTTTTTTTTTAATGAAAAATATAATAAACACTACAAATTGAGTTCAAATAGAGATATTCATATTGAAAATCATTATATTAATTTTATAATAATAATATACAAGCATTTGGAATTTTTATAATAAATTTTATAGGTATACATATAACAAAGGATAACAAAAATGTATATAACATAGTTAAAAAAAAGTATAGGATGGGGTATATGAAGGATCCATCATTTCCCATTTGTTGATTCAATTGCATATCCTTGTTAAACCTCAAGACTTAATATTATATGATTTCACTAGTTGCATATTCTATGATTTCAAGACTTAATTATCCTTTTCAAGTTGGATTATTCTCAATATACACTAGTTTCATAGGTCATAAGCCAAGGGAAAATATCATCATCCTATATCTTATATTCATTTCTTTTTTGATGTCATCTAAATCATATATTTCTTCATCCATGAGGATATGAAATATCAGAGTATAATCATGAAAGAGCATTCATATCATGAGGGTATTAAAGTGGAACCCAATCTAATCAAGTTATAGTTCATTTTCTAGATCCACTTACTTTTTGGATAGCCAATTGCCTTCTAGAAGGTAATGAAAGAGTGGGATTCTCTCTTCCATAATAGAATAGATAATTATCCTAATATGGAATAAGAGGCCTTAAGGGATATCTCTCACTACCTTTTTTTATGTTTTCTAAAAATTCTTATAAAGCATCTACCTATATTTCTCTAGCCGTCAATTCATAGCAGGGATAATTCCTTACTTTACCCTTTATTTTTAGGATAAGTCATACATCTTCATGCTTAGGTAAAATAATGAAAGGTTCACTAAGCTCCTTATCTTGGTATTTTTAACATCCCATTGTATAGAAACTTCATGTTGAAGAGTGAAATAGAAAGCACATATGACAACATCCCTCGTTAAAACATTGGGATCTATTTTATTGCATTTAGGTAGAATAAAATTATGTAGGTAAAAATAACAAAAGGAATTCCTGTATGTAGGGATGAGAGAGGTAATTTTGTCCATAGGATGAGGACAATTAGGCTGTAGAGAATTTTCCTTTTGTATATGATCCAACTACAATCATAGTCATTATTACTTATAATACAAGGAATAAATGTGACCAGGGGCTGTACAATTTATCATCTCAATAGCTAACTCGATTATTAAAGGGATAAGTTTCAACCTTGATTTCTTACTTTTCTTCTTAGATAAATGAACTAGGATGACCCCTAATTTCTCTATGTTCTCTACGAAAGAGTCCATCAAGGTGGGTATTTACTCTCTATGCTTTTCAATAGGTATGTAGCCATTATAAAAATACTCAACTTTATTTTTCCCATTTATTAGTCTCTTGTTTCTATTTGTCTCTCTCTTCTTAAGCAAAATTTAGATTAAGATATAATTTTATAGTTTTCTCTTTCCAAAATTTCACTTCAATGTTTATAGATTCTATTTTTTCTTGTTGACAATGGATTTCATCTATAATTTTAAAAGTGACTTTAGGTTTCTTTCTTCCTCTTCCTCAATTTTAGTTGTTGTAAAGATAATAATTAGATCTTCAATTTTTTCTAATAAACCTCTATTTATAGATGATTTTATATTTCCATTATCATTTATTCTACAATATCTTCATTTTGCTCCTATAATACTACTCCAAGAATCACCAAATTATCCAAAAGATCTATTTTATCATTGATAAAAATAATTTAGTGTCTATAGGGTTTCTATAGTTCTAATATGAATATCTTAAGTTTTCATACGAAGCTCTTGAGCTCTCATCGTAACTTCTTCTAACTCTAGTATATCCATACTAGGTTCTATTATTATGCTTACATAATACAACCCAATCTATATAGACTGAGGACCCACTTTCCTTTTAATCCTAGTGAATTTTTTCTTTATTTTTTTTAGTCTTGTACATAATAGTTAATGATCGAAAATAACTCAAGTTCTCAATTAAAAATTTCTAGTTGTAGATGCCCTATTTGTATATACCCTGAGTTTGTCATGATGCTTATTTCTATAATTATAGATGGTAATATATTTAAAATAGAAAATAACTTATCCCATTAGAATAGGCTCCAAAAAATATTTTATAAAATACCAGTATGCCTATGTGCCCATAGTAGTAGCACCTCAAACTTATTTAAATTTAGATAATGCAAAGTAGAAAATATCTCCTTCAAAAATTAATTAAAATTTATGAAACCAATCCATTATATGCATTTCAAAAAGATATTTTTAGCAAATTTAAGCTTTCCTAGACTCTACAAAGAATTAACCTCCCAAAATGGTATATTTTCAGCATGTTGTTTAATTTCATTGTTGATAATAACACCTATATTTTCACCATAGTGCCCATTTTTAAGGACCTTATATCTTATGCTACTCAATAAAAAATGACAAAACCACCTTTATTAGATGTATGTTGAAAAGAGTTTTCTAATAGATATAAATTTACCTATGCTTCAAGGACGTATGTTCTCCAATCTATCACACTCAAAGCCCTACCAACCATACAATATAAAATATTAATGGATAACAAATATTAGAGGGATTTAAAAATATCAAACATTAAAAGATAGCACTAACTATATGATCTCAAAGATCAACAATTCATGAAGATTGAAGAGAGTTTTAAATAATGAAACATTAATTAAATTCTAACCATAAAATATTAGCTCAATAACTCATGGGGATTGGAGAGAGTTTTAAATAGTGAAACATTAAAAAAACAACACCAACTATCTAATATTCGATCAATAGCTCATAGAGATTGGAGAGAATTTTAAATATTGAAACATTGAAAAACAACACCAATTTTCCAATCTCAAAGAAACATGGGCCACAAAAAATAGAGGGAGATTAAAATAAATTAAATTTAAGAACAACATCAACTTTGATCTTAGATTAACAACTCATGGAGTTTGAAAAATGTTTTAAATAATGAAATATAAAAAATAACACTAGCCATTTGATCTCAGCAATGACTCATAGAGTTTGAAGGGAGCTTTAAATGATGAAACATTAAAAATTAGTAGAAACCATTTGATTTTAGATCAATGGCTCATATATATTGAAGGGAATTTTAAATAATAAAATATTAAAAACAACATTGACCATCTGATCTCAAATCAATGTCTCATAAAAATTGAAGGGAGTTTTAAATAATAGAGTATTGAGAAACTCCACTAGCCATCTAGTCTTAGATCAACGGTTCATCAAGGTTTAGAGGAAAATATAAAGGGTAAAGTATTTAAAAGCCTATAAATCATTTTATATCAATTATTAATAGCTCATGGAGATTCTAAAGGAAATATAGTTTTAAGTACAACCAATAAAATTAAAGCCACAAAAAATTAGTAAACTTTGCAAAAGAGCTAAGAAACATATAAAATGGTTGAAAAACATAGAAAAGAGTAAAAATATGTAGAAATTTTTTGGGAAACATAGAGAAGAGTTCGAAAACATAGAAAACGGTCAAAAAATATAAAGACTAAAAAATGTGAAAATGACTAGAAAATGCACAAAATTACTATAAAGTGCTAAATGTTGCTAGAACATGCAGAGAATTACCAAAAACCATGAAATATTACCAAAACATACAAAGAATTGCTAATAAAAATAAAAAATTATTGGTAAACATAGAATATCTTCAAAAATATGTAGGGAGAGAAAAATTGAAAGAGAGAAAATGGAGGGAAAGACAAAAAGGAGAAATAAATAATAAAAAAATAAAATAAAGTTGGTTGAACTTCCCTTAACCAAACAAAAAAATATATTGCGAATTCATAGGTAGGCCAATAGGCCTTAATGAGACATGATTATCATCTCATGGAATATAAAGGGTTCTAATAACCCCTCAAAGTAGAAGTGTAACGAGGACCTTTATTTGAGTAATAAACCTCATATTCATTATATCCAAAAAACTAAAATGATAAACGAAAACGTTTTCAAAACTATGAAAGTAGTATGAATAAGATGTGAATTGGATGTTGTGGATTCTAAAGAAGTGATAGGAGGAATTCTAACATGTTGGAATCCTATTAAAATATCATATACAACCATTCATTAAACAAGTCATTGGATAGCCTCGTTAGTCATATGCTATTTTGTAGATACTTGCTTCATCCTCAACAATGTATATGGACCTACAACTTAGTTAGTAAGATTAGAAGTATGCAGTGGGATTGAAGGTCTTATGAGAAGTGAAGACCAAGAAACCCAATTCATGATCATAGGAAATTTTAATGCCATAACCCAGCCAAATGAACATTTTAGAAGAATTAGAAAAATAACCCATAGTATGAGAGTTTTCTTAGCTAGAAGGAGATAAAAGAAGATACAAATACAATTGTTTTTCATAGAATTTATATAGTACAAAGATATAAATTAAAATAATTAAATTAGTAGAAGGGTTTTGGATTAAATACCAAATTAAAATTAGAAAAGAGGTAAGGTTTGTTTACTAGAATATTCTAGGTTCAAAGAAGTTTGGAGCTTTCAATGATAAACAACTACAAGAAGTACCTTAAGTTACAAACAATGAATATAATATAAAACTAATGGAGCCTATTACTTTGGAAGAATTTCATTTATATATTTTTTCTTTTGTTAAGGATAAATTTCTAGGTTTTAATGAGCTCTATGCAACATTCTATAAACATAATTGGGATATAGCAAAGGATTCTTTATTGTTGGATAATTTATAAAATAAATACAATATATGTTACCATAATATTTGAAAAATAAGGATGTAGAATTATTTGATTCATTTAAGCCTATAATCATATGTAATATGGCATATGACATAATCTCCAAAGCGATGGAAAATTGGTTAAGACCACTATTAGGAAAAAAATATTTTAGAAGAGAAGGAGAATTTGTGAAAGGGAGATAGATTTTGTATGGGATCATAGTAGCTCATGAAGTTATGCATTCAATAGCTTCAAGAAAAGAGATATTTATGATCTTAAAACTTGATATGAGTAAATCCAATGATAGGGTTAAATAAAATTTTCTTTTTGTAGTATTAGAAAAGTTTAAATTTAAGAATAAATGGGTTATATGGATTAAATATTATGTCTCTATGATATCATTTTTAGTGTTAGTCAATGGTTTATTAAAAAAAATATTTAAATTAAAGAGAGATCTTAGATAGGGATATCCTCCTCCATCATATCTATTCATTATTGTGGTAGAGATATTAGGTAGAAACTTGAAGAAGGTATACAAACATGGGCTAATAAGTGGACTTATGGCTAGTAATAACATTGACAACATCACCCACCAATAATTTGGGAGGGCAGGGATAAATTATACCAAATCTTTGAATAACTTATTAACGGAGTACGAAGGAGCATCAAGAATAGGATAAAATCTAAAATATACTTCATAAACACTCCAACTAGAATCAAAGCAAGGATATATAGGTCACTTAAAATGGATGAGGCAATTTTTCTAGTAAAATATCTAGGGATGCCCTTATTTAAGGGGAGAATGAGGTTATAATTGTGGAATATAGTTATAAATAAAGTTTAGAATAGATTTTTGTTTTGGAAAAGAATATGGTTATATTAGCAAGAAGAGTGCAACTAATTAAATTATTCTTATAGGTCATTTCAACATATTAAATATTCTTGTATATTATGCCAAAATCAATAGATAAACTTTAATCTATATTATGTGGTTATTTTCATGGTCAGCATTTAAAAGCCTATCAATCATTTTATATCAATGATTAATAGTTCATGGAGATTCTAAAGGAAATAAAGATTTAAGTATAACCAATACAATTAAAGCCACAAAAAAGCACTAAACTTTGCAAAAGAGCTAAGAAACATATAAAATGGTTGAAAAACATAGAAAATAGTAAAAATTGTAGAATTTTTTTGGGAAACATAGAGAAGAGTTCAAAAACATAGAAAATGGTCAAAAAATATAAAGAGTAAAAAAATGTGAAAATGACTAGAAAATGCACAAAATTACTATAAAGTGCTAAATGTTGCTCGAACATGTAGAAAATTACCAAAAACCATGAAATATTACCAAAAAATACAAAGAATTGCTAAGAAAAATAAAAAAATATTGGTAAACATAGAATATCTCCAAAAAGATGTAGGGAGAGAAAAATTGAAAGAGAGAAATAGAGGGAAAGACACAAAGGATAAATTGTAGCGATCCCGGGGTGCATGCACCACTCTTACTCTACTTGCAAACGTGTTTAAAACCAAAAATGAAATGAAAGACCATGAAAAAACATATAACACGGAAGTAACAAAGATATGTCTCTTTATTTGTATTGAAACCCGGTTACAAGTCGGTACCTCTTAGGGATACCCATTTTGATACAATGAGGTTACAAGTGTGTAAAATGTCCCTTCGCAAAGGGGTGGTGTGCTATCACAAGATCCTTGATTCTACACATGAAAATTTATGAGGGCTTATAGATACCTCCTTCTCCAGGTATGTTCCCTAGAGGGATCCCTTTTTGTTGTCATATGTTGTAGATTTCGTTCAATGAACCTATGGCCCTGTAAGCAATGAAATGATAACACACGCTTAGATGTCTGGGAATGCCTCCCCGGATGAGGTTGTTAGTAATGAATATACCAAAATGAAAGCAAGTGCAAATTAAACCTATGCTATGAATTTGAATGAATGAAATTATGCTATGCTAATGATATGCCAAACATAATAATGAAACTAATATATAAAACCCTAAGCTAGTCTTGCGGGCCACTATCCAAGATAATGATCGCTAAAGCGAATATTGCCATATTTGCTTCAAGGCTATGGATTGAAGCTTGTATCCGATGTTGAAGATGGTTTCTTTGCTCGATATATTGAATTTCTTGTATATGGGGAACCCTCAAGTGGACTCTCCCTCTCTTTGATAAAATTTTTGACTTGTATCAAGATTGTCTGCTTTCTCAAAAATTGTATATCTGGTGCTCTTAGTATTATACCTTTTAAAGTGTGTGAAACCCTAGCTCTATGCCCAAGCCCTAGGACTGAATCCCTCATGTGTAGTGAGGGTTATAATGAGAATATTTTTGTCTTTTATATGTTTAAAGATCAGTTAATTAAAATCTAACTGCAAACTTGAGTCTCTTATGCAAACTGGTCGTTAGCATGAGAAGCTTTGTCTTTGTCTATGTTTGAAGGCCAATTAACTAAAGTATAAATGCAAAATCAAGTCTCCTATGTTAACTAGCCATGAAAGGGAATGCAAAGTTACTCCCGCTAACCTTTAATGCATGCAGACTACCACTTCCACTCGTGATTGAGCATATTTATTAGTAAAATGCTTTTTGTGGATTAGTCGCTATCGTCTATAGGGACTAAGATCTGGCCACTATTGTCTACGGTGGATAAGGTCTGGCTGCTCTAAGCTTGAGCGGCTAAGGTCTGGCCACTCTAGTATTGAGAGGCTAGGCTTGGATGGGCTTTAAATGCCCCAGATGAGTAGTGAGAACCACTTTTGATGCTTGGAAAGTTCAAGATTATGTCATGTGATCTAATGAATGTGCCTATGTGAGTAGCTCCCCTAAACATGACATGTTAGAGGTGTCTACAGATGCCCCTTTTTGTGATGCGCTATGTGGAAAACACAATTCTGAGCAAAAATGTAGACTGATCTGTTTGTAGGGTGTATGGTGATTCATGGTCTGATCAACACCAGATGGCCCAATCATGTAAGACAATGCTCACCCCTTGAAGCATTCTCTCAAAATTCGAAGGACTTAGCTCAGTGGATTGGACATGTTAAATTGCACTCATTTCTTAGACTCAATTGGGTAGCTTTAAATGCTACAATAGTTACTATCGATAGATCTACTACTAAAGATTTCATGTTTGCTTATGTTCCCAATGAACAAGGGAAATTATGTGATTGTTATATGCAATGATTCGTAGGGCAAACATGATTTTATTATGATCAAGTGATATTTTGTTGACTTTGATTATGATTATTTTGAAAATTTGAACTACCTCTTCGCTCAACGAATTGGTGAAGAAATGGCAATGAAGCAACAAGTCGCTTGACCAATATGACTTAATCTGGTTCCTTTATAGAATTTGTTCCTTCAGTGGGTGAACCCCCATCCAAGTATGATTCTAATTTTTTATGATAACCATCCATCCCTATCTCGAGGAGTGGTCCAACCATCAATAGCCTTATTAGGGAGTTAGGATGAGTGATTCTATTTATGCTCATATTGTATCACTTTGGCTTAGTGTTTTTGATATCATAAGGGAATGAGGATGATCCTATCGTACCCGTGGAGCAGTATGACCATATTTTTCAGGTTAGAAATGATATATCGTGATTCCAAAATGAATTTTTTTTCCCCAAGTAGCCTTATGGTGACTTACTTGTCTTACCGAATTACATGGAGTGTAAATCGCTGCAATCGCTAAGTTGATAGAGTAAGTGACTGGATACAAGGCTTACTTGAGAATTTGTTCTATGTGTTTTTTTTATGTTATCTTGGTCATTATGATGACTAGAAGTCTTCAAAATATTCTTATCTAAATGTTTTTGTTGCTTCTCACGGAGGGGCTGTGGTTATTTTTGTCTAGGATATCGGCCTCTATCAGGTCCAATGACCACCAAAGGTCTAGCCCTGGCCACTCTCATCCTGAGAGGCCAAGCGATGTGGTCCACTGACATCAACAGCAGCCAAGGCAATATAAAATTAAATCCTAGGGTTTTGTATTTTCACTTTTCCAATTGTCAATTTGATTTCTTGGGCTCTAAGGTGAAAGTGAATTTTGAGATTTGGAGCATTTCTACAACTTGGAAGATCATGGATGCACGGGGTGAAGCATATTTGGATGGAGGAACCAAATCTTCTCGATTACTCCCTCAGCCCTTAACCCTGCTTGTTTTTTTTTTGGGTAAAATTGAACCACATTAAGTAATCGATAATTGAACCTCATTAATGTTGTTGGCAACGAATCAAAACCTGTAGCTAGGATTAGTTTAGGTTTTTATGTGGTGGGCTTGTCCCATTTTTGTTTTGTAGCTTTTGTTATATTTATTTTTGGTATTTTCTAGCCTAGGTTCGATGCATATGCCTCATCACTCGTCGACCGCTATCAATCAGAGCGGTTAGGAAGGCCTGCAACTTGGCCGTTATCGCTAGTAGCAACTGGTTTTAATCCCAACTATCAAAAAAATTGACCATTGGGGCTTGGATGCTATCATATTTAGCGATCAATTTTTGGCCACTGTAGGTGAGATCAACCAAGAACACTTAGTGAAATTTTTAATTTTTTTTTGAAATTTTTGGGTTGATTTATTGATTTTTTTGAAGATTTGACTTGTTTGATTAGGTGCAATTTTGTTATTTACCTAGACTTCGGATAGCCTATCATTATTTGCATTATTTTCATGTTTATCATGTGTTATGCCTTATATGCATTGTAGTTATGATTTATTTTCTTTTGCTTAGATTCTTATTGCTCAGGCTCAGGACCCAAAGCTCATGAATACAGTTTTGCCCCTCTTGGATGGTGATGACTGGGCTTGGATCAAAGCCCATAGGCTATAGTATGTCACCAGATTGCCCACCATTATGGCATATCATACCTACCTTATGGCTTTGGCCCATCGATGGGACGCTTAGACCAATACCATCCAATTTCCTACTGACGAGATGACCATCATGTCGAAAGATGTGTATAGGATCTTTTGGATCCCCTTTGATGGAGTGGTCATTGTCTCTTCGACAATTAATAATCAGGTTGTAATTTTCACTTGATTGTTCGAAGGGCACTCTACGAAGACTCTCAAGGATACCAAATCTAGGAGAGTGTCCATATCGCATTGGTATGAGGAGGAGGTCTTCTCTGTAAGGCATGTGGTGTTGCTGATGGTTATCGACAATATCTTGATTCTAGATTGCTCAAGTTTGAGGTTCCTTTGGAACCTCTTGGTGATGGTTCAGGACTTTTTGGATAGTGAGGAGCCTATCATCTATGCATGGACCAAGTATTTTTTTGCTGAGTTCTATGATGAGTTGTACCACGTCCACCAATGAGGTCACATCAACATTGCTTGCAACTTGTTTCTACAGGTTTAGGGATGGAAGTACATCAAGGTCGACCACCTAGAGGGCTTCTGACAAAAATTATAGTTATGGAGGAGCATATGTAGTTCTATACTACTATATGGGCTCAAAAGTGTGAGCTCTGCAAGAGCCATCCTCATGCGGGGGAGATTTCCCATTATACTGCTACTTTCACTGGGCTGCAGACCCAGGATGTTATGTGGCACCCATATCATGAGTGCTTGACATGGGATGATCTAGCCAATTTTACTGTTAATACATGGCATGAGTGGTGGCTCCTTGGTCGTAAGGTTGTTATCCAAGAGCATTTCTTCTACTCTCGGGTTCTCTGTCAGTACAGGCTATAACAGGACGTAACTCTTGTTCCATTTTTGTACCTACACCTTACAGTGGAGAAGGACATTCCCTCATGGTAGATTATAGAGATTTTATATGAGGAGGATGCCCCAGTAGTTGACCCAAAAATCGTTATGGGTGTTACAGAGGCATACACTCAGTGGTGGGGAGATCTAATGTGGTGTAGTACCGATATCTTGGGTCACAAGGATGATGGCAAGGATGATGGTACAGATCTGGTAGGGCATAGAGTCTGAGCCAATATCAAGGTATGGGGCCAATGAGTAGAGTAAGTTGTAACAAAGGAGTAGGAGGATCCTAAGGAGGATGAGGAGGAGTTGGATCCCGAGGAGAGAGATTCTCCTCTAAGAGCATAGTTGCATGAGGTCAATGTCGAGCTCCAGTCGACCCAGATCCAAGTGCAGTAGTGAGATGCTACCATAGCACAATGGGATGCCACCATAGATCAGCTCACATAGTAGATACAAGCTTTATAGGCTACTATTAGGGGTGTTACTTCCAGGATGCAGTTTTTTTTTCCTCCTTTTACACCACAAGGGGATCTAGAGATAGATCCAGAGGCAAAGGTCCTATGCCTGTAGTCACTATTGGATGAGTATGAGGGATAGATTCAAGATCATGTTGGTCATATTACTATTCTCCAGATGTAGCTCAAGATGCATGGAATTGTTCTTAGGGAGGCACTAGATGTAGGTGGTTCATAGGTCAATGGGAAATCCACCTCAGGGTAGTCTTCTACCTGTCCTAGCCAGAGGATCCAGACTCGAACATAGAGGCCAGCAGGTTCACACCATTCAGCTCATGACACCGCCATAGGGGGAGATGGCACTGGGGGAGGTGATGCTGGGGGCTCAACCCCTACATTTGATTGATGGTGCTTTTTTGATTCATTTTTGAGGTTGGCTTGACCTACATGACTATAGCCTATGGGCATTTTTGTACTTTTTATGGACCGGATACACACATTTATATGATATCTTTGCTTTATTACTCACTATGCGTATCATTTATTGATTATGTTTTTATTTTCTTTATGCAATGTTGTGATGGGATTATGATGTGGTGATATATATATGTATTAGATGATAGATGATATTTATGATGATGTGGATTTGATATGGATACTTATGTATGTGTTTATGTAGATGCTTTTATGATTTAATTATTGTGATATTACGTGATGTATTTTGAGTTGATTTGATGATGGATTTGTGATCCTTTGTATGGATGAATGCAACGATGTGATATTTGATGTGAATGAATGGTTTATGACCTACGTATTTATGCAATGATTTGATATTTGATGTGAATGGATGACTTATGACCTATGTATTTATGGATGAAATGTTTTTTTTAAATGCATGTTTAATTTTGTGTTAATTTATACATCTAACTCATGCTATGATATGGTGAATGCAATATGTAATTTAACGTGAATGAACTTGTATGTTTTAATTACTTAAAACATAATGGATGCCTATGCCATGATTTTGAAAATTTAATGGGTGATATCACATAAAGTATAACAACCATGAATATTTAATAATCATTCTACTCATAAGAATTAATTATTTAAATCCTCCATATGTGCAATGTAATGGTGTGGAATGTATGCATTTTCTAGATAAGCTTCTGTAATTTAAGAGATGTAAAATAGTTAGTGGCCATTTATATGTTATTTATGACATATATTTGGTATCTATTTTAATATTATTTAATACCCCCTAATTTACAGAAGCTTATAAAGAAATTTGATGATGTGATTGATGATATGAATTGTTGCTATGGTAGAAATTTGATTTACAGGTTTTTATTGAGACTTCAAACACTCTAGTTACCCTATCAACAATTATGTAATGGTCATACAAGATTTTTGTAAATCAAGTATTTTACTCTGTACCTAGATATTCATTCTCTCTATGTGTGCAAATGAATATATTTTTGATAGAACTCAAGCATTTCCTCCGATGTCAAGCAGGATTCTTTCAGCCCATTTCTAATATCATGGATTATCAAGTATTTTATCTTATCCTTATGTTGCACTTAGTTGGACTATACCACTAGGTAGTTTTGAGTTACATAAACTAGATCATCCACATTCAAACATTGGTCTATACAAATGCCAAAAGATTTTGTAATAGACATATCGTCATGCGTAAGGATTTCTACTTTCAGTTTTGTGCAATGCTAAGAATTTCAGGGATTCAAGTTATATTCCCTTTTTTTCTTCATTCATTTGGGATACTTGCTCTTACTTAGTGATGAAAATCACTATTTATTTTGACTGATTTTTTTTTTTCTATTGAGCAAGGGATTCTTGTAGTGATGACAATCACTGTTTATTTTGCTTTTATTTTTAATTTTATATTTTTAACTATGACTTTGGGCATTGATGTTTGAATTTTGAAGAATTTGAACTTTTGATTTTGAGATTTGAATTTGGCTTTGTTCTAGGATTTTGCTTATTTATATGAAAGCAAGTGATGTATGCAGTGATGATAATCACTCATTTTTGGATAGGGCAGAACTTGTCCTTTTGCCAATTCTCATCACCTTTAAATCGGTTGCATAGGGGGATAAGAAAGGAAGTTTCTTTTCACTTTTGGTAACCTAGACCACTTTGTAGTTTTCATATTTCCCTTGTATAAACTAGGATTTTAGTGTTTCAATTAGTGATGTGATCATGAATATCCAAGGTACTAAAACTAGACCTTGCTCTTCTACTAATCAAAATGGCTTTCTAAAAATTTGATAAGACCACTAGACATGGTTGAAATATTAGGAAACCTTTGCATATTTCGTATAGCAACATTATTTTGTTGTGTTGAGAAACACTATTACACATATGGATGCATGGATGAGGATAACTTGTATATTGTGATTGAAATACAAAATTTGGCATCGTTTGTAAGATTGTGATCATAACATATGTGAATGCAATGGATATGTATGGATATGCAATTATGCCGATGTAAGATGCAATTTTTTTTTGTATTTTTGTTGTTTGTTTTGTTTTTGTCCTTTTTATTCGACCAAAGGGCTTTCAAATGCCTTTGAAGATTTTTGTATTTTGATTTTGACCAAGAGGATTGGATACCCTTGGAGCCTTTTTGTGATTTGATTTGACTTGACCAAAGGGCTTTAAGATGCCTTTGGGGCATTTTGTTTGATTTTGACCAAGCGGATTGGATACCCTTGGAGCCTTTTTGTGATTTGATTTGACTTGACCAAAGGGATTTAAGATACCTTTGGAGCTTTTTGTATGATTTTGATGAAGCAGATTGGGTACCCTTGGAGCCTTTTTGTGATTTTATTTGCCTTGACCAAAGGGCTTTAATATGACTTTGGAGATTTTTTCTGATTTTATATTTGATGTTGTGACATATTTGAATGTTTTTTTGATTTTTATGGCATATTTGAATGTTTTTTTGATTTTATGACATATTTGAATGTTTTTGATTTTATGACATATTTGAATGTTTTTGATTTTATGAAATATTTGAATGTTTTTTATTTTATGTAAGAAATGAATTTAGATGAATTATATTTAGAGGTTTAGGCTCTTCAACACCATCTAAAGATGTGTTGAGCAAGGTGCAGTGATAGTATTGTCATTATTGTCAACACACTCAGATGGATAGGTTGATGTAGTGGATAGTTGTTCGAAGGTTTTTCGGAGTATGTACAGTGATGTTCAATTCTTATGAGGATTTTTTTGATGTTCGAGTGAAGTTGTTACAAGTTGTTTGTGCAAATTTGCAAAAGTTGAAAAAATTGTCAAGAAGTTGTCAAAAATTTGCAAAAGTCATCATGGGTGCAGTTGGATAGGATGGATCAGTTTGGAACATAACAACATGTTATTAAATAGTCTATAACAACATTTGATGTGTCAGCATAGTGTTTGGATTGATCGGTGACGTTTTCGATATCTTGGCAGGTGATTTGGCAAGTGGGTGTACAAGCCAAAAAAGGGTAGTTTTGTCAGAAGTACTGCGAGCAAACCGAGAATAATTTGATAGTACAATTTTAACTAGAGGTGGTAATTATCTTTAATAACATGTGTTCCAAATTTCCACAAAAAATGATAAATGAGGTGAATGTTACAAGCATTGCAAGACTGTCACAAAAATGCTCTTTTTGGAAAAAGTGTGTCAGCAGTAGTTTTCATGGAGGTGGTACAGGTGAAATATAAGGAGTTATGTAGTGATATTTGTACTAGATGTATTAAACATTTCATATATTCTACATTTCAAATTTAAAATAAAACAGAGTTACGAGGTGAAAGTTATGATTGTTGTAAAAATGATACAAGTCACTTTTATGTCAATTTGTTCCACTTGTGCAAAATCCTTCAGTTGCCCGTTTCAACTTTGTAGAGTCGCCAAAGTTTTGGTTTTAGTGTTGTTATACCTTCAAGGTATCAAATAGAGCATATTTAGTTTTTAGCTTGAGGTTTCACGTGGCTCCGAAGTAAGATAATGAGTAAGGTGTCAATTCTTTGAATGTGACATGTTTGACAAAATGCCTTCTCAAAAAAAAAAAAAACTAAGTTATATTGTTTTAAGAAGCTTCATTAAAGAAAATATTTTAAAAATTTTAAAAAGTAAAAAGAATGCAAGTGTGGGATTTTTAAGTGACAAGGTATTTTATTGAAATGTGGGGACTTTGTTTCTTGAAGAGAGAAGTGTGTGTGGAGAAAAATAAAGAGTGAAAATTCATGATTTTTGGAGAGTGGTGAAAAACATCACTTTAGTATTTTGGATATAAATTTCTCATATGATATCCATTTTGGCTGAAATTTTTAGAGTATTTCATAGAAAAAGTGCTAAAAAATACCCAGAAAGAATTTAGAAATTGGAAAAACGAGCTAAGAGAACAATCATTTTTTTTTGTGAGAAGAGAAGATTCAAATTTTGAGTAATGCAGAGAGAGGGATGTTATACTGGATAAAATAGAAAGTTTTAGATTTTAATATTATAGACCATAGAGGTTTTTGGTTTCAGTTAAGACATTCATATATGTAATTTTGTTATCAATATCAAAATCAAGTGGGTTCTTGGTAGAGGGGTTGGTGCTCCTTTTTGTTGATGCAGATAAATCAGGGGTTGATGCTCATTTCTATTGGTGCAAATAAATCAGGGGTTGGTGCTCCTTCCAGTGGGTGTTGATAAATTGATTTTAAAGTTGATGCTTTGCAAAGGCTAGATTTATATGGGAGTCTAAATAGTTATTTTTGGAGATGTAGCCTAATTGGTGAACCTCGGTACATATTATGTTGTGTGATGTTATCTTGTTATACTTACCTTATTTGGTTTTATGTTTTCATTATTTTGGATTTGAGTGTTGAATATTTAAGTTATAAAGAGCTACAAACATTCACCCCCCTCTCAGTGTCATTGTGAGACTAACAATTGGTATTAGAGTGAGGTTCTTGAAAAGGCTTAATCGACTAGGTGATCTTGGAAGTGACACAATGGCAGGTGGTGAAGGCTTCTCATAAAAAAAAGCACCATTGTTTTGCGAAACTAATTATGCATTTTGGAGACTTAGGATGTAAAAATATCTTTGTTCTTTGGGATACAATATTTTGGATTCAGTAGATAGTGGACACACAATACCCAACACTTCTCCAACTGATGCTATTGGTAAGAAACTATTTGAGAATAACTCAAAAGCAAAGAATGCTATCATGTGTGGATTAGTGGACATCGAATTGGTAAATATTATGGGTTGTAAAATGAAAAAGGAAATACATGACAACTTAAGAGCATTCATGAAGGAGACATTAAGATCAAGGAGGCCAAGTTACAAACACATCGAGCTCAGTTCGAAGTATTAAAGATAAATGACGATGAGAATATAGAGCATATATGCTGAGAGTTAATGAAGTCATTAATGCGATTAGAGGACTCGGCAAGGAAATCAAAGATTCTGTCATTGTGAAAAAAGGTATTAAGATCCTTTCCCAAAATATTTGATTATAAAGTTTCAACTATAGAAGAAGCTAAAGATCTAAATTCTTTTAGTATGGATGAGATGCATGGTTCTTTGATTGCATATGAGATGAGAATAGGAAAATCTAAACCCATAGACAGAGAAGCTACTTTTAAATCCCATAAAAATATGAAATCAAAACAAGAATCCGAGGAAGAAGAGAAATCATATGAAATTGAAGCAAACTTTGTTTGAAAACTAAAAATGGGAAAAGTAAAATACAGAGGAAATTTATCGTTTAAATGTTTCAACTATGGATGCATTGGGTATTTTGTAGCTAAATGTCCACTTAATGAGAATAACAGAAGTGATGAAGGATCACACGAAGAAAGAAGTGACTAGAAGAAAAAAATAAATTTCAAAAAATGCAACTTCAAGAAGAAAAGTTTCATCTCCAAGAATGTCAGTTCATGAGAAGATAGCTCTAGTGAGGATTCTGAAAAGGAAAGAGGTGAAGCTCTTTTCATGGCACTCATAGAAGAAAAACCAGAAAAATAACAAGAATGTGATGAAGAAGGCATTGACGCGGAAGTGAATTTGGAAGAAGAACTAATTGCAGCTCTAGATGAATTGAATATAGAAAGAAAAAATAATAAGAAAATTTCAAGAAAACTTGAGGATGAAAATAAAATCATAATAAATTTGAAAGTAAAGATAGAAGAATCCAAGAAAATCTCTAAAGATATCGAAGTGCAAATAACCATGAAAATAGATTATTGCAGCAAGCTAGAAGAAGATATTGTTGGTTTAAGAATGCAACTAGAAGAGATGAATCAGAAAATTAGTTGTTATCACAAAAGTGAAAAAAGTTCTATGAAGCTAGATAAGATCATAAATAACCAAAAGGCTACAAGCATCAAATTTGGTCTGGATTTTTATGAAGGAGAATCATCAAATGGATCAAAGACCATAAATGAAGAATCCACAAAGAATGACGAGAAGAAATAGGTTGATCAAGCAAAAACGAATCATGCAAAAGAAAGAAATAATGCAAGGCACGAAAGGAGAATTGACAATGATAACTTCACCAATGTCACACATCAAAGAAGAAGAAGATTTATGGCTCCTATGACAACATGGCAAAGACCACCACCCAAGCTCAATCATCTCTTTTCTGGTTACTGTTTTAAATGCAATGGTTATGGACATAAGATCTCATATTGTAAGTATAATGTAGGACCAAGGAATTTACCAATAGAAATAATTTTTCACCTTTGATGGATTATGCAGTAGAATTTTATAAATGTCATAATTTTGGGCATATTGCAAGAAATTGTCAAAGTACATTTGCATCAAATCAATTTCAAGGAAGAAAATTTCAGCCAAATGGAATAAGACAAAATAGAAAATTTCCCGAAAAACATGCACAAGCTACTAAAAAAGAAAATCCAAAACAAGAGCCCAAAATTGTAATCAAACCTGAGTGGAAAGAAAAAGAGCGACCTAAAGAAGAAAATGAATCCTTGATTGTATAGATGACATTTAAAGCATAGAATAAATCCACACCATGGATACTTGATAGTGGATGCTCCAGTCATATGACAAGTGACAAACAAAAATTTGAGAAGCTGCAGTAATATGAAGGTGGTTCAATAAAGTTTGGAAACAATTATGGAGCTAAGATAATTGGCAGAGGTTCAGTTAAGATTAGTGATGAAAAAATTAGGTCAAAATAAGTCTTGTTTGTGGTTGGTCTGAAGCATAACTTGTTGAGTGTAAGTTAGATTTAGGATAGAGGTCATGAAGTGATCTTTTAGAAGTAAGGTTGTGAAGTCAGAAATGCAAATAATGGGAAGTTGAGAGCAACTGGATCAAGGACATCTGGCAACCTGTACACTCTCTCAGAGACTTCATAAGGAGCTTGCTTGATTGGATAGGAAGAAGAGAATTGGTTGTGGCACAAGAGGCTCAGTCATATTAGTTTTGACAATCTAGTAAAAATCAGCTCAAAGAAAGTAGTGAGAGATATTCCCACCATTGGAAAACCATAAAATAACATTTGTGCTTCATGTCAAAAGGGGAATCAAACTAGAGTCTCATTTAAAAAAAAAGAGTACTACACAAGAAAACCTTTGGAACTAGTACATACTGATTTATGTGGACCCATGAGAATGCAAAGCATAAATGGTGACAAATATTTTATGTTGTGTATAGATGACTATTCCAGGATGACATGGGTACTATTTTTGAAGTATAAATCATAAGCTTTTGAGATGTTCAAGGTTTTTAAAAACCAAGTTGAGAATAAAAAAAGAAAAAATATTAAATGTTTAAGGTTAGATAGAGGAGGGGAGTTCATTTCAGAGGATTTCACAGAGTATTGTGAAAAATATGGCATTAGGAGACAGTTTTCAGCATCCAGGACACCTTAGCAGAATGGTGTGGTAGAAATAAAGAACAGGACAATGTAGGAAATGGAATGGACTATGTTGACTGAGAGCAAAGTAGTAGATACATTTTGTAAGAAGCAGTACATACTGTGGTATACATCCAAAATAGGTGTATTTTGAGGATGCATGAAAGCAAAACTCCTTATGAGTTGTGGTTCGGTAAAAAGGCAACAATAAGATACTTTAAATTTTTTGGCAGCAAGTGTTACATCAAAAGAACTAAAGAAAACCTTGGTAAGTTTGAAGATAGAGCAAATGAAGGTATTTTTATTGGCTATTCTTCAAAAAACAAAGCTTACAAATGCTACAACAATAGGCTAAGGAAAATTGTGGATAGTTTCGATGTTAAAGTTGATGAAGGAAGGGAATGAGTAACTAGCTATGAAGAGAACTATACAATTTATGAAAAGGTCATTGAAGGAGATGAGGAAAAGGAAATGAAAAAGAAACCAAAAATTGACTCATAGGATTCAAACAGTGATTCAGAAGTGGAAGAAAACAAGAAATTCAAAACAGGAAGCTAGCAAAAATATCATCCTAGAGAGCAACTAATTGGAGACTCCACAGTTGGTGTTTAGATAATAATAAGATTAGTAAGTACCTACTATTTATTATCCAACATTGAGCCCAAAAATTTTGCTGACGCAAGCAAAGATGAAATTTGGGTAAAGGCAATAAATGAATAATTAGATCAGATCGAGAAAAACAAGACTTGGGAGTTAGTACCAAGACCCGCAAATAAAAATGTAATCGGTACTAAATGGGTCTTTTGGAATAAATTTAATGAATACGAACAGGTAGTCAAGAACAAAGCATGATTGGTATGCAAAGGCTATGCACAAGTTGAAGGTATTGACTTTGAGGAAACCTTTGCACCTATGGCCAAACTAGAGGCAATTAAAAAATTTTCTAGCTTTAGCAGTTTACAAGAATTTCAAAGTTTATCAAATGGATGTGAAATCAGTATTTTTGAATGGAAAACTTGAAGAAGAGATTTATATTGAGCAACCAAATGGTTTCTAGCTTGGTGATGATCCCAGCTTGGTTTGCAAGTTGAAGAAAGCGTTATATGGCTTAAAATAGGCACCCCGAGCATGGTATGCAAGGCTAGATAATTATCTTACTCAGCAAGTGTTCAAGAAAGGTATGGTGGATAGTAATTTGTATTTCAAAATAGAAAATGGTCATCATATTTTTCTTGTTGTATACATAGATGATATCATATTTGGCAGTAACAAATATGAGTTGTGTAAATATTTAGCAAATAAGATGTAGAAAGAATTTGAAATGTCAATTATTGGTGAACTTTCATATTTCATCGGATTGCAAGTTAATCAAAAGGAGAAGGGAATATTTATTTCTCAAATTAAATATGTGAAAGAGAGGCTGAAAAAGTTCATAATGAAGGATTGTAAGCCAGTTAGCACTCTCATGACGATAGGTTGCAAGTTGAGTAAGGATGAAAAATCTCCACATGTTGATCAAACTATGTATAGATCTATGATTGGGAGCTTACTATACTTGATAGCTACCAGACCAAATATTTTATAGGCAGTATGCATGGTAGCACAATTTTAGGCTAGTCCCAAGGAGACTCATGTGACAGCAGTGAAGAGGATTCTTCGGTACCTCAAGGGTACTATGGAGTATGGGTTATGGTATTCGAAAGGTAAGGACTTCACCCTTATTGCGTATTTAGATGTAGATTGGGTAGGATGTGTAGATGATAGGAATATTACCAGTGGAGGTGCATTCTATCTTGGAGATAGGTTGGTCACGTGGCACAATAAGAAATAGGAGTCAGTCTCCTTATCCATAGTAGAGGTAGAATACATTGCAGCGACAACGTGTTGTATGCAGGTGTTATGGATGAAACAAACTCTGAAGGATCTTAGAATTAATTTTAGTGAGCTGATTTTAGTTAATTCCATTAAAACTAGTGCCATTAACATATCAAAGAATCTTATTATGCATTCTCGCACAAAACATATTGCTATCCGGTATCATTTTTTGAAGGAGAAAGTTGCGAAAGGTGAGGTTAAGTTGGATTTTGTTCCAACAAAAGAGCAAGTAGTGGATATCTTCACCAAACCATTTCCCAAGGAAGTATTTGAGTACCTTCACAAGAAATTGGGAGTGGTCACACTTCCCAAGAATTGACTAGCTATTGGGACCACATTCTCAGGGGGAGCATTTGTGTATTTGTTTATCTTTTTGCTCATGTTTGTGATTTTTGCGAAGTGTAATAATTTTTGCTTGAGAATGTTGTGCATGGACTCAAGGGGAGTTTTTAGTAGTCATTTGGTCTTGTTGTCAAAGGGAGAGAAGAGTTACAGGAAATCATGCATGTGTTGCCAACAATTCCAAAGGGGGAGATTGTTGAGCAAGGTGCAACGACAGTATTGTCATTGTTGTCAACACACTCAGATGGACAGGTTGATGCAGTGGATAATTTTTTAGAGGTTTTTTAGAGTATGTACAGGATGATAAATGCTTATGAGGATGTTTTTGATGTTCGGGTGAAGTTACAGGTTGTTCGTGCAAATTTGCAAAAGTTGAAAAAATTGTTAGGAAGTTGTCAAAAATTGTAAAAGTGATCACGAGCACAGTTGGATAGGATGGATCAGTTTGGAACATTCTAGAATGTCAGGAAACGGTCCAAAAAATCTTTGGAGGTATCAACATAGTGTTTGGATTGATCGGTGACATTTTCGGTATCTTGGCGGATGATTTGGCAAGTGGTTGTACAGGCCAAAAAGTGCAGTTTTGTTAGAAGAACTGTGAGTAAACCAAGAAGAATTTGATAGTGAAATTATAATTGGAGGTGGTAATTATCTTAAATAACATGTGTTCCAAATTTCCACCAAAACAGAGAAATGAGGTGAATGTTACAAGCATTTCAAGACACAAAAATGCTCTTTTTGGAAAAAGTGTGTCAGCAATAGTTTTCGTGGAGGTGGTACATGTGAACCTTAAGGATTTATGTAGTGAGATTTGGACTGGATGTAGTTAGCATTGCAGAGATTCTACATTTCAAATTTTAGAGAAAACAAAGTTACGAGGTGAAATTTATGATGGTTGCAAAAATGATACAGGTCACTTTTATGTCAATTTGTTCTACTTGTGCAAAATCCTTCAGTTGGCCGTTTCAACCATGCAGAGTCACCAGAGTTTTGGTTTCAGTGTTGTTACACCTTCAAGGCATTAATTTTTGGTTTGAGGTGTCACATGGCTCCGAAGTAAGACAACGAGTAAGGTTTCAATTCTTTGCATGTGACGTGTTTGACGAAATGCCTTCTCAAAAAAAAAAAAAAAAAGGAAGTTATATTGTTTTAAGAAGCTTCATTAAAGAAAATATTTTAAAAATTTGAAAAAGGAAAAATAATGCAAGTGTGTGCTTTTTAAGCAACAAGGGAATTTATTGAAATGTGGGGACTTTATTTTGTGAAGAGAGAAGTGTTTGTGGAGAAAAATAAAGAGTGAAAATCCGTGATTTTTGGTGAGTGGTGAAAAAAATCACTTCAGTATTTTGGGCATAACTTTCTCATATAATATCTATTTTAGCTAAAATTTTGAGAGGAGTTCACAGATAAATTGCTGCACAATACCCAAAAAGTGTTTAGCAATTGGTAGAATGAGCTAAGAGAAAAATCAATTTTATTTTGTGAGAAGAGAATATTCAAATTATAAGTAATGCAGAGAGAGGGATGTTATACTGGGTGAAATAGAAAGTTTTATATTTTAAGCTTACATACCATAGAGGGTTCTGGTTTCAGTGAAGACATTCACATGTCATTTTATTATCAATATCAAAATCAAATGGGTGCTTGGTAGAAGGTTTGGTGCTCCTTTCTGTTGGTGCATATAAATCAAGGGTTGGTGCTCCTTCCAGTGGATGCTGGTAAATTGATTGTAAAGTTGGTGCTTTGCAAAGGCTAGATTTGGATGGGAGTCCAAACAGTAATTTTTAGGGATGTAGCCAAATTTGTGAACCTCGATACATCTTGTGTTGTGTGATGTTCTCTTGTTATACTTGCTTTATTTGGTTTTATGTTTTCATTATTTTGGCTTTGAGTGTTGAAGATTTAAGTTATAAAGAGCTACACTGATTCACCCCCCCTCTCAGTGTCATTGTGAGACTAACAAGATGTTAGGTAGTATGATCTGGGCCCAAATCTTTTTGAAATTATGTAGGGGCCTATCCAATTTATCATAAATTTATCTCGCAAATGCGGTGATAGGTTTGAGTTATGTTGATTTTCTTTGAGCATCAGATTCTTGACTTTGAATTCTCTCAAATGGACTTTACTATTGTATTCTCGTGCAAGGTAATTTTTATAAATGTAGATATGCTCCAAGGTGTTGATCCATCATTCATCCAGAAGCATTAACTATTCTAGGCGGTCTTACTGCGCTATGTCATTATCTATGAAGTCCTTTAATGCTATGCGCAAGGTTGGGATTTCTAGTTCTAGGGGCATGATGGCCTCAACACCATATACAAGTGAAAATGGTGTTGTCCTAGTGGGCACCTGTACACTAGTCCTGTATACCCATAGTGCCAGAGGCAACTGCAAATGCCAATCCCTATGATTATCTACTACTATTTTCCTCAAGATGGAGACTATTATTTTTTTTGAGGCTTTTGCTTGCCCATTTTATTGTGGATAATAAGGCGTTGAAAAACTTTTCTGAATATGGTATTTTTTCATTAAAACACACACATTTTTTTCTTGAAATATGGTTCATTATTCGATATAATCTTTGAAGGGACCCCAAATCGATTATGATATTGTGGAGTATAAACTATGCAATCCTTGGTCCATTTATGGATGTTAAGGGGATCGCTTCAAACCATTTGGTGAAATACTTAGTGGTTGTTATGATGAACGTTTGTCGATCTGAAGATGGGGGAGATATCTTCCCAATCAAGTCTAATCCCCATTGCGAGAAGGGTCATGCTGCCTGGATGGATTGCAAGGCTTGTGATGGCAAGTGAGTGAGGTTTGCATGATGTTGACACTTTATGCATTTCTTGATATACTCACAACATTCTTTTTCCATAGTGGGTCAATAATAACCCATTCTCAAAATACGCTTAACGATGGCCATGCCACTGAAGTGACCGCAACATGTACCATCATGAGCTTATGAAATTATCCAAGATGCTTCCCAATGCTTAAGACAACGAAGGAGCATTCCATTGTATCCTTGTCTATAAAGGATCTCTCCTAGAAAAATGTATCTAGTCACCTTCTGCTTAAATGTTCATTTTCTAGCCTACGACAGGCCTTGCGGTACTATTCCAAGCTTCAAGAAATCTCGCAATTGGGAAAGTCAATCCTGATAAGCTACTACTTCTATGGATAATATTGCATGCTCTCCTTGCTACCTAGAACTTGTGAACACTGATTGGGAAAAAATCCTGTGATGAATGGTTGTTCCAAATTTCATGGGAATTTGAGAGATCAAAGACTCCCAAGGGTTGTTTGCAAGAAGACTCTAACTTTGAATGACCAATCCTTATTTGGCTCAATTTGGATCATTTTGACTAACTCTAGGTTGTCAATAATCTCGCACTATATCATGGAAAATGCAAACACTTTTACATGAATGGTTGTGAAATTAGCAGATGGATTCTGAGGGATTAAGGATCCCAAAGATGCCATGGTGCCTGCAAATCTATTTGATGTACGAGCATTTTCCTTGATGTCATACCATTGTAATTGGGCTAGGTACGTGTCAAAAATATCCTTGTAAGCTTTCAGGAGCATACACCTACATTGGAACAATCCTTTGACTTGATTCACTACGAGCAAGGAGTCACCAAGGATACTCAACATTTTAATGCCCATTGTAACTACTGTTTGGAGTCTCAAGATCAAGGCTTCATACTTTGTGTTATTATTTGTGCAAGGGAAGTCTAGTTTTAATGATAAATATAATGGAGCACCCTGCGGTGTGATAAACACTATCCCTGCTCTACCCCTTTGTTCACACTTCTAACCATCAAAGAATAATGCCATTTATCTTTTTTTCTCATGTTCTTTGGGTTTTGACGGGTTTGATAATGCAAATACTACATCATCAGGTAATTCTATAGTGAGAGGCTTGCTATCCTTAAGAGGTGCCTCTGCTAACTTATCTTTTATAACTTGTCCCTTCATGGAATTTTTGCTTATGAATTCTAGGTCAAACTCTATCAATAGCATGATTCATTTTGCAGTACACATATTGTGATATGTCTTGTTCATCATATACTGCAAAGGATTATATTTTGATATAATGTAAGTTGTATGGCTCAACATCTAGTGTCACAAATTTTTTGTTGCAAAGCCTACTGCTAAGCACAAGTTTTCTAAATACACATATCCTAGCTCATAGCTTACCAATGTACGACTAATGTAATATACGGCTTGCTCTCTGTCTTGCATGTTCTTTTGGGCTAGCATGGTGCCCAAAGAAAAACCAGTAGCTGATATGTATAGCAAAAGTAGCATGTCTGGCCTTGGTGAATTTAGCACTGGCGATGTTGCCGGGTATGTTTTGATCTCTGCAAAGGTTTGTTTGAACTCTTCATCCCAATAAAATGGGACATATTTGCGTAGCAACCGATTCATGGGTCGACACTTGTCTGAAAATTATGTGATTAACCATTTAATGGATGCTACCTTGCCTTATAGGCTTCTTAATTCCCTAATGTTGATAGGGGCAGCCATCTCCATTATGGCTTCCACTTTTTCTGGATCAACTTCAATGCCTCTCATGGAAATAATGAACCCTAAGAGCTTTCCAAAAGTTATGCCAAACACACATTTATTAGGATTCAATCTGACATTGTGCTCTATGAGGCAATCAAAAACTTTTGTAAGGATCTTGGCATGCTCTTGCAGTATCAATTATTTTGCCAACAAATCATCCATGTAGTCTTCCAATATTGTGTGCATGTAATCATGAAATATGTATGTCATGGCCTGCTGGTACATGGCACCAGCATTATTGAGACTGAATGACATCACTTTGTAATAGAAAGTTCCCCATGGAGTGATGAAAGTAGTCTTGTGTTGGTATTCAGGTTTTATTTGGATTTGATTGTATCTAAAAAACCCATCCATTAGGGATAGCATCTCATGACCTGTAGTGGCATCAACAAGAGCGTCTATGTTTGGCAATAGAAATGAATCCTTCAAAGTTTCCCTATTTAAGTCCCTAAAATCTATGCAAATGCAAACTCTTCCATCTAGTTTTCCTATGGGAACCATGTTTGATACCCACTCAGGATAGTTGATAGGAGCTATGAAAACTACATCCATTAGTTTTTGCAATTCGTTCTTTACCATCAAAGCAATGGTTGGATGCATCTTCCTCAATTTTTTCTTAACTAAATTCTTTAGGGGATCTAATGAAAGTTTGTGAACAACTAACTTTGGATCTATCCTAGGCATATCCTTGTAAGTCCAAGAAAATAAATTTGACCTCTCTTTTAGGAGAGGAATTAGGATGGCTTGTTCCTTTGGAGACAAAATTTCTTTGAACTTGAATTTATTTGGTTGAGTAGGATCATTTCTAATATCCAATTCAAAAGTCACTTCTATAGCCATATGTGACCCATAATCCAACTGGTGAGGCATGGGTATCAAGTGAATGTCATCGATGAGATTTATAGGTCCTACTGACTCAAGATCCAAACCAGCGTGGAATACATCATATGCACAACCTGATGTGAAATGGAATGGTTGTAACATATCTTCATTAGGGAAAATATCTCAAGGCTCTATTGGTGAATTAGCATGATCCCAATCAATAGCCTGTATGTCGAGACACAAAGGTTTAGTTGGATCTACTGGGTTATGAAGTGGAGAGGTAAAATCAATGGATATTGTATTGATGGATGAGATGAAATCTCTAGGACCACATGGGTGAAATTTTATCATCAAGGTTTTCCTTCCATGCTTGTGATGAGGCTCTGTAGGAATGGGAATCTCTGGATTTGGCCCATGAGCTGGTCAGACAATAGGATCATTGGATTCTAAGAGTTCCTTGAATGTAGGCGAAGGGGGATTGACCATGCGATGAATGACATTCAAGTCAACTAGTCTCCCCAGAAACTGAAGTACTGCTTCTATTTCCACCAACATATTAACTTATCATAAATAGCGAGGCCCAAGATAGGCCATCTCAATATCTTCTTAAAAATTATCATCACTTATCTAGAAGCCATTAGCATTAGTATGCGGCCCAAGATGAGGGGCTCATGTCTTGGCCCTAAGTAAGCCATCTCTATTTCATCCTCATATTCTTCATCACTTATGAAGAATCCATTTGCATTAGTGTGTTACCCCAAGTCATGGGAACATTGCATTGCCCCTAAGTAGGCTCTCTTTGTTGAGTCCTCTGACTCATAGTCACTTTCATCCAATATGTATCCACTTTCATGGTCTTCGAACCAGGTAAATATTTGTAAATAGTGAGGCTCAAGAAAGTCCAAGCCCTCTTGTGACTCATCATCACTTGCTACATATACATTTTCTTCTTTCTCATCATCCCACGAATTGTAACCTTTTGGGGTGACATCGATTGTGGAACTTGGATGATAAGTCTCGGGAGGTGGTATGCTTGCCATAGCCACTTGTCTGTTGCTCAGATATCTTGCACTTGGTGGATGATAAGGAATAAAATTGATGTCTTCTCCTAACCCCAAGGTTAATCTATCTAATATTACTGCTATAGGGTCATCTTGACCTCTGATGTGATTTTCTAACCGAAATCTATCATATGGGAGTTGGTATTGCGGCTCGAATGACCACCTACGTCCTTGCTCATATATACCAAAGACATAACCATGCCAATGGCAGTGCTAAAAATAGGTTAGAGCAAAACATTGATAGTGAATAGCTCATCATTGTCCTCATCTATATCCATATATTTATGGGCACAATCTATGCCAATGTAGATGAAGTTTGTCTAGTTGGGAGGGATTCCAAGTGGAACCACTGTTCCCACTAGTGGTCTTAGATATTTCAGTCGTCCCATGTCCTGTGTAGATTATATGATAGGCATAAAATTTATGTTCTGCACAAGATACTCTCCTATCCCTATGCTTGCCAAGTTTATAGTTACATGTGAGGTGGATGACCCCATGAATGACACTGGTAAAGCGGGGTGGTAGTCATCATCTTTGAATTGGTCTTGGTGATCTTCTTCCTCCATAGGAGTTGGAATATCTTCAATAGCTATGGTTCCTTGAGTTTTTTTTTCTCAACCATAGGTGTATTTAGCTTATGATCACTCTTTGGTTTAGGTGTTGATGGTTTACTAGAAGCATTAGTTTCTTTGTGTGCAAGATGAGGTGTTGATGCAGATGGATTATTTTGTGCCCCTTTGTCTTTGTTATCTAGTTGAATATTTTGAGATGAAGGTCCTACCAACAAGTGGGTCAAAGGAATCACAAATTCTCCTGGAAAATCTACCTGGTGAACATACTTGAATGGCTCTTCATCAACTAGCACCATGTAGACTTTGTTATCATGCATATACTTGACACATTGGTGTAAGATCGAAGGAATACATCTCATGTCCCTTATCCAATGTCTCCCTAGAATGATGTTGTATTGCATGGCCCCTTCAAAGACATGACACATCATGAGGATGGTCTTATGCCCCACCTTGATAGGTAGGACTATCATTCCCATAGTATGCATAAAGCATCATTGAAAGATCTTAAAGTATAGGCTCTCAGAATGATATTAGACTTGGGGATCTTAAGGTGTTGTATTGCTATTTTTATGATGATGTTGATTGATGAACCTGTATAGATCAAGACTTGCTTAAATATAAAATCATTAACTCATGCCATGATGTGCAACGAAGGGTCTGGTAAGGTAGTAGATACTGTATTAATCTCATAATCATAGAATCGAATTACAGGTTCTTGGTATTCTTGTACTTGTCCCACAAAATGGGTGAATGCATTTGGATCTTACGGTTGGATCTCTATTGACCTTAAAATCTCCATCAAGGTCTCCCTATGCTTTGGGGACTACTATATGAGCTCATAAATGGATAGCTTAGTCGAAGTCATTTGTAAGTTTTGCTCAAGTCTACTTCGGATAGTTACCACAGGTCAGATTGGTGGACCTAGAAGGTTGTCTTACCCCTGCCTCTACCTAGGTGCAGCTGGGACATTGATGGGAGTTGCGAGAGGTTGTGGTTGACCATACCATCTAGTCTTGGTTGCTATATTGACAATTTCAACCATCCCAACACACCCGTGGGTAGGTGTATCAATTTAGAATTGATTGAATTATGCACCTTGCCCTCTAGGGACCTCATGGTTTGGCAATGGGTTTTTGTAGATGCCCATATCTCTATTGTTAGGGGCCAATGGGTTTTCCACTTTAAGTTCTCCTACCTCAATCATTTTTTGCACCTGATGTTTGAAATCAACACAAACTTTGATATTATGCTTCGGTATCCTGTGATACAAGCAGAATTGATCTTCTCTATATCATTTTGGCTTAGGATAGTTGGGATCTATAAGAGGTATATCAGGGAATCTGATCTTTCTCGCCTTACTCAATTGATTGAAGATTGAGTGCATTGATTCTGTCAATGGTGTAAAATAACGAGGAGGTTTGCGTTCTTTGTATTGATCTTGATTGTTCTTTTGTTCATAGTTGGTTGGTAGGGCTACATTTGATAATTTAGGGGTTGTTGTGCAGACCCATCCTTAGGCATAGCCAATATCACTTGATTAACTGGGTCAGGGTTTGCCTGCTTCTACTTATACTTGTAATTCTTGTCATTTTTGTCCCACTCCTTCTTGGTATGAATTTTTATGGTTCCTTCATCTACTTTGATGTCCTCAATGAGTTTATCTTATGCCAAATATTCCTCAAATGAGGGGTATTTTTGTTGTTGTAGCAAGAGATAAATATTTTTGGAACAACTCTTGGTGAACATCCAAATGATTTATTCTGTGGGAACGAAGAATGATAATTTCACCATGATTCTTCTCCATCTATTTTCATAATCTATTATTGGATCATCATCATAATGTTTCAGATTGGCCAGGGTTGAAAGGTTCAATATCCTCTTAACACCGAAAGAGAAATTCTTTAGAAAAGCGTTCACTAGTTTTTCAAAATTTGCTATGCTATGCTTGGGCAGTTGGTTGAACCTACGCCCAAAAATGTCATGATGAATGTCCTAAGCATGAGATCATCATGGTATTTGAGATGAAAACATGCATTGATGAAATTGTTGACATACTATTGTGCATATTCTTCACCTTTAAAATTCTCTAGCCTAGGCATCCCAAAGTGCTTAGGATAGGGAGGGATAGGACCTTATGGACACAATGGTTTGTTGTGTATTTTATTCAATGTTGGTTGGCTCCCAGTAGCCTCTTATTTCTCAAAGGCTTTCATCTTCTCAGTAGGATCTCGAAATGCCTTTGAAGTGAGGAGTTTCTCCTCTTGCAGACCCCCCATGGTGGTGGTGGATGTAACACTCTATCCATTTAATTGGCTCTATTTTCTTCCCTTCTATGAGGGATTCAAGATGTGCCTAATCCAACTCTATTAAATTTACCCTTTCCCCCTCAGTTGGGTTCCTCTCATGATTTGGAGGGCGACTTTGTTGTGAGTTACTTTCTTGTCTAATGTGCTCTTCTCTTGGTGAGTCAACGTATTGATCTATTTGATGATCACTTCTTCTTGTTTGTTGGTTGTTGCGAGCTAGTTACTCAGCTTGTTCTCTCAAACATTGCTCATGCTGACACAACAACTGTTCTCTTTGTTTATCATGTTCAAGAGCATCCACAAGATCTTGCTCTTTGTGCAAGGTGTTATCTAACCATCGCACATGATTAACTTGTGTAGTCATAGGGGACTCATGCTTGTCTAACATTGTCATAGTTTTTTTGATTCACACACCTCTGTTAGAGGTTTCTGTTGTTTCCTCGCTCTCACCAGCCAATGTGATTTATTCAGTATATTGTTGATTGTCTCTATAATAAAATTTTGTATGTTTGCTATAGGATCATCTTGAGGTACCCTCAGTTTGAGAAGTTGGTTTAGAAGTCACAGTTCGTGAGCTTCCAGATGTGGAGTTCTCTATGGCTATGGTTCTAGGAGGTGGTCTCAGATGCAACCGATCCAGCTCGTTTAATTGTCCTATTCTCCATGGCTGATCCCGTGGGGTGCCATTCACTCCAATGAGGTCATAGGCTAATGGAATACTTCCACTTGTTTGAAGGATATCTTCTATTTGATATCTTTGACTAGATGTGTTTCTAGTTTCTTGTCTCTCAGTGGGCTGATATGTTCTAAGTGTTTCATGTGAATGTTGAGATGTTTTGAATCTCATGTGCCAGTTTGGTGATGAGGGTTTTGTATTCCTTTATACCATCCATGAGGATGGATAAGGGTAAACCTCATCATATCTATGTGAATAATGGGGTATAGAACCCTCTTTATGTCTATGTGAGGAGGAAGCTCTTGAAGCTTCCTCATGTCTCTGAGAAGTTTCAATGTGTTTAGAGGAAGCTTTTGAGGTTTCCTTGTGTCTCCTTGATGATGATGGCCATGAGGCCTTTTGTGTTTATGAGATGTAGTTTCATGCTATGGTTCCCTATTTGGGGTTTCTCAAGGAGATGCCCCAAGGGTTGAGTTATCACCCCTTAGACTCGTACAACTACGTCTTACGGTCTTTCGAGTAGGTCTTTCAATGTTAATACAACTTCGCCTAAGGGTATGTGTTTTGAACTCTCCCTCGATGTCAGATAGGGGATGCCTACTTCTTGTTTTAACCATCGTTTCAGAATTTAGATTTTGTGTTGCACTTTGAATATGATCAAACAATATCACACAAATGTTTATCTTCATTATATATTTTAAGTGTGCCCTAACTGTTTGATGCATTTTGATGTTTTATTGTTTCTTGCTTCTTGTTTTGGATTTGGAATGAGGAGACTCATCCATAGTGATAATCAATAGTACTCATGCCAAACATGATTTCCCAAAAGAGACTAGGGTACACTACTGAAATCCTAGTGGGGGATTCACCTAGCTCTTCCAATTTGAACCAATAAATGTTCCAACAGTGGGAGACATTTTGAACACAAGTACCTTAGTATCACTATGAAGAATTTCTTCAATCCGTTTCTAGGAGAATCTATGGGGAAAATCGATGGAAGGAGATGAATTCCAATGTCATCAGATTGAATTGAGCATTGGTGATGAAATCCAACTCCTCAATTTTTAAAAGAAACATGCGTGTGTGTGATTCATTTTAATATTGAATGAATACGAATGCATCATATAGCAACCATGAACTTTCCTTATATGCGTAATGCAGGATGCGTTTCAATATTCAGAAAGATGCATGATCTACTGTGAAATTAATGAGTGCACTCTATCAAGTGCAAGTATGGCCTTTAGAAAGGCCTCAAAACAAGAAAACCAACCATATAGTGTCTAGCACATTGGATTCTAGTGCAAAATTTATAGATAGAAGCCGCTATTCCTAACAATGCCTAGTGAAATCTAAAAGAAGATCTAAAATATGCAAAATGCCTAATTCCTTATTATTTTATTCTTTCAATTCCCAAACATAAATGTGCTTTAAGTTCACTATTTTAGACACATAGAAGTAGATAGAAAGATATAAAATATCAGAGAAGTTGTACCAACCTTTGATCCAGATTAGAGAGTCAGTGTTTTTACCTTTGCTGCACTCCAATGCTGGTAGTTGTCGACCAGGGAGGTTGGTTTCTGGCTACTATTAGCATGAGCGATTAAGGCTCTGTTGGCCATTGTGGCTCAAAGTTTCTAATTTCTAGCCACTATAGACCAGATCGACTAAGCCTGCACACACAATTAAGTTAGTATCTAGGTAGAAAAATGAAAATTCAATGGATTTCCCACTGTGATTGCCATCTGTAGTGACCTTGGGGTGCATGCACCACTCTTACTCTACTTGAAAATGTGTTTAAACCTAAAAATTAAATGAAATACCATGAAAATGCATATAACATGGAAGTAACAAATATATGTCTCTTTATTTGTACTGAAACCCAGTTATAAGTTGGTCCCTCTTAGGGATACCCATTTTGATACAACGAGGTTACAAGTGGGTAAATGTCCCCTCACAAAGGGGTGGTGCACTATCAAAAGCTCCCAAGTTTTGTACATGAAAATGTATGAGGGCTTACAAATGCATCCAAGTCTACCCTTTTTGCTCTTGTATGTTGTAGATTTCGTTCGATGAACCTGTGGCCCTGTAAGCAATAAAACAACACACACTTAGATGTCCGAGAATGCCTCCCTGGATGAGGTTGTTAGTAATGAATATACCAAAATGAAAGCAAGTGCAAATTAAACCTATGCTATGAAGTTGAATGAATTAAATGATGCTATGCTAATGATATGCTAAAAATAATAATGAAACTAATGTATAAAACCCTAAGCTAGGCCTATGGGCCACTGTCCAAGACAGTGGTCGCTAAAGTGAATCTTACCCTTTTTGCTTCAAGGCTATGGATTGAAGCTTGTATCCAATGTTGAAATGATGGTTGCCTTGATCGATATGTTGAATTTCCTGTATGTGGGGAACTCTCAAGTGGACTCTCCCTCTCTTTGATAAAAATTTCATCTTGTATCAAGATTGTCTCCTTTCTCAAAAACTGTATATATGGTGCTCTTAGGCTTGCACCTTTTAAAGTGTGTGAAACCCTAGGTCTATTCCCAAGCCCTAGGACTAAATCCCTCATGCGTAGTGAAGGTTAGCATGAGAAGCCTTTTGTCTTTTCTATGTTTAAAGACCAGCTAACTGAAATCTAACTGTAAACTTGAGTATTCTATGCAAAATGATCGTTAGCATGAGAAGCTTTGTCTTTGTCTATGTTTGAATTCCAGTTGACTAAATTCTAAATGCAAACTCAATTCTCCTATGTGAACTATCCATGAAATGGAATGCAAAGTTACTCCCGCTCACCTTTAATACATGTAGACTGTCACTTCTACCCGTGATTGAGCATATTTGTAAGAAAAATGCTTTTGTGGCTTAGTTGTTGTTGTCTATGGTGGCTAAGATCTATCCACTATTATCTATGGTAGCTAAGGTCTATCTGATCTAAGCTTGAGCGGCTAAGGCCTAACCACTCTAGTCTTGAGCTTCTAGGCTTGTATGGGCTTAAAATGCCCCAGATGAGTGGTGGGAACAATTTTGATGCTTGTAAATTCCAATATTATGTCATGTGATCTTATGAATGTGCCTATGTGAGTAGCTCCCCTAAACATGACATGTTTTAGGTGTCTACAAAAATAAATAATAAATGAATAAATAAATAATAATAATAAAATTGGTTGAACTTCTCTTAACCAAACAAAAAAAGATATTGGGAATTCATAGGTAGGGCCAATAGGCCTTAATGAGACATGATTATCATCTCATGGAATATAAAGGGTTATAATACTCCCACAAAGTAGAAGTGTAACGAGGACCTCTATTTGAGTAATAAACCTCATATTCATTATATTCAAAAAACTAAAATGATAAACAAAGACGTTTTCAAAACTATGAAAATAGTATGAATAAGATGTGAATGGGATGTTGTGTATTCTAAAGGAGTGATAGAAGGAATTCTAACATGTTGGAATCCTATTAAAATATCATATACAACCATTCATAAAACAAGTCATTGGATAGCCTCATTAGTCATATGCTATTTTGTAGATACTTGCTTCATCCTCAACAATGTCTATGGACCTGCAACTTAGTTAGGAATATTAGAAATATAGAGTGGGATTGAAGGTATTATGAGAAGCAAAGACCAAGAAACCCAATTCATGATCATAGGAAATTTTAATGCCATAACCAATCCAAATGAATATTTTAGAAGAATTAGGAAAATAACCCATAGTATGAGAGTTTTCTTAGCTAGAAGAAGAGAAAAATATAATTTTTTTTCATATAATTGATATATTACAAAGATATAAATTAAAATAATTAAATTAGTAGAAGGGGTTTGGATTAAATACCATAGTAAAATTAGAAAAGGGGTAAGGTTTGTTTACTAGAATATTCTAGGTTCAAAGAAGTTTGGAGCTTTCAATGATAAACAACTACAAGAAGTACCTTAAGTTACAATCAATGAATATAATGTAAAACTAATGGAGCCTATTACTTTGGAAGAAGTTCATTTATATATTTTTTATTTTGTTAAGTATTGTTGAGTTGTGTTTTCACCCAGTCGTGAAAACATACTCTCCGATAGGATCTGAGTCCCAAATCCTCTGCTTGCAAAGAAATTACACAGATAATTTCTCCAAGGTTCCTTTTATGTTATCTTTTTAAACCAATGATGTTGTTTAATTTAAATGCTGGGAATACCTTAGTGCTGCAAGTGAATGTTAACAAGGGGCACTCTGGTTTATTTTATTCTGAAATTACAATGGACTCTCGGTGAATTAATCTTTATGACAAATCTATTTTGATTTTGGGTTTTGGTAGTTCTTTCACATTTTCCTATTTTAAATGAGGGTAATTAAATGCGTGAAATAAAGAACTGAAAAGAAAAGAAAATAAAACAAAAAGAATGAACTAAGCTACGCTCAGAGTGCTACAATCGATTTGGCAAAACCGAAGATAATGAGGTTTCTGCACACAACCTAACCTATTGAACCTGCAAACTCGCACAATCCAGATAAGCCAGGTGCTGGTTTCTAGGGTCTTAGCTATAAATTTTCAGATTTAGGCATTCGCATGAAGCAACCGAGAGAACTCGCATTAAACCTCATCTATAAACCTAAAATCTAAAAAAGGAAAGATAAACATTCAATCTCTGCATGCAAAAATAACTCCTCCTTTCTTGCCAATGAGATGCAACTCTCTATAATTCTGTATTAGAATAAATGTATCAATTACAATGACAGAATGTCCCAATTTTGATAAGACTAGAACAAGTGAAGGAAATTGCTCCAATAGCAGGCCCAGAATGGCTTGTCGCCTTTGGCTCTGCAACTCTGCTAGCAACAACTTCCAACCCCTGCATCAATCTGCTCTTCTAATTTTATACCATCTGATACGGCTCTCTGTTTCACCTTGCATCGCTTCGTTTCACCTCCCATAATGCATCGCTTCGTATTCCTGCCTTTTCGTTGCTTTTGAATTTATGTTCGAGGCCGAAACGTTCGATATTTTCTGTTGACATGTAACGCTTTTGTAACCCTGACACCTATACGCCACGTGTTTCGCGCTTCCTATGCACGTTCTGTAATGGCCCCATGTAAATCGTGACATTTTTATGCATGCAGCTTTGCTCCTTTGCTTTCACCGCAAAAACGTGACATTTTCCTGCCAGCAGCCTTGCCAATGCAACCTGTCGTGAAATCATGATTTTTTTTTGTTTCGAGCTGTGAGGCTGCTTCTTGTCGCGAAATCATGACGTTTTTCATCTCCGTATGCCTCGGCTGCTTCCTATCGTGAAATCGTGACGCTTTCTATCGCGAAATCGCAACGCTTTTTCACTTGGTATGCTTTTGGCCGCAACCTGTCGTGAAATCGCGACGTTTTTCACTTGGTACGCCTTCGGCCGCAACCTGTCGCGAAATCGTGATGTTTTTCACTTGGTACGCTTTTGGCCGCAACCTGTCATGAAATCGTGATGTTTTTCACTTGGTGCTATCTTGCGGCTTTCTGTCGTGAAATCGCTACGCTTCTCCGTTCCATACCACTTTTCCAGATTTTCGTCGTGAAATCATGACACTTTTCTATTTCGGGCCCTTTTGCTACTACCTGTCCCGAAATCGTGACGTTTTTCTACTTCGTGCCCCTTTGCTGCTTTTTGTCGTGAAATCGCGACGCTTTTAGTGCCTTGCCTTGTTTGACTGTTTTGACCATGATTTTGTGACATGTTGTGATTTCGTGACAATTTTCCATTCTGTCTTTCTCTCTCCTCTCTGGACCGCGATGGAGCAACATGTCGCGATATCGCGACACTTTTTCATTTTTTGGCAGCGACGGAGCGACATGTCGCGATATCGCGACACTTTTTCATTTTGTGCAACTTTGCCTTTTTCTTGATTTTTAGCATCTGGGTCACTGAGATCTTCTTTGAAAGCATGCAAAAAAGGTGGGTCCCCAATTTTGGGGTGTGTTGTGGATCAGCCACAACAAATGGTGACTCTATTGTCAAATGCTCTTGAGCATTTTAGTGAGAACCCTACCTGGAAGTATACAAACTCGAAAACATGTGTTAGCACATAAGAAATATAAACAAATGCCCAAAGATCAAAAGTACATGAATCATCAGAATCATCAAGTATTAGCTCGGTGTGTGCAATGTATTTCATTCCCTATCGTTTGAAATTGATCAACATTCCATTGTCAGTTTTACATGAATGCATATGTGAGATTGTGAATGATTTGTGTAACCTGATAACTATGCTTAGAGATTTTGCTCTTGTAAAGGCCTAAACTTTCTAGTATCATGCACAAACATTCAAGATTACCAAACCCTCTTAGGATCCACTAATGAATTGCTTTATTATATCCCAAAGTTGGTTATGAGTCCCTACTATCTTGAACCCATGTGCAAGTGAACGTGAAATCAGAACTTTGGGGAATCAGACTCCCAACCTAACCGAGATGGGAGTTTAACCCTATCCTTACTATTCTGATTTGGAATTCATTACCTCACTTTGAGAAAAATAATTTAACCAATTATGGAAGAAATGGTCATGCTAGTCTAACCCTTTGAACAAACAGTGGTCTTGTTTTTTTAGACAAGACATGTTGCCATGCATGGGCATACCTAACCCCATAATCCAAGACTTACCTTCATTTCTTTGGACCTTGGGGATGACTACCCATCCTTTGCAGAGGACAAGTAGTACGATCCTTCCAATCCAATATAAATATGAGATGGGAAAAATTAATTTTTTACTTCTTGGACCTTGGGGATGACTACCCATCCTTGCTAGGGACATGTAGTACGATCCTTCCAATCCAAGCTTTGGATAAAAATGGAAAATATTAATTTTATTGCTTAGACCTTGGGGATGACTACCCATCCTTGCTAGGGACAATTAGTACGATCCTTCCAATCCAAGATTTATTATGAAATGAGACATAGGAGCTTTTGGGAATCAGATTCTCAACCTAAGCGAGATGAGAATTTATGCCCTATCCTTACTACTCCATGTAGGTCAAATCAAAGCTTTGGGGAGTTGGATCCTCAACCTAAGTTCGATGAGGATTTAGCCCTATCCTTACTACTCGATTTTAGGCTTTAAGCTTTATGGAAGTGGTCAAAACCATTGTTTTAAGGATCATGTTGCATAATAGGATAGACATGAAATACTTCTTTCGCCCAACCTTTTCTTCCAAGCAAGGTTTTGATCATTTTGCTCAAGATCCTTTTTAATGTGTATAAGATGTGCTTAGTTCTAGATATCACAAGACTCAGTTTCCAACCTTAGGATTTTTTTCACATTTATGTTATAGCACAACCCTAAGAGGATTTGACACACTTTAATGATTTGTACCTGAGATGCATATGCAACTAAGATGGAATGTATATGTAAAGTGAGATGTAACATGAATGCATTATCTCTTGAATTGCAGATGAAATATTTGCCATACAAAACTGACTACTTCATGCATCACAAGTTTCAAACGATATAACTTAAAATGTTTGTGTTACTTGTGGAGCTTTTACAAGACAATTCCAATATTTCATATTCTCCTAGTCTTAAGCATAAGTTGACATCTCAATTTTTATTTATTTATTTATTTATTTTTTATAAAAACAAACAAAGCATGTCAATTGAAATCAAACACACAACTTAAATCATGATTAAACTAAGAATCCAAAAAATGAAACTTGAAAAACACAAACCAAAACCAAAACCCAAAAACAATCCCAAAAACAAAAACTTGAAAGCCCACACCAAAAAACCAAAAATTATATACACTATTGTACAAGATGATGCCAAGCTTGGACTATTACTTTCCTGGATCCCAAACATGATTAGAACATATCAAAAAACATATGACACAATACACATGCCAAATTTTGTAGGAATCCAACAACAATAAGATCAAACCAAGCAATGCAACAAATTTCAACTTGCCATGCTCACCATTCCACTTTGATTTAGTTCTATTACCAACATCATAGGTGAGAATCAAATCAAATTGATTAGACAATGGTTGGTATTCAATTTTATCTTGTCTATTCTTTAAAGTGCAAGTTTCATCGTTCCATTCATGATTTAGAAGTAGGCTTTCCTTTTCAAATGTGAGATGTTGCAAACAAGAGCCTATTTCTAAAAATCTTGAATTCAAATCATTTTCCAGGATTTTAAAGCAATCAAAATCATTCAAAACTTGACAAGCATCAACAAAATTTGGCATTTCCTCATTAATGATGTTAGCATCCAAAGGGACATCATGTAACCTATCACTTGAAATTTTTGTAGCTACTACCAAAGGTAAAGATTTCCCCTTGTCATCCATACTCAACCCATCATGATTAAAATTTACCATAACTTGATGAGTATTAGTAGCCTTTTCTTTTTTCTCGTTGTCTTCTTCATCGTCCAATACCTGTTCAAAAACACCAAAGTTAGGCACCCAATCAAACATGCGTCCATATTTTTCAAAACAAGAGCCTAATTTTTCAAGATATGTGTCACGTGACACCTTTCCACGATCAATGGCTTGAGTTGCCCCAAAATCCATATTTTCATTAAGATCATCAATAGCATCCAACCCACACCACTTAGGTTTTGTAATTTCATCATTTTGAGATGGCATAGACATTGTAGAAACAATAGGTGGATCAAGATTTTCGATTTCTTGCCCCCAAGGGGAACAAAAACAATTGATTCTCCTTCTTCATCCATGGTAGTAGAATCATTATCCTTCTCCAACCTTTGATGAGATTCCAACCCTTCTTCCAAAGCATTCTTAGATTGTACAGGACTTGTAATATCCTCATATGAAAGGGCAATTGTATTATCCTGCATATCAATAGGCACACAAATTTCATCAGAAGGTTTGGAGTGAGCATACTCTTCCAAAGAATCATAATGATCATCTTTCAAAATCAAATTGTGATGCTCAACTATTTCTACATCATCTTTTAATTCATCAACATATTTCTCATCAAATTTATCCTCTCCTTCCTTAGATGGTTCAATTACTTCCAAAATTGGGTTATTGCTTGTATTCAAATTGATAAGGTTATCATAATCCACATGTGTAACCCATGATTCATGTTTAACATAATTTGGAAGGTGTGAATTTTTTGGGCCATTACTTTCAACAATGTCATCCAATGTGTCATCCGAATCAGATTCATCCTCATAGAATTCATCTTTTGGTGAGTCAAGGGTTTCCAATCTGTCACATGTTTCCATACTAGTTGGATCTAGTACTCCTCCCTTGCCTAAAATCATATTCTTATGAAAATCATTGAAATTGATTTTAGCAACATCTTTTGAATCAAGATGAGTATTTTGAAGTTGATTCATACTTAAGAAAGATGGTTGATCTTGCATAGTAGGTTGAGGATTTTGAAATTGATTGAAGCTTGGGAATGATTGTTGATTCTGAAATTGATTCACACTTGAACTTGGTTGAGGTGGATAAATCATTGGGTGGGTAAAGGAGGTATTAAATGATTGAAGATTACATGATCCAAAACCCACACCATAATTTTGACAACTCAATTGTTGCTCAATTGCCATTGCTTGAGTATAGGCTTGTGACAAAGATGTGATTTGAGGCATCCCTCGCAAATATGTGGACATGGGTGAGTCAAGAGCATTGATGTATATTTGGAGAGCCACTTCTTCTTGAAGAACATAAAATGTCACTAATTGCGTATATAATCCAAAGAACCTTTCAGAAAATGACTTCACATTTTCACTTGGTCCTTTTCTAATATAGACCAACCGATTGTACATGAGAATTGGGTCAACTCGCTTTTTGTTGAATTGATTGAGAAATGTTGCCTCTAGCTGAGCCCAAGAAGTGATAGACCCTAAAGGCAGACTTGTAAACCAATCATATGCCACTTTGTCCAAGGTGTAAAGGAACATTTTACAAGCAACATCATCATACCAACTTGTTAAGTGATTCACAACAAATTTGAATGCTTGAATATGTTCTTCTACAATATTTGTCCCATTAGACAAAAATCGAGGAAGACATCTCTCAAAACCAATGGGAAAATAATGTTGAACTCCCGGTATATTCAATGGGCTACCTGTCATCCACGGTGTAAACATAGCCATTAGTGAATCTTAAAGAATATAACTTTAATACCCAAAAATTCCTTTTTTATTTATTTATTTTTATTTTTATATTTTTTAAAATCAAATCAAATCATATTATTCCTGTATGAACAATAAAAGCGTTAAGAACAGTGCATAGCAATTCCTGTAGCACTTAAATCACAATAAAATAAACCGTTTCAGCCCTCCTTCTAGCGCCAATCTGTTGAGTGGTGTTTTCACCCAGTCGTGAAAACATACTCTCCGGTAGGATCCGAGTCCCAAATCCTCTGCTTGCAAAGAAATTACATAGATAATTTCTCCAAGGTTCCTTTTATGTTATCCTTTTTATACCAATGATGTTGTTTAATTTAAATGCTGGGAATACCTTAGTGCTGCAAGTGAATGTTAACAAGGGGCACTCTGGTTTATTCTATTCTGAAATTACAATGGACTCTCGGTGAATTAATCTTTATGACAAATCTATTTTGATTTCGGGTTTTGGCAGTTCTTTCACATTTTCCTATTTTAAATGAGGGTAATTAAATGCGTGAAATAAAGAACTAAAAAGAAAAGAAAATAAAACAAAAAGAATGAACTAAGCTACGCTCAGAGTGCTACGATCTCGATTTGGCAAAACCGAAGATAATGAGGTTTTGCACACAACCTAACCTATTGAACCTGCAAACTCGCACAATCCGGATAAGCCAGTGTGCTGGTTTCTAGGGTCTTAGCTATAAATTTTTAGATTTAGGCATTCGCATGAAGCAACCGAGAGAACTCGCATTAAACCTCATCTATAAACCTAAAATCTAAAAAAGGAAAGATAAACATTCAATCTCTGCATGCAAAAATAACTCCTCCTTTCTTGCCAGTGAGATGCAACTCTCTGTAATTTTGTATTAAAATAAATGTATCAATTACAATGACAGAATGTCCCAGTTTTGATAAGACTAGAACAAGTGAAGGAAATTGCTCCAATAGCAGGCCCAGAATGGCTTGTCGCCTTTGGCTCTGCAACTCTGCTAGCAGCAACTTCCAACCCTCGTATCAATCTGCTCTTCTGATTTTATACCATCTGATACGACTCTCTGTTTTGCCCTACGTCGCTTCGTTTCACCTCCCAGAATGCATCGCTTCGTATTCCCGCCTTTTCGTTGCTTTTGAATTTATGTTCGAGGCCGAAACGTTCGATATTTTCTATTGACATGTAACGCTTCTGTAACCCTGACACCTATACGCCACGTGTTTCGCGCTTCCTATGCACGTTCTGTAATGGCCCCATGTAAATCATGACATTTTTATGCATGCAGCTTTGCTCCTTTGCTTTCATCGCAAAAACGCGACATGTCGCGATATCGCGACATTTTCTTGCCAGCAGCCTTGCCAATGCAACCTATCACGAAATCGTGACGTTTTTCTGTTTTGAGCTGTGAGGCTGCTTCCTGTCATGAAATCATGACGTTTTTCATCTCCGTATGCCTCGACTGCTTCCTGTCGTGAAATCGCGATGCTTTTTCATCTCCGTATGCCTTGGCTGCTTCCTGTCACGAAATCGTGATGCTTTTTCATTTGGAGCTATCTTGCAGATTTCTGTCATGGAATCGTGACACTTTTTCACTTGGTATGCTTTTGGCCGCAACCTGTCATGAAATCGTGATGTTTTTCACTTGGTACGCCTTCGGTCGCAACCTGTCATGAAATCGTGACGTTTTTCACTTGGTACGCTTTTGGCCGCAACCTATCGCGAAATCATGACGTTTTTCACTTGGTACGCTATCTTGCGGCTTTCTGTCATGAAATCGCTACGCTTCTCCGTTCCGTACCACTTTGCCAGCTTTTCATCGCGAAATCGTGACGCTTTTCTATTTCGGGCCCTTTTGCTGCTTCCTGTCGCGAAATCGCGATGCTTTTCTGCTTCGTGCCCCTTTGCTGCTTTTTGTCACGAAATCGCGACGTTTTTAGTGCCTTGCCCTGTTTGACTGTTTTGACCATGATTTTGTGACATGTCGCGATTTCGCGACAATTTTCCATTCTATCTTTCTCTCTCCTCTCTGGACCGCGACGGAGCAACATGTCGCGATATCGCGACACCTTTTCATTTTCGGCCGTGATGGAGCAACATGTCACGATATCGCGACACTTTTTCATTTTCGGCCGCGACGGAGCAACACGTCGCGAAATCGTGACACTTTTTCATTTTCGGCCGTGACGAGGCAAGACATCGTGAAATCACAAAAAATTTCATTTTCTGGCAGTGACAGCGCAACACGTCGCGAAATCGTGACACTTTTCATTTTCTGGCAGCGACGGAGCGACATGTCGCGATATCGCGACACTTTTTCATTTTGTGCAACTTTGCCTTTTTTCTTGATTTTTAGCATCTGGGTCACTGAGATCTTCTTTGAAAGCATGCAAAAATGTGGGTCCCCAATTTTGGGGTGTGTTGTGGATCAGCCACAACAAGTATAAATTTCTAGGTTTTAATGAGCTCTGCGCAACATTCTATAAACATAATTGGGATATAGCAAATGATTCTTTATTTTTGGACAATTTATAAAATAAATACAATATATGTTACCATAATATTTGAAAAAGAAGGATGTAGAATTATTTGATTCATTTAGGCCTATAATCCTATGTAATATGACATATAAGATAATCTCCAAAGCGATGGAAAATTGGTTAAGACCACTATTGGAAAAAAAATATTTTAGAAGAGAAGGAGGATTTGTGAAAGGGAGATAGAGTTTGTATGGGATCATAGTAGCTCATGAATTTATGCATTAAATAACTTCAAGAAAAGAAAGATTTATGATCTTAAAACTTGATATGAGTAAATCCAATGATAGAGTTAAATAAAATTTTCTTTTTTTAGTATTAGAAAAGTTTAAATTTAAGAAGAAATGGGTTATATGGATTAAAGATTATGTCTCTATGATATCATTTTTAGTGTTAGTCAATGGTTCAGTAACAAAATTATTTAAAGTAAAGAGAGATCTTAGATAGGGATATCCTCCTCCATCATATCTATTCATTATTGTGGTAGATATATTAGGTAGAAAATTGAAGAAGGTATACAAAAATGGGCTAATAAGTGGACTTATGTCTAGTAATAACATTGACAACATCAACCACCAATAATTTATAGATGATACAACCCTTTTTGGGAGGGTAGGGATAAATTATACCAAAGCTTTGAATAAATTATTAAAGGAGTATGAAGGAGCATCAATAATAGGATAAGATCTAAAATATACTTCATAAACACTCCAAATAGAATCAAAGCAAGGATATATAGGTCACTTAAAATGGAGGAGGCAAATTTTCTAGTAACATATCTAGGGATGCCCTTATTTAAGGGGAGAATGAGGATATAATTGTGGAATATAGTTATAAATAAATTTTAGAATAGAATTTTTGTATGAAAAGTAATATGGTTATAATTAGCAAGAAGAGTGCAACTAATTAAATTAGTCTTATAGTTCATTTCAACATATTAAATGTTCTTGTATATTATGCCAAAATCAATAGATAAACTTTAATCTATATTATGCGGTTGTTTTATGGTCAGGATTACATGATAAAAGCAAATTTCCTTTGGTGAAATGGAGCAAGGTGTGTAATGGTATAAACATGGGAGTTATTGGTTCAAGAGTTATTATATATGTAAACTTAGCTTTTAAGAGAAAATTAATTTGACAATTATACAAAATGATTCAAATACAATGGGGTAAGAAACCTTCTAAATACAGTAAGCCAAATGACCCAAGATTAATATTTACTACATTTTCATTACTAGATGGTTATGCATTATGGAATGGTTTAAAATAAATCAATTGATCTGGTGATTAAAGGTCTAATATAGTTGGTGGGAACTAGAAGAAAAAAAACTATTTGGATGGATACTTGGTGTGATAAAAAACCACTCACTCTAGATCTCATTTTGAAACCATGAATAAAATTACTTGAATATAAGTATGTTTATAGGGTTTCAAATATTATATACAAGGATTAGGAAGGAAGGTAAAAATGAAAAGAAGATTTTTTTACAAGTATACAAGACATTGATCCTAGGAGGTAGTTGAGAAAAAAGATAACAATAGTGATTATTTTTAGGTAATTTGAAGATAAGTTGATTTTGAGTTGAATAGCTTATAAGAATACACAAAAAGAAGCAAATACAATGGAAAGCATTGAAAAAATAGGAATACTATAAGAATATAGAGAGATACTTGGGATATCCTGAGCATTCCTAAAGTCAAAAAGTTTTTTTGGTTAGTAGGTCATAGAATGATTTTATCTTGGGATAACCTTATGAAAAGGGGATTTCATGGCCCATAACGATGTGTTCTATGCAAAAAGGAGGAGTATAGACTATCTCTTGGGGCAATGCTCAATAGTTTGGAACTTATGGCAATGGATTATCAATGTGTTTGTTAAATGCATGTTGATGAATGATAAAATTTAAGAATCTTTAAAGCAATGGTAGAACACTTTTAAAAGTGTGGCTGTATAGAAAATATATAATATATAAAAATATATAATACTTTGGACTATATAGCTAGAAAGGAATAGAAGAATATTCAAAGGAAAGAAAATAATTTTACAGGTAATAAAAATAAATATTTTTCTAGCCATAGAGGAAGCTAAAATAGCCCTCTCAAATATGAGAGCCTTGATAGATGGAGTCAAGTTATCAAACGAAATTATGATATTGGGTAGAGGAGAAATAAAAATAAGGTAAATAATATAAAGTGAAAACCACCATAAGTGAAGTTGGTAAAATTAAATTTTGATGGAGCATCTATTGGAAATCCAGGACCAACAAGAGGAGGAATAATTAAAAATAATCTGGGAGATATTTTTTCTCTTTATGCTTTTAATAGTTGATTTAAGATAAATAATAAAGCTAAATCTTGGGAAACCTTAGAAGGGTTAAAAATATGAAGACAGATAAAATGAAACAAAGTTTGGATGGAAGGTGATTCACTAATAGTAATGAATAAAATTTTGAGAAAAGAAAAGACATAATATAACATATAAGAGATAATTGTGGAAATACAAGATCTAGCTACAAAGTCTGAAAAAATCAGATTTACATATACATTAAGGGAAGAAAACAAGTATGTAGATAGACTAGCTGATAGAGGGATTTTAATTGAGGATTGTGAAGTTAAATTCTCTTTTCTATGGTTAGAGAAAGTAGTAAGTTTAGTTAAAGTTGATAAGAAAATGTTGACTACCTAAATCAAATAATGATTAAGACTTAATTTGATATTTTTCCATTGGTAATATTTGTTTTATTTTATAACATTAATATGCTTTCATATAATGCTTCAGGAAGGTAATAGTAATCTAGATTTGGTAAAGAAAACTATGATAGCACAAAGTTTTGCAAATATTACTCTACTAAGATGCAATGCATAGACAACAGAGGTGGAGTTTTGGTATTGTGAAGGTTCCTATAGGAAAATATCAAGAATAAGGATGCTAAATTTTAGAATATTTGTATTCACACAAAAAATTAGGAAGATTAAAAAAATGGAAATCAAGGATTCAATTTTTTTATAAAAAATATAGGTATCTAGCTATAACAACTTAATTGAGATGAGAATTGAATCTATTTGTAAACTTTGAAGATATAAAGGAGAAGCTTGTGATTTTTCAATGGTGGAGTAATTGAGTAAAAAACCTTGTTATTTAGAAAAAAAATAACAATAACAATAATTAAAAAAAAAAGCAAAAAAAAAAAAAATTACAGCACCTACAATTTTTGACTTTGCCTCACAAAATTTTCTCTTATAGGTTATTTGATATAGCTACTCAAAATTCAAAGACAATGGATGTAAATTTTTAAAATTTACTAAGCAAAAATAAATATGTAGAGCATAAAAATGATAGAATCAATACTCATCCCACTTACTATGGATGGCAAAGCAAGAATTAAATTACTCAAAACTTGCTAGATTCAAGTCACCCCCAAAATATACAAAGAAAACGTTTATTGAGGCATGTTGGAGGTATGTATGAAAAGACCCTAAGGAGATTATGGAGGAATATATATTATCTAGAGGATGATCTATGAAAGGAATAAATAAGAAGTTTATGGGGGCATGAGGGTTTATTAAGGAAGATATTGTAATGCCAATATTGCTTAGATAATGTTAGAAGGTGGAAGGTGATAAGGAGTTGCAATAATTAATGCTCAACCCACTTGATATGGGTAGAAGAGAAAAATTCCAACCACTCAAGACAAACTGAGCATGAGTAAGCTTGAGACTTTGTTGAGTTTAAAATTTAATAAGATATAGTTGAAGTGTAATCAAAGCAACTCTAAGGAACTTGTAGCAAGAACATGTTGAAGATCAAATCCAAGATTTGATATGCCCCATGGGAAGGAATATAATAATAATTAAAATTTATAAAATTTAAGGTATGTGGAGAGCTAGAAATTGTATAAATGTTGACCCACTAAACAACTAAAGGGGTAAAAAACCATCCATTAGCTGATCAATTAGATTTTGTTTGTTGCTTGTTTATTTTTTATTGATTTTAGTTGGATGGGATTTCTAAACTCTGAATAACACAAGCTTATACTGAGAGGGGGTTGAACAGTATAAGACCACATTTTACTTTTCTTTCTCAAACAATATTATGTGATATATCAATGGTAGTATCAATAGAAGTAATCAAAGCAATGCAAAAATCACAATACACAATATAGACACCAATTTAATGTGGTTCACCCAATGTGGGCTACTCCATAGAGAAAAACGTTTACTAAAATTTTCTCAACAAATATCTTTGGAATAATTTCCCTATTACAATATTTATGGACCTCTATCCAAAGGATACACCAATCCCCTAATCAATTTTATGGATATTTATCCATAGGAGACACCAATCTCCTCATCTGGTTTGTGTATCTCTATGCATAGGAGAACTCTTTCTCCTCTACTATGGATGGTGATCCTTTAGAAGACTACTACCTCCAATGCACTAGATTGTGGATATATCTCCATTGAAGACTCTATCATAACTCATAAGATCTCTATCCTCACTACCTTGGCTAATGGATCTCTATCTACTAGAGACTACTATCCTTTGCTCTTTCACCTCTAAATATTCCTCTTAGCTCTGTCTCAAATCTACACTAAACGCAGTCCTTTGGTCTAGTATAATTTTTCTCAATATCTATCTCTTATCTACACTAAACATAGTCCTTCAGTATGGCATAAATATTATTAATCTCTGTCTCTGGTCTAGCATAAACCTATCCTCAAATATGCACCAAAATCTATCCTCAAATTTGTCCTCAAGCCTTAAAACAAAGCTTGACTCAATCACAAATCAACTTTGCTAGATCTGCCCCAAACCTTAACTCAAGGTTTGAACAAATCAATCAATCAACTTTTCTCACAAGTATTCTCAAAGACTTGTCTCAAATATTTCCAACAAGTCCTCCCTAGAACTTGTCCAATCCTCTCAAAAAGTCTTCACCAAGACTTACCTCAAATATGTTCAACAATTCCTTACTAGAACTTGCCCAATATTCTCAAAAATACTTCACCAAGACTTACCTAAAATATGCTCAACAAGTCCTCACTAGAACTTGTCCAATATGATCAACAAGTCTTCACCAAGACTTACCTCAAATCTGCTCAACAAGTCCTCACTAGAACTTATCCAATCTGCTCAATAAGTCTTCACCAAGAACTTGTCCAATCTTCTCAATAAGTCTTCACCAAGACTTTTCTCAAATATGCTCAACAAGTCCTCACTAGAACTTGTCCAATCTACTCAAAAAGTCTTCATCAAGACTTACCTCAAATTTTCTTTGTAAGCTTCCATAAAATCTTACTTTACTCATATCACTCTATCATAGAAAACATCTTCAATCACACAAACAAGCTTCACATATAATATTTTTTAACTTACAAAAACATATAGAGAATGGTTAGAGACTCAATATGCTTCACACTCACAAAAATGCTCAATCACTTTTAATCTCTCTTGTTCAACCGTAGAAATATATGAAGAATGGTTAGAGACTCAATATGTTTCACATTCACAACCACTCAATCACTTTCAATCTCTCTTCCAAATTAAATTAGAATATGGAACAATTTGTTTCATTGAAATTGAACTATCACTCCAACACTTCCAACCATCTAAGCTCAATCAACTCCACTCAACCAATCACTAAATAAAAGCTTAGTCAACAATTCTTATCAAACAAACCTCACATAACAATGATACTCATAATATTTCACAAACCCTAGTTCAAGATAGTTCACAACTTCACATAACAATGATACTCATGTTATTTCACAAACCCTAGTCAAGCATATGAAATCTTACTCAATATTTCCAACAATTCTTATCAAACAAGGTTTCTAGTACCAACTTTCATTCCAGAAAACCAAACTCAACAATGCTTATCAAACAATGATTTTGACTCCAACTTAGCATTCGCAACATCCAACAATCACTCTCAAGGATAATGTGCCCTTACCTTTTGTTTAAAAAAGTTTTGACCTCAAACACCTATCTCAATCACAATCAAATATTTGCCAATATCAAATATTAGGTGGCAATATCTTCTCAAAAATTTACTCAAATGATCTCTCACAATATTTCACCATACATAGCAATAAATATCTATTACACCTTATAATCTCCACACTTCAAAATATAAGCCAACAACTTGTTTAAAGAAAATAATCACAATAATTTTCTTTGTAAACCCTTACCTCTTTTCTCAAAGAATTTAAAACATCATAGCTTATCCCAACAAAATAAAATTTCCTTTTTCTACCTTATAACTCCTATCTCAATTTCAAAAAATCATAATAAAATAATTATTCCTTAAAACCTTATAACTCCTATTTAACAAAAATTAATCATGCCACCTTAAACCTTAGAAGCAATTTAATTTTCCAAAAATTAAATACCTTTGCCTTCAGTGGGATTCGAACTTCCCCACTTGTACCTCCATAGTTCCCTAGTTGTGGTCCATGTGCCACGTAAGCTAGGTACTCACATTAGAAGCAATAGGCATCTCGTGTGCTTTATTGCTTTGCCTTGGCGCCAAAACCAAAATGTAAATCTCTACCAAAATGCAATTGTCGGGTTTTGATCATGGGACTTCTTACCTGTTAGCACCCTAAGCACACATATACCTACCATTGGCCCAACTACCATGGTTGGATATGAGGCTCCAAGCCTCCTCCCTCTTATACTTTCAATGACTGCCATGTAAACAAAAAAACATTGTCCTTTTCTTCCACGTAATTCGTAATTCATAAATTTTTGCATGCACTTTCAAATATTCAATTTAAGGTAACTTTGGGTTTTCTAAAGCACATGGTATTTATACCAATGTGTTGTCCTCCTTGGCATGTCAGTGAATGAGAATTTTAGTCGATGTCGATGCCATTTAACTTAGTTGCTTGCCCTTGTAACCCTAACCTTAGGGTTATTTAATTAAATTAAATCATAAACTAATTTATAATTTATTATAATTAATTTATAATTAATTTAATAACTTTAAAGTTAATTAAATTACCTAGGTGTTGTAGGTGAGTTGGAGAGGAGAAGGCAATTCTCCAAGGGAGGTCCCAGGTTCAAATTTCCACCCTACCAAAAAGCTAAATTGGGTATCCAAAATCCAATTGATAATGTTGGTGCGGGTATGGTCCGGTGAGACTCCCGTGTGAATTTGATGGTGTAGAACCCCATGTTCATGGTCTCTTAGACCAAGGCGGATCTGCAAGGGGTTTTTTTCTTTAAAAAAAAAAGTTAATTAAATTAAGTTATAAATTAATTTATAATGAAATTATTATAATTAAGTTATAATTAATTTAAATCTTTAGGTCTTAACCTTAGACCTTTAATATTATAATACAAGATTATAATATTATTTTTCTTGGGCATTCCTTTTGCTCTTTAGACCTTATTTGACCACCTTGAATATTATAATAGGAATATTATAATATTATTTTTCCTTAGGTCTAGAAGAAATATTTCTCTTCCATTGATTATTGAAACTGACTATTGACATCCTTCCTTTTATACTACTCACTGAAACTGACTCTTGACATAAATGAAAACAAATATTGATCATATTTCCAATAATCTCCCCCTTTCTCATTGATGGCAACCCATTTACCTTTTACCATTTCCTTTACCTATTTTTGTTCTACTCCCCTTGAGAAACTACTCCCCCTGATTGAATGCTCTCCCCCTAACTCAAATCTCTACCACTTTATCATCAATGGCAAAGGGTCACCTTTGGGGCTCAGGGATAAGAATGAAAATATTATATTATCCCCTACCCACCTCCTATTGATGTGGTTAATTCTGGGGTGGGAGTATTTATACTCCCAACAAGCACTGATCTTTACCTTTGTTTATTTTCTTCCTCAACTGATCCTTCTAATTCCTCTAACTATTCATGTTCTTGTTTGTATTTGGAATTTTTTCTCTACACCACTTTGTTGTATGCCCATTATTATTATTATATTTATAACAATTAATATAAATGTCTTGGGATTTCTCCTAGTGAAGCAAAATACATTCCTATCATGAACCCTGCAATTTACTACCTTGTGCCCAAACTGATTATAAGAGTAGCAATATCCTTGAAAAATTTGAATGTTTCTAAAATTCCCATATTCCTATATTTCATGTGTCCTACACTGTGTAGCCTTGTTCCCAAACCTATGACATGAGAAACATCATCCATTGAAACTACCTTGCCTTGACCCCATTGGTATCTTACTTTATTTTACCCTATGTTGGTTCTCGTTCCATTTGTTCCTCATTTGTGCATTAATCCTTTCCTTGTTGAACTTTATGTTGTTCAACTCATCCTTAGAAGTCTCACTCTCTCTTACACTCTCTTATTTTGAATCTTCTTATTCTTTAGAGCTTGATATTGACTCCTCTCCTTATTTTCTTTGTACCTGTTCAAAACCAAGACCTGTCTTGCTTGATGTAGGTTTTTATGTCTTGATAATCTTATCCAATTTCTTTGAGCTTCTCCTAAACCTATGTAACTTGTCCTTAGACCGTTTTAATTCCTTCCTTAGTGAATCTACCTCATGCTCTAATATTTCACATTATAAAAACTTTGCTTCTTCAATTCTCTTTGAATCTCATTGTCTTAGATATTGAGTTAGTTAGATCCTCTATAAGCTTTCCTTTCTCTTCATCACATTCTTGAAATTTAAGCTTGAGTTTTGAGTTTTTCTTTCTTACCTCCCTTAATGCACCAAGGGCATGAATAATCTCACCCTCAAGATCAACTTCTCCTTTCTCTGATTCTTCCTCTATTTGTTTGCCTTTGGGATCATCTTCATTTATTTCTGATTTTTTTTCAATAGGATCACATCCTTCTTCTTCTATTGACAAAAGTAAATTTTCTTCTTGTCCTTCAAGTGTATCTTCATATTCATCATCACTAAAATTTAATCTATTCCTTGTACATATATCTTCAATATGGCCAAAGTTGCCACATCTAAAACACTTGAGAATCATTGATACCCTTTATATAACATCATATTTTTCTTTTGCTAGAAATAGTACTTCATATTTATCATTATATGAGGAAATTTCATCACTATCATTTGATATCTTACCTACCTTTTCTACATAGAAAATATTCTTATGCCTTTGGAAAAACTTCTTTCCTTGCTCGCCTTGTCTATCCATTCTTTTTTTTTTAGTACCTGTGTTTTCTTGTTTCCTTGTTCTTATGATCCTATTTTTCTTCATCATTGCTATTTCTAGCCTCTGGACAATCAAATGCATAGTGACCATATTTTACACAATTGAAACATCTAACTAATTTTGTACCTTTATATTTTATTGAGTCCTTGTTCCTTCTACCATAATTTGCTTCTTCATCACTAGATGACTCATTGCTTGAATCTATCTTCTTACCCTTTGTCTTATTAGTAACATTGAAGGTTGCTTCCTTCTAGGGAATAGGTTCCTGTTTTATTCTTATATCAAAAGCAATGAGAATTCCATGTAACTCATCCCTTGTCAAAAGTTCAATATCTTTTGCCTCTTCTATAGTTGAAATATTTTCACTAAACATTTTTGGAAGTGACCTTAAAATTTTATCACACACATTTGTTTCCTCAACCTTAATACCAAGTCCTTGCATGGAGTTAACAACTTCATCCACATGAAGTAGATATGCCACAACATTTTCCTCATCCTTCATCTTTAGGTCTTCAAATGCTCTCTTGAAATTTTACAACTTTACCCTTTTGACCTTTTTATCTCCTTCATATATGTCTTGCAACTTATCTCAAATTTTTCTTTATGATGTGCAATGCACAACCTTTATAAACATTGCTTCATGTAAACCACTCAAAATTCTATTCATTGCCTTTGAATTGTAATGATGTAGAAGCTTACCATCTTTATCTATATGTGGAGTTGTTGGTGGTATGTATCCATTCTCAATTGCTTCCCATATTTCATTTCCAAGTGTCATTAGATGAAACTTCATCCTTGTGCTCTATAGTGCATAATTATTCCCATCGAACACTGGTGTTGAATTCCTTGATAATCCATTCTAAGAATCCATCTGTGTTCTTGTAAGCTTTTTCTTCAAGCTGCTAAGATCTTTTTAAGGAACCCACTCTAATACCAATTGAAGTACACAAGGTTATACTGAGAGGGGGGTGGATAATATAAGACAACTTTTTACTTTTCTTTCTAAAAAAATATTATGCAATATATCAATAGCAGTATCAATAGAAGTAATCAAAGCAATTCATAAATCATCACACATAATAGAGACACCAATTTAATGTGGTTAAACCAATGTGGGCTACTCCACGGAGAAAATATTTCAGTAAAATTTTCTCAACAAATATCTTGGGAATACTTTCCCTATTACAATATTTATGGACCTATATCCAAAGGAGACACCAATTTGCTAATCAAATTTGTGGATATCTATCCATGGGAGACACCAATATCCTCAGCTAGTTTGTGGATATCTATCCATAGGAGAACTCTTTCTCCTCTACTCTGGTTGGTGATCCTCTAGAAGACTACTACCTCCACTACACTAGCTTGTGGATATCTCTCCACTGAAGACTCTATCCTCACTTAGAAGATCTCTTTCCTAACTACCATAGCTAATGGATCTCTATCCACTAGATACTACTGTCCTCTACTCTATCACCTCTAAATATTGCTCGTAGCTCTATCTCAAATCTACACTAAACAAAGTCCTTTGGTCTAGTATAAATTTGCTCAATATCTATCTCTAATCTACACTAAACACAATCCTTCAGTATAGTATAAATCTTATCAATCTCTATCTCTGGTCTGGCATAAACCTATCCTCAAATTTGCACCAAACTCTATCCTCAAATCTATCCTCAAGCCTTAACATAAAGCTTGACTCAATAAAATATCAACTCTTCTATATGTGCCTCAAATCTTAACTTAAGGTTTGAACAAACCAATAAATCATCTTTGCTCACAAGTCTTCTTAAAGACTTGTCTCAAATATATCCAACAAGTCCTCACTAGAACTTGTCCAATCTGATCAACAAGTATTCACCAAGATTTACCTTAAATCTGCTCAATAAGTCCTCACTAGAACTTATGCAATATGATCAACAAGTCTTCAACAAGACTTACTTCAAATTTACTGAACAAGTCCTCACTAGAACTTGGTCAATCTGCTCAACAAGTCTTCACCAAGACTTACCTCAAATTTGCTCAACAAGTCCTCACTAGAACTTGTCCAATCTGCTCAAGTCTTCACCAAGAACTTTTCCAATTTGTTCAACAAGTCTTCACCAAGAATTACCTCAAATCTGCTCAACAAGTCCTCACTAGAACTTGTCCAATATACTCAAAAAGTCTTCACCAAGACTTACCTCAAATATACTTTGTAAGATTCCATAAAATCTTACTCTACTCAACTCACTCTATCATATAAAAACTCTTCAAGCACACAAAAAAGCTTCACATATAATATTTTTTAACTTATAGAAACATATAGAGAATGGTTAGAGACTCAATAAGCTTCACACTCACAACAATGCTCAATCACTTTTAATCTCTCTTGTTCAATCGAAAAAATATATAGATAATGGTTAGAGAATCAATATGTTTCACATTCACAACCACTCAATCACTTTCAATCTCTCTTCCAAATCAAATTAGAATATGGAACAATTTGTTTCACTGAACTTGAACTAACACTCCAAAACTTCTAAGAAACTATGCTCAAACAACTCCACTCAACCAATCACTAAATGAAATCTTAGTAAATAATACTTATCAAACAAATCTCACATAACAATGATACTCGTGTTCTTTCACAAACCCTAGTCAAGCATATGAAATATTACTCAATATTTCCAATAATGCTTATCAAACAAGATTTCTAGTCTCAATTTTTCTTCCAGAAAACCAAACTCAACAATGGTTATCAAAAAATCCTTTTCACTCCAACTTAGCATTCACAACATCCAACAATCACTCTCAAGGATAATGTACCCTTACCTTTTGTTTGAAGAATATTTTACCTCAAACACCTGTATCAATCACAATCAACTCTTTACCAATCTCAAAGGTTAGGTAGAAATATCTTCTCAAAAATTCACTCAAATGATCTCTCACAATATTTCACCATACATAGCAATAAATATCTATTACACCTTATAATCTCCACACTTCAAAATATAAGCCAACAATTTGTTTAAAGAAAATAATCACAATAATTTTCTTTATGAACCCTTAACTCTTTTCTCAAAGAATTTAACACATCATAGCTTATCCCAACAAAATATAATTTCTTTTTTCTACCTTATAACTCATATATCAATTTCAAAAAATCATAATAAAATAATTATTCCTTAAAACCTTAGAACTCCCCTTTAACAAAAATTAATCATGCCACCTTAAACCTTAGAAGCAATTTAATTTTCCAAAAATTAAATACCTTTACCTTTGGTGGGATTTGAAATCCCCCTCTTTTGCCTCCATAGTTCCCTAGTCATGGCCCATGTGCCATGTGAGCTAGGCACTCACCTTAGAAGCAAGAAGCGCCTCATGCGCTTTATTGCTTTGCCTTGGCACCAAAATCAAAATGCAAATCTGTACAAAAATGTAGCCATCGGGTTTCAATCGTGGGACTTCCTACATGTTAACACCCTAAGAACACAATTGCCTACCATTGGCCCAACTACCATGGTTGTCTATGAGGCTCCAAGCCTCCTCCCTCTTATGCCTTCGATGACTACCACGTAAACAAAAAAATATTGTCCTTTTCTTCTACGCAGTTCACAAATTTTTGCATGCACTTTCAAAGATACAATCGAAGGTAACTTTGGGTTTTCCAAAGCACATGGTATTTATACCAATGTGTTGTCCTACTTGGCACATCGGCAAATGATAATTTTAGTCGATGTCGATGCCATTTAACTTAGTCACTTGCCCTTGTAACCCTAACCTTTGGGTTATTTAATTTAATTTTACCATAAACTATTTTATAATTTATTATAATTAATTTAATAACTTTAAAGTTAATTAAATTAAGTTATAAATTAATTTATAATTAATTTAAATATTTAGGTCTTAACCTTAGACCTTTAATATTATAATACAAGATTATAATATTATTTTTCTTGGGCCTTCCTTTTGCTCTTTAGACCTCATCTGACCACCTTGAATATTATAATATTATTTTTTCTTAGGCCTAGAAGTAATATTTCTCTTGAAATGATTACTGAAACTGACTCTTGACATCCTTCCTTTTGCACTTCTAACTAAAACTGACTCTTGACATCAATGACAATAAATCTTGCTCATATTTCCAACAAACTCAACTACATGCTCCTCTTGAGCTCTATTTTTGTAATTTATTGAAGTGTATAAATATAGGGACATGTTTTCATGATATATAATTTATAATAGAAGGAATTAAAATTCTATGTTCAATTTGTGCATGATAATGGTTTTACTTAGTTTATTTCATAGTCTATTTTCTCTCTAGATATAGCACCATTCTAGACCTGAAGCTATGTGAACACTAGTTAGTATGAGATTGATTTTAAATTGGAATTGTTATTTTTCAATTTAGAATCAAATTTTAAGTAGCATAGTCTTGTTTATTTTCTATTATTTCTCTTTAAACCTTTGAATTTACTTAGAACCTATTTAGGTTAGAAATAAGTTAGTTTTAGTTTAAAGCATTTAAATTGGCCTTCTATTGTGCACAGTTTAACTTTTCATATAGTTGTGAGTTGGTCATTATTATTGTATGTGATAATAATATAAATAAAATGGATATTAATTGGGTAATTGTAGTCTCAATAGTATAAACGTATCATTTTTCTACACAATTTACAATTCCACATGCTTGTAAGTTTATTGTTTAAGCTTATTTCCTATTTTGTAGAGTTACAATTATTTGGTAGTAAGTTAAAAATTGGTGTTTTTATGTATGCTATAAATTTGATGCAATGTGATTATTTTTTGGATAGTTATGCATTAAATATTAGGATTCTATGCTTAGAAATTTATCTCTTGAATTTATACTAGTAAAGTCTCCTTGAAGGAACAACTACCAATAACATCTGGGTTTATGCATGATTATCAAGACCTAGTCATACCCAAACATGGAGGAAAAATAAAACTCCATTTCAAGAGTAAAATAGATTTTGTTCTAAGTAAGTTGGCTTACCCTTGATACATCAACAATTAGTCTTTGGTCTCTTCATGCCCAACAACAATGGCACTATATGGAAATCAGAGTGTGTCATTTGTATACTTAATAGGTTCCCCTTAAGATTCCATATTAATAAAAAATTTGTTACTTCTCCAGCCCCTACATCCTTAATAGGAGCTTCATTTGTAGTCAAATCCATTTGTCCTACTTCCTCTTGAATTTTGAAATAAGTGAAGGCTATTCATTAGATTATATTATAATAGTGATAATACAAAGTCATTCAAGGGCCCTTCGAGAGGTTTTTGTAGGGACTTCTCACTAAGGATATGTAGATGTTTCCTTTTTAAACACCCTTGTAGGTGCCCTCGATTTCTTAACCTTGGAAGCTACAAAATTAATATTTTTATTCTTTATAAATTCTTTCTAGGAAACCCTAGGTTTTTTATTCTATAGATCATATTTTACCAATGTCTAGATCAACCAATGATTCATGAGGCTAGTATCCATATGGATTTGTACATTTGCTACTTCATCTTGTAGATCTCATGCTAAAAGGTAGGGAATGCATGTCTTTTTCCTATAGAGAAGATGAAATAAGATATTGAAATGATATAATAAAAGAACCTCATGATGCCCTTCATAATATATTGAATAACATGCAATGCTACTTCATCCCATGGAGCTGGTAGAATAGACCTCTTGGTTCATTTTAGAGTAGCTTTAGTTTTCTATTGTTGTTGTAGAATTTTTTTTGACTATCTCTAGCTTTTGCCTATCATTTATGATACATTTTCCCATTTGTAGGAAGTCCAACGAACTTTACAATATTTTTTTGTATCACATGGAATGAGATACCTCTAAATTGAGATATTTATCCCTTTAATTCTCTTAAAAATTCAAGGGCTACCTTTGTGTCATAGGGATGGTTGACATGGTGTGCACATAGCTAATAATGATATTGGGTGGTGGTCACATGGATGGTTGACATGAAAGTGAGGTTATAGGTCATCATGTGTAGGAGTTATGGTGAGTTAGGTGGTCAAAATTGTTATGACAATATTCATAGATAAATGTTACAATACAACAATTTTGTAGGCAAAGAGGTTTTAAAATGAGGTTCTATAGGTACTTAAAATATAGGTATAAATGGTTTTATTTGAAAGAGAAGTGACTAGTTATGGAAAAAAATCTAAACATATACTATAATAAAAATATTAGCAAATGATCATGGGAGGAAAATGTCATAGGTGGATCTACCTATAAGCACTATGTATAGGAGTACTTCTCTATATCAAGTTTTAATAGAAGTGTATTTGCAAGCTAGTTGTATAGGGTGGAGGTAATACCAATACCCCTTATTTGGTTGCTTCCTTTTTTAAAATTGGACTTCAACTAGATCCCTAGTTTTTTGAAATCCCTATCTCTTTTTTGGTAGGAGAAACTCAGCCAAAATAATTGTATCTTAAGTTTCTCTTTCTCTCCCTCTCTTTCTTTTTTCTTTCTTTGTAAAGGAGATGTTAAACCAAAAAAACTATTTTAATATTCTTTTTCCTATATCCCATGAATCTGTCAAGATGTGGATGAAACCTTGGCCATAAGAGTGGAGGATTGTCTCTCTACAAGTGCAACCTAGGATAGGGCAATGGCATGGGGTGAAAATTCCTCCTTGGATAATGGTTCTTTTATAGAGATGAAATCAATGACCATTATACAAGAGAGAAATCATATCCTCATATATTTTTTGGAACTTGATATCACCATTATCAAAAATTATATCAATCTTGTAAGGTCCTAGCCAAATTTTATGAAGATTACCTTTGAAGTCTATATAGTTGAAGTCATATAGTAAATCCTAATCACCTAGCCTAAAATACTTCATCTTGATGAATCTATCATGAAAAGTAGCCCTTTACTTCTAAATTATTTTACATGAAAGAATACTTATTATATCATCTCATCCAAGACATTGAGTTATTCCATTGATTACTTCTATGCTTTAGAAAGATCTATACCTAATTTAAATTTAGTCCTTGAGTTTTGATCTCAAAATCAATAGGAAAATCTATATTCTTTCTATAGATAAAATCATATAGTGTGATTGTAGTAGTGGTCTTCCACATAGTCATATAGGCTAAAATAATTTTAGCAAGGTGATTTGTTACTTCCACCTATCCATTGGCATGAGGATGGTAAGAAGTGCATTTCCTATGATGGATTTCATACTCTCTTACCAAATCATCAATTACTCTCAAAGTAAATTGGGTCCATTGATCTTGATGTAAATAAAACATGATATTTAATAGAACATAAAAAGATATTATAATATAATATTTTCAAATTCCCCTTGAGCTACAATGAGGATTTTAAGGTATAAATCCCTTTCACAATGTAATGTTTGACACTTTTATCTTCTTTGACTACCTCAAGAGGGGTGGGTTTATGCTTGTGTACCACCCTAATTTGAGAAACTTATCTATATCTACACAACATAAAAAAATGTTTTGATCACATATTGGGTCCACCTAAGTTGGACCCAAGCTTAAGAGGAGAAAATAATAAAAACTTGCATGGAAGAATTAAATAGAGCTCAAAATGAGATAAAAACACCATAAAATTATCTTGATAACCTTTTTAGATGGTATTTTATGGAATGACTAACTAGAACTCACTCTTAATAGGAACTATCCCTATCAAGGTGGTTTTGATTATAAATCATCCCTCTATGGATGATTTTTGTTGTGATGATCAGAATGGAATTTCATTTGGAGGGGACCTTTTGCAAGTTGTCAGGTATCTATGGTCCGAATCTAGTAACTATTGAAGATTTTTATTGTAAATCATCCATTTATGGATGATTTTTGTTGTGATGATCAGAACAAAATTTTCTTTAGATGGAACCTTCTATAGGTTGTTACATATCTTTGGTCCAAATTTGGTGACTAGAAGCTTCTGATTGTAAATTGTTCATCTCTGGTCAATTTATGTTGTGATGATCATAACAAAATTTTCTTTGGAGGGGACCTTCTACATGTTGCTAGGAAGTTGTTCTCCACATCTAGTGTCCATTAGATGTCTAACATGTGAACTTTTACAAAACAAGAACATGCAAAAATGGGCATACAACGCTATCCATGATTAACACACAAGTACATGCAAATGGATTCTAGGAAAATTTTGGTAGATTTTATCTATGAAATCTCACACACTCCTCCAAAAATAAATTAAATGAGGGTCTATTTATAATTTTTTCCAAGGGTGAGGGGGTGCTGAAGTGGAGGTAAGGTGTAGGTGACATATCTAACAAGTTGCTTGAGTGAGTGGAGGAAAAAATCTAGGTTTTTCCCCAAGTGGTATGCTTCATTAATGTGCCTTGGTGGAGATAATCCTCTCCTCACCCAAATGGCATGCTTCATTAATGTTTGTGGATGGAGAGATTTATCACCCCATCCAAATCGTATGCTTCATTAATATGCTTGGGTGTTAAAAATCCTCACTCCACCCATGTGGTATGCTTCATTAATATGCCTATGTGGAGATAATTCTCACCCCATCTATGTATATTAAAGAGCATTGAGGGTGTGCACATAGACTAGGGGTATAGTATAGTAACATGGTGACCATAGGCTAGGTGTAGGATGGGGCTTAATGGTTCAAAGGCGCTAATATGGTAAAAATTAGTGTTTCTAAGGTTACAATGTCAAATATATAGGTTAGTTGAAATAATTACAAAATTATTAAAAATTAAAATTGGACAAGTGATAATATGACATATTTTAGGTGTCTACATTTCCCTCTTTTTGTACCGCATTGTGTGCAGACAATGTACATTGCAAACACACATGACACAATATGAGTGGATTAACGATGGATGATAGTATATGATAATGGGTGACCATGAATTTTGGCACACCACAATGACAATTAAGGGAGTGTGGGTAAATTTTTGGTTGTATCCACCCACATGAACCTTTTTGAGTAAACAAGATGATTGATAGATAGGAAAAGCAATTCCTGAGAGGCCATGCATGAGAATCAGTATATCAAAAATGGTAAAAAACTTCCCAGTTCTACATCCAAGCAAGCAAGAGGGTGAAAAGTTGTGAGAAAATGGCTAAGTATCAAGCTTGTTAGAGAAATGGGAAACCGTAGATTCTACATAGGGCCCTAAAGTCTACCATGAAGAAACTTGGCAGAGTAATTTGTAGTTGTTGGATTTTTGATGAGTCCCAAAATCACACTAAGAAGTAATGATGAAAGTACATGGTGTAAAGCAAGTGAATAATAGAGGAAATGGAAAAAATTGGTTAAGTGTAGCACATGTCAAAAAATTGAGTTGATGTCAAACTTCAGATAATGTTAGCTTTTGAAGCTTTAAACTTAACAAAAATGCAACAAAAATTATAGAAATAAGAATACAATGTTATAACTATGATAATGGCTAGCTAATATGCATGAAAATATAATAGAAAACTTGATACAATACTCATATATGAAAGCTCATAAAAATATACAATGCTATTCAATGGAGGTCACAACATTTTCATATTTGCAAAATTGATCTACATTGTATCTACTACTAATCTACCTATTGAATCCAAAATCCTCATACTATTCTAATATATGAAGGTCTATTTATAATGAGATGCAACTCTTTACGTTTAATATTCCTTTTACACCTCACTATTCTATTCTAAGGACTTATGTACATGTGGACTACATGCACATTTACATCATTGCAAATTCTAACACTTGTGCATTTATTAAATTGCTTTAATAAAATAATTAAGTCATAATACACTCCTAATCTAAATATGTATCCATGATGGTACACTAGTAAAGTAACAAATAATGTAACTTATTTCAAAACCCTTTGTATTAAATTATTTAATTCTCTTAAGGACTTTAGTCTTCACTAGGAATATTGATTTTGGTTCTGAATTTGTATTCTCCTTTGTTGTATGAGTCCTATTCAAACAAATAGTTAGTTTCTTCATGATATGTTACTCTTTCTAAAAGAGCTTTAACTTCATGTTCATCTATAGATTCTTCTAGTTCTTCTATTTCTTGAATCCTTTGAGCTAAGTGTCCTTTATTATTACCTCCATGATATTCCAATTGAGGGTACTAATTTTGAGAAGTATATGGATGCTAAAATTGTTGCTTTTGTGGTTGATACTGCCTTGGTTGGAATACCCTATTTTTTTGGTTTCCATAATTTATTTGATTCCCCTGATTCTGATTTCTAGGATTGAATCTGCAATAGTTAGTGCTATGTCCTTTCTTCTTGCATACATGACAATATCGATTATTCCAAGGTCTTCATCCTTTTGAGGATGATGCAATATTTCCCTATGGATTGTCCTTTGAGACCAATGCATTGTTAGTCATTTCATATTTAACTATATTTTCCACCTCATATTCTTGAATAATATTGACTAACTCATCAAAGGAAGTATCTTTACTTAGGACTTGTAAAGATGTAACTAGATGCTTGTAGCTATCAGGAAGTGCTCTCATGGTTACTTGAACAAGAAACATATATTTTACCTCTTCTCATAAGGTTAATAATTTTCCTTTAATATCTACTACCTTCCTTAGGAATAGTTCTACACTTTCACCATTTTTCATTTTCAAGGAATGTAATTAAGTTTGAAGATTTAAGATAATAGCTTTATTTTTCCATTTAAATATTTTCTTTAAGGATTTCCAAGATTTTGTAGATATTATTACTAAACCAATGTAAGGTTGTATTTCATATGTGATGGCAAAGGTTATATCATTAATGATTTTGCATCACTTTCTTCAAACTTTTGAATTTTTGTATCACCAGAATTAGGCTTAGTAGTTGTTCCTTCGACAATTTTCCAAAGTTTTTTAAATATCAAGATTACCCTTAATTTTTTTTTCCATGAGAAGTGGTTTGGACCTTTAAGTAGTTGATATTATATAAGGATGAATTTGGTCATTGTCATGATGGTCCTAGAATATTTCCTTGTAATTGCCTAGTTTAGAGACTGTGAACTATATTGATAAATCCTTCTTAAGACTTAGGTTTTGTAGGACTCCTAGTGATAAGCTATAAGATTAATACAGTGCTTAGTAGTTATTAGTTCACCTTTTCAATTTATTTTGTAATGATAATAATCAACTCTTATTTCTCCTATTGAACTATGCACTTTCAAGTTTAATGAAGTTGTCTTGTAGTAGGATGAGTATGAGATAAAAATCAACAATATTTTCAATCCTTTAATCAATGCTATGAAAAATTTTCTACACTTATTTGATTTTAATTTGGTGTAGAATCCCTTATATCTCCCTAGTTAAAAATTTAGAAAGACTAAATATTTGCAAATGAGATTTCACTAGCCTTATAACTCCCTGTTAAATATTTGTAAATAGTTGAAGAAATAATAATAAATATTTTAATGCTTAAAATTTCTAGTTCCTTCTCAATATTATCAAAATGCTCTCTAGAGATTAACACCTTATTACTCCTATCATTCAATATATCTAGACTAAGTTGATTTTCAACCTTAATAAACTTGCAATATAATTCTTACCTTAACTTCAAACTTGCAAGCTCTTTGTAATCCGTTCGATCTCCTATGACTTAGTGATAGTTAACTTCTTGTCAACTCTAAAATGTTGTGTAAGTATTTCACTTCCTTTTTCATCGATATGCATGATTTATCCAATTTCAATATCCATGCCTTTGCACATCTAATCATCTCGATGAACGTGCTATCCTTCAAAATTGATAGCCTAACCTTCACACTTCTATTCAAGGTGGCAAATGAGCTCTTTTTTAATATCATTTTGCTTGACCTTTGAATTTCTATATCTCCTAGTGGATGTATTCTTCTACAACATCAATTGGCTTGGTCTGCAAGCTTCTAGCTTCTATTGTGTGTTCTAGTCTAAGTAATTCTATTTATTTGATGAGTTACTTGGTTACTCTTCCTCAATATCTGCACTGCTTCACTTCTTTAATGAACCTTAATATATCTCATTTAGATTCTAGTTGACGTAACTTTTATGTGCACTATACACACATTTCTATTTTAGGACATCTCTCTAAATTGAAATTTAGTATTCTATGAATAGTAGAAAATGGTATTAGTTTTACCTAGATTCTTTAATAATGCTTCCACTCTACCTTGTTCCAATGCCAAATGACAAGTGGTATTAGATTCCTTCAACATATCTGACCTGCGATTAATGCCTCTTTAGGAGCATTATATGAATGATGTCCAAGAATTGTCCTTTACTCAAGTTATCGTTGATGTCATGGTAAATGCATGAGATGCCTTCTTCCATGTGGTGCAACTCTTTCATCACTTTTACCCTAACTAATGTAGGTTATTTGAATATTTATTTTCTACCCTTCTTGCTCTACTTCCAATGCTTATTTGAGAGGAGAATGATGGTTATTCCCCAACAATTCTATGGTAGAAGTAGTTGTTCCTCGAATGTTACAATTGAGTGATGAGCATGGCTATGAGGTGGATTCAGGTGATGGGTATCCTTCTATGAAACTAAACCTTCTTTGAAACTAAATTGCCCTTGTTATTTACACTATACAATGGTTCATTGTATCTCTTGCTGAGGATTACTAAGTTTTCCTTGTAATTTGAGATGTCTTTCATGTTGGATATCCAAGTTGAATTAAACCTTTGCTATTAGAGTACTTGTGTGGGTAGAATGATGGTTAGAATTGATGCCAATAATAGCTTCTTCCAACGTAAATTCATGGACAAAGTACTATGATGCATTTATAGTTGTGATATATTATTTGATAATGATACTTGGAGGTATACTTGTTGTGATCCCTATGATACCTTCACCAAAGGCTTCTTGATGTACCTTATAATATTGGATGTCCTTAGTATAGCTAATAATTATGCTTTCACCTTCTTTGTTGTCTCCTTGAAAGCAATATTTGTTATTGCTTGGGTGATGAATGCTATACAAATTATCTCCCTTTACCTTGGAGATACCTCACTTTTTAGATATCTATTGAATGGCTCTAAAGAGATGCTATGTAAATGCATACTATTATGGTATAGATATTTTCCTCCCTATGCTCTTAAACTAACTCTTAACTTCTCAAAATTATGGTTTCAACTTCCTTTGCAGGCTGAGATAAAATTGAAGTTAATATTACCTTTGAACCCTAGGCAATACCTTTCTTTCTTGATTACTTTCACACTTACTAATACAATCTTTCCAATAATATTTTTGCACTATAGTATATGCAAATCTGTAGAGTCTTCTTTTGCTTAGAATGATCAATATAATGTTGATATTTTTGTTTATATTCTAACTTCTATTCTTCTGTGTAGGTTTGAACCTTGTAGACAATAACTTTTGCACTATCCTTAAGACTTTGAATTGATATGCAACCTTTGAAACCTTGAAATAGGTGCTAAATAAACTAAATAAGAATCCAAATATAAAATTTTAGCTCAAAAAAAATTTGCACCTTTGTTGCATACCTTTTCACCTTTATAGATGATGATGATGATGGTGATTTGAATCACTTAAATTTCTTCCTTTTGTAGATGATATTGCAACTCTTCTAGGATGTCCAAAAATAGCTCTTTGGCTCACCTTTATGTAGCTTAAATACTTTTGAAGAAGAAGAATGTGTTGATAATTTCATCTAAGGATTAAGATAAAGTTCAAGGCTGAAGAGATTACCCAAGTCCATTGAAGAATTTATAAGAAGATACTCTGTTGAAAAAAGCACTGGAAAATTATAGAAATATTGAAGAATAAGAATAAGGAAGAAGAAAAAATATTGAAAGGTGAAGGTCATCCAAAATTTCAAAGTAATATTGAATAAGAAGAAGAATAAGCATAAAAGAAATAAGATTAAAAAATTGAAGTCACCCAAATTGCATCAAATATTGCTACTTTATAAGATTAATAAGAATATAGTTGGATGAATTGAAGGTGCATAAAATGGACTATAAATGTGTATAGAATAGATAGTAAATTATCCAGCTATAAGGAGAAGTAAAAATATCAAAGTGAACTAATCTTGAAGTGTGAACAAAGAACCATAATGTTTATTATAAGACAAGAGTCTAGAGTGGAGAATCAAGCCTAAAGTTCAAAATGGAGAGCCTAAGAGGTAAAAATATTTGCATGAATAATTTGAAGTATATTATCTATAACCTATAAACATAAAGTCTAAGAAGTTGAGGACATAGAGCATAAGAACAAGGAGTCTAAATAATTCAAAGTGTCTAAGATCCTATAATCAAAGAAGAGCCATCATTGGAATATTTGCAATAAAAAACATAACGTATCCTACAAAATTTTAGAATGGTTAATGCCATAATGCATGACAAGATGAATGTGGTGGAAGAACAAGGTAAGAAATTGTGTTGCTAAACTTTTAAAAGAGGCATATTTGAGTAATTGTTGGATGTCTAAGTTAATTTGGGGCTATAAGGTTTAGAATTTTTGTTTGATAAAATGAATAATTGAGCTATTGTTTATTGAAAGGGGAGTTATAATTATATAATTTCTTTTTGAAAAGATTAATGAATTGATGAATGGAAGTTTTAAGGTAACTAAATATTTAATATTTGAATTGAGAGTGAAATTAGTTGGAATAAAGGTGAAATTGTAATTTGGAGGTGAATTTGTGAGATGTAAGAGCTAATTTGAATTAAATTGGAGAGATAAAAAGTGAATAAAATGTAAGAGCTAAGTGATTGATACATTTTTGAATTTGATAAATCAAAATTTAAAATTTGGGAGATACAAGGAGTGAAAATTTGATAAAATTTAGGAATTGATTTAATTATTTGAAGATTGATTGTTGAAAATTTGATGAAGATTGATGAATGAGAAATTGATTGATGTGATTATTTTTTGGAAGTTATAAGAAGATAATAAATTGAAAAAATTATTTAGTAAAATTATGGAGGAATAAGGATTTTTACATCAAAGGAATTGATATAAGAAAATTGTCATGGAAGAAATTATTAGAAATGCATTTTCAAAAAAATTGAAGAAATGTTGGAAAAACTAAAATATTATACACAAAACCTGATGGATAATTTTTATGAATAAAAATATATACAAGTCAACTTGAAGAACATATTGTATTTAATTCTCAAAATTACAAAATATGATAAGTTTACATTATTTATCAACTATCTTCATGAAAATATCTTTGAAGCATGGTGGAATTCTCAAAATACTATTATATCACCTACTAAAGTAGGTATAGTAATGTACATGATATTACTTACTTTCAATATCTATCAAGGCATAATATATAAAAATCTAAAATGAAATATGTCAACTATGATACAAATTATCTAGATGTAGATGAATAATGTATAAAGAATGAACAAAATAATATGTTGATGAATTTAGCATATGTTGACTTCAATGTGGAATCATTAAATTCCAATGTTCATAAAATAATTATTGTGATGACTTATTCATTCAATGTCTAGAATTTACATGTAAAAAAAAGTTCAAGACCAAGACTAAGTATAAGAATATAAGTAGAATAAAGAACAATAAGAACTAAATATTGAAGACTAAAAGTCTTCACACCAAATAATGTAATATGGAGGGGGTGTTTTGGAAATATTATGTTATTTAGTAGCATTGTAAATATTAAAATAGGGAGTATGATTTATATTTTATCTAATATATGACATTGTGTGAAAAAAATATAAGTGTTATGTAATTAAGTGTGTAAGTGTAAAGTATGTAAGTTAGGATTCATATATGTTAGGTGTCAAATATGCAAGTGAACAATCACATGATATGTGGTAAGATGTAAAGTAAAGAGTCATGAGAGTTCTATCATATGTAATGAATAAGAAAGGATGTATCTCCTCGATGTTTGAAAAGAGTGATAGTTGATATAAATCATCTTGTAAGGTTATATTATGGAGATAAATCTCCATTCATTGTATCAAATTAAAGACTTTAATAAGTTACAAAATATATTTGAGAATTTATGAATAATATTGTGAGTTTTATTATTGAGAAATATTGTTGTTATTCTATGAATGATATTCATTGATATTGGCTAGGGTTTTGAATGCTTTATTATTGTGATTAATATTTAATCTTGTTAAAGGTACCTATGAGATAATCTAGGAGAATTCACAATAATGTTAAGGAATGGAGATAATGAGAATAATTTGAAGGAGTAGAGATATTGATGAAGAAGGATATTGAAGTAGAAATGATTATTGTGAGGAGTGAAGAAGATTATTTAAGGATAAGATGAATGGATTGATAACTGCACCTAAAGAATAAGATAATGTTCAAGGTTGAAGAGATCACCCAAATCTAGCGAAGAACTTGTGAGAAGATAACTGGCTGAATAGAGTGCTGGAAATTTTTAGAAAGATTAAAAAATAATAAGAAGAAATAAGAAAAAATATTAAAGGGTAGAGGTTGCTCTAAATTATAATAGAAATATTGAATAAGAAAAAGAAGAAAAGGACAAACACTATTAAAGGATTGAAGTCACCCAAATTGCAGTAAAGATTGTTGATTGATAAGGTTAGGGAGAAGATAGTTGGATGAAATAAAGAAGATAAACACACCGTGATTTTTAGCAATAAGGAAGATGATTTACTAATTTGAGAAGGAAGGGTTGATAAATATTACACCCTAAATTTTTTGGAAGTTGGATGTTGTTAGGGTAAATATTACCTTATTTGTGATATTACTCATATTCCTATGTTAGGTAGATTAGTTTATTTATTTTCTATTACTGTGAATTCCCTAAATATCTATTAGCAAATATTAGTTATTATTAGTTAGCACTATTAATTATTGTTAGCATAATTTACTATTTTGTTAGTAGGTTAGCGCAATTACATTTAGTTTTTAGCTACCTTCACGGTAGCAACACATTAGGCTATTATAAGCCTAAGCGCATTGTATAAATAATGATACTATCAATATAATTTCTTAATGCCTATGGTTTTATTATATGGTATCAAAGCAACTTACATGGGTAACATTGGCACTGGACAAGGTGGGATACTCACTCCAAAATACTGAACCAAGGGACACAAATCTTGAGACTAGGGACCCCCTTGGATAGGACACACAAAACAAGGTGAAGTTGATGTCACCTAGAATGACATGCATTTTGAGGAACCTGCATCTACTAGCATGGGCATATATTTTAAGATCTCTTTCTCCATGGATCTGGTCTATAGGCCTATAGCTAAATCAAACCATAGGCCTGTAGATCTAACTATTGTTAGACCTATCAGGCCTGATAGGTCCATGTGAGGGTAGTCAACCCATAGCTATAGTGCGAACAACCCACCTACTCCATAAATTTGCACAGGGAACACCACGAGATCTGACATCATCAAAAATATGATCCTTGTTGCATGACCTACGGAGTAGATCCTAGTGTGATCTTTTGGATCTCTGATTATGAGTGTGAAAACCTCCACCTATATCTATTACTATGGGTATGAAAACCTCCACCTGGATCTCTGACTATAGGTATGGAAACCTTTAGAATAGATCGACAGACTAAACCAGACAAAAAAATCTGATAGTAGATTGGTCGATTGACTGATAAAAGAATGGATGACGATAGACTCTATCAGACATTATGGAAGGATGGAACTCAATAAACTGACATGGACTATCAACTCTAACATGCCCCAAATCTAACCATATAAATATCAAGAATCATTGACCCCCTAAGGATATCACCCCAAGCATGGATTCCAAGATGCTAATGTGGCACTGCTAACTAGGCCTTTGGGAATAGTTCCCAAGGAGCTGACATGGTGGTTGAGCTGGAAAGGACACATGGTGGGTAAGATGGCACTGATGGGGCATAATGATGAGGTAGCTGACATGGTTGCTAAGCTAGAAAGGACACGTGGTAGGTGACCTAGCGCTAATGTGGTAGTCTCTTTGATGTGACAACTTCGTGTGGACCTTGATGATATGGTATCTCCTTTGAACACATGACATTCTCTGATTAATCCTTTGCGTGTCCATGTGGCACGTACAAGTTTGTTCACAATTTCCATCAGTAAAAGGATGGTCATCATTGATTTCTCGAAGGAAATCAATCTAAAGGAGGTGTGCCTTTGGTTTTAAGGTGCTCAAGAACATCTTCACAATGGATGTGGGATTAAAAATCCCAAGTTTTTCTTTTTCTTCCACTTTGTAGTGGAGGGAAAAAATAAAGGGAGGGTGTTTCCCCTTCCTTCTCATCTCGAGTGATAGCCAAGACGGTACACCGGACACTGCTAGGGTAGTGTCTTTCAATAGACCCAGGATCAAGTCCCATCGGTGACATATGATAAACTATTTTGCAAAAAAAAAAAAAAAATAGTGCCATCCCAAGGTAAGGTTTTTTTTTTTTTTTTTTTAAATAATTTTTTTTATTATTTTAATTTAATAATTTAATATTTTTATTTTATTTTAAAATATATTTTTTAATTTATTTTTTAGCAAAACTTTATTTTATTATTAAATAAATAATTGATTAAATTTTATTTTTGCAATCAAAACAAAAGAAGAAAAGGAAACCTATTTTTTTTGCAAATTAAAAAAAAGAGTGTTTTTGTTTTCTCCAACAGGGGGATGTAATACAAATAAATAACACATTTTTTTTGCAAATCTAGGAGATTTAAAACTTTCTCAAAAAATTTCTAACACACTAGTTTTGAGAGTAAGAGTTTTTCTCACTAAAAAAATAGACCTTGGGTCCACTAAAACCAAGTTGTGTATTGATTGGTTCTAGAAAGCCTTTCAAAAGCTTGTCGTGTGTCGACTGGACTTGAAAGGTGTGCTACCTTGCTAAATTTACAAATAAAATGCGAGACAAGAAATTGCAAATTTGTAACACCAGGAGGGGGGCACTTGAAAATCAAAACTTCTTTTTGCAAAATCAAAAGCAAATTGTGCATTTTATTTTCTCAAACCTTGGGATATACCACAAAATATTGCACACTCGTATTTTTACAAATTGGAGAAGGATCTCATCAAATTGAAGATCTCAATTTTCGCAACCATGTTTATTTTGCAAATAAAAGGGGGGAAAAACCAAAATTTGGATTCTTCTTTTGCAAAATTGTAACACAAGGGGAAATTGTGAAAATCAAAGGGTTGAAACATTGAAACTTGTTTATTTTGCAACACCAAAAAAAAAGGAAAGGCAATTGTTTTTGCCACATTCTTTGCAAAATTGTAAGACAAGGGGAGAAATTTAATATCAAAATTTTTGCAAACCAAATATTAAAATTTTGTTGCAAAAATTACTTTAATGAGGTCCATTTTTGATAGCATTCAACACCTTTTGTTTAATTGGCATTGTTAAATTAGGTCCATTTTCGGTAGAATCCGACACCTTAGTGTTAAAAATTTATGGGCACTTTTGATGGATTAATGCATCTAATTTCTTGTTTTTGCAATTACCTCTTAATTTAAAATAAAGCGAGCTTAAGACCCCAAATTTTACATCCACTTGTGTAATTTATTGCATAGTTAAAGCTAATTTTTTGATATTTAATCCATAAAAAACCTAAAATTTCCTCTTCTTGTTTGGCTTAAACTCCTCAAACTAATAATCCTTTTTCAAAAGGGTTTTTAGGTGGGTGTCGTTAAATATCAAATAGAGTGAATTCTCTTTCGGTACTCTTTTACGGTATATCAAAAGAAAGATAAGTTTTTGTGAAATAAGGAACCTTCAAAGTAGCAATTGTTTGCACTAAGGGGGGATAATTCATTTCTTCCTTAAAAATAGATTTTGACAAGAGAGAGATAAAACTTGTAAAGACAATCAGAAAACCTATTTTTAGGCTTCATAAATAGTAATTTTTTATTTGAAGTACTTACAATAAATGGGGGATTGTACCTCTTTTTAGGCTTCATAAATAGCAAATATTTTTGTTTGAAGTACTTGTAATAAAGAGGGGGATTTTTTTAGTGATTTTTTTTTTTAAATTTGCCTAGGAGGTAATCTTTGTAAAAATCCTTAAAAAGATTCATAAAGTTGCAAATATTTTGCACTTAGGGAGGGGATACAAATTTCTTTCCTACCTCATAGAATATTTGGCTAAAAAATGAGGAAGACTTATAAGGGTGCATTTTTGGTAGCGACTGACATCTTAGTCAAAATTCTTGCAAAAATTCCATTACAAACATGTTTTGCAGAAGAAGGGGGAAAATTATAAGGGTGTATTTTTTACAATGGCCAACACCTTAGCTACCTTATTAAAACTTTTGTAAAATTGTATTGTAACAGAGTGAACCTCGTATGTACTGATCAAATCTAGTACACCTAGAAGTCGTAGTGGCTGGTTACCCATGCAATCCAATAGGATGAAAATATTACAATAAGGATATTCATTGTTGTTAAAAGAAAGTGAGGAATGCCCCACTTTTTGCTTAGACCCAGAGGTGGACCTAAGCAAGAGCAGCCAGAGCCATGATGAAAGAAATATTGTATGGATTCTATAAGAAAGGTAAATCCTATGGTAGACCCAGTGGTATATCTAGTGATAGACCAAGTGGCAATTCCAGAGGTAATGATCAAGTGGTAGATACAGATATAGTCCCAACGGTACTCATCCAAAGGTGCACTTAGAGCCAATAGATCAACATATTTTATTTCTCTTATAAACCATATTGGGGTAGTTATATACATTACCCAAATAATGTAATGTTAGGGTAAATATTACCTTATTTGTGATATTATCCATATTCCTATGTTAGGTAGATTAGTTTATTTATTTTCTACTATTATAAATTCGCTAAATATCTATTATAAAATATTAGTTGTTGTTAGTTATTACTATTTAATTATTGTTAATGTAATTTACTATTTTGTTAGTAGGTTAGCGCCATTACGTTTAGTTGTTAGCTACCTTTATGGTAGCAACACGTTAGGCTATTTTAAGCCTAAGTGTATTGTATAAATCATGGCACTATCAATATAATTTCCTAATACCTATGGTTTTATTATAGATGTGAGAAGATGGTGAAGATAAGTCACCTAAGAGAAATTTTGAACAAAAAGCACTATGAGGATATGGAGAATTTACTAATTGATGTAAAAGAAGGTGTATATTGCAAGTTTGTAAAGCCAAGAAGAGAAATTCCTTAGAAGCCAAGAAGGAAATGGATTGTAATTCTGAGAAGAGCATTGTATGTTAAGCCACAAGAAGAAAAAATCCTACAAAGTCAAAAGAAGAGTTAGTATTCTATTTTGAAGCCTGAGAAAAAGGAAAAAAACATTACCTAAGAGTGGTAAAATTTGTAATTAAAGCCATACAAATTGTGTGGTGTATAACAAAAACTATTAAGGTATATAGTGTGGACTATGAAATCATCTATTTGTAAGGGGAAGCATAAATATCAAGGTGGACCAAGCCTAAAGTGATAACAAAGAGCCATAGTGGTAATTGTAAGATAAGAGTTTGGAGTAAATAATTGAACCTAAAGTTAGGAATAAATATTATAAGAGGTGGAAATATGTTCAAGAATAATTTCAAGTGGAGTGTCTATAAACACAAAGCCTAAGAAGCCAATGATTGAGACCATATGAATAAATTTTTTGAAGAATTTAAAGTATCTAAGAGTCTATAATAAAAGAGGTGCCAAAATTGGAAGAATTGCAATCAACAATGTAATGTATTCTGTAACATTTTAGAACAGTTAATTCCATAATGCATGATGAGATAGATGTGACAGAAGAATAAGGTAAGAAATTAAGTTAAGTTTTTAAAGGAAGAACATTTGAGTAATTTTTTGGAACCAAATTTAATTTGGAGTTATAAGGTTTAGGAGGATTTTTTAATAAAAAGAATAATTCAAGTATTAATTATTGAAAGGGTATTTATATGGTAGTTTTTTTTGTAAAAAGACTAATGAATTGACGAATGGGAGTAAAATGAGAACAAAATATTTAAAATTTGAATTGAGAGTGCAATTAGTTGAAATAAAGATGAAATTGAAATTTGAAGGTGAATTTGGGAGATATAAGAGCTAAATTAAATTGAATTGGAGAGACAAGAAGTGAATCATATGAATGAATAACTGATTAAATTATGAATTTGAGAAATTAAAATTTGAAAATTGGGAGATACAAGGAGTGAAAATTTGATAAAATTTGAGAATTAATTTAATGATTTGAATATTGATCATTGAGAAATAGATAAATATTACTGAATGTAAAATTGATTGATGTGAATACTTTTGGGAGTTATAAGAAGATGATAAATTGAAGAATTTTTTTAATTAAATTTTGAATAAATAAGGATTTTTACATCAAAGAAATTAATTTGAGAAAATGTTCATGGAAGAAATGATTAGAAATGCATTTTCAGAAGATTGTGAAGAAATGTTGGAAAAACTAAAATATTATACACAAAATATAATGGATAATTTTTATAAACATGAAGGTATACTAGTCAACTTAAGGAAGGGATTTTCATCAATTCTTAAAAATGAAAAATATGAAAAGTTTATGATATTTATTAACTATATTCATGAAATATATTTGAAGCATGGTGGAATTCTCAAAATACTATTATATTACCTATTAAAATGTGTATAATAATGTACATGGTATTACTTAATTTTGAGATCTATCAAGACAAAAAACAAGAGAAAAACCTGATATAAAAGATGTTAACAATTTGGATATAGATGAAGAATGTACAAAAAATGAATACGATAATAAGGTGATGAGTTCAAAATATGTTGAATTCAATGTGGGATCATTAAATTCTAATGTTTGTAAAACATAAATTTATGATGACTTATTGATTCAATATCTATAATCTACATCAAAAAACAAGATCAAGACCAAGACCAAGACCAAAACGAAGCATATAAGCTGAAGAAAGGAGAACATGAATTAAATATTAAAGACTAAAAGTCTTCGCACAAAATAATGTAATATAGGGGGTGTTGGAGATACTAAAATATCCGGTAGCATTGTAAACATTATATTAAGGAGTGTAATTTATATTTTGTCTAATGTATGTTTCAATGTGTGAGAAGAGTCCAAGTGTAATGTAATTAAGTGTGCAAGTGTGCAAAGTATGAGAGAGTGCAAAATATCAAGTATGTAAGTCAAAAGTTATTAATGTTAGGTGTCAAACATATGATTCAAGAGTAACATGATATGTAGCAATATGTAAAGTGAATATTCATGAGAATTGTATCATATGTGAGGAATAGAAGGAGATACATCTCCTAAATTTTTGAGGAGAGCAATAGTTGATTATTGAAGAGCCATATTGTAAGGTTATATTATAGAGATAAATCTCTATGCATTTTGCTAAATTAATTAATGTAATAAGTTACTTGATATATTTTATGACTTATGATGAAGGAGTTTTAAAAGTGTCCCAAAACTTTTACAAAGAGAAACTAGATATGGGCTATCTCACCCAAGCACAATAAAATAAAATACAAATAACACAACCCAAAGAACAACACACACAAACACAAGGTGAATCAACACTGAAACACCACTAACCAAACAACAGGACAACAAAACAAAACATCAACCAAAGAGGAAAATTAGCCAACACCAAAGGGCCTAAAATTTTGATTATGATTCTCCATGAGATCCATCTCAGTTGCTTCCTTATCCTATTTTAGCTTCCAAGAGATCTCGTTAATATAGAATGCAGTCATTTTGATTGATCTCTTCATATTTATTACCAAATCTAAAATAGAGTCCACTGAATACTTGGAGATCCTCACAAAATGACTTGAGTAGATCAATGAGCCTGAGGTGAATCATTAAATTTTAGACTCTTAATAGAGTTTGGGATCGAAAGGTCATCCTCTAAGGCCTTAGAATATTGAATTACAATAGATGTCTTCTATATTTTATTCTGATTTGACTTCAACCTGATAGACCTCCTTGCACATTTTTTTTTAGACTTTATAGCCCTAGCATGCTATTTTTTATTTTTCATTTTATAAATTTCCTCTTTCAAAAGAGATAAGTCTTTAGAAATTAGAGATTTAAAAGCTACCTTGGGGGGAAATTAGGGTTTAATTCATTATGGTTCTTTGTTATGTCACTAGGACCAGAAGAACTATAGTGTCCACCATCATAGGAGTTTAGGCCCTTGATCACACTCATAACAATATTTTCCAAGTTTTTATCTGGGTTGTTCTCATGATGTTAGTCACCCTAGGGAAAAATTGGGGTGTATTAACCGCTTTAATATCAAAAATGCCAATAACAATTTTTGGTTGTGTATTTTGGGTATTATTCAAAGGGATCACTGTGTATCCTTCGAATCTAAAACAAGAGCATTTAGAGAAGTCTACCTAAAACCACTTGGAGACTCATTGCCACCATCAAATAGACTTGATAAAACCACTGGTCTAAAAGGAGAATAGAAGCTAGGAGCTAAGGGATCCCAAATAGAACCAGATCCAATGCCACACTTTCCCTCAACAATGACCCTCCTCCTCATGTAAATATAATTAAATATTATTTTAAAGATATCCTAATGATTAATGATAGAAGAATTACCTTGTTGGATATTGATTGTAGCTTTTTCCAATTATTTAAAGAGAATTTTGGTAATGTTCATCACCTTATTTCCATGAAAATTATTGACTATAGCTAGATGGAATCTCTTGACCGCATCTTTGATTAATGACTTATGAATAATATTGTGAGTTTTATTATTAAGAAATATTATTTCTCTTTTATGATTGATATTCATTGATATTAACCAAGGTGTTGAATAATTTATTATTGTGATTAATATTTGATCTTGGTAGGGGGACCTGTGAGATAATCTAGGATAATTCCCAACAAAATATGTTTCAAGGAGGATTTGATGCCCAAAATTGATCTTTTTTGCATGTTGTCTAAGTTTTCACACTCGAAGCCCCACCAGCCATTAAATCTCAAAGATCAGTAGCTCATAGAGATTGGATAGAGTTTTAAAAATAAAATATAAAAAATAACGCCAACCATCTAATCTCAAAGATAAATAACTTGCAAAGATTCAAGGGAGTTATAATTAATAAAATTAAAAAACATTGACAACCATTCAATCTTATATCGATGACTCACATTGATTAGAGGAAATTTTAAATAATAAAACACTAAAAAACAACAATTCCAACTTTTTTCTCTTAGATCAATGACTCATGGGAATTTGAGGGAGTTCTAAATAATATAACATTAAGAAAAATTCTAACCATCTAATCTTAAAGGTCAATGACTCACAAATATTGGAGGGAGTGTTAAATAATGAAACATTACAAAAACACTATCAATCATCTAATCACAGTTCAATAGGTCATAGATATTAGGAGTTTTAAATAATGAAATATTAAAAAATATCACTAAATATCTGATCATAGATCAATGACTCATAGAAATTGATGGGATTTATAGATCATAAAATACTAAAAAACAATATCAACCATCAAATATCAAATAACAACTTGCATAGTTTAGGATTTTTAAATAATAAAACATTAAAAAAATAAAACTAATCATATAATTTCATACCAATGACTCATAGAGATAGAAGGTGTTTTAAATAATAAAACATTAAAAAATAACACCAACCATCTAATCTCAAATCAATGACTTGCACGAATTAGAGGGATTTGATTTTTTAATTATTGGAATCAACAATTATATTCAATAAAAATAAGAGAGGTTACAATAAAAAGGGAGCTAGAAAAATCACATCTCGAGATGCAAGTCCACCTAAATGATCAAAATTGTAAAAATGAGGCTCAAGGAAAAAAACAAAACCAGACCCTAAAAGGGTGAATAAACAACATAAATAGGCAAAGGGAGCTGCTCCTAGAGGAGACTGAGCCTTATGGTGGACACTAATAGAATGGCCTGAGATTGGATAACATTACCCCCTTGGCCTGCTACACTAAGGCCTCAAAGAAATAGAGGGAGCTTGAGGCAAAGGGAGGTCAGGTGAAACCCTAATAATAATGCATGGAGCCTCATGCTAGTACTTGATAAGATTTATAAAATGCACCAACTCACGAGTCACTTGGAAGCATGCGAATGGATATAAACAGTAACAATAGACAATACTATAATATTTTCATGTAAAAGAAATTGATTGGAAATTGAATCTCCATAATATATGGTATCATTCCTAGCTTTCCAAATTTGAAAAAAAATAATAGCATAAAATAAATTTTACAAAGTAGTAGTACAAGCAAGCCAAAAACTATTATCTCCAAAAATGATCATATGCCATCTAAATAATTCAATATAAAAGAGCTTGAAAAAATCCAAGACCAGGCAGTCTGAGCATGCGAGTAAAACCAAAATAAATGTTTTAGTCTCAAAATGACCACAAGATAGAAAATTAGTATTAGGAAAACCAACCCTACTAATTCTCTCTCCCATAATAAGCCCTTGATAAATAAGAGATCAAAGAAAAAAGGTAATCTTGGGTTCAAGGTTAGACTGCCAGATATGGTTTAGATGAGAAATACAAGTATAGGAGGTAGATTTAGTCTACAATATCTCATTATGTTTATCAAAACCAGGGGAAAAAAGACTAAGAAGTTGATAAAAAAAGGAATAAGAGTTTTTATTGAAAGGAGTATCCACATTCCAAGGCCAATCCCTCCACCAGGCACTCTGATATTGAAGGTCAAGCTTATGAAGATATTGAATCTCAAGAATAGAAGGAAGATCTAAATTCTAAAGATTGAGTTTATGTTTGAGATTAGACCAAGGAATCCAGTCTCGAGAGTGTACTAAATATTTAATTAAGTAGATGACCTTGTGAAATAGCCTCAAAGCTTTAATACCTTACATATCAGAAAGAAGAACTGAAGAGTTAGACAAGAATAAGAGACTACTAGATATTCTAATAATTAAATGAAATACCATTACAAAAACCATCACCAATCTAGAAAAGAGGAGGTTTTACCACTTAAAAAGCCTTCTAAATACTTTTAACAACAAAGGAACCCTAAATATTAATTGGAGTTGAAGTAATCATGAGAGTATGGAGGCCAAAATTAGCCCTAGATTTGCACCCATAAGGTAGCCCTGAAGAAATACAATGGTGAATTAAAATTTTCTAGTCTATAGGACCTTTAATAGCTTTAACCATCCACTTAGCACATAAAGAAATTATTTACCTATTAATCCCAATGATGCCCATCCCACTATTATCATTAGGTATGCAAAAAATATCCTAGGCCACTTGATGAAATCCATGCGAATTCTTCCCCTTGGCCCAAAGAAAACCTCTAAGAAATAGAGCCAACTTATTACAAGAATTCTTAGAAGGGGCCCAACAGGAGGAGTAATAAACATGAGTGGTAACAAGAATCTTAGTGCAAAACTAAAACTTGATGGAAATATAAGGGGATGTGAGACCCAATAGGAAATCTTCTTTTTAATTATATCAATGACATATTGCCATACTTTAGAGGGTGAGCTACCAAAATCAAAGGGGATTCCTAAGAACTCAAAACGTTCACCCATTTGAAGCCAATGCCATGAAAAATGTCTAAGCCAAGCAAGCATAGAAGAAGAAGCAAGACATAAACAAAGGGATTTAGACCATTGGATGTTGGATCTTGAGGCCTTATGAAGAGTACTGAAATATGACTATGATATGTCATTTATTTTTGTATTTTAGATACAAATATACATGGTATATATGTATTTTATCAATAATGTGCATGTTTTATATGATTTTTGGATAAATATGATCTGAAAAATGTTATGCATTGAATGGCTGTAATTTTACATGAATTTCATGGAAGTCCTATTTTTTAGTAGGTAAATATTATAAGTGATTCATGGGAAGTACTACACGCAAACATGACTGAAGAAGTCTATAGGAAAGTGTGATAGAAATAGGTTATGAATTATATCTATGAAAAGCGTCTACAAAAACTTGTTATTATTGGTAAACCCGTTTTGTGTAATAAAAATACCATGTGTATTGACAACTTGGTCAATGCCACATGGGTCATTGGAACAGTCAGGCATGGATGATCTACCATTCTTTATTTGAGTTGAATGCATAAGAGTTTGTTATGTGATTTTTTATGTGGTTATGATTATGCATTATAATAAATTTATCCTCTCCTAAAGAAAAGGACAAAAAGCTATTTTGTATTGTTAATAAGTTACATAGATTTTAGGTTCTTATTACACATATTTAGTATCAATGCCACTTGGAGAATATTTGTTCAAAAATGTCTAACAAAGAGAATATTAGAATTTCTATTGTAAGGGTATAATGTAAAATTATAAATTACAAATTACAAATTTCTCAATGTTAGAAATGTCCATCGTCCACACAGATGCATGAAGGAGAGACATAAGATGATTATTATAACCTTGTTACATTGTACAAGTTGGTATGGAATTTGGAATAAAAAATGTGATTTAGCATTATTGTCTTCTTTCATGAGTGTGGAAATGAAATTCTATATTTTCCTTATGCTTTGACTATAGCAGTTGTAGTTTACTTTTTCTTTCCTGCACATATGAATTAAGTAGCATAAAATTTAGTTTAATGAATATAAATTACTGAATATAAAGTAGAGTAGAAAGAGGAGAAGAGATTAATACTAACCTTGAGGAGGTAGGGCCCACTCCAAAAGGTTAGTCCCTTGTTCTCTTCCTCCTAAAGTATAGTAGATTTAGTTAGAACGTAGAATAGTCTTAGAATATAGATTTAATTAAATTGCATATTATATAATTTTAGAATATATTAAAAATAGATAAAGCATTATTAAAATCATAAAAGTGGATCCACAAAAACTTAGCATAATTCATAATTTTATACCTTATATTAAACGTATTTTCATTTATTGCAAACTTTATTTTTATGCTAAAAAGGAATAAAAATCAATGGTTAGAATTGTGGATATCTATACGGGATAACTATTCTTTAAATATAATCCTAGTTTGATAAATTCAATGTGAGATATCACAGCTCAACACCTTACAAAAAGTTTCCAAACAAACCAAAGTAGTTGAAATTGAAACCTCATCCTCATTGATAGTGAGAAAAGAATCATCCACAAAGTGCCCATTAATAAGCTAGGTGGACATGTCAAGCAAAATAATACCTTTGATCAACCCCTTAGATGCTCTATTGGAAAGAAGATAACCAAAAACTTCAACAAAAAGTATGTAAATAAAGGGGGAAAAAGGATAGCTCTAACAATTAGAATGAAACAGACCAAATTCCTCTAACCTATGTCCATTAATAGTAAGACAAGTTGAAGCATCAACAAATAACATACTAACAACCTTGATAAAAAGAGGTCAAACCCAAGAACATCAAGCATGGCTAGAATTAAAGGCCATTTAATAATATTATAATATTTCTCAAAGTCTAGTTTAAATAAAATGGACTTTGGTCAGAGAGATAAGCCCATTCTAAACCTTTCCAGACAAAAAATAAGATTATCCAAGATGTAACACCCTTTGATGAAACTCGTCTACTCTGATCTGATAATCACGTGGAGAACGTTGTGAATACAAAGAACTAAAGCTTTAGATAAAATATTGTAAGAGGCATTAATTAGAGTAAGAGGTCTTCAACTGGTGATAAGCTTAGGATTACTCACTTTAGGAATAAATTTAATGTTTCCACAAGTGATAATATTGATCATAGAATTTTTGGCTAACACTTCATTGTAGACATTGTGTAGATCAGGCCTAGTAAACTTCTAAGTGGCTTTATAAAATTTATACGGAAAGCCATCAAGACTAGGGGAATTTTCATCTGACATAGTCATAAGAGCATTATGAAGCTTAGTAAGTGAAAGAGGAGCCTCACAAAGAAGTTTGTCATAACTGGATAACTTAGCAGGAACAACACCAAGATATTGTTGGAGCACCATCTGATGTTCTAGAGAATCTTGTTATGCTTAAAAGATAAACTTATAATGATCCACAAAGGTTGATGTGATATCAGGAATAGAATTGAACCTATCATAAGAGACTTGAATATCCTTAATCTAGATCCTAGCTTATCTAGAATTAAGATATTTGAAAAAGGCTTTGGATAGATGATCACCAACCCTTAGCTAGTGCAAACGAGCCCAAATTTGATCCCCCTTACCTTCAAGTCATTCATGGACTATAAGCTGATGGTGAATACCAACAAACCTGGTTTGCAATTACAAATCATAGGGATCATTTTATAGCAATATTAAATTTCATTGATACTCCTTTGTAATAGCCAAATGAGCACACTTTCTGACATGTGCCACCTGTTTGCCAAAATGTTGCATGAAAGAGGTAGTACAAAAAATGACCTCATTACACCAAGATATCCAACTGAAATAGTGAGGAGGCCAAGGTAATCAATTCTATATTCTCTCAATCATAGCAATCATGCTAGGGTGTTACAATAAATAAGTTTTTATATAAAATTGATTGCATAAAAAATTAAATTGACAAACACTCCACTCAATTTGAAAGAAAATAAAGAAATGATTTAATAGCGGGAATTAATCCCAGACCATCACAAACATATCATTGATAAAGGAAATAAAAACATTATTATTTTGACATCATAATTCGATCAAGGTGCTTCCAGACTTGATCATTACTCGTATAAAAATTGGACCATGTGAACCAATGTGGAGGCATGCAATTGCATTGGTTAAAAAGAGGTTCAAAAATATCTCATATACATTTAAAAAAAATAGGCCTTATTATCTCCAACACACCAATGCATCGAGAGGTAGACAATTTTATCTTCAGCATGCTAAACCCTATTAAAATCACCACAAAAAAACTAATACACCATCGGTAAGTGATCAACTATATACCACCAAATGGTAAAGCAACTAGGCCCATCATTAGGTGCATAAATATTTGAAATGCTCAAGGTGTTCCCATTAATATTCAAAAAAATCTAGACCACATGATGAGAAGGATCCTCGCTAGACCCAAGTAGACAATCCTCAAGTTTGGAGGAGATAGAAATAGAAGCACCACCTCGACCATCTTCATGGTGAGTAGTGAAATGCATAAAATAACCTACAATACAACTGAGAGAAACATCTAACAAAAAATCAAAGATCTTAACTTATTGTAAGAAAATAACATCAACATGACCAATACTTTACATAGAGGATCAACCACAAAATTTTCTTTAGGACTTTGTAAGTCCTTGAACATTCTATGAAAGAAAATTCATGGAGGAGGAATATCCATGGAGTCATGTCCCACAAGGCTGCTCCCACTTTCATCCAGTATTTAATAACTATTAAATGTAGAGGTCTAAGAAAGTTGAAATAATTCACCAACAATTAAGGGACTACCCACACTATTGGCTACCACTAAAAACCTATTAAATAAAGATGTATGAGAAGGTTGAAATAAATAACCAAAAATAAAAGGATGATGCTTAGCCTCCTAGATTCCCCTTGATGATGGTGATCCATCCTCATATGGGCTACGTGAAAACTTGGAGGGTGGAGGTACTGGTAATGAATTCCTTTCTTTCAAGGTTGATTTATGCTTTGGAGGTTTCTCAACAAGTGCAGCCTAAGGAGATAAAATAGGATGAATAGGATCAATAGGAGGTTGAGATGGCAACTCCACAACTTTATCTTCATTAGAAAGCATTGAATTAGGGTTGGTCACCCCATTATTATTAGAAACCATGATCCAATCACCCTCAATAGAGGGTTTGGGAGGTGCAAGTACAATATGAGGAGTAGAGGCAACCATCGAAGGTTTTTCAAGAAACTAGCAAATAGTCCTTGATATGATGCATGGTGGATTGGCATCGAAAACAAGTATTAGGTAAATTAATGTAAACATTTTTTGCATAAAATACTCAGTATCAACTTGAATGTCCATAAATTATATGAGATCTTGTGTGAGGTCAACCTCAACATAGACTCTTTTATTAGGCCATGTTGAGAAGAACCACTCTTATTCATGATACATCACCCAACCAATGGGTTTAACAATATAAAAAATAAATGCATAAGGGAAACAAAATACCAAGGAGTTCAAGTCATACCAACACTTTCAAGGCAACTTGCTTTAAAACTTAGAAATAAGAAGTCCAAAGATAAAGGACCATCAAAGTATTGTGAAGATATCAACAACTAGACTTAGAAACCATAGTTTCCACTTACAAGGGTTCTTTAAAGGAAAGCAAAATTTTTTTTAGTAAGATTACGGATACGTGCAACCACAATGCCATAATATTTTGAGTGAAATTTTAGCCAACTTTGAATATATTATTATGGGAGGATTCAACCAACAAAATAAGCTATAAGACAATGATCCTCATACCATTTTAAAATTGGAGAAATAACATCAAGAGAGAGCAAAACATCTAGAAAATAATCATTACCTCGTCCATCATTTTCAAAATAAACTTTTAAGTTTTCTTTAGTGTCATGAGTTCCACTATCTGTAACAATTGTTACATCTATGAATTATGAAGCCATAAAAAAGGAGAGAAACCATCTAATTAACAACAATATCAGTATTCAAAATCCAAACAACTAAATTTATGAATTGCAATAGACCTGTTGGTCATTAATCTGCCACAGGAAAGGATTTTTATATAAACTGCACCCTAGACCCGGCCAACATTGAAAGGCTGGAAGCAAGAAATGGCTCCCAGACCAATCTCCAGAGTGGGCTGGTTCCCTTACTAAACTAAGTTTGTTTTAAGATTAGAGTTGCTGGAAAGAGATTAAAACTTTGCGAAAAGAAACGAGAAATATGGCCGTAGCCGAAGTTATAAGATCGGGAAGAACAACAGCAGATCACTTAAAGTACAGCAACAACAAGTAACAAAAGATATCAACTTAATTCCCTCACAACCGTACGCAGAAAATCCCTCCAAGATTACATTCTAGGACTCATTCCCTTACAAGCAATATTCAAATCCAACATGCAGAATTCAAATGAAACAACAACTAAGGAATATGAGTGTTATTAGAAATGTAAATAACAGAAAGGAAAATCTCACAAACAACCGCTTGAAAAATCAGAGGCCAATTCTTTCATTCCTGCAAATGAACTTCAAGCTTTTAGCAGAAAACTCCCGACACTTGCAAATGAGATTTACATTGGTTTTTATAGAGGGCCGACCTCTTTGCAGCATTTAAAATTTGCAACAGACCTCCTTGAGATCTACAATTTGTGCAACGAAAACAATGAACATGATCCCCTTAATTGCAGCCTCGAAGAACCCAAAAGTTAAATGCCATAAAGAGTCGGCAGTCTTCATTAAATTGTGTTCTTGAAAATGTGCATGAAACCGTTAGAACAATCCATGAACAGCAGCTTCGAATAAATAAAATCTTCAATTCTGGTAGCTTGGGCGCGTTCTTCTATTTTGACCGCATTGGAAATCAGCAAAATATTTAATTTTGGACTGCTTTTAATCATTGGAACTCACAAAACTGCATTGGGCCACATCTTAAGCATGCATAATCAATAATGAAAATAAATGTGGCAAAAATGCCAACATTCTTGGCGGCTCGCGGGGTATACAGTTCTGCTGTATGCAAGAATCCAGGCCTGAATCCATTGGGCACAGAGTCATAAAACTTAGAACAAAAAGCTGGCTGCTGTGGTACATCTCAGTGGAATGCTGCAATAGAAACTTTTGCTGAATAATCAAAAGTTAAAGAAATCTGCATTTGGCTCAACTGAACATGGAATGGAAATGAATGGAATGAGATCCCGTGGATGCGCAGGCGGTGAAATGCAAATGGAATAGTAATATGATGAAATGATGTAGTGATAAAGTGATGTGGTAGACACAGTAACAAAATGCTGCTATACTACCGGCTGCAATGGAAATGGAATGAAAGTAAATGAACTAATGGAATGGAAATGGAAATATGAAGGTTGTGGAATGAGAATGAACTAAACTATAAATAAATGCATAAAATGACAGAACTTAGAAGAAAGGGATAAGAAGGAACGGGAATAATAGGAATGGGGAAAAGAAACAACAGTCGTGGCTTTTTTTTTTTTTTACTGCAGAAGAAAAAGAAGAAGAAGGAAGATGAAGAAAGGAAGGAAAGAAAAAGGGAAGGGAAAGGAAGAATTTTCTAGAAAGCCACCAACTGCTGGGAAGGGAGAATAAAAACAAAACAAAAAAAAGGCACCTACGGCTCGCATGCAAAAAGAGCCGAGATGAACAAATAAAAACAATACCTCTTTTTTTTTTTCTTCTCTTTTCTATTTTTTTTTTTTTGTTTTTATACTATATACAATAGTTCACGACATGATTGGCATGTCGTCACCACAAACCCAGTCTAAGGAGTTATCCGGTAAATCTGCAATGTCCCGACCAGATCTGATCATACTTGAGTCGGTCCTTGAAATTGGGCTGGCTTCTTCCTGAAGTTCTCCATGTTTCAGACATGGGCAAGTTATCATGCATGCCAGTACCCACACAATTGACAAATAATGTAGCAAAGAAATTTACCATATGACGGGCTCCCGTAGGTACCAATTGTAGTAATGACTGAAGCCAATCCCACCATCTTGAAGGGTTCTCTGGTTGTGAACTAAGAATGGGTTCCTCCAACTCCTGGATCCGATCACAAAAATTGTCCAGCAACAGTCCTTTCTCCAGGATCTCTTCAGACTCTACCTGTTGATCTGACATATTTAACAGGTTCTGACTAAATGCTTGCATGTTATGCCCTGGGATACAAACAGGGTGCAAATATGTGCCCTCCTTGTGCTCAGGTTCTTGAACTTGAATCTCTTCTTCTTCTTCGCTTATATCCTCTGGATCCATCTCCTTATGAAAACTGCAAGCAACCATATTGTTCATTGCCAGGAAAGTTCTTGCATATTCCAATCCTTGGCTTTGGATGAGATCTGTCCCTTGAGCTCCACACAACTGCATCTCAGGTTTTTGCTCAGTATAAGGGATCTGGCATGAAAAAGACTACACGGGATAGTCAGGAGCAACAACTACTGGAGAAAGTAATGGAGTTTCTCCCCACGGTAATTTTCTTGATAAGAGCAAAAGTTGTTCCGCTTGCACTGCTTCTTCAAAGATTTGAGGGAACCTTCGTTCACCTGATTGCAGCAAGAGGAGGCCTATGTCAGAATGGAAAGCTCGAACATAGAAGAGGTGGGCTTGGGTGGGTGTCGGTCGGATCTTCTCTGGAATTCTCTTCCAGCTTCTCAAGAATCGGACATTGAAGTCCGTGATGCTCTCTAGAGGTGCTCGCTTGATGTACATTAAAAACTGATAGAGATCCAAAGAACTGTAAAAGGGATCTTCATCAAATATTTTGATTAGTGCTCCCGCTAGATCATCCCATGAGCTGATGCTTTGACGCCTGAGCAGTCTGTACCACTGCAACGCCCTTCCTTCCAAAGACAAGACCAGAAGTCTGATCATGATATCCTCATGATTTATGACATGGATCATTGACAAAGTAGCAATATCTTCAACATGCGCCAGAGCCATGCCTTCGGTACCATCATATTTTGCTAGGGCCTTCAGGGCACCTTTGGGAATCTCATGCCGGATTTGGAGATTCAGAGGGCCGGGATCATCCCATCTAGGAAAAGCCCTCGCCTTTGTAGCAGTGGTCTGCGGGATCACGGCTATCGCCATTAAGTCAGAGTCGCCAGATGAACATTCTTTTAACTTTGAAAAAGGCAGGCATCCACGATCAAAAAATTCGGATCTTCAACTCAGCAAAGTCGCCAGATGAACTTACAAATCTCCGCTATGAGGCCAAGACAGCTCATCAAAATCTTGAGACCTCCGGGTGTTAAACAATAAAACTTATGGATCTTTTGAGACAGAAGAAGTCTGTCCCACCGGGCGTGCCAAAAACTGTTGGTCACGAATCTGCCACAGGAAAGGATTTTTATATAAACTGCACCCTAGACCCGGCCAACATTGAAAGGCTGGAAGCAAGAAATGGCTCCCAGACCAATCTCCAGAGTGGGCTGGTTCCCTTACTAAACTAAGTTTGTTTTAAGATTAGAGTTGCTGGAAAGAGATTAAAACTTTGCGGAAAGAAACGGGAAATATGGCCGTAGCCGAAGTTATAAGATCGGGAAGAACAACAACAGATCACTTAAAGTACAACAACAACAAGTAACAGAAGATATCAACTTAATTCCCTCACAACCGTATGTAGAAAATCCCTCCAAGATTACATTCCAGGACTCATTCCCTTACAAGCAATATTCAAATCCAACATGCAGAATTCAAATGAAACAGCAACTAAGGAATATGAGTGTTATTAGAAATGTAAATAACAGAAAGGAAAATCTCACAAACAGCCGCTTGAAAAATCAGAGGCCAATTCTTTCATTCCTGCAAATGAACTTCAAGCTTTTAGCAGAAAACTCCCGACACTTGCAAATGAGATTTACATTGGTTTTTATAGAGGGCCGGCCTCTTTGCAGCATTTAAAATTTGCAACAGACCTCCTTGAGATCTACAATTTGTGCAACGGAAACAATGAACATGATCCCCTTAATTGCAGCCTCGAAGAACCCAAAATTTAAATGCCATAAAGAGTCGGCAGTCTTCATTAAATTGTGTTCTTGAAAATGTGCATGAAACCGTTAGAACAATCCACGAACAACAAATTCGAATAAATAAAATCTTCAAGTCTGGTAGCTTGGGCGCATTCTTCTATTTTGACCGCATTGGAAATCAGCAAAATATTTAATTTTGGACTGCTTTTAATCATTGGAACTCACAAAACTGCATTGGGCCACATCTTAAGCATGCATAATCAATAATGAAAATAAATGTGGCAAAAATGCCAACAAGACCCAAACCCTTGTAGAGTAGATTTTCCTCATCAAATCCTATTGGAGCAATCATTAACAATCAATTAGAGGCAGGTCCGAGGTGTAGACCAATTGGTTCATCCAAACCCCATAAGGGGGAAGAGTTCCAAGGTTCAAATCTCGGGCCTCATCAAACTAAAGGCTTGTCCCTTTCCTGGTGCTTTCAACGACGTAAAAGGTTTAAAATGATTATGGCATGGTGGTTATAGGGGCATACTGCGCAAAGATCTGTGTGGCGGCTTCCGGGGTGGACAACGCAGAATATTGTGGCGACCATAAAAACCGGACAACCTTCCCGGATTCGTGGCGGCTACCGATTCCACCATGTAAATACAAAAAAAAAAAATAATCAATTAGAGGGAGTTTTAAATAAGAGAGCATTGAAAAACCGTGTTGTCCACTTTATCTTGGATCAATGACTTACAAATATTTAGAGAAAAATATAATGCATTTAAAATATTACCATTCATCTGATCTCAACGATAAATGACTCATGAAGATTAAAAATGAAATAAATATTTAAGTACCACCAAATAAATTAAAGGCATAGAAAATAGCCAAAAAATGCATAAAGAGTTGAAAACATATTAAATCACCAAAAAACATAAAAAATAGTTGAAAAGCATAGAAAATGGTCAAAAAAAACGTAAAAAGAGCTAAAAAAGATTCGAAAATGATTTGAAAATGTAAAAAAATACCAAAAATTATAAAATGTTTTTGGAACGTATAGATAACTACCAAAAACATGAACAATTGCCAAAAAAATATAAAGAATTGCAAGGAAACATAGAAAAATTTCATAAAACATAAAATGCCACCATTAAGACACAAGAGAAAAATAAAAAGAGAGAAAATAGAGGAGAAGTTGGTAAATAATAATAAAAAAATAAAAAAATAAAAATAAATTATACCACCTACAACTTTTGACTTTGGATTATACAAAATATTCTCTTGTAAGTTATCTAACATAGTTACCTGAAATTCAAAGATAATAGATGTGGGAATTTTAATATCAAAATAACAAACATAGATATATAAATTATGAGAACGATATAATTAATACTCATTGTAATTACTAAGGTTGGTAGAGGAAGAATTAAATTACTTAAAATCAACAATATTCAAGTCACCACTAAAATCTACAAAGGTTAAAATTTAATGATTCATGTAAGAGGTATGGTTAAAAGAATCCTGAGGAGATTGGGTAGGAAGCTAGATTAGCTAGAGGATGGCATATGAAAGGAATACATAGGAATTTTATGGATACACAAGGGCCTATAAATTAATATGTCATGATATTAGCATTTCCTAAAAAATATTAGAGGGTGGAAGGAAGCAAGAAGTGATAAGAATTACTAGTCATTCCACTTGCTATGGGTGGAAGAGTAGAAGCTAAACCACTTGAGACAAATTGAGCACGAGTAAGATTGAGAGTTTGTTGAGTTTAAAAATTAATGAGGTATGGTTGAAGTTCATGTAAAGTGACTCCAAGGAAATTGTAGTACAAATGTGCAAGGTAAAATCCAATATTCTATATGCACCATGGGAAGCAATATAATAATAATTAAAATTTATCAAATTCAAGCTATGTGAAAAGCCAAAAAAATTGTGTATATACTGGCTCATTAAATAGCTAGAGGGGTAAAAATCCATCCATTATCTAGCTAATTAAACTTATTTTTTCCTTGTTTATTTTCTATATTTTTTAAGTTGGATGCTTTCTAAACCTACCCTCATGCTACCCTTGATATTTGTCCTTGTAATTTATTAAAGCGTATGAATATAAGGATGTATGTGTTTTCATGATATATCATTAATAATAAAAGGATTTGAAATTATATGTTCAATTTATGCATGGTGATGGTTGCACTCATTTTATTTCATAGTCTAATTTCCCTCTAGAGATAGCACAATTCTAGAATTTAAGCTATGTGAATACTACTTAGGCCAATATTCGTTTTAAATTGGAATTGTTGCTTTGTCAAGTCAAAATCAAATAACAACATAGACTTTTTATTTTTTATTCTTTCTATCTCATATTTAAACCTTTTATTTTCTTTAGAACCTATTTAGGTTAGCATTAGATTAGTTCCAATTTAAAGCATTTAAACTAGCCTTCTAATGTACATGGTTTAACTGTTTTGTATAATTAAAGTTAGTCATTGTTGTTGTATGTGATAATAATACACATGCAACAAATGCTAATTAGGTAGTTATGGTTTACATAATTTAAACTTACCTCTTTTTGGCATAGTTTAAAATTCCACACACTTGTAAGTTTGTTGTTTAAGATTATTTCCTAAATTAAAGAGTTGCAATTATTTGGTAGTAAGTTAACTATTGGCATTTTATATGTGCAATAATTTTAATTTAATGGGATTATTGTTTGGATAGTTATGTGTTACATATTAAGAATCTATGTTTCAAAACTCATACCTTGAATTTATACCAGTAAAGGCCCCTTGAAGTAATAGTTATCAGTGACCTCTAGGTTTATCCACAATGGTCAAGACTTCGTTATACTTGAACCTTGGGGGAAAATAAAATTCCAATTCAAGAGGAAATAGATTATGTTTCAAGTAACTTATCTTACTCTTGATACATTAGTAGTTAGGTTTTGGTCTCTTCATGAACAATAATTTTGGTATTAGAGGGAAGTTAGAGTGTATAATTTGCTTACTCAATAGGTTCCTCTTGAGCTTCCATTTCAATTAAAATTCTTGCTACTTTTCTAGCCCCTACATATTCTATAGGATATTTATCTAGAGGTAGATCCATTTGTACTACTTCCTCTTGATTTTTGAAATATGTGGAAACTTTTCATTAGAGTATACTATAATAGTAATAATTCGGTATGACCCTGTGAAGTCAACCATTCAAAACAAGGGCAGTGATAAATTTTCAAATCACGGAAAATAAAATTACAAAGTGTGAAGGATTAGGATTTTTTTCTAAAAATATTTCATCTTTTAGGAGCCGCATCTTTGCGAAGAGTTATATGATTTAGCTAATTCTTGGACCAACTTGTGCAAAATTTGAATAGCTTTAAAAAGAGTGGTCATATAGAAATTTTTTAGAAATATTGAGGGATATACAAGGGCAATGATGATTTTTGAAATCATGAAAAACAAAATTGCAAAGTGCGAAGTATTAGGTTTTTTTTCTTAAAAACATCTCATATTTTAAGAGCCATATCTTCATGAAGATTTATCTAATTCAGCTGATTCTTGGACCAACTTGTGCATAATTTGAATAGATTTAAAATGAGTGGTCATATGCAAAATTTTGAGAAATATTGAGGGATATATGACCCTGTGAAGTCAACCATTCAAAACAAGGGCAACGATGATTATTCAAATTGTGAAAATAAAATTGCAAAGTGCGAAGGATTAGGGTATTTTTCTAAAAATATATCATATTTTTGGAGCCATATCTGTATGAAGAGTTATCCAATTTAGTCGATTCTTAGACCAACTTGTGCAGAATTTGAATAGCTTTAAAATGTGTGGTCATATGCAAAAATCCGAGCAAATATTAAGGGAGATATGACCCTATGAAGTAAACCATTCAAAACAAGGGCAGTGACAATTTTTCAAATATTGAAAAATAAAAATGCAAATATTTTCCAACTATGGTTCGAATTATGGGAAGAGCAATGAAGGGCTAGGACTTCAACAAGGCAAGATATTCTATCTAGACAAAAAAAAATTCAGCTAAGTTCTTTTGTCCCTTTCTTTATCTTAGAAATTATGCATAAAATAATTATACATTTTTTATCAAATATTATATTTGTTATAGAACTTTCACATAAATTTCATTAGATTTTGAGTTTTAGTTTCCTTTCCATTGATTGATTTATAGTTAAATCCTTAGAATCATCCCTAGTGGTAGATTTTAGTGAGTGCACCTTAGAGAGATCCTCATTGCTCCAAGAAAGGGTAATTTTTGGTAAATTTAATGGGTATTGGCCATGGGCTTCAGCCTAGAGAAAATGGATTAATAGGAGTTGGAATTCTCTAGGAGTGATTCTATCATTTCTTCCCAAAGGTTTATTTCTAGCCATTTTTTGTTCTAGGGAAGAAAGAGAAAGAATCCTAAAAGGGGGTCCTTGGTTTATGGGAAGAGCAGGGCTCTTCCTTACCCATTGGTATGAAGGCTTTTCAGCTAAAAATGTAAATCTATCCCTAGTACAAGTATGGATTAGGATGTTTTGATTACCCATTTAATTTTGGGAAATAGATACCTTCAATGCAATAGAAAACACTCTAGGAGAATTATTTGAGATTTTAGATACAACAAAAGATGGATTTTTGGCTATTTAAGCTCGAATATTGGTCATGATTGATATAAGTAAAGGTTTACTAGAATCAATCATTATTAAGTATGGGGATATGATGTGGACCTAAACTATATATTATGAAAACATATTTTTTAGATGTAGAATATGTCATGAGATGGGGCTTATTGAGATATAATGCCCTAAGAAGAGCCCAACATAATCATTTATAGAAAAACGTAAGAGAAATTTACAAATTGTTATGGATAAAGATTGTTTTTAACTTCAAAAAAAAATATCTAGAAAAATAAAAGAAAATGAATAGTGGAGACCAATAATAAAATATACTGGAAGAAATTCCAATTATTTTGAAGCTTTAGCCTATGAAGAAAAAGTAAATCAAAAGTTAGAGGACACAGGACAATAATTTCAACATATTAGCAAGCAATCGTCTATTCAATATGATTATAATTTAAGGAAGAACATTCTCGATGAACCCAAGGAATGTGATTTATTAGATTTTTAAGACTCTCTTGAAGTACCATGCACCATTCAAGAGAAAATAATTGGTAAATGCAATTTTAGAAGTTAATTACTTTGCCATTATGAAGGAATTACCAAAAAATATGAGTAGAATAAGTCTAAAGCTTCTATCATAGAGCTAAGAGAGGATAAATACATTGAAAAATAAAATGGTGAAATAATATTGAGGAATAGAATAATAATACCTACTCCTGATATAGGTAAGGAAAAAATAGTAAAACCCTCAAATAATCAAGCGAGATCAAGGGAAGCAAGAGCTAACATAGAGAAAGGAACACAAACTAAGTTGGTTGAACTTCTCTTTACCAAAAAACAAAATGATATTGATAATATAAAAGAGGGGCCAAAAGCCCCTAATTAGACATGATTATCATCTCATGGAATATAAGGTGTGCTAATACCCCCTCAAATTATAGGTGTATTAGGGACCTATATTTAAGTAATAAACCTGATATTCTATGTATCCAAGAAACTAAAATAATAAAAGAAGTTTCAAAAAATATGAAAGTAGTTTGGGCAAGATGTGAATGAGATACTATGGATTTTGAAGGAGCAATAGGGGAATTCTAAATTGTTGGAATCCTTATAGAACCTCTTATGTAACCATTCATAAAAATAGATATTGGATAGCCTCTTTAGTCACTTACTACTTTTCTGATATTCACTTCATCCATATCAATGTGTATGGTCCTACAACTTAGTCAGGTAGATTAGAAGTTTTGAGTGGTATTGAGGCCTTTATGAGAAGTAAAGACCAGGAAACCCATTTCATGATCATTGGAGATTTTAATGTCATTACCAAGTTGAATGAAAATTTTGGATGAATTAGGAAATTGACCCAAAGTACGAAAGATTTCTCAAATTTTATTCAAAACAACAATCTATGAGAATTTGAGTTTGAAGAATACAACTATACTTGAACCAACAACAAGAGATGCTAGGACCTAATAGCAAAAAAATTAGATAGATGCATTCTCTCAGATCATTGACTAGGTGAAATAACTTGTGCTAAAATTAATACCTTAACAAGGATTGGTTCAGATCATTGGCCAATAGGAGTTAAAATGATGGTTAGTGAATTCAAAAAAAGATCATATTTTATATATGAGTAGATTTGGGAAGACCATCCTCAATTTTTTGATATGATAGCTCAAACATGGAATTATTTAGGTAATGGTGGGTTGTATGCTCTTCCAAACAAATTAAATCTATGACATATAGATTAAAAGAATGGAACAAGAACACCTTTGGAAACATTTTTGAGAAGAAAGAACTAAAAGATAAAATTTAAAAAATTTAAAAATGTGATGAAAATAATACAAGATTTTGAGGAAAGGGAGTTCCTTAGGGAATATCATAATATTTTGAGTAAGAAAGAGAAATTATGGAGATTAAAATCAAGACAGACTTGGTTAAAATAAGGAGATAAAAATACAAATTTTTTTCATAGGATGGCTATAGTACATAGATCTTCTTCTATAATTGGTAGAATTAAATCAATAGAAGGGGTTTGGATTGAATATCAAAGTGAAATTAGAAAATAGGGTAAGTCATTTTATTATAATACTCTAGGTTTAGAGAAGATCGAAGTTCTTAATGATAAACTTCTTCAAGATGTTCCTTCAGTTATAACAAATGAAGACAAACAAAAACTGATGGAGCCTATTACTCTATAAGAAGTTCATTTAGCTCTTTTCTCTTTTAATGAGGACAAATCCCCTGGTCCAGTGGACCCTCTTTAGCTTTTTACCAACATAATTGGGATATAGTGAAGGATTCTTTATTGGTTGCAGTGGAACAGTTGGGTAAAATAATACATTCCCTATAAAATAAATGCAAATTATCTTAACCTAATTCCTAAAAATAAGGATGCTAAACTGTTTGATTCTTTTAGACCCATAAGCCTATATAATATGGCTTATAATATTATTTTCAAAGTGATGGTGAATAGAATAAGGTCATTGTTAGACAAAGTATTTCAGAAGAGCGAGGAGGTTTTGTGAATGGGAGACATATTTTGGATGGGATCATAGTAGCTCATGAAGCTATACATTTAGAAGCTTCAAGAAAAGAGAAAGCTATAATCTTAAAACTTGATATGAGTAAAGCCTATGATAGGGTTAAATGGAATTTTCTTTTTGCAATTTTAGATAATTTTGGTTTTGGGAAGAAATGGGTTAAATGAATTAAATCTTGTGTCTCTACAGTTTCTTATTCAGTGTTGGTTAATGGGTTAGTGACATAATATTTTAAATTTAAGAGAGGCCTTAGACAAGGAAATCCTCTATCTCCTTATATGTTCATTATTATGGCAAAAGTTTTGAGTAGGAACTTAAAGAATGTTTACAAAAATGGGTTTATAAGTGGACTTAAGGTTAGTAATAAAATCGATAACATCACCCATCAATAGTTTGTATATGATACAACCCTTTTTGTAAGGGCAAGGATAAATGAGGCTACATATTTAAAAAACTTTTTAAAAGAGTATGAAAGAGCTTCAGAGTAAAAAATAATAGGACTAAATCCAAAATTTACTTTCTTAACACTCTTGCTAATATCAAAGCAATAATTTATAGGTTGCTTCAAATGGAGGAGGTAAATTTACCAACAAATTATCTAGGGATGCCTTTATTTGAGGGGAGAATGAGGATATATTTATGGAATCCAGTTATTAGTAAAGTTTAAAATAAAATTCCAACTTGGAAAGGTATATGGTTATCATTAGTAGGAAGAGTGCAATAAATTAAGTCAGTATTACAAGTCATTCCAACATATTATATGTCTTTGTATTCTATACCAAAATCAATTGAAAAAAGTTTAATATTTATTATGCGATCATTTTTATGGCCAGGTTTACATGATAAAAGTATTTTTTCTTTGGTGAAATGGAGCAAGTTGTGTGATGACAAAACTAGGGGAGGTCTTGGTTTAAGAGCTCTTACAGATGCAAACTTAGCTCTTAGGTGAAAAATTATTTGGAGATTGTACAAAGAGAGTCAAAGACAATATGCAAGAATTTTTCTAAGTATGTTGATCCAAATGACCCAAATTTAATATATACTGCCTTCTCTCTTCCAAATGGTTCTGCTCTTTGGAATGGTTTAAAAAAATCTATTGATATTATGATTAAAGGTTTAATATGGGTGGTGGGAACTGGAGAAAAATTTTCTATTTGGATGGATACTTGGTATGATAAAAAATCACTCAATTTAGATCTAGTTTTGAAACCTTGGATGATATTGCTTCAAGAAAAATACAATGATAGGGTTTCAAAAATTTTGTACAAGGATCGAGAAGGAAGATACAAATGGAAAGAAGATATTTTTACAAGTATACAAGACATTGATGTTAGGAGGCAATTGAATAGAAATATAACAACTACAATTATTCTGAGGGGTGCCAAGTATAAATTTATTTGGGAGTTGAATAGCTTAGGAGAATACACAATAAGAAGTAGAAGAACACAAGCTTATACTGAGAGGGGGGGTGAACAATATAAGACCACTTTTTACTTTTCTTTACCCAAACAATATTATCCAATATATCAATGGCAATATCAACAGCAGTAATCAAAGCAATGCACAAATCACCACACACAATAGAGACACCAATTTAATGTGGTTCACCCAATGTGGGCTACTCCACGGAGAAAATATTTCACTAAAATTTTCTCAACAAAATTCTTGGGAATCCCTTCCCTATTACAATGTTTATGGACCTCTATCCAAAGGAGACACCAATCCCCTAATCAAGTTTGTGGATCTCTATCCATAGGAGACACCAATCCCCTAAGCTGGTTCGTGGATCTCTATCCACAGGAGAACTCCTTCTCCTCTACTCTGGTTGGTGATCCTCTAGAAGACTACTACCTCCACTACACTGGCTTGTGGATCTCTCCACTAAAGACTCTATCCTCACTCAGAATATCTCTATCCTCACTACCCTAGCTAATGGATCTCTATCCACTAGAGACTACTATCCTCTACTCTATCACCTCCAAATCTTACTCTCAACTCTATCTCAAATCTATACTAAACATAGTCCTTCGGTCTAGCACAAATATTCTCAATATCTATCTCAAATCTACACTAAACATAGTCCTTTAGTCTAGCACAAATCTACTCAATATCTATCTCAAATATACACTAAACATAGTCCTTCGATCTAGCACAAAAATGCTCAATCTCTATCTCTAATCTGTACCAAACACTATCCTCAAATCTATCCTCAAGCCTTAACACAAAGCTTGATCCAATCACAAATCAACTCTACTAGATCTATCCCAAGCCTTAACACAAAGCTTGAACAAATCAATCAATCAACTCAACTCTTCAAGTCTTCTTAAATACTTACCTCAAATATATCCAACAAGTCCTCTCAAGAACTTGTCCAATCTACTCTCAAGTCTTCACTAAGACTTACCTCAAATCTATCCAACAAGTCCTCTCAAGAACTTGTCCAATATTCTCTCAAGTCTTCACTAAGACTTACCTCAAATATGTCCAACAAGTCCTCACTAGAACTTATCCAATCTGCTCAACAAGTCTTCACCAAGAACTTGCTCAATATACTCAACAAGTCTTCACCAAGACTTACCTCAAATATGCATTGTAAGATTCCACAAAATCTTACTCAACTCAACTCAATCTATCACAAAAACCTCTTCAATCACATAAACAAGTTTCACACATAATATTTTTTAACCTCAGAAACATATAGAGAATGGTTAGAGACTCAATATGTTTCACACTCACAAAAATCAACTTAATCTCTTTCAAAAACCTCTTTTTTTTGTTTAACCATAGAAACATATAGAGAATGGTAAGAGACTCAATATGTTTCACACTCAATCACTTCCAAACTCTTCTTCAAATAAATTAAGAATAAAGAACAATTTGTTTCATAGAACTTGAACTATCACTCCAACACTTTCAATCAACTATGCTCAATCAACTCCACTCAACCAATCACTCAATGAAACACAACTTGCTTACAAACCCTAAACAAGTGTTTCACAATGCTTTCAACAACTCACACTATGGAACTCAACCTTGACTCAAGATGATTCCAAATTCACATAACAATGATACTCATGGTCTTTTTAACAAACCCTAGTTCAATATAGTTCTCAATTTCTCACTCAAATGTTCTCACAAACATTTACCAATCATGCACATGAAAGCTTACTCAACAATGCTTATCAAACAACCTTTTCACTCCAACTTAGCATTCACAATATCCAACAATATTTTACTTCACAAGGATGATATGCCCATACCTTTTGTTTGAAGAGAATTTGACCTCAACACTTATCTCAAACACAATCAACCTCTTTGCCAATCTCAAAGGTTAGGTAGCAAAAACCTTCTCACAATTTTATTCAAATACTCCCTCAAAATATTTCACCATACAAAACATTAAATCTCAATTACACCTTATAATCTCCACTCTTCAAAATATTAGAAAAAATTAAACAATTCACTTCAACAATAAAATTTCATTATCCACCTTATTACTCCTTCTAAAATCACAATATAATATTTAATTTGATAAACCTTATATCTCCCTCTTAACTACCTTGCAAACCACCTTTACAATCTTAATACAATGACTTCGCACAATTTTCACTCAACAAAACCTTAATAAAAAATTAATTTTTGGTGCGCATACCTTATTCTCTTTCCTCCTTAGAAAAAATGCTCACGACAGGATTTGAACGCCCCACCTATCCTCTCCAAGCACCTTAGCACCTAGACATCCACCGCTTGGGCTACGTGCCCTCACGTGAACCAAAGGCGCACTATCACCTTTAAACTCTACCTTCCCACTTAGCAAAAATGAAACTCTCTTCCCTTCAGCAAAAGGCATCTACGAGGATCAAACACCTAACCTCACGTTCCATGAATGCCTTACCATAGCCCCTAGCTACCACCTACGCTACCGATCACTTCAGAATATGATTTGCACTCTAATTTGCCTTAACCTTTCTCTTCCACCCAATAGCTTTTAAACACATGTGAATTGCTCTCCCTTTGGTACTCGAAACTTTGGTCACATAATCAATTATTTCACATGGATACCTTCTAGCCAAAGAACTTTGGCATATTTATATTATTTTTGATGCACTTCAACAACATCAGTGGGATATTCAAATTATAAAATTCAAATTATATATTTTAACTTTAGGCGCCTTGAAAATATTATTATTTAATTTTAAATTTTAACCTTAGGGTTAAAATATTTAAAATTAAATAATTAAACCCTTAATCCACAAATCTATCATATGGGTTTTTTAGGAGATTTAAAATGCGACAACTCCTTGGCATTTATTTTTCATAAACCCAACCTGTATCCTTAAATATTATAATATTAAGTATTATAATATTAAACCTGCTTCTTTGCCTTTTTGGAAAAACCATCGGAGAATATTAATGAAACTTGAACATCAACCTTGCCAACAAAACTCGGACATGAATACTTGGATGACAATAAACTTGGTCATCATCTTCTTGACATCAATGACAACAAAACTTGCTCATATTTCCAAAAATATCCCCCTTTGTCATTGATGGCAACCCATTTACCTTTTACCATTTCCTTTACCTCTTTCTATTCTACTCCCCTAAGAAACTGCTCCCCCAATTGAATGCTCTCCCCCTAACTCAAATCTCTCCCCATTTGTCATCAATGGCAAAGGGTCACCTTTGGGGCTTGGGGCTAAGAATGAGACTCTTAGCTTAGCCCCTCTCCCACCTCCTCTTGAGGTGGTTAATTCTGGGGTGGGAGTATCTCTACTCCCAGCATGCACTGATCTTTACCTTTGTCCACCTTCTTCCTCAACTGATCCTTTTGATTCCTCTGACTGTTCTTGTTCTTGCTTGTCTCTAGAAGTTTTTCTCTACACCACTTTGTTGTATGCCCATCATTATTGCACTTATAACACTTAATGTTGTTATTCCTTAAAGGTGCAAATATCTTGGGGTTTCTCCTGGTGAAGCCATATCCATTCCTATCATGAACCCTACAATTTACTGCCTTGTGACCAAACTGATTACAAGAGTAGCAATACCCTTGAAAAAGATGTATATTTCTAAAATTCCCATATTCTTATCTTTCATGTGTCCTGCATTGTGTAGCCTTGTGCCCAAACCTGTGACATGAGAAGCATCATCCATTGAAACTACCTTGCCTTGACCCCATTGGTCTCTTAGTCTCTTCTACCCTATGTTGCTTCCTATTCCATCTGTTCCTCATTTGTGCATTGTTCCTTTCCTTGTTGAACTTTCTATTGTTCAACTCTTCCTCAGAATACTCACTTTCTCTTTCACTCTCTTCTTCTGAAGCTTCTTCTTCTTTGGAGCTTGAGATTGACTCCTCTCCTTGTTCTTTTTGTACCTATTCAAAACCAAGACCTATCTTGTTTGATGAAGATTTTTGTACCTTGATAATCTTATCCAAGGTCTTTGAGCTTCTCCCAAACCTGTGTAACTTATCTTTAGACTCTTTTACTTCCTTCCTTAGTAAAGCTACTTCATGCTCTAACCTTTCACATTCTAAAACCTTAGCCTCTAACCTCTCTTTAAATTTCCTTGTCTTAGCTATTGAGTTGGTTAGATCTTCTATAAGCTTTCCTTTCTCTTCATCACATTCTTGAAATTGAAGCTTGAGTTTTGAGTTCTGCTTTCTTACCTTCCTTAATGCATCAAGGGTAGAAATAAGCTCACCCTCAAGATCAACTTCTCCTTTCTCTGATTCTTCCTCTATTTCTTTACCTTTGAAATCATCTCCATTCTTTTCTGATTTATTTCCACTAGAAGCACTTCCTTCTTCTTCTATTTCCATAAGAAGACTTTCTTCTTCTGGACCTTCACTAGCATCCTCATATTCATCATCACTGAAACTGAATCCATTCCTTGTACAACTATCTTCAAGATGACCAAAGTTACCACATCTAAAACACTTAAGAATTATTGGTGACCTATTTCTAACCACTTCTTTTTCTTCTACCAAAAATAGAATTTCATCTTCATCATTATTTGAGGAACTTTCATCACTATCACTTGAACTCTTACCTACCTTGTCTGCATAGAAACTCTTCTTATGCCTTTGGAAGAATTTATTTCCTTGCTTGTTTTGTTCATCCCTACTTTTCTTTTGGTACCTGTGTTTTCCTGTTTCCCTATTCTTATGATCCTATTTTTCTTCATCATTGCTATTTCCAGCCTCTGGACAATCAGATGCATAGTGACCATATTTTCCACAATTGAAACATCTAACTGATTTTGTACCTTTATACTTTCTCGAGTCCTTGTTCCTTCTACCATAATTTGCTTCTTCATCACTGGATGACTCATTGCTTGAATCGACTTCTTACCCTTTGTCTTCTTAGTAACTTTGAAGGTTGCTTCTTTCTGGGGAATAGGTTCCTCTTTTATTCTCATCTCAAAAGCTGTGAGAATTCCATGTAATTCATCCCTTGTCAAAAGTTCAATATCTTTTGACTCTTCTATAGCTGAAATATTTTCACTATACCTCTTTGGGAGTGACCTTAAAATCTTATCACAAACATCTGTTTCTTCAACTTTAAGCCCAAGTCCTTGCATGGAGTTAACAACCTCATCCACACGAAGTAGATATGCAACAATGTTTTCCTCTTCCTTCATCTTTAGGTCTTCAAATGTTCTCTTGTAATTTTGCAACTTTACCCTTTTGACCTTTTTGTCTCCCTCATAGATACCTTTCAACTTATCCCAAATTTCCTTTGCTGATGTGCAATGCATAACCTTTATAAACTCTATTTCATGCAAACCCTTTAAAATTCCATTCATTGCCTTTGAATTATTTAGATGTAGGAGCTTACCATATTTATCTGTAGGTGGAGTAGCTGGTGGTATGTATCCATTCTCAACTGCTTCCCATATTTCATTCCCAAGTGCCATTAGGTGAATCTTCATTCTCATACTCCAAAGTACATAATTGTTCCCATCGAACAATGGTGTTGAATTCCCTGAAGATCCATTCTGAGAATCCATCTGTGTTCTTGAGAGCTTTTCCTTCAAGTTGTTAAACTCTTCCGAAGGAACCCACTCTGATACCAATTGAAGAACACAAGCTTATACTGAGAGGGGGTGAACAAGTATAAGACCACTTTTTACTTTTCTTTACTCAAACAATATTATCCAATATATCAATGGCAATATCAATAATAGTAATCAAAGCAATGCATAAATCACCACACATAATAGAGACACCAATTTAACGTGGTTCACCCAATGTGGGCTACTCCATGGAGAAAATATTTCACTAAAATTTTCTCAACAAATCTCTTGGGAATCCTTTCCCTATTACAATGTTTATGGACCTCTATCCAAAGGAGACACCAATCCCCTAATCAAGTTCATGGATATCTATCCATAGGAGACACCAATCCCCTAAGCTAATTTATGGATCTCTATCCATAGGAGAACTCCTTCTCCTCTACTCTAGTTGGTGATCCTCTAGAAGACTACTACCTCCACTACATTGGCTTGTGGATCTCTCTCCACTAAAGACTCATATCCTCACTCAGAAGATCTTTATCCTCACTACCCTAGCTAATGGATCTCTATCCACTAGAGACTACTATCCTCTACTCTATCACCTCCAAAGCTTACTCTCAGCTCTATCTCAAATTTGCACTAAACATAGTCCTTTGATCTAGCACAAATCTTCTCAATCTCTATCTCAAATATACACTAAACATAGTCCTTCGATCTAGCACAAATCTACTCAATCTCTATCTCAAATCTATACTAAACATAGTCCTTCGATCTAGCATAAATTTTCTCAATCTCTATCCTCAAATCTACACTAAAAAAATCCTCAAATCTATCCTCAAGCCTTAACACAAAGCTTGATCCAATCACAAATCAACTCTGCTAGATCTATCCCAAGCCTTAACACAAATCTTGAACAAATCAATCAATCAACTCAGCTCTTCAAGTCTTCTTAAAGACTTACCTCAAATATATCCAACAAGTCCTCTCAAGAACTTGTCCAATCTACTCTCAAGTCTTCTCTAAGACTTACCTCAAATATTTCCAACAAGTCCTCTCAAGAACTTGTCCAATATTCTCTCAAGTCTTCTCTAAGACTTACCTCAAATCTATCCAACAAGTCCTCACTAGAACTTGTCCAATATACTCAACAAGTCTTCACCAAGAACTTGCTCAATATTCTCAACAAGTCTTCACCAAGACTTACCTCAAATATGTATTGTAAGCTTCCACAAAATCTTACTCAACTCAACTCAATCTATCACAAAAACCTCTTCAATCACACAAACAAGTTTCACACAAAATCTTGTTTGACCTTAGAAACATATAGAGAATGGTTAGAGACTCAATATGTTTAACACTCACAAAACACTCACAAAACTCAACTTAATCTCTTCCAGAAAACCTCTTCAATATTACAAACAAATTTCACTCAAATTTTGTTTAACCATAGAAACATATAGAGAATGGTAAGAGACTCAATATGTTTCACACTCAATCACTTCCAAACTCTCTTCAAATCAATTAAGAATAAAGAACAATTTGTTTCATAGAACTTGAACTATCACTCCAACACTTTCAATCAACTATGCTCAATCAACTCCACTCAACCAATCACTCAATGAAACACAACTTGCTTACAAACCCTAACCAAGTGTTTCACAATGCTTTCAACAACTCACACTATGGAACTCAACCTTGACTCAAGATGATTCCAAATTCACATAACAATGATACTCATGGTCTTTTCACAAACCCTAATCAAATATACTCAATATTCAAATCTTTCAAACCCCTAAAAAACCTCTATACCCTAGTTCAAGATAGTTCTCAATTTCTCACTCAAATGTTCTCACAAACATTTACCAATCATGCACATGAAATCTTACTCAACAATGCTTATCAAACAACCTTTTCACTCCAACTTAGCATTCACAATATCCAACAATATTTTACTTCACAAGGATGATATGCCCATACCTTTTGTTTGAAGAAGATTTGACCTCAACACCTGTCTCAAACACAATCAACCTCTTTGCCAATCTCAAAGGTTAGGTAGCAAAAACCTTCTCACAATTTTATTCAAATACTCCCTCAAAATATTTCACCATACAAAACATTAAATCTCAATTACACCTTATAATCTCCACTCTTCAAAATATTAGCAAAAATCAAACAATTCACTTCAACAATAAAATTTCATTATCCACCTTATTACTCCTAAAATCACAATATAATATTTAATTTGATAAACCTTATATCTCCCTCTTAACTACCTTGCAAACCACCTTTACAATCTTAATACAATGACTTCGCACAATTTTTGCTCAACAAAACCTTAATAAAAAATTAATTTTTGGTGTGCATACCTTATTCTCTTTCCTCCTTAGAAAAAATGCTCACGGTGGGATTCGAACGCCCCACCTATCCTCTCCAAGTGCCTTAGCGCCTAGACGTCCACCGCTTGGGCTACGTGCCCTCACGTGAACCAAAGGCATGCATTGTCACCTTTAAACTCTGCCTTCCCGCTTAGCAAAAATGAAACTCTCTTCCCTTCAGCAAAAGGCATCTGCGAGGATCGAACACCTGACCTCGTGTTCCACGAATGCCTTACCGTAGCCCCTGGATGCCACCTGCGCTACCGATCACTTCGGAATATGATTTACGCTCTACTTTGCCTTAACCTTTCTCTTCCACCCAATAGCTTTTAAACACATGTGAATTGCTCTCCCTTTGGCGCTCGAAACTTTGGTCGCATAATCATTTTATCGCATGGATGCCTTCTAGCCAAAGAACTTTGGCATATTTATATTATTTTTGATGCACTTCAACAACGTCGGCGGGATATTCGAATTATAAAATTTGAATTATATATTTTGACTTTAGGCACCTTGAAAATATTATTATTTAATTTTAAATTTTAACCTTAGGGTTAAAATATTTAAAATTAAATAATTAAACCCTTAATCCACAAATCTGTCATATGGGTTTTTTAGGAGATTTAAAATGCGACAACTCCTTGGCATTTATTTTTCATAAACCCAACCTGTATCCTTAAATATTATAATATTAAACCTACTTCTTTGCCTTTTTGGAAAAACCACCGGAGAATATTAATGAAACTTGAACATCAACCTTGCCAACAAAACTCGGACATGAATACCTGGATGACAATAAACTTGGTCATCATCTTCTTGACATCAATGACAACAAAACTTGCTCATATTTCCAATAGAAGTGGATATAATGTTCAACACCAACATAATAATAATATCACTAGAATTTGGAGAGATATTTGGGATAGTCGAAGCATTCCTAAAGTTAAAATGTTTTTTTGGTTAGTAGGTCATAGAAGAATTTTATCCTAGGATAACCTTATGAAAGGGGTTTTCATGGCCCCTTTAAATGTGTTTTCTGTAATAAGGACGAGGAGAGTATTGACCATATCTTGGGACATTGCTCAATAGTATGAAATTTATGGCAATGGATTATTAATATATTTCATAAATGCATGCTGATGAATATCATAATTGAATATTGGTTAAAGCAATGGTATAAAACTTATAAAAGTGAAGCTTTATAGACAATATGGAATTTATCAAAAGATACAATACTTTGGACTATATGGCTAGAAAGGAATAAAATAATATTTAAAGTAAAGGAAAGTAGTTTAGAGGTAATAAAAATAAGATATGTTTAGTCATAGAGAAGTCTAAACCAGCCCTATCAACTCATCCAATACCGAATTTGGAAGAAGAGAGTCTTGATAGATGGAGTCAAGTAATTAAATGGAATTATGATGTTGGGTTAAAGATAAGCAAAAATAAGGTAAAGAATATAAAGTGGAAACCACTAGATGTGAAGTGGGTTAAATTGAATTTTGATGGAGCATCTAAATGAAACCCAATACTAGAAAGAGGAGGAATAATTATAAATAGTAGAGGAGAGATTTTATCTCATTATAAATAATATGGAGCATCTAATGGATTTAAGATAAATAATGAAGCTAAAGCTTGGGCAAATTTAAAAGGGTTAAAAATCTATAAACAAATGAAATGGAATAGAGTTTGTATGGAATGTGATTCTCTCATAATAATAAATGCAATTTTGAGGAAAGTAAAGGCTCCATGGAATATACAAGAGATAATTGTGGAAATTTAAGATCTTTCTGAAGGGTTTGAAGAAATCAGGTTTACACATATATTAAGGAAAGGAAAAAAATGTGCAAATAATCTAGCCAATAGAGGGGTTTTGATTGATGATCATGAAGTTAACATCTCCTTTCCATGGTTAGAGGAAGTAGAAAGTTTAGTTGAAGTTGACAAAAATTATTGATTGCCTAAATCACATAATGATTAAGATTTACTTTAATGTTTTCCATTGGTAATATATGTTTTATTTTGTAACAATAATGTGTGTTATTTTAGACTATTTATTATAATTTTTGTGGTTGCACTTGTGTTTCAGGAAGGAAACTAGCAATCCAAATTTGGTAAAGCGGACTATGTTAGTGCGATGTTTTGGAAATATCACTCTTCTAAGATACAAGGCATAGATAGTAGAGGTGAATTTTTGGCCTTGTGAAGGATGCTATAGGGAAATGTCAAGAAAGATGCTAAATTCTGGAGTAATTGTATTCATATAGAGATTTAAAAATATACAAAAAATTAAAATCAAGAATTCAAATATTTTATGTAAAATGATGTAGGTTTCTAACTATAGCATCTCAATTGATATGAGAAGTGTATCTATTTGTAAACTCTCAAGCTCTAAAGAAGAGATGTAATTTTTTAAGGGTGGAGGACCTGAGTACAACCATTTTTTATCAAGCAAAAAGCAATAATACTAATAATTCCAAGAAATTCAATTCCCCTTCAAGAGGTTTTTGTAGGGACCTCTCCATTAGGCTCTCTAGATGTTTCATTTTGAAACACTCTTGTAGGTCCCCTAAATTTCTTATCTTAGAAGCTACAACTTTTTTTTTTTTTCCTTTTTACAAAATATTTCTAGGAAACCTTAGGTTTTTAAGTTTGTAGGATATATTTTACTAGTAGCTAGATCAACCCATGATTCACAAGGCTAGTATTCATATGATTTTACACCTTAGTTGCTTAATATTGTAGATCTCATGATAAATAGCAGGGAATTTTGATATTTTTTATATAGAGAAGATGAAATAATTTCTTAAATTTATATAATAAAAGCATTTGATGATGCCCCTCACAATATATTAAATAACATGGAATGCTACTTTATCTTATGGAGTTAGTATACCGGACCTCTTGGTCCCTTTTGGAGTTGCTTACATTCTCTTTTGTTGTTCCAAAAATCCCTTTTAAATATCCCTAGTTTTTGCCTAGATTTATGATACATTTCCCCCATATATGGGAATTCCAATGACCTTCACAATATTTTCCTCTATCACATGGATCGATATACCTCTAAATTGAGATATTTATTCCTTTAATTCTCTCAAAACTTCAAGAGCTACCATTTTGTCAGGCCTTGATAGTTTAGGAAATTACTTTAGCCAACCAACCTCCTATTAAATACTTGTAGTTATTGCACTCTTAGTGATTTAGGAGGTATCCATTAGCTTGTTATGCTTCTATGGACTGACCATAGTTATAGTTTAAAAACTGCACATCCTCTTTATCATTTTTCAACTAGTTGATTTTATTTTATAGTTCCCTATATGTGTTGTAGGGGCCCTCTACATAACAAATCATACCTTTCAAGATGTTTTAGTATTGTCATGTTTTAGCCATCAATTTACCATGGACTATTATCATGTTCTAGTTATAGATATCATTTTTCACAAGTGGAAATATATTTTATTTCTGTTTCTTTAGATTATGTAATTCTATCATATTTACCAATTGGTTCATCCAAACCCCATAAGGGGGGTGGAGGTCCAAGGTTCAAATCTCGGGCCTCATCAAACTGAATGCTTGTCCCTTTCCTGGTGCTTTCAACGGTGTAAAAGGTTTAAAATGATTATGGCATGGTGGTTATAGGGGCGGACTGCATAAAGATCTATGTGGTGGCTTCTGGGACGAACAATGTAGAATACTATGGTGGCCATAAAAGCTGGACAACCTGCCCAGATTCATGGCGGCTATCGATTCCACCATGTAAATTAAAAAAAAAAATTCTATCATATTATATCCTTGTGTAATCTGAGTGTATCCATATGGTACATATTTTTTAATGAAATAATCATCTTGCATATGGATTCATTTTATCATCCTTAACAAAAATGTGGTAAGATCTAATGATGACATACGATGGTGGTCACATGGATGGTTGACATGAAAATGAAGTGATAGGTCATTATGTGTAGGAGTTATGGTGAGTTAGGTGTAAAATGTTGATGGTACAATTTTCATAGACAAAGGTTGCATTGCAAACAAATTATAAAAATAGAGGCTTTACAAAAATGTTCCATAGGTAGTTTAAATAGAGGTACAAATGGTATTCTTTGGACAAAAAGTGTCATGATCCACCTTGGAAGGACTCATTTATGAGATAAACTATGTATTGATTTGATGTTTCAATGCTTAGTATTAATCGCATTGTGGGTGTTTAATTGCAATTGTTGTTTTATTTATTTGAGAATACAATATTGATGATGTTATACATGTTTGCAGGACTAGGTACTCTCATAGGTGGGCAAGGAAGCTGACCATTGAGAATGAGATACCAAGAAAGAAAAATTATGTTTAGTCTAATAGACAATAGCTCTAGGGTAGAAATTACCTAGGGTAGGTTTACCCACATATAGTTGCATCTCATTTTTGCATGATTGAAATCAAACCATCTTCAGGGAAGTTTCTATAAGTAATGGATTTGATATGGTAGAGGTTGATTGCCTGGAAGTTATCATAAATTTTTTTGTGTTTATGATTTATGAATGCTTGCTTGGGTTTATTTGTATAGGATCAATGTTTATATTCATTGTTTATGCTTTTGGATGCTTAGTAATATACATGTATTTATTGTTGTATTAATTTATGAAGCATTGATTATTTTATTGCTTTAATGTTAAATTAATATTAAAATGATGCTTGCTAAAAGTCTATGTTAAATATATTTTTTTCCTTTAAGAAAAATTTAAACTTTGCGATCATGCTTCATGAAGAGTTTTGATAGTTTTGTATTTAGTTAATAATGGGGAAGGAAGGACCTTCGAGAGTGTTTTTCAATAACGGAGGAGAAAAAAAAAGGGTGATAGAGAAGAAGAAAGAGGGGAGAGGAGCAGCATGCATGGAAAACAAAGAAAGGTAAACCATGTGATGTAGAGGAAGGAAGAGGTACATCACCACAATCGTTCCATCATGGACTACTAGGCTAGTTAAGGTATTTCTACTTATGCTTAACATGTGTTGTTATGCTTTAAAGAAACCTTATGTTTGGTCTAGACTATAGATTTAGTTACAAAGAACTTGAGTTTCCTTAACTAGTATGATAAATTACTCCTTTCTTCGAGTATTTCTTTATTCTCTTAGAATATTAAATGAATGATATTTTTTAAGAAGCCATAGTGTAGCATATGGATGTGTTTACCAGTTAGGTGCATTCATTACTGCACCGAATTGGATATTCAACCAACTCAAAATGCTTCCAACAATGTTCAACAACAACTCTCACATAACAATGATACTCATGTTCTTTTCAAACCCTAGTCCAAGCATATATCAACCAACTCAAAATGCTTCCAACAATGTTCAACAACAACTCTCACATAACAATGATACTCATGTTCTTTTCAAACCCTAGTTCAAGTTCTTTGCATAACATCTCACTTCAACAACAATGCTAATAAAATATTCTTCATATAACAATGATACTCATGATCTTTTCAAACCCTAACTCAGGTTTTTCACACAACCAATGGCTTCAACAACAATGCTAATAAAACAAGGTTTAATCACAACTCTCAATCCAAAAAACCTTGAAGCATTAAACCAACCACTTTCGAAAAGGAAACCCTAATCAATTCCTTTTCACTCCAAAATTAATTTTTAATCAAGCCAATCAACCAACTCAATCAAAGAATAATTTTGCCCATACCTTTTCTTAAAGAGTAGTAGTCCTCACAAATTTTCCACACTTACAATTACTTCTTTGTAAATCTCAATAAGGGTTAGAGGATATTTTCTTCAACAAAATATATCACATAAATAATATCAAAATTACACCTTATAACTCTAACTTAAATAATAATCAATATCCTCACAATAGTAAAAAACCCTTAATTCAAAACAACACACCATCCACAAAGTCTTAACCTTTCAATATTCCATAACAGAAATTTAAGACTTTAAAAATAAAAATGGAATTATCCTTATAACTCCTAAAGGTAATTCTCAACTACCAAATTTTAATATAAAGTAACCTTTCCAAAATTCAACTATAAAGCAACCTTATACCTCTAACTTAGTCTTTAAAAAAAAATTAAAATAACATGTTACCTTTGCCTTTGGAGAGTTTCGAACTCTCAATGCAGCCCACACAAATATCTTTTCCCATGATGCAAACCACCACACGAGCTACACGCTCGTTGGGAAGGAAGAATAACCTCGTGCTTCAAAACACTATGTCCTCCTTTGCCTTGCAAAAAGTGTGCCTAACAATTGGCACTAACACACCCACCAAAATGCTTTCGTCAAGATTCGAACGTTGTCCTCTTGCACACAAAACGTAAGCTTTGCAGCCCACTTGCCACTAGGCCAACGTGCCTAGTTGGCTCTAGACCTTCCAAAACTTTCCATTTTGTTTCCTTTTAGCGATAGGATGAACACAATTTTTTTTTCTTTATTCTTGCGAGCTCCTTTGATTAAATCGCATGCAATATCGAATTTGAGCTAGGATCAACTTAATGCCTTTGGGCATAGGTTTAAATATCAAAATTTCTCCTTTGCATTTAAAATGGTTGTGCTTCAAAACGTAATGACATCAGCAAGGAATATAACCCTTTGCAACATTCTTCAAATTTCCTTTGGTCTTAAACCCAACCTTTGGGTTTAATAATATATCTTTGGACTTTATAAAACTCATTTTTGCCTTATAAAACATTATAATAAAAATTATAAATGTTTTTATTTGGGTTTTCACCATGGAACTTTTAATATTATAATAACCAATATTATAATATTAATCCTTCGATAAAGTACCTTTAATATTTATTTATAAAATTTAAATTCATGCTGAATTTAAATAATTTATAAAATAAATATTACAACTCCTTTTTAACCTTTGTCTTTTGCACTATTTCACTCGATCTTTTGCCTTCTTGCTGGATATCAAATAACCATATTTATCCCCTTTATTTCCTATTGAAATTACTAATGACTTCATCTAGTGACATCAACGACAACTTTGACTTAGGGACTCAAAATATCCAATAGGCATTTGGTTTGTTTAATTAAAGAAATATTAGTGAGCATGTCATCCAATGAACGGAATATGGAATGAAGCTCAATAAACTGGACATATTAGTAGGTTGTTTTTCCTTTATTTTTTAAATAATTAATAGTTAATTTTTAAAGAAAACAAAAGATTAGTGTCATGTTGTGCATAACACTTTGGTTAAAATAAAATATGAATGTTTTTAAAACCTTGTTAAATAGTTTTGAAAATTTATGGATTTTACCCAATGGCTCTTAGTGATTTATAAAAAAAATGATATGCTATTTTTATGGGTTAGAGAAGATCTTGTTGGTATTTTGTTTGTTGTGCATTCACTCTTTTTATTTTAAGTTTACCTGAGATGTAACGAATGTCACACCTTTAGTTAAAGGAGGGTTCGATCATGTTTTTACGTATAGTTTATGCTTTAATTTGTTTTAGAATGATAAGTATCGGATATCATTGTACTTTATTAAGGTAGAGGTTTTACTCAACATATTTATTTTTAATAAAAAATAAAGTGGGGACTTTATGTTAAATAAAATAGTGTGTTTTATCTTTGGAAATATGTTGCTTGTTGTGGTTGAAAGGATAACATCTCTGCTTGGAAAGAAAAAGGTATATCGTGAATATTTTATTTGTAAATAGAAGTTAGTTATTGTTTAAGGTAATAGATTTTTTTACTACTAGATTAAATTAGGATAATATCATTTGGAGTAACACAGATCCTAGCACATACCTATGTGTGAACAAGATTTTTGGCAAGAGGCTATGCGAGGGTTTCATCTAGATTGAGTGCAACCAGCTCCAAAGGTTGGTTTTTAGGGCCTTCGGGCCCTAGCGGCCAATATTTTTGTGTTTTATGCTCAATATTTTAGCAGGAATTGTAGGGGATCCATGATGGGTTAGAAATTTATCTTTCAACAAATCATACTATGAACTTGAGTGACAACGACTTCCAATTTATTGCACAAAATAAAAGTGAAAACCATACCTTTCCACGACATCTAGGGCAAGGATTAAAGAGATCATGAAAAAAATTTCAAGCAGTTGATAAAAAAATGGTTCATATCTCAAGTGAATCAAGTGCTAAGGTGCACCCAAAAAATAATTCTACTATGAAAACCCCTGTCAAGGGTAAGAATTTTGAAAACTCAGCCCCAAAAATAAATTTTAGGGATTCCCTCTATGGTGGATAGCCTTAGCCCAATGCTAATATCAATCTTAGGGCTTCCCATAAACCTCTAAGAATACCTAATATTGATCCCACGAAAACGGAGTCATGATGTCTTAAAGCAGCTAATGGAACTCCTATTGTTAAGCTTGATATGGGTAACATTTAGACTGGCATTGAAGATTTGGAAAAAGAGGACTAATTTATTGGTTCATGGGTTTTCGTCTGAGCCTATCTGCTTTCAAATTTTGGGCTACAAAAAATTGGAAAACTAAAGTTGACTTACAAATATCTATTTATACAAATGGTTATTTTCTTGTTTTATTTGCTAATAATGAACATAGAGAGAAAACTTTTCAAATGGGTCCTTGGTTTTTTGGAAGGGCAGGGCTTTTCATGAAGCCCTGGCATACTAAATTTAAAGCTGAATAAGAGATGCCTTTTATAGATTCCATGTGGGTTAGACTCTTTGGCCTCCCTATTGAATTTTGGAATCCTACTATTTTTTCTTCAATTGGAAACTCTTTAGGAACTTTTATGATGACTGTTGATTGTACTCAAAATTTTGAACATATTATTTATGCTAAGATTTGTGTTTTAATGGATTTTGACAAACTCCTACCTAAAAATATCACATTACAATTTGGGGAAGACACTTGGGAGCAAGTAGTGGACTATGAGAACATTCCTTTTCGTTGTAGAATTTGCCATGAATATGGTCATTTTGCTAGTGCTTGCCAAAATAAAATTCTTGATCAAAAGAAAGAAGATATAAAATCAACAGGTTTCCAAATGCCTAAGAAGAAGAACACTCATAAAAAACCATTTATGAAGGATCAATCAAAGTCATCTACTAATATGTTTGAAATCCTTTCCACAAATGATGTCCCAAGTGAGGAAGAGGAAATAATGGAAACAAAAATCTTAGAAACACAATTTAAATATGAAGGGAAGAACTCAGAGACAAACCAACAAATCAAAGGTTTTCAACAGAAAAAAAGGGAGAAAATTTACATAAGAAAAACAATCTTTTAAATGTTAAAAATTCAAATAATAAAGGTCCCAATATAGACTCCGTTGAACCCTCTAGTAAAATTTTGGCTGTGTATGAGCATTATTCAAGGTTAGAAGCCATCTCAGGTTCAATTGGAATAAGTCAAGAAACAAGGAAAAAAAAGCTAAAGATGGATTCTAATAAAAAAGTAGGTCGCAAGACCAATCAATATCATATGGTAAAAGAACGTGAAAATATTTTAGAGGAAGGTAATATTAATGCCCTTTACAACTTTTTTAGCCTTGGTATTAATGAAGATCATCACTTGGAATATTAGAGGAATCAAAGGGAGTCTTTCAAAACAAAATGAAATTAGAAGAATGATTCAGATAAATCATCCACATCTTGTTTTCCTTCAAGAAACAAAGATTTCAATGGAGGATATGGACTCAATTGCTAGTAAAATTGGTTTTCCTTAGTTCATATGGGACTTCTGATGGCATTGCTTGTCTTTGGGACCCAAAAGAGATAGTTATTCACCATATGGTTTGCAGTTGGGGTCTGTTGGCTATAGCTATTCAAAGTAGACATTCCAACCAAATTATGCTCTACATTACTGTTTATGCTCTAACTGCTTTGGAGGAAAAAAGAAGAAATTGGAAGGATATAACTCATATTATCTCTTATTTTCCTAAATCTTGGATCTTGATCGGAGGAGATTTCAATACCATCCTCTCTTTGGATGAGAAAATGCGGGGAAATAGAAATTTGGACAAAAGCACTAACCTCATGAGCGAATATATTGCAAAACTCCATCTTGTGGACATCCAACCAGATAATGGCCTTATGACTTGGTCTAATAGAAGGCAATTTTTAGCTTGTATAATGGAGATATTGGATAGGTTTTTTCTCTCTGAAAATTTCTTAATCCATGGTCACATTCCTAAAGTGAAGAATCTTAATAATGCTGGTTTGGATCATTGGCCAGTCATGGTGGAAATGTGGAAAACCAATGTGAGTTTCTTTTCTTTTCATTTTCAATTAATGTGGCTTTGAGACATTTTCTTTAGACCTCGTGTGCAACGATGGTGGAAGGAAGGTAAACCTAGGCATGGGACTAAGATGTTCTATTTTTCCAAAATACTGCAATACATCAAATCCAAAATCAAGACTTGGAAATGGAAAGAGTTTGGGGATGTTCATAAAAAAAACATGAAGTTATTGCTCATCTTGAAAATTTGAATAAGAAAATTTGTTTAGATGGCCTCACAAAGAAGAGAAGTGCAAATGAAATTAAACTCACAACTCAGTTAGAGGAATGGGAAAAAATAGAAGAAATATTATGGAAGCAAAAATCTAGAATTCAATGGCTCAAAGAAGGAGATCGAAACACAAATTTCTTCCACAAATATCTTCTAGCTCGAAGATCTCACAACTTTTTTTCTTCCCTAAAATAAGATTTTGGAGATGTTTTTTATACTTGGGATGGCATGAACTCTATTGTTGTTGATTACTTTTCCAATATTTTTGCTGCTACTCTTCTTGACTCAGCTTCTCAACAATTTTTTTTCAAGAAATTTTGTCTCTTATCACTTATGAGGAGAACACTATTTTGACTGCTCCTATTACTATAAATGAGCTTCAATAGGTAGTTTTTAAAATGCAAAAAAGGAAAACCCTAGGTCCTGATGGTTTTCCCATTGAGTTCTACCAAGAGTTCTGGGATATCCTTCATGTTGATTTATTAGAGGTGGTGGAAGAAGCCAGGGAAGCCAAAGAAATTTTAAAGGTTATCAATAAAAATTATATTACTCTTGTTCCAAAAGCTCAAGAGATTGATCATATCTTAGCTTTTAGACCTATTTCTTTATGTAATGTTCTTCTCAAAATAATTACTAAAATCATGGTAGAAAAGTTGAAGTCTCTTTTTCATAAGATTATTTTCCTCGAGCAAGGGGGTTATGTGGAAGGGCATCATATAGTAGATGAGATAGTTATTGCTTAGGAAGCCATCCATTCCATGGATATGCACAATTCTCCTTCCATGTTCATTCGATTAGAATTATCCAAAGCTTATGACAGAGTGGATTGGCACTTATCAAAATTTTGAGGCAATTTGGTTTCTCTAATTATTGGATGGCTTGGATTATGGGATGTATCTCTTCAGTTTCCTACTTAGTTCTTATCAATGGCAGGCCTTCTTAGTCATTCCTATATTTCAAATGTATTAGGCAAGGAGACCCGCTATCCTGTTATTTATTCATCATTCTTGCTGAATGCTTGGGTAGGACTATAACCAAAAAGAAGGAAAAAAAAACCCTTGAGGGAGTTACCATTGCTCATGGTGCTGGACCTATATCTCATCATCAATTTGTGGATGACTCTACTCCTTTAGGTAAAGCTACAGTTAAGGAATCTTCTAATATTAAGCAAATCATTAGTTGTTTTTCTAAAGCTATTGGGCAGTTGATCAATGAAGAGAAATCTAAAGTTATTTTCTTTCACTGCTTTGCTAGACAGGAATCCATGGTCTTGGATAAATTAATATATAAGAAGACCTCCCTTCCAATCACTTATTTAGGTATTTCCATAAATATTCAAAGGCAAAAAAATAAATATTGGAATTGGTTGTTGGACAAAGTCAAGAAGAAAATTTGAAAGTGGACCAACAGGTGGCTTTCTTCTAGGGGTAGAATCACCTTGGTAAAATCAGTCCTTCAATCTATTCCTATTTATGTATCTTTCGTGTTGAATATTCCAAAGGTTTTTCTTTGAGAACTGGATCAAATTAGTCATAGTTTCCTTTGGATTGGTACTAAGGATAAAAGAAAATGGGCCTTGGTGAAATGGGACACTTTATGTCTTCCTAAGAATAAAGGGGGTTAGGATTCCGGTATTCTATTAATAACAACAAATATTTAGCTGCTAAATTATATTGGAGGATGTTGCATAAACCCAATGCTCTTTGTGCCAATAATCTTCGTTCTAAATATGTTGATAATAAAAGTCTTGAAGACCTTGTTCGATATCAACTTCCTACCAAAGGTTCTCCCATTATAGCAGTTCTTAAGACTGGTGAGAATTTGATAAAGAAAAATTTATTTTGGATCATTCATAATGGTCAATAGGCAAATTTTTGGATAGATTCTTGGGATGGTCACAAGCCTTTGATAACTCAGTTTCTTGATTGGAGGCCTTGGATGGAGGAGCTTCATCGAGCTAACTAGATAAAGGTGGCTAATTACTGTCGGTACCATACTAGTAATTCAAAGGTTGGTAGATATTGGATCTCTATTAAGGATTGGCCTATTCAAATCCCAGAAATGCAAATATAAGATATCCAAGGCATCCTTCATATGAGATCTCTCTCTTCGTTCCATGAAAAATATTGTTTTGGATGGAACAACACTACTAAGGGTGAGTATTCAGTTTCTCAAGGTTATTTGACCTTATGCCATAATAATCCCAACCATTATTTTGACATATTTTCTCAATTGTGGGTTCAAAATATCTGGCCTAAGGTGAGGTTCTTTAATTAGATTTTATTGCATCATAGGGTGCTTACTAGTGAGCAACTTATGAAGCATGGTTTTCATGGCCCTTTTAGATGTGAGGTGTGTGAAGAGAATGTAGAAACTCTCAACCATCTATTTATTGAGTGTACTTTAGCCTCTCAGCTATGGAGAAGAATGGCCACTTTACTTGGCTTACAGTACTCCAATTTTTTTACTTTTGAACAACTTTGGAGGGATTGGCCTAATCAAGAGGGTTTTGATCATTTTATTAGGCAGTTAGTTTGGATGGGTTCTACCATTCTTATTTGGAATATTTTTATTGAAAGGAATAGCAAAATTTTTAATCATTATAGGAAGGATATTCACTATATTTGGCAAAAGACCATAGCCAAATTAGTTGAATCAGTACATCAATTCCTTAATCACCCCCAAAACTCCCACCAAATATGGGATCAAGTGATACAAATATTGAAGATTAAATATTGTAAGGGCAACCAACGTAAAGGGAATGTGAGTATTAGTAATATGGATAGGACAAGAAATTGGCAACCTCCTCCTACGGATTTTGGAAAATTCAATACTAATGGAGCCTCTAGAGGGAACCCTGGAAAAGTCAGTGTGGGAGGAATTGGTAGACTTTTAGATGGCTCCCTAGTTTTTACTTTTGCTGAGAATTTGGGTATTCTTTCCAATAACCTTGTTGAGGGGTATGGTATCCTTAGAGGCCTTCAGGAGGCTACTAAGGTTGGATGGGAAAAGGTGTTAGTTGAGTTTGAATCTCAACTTATGATTAATATTTTGAATACTCCTTCCAAGAATCATAAGGTTAATTGGATAATAAAACGAATTATTGAGAAGATTCAATTAATCCAGATGGGATTTTTGAAAGTTGATTACAAGAATGTGGTCAAAGATCAAAACAAAAGTGTTTTTGCTTTAGCTAATTGGGCTTTGGACAAAGGTGATCTTACTTGTTATGGCCACCCCCCTATATGGTGGGCTTCACAAATTAGGGAAATTCTTCTTTCTATCATTTATTTGGATGGCTCCAGTTCTGAAGGTACCTAGTTTCTTCTTGCTTTTTTTTGCTTCTCTTTGGTTCATTCAGGTTTTTTTAGTTCCCTAGCTCACTCTTTTCTTTATTTTGTTTCCTTTGTTGTTTCTTGCCTTAATAGTCTTATGGTCTAGATAGGTCATTGTTACATTCATTTTTTTTTCTCTTTTTTCTTTTCTATTTTTTTGTTTAGTTTTTTAAGGTGTGTGTGTTCTTTTGTTTTGTTTTGTTTTGTTTTTGTGTTCTTTGCATTGTTTTTTGTTGTTATTGTATTTTTGTTGTTTTGTTTTTTTTTTTGTTTTTGTTTTTTGTTATCGTTCTTGTGTTTCTCTTTGTTTGTGTTAATTCATGTTTTTTTGTGTTAGTGTTTATTTCTCAATAATAGAAATATCTTAGGAGATTGTAGACTCTATTTTCAACCATGTGTTGGATAACAAAAATCCATCCAATATTTCTATTATATGAGTTTGACCAACACATCTATTATCATATGTATATTAAAAATTTTAAGGTTTAGCACCCCCATTGCCATTTGAATTGATAAATGAAGCAAACTATTACCTTGATCTAGATCATTTAGAAGTATTGCACTTTGTTTCCAAAGGAGATAGGACTATATGAAATTCATCCCCAAATCTCATAGATCATAATTATGAATCATCATTGTATCTGGTAAAAATATACAAAGCTTATTCTAACATCTTTGAGGAGTGACTATTAAATCATGTACATTTATAACTACAACATTGATATTTTCTTCATTCCCACCAAATAGTCCAACAATCCAATTACTTTTCACTTCTAGCAATTTTCCATCCCATTTGTCTTTTTTTCATATTATTTCAATACATTTAGATGATCCTATATAATAAATTGCTAAACAATCACCCATCTTCTATTATTTTTTGAAAGCATCATTGCATTCCTCACTACTTAATTATGTTTCTTTTATTGAAATAAACTCAATACTATAACACCTTATTAATTACTTATCAAATATTTTTAAAAGGGTCTTATTCATAACCCTAGCATTCCATGATACCTTTTTCATCATCACTTTTCAATTTTATTAATGGGATTTTGTTCACTTGTTTTTAACACCTATGATATATATTTTTGGATTCCAAAATTGATATCCCTTTGAATTCTTTTTCTCTTTATTCTTTCATTTATTTACTTACTCTCCTTTTCCATTCTCACCAACACTTTCATATTTATTAATGTTTTATATTTTCCATATTTTTCATAAGGAGACTTATATTCTAAACATTTATGTTGTTCTAGAGAATCCAAAATGTAAGGAATAGTCTCACAAACTCTTATTTATGATCTCAAAATTACAAGGATGATCATCCATGGAAATTATTTTCTTTTGTTATCTTGAAAACCCTAAATTTCCATGGATATCCTCCATATGTATTTATTTACTATGTTGCTCTTGAAAATAAAGTGTAATGAATACACTCTATACTAATTTCATTTTTGTTGCCAGAGGATGACTTGAGAAATATGAAGATGATATACTTGGATTAAACTTGACCTCTTTCACCTCATTTACTTTAAAATTCTTCTCTCCATATTATTTCATACCTTTAGTTTCTTTTGAAATTGAATATGTACATTGTACTTCCTTATCTCTTGCGTTAATGTTTCTATTCTAATTGTTGATTTGATTAAAATGTAATGGCCTTCACCATTTGATGATATAAAGAGAGTTTTTCTACTTTATCAAGAGTGAAAATTTCTTTATTTGTCCTAAATTCTATTATAATATGATCTCCTTGCTTCATTTTGAATTTTATCTCATACCAATTTTTTTCAATCTCTTTCTCCATCATTTTTACTTTACAATCTCTATCCATATGTTTAGTATCATAATATTTGCAATGTTAGAATGCATTGTTTTCAAAATGTAGTTTTTGATCCAGTTATCTTTATTTATATTTAGTATCAATACATTACGACAAAGTTTTTGTAATGTCCATGGCAACACATATTCAAGTGCACATAAGATGCCTTATGTTCTAGATGAAGTCCCCTAGATTATTGTTATTATTATTCCTCCTTATTGATAAGTTGATAAGGCCTTTCTCAATTCCTAATCCATGCTAAAATCCTTATAATAGTCTTTGTCTCTATAAAAAATATCTCACTCCATGGTCTTAAATATAAACCCTCTCTTCCCCTAAATCAAGGCCCACCATCTATTATTTTTCACTAATTTTTAAACTTAGAGAATATTTTGAGAAAAAATCATTCAAAATAATAGTCATGGAATAATTTAAATTTAGTCATCATTTCTACTTGATCAACTTTTGAGCCTCCAAAAGACTTGAACAATATCTATAGAATTTATATAGTATCTCTCTACTTTTATGAACCATTGTATCATGCTCAATCATCTCATCCTCCATAATCATTTATGATATAAAATATACTACAATATCCATAGAATTTTTATAGTATCTCTCTACTTTTATGAACCTTTGTATCATGCTCAATCATCTCATCATTCATAATCATTTATGATATAAATTATACTATAAGGATGGGGTTTATCGTAGATTTGTTCTTTCTCTTGTACTTAACTAGAGCATCCATACCTCCAATTAGAGAATCCTTATTTCTAATGAGGAATTTAAAAAATAACTTTGTGACCATGCTACCAAGATTTTCTTTATAAAAATCCTTTAGTTTTTAAACTGCAACATCCACAACAACAAGTAGTTCTCACTCATTTATTGCGCCTTGATTCCTATTCACACTTGCTTCTTGCTCACACTTACCAAATTTCTTACCTTCTAAAACAACACAAAAATATTAAGACTCACTCCTAACTCATAAAATAAAAAGTGTTTTTATGTATATGTTACAATTATATATAATTTAATAGACAAGTTCATTCATATACCACCTATTTATTATTATATTTATTTGCATCAATTTATTTTAAAATTAAGCATAAGCTTATAAATAATTATAGCTAAAATAATGGGATTAGTTATTCACTACAAGCAACCTATATATGATAAAAATGCAATACATTATTTTCTGTATCAAAAAATAAGTTCAACAAGATTATAGAACAAGCAAATGTGCATATAGTCCCATTTAGAATAAATTTTAATATGTTGAATCTAAAGTTAATGAGACTTAAAATAAATTAAAAAACACCTTCAATCTTGAGTAATATATATTTTTATAAAAAAAAATGAAATTTGTTCATATCATCTTTTCTACTTGTATATTGTCTTGTGAACTTTTTCTTTTAAGACTTCGTCTCAAATTGAATATGTACTCTTTCAAAATAATATTTTTTATTTAATAATTTTCATTTGTTAAATTTAGTTTAATGTGTTATGTATCAGCCTTTGATGCTTAAAATTTCAAAGTTAGATTTTGAATGAAAAATTGAAGTCCTCCTTCTGCTTGAAGATTGAAATGTAGAAAACTAAACATATATTAAACATATATATTTTTATAAAAGAAATTTGTGATCTTATACTCTTAAGGGTTAGGTGAATTGGTAAGTGAAGGTGTAGTTGGATACTTACCAAGAAGAGACCTAGGTTCAAACCTTAAGAGGAAGTTAACCCTTTACAAAGGTAGTAATTTGCTCTAAATATGGCACTGACCATGATACAATGAACCCTAAGTGACCATCTCACACTGGATCAACAAAAATGAGTTGAATAGGTTTGTCGAGTAGCCCCTATGATACCGCATCAACTACCAACTCCCTTATGTAATAAAAAAATGTGATCTTAAAAATAGTGGCTGTAACCAACTCTCCTATATAATAAAAAACATGATCTTATTTTATTATAAAAGATAAAATAATAACATTTAAACTTTATAAAATTTATAATTTTGAACCTTAGTAATAATGAATTAAAGTTTTTATTATATAAATAAAATATAAAATATAAATTTCAATTTTAAAATAAAATTATGCATTGTATGTCTGCTTAAAATATTATATCAACATCTTTATAACAAATATTAATTATTTTTTATTCTGTGTATACTAAAATTATTCATAGTGTTCTTAAATATCTTATTATATTTGAATAAAATAAATATAAAGAAAAGATTAATATTAATAAAATAATTTTTATTTTGGATGAAACTAACTTAAATATATTTAATTGTGTTATACTTTTTCATATATGAATTGATTATTTATTAAGTAATTATTTAAATGCATGCAATAAGATGCTTAATCCTCTAATAAGAAAAATTGAATCCACTATAAAAAAATAAAAATACATGATGATTTATTAATAGCATATTTTAATTATAATGGTATAAATAATAAATTATCTTAATTTATATTTATATATAATAATATAAAAATAAAATAATATATAATAATACATAAATGTCCAAAGGTTTTGAAATAATTGATGGAACAATGTGTTTTATTGTGTAAATTAAGGTTTTAATAGGTGAAAATTGATATTTAATCCATGAGGTTTAGAAGGTAAGCATAAAATAGTTTTTAACATCAACAATAACGAGACATTAGGTCATATGAGCATTTCAAATTATAAAATAAAGTTCAAATATAAACCCTAACATTTATCAAATAACACTACTTCAACTAATTAAATTTCTTAACTTTTAAACAAAAGATCTAAATTCAAATCACTAAATAAATTAACAAGTATTTGTGATATTTATTTAAAAAAATATATCATACTTAATCATCTTAATTATTACTTCTACTAAAACATCCACTTGTTAAATATAAATTATTTTTATCATTGAGCAGTATTATAAAGAACTAGTACTTGATATTTTTATATTAACAAACAAATGATCATATTCCCATATACATGGTAACTTGTTTGCTATGATAATATTATAATAATCGTAGGGGTGCATCTATGTTCGAGGCTTGCAGTTGAAATTCAGCATCTTACTCTTAGTGGAGATCACTAAAATCAAGAATGATGACTGAGTCATTCATTAGGATAGACATTCCATGGTTGAAGAGACCAACAATTTTTTAGAAAAAGGCAAGAAGCTTTCTTGAGAGAATGATGGCATTGTAAGGAAGTCCCTCCTAGATCCATGGGATAAGGTGATTATCTTGGGACAGGGTGATTATCCCGTTAATGCAGTACTTCACCATGAACAAGATTGATATACCTCTCTCTTATCCATTTAAAAAATGTTAAAATTATCAATGTATCCAATTACCTTTCCCTAGAGATCCATAGATAGTGTCATGAAATAAAATTATTCCTATGCCATCCACGAAGGTCTCTATTTAATCCTCTATGATCATGCCCTTCAGAAACAAGCTCAAAAGGTAATTATTGGGCACTGAATTACACCAAGTTTTCACTTGATACTGCGATTGTCTATCTTCCTATTTTCTATCCAGGCTTGCACCCGATAGCTGTAACTCAACACTCAACATTGGATGGACCAAAATAGAGTTTTCGATCCAACCTCCAGAGTAGGTTGGTTCCTTGTCAACTTAAACAGGGGGTTGACACAATTATGCTCACTTAGGGTTTGAAGGTTAGGGTAAGAAGAGATTAGGGTTAGAGAAATGTGAACAATATTGGACGGATAGGCTAACAACATTGCACCACAATAAAAAGCTCCAAAAAACTAACCCAAAGATACATAACTTAGATCAACATTATCACAAATTGAATGACTCTTCATTCATTAAAGCACAACAGAGAAATATTGCAGACATCGATTTCAATATCCAGACAATGATAATCCAAATAATAAAATTCACCAATATCTAGATTCTACAGAAATGCACTTTCTAACAATAAAGATCAATCTCATAAGTAGATTTCAATTACTTTAATAGCTAGTAATCCATTAATTTGGCACAAACTAACCACTTAAGTATTCATAAAAATACAACTAAAGAATTTGAACCTCTGATATCAAGCATGAAGATACAAATTTTGAGGCGAAGATCAATGTAATGCTCCTTCCATTAGCTCTTGGGAATATTTACAGTAGCATAGGCAAACACACTAGAGACGACCCTTAAAAATGAGGGTTCGACCTCTATTTATAGTTTTGCAAAAATTAAAATTCACTAAGAACATTACAAAGATTTATTTTGACAGTGCAACAGAGAATTCTTGTTGGCATTTGCTTACTGGTACATCCTCCGAGAAATCCATTGAATGTGGTCCGCCATGGCAGCTCGAGGCCTCTGCAACTTGCTGGTTGTTCGATGCAACTAGAGTCCAAGCCATTGGAAATCATGTATCATCGTTGATTCTTCTTGGATGCTGTCTACCATCATCGATTTGTAACCACCTCTGGTTCAACTTTCTTGAAAACCCTCGATGCTTTAGCTTCCTCTTCCAACTGGCTATTCCAATTCTGGTGAAGAAATATCCCTAAATACCTCAGATTATTTGATGCAATCTCCATCGTTGATCTCCCTCATTATATGATTATGATTAAATCTGATAAAAGCTTATTACAATGGCGGGGAGAAACGGCGCCATTCCACTTTAAAATATTGGTGACATCATCCTTCTATCTCAAAAACTATGGAATCACCAATCCGGCTCCCAAATGATCTAAAAACTAAGCAAGATTGAATCCGCTCTTTGTTCCTTAGATTCCTTCATTATCCGCAAGGTGCCTTCCAATCCACACAAAAATATTGATGACATCACTCCTTCTTTATGACTTTTGTGGATTCCATTCTGGGATGAGCAAGTGCATTAGCATATGATCGTCAATCCGGACCCGTCATAGTGCAACATGACCTTTTCTCCATTCCGCACTATCCTTAGAATAAAACATTCCACCTTGTCACCATTCCAGAAAGGAGAAGTCAAAATCACCTTTAGTCATGAATCCGCATCTGCCTTGTCCATAGCATCCTACCTTGTCACCATTCCGGGTGCAAATACTCTATGGGTTCTCCGAAATTGGGCCTTCTAAGACTTAGCCGCTCGTGAAGTTTTCCAAAATATTGAGTGGTCGCCAATCCACACTTTTTATCGTTGACATCATTTCCTCTTAAAACTTTTGTGGATTCGAGCATTTTCGCCAGTCTGGAGCCAAACACAAAGGAAGTCCATAGAAGAATCGCTCCAAGCATGAAAATACTCTAAGTGTCGGGTGGACTCATGCCTCTTGTTGTGGATCCGCTCCAAAATACATTGTTAGGTGTGCAGAATGAAGACTTTCCCACTTAGACAAAATTTGCAAAATTTTCCTAAGTATGTGGCCATTTTGGGCCTACATTCTGGCGCCTCCCGGGTGGATTTTCTCGCAAAACCAATCGAACTCAGAGTCTTATCCATTGGGCCTTGGATTCAAACATACTCATCTTCAAAACATATTTTATAGAATAACTTCTATATAACCACTACTCTCTAAAAATTTTGACAGTCTGCCTAGAGAGTAAAGGTTCATATCGAAGTGATGCCAAAAAATATATAAAACTTACTTGCTCATACAGAGACTATGTCAAAAATACATATCTTGCCACTGTCTTCAAAAACTAGACACAACTCTACTTCTTTTATAAGGCCTTATTTCAAGAAATGCCTTCACATATAGTCCATTGCTCTTCTGCCTCTATAGGCTTCATGCCTTTATTGCTTACTTCTAACAATTGTCAGAGTCAAAACAAAAATACAAAACTTATGCATATGTACAAAAAAAAATGAACTAAGTGTGAGCCCCTTATGGGCCTATAACTGATCCATCCAGCTCCTCTTCTTCCTTCTTCTTCTTCTTCTTCTAGAGTAGGTGTTTTTTGACCTCTTTCTCTAGAAGTATTCCCAAACAACTGAACCATTAATTCCAAAGATTGTAGAGCCTGTTTCTAGGCTTCTTTAGAGGGATTTGATGTTTCCTTGAGTTTCTTATAGACATATTGTAGCTCTCCAATGTCCTCATAGTTAGCAACATTCCCTCTATTCACCAGATCTTCCATGAGATCTCTCAAACGGGTAAAATCCATGATCAATTGGACAACTTGTTCTTGGGGTAGTGGCTCTTCCAGAGAATCTATTCCAGACTCATCCTACAAATTCTCATTAATGCTCTGCTGGATCTCTTCCATAGATAACAAGTTGTGATCCTCCTTCTAGAGTCCTCTAAAACCAACCTGAATCATTTCCTTATTTAATTCAACAACATCCCTAATCATCTTTTCCATCCTGTCAACCAACAACCAGGATCTTTGAAGTGCCCTATGCTTTTTAACCACTATCTTGGCACCAAATCTGGAGATATTCCATTCTTTATTAGGAATAGGTTTAGCAGAATCACTGAGTCTACTATCAACCAACCTGTACATTTGTTCTATTGAAATCACCATAGGCTGCAACTCTCCAGTGATTTGATCTAGCTCTTTCTGAATAGTGGAGAGTAGGCGGTTGGCATCATCAAGATAATCAATCATAAGTTGAAGACCTGAACATTTTTCCTGGACCTCAGAAAGCAACTCCTTCCTAATCCTTTTCAACTCATTCTTAGAAAATCCTGAAGGTTTAGCTTTCTCGATTTGAAGTTGATGCTTTAAATTCTGAATTTATTTTGCTTGATCTTCATTCAACTTCTTTTGCTCTTCTAATTGGTCCTTCAATTTATTGGCCTTTTGAAACTTCTCTTGCCAACCCTTAGCCTCTTTTCTTAGAGCCTTTTCTATTTATTTTTTATCATTGAGACTCTTCTTAAGCTTTTCAACCTGTTTCTCCAACTTATCCACCTTCTCTCTGACCATATCATTTTTCACATAGAAGGTATCCAAGTGGGATTTGGCTATAATTAGCTCATCTTCCTCAGGAAGCTTATCAATATCTTTTGTGACCTCCTCCACTCGATAATATTGAATAGTCATCTTAGTTTCAGGTTTTCTCACTAGTGGAGTCATAGATCTTGATATTCTTTGTCTGGAAATAGGATCAACATACATGCTTCTTCTTCTGATAGCCATCCTACTGGAAGACTTAGTAAGCTTCTCTGCCCAATAATCATTTATACTCTGAGTGGTTGCCTACTCTTTTGGTACAATAACAGGTCCTGAAAGACCAACATCTAGGGGAGATGATGACACTAGAAATGAAAGGGTGGATTGAACTATTGATGATGGGGGTGAAGATATAGTTACAACAACCTCTATGACAACAGTGGACTCTATAACTACTATTGTTATTGTTGTTGGTAGACTCATGGAAACTGATGCAAGACTAACAATCGTATGGATGGATATACTTGGAACGCAGTGTCCCATTGATGGTGGTGATGAAAAATATGGAAGTGAAATGATGGTAGATGAGGGAGTAGGAACCTCAGATGTTGGAGATGGGATTTGAGGTGGTTGTGAGGAAACAAGAGTGACTTGTACCTCGGTGGCTATTGATGACTTATGTGGTGGACTACGAGAGGGAGGAGGTACACTTGTCATGTCTTCTTGATTAGAAAGGGAGGGAGATTTCTTTGGGGACTCATGAGGATGAAGAGGAGAAGAGGGATTAGAAGCCATACCTTCACCTACTGATGTAGGGTGTTCTTGTTCTATCTCCGTATCTTGTTGCTACTCTTGATCAATCAATTTTTCCATAGCAAAATCAACTACTTCTTTAGCAATCTCCTCCATATCCAATTTTTGTTTCTTTGAAATCTCTTTTTCCTCTCTTTCTAGGACCCTCTTAGTCCTTCTATGAACTAATTGAAAAGTAGTCATCTCATTCTCAGAATATTCTTCCAACACATCTTCTTGCACTACTCCAGAAAGTAATGATTGTTCAAAAACAAGACGTAATTCAATTGATGTTGCAGGGGTAAAATACAAAGGTCTGTACTTAAATATTTCATCCTTCTCTTTCCAATTGATATCTGTGTCTAGAGGCCATGCTCCCAAAGCTAAGCATTTAGGCCTAGATGTTGTTTCAATAACTGGGGTACTGACAGCTTTTTCTTTAGAATATTGCATTTTTCTCATCAACTTAGCCCCCTTAGGAAACTTCTCCACCTACTCAGTGGTAGGATGAAAGGTTTTTAGTACTTCAGCCATTGTCAAAGGAGTTCCTAGCTCTTCTAGTTGAGCCTCTTGATCTGTAGGTGGAGGAAGGGATTCAGAGCCATATTGAGGTTTTTCAACCGTTAATACTATGTTTTTGACATCCTTTTGTTTCCAGGTTCCAATGTTTTTATTATATCTCCTTGAAAATTCTTTATCAATCTTCATTCCAAACTTGGACTTAGGCTTTCCAATTTCAATCCTCATTCTCCACCAATATGTTATCTTTGCTACATTCCATGGTCCCTTTTCCTCCTCTTCTTCTTCCTCTACAATCTCTTCTTCAAGCGAAGGATCCTTTTTCTTTGTAGACTTAGCCTCAGGTGGAGGATATTTTTTCTTTGCTAATTCAACCTCAATATTTTCAATTGTAGCCTCTGTAATCCGATGACTTGGCTTATTGTCAGGATCAAAATAAACAACTTGCTCATAAAAATCCAACCATGGAGGTAGTTGACCCATATTTGAGACATTCCACTCTAAAAGAGTAGTCTCATCATTGTTTTTGCCTTGTTCAAAATGAGCCCTGGGCCTCCTTTCAAATTTATAGGCCTTAGGTCCATTTAGGGTTTTATTCCTTGCAGTAAAAATGCCATCAAGGTCATAACTCCATCTTTGGGGAATATAAAATAGACCTAACCTATCAAGGTATTGGCCAATTTGTTGGCTCTGCCCCTTCTTGGTGATGGTAATGTCATCCATAGTGCGGTGGGTAAGTAAAGACTTCCTCTTTCTCCCAAAACCATAGTTTGCATCAATATACTCCGCCTGCCTTAGGTATTCTAAGGCAAAAAGCCTTTCCATGACAAAGTGGGGTAGGAGAAAAGGTTTACCCATGAAACCATACAGTCTGATTACCATACCCTCAGTCAAAAAATACCAGTCTCCTTCTTCTGCACTCTTTGTTCTCAGAATCTGCTCAGCTAAAGGTGGCAACCTAGGGCATTTACCATACATTATTTTTAGGGCAGGTCCCAAAAATTCCAAATTGAATCTATAATAAGACTCATTGCTCCTCAAATGACTTGTCCAATAATAAACCGACAAGGGTTCCCCATCATTGGTTTTATCCTTGATCGAAATCCATGACATTCTGTCTTTGGTGGCAGCATAGAACATCCACACCAGACTTGAGCAATGCCTAAAACTAGGAGCATCAACACCCCTTTTCATGCTTACTAGCTGCTCATGTATCCTCTGTGCGAGAAAAGTTGGCCAATCAAAATAAATCACTCTAGTTCCTTTTTTTCCCGCATCCTTCTCATACATTATTTCATTAGAAATACAATATGCTATGACAATTTTCTAGCCATGTACCATTCTATCAGAGTCTAAACCCTCCATGCAAGCCAACATAGAAAACAATTCAGGATTTGCAAATTCATCAATATGAATAGGGACTTCAGGCATTTCATCTTCATTCCTTATTCTTATGAAATTAAGACGCAGCCATTTTTCTATAGCCTTTTTCTTTACTTCTGAAGCTACCATTGCAGCATAAGCCCTAGCTAATTCTGCTATGTCAAACGGTCTAGGTTTTGAGGGTGGCCCTACTCCTACGACAAATAATTCATGGTAGATTTATTTTGTAATTGTGAATAGGGGAACACCCTCAGAGGTTTTAATCATTCTATTTTCAGAATCATAGAATTGAATCATAGCAGAGACTAATTCGGGGTAATGATGTATAGAATCATAGATATAGGTGAACAAGAAATATTTTATAGCTATAGTACCTTGTCGGTGCATTGGATTTCCTTCAAAATATGGGAATTCAAAATCTGTCCTTAGGCGGGTCCTCCTTTCTCTTGTCATCACTGTGTCCATGACTCATTTGGTTTGACGAACATGAGCCTGTAACCTTGCTCCCGTCTCTGGTACCTCAGTGAGTGATCTCTTGGGTGCCATTTTGATAGTAGTAAGACTTTGTTCTCCCTGCAATTTATGGTAAATTCTTCGGAAATTCACCTTACCTTTTACCACTCTAGGGATGCAAATAGATACCAAATGAGCACCATGTATTTATTTTGTCACTTTTTTATTTTTTGGAATGTGCGTATCCTCCACCATTAATGCAGCTACTACATGATATCACCATTGGCACACTTTCCAACATTTAATCATTCCCTTCGATGGCTCAACGGTGGCATTCTATCTTTTCATTGGTCAAAATTTCAAATTGCGCTGCCACCTCATTGCACCCCTTCGGCTACTCTCGGGTCATGGTGCAAGTTCGTTAGCATTGAATGCAGGATCATTCTCTGGTCTCCACGTATCATGGTCAGAATTGCTACTTGGTTCCACTTCGATTTTGAAACCGGTGGCTTAAGAAGCTTTTTGGGTCCACGAACACTTAGAACCTTTTAGGCATGACTTTTCGTCTTGATTCCGCTCCGGCAACATTGGCTTCGAAAGGTTCCCGGATTGGGAATACCTTTTACTTTATTTTGACTAACGGCTCACCATTCCATGAGAATATTAGCGTATTTTCAATGCGGATTCAAGAGCATACGTCATTTCGAAGAGCTTCACATAGAACTGAGTGAGGAATGAAACCAGGTTGTGCACCTAGTCCATACTTAGTCATTCTTGCAAAAAAATTATTTTTTCAAGATTTTTCAAGAGAACCAATTACAAAGTGCAGAAAGAAATTAAAGTACAAAGTGCAGAAAGGAGGAAAATAATTATACAATGTATATACATATGTTACAATGAACTCACTCCTTACACATAGTAGAGCTTGAGGTGAAAACCATTCACTGGAATCGGTTGTATGTTTCCCTTTGGATCTTCCAGCTGAAATACATTAGACTCCTTGGCATCTACTATTCTGAAAGGACCATCCCAAAAAGAATCAAACTTTTCATGCTTTATTGGCTTTGCTCTATCAACATTCCAACTTAGAAGTGAGTCTCCAACCTAGAATTTCCTGAATCTGGCCTTCTTATCAAACCATGCTTTAATGTCTGATGAATGCTTTTGAAAACTGTTATATGCCTGAGATCTACTCTCTTCTAATTATAGCAAATGTGTCAACCTGGTTTTCACAGGATCTTCTTCTGACTCTTCTTCTGAATTAACAAGCTTAAGTGCTGGGATCTCCAAATGGATTGGTAACACTGCCTCTTTGCCATATACTAGTGCATAAGGGGAAGTATTTATGGAATTCTTAATAGTAATCCTGTCTACCCACAAAGCTTGGTCCAACAATAGGTGTCAACTTATTTTATTACCTTCCAATGATTTCCTCAAAATCCTTAATAGGTTTTTGTTGGTAGATTCTGCAAGTCCATTACCCTGTGGATAATAATTGGAAGTATTTTTAAGAGTAATGCCATAATTACTTGAAAACTCAATATACTTGGCTCCTATGAAATCTGGGCCATTGTCACTCACCAAAGCTTTCGGAACTCCAAACCTTGAAATCAAAATTTCCATAAAATTGATCACAACATCTTGATCTGATTTCTTGGTAGGAATAGCTTCTACCCATTTGGTAAGATAATCTATGGTAGTTAAGATAAACTTATGCTTTGCTGAGGAATTGGGGTTGATAACCCCTATGAAATCTAGCCCCCATTTTTGAAAAGGTTCTTCAACTTGAATGGGCTTGAGGGGGAATGAAGCATTCCTTGTCCTTCCCACATATCTTTGACATTTGTCACAAGCCCAGGTGACTTTAAAAGCATCAGTGAATATAATGGTCCAATAATAGCCTGCTCTTATGATTTTTAAAGCTGTAACCCTGCCTAAACTATGTCCACCAACTGATCCTCCATGGAATTCCTCCATGACCCTTTTTTCTGGTCATCCTTTAAGCATTTTAGAAGAATTCCATTTAAGTTTATTTTATATAAGCCCTCTAGTAGTAATACATATTTCAAATCATGAAGCCTATATTTCTTCCTTTTGGAAGCACTTAGATCAAGGGGGCATACTCCACTCTCAAAATACCTAATCATTTGGTCAATCCAATCAGAGTCTTTAGTTTGTATTATTTTGACCTAATTTTATTCTGCTGCATGGCAAGCTATTACTTCTGCCAATGGTGTAGCTTCTGTTAACCCTTGGCATAAGGCTCTACCTCTCACTAGCTTGGTGGGGTGTATTTATACATCATATTCTTAGATTTTGGTAATCCAACCAACTATTTTCTCCTAGATCACCCTGAAGGATAAAACTTCCAGTTGAACTACATATACCAAGGTCTTGCTCTATACCAAATACTGCCTAAACTTCTTTAGTGACTTCATCATAGCAAATACTTTCCTTTCAATAAAGTTGTATTTGACCTGATAATAATGGAGTTTCTGGATCCAAAAGAACATAGGATGTTCCTGCCCTCGATCATCTTTCTAAGTGAGTACTGAGGCATAACTTTCTTTAGCTCCATATGCATAAAGAATAAAATCTTTGCTAAAATTTGGGTTCACTAGTACTAGGGCTATTGTAATGGATTGCTTGATAATCTCAAAATCTTGTTTCCTAGCTTTAGTCCACTTGAATTCGACATTTTTCTTGAGTAGCTCAGATATAGGCCTTACTTTATGTGCAAAATAAAAAATGAATTTCTTGATAAAATTGATTTGGCCTAGGAAAGATTGCAATGTCTTCTTATTTGTAGGCAAAGGAAGAGCATGAATTGATGTGATTCTATATGGATCTATGGCCATGCCCTCCTTTGATACCACATGAACTAGTAGCTTTCCTTCATGAACTACAAAGAATGACATCTTAGGATTGAGTAAAATACCAAATTCTCCGTATTTTTGAAAAACTTGCTCCAAGTGTGACAAATGGTCTTTTTTATCATGGGAAAACACAGTCATGTCATCCACATAAATCAGAATAGCCTTGTTGATTGTAATGTCCCCATTTTAGCTTACTCATTATGCAATGGTGATTAGCCTATTATGCGGTTCTCGTAGGCTAAGATCATGGTTAGGGAACCTCTTTTGGAGGCAGTTTGCATGCTTTGGGTGTGGACTTACTATTTTTAGTAAGTCGGTGATCTTGCAGAGCGAAAGTTATGGGTGAGTAGTTTGGCTTAATGGGTGCCCAAAAATGCATTCAGATGTTCATTTGGCCAATCCAGTTGAGATATTTTAATGATCGAAGTTTAATTTAATATAAAGTCAAATTATAAAATAATTATTGATGGTGACTTTATATTATTATTAAAAAGGGTCCTTTAAGTCACTTAAAAATTATAATATAATAAAGTGACTTTGCAAATGAAGTTTATGAGAATTAATTATTAAAAGTGCTTTTAATAATTAATTATGGTGCAAAAGTGAATTTTGGCCCTAATTGGTGAAATAAAAGAAAAGGGCATTCATTTTCTCATTCATTCAGGCTTGGTTTTTGGTTTATTGAAATTTGCTCTGCAAAAATGGGGAGGAGGAGCTTGCAGGTTGCAGGTGATTTCTCAAGGGCTTGTTGAGGATGACCATTCTCAGCAGGAATAATCTTCTCGATTGTGAAAGATCAATCCTGGAGGTTTGAGAGGTGTTTGCATCCAACATTCACCATTGTGCTTTAGTGTTTCAGACTAGGGTTTGCAAATTTGTGAAGGTCAACATTTGAGCAAACCAACACATGGGTTTTTCTTGTCTACATCAGCCATAAAGGGTTCCATAATTATTTTGATGATTGGAGGACAAAAAAGAAGAAAAGATAGAGTTTTTTGGTGAGAAAATCATAGGGCTTCTTCATGAAGAGATTTTGGGCTTGTTGGAGGATTTCTTCAGCAGGATTTGCACTTTCAACTGTGAAAGATCAGTTCTAGGTGCTTTATATGTATTTGGGTGAATATTGAAGGAAAAAACAGTCATTGGGTGACATTCTATTGAGGGTTTGGAATCATATACTTGCTCATATCTTCATTTCCAGGCTTGAGATCATTGTGGGTAATTGATAGATAAATTTCTATGGTAATAAAAATTGCATTGATATAAAATTTGGAATTTTTTATGGTGTTTGGGATTTTATCTACCCAATCGTACCTGTCAGGCCGAACGACCCTTGTTGGGGGCTGACATTAAGTTAAGGCAGTCCAAATTACATCTTCTTTTGACCAAAATTTGTCATTGGGAGGCAGGCATTTGCATATTAGGAGCGGACTTGGGAGTTTAGTGAAGTTTTCAGTGGTCTTCATAAAAGCTACGGTCTGTACCAAATCTGGGCACTCAGTCGTACAGTTACCAGTCTAAAATCTGCTCAAAAACTAGTGTTAGTGTATCATCTGTTGGCTGCGATCTGTGGGAACATCAGCAACATTAAATGAACAAGGAGACTGCTGTCCTTAAGGTGCAAATCAATCATACTTTCCACTGTTGTAATGTTTGTTTCAGCTTTATATAAAAATCAGTCTTATTCCCAAGTTCAATATTGAGTGTAATGGTTGGGTACTAAGGAAATATTGAGGGTTCTTATAGTTGATGCTTGTGGGAGTTGTTTCATTGAAATATAGAATACATTATTGTTCCTTGTTGCTTGCATTTGCTATTGTATTTGGTTATTTTGAAATCTTATGCAAAAAAAAAAACACACACCCATTCATCATTGAAACTTAAATCAAAACAATCAGCCCTTACGAGTGTCGAAGACTATTTTGAAACAAACAAACTTGGGATAAACTATTACAGTGGATTGTAGTTTGGGGGTGTACATTATAGTGGTATCAGAGCAGGTCATTCCTGCTAGCCTGTGGAAGCCTCAAGTCAATTTCAGATTCAATTGCATGATTGGACTGAGGGACATCATGAGTGGGATAGGACCCAGCATGAGATAGAAAAGTCCCTCAAAATTTTTGTTGCAATGATGAAAGTTCCTCTACCTTTAGTTCCTCTTCAGGTTCAATGGAAGTCAGAGCCGACAGTAGTAGACCAACATAAATAGTATAGACAGGAGTGGGATGCACTAGGTTCAAATTTTCAAAAACTCATGTCATTCCAAGATTTTATGGGTACTCGAAATAGGAAAACTCCTAGAAATAGGAGTAGACCAATTCATCAGGGACAAATCCACCAAGAATAGGGAGAACCAATACAACCCACATCACATGAAAATTCTAAGATTCAGGAACAAAGGAGGACAGGAAGTGAAGTGATTACAAAAAATCTACAGGTTTCGAAACCTCCTCACATCAGTAGGAACCAGTTGAGGTGAGAGCATAAGTGCTTCACATGCCAAAAACCTTGGACGCTTGGTCATGTTTGTGAGACCAGCTATGATAGTGATTTATTATAGCCTAGTATGGTTGAGGACAACAAGAATATTGAGCCGATTGTAGATGCTTCACCTCAGGAAATAAGCCAGATAGAAGCTCAAAATGACTTAGGTGATGATGAGTTGCTAGAAGATGGTTTGTCACAGGGTGAATGCATATCAGAGTTTTAGGATGACTTGGTCAAGGAGCATCTTGTTGATGATGGGGCAGTAGTTGTGGGTTTACATGTAGTTACAGTTGTTAACATACCAGTTGGAGTCCCTACTACTATTAGTTGTCTTGTGGACACTACTGGGATTGTTGCTGGACATGTTAGCTCAGTTGAGGTTTCTGTCATGACTGCAGGAGTGGAGAATGATGCATATGTTACTCATGATAATGTTGTCTCAGACTTCATACCAGCCATTTTTGATGAGTCTGTTGCTTATTCTCAATCAGTTCATTTTGAGACCATTGAGCATCATGACAACTTTGGTGATGCAGGGATTGACAGGATTATGACATACAATGGTGACAATGCAGGTGTAGGGTTTGGTTATCAAACCAAATTTTTGGAGGAGAGTGCACAGGTTGTTCTACCTATCGATGATTCATAGAGTGATGTTACAGGGGTAGTACATTTTGAGGATTATAACTACTGTGATGATATTGTACAACATAACTCACTTACAATGGTCGAGCATAGTCTAGGAGTTGGCATGAGATTAGAGGATCATCTTATAGTGCCTTGGGATCCGGGTGTGTTGGCATCCGATGGTGATCTTGCATCGGTAGGAGTTGTTTCTCCTTTTGGTGGAATTGCTACCCCAGATTTATAGAGAGAGCTATGCTCAGGGGGCAGATTGGGAGATGAGTACCCGATTAGCACAATAGAGGAGTTGTTTTCAGAGTTGTACCGGGTAGTTGATGAGTTTGATGAACGCCGTATTGTAGATTCATGCATGAGTCCTTGTAATAGTACATCCGTGTGTGATGTTATTCCTATGTATAGTGTGATGCTTCCTTTGCCTAAAGGGAAGCCAGATTTATGCAGGTTTGATGGTCAGCTTCAGTAGGATAGTGTGTTCATGGATTCAGAGTTTGGGCTGAGCGACTTTACACCTGTATACAGTATATGCCAATAGGATGTTGTAGGTAGCTTTGATGATTCTGTGCTTGGTGTGGTCTAAAACAGTGATTAGTTTTGCATTTGTGATCCAGGGAGTTGTGAGTGGTACTTGTTTCGTCCCTATGAGTCAGCAGTTTCTAGGACTGCTCAACTTTATGTTGGTCCATGGGATCCGGGTGGAGTGTACCCATGGCAGTTGTTGACTTGTGGAGATTATACCTTGACGTCACTTCCATTGGATGTTTGGTGGCGGGAGTCAGTTCAGATATTTAGTTGGGACTTTCCTATTTAGTTGTAGGTCAGTAACCGAGTGACTCTAGTCCGGTGTTTGTTGATGGATTGGAGAGAGATTTTGGTCAAGGAGCAGATATTCATATTGATGAGAGTTGTTGGGAAGTTATTTCCAACATCTTCTCCTTTCACCATCTTGGATGTATTCATTTGTTTACATTGTTATCACATTTTGGGTTGGCATGTTGCTTCTTCCTTGGTGAAGCAGATGAGGGGTATACTATTGTGGCACTTAGTTTTTTCAGCAATGTCCAGTTGGGTGCACCCGCAACATGACAGTGGTATTCTCATACTGGTGTGGGACCCTGGGATTCTGTCAGATTTTAGTATGGGATTGCTTCTTCTGGAGGTGACATTTGTTGGTGCTGTAGTGATCAGTGGTTGCAGCGTGCTGGGAGATGGGGTTGTTTTTAGGTGTGTTGGTATATGGCCATGTCTATCCAGTGAGGTGTTTTTCAGATTTGTTTGGGATCGTGGCAGACGGTGCATTGCTTGAGGACAAGCAATGTTAAGGGGGGGTGACTGTAATGTCCCCATTTTAGCTTGCTCGTTATGCAGTGGTGATTAGCCTATTATGCGGTTCCCGTAGGCTAAGATCATGGTTAGGGAACCTCTTTTGGAGGTAGTTTGCATGCTTTGGGTGTGGACTTACTATTTTTAGTAAGTCGGTGATCTTGCAGAGCGAAAATTATGGGTGAGTAGTTTGGCTTAATGGGTGCCCGAAAATGCGTTCAGATGTTCGTTCGGCCAATCTAGTTGAGATATTTTAATGGTCGAAGTTTAATTTAATATAAAGTCAAATTATAAAATAATTAATATATGGTGACTTTATATTATATGTAAAAGGGTCCCTAAAGTCACTTAAAAAATATAATATCATAAAGTGACTTTGCAAATGAAGTTTATGAGAATTAATTATTAAAAGTGCTTTTAATAATTAATTAGGGAGCAAAAGTGAATTTTGGCCCTAATTGGTGAAATAAAAGAAAAGGGCATTCATTTCTCATGGAGGCTTGGTTTTTGGTTTATTGAAATTTGCTCTACAAAATGGGGAGAAGGAGCTTGCAGGTTGTAGGTGATTTCTCAAGGGCTTGTTGAGGACGACCATTCTCAGTAGGAATAATCTTCTCGATTGTGAAAGATCAATCCTGGAGGTTTGAGAGGTGTTTGCATCCAACATTCACCGTTGTGCTTCAGTGTTTTCAGACTAGGGTTTGCAGATTTGTGAAGGTCAACATTTGAGCAAACCAACACATGGGTTTTTCTTGTCTACATCAGCCATAAAGGGTTCCATAATTATTTTGATGATTGGAGGGCAAAAAAAGAAGAAAAGATAGAGTTTTTTGGTGAGAAAATCACAGGGCTTCTTCGTGAAGAGATTTTGGGCTTGTTGGAGGATTTCTTCAGTAGGATTTGCACTTTCAACTATGAAATATCAGTTCTAGGTGCTTTATATGTATTTGGGTGAATATTGAAGGAAAAAATAGTCATTGGGTGACATTCTATTGAGGGTTTGGAATCATATACTTGCTCATATCTTCATTTCCAGGCTTGAGATCATTGTGGGTAATTGATAGATAAATTTCTATGGTAATAACAATTGCATTGATATAAAATTTGGAATTTTTGATGGTGTTTGGGATTTTATCTACCCCCATACCTGTCAGGCCGAACGACCCTTGTTGGGGGCTGACATTAAGTTAAGGCAGTCCAAATTACATCTTCTTTTGACCAGCATTTGTCATTGGGAGGCAGGCATTTGCATATTAGGAGCGGACTTGGGAGTTTAGTGAAGTTTTCAGTGGTCTTCATAAAAGCTACGGTCTGTACCAAATCTGGGCACTCAACCATACAGTTACCAGTCTAAAATCTGCTCAGAAACCAGTGTTAGTGTATCATCTATTGGCTACGATCTGTGGGAACATCAACAACATTAAATGAACAAGGAGATTGTTGTCCTTAAGGTGCAAATCAATCATACTTTCCACTGTTGTAATGTTTGTTTCAGCTTTATATAAAAATCAGTCTTATTCCCAAGTTCAATATTGAGTGTAATGGCTGGGTACTAAGGAAATATTGAGGGTTCTTATAGTTGATGCTTGTGGGAGTTGTTTCATTGAAATATAGAATACATTATTGTTCCTTGTTGCTTGCATTTGCTATTGTATTTGGTTATTTTGAAATCTTATGCAAAAAAAAACACACCCATTCATCATTGAAACTTAAATCAAAACAATCAACCCTTACGAGTGTCGAAGACTATTTTGAAACAAACAAACTTGGGATAAACTATTACAGTGGATTGTAGTTTGGGGGTGTACATTATATTGATCAATGCTCCAAAGGCATAGTCCATATCTCTCTAAAATGTGGCTTCTGCATTGGACAACCCAAAAGGTATTCTCTGGTAGGAAAATGTACCCCATTTTGTGGTGAATTCTGTTTTATACTGATTTTCATATTTAACTCAAATTTTGTTATATCCAAAGTAACCATCCAATAATGAGAATATTTCTGCTCCTGCCACTACTTGCAAGATCTTATCAATTTGAATGAGGTGGTAGTGATCTTTAAGGGATGCTTGGTTCAGATTTCTAAAGTCCACACACAAGCATATATCCCCATTCATTTTCCTCACGGGTACCAAATTGGCTACCCAAGTAGAATGTTTTATTGGGTATATGATCTTATCCTTTAATAACTTTAAGAGCTCCTCTCTCATAATGGCCTCGATCCTTGAATTGACTAGCCTTTGCTTCTACCTAAATGGTTTTGCATCAAGCTCTAGCTCAATAGTATGTTGGATAACATTTTTATCATACACCTTGAGGTCTTCATATGACCAAGTCATAATGTCTTGTTATCTTAAGCATAGAGCTTTGATATCCTCTACTTCCTCAGGTGAACATCGTATTCCGACTTTAAGCTTATTTTCTATACCAAATTCAACTTATTTATAGATTTTTTTGTTGACCTTCATGGATTTGGTCTTCTTTTTGTCCTCATTATCAAATAATCTTTCAAGGGTGACCAACCCTCTTGGGATGTGATTGTTCCTTAGTTGGATAATGTCTTGATAATCAATTTCTTCTAAATTCTCTTCTTGGACAGTAGAGAGACATGCTTCTATCACTAGAAAATCAACTATTTGTTCATCACTTTCAAAAACCTATCAAAAAATTTGTGTCTGGTGCTGCAGGTCTGAAAATAATTTTAATTCCCTTGGACTTCTTGATTTTTAAGTCTACAGAAGGATTAAAGTTAGCTTCATTTATTTCTAATGAATCATCCAGAGTATTCTTTTCTCTAGGAAAAAAATTTAAATTCGGGGCATCAAAAGATTCCATTAAATCCCATACCCTATTTTTGTAATATTTTAAGTAATGGTGCTTACTACTGCACCTATTTCTTACTTGATGGACTATTAGCTCAGAATCACCATATATATTCAAAATATTAATGCCCATACTTTATGCTTGTATCAATCCTAGACATAGGGTCTCATATTCTACCGCATTGTTAGTACATGACCATGCCACTCGGTAAGAATTTTTTTTGTACCTTCTGATTGGGATTGAAGGACCACACCAGCTCCTACACCATTTCAGCATTTAGCACCATCAAATTGTATGATCCAAGTTTATTTCTATCTCAGATACTGGTTGGATATAGTAGGGATTTTATTCTCTGATTTTGTTGAGATGTTGCATGTTCCCATACCAGTTCTAAATTGATTGTAGTCTTCTCTGAAAGGTTTTTCATCCTCTATGTCCAAATCTTCAATGTTTTCCACCAGCTCAAATTCTTCCATGGGATTAAGATTACACATATCTTCTTCAATATTTTAAATGTAATAAGCTATTGGTTTTTTAGGTGTTATCCTTATCCTCTTCCCTTTGAAAGGGATTACCATGCTAGAATAAGCCATATACATGCATACCCCTAGATTTGTAGTAAACTCTCTTGAAAGATACAATCCAAAATAGGTTTCTAAGTTAACCACAACTATTTCTTGCACTATTGTCACCTTAGGGGATCTGTGCAACCTCATCAATACATCCTTAATTATCCCAACCATCTTGACATGTGTCCCATATAGTTGTAATACTCCAGGATAATATCAGGTATACTCCATACCCGTATCCTCACAGACTGCTTTAGGCATAACTATAGTTGACGCTCTTGATTCAATCATACAATTTTGGAATACCCACCTTCCATTCTTAGGGATATATATAAAGGGGGATGTTTATTCTTTAAAACAGTAGGTTTCATATCTTTATTTTATGATGACATACTAAGGATTATTGTGGCCAATCTATTCTGATGATTTTTGTTGAGAGAAGCCTTAAGCAGGTCAATCTAACTAGGGATGTAAAAAATGTCATATAGTCTAGTTTTTGATGGAATCATTTTCATCGCTTCAACAATGTTGTATTCAGACTTAGTCAAAGAGAGTCTTTCCAACCCTCTTTCTTGCTCACCATATCTTATTTTATATTATTGGGTGGCTTCTAATCTTTGTATTTTAGTAATAGAGGGGAACCTCAGTATTTCTTGATCTTCATAGTTAGATCTCATTCAGTCTCCTATTTCCCTTTTCGATCTCTTAGGAAGACTATCTATCTTCTCTTTTCCCTTATCTTGAGGAATAGGTAAGGTGTTACTGCTTTGAGGGAGAGAATCAACTTTCTTCTAAGAAGGGACTTGGAAATACCCCATTTTTTGGGGGTCTACTCAAGGTTATGCATAAGTACAAAATATCACAAATTGACTCTATTTAGGATTTTTAAGATTTTAAATTGGCTAATTTTGGATGCTTTCACTGGGGCCCATTCGCTCGCAATTTATGGGGTGGAAGTTTTTTTGGGGTAAATTCACCCGTCGTTGATAATAATGAACCTAATATTATTTTAATTTGTCAACCTCAAATTACAAATAATTTTGATTTTCTCATCCAATTCGCCTTCAAATTATAAATTATTTTATATTTTCCACCCAAATCGCCTTCAAATTATAAATGATTTTATATTTTCCACCAAAATCGCCTCATATACTACCCATATATATACTATACTAGGTACTGATAAATATACATAAAAAATACTCTAACTCAAAAATGGTTCTAAAACAATGAAAAAATTGACAAGGTTGCAAAGGACTGTTTGTCAAAATAAGCCGATCAGTTATAGAGCCGTGTCTATCTGTATAAGACGATCGATTGCAGAGGTGTCAATTGGCATTCATATATCGGTTACAGAGGTTTCGATCGGTTGTAGAGGAGTGTCTGTTGAAATAAGTTGATCTGTTTTAGAGCCATGTCTATCGATATAAGACGATCGGTTGTAGAGGTATCAATCAACATTGGTCAATCGATTGTAGATGTGTTGATCAATTGTTGAGGTATCGATAAAAATTTGTCTATCGATTGTAGAGATGTCAATCAATTGCTAAGGTGTCAATCAAATTTGGTCTATCGGTTGTAGAGGTGTTGGTCATCATAAGTGAGTCAATTTTAGGATCATTTCAATCAACATTAGTCATACCTACAACTGATCAACATGCATGCAATCGATTATACTGTCTACAACCGATTGACATGCCTATAACCGATTAACATATCTATAATATATGATCATGTCTATAATAGATTGACATACCTACAACCAATCAACATACCTACAATCGATTGACATGTATGTAACTGATTGACATACCTACAATCGATCGACATGCCTACAATCAATCGACATGTCTACAATCGATCGGTATATCTGCAATCAATTGAAATACCTGCAACCAATCAATATACCTACAACTAATCATCATGTCTACAATTGATTGGCATATCTACAACTTATTGGTATATCTATAATAAATCAACATGGTTGCACTCAATCAATTTATCTGCAACTGATCGACATGTCTACAATGGATCAATTTTTCTACAATCGATCAATATATCTACAACCGATCATTATGTTTGCAATTGATTGAAATGCCTACAACCGATCAACATGCATACAACTGATTTGCATATCTACAATCAATTGACATGCTTACAATCGATCGACATGCCTACAATTGATCGACATGTCTACAATCGATCAACATGGTTGCACTCGATCGATTTGTCTACAACTGATCAACATGGCTACAATCGATTGACATGTCTGCAATGGATTGGTTTATCTGCAATCGATTGAAATAGATATAGCTAATTGGTTTATCTGCATCTGATCAACATATTTACGACCAATCGGTATGTCTACAACTAATTGTCATCTTTGCAACCGATCGTCATCTCTGCAACTGATCGATATATCTACAACTGATCGATATGTCTACAATAGATCGTCATGTCTATAGCTGATCGACATACCTGCAACCAATTGAAGTTTACATCTTAGACCAGTCATCATAAATAGTAAAAGCTAAAATCCCTTCTTGTTAGCCTAAATGCTTTAAGTTTATCGTACATTTTTAGAGTTTGTAATCCAATATTCATGGCCTCAAACATAAAAAAATCCTCCACGGTTTAAAATATTTTGGAGAAAAAACTTTGAAATTCACCATGGTTTGAAAATGTTTGGAGAAAAATAATTGTAATTCGCCATGTATACTTCTATATATTTCGCCATGATTCCATGACAATTCGTCTTCATTTTATAAATAGATTTTGGGGTCGACCCCTTATGCATAACCCTGGATCTACTTGTAAGGCTTTCTTCCTAGACCTTGTCATAATGACAATTGGGCTATCCTCAACTGACTCTTTTCCAACCATGATTTTATCAGGGTGCCATAACATATTAACTCTCCCTTTTTGATTCCTTTCATCTTGATCCATAGCTTGTTGAACATGGTGTTGGTACATCACACAAGACTGTGAGTCATGGGGGTCATTACATACTAAACACCAAATATTCACAAGAGTGGTATCTGAAGAACATTCTAGCTCCTCATATTTTACACTCACCCTGACCCCAGTACTGTTACTAGGACCAGGTCTTTAATCCTTATTTACATATGGAAACCTCCTCTGTTGTGACATTTCCTGGTCTCTCTTTTCCATGGAATTCATTCTATTGCTCAAAGTTTTTAGAGTATTTTGTATATTCAAAATAGCAGTAAAATCCTGAGATGGATGAGAAGGAAGGGGAGGAAAAGGGGCAGTAGAGGATATAGGCTTTGGTTTAGGGATCATTTGTGGATATGGATATGATAAATAAAGGGGGTCCATACGAGAAGGGTTTGTGGATTGAATTTGGCCACTAGTGGTTTCTGAGTTGTAAGGCAAGACAGTTTTGGGTTGAAACATTCCTACATTGATTAGGATATTTTTAGCATGAATAGCTACATTATAAACTTAGGGGAAGGTATTTCTACTCCTGATTTTTGGTTTTGTAGACCCAAATCTGATCCAAGAGCTCAGATATAATAAATAAAAGCCAAACATGTAGCTAGTTTGGTAGTGGGGGGAATTCTTTTCCATGTTCTATAAAATCTCAAATTGAAATCTGAGATAGTTTCTTGTTGAGATTTTTGCATGGATGTAAACTAATTAAGCAGAGAAAATGGGTTAGTAGATTCATTTATTCCTCTATGAATGACTCGGCTAACACCTTCCATGAAGTGATAGTATTGTCTTCCAAGGTTCTAAATCAATGCAATATATTTCCTCTGGAGGATAGTGTTAGAATTCTTACAATAATATATTCTTCCTTTATGTTGTATATTACTGTCAGGTTTAAGATATCCTAACAGTGCCCATAATATATTTTACCAAAACCATCATAAGTGGGGATAGCTTTAGATAAAACCTAGGGGATGGCATTCATTTGGGCTAATCTAAGAGGACCAACTATGTTCCAGCTGGGATACTTCTGTAATCAGGGGGCCCATTTTGTGCCATATTTTTGGTTGTAGGTCTTATTGGGGGAATTATTGGATGGACTATAGAATTTTCTTCTAGAAGCTCTTCCTCTACGAGGAAATATTGATCTAAACTTCTAGCAACAACAAACCTTCTGTAAGGTAACTCATAGTAAAAATAGGAGTTAGGGTTATTCCTTTTGAAATACCTGGTATATATGAAAGGACACTGGTATACAGGGATAATTCTTTTTCTGATTCTAAAGACCAAGGAGTCGCCAGGTGAACTTGCTCTTCTCCACTTACAAGGTCAAGACAATTCACCTAATCTTGATTCCTTCAGGTTGAGATAATAGTAACTCATTTGATGGGTTTCGTGTTCCTTGTGAACTGGTCCCATTGGGTGTGCCAAAAACTATTGGGAACTGAATTGCACTTCCTTTTTTCTATCCAGGTTTGCACCCGATAGTTGTAGCTTAGCACTCAACATTGGATGGACCAAAATAGAGTTTTCAATCCAATATTTAGATTAGGCTGGTTCCTTGTCAACTTAAATAGGAGGTTGAAACAATTATGCTCACTTAGGGTTTGAAGGTGTTGGCAATTTTGGGTTTGAGATCCTAGCTTCTTGTCTATGAGTTGTCATTGATGTCAAAAGGAAATGGCATTAATGTTAAGAGGATGTGTTGGCTTCAAAGGTGGAAGATTCCAAGAGAATATTTTTAAGAGAATCCGGAGAGATTCCATTGGCAAGGGTTTTTCATTAAAACCAAACCGGTTTTTATTAAAACCAAGTTGGATAGGGTTTTTATTAAAACCAAGTTAAATGGTTTTTATTAAAACCAATGGAGGTTCTCTTTATTATTTATTTAATTATTATTTAAAACCCTTCAAGGTTTTAATTAATTAATTATTTAATTAATTAAGGGAGAAATTATTTTTAATTTATTAAAAATACTTAAAGGTTTTTAAACCTTTTTTTATTCTTAATTTATTAAAATTATTTAAGGGTTTTTAAACCCTTTTTGAAAAGACTTTTGATTAATTTCGAAATGGTCTTTATTTTCGCCGACGTCAAGGTGTCTTCGAAGAGACTATTTATTCTCCAACTCCTAAGGTTGGAAGGCTAATTAATTCGAAATTCCTCGAATGCAATTTGCGGTGTTTGTGCTCTCTATTCGCTGCGATCGAAGGAAGACTTAGAAGCACGTGCGGTTGAAAAGTCTTCGGGAGTTTTTTTTCGAGGGTGAAGTGGAGGGAAGTTCACTTGTGAACTTCGTAGCCCGCGTGGGCTAGTGGCAGCGAAGGCTGCTGTTGGGCGTTGCATTGGCGGAGGTCGCCGTTTCGAGTCTCGTGGGGGTGCTTTGCTAGAGTAACACACGTTTTTATTAAAACGTCTTTATGCCACGAAATTTGGAGTTTCTTGGACAACGATTTATAAGGTGTGATTAAATTTTATGAGTTTTGGCTTTTGTGATTAGCATTGAATAAAAGCTTAGGAGAAATAAGGGCATATTTCTTTGGATGTATTTTTAAGATTATTCTTTGCTATGCTAAAATTAAAAATGGAGGTATAAGGTGTGAGTCTCTGATTGTTGATTTATTGGCATGTTATGGTGGTTGTGTTTAAAGAAGTGGAGCTAAAAGGTGTAATAAAGGAAGTTTATATTATTGCTCATTTCTTTTTATTCTAACCCTAACTTGGTTGGAAGTTTGAGAGTTGTGTGTGGTGACAACTTGAAGGTTCAATTATCTTCTACTCCAATAAGGTATGGGCACATTCTTCTTATGAGTATGATTGGTGTATGTTTTCTAAAATAAGGTTGGAGTGAAAAGGTATTCTACTAGGTATCCTTTGGCTAGGTGTAAATCCTATTTTCTGGTTTGTTGAAGACTACTTATGCATTGTTATCCTTAAGGAGAGTTTTTGGTGAATGCATAATTTTTGGTTTGAGATAGTGGAAGCTTTGTGCACTAGGGTTTATATTTGTGAGTCTAGCTACTTGCATTGAGTTGGTGGAACCCTTGGTTGGCTGTTTTGAGTTTGATGGTTGAGTTGCTTCCATAGAGGTTGTTTGATCAAGTTATTGCTTTACTTGATTCATGATATTGGGCTTACTCCATTGAGTTGATTTGAGCAAGTTATTCTTTGCATTTGGTGATATTGTGTTGGTGGCTATTTTGTTCAAATATCTTTGGAGGGAAAAGGATTTCTACTTGTTTCCTTTTCTTGTGATGATTGGTTGAATGCTTCAAGGTTGATGTTGAGTTGAATGGTGTTGGTTGACTAAACCTTGTTTGATGAGCATTGTTGTTGAAACCCTAATTGATGGTGAAAAGAACATGAGTATCATTGTTATGTGATTCTTTGCATAGTTGGCAATTGTTGGGGTTTCATGTTCTTGAAAGAAAACATTCTATCCTATCCATTTCAGATATTGAGTTGAGTTTTCAGATTTGAGATTGAGATTGAGCTGAGTTGATTTGAGTTGAGTTTTGAGATTGGGATTTGAGTATAGAACATATTGAGTCTCTAACAATTCTCTTTATGCTTCTATGAGTTTGAAAAATCACATTGGGTCTCTAACAATTCACTTTGTGATTTCCTACTAAGAAAGTTTTTCTTGGTGAGCTTGTTGAGTTTTTGGACAGAGTTTCGGTGGGGACTTGTGAGCGCTTTTGGACAAGTTTCGGTGGGGACTTGTGAGCAGATTTGGACAGGTCCTAGCAGAGGACTTGTGAGCTGAGTTTGATAGTTCTATCAGAGAACTTGAGGACAGAGGTGCATTGGTTCTATGAGAAGAACCTGAGGACGAGTTGGCAAGTCTTTGAGAAGGCTTGTATGCAGAGGATTGATTTGTTCAAGAGTTGGACAGATCTGACAGATAGAGGAAGACTTGTACTAGACCGACTGACTATGTTTGGTACAGGTTGTTGAGCTATTGTGGACGTGATCATAGAAGGTAGAGGTCTCTTAGGCTAAGCATTGAGGACAGGAGGTCTTCGGTGGAAAGGAGTTCCACGTGCTGGCAAGAGGTAGAGGTAGTTGATCTTCTGAGGGATCATTTCTAGAGCAGAGGGGAAGGTATCTCCTTTGAGAAGAGGCTCATAAATTTTGATTGGGGGAAGGTATCTCCTTTGAGCAGAGGCTCATAAATTTTGATTGGGGGAAGGTATCTCCTTTGGGCCGAGGCTCATAAACATTGTAATTGGGAAGGATTCCCAAAGAACTTTGAGATAACTTTTAGAGAAAAGTTTTGTGGACGTAGCCTAACCATTCTAGGGTGAACCACGTTAAAATTGGTGTCACTTTGTGGATGATATTGTGCATTGCTTTGATATTGCTTTGGGTATATTGCTTTACTATTTTGAAGTATAAAGGAAAAAGTAAAAGAGGTCTTATACTGTTCACCCCCCCCTCTCAGTATAAGCTTGTGTTCTTCAATTGGTATCAGAGTAGGTGCCTTCAAAAAGTTTAACAGATTGAAGGAAAAGCTAGTAAAGAACACAATGGATCATTCAAGTGGCAATGCAGCACCTATTCTTGATGGGTCAGATTTTGGTCTTTGGAGTGCAAGGATGAAGGTTCATCTAATGGCACTTGGGAATGAGGTTTGGGAAGTGATTGAAGATGAGTACACTATTCCTGAACATGGTCCTAATACTAAAGAAGAAAGGCTCCTACATCACAGCAATTCAAAAGCAATGAATGCAATCCTGAAAGGCTTACATAAAGCAGATCTCACCAAAGTGATTCACTGCAAGACAGCTAGTGAAATGTGGAAACAGTTGAAGGTGGTTCATACAGGTGATACAAATGTCAGAAAGGCCAAGTTGAGACACTTCAAAGGTATGTTTGAACAACTCAAGATGAATGATGATGAAAATATTAGTGACTACATGCTTCGTATGGATGAGGTTGTTAACTCCATGAAAGACTTAGGTCTTGAGCTTGCTGAAAATGATGTTTGTGATAAGATTTTAAGATCTCTTCCTAATAGATTTAGTGAAAATATTTCTGCTATTGAGGAAGCTAAAGATTTGGATAAGTTGAAAAAGGATGAGCTCCATAGTATACTTGCAGCATTTGAGTTGAGAACTCAAGTGAAGGTTGATGTCAAGAAAGAGGCAGACTTTCAAGGCTACCAAGAATTCCAAGGGTAAACAACTTCAAGATAGTGATGAGTCTTCTAGTGATGAAGAGGCATATTACAACAAGAAAGGCAAGTTCTCTAGAAAGCACAAAAGTATGAAAAATATAAGATGTTTCAATTGTGGAAAGTTTGGTCATTATGCTACTAACTATACTATTCCCAAGAATGAAAGTGATGAAGATAAACAGGATTCTAAGAGCAAGGATTCTGAAAAGCACAAGCATCACAGGAAAAACAAAGATGAGCACAACAATCAAGGAAAGAGGTATTCTCACAAGCACAAGAAGAGTTTCTACCTAGACAAAGCAAGTAAGTGTTCTAGTAGTGATAGTGAAAGTTCTTCAAGTGATAATGAAAATGAGATGTTGTTCATATCAGAAAAAGAGGAAGAACCGAAACATAGATTCATTATCATGAAATGTCTTAGATGTGGAAATTTTGGTCACCTTGAGGATGATTGCACAAATAATGATTTGGTTTCTAGTATGTATGAGGATGCTTCAGAAAACTATAAGGAAGATGCATGTATGGTTTTTGAAAAGGGTAGCACCTCTAGTGATAAGAAATCTGAAAAAGGCTTTGATGATTCAAAAAGCAAACAAATAGAGGAAGATATAGAGGAAGGTGAAGTAGATCTTGAAGGTGAACTTATTAGTGCTCTTAGTGCTTTGAAAAAGGAAAGAAAGAAGAATGCTAGACTCAAGGATAAGTTAGATGAATGTTGTATGGAGAGAGATGATCTTATAGAAAGTCTTGACTTCTCTATGGCTAAGACACAAGAACTCAAGGATGAGTTAGAGTCTAAGGTTCTTGAGTATAGTGAGTTAGAACAGAAAATGGCTTCTTTGAAAGAGGAAACTAAAGAGTACAAGGATAAGCTTTACAGGTTTCAAGATAGCTCCAAAAAGGTTAAGTCACTCATCAAAGGTCAAAGAAAGACAACAGATAAAACAGGCCTTGGTTTTGTTAAGCCACACAAGGAACAAGTTGGAGAGTCTAGTAAGAGACTCCAAAAGGAAGAGAGTTCTGATGAGGAAAGTATTTCAGAAAAGGAGTCCTTGAATGATAGATGCACAGAAATAGAAAATAGAATTCAGAATGAGAAGAAGTTTTCAGAACCTAAGAGGTCAATTAAAGGAAAGTTTCAAGGTAGATGTTTTGCTTGTCACAGGTTTGGTCACATGGCTTCACATTGCATGGCTCAAGTGAAGGAGGTAAATGACAGTTTCAGAAGTGCTAGTTACTTTCAAGGGTATTGCTACTCTTGTCAATAGTTTGGGCACAAGGCAGTTTATTGCAAGGCAAATAACAGGAACAAGTTTGGTCAGAATAGGTTTGGTCAGAATAGGTTTGGTCAAAACTGGTGGATTCAAAGATCAAGTTTACCTCAGAGAAACAACATCGTCAAGTGTTTCAAGTGCAACAATGAAGGTCACACAATCAGACAGTGTAGAGCTGAAATTCTAGAATACAAGAACAGGAATAGTGGCATGATCAAGTCCAAGGATCAAGGCATGGACAAGAACAGGGATGAGAACAAGAACAAGAATAGTGATAGGAACAAGAATATGGACAAAGAGTTCAAGAGAAGGCCCGACAAGGAAGTTATAGACGCTGATGATGATCAGTGCCTAATGGGAGTTTTACTCCCACCCAAGAATTAATCACCTCATCAGGAGGTGGGGGAGGGACTAAGCTAAGAGGCTCATTCTTAGTCCCGAGCCCCAAAGGTGACCCTTTGCCATTGATGACAAAGGGGGAGAGATTTGAGTAAGGGGGAGAGCCTCAAGATAGGGGGAGCTATTTATGTTGAGTTTCTGTGTTGTTGAGAAGCATGGTTTGCCATCAATGACAAAGGGGGAGATTGTTGGCAATTTTGGGTTTGAGATCCTAGCTTCTTGTCTATGAGTTGTCATTGATGTCAAAAGGAAATGGCATTAATGTTAAGAGGATGTGTTGGCTTCAAAGGTGGAAGATTCCAAGAGAATATTTTTAAGAGAATCCGGAGAGATTCCATTGGCAAGGGTTTTTCATTAAAACCAAACCGGTTTTTATTAAAACCAAGTTGGATAGGGTTTTTATTAAAACCAAGTTAAATGGTTTTTATTAAAACCAATGGAGGTTCTCTTTATTATTTATTTAATTATTATTTAAAACCCTTCAAGGTTTTAATTAATTAATTATTTAATTAATTAAGGGAGAAATTATTTTTAATTTATTAAAAATACTTAAAGGTTTTTAAACCTTTTTTTATTCTTAATTTATTAAAATTATTTAAGGGTTTTTAAACCCTTTTTGAAAAGACTTTTGATTAATTTCGAAATGGTCTTTATTTTTGTCGACGTCAAGGTGTCTTCGAAGAGACTATTTATTCTCCAACTCCTAAGGTTGGAAGGCTAATTAATTCGAAATTCCTCGAATGCAATTTGCGGTGTTTGTGCTCTGTATTCGTTGTGATCGAAGGAAGACTTAGAAGCACGTGCGGTTGAAAAGTCTTCGGGAGTTTTTTTCGAGGGTGAAGTGGAGGGAAGTTCACTTGTGAACTTCGTAGCCCATGTGGGCTAGTGGCAGTGAAGGCTGCTATTGGGCGCTGCATTGGTGGAGGTCATCGTTTCGAGTCTCGCGGGGGTGCTTTGCTAGAGTAACACACGTTTTTATTAAAACGTCTTTATGCCACGAAATTCGGAGTTTCTTGGACAACGATTTATAAGGTGTGATTAAATTTTATGAGTTTTGGCTTTTGTGATTAGCATTGAATAAAAGCTTAGGAGAAATAAGGGCATATTTCTTTGGATGTATTTTTAAGATTATTCTTTGCTATGCTAAAATTAAAAATGGAGGTATAAGGTGTGAGTCTCTGATTGTTGATTTATTGGCATGTTATGGTGGTTGTGTTTAAAGAAGTGGAGCTAAAAGGTGTAATAAAGGAAGTTTATATTATTGCTCATTTCTTTTTATTCTAACCCTAACTTGGTTGGAAGTTTGAGAGTTGTGTGTGGTGACAACTTGAAGGTTCAATTATCTTCTACTCCAATAAGGTATGGGCACATTCTTCTTATGAGTATGATTGGTGTATGTTTTCTGAAATAAGGTTGGAGTGAAAAGGTATTCTACTAGGTATCCTTTGGCTAGGTGTAAATCCTATTTTCTGGTTTGTTGAAGACTACTTATGCATTGTTATCCTTAAGGAGAGTTTTTGGTGAATGCATAATTTTTGGTTTGAGATAGTGGAAGCTTTGTGCACTAGGGTTTATATTTGTGAGTCTAGCTACTTGCATTGAGTTGGTGGAACCCTTGGTTGGCTGTTTTGAGTTTGATGGTTGAGTTGCTTCCATAGAGGTTGTTTGATCAAGTTATTGCTTTACTTGATTCATGATATTGGGCTTACTCCATTGAGTTGATTTGAGCAAGTTATTCTTTGCATTTGGTGATATTGTGTTGGTGGCTATTTTGTTCAAATATCTTTGGAGGGAAAAGGATTTCTACTTGTTTCCTTTTCTTGTGATGATTGGTTGAATGCTTCAAGGTTGATGTTGAGTTGAATGGTGTTGGTTGACTAAACCTTGTTTGATGAGCATTGTTGTTGAAACCCTAATTGATGGTGAAAAGAACATGAGTATCATTGTTATGTGATTCTTTGCATAGTTGGCAATTGTTGGGGTTTCATGTTCTTGAAAGAAAACATTCTATCCTATCCATTTCAGATATTGAGTTGAGTTTTCAGATTTGAGATTGAGATTGAGCCGAGTTGATTTGAGTTGAGTTTTGAGATTGGGATTTGAGTATAGAACATATTGAGTCTCTAACAATTCTCTTTATGCTTCTATGAGTTTGAAAAATCACATTGGGTCTCTAACAATTCACTTTGTGATTTCCTACTAAGAAAGTTTTTCTTGGTGAGCTTGTTGAGTTTTTGGACAGGTTTCGGTGGGGACTTGTGAGCAGTTTTGGACAAGTTCCGGTGGGGACTTGTGAGCAGATTTGGACAGGTCCTAGCAGAGGACTTGTGAGCTGAGTTTGATAGTTCTATCAGAGAACTTGAGGACAGAGGTGCATTGGTTCTATGAGAAGAACCCGAGGACAGATTTGGCAAGTCTTTGAGAAGGCTTGTATGTAGAGGATTGATTTGTTCAAGAGTTGGACAGATCTGACGGATAGAGGAAGACTTGTACTAGACCGACCGACCGTGTTTGGTACAGGTTGCTGAGCTGCTGTGGACGTGATCATAGAAGGCAGAGGTCTCTTAGGCTAAGCATTGAGGATAGGAGGTCTTCGGTGGAAAGGAGTTCCACGTGGCCGGCAAGAGGTAGAGGCAGTTGATCTTCCGAGGGATCATTTCCAGAGCAGAGGGGAAGGTATCTCCTTTGAGCAGAGGCTCATAAATTCTGATTGGGGGAAGGTATCTCCTTTGAGCAGAGGCTCATAAATTCTGATTGGGGGAAGGTATCTCCTTTGGGCCGAGGCTCATAAACATTGTAATTGGGAAGGATTCCCAAAGAACTTTGAGATAACTTTTAGAGAAAAGTTTTGTGGACGTAGCCCAGCCATTCTGGGTGAACCACGTTAAAATTGGTGTCACTTTGTGGATGATATTGTGCATTGCTTTGATATTGCTTTGGGTATATTGCTTTACTATTTTGAAGTATAAAGGAAAAAGTAAAAAGAGGTCTTATACTGTTCACCCCCCCTCTCAATATAAGCTTGTGTTCTTCGAAGGTTAGGGTAAGAAGAGATTAGGGTTAGAGAAATGTGAACAATGTTAGACAGATAGGCTAACAATATTGCACCACTATAAAAAGCTCTAAAAAACTAACCCAAATATACATAACTCAGATCAACATTATCACAAATTGAATGAATCTTCATTCATTAAAGCACAACAGAGAAATATTGCAGACAACGATTTCAATATCTAGACAATGATAATCCAAATAACAAAATTCACCAATATCTAGATTCTATAGAAATACACTTTCTAACAATAAATATCAATCTTAGAAGCAGATTTCAATTACTTTAATAGCTAGTAATCCATTAATTTGGCACAAACTAACCACTTAAGTATTCACAAAAATACTATTAAAGAATTCAAACCTTTGATATAAAGCATGAAGATAAAAATTTTGAGGCGAAGATCAATGTAATGCTCCTTCCATTATCTCTTGGGAATATTTACAATAGCACAGGAAAACACACTAGAGTTGACCCTTAAAAATTAGGGTTCGACCTCTATTTATAGTTTTTTAAAAATTAAAATTCACTAAGAACATTACAAAGATTTATTTTGATAACATACGGAGAATTCTTGTTGGCATTTGCTTACTAGTACATCCTCTAGGAAATCTGTTGAATGTGGTCCACCATGGCAGCTCGGGGCCTATGCAACTTGTTGGTTGTTCGACGCAACTAGAATCTAGGTCGTTGAAAATCACGTATCATCGTTGATTCTTCTTAGATGCTATCTATCGCCGTCAATCTGTAACCACATTTGGTTCAACTTTCTTGAAAACCCTCGATGCTTCAACTTCCTCTTCCAACTGGATATTTCAATTATGGTGAAGAAACATCTCTAAATACCTCATATTCTTCGATGCAATCTCCATCGTTGATCTCCCTCATTATATGGTTATGATTAAATATGATAAAATCTTATTACAATGGTGGGGAGAAACAGTTTCATTCCACTTTAAAATGTTGGTGACGTCATTCTTTTGTCTCAAAAATTGCGGAATCATCAATTCGACTCCCAAATGATCTGAAAACTAAGCAAGATTGAATCCGCTCTATGTTCCTCAGATTCCTTCATTATCCGCAAGGTGCCTTCCAATCCACATAAAAGTATTGATGACATCACTCCTTATTTATGAATTTTGTAGATTCCATTTCGGGATGAGTAAGTGAATTAGCATATGATCATCAATTTGGACCCGTCGTAGTGTAGCATGACCTTTTCTCCATTTCGCACTATCTTTAGAATAAAACATTCCGCCTTGTCACAATTTCAAAAAAGAGAAGTCAAAATCACTTTTAGTCACGAATTCGTATCAGCCTTGTCCATAGCATCCCGCCTTGTCACCATTCTGAGTGCAAATACTCTATGGGTTCTCCGAAATTGGACCTTCTAAAAATTAGCCGCTCATAAAGTTTTCCAAAATATCGAGCGGTTTCCAATCCGTATTTTTTTATCACTAACATCATTTCCTCTTAAAACTTTTGTGGATTCGAGCATTTTCACTAGTCCGAAGCCAAACACAAAGGAAGTCCCCAACGGAATCACTCCAAGCATGAAAATACTCTAAGTGTTGGGCGGACTCATGCCTCCTGTTGCGGATCCGCTCCCAAATACATTGTTAGGTGTGTGGAATGAAGACTTTCCCACTTAGACAAAATCTCTAGCGACCATGAAGATTTGGAGAAAGAGTCCCCAGTCTCTACCAAGCAGGCCAAGTAAATCTCTGGCCCATCTTGTGGAGTCACTCAGTCTAGCAACTACGAGGTCCAACTCCTTTCCAGTAGAAAGATGGTTGAGAACAAGCATAAGGACAGTCCTAGCGTGGCTTGGCTTGGGAGTCTCCTCAGCTAAAAAGGTCAAGATTGAAATCTCACCTCTAAAAGTGATAGTGGAAGAGAATGTTTCTCACATGAAGCTATCCGAACCTTTGGGCCAACTTTGTACTAGAAAACCGTCCTCGATCCCCTTTCTGGGATCATGGTTACTATGTGCAAATGCATCCAAATCTACTTGTACCTTGTACAACCAAACTGCAAAGGTCTTGGACGATCTGTACTGCTAGCTCAAAGATCAAAGCATGATGACGCAATCCCTACTAACAGTATCAAGTCCGGTTAGAGTGATGCCCAAGGATCATCACTGTGACCCTTGTGGTGACCTTTTTGTTGGATTTTTGCTAACTTGTTTCCCTTTTTTGCTCGAATTACCTCTGTGAACGGTTGATCGTGTTTGTTAACTGTTGGTCTAACTGACATATCCCTTTTGGTTTTGGTTGTCTTAGTGGCACCTTGGCTGCTTTACGTTATATCTGATCTTGTTAACGTGTCCCTCTTGTTGTTCGATTTTGAAAACCTTTTAAAACCTTCATCTCTAATATATCAAACCATATATTTTAATAATCATTCGTTTTCCAAAGAGAGCATAACACTTAAAAAGCAGACGACCACACTTACATTGTCCAATAAAAAATTAACAATTTTCTTGCCTTTAAATCATAAATTTACCAGTATTTTTTATTAATCTTTCCTAGTTTATATCATTTCTCGTTAGAAAAAGAACATGTAAACAAACATCTTCAAATAATCTACAATCTCCGCCCTAAATTTGTCCGTCTTATTTGTTGTTTTCGGACCATAACGAGAATCCTCTGGGATTCTCTTCATGTCTCCTTCCTATCTTCAAAGGCATTATTTTTTCCCTATCCATTCCAGCTTTAATATTTATTTATTTGTTCCCCTATCTATTCCACCTAAGTTGAGAGTTGATATTGTCTTCTCTCTTTCAACATGTTTGGACTCTTTCTTTTGGTTTTTTTTGCCTAATATAGGCTCATGCTTGCATCTGTTTTCACTTCTGGGCATAGCTTCAAACGAAAAGTCGGTGAAGGTCTTAGTCGCCACCTCATTTTGTTGTTGCTTCATGTTCTAACAACGTAGGAAGGATCCTCGTTCTCATCGTAGTATTGAAATGTAAAGAATTACATTATCTATGATATGAACGCCAATATTTTTTCTATGTGACTCAAAGGGATTCAGAAGATCCCATGCAAGATGTTATAAGTAGCATTGCGTCAATCTATTCTGCCATGCTAAGGAGATTGAGAAACCATGAAGATCGTTTGGGCTTTGGTGTTTGCTCTTGTGTGGTATCAAGCCATGTCTGCTCGTGTGGGGAGCAGAATCCTAGTGTCAAACGGGCTTGGTCAGGGACCTCAGATGGGGTATTGTTATGGACTTCAGTTCCAAAATACAGAAGAGAAATTTGTTTCATTAGATTAGGAAACATGTACTACTTGTTAATGTTTATGTACCCATAAATTCATTTTTTTAATTTTTATTTTCCCTTCAGATGGAACGGTTACAACCATTTCGGTTGCCATTTTGGTGAAAGCATCATTCGTGAGACAGGTACTGCCGATATTGTACTGGTTGATAAGTTTCCTTGTCATTATGGGAGTGTTCTAAACATTATTGGTGTTCTGCGGTTTTAAAGCAATAAATTAGGGTGAAAAACAAGAATATAATTCTATGCCTAATGGTTTTTGAAAGATTTTCATGGTCATCCGTTCGGATGAACTTGATAATCAAACTCTGGTTTGATTCGATGCTCTTCTTGGCCTTTTTTTTTTTTCTGTTTTTTAACAATTAAGATCTGTTAATATTTGAAGCAAATCTTCAATTGATATGTCTTGAAATGTCTTTTCCAGCTGATGCATTGGTATCCAAGGGATTAGCCAAGCTGGGATATGTATATGTCAATATGGGTGAGATTTATTCCACTTATTCTATTGTCTGTAATTTTCCTTCAACAATTAGCTTATGCTAACGTCAAGAGGAATTTGTCAATGAACTTGCAGATGACTGCTGGGCCGAGCAGAACAGAGACAGTAAGGTACTTGTTTGTATTAAAAAATAAAAGTAAATAGCTTTCTGTAGTTGTATACTATAATTTTTCTATTCTCTTTCTGTGCCTTGGCAGGGTAATCTGGTGGCGAAAGCATCGGTAATTCCTTCGGGCATAAAAGCTTTGGCAGACTATATTCACTCAAAAGGGCTCAAGCTTGGAATATATTCTGATGCTGGGTGAGTACAGAATGCATCCATGCTTGATTTGAGCATCATATGCTAATTGCTTAATTCTAAGTTATTCATATTTATATTGATGGAGTCCTTGTTGCATTTGATGTGAACAGATACCTAACGTGCAGCAAAACCATGCCAGGCTCGCTAGGGTACGAGGAACAAGACGCCAAATTATTTGCTTCATGGGTAACATTTTATCATTAAAATTATCTCTTCTACATGCCAGGCCTCGTTTTGACTTTGATGAACACTTAAACTACGATTGATTGTAGTTCACTCTTTGCCCACGGGTCAATGACGGTAGATTTATAGGTGCAAACTTGAGTTCGGTAGGATTTTTTTTTATATAAGAGGGATGTAGAGGTTTCGAAAGGTCTCTAAATTTTTTATAAAGTTGTATCAATCAACTAATTTAATACAAAAAATCACACATAATAATCAAACAAAACAAACTCAAACTAAAATCATTAACACAACTGAACCAAGAACGCAAAAAAGACATCATGAGACAGGAAACTATACCTATAAAAAACATACTTAAACAAGGTTTCAACAACTACTACATACTTAAACAAGGTTTCAACAACTACTACTAGCCACTAATTCTTCTGGATTGTTTTATTATTAATGTGGGTTTCCATCATGATAGTTGATTTTCTTAAGTTTTAATTAATTTATTATTATTATATTACATTACTTTCATGATTCATCTGTCACGATGATTGACTTTCTTAAATTATGAGCCTACTTTCAATAATATTTCTAATAAAATATTTGATGGTATTAATTTAATGTTAATGAAATGTTGTATTGATTAGTGCTGATGAATGGGCAGGGAGTTGATTATTTAAAGTATGATAACTGCAACAGAGGTAACGCAGACACCAAAGAGAGGTAGATGTCTTGTGTGCCATAATTGTTTGATGTGTATACAGGTGTGTTTGTTTTATTTGTTTTTTTAAAGTAATTAAGACTTGTTTGCTAAAATCAGGTATCAGAACATGAGCGAAGCTTTCAACAAGGCAGGTCGCCCTATATTTTATGCATTGTGTGAATGGTATGATGTAATTGTCATTTTGCGAACCAGTATATCTGTTCTACTTTTAATAGAAAAAACAAAACAAAAAAACAATCAAAGGGCTGGGTTTAACCTACAATATTTTATAGGGGCTTCGAAGATCCTGCAACTTGGGCACCCAAAATTGCAAATAGCTGGAGAACCACAGGAGATATAAAAAACCACTGGGAAAGGTATAAATATGCTAAACATGGTTCTTATATATATATATATATATTTGTAAAATATTCTAACGGAGATGGATGGGTATTGTACAGCATCATATCCAAAGCTGACCAGAATGATAAATGGGCAGATTATGCGGGTCCTGGCGGATGGAATGGTGATTTAAATTCGCTAATTAATATCTTTTTATCATAGTTCTATGGTTGGTCATTTCCTTTAGAAATTGAAGCTACTTATGTTATTGGTATTTATTATAAATTTATGTCAATCAGATCCTGACATGTTGGAAGTTGGAAATGGGAACTTGACCACGGAGGAGTATCGCTCACACTTCAGCATATGGGCTCTGATGAAAGTAATAAACATACAACATCTATGTTATCATATTATTTTAGTATCAAACAAAATTCAAATCTTAAAACTATTTTTATAACTTTTATTCCTAGGTTACATCTATGTTACCATATTTTTATTTGTATTTTTGGCATCTATGATATCATATTTTTATTTTTATTTTTGGCGTTTTCCATTAGATTCGACCTTATCAAGACTGTTCTCTATGTGCAGTCACCTTTGATCCTTGGGTGTGACGTAAGATCTGCAAGTAATGAAACTATGGAGATCATCACCAATGAAGAAGTCATTAGCGTCAACCAAGGTAGGCAACTACTGCTAATTATTACTAATTATTTCCTTTCAACAGGATGAAGTCATTTCTAACAAATATCATATTCCACATCGTATTCTATGCTGTTTAGATTCATTAGGTGTGCAAGGGAAGAAAGTGAGCAAGAATGGGGACCTTGAGGTATGAAGTTCATTCGAATCCAAAATCATTCTTAGAAGATGAAGCATATTGAAAAATTAAAAAAAGAACCTCAAATGGGTTGAACAATTCACATTTAAATTTGATTACAGGTGTGGGCTGGGCCATTATCCAACAAAAGAGTGGTTATCATTTTATGGAACAAAAGTTCTTCACAAGCTTCTATAACTGCCAGATGGGAAGACATTGGCCTTGCTTCTAATGCTACAGTTGAAGCTAGAGACCTATGGGCAGTAGGAATCCTATCCCGTCCAGCCGTTTTGTTAAACATAGCATTTTTCTACAATCTCAGACACTGTTTAGTTTTGTTTTAAGTTGTATTAAATTCATAGTATACCTAATTGATTGTGATTCTGATTGGATGTTGTTGTAGCACTCGAATCTCTCCGGAAAACTGCAAGGCGAGCTCACGTCAACCGTTGGCTCACATGCCTGTAAGATGTACGTGTTAACTCCAAGTTCAAGGAGATGATTCGACCTTTGCTTTCTTTGAGAAGATGTTATTCACGTATAACACAGCCACAGCCACGAGGAAATTTGACCTCTTCAAGGATATTTCATCCATATGCAATAAAATCCAATAATGGTTCAAATAATTTAAACAGCGCTTCCTGTTATGTGAAGTGTTAGAAATTTTCTTAATGTAAACATTTTGTCGTCGTTTGAAATGTTAGAATTATAATAAATTACAATTTGAATAACTTCGACATAAACAAGGCTCCCAACAAATGTGGTGCGCACATTTTATTTCCTTCAATTTTTTATTAAATTACTGGATTGAAACGAATTTGGAAATGTAATATTGAGTTTCATGTAAACCATCACATTGTGATTATTATGATGGACAATTTTGCAAGAAGGCAGGCCATTGTAGTATTGATATAATAGCTGAACACATATGTATAATTAGTTATTTTAATTACAATAGTTTATGATTGATATTTTTACATAGGGTAGTGTGTATTAATATAGTAAATAAGTGTATTTTAATTTAAATTATATATTGGGAGATTAGTTATTTTATTTAAAATAATAGAGTTATATATCTATCTATATATATGATTAAGTTAATTGATAAAGAAATTTTAAGTAGAATATATAATTTATTTATAAATATTTTTTTATAATAGAAATTATATTTTTTGTAATATTAAAATAAACATAGTTAAAGCGATAAGCTAAAGGGTTAAAGTAAGTGGGTTTCAATGTAGAGACTTGAATTTAAATTTTTAAGTGGTATTGGAAATGAGAAGGAAAATGGTTTAATTGTAATATTATATTCTAATTGATCGGGCTAAAATCATACAATATCTAGGCATTCCATAATTTAATAACCATGATCAAGGATACTATAAGTTTAGATTGAATTATAAATTAGTGCATCTATCTCTATGAACAACATTTTATAAAATTAATGGTCAACTATAATTCTTAGCATAAATTCTTAACTATGCCATCAAAATATAAGTACAATGTACTCCAACAAATGTGGATAGCTGTAAATCTTGGGCAAATGTAAACCAATGAACCTATCCAAGTGCATGCCACAATTAAGCCTTAGGAAAATTATAAACCATCTAAGTATATGTGTAGCATAATCTAACTATCACATACATAACCATAGACTATGGTGCTATCCAAATTGAATTCATGTAGAAAGTGTAAATATGAGGTGAATTATAAAATTCCATGTTCAGGTCTAGATATGGCATACTCCAATGGTACTAATAAGTGTAAGACATACTCACATATAAGACTAGGTATCTTGTATTTCAACCAATATAACTAAGTACAACAGTTTAATTAAATTATAACATATGATATGATGACTATTGAATCTAAGTAACAATTTATTATACTTATGATGATATGATACGATGACTATTGCATCTAAGTCACAGTGTCTTGAGTAGATCATAAACAATGACAATAGAAAAATTGATGCATCACATCTAATAAACAATGGTGCATGTAATTCTTGGAAAACATTGTATGGGTGCATGTGTAAAGGGATATATAGGGTGTAAGTTTAGAGTACTTGATGTAAACTTGCAAATATGGAAGTAGAGAAGCAATGAGGTGGAGGTACACAAGATGTGAGGGTATGAGGATATGGGGTACATTGAGATTCATGTTAAAATCACCTATATATTTTCAAACTACAATTGTATCTAAGTGAATTGTGGGTCCATCATTATGATGTGGTATGTATAACCAATCATCTTGATACAAGTACACATGCTTGATGCAAGCCAAAAATTATGGGTACATGCATCTAAACAAGAAAAGGACTCTTGGATTAGTTTATAAACTTCTATATTGAGGCAAATAGTGGTGACGTATACTCTAATAGGTGTAACCAAGTACATGTCTTAGATGAATAAAAAACTTTATAGTTAGATCACATAATAAACCATCACATTTAAGTTTAGGTGCAAAAGTATGATACTAGGTACAAGTTTTGAGAAAATATTGGTATGCTCAAATAAATAAGTCTAGCTATAACACTTAGATGAATTATAAACTATTGTATTGTCCTCAAACATCCACATATGGGTATATTGTATTCCTATGAATGTGACCAAAGTGTAAGCTTTAGATTAATAATCAACTATCACATCCATGTCTAAGTGTTGTATACTCTAACAAGATAATGGATAGTTGCAAGATGATGAGTCTCAAAATGGATTTCAGGTTGGTACCAAAAACCTAAAAGTTAGGATTCTTAGAAATGAATTGTAAAATTTAGAGAAATATAAATTATGATATATTGAATCTAATTTTTAAACATATAATATTTATTTACGATTGTTTAAGTTATGTATAGGATTTCAATGAATTATAGAAGATGATGTGTTATTATTTTAACTATGTATAAGGGTAGATGATGAACATGAGAATTTTTTATATGAAAAGGGTATCTTGAAGAATGATGTGCATTTAATTAGAATATATGCTTTTTAATTATTATTAATATAGGAGTTAATAGAGATAAAAATATAATGTGAAATATACATTTTTTAAATTTGTAGCCAATGATGTAGATTGATGTTTGGTACCCTTTTGGAGCCTACAAAAAATACATGGACAATTATAGAAATGCTAAATTGAAATTCAGTAAAAATAGTAAACTACATAACATAAAAATTAAATGAATATCACTAGAAAGTAGATGACATGGATTAAATATATTTCTTATAGTTTTTAAAATAATTTATCTCGTAGAAAAATAATAAAGATGTTAGAAAACATTCTAAATTAGTAATGCAAAAAATATATATTTTTTGTGTAGCTAATGATGTAGATTGATGTTTTGCACCCTTTTTAAGCCTACTCCAATAATACACATACATGAAAAATTATAGAAATGCTATATTGAAATTCAATAAAAAAATTTAACTAAACAACATAAAAATAAAATGAATATCACTAGAAAATAGATGATATTTATTATAATTTATTAAATAAATTTTATTTGATACCAAAATAATAGAGAAGTTTAAAAAATCCTAAATCAATGGTAGATATACATTTTTTTATGTGCATCCAATGATGTATATTAAGGTTTGATAACCTTTTTAAACCTAAACAAAAACACATACATGGAAAATTATAGAAATTCTAGAATGAAATCCATTAAAATAAATATCACTAAAAAGCATATGACATGGATCTTTAATGCCTTTAATTTTATGTATAATCCGCCTATGGGTTTTAATTGTATGGTTTTTGGTATGCTAGTTCTGGTTGACTAGGTGCCTATATTTAAGGTTTGTTGGTCCCCTCTTTGGGGTTGTCGACCGATAGCCTTCTGTGCAAATTATTTTTCTATTAGTAGGTTGGTAGGTTGCTTTGGTGGTTGGGTAAACCCTTTTGGGTTTGTTGGTTGTAAGTATCCATTTGGAGCTTGTTGTATAGGTTGTGGAATCCTCTCAAAACCCTCACCTTTCAATTAATAAACAAAAAAGTATATGACATTGACAAAATATATTTATTATAATTTTTGAAATCATTTATATTTTATACAAAAATAATAAAGAAGTTAGAACACATCCTAAGTAAGAAATTCTAAACATATATTATTAATATGTAATCAATTATGTAGATTGATTTTTGGTACCTTTTTGAGCCTACTCCAATACATACACATGGAAACTAATAGAAATGCTAGATTGAAGTTCAACAAAAATATTAAACTCGGTAACATAAGAATAAAATGAATATCACTAGAAAGTAGATGACATAGAAAAAGTATATTTATTATAATTCTTGAAATAATTGATATTTTATACAAAAAATAATAGATAAATTATAAAACATCCCATTTCTCCACTCCCCTCTACATCATCTTATCATCTACCTCCTCTAGTTTGCTCTTGTCCATGCTATCCACCCCCACTCCCACATTAACCCTTGCCCCTTCATGTGATACCTATACCTAAAGCTTGTGATACAATCAACTCTATGAAATGGAGCATTACTAGCATAGTAAAATATGTACTTCTATTAAGTCTGACTAGGAGGGTAATGGTACCTCAACTCTCATTAAAGCCTCCTCTAGCATGCTCACCCTATCCCTCTCCTCATGCCAGCTCACCACTATAGCATCTTAACTCTCTTATACCATAGTAACTCTCTTATACCGCTAGTTCAGATTGACAAAGGTTTGGTTTAGCATTTATTCTTTTTGCCCTAGCAAATATGGAAGCTTGTGATAGTTGTTAGTAACGATTCATGGATGAACATAATTTACATGATTGAGTGTTTAATTATTGATTTTGATTATGAATTATGTGATTATGACTATCCCTCAAGTGATAAGTCAATGAGGAAATGACAAGTGATTAAAGTGACGATTCACTTGAATAAGATGACTTGCTTGAGCATTGCAAGATGATAACAAATGTGGAAGAGAAAATCCTATTATAGTTGTAATTTCAACCATTATTAATAATTGTACATCTCTATCCCATGGAGTAGTCTAGCCACATGGCTTTCTTAGGGAATCAAGATGATAGCAATTCTACTTGATTTCGAGGTGAATCACTATGTTTGATGATCTACTAAAACTTCATAAAAGAATAAAAATGTATACCTCATTTTTGTGGAGTAGTTCAATAGCATGGCCTTCTTGGGGATTGAAGTAAAGATATTTCAATTCATCAATGAATGATTTTGGCGTTCAAGTGACCTTATGGTAATTTAATCATATTACCAGATTGTATGGATAGCAAGTTACTAAAACTGCCAAGTATATAGGGTAAATTACTAGGTACGAGGCACACTTGAGATTTTGGTTTAATTGTTCTTTTTTTTTTTTTTTTTTTTAATTTTTTGACGAAAGTGGATCATTAGATATTAAATACCCAAATTGAAACTCATGACATTGATAGAATGTGTGCATTTATTGCAATTTTATGGCCATCCTAGGGTATAGTGATGATATTTTGTAAATTTTGAGGTCATCCTAGGTAGGATGGTCACATCAAAATATGATCACTCCACCCTAAGGCGATCAAGAAATTTGGAAAATATAAAAGTAAATTTTCTAACTTTTAACATCATTATGATAGGTAGCAATGAGATAAAAAGGATTGAGGTGAAGGAGAGATTATCTGACAAGGAACGCTACCAAACTTGTGACACCACCATGACGGATCAGATAAAGGCTTCAATAGGTGGAAGAGCCAGAGCTACGAAATTAGAATTCTCGATCCCTCCCTTGTAATTTTAAAATTTAAAATAAATCTTATTAAGTAATGGGTAAAATTAACCACACTAAACCACTAGTAACAAACCTCACCCAAGTCTTAGGAATCTAGATTAGGTTAGCTTAGGAGGATAGGTTTAAATTTTTTATCATTTTCTGGCATGGGGTCATATCCTAATTATATGCCACTATGGGACCGTCCTGGGCAAGAGCAGCTCCCCTTTGGCAGGATGGGGGCCGCCATGGGGTATGGTGGCCACGTTTGAAATCCAATGGTCAAAATTTTGACCATTGGGGAAGTCGTTACAAGGTCCAGCGATCGTGCTTGGTAGTCATTAGGGCCTAGAGCAGCCAGCCATCTTTATTGATTTTTTTTATTTTTTTTAGTTTTTTTTAATTTTTTATTTTGTGATTTTTTATTTTATTTTATTTTCTTTTCTTTTAGCAATGTTTTTTATTAGTGATGAAAATCATTGTTTATTTTGTGTTACTTTGGGAACTTGCTCATTTGTGTAAGATCAAGGGATTGTTTGGGTAGGAGGGAGCTTATCCTTTTATCAATTCTCAGTATTCTCGACCATGTGTATAATAATATGAGCAAGAAAACCTTTTGCTTAAGGTGAGAAGAACCACTTTGTAGTGTCATATTTGCTTGTTCAGGCTCAGATTGTTAATGTGTAAAATTATGTTGAGGTTTTGACATATGCAAGGTACTATCAAAGCAAGACCTTACCTTCTAAAGGCTAAGATAGCTTTCTATAAAATCTAAAAAGACAACTAGGGATGGCTGAATAACCAAAAACCTTAGTATACACCATATAACACTTCATTAGTTGTGTTGAAAAACACAGTTACTCATAAGGGAAATGTGAATGATAATGATGTAAGATGTAAGGGTTTTCCCTATAAGTTTTTGTAAACTACAAGGTGTGCATAAAATAGCTAGTGGTCATCTAAATATCATTATTGATATTCATCTAGTATCTATTCTATTTTATGAGGACCTATTAATAAGCAAAATCCCATAAAGAAAATTGTTCCCATTGATGACTGATAAGGTTGGTTTGAGATTCATGATTGGTATACAAACATGGTGTCATTCATCAAAATGTAAACACAACTTGTCCTAATGCAAGTGTAATGGATGACTATACCTAATGCAACTATTCATTAAATGCAATGAAATGTATGCTAACATAATGCAAAATGTTTTTGTATTTTTGATGTTTTGTACTATTTTTGTGTTTTTGTGTTTTTTGATTTGTTTTATATTTTTGATAATTTTTTTGCTATTTTTGTGATTTTGATTGTTTTGTACTTTTTTTGTGTTTTTAGTTTTTCGAATTTTTTTGGTGTTTTTATATTTTTTGTTGTTTTTATAATTTTTATTGTTTTATTTATGTATAAAATACCCTTATATGAAGAATTTTGAGAGGTTTAGACTCTTCAAAACCTTCTAGTAAAGTTAGGTGATAGGTTCCTGGTCTTATTTTATCTATTACAATGAAGGGACCTAACCAATTGTCCATAAATTTATTCCTTATATGAGACAATAGGTTTAAATTCTGTTGGTTCTCTTTGAGCACAAGATCCCCAACTTTAAAGTCTCTTGAATGAACTTTAGTATTATAAGCTTGTTTGAGACGATCTTGATAAACATGTAGATGCTCAAGAGCATTCACTTGTCATTAATCAAGAAGGATCAACTTATCAAGGTGATCTTGTTGTGAGGTGTCATCATCGATGAAATATTTCAATGACACATGCAACAATAGAATTTCTAATTCCAAGGGCATAATAGCCTCAGTACCATATACTAGTGAAAATAGGGTTGTCTCAATGGGTTTCTGAATACTTGTTTGATAAGTCCATAAAGCTAAAGGTAACTAAAGGTGCCAATCCCTATGATTCTCCTTGACAGTTTTCTTCAATATGGCAATTGTAGTTTTATTAGAGGCCTTTACCTACCCATTTGCTTGTGAATAATAAGGTGTTGCAAATTTGTGCTGAATATTATATTTGAACGTTAAAGCCCACACATATTTGTTCTTGAATGATGTTCCATTATCCGTTATTATTTTGGATGGAATACCAAAATGACATATAATGTTATGGAGTATGAACTTTGCAATATGATATCCAATCATAGTGGTCAAAGGGATTGCTTCCACCCATTTATTAAAATACTCAATAGCCATTATAATGAATGTATGATGGTCTAAATATGGTGGAGAGATATTCTTGATTAGATCGAATGCCCACTAAGAAAATAGCCATGTCGATTGAATTAGTTGCAAGGCCTAAGATGGCAGGTGTGATATATTGGCTTGATACTGACACTTTATGCACTTCCTGATATATGCACAATAATCCTTCTCTATTATGGGCCAATAATAGCCTATTCTAAGGATGTGCTTGATGATAGCCATACCACTGAAATGGCTACACAAGTACTATCATGAACTTGCAAGATTGTCTAAGAATATTATTAGGGCTCGAGACAACAAAGGAGGAGTCCACCGTAGCTCCGATGATAGACAATATATCCTAGTAAGATATACCTTGTAACTTTCTATTTAAATGTTCATTTTATGTTATCCAACAATCCCTAAAGGATAATACCAAGCTTTAGGTAATATTTTAATTGGGTTAGCCAATGTTGATAGGCTTGTACTTCGACTGACTGAACAACATGTTCCCATTGTGATTCATCATACAAAAATGTAAATTGAGAAACAACCTTATGGTGAATGGTCATGGCATTATATGAAGAACTCTGCGAGATAAAGTATCCCCAGGCTACTTGTTTTAGAAATTCTTGTGCCTTGTAGAACCACTCGTGATTTAGTTCTATTTGAATCATGTGAACTAATTATTTATTATTCACAACCTCATGCAACATCACTAATTGTGAGAGCATTTTAACATGGATGGTAGTAAAATTATCAAAAGGGTTCTAAGGGAATCCCAAATAAACCATTATATCCATGAAGTAATTATATGTGTGAAGGACTATCTTGATGTCATACCATTCCAGCTGGGCTAGCAATGTATCCACAAGTTGTTTGTAAGATTTCAATACAGGTAATATACATTGATAAATGCCTTTGACCTAGTTTATGATGAGGAAGGAGTCATCAAATATATTAAGCATTTTAATCTTCATGGTGATAGTTTTTTTGAGACCTAATATTAGGGCTTTGTATTCAGTATTATTATTGGTGCAAGGGAAATCAAATTTAAAATACAAGTGCATAGGAGCTCCTTGCGGTGTGAAAAACATGATCCCTACACCTCACCTTGCTCATATTTTGAACCATAAAAGAACAAAGTCATGTCTACTTTATTTTTCTATTCTTCAGGTTCAAATGATTCTAACAATGCAAACACTGTATTGTCAAACAACTCAATCACATGAGACTTGTCATCTTGAATAAGTACCTCTGCTAGTTGATCAGCTATAAATTAACTTTTAATAGATTTTTGACTGATGAATTCAAGATCGAATTCCATAAATAGCATGATCTATTGTATGGTTCACATATTATGATACGTGTGACTCATCATGTACTGCAAAGGATTTTCTTTTGATATGAATAACGTGGTATGACTTAAAATGTAATGGTGAAGCTTTTTGGTAGCAAAAATCACTACTAAGAAAATATTTTCAATGTATACATACTTTAGCTCGTAACTGACCAATGTGTGACTAATGTAATAGATAGCCTGTTCTTTGTTCTCTTTGTTCTTCTGGACCAACATGGTTTCTAGAGCAAAATTTGTGGCTAAAATATACAGTAAGAAAGGCATACCTATTCGAGGTGGAGCTAATACTTGTTGGAATATGATGCTGACCATGAGGCATTTCCATGTCAGAAAAAACTAAGCAAAACAAATATGCCCCATATTTTGTAACTGTAGAATAAAGTAATGTGTCATTGTAGGAAGATTTCAATTTGTAACAACCATAGACTGTTACACTTCTTGTAACAGATTTATAATATTTGTATTAGGGTAGAATATGGTAAAAAAATATTATTGTAACATTTTTCTGATATGGAGAAGTTGAATGGAATAGGTAAAAACAAAAAATGCAACTCCATTCTTGATATTTTCTATGCAGCCCTATTTCTGAAAAAAGTGGTTAGTAGCCTACTTTGAGAGGCTATAAATTTTTATTTACAAATCCATTTTCATTGATTTTTGGAAATTTTATTGAAATTATATATCTCTCTAAGATGTATAAATTTCACATGATTCTGATAAGTGGAAGGCATTCATTTCATCTTCCAAAAACTACAACTTCTTTTTTACTATGTTTTCTAGTTTTGCAATATGCTTCGTTTTTATCTATGTTTCATGTTATAATCTTCATTTGGTATCAGATATTGGTAGATTGAGTTATTGGGTTTGAATTATGTGGGTTGTTATTGAAGTTTTAATTTAAAATTTCTTGGAGAGTTCAGTTCATTGTTGTAGATTGTTGTAATGGCAAACAACTCAAACTCAGTTCCACTTCCAGAGTTTGATGGATCAAACTATGAATATTGGAGCATCAAAATAAGGACTTTGTTAAAAGGAAAAAAAATGTGGAGAATTAATGATGAAGGTTACATAGAACCATTAGATTGGACTATGTTAACATCATATGAAACTAAAGATATGAGGGAGAAAGAGAGCAAGAATTGTCTTGCTTTGTACCATTTGCAATCTGCTTTTTCTGAAAGCATTTTTCCAAGGATTGCAAATTGTGTTTCTGCACAAGAGACTTGGAAAGCCTTGAAAGAAAATTATCAAGGAAATGATAAGTTGAAAGAGTTCAAGCTTCAAACCCTAAGAAGATAATTTGAGAACTTCTGGTAACAAGATTAGGAGACTATTGTGTGAGAGTAAAGGCAATGGTAAATAAAATGTCTACTCTTGGTGAAAATGTGGGGAAACCAGTTGTAATTAAGGAAATTGTCAAAACTTTGATAGATAAATGGGATAATGTTGCCCTTATGCTTTAATAATCCAAGGATTTTTCCACCATGGACCTTGACCAATTAATTGGTACTCTTACATCTCATGAAGAAAGAATTCGTAAGAGAGAATAAAAGAAAAAGCAAGCCAATTCTAGTGAAGAACAAGAATTTTCTATCAAATTAAATGATGCACATGGAAGAGGACAAGGAAGAGGCTCTAGAGTAATAGACATAAATGGAAGAGGAGGAACAAGAGGCTCATTTGGTAGAGGAAGAGGCAAAGATCAGAATTTTGAAGGTGATCATCAAGCCCATGCTTTAAGATGAGGATAAAATGCAATAGGAAGGGGTAGAGTTAGAGACATGAGAAATGTTCAACATTATCATTATAAAAAATATGGCCATTTTGAGAAGGATTGTAGAATGAAACAATCCTCTAATATATCAACAAATTATGGATAGGAAGACTTCTTTGAAGATGAGACATTGTTCTACTTAAATGAAGATGGAGCGCTCCATGAAGAGAAAGCATTTATCTCCTATGATAGACCAAAAAGTTTCACCAATGAGACATGGATCCTTGATAGGGGGTGCACAAACCACATGACTGGCAAGAAGGAGTTGTTTTCTTCTCTTGACCATTCTTATCATTCAAGTATCAAGCTTGGAGATGAAAAGAGCTTGGATGTGGTTTCAAAAGGGGACATGGAGGTTCCTACAAAAAGAGATAAATTGAAGGTAAAAGATATTTATTATGCACCTGATTTGAAGCATTATTTGATGAACATTGGGAAAATGTTAGAAAAATATTACAAATTGGTTTTTTAGGTTAAAATGTGCAAGATTTATGATAAGAATAGAAGGCTGATCACAAAAGTGTAGATGACTAAAAATAAATTGTTTCCATTGAGGTTTGTTGAGTAAGGAGGATAACTTGCTTGTGTGGGTATTGAAGATAAAATTAGGCTATGGCATTTGAGATTTGGGTATTTGAATTTTCATAGTTTGAGGATTCTTTCACCACTTGTGTATGGTTTTCCAAAATTAGAATACACCAAGGAGATTTGTGAGGGGTGCGCTCTTGGTAAAAAAACAAGGGGGCTATTTCCCAAAGGTGAATCATGGAGGGCCCAGTATCCACTTTAGCTGGTTCATAGTGAATTTTTTTAGACCAATGTCAACTCAAATTATTGGTAAAACTTCCTATTTTATCACTTTCATTTATGATTTTTCAAGATATTTTTGGGTTTATTTCCTTAAGCATAAATATGATACTTTTGTTTGCTTCAAATATTTTAAAGCACTTGTTGAGAATGAAAGTAGGAATACCATAAAATATTTGAGGAGTGATGGAGGAGGTAAATTTTGTTCTAATGAATTTTAATAGTTTTGTAGGGATTTTGGCATCAAGAAGCAAAAGACTAGGCCCTACACACCTCAAAAAAATGGGGTGGCTAAAAGAAATAATAGGACTTTGGTGGAGATGACAAGATGTATGATGCAAACTAAAGGTTTGAGTTCATTTTATTGGGTTGAAGCAACTAGGACTTCTAATTATATTCTTAATAGAAGTCCTACTAGGATTATAGATCATAGTACTCCTTATGAATGTTGGTTTGGAAAGAAGCCAAATGTACAAGACTTTAGAGTTTTTGGGAGTGTTGCTTTTGTGCATGTGAATGATGAGAAGAGAAAAAATCTTGATGCTAAGAGTGAGAAGATGATTTTCATTGGTTATAGTGAGTAATCTAAGGCCTATAGATTCTTTAATACTCATTCTAGAAATATTGTTGTATCTAGAGATGCAATTTTTGATGAAGGGGGAAATTGGAAGTCTCAAAAATTTTGTGTTGATGATGATGTGTTTGAAGAGATTGTTCCAAGTAGCCAAGCAAGTGTTCAACCCAGCCATATTTCTACTAATAATTATTTGTACATAAGCACTTCTTTTGGGTCACCATATCACATGGGATCCACAAGTTCATCTTCCAGTCCAATAGCAAGCCAAGAATAAGTTCCTACAAGCTTTTCCACACCTCCATTACCAGTTGCAAATGTGAAGAGAAAGATATTGTTGAAGGATCATCCAAAATATCAAATCATTGACACCAACTTCAATAGAAGATTAACAATATGCCAGCATCAAGAAATGAACCAAGTCTTGCAAAGTCTTGAGAATTTCCACTTGTGTGGAGATGAAGATAATGGAGACCCCAAAGGTGATATTGTTAATTATGCTCTTGTTTCAAAAGTTGTTGATAATTTTGAACCTTCTTGTTATGAACATTCTACTTCTAACAAGGTGTAGATGAAGGTAATGAATGAATAAATGCATTCTATTGAAAATAATGACACTTGGGAATTTTGTGAACTACCCAAATATAGAAAATGTGATGGCTACAAATGGCTCTACAAGATCAAAAGGTACAATTATGGTTCCATTGAGAGATACAATGCTAGATTGGTTGCTAAAGGCTTTACATAAAATTTTGGCATAGACTATGAGGAGAATTTTACTCCCATAGAAATGCAAGAGACAGTGAGAATTGTGCTCTCTTTGGCTTCTCACAAATGCTAGAGTGTGCACCACATGGATGTAAAAAGTGATTTCCTCAATGGGTATCTTGATGAAGAGGTGTATGTGATACAACCTCAAGGTCTTCAAGTCCATGGCAAAGAAGATCAGGTCTATAGATTGAAGAAGGCTTTGTATGGGTTGAATCAAGCTCCAAGAGCTTGGTACCAAAGAATTCATGAATACTTACAAAGGTATGGCCTTCAAAGAAGCAAGAGTGACCCTACATTGTACTACAAGACACAAGGTAATGATATTCTCATTGTGTGCTTGTATGTTGATGATTTTTTGTTTATGGGAAGTAGTCCTTAAATGAATGGTGATTTTAAGGAGGAAATGAAAAGAGAATTTGATATGACTGATATTGATTTTATGAGTTACTTTCTAGGCATGGAAGTACATCAAACTAGTAATGATATTTTTATTTGTCAAAAAAAGTATGCAAAGGACATGTTGAAGAAGTTTGGTATGATTGATTGCAATCCTGTAGCTACTCCAATTGAATATGGAGAGATTTTTTGTTTGGAGGATGGGGTTGATCATGCGAAAAAATTGAATATAGAAGCATTGTTGGGAGTTTAATGTTTCTTTGCAATACTAGGCCTGATATTTGTTATGCAGTATTACTTTGTTCAAGGTACATGGCTGATCCTTATACATTGTATTTGAAGGTATCCAAGAGAATACTGAGGTATGTGCAAGGCACAATTGATTTTGGCATTAATTACTCCTCATATCAGAATTTGAATCTGATTGGTTTCAGTGCTAGTGATTGGGGAAGTAATCTTGATGACTGAAAGTCCACTAGTGGAAATTGTTTCTCCCTTGGTTCATGATTGATTTCTTGGAGTTCCAAAAAAACAAGATATTGTTGCATTGTCCTCCATAGAAGCTGAATACATTGCACTCACATCAGCAAGTGCATAAGCCTTGTGGCTTATGAAAGTTCTTCGAGATATTGGGGAGAAGCAAGGAAATCCTCCTACATTTTTTTGTGAGAACACAAGTGCCATTAAGTTTGCATAAAATCTTGTCCACCATGTCCGATAAAAACACTTTGACATCAAGTACCATTTCATCAGGGATGTAGGGGAGAAAAATATTATCAAACTGAGCTATTGTAACACCAAAGACCAAATTGCATACATATTCACAAAACCAGTTGCAAAGACTCAATTTTTAATGCTGAGAGACCTGATTATTGGCCCTCTCAACATCAAGGAGGAGAATGTTGGAATATTATGCTGACCATGTGGCATTTCCAAGTTAGCAAAAATGAAGCAAAACAAATATGCCCCATATTTTATAATTGCAGAATAAAAGAATATGTCATTGTAGGAAGATTTCAGTTTGTAAGATCTATATATTGTTACACTTATTGTAACATCTTTAGAATATTTGTATTAGGGTAGAATAGGGTAAAAACATATTATTGTAATGTTTTGTGATATGGATAATTTGAATGGAATAGGGAAAAACGGAAAACGCAGCTCCATTCTTGATATTTTTTGATGTTTTTGAAAAAAGTGGTTAGTAGCCTACTTTGAGAGGCTATGAATTTTTATTTACAAATACTTTTCCTCTGATTTTTGGAAAATTTATTGAAATTATATAGCTCTCTAAGATGTATAAATTTCACATAATTCTGATATGTGGAAGGCCTTCATTTCATCTTCAAAAAAACTGCAACTTCTTCTTTTTTACTGCGTTTTCCAGTTTTACAATACACTTCATTTTTATATGTGTTTCATGTTATAATATTCAATAATAGAAACGATGATATGTTCTATTTGATCTCATAAAAGGTATTTTGACATTACTCATCCCAATTTAATGGGACCCACTTATGTAGTAGTATATTCATGGGTTGACATTTATCCGATAATTGCACTATGAAGCGTTTGATGGATGTTACCTTGCCTTGCAAGCTACAGAGCTCTTTAATGTTTATGGGGGGAAGAATTTCTAGAATTACTTTGAAATTTGTGAGATTGAATTCATTCCCTCTCTTAGAGACTATGAATCCTATAATTTTTCCTGATGTTATACTGAAAACACATTTTTGAGGATTCAGACTAACATTATGATCTATTAGGAAATCAAAGACTTTTCATAGAACTTCTGCATTTTCTTCATGTAATAGAGATTTGGCAAGAAAATAATCTATGTAATATTCCAATATATTATGCATGTAATCATAAAAAAATATATGGCATGGCCCGTTGATAGGTTGCATTATCATTTTTAAGACCAAATGCCATAACTTTATAGCAAAATGTTCCCCATGGCGTGGTAAAGGTTGTCTTATGTTGATCTTTGGGTATAACCCGAATCTGATTATAGCCTAAAATCCATCCATAAGGGATAACATATCATGACAAGCAATTGCATCTACTATATCATCAATTTTAGGTAACAAGAATGTATTCTTAAGCATTGCTTTATTTAGATCTCTGAAATCCGTATAGATATGAATCTTCCCATTAGGTTTACCTATGGGTACCATGTTTGATATCCATTTTGAATATTCGATGGGTTGAATGAACACCACATTCAAAAAAAATTATAAATCATCCTTAACCATTAAGGTGATTATTGGGTGCATATTTTTGAGCTTTTGCTTGATCGATTTCATATTGGGATCTAGAGCGAGGTTATGTGTAACTAGATTTGGATCTAAACTTAGCATGTCTTTGTATGACCAAGAAAATATGTTAAATTTTTTTGTCAAAAGAGGTATGAGGATGGCACACTCTTTAGGATATAGACGCTCTCCAAATTTGAATTTCTTAGGATTGTTAGGGTCATTGTTAATATCCATGTCAAAAGTCTCCTCAATTGACATATGTGATCCCTCCTCAAGTTTATGATATGTAGGGATCAGGTGGATGCCATCTACTGGGTTTGGATGATCTATCATATTAGATTCAACCTTAGCATTATAGACATCCTTAGTATGGCCTAGAGAAAAAGAAAATAGTTATAGCATTTCTTCACATGGAAAGAACTCCTCAAGCGATGACAATGATGTAGCGTGAACAAAGTCAATGGTCTCAATATTGAGGTGCAATGGATTTGAAGGGTCACTTGGATTGTAGAGATGTGTAGTTAAGTCAATGAAAATCATGTTGATGGATGGTTTGTGATTTCCATTATTGCATGGGTAGGACCTACCGATTATTGATTGCTCCAAATATTTTAGATGTAGATTATGAGGCATTGGTATCTATGAGTCTACTCTAGGAGTAGATATGATAATTGGGTCCTCAGGTAGGAGCAACTACCTTCAGTTAGGTGGAAGAGGAGAAACCCTATGATAGATGTCATCTATGTGAATAGGGGACTAACCAGATCAATATATCCTATATAGTTATTGATATGATAAAGTAACAAGGACCTAAGTATGAAATTTCCATTTCATACTCATATTCATCCTCTTCATCAATCCAATCCCTTTAAGGAATATCATCGAGTTCAGATTCCTCCTATTGATTGGTCTTGTGATATTATTTAGGTGGCTCTATGGCAATCATTGTGATTAGGATATTATCCCTCAATAAATGAGAAGGGCCATGTTCGATGTACTCATTCTCATCAATATCCATCCCAAATCCTAGGCTTAGGCCTTCTAAGGAATTGGCCAACAACTCATTTAGCATGTGGATGGAATATCCTAAACCAAATTTATCCACAAGCAATTGATATTATGGTAGATAAGGTGTTCTTTGATCTTGCTCATACATACCTAAGCCATTACTATGCCAATGATAATAGTAGAAGTATCCTAGATAAAAATTAAGATTCAACATATAGTAGATGTTTCCTGTAAATGGTTCATTATCATGATTGATAACATGAGATTGATCTAGGGCTTGGTTGAAAATACCATATATAAAATTCATCTGATTGGGTGGTATACCTAGGGGTACCACAATTATAATGGATAAGGGAGGATTATGATGTCTCCCCATGTCTTGGGTGGACTCAATAATTGGTGTAAAAGTAATATTTTGTACCAAATTTTTGACAAGCCTAGGTTTGACTAAATGAATAGTCACTTGAGGTGCAGATGATCCCATCGATGAGGTAAGGGATGTAGGTTGAGGTACATCCTCTGTTATGTTAGGTGACTCTTCCTCCTCCATGGGAATTAGAATCTCTACCATAGAGATATTAGGGATGACCTTTGGAGCATCTACCATGGGCACCTTCAACTTTTGTTTGATCCGAGGATTAAATGATGATGAAGGAATGTCAAAAGTAGCCAATGGTTTATCCAAAGGTGGTGGTGTTGAGGTGGATTGATAAGAAAGTTCTGATTTAGGTTGGTGCTCTATTCGCTTGATGGTAGAACTAGGTCTAATATCTAGATGTATTGATGGTAAGATAAACTCTCTCAGATTGCTAACTTGATTTACATATTTAAATGGTTCATCATCTAACGAGATGATATGAATCTATCCTTTATGTGCATATTTGATACACTAATGAAGAATTAAAGGAGTGTACTTCATTTCCTAGACCCATGGATGACTGAGCAATATGTTGTATTGCATAGCGCCTTCCAAAACATGATATTATACAAAAATGATTTTTAATCCCACCTGAATAGGCAAGACTATAGATCCAATTATTGAACATAATGAATCATTGAATGCTCACAATATGAAAGTAGACACTAATATATGCAATTTTGGAAGGCTCTGGATGTTCTAAAGTAGTCATTGTTATTATGTTGATCTATGAGCCAGTATTTCGATTGATACAAGCGATGATGTGTAATGGAGGATCCACTATATTAGTTGGCACCTATTTAATATAATGGCAATAGAAGGTTATGACTAGATATTTACACTTTTGGACATGCCCTACAAAATTGGTAAATGTGTTTAGATCTCAAGACTAAATCTCGATAGATTTTAGTATTTACATGAGCTCTTCCCTATGTCTAGGAGACTTTTGAATAAGCTCATAAATATATAACTTGGAAAATGCCTTTTGTAGGCTCTATATAAGCCTATTTATTATGGCTACCACAAATGGAGGTGATGGAACTTGAAGCATATTTTAATCTAACAAGGGCTGATGCGGAGAAGGGATTTTAATGGGAGCTGCAAGTGGCTCGACTTAATTGTCCCTTCTATTTTGCATCATAATATTTATCATACCTTCAAACTCATGTATAGGTGGATCCATATGTATCTCATTGACCTGGCTAGTTTGGTTACCCTTGACTTCATGGGTGGGTAAGGGATCCTTGAAAATACTCATCTACTAATTATAAAGAGTGAGAGGGTTATCAATTTGTAATTGGTTCTAATCCAACATGTTTTGTACTAAGTTTTTCAATCCATAGCACATTTATATATCATAACCATTTTAATGATAAGCACAATATAAATACTCTTTGTACCTTTTAGGTTTTGGGTGGGGAAGATCTACCAAACATATTTCAGACAAGGTAATCATCTTAGCCTTGCATAATCTGTTAAAATGAGATGTCAAAGAGTTAGGCAATGATGTATATATGTGAGGAGGAGGATGTTGCTTATCCTACAATTTATTTACTAGGTGCTAATTATTGTACTATATTGGAGGGGTTTAGGCCTAATAATTAGGTTGTTGTAGTTCTTTTTATGATTTAGGAATATTTAACACAATATGATTAACCAGAGCTGGTTTTGTTTGATTGCGATTGTTTCGAGGATTTGTTTCCACTTTTTTTAATGGATTTTTATTTCTCCCTTCTAGACCTTAATGTCCTCAATAACTTTGGCTTGCACCAAATCCTATTCAAATGTTTTATACTGCTGCAAGTGTAAAATAAACAATATGTGATTTGAGCAACTTTTTGTAAACATCCATGTCTAGTTTAAAATAGATACGGTGAAAGGTAGTTTTGAAATTATTTTTTACCACATATTTCCATAGTCCATAACTGGCTCATCATCAAATTGAATAATTTAATAATTTAGATAATTTAGCCTTCTTTTTATACCAAAGAAGAAGTATTCTAGAAAAATATTTTCTAGCTGTTTAAAGCTACAGATGCTATATCACAATAATTGGTTGTACCACTCTAAATCTATGCTAGAGAGTGTTATGATGAATTTTCTTAACAAAAAGCATCGTTATATTGTAACTGAAAGCACAAGGTCATAAAACTTGTGACATGCTCTTGAGCATCATCATCTCCTCTAAATTTATCTATCTTAGGCATTTCAAAATGCTCTAGATAAGTAGGAAAAATAACTAATGGGTTCAGGGGTTTATTTTATAATATGTGCAATGTGGGATTTTCGTAACCTACTCCTTGCTTCTCTAGTGATTGAATTCACTCTATACGGACCTTGTATGCCTAATATGAAATAATAGCATTCTCTTGAAGTGGTATTCTAGGAGGCAAAGGTGGAAGGGTCTTTTTCGACCAAGGTGGCATATTGTAATAATTAGCCACATCCTCGTAAAGTGACTCAAGATATTCTTGATCATGGTCATCTACTTTTATCTCTTCATATACCTCACATTCTTATAGATTTAGTGTTTTATGCTATATTGGTCGAGACTAATGAATATAGGTGGGAGGAGGATGGTTGTTGGTTATCCTAGAAGGCAACTCCTGATGTTGCATAGTGCGTCTTGTGTTAAGTTGTTGTTAGTAAGTTCTAGGCATGGGAATTTCATCATATTCTTTCCTATGTGATTGCTCCTTGCATAATATCTATTCTAGAATTCTCTCTTCATGTAGCCTATGCTCGTACAACTACTGGTGGTGTAGCCTTTGTTTCTCTACGTGTTCATAATCTAGGCACTCTCACTCTCTACATAAATTATCTAATTATGATTGGAGTAATTACTCCCTTTGACTAGTATTTAGACTAGGTAGCTAATCTATTTGATCAACCATATTAGGTCTATGGCTTATCATCTAAATACAAGGGGATTTGGCTATTCCAATGTGCATAGTAGGGATGGCTACCCTCTTTAGTTGATCAATAGAAGCTACATTGACTCTATGTTCAACCCTAGGGGTGTTATCCTTATGCAAATATGGTGTAGAAGTATGACGTGTCTTTGTAGAATACTCTTTGTGAGTATGGATAGGATGCACTAAATCTTCATTGTTCCCATCCTCAGAGAGAGTGTCGGAATAAGGTACTCTACAAGCGGAATTCAGGCCATATCTATCTAGATGGTTAAGCTTATGACTCATATAGACTAGGTAAAGGTATGTATCCTACTTCGTGATTGAATGGGAGAGCAGATCAATTGGGGATACAAATTCATGCTACCTCTCTGGTTGGCCCCTCAATGGGTATATTTTATCTAAATGTAGCATGAGATGAATGATGTCTGAGAAGATCATCTTCTCAATTGTGGTGAGGTCCCATAGATGTCCTCCTATTAGAGGTGTCTCAATGATCGAATCCCCCATGAGTGGAATTATCTTTGTGATGACTGCTAGGATGTCATTTAGGTAGGAGAAAATCAATTGGGCTATAAAGAAAGCGTTCTAGTCATCCATGTGCATTTTCTATAGCCTCAATTTGTTACTGGGCATGGCTACATGTGGTGATATTATTATGTTGATTATGCATACAATAAGAAAATATATAAAGTATATAAAATTATTAACTCATTTAAATATCATTTATGATTCCTAAACTTGTTTGTGTATTTTAATTCATTGATTTATTACTTTTATATTATTTGAGTTTTGATATTTTTGATGATATACTCAATTAAATGGATTCCACCTGTATCCTCTTGTACATAGACCTAGTGATGAATTCCAAGTCATGAAACCCATAGAGATTTGATGATGAATTCTAAATCTAGTGAGGGAGTCCAGGTTCTACCAATCCTTACCCAATTCATCTCGATCAGTGTTATACCTCGCATAAAAGAGATACGTGCTATATTCCTCAACTATGATGGTTCTTGTACTAGACTTGGCCAAAATAGGTTGCAAAGACCCATGCAAACTAACGAGGTTTTTATGAATACCATCATTGGTATTGATTAGTGGTTGGGTGTGAATTCCAACTCACTGATGTTTAATATGATATGTGTTGTGTGTGGGTTATTTTTACTTTATACGAAAAAAATATGCAACATAGAGCAATCAATGAATTTTTCTAATGTATAAAATACATTTCAAATTTCCATATTTCTAAATAAGAATATTTTAGTTTCAAAAATTTTGATATTGCAAACCCTAAATGATGTTAACCTTTAGACATGTAGCAAGCATGCAAACCCAAACATATAGCAAAATAGAGGTCATATCTATGTAATACAATATGCAGTATAAGGTCCGAGGTGTAGACCAATTAGTTCATCCAAACCCCATAAGTGGGGCGGAGGTCCAAGGTTCAAATCTCGGGCCTCGCCGAACTGAACGCTTGTCCCTTTCCAAGTGATTTAAGTGACGTAAAATGTTTAAAATGATTGTGGCATGGTGGTTATAGGGGCGTACTGTGCAAAGATCTATGTGGCGGCTTCTGGGGCGAACAACACAGAATACTGTGGTGGCCATAAAAAGCTGGACAATCTGCTCGGATTCGTGGCGGCTACCGATTCCACCATGTAAAATTAAAAAAAATATATGCAGTAGATGTCATCTGACACAAAAGCAGTCAGAAATAGGAGTCTCTTAACCCCATAGTAGATGCCACTAGACCTCAGAACGATTACAAGAAAAAAGCTTAAAAAACAAAATCCCTCCTAAATTTCTCAATTCAAACCTAAAATTCTATCTTTGTTTGTGAAAATCAATAAAATCAAGTGTAGAGATACTCATAGGAAAATCCTACATTCAATGAAGTTGTTGCCTCTTTGATTTTTTTACTCTGCTCTACGACCATAACAGGGTAGAACGATAGGCTCTGTTATCTATAAAAGGGTAGGATAATGGCTTCTATGAGTCATTACAATCCAGAGCAGTGATACCTGCACTTCAAGAAATATAAAAACATAGGTAATTAGTGATATATTATGAAAATTTAGCTAAATTACCACTGTGATTGCCACTGTAGAGTAGCAAAAACCATACACCTAAACATTTATGAAATCAAATTGACAATATAATATCATGTAACCATATTGAGACAAAAGAATGAAGAAAATGGTGCCCTTCTCATTAATATTTTAAATTATCCTTTACAAAGTGGTTACAAAGATATCCCTCTTAGGGATAGATACCAATTTGATACAAATTATAATAGAGGACCAAAAGGTAGGTGTAATTCATAGAATCTTTGCTCTCTTAAAACTGATTATAGGAGGGTTTATTTGTGAATCCACATGGTGAAATAAATTTTGATGAATATTTATGTTTAAGAGCACCTACTGAGATCTAAAAAATGCACACAAGAACACTTACAATATGTCAATAGCAAATGAAAATCCTCTCAGTATGAGGTCCATTTTCATGATAAGCAAATGAAAGAAATATGCTGAAAACGATAAAAGCATGTATGAAAATTGTACTAAACTATGTTAGAAATCAAAGTAAATGTTGTTAAATCTATTGTAACTAAGAAAGCATAGAAAATTAGATGTCATCGAGAGACCATCATGGGGTAAAATAGTTAGGTCTGCTAATAGTCATAGGGTCTAGAAGCTACACCTGTGGGTTGCTTCAAGGTGAAGCAACCACTAATTATATGTTTGTTCTTTCGTGACCAATGTGGGATTTTACTGGGTTGGTATGCTAAATTGATGTTTCAATGGTCGCACACTTGAAGCATGATTGAATTGCAGGAAATAGCACAAAACTAGGTTGCTTGATGGTAAAATATGGTTGAATATAGTCTTCAAACTCCAAAAGACTCCATTGATGCAAATGCAAGTTCTATGGCAGGATTTGGGAAGCAATTCATTGTGTATGAGACTATGTTCTCTCTATTATACAAATTGACATTACTTCATTACATTTGAATTCTCCTCTTTTTTTCATGAAGGCTTAATCTCTTCTTATAGATTTTCAAAATGGTAATATTGGCTTGCAAGAGAAGCCAAGAATCGGTTGGGCTTAGGAAGACCAAATGTCACCTCTAGAAACTTATCGTAATTAGTTTTTAAGCTCAATTTCCTTGTAACTATTTTATCTTAGGATTGGGGGCCCAATTTTCTAACAGGTGTGACCATCCCTGGGTGGAGCAGCCATGATTGCTAGTCATCGCAAAGTCCAACGATCACTGGAGGCTGCTCCTGGGTATGATGATCCAGGCTACAAAAGGATACGTTACCCCTATTTGGATGGTAAGAACCACTACTAAGCCTTGGGGATTCCCAGGGTGAGTCATATGGCCTAAAAATATGTCCATGTAGGTAGCCTTCTCAACATGACATGGTTTAGTTGTCTACAAAAATAAAAAAATGAAAATTATTTTAAAAGAGAAATTATCTTTATTTCTCAAGGATGCAAAAGAGGAAAAGTTCACAACTCTTATAAGTTATCTTTATGAAAAAATTTAGAACATGGTGGAATGCATAGAACACCATTATATTTTCTTTAGAAGAATGTTTAATTATATATTTGTCTTTACTCACCTTTAATATCTTTCAATTTAAATTATAAGAAAAGAAATACAATACATACAACTTGAATGAAGTTGTCACAACCCGTTATGGTAAGCCTTTCTATGTGTGAGAATAGGACATATTTCCTAGGTTGGGATCACTTTGTAAAGTCAATTAATGCTAAATTGGGCATTAAATTGGGCAACTTCTAGAGTAGAGATTTAATTTTTAAATATTTTTAATTAATTTAATTACCTTCATTTTAGAAGGAAATTAGGTAGTTTGTTTTTTTAAATAGTTCAATTTTGATTGGACCAAAACTTAGGAAAAACAACTACCTTGAAGAATTAAAGAAAAATCAATCTTTCCTAACACAAGGTTACTTTGGAAAGGTTGAAATAATGGATAAGATTTTGCTCTTATCTCTATGTATTTCCTTTTCATTAAAATATATATATAAAGGAAGCTTTATCTTGGGATAAGAAAAATAATATTAAAATAATAAAATATCTATATTTAAAAGCATATTTTCTGAAAGAAATAAAGCTAAACATATATATTTAGAAGCATCCAAGAAAGAAAGCAAAAATAATACTAAATAAAATATTTAAATATTTGGAGAGCTATAAATTGCTATCAAATTTGAGAAAATAGGGATGCTATGTTATGCTGGGGGAGGCTATGCTGGAGAAGAAAGAATGAGTTATTCAACTTGTTGGAGTTCCAAGTTGGGGCTTTCCACCTTGATTTAGTTTGATGTTTATTTGATATGAATTGATTCATACTTGTTTGTATAAGATCATTTGTTCCTTCTTCAATATCTTGGATGCATGATAGATGGTGGTGTGTAGTTTTTAAAAAACCAAGGTGAATAACCCATTAGTGTCCATAAAATGGGGTGATGAGAACCCCTGTGTCTATAGTTAGATGTCATTTATCTATAACAATGGACACTTGTTCTCTGCTTGGAATTCTGTTGATTTAGGTCTGTGTAATCAAACCTTTTTCTTTTAGGAAAGTTATGGAGATGATAGTTCGAATCCTTAGAGAATAATTTTCTCATAATTTGACTTTATACTCTAATCTAAAGTCTTCCAAATTCAATTCCTTCAGAAAACATTTAGGCCTGGATTAGCGAGAATCATCCTCCTCGGATCGGAAATATCATAGGAGAATTGTTGGAGAATTGTTCTTTTGCCACTGGCAGAGTATTGATTTTCCTTGATGTAATTTTTTTATACCTGTATGCAATGTGTATAGTAATTTCTTTGGTTTTATGAGTGTATTCACCATTATTTTTAATGACCTCTCTGTCTACGCATCTAACCATCAAGACCATTCAAGAGCGTCACCAGTATGCAGGTAATTCATTTATATCGTTCGTGATCAAGTGCATCGGTGAAATTCTACCTTCTCTAGGAGCAAAACCTAAATTTCTATCCTTGTTGTCTTCTATCATTTGACTGTAATAATTCTCTCGATATCAAGAATCAGAAGTATTTTGGTTTGTAATGTATTATCTTACACTTAAAATTGGAAGGATTGTTTTCAATCTCTGCATATCTTGGACCAGGTGATAACCCATTCATCACCTCCTTGATCTCATATTCCCTTCACATATGAGAATCCAACGATCCTTAGAAATTCTACAGCTATACCTGTCATGTGTTTGGGAAGCTAATAAGATATTAACTAAGTCTTTGTCTACCACCATCTTGGATACCATTTTGAACTTTATTGATAGCACTGAAGATGTTGGAATTTCATATCTGTCAGGGCCAAGGAATCCTATCATGCAAATCCATGATAGCTAGGTGTCCATTATCTGGTTTATTTTGGACATCTGCTTTGTTGCTTCGATGTGCACATCGATGAATAATCTTCCAATAGCTTATTGAATTTGCTTAACCATTCTCTTCGCGTATTATTCTATGCTTTGTATATTAAAATGGAAACTTATATTGGGTCTTATAATGGGATTAACTAGAGGTTCATGATTTGTTTGTAATCTGCATAAGAATATATATTAGGTTTAGATATTTACATACAAAGTCTTATAACATGATTTTATGTTAACTTGGAAATGGATTTAATTGATCCATTAAAATAAATATTGTCCATGAAATTAGAATGGATAATGGCTTTACAATTTAATAGGAATATTTCCTTCCTATTTGTAAATAGCAATTTTGATTTAATTGAAGTAGAGTTGATTGGTTTTCTAAAGTATAGAAACCAAATATTATTGGATACTTATTTTAGATAAGAAGGATGAATTTTAGATACAAAGTGACTCATCTAATTCTTCCTTTATAACTTGTCTTTGCTAATAGAAGATAAGTTTAATACGATAAACTTTCATAGTTAAATTGATTATTGGTAATTCTTGGAAATCAATTACAATTGATTAAATGGAACATAAGTTTTAGCATACAAATGGAAAAGCTAAGCTATCTTATGTTTAATGAATAGAGATAGTATATAAGCTATCTTATGTTTTATGTTGAATGAATATAACCATCAAGAAGAATAGAAAAAAATTTCTTATTTGTGGAAGGATTGGATTGGTGTCCTATCCTTGGAAAGAGGAATGGTACTCTTTCTTTCATTTGGTGTTAATCCAAACAAATGATGGTTAGAATCATGAATCAATATTTATTTATAAAAATATTAAATATGGATGAATCATCTATTCATGATTGGTGATTTCTTTGCATGTGATATACATTTGGCAAAGATGTGATGCATGATTGCATATAAATAATGGTTGGGATTAAGAATTAATCATTTTTTATGACAATCTTAATGTTGAATGGATTATTTATTCATGCTTGGTGAATTTCCATGTTAAATGTGAGAAGTAAATGGAAATACCGATTTTAATGAAATTATAGATTTTGTATGTAAAATACATACTATGATTTATTATGAAATTTTTAATGAATGGAATCCACTAGAAGAATGGATGATCTTGGTGTCAATCCAGGAAGAGGTATGAGACTCTTCTAAACATCCCTGATAGTCAAAGGAATGGAATTTATGATTGGGGATTATAAAAGTAAATTATTTAAATATGGACCATGATGGTAGAGGATTTATGGGAATTTATGGGGATTCTCTTTCTTGAGAGATTAGTCAAATAGTATTAAAGCAAATCTTGGAGGAAAAATTGGTATCTTCTGGAGATAAGAGAGATATTCTTTGGATTGGGTTTTGGACAACCAAACTAGAAAATTAATTATAGATTATGTTGGATCAAATTTTATAAAAAAATTGATAATGGTTTATCAATGCATTCTTGTAAATTATACGATAGCGGATAAAATAACTGAATGTTTATTTGGATCCAGTTATGGAAATGAACTAAATTGAGAGTTAACCTTGTATTGAGATATAAAAATTGGGTAGGATATTGGATGCATAGTTAGATCCCATTTGGGAAGAGAATTGATAGGATTGGAAAAATAATGAATTGAATATTGGATCAAATTCAGGAAATAAAATTGATAACAGCTGAGCATCAATTGAAAATATTATTATGTTTTATTCAATGCAGAATTAGACCACAATTGGTTTGTATATAACCAAAGGAAATAGCTTTAGAATAATGAGCTTTATATTACTCATGCTAAACCTCTAAGGATTTACTTTTACCAACCTAATATTAAAGAGAAAATGAGATTGTTACAACAGGATATAATTATGAGATGATAGATAACTTAAATTATTAACTTAAGTTATTAAGATAGTAATAATGGTTCATTAATTACCCAGGTGTTATAGGTGAGTTGGAGAGGAGAGGGCAATCCTCCAAGGGAGGTCCTAGGTTTGAATATCCACCCTACCAAAAAGCTAAATTGGGTACCCAAAATTCAATTGATAATGTTGGTGCAGGCAGGGCTGGGTGCAACCCCCAAGTGACTTTGACGGTGTAGAACCCCTTGTTAGTGGTCTCTTATACCAATGTGGCCCTGCAAGGTGTTCTTTTCTTTAAAAAAAATGGTTTATTAATTAATTAATGGTATGGGATATTAATTCATGGATTAACCTAGTGTCAATTATGTAGAATGAATTTGGAATTCATCCTTGAGGGAACTTATAGGGTTCTCTCTAATATTGATATGACTTCTCTAAAATAAGATTCTCATTATTTTCATAAACATAAGAATACTCTTAGGATGGCTTAGAATCAATAGATTCTTTAATTGCATCATGAGTTTAAAAGGATAGATGAATTCTTTTTTGGTATGGTAAATACTTTAATATAATGGTGACTTAGAGAAGGAAATTGGGAAAATTCCCTAATTGCATCATGAATTTGATAAGGACCAGCTGTATTCCTTGCCATGTATAACTGATTGAAAGGTGACCCATAGTGGCCCTTCTATATTTGTAATATTTGGCATCCTAAGAGGAAAGTACATATTTTGGAGGCTGGGTTTATTCCCCATGAGGGTTCCCAGGATAAAACAATGTGTCACTTTATTTTTGGTTTGATTTGTTAATTATTGTGCAAGTTGCTTTTATTTCAAAATGAAAATGATTTAAGTGAATGAGATGATTAAATGCTTGATGGAACAGTTATGCAATTCTTAAATTATGTCCATGTGTACTATGATGCAAGGAATGTATGCTAACTTTAATATGTTGATGATTTAATGATAAATGATATGTCATTTACTTTCTGGAATGTGTTGGGTAATTATGAATAAAGTAGTTAGCTAGCTTTACCTTTCAACAACTAACACTTGATGGATTCAATGGTAGAATGCAATGGAATGTAAATCTTGCTCAATTGGATATCTCATGTGTTGAATCATAATGTAATGGATTATATTCCTCAAGGATTAATCGAATTAGGTCCACCTCATAAACATTCATGGTTAACCTAAAAAATTATGATAATAAATTGTGGATTAATCTGAGTGGAAACTCGGAGTGGGCTGGAAACCACGAAGAGGCAATTGGGACTTGGGTTGTGAACCAAGCCAGACTTTACATTCTAAATTGAATGTGCATGAAGAATGGGCACTCCCATAATGGACAAATAATGTCCTTTGGTAATGAACTTAATTGATTCATAACAAAATGGTTGGATAAATAAAAAGGGTATATAAATAAGCCTTACAAAGTATAAGATAATATAATCATGACATTCCAAGGATTATGTGATTTTAATCATGAATTGTGATTTTGATATCTTAGTGGCACCATCGAGAAGATGTGGGTTTGATATAAGATCTATGAATAACCAATGTTGAGGTTATATCATTATGATGGTTTTCCATCTTCAAGAAATTTACCTATATACTAGGTCTTAGTGAAGGATGATTTCCCTTTTAAGGGGGATGAAGTTTAACACTTGGCCAACGTTCCCATATTTGAGTGATATGAGGTTATTGTAGAAGTTGATCACTTCTACTTAAGAATTACTGATCAATTCATAATATATTTTGAAGATATTTGCCTTGATATCTTACAATTCAAATGGAATGATTCTATTTTAGTTCATGATTATGACCCTTGCCTCATGAAAGATGAATGTGTATATAAAAAAATTTGTGGTAACAAATGGGGTTGTTACAGAAGCCTATGTTAGCTTCAATGAAGAATTATTTAAAATCAAGGTTATTTTATTATGATGATTTTCTAACTCAATGTTTAAAAGAAACATCTTAAAGTATATGATAGATAAATATGTAGAAGAGAATATAAATTAAGAAGAATAAAGAGAAGCACAAAAGGAAGGATAATAGAAGATGAATCTAAAGCCAAAGAACCATATACTGTAGATTCAAATATTGACCTAAAAGAGGTAGACTGAAGATAAATCTTGAGTAGAAGTTCATGAACAATGCAAGGTCACATGAATAATTAGGAAAAATATGAAGACAAGGGTCACATAAATATTGAATACTAAAGTGTTCAATAACCAAATAATGTAATACAGGGGGTTTTTGAGGTATATTATATTATTTGGTACATGCTAATGTAACCCCATGGAACCTTAATGGTACATTTGTAAATATGTGATAGATTAGAGTTGATTCAATAGTTTAGAGTGTGATTTATATTTCCCATATTATGTAAGTGTAGACGTGCAATAAATGCATAAGTTTCATGTAAGTTAGAGTGCAAGTTTAGGTTGATAGAAGGTGCACGTGTGTCTTGTATGTAAGAGTGAAAATATGTAATGTGAGGATGTGCTCAAGTGTTCTATATTAGGAGTGCATGTAGGAGTCCAAGATTCATGTAGATGTGTGCAAGTATCTTAGGGTCAAGTGTCCATCAAGTATGCAAGTGGTTATGCTCATAATCCAAGAGTTGTGAGACTTGGCAGATGGAAAGCAATATAGTACTTAAAGAGTCACATCACTATGGCTATATAATGGAGACAATGCTCTATAGTAAAGCAATCAAGGAACAAGTCCAATACATATAATATTATTTATTTGTAAGAGGGTAGGAAGGAATAAATTTTGTATATATAATTTGGAGCAATTAATATTGTAAGTTTTCTTCATGCATAGTTCATGAATAATTCAGGCTATTTACATTCATATTTTAGTATATAAATAAATATTATTTTATTTATATAAGCCTTGATATACATATTGATTTGATCATATATTATTCTACTCATATTATTATTATCTTGACCTATAGTATTATGGCTATTTATATTTGGGATCTATGTGACATTGTGAGATAACCTGTGATATTTTGTTGTAGTAAAGGCTTAAAATTTCAACACACCTATCATTTTTGAAAGAAACTCTTATGCTACAACCTAGCTGAGGATGAGTTGGACATATCATCCATAGGTAAGTGGTAAAACTACAATTATTAATAAGTGCTTGGAGTCTTACTTAAATTTATTTGTTGTTGAGAATAAAGTGCATTGGACCAAATGGATATCATTACCAAATTTGTGGTACAAAACCACTTGCCATATGACAAAAAATATGGCCCTATATGATGTTTATATGACTGACCACTGCCATAAATCATCTTGTATCTTCCAAGTAGTTCATGTCTACATGTTTTTAATTCTACTCTTAGAAATGAGGAGGCCTCAATTTGTTCTCTTAAGGACAATATAGCAATGGATTAGTGTAGGATGAAATAATAGAAAAATCAACATAGAATTGAGTGATTTTTCTAAAGGAGATTTGGTCTTTCTTAGATTATAACCATATAAATAAATGATTTTAAAAATAAAAGGAATTCATAAGCTTACACCCAAATTATATGGGACCTAATAAGTATAAAAATGCATTGAAAATATTATATGCAATTAGAATTTATTCCATATTCTAAAAATGCATCTTGTATTTCATGTATCTTGCTTAAATGAGGCCTTTAAACAATATATTTCAGTTCAATCAACACTACTTGACCTGCATGATAAAGGATTGATAATTTAATAACTAGGGGGTATTTTAGGCCAATGATCATTAAAACTACATAATTGAACCATTATATATCTCTTGGTACAATAGCAAAAATTACACCATGAAGATACCATAGGGGAACCACTACACCAACTCCAAAAATAGTTTCCTCATCTTCAACTTTGAAGAGAAAGCATTTATTAGTGGGAGATACTATTAGAAAATCATGTTCTAATGTTTTATATTTATTTCATTGTAATATTTTAGTTTGTAATTAGTAGTATTTTATTTTATAATTAGTGGGAACCTATTTTGAATGTAAAGGTGACTTTTGATAATTGAGGTTAGGGTGAGATAGCTCAGATAACTATTTTGGGCTAATTCTGGTGCATTACGGTAGGATGAATTATCTTAATATATTGAATTATAAGAGAAACCAAGGTGTTCTAATGAATTATATTGTATTAATACTTTTTGATAAAGGAATTTTCCCCCTCAAAGTTCCCAATGATATAGTGTAAAATATTTAGTGTTATCAATAAAATTATCATTATTTTAGAATTGTGCTTCTTTGTGAGTTTTCTTATGGTTTTAGTTAGTTTATACAATTATTATTTTTACAATGTGGTATCATATGAGTTTTTATTTTCACTTGGCTAGTCTCTCTCATAGAGAGTTTATAATTTTTGAAAAGAGAGAGACTTAAGTTATGTGAAATTACTCTTGAAAAAATTACATATGACATGTCTTCGTTACTAAAATAAAATATTCCACATCAATAAGGTAACTGAGAGTTAGCCATTATATCAATAATAGTTATTTATGAAGGTAATTTTTTTTAGGTTACTAAGAGTACATTGATGTTTCTACTGATAGATCATTAATTTAATAAGGTTGATATTTAAGAAACCAAAATATTTTTCAGTTCCCATATTATTAGATAGGATAATTTTTGTATAAACAATGTTTTTATAGAGCACATTAAATATTATTTTAAAGCTTATTTTGTAACAGACTTTGACAACCTAATATGATGCATCCAATGATTTCACTATTTAACAAATAAGATTTACTTTTATGTCAACACCCATTCTATTCTATTTGATATAATAATACCCACCCCCCTATAGTTTTCCAAATTGAAAAACCATCTTGTATAAATATGAGATCAGTTTTGTTGATATATATTGATTTGTCACATGGGATATATATGTATTATACTTATTAATGCTTAAAGATGATTTACTACACTAAAATAGAATAATAGGACACTTTGGGGTGGAAATAATATTGGTAGTTATCTAGAAGTACTTATATTTATACAATATGGAAAATTATGTTGAGATGTACATAAATTCATATACCCATATGTTATTTTTGAAATATCCAATAACAAACATCATTGCCAATGCCAATGAAGCCTTCAAAATCCATCTATATAGATTTTCTCTTAGATTTTTTCACATCTATGCACGGTAATTATTGTGATTATATAGTAGTTAATCCATTTTTAGAAATTACTATCATGATTCCTGTGGTAGAGAAAACAATTCATTTCATTACAAAATATATCAACATGCATGCTTTTATTACAATGTCGCATGGGATACAAGATGGGTTTCGTTGTGGAATGTCTCCTTTACAAAAATGAGTATAATGACATCCAAATTGTATTATAAAACACATCAAAGTGTGGGTGTATTTTTAAGGCTTAAATGCTTGACCACCCTTAGTTGAACGTGTCTCAATGGATCCTACACACAAACAAACACAAAATATTTAGTAACAACCTCTTGGGTCCACCTAGGTGGGGCTCAAGTAAAATGAAAGATGTAAATAAATAGTAAAGAAAAGTTTTAAAGTGCAAAAAAAACTCAAAATGATACAAAATGCAATAAATATTAATTTTCCCTTAGAAAAATATTAATAAATGTTTCCTATGCTATTCTTCTTCACTCCTTGTTATCATTCCCGAATGAGAGGAAATGGAGAACTATTAATAGTTTTTTCTCAAGATGAGATGGGAGAGTGATGTGACATGTTAGTAGACTTAGTGGGGGATAAGGTAAGGTGAGTGGAGAATAAAGAAAATGTGTAAAATATCTTTATGGAATATGAGGTATTGGTCTTAGGCTTGTGAGTGGATTGGAGGAATATAATGTATTGGTCTTAGGCTTGTGAGTGAGTTGGTGGAAGACAAGCTATTGGTCTTAGGCTTGTAAGTGAGTTGGTGGAAGACAAGATATTGTTATTAGGATTGTGAGTGGATTGGTGTAAGATAAGGTATTGGTCTTAGTCTTGTGAATGGGTTTGTGGAAGACAAGGTGTTGGTTTTAGGCTTGTGAGTGGGTTGGTGGAAGACAAGGTATTCATATTAGGATTGTGAGTGTGTTGGTGGAAGATAAGGTATTGGTCTTATGCTTGTGAGTGGGTTGGTGGAAGATAAGGTATTGGGATTAGGATTTTGAGTGGGTTTATGGAAGACAAGGTATTTTTCTTAGGCTTGTAATTGGGTTGGTGGAAGACAAGGTATTGGTCTTAGGCTTGTGAGTGGGTTGGTGGAAGACAAGGTATTGGTCTTATTTACAAGTGGGGTGAGTGGAGCATAGTTAAAGTTGACTAGGATATTGGGTTAAAATATGGTGAGGTGGATCTATATTAGGTTAAATAGATGGTCACATGGTGACAAGGGGCTAGGTGTAGGAGTGGGCTTAATGAATAGTGATTTTGTGAATAGTAGATGAATAGTGATTTTGTGAATAATGGATGAGTAGTGATTTTATGAATAGTTATTTTGGATAAATTATGCAAATGTTGAGGGTATTTGAAAATTAACCAACCATTAGCACTCTACAAGGGATAATGCGACATTTTGAGATTCTACATTTACCTTTTTTTGTACTACATTGTATGAAAACATGATGCAGTGCAAAATTTTATGAAACCAACTAACTAGGTTGGTTATGGGTGGAAATGAATGGATGATTATTATTTATGATGGATGACCATGGATTTTATAATGCTATAATGATAGCTTGAGGAGGGATATGCTAGATTATCTCAAATCAAGGGCAATGTAGGATGTACCAATTATGGAACAAACAAATGCTCTTTAAACTTTACCTTTGGTAGATTTTTTAGAACATTTTATTTAGTAAGATAACCAACCATATGGTAGGTGTCCTTAAGATGATATGAATTGATTGTAAGTGGTATTATATTTCCACCTTGATGTAGTATAAGCATGGGTAACTGTATAAGCATAAGCATGGAGCATAGCAAATTGATTAAATTAGAGATTGAGTTGAGAAGAGAAATAATGCTTTTTGGCCTAGAAAAAGAGGGCTAGTGATAGCCTCAACAAAATATTCTTGGACACATGCAATTCCTAGAATTGAGTTTTTATGTATTGTACCTATTTGAAATAAAATTTTATGGGTAATATCTACCCTCTCAAGCAATGTTTTTATGAGTGAAGAAACGAAACATAACAACAAAGAACTTGACAATAATGTGAGTGTATAATTGAGAGAGGGGAATGAATTAGGTAGAGGGTGAATTTGTTCTGGAGGAGAAAAAACAAATTATGGGAATTTAAAAATTTCATGAGCATGGGCCACAGATGGCCACATGGGTGTGGGTGACCATTAAGGTGATCACCAATTGGGATTCCTAGTTGACCATATGATAGGATAAAAAAGGGTTTGTGTGGCATGAGAGATTATTTGCATCATGTTATTTATGATAAATTATGAGTTAGAGTGAGGAGTGTGGGTAAATATTTGACATGAAATACTACCAGATTGGAGATATGATCATACAAGATGGCAATTAGAGATGCTAGATTGACTGATGGTGTGTAGAGAAAATTAGTTGAATTTTTCCCCTATATATTCTATGTTTGTATTTTTAAAATTAAATAAACCCTAGGGCCTCTTTTTAGAAAATAAAATCATAGAATAATAGGATAGATTATGAAGAATTAGATGAATGTGTTATTTTATATTTTCAAGTGTATGATTGACTTGTGTGTATGTTTGTTTGTTGGGTTTTTTTGGTTTGGATATGTTTAGGGATAAAGGGTATGCTAAAATTCTCTTTGGAATCCAATCACAGGGGACACTATGGTTGATTCCAACTATAGGGATCCTTGATAAAAAAAATTAATAAAACTAGGGGTTGAGAAAAATGGGATGTGATGGGATAGAGAAGTTGTAGGTGACGATGCTTTTGTCAAGACATAGAGTTTTGTTGATATTCTATCACATTAGTAATATTTTGGATGAGGATTTTTAGGAGTCTCTAAGGGGAATACGATTTGATGGGGTGGTTTGTATGGAAAAAATCCAATGTGACTATGCATACATGTTTGTACTTTGATAAATATGGGATCCTGATAGGGGTATCTTTCATTTTTCAATAAGGTAAATGACCATCACAATATAGGACATATATAATATGCTTTGGTTACCACTTGAGGGTCACTTGATTATAGTTATAGGAGGGTAAAATAATGTTATGATTATGAAGATGTTTTTTAGAGAGAACTGATGTAATTTTATAATTTAGAGTGACGGTGTGCTCTATGAGCTTTATTATGATAAGGGTATATTGATATAGATATAGGTAATAGCCATGGAAATCATTGTTGGCTTTGTGCTACCTGATTCATCAAGACCGAGGTTCCCATGGAACCTACTAGGTATGGTAGATGAGTTAGAGGAGCGATTAGTGGGATATGCAAGGGCACTAACACTACTAGAAAAATATACAAGGAGTTGTATGAGGTTAGGAGGATAGATAAAATTCAAGAAAAATTGAGCTCCAACTTGATTATATAGGTTTGGTCTTGGGAGCACATATCAATAGATTTTCCAAGGGGTCTTCCCTATAAGGCACACATGTTGATAGGGGAGGAAGTTCCATACAGCCTGAGGTGGCATATTAAAATGGAGATATGGATGAGGAGGAATCATGAGGGGAGGGTTACCCCTATCACATCATATTCATGAGTATTAAATCTTAGGATATTGTGTGGAAATATTGTAAGGGATCACCAATATGGATAGAGGAGATACGAGAGATATTCTAGTTCATATTATCAAGATGGGTGATTGGTTGTAGGGGCATAGAGATTGAGTGTTTTTAGTTTACTTGAGTCTTGTCATAGTTTGAATTGAGGTAAGGTATATAGGATCCACTAGTGTTTTATTAAAGTAAGAAGGATGATGTTGAACCAACACCATGGATAGCCCCATTGGACATGGGGATGGATGAGGTAATAATAGTACTCAATTTAGATGACACTAGTACTACACCAAAGTACGATAGGTGGTGGGCAACATAATAAGAGGATATGGATAGGGAAGAGGGCGGAGATACGATTGGATTGTAGAGAGAGGATGATAAGGAGGAGGATGAGCCACTAAGAAATTGAGTACATAATTGAGTAGGGAAGGGAAAAAGTCCATTAGGGGTGACAATAGAGGAGAGACCAAAAGTGGAGTGTTGGGAGGGAGATAAGGGAATATTTGATGACAATGTAGATATTGGAAATGTGATCAATGTAGTTGAGGATGTGCAAGATCTGAGATTGTAGGTCCGACAACTGAAGTCATAGTATATAGAGCAAGAGGTTTCATGGTCATAGAATAGGATGGGACTGTAGGCTAAGAAAGACACTACCATTATAGAGTGATATAGGCTTTGATAGGAGGTAACATAGTGTAGTGGTGGGGAAGACATCACAGCTATATAGGTACATAATTATCAATTATGATAAGTCAAGGAAGATTACAAGGTATCTTATTTGGTAGTTATTTTCATGCACTAGTGATCTATGGTTTGCTTATTCATGGTTTGCCTTATTAAGGATGTGTGTGATTGATCATCATTGATTGGGTGCTTTTGATTATATGGATAAGGTATATGTGAGGAAATATATGCTTAGGTATAGTTTATGTTATGGTTGATGTTCTTTGATGAGATGTTTATGCTAGATGATGTGATGATATAGGGATGATGCATGATGACTCATAACTACATGTTTGATAGTATTTTGGATATGTGTTTATACATTTATCTAATGATAATTAGTTTTATTAAGTAATGATACATGCATAGTCACAATATCATAGTAACATAACAATGCACATGGTGATCATAATGGATACAACACATGACACATGGATGATAGCACGTAAATTGAATAGACAAGTAACAAGGACTTATGACACAAATAAAAATGATATAAGTATAGTGAATGTATAGTGAATGGTAATGCATCAAGATTATTTTTACCATATGATCCAAAGGTTATAATATCTTAGAAGTTTTTCATGGAATTCAAACATCCTAGTGATACCAATCAATCTTATAGACTAGCCAATCAGTATCCCTTAGAGATCTAGACTAGCCTATAAAATGTTAAGCCACTCATGGAACACTATGTGTGCAATGATATTCTTTATATAATATTGAGTAAGGTTGTATTAACCAATTGTAGCACAATCCAATATAAGCTAGCTCATCCACAAGTATGTAGAGGTTTGTTACAATTCCTTATAAGAAATACATTTTAGCAAAGAAGATTACTAGAATATACCTTAGTGATGTATGGAGCAACTTTATTTTACTAAATTATATTACCCCATATAGAAATAGTAGATTTTTAGTACATTTCGATCCACATTATGTATAATGGTGGACACAAATTTTAAGAATTCCATAACCTTTCACTTTCAAACTTATTAGCTCAAACTCTTAAATTGACTACTCATACATATTTTTATGTACAATTTCAATATTCCATGTACATAGGATGATAATATCACCAACATTGGCATATTATCTATTATAATTTATAATATTTTCCAAAATATTTTGAAACATACATTCATCACAATAATATACAAAAAATAGAGAAGCAAAATAAAGAAAGCAATTATGGGAGAGAGAGAGAATGGATAGTCATAAGGGGTATTTATAATGATACTATTTTCATCTTCAATTATATTTAGTGGGACAATCATCCCTCATGAGGAGTGATACAACATGGCTATGATTGAGAGCATGGGATTTAACTCAATAAGGGGCCTTCAAGAGTTTTAACAAGGTTTTATCCTTGTTATGATGTGATCTTCAAGGTAAACTTGGACTCAACAAAGGGAAAGGGGTGCAAGAGATAAAAATAAAGCAACTCAGCAAAATAAAAGGGGTGGCAATATTCCAAGAGATTCGCTATGATATTCATGCAAAAATAGGACTGAACACTATGTGCTAGTGGTGAACACTTCCTCTTCTTCACACAATGAAGAATAGATGAGAGTTACCACTTATATGCATGCATAAAAATGTGGGTCTCATAGGAGAGCCAAAATAAGTGACTAGTCTAAAAATAGATGCAGACATTTCACGCTGACATACACTTAATAAAACCTAAAATTAGGAAAAAATTCATAGACAAATACATATACACAAAATTTGGTTAATAGGATGTCATAAATGGCTATACCAAAAATTTGACATAGGATCCCATTGTCACATCCCACCTTGGAGGACTATTTTTAAGATGCTATTTGTGTAGTGATAGCTATTTTTAATGTCTAATATATTTGCAGTGTATTTATAAAAAGAAAATGTTGTTATGTTGCTTGATTTTAGGAACATTTATTTTCAAAGGTGGAAGATTGACCACCAAGAGATAAGAAGGAAAATGATGACTATGACAACTCAACAGGAAAATCTCATATTCCTATCATCACTCGTTACCTCCCTGATGGCGGTGTTACTTGAGTATTACTTTAAAAAATCTCGTACAATCAACGAAAAATGATGATGGGGGGTGCTGAGAACATGCATTGAGTGCTTGTATACCATTTGTGTGTGATTTATATTTTATTTCATGATTAATTGGCATGATATTGGTTTAATTAAATTTTATTTTGAAAATGCACATTAAATAATATCTTGCATTTTACAAATTACTCTAAAAATATATATATATATATATATATATATAGTGAAAATAATATCATGCAATTCTTTTGCTGGTTGGACATCCAAAACAGGATCCTCACCATTGACAACTTGATAATCAGAGGGTTACTCATTCCCAATTGGTGCATCCTGTGCAAAAATGCCTATGAGTCAACTTCGCATGTTTTTTTGGAATGTCCCTTTTCTTTAGCAGTTCTCAACCAGGTTCTTAACACCTTCGACATCTCCACAGCCCTCACTCATTCCATTCCCATCCTTTTTTAGCAATGGCCCCGACCTTTCAAGAGCAACCAACTTAAATTCATGTGGCAAGCTTGCCTCCACCTTTTCCTGTGGCAGATATGGCTCGAGAGAAATGCTAGAATTTTCAAAAACCATGCCACTGATAAGAAGATTATTGTTATCAAAATCTTGGCCCTTGCTGCGGAGAATGCCTCTCTTGTTTTATCTTCCAAACCCCCCCTCCTGGCCTTGAATCGAACCTTACCAAACTTTTCAATCTTTCTAACTTCTTTGCCATGCCCCGTACTTCTGTTGACAGGTCTGTCATCAAGTGGGTCTTACCACCTAATGGGTGGCACAAGCTCAATTTCGATGGTGCGGCCAAAGGCAACCCAGGAGCGGCTAGCGTAGGAGGAATTCTCAGAAACCACAGAGGAGAAATAATGTTGGCCTTTGCCTAGAACCTGGGAATTCAATCCAACAATATGGTAGAGGCGTAGGCTTTGCTCCAAAGTTTGATCCTCTTGGAAGGTTTGACCATCAACAAACTTATCATCAAAGGAGACTCACTACACTGTATCAACTAGCTCAATGGGACTACTATGCCTCTCTGGGCCCTTGCTTCGATTTTCCAAGAATGCAAGGCCCTAATTGGAAATTACCTAGAATTAGTCATTAAGCATCAATATCGGGAAGGAAACAAAGCTGTGGACTGGCTTGCAAACAAGGGAGTCAATGATTTTTGCATTCAAGTGTGGATATAATCCTTCCCCATTTGCCTAAGGAATGATTCTATAAGTGTCAATGTTTGCACAATGTGAGATGTTGCCAGGGGATTGGTTTTGTAAGCTGATGAAACTGGTCGCGATTTCACGACATTTCTTCCTTCTTCTCCTTCGGCAACGAAATTACAACATGTCGTGATGTTGTGACACTTTTCACCTTTGGTCACGAAAATGGCTACATGTCACGATATCGCGACATTTATTTCTTCTTTTGCAGCGAGGTTGCAACTTGTCGCAATATCGCGACACTTTTTTCTTCTCTAGTCGCGGTGTTACATCACATCATGATTTTGCAAAAACTTTTCTCTTTCGACTGTGATGATGCTACTTGTCGCGATATCGCGATGCTTTTTTCTTCTTTGGTCGTGGCGTTACATCACGTCACGATTTCATGACAACTTTTCTCTTTCGGCTATGATGATGCTACTTGTCACGATTTCACAAAACTTTTTCTCTTCAGCCGCGATGATGCAACATGTCACAATATCGTGAAACTTTTTCTCTTCGACTGCGATGATGTAACATGTCACGATATCATGACACGTTTTCTCTTTAGCCACGATGTTCCAACTTGTCGCGATATCAAGACACTTTTTCTCTTCGGCCGTGATTTTGCAACATGTGATATCGCGACACTTTTTCTCTTCGGCTGTGATGATGCAACATGTTGCGATATCACGACACTTTTTCTCTTCGGCCATAATGATGCAACATGTCACGATATCATGACACTTTTTCTCTTCAGTCGCGATGATGCAACATGTCACGATATTGTGACACTTTTTCTCTTTGGTCATGATTTTGCAACATGTCGCGATATCGTGACATTTTTTCTCTTCGGCCGTGATGATGCAACATTTCGCAATATCGTGACACTTTTTCTGTTTGGCTGTGATGTTGCAAAATGTCGCAATATCGTGACACTTTTTCTCTTCGACCATGATTTTGCAACATGTTGGGACATTGCGACACTTTTCCTCTTCGACCGCGATTTTGCAACATGTCACGATATCGCGACACTTTTTCTCTTCAGCCACGATTTTGCAACGTGTTGCGATATCGCGACACGTTTTCTCTTCGGCTGTGATTTTGCAATGTGTCACGATATCGCGACACTTTTTCTCTTCGGCCACGATGTTGCAACTTGTCGCGATGTCACGACACTTTTTCTCTTGTCGCAATGATGCAGAATGTCGCGATATCGCGACACTTTTTCTTTTTGGCCGCGATGATGCAACATGTCGCGATATCGCGACACTTTTTCTTTTTGGCCACGATGATGCAACATGTCGCGACATCGCGACACCTTTTCTCTTTGGCCAAGATAATGCAACATGTCGCAATATCGCGACACCTTTTCTCTTTGGCCATGATAATGCAACATGTCGCGATATCATGACACATTTTCTTCTTTGGCCATGATGATACAGTATGTCATGATTTCGTGACACCTTTCCTCCTCTGGCCGTGACGACACAACTTGTCGCAATATCGTGACACTTCTTCTCTTCTGGTAGCACCCTCGCAACATATCGCGATATCGTGACACTTTCTCTCCTTCGACCGTGATGCTGCATCTTGTCACGATTTTGTGACATATTTTCCTCTTTTGGCTGTGACGGTGCAAGATGTCGCAATATCATGACATCTTTTCCTCCTTGATTTTTTCCTATGCTGTGGGCTGTGAAAATGCAACTAGTCGCGATATCGCGACACCTTTCCTCTTGTGGTGGTTTGCTTTTGCTTTGATCTTTAGCTCTTGGGCCTCCTCGGTCGGTTTGGAAAACATGTAAAAAACACTTGTACAAGGTTCAGGGACCTTTCAACACCCTTTCAACCAATCAAAAAAAAATATCATGCAATTTATTATGATTTTGTGAAATCTTTAAATTGAGCAACTTTTAAATTAAAGGAATTATTTTTTTGAGAATGCTTGTTGGACCTAGTTGATCATATTTTACAAGAAAATTAGGTAGTTTGTTTTTATGAGCTTGTTCAATTTTAAATTGGATTAAAAACATGAAAAAAACTACCTTGTAGATTTAAATAATCAATTTTTCCTACGCATGCATGGCTACTTTTGGAATGTTGAAATGGTGGATAAGATTCTGCTCTTATCTCTATGGATTCCCTTTCCATTAAAAATAGTATATATTAAAGGAATCCTCCTCATAGGACTAGAAAAAGAAGATAAAAAAACTATATATATTTAGAAGCATCTTTTTTGAAAGAAGAAAGCAAAAAAATAAATAATATATATATTTAGAAATATTTTTCTTGTATAAGAAGAAAAAAAGCTATAAATTGCCATTAAGATTGATAAAAATGGGGCTATATTATGAGAAGTTGGAGAAGGAAGGAGCTTAGGGAATCACAAGGGAAGTATTCAGCTACTGGAGAACTCTAGGTTGGGTTTATCCACTAGAATATTTCTTAATGCTTGTTAATTATGAATTGAAATAAAAATCTATGATGTATGTAACTAGTTTCCTTCTTTGATATATTTATAATATGTGTCGTCTTTTTTTGAATATATTTCTTGAGGGAACGCTTTAACTGGTCTAGTGTAGATATTAAATCAAGAATAAATCCCTCATGTTGTCTAATTTGAACTACCTAAGCCACATCATACTATGACTGTAGGTCCTATAATTTCATGATTTGGCTCTAAGAGGGAGTTAGGTTCTATTTTGACTATCAAGGCACCATAACCATAGACTCTCAAGCCTCCCTTCCATATAAGCCAAATCATGCTAATCATTAGTTTCCATCATGCTTGGTATTTGGTTGAACTAAACCTGCATAGCCAAAATATTTATTAGGTAAGTGATGGAGATGATAGTTTGAATCCATAGAGTGATTTTCTTATAATTTGACTCTATACTCTAATCTGAAGTCTGCCAGATTTGATTCTTCCAAAATGTTATAAGACTTGATTAGTAAAAATTAACATCCTCGGTTTGGAAATATCATATGAGAGTTGTACTTTTGTCATCGGCAAGATATTGAGTACCCTCGATATAATGTTTTTTATACTTGTGCAAAATGTGTATAGTAATTTCTTTGGTTTTATAAAATAATCTTAGAAGTGAACCTATTCCTTTTAAGAACCCTCCTTGGCTACACTATGAGTGTACTCACCACTATTATTAATGACCTCTCTATATGTGCATCTAACCATAAAAGCCATTCAAGAGCATCACTAGTATACCTATGATTCATATATATCATTGGTGCTCACCTTCATTGGCGATAGTCTACCTTCTCCAGGAACAAAACCTAAATTTCTAAATCTACTATGTTATGTCATTTTAACTGTAATAATCTCAAAAAATTAGGTGTCAGAATTATTATGGGTTGTAATGTGTTATTTTATACTCAACCTTGGAGGGATTAGTGTCAATCGCTACAAGTCTTGGACCAGGTGATAACCCGTTCATCACCCTCATCAATATCGCATTTCATTGGCATATGAGAATCTGATGATCCTTAGAAACTTTGCAACCATCTCTTTTATGTATTTGGGAAGCTAAAAAGATATCAACTAAATCTCTGTTTTCGACCATCTTGGATATCATTTTGAACATTATCAGTAGCACTAAAAATATTGGACTTTCATATCTATCGGGGCCAAGATATCTTGGTCCTTTCCAAAACCTTTCATGGTGTTGTATGAAGCTATTTGTAAAAATTTAGAATCTACTTATCCAATGCCTTATCTACTGCCTTCTGAAAACCCTCCAGTGTGTCTCCATTTGGCCTTTTGATATATTCAATACGAGACCTTTTTGATGCTAACAAGAATTGGTACTACGTGTATATAAGCATGCAAATCCATGATAGTTGGGCATCCATTACCTGGTTTACTATGGACAACCGCTCTACTGATTTGATATGCGCATTGATGAAATAATTTTTTAATAACTTGTTACAATTGCTTGACCATTCTCTTCTCGTAGTATTTTATGCTTTGTAGATTAAATTGGAAACCTATATTGGGCCTTAAAATGGGATTAACTAGAGGTTCATGTTTTGTTTATATTCTGCATGAGAATCTATACTATGTTTAGATATTTTCATACAAAGTCTTATAATATGATTTTATGCTAATTTGGAATGGCTTTAATTGATTCATTAAATCTAATAAATATTGTCCATGAAGATAGAATAAATTAAATAATTATTTTTGTAGTCATTAACTTCTACTCATAGAATGGATTGATTTTGTATGCAAAATACTATTCTTAATAGAATTTTAAATGATTTCTAGTGGAGGTAGTATTGGAAATCTATTAGTTGGACTAAATTGAATGAACAAGTGGAAATATAGACTTGTATATTATTGTGTTAACAATTAGAAAAAAAAAAAAAACTATCTTATGAATTATAATGAATTTTGTAAATGAATATAATTATCTAGAAGATTGGAAGATCTTCTAGTTTTGGAAGGATTGGATTGGTGTCCATTCCTTGGAAGAGGTATGGGACTCTTCCTTATGTTTGGTGGTAATCCAAACAAATAATGGTTGGGATTATGAATTAATCCTTGTTATGAAAATATCAATGATGAATGAATTGTTTATTCATGCTTGGTGATTTTCTATGTTAAATATGAGAAGTAAATGGAAGTAATTATTTTAGTGAAAATTTTATATTATTTATGCAAAATACATACTATGATTTATTATGAAATTTTTAATAGAATCCACAAGAAGAATGGATGATCTTGGTGTCCATCCAGGAAGAGGTATGGGACTCTTCCAAATATCGTTGATAATCAAAGGAATGACATTCATGTTTATTGGGATTAGAAAAGTAAATTATTTAGAGATAGACCTTGATGTTAGATGATTTATTGGAATTTATGTGGTTTCCCTCTTTTGAGAGATTAATTGAATAGTATTAAGGCAAATATTGGAGGTAAATTTTGGTATCGATTGGAGATAAGAGAAATAATATTTGGATTTAATTATGATAACCAAATTAGCAAGATAATTAGATATTATGTTGGATCAAATTTTGGAAAATTTTGATATCAGTTTACAAATGCATTCTTGTAAATTTTATGATAGAGGATGAAATAATTGAATGCATATTGGAATCCAGTTATAAAATGAATTGATTTGAGAGCTAAGCTTGGATTGAAATATAAAAATTATGTAGGATATTTAATGCATCTTTAGTTCACATTTGGAAAGAGAATTGATAGGATTTGGAAAGTAATGAAATGAATCTTGGCTCAAATTTAGGAAACAATATTGATAGCAATTGAGAATCAATTGAATAGATTATTATGTTGAATTCAATGGAGAATTAGAACCTTATTGGTTTGTATATAATCAAAGGAAATAGCTTTAGTATAATGAGCTTTGTATTGTACATGCTAAAACTCTAAGGGTTTACTTTTAATAACCTAAAATTAAGGAGAAAGGTGGCTGACATGGGTTGTTACAATAGGATATAATTATGAAATGATAGATAATTTAAATTATTAGCTTAAATTATTAAATTAGGAAGAATGATTTATAAATGAATTAAAGGTATGAGATTTTAATTCATGGATTGACTTTGTATCAATTATGTAGATTGAATTTAGAATTCATTATTGAGGGAACTTATATGGTTTTCTCTAACATCGATATGACTTCTTCAAAATAAGATTCTGATGCTTATCATAAACATATGAAAATGTTGTAAATTCTTAGGATGGATTAGAGGAAGGAATCAATAGATTCCTTAATTGCATAATGAGTTTAAAGGGACATATGGATTCCTTATTGGTATGGGAACTACATTAATGATATATTGATGACTTAGAGAACGGAACTAGAAAAAATCCTTAATTGCATCATGAATTTGATAAGGAACGGTTGTATTCCTTGTCATGTATAATTGATTGAAAGGGACCCATAGTGGCCCTTCTATATCTGTAATATTTGACATCTTAATTTTATGAATATGAGGAAAGTATATATTTTGGAGGCTAGGTTTATTCCCCATGAGGGTTCCCAGGATAAAAAAATGTGTCACTCTATTTGTGGTTTGATATGTTAATTATTGTGCATGTTGTTTTTACTTCAAAATAAAAATTATTTAAGTGGATGAGATGGATAAATTCTTGATGAAACAATTATGCAATCCTTAGATTATGTCAATGTGTACTATGATGCAAGGAATGTATCCTTAACTTTAATATGATTATGAATTAATGATATACGATTATGACAATTATATTATGGAATGTATTGGGTAATTATGGATGATGTAGTTAGCTAGATTTACCATTCAACAACTAGTACCTGATGTATTTAATGGTTGTATGTATGCAAAAAGTAGAATGTAATAGAATGTAAATATTGCTCAATTGGATATCTAATGTGTGCTATAGTCTCAAGAATCAAAGTAATGGATTATCCTATTTAAGGATTAATTGGGTTATGATAATTTCATAAACATTCATGGTTGGTATAACCTAAAACATTATGATAACAAATTGAGGATTGATTTGAGTTAAATATCGTAGTTTGTTGGAACCCACAAAAAGGGTAATTTGGACTTGATTTGTAAACCAATTCAAACCTTACATTAAAATTTGATAAATGAATGTGCATGAGGGTAAGTACTCCCATGATGGTTAAATAATGTCCTTTTGTAATGAACTTAATTGATTCATTTATATAACAAAATGTATGCCTAAATAAAATGGAGGAAACATAAGCCTTAAGAGATAAGGTTATATAATCACACTTAATATGACATTCCAAGGATTCTATGAGTTGATCATGTATAGTGATTTTTTTATCTTAGTAACCCCATTAGGAAGATGTGGGTTTGATCTAAGATCTAGGAATAACCATTTTTGAGGTTACTTCAGTATGATGGATTTCCATCTTCAAGGCATTCACATATATATTGGTCTTGGTTGAAAGTATGGTTAAGGGTGATTTCTCTTTTAAGAGGAATAAAATCTAATGCCTGGCCAACGTTCTCATATCCGAGTGGTATGAGGGTTTCATATAAGTTGATCACTTCTACTCAAGAGTGACTCTAATCAAGTCTTAATATCTCTTGATGTTATTTTCCTTGATAACTTACAATCCAAATGGAATTATTCTATCTTAGCTCATGATTATGACCCTTGCCTCATGAAAGATGAATATGTTTATATATATATATATATATATATATATATATATATATATATATATATATATATATATATATATATATATATATATATATATATATATTGTGATAATAATTGGGGTTGTCAAAGTTGGTATCAGAGCCTAGGCTAACTAGTAGACTCTAGTTAGATATAGGTTAGCAAATGATTTGGGCATGAAACAAAACAACTCAAACATTAGTTCCATAACTCTAAATGATGCACACTTGATAAGGACAAGGTCAACACTTTATATTGTTGATGTCTAAATTCCTTTCTCCCATGAATAGATCCATAATCATTCAAAATTAGAATAGCTAAGCGAACCCTCCTTCCATGGGTTTTAAGTGGTGTACCTTAGACTCTTTTGGGAAACTACTCAACATCTATGTTTCTTGACTTACCTACTCCTTATTTTCAAGTGTGATCATAAGTCGATTCAAATCTGCTAAAGGACCCCTTGAATTAAGATTATCTAAATATAATGGATAACTCGTTAATTGCCTAGGCCAAATGGCTCGAAGTAGAATATTGTGTGAATAAGAATTAAGTGAGTTAAAATTAAGCCCCTAGAGATAGCATAAAAGAAGATAAAAGTAATTGATATAGTCCAAATAACATAGTCATAGAACTACCTATCATTGTACTATAGATGTTCTTAGATGAGATTCTGGTTATATCTAAATTTGGCATACTGTAGTATACAAGACAATATAAAATAATGTTTTATTTAAATAATTCTCATTACAATTTGACCTTTGGCTAAGAAGTTGAATATCTCAACCATGATGAATTCTAGTGGATTGCTTAGGAATGGTTCACCCAAAGATAGCTGCAACTTGAACCTTTACCATGGTTGAAGATATCATCTTGCTTTGTTGTAATTTAGTATATGTGCTTTGCGCTATTTAAGCATTGAAATATATCATAAAGCAACATAATTTTTGTGTCAGTAGAATAAACTCTAGAAGGTTGTAAACATGTATTTTTATGTAAGAAGTGACTATTCCATAAGTAAGCTAGTTCATTATAGCCTTAATAGACTAGCAATAGTAGTCATGAACATAGGTGACTTTTATCAATTTAAACATTAATGAAATGAGATAGAAGTTAGAATTACAACCTGAGGAAATATTGTAATCTAACACTATTATTTATATATTATGAAATGATCCTTAAGGTAGGAAGTGGAAAGGACACGTTATTTTGCAATATGAAGCAAACTGAAAGTCCTATAGGAAATTTGAAAATATTAAGCAAAATTATGGACCTTTTTGTGATGAATTTTGAGTTGAAAGAACAAGTAAATGACCTTAAGGAATAATTGGTACAACAGGGCCATATACTAGATAACTTGGAAGCTCAAAAGTGCAAATTTGGGACATTGCAAGTCGAGTCCAATTTACAAGAAAAGAGGCCTATTTTCTATTATGTCATTTTTTCATAATCCAAACAAAAAAAATTAAGGAAGAAAAAGAGTGTCAGTTTTATGAAGTGGGAGCAAGAACAAAATCGAAAAAAGAAGCAAGTTTGCTTCAGGAAAGGACTTCAAAAAATTGAGACTAATAAGTTACAAGAATCATCTTCTATTGTGCAAGAAAAGGAAAAGAAACATGTAGGTCCTCTGGGGGATGTTTTACATGTAAAGGAAAACATTATGCAAAAATATGCCCATAACATGTAGGAACAAGTAAAATTGTGATGAATAAAAAAATCCACGTTGCCACCGAAAGTCCAAATTTGGAAGGGCAAGACACTCTTTTACTCATGAATGATGGTGAATCCCTTAGTCATTACAATGGAATCAACTAAGATTCTAGAGTTTCACTCCAATACTATAAGGAAACGTAATATTGATCAGTATAAGGTCTAGTGGTACTAGTATTTTGAAAATAATTCCACTTGGAAAAAAGTGGAAGATATGAAAAGACACTTTCCTTATTTATTTAATCATGCTATGTAATAATACAGGTTGAACTATGGACCACTTATGCAAAGTGGAAACTATGCCAAAAACTATGTTTTATTTATTGTTATATAATAATGTCAAAACAGATAGAGGAATGTGTTTAATCTAAGGGGGGAGTATGTCACATCCCACCTTGGAGGACTATTTTAAGATGTTATTTTTGTAGTGATAGTTGGTTTTAATGTCTAATATATTTGTAGTGTATTTGTCAAAATAAAATGATGTTGTGTTGCTTGATTTTAGGAACATTTATTTTCATATGTGGAAGACTGACCACCAAGAGATGAGAAGGGAAATGATGACTATGACAAATCAACAAGTAAAGCTCATATTCCTATCACTAGTTACCTCCCTAATAGTGGTGTTACTTGAGTATTACTCTAAAAAATCCTGCACAATCAAAGGAAAAATAGTGATGGGGGATATTGAGCACATGCATTGAGTGCTTGTATGCCATTTGTGTGTGATTTATATTTTATTTCATGATTAATTGGCATGAGATTGGTTTAATTGAATTTTACTTGGAAAATGCACATTAAATAATATCTTGCATTTTACAAATTACTCTCTCTCTCTCTCTCTCTCTCTCTCTCTCTCTCTCTCTATATATATATATATATATATATATATATATATATATATATATATTAAAATTAATATTATGAAATTTATTATGATTTTGTGAAATATTTAAATTGAGCAATTTTTAAAGTAAAGGATTTATTTTGTTGAGCATGCTTGTTGGATCTAGTTGATCCTATTTTAGAAGGAAATTAGGTAGTTTTTTTTTATGAGCTTGTTCAATTTTAAATTGGATTAAAACATGAAGAAAAAAAAACTACCTTGTAGATTTAAATAATCAATTTTTCCTACACATGCATGGCTACTTTGGGAAGGTTGAAATGGTGGATAAGATTCTTCTCTTATCTCTATGGATTCCCTTTCCATTAAAAATAATATATATTAAAGGAAGCCTACTCATAGGATAAGAAAAATAAGATAAAAAAAAAAAAATTATATATTTAGAAGCATCTTTTTTGAAAGAAAGAAAGAAAAAATAAATAAATAAAATATATATTTAGAAACATATTTCTTGTCTAAGAATAAAGAAAGCTATAAATTACCATTAATATTGAGAAAAAGAGGGCTATGTTATGTGAGGCTAGAGAAGGAAGGAGCTTAGGGAAGCACAAGGGAAGTATTCAGCTACTGGAGAACTCCAGGTTGGGTCTATCCACTATAATCTTCCTTAATGCTTGTTCATTATGAATTGAAATAAAAATCTATGTTGTATGTAACTAGTTTCCTTCTTTGATATATTTACACTATGTGTCATCTTGTTTTGAATATATTGCTTGAGGGAATGCTTTAACTGGTCTAGTGTAGAGATTAAATCAAGAATTAATCCCTCATGCTATCTGATTTGAACTGTCTAATCCATGTCGGACTATGACCGTAGGTCCTATCGTTTCATGATTTAGCTGTAAGAGGGATTTAGGTTCTATTTTGACTATCAAGGTGCCATAACCATAGACTCTCAAGCCTCCCTTCCATATAAGCCAAACCGTTCTAATCAATAGTTTCCATCATGCTTGGTATTCAGTTGAACTAAACCTATGTAGCCAAACTCTTTATTAGGTAAGTTATGGAGATGATAGTTCAAATTCATAGAGAATGATTTTCTTATAATTCGACTTTATACTCTAATCTGAATTCTTCCAAATTCGATTCTTCCAAAATGTTATAGGACTTGATTAGTGAAAATTAACCTCCTTGGGTCGAAAATATCATTAGGAGAGTTGTACTTTTTTTTTCGATAAGATATTGAGTACCCTCGATATAATGTTTTTTATACCTATGCACAATGTGTATAGTAATTTCTTTGGTTTTATGAAAGAATCTTAGAAGTAAACCTTTTCCTTTTAAGAACCCTCCTTGGCTATACTATGAATGCACTCACCATTGTTATTAATGACCTCTCTGTCTATGCACCTAACCCTCAAGGTTATTCAAGAGCATAACCAGTATGCCTACGATTTATATCTATTGTTGGTGCTCACCTTCATCGATGATAGTCTACCTTCTCCAGGAGTATAATATAAATTTCTAACTCTACTATCTTCTGTCATTTTAACTATAATAATCTTCAAAAATTATGTGTCAAAAATATTGTGGTTTGTAATGTGTTATGTTATACTCAACCTTATATGGATTAGTTTCAATAGCTACAAGTCTCAGACTAGGTGATGACCCATTCATCACCCTCCTCAATCTCACGTTACCTTGGCATATGAGAATTCGGTGATCCTTAGAAACTTTGCAACCATCCCTATCATGTATTTAGGAATCTAATAAGATATCAACTAAATCTTTGTTTGCCACCATACTAGATATCATTTTGAACATAATCAGTAGCACTAAAAATATTGGAATTTCATATCTATTAGGGCCAAGATATCCTGGTCCTCACCAGAACCTTTTGTGGTGTTGTATGAAGCTATTTATGAAAATTTATAAACTCCTTATCCAATGCCTTATCTGGTGTCCTCTGAAAACCATGCGGTGTATCTCCATTTGGCCTTTCAACATATTGAATACAAGACATTTTTTGATTTCGATAAGCATTGGCACTACGTGTAGATGAGCATGCAAATCCATGATAGCTAGGCATCCATTACCTGGTTTACTATGGACAACCACTCTACTGCTTTGATGTACGCATTGATGAAATACTTTTTTAATAACTTGTTACAATCACTTGACCATTCTCTTCTTGTAGTATTTTGTGCTTTGTATATTAAATTGGAAACCTATATTAGGCCTTATAACGGGATTAACTAGAGGTTCATGTTTTGTTTATATTCTGCATGAGAATCTATACTATGTTTAGATATTTGCATACAAAGTCTTATAACATGATTTTATGCTAATTTGGAATGGATTTAATTGATTCATTAAATCTAATAAATATTGTCCATGAGGATAGAATAAATTAAATAATTATTTTTTTAAGCATTAACTTGTACTCATAGAATGGATTGGTTTTGTATGCAAAATACTATTCTATAATAGAATTGTAAATTATTTCTAGTGGAGGTAGTATTGTAAATATATTAGTTGGACTAAATTGAATGAACAAGTGGAAATATAGACTTGTATATTGTTGTGTTAACAATCAAAAATTAAAAAGAAAAAAACTATCTTATAAATTATGATGAATTTTGTAAATGAATATAATTATCTAGAAGATTGGAAGATCTTCTAGTTTTGGAAGGATTGGATTGGTGTCCATCTCTTATGGGACTTTTCCTTATGTTTGGTGGTAGTCTAAACAATGGTTGGGATTATGAATTAATCCTTGTGAAAATATCAATGATGAATAAATTGTTTATTTATGCTTGGTCATTTTGTATGTTAAATATGAGAAGTAAATGGAAGTAATGATTTTAGTGAAAATTTTAGATTTTGTATGTAAAATACATACTATGATTTATTATGAAATTTTAATGAATAGAATCCACTAGAAGAATGGATGATCTCGGTTTCCATCTAGGAAGAGGTATGGGAATCTTCCAAATGTCCTTGACAATTAAAGGAAAGGACTTCATGTTGATTGGGATTAGAAAAGTAAATTATTTTGAGATAGACCTTGATGTTAGATGATTTATGGGAATTTACAAGGTTTCCCTCTTTTGAGAGATTAATTGAATAGTACTAAATAAAATCTTGGAGGTAAAATTTGGTATCGATTGGAGATAAGAGAAATAATATTTGGATTGAATTTTGATAACCAAATTGGCAAGATAATTCGATATTATATTGGATAAAATTTTGGAAAAAATTTGATATCAGTTTACAAATGCATTCTTGTAAACTTTATGATAGAGGATAAAATAACAAAATGCATATTGGGATCCAGTTATGGAAATGAATTGATTTGAGAACTAAGCTTAGATTGAAATATAAAAATTGTGAGGATATTTGATGCATCTTTAGCTCACATTTGGGAAGAGAATTGATAGAATTTGGAAAGTAATTAAATGAATCTTGGATCAACTTTAGGAAGTAAATTTGATAGCAATTAAGAATCAATTGAATATATTAATATTTTGAATTCAATGGGGGATTATACCCCTATTGGTTTGTATTTAATCAAAGGAAATAACTTTAGTATAATGAGCTTTGTATTACCCATGCTAAACCTCTAAGGGTTTACTTTTAATAACCTAATATTAAGGAGAAATGTGGTTGACATGGGTTGTTATAATAGTATATAAATATGAAATGATAGATAATTTAAATTATTAGCTTAAATTATTAATTTAGGAAGAATGGTTTATTAATGAATTAGAGGTATGGTACTTTAATTCATGGATTGAATTTATGTCAATTGTAGAATGAATTTGGAATTCATTCTTGACGAAACTTATATGGTTCTCTCTAACATCGATACTATTTCTCCAACATAATATTTTGATGATTATCATAAACATATGAAAATATTGTAAATTCTTAATATGGATTAGAGGAAGGAATCAATAGATTCCTTAATTGCATCATGAGTTTAAAGGGACATATGGATTCCTTATTGGTATGGGAATTACCTTAATGATATAGTGATGACTTAGAGAAGGGAATTACGAAAATTCCTTAATTGCATCATGAATTTGATAAGGAATGATTGTATTTCTTGCCATGTATAATTGATTGAAAGGGAACCATAGTGGCCCTTCTATATCTATAATATTTGACATCTTAAGTTTATGAATATGAGGAAAGTACATATTTTTGAGGTCGGGTTTATTCCCCATGAGGGTTACCAAGATAAACAATGTGTCACTCTATTTGTGTTTTGATGTGTTAATTCTTGTGCATATTATTTTTACTTCAAAATAAAAATGATTTAAGTGGATGAGATGGTTAAAGGATTGATGAAATAGTTATGCAATTATTATATTATGTCAATGTGTACTATGATGCAAGGAATGTATGCTTAACTTTAATATGTTGATGAATTAATGATATATGATTATGACAATTATATTCTAGAATGTATTGGGTAATTATGGATGATGTAGTTAGCTAGCTTTACCATTCAACAACTAGCACCTGATGTATTCAATGGATGTATGGATGTAAAAATTAGAATGTAATGGAATGTAAATATTGCTCAATTGGATATCTCATGTGTGCTATAATATCAAGAATCAAAGTAATGGATTCTCCTCTTTAAGGATTAATTGGGTTATGATCACTTCATAAACATTCATGGTTGGTATAACCTAAAACATTATGATAACAAATTGAGGATTGATCCGAGTTGAATCTCGGATTTGGTTGGAACCCACAAAAAGGGTAATTTGGACTTGAGTTGTAAACCAAGTCAAACCTTACATTCGCATTTGATAAATGAATGTACATGAGGGTAAGGACTCCCATGATGGTTAAATAATGTCCTTTTGTAATGAAATTAATTTATTCATTTATATAACAAAAGTTATGCCTAAATAAAAGGGAAGAAACATAAGCCTTAAGAGATATAAGGTTATATAATCACACTTAATATGACATTCCAAGGATTCTATTAGTTGATCACGTATAGTGATTTTGTTATCTTAGTAACCCCATCAAGAAGATGTGGGTTGGATCTAAGATCTAGAAATAACCATTGTTGAGGTTATTTCAGTATGATGGGTTTCCATCTTCAAGGCATTCACCTAAATACTGGTCTTGGTTGATAGTATGGTTAAGGATGATTTTCCCTTTAAGAGGGATAAAATCTAATGCTTGGCCAACGTTCTCATATTCAAGTGGTATGAGGATTTCATAGAAGTCGATAAATTCTACTCAATAGTGACTTTGATCAAGTCTTAATATCTCTTGATGTTATTTTCCTTGATAACATACAATCTAAATGGAATGATTCTAACTTAGTTCATTATTATGACCCTTGCCTCATGAAATATGAATATGTATATATATATCAAAAACAAATTGTGGTAACAATTGGGTTTTTTACACCCATGTATATATATATGCAAGCAATATTTTACAAAGATTGTGCTAGAAGAAGGAATTTGAGATTACCCATAGGTTGCTCAAGAGCTAACTATTTTTACAAAAAAAACAAAGCTGAATCCTAAAAAATAATACAATTGCAAACGTATTTAACCCTTACACAATCTAAAATAAAACTATTTAAAGTTTATATTAGGGTATAATTTCCCTCCAAAATAATTTTCAAATAAATGTGACAATCTCACCTACTTACCTACAAATTTAGGTCACTAAATGAAGTACTCTTTGACCATAATAACTATTAGGCTTGAGACTATCATCACCATAATTTATCTTGAATGAGCATCTAAACCATTTAATCAAGCTATGATTTGGTAGGTGGTCTTTGTATCCTAAGTTAGGGAATCATTAACTCAGACCACATACCTTTTTTACCTTTCATTTGACTTATTTATTGGTGTTTTCTTGACTTTCTAGCATTTCTCTTGAATCATGGATCATCTTAGAGACTGATTAAGAGTTTTGTTGATATTTCTTCATCATGGATTATAAAATATCTAATATTTGAAATTATTCCAAAATAAATATCCCTTAGCACTCATTTTCGTATTTTTCAAGACTTTTACTAAGCAAAATATTTGCATAAGTCCTAATTTTTAGGATTGGCATCTTCTTCTCCAAGGTAGACAAAAATTTGATAACCATTGATTGAGGTTTTACCTTCCTCATGATTGGATAGTGAGGAATCACTAAAATACTGGTAGCTCCTAGGGGTCTTCTAACCTACTTGAAGAAGGACTCAAAATTGTCTTTATCCTTGGGCTCAAAGTCAAAATTTTCACAATCCTTGCAAAATGAAAACATAAAAAGCTAAAAGAATAGCTAAGAAAAAATGTGTTGCTATGTCAAGAGTTTTGCAAGCTCTCATTTTATATTCACCTATTAATTATCCAATGGGCATTGAGTGTGTTTAAACTCATTATACATAACAAGAATTTTATGTTTGTTATCCTGGGAGAAATCCTTCATTTGACTCATCACTTCATGGATCTACACATTAAATTTTGTTTATGCCCCAATAATACAGGCTATTTATTTTGCATCAATGGGGGAATTTTGCTCTTCTAAGCTAAGAAAAATATCTTTATTTGATTCAATTATCCTTAGATATTCTTCCTTTGAGTATAGATTTCCACTTTGTTGATTTTATGGTGAAGGGATCCCTACTGTTAATAAGGAGTCTATTGCTACCTTCAACCCTTCCATAGTGTTGTATAAGTTATCGACTATATTTATACATTATTTAGCTATCTATTCTCTTATGAAGAGGTTGATTACATTCTACACCTTAATTTCTCTGATGTGTACCTTAATAACAATAATCTCAAAATTAGGTGTTTTAGCTAGCAGATTTATGTAGGTTATAGCTTCTCTAGACTTCATACGAAATATTTGTAGATATTCCTTTACCTTTTCATCAATTTTAAGGCCCAATAGAACTATTGAATCTATACATTCAAGGATTGAAAATAATACTAATGTCATGCTTTCGATAATCCCAGTAAGCATCTTGAGTTTATCTAATAAGATTTTAGATTTCAAGCCATTGCTCCTCTTTATTATGTTTTCAAATGTCTTCCAACCCCTTTAACAAGGTATTATTTTCTTAATCAAACTAAACTTGTTGTATGGCAATTCAAGTAGATAATTCTTTTAATTGTTCCTCCTTCAAGGCAACTTCATATTCTTGCTCTTTTAGCTGCTTACTCAATAAAATTATTTTATTCTTTAGGGATTTGGCTTAATCCTATGAGTCTCTTAGGATCTTCTTGGTTTGTTCTTGCTCCTTTTCTTTTCTTTATATATTTTAGGTGGTTATATCATAGTTGTGTTAAACCATTCTATTGGATTTTTTGGTAAGCCTCAACATATCCCAAGATTAAGCATCTTTTATATCTATTTTTTGATTTATGTTAGTTTTGTTCTATCATTTCTTGTATTTTTTTAGCTACCAATAAACTTGTTTTTTAAATAAATAATGCTATTTCTTGAGGATGAAAATGAAAATCCACCTAGGTTATAGCTATCTACAGATATTGTTAAGCTTACCTCTCCTGATTATATTTTGTCATTTTTTGTTTGATTCTTTGGAATTTTTGGCAAGAGGTGAGAGCTTCTAGATTCTTTGATATTCCCTCCTATAGCCTTCAGGATGAGGAAAATGCTTGCAGAGTATTTATTAGTGAGGTAGCTATATTATGATTCATTGGAGTAGCTAGGGTTAGGGACAAGGGGGAAATTTTGTAGGAAGGCAATATCTATCCCTCCTCATAATTGGGATAGGTCACTAAATTCATTGGGTATAACATAGCCTACCTACCACATGAATATTAGGACTTCTCTAGAGGAGGCTTTTCTCCTATTATTTTAGAATTTTATTTGGATGCATGGGGGGAAGGATGAATTGATACTAATATTCTTTTATCACGTGTTTATTTCATTGTTGTACTATAATTTATTTTCTTTCCCTTTTTGATAGTATTTGTACATTCCACTTCTTGACATCTTTTATTTTGGATCTTCTACCTAGGCAACTTAGGCAAAGCCTATTATTGGTATGATGAAGAAAGTATTGCTTTATTTTGGTGAGTGGGAGGAATTTCAAAATTTCCTAGAGGATTTCTCAATAATTACAAAATATTGTATTGTTCTATCCTAGTTTTCCATGTTTCCTAGTGTGTTTCACTAATAACCCCTTCTTCACTAGATTCCATGGTTGTGGAGCTTTCAAAATTTGTATGTTCTTAATTATATAATTCACACAATATTACATATTATTTTATCAAGTCAAGCTTGGCCTCTTTCTATCTACTCAACTGTCTCATCCTCCACCATACCTTTATTTTTGGAATCTTCCAATGTTGATTCCTTAGCTCTTCTATGTCATCTTGTTTTGCCTTGTTCCATGGACTAAAAATGCCCTTTATTTCATAAAAATATTCATAGGATTTTAGGGTAAGTGAAGGTATGGTAAATTAACATAGAGGATAAGTTGTTGTTTCCTCTTTGAGACTCCTAAACCTCTCAATCTCTGGCCTCTGCTTATAAGTGAAATTTTTCCTCTTTATACCTTTTAGATATGCAATAATTTTTTTGGGTCATATTCCTACTTGTTCTTTCAAGACCTAGATTTTTTAATTTGCCTTTTACTAGGGAGTCTTATCTTTTATTTGCATATAATTATACCCCCCAAAATAAGAGGCTATGAATAGTATGATACCTTTTTCTTACCACTACCATGTTTAAAATCTAGGGTGTCAATTTACCTAAAACAATACAGGATAAATACCTAGCTAGGAACTATAGACCCAAAATTTTTGCACCCCTTTCCTTCAAGCTAATGGATCCACACCAGAAAGGGGGAGGGAAAATGATTTACCTACACCTCATATGAGAAGCACTTGAGTTGTGCTCTCCTTGGTTTTTTTCGACGAATTAGACGGGATTCACTAGAAAACACTTTATGGCAATTTCCACACCTAGGTAAGATGGGTGTTTGTTGGATTCTTTGATGTGCACACACCTAGGGTTTGGCCAAATGTAGCTATACCTAACTATATGCACTTCAAATTTCTATGAAAATAATTGTATACAGTTCTAGCTAGAAAGCTTATAAATTTAACTAAGATGCAAAGATTTCTTTATATGCACTAAAAGCAAAAAGGTAGATTCTATGCTAACATGTGTATATTCTTTTTTTTTTTTTCTTTTGTGTTTTCCAACTAGTATGATTGATGCAAAATATAATGCAACTAAGTCTATATCTTTTTATATTTTCTTTTGAGTTTTTCAACTAGTGTAATTGATGCAAAATATAATGCAACTAAGTCTATATTTTTTATCTTTTCTTTTGAGTTTTCTATTATGAGAGTGCTTTTAAAAAGAGTAGTACTTATTTTAAAGTATTGAAATTAAAAGGAATCCAAAATTAGATGCTTACCTTGTCCAAATGATTGCTATCAGATGCATTTAAGGATTGTTAAAGTGAATTTAGATATGTAGAGCAAATTTGGATGGCTCTAAATTCGTTCAAAACCTCCCACTTCACAAAATAACACTAAAAAATGTAGTTATGGGTGGGTGATCCACTTAGACTACTATAATTATGACCCTCATTAACATATTAGTAAAATACCCTCGGTTCTTTTAGTAAACCATAAGAAAAATAATGAATTTTATAGATCTAAGGTAAAGATGTGCATTCGATAAAAGATGTAATAAAATAAAAGTATATAAATCATAGAATAATAAAGAGAATGATGATCAAAATATCAGATCTGAAGTGGTATGATAAACTTGAGAGTCAAAATTTACCCTCGGCTTATGTCTGTGCAATTTCTGATGCTTCTAGCGAATTTGAACTATTTTAAATATGTTCAAACCTACAATGATCATATTTAGAAACCTATAACGGTCAGATTTAGAAAGTTGTAGAGCAATTTTGAAAATCATTAGCAAATTTAGATTGTTTTAAATTCATTCAAACCTACAATTTGATCAACACCTGCTAAATATCTGTAATCAATGGATGTCAAGATTAAAGGTACTCATTCTAAATATTATAACCAAATAAGCAATTTATATTTTTGATATATCTATGCAAATTTGGAATAGACAGAGTGAATTCAGGTTTGTCTAAATTTAGGACTATAAGTAATATCTATATCTATAGATGTAAAATAACAAAATCATATTAAACTTGATGAATAAGAGTCAACAATGTTGAATGTCGTCTTGGTTGCTCACTAGAATGATGATATGGTGGCCAAATCCCTACATAAAAACTGTAATAAAATATGGAAGATCTCTCTCCCAGGTCAAAAATATGTAAAAAGCATTATTAGGTTGGTTTGGGAGTGGCCTATAGTATTTAACATCCGAGGCCATTTGAGGAAATAGGGAGAGCGATGAAGATAGATCGGGTCAGTTTAGGGAAATTTAGAAATTTTCCAATATGGATGAATTCAGATGGTTCCAAATTTGTAAAAAAAATGGGGTTAACCATATTGGAGGCAAAATCCAAACAACGCACAAAATTTAGGCACACGTTTGATTTTCCCAAATTTGGATGGTTTCAAATTTGTCAAAATCATTCGAATTTGCAAAAATAAAGGGAAAGGATAAGATTCGATTTTAAATTACATAGAAACCGAGGTAGGGGGTTGGAGGGAGGAAGATACGTTTCTGAAGAGGGAAAATATTTTTTTTTAGGGAGTGGGAATATTTGAAGTGTTTCAAAATTCCATGACTATATTTTACCCTCTCTTTGGTGCATTTATGAACAATAAATGCGTTGAAGAAATATGTAGCTAAAAATAGGTTTATGTTGTGATGTTATAGTTGTTTGAATTTGGGTGGTACAAAAGGAATGATCATTATGAGTGGTAGGTTGTAATGGAGGCATATTATCACTCACATATGTCTCTAGTTGTGGGTGAAGTTGTAAAGCTTCTTCTAAAGCTACTTCCATTGAAAAATCACCTCTCTTGAGTTGGTATTCTATTTCAAAGGCATTAGTGATAGCGAAACAATTATGATTTAAAAAATTCAGAGAATTGTTGCATAAATTTGAATTGAATGTCCCCTTGAGGTCCCACTTTAGGGACAAAAGGGTCAATTGTTTCATCTTATTCATTTTTTTCAATTTGTGCAACTTTTTCTTGTATTTATTCTATCTTTGTTTTGGTATTAGGGTTTTCATTATCTAAATCCCATTTGGAGCTAGTTTTCACTTGTTTACTATTCCTTAATGTTTTAGGCATATTTTTTTGTTGTTTTTTTGTGATGCTACTCCTAATTTTTTTTTATATTAAATTAAAAAGTCTTTTTTACTAAGTATTTGTAGAAATTTTAAATAAAATAACTAGGTGATTTACTCTTATTGAAAGATCTTATAGAGTTGTTGATAATCTCTAAATCATTTGGGCTTATAAAATGTTCTTCTTCGAACACAAAGTCCTTTTTCAAAAGGTGAATGAAGTGAACAAGAGTAATATTCTCAGTCCTAGAAGTAGAAGGTTGGAATTGAAGCATCTAGGTGCTTTGTGATAGCATCTTTTTTGTTCAAAAGCTACCTCTTTTTCCTCTAGGTTTGCTAGGAATTGGTGAACGGTTACTGATTCTTCAAAATAACTTTCCCATGGGTAAATTATGGAATGGACTCTAGCCCTTTTGTTCGCTAGACAAAATTCACAACTCCTTTTAATTTCAAAATAGGGGGAATAGTAATATTCACCTAAGGCCTTTGTTATGTCTATCCTTTTAATTTATTTCAATTCCTCAACCCTTCTCTTAATGAGATCAATTTTTTTCCACAAGTCTCCCCAATTTTCCTTGTTGCTCCTAAAGAGGATGTCAACTTATTTTTCTATAAGTTCCTTCCTAAGGTCGATAAGGGTAGATTATTTAACACTATTGTCCACCATTTAAAATTTTTCTAGATTTTTTTTTGTATTTTTTTTTTTTTTTTAGAAAAAAGCAAAGTAAAAGTGAAAAAGACAAAAGAAAACTTAAAACAAAAGTTATTTTTCTAACTAAAAGTTTTTTTTAATCATTTTTCAAGTTGTAGGTCAATTTGTCTTGTTTTTTAATTAGGCTTTTCACTTGGATGCATGTATACATACGCTTGGTAATGAAGTCCAAGTCATGATGAAGCCCATGTTCTACCAATCCTCATCCAATTCACCATGGGTAGCTATACACCTCAAAATATATGTGTACTATTTTCCATGACTATGACGGTTGTTGGACTGGACAATTTTTAAATCTTGATTAAAGTTTAAAGTTTTTTGGTACAAGTGAAAGGATAATCCCTTTCTAAAGGTCCATAAGCCTTCATTGTATATCTTGTTTTGTCTAGACGAGTTGAAGCTACAAAAGAGTTGGTCGGATATGGTTATTTTTAAGATAAATGATGTAAAAATGAAAAAGGAGTGATTCGATTCATTTGAAAACTATCTGATTTATATAGCTTAATCTAATATATAGCTTAATCTAAGACACACAATCTTAAATGACATTTTTTAGTTTTTTTTCAAAAACAAAATAAAAAGCAACAATTTCAAAATAAGGGTGTTTTCATGCCGGGTTCACCAAAGAATGTAGATCCAAAATTTTTGCACCCCTTTAAATTAGGCTAATGTATATGCACCTGAAAGGGCAAGGTAAAATGATGTACCTACACCTCAGATGAGAAGCACTTGAGTTGTTCTCTCCTTGGTGTTTTTCGATGAATTAGGAGAGGCTCACCATGAAACACTTTATGGTGGTTTACATGCCTAGGTAATATGGGTGTTTTTTAGATTATTTAATGTGCACATGCTTAGGGTTTGGCCAAATGCAGTTATACCTAACTATATGCACTTCAATTTTCCATAAAAATGATTGTATATAGTTTTAGCTAGAAAGATTATAAATTTAATTAAGATGCAAATATTTCTTTATATGCACTGAAAGCAAAAAGGTAGATTCTATGCTAACATGTGTATATTATATTTTTTCTTTTGTGTTTTTCAACTAGTATGATTGATGCAAAATATAATACAACTAAGTCTATATTTTTTATCTTTTCTTTTGAGTTTTTCAACTAGTGTAATTGATGCAAAATACAATGCAACTAAGTCTATTTTTAATCTTTTCTTTTTAGTTTTCTATTATGAGAATGCTTTTAAATGGAATAGTTCTTTTTTTAAAGTATTGAATTTAAACGAATCCAAAATTAGATGCTTACCTTGTCTGGATGATTGCTATCATATGTATTTCAGGACTATCAGAGCGAATTCAGATCTACAAAGTGAATTCAGATCTTAGCATGCAAATTTGGATGGCTCTAAATTTATTAAAAACCTACAACTTCACAATAGAACACTAAAAATTATAATTAGGGTGAGGATATTCTTAGGCTATTGTAATCGTAACCCTCAACAACATAGCAGTCATATCCCATCGGTTCTTTCAGCAAATCATAAGCAAAATAATAAATTTTCTAGATCTAAGGCAGGCATGTGCATTCAATAAAATATGTAATAAAAAAATTATATAATTTAGAGAATAATAAAGAGCATGATGATCAAAATATTAGATATGAAGTGGTATGATAAATCTGAGAGTCATAATTTACCCTCGAATTATGTTTGTGCAATTTTATATGCTTCTAGTGAATTTGAAAAGTATAAAATATGTTCAACCCCATAATGGTCATATTTAGAACCCTGTATTGGTTAGATTTAGAAATTTGTAAAGCAATTTTGGATATCATTAGCAAAATCAGATCATTCTGAATTCATTCAAACCTTCAATTTGATCAACAACTGCTAAATATCTGTAATCAATGGATGTCAAGATTAAAGGTACTCATTTTGAATTTTATAACCAAATAATTAATTTATCTTTTTGATATATTTATGTAAATTTGAAATAGACAGAGTGAATTTGGGTTTGTTAAAATTTAGAATTGTAAGTAAGATCTAGATCTACAGATGCAAAATAACAAGATCATAAATTAAATTTGATGCATAAGAGTCAATGATACCAAATGTTATCTTGGTTTCTCACTAGAATGATGATATGGTGGCCAAATCCCTTCACAAAACCTACAATAAGCTATGAAAGAGCTCTCTCCCACCTCAAGAATTTTGCAAAAATAATAATTAGGTTGGTCTGGGAGTGACCTGCAGTATTTAACATCTGAGGTTGGTCGATGAAATAGGAAGAGCGACGAAGATAGATTGTATCGGTTTAGGGAAATTTAGAAATTTTCCAATATAGGTGAATTTGGATGGTTCAAAATTTGTAAAAAATATGGGGTTGCCTATATAACACACCAAATTTAGGTGCACGTTTGATTTACCCAAATTTGAATAGTTCTAAATTTATCGAAATCGTCCAAATTTACAAAAATAAAGTGGAAAGCATTAGATTCAATTTCAAATGGTATGAGAATCATGGTAGGGGGCTGGAGGGGGGAAGGTACATTGCTAAAGAGGGACAATATTTTTGGTAGGGAGTGGGAATTTTTTAATTGTGTAAAAATTCCATAGCTACATGAACATATCTCAGCAAAAGATAAACCAGGTAACTATAACCATACATTCTACCTAAAGTTCCTTTAGTGAAAAATCAATCTCTTGGGATTGTACCCTCTATAGGATTTCTGCAATCTTCTAAAAAATTTGGGACTTGAGACCCCTTTATTAACGAAATGATAGGGGTGGAAAAATAATTATTAAAATTATATTAGGAAGAGCTCTTATTTAAATTCTTGGCCCAATTATAAATGGGTATATCATCTTATTTTAAATATTTGCATTTTATTCTTAATTTGGGGAACATGCTTGAATGTTGAATAAAATAAGATATACTAAAAGTGATGATTACCTAAACATTTGTGTTGACAAGAAACATCCTAGGCATTCTCTAATTCACTATGCTATCAACTTGATGAATTCTAGGGTTCTTGACTCTTGCTTCATTCTATACAAAATGACCAACTGAGTTGTATTGATGATTTTTTCATGTTCCATTCCCAAGAGGAAGGACGTCATACTTAGAACTTCCTTTGTGCTTTCATCAAATAATTCAAGGGAAATTAAACTTTACAGGACTCGGTCATTTTGTCATACCTTTCAATATTATGGCCTTAAGAAGTTCATTTTCTCATTTTATAGAAGCTTATCAAAATTTTCCCTCTATTCCACCTTATTAATGTGCATTTGGCATTTTTGTAACAACAACATTTTATAATACTAGGACCATCAATTTTTATCTTAAATTTCCCATTCAAAAGCTAATTTTTTAGACAATTAGCTTGTAGAATTTTGCACATGTGTTCACCAGGTCATAAAAGTAGTGTACTTCAGTCACCATGTATTATTCCAAGAAATTGTTCCATATTTGCACCTCAAAGCTCGAAGGATTACTAGCTTGAAAATTCTCAGATACATGTTCTCAATTTCTTAACTCCTTTTAGAATTAAAGCAATCCTCAACTATGTTAGTCAAAACTTTGATATTAGAATAATATGTGGTTATAGGTACTTTTGGCATTTATCTAGTACAAGAGTCCTTTATTTTCATCATTTTTAACTTGAATATGGCTTCTCTTTTAGTTTGATATTGAATACCAAATGGAAAGGTCTTTAGTTGTAATATTTACTGAGTAAAAATGGTTGTGCATTTTGAGGTTTAAACAATTACTTCTTTCACCCTACCTATTTTCACGGTCCCTACATGCCTTGTATTTATTTCCTCTTGTTTACTTAATTTGTGGAGGATACCACATTTTTTAGGAATGCTTTCATGCATATTCATACCCTTCAAGGTTAATTTATTCTTACAATTTTTTTTGTTAGATTTTGTTCACAAATAGGGTTATGTCTTGAGGTTGTATTTAATGTGCACTTTCATCCTCACTACTAACTTTATCTCCCAAAGATATTCTAGTGGAATATATTCTTAATTTCAAATTTCATTTTTTGATTTTATGGTTGGTTTATCTTGGGATGTGTATCACCTTCCTTTACTCATGCTCCTATCCTCTTTTATTTTACAAGAGAGATGAATTTTTACTAGCCTATGTCTCCAACTTCGGGTTTGATTGGACTAAGGTCTCATACCATGATTAGTCCTTTGTGGTTCTATTCATTGTGGATGCAAAAACCTCTAATCACTATGTTTTTTATTTTACATTTTAACAACCTACAAAATCGATCCAAGGAAGAGATAGTTTTTTTACAATGATTAACTCACAAAGAAGACCTAATATTTTTATTATTATAAAAAATAACCACTTTTGAGTTCATTATCGCTGCATATGACACTAAAGTGGATAGGAGTGTCCAAATTCCTATACTTTTGGGGTTCATTTTTCCAAACCTCACTATTTATAAAAGACACCGTCAATGGTCCCCTCACGTTTCCCATGCACTCACCCATATAGGAAAATTTGACCATGACATAAGGATTACCCTTTAAGGTCCATAATAATTAAATGTAATACCTATTTTCTAATCCTACATAAGTTTGTCTATGTAATATTAAGCTAGTATGATGACTTAGTGATCAGTTAACTTCATGTCTTTATGATCTAAGTAATATCATTAACATTCACCTAGTAATGATCATGGCTACACTTACCTCATATTAAGGTGCCACCACTATGCCACCTTGTGAATTTTTTGATGGATTATCCCATACTAATCCACCATTAATATTCCTAATCCTTACCACTAGAAATACATCCAAGACTTTAAACTAGGACTACCCAAGCCTCACCGCTTTGGGCCACCGAAACCTCACTCCTCATTGTATCATTCACAAATACCTCATTGATTGCCTCATCAAAATTCAACTAGGATTGGGTACATCTTGACTTAAGTTATTCCTAGCATGACATTATAACATGCACAAAATAACCCCCTTCCAAATATAATAATATTAATATTTATAAACATCTCTTCAAAAGGAAATAGAGTGTTTTAGTAAATTAACATAAAACATTGCTAAATTCTAAGAATTTAAATACTTCTTCAACCATAACACTAGAATTTAGCATTTACTTTATTTACAATGAAAGGATGAAATCAACATCCAAAATAATCATAACCGCATTCCATCAATTAGATTCTATCATTCTCTTCAATAACACATCCTTTCCATTTTACAATAACTAACTATTTCCAAAAACTTAACATGAAAAAAAACATTAATATATTCTCAATACTTGAACAAATCTCAAGATAATGACAGGAATATTTACAACACATCTATTTTTGAACAAAAATCATTGCATAGCATAAATTTTACATATGAAACTCATAATATTTCTTATTCCATAAACAATATTATATTTCAACATTTAAATATATAAATGATCTCTAGTCTCATATTTTCCTCAAGTCTTCTAATTGATAAGTCTTCTCCATAAAATGTTTGAATGTAATTTTAAGGATCAATATAAATCTTTGAATGCATATGAAAGCCTAACATGTACTATGTAAAAATATTCAACAATGCAATAATATGCATCATGCATAGCAATACCATGCAAAAACATTGAGAGAATTCCATACTTCTCTCAATTATGAATTCCTTGGCTACTCAAGCCTCATCCAACTTCTTAAAAGAAACTTACTATCTAATCCTTCATGTTCAAATAATAACTTCTCAATTCCTAAAAATTAGAATTACACTGGAATATTACTACATCAAATTACAATTCATGTTTTTCTTTAATTAATGTTGACTAATAAACAACACTTTATTTAATCAATATTAAAAACATAAATATTCAACAAATAGTTTCCCTAATAAACTTAATGGAAAATTTAAACTAAGTACATAATAAATATTTTAGTAATAAAGAATAAAGTAACACAAAATAAAACAACAAAGTCTTCAATATCTTTTAAGACTAATAAAAATACTTTTTCATTCCTTGATTAAAGCGTTAATTGATACACTTTTTACTTGATAATGGTTCAAGGTAACACATACAACTAAACTCATAATATTTTGACATAAAGTAAAACAAAATACTCAAGATAGGTTACAACACTTCAACAATATATGAGTACATGCATTAATTGAACTTAAGGTATTGTAATTAGTTGTGTTATGAAACCTAACAAAACATAACATTAATTAATAATGTTTACCTTATATATTTATGGCTTGAACTATAGAAAATAAGTTACAAATAATATAAAGCAATCAAACTTATCTTACACAATAACAAAAGGCAACCATAAACGTAAAATAAAATTATATATGATAATATGCTATATAAACATACTCAACTTACTACTTCCAATCATTAACTCATAGATGTATTTCTATGAATAAAATAGAAGCACATGACTAAGCATAACACTACTACAATGTTATGCACACAAGCATGTTCTCTCTAACATTTGGATAACATGCATTTACAGGGAGACTTAGTATTGGTTATAAAAAAACTACATTATATGGACAACAAGTCTATTTAGAATTCTACCCAAAATAAAAAAGCATCACAACTTGGCTAGAATAGGACAGCATCTCACACATTTATAACTTCTTATCAACCACACATGCTAGAAAATATACACCTACAATGATCTACCACACCATTGAAAGTGAAGCAACATGCTAAACATTAATCTATACGATCTATGGAAAAAAAATTAAATTTCTCCAGGGTGCACACGAAGCATGAAGACCTAAACATTTAGCATAATAAAATATAATAAGTAGGGTGGTAAACATCCAAAATCCCAATCAATCATGTCATAAACCAAGAACAAAAATACATGTTTTCTACATTTATATAGATAGACTCAACGTACAACAATCCACTATGAAAAAATGCTTCAATTTCAAATTCAAAAATTAGAGGACATGGGATTGTTCCTTATTAATTTTTTATTAATAAAAATAAATCTAAAATAAAATACACCACACTCAGATATATGTACTTGATTCCAAATGTTAGAAATAAAATCTAAATAAAGTTCAACCATAACTCAAAAGTAGGAAAAATATTGGAAAACCAACAATGAAGCATTATCACTCATTCACAAAGAAAGAAGAAAAAACTACTTCCACCTTAGTATTTTAATCCTTTCCACGTTATTATTAATATTTTTCCTTTCTCCATTTCTCCAGCCAAATTTTTCCTCCTTAACCCAAAATTCCCAAAGGGTATTTGTAGAGGAAAGGATATGAAATGAAAATATTATGAAACTCCTTACTTTCTTACTTGTTTTGTAGCATGAAGATCCCAACTACATTCCATTATGATTAGACCTCCACATTCTTTCTTATTAATATGATTTTTTTCATAAATTTAACCTCTTTTTCTAAAAGTAATGATTATAGTGTGCCCCTTACCTACTTTATAAAATATTATTCAAGAGGTTATATAAAAAATTAATTACTTTAATTAAATGGTTAATACTTAATTCTATTAAGTATTAACAATGTAAATATCATTATTTAAACAATATTCAATAATAATTAAACAAGACAAGCATTTAGTAATTAAAAAATTCACTCATCATTAATTCTATATTATTATTGGTTTCTAATACTAGTGTTAATTATTGATATTAGAATATTAATAATTAAATTAATTACTCACCTAATTAATTTAATTAATACCAAATGTTAATATTAACCATTAACATCAATATTTAATATTTTAAGTATTAATAATACTAACATTATTATTAATACTTTGTTTGATAAATCCTTAACCAAACAAATTCCACACTCCAAAACACATACAACAACACAACAGTCATCATTGTTCAAACTAAGATGCAAATAAAAATATGCACAAACAATATTTTTCCCTAAATAAGAGGCTTTATGATAACTACAACATTATCACTCGTCTACTAAGAATCCCCTAAGCATAGGGTAAGAACTATTTTACATTATAATGATCTCCTTGCCCAATTGTGTATTTTAATCAAACATACACATATGCAAATGCATCTATATGAGGGTTTTACCCTTGTGGCTATCAATGAAAATTCATCCATCATTTCTCTTTTCTCTCAATTTTGGTGGTTGTCCCATACCAATCCACCTGTGAGAGTACCTGGTCCTACAACCATAAAATTCATCAGTAGTACCATATTCTAAAAATAGTGTAACCCAAATTTATAAAGCATAAAGTACAACTATCAACTCATATTGATAGAATAAAATAGGATCATACAATAAATATCAACACACCAATACATCAATAAAGTATCAAGGGAAATTCTAACTAGAGTGGGTCATTACAACCATGTTCTCCTTGTTGTTGATAGTAATACAAAAGAATATTTTTTCAATCCTTGTGCCTATGTAATATGTAAGCTTTAAAAATTTCCCTTGATGTTTTCATTCCCTTGATAGCACATTTTTATATGCTAATGGAGGTAGGGGAGATAAGTCTTCTAATTGGGTTTATCTATATCCTATATGTCTAGCTACTCTATGTCATACTTCTTTAGTTTTCCAAGTTAACTATTTGTGTATGACCACTTCTTCTTTATTGTAGGTCTAGATTTGTTGGCTATCTTTTGATCGAGGAGAATCTAGTTGGTTTCTCTATTCTACATGATGGTTAGGGTTAATTTCTTTCTCCTAGGTTGGCTCATTTTTAACTTCAACTATTGTTCTTCACTTTTTATGGTGAAGTCATTTATGAGTAATGAATCCAACTGATCCCATTCTATAATTGAATTAGGAGAAAGTGATTTATATTTCTTGAGTATCTCTCCTTTGAAATATTCCACTAGAAACCTCAAGGACACATCTTTCTCGATGATATTATGTGTTTGATATATAAATATTAATTACCTAAGGTGCTCTAGTATGTGGTTGGGCCTTTACCAGTATATTTTGGTAATTAACGAGTGTGGATTCAAATATCTTCCTCTATATATTAGGTGTTTTTGGGGGACTTAGAGGGGTTGATCCTTTCTCATTTGAAGCTATGTTTACTAAGTAACTAACTATGTTTTAAAATATAACAATAAGCCTTGGAACCATTTTTTTCCTACATACCTCTAGGTTTATTTTGTTGATGTAGAGTCACCAAGTGAATGTAGTTTTGTGCTTCTAAAAAATCTAGAAAAAAAAGGCTGTCACCCAAACCATGGTTTGATATCTATTACAGCAAAAAATTTTGGTGTTCATTCTAGAACAAAGTTGCTAGGTGAATAAAGAGGTGCTTCAACAAGCAGGAATGGATAAAGACCCTCACCAAGTCTAAACCCTATTCCTTGTTATAATTTTAGGACCAATGATATGCCATTGGGGTCCCATCAAGCATGTCAATAAATTTTTATAATATTTTATTATCCCTAGAAGACCAATCATTCCTTGTGGGAAGTTACAAGTAGGGCCACAATCGAAGTACAATATTTGGCTCAATTGGATGACTTTGGGAGATTTACAAGGTTGTATCCTTGTTATGATGTGATCTTCAAGGTACACTATCAACAAAGGGAAAAGAGGTGCAAGAGATAAAAATAAAGAAACTCAACAAAAGAAAATGGGTGGTGATGTGCCAAGAGATTTTCTAAGATCTTCCTACATAAATAGGCTTAAATGATATGTGTTAGTGGTAAAAACTTCATCTCATTAGCATAGTGAAGCACATATTATAGTTACTAGTTATGTGTATGCATTATAAGGTGAGTCTTGTAGGAAATCCAAAATAAGTGACTAGTTCAAAAATAGGCACAAGCCCCTCACACATACATACACTTAATAAAATCCCAAAATAGATAAAATATTACAAATAAATACATACACATAGAAATGGGTCAGTAGGAGGCCACAAATGGCTATACCAAAAATTTGACATAGGCTCTTATGTATATATGCAAGCAAGATTTAACAAATATTTTACTTGAAGTGGGGATTCAATATTACTCATAAGACACTCAAGACCAGACTATTTTTACAAAAATAAATAAAGGAAAATCCTACAAAAGAATACAATTGTAAATTTGTTGATCCATTTTACAATCTACACTATAACTAATTATAGTATATAGTAGAGGAAAATTTCCCTCTAAAATCATCTACAAATAAATCTAATAATCTCACATTCTGGTCACTGAATGAAGTACTCTTTGACCATAATAATTATTAGGCCTAATACTATCATCATCATACTTTATTTTGAATGAGTTTTTGAGCCATATACTCAAGTTGTGTTCTAGTAGGTGGTCTTTATCTCCTATATCAACGAAGCATTAACTTAGTTCATCTACCTTTGTCATCTTTGATTTGACCCAAGCATCGATGTTTGCTTGAATTTTTAGAATTTATATTGGATCCTAGGTCATCTTATAGACTGGTTATCAATGCTTCATAGTGGATTACAAAATATCATATCGAGACTTATTATGAAATAAATATCCTTTAGTTCTCCTTTGTTTATCTTTCAAGATTTTTACTAATCAATATCTTTGCATAAGTCTTGATTGTTAGGATTTATCTCAACCTCTTCTTCTCCAAGTTAGACCAAACTTTAATCACAAAAAATCAGGGTTTTACCTTAGTCATGAGCATGTAGTGAGGAATCACTATAGATACATAATAATCATTTAAAATCTAACCTTAATATGACATATCCTAATTTGAAGGTTAACTTACAATACACTAAATAAATTAAACATTGTAATAAAGGTTAACCATAGACGTGATTAATGAATATATCTAAGGATGAATATATTAAAACTTCCCATAGGCTTGCATCAAAATGCTCATAGGATTACATAATAGAATTATCATATTCTTACATTTGCACTTACCCATAGGATGATGTCTAGCATGCATGCAAATGCTCTATTACCATTAGAAAGTATTCTTATTCCTTTTTATGTTAGCTGTTTATGGGATGGTAGTACAACCACAAGATGCAAGATAACTAATATAAGGTAACTATAAACTAATAGTACAATAATACATGGGAAAATAATGAGATGAACATCTACAAATAACTCAAAAATATACCATTAATGAGAGTGATGAAAATAGTACAATGTTATATAATGGAGGACATGAAGATATATGAAAGGAATACATTGTACCATACCACTAAACTATACCACACACTCTCTATATTTAATACTACTTTGAAATCACTCACTATAAGGCCTTTATATAGGAAGATAGATTCCTTGGACCTTACTCTACCTAAGACTTATGTACATGTGGAATACATGTAAATTTACAACTTGCACATTGAAACTTGTGTATTTATTATAATAAGTAACTAACTAACTTTACTCTAAAATAAACTCCTACTCTAGTTATGTATAAAAGGTGGTACATTTACATCCGCCCATGTAGAGGAGTTGGAGAGCAAGTGGGTAGTTAAACCTCTCTAGTTGCTGAGAGGCCCAGGTTCAATTCTCTCGCCTCACATGTTGCGGATATGTTATGTAATGGTTCCCTCGTGGTCACAGTCTGTTTACCCCTTGTGGCCACCACAAAAAAAAAAAAAAAAGGTGGTACATTTACATGATCCAAATGATATAATATATTCTAACACCCCCCTATATTATTGTTAGAAATATTGAATTATCATTGATGTCAAAGGTTGATTTGGTTGAGAGTAAATGGTGCATGATTGGGCTAAGTATTTAAGGCAAATATATATTCTCCAATGGTGATGTAATATCAAAGGTTGAAATATTTAAATTAAAGGTTTAAATATTTCTAATGTGTGTAATGAGCTAAGGTTGATATATTATATTGAGGTGGAAAATATTTACCCTTGCCTAAAGTTGAAATATTATTATTGAGGAAAATAATATTTACCCAAGCCAAAAGTTGAAGAATTTAAATCAAAGTTTAAATATTATTGTGAAGTGCAATATGGGCCAACCATTTAGGTGCCAATAGAAATAAAGTAAAGTTTGCATATAAATAAAATCAAATTTTATTTTGGCATGGTCTGTTTTTCGAAGAAGAATAGAATAAATGACGATGAGATAAAGGGTGTAGCAACAGCGTTGAAGATTGGTGGCAATCAAAGTTTCAATATAGTGTGGAGAGGAGGTTGTGGTGGACCAAGGATCCACAAGATCATGGAAGAGTAAGAATGAAGTGAAGACATTAAATAACAGTGGTTAAACATAGTAGAATGAACAAAGTGGAAGAATTAATAATGAAGAGATGCAGCGTGGTCATATACATGATAGTATTTGGTGAACAAAGAGTAAAGGGATATATCTCAAACAAACACTCTTACACGCCAATAATATAACATCAAACCAGTTTGAAATAAAAGTTATGAGAGGATATTTGGCATATATTTCTATAATAGAATGTTTTATTCTTATGTTTAATTTATGATTATAATATTTTTTATGTAAGTTATTGTTGTATATTTCTATAAATTTTTAATAAAAAGATAAATACAGTTAATCTAATAAATGTGTTTGTTTTATGTAAAATACGTCTGAGTTATGAGTAATTATGCAGGAAAAATGTTGAAGAATATTCCATAGATGAACAATGCAGCAAGCACAAGTTTTAGGATGTATCTTGGATGCAAGAAGATGGGCATAAGAACAAAGGATGAAGGACACTTAGGTGTGGTGATGAAATAGTGGTGGATTACTATTACAAAATATGGTAACTGAAGTATGTTATGGAAGATAGTTATGAAAGTACATTATAGAAGGTAGCTACTGAAGTATGTTACTGAAGGATATTTTTCTAGCAGTTACCAAAGGATGACTAAGTCTGTTGGTTGAAGCTATATGCCACATAAGTGACACCATGATGTTTTCACATGAAAGCCAAGTATTTCCAGTCAGCATAATATTTGATTTATCACATATTCTCTATGAGAATATTTTGATTAATAAAGTTTTTATTACTTTATTTCATAGACATTGTATAATTCGATTCTTGTTAAGTTGTTAGATTTAGATGCAAGATTGTTATACCTTTTTTTGAGAATAAAGGACATGATTATATTGTACATCTTGTGAAATATTTAAATTAGTATAGTATTGTTAAGTTTTTTTATAAAATACCACTTGGACCACTTAGGATGTTTATCGAGTCCAATTAGAATTAAGAATTTCATTAGTTTATATTATTTTGGTTAGTGCATAGTTGTCGCATCATAAGTCCATAAACTCCACATGGCAAAATACGTGGAAGAGTTTATTCAGAATTGTACAAGTCATAATATAAATTACATAGGTAGACCTTTGAAAAGGTCTAATGTCCAATATTCTAATGTTGAAAAGTCTAAGGTTTGTACATTTTATGAAGAATTGCACTAGCATTACATTTAAACTTCCAAAAATAAAAGTAACATTTCATTCTTTGCATATGGTAACTGTGTCATTTGTATTTGTTGTTTAATTTCATTTATGTAATTGTAACTATATATTCCTCCATTCATAGAATAGAACGATGTTAGGAATAGTTATACATTTTAGTTACTGAGATAAAGTAAACTAGGGGATAAAGACTTACACTATCTCCTATGATGTAGGGCCCACTCTTACAACCAGTCCCTAAGCTCTCACCCCTACAATAGGTTAGAAATAGTTAATTAACCTTAGAATATAAAATAAAGTAAATTGCATTTTCATATAATATAGTTAATTAACCTTAGAATATAAAATAAAGTAAATTGCGTTTTCATATAATATAAATTCATAATAGATAAATAAAACTAACTACACAAGGATACTCATCAATAGGCAATTACTATTAATTATCCTCAATTAGTTAAACTCACCAATAGGCAATTACTATTAGAATAATTTATTAATAGGTAATTATCATATTTACTATATAAATCAGAAATTATATTTTAATCTCATACTTGTACAATTTAATTTTTGTTTATTTATTTTTCTGCAAACACCTGAAATTGAAAAGAAATCTGAACTAAGCTTAGAATTGACCCCCACGGTATAATCTATACTGGATTGCTATTCTTTAAAATCTAACCTTGATTTACCCTTGGATTGATAAATTAATGTAAGATATTATAACTGATCATTTTGGCACCGTTTCCATGGAGAATAGCGCCATAGTGGTTAGTAAAAAAAAAAAAATTGGTAGTGCAATTAGGCGAGGCTTACTTTTATATAGAGAAAGGTACATATGAGTCATTGGAATACATATGAGTTGGAGTGGCATGAGATGGTCCCAAAAAGTCCCTTTGTCCCTTTCTTAATTAGAATTTTATTTCCTAAAAATTTCAAATTCTACAAATTTTAATTTCTGCAAATTTTATTTCCTACAAATTTCTTGCTTTAGGGAATTATTATTTCTTAGTTTAGATAGGACCTATGAGAAAAACAGGAAGTAGGTATACACTAAAAAAGATCTAAAATTGACTTAGGACCCTGTTAGAAGTAGGAAGTAGTTACAGTTGAGTGACACAACCGTAGTGAAACCCTCCTAATAATCAAAGAAGTAGTAATAGTTTACCTTTTATTTTCAAAAAAAAATTATTTTTGCACATTTCCAGATTTGGGTGATTATTGTTGGTTTAACTTAGGCCCTGTGAGAAAATCAAGAAGTAGGTATACACTGAAATAGACCTAAACATTGGTTTTAGACCCTGTTAGAAGCAGTAAGTAGGTAATGTTGAGTGACACAGCCTTAGTGAAACCGTTCTAAACAATAAAAAAAATAGTAATAATTCAACCTTTTATTTTCATTAAAATTTTACTTTTCCAGCAATATTTTATTATGTTCCTAATATTCTAAAGTTGGTTGTATAAAGATTCGTAGGAATGCAAGTTGCATCTAATTTTATTTTATTTGTTCCCTATTGTATTAAGGATAGTTATAAACTCAATTGTTGTGATTTGTATCTAAACTTGATAAAAAGAGGATTAAAACAGAAAATTAAAACCAAAACCCAAAAAAAACCAAAATCAAAGAGAGAAAGAGAAAATAAAAATAAGTTGCTAGATGGTATAAAATAGTCTGAATTGGTCTACACTTATAGACCTTAGATAACTATTGATAAAACAAGAAGTTAACCTTTTTTTGGGCAAGGGAATAGAGCAACTACTAAAGAGTGTGAAATTCTGTATGAACGCATTGACATTATTAGAGAAAAATTAGATGAACTGAAGAAAATCAAAAGGATTGACATAGCTAAAACTCTAGGGAAAAACTACTATTCATCTTCCCTGGATATTAAAAGAAACTATGAACATTGGCTTTGGGATAGAAGAGCAACAGCAAATCCAATAACTTATGCTTGGAATCAATATTTTGAAGACTCCCTCCTCATTCACAAGTTCCTTGGAGACCTAGAAAATAAATAATTAGCCCTAGAATTTAGCATGAAATTTCAAAGGATACCTAGAGCTATGCGCTTTAGGGAGTTGTTTCAATATTTATGCTATGAGTTACAATTTGGAAATCCTGATTCCATTCCAACTCAAGATTTTCTCATTAAATTGATTCAATTGGTGGTACACCATTTTAATTTTAAAGAACACTTCATGACACCTGAAAAACTTGATCCGATCAATGATTTTCATAGACTATTCAAGGAATATTAGACATGTTGCAAAAATAAATAAACTTGGAAAATTCATGAGCAGACCTAGAGACTCTAAGGGAAGATTCATAAAAATTAGCAATTTAGAAGAAAATATCCAAAGAGACTTTAGTAGGTAGCCTGGAATTTATAAGTTAGAAGAATTTGAAACAACAACATCAATCAATCAAACTGAAAACCTAGAACAATATCCCAACTCATACTTATTACCTGAACCAGAATTTGACAATCACATAGATCTTTCTTCTATTTTTATTGAATCCATACCTAGTCCAATTCTTGAAATCTTACATTTAGTTATGGTTGACCAACAAAGAGGGCAGGGAAAAGTATAAGAGAACCAAAGGGGGAATGTGTATGAAATTAGGATCGATTGTATTAATCAGTGAATGAATAAATAATACAATCTTAGGCTATAGTTAGCCCATAACAATAAGCTAACTAAGTACAAAATAGGACTAACGAACTAACAAGCTAACAATATAATGCTAACAGATAATATACGCTATCAATAGTTGTTAGCGTAATTAACCTAATGATGTAATAATGTAGTTACTAGAAATAGTAACTCTAACATCCCCCATTATTACATTATTTGGATAATTGAATAACTTCTAGCTATGCTAACATCCCCCCATATTACATTATTTTGAAATACATAGAGAGCTGCAAAACAATTCAAATTTGACATGTGTGAGTGCCTTAGTGAAAATGTCTGTAACTTGAGCATTGGTGGAGATGTACTGAAGTTGAATTTAGTGTTTTGGTACTTTGTCTCAAATAAAGTGGTGTTGTGTATCAATGTGCTTGGTTTTATCATGATGTACTAGATTCTTAATAAGATTCAAAACACCCATGTTGTCACAGAACAAGTGTATTGGATATTTTTATGGAAGACCCATACTTGTTAGGATGTGATGCAACCATATCACTTCGCACACAGCTTCACGTGCGGTGTGATATTCTGCCTCTGTTGATGAAATAGCAACCACCTATTGCTTCTTGTTGTGCCAAGAGACAGGACCAGATCCAAGATGAAACAAATATCCTAAAGTTGATTTACGATCATCATATGATCCAACATAGTCGGAGTTTGTGTATCCCTATAAGAAGAATTTGTTGTTCCTCTTGTATTCTATGCCATATTCCATTGTGCCACGGACATAGTGAAGAACTCGCTTTGCTAATTTTCAGTGTGTAGTCTTAGGTTCCTGCATGAACCTCAAAATATAATTGACAAAAAATATGATATCTGGCCTATTTTTGGTCAAATATATGAGACTCCCAATCAACTGACGATAGAAAGTAGCACCTACCTAAGGTGATTTGTCATATCGCGATAACTGAAGACCTGTTTCCATTGGTGTTGCCATCGGCTTGCAGTCAGTCATGTGATATTTTTCTAGTAGTGTCTTGGCATATTTTTTTTGAGACACTTTAATGTAGTGCTCCTTCTAGTTCACTTCCAGACAAAGATAGTAATGGAGAATTCCGAGATCTGTCATTTCAAAATATTTGCTCAAATCCTGTTTGAAAGTAGAGATCATTTTTTCTGAACTTCCTGTTATGAGTATATCATCAACATAGAGTACAAGCAACACTATTTTAGAGCCTTGATTCTTGAAATATAGTTTTGCATCTGATGAACATCTCTTAAATCCATGCTGCAATAGATGATTATCCATTTTTATGTACCAAGCCCAAGGGGCCTGTTTCAAACCATATAAGGATTTGACCAATTTGTAAAGTTTGTTGTTGGCCTTCCACTTCAAATCCTTCTGGTTGAGTCATGTAGACTTCTTCTTGGATATCACCATTTAGAAAAGCACTATTGACATCCATTTGGTGTACTTTCCACCCATACTGTTCTGCCGTAGCACAAAGAACTCGAATGGTTGTCATCCAAGCAGTAGGTGCAATTTTTTTCTCGTAGTCAATGCCTTCTCTTTGAGCATAGCTCTTTGCAACAAGTTAGTATTTATGCTTATCTATTGTCCCATATACCTTATACTTAAATTTATAAACCTATTTATAGCCTATGGGCTTCTTTTTGTATGGCAGATCGACAAGCTTCCAAGTTTTGTTTTTCATCAAAGACTCATACTCTGCATCCATAGCGGCCTTCCACTGAGGATCACCAAGAGCATATTGCACTGATGCAGGTTCAATATTGTCTATTGAGGACATAAACACCCTATCATAATCAATATCCATATCTTCTGTATCTCTCTTTAGATCTATAGAAAGTTCCTCAAAATATTGACATAGATCATCAACCCCAGTATTCTCTGTTGCAGCTTTCTCTTATCGAGCAATGCTGCGAGTACGAGGCCTATCCAATGTCAAATATGGTGGAGTGGATAGCTTAGAATATTTGATTGTATTTTTATACCACTTTGGATTCTTCTTCTGAGGTATTGAAGAATATGAATAAGGACCTCCAACATTTGATGAAGGAGACTTCTCAACCTTAGTCTCCACAAGGTCTAGGTATACATCTAATGTGTTTTTTGATGTGAAAGCCTCATCAAAAACTACATCTCTACTAATGTGTATCTTCTTTTTCAAGGGATCAATCAAATGATAACCCTTAGAGTGCTCATCATAGCCAAGAAGAATACACTTCAATGTCTTCTCATCTAGCTTCTTCCTTTTATCTTTTTGTATGTGCATGAAAGCTTTACATCCAAAAATGTGTAGATGAGAAATGGAGGGTTTCCTACCACTCCATGCTTCCTGTGGAGTCATTCCTTGTAGGGACTTTGTGGGTGACCTATTCAATAGATATACTACTATGGTGACAGCTTCTGGCCAATATTGTTGCCCAAGACTAGCTCCTGTGAGCATGCAATGAACCATTTCCATGATGGAACGATTCATCCTTTCAGCAACTCCATTTTGCTGATGAGTATAAGTAGTAGTTAACTATATCGTGATCCCATGTGTAGCCAAGAATGTAAAAAATTCTTTAGAGGTAAACTCCCCCCTCGATCTGAGCGGATAGTCTTTATAGAAGCCCCTGACTCCTCAACAAATTTCTTGAATTACTGAAAGAAACCAAATGACTCAAATTTTAGAGTAAGAAATAACACCCACATTTTTGTGAGTAATCATCTACAAATAACTAAAAATACCTCTTCCCACAACAACTGATGGGTGTGAAAGTACCACACAGATCGGTGTGAATCAACTGCAGAGGTTTCTTTGCTCTTGTAGAGCTTTTCTCAAAAGGTATTATATGTTGCTTTCCTTCCAAACAATCAGAGCACACTGGAAATATGGTAGAAAGGGAAGGAAGACCCTTTACCATCTCATACTTACTTAGCTCAAGTAAGTAACCAAAACTAAGATGCCCATATCTCTTGTGCCATAGGGAAGTTGCCTCCTTTGTAGAGACTGTCATGGTGACATGTGGAGTAGAGATAGCATCTAAGGAAAATAAGTCATGCTTAAATGAAGTGGTTACAATATTCTTACCCCTCCTAGTAATAGAACAACACTTCTTGCATCCCTCAACACTAAAGTTCACAACCATGTATTTATCTAGAATTTGTGGGACTGGAAAAAAATTATTCGCCAATCCTGGAACATAGAGGACTTTTTCAATCTGACACTTGCCATCAAAAAGAGTAACTAAAATAGTACCTTCTCCATGAACCTTGTAGGTTTTATCATCAGCAATAGTGACAGGTTTTTCCTCTTTGACCTCAAAGGACTCAAACCACGATTTATCACCAATCATGTGCTTACTAGCACTAGAATCAACATACTATACAGGATCCGTCTGCTTGGAGGTTGTAGTCATGAGAACCTTGTGGGCCCACTCAAAATCTAAGTCAGATTCTTCAACAATAACATTCACCTTGGGTTGCTTGTTATTGTTTTGTGGTTTGTTCTGGCCTTTTTGTTTAGGTTGTTTATTCTTATGCAAACATCTGTTTGTATCATGACCCTCTTTGTCACAGATCTTGCAATATATTTTTTTTTTTGAGGTTTTTTCCCTTTTGAGTCCTTTTGAGAACCACCTCCTTTCGAAAAATTACCCTTCTTCTTGTTTGACCCATTTATTTTGGTGTAGAGGGCAGTGTTAGAAGAATCATCTCACTGTAGTTGGCGTGCCTCCTCTTCTTGAAGCATATTAACCAACTCTACAAAAGTAACTTTTCATTGTGACACCTGAAGGGAAGTGATCAACACCCTATAAGAATTAGGTAAAGCTCTCAATACAATTGAGGTAAGGAGATTGTCATCAACTGGTTCTCCCAAAGAATTCAACTTTACCTTCAATTCAGACACTCTGCAAAGAAAAAGTTCAACTGTCTCCCCCTGCTTCATGCTTAGACCGTGTAATTGAGATTGAAGAAATAGAATAGTGGAATCATTCTTTCCCTCATATATAGTATTAAGGGCATCCCATGCCTCTTTACTATGTTCACATTCAGCAATATGGGGTTGAACTTCATCAGACACAACAAGAAAAATGAGCACTTTTGCTTTGTTGTCTTTCTTGTCAAAGTCTTTCTGAATAGCATATGGAGTTGTAGCGCTAGCAGTAGATGAAGGTCTTGTTGTTACTCGAAATACAACATCCTATAAGTCATCCATTGCTAGGATTGCCTTCATATTGCTTTTCCATGGTGTGTAATTAGGACCTTTCAACAACTGATGAGAATCAGTCATTAATTTTGCAAACATGGTGAAGGTTCCTTATAACACCAATTGGTCCCCCTTTCGATATACATTTTGCTAGGCCATTATACTATACAAAATACCCACCCTTACGTGAGGGAGACTATAGGTATTTAGAAATATCAAAAAAAAAATCACCCGCCCTTACGTGAGGGAAACTATAAGTAATTTTTAGAGATCATACGATACGTGGTACTTAAGCAGTACTGAAATGGAATAGTCTCATTGATGGCACCTACCATAGAAATTCTGCAATCCTCATGTGTGGTGCATAACTTCCCCTAAACACTTTGGATTTTAGAACTTTCGTCAGGATTTATGCCTAAACATGAGAACTATTAGGGTAATGAATGGAGTAAAAAAATGCAAGAAAATGACAAACTTATCTCTCCTCGACGATTTATAGAGAACAAGCTCATACGTAGTTTTTGGTAGCTGTATTAGGTGGCGGATACAGTAGCGCAATCACGAAAGCTTTACCTGTAAGTGCTGGCCATAGTTATCGCAAATATCGAACACTACAGTGCAATAAATTGCACGGATGGGTTTTAATTATTCCGAGGACTTAGGGAGTGAATTTGATTTTAAATTTTAATGATGTAGTGCAAAGCAAGAAAAAATACAACATACAACATAAAAGTGCCCACAAAAATAAACCTCTAGGTGTCGGGCACTGCCGAGAATGCACCTTTACAATAATGCCAAATTTACTTTTGAAAAAATTACTCACTTTCCCCCTTTTATTTTTGAAAAAAAAATATAACCCCCCTTAAAAAAAATTCTCTTAATAAAGCATTTTTATAACTATTGTATAGTTTTTAAAGTTTAAAAAAATATTAATTTTAATTTATATAGTTAAAAACTATTAAAATAAATTAAAATTAAATTTTAATTTATATAGTTAAAAACTATTAAAATAAATTAAAATTAAATTTTAATTTAACTAAAAAAAGTAATTAAAAAAATTTATTAAAAAAATACCTTTTTTTATGTGGGGGGGTCGACGAGACTCAAACCCATGACCTCTGGGTTCCCAAAACCCACCACGCAGCTCACTTGCTAGTGAGCTAGTGGGCTAATCTAGGTTCTAAACCCAAGTCCTCCTATAAGAGGACGTCCGACGGTGGATGTGCCATGTGGTTGTGCCGCATGGCTATGCCGCTGCTGCGGGGTTACAGTGTGCCATGTGGTTGCTACATGGTGGCTACGGAGGTCACACGGTTGTATCGTGTGGCTGTTGCGGGGCCGCGGTGTGCCGCGTGGCTGCTATGAGGCGGATGCAGAGGTCACACGGCTATGCCGCATGGCTGAGTCATGTGGCTGTTGTGAGGGTCACATGGCTTCTATGTTGTGCGACCTCTGCATCACATGGCTGCGATGGGGTAGCTATAGGAAACACGCGTGAGGTGGTACACGGTGTGGCACGAGGGTGGCACGGGGAGGAGGGGTCGTGCGGGGTGGCACGAGGGTGGCATAGGGAGGAGGGGCCACACAGGGTTGCACGGGGGTGGAGCAGGGGTGGAGGGGCCGCGTGGGAGGGCTGTTTTCTGCACAGTAGGTCTCTAGACTCCCACAGGTGGCTTCTCTCTAGCATTTTTTTTTTTAAATCTCTAGCCTACTTTCGTCAGTTCTTCTGCGACAAAAAAAAATATATATTTTTTAGTCTCCAGCCTCCTCTCATACAGGCTCTGATGCCATGTAGGAAATTAGGATCGATTGTATTAATCAATGAATGAATAAATAATACAATCTTAGGCTATAGTTAGCCCATAACAATAAGCTAAGTACAAAATAGGACTAACGAACTAACAAGCTAACAATATAATGCTAACAGATAATATACGCTATCAATAGTTGTTAGCGTAATTAACCTAATGATGTAATAATGTAGTTACTAGAAATAGTAACTCTAACAGAGTGAACATAGAAAAAATAGAGACCAAAGAAGAAATGGGTAAAGAATACATTTTCCTTCTCAATCTTACATACAGAAGGGACAATAGGAGAAGCTAAGTTAGTCTCTATTTTTGTATTACCCACCTTCACATGTCCATTAGGCACCTATGCTTATAAATTATTACATTTTGTATTATGCAATGCACCTACCACCTTTCAAAGAGCATTTTTGGCTATCTTTTCTAATTTAATAAATGAGTGTGTAGAAGTCTATATGGATGACTTCACAGTCTATGGTAATACCTTTGAAGAAACCTTGTCAAGCTTGTCAAGAGCAAAACCTCTCTTTGAGTCATAAAAAGTTCTTCATGATGATGAGAGGAGGGATTGTTATAGGAAATTACATATAATAAGAAGGTGTTAAAGTAGATCCTATAAAAATATAAGTTATTCAAACCCTTCAACCTCTAAAAAGACAAACAAAGATGAGAAGTTTCCTACGACATCTAGGATACTATCGTAGGTTCATTAAAGACTTAAGTAAAATTGTTGTTCCCATGCTTAATCTCTTAACTAAAGAAAGTGAATTCAATTGGACTAAAGCATGTCAAGAAACCTTTGAAGTTATAAAAGATAAATTTATTACTGCTCCAATCCTAACAGGACCAAATTGGAAATTATCATTTCATATACATTGTGATGCTTCGGGTTACGCAATAGGAGCAGTATTGCAATAAGTTGAGAATAAAATACCTTATGTTATCTATTATGTAAGTAAAAATTTGCATGGAGCCGATCTTAATTACACTATTACTAAAAAATAATTTTTAGCTGTAGTCCATGCTATTAATAAATTTAAACATTACATAATAGTGTATGAAGTATTCATTCACATTGATCACTCTACCATTAAGTACTTAATGAACAAAGTGACAGTAGGAGGTAGAGTGGTTATATGTATTATTTTGCTACAAGAGTTCAATGTCATGATTATAGATAAGGCAAGAAAATATAACATCATCGTAGATCACCTATTTTGTATGCAAATCTTTGAAGATGAGTTAATTCCTGATAATTTCCCAAATGAACATTTGTTTGCTCTTTCTAGTTTTACCCCTTAGTATGTTGATATTGTGAATTACTTAGTAGCAGGAAAAATGCCTCAAAACTATACACAACATGAGCTTAGGAAATTAATACGTCAACGCACTCCTTATACGTGGATTCATGGAGTCTTGTTAAGAAGATGTCTTGACCAAGTAATTACGATATGTGTGCAAGAAGATGATGTATATGGAATAATTTAGGAAACACATGAAGAACCCTATGGAGGCCATTATGTCACCCAAAGAATAGTCAGTAAAATATTTCAAATTGGTTATTTTTGGCTTACCATGAATAGATATGTCCATAATTTGTTGATAGATGTGATGCTTGTCAAAGAGCTAGTAAGCCTACTCCTTCGATGGAAATGCCTTTGGTTTCGCAAGTAGTATTTGAACCATTCGAGAAATGGGGAATTGAATTTTTTGGACCAATAGACCCTCCAAGTGAATTTAATAAACACATACTATGTGTATGAATTATGTTACTAAGTGGGCTAAAGTTAAAGCTTTACCACGAATGCAAGCTGAACCGGGTATTGATTTCCTTTATGAAAAAATTATGCAATGCTTTGGAGCACCTAGAGAGTTAGTTTCAAATCATGGAACCCAATTTATCTCCAAAGTTATTAAATATTTTTTTAACACCTATCAAATAAAACATAAGAAAACCTCACCATATCACCCTCAAGCCAATGGACAAGTAGAAGTTATGAAAAGAGAACTTGAATAAATCATTATTAAAATTGTAACTATTAATAGGAGTGATTGGGATAATAGATTAAAAGAAGTTATATGGGCATACAATACAACTTCAAAAACCACCGCAGTATTATCACCTTATGAAATGGTCTATGGAAAACAAGCTATCATTCCCATAGAATTTGAGATAGAAACTCTTCGCACAATGGTACAACTTGACATGAATTTGGATAAAGCACAAAAATCTAGATTGGAAAAGTTAAACATTCTGGATTAAATGATACTATAGGCATTACATAGGACTGATATATCCCATCAGCAACAAAAGAAATGGTATGATAAACACATTGTACCATGCACATTCTAATAAAGAGATTGGGCTTTGTTGTTTGATTCTTGTTACCAAGACTTTTCAAGGTAAATTGAGGACCAGATGGCTAGGACCCTATGAAATCAAAGAGATATTTAGTCAAGCTTAAACCTATAGATGATTCAATAAGAAAACTACTAGTAAACGGCCATAGGCTTAAAATTTATAAGAAGCCATTATCTAAGGAAGAATTCATACACCATATTAAGCAACAAGCCGAATTGCAGTGTATTTCTAAACTGCAATCAGCCATTATTAAATAAAAATTTCTCTCTCATTTAAAATAAAATGAGAAAAGAGATTATGCTTCATTTTTTTCATCATGAAGTTTCTCCATCTGCAACATTTCTACCTTATTCTCATCAATTTTTAGTCTCAATGTTTCAAAATTAGATTAAAAAGGTATATCTTTAAAAGTGCTTGGAGGGAATGACTATCATATGCGGCATAATACTTTGTTTCCTAGATAAAATATGGATGTTTTTCAATTACTCAAACAACATTAGTGCTTTGAGAAATTTTCATTCAAATTCAAGCAATATTTTGGTGTTGTAAGTTATTCCTAGTCAATCAAAAATTTTCTTGGACTACGCACATTTGAACATATAAAAACATTGTTATGTGTGGAGAGATTAACTCATGTGTTACTATTTCTATAAGTGAACAATTTCCCTTGCTTATCCATCTATCTGCATGGTCTAGAGTACTACTAAATTGGTAAAATGATAATATCACCCTTCATCCCTAAAAAAAAATAGAATAATAGTAAGGATAGGATCAAATTACCATCAGGACTTTGATAGAGTGGTTGGGAATCCAACTCCTCGAAGTTCTTACTCCTAAAAAAAAAATCCCTGGCTTCTCATCTAATCGAGCAAATATTCCAAAAAGTATCTTCTTGCTTCTCATAAAAATAGTCAAGAACCCCAAAAGCAATAAATATACCTTGCTCCCTCTCAAAATGAGCAAGTATCCCAAAGAAAAGTTAAATAAGGTTAAAAGAGCTTGAATCCCTAGAATTCTTAGTATCTCGAAAACAATGGGGTGATCCTCATTACATAAATGGATTGAAAGAAACTTGCCTTGCAATAAGGTATCCTTATGTAGTAGCACTAAGTCTAGACAAGAACTTTGGATGCTCATAGATAAGCAAGCTTGTTGTCATAAGTGATCTTTGTTGTTACTCAAACCTCACTCATAATGCTAAATGAATTCTCACTACACACATAGTTGGTCCTTGAGGAAGCTTGAAAACATTTGGATAACTTTAACACCATAATGATTTGTGAAATAAATAGATGAAATTATTTAAAAATCACTAGGATATTTGAAGTATTTGAGAAATAACTCTAGAATATCATGAGCAAACATAATTTAGAAGAAAATTCCTACAATTTATTTTATCCTACCAAAATATGGCTTTCATCTCTCAAAATCTTGTATCTTTTAACATAAGCCATTATAATATTCAAATATCTATTCTATTTTTAAATGAGTGGAAATACTCCTAGTATTTGATAGATATTTATTTTAGTATACATTTATGACTTATATCAAGATTTATAATAATTATATTTCTCTCACTTGAATACTCCTTAATGAAATTCAGGGAGCACAATCACAAAAATTATATTAAACCCCATACATAAAAATTCTTATTATATTATCCATAAATATAAATAAAACATCCTTCATCTTGTTTTGGCTATATAGCCAAAATTACAGTCTGGGAGGAGAAGTAAATATAGGTATATGAAGTTCACAATACAGTTTGTGGGGAACAAATAGGTAAAGTATTATCTCAAACTCTAGCAACTATAGTTTCGTAGATGTCTTTTGTAGGTATATTTCATAGGTATATTATGTAGGTATCTTCCATATATGTCTTCCATAGATGTCTTTTGTAGGTATCTTTCATAGGTGTCTTCTGTAGATATCTTCTATAGATGTCTTCCATAAATGTCTCTCGTATAGGTCTTTTGTAGAGATATTTTGCAGAGGTCTTCTATAGATGTCTTCCGTAGAAGTATTCTATAGAATTATTCTATAAATGACTTATGTAGATATCTTCTATAGATATCTTAGATATCTTCTAATGACTTCTAGAACATATTTTGTAAACAATTTCTATAGGTATCATCAGTAACAACCTTCCATAAACAAATTATGTAGGTATTATCACTAACAATATTCTATAAACAATTTTTGTAGGTATCATCAGTAACAATATTCTGTAAGCACCATATGTAGATGTCATCTGTAAACATATATCACAAAATATTCTAAGTGTAAAAATTTAAAATCGGCTAGGCAAGTGAGACACGTGACAATTCAAGGAACACCAAGACAAGTAATAAGGGCATGTCAATAAACATTTTAAGGAAAACATGGCATTAATATTTTAAGTTAATTAGGGGGACAAGACAACAAAATAAAGAAAAAAATATATGTCCTCTTATGACATGTACACTTAAACTAGCACCACGTACCGCCTCTTATGACGTGTACATGCAAACTGGTGCCATGTTTAAAATCCCTATAGAAAGCATAGTTGTTATCGAGGTTGAATGTAAGAGTTTAAATATGATGGTTTATTGGAGCACATGCATAAATGATAATGTGGACAATCCACTTGGCTGCATCAACAATAAAGAACCACATAGATCAAATATGGCAAATGATTCAAATAATTTTTTAACCTATCGGGTGACCAAAGAAATTATAGCATGTGGAAGGTAAATTCCACCCTCACCATGCAAGGTGGAGGGTAGGGTTGGTGCCAAGAGGAAACTAACCACCCAAGGATCTATACCACTGTAGGATAGGTGGATTCTCTTCACCAATCGCAAGAGATGATGTGGATGGGCAATACCATCCCTTGACTAAAATTGGAATCAAGGCTCACGACGAAAGAAAAAATATACGATGGGTTTAGAAGTTTCACAAGAAGGAAATTATCATCGATGCATGGCCGTCATCGATGAATTACAAACTAGTGACACTAATCTAAGCCACATGTCATCGATTAAATCCAAATCGATGGATAATGATTTATCAAACCTAAAAGTATTTTTGTTGTCATTGATTTTAGGGAAAATGGTCCCCATTGTTTATAGATGTTAGATCAATCTTCATCGTTGGATAGGGTTAATTGATGATGCATGACCCCTTCATGTAGCCATGTAGAGGAAAACCAACCCTAAATCATCTCTTTCATAGAGAGCTACTTGAAATCACCGATGACCCTCTGTAACTCGATCTTGAGTAAAAAAAAAATTTTTTTTGGTAGAAATTGTTGAATTCTTTTGATTAAATAGAGGCGAGCTTCAAAATTTTATAAAATTGTACGAAAAGAAGGATAATTTCTTTGATGATGAAGGATGGCAAAATAACATCGAAAGAGAAAGGTAAAAACCATTGTTATTGTTCAATTGTCATAAAATAATTTTTATTTTTATCATTCTACTGCACATAAAGTAAAGGGATATTAAATTAAAAAAGTAGAAAATATGCAGCATATTAGAGTGATTAAGAATGGTTTTGTTGATAATTTTTTTTGGGTTAACCATTAAACAAGTTCATGAAAAGAGTACTTCAATTTTATTTTTACATTTTTTTTAGAATAATAAAATACTCTATGGAATTGTAAAACAAGTTTTCTCTTACTATTGGAATATCTGCAGGGTTTTAGGGCTATAAAATATTGAAAATTTCTAAAAAATAAAAATAAAGAAAACTCTTCCTATCCCTTTCTACCCTAAAAACCCTAAACTCTGCTATGTCTTGCTCTATATTTCAGAAACATAGTGAACCATCCTCGATTGAAACATAGAATCCTAGTGATTCTATAACCGAGTTATTCCAAAAAGCTAGATGGTGGGAGGCTCTCACAAAATTTAGAGGACATGACCAGGGAGTGGCTAAATAGTTTATTCTAAATTTTGACCTTGATAGGATGACCACCCGAGTTGGAGACATTCAATTTGACCCTAAACCTAGCTTAATTTCTGAGGTACTAGGTCTACCAGAAGTAGGGTTACCATACTACAAAACCCCCTCTAAAAGTGTCACCCAGTTAGTAGCTAAATTTGGTGGGAAATATACTATTATCTGAGATAAGGAGGGTTGGATTAAGGGTGTGGCTACTTCTTCACCCCCCCTCATGTGGTAGGAAGCAGTCATCTTGATTATTAAGTTTTTTACCCTAGAAGTATGTATGTCCACCTATGCAGCTTACCATATTTGTATGTTAATGAATTTGAAGTTTCCTTAAAATAGTGACTATGTTATCAATCTACCTTAATTCTTGTTTAAATCATTAAAGTCTAAAGTTTTATGATTTAAGTCTAAAAATCCCTAAGAAAAACTTGAATTGCACCTACTTGCACATCACAACCTGATTAAGTTAATAGTTTTAAAGAAAGCTCATGAAGTCAAAGTTGCTTGGAATTGGATAGTTGAAAAATCTATCCTACCAGAGTACTCGAAATCCACTAATAATGATTTTGAGGAAGATAATTCAAATGAAGAAGAACATGAGTCCGACAGTCAGGAGGAAGAACCTGACAGTCCAAAACATAAATGGTGATATGTTAAAACCATTAAACCAACCCAATGAAGAATTAGGCATCAAAAAAAGACTATCAAAACTCATGAGAAAAGGGATACACCAAGGTTATGAGTATGATTTAACTGCACTTGAGTCGAATACCAAAATCATGTCCCACCTTCAGGCACAAAACATTGTCTTAAAAATAAAAATTGACAATTTGTGAGAGGATTCCACAGAGCATTCTAAACTAATTTAGTGAGACCTTGCCCTTCAGATAGACATGATTAATCAACTTTTAGTATATAGGATGATGAAACCCATTGATTTTTTCAACCAACTGCTACCTGTCGATACTTTCTTGAATAAAAGCTCCACATTCAATAAAAATACAAAGAAATCTATGAATTTCAGCAAAGTAGTTTATGCCAATAAACGCTTTGACTTTTCTAAACTCCTTGAGAAAGAGATTCCTCACCATCTCATCAGCCTGATACAACAAAATCAACCTAATAAATTGGTCTCTCCCACAAAAATAGGAAATACACTTGGGAATATTGTCTAGGACATCGGGATGCCCCCAGAAATCAACATAGTGATAAATAATATTGTTACATCAGTTGAGGAACTCCCGCCTTCTCAAACCAGGATGCAGAGTAGAAGGAGGATTCTCATGAAGTTGAGCATATCAAGACTGTCATGGTTGAGACACTAGTAGGTGAAAGTAAATCTAAAGAGCAAGTACAATGGATGAAATAAGAACACAGGTTATCACAGCCACAACCCCCATATTCAAAGATCTCCACCCGATGGACACAAATAGGATAAACTAAATTGCACTAAAAAACTATTTAATATTTTATAATTTCTAAGACTTCAAAATTTGATTTGTATATTATTATCTGTAACATGTTTTATATTCTTTGTCTATAAATATTTTAAGCATTATATATATATATATATATATATACATATATCTGTGTGTGTGTGTGTGCCTATGATAAAATACTATGAATATCTTCATTTTTTGTGAAACTATTTTGGGTAATACAAGTTTGATATCTATGATCGTAGTTTTAGTACATTATTGTAGTAAGATAAACTAAAAAATTGTTATTTTTCTATTGAAGATTGTTATATCACATAATTGTTCCCTGAAGATGATCAGATGAATTGTATTGTATGTGATTGATGAAACTATTCTATTATAATAAATTTGGAAGTCATCATTTTCTAACTTGATTTTTTGAGAATTTGTATTTTATAAGAATGATACATGACAACCCAAAATATTTTATTTCAACTACAGAATTCAGCACTTTAATCTCATTGATAGATTGTGTACTATATAGGTTGTCATGAAAATGATCTGGAAAATCTGAAATACTATATTCTGCTATAGTTATATGATTGAAAATGTGTGCTTTGATTGTAATATGTTGGCTTATATTTTACGTATTTTTGGAAATATTCATTTCTCAGTATCAATAATTCTTTTCTAGAAATTATGTCTGATGCTTGTTTGTTCATTCCTAAATAATTATGATGTCTTGTTTTGTGAATTGCAAATGATTTGCTGAAAAGAAATTATGAATTTTGATTAAATTTAATCCTTCATTTATTTGCAAATATTTGGATGGTTTTATATGATATATGTGTAAAAATTGTCATATTATGTTTGTCTCATTTCTCCATATGAATGATGACATGCATAGATTTCAGTTTGAGGGAAAATGATGAGAGGATATTTGGCATATATTTCTATAACAAAATGTTTTATATTATTTTTAATTGATGAGGATATTAACCTTAGAATATAAAATAAATTAAATTGCATTTTCATATAATATAAAGTCATAATAGATAAATAAAACTAACTGCATGAGGATCCTCATTAGTAGGTAATTACTATTAGTTATCCTCAACAATAGTTAAACTCACCAATAGGCAATTACTGTTAGAATAATTCATTAATAGATAATTATCATATTTACTGCATAAATCAAAAATTACATTTTAATCTCATACTTGCACAATTTAATTTATGTTTATTTATTTTTCTGCAAACACCTAAAACTAAAAAATAAATAAACTAAACTTAACATTGATCCCCATGGTACAATATATACTAGATTGATATTCTTTAAATCTAACCTTGATTTACCCTTGGATTTATAAATTAAATTTAAGCTATTACAGTCGATCAAACAGTGTTGAAAAATCAATGCCATTGAGAAAAAGTGGTGTTTGGAAGCAACATCATTGATAATAGATAATTGTGAATATCATCAAGCACCATGTGTAACGTTGAAACATTGGAAGCTGAGCATAGGATATTGGGTTTCGATATAGTGAGTTCATTTGGTCATAGCATTTGAAATACAGTGAAGGAATTATCATTCAGCATCCACAAAGAATATGCTAGCGCTTAGAATCTGTTATAAAAAGATCAAGAAAACCGTTGACACTGCCAATGAAAAATTACAATGGTATGATAATTTATTTATTTTAAATATATTTCAAGTTGCTAAAAATCTATCAGATATATCAATTCATGTAATTATTGAGGACAACATTTACCTACAATTTTATTTGGCTTATCCATGAACGTGGTGAGAAATAACAATCCATTATCTTGGTTGTACAGTGAGAGAGGACGTCGCGCAATCCAACTCTGCTTCACCATAGACACATCCAAAAATTAGCATGGTAAGAATAGGGAATAATATTCAGGCATTGGATTCATAGATAGGAAGAGCATTTAAAGGATATCAAAATATTGTGTGCAAGGGTGAAAACATTTTCAAGATTTTATAAAAGATCAAACATTTATTCAAGTTTGAATTCACCCTTGGAAAGAAAGCATACATTCTACAATATATGTTTAAGCAAGAGTTGTCTACGGAAGACAAATATTCAAAGACTCATGCACTTATTTTGGAGTTATCTATTTCAAATATAAGTAGCAGAATATAGCATTTTGTAAGGAGGTCACAACGGGTAATTCAACTGATAAAAAATATAGGTGTTATTGGGTAATCCATGCACAGTCAAGGAAACACTATCAAATGTATATAATAGTTTTCTAAGTAGTAGATCATCGTGAAGGTAAATAAGGTTCAATAGTTAAAAATAAGGTATAGTGATCCATATGGCATTATTGTGTGTAAGAATTTTCAAGCTATCATTTATTTTGCAAAAGGAGTTGAGTAAGGAATAAGTTGAGTTAGTAAGAAAGTAAACACAAGAAAAGGGAAGAATTTGAAGAGTAAGAGCAAGGTACATCAAGGATTATAATGAATAGATATTGAGTAGATTTTTGAGCATACCAGAGCAGAGTTTTGGATCAGATTTTTGAGTAGACTTGAGCAGATTTTTAATCAGTTTTGTAAGCATAGAATCTTGAAATTCAAAATTTGAAGAGCTTGAGAAGTGTTTCATAACATGGAATAAAAACAAGGTATTAGCATCTCCAATTCAACACGTAAGTAAGTTATCTAGTGCTAGACTTGGGATACCTTTAAAATGTAATAAATGTGAGACATGTGGAAGCAACAAAATTAATGAATATGAAGGATATTTTGACCATTTTAAGCTTCCAACACCAATATATAATTCTCTATTTGTTGATCAAGTTTGGTGCCATCATATTTGAGTTTGGTGCCTCAAGAATATTGGTGTCTCCTATGAGTTGGTACCCACAAACTTTCTCAAGGAGATTGGTGTCTCCTGTGTGTTGATGCCCATAAAATTGGATAAGGGAATTGGTGTCTCTTGTGGGTTGGTGCCCACAAAATTGTACTAGGGGATTGGTATCTCTTGTGGGTTGGTGCCCATAAACTTGTACTAGGATATTGGTGTCTCCATGGGTTGGTACCCATGAATTTTTACTAGGGGATTGGTTTCTCTTGTGGATTGGTTCCCATGAACTTGTACTAGGGGATTGGTGTCTCCTTTGGGTTGGTGCCCACAAAATTTTAATAGGGTATTGGTGTCTCCTATGGGTTGGTGCCCATGAAATTATACTAGGGGATTGGTGTCTCCTATGGGTTGGTGCCCACAAATTATTTTGAATAAAATATAAGAAATATTTTGTTGTGGTTTTCTCCTGAAAGGGTGTTTCCAACGTAAATCATTTTCTCTTATGTGTGTGGTGATTTGTGCATTGATTTATCCATATTATTGCTATTATTATTTTAAAAAGAAAATATAAAATTTTTATTTTATAATGTTCACCCCCCTCAGTATAATTGTGTGTTTATTCAATTGGTATTAGAGCGAGTTCCTTCATAAAAGCCTAAACGTTTGAAGGAAGATCTTACAAGAACACACATGGCTTATCAAGAAGTTTTTTTATCACATAGGGCTCCATTATTTGATGGGGCTAACTATACCATCTAGAGTGTGAGGATGCATACCTATTTGATGACATGTGGCTATGATCTATGACAATATATTGTGGATGGGTTCAAACCACCTACAACCCCTCCCATAGATAAAAATGGCAAGAAACTATTTGAACATAATTCTAAGGCAATGAATACAATACTAAGTGGGTTATGTGAATCATAGTTTATGAAAGTCATGCAATACACATCAGCAAAATAAATATAGGACAAGTTACAAAGAACATATGAAGGAGATGACAAGGTCAAAATGGCTAAATTTCAAACCCACGTGAGAAATTTCGAAGACTTAAAAATTAAATATGAGGAAGATGTTACCAAATATCTACTTTGCATTGATGAAATTATCAACATCATTCATGGACTTTGAGAAAGTATTGATGACTCTAATATTTTTCAACAAAATTTAAGGTTACTTCCAATGAGGTTTGATGCAAATGTCTCAACGATTGAAGAAATGAAGAATCTTAAAACCTTAAGCTTCGATGAGCTACATAGAATTATTACAGCCTATGAGATGAGGACAAAAAAAGATCAAACATCCAAATGGGAGGTCATGTTTAAATATTCAAAGAAGAAAAATAATAAAGAGCCAAATTCAAGTGAAGAATCGAGCATCTGAGAAGAAGCTAACTTTGTGCGAAGAAATAAGAAGGGGCCAAGAAAACACAAAGGTAAGCATATTGTGAAATATTTTAACTGTGGTAACATTGGTCACTATGCAACTCAGTACCCACAAGATGAAAGTAGTAGCAGTGAAGAAGAAGAGGAATACAAGAAAAAGAAGAAAATAAATTTTTATCATGAAAAGAAAAAGTGGCACAATCAAAGAAAGCATGAGAAGAAGATTTTTCAAAGTTACCATAAGAGTCTTTATGTTGAGGAAGAAAGAAATTCTTCCAACAATAGTGATAAAAGTCTTTCCAATAGTGAAAGAGAAGGAATCCTATTTTTGGCCATGGAAGTGAAAGAAGATGCTCTTGTTTTTTAAAAACAAGAAGAAGAGAAAGATCAAAAATATGAAGAGGAAGTCATAGTTGACATAGAAGAGGAACTTGTTTTTGCTCTTGAAGAGTTAAAAAGGCTTAGAAAGAAGAACTCAATATTTAAGACTCAATTACAAGAGGATGAGAAGACAAAGGTAAAGAATTCACCCTGTATAAAAGGATTCAAGACTCAAGTACAAAAGGATGAGAAGAAAAAGGATGAGAAGAAAAATCATTGATAATAGATCATTATGAAGATCATAAAGCACCCTGTGTAATGTTGAAACATTGGAATCCAAGCATAGGAGATTGGGCACGAATACAATGAGTTCATTTGATCACAGTGTTTGAAATATAGTGAAGGAATTTTCATTCAGCATCCACAAAGAAGACGCTAGAACTTAGAAGATGTTACAAAAAGATCAAGGAAACCATTGACACTGCTAGTGAAAAATTAAAATGGTATGATAATTTATTTAAATCAAGTTTATTTCAATTTTCTAAACATTTTTTTATTGAGTAAATACTTCTTATACATATACATATCCGTTGTGGGGATTGAACCCGGGTCACATCATCGATAATGCAAGTGGTGTTCTTGTCGGTAGACCACATCATGCGGATGTGGATTTTTTTTTTATAAACATTTATTAGATATATCAACCAGTGTAATTGTTGAGGACAAAATTCATCTATGATTTTCTTTGGCTTATCTGTGATTGTGTTGAGAAATAACAATCCATTATCTTGGATTTACAATGAGAGGATGTCACGCAATTCAACTTTGCTTCACCATAGATGCATCCAAAACATTGGTGTGGTAAGCACAGTGAAGAATATTTAGTCATTGGCATAGACAAGAAGAGTGTTCGTAGGAGATAAAATTATTGTGTGCAAACAAGTGAAGGTGAAAATATTTTCAAGTTTTAAAAGAAGATCGAACACTTTATTCAAGTTTGAATTTACCCTTAGAGAGAAAGCGTGTATTCTAAAACATACATTGAAGCGAGTTCCATCTACGGAAGACAAAGATTCAAATATTCATGTGCTCAGTATGGAACTATCTATGACCAAATATAAGGAGAAGAATATAGCTTTTTGTAAGGAGGGCACACCGAATGATTCAACATGTACAAGATATAAGTATTTCCAGGTAATCCATGCACATTCAATGAAATGCTACCAAATGGACATAATAGTTTGTTGAGTAGCATATCATCATGAAGGCAAAGGAGGGTCAATAATTACAAACAAGGTATGGTGATCCATATGGTATAATTGTGTGCAAGAATTTTCAAGTTATCATTTATTTTACAAATGGAGTTGAGTAAGGAATAATTTGAGTTAGTAAGAAATCAAACTCAAGAAAAGGGAATAATTTAAAGAGTCGGAGAAAGTTACAATAGGGATTATAATGAATAAATATTGATAATATTTTTGAGCATACCAAAGAATATTTTTGGATCGGATTTTTGAGCATACCTAAGCAGAGTTTTAATCAGTTTTGTAAGAATACAAGTTTGAAATTCAGAATTTAAAGAGCTTGATAAGTGCTTCATAACAAGGAAGAAAGGTAAGATATTAGTTTCTCCAATTCAACACGCAAGTAAGTTATCTAGTGCTAGACTTGGGCTACCTTTAAAATATAATAAATGAGAGACATGTGGAAGCAACAAACTTAATGAATGTGAAGGACATTTTGACCATTTGAAGCTTCCAACACCAGTATATCATTATCTATTTATTGATCAAGTTTGGTGCCTTCAGATTTGAGGTTGGTATCTCAAGGAGATTGATGTCTCCTATGGTTTGGTGCCCATGATATTGATCAAAGGGATTGGTGTCTCATGTGGGTTGGTTCCCATGATCTTTCTCAAGGGGATTGATGTATCCTATAGGTTGCTTCCCACAAACTTGCACAATGGGATTGGTGTCTCCTGTGGGTTGGTACCTAAAAAATTGTACTAGGGGATTGGTGTCTCCTATGGTTTGGTGCCCATGAACTTGTACTAGGGGATTGGTCTCTCTTGTGGGTTGGTTCCCATAAAATTGTACTAGGGGATTGGTGTCTCTTGTGGTTTGGTGCCCATAAACTAATACTAGGGGATTGGTGTCTCCTATGGGTTTGTGCCCATGAACTTGTAATAGGGGATTGGTGTCTCTTGTGGGTTGGTGCCCATAAAATTGTACTGGGGTATTGGTATCTCCTATGGGTTTGTGCCCACAAACTTGTAAAAGGGGATTGGTATCTTCTGTGGATTGGTGCCCAGGAACTTGTACCTAGGTATTGGTGTCTCTTGTGGATTGGTGCCCACAAAATTTACTGAAGAAAATATAAGTAATATTTTGTCCTGGTTTTCTCGCAAAAGGGTGTTTCCATGTAAATAATTATCTCTTATGTGTGTGGTGATTTGTGCATTGATTTATTAATATTATTTTGGAAAGAAAAGAGAAAAGTTGTATCTTATACTGTTCACCCCCCCTCTCAGTATAAGCATGTGTTTCTTCAATTATATTATTTGGGTATTGAAGACTTTAGTCTTCAATGTGGATATTCTTATTTCAATAACTTGTACTTTCCTTCTCTAATGTTTGTATCATATTCAAGCAACTAGATAGTATCTTCATAAAATGACATCTTTGCTATCATAGCTCAAAGTTATGCATAAGGGGTCAAACCCAAAATGTACTTGTAAAAAAATGGTGAATTTATTTCAAAACCCTGGCGAATCCTGGGCAACTTCATGTAGGAAGACATGGCAAAATACTTTATTTTTTCACCAAAAAATAGAGAAACTTAGCGAATTTTTGTTTATATTGGAAAAAAAATTAAACAACACCAAACTACCATAAGATATGCATCTAAGGGAGGGTCGGGTGCAAAATTGCATTTGGGGAAGGCCAGGTGCATTTTTGTATTCGGGGGAGCCGATGCAAAAATACATCCAAGGAAGGCTCGGATGCAAAACTATATTCATGGGGGCCTTGTGCAAAAATGCATCCACCCCTCTACATTTTTGTACAAGCCCCCCATGGATATATTTTTGCATCCGAGCCTTCCTCGGATGTATTTTTGCATCGGCTCATCTAAATACAAAAATGCATCTAGCCTTCCCCGGATGTAGTTTTGCACCCAACCCAACCCTCCCCAACTAGGTGTAAAATTTCATCCAAATAGAATTGGATGCAAAATTGCATCTGGCATAAACCGGGTGCAAAACTACATTCGGTCAAAAAGGTTACAAAATTGAATCTAGTCTGAATCAGGTAAAAAACTACATCTAGCCTGAACTGGTTTTATAACTGCATCTGACCTGAACCAGTCGCAAAATTGCATTTGGTTCGAATCGGGTGCAAAATTGCATCCAAAAAAATTGCACACGGTCTACTACAAAAATGGTTCTGATCGGTTGTAGCATAGGTCCAACTAAAGTGTGGTTCCATCCAGTACTTTTGGCTGTAGAATAGGGTTTCATCCAGTTGTAGAATAGGGTTTTGACCAATTACAAAATTATGGTGTCAGGAGGATATACATCTGTTGTTGGACGATTACAGAACTAGGTCGATATATTCATCGAGTGTAGAACAAGGTTCGAAAATGAATCTGTATCCCTAGGGTGTTAATTATATATAGAGGTATACTTGGTGAGTTGGGCGGGATAATTTAGAAATTTTAAAATTTTAGGGTGAAAAGGGTACTTTATTTAGGCGGGATTACTTGCAAATTTTTCAAAATATTCGTGATATTTGTGATACCTAAATTTATTTTTTCCTAAAAATTCTAGATAAATTGCCGATGTCCAAGTCCTATAATTTTTGTAAATTTGAATTTTCAAAAATGCTTTTTTTTGCCCCAATGGTGAAGTTTCGTCACTATGCATAACCCTGTCATAGCTTCATTTTCATGTTCCTTTGCAGGTTTTTTTTAGTTCTTTATATTTGGTCTTTATGTTGTCCTTGTATTTTCTTTTGTCATGCTTTATTTCTTTTCTTCTATCATGTTTTCTCTTCCTTCTCATTTTTCTTCTTCATTTATGCATTGGTACTAGAGGAATATCTATTTCATGGGTTAGTATATCATCACAATAATATTTATTAAGGTTGTTAGTTTTTTTTATATAAGTTAAAAATTTATATTGATGTGGGCATTTGAAAGGCGCCCTAATGCCTTAGTACATCATCTGGAGAAAAGGATGCACTATCCTCAAAAAACATTGATGCATCCTTGAAAACCTAAAAATATAAAGGAAAACATAAACAAACCAAAAGGAAACCAGGAAAAGTCCAGACAAGACAGAAACATAAGACCATAGAAGAACAACCAACTAGGCAATTATAGTGTCATTGATGCCATCCTTATTGACATCCTTTGTGGTATCTTTAGGGACGTCCTTGAATACATCCTTTGTAATTTCTATGACATACTCAACCTTGAATTTTGGTTTGGCTTCAGTGGTAATATTTTTAGGAGTATCCTCTACGAAGTTGTCTTAGAAGAACAAAAGTTTCAGATCATTCCTATGCTCTTTAATATGGGTAATTGCCCCCATAATTGTAACCATGGTGTTATCCAGATGAACAATCATGTTAGAGGTGGTATTTATTATGTATTCTTAGAGGATCTTCTTTGTAGGATCGTCTGGATCATCTTCGATTGCACCCTGCATCTTTCCTTATTTTTGGACTTCCTTGTTCTTAAGGCATTGAGAAATCCTCATTGAAGTAGCCTCAGCCTTGCCCTTCTTTTTTGTCAACAAATTAACATCATGGTGGCCTTCATCCAAATTCTTCCTTTTGGAACCTAGAAATCTAGATATAGGAGTGAAGGATGTATCCTCCTCCATGTTCTCATCTTGTTGATCTTGAAGAAGCACATTTCCTTTAGGAAAATTATTCAAAATATGACCATACAAGACATTGAAAATCCCTTGGTGATAGGGCCAAGTTTCCTCCTTCGTGCAGGTTGCGTTGATGGAGTAATCCATCTATAAGTATAGAAATTATGAAATATTCAACTGCTTTACCTCCCTAAAGTGGTTCACGAATGCAATATGGAAACTTTTGGGTTGGAATCCAAGGTCATCCACAATGATGTATTCCATAACAGGATTCATAACCTCTTTCCAATGAGTGTATAATTCATAATGAACCATCCCTATCTTGACAATGCTCCTCATAGGTGACTTTAGATCAAATTAATTGAGTTCAATTTCCCATTTGTGCTTATCCCTATGCATAGTTCTTCCCACTGATGGTTGTCCTATAACCTTAGCAAGGATATTAACATCCACCTAGAACTCAATGCCATGTATGATGATGATGCCCTTCTCCCAAGTGGACACAAAATATAGGTTGATATTCCAATCCCAACCTAAAAATTACTTTAGGAATGGCATAAATTCTCTTGCACTTAGGATAGATTCTGCTACTGGTTCGATTGCAAGTGATTTTGGCTCCATGAATCTCATGATGACAAGAAACCAAAGTAGAGAAGTAGGGATGATATAAAGCTCATTATATCAAGAGAAACATATAGATAAAATATATAATCCATATTCAAGGAGGGTTTTGTAAATATTTGACAAGTTTAGAAACTTCTAGAAGCATCTAGTCCTTCTCCTCATGAAGATGCAAATCCTAGGGAAAAGCAAATTCATCAAATCATGAAGAATAGAGTAGCATTCCTTAGGTAAATTAAGGTCCCAACAATTACTATCCCCCACTAACTTTATCATATTTGATTTAACCTAGGCATCGATGTTTGCTTGAATTTTTGGAATTTCTCTTGGATCCTAGGTCATCTTAAAGATTGATTAGGATTTTTGTTAACAATTCTTCATAGTGGATTACAAAATATCATATCGAGACTTATTATGAAATAAATATCATTTAGTTTTCCTTTGTTTATCTTTCAATATTTTTACTAAGAAATATCTTTGCATAAGTCATGATTGTTAGGATTTATCTCAACCTCTTCTTATCCTAGTTAGACCAAACTTTAATCACAAAAAATCAGGGTTTTACCTTATTCATGATTTGGTAGTGAGGAATCACTATAGATACATAATAATCATTTAAAATCTAACCTTAAGATGACATATCCTAATTTGAAGGTTAAATTACAATACACTAAATAAATTAAACATTGTAATAAAGGTTAACCATAGATGTGATTAATGAATATATCTAAGGATGAATATATTAAAACTTCCCATAGGCTTGCATCAAAATGCTCATAGGATTACATAATAGAATTATCATATTCTTACATTTGCACTTACACATAGGATGATGTCTACCATGCATGCAAATGCTTTATTACCATTAGAAAGTATTCTTATTCCTTTTTATGTTAGCTTTTTACAGGATGGTCGTACAACCACAAGATGCAAGATAACTAATCTAACATAACTATAAACTAATTGTACAATAATACGTAGGAAAATAATGAGATGAAAATCTACAAATAACTCATAAATATACCATTAATGAGAGTGATGAAAATAGTACAATGCTATATAATGGAGGACATGAACATATATGAAAGGAATACATTGTACCATACCGCTAAACTATACAACACACTCTCTATATTTAATACTACTCTGAAATCACTCACTATGAGGCATTTATATAGGAATATAGATTCCTTAGCCCTTAATCTACCTAAGACTTATGTACATGTGGAGTACATGCACATTTACAACTTGCACATTGACACTTGTGTATTTATTACAATAAGTAACTAACTAACTTTACTCTAAAATAAACTCCTACTCTAGTTATGTACCAAAGGTGGTATATTTACATGACCCAAATAATATAATATATTCTAACACCCCCTATATTATTGTTAGAATTATTGAATTATCATTGATGTCAAAGGTTGATTTGGTTGATAGTAAATGGTGCATGATTGGGCTAAGTATTCAAGGCAAATATATATTCTTCAAGGGTGATGTAATATCAAAGGTTGAAATATTTAAATTAAAGGTTTAAATATTTCTAATGTGTGCAATGAGCTAAGGTTGAAATATTATATTGAGGTGGAAAATATTTACCCTTGCCTAAGGTTGAAATATTATTATTGAGGAAAATAATATTTACCCAAGCCAAAAGTTGAAGAATTTAAATCAAAGTTTAAATATTATTGTGAAGTGCAAGATGGGCCGACCATTTAGGTGTCAATAGAAATAAAGTAAATTTTACATATAAATAAAAGCAAATTTTATTTTGGCATGGTGTGTTTTTTGAATAAGAATAGAAGAAACGACGATGAGAGAAAGGGCGTAGAAACAATGTTGAAGACTGGTGGCGATCAAAGTTTCAAGATAGTGTAGATAGGAGGTTGTGGCAAACCAAGGATCCACAAGATCATGGAAGAGTAAGGATGAAGTGAAGGCATTAAATAACAGTGGTGAAACAGAGTAGAATGAACAAAGTGGAAGAATTAATAAGAAAGAGAAGCAGTGTGGTGATGTCGTTCGGTGAAGCGCAAAAGGTTTGTTCGTACCATAAGGAAGAGTTGCGGTGTGGTCATATGCGGGATAGTATTTGGTGAACAAAGAGTAAAGGAATATATCTCAACCAAACACTCTTACACACCAATAAGATAACATCAAACCAATTTGAAATAATAGTGATGAAAGGATATTTGGCATATATTTCTATAATAGAATATTTTATTCTTATGTTTAATTGATGATTATAATATATTTTATGTAATTTATTGTTGTATATTTCTATAATTTTTCAATAAAAGGATAAATGTAGTTAATATGATAATTGTGTTTTTTTTATGTAAAATACATCTAAGTTATGAGTAATTATGCAGGCAAAGTGTTGAAGAATGTTCCATAGATGAACAATGCAACAATCATAAGCTTTAGGATGTATCTTGGATGCAAGAAGATGGACGTAAGAACAAAGGATGAAGGACACTTAGGTGTGGTGATATAATAGTAGTGTATTACTATTATAAAATATGGTAACTAAGGTATGTTATGGAATATAGTTACTGAAGTACGTTATAGAAGGTAGCTACTGAAGTATGTTACTGAAAGATATTTTTTCTAGCAATTACCAAAGGATGACTAAGTCTGTTAGCTGACGCTGTGTGCCAAATCAGTGACACCATGATGTTTTCACACAACAACCAAGTATTTCCAGTCAGTATAATATTTGATTTGTCACATATTCTCCATGAGAATAGTTTGATTAATAAAGTTGTTATTACTTTATTTCGTAGACATCGTATAATTAGAATCTTGTTAAGTTGATTAGATTTAGATGCAAGATTGTTATACCTTTTCTGAGAATAAAAGACATGATTATATTGTACATCTTGTGAAATATTTAAATTAGTATAGTATTGTTAAGTATTTTTATAAAATACCACTTGGACCACTTAGGATGTTTATCGAGTCCAAGTAGAATTAGAAATTCCATTAGTTTATATTATTTTGGTTAGTGCATAGTTGTCGCATCATAAGTCCAAAAACTGCACATAGTAAAATACATGGAAGATTTTATTCAGAATTGTACAAGTCATAATATAAATTACATAGGTAGAACTTTGATTTGAAAAGGTCTAATGTCCAATATTCTAATGTTGAAAAGTCTAAGGTCTGTACATTTTCTGAAGAATTATGCTAGCATGTACATTTAAATTTCTAGCAATAAAAGTAGCACTTCATTCTTTGCATATGGTAACTGTGTCATTTGTATTTATTGTTTAATTTCATTTATGTAATTGTAACTATATATTCCTGCATTCATATAATAGAACAATGTTAGGAATAGTTATACATTTTAGTTACTGAGATAAAGTAAACTAGGGGAGAAAGACTTACACTATCTTCTAGGAGGTAGGGCCCACTCTTACAACCAGTCCCTAATCTCTCACCCCTACAATAGGTTAGAAATAGTTAATTAACATTAGAATATAAAATAAAGTAAATTGCATTTTCATATAATATAAAGTCATAATAGATAAATAAAACTAACTGCACAAGGATCCTCATCAGTAGGCAATTACTATTAGTTATCCTCAATAATAGTTAAACTCACCAATAGGCAATTACTGTTAGAATAATTCATTAATAGGTAATTATCATATTTACTGCATAAATCAAAAATTGTATTTTAATCTCATACTTGCACAATTTAATTTTTGTTTATTTATTTTTCTGCAAACACCTGAAATTGAAAAGAAATCTGAACTAAGCTTAGAATTGACCCCCATGGTATAATATATATTAGATTGCTATTATTTAAAATCCAACCTTGATTTACCCTTGGATTCATAAATTAAATGTAATTTATTACAACCGATCATTTTGGCGTCGTTGCCGTGGAGAATAGTGCCATAGTGGTTAATCAAAAAATTTGTTTGGTAGTGCAATTAGGCGAGGCTTACTTTTATGAAGAGAAAGGTACATATGATTCATTGGCATGCATATGAGTTGGAGTGGCACGATATGGTCCCAAAAATTCCCTTAGTACGATGCTACTAGGTTCATTTTTCTTGAGGAATCGGTTTTAATGCTTTCTTAATTAGAATTTTATTTCCTAAAAATTTCAAATTCTACAAATTTTAATTTCCACAAAATTTATTTCCTACAAATTTCTTGCTTTGGGTAATTATTATTGCTAAGTTGACATAAGACCTATGAGAAAAACAGGAAGTAGGTATACACTGAAAAATACCTAAACTTGGCTTAGGACCCTGTCAAAAGTAGGAAGTAGTTACGGTTGAGTGACACAACCATAGTGAAACCCTCCTAATAATCAAAAAAGTAGTTACTTTACCTTTTATTTTCAACAAATTTTATTTTTGCACATTTCTATATTGGGTGATTATTGTTGGTTTAACTTAGGCCCTGTGAGAAAATCAAGAAGTACGTATACACTGAAATAGACCTAAACATTGTTTTTAGACCCTATTAGAAGCAGGAAGGAGGTAAGGTTGAGTGACATAACCTTAGTGAAATCTTCCTAAACAATCAAACAAATACTAATAGTTCAACCTTTATTTTCAGTAAAATTTTACTTTTCTTGCAATATTTCATTATGTTCCTAATATGCTAAAGTTGGTTGTATAAAGATTCGTAGGAACGCAAGTTGCATCTAATTTTAGCAAAACATTAGGATTATTGTGAAATTTTATTTTAATTATTCCCTTTTGTATTAAGGATAGTTATAAAATCAATTGATGTGATTTGTATCTAAACTTGATAATAATAGGATTAAAAAAGAAAATCAAAACCAAAACCCAAACAAAACAAAAATCAGAGAGAGAAAAAGAAAATAAAAATAAGTTGCTAGATGGTAGAAAATAGTTTGAATCGGTCTGCACTTATAGACCTTAGAGAACTATTGATAAAACAAGAAGTTAACCTTCTTTTTGGGCAAGGAAATGGAGCATCTAGTAAAGAGTGGGAAAGTCTGTATGAACGCATTGACATTAATAGAAAAAAATTATATGAAATGAAGGAAATCAAAATGATTGACATAGCTAAAACTCTAGGGATAAACTACTATTCATATTACCTAGATCTTAAAAGAAACTATGAACGTTAGCTTTGGGATAGAAGAGCAATAGTAAATTCAATAACTTATGCTTGGAATCAATATTTTTAAGACTCCCTCCTCATTCACAGGTTCCTTGGAGACCTATAAAAGAAATAAGTAGCCCTAGAATTTAGCAAGAAATGTCAAACGATACCTAGTGCTATGCGCTTTAGGGAGCTATTTCAAGATTTATGCTATGAGTTACAATTTGGAAATCCTGATTCCATTCCAACTCAAGCATTTATCGTTTAATTGATTCAATTGGTGGTACACCATTTTAATTTTTAAGAACACTTCATGACACCTGAAAAACTTGATCCGATCAATGATATTCATAGACTATTCAAGGAAGATTAGACATATTGCAAAAACAAAGAAACTTAGAAAATTCATGAGCAGACCTAGAGACTCTAAGGGAAGATTCATAAAAATCAGCAATTCATAAGAAAATATCCAAAGATACTTTAGTAGGCATCCTGGAATTTATAAGTTAGAAGAATTTGAAACAACAACATCAACAAATCAAGCTAAAATTCTAGAACAATATCCCAACTCATACTTGTTTCCTGAACCAGAATTTGACAATCACATAGAACTTTCTTCTATTTTTACTGAACCCATACCTAGTCCAATTCTTGAAATATTACATTTAGTTATGGTTGAACAACAAAGAGGGGAGGGAGAAGTAGAAGAGAACCAAAGGGGGAATGAAAATAGAAAAAATAGAGACCAAAGAAGAAATGGGTAAAGAAAGACATTGGCCTTCCCAATCTTACATACAGATGGGACAATAAGAGAACCTAATTCAGTCTCTATTTTTGTATTACCCACCTTCCATGAGAAACCACACAAAGATCCAAATGTTTTTATCTTTGAATTTGAAGTAGTGTGCCAAGATTACTTTTACACTATTGATGAACAAAAGCTAAGGTTATTTCCCTCTAATATTAAATATGCAGCTTTAATATGGTTCATGGGTCTAGGAGAAAATATTTGTAATCAATGGGATGGAGAACATGGATTAAAATAACTATTCCTTGAATGATATCAGGATTACTGTAGAGTTCAGGATAAGAAAGCTAAGCTATTTTGCATGAATCAAAAATAAGAAGAATCTTTGGAGAATTAGGGACTGGGAATCCTCCAAAAGGAATATTAATATGTAGTGGAATTTTGACTATTTTTTATGGAAAAATACTAAAGACCTTAGCCTATTACCTGAATCAACATTAGAATATGAATTTCCAAAATAATTGTGGTATGATTTCCCTCATAATTTTGATGAAATCCAAACCTTATCAATAAATGTTCTGAGTGAACATCTTCAACAAGAGGTCAAGGGACCACTACCATTACTGTTAGGAAATCAAAGTAAGGATCGAGGTCAATATAATGGTTGTTCATATGAATCTAGCATGACTATTAACGAAGCGAGCACAAGTTAATCTCAATAAACAACACCATATGACTGTTACATTATTAAACATGAGATAATGGGAATAGATGCAAACACAAAGAAATACAATCAAATAGATATCACACTCGCAAGGACCTTGAATACCAGTGATGAGCTCTCAAGCATACAAGAATCACAATTAATAGACATGCTTAAGGAATATCAATCAAAATTTGCATGGAACTACGAGGATACGAAAGGGATACATAAAAATGTTTGTACCCATTGTATATTTATCCAAGAAGGATTTTATCGAGTAATAAAACCTCAAAGAAGATTGAATCTAGCTATGAAATATGTGGTTCAAGAAGAAAACATTAAACTCTTGTGGGATTTATATATCCAATTTTTGACAGTAAATGGGTGTCACCTCTTGTGATAGTCCCTAAAAAGAATGGCAAATGGAGTATTTGTGTGGACTATAGAGAATTAAACAAGGTAACAAAGAAGGATTATTTCCATTGCCATTCATTGATCAAGTTCTTGATACATTTACTGGAAATAAATTTTTATGCTTTCTAGATGGGTTTAGTGGCTATAATCAAGTTTCCATAGATGAGGAAGATTAGGAAAAGATAACCTTCACATGTCCATTAGGAAACTATGCTTATAAATTCTTACCTTTTGGATTATGCAATGCACCTACTACCTTTCAAAGAGTAGTTTTGGCTATCTTTGATGATATAAAAAATGAATGTGTAGAAGTCTATATGGATGACTTCACAGTCTATGGTAATACCTTTGAAGAAACCTTGTCAAGAGCAATGGAGTTTTCCTAGTGGATTCTATCTCATAGTATGTCTAGAGCATTGCATCATCAAGAATGAGTGAGCTGAGGTTTAGTGGGTGTGGTGGGAGTGAGGGTTTGAATTTTTTGGGAAGGAATATTAGCCAAGGTAGCAGAGGTAGAGCAGGTATAGAAGGGGTGGGTGGGAACCTTAAGCATGGATCACACAAGGATCCAAAGGAAGGTGGTTAGGCTATGATAGATTTGGAGGTGAGCATCATGTGGGGGCACGAACCTCCTTAGAAAGACCCTAAAAAATATATACAAAGGACAATGCGGGGCCCAAGAAGTGGTTGTCTTTTACTGAGACTCTTAGAGGAAAAATAAAGGAGGTTCTCTCTCTTCCACCCCTAGTTCCAGTAAATAATAAAATTTTGGCCCCGACAAGTTCCATGAGCCATTTTCTTTCAATGGAAGAATTCTCCCTGGTAGGCAAGTTTTTGGGAGGTAGTTCGAACATGGAGACTATCAAGGCTTGGGCGACGGGTAAATGGTGATCGGTAGGCAGCTTGGAGTTGGTAGCTCTAACTCGAGGGTTCTTCATTATCTTTTTTAACAATATGGAGGATGCTAATCACATTTTAATAGGAGGTCCTTGGTTTTTGGGCAAAATGAGCCTTTTTCTTAGATGATGGGGTGAAGATTTTGACCTTGAAAAGAAAAATATTAACATTACCCCTATTTGGGTTTGTCTCCCGAGTCTACCTGCCCAGTTCTTCAATGAATATTGGCTGCAGGGCATAGCCAAAACTATAGGGGACTTGATATCCATTGACCATGTGACCTTGGCTAGGACAAGGATGACTCATGCACAAATCTGCATAAATGCTAATTTGGATAATGAATTGCCAAGGTTTGTGGAGCTAGAGTATGGAGAATACTATAAAAAATGGTTGGTAGAATACGATAACAGACCAGTATTTTGTGTAGAATATAAAAATCAAGGACATCTATGCAATCAGTGTCCTAACCTAACAATGAATAGAGAAAAGCAGAAGCATGGAATGCTAGACAAATAAAATTTGAGGATTTTCCCTGGAAGAGGTGATTTCAATCAAGCAAACTATGTCTACAAAAAAAAGAAAAGAGAGGGTGCAGGGTCCCAACAAGATAAATGAAAAAAATAGGATTTTGGCAACAAAAATACTCAGGTAAGTTCCAATCCTCTAGTTTCAAATAAATTTTCAATTCTATCCAATATGGAAGTAGGAGGATTATCGGAAGACATGGAAGCCCAGAACCTTCTGGCTAACCTTTCTAACTCTCTAGAATCCTCATCCAAGTTAGGATACTCAAAATCTAATGCTGAAATTATTGTAAACCCTGTGGGCATCACAAAGCCAAACCCTAATGCCCGATATCTAGAATCCCCATCCAATTTGGGATCCTTAAACCCTAATGCTTAAAATGCTTCAAGCCCAGTGGGCATCCCAAAGCCAAACCCTAATTTTGAAGAACTTAGGAAGAAAGTTGAGGCATTGGAAAATAAAAAATCTCATCTCCCTAACATCATCACTAGGAGCCAGGTGAATCCTATTGAGGGGTCATCCTATAGACTAGGGGAATACAAGAAAAAAAGGAGAATATTTGAATGTAGGTGTGGAGATATATGAAAATATTCAGACTGAGGAATATGGCAGTCTGGTTCTGTAATAAATTGCCTCCCCCAGTTTAATCCTACACAAACCAAGAGCATTGTGAAGTCTCCTATAGTTTTTGGTAGTGAAAAAAGAAGAGGTAGAATATCAAATGTTGAGCATTAAAAAATTAAAACTGATAATGACATTACCAATGGAAAACAGAGAACCTTGTTTCAATAGGTTATTTCGGGTTCTGAAGACAACAAATTAGGAAAACCCCCTCAAGGGAAGGGGAGAGGAAGAAATCCTAAACAATCTAAATGAAGTTCCTCTCATGGAATGTGAGAGGCCTCAATGGCCTACCCAAACACAGAGAATTCAATGCAATAATAAATCAAGTGAATCCAACTATTATCATATGCAAGAAACAAAAATTGATGAGATTCAATAAAAAAAAGTAGCAAAAAAAATCTGGAATCAAGGGGAGATGGTTTCCAAATCATCCAAAGGAGCGTTTGGAGGCCTTATGACTTTGTGGGATCCCCAGATAGTAGAAGGCACCATTATTCAGAAAGATGACAGGGTTCTTGGTGTTTTATTTAAGGAAATAAACAACAATAGGTTGTGGATCCTTTCAAATATTTATACCCCGACTTCAATTCAAGGGAGAGCTCTATTGTGGGAGTACTTAGGCAATCTAAGTGAAAATTTCCATAATTTTTGCCTGGATTTTGGCTGGGGATTTTAACACTCCTATTTGCCCTTCAGACAAAATGGATGGAAATGGACCACCTATCAGGAGCATGTATGAGTTCAATGACTTTGTGAACTCCAACATGTTGATGGATGTAAAACTTATAGGAGTGAATTATACTTGGAGAAATCGGTGAATAGGGTGGCCTATCATTCAAGAAAGGCTTGACAGGTTTTTCTATCAAAGGAGGCTACAACTTTGTTTGGTGATTCTACCCTGCAATCCCTTCCTAAAATTACCTCTACTCATAATCCCATTTTTTTGGAGATACCTAACTCTCTTTCCTTCAAGAAACCTTTCAAATTTCAATCTATGTGGATCAAACATTCCAGTTTTAGATATAACTTAATTCAGTGGTGTCAACAGCCTGTCAGGGGTAGTGTAGCTTTTAAACTTGCTGGTAAATTAAATTTTGTTAAGGAAAAGCTTCAAACTTGGAACAAAGAGGTCTTTGGGAACCTCTTTGAAAATAAAAAATATGTTTTTGAAAGTTTGAATATAATTGATCATAGGATTCAACATGGTGATGTTGATGAAACTACTAGGCAGGAGGAATGAACAAAACTAGCAGAGTTTCATAACATTTTGGCCTGTGAGGAAATATATTGGAGGAAAAAATCAAGGGCTCTTTGGTTGAAATATGGAGATTCAAATTCCAAGTTTTTTCATGTGACCACACTTAGAAATAGAAGCAATAATAAGATAAAAATTAAAAAAAAAACAGATGGTTCTATTACTTAGGACTTAATAGAAATCAGAAAGGAGGCAGTAACTTATTTCAATTCTATCTTTGGTCAGGAATCATAGTGCAATGAGGAGGCCAAAGATATTCTCTTGCAATCCATTCCTAGCATAATAAATGAGGATATAAACCTTAAGCTTCTAGCTCCCTTTTCTGATGAGGAAATTAAGGAAGCCTTGTTTAGCATGGATCCAAATAAAGCCCTAGGATTCGATGGCTTTCCCCCTCGTTTCTATAAATATTTTTGGGACATCATAAGTGAGGATTGAATTTTTGTTGTTAGAGAATTCCAAGCAAGAAATCATATCCCAAAATGTCTCAACTCTACTTTTATTTCTCTAATTCCTAAGAAGAAAACCCCTGAATCTATGGTTGACTTCAAGCCAATCAATCTATGCAATGTTTCTTACAAGATCCTAACTAAAGCCATTGCAAATAGAATGAGAGATGTTCTACCCCACATCATAGATCTATGCCAGGGAAGCTCTATCCAGGGCATGTCAATCTTGGATGGAGTTATCACAGTTCATGAAGCTCTACACTCTGCTCATAAGACTAACAAGTTTGTTTTTACCCTCAAGCTTGATATGAACAAAGCATTTGATAGGCTAAATTGGGACTTTCTAATTTTTGTCCTCCTTAAGTTTTTTTTTCACCACCAATGGGTTAATTTGATCAAAGAATGCATTTCTAAAGCATGGTTCTCGATTCTGGTTAATGGAACAATTGCTGGTTACTTTTAAAGTCATAGAGGAATTCTGCAAGGGGACCCTATCAGCTCCATGTTATTCATCATTGTGGTATAAGCTTTAGGTAGAACCATAAAAAATACTTGCAGTTCAAGGCTAATATTAGGAATCAATGCAACATCTCTCACTAGGGCTATTTCTCACCAACAATTCATCGATGATACCCTTCTATTGACTAAGGTGTTGGTGGTTGAGGCCAAAAGAATTAAATACATCCTACAACTCTACGAGGATGTTGTTGGTCAGAAAGTTAATTTTAGTAAAAGCAAGTTATATTTCTTTAATATCCCCATTCAGAGGAAAGGAAGGATTGCAAAAATTTTAGGGTGTGATTTAGCAAACCTCCCCACTTCATATCTTGGTCTCCCTATTTTCATTGGTTCTTCGAGAGAGTCAATGTGGGAAAGGGTTATTGAAAGAATTCAAAAAAAACTTCTTGGATGGAAAGGTCATATTCTATCTCAAGCAAGAAATTTGACCCTCACTAAGGCATTTCTTCAGAGCATTCCAATAGATTTCCTCTCCGTTTTCAAATCCCCTATGAAGGTTTTCCAAAAAATTGAGAAACTCCAAAAATAATTTTTATGGACTAGATTAGAGGAGAAAAAAAGGATATGCCTTGTAGGATGGACCAAAGTGTGCAGACCCAGAGAAAATTGGGGCTTAGGTTTGAGGAGAATTGCTCATATGAATTTAGCTTTACTAGCTAAGCAGGCGTGGCACCTCATTTATGGTGAATAAAATGAATGGATAGCTATCATCAAATAAAAGTATCTTCAAAATATGGAATTTCTAAGTGACTCAGTTTCAATCAGAGGTTCTGATTTTTGGAAAGCAATCTCAATTATAAGGAAATCATCAAAAAAGGTTTAAGATGGGTTTTAGGAAATGGTGAGAGGATAAATTTCTGGAATGACAGGTGGGTTAAGGACGGACCACTAACGCAATATCCTAACTTAGCCCAAATTAGAGATATCATGAAAGAACTCATTGGTAGAAAATTCTTCGATTATATGGTTGAGTATAGAGGTAGAATAAAGTGGAAACAAATAAGGATTTAGGAATTTCAAGAAAAATCAAATGATTTTTTAAAATTCTCGGGCAACAGTTTATCCCCATGAGATCCAAGGAAGATCAAGTGACCTGGGCTCCTATGAAAAATGGGCAGTTCACTATTAAATCAGCTTACAATATTTTGCTTGATGACAAGGATTTTGTCCTCCAAAAGGACTTAGTTTGGATAAAAAATTTAATTCCAAAAATTGTAGTATTTTCATGGTTGGTTATCCAAGGAATAATTCTAACCATTGATAATATGATGCGTAAAGGTATTTGTATCACTAATCATTTTTATCTATGCAGGGCTAATTGGGAGACCATTTATCACATTTTTCTTGAGTGCCCTTTTTCCTTGACTATCCTAAGTGGGTTTTTTTAGGCCTTCAATATTTCATGGGTTAAACTAGCCACCATACTTAATTTGTTTGTCCAGTGGCCTTGCCCATTTTCAAGCAAAAGACTTAGATACATGTGGAAAAGTTGTCTCAATCACTATCTTTGGCAGGTTTGGTTAGAAAGGAACCATAGAGTCTTTAATGAGTCTATCCATGATCATTAAACTACCAATGTTAGGATCCTATCCTTTGCCAACGATAATGTGAACCTTATCCCTTTTATAGTCATAAACCTCATCTACAAGAGATCATGATTGCTCAATATTTAAGCTTAACCTTTTTAGATGAGTCTGTGCCTAGGGTAGTCAACCCCAGAGCCAATGTTATGTGGTCCCCACCTCCTACGGGTTGGTTTAAGCTTAATTTTTATGGAGTGGCTAAGGAAAATCCTGTGGTAGCATTGTGTGAGATCATAATGGGAATATGATGCTTGCATTTTCTAAATATTTGGTAACAAGGATGAACAACGAAGCTAAAGCTAGAGCTATGTGGCGAGGTCTTCAAATGACTCAAGACTTAAAAGGTAATTTTATCGTAGAAGGATACTCTATGCATGTTATAAATATCTTCAATAATTGGAAAACACCTCCTTGGAGGATTAAAATAATTATTGAAGAGGCTAGGATCCTTTTCCAGGGAAGACAGGATATAAAAGCCCAACATGTCTTTCGGGAAGCTAACAAAGTTGCTGATAAGCTGGCCAATTTGGGTGTCGATGGTAACGGAATTTTCAAATGGGAACATGGTATCCCGAGTGAAGTAGAGGAGCTTATTCAACAAGAATGCCAAGAATGATAGTCAAATTCACCAACAGGGAAGGCACTATAAGTTCAAAGGCTATGAGTATTCTCATCTCTTTTTTAAATGAAGCACAATAAAAATTATTTGAGTTGTCAGTCTTGGTGGATATTGCTTGGAAATACCACAAATACTAATGGGGACAGTCACATGTTAGATAACATGGCTCCTAGTCATATTAGTAATTTGAGTTTGGTTGATAATCATAGGGTAGGAAAGAAATGATAATATAAGACTTCGAATCAAAGGCACGTGGACCACCAGATAGCCATCACCATAAATCTAGCCAGCATGTTCACTTCTCCAAGGCCGATTGGCCAAGATAGGATGTGGTCCCAAGAATTTCATATACGAAAGAAAGCAATTACCAAATAACTATTAAGAGTAATTGTCAATACAGAGTTTGTGGGAGTTTTTTTCAGTTCTCTGCTATGTGTGTCTGCAGCTTATTATTTCTCCATTTTTTCAAGGAAGGGATTTGTGTATGTTTCTTTTTTTGTAATTATGATGTAGGTGTGTTTTCTCGGGGTATACCCAAAATGTTGTACGGGAAGTTTCTTTTTGATAACAGGCTATGTGCCTTACCGGATGTAATGGCTTTAGCGGCATGTAGATTTTACATATATAGGATCCTTAGTAAGGACATGTTCATCAATAGCCCTAGGCTGATTTTTGTAAAATGTTTTGGGTCAACCTGTAAAACCCGTTATTAATGCTATAGTATCTTATCTACAAAAAAAAATATTTTCAAGAGCAAAACCTCTCTTTGAGTCATAAAAAGTGCTTCATGATGATGAGAGAAGGTATTTTTCTAGGACAATACATAAAAGAAGAAGGTGTTAAAGTATATCTTATAAAGATACAAGTTATTCAAACCCTTCAACCTATGAAAACACAAACAGAGGTGAGAAGTTTCCTAGGACATCTAGAATACTACCGTAGGTTCATTAAAGACTTAAGTAAAAATTTTGTTCCCATGCATAATCTCTTAACTAAAGAAAGTGAATTCAATTGGACTAAAGCATGTCAAGAAACCTTTGAAGTTATAAAAGATAAATTTATTACTGCTCCAATCCTAAGAGAATCAAATTGGAAATTACCATTCCATATACAATGTGATGCTTTAGGTTACACAATAGGAGCAGTATTGCAACAAGTTGAGAACAAAATACCTTATGTTATCTATTATGTAAGTAAAAATTTGCATGGAGCCGATCTTAATTACACTTTTATCGAAAAGGAATTTTTAGTTGCAGTCCATGCCATTAATAAATTTAAACATTACATAACAAGGTATGAAGTATTCATTCACATTGATCACTTTGCCATTAAGTACTTAATGAACAAAGTGACAGTAGGAGGTAGAGTGGTTAGATGTATTTTTTTGCTACAAAAGTTCAATTTCATGATTAGAGATAAGGTAGAAAAATATAACATCATCGTAGATCACCTATCTCATATGCAAATCTTTGATGATGACGAGTTAATTCTTGATAATTTCCCAAATGAACATTTGTTTCCTCTTTCTATTTTTACCCCTTAGTATGCTGATATTGTGAATTACTTAGTAGCAGAAAAAATGCCTCAAAACTATACACCACATGAACTTAGAAAATTAATACGTCAAAGCACTCCTTATATGTGGATTCATGGAGTCTTGTTTAGAATATGTCTTGACCAAGTAATTAGGAGATGTGTGCAATAAGATGATGCATATGACATCATTTAGGCAACACATGAAGAACCATATGGAGGCCATTATGCCACCCAAAGAATAATCAGTAAAATATTTCAAGTTGGTTATTTTTGGCCTAACATGAATATAGATGTCCATAAATTTGTTGATAGATATGATGCTTGTCAAAGAGCTAGTAAGCCTACTCCTTCTATGGAAATGCCTTTGGTATCGCAAGTAGTATTTGAACCATTCGAGAAATGGGAAATTTACTTTTTTGGACCACTAGACCCTCCAAGTGAAATTAATAAATACATACTGTGTGCACAGATTACATTACTAAGTGGGCTAAAGTTAAAGCTTTTCCATGAGTGCAAGCTAACCAGTTACTGATTTCCTTTATGAAAAATTATGCAATGCTTTAGAGCACCTACAGATTTAGTTTCAAATCATGGAACCCAATTTATCTCTAAATTTATTGAACATTTTGTTAACACCTATCAAATAAAATGTAAAAAATCCTCAACATATCACCCTCAAGCCAATGGAAAAGTAGAAGTTATGAACATAGAACTTGAAAAGATCATTATAAAAATTGTAACTGTTAATAGGGATGATTGGGCTAAGAGATTAAAATAATTTGTATGGGCATACAATACAACTTGGAAAACCACCATAGTATTATCACCTTATCAAATGGTCAATGGAAAACAATCTATCATGCCCATAAAATTTGAGATAGAAACTCTTCGCACAGTGGTACAACTTGATGTGAATTTGGATAAAGCACAAAAATCTAGATTGGAAAAGTTAAATATTCTGGATGAAAGTAGACTATAGGCATTACATAGAATTGAAATAACCCAGCAACAACAAAAGAAATGGCATGATAAACACATTGTACCATGCACATTCTAATAAAGATATTGGGCTTTGTTGTTTGATTCTCGATTTTAAGGTAAATTGAGGACCAGAAGGCTAGGACCCTATCAAATCAAAGAGATATTTGGAAATGGTACAATCAATCTTAAGCCTATAAATGATTCAACAAGAAAACTACTAGTAAATGGCCATAGGCTTAAAATTTATAAGAAGCCATTATCTAAGGAGGAATTCATACACCATCTTAAGCAGCAAGCCAAATTGCAGTGTATTTATGAACTGCAATCAGTCAATATTAAATAAAAATTTCTCTCTAACTTAAAAAAAAGGATAAAAGAGATTATGCTTCCTTTGTTTCATCATGAATTTTCTACATCTACAATATTTCTACCTTATTCTTACCAATTTTTAGTCTCCATGTTTCAAAAGTAGCTTAAAAAGGTATTTCTTTAAAAGTTCTTGGAGGGAATGACTATCATATGTGGCATAATACTTTATTTTCTAGATATAATTTGGCTGTTTTTTAATTACTCAAATAACATTAGTGCTTTGAGTAATTTTAATTGAAATTCAAGCAATCTTTTGGTGTTGTAAGTTATTCCTAGTCAATCAAAATTTTTCTTGGACTATGCACATTCGAACATATAAAAATATTGTGATATGTGGAGAGATTAACTCATGTGTTACTATTACTATAAGTGAAAGTTTTCCCTTTATTATCCATCTATGTGCATGGTCTAGAGTATAACTAAATTGGAAAAATGATAATATCACCCTTCATCCCTAAAAAAAGGAGAAGAATAGTAAGGATAGGATCAAATTCCCATAAGGACTTCGATAGAGTGGTTGGGAATCCAACTCCCCGAAGTTCTTACTCCTAAAAAAAAAATCCCTTGCTTCTCATATAATCAAGCAAGTATCCCAAAAAGTATCTTCTTGATTCTCATAAAAATAGGTAAGAATCCCAAAAGCAATGAACTTACCTTGCTCCATCTCAAAATGAGCAAGTATCCCAATGAAAAATTAAATAAGGGTAAAAGAGCTTGAATCCCTAGAATTATTAGTATCTCAAAAACTATGGGGTGATCCTCATTATAGAAATGGCTTGAATGAAATATGTCTTACAATAATGTATCCTTATGTAATAGCACTAAGTCTAGACAAGAACTATGGATGCTCACAGATAAGCTAGCTTATTGTCATAAATGATCTTTTTTGTTACTCAATCCTCACTCATAATTGCAAATGAATACTCACTACACACAAAATTGGTCCTTGAGGAAGCTTGAAAACATTAGGATAACTTTAATACCATAATGATTTGTGAAATAAATAGATGAAATTGTTTAAAAATGACTAGGATATTTGAATTCTTTGAGAAATAACTCTAGAATATATTTAGCAAGCAAAATTTAGAAGCAAATTCCTACAAATTAATTTTCTCCTACCAAAATATGGCTTTCATCTCTCAAAATCTTGTATCTTTTAATAGAAGCCATTATAATATTCAAATATCTATTCTATTTTTAAATGAGTGGAAATACTCTGAGTCTTTGATAGATATTTATTTTAGTATACATTGATGACTGATATCAAGCTTTATAATCATTATCTTTCTCTCACTTGAATACTTCTTAATGAAATTTAGGGAGCACAATCACAAAAATTATAATAAACCCCCATACATAAAACTTCTTATTATATTATCCATAAATATAAATAAAACACCCTTCATCTTTTTTTGGCAATATAGCCAAAATCACAGTCTGGTAGGAGAAGTAAATAGAGGTATATGAAGTTCACAATACAGTTTGGGGGGAAGAAATAGGTAAAGTATTATCTCAAACTCTAGCAACTATAGTTTCGTAGATGTCTTCTGTAGGTATCCTCCGTAGGTATCTTTAGTAGGTATATTCTATAGGTATCTTCCATATATATATTTCGTAGATGTCTTTTGTAGGTATATTTCATAGGTGTCTTATGTAGATATCTTCCATAGATGTCTCCCGTATAAGTCTTTTGTAGAGATATTTTATAAATGTCTTCTATAGATGTCTTCCATAGAAGCCTTCTGTAGAATTCTTCTATAAATGACTTTTGTAGATATCTTCTATAGATATCTTATGTAGAATTTTTTTGTAAACATCTTCTGTAAACAATTTCTATAGGTATCATCAGTAACAACCTTCCATAAACAATTTATGTAGGTATTATCAGTAACAATCTTTTGTAAACAATTTCTGTAGGTATCATCAGTAACAATATTCTGTAAGCACCATTTGTATATGTCATCTGCAAACATATATCATGAAATATTCTAAGTGTAGAAATTTAAAATCGACTAGGCAAGTGAGACACGTGACAATTCAAGGAATGCCAAGAAAATTAATAAGGACACGTCAATAAATATTTTAAGGGAAAAATGACAGTAATATTTTAAGTTAATTAAGGGGGACAAGACAACAAAATAAAGAAAAAATTATGTCCTCTTATGAAATGTACACTTAAACTAGCACCACATACCACCTCTTATGACGTGTGCATGCAAACTGGTGCCATGTGAAAAAAAAACAAAAAACAAAAAAAAAATGGGAAAAAAAAAAAAAAAAAACACAAAAAAAAAAAAAAAAAAAAAAAAAAAAAAAAAAAAAAAAAAAAAAAAAAAAAAAAAAGCCAAAAGCAAGAGTAAACTGACCACCCAAGGACCTATACCACTATAGGATAGGTGGATTCTCTTCACCAATTGCAAGAGATGATGTGGATGGTCAATAATATCCCTTGACTAAAATTGGAATCAAGGCTCACGATGAAAGAAAAAAATATGATGGCTCACCGAATAAAAGCTCCACCTTCGATAAAAATCCAAAGAAATAAATGAATTTCAACAAAGTAGTTTATGCCAATACACCCTTTGAATTTTCTAAACTCCTTGAGAAAGAAAGTCCTCACCAGCTCATCAGCCTGATACAGCAAAATCAACCTAAGAAATTGGTCTCTCCCATCAAAAAAGTAACTACACCTGGGAAACTTGTCTTGGACGTTGGGATACCCCTAGAAATTAACATAGTGATAAATAATATTGTTACATAAGTTGAGGAACTCCTGCCTTCTCAAACTAGGATGCAGAGCAGAAGGAGAATTCTCATGAAGTTGAGCATATAAATACTATCATGGTTGAGACACGAGTAGGTGAACCGAAAGCCAAAGAGCAAGTACAACGGATGAAACAAGAACATAGTTTATCACAACCAAGACCACCATCTTCAAATATATCCACCCGATGGACATAAATCGGATAAACTAAACTACACTGAAAAACTATTTAATATTTTATAATTTCTAAGACTTCAAAATCTGATTTGTATATTATTATCTATAATGTATTTTATATTTTTTGTCTGCAAATATTTTAAGCAGTATATATATATATATATGTGTGTGTATGTGTGTGTGTGCCTATGATAAAATACTATGAATATATTCATTTTTTATGAAACTATTTTGGGTAATACAAGTTTGATATCTATGATCGTAGTTTTAGTACATTACTGCAATAAGATAAAGTAAAAAAATGTTATTTTTTTATTGAAGACTGTTATATCATAGAATTGTTCCTTGAAGATGATCAGATGATTTGTATTGTATGTGATTGATGAAATTGTTATGTTATAATAAATTTAGAAGTTATCATTTTCTAACTTGCTTTTTTGAGAATTTGTATTTTTATAAGAATGATACATGACAACCCAAAATATTTCATTTCAACTACAGAATTCAGCACTTTAATATGATTGGTAGATTTTGTACTATATATGTTGTCATGAAAATGATATAGAAAATCTGAAATACTATATTCTGCTACAACTGTATGACTGAAAATGTGTGCTTTGATTGTAATATGTTGGATTATATTTTACGTATTTATGGAAACATTCATTTCTCAGTATAAATGATTCTTTTTTAGAAATTATGTCTGATGTCTGTTTGTTCATTCCTAAATAATTATGATGTCCTATTTTGTTAATTTCAAATGTTTTTATGAAAATAAAATATGAATTTTGATTAAATTTAATCCTTTATTTATTTGCAAATATTTGGATGGTGTCATCTGATATATGTGTAAAAATTGTCATATTATGTTTGTCTCATTTCTCAATATGCATGAGGACATGCATAGATTTTAGTTTGAGGGAAAATTATGAGAGGATATTTGGCATATATTTCTATAACATAATGTTTTATTCTTATGTTTAATTGATGAGGATATAAAATAAAGTAAATTGCATTTTCATATAATATAAAGTCATAATAGATAAATAAAACTAACTCCATGAGGATCTTCATCAGTAGGCAATTACTATTAGTTATCCTCAACAATAGTTAAACTCACCAATAGGGAATTACTATTAGAATAATTCATTAATAGATAATTATCATATTTACTACATAAATCAAAAATTACATTTTAATCTCATACTTGCACAATTTAATTTCTGTTTATTTATTTTTCTGCAAACACCTGAAACTAAAAAAAAAATAAACTAAACTTAGCTTTGATCCCCAAGGTACAATATATAATAGATTGTTATTATTTAAATATAACCTTTATTTACCCTTGGATTTATAAATTAAATGTAAGCTATTACATTCGATCAAACAGTGTTGAAAAATCAATGCCATTGAGAAAAAGTGGTGTTTGGAAGCAACATCATTGATAATAGATAATTGTGAAGATCATCAAGCACCCTATGTAACATTGAAATATTGGAAGCCAAGCATAGGATATTTCATGTCGATATAGTGAGTTCATTTGGTTATAACATTTGAAATACAATGAAGGAATTATCATTCAGCATCCATAAAGATGATGCTAGCGCTTAGAATCTGTTATAAAAAGATCAAGAAAACCGTTGACACTGCCAATGAAAAATTACAATGGTATGATAATTTATTTAAATCAAGTATAATTCAAGTTGCTAAATATCTATCAGATATATCAATTCATTTAATTATTGAGGAAAACATTTTCCTACGATTTTATTTGGCTTATCCATGAACATGGTGAGAAAAGAACAATCCATTATCTTGGTTGTACAGTGAGAGAGGATGACACACAATACAACTCTGCTTCACCATAGACATGTCCAAAAATCAGTATGGTAAGAATAGGGAATAATATTCAGGCATTGGTTGCATAGAAAGGAATATCATTTAAAGGATATCAAAATGTTGTGTGTAAACATGTGAAGGTGAAAACAATTTCAAGGTAAAAGATCAAACATTTTATTCAAGTTTGAATTCACCCTTGGAAAGAAAGCATAAATTCTACAATATACGTTGAAGCAAGTGCTATCTATGGAAGATAAATATTCAAAGACTCATGCGCTTAGTTTGGAGTTATCTATGACCAAATATAAGGAGCAGAATATAGCTTTTTGTAAGGAGGGCACAACGGATAATTCAACCGATACAAAATATAAGTGTTGTTGGGTAATCCATGCACAGTCAAGGAAACACTACCAAATGGATGTAATAGTTTTCTAAGCAGTAGATCATCATGAAGGTAAATAAGGGTCAATAGTTACAAACAAGTTATAGTGATCCATATGGCATTATTGTGTGTAAGAATTTTCAAGATATAATTTATTTTGCAAAAGGAGTTAAGTAAGGAATAAGTCGAGTTAGTAAGAAAGCAAACTCAAGAAAAGGGAAGAATTTAAAGAGTAAGAGCAAGGTACATCAAGGATTATAATGAATAGATATTGATCATATTTTTGAGCAGACTAGAGCAGAGTTTTGGATCAGATTTTTGAGCAGACCTGAGCAGAGTTTTAATCAGTTTTGTAAGCATAGAAGGTTGAAATTCAAAATTTGAAGAGCTTGAGAAGTGCTTCATAACGTGGAAGAAAAACAAGGTATTAGCATCTCCAATTCAAAATGCAAGTAAGTTATCTAGTGCTAGCCTTGGGATACCTTTAAAATGTAATAAATGAGAGACATGTGGAAAAAACAAACTTAATGAATGTGAAGGACATTTTGACCATTTGAAGCTTCTAACACCGATATAGCATTCTCTATTTGATGATCAAGTTTGGTGTCTTCAGATCTGAGGTTGGTGCCTCAAGAATATTGGTGTCTCCTATGGTTTGGTACCCACAAACTTGCTTAAGGGTATTGGTGTCTCCTGTAGGTTGATGCCCATAAACTTGCATAAGGAAATTGGTGTCTCTTGTGGGTTGGTGCCCACAAACTTGTACTAGGGGATTGGTATCTCTTGTGGTTTGGTTCCCATAAACTTGTACTAGTATATTGGTGTCTCCTATGGGTTTGTTCCCATGAACTTGTACTAGGGTATTGGTGTCTCATGTGGTTTGGTGCCCATGAACTTGTACTAGGGTATTGGTGTCTCCTTTGGATTGGTGCCCATAAACTTGTAATAGGGAATTGGTGTCTCATATGGGTTGGTTCCCATGAATTTATACTAGGGGATTGTTGTATCCTATGGGTTGGTGCCCAAATTTTTTTTTTAATAAAATTTAAGCAATATTTTTTATGTGGTTTTCTCCCAAAAGGGTGTTTCCACGTAAATCATTGTCTCTTATGTGTGTGGTGATTTGTGCATTGATTTATTCATATTATTGCAGTTATTATTTAAAAAAGAAAAGATAAAAGTTTTATCTTATAATGTTCACCCCCTATATAAGTGTGTGTTTCTTCAATTGGTATTAGAGCGATTTCCTTCATAAAATCCTAAAAGCTTGAAGGAAAATCTTACAAGAACACACATGGCTTATCAAGAAGGGTTTTTATCAAATAGGGCTCCATTGTTCAATGGGACTAACTATACCTTCTATAGTGTGAGGATGCATACCTATTTGATGGCACATGGCTATGATCTATGGAAATCTATTGTGGATGGGTTCAAACCACCTACAACCCATCCCATGGATCAAAATGGCAAGAAATCATTTGAACATAATTCTAAGGCAATGAATACAATACTAAGTGGGTTATGTGAATCAGAGTTTGTGAAATTCATGCAATGCACCTCATCAAAAGAAATATAGGACAAGTTACAAAGAACATATGAAGGATATGACAAGGTTAAAATGGCAAAACTTCAAACCCACATGAGAAATTTTGAAGACTTAAAAATTAAATATTAGGAAGATGTTACCAAATATCTACTTTGCATTGATGAAATTGTCAACACCGTTCATGGACTTGGAGAAATTATTGATGACTCTATTATTGTTCAAAAAATATTAAGGGTACTGCCAATGAGGTTTTATGCAAAGGTCTCTATTATTGAAGAAATGAATGATCTTAAAACCTTAAGCTTGGATGAGCTACATAGAATTTTTACAACCTATGATATGAGGACTAAAAAAGGTCAAACATCCGAATGGGAGGTCATTTTTAAAGCTTCAAAGAAGAAAATTAATAAAGAACCAAATTCAAGTGAAGAATCGAGCAGCGGAGAAGAATCTAACTTTATGCAAAGAAATAAGAAGAAACTAAGAAAATACAAAGGTAAGCATATTGTGAAATATTTTAACTATAGTAACATTGGTCACTATGCAACTCACTACCCACAAGATAAAATTAGTAGCAGTGAAGAAGAAGAGGAATACAGTAAAAATAAGGAAAGAAAATTTTATCATGAAAAGAAAAAATGGCATGATCAAAGCAAGCATGAGAAGAAGATATTTCAAAGGCATAAGAAGAGTCTTTATGTTGATGAAGCAAGTAGTTCTTCCAACAATAATTATGAAAGTCTTTCCAATAGTGAAAGAGAAGAAATCTTATTTTTGGCCATGGAAGTGAAAGAAGATGCTTTTAAAAAAAAAAAACAAGAAGAAGAGAAAGATCCAAAAGATGAAGAGGAAGCCATACTTGACATAGAAGAGGAACTTGTTGTTTCTCTTTAAGAGTTAAAAAGTCTTATAAAGAAGAACTCAATATTAAAGACTCAAGTACAAGAGGATGAGAAGACAAAGGTAAAGCTTTCACAAGATCTCACCAACTTAAAAGTGAAAATTGAAGAGACAAAGTGAATTGAAGAAGGTATGGTTGAGTAGTTAAAGGCAAAAGAGTTGGAATATGAAAAACTAGAACATGAGGTTGTCTCTCTGAGAAGGAAGTGGAAGAATCTAATGATAAGCTAAATCAGTTTGATAAAATCACAAGAATCATGGATGATATTATCAAAGCATAGAGATCTTATATTATAAAGACTAGACTTGGTTTTGAAGAAATTCAAAAGAAAAAAATGTGTATTCAATCTCAAAAGGAACAAAGGCATCAAAGAAAATAATTAAATAAGATCCTAAGACCTATGCCGATGTGTTGATAAGAGGAAACATCAATAAGGAAGAAAATAAAATAAAAAATCTTCATGGACCAAGAAACATCATAGAAACAACAATGAGAGAACCATATGATCATATCCTCCAAGGCAATCAGACAGGTTTCAATATTTATTTTGGGGTTATTGCTTTCATGTCATCAATTTGTTCATAAAGTTGTACATTGTAGGGTCCATGCTAAAAATAATTATGAATTCACTAAGAGAAATTTCAATTCATTTGTACCTCTCATGGAATACAACATCATTTGTTATAAATATAGTAATTTTGGGTATAGAGCTAAATGGTGTAGAATGGTGTTCCCTGAACTTCTAAAATCAAGTAAGAAGGAGGATGGTCAAACTGTTCAAAATGATATGTCCTCCAAAGTTTGGAAAAATAAACAAGAAAATGAGCATTGTAAGTTGGGAGTTTCACTCCCACCTCATCATTAAATGTCTCAGTAAGATCATTAGTAAGGGGGCATTGTCCAATGTCTTATCTTTTAGCCTCGATAAGCCTTTGCCATTGATGTCAAAGGGGAGAATTTTAGTAAGGGGGAGCAGATTGTCAGAAGGAGAAGTTTGTGATCCTATTATAGTAAAGGATATTTTCTTTGCAGGGTTACCATCAGTGACAAAGGGGAAGACTATTAGAATTATTGAATTGTCATTGATGTCAAAGGTTGAAATTGTTGATAGCAAACAGTGCATGATTGGGCTAAGTATTCAAGGAAAATATATACTCTTCAAGGGTGATGTAATATCAAAGGTTGAAATATTTAAATTAAAGGTTTAAATATTTCTAATGTCTACAATGAGCTAAGGTCAAGATATTATATTTAGGTGGAAAATATTTACCCTTTCCAAAGGTTGAAATATTAAAATTGAGGAAAATAATATTTACCATAACCAAAAGTTGAAGAATTTAAATCAAAGTTTAAATAGTAATATGGTCTGACCAATTAGGTACCAATAGCAATAAAGTAAATTTTACATATAAATAAAAACAAAGTGTATTTTGGCATGGTGTGTTTTTCTAATAAGAATAAAAGAAATCACGATGAGAGAAAGGGCGCAACGACAACGTTGAAGATTGATGGTGATCAAAGTTTACAGTAGAGCAAAGTTTCAAGATACTATAGAGAGGAGGTTGTGGAAGACTAGGGATCCATGAGATCATGGAAGGGTAAGGATGAAGTGAAGGCATTAAATAATAGTGATAAAATTGAGTATAACAAACAAAGTGGAAGAATTAATAAGGAAGAGACACAGTGTGGTTATGTTGTTTGGTAAAGCATAGAAGTTTTGTTCATGGTATAAGGAAGAGACACGGTGTGGTCATATACGGGATAGTATTTGGTGAAAAAATAGCAAAGGTATATGTATCAAACAAACACTCTTACACACCAATAAGACAACATTGAACTAGTTTGAAAGAGTAGTGTTGAAAATTTAGTGTCATTGAGAAAAAATGGTGTTTGGAAGAAGCATCATTGATAATAGATAATTGTGAAGATCATAAAGCACCCTGTGTAATGTTGAAATATTGGAATCCAAGCATAGGAGATTGGGCACCGATACAGTAATTTTATTTGGTCATAGTGTTTGAAATATAGTGAAGGAATTTTCATTCAGCATCCACAAAGAAGACGCTAGCACTTAGAAGATGTTACAAAAATATCAAGGAAATCGTTGACACTACTAGTGAAAAAATTAAAATGGTATGATAATTTATTTAAATCAAATTTATTTCAATTTTCTAAAAATTTATTAGATATATCAATTGGTGTAATTGTTGATAACAACATTCATATACTATTTTCTTTGTCTTATCTACGATCGTGTTGAGAAAGAACAATCCATTATATTGTCTTTACAATGAGAGGACATCGCACAATTCAACTTTGCTTCACCATAGATGCATCCAAAAAATTAATGTGGTAAGCACAGGGAAGAATATTTAGGCATTGGCTGCATAGACAGGAAGAGTGTTCGAAGGAGATCAAATTATTGTGTGCAAACAAGTGAAGGTGAAAATATTTTCAAGGTTTAAAAGAAGATCAAACACATTATTCAAGTTTGAATTTACCCTTGGAGAGAAAGCATGCATTCTACAACATACATTGAAGCAAGTGCCATCTATGGAAGACAAAGAGTCAAAGACTCATGTGCTCAGTATGGAGCTATCTATGACCAAAGAAAAGAAGAATAATATAGCTTTTTGTAAGGAGGGCACAACGAATGATTCAACCTGTAAAAGATATAAGTGTTTCTAGGTAATCCATGCACATTCAAGAAAATGCTACCAAATGGACATAATAGTTTGTTGAGTAGCAGATCATCATGAAGGCAAAGAAGGGTCAATCATTACAAATAAGGTATGGTGATCCATATGGTATAATTGTGTGCAAGAATTTTCAAGTTGTCATTTATTTTGCAAAAGGATTTGAGTAAGGAATAAGTCGAGTTAGTAAGAAATCAAACTCAAGAAAAGGGAAGAATTTAAAGAGTAAGAGCAAGGTACAATAGGGATTATAATGAACAAATATTGATAAGATTTTTGAGCAGACCAAAGCAAATTTTTGGATCAGATTTTTGAGCATACCTGAGCAAAGTTTTAATCAGTTTTGTAAGCATAGAAGTTTGAAATTTAGAATTTGAAGAGCTTGATAAGTGCTTCATAACATGGAAGAAAGGTAAGGTATTAGCATCTCCAATTCAACACGCAAGTAAGTTATCTAGTGCTAGACTTGGGCTACCTTTAAAATATAATAAATGTGAGACATGTGGAAGCAACAAACTTAATGAATGTGAAGGACATTTTGACCATTTGAAGCTTCCAACACCAGTATATCATTCTCTATTTATTGATCAAGTTTGGTGCCTTCAGATTTGAGGTTGGTATCTCAAGGAGATTGGTGTCTCATGTGTGTTGATGCCCATGATTTGGATCAAGGGTATTGGTGTATCATGTGGGTTGGTGCCCACAATATTGCTCAAGGGGATTTATGTCTCCTATGGGTTTGTGCCCACAAAATTGCACAAGGGGATTTGTATCTCATGCAGGTTGGTACCCACAAACTTGTACTAGGGGATTGGTGTATCCTATGGTTTTGTGCCCATGAAATTGTACTAGGGGATTGGTTTCTTCTATGGTTTGGTGCCCATAAAATTGTACTAGGTTATTGGTGTCTCTTGTGGTTTGGTGCCCACAAACTAATACTAGGGGATTGGTGTCTCTTGTGGGTTGGTGCCCACAAACTTGTAATAATGGATTGATGTCTCCTGTGGGTTGGTGCCCATGAAATTGTACTAAGGGATTGGTATCTCCTATGGGTTGGTTCCCATGAACTTGTAAAATAGGATTGGTATCTCCTATGGATTGGTGCCTAGGAACTTGTACCAGGGGATTGGTGTCTCTTGTGGGTTGGTTCCCACAAAATTTGTTGAAGAAAATATAAGTAATATTTTGTCATGGTTTTCTACCAAAAGGGTGTTTCCATGTAAATGATTATATCTTATGTGTGTGGTGATTTGTGCATTGATTTATTCATATTATTGCAGTTATTGTTTTGGAAAGAAAAGAGAAAATTTGTATCTTATATTGTTCACCCCCCTCTCAATATAAGCATGTGTTTCTTCAATTATATTATTTGGGTATTGAAGACTTTAGTCTTATATTATTTGGGTATTGAAGACTTTAGTCTTCAATGTGGATATTCTTATTTCAATAACTTGTACTTTCCTTCTCTGATTTTTGTATCATTTCAAGCAACTAGATAGTGTCTTCATAAAATATCATCTTTGCTATCATAGCTCAGGGTTATGCATAAGGGGTTAGACCCAAAACGTACTTGTAAAAAAATGGCGAATTTATTTCAAAACCCTCACAAATCTTGGGCAACTTAATGTAGGAAGACATGGAAAAATACTTTATTTTTCACCAAAAATTAGAAAAAAATGGTGAATTTTTGTTTATATTGGAAAAAATTAAACAACGCCAAACTACCATCAGATATCCATTCGAGGGAGGGTCGGGTGCAAAATTGCATCTGGGGGAAGGCTAGGTGCATTTTTGTATTTGGGGGAGTCGATCCAGAAATACATCCAAGTTAGGATCGGATAAAAAACTATATCCAAGGGGGCCTTGTGCAAAAATGCATCCAACCCTCTACATTTTGTACAAGGTCACCCCGGATATAGGTTTGCATCAAAGCCTTCCTCGGATGTATTTCTGCATCGGCTCCTCTGAATACAGAAATGCATCTGGCCTTCCCTCGAATGTAGTTTTGCACCCAGCCCAACCCTCCCCAACCGTGTGTAAAATTACATTCGGCCTGAACCGGTCGTAAAACTACATCCGGCCTGAACCGGTCGTAAAACTGCATCCGACATGGACTGGGTGTAAAATTGCATCCAGACTGAATTGAGTGTAAAATTACATGTGATAGAATTGCATATTGTCTACTGCAGAAATGGTTTCGATCGGTTTTAGCATAGGTTCGACTACAGTGTGGTTCCATCCTGTACTTTTGGTTATAGAATAGGATTTCAGTTGGTTGTAGAACAGGGTTTCGGTCGATTGCAACATAGGTCCGACTATAGTGTGGTTCCATCTAGTACTTTCGATTGCAAAATAGGGTTTTGGTTGGTTGTATAATAGGGTTTTGGCCATTTGCAAAATTGTGATGTCAGGCGTATATACATCTGGTGTCGGATGGTTACAGAATTGGGTCGATATATTCGTCAAGAGTAGAACAAGTTCTAAAAATGAATGTGTATCCCTAGGGTGTTAATTATATATAGAGGTATACTTGGCGAGTTGGAAGGGATAATTTTAAAATTTTAAAATTTTAGGGTGAAAAGGGTACTTTATTTAGGCGGTATTACTTGCAAATTTTTCAAAATATTCATGATACTCACATCAAAGGACGACTAACCGACACCTAAAATTTATTTTTTCCTAAAAATTTTGGCTAAATGGCCGATGTTCGGGTCCTATAATTTTTGTAAATTTAAATTTTTGAAAATGCTTTTTTTTTCCCCAATGGCGAAGTTTCGTCGCTATGCATAACCCTGTCATAGCTTCATTTGCATGTTCCTTTGTAGGTTTTTTTTAGTTTTTTAGCTTTGGTATTTATGTTGTCCTTGTATTTTCTTCTGTCATGCTTTATTTCTTTTCTTCTATCATTTTTTCTCTTCCTTATCCTTCTTCTTCATTTATGTTTTGGTACTAGAGGAATATTGATTTCATGAGTCAGTATTCATCACAATAATGTTGATTAAGGTTGTTTGTTTTTTTTTTATAAGTTAAAATTTATATTGATGTGGGCATTTGAAATGCGCCCTAATGTCTTAGTACATCAACTGGAGAAAAGGATGCACTATCCTCAAAAAATATTAATGCATCCTTGAAAACCTATAAATATAAAGGAAAACATAAGCAAACCAAAAGGAAACCAAGAAAATTCTTGACAAGACAGAAACATAAGACCGTAGAAGAACAACCAACTAGGCAATTACAGTGTCATTGATGTCATTCTTCTTGACATCCTTTGTGGTATCTTTAGGGATGTCCTTGAATACATCCTTTGTAATTTCTATGACATCCTCAACCTTAAATTTTGGTTTGGCTTTAGTGGCAGTATTAGTAGGAGTATCCTCTACGAAGTTGTCATAAAAGAACAAGAGGTTCAAAGCATTCCTATGCTCTTTCATATGGGTAATTGCCCCCATAATTGTAGCCATGGTATTATCCAGATGAACAATCATGTTAGAGGTGGTATTTATTACGTATTTTTTGAGTATCTTCTCTACAGGATCGTCTCGATCATCTTCAGCTTCACCCTACATATTTCATTGGTTATGGACTTCCTTGTTCTTAAGGCATCGAGAAATCCTCATTGAAGTAGCCTCAACCTTGCCCTTCTTTTTTGTCAACAACTCAACATCATGGTGGCCTTCATCCAACTTATTCCTTTTGGAACCTAGAACTCTAGATATAGGATTGGAGGATGTATCCTCCTCCATGTTCTCATCTTGTTGATCCTGAGGAAGCACATTTCCTTTAGGAAATTTATCCAGAAGATGAGCATACAAGACTTTGAAAAGCCCCTGGTGAGAGGGCCAAGCTTACTCCTTCGAGCAGGTTGCATTGATGGAGAAATCCATCGATAAGTATAGAAATTATGAAATATTCCGCTGCTTGACCTCCCTAAAGTGGTTCACAAATGCAATATAGGAACTTTTAATTTGGGAGCCAAGGTCATCCATAGTGATGTATTGCATAACAAGCTTCATCACGTCTTTCCAAGGAGTGGATAAGTCATAATTAACCATCCCTAGCTTGACAATCCTCCTCATAGGTGACTTTAGCTCAAATTAATTGAGTTTAATTTCCTATTTGTGCTTATCCCTACGCACAGTTCTTCCCATCAGTGTTTGTCTTGTAACCTCAGTAAGGATATTAACATCCACCTAGAACTCAATGCCATGTATTATGATAATTCTCTTCTCCTAAGTGGACATGAAATCCAGGTTGATATTCCAATCCCAACCTAAAAATTACTTTAGGAATGGTATAAATCCTCTTGCACTTAGGATAGCTTCCACCACTGGTTCGATTGTGAGTGATTCTGGCTCCACAAATCTCATGATGACAAGAAACAAAAGTAGAGAAGCAGGGGTAATAGAAATCTCATTGGATCGAGAGAAACATATAGAGAAGATGTAGAATCCATATGCAATGAGGGTTTTGTAAATATTTGACAAGTTTAGAAACTTCTAGAAGCATCTAGTCCTTCTCCTCATGAAGATGTAAATCCTATGGAAAAGCAAATTCACCAAATCATGAAGAATAGAGTAGCATTCCTTAGGCAACTTAAGGTCCCAAAAATTACTATCCCCCATAAAAATGGAAAGGTGTGCCACACCTTGTAAAGCTTAGCAAATATGATGATGAAACTTAACACCCTCACTAAACTTAGAGAAAAATGGATGTCGGAGACTTTAGGAAATGACAAGAAGTGGGAGAGAACAAGAACAGGAAAGAAAGTAATGAGAAAGATAACTTGATAATAGGAATGGTGATGAGAGAGGATGAAAAAGCATCACATGGATGAGGAGCATTCTGTGAGAAAATATTGGAAAGGAGCACTCCAGATGGATTACGAAAAAAATTGTATAATTAGGAACATTGGGACTAAAACCAAAAGTGGTGACAGGGATAATTAGCATGGGGTGAAAAAAAAACATGAAGATGTGTCAAAAAATCCAACCTGCACCAAATATATGGAGAAATGAGTACAACAAAAAATTTGAACCTCATCATGGAAATGATAGGTTTGTTGAAGATGATCTTTATAGGATATGAAGCATTTGAAATATTGAGATCTAGGGAGAACAACCTTTTCATTCCTATGAATTTGAAAAAATGATTGTTATGCATTTTGAATATTTTGAACTTTTTCTAACCTTGCAATTTCTTCAACTTCATGAGGAAGGGTGTCAGTCCATGTCATCATCCCGGGGGTAGAGACTTCGATGTTAGCCAACTTATCAACAACACCATTAGCTTCCCTGAAGACATATTCGATAATGACTTCATGTTTACAAAGGATTAGGTTTTAAACCTCTTCAATTAGACTTTTCACCTTCCATACCAAAGTTTTGGAGTTTTTGAAATAATTGATAACATTCAAGGAGTCCCCTTCAATGATGAATTTCACTAGAAATTTCATAATTAATTGCAAACCCCTCCATAAGGTGTTAGCTTTAGTTATATGGTTGGATTGTTCTCCCAAACATTCATCGAATGCAAATATGGGATCCCATTATGGTCCTGTGTTTTGAATAAGTTCAAAAACAATTAATGATAGATATATCATTAGGCATTCTTCGAGTGTGAATATAACTATCTTTTGTGCATTCCACCAGGTTCTAAAAAGGACTTCATGGAGATAACCAATTAATGTTGTAAACTTACCTTATTTTGCTTCTTTAAGGAATAATGAAAATATTTCCTTTCTATCCCTCAAATATATATATTAAGTTTTGAGAGTAAAATTCCACCTCATGAAATAGTTCCTCACCATTGAATGCATTTCTCACTATTTCATCCATGTCTCCTTTTATTAACCTTTGGAGTAGAATTTCTTATAGCTCCTACTTGATTTGAGACTGCCTTGAGAATTTTTAAAAGTTCACTTAATGATTTTACTCTTCCCAAATTTCTAGATATAAGCCTTTTAATTCTCAAGCAATTATAGTATCTTTGATGGTTGTTTTGTATTTCAAAGGACTTTAAAGTTGTTTACCTTATGACTCCCTAGTTTAAAGTATATGAACCAATTTGATAAAGCCTTTCTAAAATTAGGTTTTGTGGGATTCCTTATGTCTCCATAGTGATTGGAGTGTGCTATAAGTTTGAAAAATTGCTTAGCAAGTAATAGTTAACCTTTTTGGTTTATTTTACAATGTTTTGTAAATAACAATAATCAACTCCTATTTCATCTTATCTCTCCTAATGAACTATGCACTTATAAATTTGAAGTTCTCTATGGTTGGATTTCTTTTATCATTTTAGTATGAGTATGAGACAAGTGTAAGTATATAATTCCAAATTATTTAAGTAAATAATGAAATTACTTTCATAGCCCTTAATATCCAATAGTTTAAGTTGGCAGTTTTGTACTATGCCATATTAAAATTTTGATCAAATTTTGTTGAAGGATTTTGATTGTAGAAGTGGTAAATATATTTGAATTTATGATACAGTATTTTTGGCTAGTATAATGTGTTGAAATATTTTTATGTTAATCTTCTTTCTCACTTTCATAAATTTTATGCTTGAAAAAATAATGAGTGTTGCAAGTCAAATCGTTTGTGAGAAATTAGTAAATATCACCTGAGGACATCAAAGGAAAATAACACTTGAAAATTCAATGGAAACGAAAACGTAATGGCTCTTTCACCTAAATGAATTTTGAAATTCTATATCGCCTTCCCTATGGCCAAGATGTCTTTTGAAAATTTTCATTGTTAAGCAGAAGGAAGGGAAAAATGCATTCATCCCATAAATAGGGTAAAAGCCCTGTTCAAATCACTTTGGCAAGAACGTAATTAAAATGCTAATTTCGAAAAAGACTTTCACCCAAAATGAGGGGTGGAAGTCCCTTTCACCCCTCATTAGGGAAAAAATACATTCAAACAATAAATTTCCATGCGAGCCCAAAGTTGAAATGCAAAGTCAAAATAAAGAAGTGTGTTCACCAAAAGTTGGGGTGAAAGCATCGTTCATCCCACTTTGGGGTGAACGTTCTCAAAGAAGCACATTGAATAGTCAAGAGTGCTTTTACCTCAAGTGGGGTGAAAGTCCCTTTCACCCCTCACTAGGGTTAAATATGATAAATATGAGTTTGGACGAACATGAGAGAAATGGCAAAGTGACAGGAAAATGTTGAAAAGTCAACTTTGCATTCACCCCAAGAGAAGGGTAAAAATACCCTTCACCCTTACTTTGGTCAAACGTAAATATAGAGTGTGGCCCAAACTTTGGTGCATGTTAAGAAAATTAAAAGTGGAAGTGCTTTCACCCAAGGTGAGGGGTGAAAGCCCCATTCGCCCATCCTTGGGGTGAAGCTATAGGAAAGTTTCTTGAAAACGCGTTAAAAGTTTTAATTTATTTTGGGATGAATACAAAAGATTAGGCATTGAAAATTCAAAGTTGCGTTCGTCCAAGGTGGAGGGAAATAGTACCTTTCACCCTTTTTGGAGGTAAACACATATTTTAAGGGGAAAGGATATCATTTGTAAAGTGCTTTCATTTTGGGAGGAAAGGTTTTCACCAAAGTTGATAACTGCTATGACAAAGAGGTGACTGTAATGCTCTAAATTTCAATTGGAGAAAATATAGGGTTGTGCATTAAAGCACAATATTATAAAATATGTTGTCAGGGGTGCTCTCTCCACCAGGAAGTGTGAATAAGGAGTAAATGCTAAAATTAAAGGAGAAATGCTCACTCATTGTTTAATTTTGAGTGAATTCTATTTTTGGTGTTAACAAAGGTTTTCAAAAGTGCTCCCATCGGGTGAATGAGAGAATTTAATGATTGTGGCAAGGAGTAACCAAAATTATGGATTTCAAGCAAAAGAAGCTGCAACATTAAATTCACTAGGATATTTTTATGAGTTCCAAAATATTTTGAATGAAGGCAAATTTATAAAGAAAAATGGAGGTCTCAAGTCAACGACCAACTTTGTAGTTTTTGTGCACCAACGTCCGAATGTGTTTTGGATATTCTATTTTAAAAAACTAGATCGTTGCCTCAGGAGGAAGATTTTAAAGGACTTCAAGGAGGAATTTCTTCACAAAGGTTCCTAAGCTAGGAACATTTTGTCTTTTTTGTTTTAAATAGATAGAGGTGAAAACCTCTATAAATACTACATAATTTCCATTGTAAAAGGAGGGATAGACATTTTGTAGAAAAACTATTCAAGTTCTCTATGTAAATAGAAGAAGTTGTGGCTTCTAATTTTGCAAGCAGTCTCTTTGTGTGATTTATTTATTTTTAAGAACTTCTATTTTATATTCATGTTTGCTATCTACTATTAAGTTCAAATTCTACACGTAGATTTGAGCATTGTTGGTGTAAGTATGAGTATTGGAATGTGACTCTAGGAGTTATCTTCAGAGAACTATATGTAGATTCTCTTTGCTTCCTTTCTATTTTATGCTACTATAACACTTGGTTGGAATTCCTACTGCTAGTTTTTCCCCAATCCTACATATTTAGCCTGTGGCTATATTTCTTGTTTCTTTATGTTATTTCCAATTTCTTTTCTCCAAATCTAGAATTAAATTGGTGTAGGATTAGTAAGGGAGTCAGCCCTCTTTGGATATTGTCATGGAGGACATTCCTTTCCTCTATCCTTTCAATATTGGTCATGTCTACAGTGCATAAATGTATATTTTTATATTAGGCAGACATTTGACCAATAGTTTTTGGCATGCCTAGTGGGACCCCAAAAGTTCCACTTTCAATAGTATTGAGGTTTGATGTTTATATTTATGTTATACATTTAGAAAATCTAGAAACTTAGTTATACCTAGAAGCCTTCAAATGTGAGGGAAATAAAAGTTGTGTTTCATGATCAAAATATTGAATGCCAAAATTTTTGAAGATATCATCGATTTCTATGAGCTTGACACCCAAAAATTAGGAGATCACCCTAGATTAGTCACTCCACCTCACACATCATCTATAACATCCTCACAGATAGTCATTGTGTTCTTCATTTCTTCAAGTCCAGCTAGTACTACTACTAGCATCCCACCTCCTCAACCTCATACACCAGTTTAAATGGCTCATCATCCACCACCACAACAACCACAACCACCAAGGAAGTTTATAGCATGGAATAGCATAGAATATTTGAATTTACAAGCCCAAAATCCAGTTCCTCAAGTAGATTTGAAGGCTTTGCCTACCTATTATGGTACTAGTAAAACTGCTTATGAGCATATCTAAGATGTGGCTTCTTTGGTGATGATTCATGGCATTACTAATTAAGATATTATGGTAAGGTTACTGGTATTTTCACTTAGAGGGAAATTTTTGTATTGGTACCGATCTTTGCCATCCACCACTATTACTACATGGGAACAATTGGAAGAATTTCTAATCAAGAACTTTCATGATCAAGCTGATTCTTTCTCCCTACTGCATCAATTTACAAATATCCAAAGACATCTGCAAGAGGAGATAGTGGACTTCAATGTTAGATTCACTTGAAGCTGGTAGATATTTCCATATGGTCTTTAGCCCATGCATGAGCAAGATACATTTTATTATCTTCGGGCCTTTAACTTAGACATTGGAATGGTTGTTCACCAAACCAATGTAAATACTTTTCCAAAGTTGTATACACAAGCATAGAATCCTGAAGTATATTTGATCGCTATAGGAAAGCTTTCATCGAAGGTAACTATGTCCATCCTTACTGATATTCCATAGCTTTTGTATTCAAGTAAATTTTCATAGCCTATGACTTATATGTACCTAGTTCCCTCATGGATATCAGGTCCACCTCAAATCATTCCAATTTTAGTTCCACAACTCCTCACTCCAAGTATTCCGTAATTACCCATGCTAACTTTCCATAGTTACCAGCCTTAGTTCCTTTCCCAGTGCTACCAGTACCACCTATGCCACTACTTTTGTCTACTCCATCAATACCTCTACCTTTACCAACACCTCCTACCATCTCAAATCCTGATCCTTACATGAAATTTTTACAAGAAATGCAATTTGTTAATTTGGTTGTAAGGACGATGTTGAATGAAATCACAACAGTTAAGAAGAAACAAGCTGAAGTTGATTTTTAGTCAAGGAGGTTTCAAACACTACAAATTACTAGGGAGTAAGCAACCACTAGCAAAGGCCCTAAGAGGAACACAACTATGTTGATAAATGAAGAAACTAGTATGTCAAAGAAAGCATACTAGTGTTCCAACTATAACGATCCTCATGGAGAAGACACGTGCATGGTTCATTTGAAATATGTACAGATATTAGCAAACGTTTCTACCAGTGGTCAAATAAATATGATAATGGAAGCATATCATAAGTTCATGGTACCATATTTGGAGTAAGTTTCAGTTCTCACAAGGGTTGGAAAGAAGTCAATAATTGTTGATCAAATAGAAATGGAGCCTCTAAAAGTTCCTACTGAGAAAAATATACAAAATTAAAAGGTATAGACAAAAGTGAAAGCACCTAATGCAAAAGCACTTAGAGAAACAATGAAGTAGCAAGATTTTGTCTTATTGAAGGATCTATTGCCTAAACAAGCTCAAGATAAGTTGTAGACAAATGCGTCAGCTTCACTGCCTACAACTTCTCAAGTGCAAATGGAGGTAAAAGAGCAAGCTAAAGAACACATCAAATATCCATCATTACCTAAGTGGTAAAGGGTGTAATATACTCAATAGTATCAAAAAAAGTATGAGCAATTTTATAAGAAAAGACTCCTAGTGTTTCTTATTACAACATTGTGGAGAAGATGAAAAATATTCCTACGAAAGTAAGTCTATACGGTGTGCTACAGTTACCTGGGCAGGTTGATTTGTTGTAAAAATATCTCAAATTAGAAAAATATCAGAATACAAGTCATTCCCAAATATTGTTAGCACAAACACTACCTACTTCTGCAATTGGTAAGAATAGACCACCTCCTTTCTATTTATCTCTTAGAATGGAAGGGTGGATCGTGCATAATTGTATGATTGACTTCGGTGTTGTGACTACCGTTATGTTGAAGGTAGCATGTGAAGCAATGGGAATGGAGTATACAAGAAGTAGTCCAAGTGTATTGTAGTTATATTTAACCCCTATTAAAATAGTGGGATTAATCAAGGATATTCCCATTGTTCTACACAATATGCTTCAAACCATTTTTATTCAAGAAGTAGTGGTGGTTGACTTGGAATCATACTTCAGTATGTGCCTCTCGAGGGAGTTCATAGAAAAACTAAGAGGATATGGTTCCTTGGATTATTCACATTTGGATATCCCTTTAAATGGGAGAATATTTTGTATCTATAATGAAAATTCATCCATTTTTCATATAGAAAAATTGGAAGAGGAATAAAAGCCCATTGGTGCAGTCAACATGATGACAGAAGAAGTAAAATAAGTGGACTTGATGGAAGAAGCACTTGGTGAGCTCTGCCTAGAGGATGAATTCTCATTTATGTGTTTCAAAATGATGTTCAAAACTATCATTGGTTATTATACCATAACTAAACCTGAGCATATTGAAGAAAAATTATGTGACTCCCCAGACCTTGTTTCTGATCAGCTATGGAAGTTGTATTTTGATGGTGCAAGGTGTAAAAATGGTGCAGGAGTTGGTATTGTTCTTTTTTATCCTACAGGGTTGAAAAAAACCTATTCATATCAGTTAACTTAGAGATACATGAATAATATCACCAAATATGAAGTGTTGTGCCTTGGTTTCAAGAAAGCTAAAAAGTTGGCCATAAAACAGCTACAAATATTTGGAGATTCTAAGCTCATCGTTAATCATACTATAAAAAAATTCATGTCAAATTAGCACTACTTGAAGACCTACCATAACAAGGTATGGGATTTTTTTGAGTCCTTTATAGCATTAAACATTCAGGAAATTTTGCGAGAACAGAACAAACATGCAAATATTTTAGCTTCTCTTGGTGCTAATTTCTCTCATGTAGAGCAAGTAGTTAGGAATACCAAGATAGTGAGAGTTATTCAGGGTTATGAATAGTGGCGAATATTCATAAATTGGATGAATATTAGGATTTTAAAAATTAGAAATTGGCGAATATGAGGACCCTCGACGTCAGCCCATTTGCCTAAAATTTTTAGGATCAATTTTTTCTTAGGGTCAATTCACCACAATATATATCCAAACATAGGCATATTTGTACTCATTGGAAAGATATTTTTGAGCATGATCTAATGGTGGTGTTTTTATGAAGTTATAAGGTCATTTAATAGGTCAAAATATGCACCAAATATGACTTTACATTTTAGGGCTTCAAATACCCCAAATTTTGGTGTGAAGATGATTTATTTGATTTGCTTTGTATTTGCCATGATTCAACTTGATTTTGATTAGGATTCACCATTTTTTACAAGTACATTTCGAGTCCAACCCCTTATGCATAACCCTAGAGTGATTTATAGAACTTCGGTCCCTAATAAAAATATTTATTGGCAAGTGTTTGACAATGATGAAAAAATAATCAATTTTTTTATCAAGGAAGCTGCAAATGCAAAAGAAAAAATATTGGTTGAGGAGAAAATTGAAGGTTGAAAAAAAATCACATACCTAGGGGACTGATTTTTCTTAAAATTTTATTTGATAAAAATGATAGAGCGAAGAAGCATAATATCAAGTTTGATGCGAAGGAATACAAGGAAATGCAATTAGAGCCTGAGAAGATTATCAAAGTCAAAATAGATTGTACGCTAGAAGAACTTGAAGATATCAAAAATTTGTGTTATGATTTCCCCAACATTGTTGCATGGAGTGACCATGATTTAAAAGGATGTGATAAGAACTTAATCCAACATACTATTGAGCTGCAGGAAGGGGTGAAACCTTTTTGACAAAAACAACAGCCTTTCAACCCAAAAATTGAAGTCATGAAAGCAAAGCTATTAAAAATATTGGAGGCAAAAATAATTTATCTTATTAAGCACTCGACATGGGTGGAAAACTTGGTGTTGGTCTAGAATAAAAATGGATATATTCGTCTATGCATGGATTTTCAGAATCTAAACTAGGCGTCATTAAAATATCACTACCCCCTACCATAGATTGATCAAATTCTCCATGTGGTTGCTAGAGCGCAAAGGATTTTATTATTGGATGGTTTAGAGATATTAATCATATCTAGATGAAAGAAGAAGACCAAAACAAGGTGATATTTACTACAAAATGGGGCACTTTCACCTATAAAAGGATGTCATTTGGTAATTTCAATGATGGTGCTAAGTTTCAGAGGGCTATGGAAATTACTTTCGATGAGTTATTGAATAGATTTATTGTTATTTATCTTGATGACACCACTATTTTATCACATCGTAGGGAAGAGCACGTCTCTCATTTGAGGCAAGGGTTCAAAAAATATCAGGAATTTGGAATTTCCATTAACCCAAAGAAGTCCTTTTTTGTTGTCAAATAAGGGAATATTTTGGGACATGTAATTTCACAAGGACTAACAATTGATCCTACAAGAGCTGAGGCACTCTTGAAATTACCACTGCTAGTTAAAAAATATATTTGCAATTGTTATTTGGCCAGATCAACTTCATTCGAAAGTTCATTTCTGATTTCGGTTAGGTTGTAAAACCAATGATAAAGATTCTGAATAAAAATATAGATTTCAAATGGACAAAAGTGAGAAGATAGGATTTTTAGGAAATCAAGGAGAGAATCACTCAAGAACCAATATTGATTAACCCGGATTAAAATATTTCATCATCCTCTATGCAGTAGGTGAACAGGAAAATTACATTGAGGTTCTCACATAGAAGCAAGAAGATGGAGATGATTAGTTGATTGCCTTATTGAGCCAAGTCATATCACCACACCAAGAGAAGTATAATTTTATTGAAAAATAGGTATATGTAGTTATGAAATTCCTAATAAAATTTTGACACTTCGTTTCATAGAGTAAAACAATCATCTACATCATACATTTGATGTAAGAAATTTCATTCTCCAAGGATAATTAAGTGACAAAAGAGCAGGTTGGGTCTCAAATATTAAATAATATGATGTGTAGATTTGACTGATTAATTTGGTTCATGGACGATATCTCTATCAAGAACTGGCTAAAAGCACAGCTTCAAAATCACTGGCTCCAATACAGAATGAGGATATCAGCGAAAGCAATTGTGCAAATCGAGCTTCAGGTGATCATGATTGGACAAAGGACCTTGTCAATTTTTTTACATTTAGGAAATGTCCATCACATATTGATGCTTCACAACATTGAAGATTCAGACTGCAAGAGCTCAGATATTTCCTATTGCCAAATGGATTGTTCCATAAGAATATAGATGGAGTACTCCTCAGGTGTGTAAAGGAGTTAGAGAAGTAAAAAATATTGGAGGAATTCCATTCTGGTTTATCTGGAAAACATTATGCAGGAAGGCTTGTGGCCTTGAAAATAATCCAAGATAGATACTTTTGGCCTACTCTTTTTGTAAATGCACACAATATGATCCAAAGTTATGATAATTATTAGTGGTATGTTGGTAGGATCAAGAAAGCATATTTGCCCTTACATCTGATTCAAGTGGAGGCACCATTTTAGCTGTGGGTACTAGACTTCATTGGAGTCATTAATCCATATTCCTCTTATGAACACAATTATATCCTAATAGTGACTAATTATTTTACAAGGTGGGAAAATGCTATACCAAACAAAAAGGTAGATTAGGCTACGGTCATCTCTTTCCTTGAGGGACTGATCACTCATTTTGGCATTCCAGATGCAATTGTAACAGATAATGGGACTCCATTCATAATAGCTAATATCACCAAATTCATAAGTATGGCATTTATCTCAAAACTTTATCCATATATTATGCACAGGTAAATGGCTTGGCCAAATCCACAAACAAAAACTTGTAGATTTTAAAAAGAACATTGGAAAACAATAAAAGGAGTTGACATCTACTATTAAATCTGGCTCTATGGGTAGATCAGATATCAGTGAAGAAGTCTATTAAAGCCTCTCATTACTATTTGGTGTGTGGAAAAGAAGTAGTTCTACCCACTCACATTGAGCTACCTATCCTCCAAAAATTGTAGTTGGTCAAATATGAAGATGATGAGTTTGACCCAATGAGTGTGAGGTTGGCTCAATTCCTATAGCTAGAGGAGAGAGAAAAGGTATATCAGGATTTCACTGAACACACTAAAGTGATGCATAAGTGGTTTGAAAATAAGATAACAAAACACAAGTTTTAGGTGGGTGATCTAGTCCTTAAATGGAATGAGAACAAAGCCAAGCCAGGGAAGCACCATAAGTTCAATGCGATTTGGGAAGGTCCATTTCGGGTTTCTACAGTAAAATCGACGAATGCATATTATCTTCAAGATATGGATGGTTGGGATCTTTCAATTCCAGTAACTAATATTCATCTGAAGTTCTATTTTTAATGATTAGATCAAAAAGGTACGAGGTGTAAATATGTGTATATTTTAATTACAAGCACTTTGTTGTTTTATAATATTTAGCAAAAAGAAATGTTTTTGGGGAAAGTGATTTGAAGAGTCAAAATGAAAATGTTTTGAAGCATAAGTAAAACACCTTAATCAAAAAATCAAAGCACGAGGCCTGATTTTAGAAGTATGGAGTGCAAAAAATTGAAAAGTGCTTTCATCCTAGGAGAGGGGTGAAAGTCCCATTTGCCTTTCAGTGGGGCGAATGCATTATAAAACAAGAAAAGTTATGTAAAAAGTGTTGAAGCTTGTGATAAAACAAATTAAAAGCTCCAAGGTGATCGTGGGCCCCGAACGTAGTGTCAAATTCAAAAATGGTCAACAATGCTTTCACCCCATATGAGAGGTGAAACTCTTGTTCACCTCCCTTATGGGACAAACAATACATGAGGATTTTTAAGATGCGAAGGACACACTTTGGATTTTCGGACGACTACGCGTACAAATAATTCCATCAAATTTTTATTGAAGAGAAAGCATATCAAGAAAAATGATACGAAGATATTTTGAGAATATGGAAGCACACTTCAACTTTTTAGAGGAATGCATTTAAAAAATGAAATGAATAAAAAAGAGAAAAAACTAGTTTTTTTATTTAAATCTTTGGTTGAAAAGCAAGAGATGAAATTTTGAAATTTAATTTTATTTTCTTAGTATGAAAAAATAAATAGAGTAATAAAAAAAAGAAAAGCCCTAAAATCAGGGAACTTTTTTCATGAAAATCCATGCTTTTCCTAAATAAGGGGCGAAAGAGAAAAGCTTAAAATTGATTTAAAAGAACATTCACCATGAAATCAAATCAAGCAAGTTGAATATATTTTTGGAGGAAAAGGAGAAGTCGAGTGCACCCCAAAAGTGTTTTTTTTCCTTCCATTACTTTTTTTGGAAGAATGATGATTTTTCAAGTGCAATCAAATTTTTAAGAGCGCCCTCTCAAAGCAATTTCACCCTCTAGCACATGGTGGATTTTGGGAGATGTGCATGCACATTAATGATGCATTTTTAAAGTAGATAATTTAAAACGTGCACCCAAATTTGTATTGGAAGGTGATTTTGCATTCTCGAGGAGCAAAATCTCACACTAGTGAAAGCAAAAGTGCTCATTGGTCCTTAGGTGGTAAATTTTCCAAGGTAGTTAAAGTAGCTAGGGTACATTTTTCAAAGGTGTAAAGCAATAAGAAGGGCATGCTTCCCAAAAGTTATTTTGCAATGAATTACATTCAATTACCATTAAGCATTGGGATTAGTGCTTGTTGAGGGAAATAAGGCATGCACCCTCATGAATATACGAGGAAAGTTTACTACATTTACTCCAGTGGTTGGTGTGCATTCTATAAATAAAGAATAGGTAAATTCACTCAAAAGTTAAAATTATTTAAAAACAATTATGTTGGTGTGTTTTGAAGCTTTTGGTTCCAAAAATTACAAAGCATGTTTGGGATTGCCAGAGTTGACATAATGGGTAAGAAAATTAAAGAATTTAAAGAATTTGTAGAACCCAAGTAGTCTAAAATAAAAGTAGAAGGTAGGTCAAAATCCAAGAAAGCTCATAGAAATGAGAATGTAGATTTGGACTTGTACTCTGACACTATAGCAGAGGTTAAGGACTACTTGATCACAAATAAGGGAATGGTGAAGCTTCGCAAAGATGTGAAATTTATTATAAATCAAGGAGTTATGGTGGAGAGCCCTCTGACTATGTCATTTTATGTGCAGTTATTTTGGTATCTATGTACTCCCGTACACCCTTGCCCAGAGCTGGTAAAATTAATTACCAAATTTTATAATCCAGTTACCAAGGTTGTTCAGAAGGCCAATGGGGATGTTCTTTTCTCTATCTCCATCACTGAAGTGAGTGAAGTATTTTCCTATAGATTAAACCCCCATATGATATGATTTTAAAGAAGCTACACATCAACAAGCAAGAAGAAAGATATGTTTCTATGATGACAATGCACCAGTTTATGGAAATGTAGTTGATTAAGGAGCCGTAGTTAGGGCAAATTTTGAATATATAAAAATATTTGTCCAAATTTAAGAGCCCTATCTTATTTTCTATGCTAGCATGGGTTGTTGGTCTTTTGACGGATTCTACGGTTCACAAGTGGCAAGCGACGCTGGTGCAATGTATATCTCAAGTGGAGTTTTATGCTCCAAGGGCCATGAGAAGGGACACGAATCTAATTTATTTTGATTGGGCCGATTTCATTTATCAAAAAATGCATGTCCAATTGGAGAAAATGCATACGGGAGAAGAGACTTCATTCAAGCATACATCCTTCCTCATTTGGTATTTCTTCTTTCATTTGCACCAACATTTTTCATTCATTGTAATAAAATAGGTTGATGAAAAGGATAAAATTTTGTCTATTTATATTTGGAATCCCACTCTATTGAGAAGGGAGTCATACGACAGTTTTAACCACCTATTTTTTGGGCCCATAATTGAGTTGATTTGTGGCCAAATTGAGAGAGTGCCATAGGCAATGAAGGAGGCAGTTGTCATAGCCAAAAAGAACGACATATTTTTACTGACTCAAGGAGTGGTTGTCAAAATTTACAGCTTCATAGGTAAGCCATTCTTGCTCCCATACTTCACATTGAGCATGTTTTCACCATGGAGGTGGTGCACAAAATATATTACACCAATTATGTGTATAGAGCAGGACGCAGAAAAAGAAAAACTTGCACCATGTTGTTCAATTTTGGCAGTATAGAGGTGAACCAGTTCAGGAAGAACAAGCTACTAATAGAGGTACTTCAAGACCTGGGGTTGATTGATCTGCTGCAACAGTGGAGATATGACTAGTTGGGTAAATTTTTAGAAATAATCAAGACCAAGAATTTTAATTGTTGTCCATGGCTTGACATTTAGGCAAATCGTAACAATTTTTATGGATGAGATTTAGAGTGGCATGTTGAAGATATGATGGTGCTTCCTATGTGGCATGTTTTTTATGAAAAAAATATTGAATACAACCAACAGTGCATAAATATCACATTCCTCTATCAGGACTATTTGGCCAAATAAAGAACAATTGCCTTGTATTGAAGAGAAAATTATGAATTGGTGGATAATGCGAGTCCACAGAGGAAAAATTGCATAACCTTATGGGTTGAATATGGATGGCATATTTTCGAAGGCATATGATAAATTTGTTAATATTTATCAACCTCTTGTTCCTCGAGATAGTTTTTCTCAAATGTCTCCATTAATACATGAAGAGTCGATGGACCAATAGGTGGAAGTTGTTAACCTTGAAGTGGAAGCACATGAGCCACAAGAAGAAATTATTATGTAGTAACTTCCATCATTATGACACACAGGTCCATGCTCAAAGGTATGTTTTTATTTCCCTCTTCTTCTACTCCAAATAAAGTAGTGATTGTTAGTTCATTCCCATTAGTCCCTACTTCTTATGCTCCCCCATTTGGTATGTCTTCCATGTCCATTTCACTTCCTTCCACTAACTCTCAAGTCACTACTGCTCCTTATTCTCTTCCCCTCTCTTTGACCTCCATTTATTTTAGTTTATTTGCTTCAGGTCTAAATCCATTTTCATGCCCTTCTCCTTCTATTTCCACCACCACTTCCACTATTGTAGTAAGTATGCAAGCTCCTCCAAGATTAAGCCTAACTATAGCTGAACCAGCTTCTTCCATCCACTCTGCTATTTTGATCCCTGCCATCATAGCTATATCCTCTTCTTCATTTGAACTTGATCATTCACAAATTTTAATTCCTTTCATGCCATTTTTGGAGTTGCAAGTATTGCCTAAAGCTGATGTGATACCTAAACAACCTGATGTAGAGAATATTAATCGATCATGCCTTAGTTCATCATAGTGGTTAAAAATATGCAGAAGGAAAGAGGCACTCATTCTAGTAAGGTCACTCAATAAAGTCACCTTTGATCTGGTTACCATGTAGGCCCACACAACCAAGATTGTTCCCCTAGTACAGAAGCCACGAGGAGAGATGACACCAAGTGACTACACTTATGAGACCATAATGGAGGACCTGAAAAGGGTTTATCCAACTAAGAAAATGAGGAATATATAGGTTGATATGAGTTTGGTCTACCTACATGACAACTATTAAAAGCAAAGATATTATGACACCAAAACAAAAAATTGAACTTAATGATGCCTTGGCAGTGAGCAAAGCACAACAAGAGAGGATTTCAATAGAAATTGAACACTTGTACCGGTAGGTAGGGGTGCTTCAAAAGGAAAAATATGCAATGGAGTAGTAGGATAAAGCACTGAAGGTGTAGCTTGAGTCCATTTAGAATCAACTAGAAGATAAGGACACATAAGATGTAGGCTTTTCTCACAAAATATTTAAGAAGACCCACCTTCGCTTGGCTCAAAGCTATGAAAAGTTGGTAGATAGAGTAGTCTAGGTGTTGTAGTATCTCTACGAGGCTCGAATTCAGATTCAACTGATCCAGAAGATAGTAGATAATATTGAGGAGATGTTGGAACCTCACTTGGAGATGGTTGTAAAAATCTAAGCCCTTGCTCAGTACAACAAGCATATTCATCCAATGAGTGAGATGGACTGAACCTAGTCAACCATAAAATTCATATTGCATAGCTACTTTCAATGGTTGGATCTAGTGAGATAGGGCAAAAATCTCCTCAACATGATGGAGAGAGAGCATACTGTTTCAATGTTTCATTTTGACACTCTCACTGATATGGGATTTCCATTTTCATTGATGAACATGGTGAGCCTCTTCCAAAGGAGCAGTTAGAAGTGGTATGGAAGATTTTTGTGGAAAAAAAATCTGATATTGACAAGTGGGAGGAGCCCATTACATCGGAACAAGTATTATCGCTTATGAAAAATTTCACTCGTATGGAGTTGTCCTTGTTTGAGTTAGCCCAACGTGCTAAATGCCTTAGCTTGGAGGATGTTGAACACTTACGGTTTATCTATGAATCACTTAGTGTTCCCTCCATGTTTACCATGCATGCTTGGGATAGGTTATGCATAACAGGTTGGACTCAAAATGTACTTGTAAAAAAATGGTGAATCCTAATCAAAATCAAGGTGAATCATGGAGAATCTTAATAAAATCAAATCAAGCATCTTCATACCAAAATTTGGGGTATTTGAAGCCCTAAAATGTAAGGTCATATTTGGGGCCACTTTTGACCTATTAAATCATCTTATAACTTCATAAAAACACCACCATTAGATCAGGTTTGAAAAGATCTTTCCAACGAGTACAAATATACCTATGTTTGGATATATATTGTGGTGAATTGACCCTAAGAAACAATTGATCCTAAAAATTTTAGGCGAATGGGCTGACATCGAGGGTCCTCATATTCACCAATTTTCAATTTTAAAAATCCTAATATTCACCCAAGTTTGCGAATATTCACCACTATGCATAACCCTGGCTTGGGGTAGAGGTAGTTACAGTGTATGAGATCACCTATGAATATTTGAAGGAGTAGGAGGAGAAGGTTTTAGTGGAGCAAGTAGTAGTAGAGCAGACACCAAAAGAGTAAGAAGCAGTAGTAGCAGAGTGAGAAAAAATACTATGGATCACTACAAAGGCAGAGGAAGCAAAAAATATAGTAGTTGAGTAGACACAAAAAGAAGCATCTAAACTAGAAGTGTCATCCAAAGCTATTGGTAAGAAGACTCAATTAAGTGTCCAATGGATAAAGGCCTAGGATCACTTGCATCCATGCGAGCTGGATACCCCATGAGCCACTAGAAATATTGGTAGTTTTACACTATGCCACATTAAAATTTTGATCAAATTTTTTTGAAGGACTTTTTATTGTAAAAGCGACAAATATATTTGAATTTATAATACAATATTTTTGGCTAGTATAATGTGTTGCAGTATTTTTGTGTTAATCTTATTTATCACTTTTATAAATTTTATGCTTGAAAAAATAATGAGTGCTACAAGTCAAATCATTTGTGAGAAATCAATAAATATCACTTGAGAACATCAAAGGAAAACAACACTTGAAAATTCATTGGAAAAGGAAAATGTAATGGCTCTTTTACCTAAATAAAGTTTAAAATTCTATATCGCATTCCCCAGGGCTGAGATGTCTTTTGAAAAAATTCATTGTTAAGCAGAAGTAAGGGCAAAAGCACAATCACCCCAAAAGTAGGGTGAAATTCCTATTTGACTCACTTTGGGGCGAATGTAAGGAAAATGCTAAGTTCGGAAAAGACTTTCCATTTTACCCCTTAGTGGGGTGAAAATACATTCAAACAATCAAGTTCCATGTGGGCCTGAAATTGAAATGCAAATTCAAAATAAAGAAGTGTGTTCACCCAAAGGTGGGGCAAAAGCATCATTCACCCCACTTTGGGGTGAACATTCTCAAAGAAGCACTTTGACTAGTCAAGAGTGCTTTCACCTTAGGTGACGGGTGAAAATCTCATTCGCACCTCCCTAGGGTGAAATATCAACAAATATGAGTTTGTACGAACATGAGAGAAATGGCAAAACGACATGAAAACATTGAAAATTCAACTTTGCATTCGCCCCAAGAGAAGGGTAAAAATACCTTTCCCCTTCCTTTAGGTAAACATAAATATAGGGTTTGGCCCCCACTTCGGTGCATGTTAAGGAAATTAAAAGTGGAAGTGTTTTCACCCCAAGTGATGGGTAAAAGCCCCATTCACCCCTCCTTGGAGTAAAGCTATAGGAAAGCGGTCTGACAACACGTTAAATTTTTTATTTTATTTCGGGGTGAATAAAAAATATTAGGCATTGAACATTCAAAGTTACGTTCACCCAAGGTGGAGGGTGACAGTACCTTTCACCATTTTTGGAGGTGAACGCATATTTTAAGAAGAAAGGATATCATTTTTAAGTGCTTTCATTTTGTGAGAAAAGGTTTTCATCAAAGGTGATCACTGCTATGACAAGAAGGCGAATGTAATGCTCCAAATTTTAATTGGGGAAAATACGGTGCTATGTGTTGAAGCACAATATTATAAAATATGTTGTCGAGGGTGCTCTCTCCACCAAGAAGCATGAATAAGGAGTAAATGCTAAAATTAAAGGAGACATGCTCGCTCATTGTTCAGTTTTGGGTGAATTCTATTTTTGGCATTAACAGAGGTTTTCAAAAGTGCTCCGATCGGGTGAATGAGAGAATTTAATGATTGTGGCGAGGAGTAACCAAAATTATGGATTTCAAGCAAAAGGAGTTGCAGCATTAAATTCACAAGGATATTTTAATGAGTTCCAAAGTATTTTGAATGAATGCAAATTTCTAAGGAACAATGGAGGTCTCAATTCAATGACCAACTTTGCAATTTTTTGTGCACCAATGCTCGAATGTGCTGATTTCCTAGATTTTTAGTCTTAAAAAACTGGATTGATGCCTCAGGAGGAAGATTTTCAAGGACTTCAAGGAGGAATTTCTTCATAAAGGTTCCTAATCTAGGAAAATTTTGTCTTTTATGTATTAAATAGACAAAGGTGAAAACCTCTATAACTACTACATAATTTCCATTGTAAAAGGAGGGATAGACATTCTTGCAGAAAAACTATTCAAGTTATCTACGTAAATAGAAGAAGTTGTGGCTTCTAATTTTGCAAGCAGTCTCTTTGTGTGATTTATTTATTTTTAAGCACTTCTATTTTTTATTCATGTTTGTTATTTGTTGTTAAGTTCAAATTCTACACTTTGATTTGGGTATTGCTGGTGTAAGTATAAGTACTAGAGTATGATTCTAGGAGTTATCTCGAGAGAAATATAAGTAGATTCGCTTGTCTTCCTTTTTATTTTATGTTTTTGTAATTCTTGGTTGGAATTCCTACTACTAGTCTATCCCCAATCCTACATCTTTGGCCTATGGCTATATTTCCCATTTATTTTTGTTATTTTCAATTTCTTTCCTGCAACTCTAAACTTAAACCGGTGTAGTATTAGTAAGGGATCCAAACCTCTCTGGAGATTGGAATGGAGGAAACTCCTTTCCTGTGTCCTTTCAATTTTTGTCATTTCTAGGGTGCACAAACGTATGTTTGTCTATTACACAAATATTTGACCAACATTTTAATATTTCTAAATTCCAATAATCTATGTTTGATGCAGTATAACTTATATCCTCCTACTTTGGAATATTAGAAATTTATAGTAATAATATTTTCAATAATAAAGTTGATTTTCCAATAGTAACTATTATATCTCCTATGGTTTTTAATTGCAGAATTAAAGTATTTGTATTTCAACTTAAATTATTTGAAATACTATGTAATCCTTTAATATACTTTCAATTTACTAAGGCTGATTTTTCAACCTTAATGAAGAGTAGTTTCAACCTTAAGTCATGCACCTTATTAATCCTTTAATGAAAGCATTATTAATAAATGTAGGATCTTGCCTTATAATGTTGTATCCTCCTTAATAATGAGTGTTGTAATCATTCTACAATGAATGTATGATAATTATAGTAGTATGTATGTTATCAAGCCTTCATGCTTCTTTTTCTCCTTCTATATTCATTGGATTCTTGCTCTTAATCTCACTTAAATATCCCTTTATTTCTCAGCATGCTCAGAATGCACTTCCTTCATTTTGTGTCTCTTATTTCAACATATGGTGAGTGAGATGATTGGCCTATGGTGAGAGTTCTAAATTTAGGCTTTGATATTTACAATGAATATGAGCATTCAATGCTTTATCTTGAATAGTGTTGGTGTATGATAGTCTTTAAATCCGCTCGAGATGATTTTTTGTATACTTTACTTTGCTATTCTCTAAGGTTTGAGAACTTAAGTAGATTTTATGCTCCTTGGTATTGTTCCCACATGGCATTACGTTCTTGAATAACACTTTTTAATATGCTTTCAACACTCTTGCCTTTATTGAATGATGAGTTATGATGAATATGCTTGTTAACCTATGAATTATGTCTTCCAATGCTTAGGGAATGGATATTACAATGAGTTTTTAATTTCTACATAGATGTTATGAAATATGTGAGCACTCTATCAATTGTGCCAAGTGGTAACCCTTTTGTTTGCATGTAAATATTTCTCCAATGTCTATTACACCTTATATACTTCTTGCCAACTGATGCATTGTTGTTTCTTATCCTCAATGCTTACCTTAGGTGAACAATAATACTATCCCTTGTATAGGATGTTGGATCTAGTTCAATTTTGATTCTAGGGTGCTTCAAAGATGGTTCTATGGCACTCCATTGGTGACTATAGATGCTGATATTAGTTGGCAGTTTATCCACGATATAACCTGGTGTTGCACTTTTCATTTTTCATTGTGATGAGTTGTTCTTAATGTTATAAATATGTAATGATGATAGATTCCTTGTATTATAGATATGCTTCTATGGATACTCAATTTCATGGTTGATGGGGTGTCTTTAGACACCTTAATGTGAGCCCTTTGTTGGCTCTCTACCTTGCTCGAATAGTGCTCTTTTATTGGCCACATTAAAGAAAGTCTTGTTGGTTGTTGGAGTGTCCTTGAGACACTAATTATGTCCTCTTTTTATACGTAGGATAAGAGATTATGGTGCAAAAAACTTATGTAAATAGTTTTACAAAAGTTAGAATAGAATACCTTAAATTTGAACCTATATATGAGATCTTTAAATCTCCTTTTGTAAGCTTTCTCTCTACTTGTTTTGATGGTGGATTCTTTGTACTATTCCTTGTAGGCAAGATATGATTCAATGTTTTATTCCATGCTGGGAAAATCTCTCCTTTGCTTGGTTAACTTAACAATGAATCCAAGCTAATAATCATGTAGTTAATATGCCCTATAGAGTGGCTTAATATTGCACTAATTTTTACTTTTACTGAAATCCTTACTGCAGTTCTAATAATATTTAAGATAAACTAATATAGTACAACTACAATTTTCTTATTACTCCTTAAAAATTTACTTATAATATGCACTAATGATAATTCTCAAAGAACTCTCAAATCCTACATAATTTCTACAACCTAAAATAATCTTCTCTATTGTAACTAGATAATAGAAATATAATATTTATCTATATATCTAACTTCTATCTTAATGTGTAGGTATAAACTTTAAAAGAATAATTCTTGTGCACTCTCTTGAAGACTATAATATGCAACCTTCGCTTCACAACTTATTAAAATTCTAATATGGTGCTTAATGGAACTTGATAGTGTATCAAATTAAAGTGAAGAACACAAGCTTATACTGAGAGGGGGGGTGAATAGTATAAGACCTCTTTTTACTTTTTCCTTTATACTTCAAAACAGTAAAGCAATATACCCAAAGCAATATCAAAACAATGCACAATATCATCCACAAAGTGACACCAATTTTAACGTGGTTCACCCAGAATGGCTGAGCTACATCCACAAAACTTTTCTCTAAAAGTTATCTCAAAGTTCTTTGGGAATCCTTCCCAATTACAATGTTTATGAGGCTCGGCCCAAAGGAGATACGTTCCCCCAATTAGAATTTATGAGCCTCTTCTCAAAGGAGATACCTTCTCCCAATCAAAATTTATGAGCCTCTGCTCAAAGGAGATACCTTCCCCTCTGCTCTGGAAATGATCCCTCAGAAGATCAACTACCTCTACCTCTTGCCAGCACATGGAACTCCTTTCCACCGAAGAACTCCCTGTCCTCAATGCTTAGCCTAAGAGACCTCTCGCCTTCTATGATCACGTCCACGAGCAGCTCAAGCAACTCTGTACCAAACACAGTCAGTTGGTCTAGTACAAGTCTTCCTTTGTCTATCAGATCTATCCAACTCTTGAACAAATCAATCCTCTACATACAAGCCTTCTCAAAGACTTGCCAACTGTCCTCAGGTTCTTCTCATAGAACCAATGCACCTCTATCCTTAAGTTATCTGATAGAACTATCAAACTCAGCTCACAAGTCCTCTGCTAGGACTTGTCCAAATCTTCTCACAATTCCCCATTGAAACCTATCCAAAACTGCTCACAAGTCCCCACCGAAACCTGTCCAAAACTGGTCACAAGTCCCCACTGGAACCTGTCCAAAAACTGCTCACAAGTCCCCACTGGAACCTATCCAAAAACTCAGCAAGCTCACCAAGAAAAACTTTCTTAGTAAGAAATCACAAAGTGAATTTTTAGAGACCCAATGTGATTTGTCAAACTCACAGAAGCATAAAGAGAATTTTTAGACTCAATATGTTCTAAACTCAAATCCCAATCTCAAAACTCAACTCAAATCAACTCAACTCAATCTCAATCTCAAATCTAAAAACTCAACTCAATATCTGAAATGGATAGGATAGAATGTTTTCTTTCAAGAACATGAAACCCCAACAATTGCCAACTATGCAAAGAATCACATAACAATGATTCTCATGTTCTTTTCACCATCAATTAGGGTTTCAACAACAATGCTCATCAAACAAGGTTTAGTCAACCAACACCATTCAACTCAACATCAACCTTGAAGCATTCAACCAATCATCACAAGAAAAGGAAACAAGTAGAAATCCTTTTCCCTCCAAAGATATTTGAACAAAACAGCCACCAACACAATATCACCAAATGCAAAGAATAACTTGCTCAAATCAACTCAATGGAGTAAGCCCAATATCATGAATCAAGTAAAGCAATAACTTGATCAAATAACCTCTATGGAAGCAACTCAACTATCAAACTCAAAACAGCCAACCAAGGGTTCCACCAACTCAATGCAAGTAGCTAGACTCACAAATATAAACCCTAGTGCACAAAGCTTTCACTATCTCAAACCAGAAATTATGCATTCACCAAAAACTCTCCTTAAGGATAACAATGCATAAGTAGTCTTCAACAAACCAAAAAATAGGATTTACACCTAGCCAAAGGATACCTAGTAGAATACCTTTTCACTCCAACCTTATTTCAGAAAACATACACCAATCATACTCATAGGAAGAATGTGCCCATACCTTATTGCAGTAGAAGATAATTGAACCTTCAAGCTGTCACCACACACAACTCTCAAACTTCCAACCAAGTTAGGGTTAGAATAAAAAGAAATGAGCAATAATATAAACTTCCTTTATTACACCTTTTAGCTCCACTTCTTTAAACACAACCACCATAACATGCCAATAAATCAACAATCACAGACTCACACCTTATACCTCCATTTTTAATTTTAGCAAAGAATAATCTTAAAAATACATCCAAAGAAATATGCCCTTATTTCTTCTAAGCTTTTATTCAATGCTAATCACAAAAGCCAAAACTCTTAAAATTTAATCACACCTTATAAATCGCTGTCCAAGAAACTCTAAATTTCATGGCATAAAGATGTTTCAATAAAAACATGTTTTACTCTAGCAAAGCACCCCTGCGAGACTCGAAACGGTGACCTCTGCCAATGCAGCGCCCAACAGTAGCCTTCGCTGCCACTAGCCCACGCGAGCTACAAAGTTCACAAGTGAACTTCCCTCCACTTCACCCTCGAAAAAAACTCTCGAAGACTTTTCAACCGCACGTGCTTCTAAGTCTTCCTTCGATCGCAGCGAATACAGAGCACAAACACTGCAAATTGCATTCGGGAATTTCGAATTAATTAGCCTTCCAACCTTAGGAGTTGGAGAATAAATAGTCTCTTCGAAGACACCTTGACGTCGGCGGAAATAAATACCATTTCAAAATTAATCAAAAGTCTTTTCAAAAAGGGTTTAAAAACCCTTAAATAATTTTAATAAATTAAGAAAAAAAAGGTTTAAAAACCTTTAAGTATTTTTAATAAATTAAAAATAATTTCTCCCTTAATTAATTAAATAATTAATTAATTAAAACCTTGAAGGGTTTTAAATAATAATTAAATAAATAATAAATAGAACCTCCATTGGTTTTAATAAAAACCATTTAACTTTGTTTTAATAAAAACCCTATCCAACTTGGTTTTAATAAAAACCGGTTTGGTTTTAATGAAAAACCCTTGCCAATGGAATCTCTCCGAATTCTCTTAAAAATATTCTCTTGGAATCTTCCACCTTTGAAGCCAACACATCCTCTTAACATTAATGCCATTTCCTTTTGACATCAATGACAACTCATAGACAAGAAGCTAGGATCTCAAACCCAAAATTGCCAACAATCTCCCCCTTTGTCATTGATGGCAAACCATGCTTCTCAACAACACAGAAACTCAACATAAACAGCTTCCCCTGTCTTAAGGCTCTCCCCCTTACTCAAATCTCTCCCCCTTTTTCATCAATGGCAAAGGGTCACCTTTGGGGCTTGGGACTAAGAATGAGCCTCTTAGCTTAGTCCCTCCCCCACCTCCTGATGAGGTGATTAATTCTGGGGTGGGAGTAAAACTCCCATTAGGCACTAATCATCATCAGCATCTATAACTTCCTTGTCGGGCCTTCTCTTGAACTCTTTGTCCATATTCCTATTCCTGTTACTGTTCTTGGTCTTGTTCTCATCCCTGTTCTTGTCCATGCCTTGATCCTTGGACTGATCATGCCATTATTCCTGTTCCTATATTCTAGAATTTCAGCTCTACACTATCTGATTATGTGACCTTCATTGTTGCACTTGAAACACTTGATGATGTTGTTTCTCTGAGGTAAACCTGATCTTTGAATCCACCTGTTCTGACCAAACCTGTTCTGACCAAACCTATTTTGATCAAACCTGTTCCTATTATTTACCTTGCAATAGACTGCCTTGTGCCCAAACTATTGACAAGAGTAGCAATACCATTGAAAGAAACTAGCACTTCTGAAATTTTCATTTACCTTCTTCACTTGAGCCATGCAACGTGAAGCCATGTGACCAAACCTATGACAAGAAAAACATCTGCCTTGAAACTTTCCTTTAATTGACCTCTTGGGTTCTGAAAACTTCTTCTCATTCTGAATTATGTTTTCTGTGCATCTATCATTCAAGGAATCCTTTTCTGAAATACTTTCCTCATCAGAACTCTCTTCCTTTTGGAGTATCTTACTAGACTCTCCAACTTGTTCCTTGTGTGGCTTAACAAAACCAAGGCCTATTTTATTTGTTGTCTTTCTTTGACCTTTGATGAGTGACTTAACCTTTTTGGAGCTATCTTGAAACTTGTAAAGCTTATCCTTGTACTCTTTAGTTTCCTCTTTCAAAGAAGACATTTTCTGTTCTAACTCACTATACTCAAGAACCTTAGACTCTAACTCATCCTTGAGTTCTTGTGTCTTAGCCATAGAGAAGTCAAGACTTTCTATAAGATAATCTCTCTCCATACAACATTCATCTAACTTATCCTTGAGTCTAGCATTCTTCTTTATTTCATTTTTCAAAGCACTAAGAGCACTAATAAGTTCACCTTCAAGATCTACTTCACCTTCCTCTATATCTTCCTCTATTTTTTTGCTTTTTGAATCATCAAATCCTTTTTCAGATTTCTTATCACTAGAGGTGCTACCCTTTTCAAAAACCATACATGCATCTTCCTTATAGTTTTCTGAAGCATCCTCATACATACTAGAAACCAAATCATTATTTGTGCAATCATCCTCAAGGTGACCAAAATTTCCACATCTAAGACATTTCATGATAATGAATCTATGTTTCGGTTCTTCCTCTTTTTCGATATGAACAACATCTCATTTTCATCATCACTTGAAGAACTTTCACTATCACTACTAGAACACTTACTTGCTTTGTCTAGGTAGAAACTCTTCTTGTGCTTGTGAGAATACCTTTTTCCTTGATTGTTGTGCTCATATTTGTTTTTCCTGTGATGCTTGTGCTTTTTAGAATCCTTGCTCTTAAAATCCTGTTTATCTTCATCACTTTCATTCTTGGGAATAGTACAGTCAGTAGCATAATGACCAAACTTTCCACAATTGAAACATCTTATATTTTTCATACTTTTGTGCTTTCTAGAGAACTTGCCTTTCTTGTTGTAATATGCCTCTTCATCACTAGAAGACTCATCACTATCTTGAAGTTGTTTACCCTTGGAATTCTTGGTAGCCTTGAAAGCTGCCTCTTTCTTGACATCAACCTTCACTTGAGTTCTCAACTCAAATGCTGCAAGTATACTATGGAGCTCATCCTTTTTCAAATTATCCAAATATTTAGCTTCCTCAATAGTAGAAATATTTTCACTAAATCTATTAGGAAGACATCTTAAAATATAATCACAAACATCATTTTCAGCAATATCAAGACCTAAATCTTTCATGGAGTTAACAACCTCATCCATACGAAGCATGTAGTCACTAATCTTTTCATAATTATTCATCTTGAGTTGTTCAAACATACCTTTGAAGTGTCTCAACTTGGCCTTTCTGACATTTGTATCACCTGTATGAACCACCTTCAACTGTTTCCACATTTCACTAGCTATCTTGTAGTGAATCACTTTGGTGAGATATGCTTTCTGTAAGCCTTTTAGGATTGCATTCATTGCTTTTGAATTAATGTGATGTAGGAGCCTTTCTTCTTTAGTATTAGGACCATGTTAAGGAATAGTGTACTCATCTTCAATCACTTCCCACACCTCATTCCCAAGTGCCATTAGATGAACCTTCATCATTGCACTCCAAAGACCAAAATCTGACCCATCAAGAATAGGTGATGCATTGCCACTTGAATGATCCATTGTGTTCTTTACTAGCTTTTCCTTCAAGTTGTTAAACTTTCCGAAGGCACCTTCTCCGATACCAATTGAAGAACACAAGCTTATACTCGAGAGGGGGTGAACAATATAAGACCTCTTTTTACTTTTTCCTTTATACTTCAAAATAGTAAAGCAATATACCCAAAGCAATATCAAAACAATGCATAATATCATCCACAAAGTGACACCAATTTTAACGTGGTTCACCCAGAATGGATGGGCTACGTCCACAAAACTTTTCTCTAAAATTTATCTCAAATTTCTTTGGGAATCCTTCCCAATTACAATGTTTATGAGCCTCATCCCAAAAGAGATACCTTCCCCCAATCAGAATTTATGAGCCTCTGGTCAAAGGAGATATCTTCTCCCAATCAGAATTTATGAGCCTCTGCTCAAAGGATATACCTTCCCCTCTACTCTGGAAATGATCCCTCAGAATATCAACTGCCTCTACCTCTTTCCAGCACGTGGAACTCCTTTCCACTGAAGACCTCCTGTCCTCAATGCTTAGTGTAAGAGACCTCTGCCTTCTATGATCACGTCCACAGTAGCTCAGCAACCTATACCAAACATAGTTAGTCGATCTAGTACAAGTCTTCCTCTGTCTGTCAGATCTGTCCAACTCTTGAAAAAATCAATCCTCTGCATACAAGCCTTCTCAAAGACTTGCCAACTGTCCTCAGGTTCTTCTCATAGAACCAATGCACCTCTGTCCTCAAGTTCTCTGATAGAACTATCAAACTCAGCTCACAAGTCCTCTGCTATGACCTGTCCAAATCTACTCACAAGTCCCCATAGGAACCTGTCCAAAACTGCTCACAAGTCCCCACCGAAACCTGTCCAAAACTGCTCACAAGTCCCCACTGGAACCTATCCAAAAACTGCTCACAAGTCCCCATTGGAACCTGTCCAAAAACTCAACAAGCTCACCAAGAAAAACTATCTTAGTAGGAAATCACAAAGTAAATTGTTAGAGACCCAATGTGATTTTTCAAACTCATAGAAGCATAAAGAGAATTGTTAGAGACTCAATATGTTCTATACTCAAATCCCAATCTCAAAACTCAACTCAAATCAACTCATCTCAATCTCAATCTCAAATTTGAAAACTTAACTAAATATCTGAAATGGAAAGGATAGAATGTTTTCTTTCAAGAACATGAAACCCTAACAATTGCCAACTATGCAAAGAATTACATAATAATGATACTCATGTTCTTTTCACCATCAATTAGGGTTTCAACAACAATGCTCATGAAACAAGGTTTAGTCAACCAACACCATTCAACTCAACATCAACCTTGAAGCATTTAACCAATCATCACAAGAAAAGGAAACAAGTATAAATCCTTTTCCCTCCAAAGATATTTGAACAAAACAACCACCAACACAATATCACCAAATGCAAAGAATAACTTGCTCAAATCAACTCAATGGAGTAAGCCCAATATCATGAATCAAGTAAAGCAATAACTTGATCAAACAACCTCTATGGAAGCAACTCAACCATCAAACTCAAAACAACCAACCAAGGGTTCCACCAACTCAATGCAAGTAGCTAGACTCACAAATATAAACCCTAGTGCACAAAGCTTTCAGTATCTCAAACCAAACATTCACCAAAAACTCTCCTTAAGGATAACAATGCATAAGTAGTCTTCAACAAACCAGAAAATAGGATTTACACCTAGCCAAAGGATACCTAGTAGAATACATTTTCACTCCAACCTTATTTTAGAAAACATACACGAATCATACTCATAGGAAGAATGTGCCCATACCTTATTGGAGTAGAAGATAATTGAACCTTCAAGCTGTCACCACACACAACTCTCAAACTTCCAACCAAGTTAGGGTTAGAATAAAAAGAAATGAGAAATAATATAAACTTCCTTTATTACACCTTTTAGCTCCACTTCTTTAAACACAACCACCATAACATGCCAATAAATCAACAATCACAGACTCACACCTTATACCTCCATTTTTAATTTTAGCATAGCAAAGAATAATCTTAAAAATACATCCAAAGAAATATGCCCTTATTTATCCTAAGCTTTTATTCAATGCTAATTACAAAAGCCAAAACTCATAAAATTTAATCACACCTTATAAATCGTTGTCCAAGAAACTTCGAATTTCATGGCATAAAGACGTTTTGATAAAAATGTGTGTTACTCTAGCAAAGCACCCTCGCGAGACTCGAAACGACGACCTCTACCAATGCAGCACCCAACAGCAGCCTTCGCTGCCACTAGCCCATGCTGGCTACGAAGTTCAAAAGTGAACTTCCCTCCACTTCACCCTCAAAAAAAATCTCGAAGAATTTTCAACCGCACGTGCTTCTAAGTCTTCCTTCGATCGCAGCGAATACAGAGCACAAACACCGCAAATTGCATTCGGGGAATTTCGAATTAATTAGCCTTCCAACCTTAGGAGTTGGAGAATAAATAGTCTCTTCGAAGACACCTTAACGTCGGTGAAATAAATACCATTTCGAAATTAATCAAAAGTCTTTTCAAAAAGGGTTTAAAAACCCTTAAATAATTTTAATAAATTAAGAAAAAAAAGGTTTAAAAACCTTTAAGTGTTTTTAATAAATTAAAAATAATTTCTCCCTTAATTAATTAAATAATTAATTAATTAAAACCTTGAAGGGTTTTAAATAATAATTAAATAAATAATAAAGAGAACCTCCATTGGTTTTAATAAAAACCATTTAACTTGGTTTTAATAAAAACCCTATCCAACTTGGTTTTAATAAAAACCGGTTTGGTTTTAATGAAAAACCCTTGCCAATGGAATCTCTCCGAATTCTCTTAAAAATATTCTCTTGGAATCTTCCACCTTTGAAGCCAACACATCCTCTTAACATTAATACCATTTCCTTTTGACATCAATGACAACTCATAGACAAGAAGCTAGGATCTCAAACCCAAAATTGCCAACATAAATTTCAACTAATGAACCTATTTGCACCCAAGTTGCTTACCTTAATGATATTTGAAGATGAAGGATTGCTAAGTGATTAGACTCCCTTTATTGTTGCCTTTAACTAGATGAACTTACAAGTATTTTTAGTTGTCCTAAACAACTCTCTAACTCATATTTTTGTAGCTCTGAAAACCCTCTAACTTGCTACCCTTTAACTATAGTAGGTGAATTTGATTCTCCTTTAGGATTCTATCTATAAATCTAAAGTTCTACAATTAGTAATGATGTCCTAATTGCTTCCCTCTAGCAGTAAATTTTTGCACTAAAATTTTGTTCATGAAACTCAAAAATTTGGTAGGGAATTCCCACAAATCATAGCTAAGTTTTTCTTCAAGTGTGAAGTGAAAATACGACACTAAAGAAAATATGAAAGTAAAATAATTCCAATGAACAAGAGACTGGACAAAAGATGATTTTATTAAATAAATGGGGGGGGAGATAAGAAAATCATTTTTTACAATCTCTGTGTTTAAAAGAACTTATTTTGATACAATAAATACAGGTTTTAGGATTATCCAAAAACCTAGCTATAAAATAAGTAGTGTCTCCAATGTATATTGCTTCCAATAGGATGAGTGGGCTTTTGGTTATATGTGATCAAACTGTTGGACATTTTGAGTCAAGTAAAATTTTTCATTGATGTAAAGAAATGAAGTCATCATTAATATCAAGGATTATGTCAAGAAACAAGTTATCAAAGTTATCATTGATATCCAGGAAGAAGCTTCTAATAAAGTAAAAGTTCAAGAGGAACAATGCAAAGGTTAAAGGCAAAGGGCTCCATAATATTTTTAAATATTATGTGGAAGCATAAGTTAAAAGGTTTTCATAAAAACCCAAGAAAGTTTATTGCAAAGCTAAAGGAAGATTTAATATTTATTTGATAAAATATTTAAATTCAAAATGAATTTAAATTTTATAAATAAATATTATTTATACCAGGGTGCAAAGTGAAAGAGGGTTTAAATAAAACCAAAGGGCTTTAAAGAATTAATTTATAAAATTTAAATTCAAATGAATTTAAATATTTTATAAATTAATAAGCTCCAACAAAAATAAGCACCGGCATCTAAAATCGTTGAAGGTAATTCGAGCACCAACATCATGCATGGAAGAAGGAAATTAGTATATATGCTAATGCCTTAGAGGAATTTTAATTCATATTTTTTCTTGATAATCAAATGTGTGAAATTGTGTTTGAATTCATGAGGAAGAAAGATAAGCGATCATTATATTTGAGCACCAACGAACAACGTTTAAGGGGATTTGCGCCAAAATACCAAGCGCCAACTGGTCAGGTGGCCTAGTGGTAGAAAGGATAGTGTTAGGGTGTTGGGCGCAAGGAGGCCTGCATTCAAAACACAACGAAAGTAGTTTTTGGAAGTTGCATTGGTGTTGGAGATCACCAAATGAAAGGTGCATGTTTTACGCAAGGCAAGTGGGGAAGGTTTTGGAGCATGTGGTGCTTTTTAGTCCCCAAGATAGCACCTATCTTGCGCGACATTATGAGTCATGGATAGAGCACCGATTGAGGCTACGCGGTGTGTTTGAATCCCCTCCAAGCAAGGTAATAAATTTTGATTTTAATTTTTATGTGTTGCCTAAAGTTTGGAGCTAAAAGGGTGCATGAAAGGATTGTTAGTTGGAAATAATTTTTGATAAGTTGGACGAATAATGTGTTAAGGTTTATTTTAATAAAGTGTTTTGTCATATTGATTTATTGAAATATAAAAAGGATAGAGGGAGCTTCTTGTCTATAGGTTATTTTGAAAATAAGAGTGCATTGAATATTATTGGGAGATTATAAGGTGTAAATGGTAATTTAATTTTTGCAAATGTTGATAAATGTTTTCTTAAATATGGAGTGATAAGGTGTATGTGTGTTTTGATGTTTACATTGTATTTTAAGGAAATTAATTATCTTATAATTTCTTTGAGCTTGGAAAAAAGTGTTTGATATTTTGGCAGATTTATAAGATTCCTTCATCATCAAGAAAAAGGTATGAGCACATTTTCCAAAGTTTAATTTGATTGGTTGGTTTTCTGAAAAATAAGTTTGGAGTGAAAAGGAATTTATTAGGGTTTCCTTTTGAGTGTGTTTGAGTTAATGCATCAAGATTTTTTGGAATAAAGAGTTGTGATTAAAACCTTATTTAATAAGCATTGTTGTTGAAAATATTGGTTGTGTGAAGAACTTGAACTAGGGTTTGAGTATCATTGCTATGAGAGTATTTTTTTATAAGCATTGTTGAAGTGAGTTGTTGAGCAAAGAACTTGAACTAGGGTTTGAAAAGAAAATGAGTATAATTGTTATGTGAGATTTGTTTTTGAGCATTTTTGGAAACATTTTGAGTTAATGTTTACATGCTTGGAGTAGGGTTTGTGATAAAGGGGCGTTTCATTGAGTGATTGGTTGAGTAGAGTTGGTTAAGCCTATTCAAGTGGATATATGAAGTGATTGTTCAAGTTCCATAAAACAAACTATTCTATATTATGATTTGAGTTGATATTGAGCATTGAGTTGAAAAATATTGGGTCTCTAATAATTCTCTTTATGTTTCTATGAGATTGGACAAAATCTGTGTGGACTTGTTAAGCATATTTGAGACAAGTTTTTGAGAAGACTTGTGGACTTATTTTACGTGAGCTTTTGTAGAAGCTTGCAATACATATTTGGTTAAGTTCTAAGAGGACTTATTGATCATATTGGACAAGTTTTGTGTGGAATTGTTGAGCAGTTTGGACAAGTTCTGTGTGGACTTGTTGAGCAGATTGGACAAGTTATGTGTGGACTTGTTGAGTATATTTGAGAAAGTTCTATGTGAACTTGTTGACCAAATAGTACAAGTTCTTAGTGGACTTGTTGATATGATTTAAATCAAGTTCTAAGTGGACTTGTTAAGTGGATTTGAGCAAGTTCTGAGTGGACTTGTTGAGAATATTTGAGCAAGTTCTGAGTGGACTTGTTGAGCATATTTGAGCAAGTTCTGTGTGGACTTGTTGAGCAGATTTGAGCAAGTTCTATGTGAACTTGTTGAGTATATTTGAGCAAGTTTTTTGTGAACTTGTTGAGTAGATTTGAGAATGTTCTTAGTGGACTTGTTGAGCATATTGGACAAGTTCTGAGTGGGCTTGTTGAGATGATTTGAAGCAAGTTCTGAGTGGACTTGTTGAGCATATTTGAGAAATTTTTTAGTGGACTTGTGGAGCAAAGTTTGGTGTAGATTTGAGGACAGGTTTGTGCCACACTAGAGATAGAGATTGAGCAGATTTGTGCTAGACCAAAGGACTGATTTTAGTGTAGATTTAATATAGAGCTTTGGAGGTGACAGATAAGAGAGGACATTAGTCTCTAGTGGATATAGATCCATTATCCAGGGTAGTTAGGACAGGTATTTTGAGTGGGAATAAGAGTCTTCAATGGAGATAGATCCACAATCCAGTGTAGTGGAGGCAGGAGTCTTCTAGAGGATCACCAGCCAGAGTAGAGAAGGAGTTATCTTATGGATAGATATCCATGAACTTGATTTAGGGGATTGGTATCTCCATTGGATAGAGGTCCATAAACATTGTAAAATAGAAATGATTCCCAAGAGATTGATTGAGAAAATTTTAGTGAAATATTTTCGCGGTGGAGTAGCCCACATTGGGTGAACCATGTAAAATATGGTGTCTCTATTATGTGTAGTGAATTATGCATTTTTTTGATTACTGATGTTGATATTTCTATCTATACATTGCATAATATTGATTTGAAATAAAAGTAAAAAGTGATCTTATATTGTTTACCCCCATCTCAGTATAATCTTGTGTTCTTCATGAACCACTCTAGCTTTAGCAACTACTCAACAATCCTTGGTTTATGCTACCTGATCCTACACATACAACAAATATAGTCATTAGCAAAAAAAATGAGGGTTCCACAGTGTGAACCCTCAAAAATGCAAACTAAAACCCTAGATCTGAGTAAACAAAACATGCAGAATCCAAATAACATAAAATAAAATGCATAAAATACTTACTTTTGTGTTAATGATGTTATTCCATTGCTCCATTGTATATTGATGGTAGGGTGCCTCGATGACACTTGATGATCTTACATTGTAGGTTCTAGTCTATGGCTGTGGGGATATTAGGCTCTATGATATACCTATAGAATGCAGTAGGCACACTACTGTACCTATGGGATGAGGTAGGAACTCGATAGTGCCTATGGATTAGGGTTAAATCTGTAGAGGTATATTGAGGGATTGTGAAGGATTTGGTAGATATAAGACAATTGCGGTGGTAGGAATAGGCTAGAATTAGGAAATCCTATGAAAAACTAGGGTTTTAGGGAAGGATAGACTAGGGCACAACCTACTCACAAGAAACTAGCTCTAAGCAAGGTTAGATCTCATAAGTAAATTAAAGCTCTAGCGTTCAAGTTTTACCAAGGGTTGAGCATTAAGAATGCTCCTATTTATTATCAATCCTAGGGTTTTCTTAGGGTTTTAGCTTAACACTTTTGATCATGTGGATAATATTGAAGTGGATCCAAAGGTTGATATTAAACTTTAGATGTGACACAGATTAAGGAATATGGATGGTTGAGATTAGATTGGATAAGACAATTGAGGTTATTTTGGCTCATAAATATATATTATATAATAAATATATTTAAATATAATATAAAATATTATATTTAAATATAAATAATATAAAACAAATGTAAATGAGTCAAATAGGGGTCAAAAAATGGTAGGAAAGGGCTAACATAGGCCATTGGATGGTGGGAAAGGCATGGAATGGCCAATTGAATGGTGGGAAAGGAGGATGGTGGACAAGTGGGTGGTAGAATGACCTGGATGAAGGAAAAGTGGCTAGGATTTGGTGTCTAAAGATACCTCTTTTTGGACCATGTTACGTGAATATAATATGGTGAAAAAATATGAGACACCTATTTGGGATTTTAGGCACAGAAGGAGCTTCTCTCTGTCATTGGATTTTTGGGCAACCATGTTGAACATAAAAGAATAAATAATTTTAGAATTTACATAGCTTATCCACTCAATTGGCGAATGATTTGCAGATGAACACATGAGCCAATTGAAAAATTTGTGCAAATTATGAATGATATGATATTATTTTTGCCCCAATGATGTGAAAGGGGGTTGGTGTAACTGTGATATGATGTGTCTGTGTTTTCCCTAATGGATGAAGGATTTTGTGCAAATGTGATGTGATGTGGAAGATATGAATGATGTAAAATGGGATACCATTTTTGCCCCAATAGTGGGAAGGGGGTTGTGTCAAATATAGATGTCTTGATCATGTAATATGTATCCCATTTTGGGAGGATCAAAACCAAATGTGGTTGCCCCCAAATTTGGAGTGATTCAATGTTGTTGAAACATTTTGCCTTTTCAGCATCTTTGATATGCAAAATGATGATGCAAATGAAAAAGAATCAACCTTGGATGGCCTACTAGTGATTGTTTGAATAATTCCCTCAATTGGAACCAATCATCCTAGCTAGTACCTATATCTAAGGTGTTAAGGAGATTTTGAATGATGAAATTTGAGTTTTTTTCCATGTTTTAAGCCCCACGAACTAGGCCATCAATGGCAATGGTTGTGCAAATTTTTCTTGGTAATGTTTCACTCTAAACATGAGGAAATACCAAAAATTATTATGATTTTGAGCAAGGAGATAAGTGATGTTGATGATGACCAAGTTTTCTTATGGTAATTCATTCATCTTACCAAATTGCATGGATGCAAATCCTTGTAATCACTAATTATATATAATAAACCACTATATACGAGATTCACTTGTAATTTTGACATGTGTTGGAAGAAATAATGGTAGATTATGATAGTGGAAGAATGCTGATGGAATAATGTGATATGAGTGTGATGATGTCACCAAATTTGGAGTCGATTTGTAAATGTTTGAGCTTTTAGTGGTTGATTTTACATTTTTTTGGATGGAAATAATTGATTCGATGGTCAAATCAACTCCATTTTTTGCAAAATTTTGTGGTATAATGAAGAATATGAAGTAGAAGAGTCGATTGTCAGTTTTGTGAAAATTTAGATTCTTTTGATGTGTTTTGTAACTCGATTTGCACATTTGAAAAATTTGTGTTGTGCTCAAAAAATATGTGTGCAAGATGATTTATGTTTTCACAAAACCTAATTTTATGATATGCATGATGCGTGGGTGAAATTTTGTGAAATTTGGAAGAGGTATGTTACTATTTTGATCGAATTTTTATTCATGTAATTTTGGCACCAGGTGCCCTATTGCACCTGTGGTATCTTGTAAGCACCTTGCTATGCCTGTGGACCTATGTGCCACCCTGCACCTGAATGTGCTTGCTTAGCTATAAATAGCTTACATGGTGGATTTGGAGGCTCATTTGTGCGTTTGAGAGATTATGGAGTTGCACCTGATGAGTGGAGTGGATTGGTGAGGGAAGTTATGCTACTGGAAATCTATGTGAAAGATATTGCGACAGAGGGATTGAATGTTTCTAGTGGAGCTGAGGCATGATTTGCCTTGATAATGTTGAAAAACACTTTTTATTTTGTGTGAAAATTTTACAGTTTTTTTTTTAAATTAATACTAACGTAAAAAAAATTGTTTCAACAGTTGAAGGAGATAGAGCCTTGAAATCGGTTCTCTCCTACCATTCTTGGGATGAGGAATAAGCTTACGAATGAGGATTGGGACATTTTTAAGAAAGTGGGTTTAGAGGGAGTGGCTCGATTGGATGTGGTGAGGGCAGACGATGGGTACCTCTCATATTTGATAGAGAGATGGGATTCGGATAGGGGGACCTTTCAGCTACCGACTAGGGAGGCTAATATCATACTTGAGGATGTATCCCACATCCTCAAGGTTCCAGTGGAGGGTGTGAAGGTGATGGTTTCACATGATAAGAAGGTGGATATGACAAATATGTTCGATGAGCTATGGCAGGAGGTGAGGATGGGAGATGAGGGGATATGCTATTTGAGCACGTAAAAGGTTGAAGAGTTGGGTGCACTCTCAAACTTGATCATGTTCATGTTAGTGAACATAGTTCTCCCCGTTAGCAGGGGGTGTAGGTTCCCTTGGAACCTATTGGGATTGGTGAGTGACATACTCACTAATATAAGAGCATATGTTTGGGCTCCTACGTTGTTGGTGTAGTTATACCAGGAGATATATGATATTACATGAATAGGGAGGAAGGGGATTAGATACAACTTCCTTCTTCAGTGTTGGGCATGGGAACACTTTAGTGTATCTTAGCCAAAGGGGTTACCTTACTAGGCATGGTATATGGGTGAGCCCTATGCTAGGATATGGGTAGTGGTTGAGGAGGTGTAGCTAAGTCAGGAGGAGCATACCAGCCAATGGTATAGAGATATATGGGTAGGGTTGACTTTGGCTTAGGTGATATGGAGGCCATGTAAGGGAGCCATGTGGGAGGGTGATGGCGAGCAGTTGTGGTGGGTGAGATAGGCATGATTGCTGGTTGGGAGGATATATGAGGAGATGGAGTACTTTTAGTACTTACAAGTGTTGACGTAGTTCAATTTACCTTAGGGTGTGCTTGATGAGCTCATGTTATACCAACATCGATGGGACGAGGTGGGGCTTCCATGTTCTAAGCCATGGTCAATGCAGATAGAGGATGACAAGCAATTGGAGGTTCCAAATTTATATGATTTTGTGGTGAATACTAAGTATGCAGCATGGTTTGGTACCCAACTAGTATGGGTGCCAAAGGTGGTGATGTGTGGGGATGCAGTAGTTGTAGAGTCAAGGATGAATCTAAATAGGATGAGGTCTCATAAATATATGGGCCAAATGTGATCAAGGGGAGCATTACAGTAGACTCCTAAAGTGGAGATAGCAAAATATGAGGGAGAGAATGATGAGGAGATGGAGGAGATCTTCGAGGTGGCTATGTTGCGGGATGAGGTGGAGCAACTTCATGAAGAGTGAGAGATTGCAATGGAGGCTCATAGGGAGGTCTTGGCAGGGTAGGATGCAGTCATAGCTAGGTTGTGGGCTACCATATCCTAGATGGAGGTAGAGTGATGGGCATGTGGGTCTGGTGTATATGATCAAGAAACCTTCATGTGGCTCCCAAAAAAGATATTGACAAGAGAGCATCGACATCATATTGACTTGTAGTGACTACAGGCTAGTGAGACATATGCACATTCTTTGGAGGATTTGTGCATGGATCATCATATTGCATTTTTGGATCCTCCATCATCTTCTAGGATTGAGTCATCTAGGCATATAACATCTAGGTAGAGTTCTAGATCTAAGGCTCCTACTAGGTCTCAAGAGTCCTCTCATGGAAATTAGCTTCGTGCTTAGATGAACTTTTTGTATATGAGCCTTGGTGCTCTATTATAGCATTTTTGGCACTCATTGCACATGTGATATTATATATATACATGGATTTTATGTTTCTCTTATATTTTATGTGAATGTTTTATGTGTATGCAATGCATGTTTTATGAATGTCTTATGGATGATTAATGCAAGCTAATCATTATGTGTATGTGTAGTGCTTATATGGATGATTAATGCAAGATAAATGGTAAATGTATGGATTATTAATGCAAGCTAAATGGTATGTATATGAATAATGAATGCAAACTATATGAGAGGAATGCATGATGTTTGAATGATCATTTATAGTTCAAAATTTTGTTGGCCATTTTTTTTCATTGTTTTACAATTGGGGGCACCAAACTTGGTGGCATTATGCGGGTTGATCCATGATAAAGACATGGATATTGACATGGAAGAAGATATGGATGTTGATATGGAAGAGGATATGGATGTTGATATGTAAAAATGAAGGATTTTTAGAGACTCAAACATACTAGTGTTATCAACCAAACTCACTAAATGTTGTCTAACTTTCTTTAGGACCAATGTGTGTGCAAGTGAAGTTCATGTACCAAATCTTGAGCATGACAATGACCCTAGGAAATCAAGAACCAATGTGTGTGCACGTTAAGTTCATTAACCCATTATGAGTAAATTAGGAATGACCTATTATGAAGAAGTCCAAGAATCTACCTTGTCCATATGTATAGTCAGAGGTATCTCTTTTTTTTGGAAAGGAGACATGTCGCCCCGCATGAGCTTACTCCATTGCCAGTCAAGCGTCTATAGCCCTGGTGGAGACTCACTCCATAGTCAAATTATTTGACCTTTAGGTCTTTGGTATGACTACATAACTTTTTGAGGTAAATGTAGTATGATCCTTATAGCTTTAGGGATCAGTGGTGTGTGCATAGAAATTGTTAACTTTGGATAGAGCTTTAGGAAATCAGATTCTCAATTGAAGTGTGATGAAAATGTGATCCTATCCTTAATACTCTATATTTTGTGTATATATTTATAGATCAACTGTGATAGTGGTGAAAATCACTATTTTTTATTTTGCACTATGAAGAACACAAGCTTATACTGAAAGGGGGGTGAATAGTATAAAACCACTTTTTACTTTTCTTTACCAATAAATATTATGCAATGTATAAATAGCAATATAAATATTAGAAATAAAAGTGAACAAATCACCACACACAATAGAGACACCAATTTAACATGGTTCACCCAATGTGGGCTACTCCATAGAGAAAATATTTCACTAAATTTTTTTGAATCAATCTCTTGGGAATCCTTTCCCTATTAAAATATTTATGGACCTCTATCCAAATTATACATCAATACCCTAATCAAGTTCATGGATATCTATCCATAGGATAACTCTTTATCCTTATCTCTAACTAGTTATCTTCTAGAAGAATTGTTGCCCCCACTACTCTGGCTAATGGATCTCTATCCACTAAAGACACATGTCCTCACTAACCTGACTAATGGATCTCTATCCACTGCATACTATCATCATCTATACTCTATCACCTTCAAATATCTATCTCAAATATGAACTAAACACAGTATTTAGTCTAGCACAAATTTACTCAATCTTTGTCTCTGGTCTGACACAAACCTTTCCTCAAATCTACACCAAACTCTATCCTCAAATATGTATTAAACATAGTCCTTCAGTCTAGGACAAATATGTCCTCAATATTTTTCCTCTTATATGTACTAAACTCAGTCCTTCAATCTAGCACAAATATACCCTTAATCTCTATCCTCAATCCTTAACATAAAGCTTGACTTAATCTCAAATCAACTCTACTAGATCTACCTCAAATCTTAACTCAAGGCTTGAACAAATAAATCAATCAACTATGCTCTTAATTCTTCTCAAATACTTATCTAAAATATACCTTGTAAGCTTCCACAAAAACTCACACTAATATATCTACAAGTCCTCTCTAGAACTTGTCCAAATCTGCTCAACAAGTCCTCATTAGAGCTTGTCCAAATCTTCTCAACAAGTCATCAGTAGAACTTGTCCAAATCTGCTCTCAACATCTATTATCAAACTGTATTGTAAGCTTCCACAAAAGCTCACACAAATCTATCCACAATTCTTCTCTAAGACTTACCTCAAATCTACTCAACAAGTCCACACTAGAATTTGTCCAATCTCATAGAAATATAAAGAGAATTTTTAGAGACTCAATATTCTTCACATTAACCATAATGCTCAATCACTTTTAATCACTCTTTCTACCACATAAACATATATATAATTTTTAGAGACTCAATATGCTTCACACTCAAAAATACTCAACCTCTTTCTCAAACCAATTTAGAATATAGAACAATTTGTTTCACAAAACTTGAACTATTACTTCAATACATCCACTTGTCTAGGCTCAAACAAGTCTACTCAACCAATCACTCAATGAATTAATTTTGGCTTACAAACCCTAGCCCAATCATATGAACACTCACTCAAATATTTCCAACAATCCTTATCAATCAATCTCACATAACAATGATACTCATGATCTTTGCAAACCCTAGTTCAAGTTCTTCACTCAATCACTTACTTCAACAACAATGCTTATCAAAAAATCTTCACATAATAATGATACTCATGATATTTTCAAACCCTAGTTCAAGTTCACTCAACTAATAACTTCAACAACAATGCTTATCAAACAAGGTTTTATCAACAACTCTTTATTCCAGAAAACCTTGAAGCATTAATTCAAAATACACTCAACAATGCTTACCAAACAATCCTTTTCACTCCAAATTTACATTCAAAACATTCATAAATCACTCACTAGGAAGAGGTGCCCATACCTTTTGTTTGATGTAGAAGTGTCATTAGAAAATCCGTCTCAATCACAATTTTCTTCTTTCCAATTTCAATGGTTAGATGACAAAATATCACTTCAATACTTTCTCAAAATATTCCTTAGATAAAAAATAATCAAAGCTCAAATATACCTTATTGGTCCTTCTTGAAATTTGCATCCATCAAATCATACATGCAAAATAATTACTTGGATACACCTTATAATATTCCAATTTAAAATAATATCCAACACCACAAAACCTCAAGCAATCTTTCTAAAACACCTTATTATCCTTTTTAAACACTGAAGCAAATAACACCAAAAATTAATCTTGCATCAACCTTATAACTCCCATTAAAACCTTTCAATCCAAATAAAATATGCAAAAATTAATTTTTAATACCTCAAATAATTCCTCCAAAAGTTTTAGTGCTCAACTAATGCATACCTTTGTTTTCTCCCCAAAAGGATTTCGTTGTGATTCGAACCATCGTCTCCCCAAGCGCCAAGTGCCTTAGCACTTTGATGCCCACCGTGTGGGCTATAAGCACCCACATGAAAGAAGGAAGACTTAATTCCTTTTCAACCTTCTTCCCTTGTCGATTCAACACACAACAAAAAAATAGTCTTTCTACAAAATCGAACCTGTGCCAATCCTTGCCCTCACGTCTTGCTTTCGTTGCGGTTGCAAACTACCCTACCAGTGTGTGGTGACCAAGAATCCCTCCTTGGTGGGTCTAAAACCTTTTGCCTCTTTTAAGAACTTAAAAAATTAAAATCCTCTTTTGCACATCATGATTCACATAAGCTCGCATAGTATTAAAATTCATTCGAAAGCATAAGAGACTTTGGCTAAGGTGGGGCAGTCCCCATTTTATGCACACTTGGTTAATTTTCTCCCCACGTCGGTGCTAGAAATTCAAATTTTGATTTAATAACCCAACATAGGGTTATTTAAAATCAACATAAATTAAATTATAATTAATATTAAAATTAATTAATAATTAACTTAAATAACTTATAAGTTAAGTAAATTAATTAATAAATTAATTTATAACAATAATTATATTAGTTAATTTATAATTAATTTAAACTTCCCTAGTAATATCTACAAAAATATTATAATATTATTCACTTGGGCTTCTTCTTTGCACTTTGGACCACACCTAACATCCTGAAACTGAGTCTTGATCAACTGAAACTGGAGAACCTAAAACTGATGTTGCCCACTGAAACTACCACTAAATGGTGCTGAAAGCTTGACATCAATGACCACTCACTATTGACATCAATGACAACTAAACTACTCAAAATTTCCATTAATCTCCCCCTTTTTCATTGATAGCAACCCAAATTATTTTTACCAAAACTTGATCTTTTTTTAGTTCTGCTCCCCCTAAGAAATTGTTCCCCCTAACTTAATGCTCTCTCCTTAAACCAAATCTCTCCCGCTCACTCAAATATCTCCCCATTTGTCATTAATGGCAAAGGTTCACCTTTGGGGCTCAGGGCGAATAATGTGTCTCTTAGCTTATCCCCTCCCCCAACTCCTATTGAGGTGGTTAATTATGGGGTGAGAGTATTTCTATCCCTAGAAAGCACTATTATTTATCTTTGTCCTCTTTCCTTTTCATTTTATTCTTTTGATTCCTTTGACTATTCTTGTTCATGTCCATGTTCCTATTCCTGTCCATGTCCATAATCTTGTTCCTATTCTTGTTCATGTTCCTATTCATGCTTGATTCTAGAATGTCTGCTCTACACCACTTTGTTGTATATCCATCATTATTACACTTATAACACTTAATTTTATTATTCCTTGGAGGTGCAAATATCTTGGGATTTCTCCTGATGAAGCTATATCTATTCCTATCATGAATCTTGCAATTCATTGCCTTGTGACCAAACTAATTACATGAGTAACAATACCCATGGAAAATTTTCCTGTTCCTAAAGTTCCCATACTCATGTATTTCATGTGTCTTGTACGGTGAAGCCATGTGCCCAAATATGTGACATGAGAAAAATTGTCCATTGAAGTTTCCTTGCCTTGACCTCATCAATCTCTTAGTTTGTCTTACCCTATGCTAGTTTTTGTTCCATTTGTTTCTTCTTTGTGCATTGTTCCTTTCCTTTATAAACTTTCTTTTTTCCAACTCATCCTCAGAAGTCTCATTTTCTCTTACACTATCTTCTTCTAAAGTTTCTTCTTCTTTAGAACTTGAAGTTGAATTTCTTCTTGTTTCTGTTGAGATTATTCAAAACCAAGACCTGTCTTACTTGATGTAGGATTTTGTGCCTTGATGATCTTATCCAAATTATTTGAGCTTCTTCTAAACTTATGTAGCTTATACTTAGACTTATCTACTTCTTTTCTTAGTAGGGCTACTTCTTATTCTAACTTTTCACATTCTAAGACTGTTGCTTCTAACTTATCCTTGAACTTATTTGTCTTAGCCATTGACTTGTTTATATCCTCTATAATATTTCCTCTCTTCATCACATTATTGAAATTGAATATCAAGTTGGGAGTTTTTCTTTCTTACATTATTTAAAGTTTTAAGAGCATAAATAAGCTCTCCCTCAAGATCAAATCCTCCTTTTTCTAATTCTTCCTCTATTTGTTTGCCTTTGAGAACATCTTCATTATTTTTTGACTTGTCTTCTATAGGATCACCTCCTTCTTCTAGTGCCATTAGAATATTATCTTCTGGTCCTTCAAGTGCATCCTCATATTCATCATCACTAAAACTAAAACCATTCCTTGTACAACTATCTTTAAGATATCCAAAATTAGCATATCTAAAGCACTTGAGAATTATTGGTGACATTTTCTTAACTTCTTCTTTTTCTTCAATCAGAAATAGGACTTCATCTTTATCATTGTCTGAGAAACTATTATCACTATCACTTGAGTACTTACTTGCCTTGTATGCATAGTAGCTCATCTTTTGTATTTGAAAGAATTTCTTCCCTTGTATGCCTTGTCCATCCTTGCCTTTCTTTTGGTACCTATATTTTTTAGATTCCTTGTTCTTATGATCCTATTTTTCTTCATCATTGTTGTTTATGGCTTCTTGAAAATCATTTGCATAGTGACCATAATTTCCACAATTGAATCATCTAATATATTTTGCATCTTTAGATCTTCTTGAATCCTTATTCCTTCTGCCATAACTAGCTTCTTCATCATTGGATGACTTATTGCTTGAATATGACTTTTTGCCCTTTTTCTTCTTAGTAGCTTTTAATGCTACTTCCTTTTGAATATTAGGTTATTCTTTTGTTCTTAACTCAAAAGCTGTAAGAATACCGAGAAACATATATCTTGTCAAAGAATCACCATCTTTTGATTCTTTTATAGAAGAAATATTTTCACTAAATCTTTTTGGAAGAGATCTTAAGACCTTATCACAAACATTTGATTCTTCAATATCAAGTCCAAGTCCTTGCATGACATTAACAACCTCATCTATCCAAAGTATATGAGTACTAATATTTTCCTCATCCTTCATTCTTAATTCTTCAAATTGTCCTTTGAGATTTCGTATCTTTGCCTTTTTGACACTTTTATCTGCTTCATATATGCTTTGCAACTTATCCCAAATTCATTTTGCATCTTTACAATGCATAAATTTTATAAATTTTGTTCTATGCAAACCTCTCAAAATTGTATTCATTGATTTTGAATTGTAATGTTGTATAAGCTTACCTTCCTTATATGTAGGTGGATCGACTGGTGGTATGTATCCATTTTCAATTGCTTCCCAAATTTCATTACCAAGTGCGTTTAGGTGAATCTTCATTCTCATAATCCAAAATATATAATGACTTCCATCAAATACTGGTGTTTAATTATCTAAGGATCTATTATTAGAATCCATTGTATTCTTGAAATCTTTTCCTTCAAGTTTTTAAAATCTTTCAGAGGAACCCGCTCTGATACCAATTGAAGAACACAAGCTTATACTGAGAGGGGGGTCAATAGTATAAGACCACTTTTTACTTTTCTTTCCAAATCAATATTATGCAATGTATAGATAGTAATATCAACAATAGTAATCAAAGTAATATACAAATCACCACACACAATAGAGACACCAATTTAACGTGGTTCACCCAATGTGGGATACTCCACGAAGAAAATATTTCACTAAAATTTTCTCAATAAATCTCTTGGGAATCCTTTCCCTATTACAATATTTATGGACCTCTATCCAAAGGAGACATCAATCCCCTAATCAAGTTCATGTATCTCTATCCATAGGAGAAATATTTCTCCTTAGCTCTGGCTGGTGATCTTCTAGAAGAACTGTTGCCCCCACTACTCTAGATAATGGATCTCTATCCACTGAAGACACCTATCCTCACTACCCTAGCTAATGGATCTCTATCCACTAGATACTGTCATCATCTATACTCTGTAACCTTCAAAGATTTATCTCAAATCTATACTAAACACAGTACTTTGGTCTAACACAAATCTACTCAATCTCTATCTCTGGTCTGGCATAAACCTGTCCTCAAATCTACACCAAACTTTGTCCTCAAATATGTACTAAACATAGTCCTTTAGTCTAGCATAAATCTATCATCAATATATGTCCCATGATTTGTACTAGACTTAGTCTTTTGGTTTAGCACAAATATATCCTCAATCTCTATCCTCAAGTCTTAACACAAAACCTAACTTAATCTCAAATCAACTCTACTAGATCTACCTCAAATCTTAAATCAAGGCTTGAAAAAATCAATCAATTAACTCTGCTCTCAAGTCTTCTCAAATACTTGTATCAAATATACCTTGTAATATTCCACAAAATATCACACTAATCTGTCTACAAGTCCTCTCTAGAACTTGTCCAAATCTTCTCAACAAGTCCTCACTAGAACTTGTCCAAATCTGCTCAACAAGTCCTCACTAGAACTTATCCAAATCTGCTCTCAATATCTATTCTCAAATTGTTTTGTAAGCTTCCACAAAATATCACACAAATTTGTCCACAATTCTTCTATAAGACTTACCTTGAATCTACTCAACAAGTCCACACTAGAACTTGTCCAATCTCATAAAGACATAAATAGAATTGTTAGAGACTCAATATGCTTCACATTCACCACAATGCTCAATCACTTTCAATCACTCTTTTTACCACAAAAATATATAGAGAATTTTTAGAGACTCAATATGCTTCACACTCACCTTTAGTCAACCTCTTTCTCAAATCAATTTATAAAATAGAGCAATTTATTTCACAAAACTTGAACTATTACTTCAACACATCCACTTGATTAGGCTCAACCAACTCTACTAAAACAATCACTCAATGAATTAATCTTGGCTTACAAACCCTAGCCCAAGCATATGAACACTCACTCAAATATTTCCAATAATGCTTATCAATCAATAACACATAACAAAGATACTCATGATATTTGTAAACCCTAGTTCAAGTTCTTCACTCAATCACTTACTTCAACAACAATGCTTATCAAACAATATTCACATAACAATGATACTCATGATATTTGTAAAATCTAGTTCAAGTTCACTCAACTAATCACTTCAAAAACAATGCTTATCAAACAAGGTTTTATCAACATGTCTTTATTCCAAATAACCTTGAAGTATTAATTCAAAACACGCTCAACAATGCTTACCAAACAATCCTTTTCACTCCAACTTTGCATTCAAAACATTCATCAATCACTCACTAGGAAGATGTGCCCATACATTTTGTTGGATGTAGAAGTACCCTTCAAAAACCTATCTCAATCACAATTTTCTTCTTTCCAATTTCAATGGTTAGATGACAAAATATCACTTCAACACTTTCTCAAAATATTCCTTAGACCAAAAATAATCAAAGCTCAAATATATCTTATTGGTCCTTCTTAAAATTTACATCCATCAAATCATACATGAAAAATAATTACTTGGATACACCTTATAATATTCAACTTAAATTTTGTTGCGATTTCGTGACATATTGCTTTGTCGCGGCCAAAGGAGAAAAAGTGTCGCGATATCGCAACATGTTGCTTCGACGAGGCCAAAGGAGAAAATGTGTCACGATTTCGTGACATGTTGCTTTGTCACAGCCAAAGGAGAAAAAGTGTCACGATATCACGACATGTTGCTTCCTCGCGGCCAAAGGAGAAAAAGTGTCGCAATATCGCGACATGTTGCATCGTCCCAGCCAAAAGAGAAAAAGTTTCGTGATATCACGACATGTTGCATTGTCGTGGCCAAAAGAGAAAAAATGTCGCGATATCGCGACATGTTGCATTTTTATGGACAAAAGAGAAAAAGTGTCTCGATATCACATGTTGCATTTTCACTGCCAAAAGAGAAAAAGTGTCGCGAGATCGCGACATGTTGCATTTTCGTGGTCAAAGGAGAAAAGGTTTCACGATATCGCGACATGTTCCATCGTCGCGGCCAAAGGAGAAAAAGTGTCACAATTTCATGACATGTTGCTTCATCACGTCCAAAAGAGGAAGAGTGTCACGATATCGCGACATGTTGCTTCGTCACGACAAAAAGAGGAAAGTGTCGCGATATCGCGACATGTTGCACCGTCACGACCAAGAGAGAAAAATTGTCACGATATCACGACATGTTGCACCGTCGCGGCCAAGAGAGAAAAAGTGTCACGATATCGCGACATGTTGCACTGTCACGGCCAAAGGAGAAAAAGTGTCACGATATAGGGACATGTTGCATCATCACGGCCAAAGGAGAAAAAGTGTTGCGATATCACGACATGTTGCATCATTGCGGCCAAAGGAGAAAAAGTGTCGTGATATCGCGACATGTTGCATCGTCACGGCCAAAGGAGAAAAAGTGTCATGATATCATGACATGTTGCATCATCGTGGCCAAAAGAGAAAAAGTGTCACGATATCATGACATGTTGCATCGTCACGGCCAAAATAGAAAAAGTGTCACGATATCATGACATGTTGCATTATCACGGCCAAAAGAGAAAAAGTGTCATGATATCGCGACATGTTGCTTCGTTGCAGCCAAAGGAGGAAAATGTGTCGCGATATCATGGCATGTTGCAACGTTGGTCCAAAGGAGAAAAAGTGTCGCGATATCGCGACATGTTGCATTACCGTGGCCAATGGAGGAAAATGTGTCACGATATCGCGACATGTTGCAGCGTCGCGGCCAAAGAGAAAAAGTGTCATGATATCGTGACATGTTGCATCATCATGACCAAAAGAGAAAAAGTGTCGCGATATCACGACATGTTGCTTCGACCCGACCAAAGGAGGAAAAAGTGTCATGATATCGTGACATGTTGCATTTTCGCAGCCAAAAGAGAAAAGTGTCACGATATCATGACATGTTGCATTTTTGTGGCCAAACGAGAAGAAGGAAAAAGTGTCGCGACATCGCGACAAGTTGCATCAACAGAACAAACTGATCCCCCTGGAAACATCTCACATTGTGCAAACATTGAAACTCGTTGGATCGTGCCTTAGGCCAATGGGGAAGGAGTCTCTCCACGCTTGAATATCGGATTCACTAACTCCCCTGTTAGCTAGGTTTTTGTTTAAGAGATTTGGCTCCAATGCAAATATTCTTTTACTATTGTAATCTTGTGTTCTCTCTGTCTATGGCTGGGAAAAGTCTCATCCCAACTTGTAACTAATATTTGTTTTAATACAAGTTTTTTCAAAATTTTCAAAAAAAAAATATTCAACTTAAAATAATATCCAACACCACAAAACCTTAAAAAATCTTCCTAAAACACCTTATTATCCTTTTTAAACACTCAAGCAAATAACACAAAAAATTTAGTTTTGCATCAGCCTTATAACTCTCCTTAAAACCTTTCAAGCCAAATAAAATATGCAAAAATTAATTTTTAATACCTCAAATAATTCCTCCAAAAATTTTGGCGCTCAACTAATGCATACCTTTGTTTTCTCCCCAAAATTATTTCGGTGTGATTCAAACTATCGTCTCCCCAAGCGCTAAGTGCCTTAGTGCTTTGGTGCCCACTGCGTGGGCTATAGGCACCAACGTGAAGGAAGACTTCTTTCCTTTTCAACCTTCTTCCACCATCGATTCAACACACAACAAAAAATTAATCTTTCTGCGGAATCGAACCTATGTCAATAGTTGCCCTCATGTCTTGATTCTGCTGCGATTGCCAATTGCGCTACTAGTGCTTGGTGACCAAGGCTCCCTCCTTGGTGGGTCAAAAACCTTTTGCCTCTTCAAATATCTTAAAAATTTATAATCCTCTTTTGCACAACATGATTCGCATAAGCTCGCATAGCATTAAAATTCGTTTGAAAGCATAAGAGACTTTGTCTAAGGTGGGGTAGTCTTCCTTTTATACACATTTGGTTAATTTGATCCCAACGTCGGTGCTAGAAATTTGAATTCAAAATTCAAATTTTGATTTAATAACCCACCTTAGGGTTATTTAAAATTAACATAAATTAACTTATAATTAATATTAAAATTAATTAATAATTAATTTAAATAACTTATAAGTTAAGTAAATTAATTAATAAATTAATTTATAATAAAAATTATATTAATTAATTTAAACTTCCCTAATAATATTATAAATAAATATTATAATATTATTCACTTGGGATTCTTCTTTGCACTTTGGACCATATCTGAATTCCTAAAACCGGGTCTTGATCAACTGAAACTGGAGAACCTAAAACTGATGCTACCCACTGAAACTGCCATTAACTGGTGCTGAAGGCTTGACATCAATGACCACTCACTCTTGACATCAATGACAACTCATCTACTCAAAATATCCAAGATACTATGTTGCATGATAGGACAAGCGAGGAATACCCTTTTCACTTCAAGGTGCCACTCAAGTATGGTGTTATCACTCTTTGACTCAAAATGTATTTAAGATGTGAAGAAATTTGGTTGGTGCTAGATTATTTTTGGAATCAGTTGACAAGACTTAAGATTTTCTTAATATGAAAAAGTGCTTTTGGTCCTAAAGAAAATTGGACATCTTTTTAGAGGTTACTAGACACACTAGTAATGTCTAAGTGACTGAAAACTTGGGGTTTATGATTTTTGGCAAATGGGATTGTTAGCTTATGATATTGGGTAAAATTGCATAAATGCCAAAAATAGGTACCCTCGATTGAGGAAACTATATGTTTTTTTAATTGACCATATCATAACTCTATAAAAGATCATTGAACGTGGGATGGAATGAATACAATTTTTAAAATGAAGGAATGTAGTGGAATGCATGTGGAATGAATGCAAATGGAATATGTATGTAGTATGTATGAATGTAATATGAAAAATACATGTAAAGATACCTATATGTAAATGCAATATGTATGCAATGGGAACATGCCTATGTGAATGATATGTTTTTATTTTGTTTTGTTTTTTTTTTTAGCCATGTATATATATACATATTAACATCATATTAACAATAAAATGCCTTCAAATGGATGACATTAAGTGGTTCGGGCTCCTCTACTCCCTCTAAATCAGCAAGTCTATATGTACCATTACCCACTTTTTGGGAAATTATGTATGGACCTAACCAATTAGCCATAAATTTATCATGAAGGTGTGGCAAAGCATTGGTATTTTGTTGGTTATATTTAAGTACAATATCTCCTACTTGAAATTCACAAATATGGACTTTAGCATTGTAAGCATGCTTTAGGCGGTTTTGATAAACTCTTAAGTGTTCTAATGCATTGAATCACCTCTCATCAAGAAGAGTGAGTTGGTCAAGACGTTCTTGTCTAGCGGTGTCATAATCTATGAATTCCTGCAAAGAAATTCACAAGGAGATAATATCGATCTCAAGAGGCATGATAGCTTCAGCTTCATAGACCAAGTAAAATGGTGTTGCTCATGTTTGTGTTCGGATCCTTATTCTATAAGCCCAAAGTGCCAAAGGGATTTTTATATTCCAATCTCTATGATATGCATTAACAAGTTTCTTGGGAATAGTAATCAAGGTATTATTGGTAGCTTTAGCTTGTCCATTTGCTTGTGGGTAATAAGGAATCGAGAAACTATGTTGGATATTATATTTCTCTCAAAGTGCTTGAACATCCTTTTTATTGAAAGACTTACCATTATCCTAAATTATTTTAGAGGGAATACCAAAACGATAGATGATATGGTGGAGTATGAATTCAATAATTTGAGGTCTTGTCATATTAGTTAGAGTAATGATCTTAATCACAAGTACCATCATGAGCTTCAGTTATGGCTCTTTGAGCCTCACTTTTTTCGAGACAACAAAGAAGGATTCCATCGTAACCATGTTTATACAACACATTCCCCAAGAGAATAAGTAGGTTGCTTTTTTCTTGAAAGAGCATTTTACAGACTAAGACATATCATATGGGAGTGTTTCAAATTTTAGAAAGGCCACTATTTGGTTTGACCAAGACTCATGTGTTTTCGTATGGATAAAGCAAATGTATTTTCCATCCTTAGGATTAGTACGAACAATGGCTTCTCTAGAGATTGCTGAGATTATTAGGGGCAATACCTCTCCTAAAGCATCTTTTGGAATCAATGATCCAAGAGAGGCCATCGCATCTGCAAATCTATTAGTCGAACGAGGCAAGTTGCTGATATCATACCATTCAAATATTGAGAGCAATTTCATTGCTACTTCATGATAAAGCTTAATGATAGGTTCTTTGCATTGGTATTCTCTGGTTACCTATTTGATAGTAAGTTGAGAATCCCCAAATATTCTAATACCCTTGATGCCCATAGCTATAGCAGATTGAAGACCTAATATTAAGGATTTGTACTTTGTAGTGTTATTTATGCATGGAAATTCCAGCTTGAATGATAAAGGGATGGGTATCCCATGAGGTGTATGAAAGACAACTCCAGCACCTTGACCTTTCTCTCACTTAGATCCATAAAATAATAATGTGATATCGATGTCTTCCTCCAGAATGACATCTTATAATTCAGTGATAGAAAATACCGAATCATCTGGGAGCTCTATAATCAAAGGATGATCAGTATTTAGTGGAGCTTCTACAAGTTGATCAACTATAACCTGACCTTTAATGGATTTTTGGCTGATAAATTCAAGATAAAATTATGTAAGGAGCATTATCCACTTAGTGGTACGAGTGTTATTGTAAGTGCAAGACATCATATAACATAGAGGATTTTATCTAGCTATGACATAATTTGTATGGCTAAGAATATAATGTCTAAGTTTCTTAGTGGCAAAAACCACTACTAAGAACAACTTCTCTACATAAGCGTATCAGGTTTCATAACTTACCAATGTTCAACTAATGTAATAAATGACTTTCTCCCGATTTTGTTCATTTTTATGTGTAAGCATTGTCCCTAAAGCAAAGTTTATTGCTAAGACATACAGATAGAATGGGACCCCCAGACGAGGAGGAGCTAATACTAGTGGAGAAGCTAGGTAATGCTTGATGTCATCAAAGGCTTTTTAACATTCATCTATCCATACAAATGACACCCCATTTTTAGCAAGTAGTTGAATGGCCTGCATTTATCAAAAAGTTGTGCAATAAAACGTCGAATTGACTGAATATTTCCTTGTAAACTATGCAATTCCTTGAGGTTATTTGGGAGAGGCATTTCCATGATGACCTTGACCTTTTTTGGGTCCACTTAAATACCTCTTTTGGAGATAATGAATCCTAAAATTTTACTTGAGGTAACACCAAAGACATACTTTTTGGGATTTAACCTCACCTTATGTTCTACAAGTTGGTCAAAAAATTTCCAATACACTAATGTGCTCTTGACGAGTTTTAGATTTAGCCAAGAGATCATCCATATAGTATTCAATAATATTATGCATGTAATCATGAAATTTGTAAGTCATTGCTTGTTGATAGGTAGATCCTACATTTTTGATAATAAAGGGTATAACCCTGTAACAAAAGGTTCCCAAAGGTGTTGTGAATGCTATTTTGTGTTGGTCATCAGGATTTATGTGAATTTGGTTATATCCTAAAAAATCATCCATGAGGGAAAGTATTTCATGGCCAACGTAGGTATCGACAAGAGTATCAATGTTTGGAAGAGGAAAGTCATCCTTAGGACACACCTTGTTAAGATCATGAAAATTAGTGCAAATGCGTATCGAACCATTAGGCTTGTGAATGGGTACCATGTTTGAAATCTAGTTAGGATAGTCAATAGGAACAATTAAATTGACATCTAGAAGTTTTTGAAGTTCTTTCTTGACTATGAGAGCCACGGTAGGATGAATACTTCTAAGATTTTTTTTATTGGTTTGGAATTGGGATTTAAGGTGATGTTGTGGACCATAAGACTAGGTTCAAGACCAGACATATCCTTATAGGACCATGCAAACACATCTTTTTTATTCTTTAGGAGAGCAATGAATTGCTCTTGTTTATTAGATGATAGAATTTTTCCAATCTTGACAATTTGGGGATTGTCAGGATCTAAACTAAGGTTCACTTCGATGGTATCTTCAATATAAATATGTGAATCTTCCTCAAATTGATGTGGTGTTGGTATCAGATGAATGTTGTCTAAGATGTCATACAAATCTTCCTTTTTCAAGAGAAGTGGTTGAGGAAAATGGAAGGGGGGCTTTGTCTTATTCATTGAGGCTAAGCCTTTGGAAGGCTTGCTCAAGGGAAGCATTTATGGAAAGTGGGGTATATACCAAGCCTAAACAATCATGTGCTCCTCGATATGAGAAATCAATTATGTCATGTATCCCTTCATAATGGGAACCTAGACCTTGACCTTGCCAGTTGATTATATGGAAATAATGAGAGGAAAATCCTATCATGTTTTGTATGTTGGCACGTCTTGGCTATTTTGGTTATTCGGGTGAATTTGCCTCAATTGATGAATCAATCCATCCATAGACAAATTTAATACTATTAATAGCAAATCTCATATCATAGACAACACCTATGGTTAAAGGAAAGTCATGTGGGCAATCAAAATCCTTAGTTGTGGGGATGGCAAGAGGGATAATGGTAACATATTGGACCACATATTCACCAATACTAGGAATAGTGATGTGGATCTCAACTTGGAATGATGTGGTAGATGATGTGGAAATGGATGGGTCAGGATTGGAGGGGGCTGTGGAATGTGATAGGGAGTTGAATATTTCAAAATCCAAAAGTTTGAATTGTGAAACATCAGATTATGGAGAAATATTGGATGATGGCTTGGAATTAGAAGAAGGTGAATGAGGTAATGATGATGAATAATAAATGGTTATAAAATAAGTAATGGTTGTGGTGGATGATGTGGTGAAAGTGGATTGACCTTGACCACATGTACAAGAAGAAATAGATGATTGAGGGGATTTGGTGATGGGTAACTCCTCAAAAATAGGAGCTTTGAAAGTAGGTATGTATGGATTAGAAGATGAAGTTTATGGATATGAATATGATGGGTATAAGAATAGGTGGGTGGAAGGCAACATGCATTCATAGGGGTTTGAAAGGAAATTACAATACTTGAAAGGTTCTACATCTGGGGAGATGCAATGGACTTGATCATCATGAACGTATTTCAAGCATTGGTGTAGAATTGATGGAACACATTTCATCTCCCTCATCCAAGGTCTACCAAGGAGTACATTGTATGCCATGGCCCCTTCCAAGATGTGGAACATAGTATGCAATATTCTGACCCCTACTTCAATGGGTAAAACAATTGTGCCAACTATGGTACACAAAGCATCATTTAATGCTTTGAGGGTGAATGAGAACTTGGAAATATGAGAAGGTGGAACATTGAGGTGGCTAAGGGCAGCAGTAGTGATAACGTTGATGGATGAGCTGGTATCAATTAAGACTCTCTTAAATGGATTTTTGTCTATCAGGGCCATGATATGCAATGGAGGATCTATGGATTCTTAGGTCATTGAATTTATTTCAAATTCATAGAAGGTGATGGATAGCTCCATGCATGTTCTAACACTCCCTACAAAATTTTTGAAGGTATTAGAATCTTGAGCCTCAAACTCGATAGATTTAAGAATTTCCATTAGGACTTATCTATGCCTAGGGGATTTTTGGATGAGCTCATATATAGACAATTTGGCTGAAGCCATTTTCAAACTTGTAGTTAACCTACTACTTAGGGATATCATTGGCCTTAGAGGATGATGGATGGTTTGATTGGATGGACTAGAAAGATGGATTTGCAGGGATAGATTTGGAAAGGTTTGAATGGGTGGTGGATTTTAAGGCTGTGAAACATTTTGTTGCTGAGCATTTTTTTAATTTTACCTTTGACTTCTTTTGACCACATGGACTGCTCCTACAAAATTTTGGTAATGTTGGACATGATTAACTTGGTTAGGAGGTGTGTAATGATTATTACCTCCTATATTAGTTTGGGTCTTGTCATGATTGGGAAGAGGTGTTTAAAAATTCTAAAGTTCTAATTTTGTGGAGCTAGGGGGTTATCCATATTAATGGCCCCCAAGTCTATGAGGTCTTGAATGATGTTCTTAAAACTTTTGTAGGTTTTGATATCATGACCATTTTATCTATGCTATGGAAAAATATATGTTCCTTATCATTTCTGCCATGTTTGGTAGGATCCTCGGGCTTGATTTCAGGTAAATCCAACTTGTTTGTGTCATACAACCTTCTAAAAAGGGCAACATATGACTCCATTAAAGGAGTGTATTGATGTTGAGATCGACCGTATTGCCAAAATAAGGGGTTTTTCATAGTTGGAACTATGTTTTGCATCATGGGTGATTGAGTTACCAAGGGGACCGTATGATAAGTAATTTATTATGGTTTTTGCATGGGTTTTTGAGCCATTATAGGTTGGCTCATCACCACTTGATTCACTTAATTAGATGGACTAGTCGAAGAGGCTTGTGATGACTTATTTTGGCCTGATTGATTGCTTCTAAATTGGCTCTTATTCTACCATTATTTAATTTTTGGCTTAATTACGCCCTCTTGGATTTTTATCTCCTCAATGACACTAGACTATGCTAAGGATTCTTCAAATGAATGATAGGTATGAAGCTAAAGCATCCAAGAGATGAGTTTTAAGAAACTCTTGGTAAATAATTTTATGATTTAATCCATTGGGAGGGAGAATCACAATTTGGTAATTACTTTCCTCCAATGGTTTTTAAAGTCATAGACAGGTTCATCATCCCATTGTTTTAAGGTATAGACATCTAATAATGAAACCTTCTTTTTGATGTTTAGGACAAAACACTTGAAGAAAAATTCAATCAATTGTTCAAAAGTATAAATACTATGAGTAGGTAGCTGATTAAACCACTCTATGGCATCTCCTCCTAATGTTTGAGGAAATATTTAGAGCGTGAGAGAATCATTGGTTTGAATTAGAAAGCATGCATGAACAAATGAGCTAACACACTCCTTAGGGTCCTTGATTCCCCTAAATTTATCAAACTTCATTAATGTAAAGTCTGTAGGATATGGAGGTGATGGTACCGAAGGATGGATTGGTTTATGGATCAGTTGTATTAAAGTTGGTCTTTGGCTTGACATGCCAAGAATGTTTTGCATCAATTGATCTATTTATTTTTGCATGGCCTGAAACCTAAGATCTTCCAAGGAATGTGGAAGACTTGGATAACCTGATGATTTGGAGATGGACTAGAAGAAAAAATTTGGGGAGTGATTAGATGGTTTTTATGGAATTGATTGGTTTGAAATTGATGGGGAAGATTGATGGTTGAGATATGGAGAATATTGATGAGGAGGAAGATTTTGAAGAATTGGTTGGGTTGGCTAGAAAAAATTGTGATTGGAAGGGTTGAATTTTGAATTGGCAATGGATTAGGGATGGACACCACCGAAGATTGGGTTACCCAAGTTTAATTTTGGTTGGCCATGGTTGTTTGGGTTGAAACTACATGAAGCATAGGATTTACATGAACTTGTTGTCTAGTGTTTTGATTTTGTAGAAGCAATCTGTTCATGAGACCCAATGTGTCATGAAGTTCTTGTTCGAACATAGAAGAAATTGATAAGACTTAAGATAGATTAGAATATGAAGGCATGTATGTGGATGGATTGGAGGAAATGGGCATGGATCAAGTTGCACTTGATGTGGCAACCTGGGAGGTTGGTACCTGTGAGGCAGCATTAACATACTTCTCATACAAAGGATTGGAACATATTTGGGTATAGAGAGATGGAGGATGAGTGTTAAAAACACTTGGGTTTTATTGGGATGGACTAGTAGAAGAGGGTATACCATATTCATAGGTAGAATTAGGATATCCTCGGGTGAAATTGGATGGACAGGAGGTAGCCAATTCTAGTTGTGCAACATAGGAGAGCCTCTACCTTGTCCGTGTCAATTTGTATGGATGGTTGCTCACCATTTTGGGGAAGGGATCCCTATTGTGGGAGAGATGGGAAAATGGACCTATATGGACTAGTTTGGATAGAATTGGAAGGGTTGGCTACTAAAGTAGCAGGTATATTTGTTGTATTTTCCATTAAATTATTTTGACTTAGTACCTTTTTTTTATTTTGAGTTAGAACCATAAAGTAATTAAATCAAAATGCAATTTTAGGACTATCAAATTAAATCTCCAAAACTAAAAAATACAGATAAATAATTTAAAAGAAAAGAAAATAAGCAATCCTAAGTTTCACCTTGTGTGGCTTACCTTATTCATTGATTATCTCTTTTTAGTGTAAATTCCTTTTAGCAATGATAGTTTTGTGTGTTTGATGTATCCTAATCTTGCTTAATAAAAAATAAAGGTGAAAAACTATGGTTTGATGGGGCAACAAGATGCTTGTTGGTGATGAAATCCAAAAAATTGGCTGGGGGGTAGTCCTAAGTAGATATTGGTGGATGGAAATAACTGCCACCATCACAAAATCTCAACCAAAAACCAGTGATGAAATCCAGTTACTTCTATTTAGAGTGCATCGTGCTTGTGTGTGATTAATTTTATTTTTTTTGTTCTTCTATTATGGACAAACAATGTTAAAAGTAACATATTTCATGAATCTAAATTATAATCCAACACATAAATGCAAATTTATTCTAAAGAGTGTGAAGTACACCACTTAAAATCCCTACCTAGATAGTAACCGAAGGGTTCATCCACATCTCTACCAAAGGATTCACCCAAGGGTAGGAATAATTTTTGCACTTAAGTATTGTTCCTACTTAGATAAGTAAAATAAGCAACCCTTAACTCATAAGAAACAAATTCTAATTGATGCTTTTTAATTTCAAATGAAAATAGAAAGATGCATGAATTTTTTGAATTTGCAATTCTTTTCGAAGTAGAAAACTCAAAATATGTGATGAATGAATGCACGAATTCTCTAGATGCAATCTAAAATGAAATTATTTCTAGATTACTTAATGTGTGTTCATTTTAAGTTTAAAATCTAAAAATAAACAGTGAAATAATGAAATACATAGGAACAAAAATTGAAACAAAATGGTTGTAGAGCTTACCCAAAAGCCTAATATTTGCTCCAAATCACTATTAGGTGCAGCTGGGCATCTTTGTAGGCATAGCAAGGTTCCTGTGTAGGTATAATAGGGCATCTATGGGGATCAACAGGTGCTGCAGAGAACCTACGCACCTTCTACAAACTATCACAAGACCTTCTAGAAACCCTAACTGATGATTTTGGCTAGTTTTTCACTCCAAAAAACCTTGTAAAATGGAACAAAAGAATTAAATTACTACAACAAAGTAAATTAGAAAGTAGAACCCTTGTGAGGTCCCACCGTGATCACCATTTATGAAATGAAAATATGACACTAAAGCAAATATGAAAGTAAGGGATAACTTTATGTGATCACTGACCCTCCTGATTGACTAATTTTTTGGATGGAGGATTTGCGATTGGCGATGATGGAGGAAGCAGGTGTTGCAGGAAAGTCCTCGGGTCCTGCAGGTGTTGTCGGGCCTACCATAGGCCCACTCAGCGAGAATCTCGGTGAAGACCCAAACGATGTGGTAAAACCGACGGATAGCGATAGGAGCCGCTCTGAAAACGTTAGGGTTTCACCCTCCTCTCCTTCCAAAGCACCTCCTTGGTCTTTATCCTTTGCTAAAAAAGTTAGGTCTTCGTCAGGAGCGTTTTATTTCCAAACTCCTTTTCCCTTATCTATTTTAGGCATTGAAGTCTCTTTCTCGAGTGAGGTTATGGAGCCACTGATCTTCCAAGAGTCTCTCTCTCTTATTGGGAAATTTGTCAATGCTTGGCCTGATATGGAAACTATCTGCGAGTGGGCTCTATCCAAATGGCAGATTTCGGGTAGCTTGGAGTTAGTGGCCTTTCCTAGGGGGTTTTTCATGATAAGGCTAAACAATGCCCTTGACACCCACCGCATCCTTACCGAAGGGCCATGGTTTTTCGATCGTCGCAACCTATTTCTACGAATATGGGGGGAAGACTTTGACCCTGAGACTCAGTCTATCAATATCACACTGATTTGGATCAAACTTCATGGGCTCCCCCCATAGTTCTTCTATAATGACGCACTCAAAGGCATCACTCAATTGATTGGAGATTTGGTCGCCATTGACCTTGCTACCCGAGCCAGAACCAGAATGACCTATGCTCGAGTTTGTGTCATGGCAAATATGGATTCGGCTCTACCTACCTGCATTAGAATCAACTACTGGAGCTACAGAAGATGCCAAGGAGTTGAGTACAAAAATAAGCCCATTTTTTGTTTGGAGTGCAATACCCAGGGCCATATGCTTTCTCAATACCCTGCCCAGAAAAAAAGAAATCCCCAGCAATTCAGGCCAAAATCTGGATACTCAAAACCAAACCACCCAAAAAAAGGCTTCTACTCGAGGTCATGGCCGATCTGCAGGCCCTCCTAAAACCTCTACTTCAAATCATGCCAAACCCAACAATGTAAGTGCTCTGCCTTCTCGATTTAATCATTTTGCTTCCTTAAATAATATCATACTAGACAGGACATCTCAGATGACCTACCCATAGACCTAACTGTCTCATCCACACCCACTTTGATTTAGTCTCCTTTGTCGAAAGGAAATTCTGCAATGATCTTTCCAAACTCGCCCACCGATTTCGGTCCCTCACACCTTCCTCTTCCCTTCCCACCCCTCCCCTTGACTCAGAGCCGCCCCCGTTCCCAATCCCCTGAGTCTGCTGCCCCATACTAGCCTCCTCGCTCTTCATCCCCCCACTGGTCTACCCCTGAGACTAAATCCACCTACATCCTCCAAACCTCCATCCCATTAAAATCTCCCATTCCTGCACCCAAAGCAGACATAAAAAAAGAATAGATGAGGGGACGACCGACAAATGCAAAAAATCTTTCCAAAGCATATGAGATTGAAATGGCTAACGACATAGTGCCTACCACCTTGGGCCCCATTTCCGAACACTCCATCACAACCCACCAAGACGAGGATGAAGTTAGACCCAAACTTACTCCGTCTCAAGGGAGAGGCAGAGGTCGCAAAGCAAACTCCAAATTGTCTCAATGAAGTTCATCTCCTGGAATGTTAGAGGCCTCAATAGAACTGCAAAATAGAGAACTGTTAAAATAGTAAGAAAAAATATAAAACCAAATATCATGTTCCTTCAAGAATCCAAACTAGACGAGAATAGCAACACTCAAGTTTGCAAGCTATTCTGGGAAAATAGCAAATTTGCATTTTGTCCCTCCACAGGGGCATCTGGGGGTCTCCTATGTTTATGGGATCTGACAACCATTGAAGGGAGGGTTCTTTCAGTCTCAGATAGAACCATCAACATTATGTTTACCAATAAAGTCACTAAGCTCCAGTGGATCACCACCAATTTTTATGGACCTAACAGTCTTGTCAACAGAATACTGCTATGGGATAACATTTTTGCAATGCGTAACAACTTTGTAGACTTTCCATGGATGCTTTGTGGTGATTTCAATGCTCCCCTTCACCTATTTGATAAGCAAGGAGGCAATCCGATCACCAACAGCTACATAGAAGACTTCAACGACTTTGTCAACCACAATGAGCTAATGGACATGCCGCTCCAAGGGTCCAACTACACATGGAGAAACAGACGAGTGGGTATCCATCACATCCAAATTTGGCTTGATAGATTTCTCTTATCCAAAGAACTCATTCCTATTTTTGGCGATGCCAGGCTTCATAGCCACCCAAAAATTGGCTCCGATCACAATCCCTTAATTCTGGATTGTTCCTGCCCCCAACAAATCTTCAAAACCCCTTTCAGGTAGGCTTAAGGTGGTGTCTAGGAACTAGAATGAACATTCATTTCTAGGATGACCCGTGGATCCGTGATAAATGTCTCAGCCAAAATCCACATCTTGCAGTGCTCAAGTCGGCTATCGAAGCCACCTTTGGAGATAAGGTGTGTCACTTCATTAACCCAGGTACCACAAGACCTGAATGGAAACACCTAGCCTTTAATGGGCCAAGGCATATCACCAAGGCTCTCAGGTAGTTACAAAACTTGTTGAGGACTTGCATCATCCCCAGCTCACACAAAGATGATTCCATGGTCTGGAACCTTGAAGATTCTAGAAATTTCACTATTAAATCAGCTTACTACAGTCAAGAAACTCCCACTGATGGTTGGGACTTATCAAATCAGGTCTAGGTTCCCAAGATCATTCCCAAGGTCAAATTATTTTGCTGGTTGGCCATCCAAAATAGAATCCTCACCATTGACAACTTGAAAATCAGAGGGTTACTCATTCCTAATTGGTGCATCCTGTGCAAAAACGCCTGTGAGTCAACTTCGCATGTTTTTTTGGAATGTCCCTTTTCTCTAGCAGTTCTCAACCAGGTTCTTAACACCTTCGACATCTCCACAGCCCTCCCTCATTCCATTCCCCTCCTTTTTTAGCAATGGCCCCGGCATTTCAAGAGCAACCAACTTAAATTCATGTGGCAAGCTTGCATCCACATTTTCCTGTGGCAGATATGGCTTGAGAGAAATGCCAAAATTTTCAAAAACCAAGCCACTGATAAGAAGATTATTGTTGTCAAAATCTTGGCCCTTACTACAGAGAATGCCTCTCTTGTTTTGTCTTCCAAACCCCCCCTCCTAGCCTTGAATCGAACCTTACCAAACTTTTCAATCTTTCTAACATCTCTGCCATGCCCCGTACTTCTATTGACAGGTCTGTCATCAAGTGGGTCTTACCACCTACTGGGTGGCACAAGCTCAATTTCTATGGTGCGGCCAAATGCAACCCAGGAGCGACTGGTGGAGGAGGAATTCTCAGAAACCACAGAGGAGAAATATTTTTTGCCTTTGCCCAGAACCTAGGAATTCAATCCAAAAATATGACAGAGGCACGGGCTTTACTCCAAAGTTTGATCCTCTTGGAAGGTTTGACCATCAACAAACTTATCATCGAAGGAGACTCACTACAATGTATCAACTGACTCAATGGGACTGCTATGCCTCCTTGGGCCCTTGCATCGATTTTCCAAGAATGCAAGGCCCTAATTGGCAATTAACTAGAATTAGTCATTAAGCATCAATATCGAGAAGGAAAAAAAGTTGCAGAATGGCTTGCTAACAAGGGAGTCGATGATTCTGGCTTTCAAGTGTGGAGAGACTCCTTCCCCATTGGCCTAAGGAATGATTCTATGAGTGTCAATGTTTGCACAATGTGAGATGTTGCCAGGGGATTGGTTTTGTATGCTGATGAAACTGGTTGTGATTTTGCAACATTTCTTCCTTCTTCTCCTTCGGCAGGGAAATTACATGTCGCAATGTCACGACAATTTTCACCTTTGGCCATGAAAATGCAACATGTCATGATATCGCGACATTTCTTTCTCCTCTGGCCACGAGGTTGCAACTTGTCGCGATATCGCGACACTTTTTTCCTCTCTGGTCGTGGTGTTACATCATGTCACGATTTTGTGACAACTTTTCTCTTTCGACTATGATGATGCTACTTGTCGCGATATTGCGACACTTTTTCTCTTCGATCGCGATGATGCAACATGTTGCGATATCACAACATTTTTTCTCTTCGACCGTGATGATGCAACATGTCATGATTTCATGACACTTTTTCTCTTCAGCCGCGATGATGCAACATGTCGCGATATCACGAGACTTTTTCTCTTCAGCCACGATGATGCAACATGTCGTGATATCGTGATACTTTTTCTCTTCGACCGCGATGATGCAACATGTCGTGATATCATGACACTTTTTCTCTTCGGCCACGATGTTCCAACTTGTCGCGATATCGCGACACTTTTTCTCTTCGGTCATGATTTTGCAACATGTCGTGATATCATGACACTTTTTCTCTTCGGCCGTGATGATGCAACATGTCGTAATATCGTGACACTTTTTCTCTTCGACCGCGATGATGCAACATGTCACGATATCGCGACACTTTTTCTCTTCGGTCGCGATGATGCAACATGTCGCGATATTGCGACACTTTTTCTCTTTGGCCAGATTTTGCAACATGTCACGATATCACGACACTTTTTATCTTTTTCCGTGATGATGCAACATGTCGCGATATCGCGACACTTTTTCTCTTCGGCCGCAATGTTGCAACATGTCACGATATCGCGACACTTTTTCTCTTCGGCCGTGATTTTGCAACATGTCGTGATATCGCGACACTTTTTCTCTTCGGCCGTGATTTTGCAACATGTCGCAATATCGCGACACTTTTTCTCTTCGGTCGTGATTTTGCAACATGTCGCGATATCGCGACACTTTTTCTCTTCGACCGCAATTTTGCAACATGTCGCGATATTGCGACACTTTTTCTCTTCGATCACGATTTTGCAACATGTCGCGATATCGCAACACTTTTTCTCTTCAGTCACGACGTTGCAAATTGTCATGATGTCGCGACACTTTTTCTCTTTGGCCGCGATGACGTAACATGTCACGATATCGTGACACTTTTTCTCTTTGGCCGCGATGATGCAACATGTCGCGATATCGTGACACTTTTTCTTTTTGGCCGCGATGACGCAACATGTCGTGATATCGCGACACCTTTTCTCTTCGGTCGAGATAATGCAACATGTCACGATATTGCGACACCTTTTCTCTTTGGCCACGATAATGCAACATGTCATGATATCGTGACACCTTTTTTCCTCTGGCCGTGACAATGCAACATGTCGTGATATTGCGACATATTTTCTTCTTTGGCCTCGACGATGCAACATGTCGTGATTTTGCGACACCTTTCCTTCTTTGGCCGTGACAACACAACTTGTCATGATATCGTGACACTTCTTCTCTTCTGGCAGCAACCTCACAACATGTCACGATATCACGACACTTTCTCTCCTTCAGCCACGATGCTACTTCTTGTCACGATTTCGTGACATCTTTTCCTCTTTTGGCTGTGATGGTGCAACATGTCACGATATCACAACATCTTTTCCTCCTTGATTTTTCCCTTTGCTGTGGGCCACGAAAATGCAACTAGTCGTGATATCGTGACACCTTTCCTCTTGTGGTGGTTTGATTTTTCTTTGATCCTTAGCTCTTGGGCCTCCTCGGTCAGTTTGGAAAACATGTAAAAAACACTTGTACAAGGTTCAGGGACCTTTCAACACCCTTTCAACCAATCAAAAAAAAAATATGAAAGTAAAATAATTCCAATGAACAAGAGACTGCACAAAAGATGATTTTATTCAATAAATGTGGGGAGCTAAGAAACTCCTTTGTTACAATCTGTGTTAAAAATAACTTAGTTTGACACAATAAATATAGGTGCTAGGATTCTCTAAAATCCTAGTTACAAAACAAGTAGTGTCTCAAATGTATCTTGCTTCCAAAAGGATGAGTGGGCTTCTGGTTATCTGTGATTAGACCACTCTAGCTTAAATAGCTACTCAACAATCCTTGGTTGATACTACCTGATCCTAAAAATACAAAAAACATGGAGTCATTAGCAAACAAAATGAGGGTTCCACAGTGTGAACCTTCAAAAATGCAAACTAAAATCCTAGATCTGAGTAAGAAAAACATGCAAAATACAAATAACATCAAATAAAATGCATAAAATGCTTACTTTTTTCTTAATGATGTTATTTTGTTGCTCCATTGCAGATTGATGGCAAGGTGTCCCGATGACACTTGATGATCTTACGTTGTAGATTTTTTTCTGTGGCTATGGGGTGTCCCGATGACACCTGTGTTGCACTTATAGAATGCAGTAGGTGCACTGTTATGCCTATGGGATGAGGCAGGCACTCGACAAAACTTGCAAATTAGGGTTAAATCTATAGAGGCAAATTGGGGGGTTGCAAAGGATTCAAAATATGGAAGACGATGGTGGTAGTAGAAATAGGCTACGAAGATGGCTGGAATCAAGAAATCCTAGGACAAACTAGGATTTTTGGGAACGATAGACTAGGGCACAACCTATTCACAAGAAACTAGCTCTAAGCAAGGTTAGATCTCACAAGTAAATTAAAGCTCCAAGATTCACGTTTTCCTAGGGGTTGAGCATTGATAATGTTCCTATTTATTATCAAGCCTAGGGTTTTCTTAGGGTTTTAGCTTAAAATTTTGATCATGTGGCTAATATTGAAGTGGAACCAAAGGTTGATATTAAACTTTAGGTGTGACATGGATTAAGGAATATGGACTGCTAAGATTAGATTGGATCGAACGGTTGAGGTTAATTTAGCTTATAAATATATATGTTATAATAAATATATTAAAATATAATAGAAAAATGTTATATTTAAATATAAAAAATATAAAACAAATGTAAATGAGTCAAATAGGGGTCAAAAAATGGTGGGAAAGGGCTAACGTGGGCCATTGGTTCACGAGAAAGGCATGGAATGGCTAATTGAATGGCAAGAAAGGAGGATAGTGGACAAGTGGGTGGTAGAATGACCAGAATGAAGGACAAGTGGCTAGGATTTGGTGTCTACATCAATAAACCTCCAGTATTATGTTGTAGATTCAACAAACCCCTATCTTTGAATGAGCCTTCTAGCATTCAAATAAAATCTTCAAACCTTTCAAGTTTGGTAGTAATGTTTGGATCCTTTATCCTTTTGTTTCCTTGTTGAATTCTAACTTCAATATAGGTCTTCTCAATAATATAAAAGTCTTGAGGTCTTTACCAATCTCCTTCAAAATTTAGCAAACTTCTTGCCAAATCATTCTCTCTTGGGCTTGTTGTCAGATGGTGATGATTATTCCAAGTTATTCCTTTATCTAAAACTTCTCCTTGGTGGTAAATTTATTCAATGAGTTATCCTAGGAACTCCTTTAATGGTCTTATCTAAATTCTAAAATAAGGCTCTCCAAGCATTCTCCTTGTTTCTCCTTAATACCTCACCAAGGTCTTTAATATCGCAGCTCTATGGTATTCCAAATGAGACCTTTCCTTCAACCATATACTATGGAAGTGTTGGTAATGAGATATTCTTCTTAGATATCAAAAATCTATTATTTTTAGAATCTTGAATGGGAATTTTTCTAGCCCTTCTTCACTATGCAATCTACAACATTTAATGGATATCACCAACCTCTAATCTTCCAAAATTAGGAGTTTTTTAACTAGACCTTCTATGGATCTCTTGAATCAACAGTGAGGCTACTATGACCTTTTCTTCTTTTGCATTCTGCAAGTCCACAATCTCTAGTAATGGGATATATTCTATAGGCCTCCAAATATTTGTTCTTTTGTTTGTTGTTTTTGGTTTTGGATTGATTCTAAAGAAGATATTCTTCCCAAATATTTTGTAGGAAGCTTCTCAAATTACTTTGAATCACCTTTCCCTGCAACAAAGTATTAGGACTATAATGGAAGAAATTTTGAAACTAGAGATAATTAATCTTCACTAGTTGATTTGTCAATCTAGTAGAATTTATGTTGTGTCCTAGTCTTCATGAGTTTTTTTGCAACCCTATGGAAAGAATCTAGACAAATGTAATTTGAATTTTTTTTTAAATGAGATTTCTACATTTCTTTCAATCTCACTTGTGGCTCTCCCTATTTCCTATCTGATATACCATGTGCTTTGATACCACTATTATATTTTTATGGGATGGTAGTACAACCACAAGATGCAAGATAACTAATCTATGATAATTATAAACTAATGGTTATAATAATATGCATGAAAATAATGAGATGAATATCTATAAATAACTCACAAATATACCATTAGTGGGAAGGATACAAATAGTACACTGCTATATAATGGAGGATATGAACACTCCATGAATAGATATGAATGGACTACATTATACCATTCCACTCAACTATACACACACTTTTTATGTTTACTAATACTCTAAGATCACCCACTATGAAGCCTTTATATAGGAAGATAGATTCCTTAGCCCTTACTCTACCTAAGACTTATGTACATGTGGACTACATGTACATTTACAACTTGCACATTGATACTTGTGCATTTATTACAAAACTTGAAGTAATTAACTAAATTTATTTTAAAGTAAACTCCTACTCTAGCTATGTACCAAATGTGGTATATTTACATGACCTAAATGATGTAATATATTCTAACATTTTATCATATTTATGCATGCATAAAGAAAAAAATAAGATACAAGAGGAATAGATGCTACAACCTCTCACTAGGAAGGATTTTAGAAATCAATGCACTATTAAAAATTTCTAGCTATTGGACAAAAATAGATTCACACACTCAATATGATTTATTTAAACCCTAGAGTGACATTTAATGCATTAAAAAGACATGTCTGATTGAGGAATTGGCCTTTTAACCTAAGAGGTTTAAAGGGTATCATGATAGAAATTTTCCAACAAGTGGAATGCAATTGAGAAGTTGAACACTCCATAAAATACCTTTCTTCTATGGATATAGTGTGATATAATTTTGACACCCAAATTTTTGTGACTAATTGAAATACTTAAACTCAAATTTAAAAAGGTTTTCTTCAAAATAGCAAGAGAGGAATATTTTTTATTTACTTATTTCATAAATATAATAAGGAGTATTCTTATATGTAATTAAGTGATGGCATATCTAGTCCTTTCTTTGATACCATGTTAAAATTCATAATATTTTGTATAAAATTTTTAAAACATACATTTACCATAATAATTTGTAGAAAAAAAACTAAACTAAAAAGATAAATTAGGAAGGAGGGAGAGAGAGATAGAGAAGGGAGGAATAATGGGAGGGTGACTATAAGGAATACCCTACAATATCACATATAACAAACATATACAATGGACCAAATATCGAAGGTTTTTATAGTGATATCTAATCCATAATTAAATGCTAATCGTAATTTAACATATCTTAACTTGAAGGTTACATTTCAATACAATGAATGTGTTTAACTATTTAATCAAGGTTAACCATAGAGGTGATTTAACAATTATTACCAAGAATAAGAACATCAAAACTATCTATAGGGTGACATAAAGATGCATGTAGGCTTACATAGAAGAATGACTATAGTCTTACATTGCACAAGCCCTTAGTCTAATGTTTGGTTTACTTGCAGAAACTTCATCTATAACATCCTTGGCCTAATACGGTTAGACTATAAATATTTCAACACAATCAAGCTCTATGTAGATCTATAAACTATAGTCCACTCTATATTGAATTTCAATAATTAACACCCATTGATATTAATCTCCTTATTATACTCATGGATTACTCACCTCATGGATAAAAGAAGCAAAAATAACAACACTAAGTATTAAATAAATTTAGCATATCTAATAGTAAGTCCATAATATCATAGGAAATATAAATTAAATATACAAGGAACACCATAATCAACATTGAGTTCCACATTAATTCAAGGTTAGGGATAAAGTATGGTTATTTCTTTAGCATGAAATACTTGCATGTCCCCATAGAAATATCATACCCCTTCACTATAAGATCGTATACCATTATTAATAATGTTATAGAAAATGTATTTGAGTTGAATATTCGATATCATTTTAGTTTATATCCAATTTTCAATGTTGATCTTCTTATTTAAACCTTATTTGTCATATATTTTGGATAGTGCATATATTACAAGAGATGAACATTGAATAATTCAACCCAAATAGTATAGCACCACTAGATAGGAAGACAGAAAAAATAATAGTCCATTCAAATGTAAAAAGTGTTTAAGGAAAGAAAACTTAATCACCAATGGAAATGGATAACAAATAACTAGATAAAGAAACATTTTCCACACCCAATATTAAATGTTCATGTAATGGGAACCATTGTATTTGATGGGAGAATAATTAATATAAGCATATGACTAACCTAGCAATTTTTTTTTGGTAGATTAATAATTTTATTGAAACTAGGGCATTTGAAAGGCGCCCTAATGCCTTGTACAATAGAGGATCTTCAGAGGATCAAAAAGGATAAAAAAGGAATAGGAGAAAGACACTAAAAACTGCCAGATGAAACAACATACAATCTCAAAAATACACCTCAAACTAAAATGATTCAACAACCTTGAACAAACCGACACTAAGAGAAACAACAGGGCTCAAAAAGGAACGGTCCTCAACCAAAAAGGAACCAAAAAATATGTAATCCACCACCGCAGAGGACCCAGGAAACCAGAGGAAGAACCATTAGTCATCAAGAGGAGTGTCCAGCTGCATGAGGGATGAAGCAGCCCCTTTCGGACCAGTATCTTTTGCAGAAATCTCCTTGCTATCTTTGGGAACAGCGATGCAAGCCTCCTTAGCAATATCCATTACATCTTCATCATTTGCAGTATCTTTGACATCAGTTTTGGTGTCGAAGGACACCTCAGCACTAGCTAGGGTAGAAACGTTCTCGAAATTGTCACAGAAGAACAAAAGGCTAAGTGCATGGTGCTGCTCTTTGAGGGTTGAAATCACCTTTCCAATGGCCAAGTGAGCAGTTTCAAGATGGTCAATGGTGGCAGAAGTAGCATGCACAACCAACTTGTGAAGATACCTTTCGACAAGGTCAGGAGAATAAGACTTGTCCTTTGGAGTTTTTATAGAGGTGGACGGAGGAGTTTTGACAACTTCTTTATGCTTTAGCCTCTGGGAACTACGGACAGGGGTCTTTTCAAGTTTGGATTTCTTTCTAACGGAGAACTCAGAAATAGATTTGCCCCCTTTCTCTTTTCTTTTGGATTTGGAGGTTTTAGGGCTCGAGGTTGAGGAAGAATTCTCCTCGTCAAATTTAGGGGCAAGGAGATTACCTGAAGGGAATTGCAGAAGGAGGTATTTGTAAAGGACCTTGAAAAGACCCTGGTGGCAAGGTTTGGCCTCATCCTTCTTGGAACGGTTGGTGGTGATGGTATAGTCCATGGACCAGAATAGAGCAGGAATGTTCATCATTTTTGAGTCCCAGAAATGATTAACAAATGCAAGATGAAAACAACATAATTGAGACTCAGGATTGTCACAGGTAAAATATTGCATTATTGGCTTAAGGATTTCTTTCCAGGGAGTTGACAAGTCATGGCAAAACAAACCTTTCTTTACCTTCTTGTGGATGGGTGAATTTTTCTCGAAGAGTGTCAACTCCGCCTCCCAGTTGTGCTTATTTCTTCTGATGATTTTTCCTTCCAAGTCTTGCCCTGTCAGGTTCACCAGCAGCTCAAAGGAAATTTGGAACTGGACGCCATGGATGGAGACCAACCCATTATCCCAGGTTGTCATGAACGCCTTAGTAATCTTGTCATCCACCCCACTAAACAGATTGAAGAAATTGATAATCCCATGCTTATCCTTGAACATGTCAGTAGATACAGAATCCAAATCAATAGTTTTAGGCTCGATGAAAACAACTTTTCCTTCCTTCATGGTGACAAAGGAAAATAAGGAAGGACGACAATTGGGTGAAAAAAGCCACGGATCGAAAGAAACAGAGATGGAATGGTAAATTTGTTGGGAAGACCACAGGAGGACTAAATAGAAAGTAATGCTTGGCCAAAAAAGAAACCCTTGGCAAAAAGGATAATGATGGTTAGAGCATTGGGCACAACACAAAAAAAGTCGATGAAAATGGGTGGGAATAAAAAGGCAAAACACCATCCCAATGAAGATGGATCTTCTGGTGATACTCACATGATAGGGCCAATGGCAAAAATAGGCACAAAACCCAGAAGGGATTGGGATATACATTCGAGAAAGCCTCGGGAGAATGCGAAAGGTAAAGCGTTTAGACAGGGTTCTCAAAAAGGTAAAATTACAAGCATCATTCCACACGAGATTGAAATGATTTAAAATTAGGGTGGACATGGCATCGGAATTCCTCATGGAAACGGTTATCAACAATGAAGGGGCATAAAAAAGAGGCGGTGGAGAATTGGACATTATCAACATGGATCCCCTTTTCAAAGGAGAATAATAGGAATGATGAACAAAATCTCTATTTTGGAACTTTCTGGAACTTTGGATATGGGCCCTATGAATCACGAAAAAGGGAAGATTTTTGGTAATAGAAAAATTAAGGATTTCGAGATTCATCATGGCATATGGTATTTTGATCATGATTTGCCAACTCAGCCACGTCATTGGGGAGGACATCCATCCAGGTCATCAAACCTTGCGCGTTGACTCCAATGTTGGCTAATTTGTCAGTGATAGAATTGCCCTCCCTAAAAATGTGCTGAACCACAACATTGACTTGCTTACTAAGAATTTGCTTACTTTCCTCGATGAGATTCCTGATCCTCCAGCTGTTGGGCTTGGAAGTTTTAAGGAAATTTATGATATTAAGAGAATCTCCTTCAACAATGACTTTTCCTGGAATGTCCTTTAGAAATTGAAGGCCTCTCCACACAACTTTAGCTTCAGCAGAATGATTTTATTGGATTCCTAATGGTTCGAAAAAGGCAAATATGGAATTGCCACTATGATCACGGAGGATTCCTCCAGCCCCTGCAATGCCAGGATTGCCTTTTGCAGCCCCATAAAAATTAAGCTTGACCCACCCAAAGGGAGGAGGTTGCCATTTGATGTTGGTTCTAGACGAAGGCTGAGAAACAGGCCTTGGGACATCAATGCAAATATCACAAGACTTTAAGATGCCCTTCTCAAAGGATGAACAAGGATAAGGATCAAAAGGAGCAGCAAGGGCATTTTCCTTAGCATGAAGGATGATTTTGCTGACAATAATGTTGGCATCCAAAGCCTTCAAGTCAAAGATTCTTTTATTGCATTCTAACCATATCTGCCAGAGGAAATGATGCAAACAGAACTTCCAAAGTCCTCTGAGTATGGGATTTTTGAAAGGAATTGGCCACTGTTGGAATAGATCAACAATTGAAGGAGGACAGGCCCAAGAAATCTTGAAAGTATGGAAAAGTTTGTTAAGCACCATTCTTGAATAGGAACAAAATAAGAAGAGATGAGGAGTGCATTCCCAATCAGAATGACAAAGATGGCATCTATTAGGCAAAAGAATACCTCTTTTTATAAGATTTTCAGTGGTAAGGATGCGATCTTGAATACATAACCAGGAAAAGGAAGCAATCTTCGAAATCAAATACTTAGTCCAGACAAGCTTGAAAGGGATGGGAGTATCAATACTGTCAAGAGAGAGCAAGTAAGCTGATTTGACCATGAAATCTCTAGAATCAGTAGGTTCCCAAATAGGACAATCAGTCTGGTCATGTAAAGGAATTTTGATAGTAGAAAGAAGATTGTACAAACAGGCTGATTCATTTTCAAAAGTAGGAATGTTAATCCTTCTCCATTGTTTACGTCCATTTGTAGAAGAGATGAAATCTACCGCCAAAGGTCCAACCAATTGATTTGTATTATTCCTCAGCCTTTGAAACATAGGATTTTGATTGAGAGGTTGATCTCCTATCCATTTATCATCCCAAAAGGAAATAGAAGTGCCATTACCAAATTTCCACCTTAGTCCTTTGATCAAAAGGGATCGAGCTTCGCAAATAGCCTTCCAAAAAGCTGAACCGGATGAAGGTGCCTCCCCATGAGGGAAATGTGATCCCTGAAGATATTTCCTTTTTATGATCTTGACCCAAAGAACATTCTCATTAGAAATCAACCACCAGGCTTGCTTTGCAAGAAGGGAAATATTGAGAGGATAAATTCTTCTCAGACCTAATCCTCCACATTCTTTAGGTTTGCACACTTTGTCCCAAGCTACCAAATGAAATTTGTGTTTATTTTCAGATCCTGTCCAGAGGAAATGTTTTTGAATTTTTTCCATTTTGTCATAAATACTTACTGGAGCTTTGAACAAAGAAAGGAAGTAAACAGGAATGCTCTGGAGGTAAGCCATGGTGAGAGTAATTTTCCCCGCTTGAGATAAAATATTGCTTCTCCAAGTAGTGAGTCTTTTTTGTAACCTCTCAATGACATTGTCCCATAAGTTGTCTTTGACATTCCCAGTGAAGAGAGGTAAACCCAGATAGGTAGAAGGCAAAGAAGCTATGGAACAATTAAGGATGTCAGCAATGATGTTCTGTCTTCTTGGAGGAGTATTGAGGAAGTAAATTTTACTCTTTTGAAAATTAATCCTTTGACCTGCAACAAGCTCATAAAGGAAGAGTATCCTCTTAATAATCTTAGCTTCATTGACAGAGGCAATTGTGGACAACAAAGTATCATCAACAAATTGTTGATGTGTGATAGGATCACATTGGGAAGTTGCTTGAATTCCAGAGAGGAGACCAACATTTTTTGCTTCAATAATTGCTCTTCCCAGAGCTTCAACAACAATTATAAATAAGAGAGGAGATAAAGGATCTCCTTGCCTTAACCCTCGACCGCTTTGAAAATAACCTGCAGGAGAGCCATTAATGAGGACTGAAAACCAAGCAGAGGAGATGCACCCTTTGATTAGAGAAATCCATTCAGGATGGAAGCCAAACTTGTTGAGAATAGCAAAAAGGAAATCCCAATTTAGTCTGTCATAGGCCTTATTCATGTCTAGCTTGAGAAGAAAGGCTATTTTTTTGTTGATTGATACTGAATGAATTGCTTCATGGACTGAAATAATGTCATCTAGGATGGATCTACCTTTGACAGAACTACCTTGGCTCTGATTAATAATCAAAGGCATAACTTCCCTCATGCGAATGGTGATGGCTTTTGTTAAAATCTTGTAAATGACATTACAAAGACTTATTGGCCTGAAATCATTAAAATTACAAGCATTAGGATTTTTAGGAATTAATGCAATGAAGGTGGAATTGAAGCCTCTTGGAATGATTTTAGAGTGTTGGATTTCTCTTATGGCTTGGCAAACATCCCTGTTGACAATATCCCAAAATGCTTGATAAAACCTTGGTGAAAAACCATCTGGGCCAGGAGCTTTGTCAGGATCCATGGAGAATAAAGCATCTTTAATTTCCTCATTAGAAAGGGTAGTTGTGATTCTATTATTAATACTGTCAGATATGAGATGAGGAATGAACTGGAGAAAAAAATATTTTGCCATCTGTGAGTTTGGTCTATGCTTAGCCTGAAGAAGATGCGTGAAGTGGGAGATGCCTTCCTTCCTGATTTCTTTGATATCATTGATAATTCCTCCTTCCTGGGTATGGATTTCCTTGATTCTGTTATTGCTGCGGTGTCTCATAGTAGAAGCGTGGAAAAATATGGTATTAGAATCCCCTTTTTTGAGCCATAAGTCATGGGATTTTTGTCTCCAAAAAATTTCTTCACATTGAAGAATATTATGATATCTGGCTAACAGTTCCTTCTCTTCTTTTTTGATTTCAGTAGTGAAATCACCATTTTCCTGATTGTTTTTTTTGATTAGGGAGAGCCTCAACATGACATCCTGCTTATTATGGAAGAGGTTACCAAATATGTCTCTGTTCCACACTTTAATATTCTCTTTAAGGATCTTGAGTTTCTGAGCCAGAATGTAAGAAGGTTTTCCTTGAATGTCAGTTTGCCACCATTGGTTGATTCTTTCTTTAAAATCAGGATGTTGCATCCACATTGCTTCGAACCTGAAAGGGGTTTTGTAAATTTTTGGATTATTTGTGTCCAAAAGGATGGGACTGTGATCAGATCCAATTTTAAGGAGTGATTGAAGAGTGGCATCTCCCTAGTTGTCAAAGGCTTCCTGAGAGAACAACACCCTATCTAATTTAACTTGGATTAGCTGACATCCAGTCCTTCTGTTTGACCAAGTGAACTGATTACCTTTCAAGTTGACATCAATCAAATTATGTCCATTAATGAAGTCCTAGAAATCCTCCATACTTTTAGAAAAGGACCCAACTCCTCCCATTTTTTTAGAAGGAAACAAAGGGGTGTTGAAGTCACCAATAAGGATCCAAGGCAGATTAGAAAAAGCATTCCTGATAGAAGATAAAGTGTTCCACATATTGGATCTCCCAAAAATGGAATTAGGAGCATAGATATTGGTTAGGACCCAAGAACAGTTGTTGTCTTGATCAGAGAAATGAATGCTCAAAATATCATCATTGGAGTGGATGATGTTTCCTTTCACAAGAGAAGGATTCCATAAGTAGAGGAGGCCTCCAGAAGCACCCCTAGCATTGCAAGCACAGAAATCACTATTTTTCCAAATAAGATTACAAATATTTTTATCAAGAGGTTCACTAATTTTAGATTCTTGAATCACAAAAATAGTCGGTCTGATTTCTTTCCTTAATGATTTAACTAGCCGCTGCTTGGCTATACCATTAAGGCCTCTCACATTCCATGAGAGGATCTTCATTTGGAGGATTTGGATAGTTTTTTGCCTCCCTTTCCATGTGGTTGGGGAGGTTTGGTGCACTTTGTTTCTTCCTTGGAGATATTTATTCCAGTAGAAAATAGAGTTTTTTGAACCCCATTAGCAATATCTTCATGCACATATTGATTCCTTTGATCAGAATGAGAAGGTCTTCCCCTTTTTTTTTCCATTCCACAATCTATAGGAGACCTCTTTTGGATTCAAAGAATTTTGGGACTAGCCTAGCAACATTATTAGGAGCATAACATTGTAATTTATCCAAGAATATGAATAACCTATCCATTTTATATGGAGCATAACTTTGATATTGATCTAGGTTTGTGACATCATCACATTATTAGGAGCATAACCTTGTTATTGATAATTTGTTTAATGATGTTGCATGGTGTGCACCTAGAACTTAGGTTTCATATATTATGATAAAGGTCACATGAAGTGAAACTTATTTCTTTGTGTCATATGGAATAATGAGAAATAAATAAGTTGTTCTAGATCCAATAATATCATTATAGTGGTATCACAAATACCTTGTCTACACAAAAGTTAAACATCTACATGTGTAGCCTCCACATATCAAGAAATGATTTCATATGGAAAATATCCATATTCCACTATTATTGAGGTTACAAAGGAACTAGATATTGATTTTGATAAAATAGAAGAGGCATATGAAATGTGCAGACAACAAATAAAGAAGCTTTAGATATTTACAAACTTCTACACTATTTGTGTAATAATCTCCAATAACCATTAGCATTTTTTAAATATATCCACTCATAAGGAACTTTACTGTAAATTATGGATTATTAGGATTTTGGATCAAAAAACTTATATATAGTAAGTTTCTCCTCTTATTTTAGACATGGATATTTAGATTCTTAGTTTTTTTGAAGAATTTCTAAGTTTTTATTTCTTATACTTTTATGTGATTTAGAAAATCATAAAGAAAATGTGTAATATTATAGAATCACATCTCTTATTAAAGATTGTTTGCAATGTACTTCATTATTTTTTTATTGGGTGGAAAAGGGCATTTTGAAAGGGATCCCAAACCATTTACAAAAAGGGGTTAAGGATACCCAAAACTAAAAGTACAACCATAAAACAACAAATAAAGATCCAAATATTTCAAAAAAATAAAATAGCCTGACACGAGAGAAGCAGAGATCCCAAGAAAAATAGGATCTCAAGGAGATCAATGCTCCTCATGAAGAACCCAATTAAACCTAACAAAATAGTATTAAAATAAATTTCAAAATTTTAAAATGTCATCCATCTTCCTAACCCAAGGGTTGCAATCAAAATTTGAAAAAATATCCCTCCCAAAAGGAATTATGGAACCCAAAGTGCTACAAAAACCACCCACTATATTAAATGATTCTCCTATGTCTACCCCCACCTAATTTGAAAATTGGGACCTTTGTAGAATATTCACGAGGATATTTTTTTAATCAATCGATCTTTGAACTTAAATTAGAAACAGAAAGAGATTTCTAGGTCCTATAGAATTTTCCTTAACCTATCCATAAGTAATTGGACTTAGAGAAACCATTTTTTTTATATTTTTCAATCCCCAAGGTGGATCTAAATCTGTTACAAGATTAGACTAGTCTAGATTAGTCCTAGTCCTTTTAGTTAAAATAGAATCAACTCTAGAGGTTAAGCATTCAAACTTATTTCCTGAAAGCAAAATTTTATCATCAGAAGGAAGCAACTCCTTCAAACCCGTTAGAGGTAAGTCTTCAATATTACCATTACCATCCTTAAGAGGCTGATTATTTGAAGTCACCCTAAGGATGTGATGTTTTTTGATAGAAATAATATCTTCCTTAGGAATGGTTGAGGCAACAACATTTTTCAGCGAGTATATCGCTAATCCATGACCATAATTTTTATACCTAGAACAAATTAATGGCTTATTATTATACTCAACATGTTGGATCTTGGATCTAATATCTGAAATCAACTCAATAAAATCAAGAGAATTGTACTTCATATTTTGTAATACATTTATTTCAAGTTGTCTAAATTCCCATGACCTAAAACATAGAGTTTCATAAGAAATTATCTCTAAAGTGTTTGAAGAAATTTATCAAAACATTCTCCAAGGAAGCAATACAACTATAGGTAATACCTAAATTATCATCTTGGATTAAAGTGGGGTCTTTATAAAATTATTCTAAAATATAAACTTAATTAAACTTAAATACTTTATACCATATAGAGATAGATGGGTAAACAAAATGTGTAAACCAAGTTACAAAATATACGTGATGACAATGTATGCTATGAATTAGTAGTACAAAAGAGAGGACTACCTATATTTGGTTGAGTTATTAATACTTAATATAAATAGAATCATTTAAATATTTATAGAATTGAAAGTGTCAAAAACAACATTCAAATGGGATAGGTTCAAGTAAATTCTTTTTATTAAACCAAAATTATTGTAATACTATAATCTAAAAGTGGAATTGATCAATCGAAGGCTAAAAAAACATTCCATTGGTATAAGATTTATTTTGAATTACATCTTATTGTGAGAATTTTATCAATGATTAATAAAGTTATGTTGTGAATTAAGACTTGTAAGTGTTAGTAAAATACTATAATACTCACTGTATAATAATATCCATGATCATAAATAATATGCATATATCAAATGAACAATAATTTCATAAAAATATTTATTGAAACTACTAAACCAATGCATAAATGAAAAGCTTCTTCGAGTTATATATTACATGGCTTTGTCTTCAATATATAGATACATAAGACTCTTCATATTACATGACTCTTGATCTTTTATCTCCTCAAAACCCATGGGAGAACCAACTCTTCATATTTACCTCTTACATAATAAATATCACATATTACAAAAAAATAACTTCTCTCATGATTGCTCATAATTTTCTGCTTCTAAACTTGACACTTAACACTCATAATTCACACTTACACACATGACACCTCATTTTCATAACTTCACACTTAATTATATGACACATAATCACACTTAAGAAATTGACAAATACTATAGACTCAAATAATAAACACACACCCTCATATAAATATTTATAAAGGAATTGAATATGTTATAAAGGGATTGAATAATTTAATATCTCCAATAGTAAGAGTTTCATTATGTTTAATAAGGGATTTATGATATCACCCAAATACATGCTTCTAATTCATATAAGTCAAGTTGCATATTGCTTGGATTTAAATCCTACACTATAAAAAATCATGATGCATTTCATATTTCTTTGTTCAATCCCTGTGTACCTAATGCAATACGTGTTCTACATTGGCATGTCTTCTAGTTTAAGTATGAAAAAATCTTGTAGTTATAATTGATGCAAATTTTAAAAAGGTATGTTCTCAAACATTGTAATCACATTACTAATCAATTTTAAATGTAATGGGACCCTAACAATGAGGTAATCATTATTTTGGAATTTGAGAAGGATATGAGAAATCTACACCATAACCATTTTTTAAGATATAGTATATTATCAAAATAAGCATGAGATGAAATAGCATCTTGAGTATTTAAAAACTTAAACATGAATTTTAGTCATGTTTATTAATTTTACACTTCATTATAATTTGGATGCAATACTAACATATAATAATTGTATGTTGACTATATGTGTAAAATGATGAATTGGATTAATTGATTCTAAATTTTTGTTTAATTTTTACTTACTAATCATGTTGTGAATGTACATCTATGTGAATATTTTTTAATTACCATGTGATAAGATACACCACATTCTAACATTTCTCATAAGTAGGCACCTAAAAATGAGTAGTTGTAATGGTTATTTTAATATTTTAAATATTTTATGTATATTCAAAGTGCTAATACTTGCAAATATATGATGGCCAAGGGTGTCATGCATATATCAAATATTTTTTTTTATACTATTAAATGAAAAGAGGTTTTTGAAAGGGAAACCACAACATTTTACATTAGAACAAGCCTAAAAGGTAGACATAAACAATAAACAACAAACAAGGCATCCCACGGGTGGCCAAAAGGAACGAAAAACCAGAGAGGTAAAGACAAAATAGACAAGAGGAAACAAAAGACAAGAGGAAACAAAAGACAAGAGGGGACACAAGAGAGAACAAAGTATGTTCTACACCAGCATGTCAATCTCTTGAGCAATCATTCCCGTCATCCATGACATCTCCTCATAATAGTCTAGCATGATCTTCATGGAGCTCTAGATTGCACACTGTTTTATCCCTATTAGTTTTAAACTGTGCAAAACTGAACTCTTCCTCTCAAAGGCTTCTTTCGGTGCATAGACATATTTCATCATATTTTCCTCATAGAAGTCCCTAGGTAGGATATCCACTTCAATGGAAGGGGATAAGGGGATGACCCATCTGCCTCCCACTTTTTACCAAGTAGATGCATAGATTTACGAGTTTCACTTACTTCCACTAGACTAACCGACATAGGACCTCCCACCTCAAGCATAGAATTGACATTGAAAGACAATTTTTTCAAAAAATCATTGTCACTGCAGTGCAACATTTTTTCCCTCACACCTTTAGTCGTCACTACATCACGATGCATATCTCAAATATTATTAAGAATTATTCATTTACATTCTATGATATGGGTGAAATTGCATGATTAATTATAAGAAAAATTAATCTAATAATAGATCTTGTGATTAAATGTAGTGTTTATTATTTCTAATTAAGCTATTTTTTAATGTACCAGTCCATAAATAGCCCCCTAAGTATTTTCATGTTTAGCTTAAAAAATGAAATCTCATTTATACCACATTGTTGCATAAGCTAGGGAGAGAACTTATTAAGAAAAATAAGAGGAATTAAAATGGTCAAATATTGTCAAAGACCTTAAGTTTACAATAAGAGGATAATATTAATTTCATGCATGATCTTAGATATCCCTTCACTTTGTATAAGGATAGGATGATAAAAATAGATGCAATGCTTATCTTGGAGGTCATTTATGTTGCTTCAACCATTATAAGCTAAGTAATCTTGATTGACTACTTTGAGTATGAATGGATATAAGGAATATGTACTATCAATGCAATAATTTAGAATGTCTCCTATCTATGACTTCTTTTGTATACAATGTTAGGATTATTGAGATATCATGATAAATAGAAAATCAACTATTTGCTCTATTTGTTTAATGCTTTAATTTGACAATCATGGGTAGAATAATAAATGAGCCCTAAATTTTATAGAAACATTACATATAAAATATTATTGTATGCTTATGATTTGCAAAGTTTCTATTTTAAATGCATTAACATCTAACTTCAAGGAATAGTTTTCATGAAATTTTAAAAATAATTTATTGTCATAATTTTAAACATTATAGAAACTTTTTTTTGGTGAGAAATAGATAATTGTTTTCCTAAACTATTGGTGGATATGCATTTATGCCACACACACTAAAACTTGATGTATCCTCTTGTATGCATACAAGTAAATCTATAATAGCAATTTTCAATATTATAGAATGGAATGTATCTACATTCAAAAGTGAAATTTGTTTTTCTTATATGCACAAATATAGATACATTTTATAATTATTTTAATTACATAAAAAATTGATATTTGCTTAGTATGAATATTATTATTCATTAATCATGAACAATGACACTCATTTTTTATGACTAATTACATTCATTTATATGATAAATTAGCATTTAATAGCTAGGTATGAAGGTGTTAATAATGTAACTTGATGAGGATATAGCTATATTATATAATATAAATGAAACCATTCTATAATTTAATATAATATTACTCTAAGTATTTGAGAGGAACAAGTCTATAGAACATTTCTAAGTGCATAGCTTTTAGAAGTTGGATCCTTATTTGGTGATCAAAACCTATCCAATTATTATACAAGTGCAAAATTTATGAACATGACAACTATATCATTTTGACATCTCCTATACCAATCATAAGAGAAAACATTTTTATTTATGCTAAGAATTGATATTAAAAACTTATCATCATTATAAGTTTCAGTTTAAATGTCATTTATTCAAAATAAGGAATTGGTTTTGGTAGAAAAAGTCTTGTTTTGGAAACGTTTACAAGAAACTAAATTTAAACAAGATACCATCCTTGATACACCTTGTAACTATAAAATCTTAATTTCTTGAAGTAATAAGATAGTCATACATTTGCTTGGTAAGGAACCTAACACTAAATGGATATACCAAATCTTTTCAATGTTCATATAAATATTCCTCAAATAGTTGGATTTATTGGATTGTGTGATTAATAGTAGGATTTTGGTAACTAATTACAAAATTAAAGGTTCACATGGATTTTTATTGTTGTTAATAATATGTTATTATTGTTCTTCGGTTTCAACTTTGTGGTAAAGTTACATTCCTAATGAATGAATTTATTACTAGAATTGAGTAACATTTACCTTGTGATGATAGTGACTATTCTATATGATAAATGCTATATTCTACCTTAGGTGAAGAAACCTAAAATTCTATGGAACCTATATAATTTTGTCTTTCTTTTATTTAAAAAAACAATTATAATCTCTTATCTAAATGAGATCACTATGATTTAAATTAAAAATACCATCAATAATAAAATTTCATTTTACATATATCCATGTCTCACAATGAGGGAATTAGATCACCCTTTTTCTCTTTTGATTGTCTAGATAGTCAACTTGCCTTTGAATGTGGTTCACTTATTAAAACCTAACTTAAAATAGTTTTATTGATAAGGTTCTAAATATTAGCACTTCATTTTAAAATCTTCCATCCTTTTATTTTATATATTTGGATCCATTTTCACTCTACCACTCATAATTTTGTTATGTATTATTTTAAGAATTATAAAATCATGATATAATCATGTAATATTTAACATCATATATGGTTTATCTCCCATATTCCTAAATACATGAAGGAAAAATCCTTATGTATGAGTAATCCTATAATAATGGAATCATGTTGGGTTACCTTGTGAGCATGAAACCATGATATAGCATTCTATTAAATTCATGATACTACATTTTATTATAATGAAATGTATGAATAGATTAAGGATGTCATTAAAATTGTGCTAACTTAATAATGTTATTTCATGGCTAGGATAATAGACACCTAATACACAAGACTATTACTCAACAAAGTAATAATTATGAATACGAATTTCAAAACAAGCACTATTAAATAATACTATTAAACCTAAATAGCCTTAACAAATATGGATATGTACTCATGTTGGTTGGAATGGTCATACAATATAAAGTAATTACAAATATCTACCATGGTAGCTCTAGTTAATAGAATTTTATGATGGGTTTTCTTATGATTTATGTTGTGAGATTTTATAGGTTACAATTATACAAGGATGATGATAAGAATTCATTTAGTGACATGAAGTATTTACTATATGTAGGGTATAACCTATAATGATTTAATTGGTATATTTATGAAGAAAAAACCATGACAATATATAAATCTTATATTTCAATAAATTTTATAATGGAATAATAATATTATGACTTGTTATTATTGCACTATCTTGATAAATACCATATTTGATAATTTATATTTTATAATTTTGATACTAGATGAAATAAGATGTATCGGATTTTCTTTTGCTTTATTCATTCATGATCTTAGATTCAAGAAATCACATCATGGATGACTGATTCAATAAAGCTATAGAAGGGTTTATTAGTATTATATAATATAATCCTAGAACCAAATATAAGGAATATTCTTAATCAATATTGTTTATAGATATCCAAGAGACATTTGATCTAATTTTATACAATTTATGTTACTAGCTAAAATGGTTCAATAAGATAGTAAGAAGTTGATTTAATTTATACAAAGTATTTTGCAGCTCAAAAATAAAATACAAAATTCTTGTCATAGGGATGGCTTGATATTTCCCTATAAAATACCAATATATCTTGATTTGATTGGACCCATAAGGCCTTGGGTTATTTGGATGGAAGGACTATGCCTTCTCACATATTTATTGGTGATCCAAGTTATACTAGCTTAGAAGCTTTTCAACTCAATATTATCTTATCTTCTTCTTGTGAGATGGTATGCATTGTTATCCACCAACATGATTGACTCAAGTTATTCATTGCACCTTTACCCTAGTTTTTTTGGAAAAAAAAATAAATCTCTCCTAGGTTGCCTTCCAAAGCTCTCATGGAATTTTGATGAAAGAATTTGAACTCTCCATTATACTTATATATCTAATATAACTGGATAGGAAGTTTAAGGCTAATAAATGCATTACATAGCTAGAAGATTTTTTTGATTAAGAAGACCATTTTATATATTCACGCTAAAAATTAAATTTTGGATTGGTAAGAGACTGATTTTAACATAGTTCTTAATGGAATATAAAATAAAAAGCTTAGCGTGGGACTCCTTTGAAATTTAAAGTTCAATAAAAATAAAACAATATGAAACTCTTATAAATTAAAAACACCTTATTTAAGTATTAAGTAATCCTTCAATATAACAATAAGCAAAATCGGCATGAAGTAGCAGTGTCAATCAAGTTCCAAGGCTATGCATATCGGCATGAAGTAGCTCTGGCCATGGGAAGGAAGGGGTTTGGCCATATTACTCATCAAGCCGAGTGGGGTGGCAAAATAGTGGCATGAAATTTTCTCTAGTGAGTGGAGAATTATGGTGCTGCTTGAGCTTGACCAACTACAGAAGTTTGGTGGCCATGACCCTAACATATCCTGGGAATTTTTTCAGACCTGGGATAACAACATTGTATCCTTGAAAGGATTAACCTTTGTTGTTACCATTGACATGCTAGCAGAGATCATCGAGCTCCCAAATTATCCATAGGGACAAGCATTCCATGGTTGGTGAATTGGCGTTGCTTCGTGACAAGGGGAAGTCATTAACTAAGAAAGACAATGGGTACGTTAGGGAAGGGCTTCCCCCTCCATGGAATAGGGTTATGGTACCTGTAATGTAGTACTTGAATGTTGATGAGCCGACATCACCCTTACATAGTTTCCATATGGTGTTCCTTAACTACCTCAAGGATGTCAAGCAAATTAATATCCTGGAATACCTGTATAAGTCAATGGAGATATCTGTAGATAGCATTAGGTAGGGAAAATCCACCCACCCCAAGCACCAGGGCCTACATTACATCATTTACAAATTTTTTAGTTAGAATCTTGATCAGCACGTAGTGGGTCAAGAGAGACCTAATCGTGATCCTAAACCTAAGCAGAGCTATCCATCCTAGGGAACTATCCCATGCGGGGTCTTTCGAAACCCTAACACGACACTCTATATGATTCAAAAACGTTAAAAAAAAATCAATCCCATCCCCTGCTCGCAAGAGCCAAAGGACCGCTTCAGGCCCATCTTCGAGTGGATCCTTTTTTATGCAACAGATGGGATATGTGGATGAGATTATTAATCTAGAATATATAGTCAACCTTGCTACCTCAATGCTCCTTAGAGCTAGTAATATTATCACCCAGATGAATAAGCAAAAGAACACCATCTTCGTGGAGGACGATCCCAAGGAAGATGAGGACTATATCCCTAAATGATGGAGATGGTCCTCTTAAGTGATTGTCCCATTTTATTGTTCGAGATGGTCCCTGTGCTTTCTTTATGTTTCTTGGTTTTCCTTTTGTGCCCATGGGCATTTCTGGTTTATGGACTCAGTGTATGGTCCACTTTTGGATTATCTTGTAGATATTTTAACCCTCACAAGATCCTCTCTACAACATGTTTATAAGGTTTTGGGTACCTTTAAAAAACCCATCATCATTAAAAAAAAACAATAAAAATATATAATTACAAATATTAGCAATTTTAGTAATATAAATAGTCAAAATATTAATATGATTGGGAACATCAATAGATTGAGGTATTTTATTCCATTGAATAGGATATTATCCATACTAGGAGTAAATCCTTGTGATACGTTTTTATGTTAGAATGCTCAAATATTATTCTAAAATGAATATCTCACATGTAAAAATAATAAGTCACATATATAAGGATGTAGTAAAAATCACTTACTAGTATTGGGATGGACAAGATTGAGATTAGTGATAAGATATTTTATACTTTAAAAATTGTCTAGAACACAAAGTTCAAGCACATAAAACCTATGAGGATCTTTTGTTGACTATGGTTTTCTATAATGTGAGGATTTATAATATAATATAGCCAAGTAGAATATCATTAAATGGATACTCATAAAGCAAAATCTTATGATGATTATGGTCATCCTTTGGCAAAACATCAATATATATGACTCTAGCTCTAATAACAAAAGTATCCCAATTAATATGTCCATAAGGACAAACCCTTGACTAATATAAAATAATCATATAACAAAAAATTACACCATATAAATCATTTCTACTTTAAAATTATGATTAGGAATACTAATATCATATTTAGGTTATCGACCCCTTATTAACCTTTATCACTCTTTTATTTTATATCACCTCATAGGTTTAATTAATACTTTAATTGTTTTAATAGTTTTTAATGTCAAGTATTTTTGTGATGAGGATAGTGATAAGGTGGTACAAAGATTATACTATACTGACACTAAATAAATTTACATAGTGCTACAAATGATCATAGGTGAAAAATAAAATTAATAGAGGATATGTGTGGAAGTGGTAGAAAATAAAATAAAAATGATTTTATGATTTTACTTATTTCTTAACCATTTTATACCTCTTGCATCTTATGTAGATTAAAAAAATTGGAGAGAAAAACATCAATGTGCACTCGCAAATATCAACAATGGTATTGAAAAGGAAAAGAACATTGTCAAAAATATCAAAATAAAATATGACTAGCATAAAACGTAGAAGATAATAATAGTAGAAGAAATGGTATTAAAAAGGAAAATAACATTGTCAAAAATATTAAAACAAAATATGACTAGCAAAAGACGTAGAAGATAATAATAGTAGAAGGAAGCAAGAGAGGTTGTATATAGTCCCTTATAAGCTTCTAGTTTTAGAATTTTTTAACAAACTTATAGAAACTACATAAAAATTATTTTTATTTTTATCTATAATTTGTAGGATTTCTATAAATTTAACTTAATAGCTAGGGATATGATTTGATTTTATTTAAATAACATAGAAATGATGAAAATTATTTTGTAATTTTAACTCAATTTGGTAAGAGCTTCACTCTATTCTAGGTTTAATTTTTTTATAATTTATTATTTTACATTGACAATGGTTTCTATATTTTTTGCGAAAGAATATATTCAAATGGAGAAAGAAAAGGAATTTAAGGATCTCTTTGAAAATAATCCCTATTTTGTACAAATATTGTGTGAAAAGTTTGAGACTAACAAATAAATAAACCTTTTCATCAATGAGTATTGAGTAGAACCAAATCATACCCTTAGATCTTCTTATTAATTCCATGCCTTATCTCCATATAGATCTCCCTCTTCCACAAACATAAAATTATATACAAGAGATTGATTCATATCATCCTCTACTCAATACCACCATTTTTCTTCTTAAGCAACATGTTGGTATAGGTTATCCACCTATTTATGGTCATGGCCACATTCATCTATGGTAAGGTATAGAACCACATTATCTATGCCCAATACCGATGAAGATCAAAGTCTAATGAGTCATCTAGACTTGAATATTTTCTATGTGCAAACTACATAAATAAAAATAAAAAATTTCATCAAATTCTAGTATGTGATCCATAGTATCTAGATGCAAAAAATATTTATTGCTTTCTAGAGACCTATTATTATTTTGATTTTCTAAAGATGATGAGATATTATTTCTACATTTTTTTATTGATAGTAGAAGGGGTTTTAAAGGGTCCCCGAACCTATTACAAGTAGGGTTTTGAAAGGCACCCTCAAACCTTAGATCTAGCAATAATATATCAAGAAATATTGAGTTGGATTCCACAAGTACAATCCAAAAATCCAATGAAGCAACCTCCTAGAAAATAAGTTGCAGATTCTATCAAGAAAATACAAGAGATTATCATGGTCAAATAGTTAGTTGGGAACATGGGCCAACATAGGAGAAATAGGCACCCAAAACAAAATTCAAACTCAATATTTAAAATTAGAATTTGAAAATCTTGCCCAGAGCTGCATTCAAATTCAAAGTTCAAAATTTGAATATCCTACCCACCACTAGGGCCTTGAATCTGGAACCATGTCTCACCACTGGAAACCAGGCTCAGAGAACCAGAGAGCCAAGAATCCCACCTAAAACTAGAGCATATCTACAATAGCAACATCCAGCCTGACAAACAACGAAATAAAAAATAACCAAAAATCAATTACTAGAAGCCCTTCTTAGTAAGGTCTTGGGAGGCCTACCAACCTTTTTTTGACCCCAAAGAAAGAATTTTTTTTTTCAGGCCACACTCTTGAATACATTTTTTCCAAGTCTCCATTATAAAAACATCCTCATTTTCTTTGGAATGTAGAGCCTCAAAACTATTTTTTAGAAAGGGTTGTACTCCGTTAACAATTTTAGAATTAATCTCCTTTGCTAGACCTCCCCACTTTCCTTTCGATCCCTACATCAATATGAGATTTCCTATCTTCAGACCTGGATAGCCTTTCTCACACACAGGTTTTGATATTACTTCTATATTTAATTATTATACAATATAAATATATATTGATTTAATAACATAAACTACAAGATTCGAATAATAAACCGTCAAGATGAAAGGTTAAAAATGACCTTAAAATTTTATTTTTTTTATATTTTTTCAATATCTTAAAAACTAATAATTGTTTAAAATATTTTTACTTTAAGAAGTATTAGATGGATAATATTGGACATAAAACAAAAATATTTTGCAAATTTTTTTTTCAATAGCTTAAAAACTAATAATTGTTTAAAATATTTTGCAAATTTTTTTTTACTTTAAGAAGTATTAATGAAAATAATTATTGATTAATAAGGATTTGGTTTAAGAATTAGGAATAAAATATGAATTTGATTATGTTGATATGTTCATATTCATCTCAATGTATAAAATATAATATGCATGCATGCATTAAATTAGTTTTAAAGAAATTTAAGAAATTTAGTTAGTCATATTTGTTTTTAATGTTTTTTATTATATTTTAAATGCATTTATAATTGCTACATTTAGATAATATGTGGCATATAATAAAATATAGGGCATTAATTTTAATTAAAAGGAACCAAAAAATTATAAACCTTCAACTTATGATAGACTTATTGAAGAACAAGAAGAAATTAACAACAAAAAGTAAGTGATAGCCTAAGAGGATTTTAAAATGGGTAATGGATTCTCATCACTTGAGGATGAAAAATATGTTATAGTAATTTTTAAATGCATGAGTTTAGGTGTATTGGTAGTTGTGTGTTTGGTTAGACACTTATCAAGAAGAGATTTAGGTTCAAACTTTGGGGTATACATGTTGTAAAGGTAGTAGTTTAATATGATTTTTTTGAGTGCACTATGATGATAATAATGATATGAATCATGAGTGATCGATGGTCCCCTTCATGTTGGGCCACCAACAACGATGTGGTATAAGCTTGTTGGAAGTAATCGTTATGGTTTGAACCCGCACTTGAGAATTACTAAAAATAGTATGGATGTAACTAACTTACCTATGTGTTCCAGGGAGGACAACATAATGGTTTGGGCTTTGGCTTTTCTTCGGGAGGTTTAAGGTTCAAACTGTGGCTTGGACGAGTGTGTGAAGGGGTGGGTGTGTGGTGGCTATGCATTAAATTTCCTATTGATAAGCATAACTCTCGGATTTACAAGAGGTCATGATAGGAGACTGCCTCATAAGGGTTTCTTACACTAACAAAAAAAAACTAACTTTCCTATGTGTTTTATATATATTAAAATGCATGAAACTCTCTCTCTCTATATATATTTTGATATGTTTATTAATTCAAGTTTTATATAAATAAGAATGCAAGGCATACTAAATAAGAGAGATGCAAATTTTTAAGGGTTTAGGACCCGATCACAACCTCTTCTTATAAACCAAAAAAACAACAGTGATAAGCATAGCTCTAGATTTACGAGGGGTCATGGTAGGAGACTACATTTCGTAGGGGTTTCTTACACTAACCAAATTAAAAAAAAAAAAAAACTAACTTTACTATGTATTTTATATATATTAAAATGCATGAAAGTTATAAAAAAATATTTGATATGTTTATAATAAGAATGCAATACATACTACAGAAGAGAGATGTAATTTGTTAAGAGTGGAAGACCCAAGTACAATCCTTTTTTATCAAGAAAAAAATGCAATACATACTTATTATATATATATTTATTGTAAGGCATTGAATTTTTTAACAAAATCATAACAGATTTAGTAACTTAAAATATAATACCTACAATAGTTTTAAAGGGTTATTTGGAAAAAAAAAACTAAAAACTCTTATTTTAAGTAAATTATGTATTTACATGTCAAATTATTTAAATTTAAATATTTATAATAAAATTTGTTTTTCACTCTTATTTAAATTAATATAAATAAAATATATTAATTATTTTGTTGTAATTATTTAAAAAAAACTCATAATAAGAATACTATGATAAAGAATGGATGGTGAGACCTTGCATCTATAAGATAAAGGAAGAAACTAAGTCTACATTAGACGAGGAAAGCAAGAAAAAAATCAAAATAAATAAAAGGGACATAAAAATACGATAAGATAGCAAATAGGAAGGTTATGAACTAGACAAACATGAGAAGGAAGTTAGTAAATACTAACAACATCAAGAATACAAACTTTATTATTTATTACAACACATGCTAGAAATCTAATGAATAATGTGTTCAAGATATTCAATTCAATATTTATGGTTCATGTATGTACTTTTAGTAAACACTTTTTTCTCACTAGTAGATTATGTTACAATTACAATTTCACAATTTTTATTTATTTAATTATTTTTTTGAAATTATTTTAATTGATATTTTCAATAATATTTACATGTTGCAAATATCAATGTGATCTTAATAATTTTTATAATGATTAATTTTTATATATAATTAAAAATAAAGAGGGTTTTAAAAGGGCCCCCACACCCTTTTACATCAAAACACGTTTAAAATACGATCAAAAAAAGAACAACAAACACAACAAACACAACACCCCTGATGAGCAAGGTGCAGCAATAGTATTGTCATTATTGTCAACACAGTCAAACAGATCAGTTGATGCAGTGGATAGGATTTAAGAGGATCTTCAGAGTATGTACAGTGATTTTCCAAAAGATAGAAGTGGCCCATTTGAGAAAAATCAAAATAAAATCACAAGGAAGAAAACTGTCGTGATGTCGCAACATGTTGAGCAAGAAAGGAAAACTGTCGCGATATCGTGACATGTTGAGCAAGAAAGGAAAACTATCACAATTTCGTGACATGTTCGGAGAGAAGGAGCAAGAAAGGAAAATTGTCATGATTTCGTGACATGTTCGAAGAGAAAGAGCAAGAAAGGAAAATTGTCATGATTTCGCGACATGTTCGGAGAGAAAGAGCAAGAAAACAAAATTGTCGTGATTTTGCGACATGTTGGAAGAGAAAAAGACAAGTAGAAAAAGTGTCGTGATTTTGTGACATATTGCAAGAGAAAGAGGAGAGAGAATAAGGTGTCGTGATGTCGCGGCATGTTTCATTTTTGCGGGCCAAAGCAAAGAGAAAGAGGAGAGAGAAAAAGGTGTTGCGATTTCATGACATGTTTCATTTTTGCAGGCCAAAGCAAAGAGAAAGAGGAGAGAGAAAAAGATGTCGTGATTTCATGACATGTTTCATTTTCGCAGGCCAAAGCAAAGAGAAAGAGGAGAGAGAAAAAGGTGTCGTGATTTCGTGACATGTTTCATTTTTACGGGCCAAAGCAAAGAGAAAGAGGAGAGAGAAAAAGGTGTCGCGATTTCGTGACATGTTTCATTTTCACGGTCCAAAGCGAAGAGAGATTGTACGGAAGAAAAAGTGTCATGATTTCGTGACATGTCACATTTTCGTGACTTGAAAAGTGTAGGAAGGCAGAGAAGGAAAAGTGTCGCGATTTCGCGACATGTCGCATTTTCGCGACTTGAAAAGAGCAAGAAGGCAAAGAAGGAAAAGTTTCACGATTTCATGACATGTCGCATTTTCATAACTCGAAAAGAGCAGGAAGGGAGAGAATGAAACAGTGTCGCGATATCGCGACATGTCACGTTTTCGCGACTCTAGGAGGAGAGAGAAAGTAAGAAGGCAGAAGTGTCGCGATATCGCGACAAAAGTAAAAATGAAGAGTACAGAGGCAAAAGTGTTCAAGATATTCAATTCAATATTTATGGTTCATGTATGTACTTTTAGTAAACACTTTTTTCTCCCTAGTAGATTATGTTACAATTACAATTTCACAATTTTTATTTATTTAATTATTTTTTTGAAATTATGTTAATCGATATTTTCAATAATATTTACATGTTGCAAATATCAATGTGATCTTAATAATTTTTATATGATTAATTTTTATATATAATTAAAAATAAATAGGGTTTTAAAAGGGCCCCCACAACCTTTTACATCAAAACACGTTTAAAATATGATCAAAAAAAGAACAACAAACACAACACCCCTGATGAGCAAGGTGCAGCAACAGTATTGTCATTATTGTCAACACAGTCAGACAGATCGGTTGATGCAGTGGATAGGAGTTAAGAGGATCTTTAGAGTATGTACAGTGATTTTCCAAAAGATAGAAGTGGCCCATTTGAGAAAAATCAAAAGAAAATCACAAGGAAGAAAACTGTCGCGATATCGCGACATGTTGAGCAAGAAAGGAAAACTGTCGCGATATCGTGACATGTTGAGCAAGAAAGGAAAACTGTCATAATTTCGTGACATGTTCAGAGAGAAGGAGCAAGAAAGGAAAATTGTCGCGATTTCGTGACATGTTCGAAGAGAAAGAGCAAGAAAGAAAAATTGTCGTGATTTCGCGACATGTTCAGAGAGAAAGAGCAAGAAAACAAAACTGTCGTGATTTTGCGACATGTTGGAAGAGAAAAAGACAAGTAGAAAAAGTGTCACGATTTTGTGACATATTGCAAGAGAAATAGGAGAGAATAAATTGTCACGATATCGCGGCATGTTTCATTTTTGCGGGCCAAAGCAAAGAGAAAGAGGAGAGAGAAAAGGTGTCGCGATTTCGCGACATGTTTCATTTTTGCGAGACAAATCAAAGAGAAAGAGGAGAGAGAAAAAGATGTCACAATTTTGCGACATGTTTCATTTTCGTAGGCCAAAGCAAAGAGAAAGAGGAGAGAGAAAAATGTGTCACGATTTTGCGACATGTTTCATTTTTATGGGCCAAAGCAAAGAGAAAGAGGAGAGAGAAAAAGGTGTCGTGATTTCATGACATGTTTCATTTTCACGGTCCAAAGCAAAGAGAGATTGTACGGAAGAAAAAGTGTCACGATTTTGTGACATGTCGCATTTTCGTGACTTGAAAAGTGTAGGAAGGCAGAGAAGGAAAAGTGTCGCGATTTCACGACATGTCGCATTTTCGTGACTTGAAAAGAGTAGGAAGGCAAAGAAGGAAAAGTGTCGTGATTTCACGACATGTCGCATTTTCACAACTCGAAAAGAGCAGGAAGGGAGAGAATGAAAAAGTGTCGCGATATCGCGACTTGTAGCGTTTTCACGACTCTAGGAGGAGAGAGAAAGTAAGAAGGCAAAAGTGTCGTGATATCACGACAAAAGTAAAAAGGAAGAGTACGAAGGCGAAAGTGTCACAATATCGTGACATGTTGTGTTTTTGCGGGTACAAGAAAATAGAAGAAGCAAGGAGGTGAAAGTGTCGCGATATCGCAACATGTTGTGTTTTCGTGGTTGCAAGCAAACAAAAGAAGCAGGGAGGTGAAAGTGTCGCGATATCACATGTTGTGTTTTCATGAGCTAAGAAGAGAACCCAGCCAAAATAAGTGATGTGACCGTAAACTGAAGTTATATAGCAGTTACAGGGACAGTTAAAGAAGAATATCATGCAGCTAATAAAAGAACAGTCGAAGAAGGAGAAATTGAATAGTCATAAAAATAGAATAAAAAATGCATGCATGCATAGAAAAGAATACGAATAGTCATGACCGAGAAGACGAATAGTCATGGTAGAGGTATATGTGTCAATTCATAACATGCATCATGTTTGATGAAAAACCTAGCCTATATATATACAAAAATAGTTACAGTTAGAAGGCATTACAACTGACAAGTGGCACATGAGAAATGAAAGGAGTTACAACTGTAGTTACAAAGATACAATATGGTTATAAAAGGAGGTCTACGCGGAGAATTACGAGCTGTTGAAAAAGTGTGAAAGTGCTACAAGAATGGGGTTGAAAGAGTGTTGCAAGAGAGTATTAAGCATAGTAGTGAGAGCCATAAAAGAGCAGTAAGCAGAGCTTTAAGAGTGTGTGGTGTTTTTGTGAATAGTGAGAGAGGTTGGGTTAGCAACAGACCAGTCAAGGTCTTGTATAAGCGAAGGGATTTTTATGTCAATCTTATAGTTTCAAAAGTGAAGTCCAATTTGGTGCTTGGAATTAGGGGTTGGTGCTCCTTTCTGTTGGTGCAGATAAACCAGGGGTTCATGCTCCTTCTAGTAGGTGCTGGTAAAGTGATTGTAAAATTGGTATTTTGCAAAAGCTGGATTTGGACGAGAATCCAAGCAGTCATTTTTGAGGAGTAGCCAAATTGGTGAACCTTGTTACATCATGTGTTGTGGAATGCTCTCTTGTTATATTTTCTTTATTAGGTTTTAAGTTTTCATTATTTTAGCATTAAGAGTTGAAGTTTTAAGTTTTTAATAGCTACACTGATTCACCCCCCCTCTCAGTGTCATTGTGAGACTACCAATTGGTATCAGAGACAAGTTCCTGAACAAGCTTAATCAGCTAAGGTGATCTTGGAAGTGAGACAATGGTAGGTGGTGAAAGATTATCATCAATCAAAGCACCATTGTTTGATGGAACTAATTACACATTCTGGAGACTCAGGATGTATACATATTTGTGTTCTTTGGGATATGACATCTGGGAGTCAGTAGACAGTGGATACACCATACCCACCACTCCTCCAACCGATGTTGTTGGTAAGAAACTTTTTGAGAATAATTCTAAAGCAAAGAATGTTATCATGTGCAATTTGGTGGATAGCGAACTGATAAATATTATGAGTTTTAAAACAGCAAAAGATATGTGGGATAAACTAAGGAGCATTCATGAAGGAGACGACAAGATCAAAGAGGCCAAGTTACAAACACATCGAGCTCAGTTTGAAGCATTAAAGATGAATGAGGATGAGAACATAGAGGCATACATGCTGAGATTTAATGGAATCATTAATGCAATTAGAGGACTCGGCGAGGAAATGGAAGATGTTGTCGTCATGAAAAAGGTACTAAGATCTCTTCCCCAAAGATTTGATTCCAAAGTTTCTGCAATAGAAGAAGCTAAAGATCTTAATACTTTTAGTATGGATGAGATGCATGGTTCTTTGAATGCATATGAGATGAGAATAGGAAAAACTAAACCCACAAATAGAGAAGCTGCTTTTAAAGCACATAAAAATATAAAAGAAAAACAAGAATCTAAGGAAGAAAAGACATCAGATGAAACAGAAGCAAACTTTGTTCGGAAACTAATTAGGAGAAAAGGAAAATATAGAGGAAAGCTACCATTTAAGTGTTTCAACTTTGGAGGCATTGGGCACTTTGCAGCTAAATGTCCTCTTAATGAGAAAAACAAAAGTGATGAAGGTTCACACCAAGAAAGAAGTTACTAGAAGAAGAAACCAAATTTTAGAAAAAGAAACTTCAAGAAGAAAAGTTTCATATCCAAGAATGTCAGTCCTTCAAAAGATAGCTCCGGTGAGGATTCTAAAGAAGAAAAATGTGAGGCTCTTTTCATGGCATTTGAAGAAGAAAAAATAGAGGAAAAATAGGAATGTAATAAAAACCTTAAGGCTGAGGCTGAAGTAGATCTGGAAGGTGAGTTGGTCGCTGCACTTAAAGAGTTGAGTTTAGAAAGGAAAAAGAACAAGAAAACTTCAAGAAATCTTGAGGATGCCAATGAAATCATATCGAACTTGAAAGTATAGATAGATGAATTTAAGAAAATATCTAAAGATATCGAAGTACATTTAACCATGAAAATAGATGAGTGCAGCAATTTAGATGAAGAGATTGTTGGTTTAAGGATACATCTAGAAGATATGAATCAAAAATTGAGTTGCTATCACAAACTTGAAGGAATTTCTGAGAAGCTGGACAAGATTATATATAACCAAAGGACTACAAACATAAAATTTGGTTTAGGTTTCATAAAAGGAGAATCATCAAATGGATTAAAGGCCATAACTGTAGAGCCCATAAAGAATGAAGATAAGATCAGGGTTGATCAAGAAAAAATGAATCATGCTAAAGAAAGCAATAAAGCCAGGCATGAGAGGAGTATTGACAATGATGGATTCACCAATGTCACTCATCAAAGGAGAAGAAGATTTATGGCTTCCACTACAAAATGGCAAAGACCATCACCCAGGTTCACTCATTCATTTTCTGGTTATTGTTTTAAATGCAATGGTTATGGTCATAAGATTTCAGATTGCAAGTATAATGTAGGACAAAGGAACTTTACTAGTAGAAATGTTTTTTCACCACCGATGGATTATGCAGTAGAATGTTATAACTGTCATAATTTTGGGCACATTGCAATAAATTTTCAAAGTACATTTGCAGCAAATAAACATCAGGGAAGAAAATTTCAACCAAATGGTTTGAGACAAAATAGAAAATTTCTCGAAAAACATACACAGGCTACTGACAAAGAAAAGTCAAAACCAGTGACCAAAACTGTAATCAAACCAAAATGGAAAGAAAAGGAGTGACCCAAGGAAGAAAAGGAATCCTTGATCATAAAGATAGCATTTAAAGCATAGAACAAATCTGCACCATGGATACTTGATAGTGGATGCTCCAGTCATATGACAGGTGACAAAAAAAAATTTGAGAAGTTACAAAAGTATGAAGGTGGTTCTGTAAAATTTGGAAATAATGATGGAGCTAAGATAGTTGGCAAAGGATCAGTTAAGATCAGTGACAAAAAAATCAAGTCAAAATAAGTCTTGTTTGTGATTGGTCTGAAGCATAACTTGTTAAGCGTAAGTCAGATTTGTGAGAGGTCATGAAGTAATTTTCAAGAAGCAGGGTTGTGAAGTCCGAATAGCAAACCGTGGAAATTTGATAGCAACTGGATCAAGGACATCTGGCAACCTGTATACTCTCTTAGAGACTTCATAAAGAGCATGCTTTATTGGATAGGAAGAAGAAAATTGGCTGACATAAGAGGCTCGGTCATATCAGTTTTGAAAATCTGGTAAGAATCAGCTCAAAAAGGGCAGTAAGAGATATTCCCACCATTGGTAAACCTTTGAATAGCATTTGTGCTTCATGCCAAAAGGGGAAGCAAACTAGAGCCACATTTAAAATAAAAGAAGACTTCACAAGCAAACCATTAGAACTAATACATACTGATTTATGTGGACCCATGAGAACTCAAAACATAAATGGTGACAAATACTTTATGTTGTGCATAGATGATTATTCCAGGATGACATGGGTACTATTTTTGAAGCTTAAATCGGATGACTTTGAGATGTTCAAGATTTAAAAAAAACAAGTTGAGAATCAAACAAGAAAAATGATTAAATGTTTAAGATCAGATATAGGAGGAGAGTTCATTTCAGAGGAGTTTGCAGAGTATTGTGAAAAATATGGGATTAGGAGACAGTTTTCAGCAGCAAGGACACCTCAGCAAAATGGTGTGGTAGAAAGAACAGGACAGTGCAGTAAATGGCACGGACTATGTTGACTGAGAGAAAAATAATAGATAGATTTTGGAAAGAGGCAGTCCATACTATGGTATACATCCAAAATAGGTGCATGTTGAGGATGCATGAAAGAAAAAATTCATATGAGCTGTGGTTCGGTAAAATGGCAATAGCAAGATACTTTAAATTTTTTGGCAGTAAGAGTTACATCAAAAGGACTGAAGATAATCTTGGTAAGTTTGAAGATAAAGTTGATGAAGGTATTTTTCTAGGCTATTTGACAAAAAGCAAAGCCTACACATGCTACAACAAGAGGCTAAAGAAAATTGTGGAGAGTGTTGATGTTAAAGTTGACGAAGGTAGGGAATGAGAAATAAGCTATAAAGAAAACTACCCAATTTATGAAGAAGTTATTGAAGGAGATGAGGAAATGGAAATGGAAAAGAAACAGAAAATTGACTCAGATGATTTAAGTAGTGATTTAGAAGAGGAAGAAAACAAGAAATTCAAAACAGGCAAGTGGCAGAAAAATCATCCTAGAGAGCAAATAATTGGAGACCCCATAGTTGGTGTTCAGACAAGAATAAGAGTAGTAAGTAACTACTCTCTATTATCTAGCATAGAGCCCAAAAATATTGCTGAAGCAAGCAAATATGAAAGTTGGATGACTACAATAAATGAAGAATTAAATCAGATCAAGAAAAACAAAACCTGGGAGTTAGTACCAAGACCTACAAATAAAAATATAATCGGTACTAAATGGATTTTTCAAAACAAATTGAATGAAAATGGACAAGTAGTCAGGAATAAAGCAAGATTGGTCTGTAAAGGCTATGCACAAGTTGAAGGTATTGACTTTGAGGAAACCTTTGCACATATGGCTAGACTAGAGGCAATCAGAATGTTTATGGATTTAGCAGTTCACAAGAATTTCAAAGTTTATCAAATGGACGTGAAATCAGCATTTCTAAATGGAAAACTTGAAGAAGAGGTCTATATTGAGCAGACTCGATGGTTTCCAACTCGATGATAATCCCAACTTCGTCTGCAAGTTGAAGAAAGCATTGTATGGCTTGAAACAGGCACCCAGAGCATGGTATGCAAGGCTAGACAACTATCTTACTCAAAAAGGGTTCAAAAAGGGTATGGTGGATAGCAATTTGTATGTCAAAACAGAGAATGGCCATCTCATTGTCCTTATTGTATACGTAGATGATATCATTTTTTGCAGCAGCAATGATGATTCGTGTAAGGATTTAGTACATAAGATGCAAAAAGAATTTGAAATGTCAATGATTGGTGAACTTTCATATTTTTTCGGACTGCAAGTTAATCAAAATGAAAAGGGCATATTTATTTCTCAAGTTAAATATGTGAAAGAGATGCTAAAAAAGTTCACAATGGAAGATTGTAAGCTTGTTAGCACTCCCATGACAATGGGTTGCAAGTTGAGCGAGGATGAAAAATCTCCAGATGTTAATCAAACCATGTACAGATCTATGATTGGGAGCCTATTGTATTTGACAGCTACCAGACCAGATATCTTACAGGCAGTTTGCATGGTAGCACGATTTCAGGCGAGTCCCAAGGAGACTCATGTGATAGCAATGAAGAGGATTCTTCGGTATCTAAAGGGTACTATGGAGTATGGGTTATGGTATCTTAAAGGTAAGGACTTCACTCTTATTGCGTATTTAGATGTAGATTGGGTAGGATGTATCGATGAAAAAAAGAGTACCAGTGGAGGTGCATTCTATCTTGGAGACAGGTTGGTTGCATGGCACAGTAAGAAACAAGAATTAGTCTCTTTATCCACAACAGAGGCAGAATATATTGCAGCAAATACATGTTGTACGCAGGTATTATGGATGAAACATACCCTGAAAGATCTTGGCATTAACTTTAGTGAGCCAATTTCAGTTAAGTGTGATAACACCAGTGCCATTAACATCTCAAAGAATCCGGTTATACATTCTCGCACAAAACATATTGCTATCTGATATCACTTTCTGAAGGAGAAATTTGCGGAAGAAGAGGTAAATTTGGATTTTGTCCCAACTACAGAGCAAGTAGCGGATATCTTCACAAAAATGCTTCCCAAAAAAATTTTGAGTACCACATTCTTAGGGGGAGCATTTATATATTTGATTATCTTTGTGCTCATATTTGTAATTTTTGCTAACTGTCATAACGTGTGCCTGAGAATGTTGTGCATGGACTTAGGGGGAGTCTGTAGCAGCCCTTTGGTATTATTGTCAAAGGGGGAGAAGAATTACAGTAATTTGCATGTGTGTTGCCAACAATTCCAAAGGGGTAGATTGATGAGCAAGGTGCAGCAACAGTATTGTCATTGTTGTCAACATAGTCAGATAGATCGGTTGATGTAGTGGATATGAGTTAAGAGGATCTTCAGAGTATGTACAGTGATTTTCCAAAATATAGAAGTGGCCCATTTGAGAAAAATCAAAATAAAATCACAAGGAAGAAAACATGTCGCGATATCGCGACATGTTGAGCAAGAAAGGAAAATTGTCGTGATATTGCGACATGTTGAGCAAGAAAGGAAAATTGTCACGATTTCGCGACATGTTCGGAGAGAAGGAGAAAGAAAGAAAAACTGTCACGATTTCGTGACATGTTCGGAGAGAAAGAGAAAGAAAGGAAAACTGTCATGATTTTGCGACATGTTTGGAGAGAAAGAGCAAGAAAACAAAACTGTCACGATTTTGCAACATGTTGGAAGAGAAAAAGACAAGTAGAAAAAGTGTCGTGATTTTGCAACATATTGCAAGAGAAATAGGAGAGAGAAAAAGGTGTCGCGATATCGTGACATGTTTCATTTTCGTGGGCCAAAGCAAAGAGAAAGAGGAGAGAGAAAAAGGTGTCGCGATTTTGCGACATGTTTCATTTTCGCAAGCCAAAGCAAAGAGAAAAAGGAGAGAGAAAAAGGTGTCACGATTTTGTGACATGTTTCATTTTCACGGGCCAAAGCAAAGAGAAAGAGGAGAGAGAAAAAGGTGTCGCAATTTCGTGACATGTTTCATTTTCACGGGCCAAAGCAAAGAGAAAGAGGAGAGAGAAAAAGGTGTCACGATTTTGTGACATGTTTCATTTTTGTGGTCCAAAGCGAAGAGAGATTGTACGAAAGAAAAAGTGTCATGATTTCGCGACATGTCACATTTTTGCAACTTGAAAAGTGCAGAAAGGCAAAGAAGGAAAAGTGTCACGATTTCGTGATATGTCGCATTTTTGCGACTTGAAAAGAGCAGGAAGGCAAAGAAGGAAAAGTGTCACGATTTCGCGACATGTCACATTTTCGTGACTCGGAAAGAGCAGGAAGGCAAAGAAGGAAAAGTGTCACGATTTCATGACATGTTGCATTTTCGTGACTCTAGGAGGAGAGAGAAAGTAAGAAGGCAGAAGTGTCGTGATATCATGACAAAGGTAAAAAGGAAGAGTACGGAGGCAAAAATATCGTGATATCGTGACATGTGTTTTCGTAGGTACAAGCAAACAGAGGAAGAAAGGAGGTGAAAGTGTCACGATATCATGACATGTGTTTTCGCAGGTGCAAGCAAACAAAAGAAGCAAGGAGGCGAAAGTGTCACGATATCATGACATGTTGTGTTTTTGCGAGCTAAGAAGAGAACCCAGCTAAAATAAATTATGTGACCGTAAACTGAAGTTATACAGTAGTTACAGGGACAGTTAAAGAAGAATATCATGCAGCTAATAAAAGAATAGTCGAAGAAGGAGAAATCAAACAGTCATAAAAATAGAATAAAAAATGCATGCATGCTTAGAAAAGAATACGAACAGTCATGACCGAGAAGACAAACAGTCATGGTAGAGGTATATGTGTTAATTCGTAACATGCATCATGTTTGATGAAAAACCTACCCTATATATATACAGAAGTAGTTATAGTTAGAAGGCGTTACAACTGACAAGTGGCGCATGAGAAATGAAAGAAGGAGTTACAACTGTAGTTACAAAGATACAATATGGTTATAAAAGGAGGTCTATGCGGAGAATTACGAGCTGCTAAAATTGTGTGAAAGTGCTACAAGAAGGGGGTTGAAAGAGTGCTGCAAGAGAGCATTAAGTAGAGCAATGAGAGCCATAAAATAGTAATAAGCAGAGCTTTAATAGTGTGTGGTGTTTTGGTGAATAGTGAGAGAGGTTGGGTTAGCAACAGACCAGTCAGGGTCTTGTATAAGCGAAGGCATTTTTATGTCAATCTTATAATTTCAAAAGTGAAGTCCAAGTTGGTGCTTGGAATTAGGGGTTGGTGCTCCTTTCTGTTGGTGTAGAAGAATTAGGGATTGGTGCTCCTTTCTGTTGGTGCAGATAAACCAGGGGTTGGTGCTCCTTCTAGTAGGTGCTGGTAAAGTGATTGTAAAATTGGTATTTTGCAAAGGTTGGATTTGGACTGGAATCCAAGCAGTCATTTTTAAGGAGTAGCCAAATTGGTGAACCTCGTTACATCGTGTGTTGTGGAATGCTCTCTTGTTATATTTGTTTTATTGGGTTTTAAGTTTTCATTTTTTTAGCATTTTAATTTTTTAATAGCTACACTGATTCACCCCCCCTCTCAATGTCATTGTGAGACTAACAACCCCACACAGGGTCAAAAGAAACAAAAACCAGAGAGGTAAAGACAAACCATACAAGAGGAACAGGGGACAAGGAAGAACCGAGGGATTTCTACACCAACATGTTAATCTCTTAAACAATCGATACCTCCTTAGAATAGTCTAAAATAATCTTCATGGAGCTCCACTTTGCACACTGCTTTATCTCTATCAATTTTAGACTGTGTAAAACTGAACTTTTCCTCTTAGAGGCCTACACTAGAGCATAGACATTTAACCGTATTATCCTTATGGAAGTCTCAAGGCAATATTTTCAGGTAAATAGAAGGGTATAAGGGGGATGAACCATCCTCCTCTCATTTTTTACTGAGCATACACTTGTATTTATGATTTCTTCTCCCTTCCACCTATCTAACCGATGGAGGACCTCCTGCCACAGGATTAGCCTTAACATTGAAAGATGAACTATTGAAAAGTCATCACCACTGCAGTACAACACTTTCCATCTCGCATATTTAGCCGAGACTTGGATTTTTGGGAAATCTTGTTAGGTCCTGATCCCAATGAGAATGAATAAACATCCTCCATGTGATCACTTTAACCTTCAAAAACCTCCTTAGAATGATCGGGTGTAGGAATTGGTAAATCAATGAGCAGTTTCAAGATCTCCTCCACCACCAAACCATTCTCGAAAGCTGCTTGTTCAAACACTAACAGAGCCAAACCTTGATGAAGAGGGAACTGACCCGGTCCCCTTGCACATCCAACATTGATTTCTTCATTGATTGAAATAAGAATAAAGGAATGTTCATCCAAATATGCCTTTGTATGTGGTTGAGAAACATAGCATGGAAGATACATATGACTTCATACGTAGAGTCCAAGGTAAAATAATCCATAATAACTTTAGCCACCCTATCCCACGGAGGGGAAAACACCTTAGCACTAAAGCCATTTTGTATTTTGGGAAGAAATTCTTCCCCACATAGGAAAAATCTTATCTCTTTGAGTAGTGAATGTTTGTCTCTATTGTGATAGGCATCGTCCAAAGCCAGACTAGTGGTTCTGCTAATCATATCCATCGAGACCTCAAAGGACCATGAACCAATTCTAACCTAGTCATCATTCCACATCACTACCATCCATTTCAAAAGCACCGGGTTGTACCCATGAAACTTTTGAATACACTCCAAAAGGCTACCATTCAACAAATCTCACATATAACAAGTCTCACATATCAACCTTATAATATAATTTTATTTGATTAAACATTAAGATATAATTATCATTAATACTAAATATATAAATTAATAGTTTTATTTTAAAAATAATAATTTATAAATGAAGTATTTATATAATAATTAATCAATTAACATTTTACGTGATGGGGTGATGCTATATCCCTATTTCCTACACAAAGTATGTGAGCACACCATTGTGGATGGCTTAAAAAATATTTCTCATAATAAGTACTATAACTAATAACAATTAGTATTAATTTTTTAATTTGATCTCTAAATAGGTTTTAGTAATAATTGATTATATATACACATACTTAATATATTAATATACTTAAATAATTTTACTTTGAGTGCCACCTAGTTGGACACATGAGGGTAGCCAAAATGACTACAATGGGAAGCGAGTGCGAGTGCAATTGGGAATGAGTGCAACCTAAAGTGAGTATGAACATTGTTAGAGTGAGTGTAATCAGAACCAAGTGTAAGTGCAGCTGAGAGTGTGTATAGTCGAGAGTGAGTTGTAGTCGAGAGTGAGTGTGAGCGTAAGTTGAGAGTGAGTGGGAGTGAGTGCAACTATAACCAAAAGTAAGTGTGATCATGAGCCGAGAGTGAGTGCGAGCACAAATGGAAAGTGAGGATAAAGTGTGAGCAGTAAGTAGTAAGTAGAAAGAAAAGTGTGATCAACAAACACGTCACTTCTTGTTCCACATCTTAGGAGAATTTAAAGAATTTTTTTGAATAAAATTAAAGTAACATGGAAAGAAGGTCATTTGTGAAATTCCTTATTGAAAGTATGAATCGCAAAGTTGGAAGTATGGATGCCCTAGCTAGAAATAATAGGAAGAACGAATCTATGAAAAACTCAACTGAGATAGAAGATTCTATACCAGAAGTGATTATCAAGGATGATATGATTGAGCATGATATAATGGTTTGTAAAACCAGAGGGTTGATATGGAAGTTTCATGGATATTGGCAAAGTTTTTTTGAGATTCAAAATTGGATCAAGTAGAAGTGGGGATTGAATTCAAATTACTAAATGACTTTTCTTCCAAAAGGACATGTCTTCATTATTTTCTCCAGTTCAAAAATAAAGGATAAAATAATGGATGGTGTCTTGGTGTCTTGTGGTTACGAGTAAAGATCCTTTTTAGACCTTGGATTGATATTTTTTTGTGGACACAAACTATTAAAAGTCTTTTGGTATAGATTAGGCTTTTTAGATTTCCTTATCAACTCATCAATAAGGAGGTTTTAAAGAACATTGGTAACACACTAGGTGAGATCATCCCAAAGGGATAAACTACTAAGGAGAGAAGGTATATTGTATACACTCGAATGTATCTTATTATGGATATTTCTAAACCTCTATTGCACTCAATTAGGATTAAATCTGAATCAAGATAATGGGATCAACAAGTAGATTATGAAAGTATTGCATTTTGATATCACAAATTGGAGTGTTTCAACTACCCATCTCACTAATAAATCACTAATAAATGATGACCTAGAATGGGTAATGGTTGAAACAACCCTATGGGCTGCGAATGCGATCGATCTATTTGTCTTTAGAGGTTGCAGGTTTGACAAACGTGATGTTGGCAGATGTTAGGAGCATCACTTCCATTTTTCCCTCACTAAAATAATGTATTTTAATGGCTTCCTCCAATATTCACTGTGATGTTTTATTCTATGTTAGTCCTACATAGTTGGTGATTGTCTTCTCCTAAACCCATAGCTAGCCCTGGATTTTATATGTCATGCTAGTTGTAGATGACTCAGTTGTTGCTTGTGAACGATAATCGAAGTGTGTGAGGTAGCTTGGAATCCCCATGATTCCAAGAATAAAATACTTACTAATACCACTTGGAGTGGTTCAACTATCCGTATCACTGTAATAATCACTTAGAATACTTATTCAATCACCAACGTAGCATAACAATTCCTGTGAACATAAATTTCAATGCATAAATCAAGAGGATCTCAATCAAACAAAATAGAAGAAATCATATGTGAAACAATTCATCACTTAAGGAGGGTTGGTCCTCACCACTAGGAGGGCACAGTCTTCTACAAACTTGCAAATGATAGATTTGATAATATATGATCAAACTAATTGGAATTCTACCCTATAAGTAATAATTAACACATATTTTACAACATAGCTGAAGACTATTATGTTTGGAATATAACATGGCTCCCCTCATCATAAAGCTTTGTCCTCAAAGCTGGAAATGTCTAGAAAATAAATTTAGGTTCCCATGTAGCATCTTCTTCAGGTAGATCCTGCCATTTGATGAGGAATTCCTAGATGTGACGAGATCTCAGCATATGTGTTCTGCTTTGTAAAATTGCTTCAGGCTGTAGATATATACATCCTTGTTCATCAAGTGTTGGTAATTCTGATTGATATTGTACTTTCTGGTTGATCACCTTCTTCAGACATGAAACATGAAATACCAGATGTATACGAGATGATGGACGAAGCTCTAGTTGATATGCCACTTCACCAATGTGACACACTATTTTTTAAGGACCATAAAATCATGGAGCCAAATTTTGACTAGTCTTTATCTTAAATGAAATTTTTTTGTAGGGTTGCAAATGTAGGAACACCGTATCACCAGTAGTGAATTGTCTTTCCGAACGATGTGTGTATTTCTACTGCTTCATACGATTTTTTGCTTGAGCCAAATTGTCTTTGAGAATGGTGAACATTGACTATTGATGTTGAAACCAGTCATCTACTTGGGCCACTTTGGAAGATATTGGTACATAATCTGCTATCATTGGTGGCTTAATTCCATATAATTCTTCAAAGGGAGACATATTAATGGAATAATTTTACTAAGTGTTGTACCACTATTCTACGAAGGAAAGCTAATGACTCCATTGATATTGTTTATCCTGAAAAAAAACATCTTAGGTAGGTATAAAAATATTTGTTAACTACCTTAGTTTGGCCATCTGTTGTGGATGCTATGCAGAGGACATATTTAATTTGGTACCATTAAGTTGAAATAATTATTTTCAAAAATTGCTAGTAAATATGGGGTCACGATCACTTAAAATATTTTTTGGCATTCCATGTAATTTGAAAATTGAGTCCATAAATACCTTGGACACTTTGCTTGCTAAAAATGGATGTTGTAGAGCCTAGAGGTGAGCATATTTGGAGATGCAATATACTACCATGAAAATTACTATTTTGCCTTTTTATTTAGGAATACATTCAATAAAATCCATTGAAATATGTTCTAACTCACGACCTGGAATGGGTAATGGTTGAAACAACCCTAGTGATTTGACTGTTTTGCCCTTATTGTGTTGGTATACTTCACATTCAACCATCTATTGTTTGACCTCTACTTTTAATCCTTTCCAACAAAAGGATTGTTTAACCCACATATAAGTTTTCAAAAAACCTGAATGTCCTACTGATGGAGAAGCATGTGACTCCTTTAGATCGTTGATTTGATTGTATAGGTGTGTGGAATGTAAATGTGATTCTTCTTTCTTAACACCTTGTCATCATAGAAAAAAAATATGATGCTTGGATGAACCCAACAAAAAATCTTGAATTTTTTGAGTAGTTTCTATATTGGACAACCATTATTCGTGTAGCTGAGATACCCATTGAGAAAAAAGACCTAAAATAGCATTAAAAACAATTTCATATTCATATTTTCATGATAATGCATCTATTGCCACGTTTTCTTTCCCTTTATTGTACTCAATAATGAAATCATATCCCAAAAAAATTGTTAACCACTTGTTTTATTTTGGATAAGAGAATCATTGTTCGAGAAAGTGCTTGAGACTACTATGATGGGTTTTAATAATGAAGCAACTACTGATTAAGTAGTGTCTTCATTTCTCCACTACATGTAGAATAGCCAACATTTATTTCTCATATGTGGATCTTCCCAAAAAAAATCTTGAAATTTGTTTACTTTCGAATTCGAATGGACGACCTTCCTACGTTAATATTACCCCAATGTCCATTCCTGAACCATCACATTCGAGCATAAATGGTTTATGAAAACCTGGAGTTGCCAATACTGGAGTAGTGCACATTGTTATTTTGAGAGCCTCGAAGGCTTGAGTAGCTACTTACCACCAATGAAAAGCATCCTTTTGTGTAAGAGTTGTGAGAGGAGCTGCAATTTTTCCATAGTTATGCACAAAATTACTATAATAGCCCATGAGACCCAAAAAACCATGAATTTTCTTGATAGTTTTAGGTAAGGGCCAATCTGAATTACCTTTATTTTATTGGGATCCACTTTAACCACTTGTTGAGAAGATATATGACCCAGCTATTCAACTTCTTGAACACCAAAAGAGAATTTAGAAAATTTTCCAAATTACTTTTCCTTGTGTAGTATATGAAGAATCCTTCCCACATGCAACAAATGATTATTCCATGATTTATTATATATGAGTATGTCATCAAAGAAGACTAGGACAAATTTTGCGAAGGAATGGAAGAAACACATCGTTCATGAGACTTTGGAATGTATATGGGTTATTAGTGAGACCAAAAGGTATGACCAAGAATTCATAGTGACCTTCATGAGTGTGAAAAGTTGTTTTGGGAATATCCTCTTCCCTACCTCTAATTTGGTGAAACCGAGAACGTAATTTTAATTTTGTAAAAAAATTTGCACCATGTAGTTCATCTAGTAAATCATCAATGATAGGTATAGGGAATTTATCCTTGATGGTGATTTTGTTAAGGGGACAAAAATCTAGACACATACACCAATAATTGTCTTTGTAATGGGCCATAACTACTGGTGAAGAATAGGGACTAGTGCTATGATGGATGACTCCATTTTGTAATAGTTCTTGGACAATTTTCTCAATTTTTGTTTTTTGAGGTTGGGGATATCGATAAGGATGACCATTAGGAGGAATACTTCATGGAACAAGGTGTATGGCATGGTCATGGAATATTTTCGTAGGTATTCCCTTTGGTTCTTGGAATACTTCATCATAGTTGACCATGATGTTTTGTAGATCTATTGATTGGATTTCTGGAATATCTCGTGCTTGCATTTCCATTAAATTAATTTGAGCAATGAATCCATAACTACCTTTTCTTAATATTTTTTCTATGTTGTGCAAAATTACTATCTTTGATGGAGGTGTTGGAATTCTTTGGAGGCAAATGGTGTTCTCATTTTTTTTCCATTCAATAAAGTGATGCTTGTAATTAAAACCAACTGTGGTTTCCATTTGTTCTAACCATGCAACTCCCAAGATAACTTTTGAATTTCCTAAATTCATAACAAAAATAGGACCGCGCTAAGTATAACTTCCCGTTTGTACTGTAAATTGAAGATGTTCTACCTATACATTGAGAACTTCCCTCATTTGCAGTGATAACTTGAAATTTATCTTGATTGGAGGAGTTGATGTGTAAGTTTAATGCCCTAAAAATATTTGTGTTAATAAAGTTATGAGTGCTTCCAAAATCAATTAATACAATTACCTTCCTTTGTCGAATGAACCCTAATACCTTGATTGTATGGTGATATGATAAACCCATAAGATCATGTACTAAAATTGCCATAGTATCCTCTTCAACTATGGCCTCCTTAGGTTCAATTTGGTCTTCGTACTCAGGTGAGCTGGTATCCTCTATTTCTTCATCTTCCTTCTCAGCATATTCAATTTGAAAGTTTTGTCATGGTACACATGCCTGATATTTTGGATGGTGATTACGATATTTATAACAAAAATATCTTGATGGTTGATCATTTATATGAAAAGAGGTGTTGTAGTATTGATGTCAACCATAGGAATCACGATGTATAGATGTCCCCATTTGCACCTTATTTTCAGCCAACTTGGCAATCCTTATACAGGTATCTAAAGAGGATGGATCTTGTAGGTCAACTTCAACTTGAATATTTCCTTTCAACATATTTCTAAAAGCAGATACCACCACGTCAGGTGGTAAGTTTCTTGTATAGGAAATTAGACTAGTAAATTCTGAAATATACTCCATTACAGATCCTGTTTGCTTAAGTGATAACAACCACACCATATATGAATATGAAGGTCCTTCATCAAATATTTTAAGGAAATGTGTGATCCAATCATCCCAATAGATGGTATTTATATTCTCACATTTGAGTCATACAAACCATTGATAAGCTTCAGTACAGAGTTTGGAGGTAGCAAAAGGAACTTTTTCTAAATCACAAATTTGGTATAAATCTAAAATGCCTTTCATTTTGGCTATCCAACCATGTGGATCATGACCCTCAAAAGTGGGTATATAAATGCATGGAAAATTAACACCATTACGACCTCTTGGTTGTTGGTAAATTTTATCTCTATCTTGGTCCTCATTATGCCTATGTTTATGGAAGCGATTTTGGGGACTACCATTATGACCTCTTTGGTGTGCATAAAATTCTTCTCCATCCTTATCATCATTGTTCTAGTGTATATGGGAGTGATTTGAGATAGGAGGGATTGGTTGGCTTTGTCTTTCCATTAGTTTGGTCACCATTATGGTCAAGTTCTACATACTGTCTACTAATTTTTGTATGGTCGAGGTGTTGGTATTGGGGTTTCCTATTTCCTCATGTGTGAGGTTCTCATGGAAAGAAGTAGGAGAAGGATTTTATGCCATGGTGTTAAGCACTAGATGACCGAGATCAAAACTATTAATGTGTAAAAGAGAAGTATAATGTGTACCTTTATTTTTTGGAGGTCTTCTTTGTGACTTCAAGCACCCTGAATTTGAATTCTCTGAGATTTTTAATCGCATGTTTGGTCCTTTGGTCCATATTCCACTCATGCACTAATTAATAAGTCATTTCTAACCAATTTTTCCTTTGAACTCTTAGGTTATCCTTTGATAATGTGATTTTTCTAGCATTCTGATTGGACAATGGAGTTTCTTCTTGGGCGCAATTGAAAATACATTATGTTACATCGAATGTGCTGCAAATGCGATCGATCTATTTGTATTTAGAGGTTGTAGGTTTGACAAATGTGATGTTGGCAGATGTTAGGAGCATCACTTCCATTTTTCCCTCACTAAAATAATGTATTTTAATGGATTCCTCCTACATTCACTGTAATGTTTGATTCTATGTTAGGCCTGCATAGTTGGTGATTGTCTTCTCCTAAACCCATAGCTAGCCCTAGATTTTATATGTCGTGCTAGTTGTAGATGACTATGTTGTTTCTTGTGAACGATCATCGAAGTGTGTGAGGTAGCTTGGAATCCCCATGATGCCAAGAATCAAATACTTACTAATACCACTTGGAGTGGTTCAACTATCCATATCACTATAATAATCACTTAGAATACTTATTCAATCACCAACGTAGCATAACAATTCCTGTGAACATAAATTTCAATGCATAAATCAAGAGGATCTAAATCAAACAAAATAGAAGAAATCATATGTGAAACAATTCATCACTTAAGGAGGGTCGGTCCTCACCACTAGGAGGGCACAGTCCTCTACAAACTTCAAATGATAGATTTGATAATAGATGATCAAACTAATTAGAATTCTACCCTATAAGTAATAATTAACACATATTTTACAACATAGTTGATGACTATTATGTTTGGAATATAATATGGCTCCCCTCATCGAAAAGCTTTATCCTCAAAGCTGGAAATGTCTGGAAAATAAATTTAGGTTCCCATGTAGCATCTTATTTAGGTAGATCCTACCATTTGATGAGGAATTCCTAGATGTGACGAGATCTCAGCATATGTGTTCTGCTTTGTAAAATTGCTTCAGGCTGGAGATATATACATCCTTGTTCATCAAGTACTGGTAATTCTGATTGATATTGTAATTTCTAGTTGATCACCTTCTTCAAACATGAAACATGAAATACCAGATGTATACGAGATGATGGAGGAAGCTCTAGTTGATATGCCACTTCACCAATGTGACACACTATTTTTTAAGGACCATAAAATCATGGAACAAAATTTTGACTAGTCTTTATCTTAAATGAAATTTTTTTGTAGGGTTGCAAACGTAAGAACACCATATCACCAATAGTGAATTGTATTTTTGAACGATGTGTGTCTTTCTGCTGCTTCATACGATTTTGTGCTTGAGCCATTGTCTTTGAGAATGGTGAACATTGACTATCGATGTTGAAATCAATCATCTACTTGGGTCACTTTGGAAGATCTTGGTACATAATCTGCTACCATTGGTGGCTTAATTCCATATAATTCTTCAAAGGGAGACATATTAATGGAATAATGGTACTAAGTGTTGTACCACTATTCTACGAAGGAAAGATAATGACTCCATTGATATTGTTTATCCTGAAAAAAACATCTTAGGTAGGTATAAAAATATTTGTTAACTACCTCAGTTTGGCCATCTGTTTGTGGATGAAATGCAGAGGACATATTTAATTTGGTACCATTAAGTTGAAATAATTATTTTCAAAAATTGCTAGTAAATATGGGGTCACGATCACTTAAAATATTTTTTGGCATTCCATGTAATTTGAAAATTGAGTCCATAAATACCTTGGCCACTTTGCTTGCTGAAAATGGATGTTGTAGAGCCTAGAAGTGAGCATATTTGGAGAGGCAATCTACTACCATGAAAATTACTATTTTGCCTTCTGATTTAGGAATACCTTCAATAAAATCCATTGAAATATGTTCTCACTGACGACCTGGAATGGGTAATTGTTGAAACAACCCTAATTATTTGATTGTTTTGCCCTTATTGTGTTGGTATACTTCACATTCAACCACCCATTGTTTGACCTCTAATTTTAATCCTTTCCAACAAAAGATTGTTTAACCCACATATAAGTTTTAAAAAAACCTGAATGTCCTACTGATGGAGAAGCATGTGACTCCTCTAGATCCTTGATTTGATTGTATAAGTGTGTGGAATGTAAATGTGATTCTTCCTTCTTAACACCTCGTCATCATAGAAAAAAAAGATGATGCTTGGATGAACCCAACAACAAATCTTGAATTTTTTGAGTAGTTTCTATATTGGATAACCATTATTCCTGTAGCTGAGATACCCATTGAGAAAAAGGACCTGAAATAGCATTAAAAACAATTTCATATTCATATGTTCATGATAATGCATCTGCTACCATGTTTTCTTTCCCTTTATTGTACTCAATAATGAAATCATATCCCAAAAAAGTTTTTAACCACTTGTTTTGTTCTGGATAAGAGAATCGTTGTTCGAGAAAGTGCTTGAGACTACTATGATGGGTTTTAATATTGAAGCAACTACTGATTAAGTAGTGTCTTTATTTCTCCACTACATGTAGAATAACCAACATTTATTTCTCATATGTGGATCTTCCCAAAAAAAATCTTGAAAGTTGTTTACTTTCAAATTCCAAGGGATGACCTTCCTGCGTTAATTTTACCCCAATGTCCATTCCTGAACCATCACATTCGAGCATAAATGGTTTATGAAAACTTGGAGTTGCTAATACTGGAGTAGTGCACATTGTTATTTTGAGAGCCTCGAAGGCTTGAGTAGCTGCTTACGACCAATGAAAAGCATCCTTTTGTGTAAGAGTTGTGAGAGGAGCTGCAATTTTTCCATAGTTATGCACAAAATTACTATAATAGCCCATGAGACCCAAAAAACCATGAATTTTCTTGATAGTTTTAGGTAAGGGCCAATCTGAATTACCTTTATTTTATTGGGATCCACTTTAACCACTTGTTGAGAAGATATATGACCCAGCTATTCAACTTCTTGAACACCAAAAGAGAATTTAGAAAATTTTCCAAATTACTTTTCCTTGTGTAGTATATGAAGAATCCTTGCCACATGCAACAAATGATTATTCCATGATTTATTATATATGAGTATGTCATCAAAGAAGACTAGGACAAATTTTGCGAAGGAATGGAAGAAACACATGGTTCATGAGACTTTGGAATGTATATGGGGTATTAGTGAGACCAAAAGGTATGACCAAGAATTCATAGTGACCTTCATGAGTGTGAAAAGTTGTTTTGGGAATATCCTCTTCCCTAACTCTAATTTGGTGAAACCCAGAACATAATTTTAATTTTGTAAAAAAATTTGCACCATGTAGTTCATCTAGTAAATCATCAATGATAGGTATAGGGAATTTATCCTTGATGGTGATTTTGTTAAGGGGACAAAAATCTAGACACATACACCAATAATTGTCTTTGTAATGGGCCATAACTACTGGTGAAGAATAGGGACTAGTGCTATGATGGATGACTCCATTTTGTAATAGTTCTTGGACAATTTTCTCAATTTTTGTTTTTTGAGGTTGGGGATATCGATAAGGATGACCATTACGAGGAAGACTTCATGGAACAAGGTGTATGGCATGGTCATGGAATCTTTTCGTAGGTAGTCCCTTTGGTTCTTGGAATACTTCATCATAGTTGACCATGATGTTTTGTAGATCTATTGATTGGATTTCTGGAATATCTCATGCTTGCATTTCCATACAATTAATTTGAACAATGAATCCATAACTACCTTTTATTAATATTTTTTCTATGTTGTGCAAAATTACTATCTTTGATGGAGGTGTTGGAATTCCTTGGAGGCAAATGGTGTTCTCATTTTGTTTCCATTCAATAAAGTTATGCTTGTAATTAAAACCAGCTGTGGTTTCCATTTGTTCTAACCATGTGACTCCCAAGATAACTTCTGAATTTCCTAAATTCATAACAAAAAGAGAACCGCGCTAAGTATAACTTCCCATTTGTACTAAAATTGAAGATGTTCTAACTATACATTGAGAATTTCCCCCATTTGTAGTGATAAATTGAAATTTATCTTGATTGGAGGAGTTGATGTGTAAGTTTAATGCCCTGACAATATTTGTGTTAATAAAGTTATGAGTGCTTCCAAAATCAATTAATACAATTACCTTCCTTTGTCGAATGAACCCTGATACCTTAATTGTATGGTGAAATGATAAACCCATAAGAGCATGTACTAAAATTGCCATAGTATCCTCTTCAACTATGGCCTCCTTAGGTTCAATTTGGTCTTCGTACTCAGGTGAGCTAGTATCCTCTATTTCTTCATCTTCCTTCTCAGCATATTCAATTTGAAAGTTTTGTCATGGTACACATGCCTGATATTTTGGATGGTGATTACGATATTTATAACAAAAATATCTTGATGGTTGATCATTTATATGAAAAGAGGTGTTGTAGTATTGATGTCAACCATAGGAATCACGATGTATAGATGTCCCCATTTGCACCTTATTTTCAGCCAACTTGGCAATCCTTATACAGGTATCTAAAGAGGATGGATCTTGTAGGTCAACTTCAACTTGAATATTTCCTTTCAACATATTTCTAAAGCGAGATACCACCACATCGGGTGGTAAGTTTCTTGCATAGGAAAGTAGACTAGTGAATTCTGAAATATACTCCATTACAGATCCTGTTTGCTTAAGTGATAACAACCACACCATATATGAATATGAAGGTCCTTCATCAAATATTTTAAGGAAATGTGTGATCCAATCATCCCAATAGATGGTATTTATATTCTCACATTTGAGTCATACAAACCATTGATAAGCTTCAGTACAGAGTTTGGAGGTAGCAAAAGGAACTTTTTCTAAATCACAAATTTGGTATAAATCTAAAATGCCTTTCATTTTGGCTATCCAACCATGTGGATCATGACCCTCAAAAGTGGGTATATAAATGCATGGAAAATTAACACCATTACGACCTCTTGGTTGTTGGTAAATTTTATCTCTATCTTGGTCCTCATTATGCCTATGTTTATGGAAGCGATTTTGGGGACTACCATTATGACCTATTTGGTGTGCATAAATTTCTTCTCCATCATTATCCTCATTGTTATAGTGTATATGGGAGTGATTTGAGATAGGAGGGGTTGGTTGGCTTTGTCTTTCCATTAGTTGGGTCACCATTATGGTCAAGTTCTGCATACTATCTACTAATTTTTGTATGGTCAAGGTATTGGTATTGGGGTTTCCTATTTCCTCATGCGTGATGCTCTCATGGAAAGAAGTAGGAGAAGGATTTGATGCCATGGTGTTAAGCACTAGATGACTGGGATCAAAACTATTAATGTGTAAAGGAGAAGTATAATGTGTACCTTTATTTTTTGGAGGTCTTCTTTGTGAACACTTCATTTGAATTCTCTAATATTGTTAATCGCTTGTTTGGTCATTTGGTCCATCTTTCACTCATGCACTAATTAATAAGTCCTTTCTAACCAATTTTACCTTTGAACTCTTAGGTTATCCTTTTATAATGTGATTTTTCTAGCATTCTGGTTGGACAGTGGAGTTTCTTCTTGGGTGCACTTGAAAATACATTATGTTACATCAAATGGGCTATGAGTGCGATTGATCTATTTGTATTTAGAGGTTGCAGGTTTGAAAAACATGATGTTTGCAGATGTTAGGAGCATCACTTCCATTTTTCCCTCACTAAAATAATGTATTTTAATGGCTTATTCCTATATTCATTGTGATGTTTGATTCTATGTTAGGCCTGCATAGTTGGTGATTGTCTTCTCCTAAACCCATAGCTAGCCCTGGATTTGATATGTCATGCTAGTTTTAGATGACTATGTTGTTGCTTGTGAACGATCATCGAAGTGCGTGAGGTAGCTTGGAATCCCCACGATGCCAAGAATTGAATACTTACTAATACCACTTGGAGTGGTTCAACTATCTGTATCACTATAATAATCACTTAGAATACTTATTCAGTCACCAACGTAGCATAACAATTCCTGTGAACATAAATTTCAATGCATAAATCAAGAGGATCTCAATAAAACAAAATAGAATAAATCATATGTGAAACAATTCATCACTTAAGGAGGGCTGGTCCTCACCACTAGGAGGGCGTAGTCCTCTGCAAACTTGCAAATGATAGATTTGATAATATATGATCAAACTAATTGGAATTCTACCCTATAAGTAATAATTAATACATATTTTGCAACATAGTCGATGGCTATTATGTTTTGAATGTAACACAAATACCATGAAACCAAGCACATGGTAAGAGATTAAAAAGTAAAAGTTAAGGAAGAGATAAATTTTTTTATGCATGAGGGTAGCTTCAATTTGAAACAAGGAGATCATTTCACAAGAGAAACTAGGTCAAATCAAGGATTTTCTATTCCTAATAAAGTGGGTAGAAAAATCCCTTTACATCGTCAAATGACAAAGGTCATTACAGTTCACTCGAATTATCCATTAGAAAAAAATATATATAGGGTATGAGTAAGTACAATGCACAAGTTCAAATATAGAAGGAGCTAAAGGTATGAATGAAAAAAGGAAGGAAAATTTAAAAAAAAAAAAGAATATAAGGAGACTAATTTTAAAGAAATTAAGGTGAATGAGGTTAGGCTTAATCTAGGTAAATCACCTTTATTATCCCCAAGTAGCATAAAATCTTCTCCTTAAAATAAAAATTAAAGTAGTAGAAAATGTATTCCTTGCACTTCATTTCAAAATCATAGTAAAGAAAATCTTATGGAAGATATCCAAGGAAATTTAGAGTTTTTAGGCCAACATAAGAAAGTGATGACTATGGAGGATCATCTCTGTGGTATAGAGGTTTTAGGGAGCTTTTAGGGCAACATAAAGAAGAAAATACTAATGAGGCTATTCCTTGCACGTTCGACTCTTTAGGGCAACATAAATATTTAGAATATAAGTCTCCATTTGAAAAATATGAAAAAATATAAGAGAATGATGAAGATCAGAGTGTTATAAAGAAATGAAGAAGGAGAGGAATGTCATCAAAGCATGAACAAGGAGAAAAAGAAACTCAAAAGGATATTGATATAGGAAGCCAAATAAAAATATCATAGGTGTTAACAAGAAGTGTGGCTAATCCCACTAATAAAAATAAAACGTTTTGACCATGAAAATGTTATTATGGAATATTAGGGGTATGAATAAAACCCCTAAAAAAGAGTTATTAAGGAAAAAATAGGTTGTTATAGGCCTAATTTTATTTTAATACAAGAAATAAAATTAACTAGTGATGAATGTAAGGATGATTTTAAGAAGATTTGGAAGACATGTGATTGTTTATAGGAGCTCCAATGGATATTGCAATAATATGGGATAAATGCAAATGGGATGGACAACTATTAGAAGCAAAAATTAATTGGATTACTTGATTATTTTGCAAGAAAGAAAAAAAATCAAGGTTGGGGTTATAAATGTATATGCTCCAACTATAGTTACTTATCATGAAAGGACCTTAGCATATTTTTATCAAATACAATGATGATTCATTGTGATCTATGGATTCTTGGGATTGATTTTAATACTATTCTATCTCCTTTGTAAAAGAAGGGTGGCATTCTAGGATTGTCTAAATCAATACAGTATTTTGCTTCATTCGTCAATTCAAATGACCTTTGGTATGTTAGTCCCTCAAGCTTTCAATATACATAGGATAATAGATGCATTGGGAAAAATCATATACAGAAAAGGTTGGATAGATTCTTGCTATCTAATAAATAGTTGCAAACACAGTATACAATCTCTTCACATATTTTATTGTGAGTATTATCATATCACAAACCCAATATTTTGACTTGTGAGTTACCTAATAATGATCATCCAAAGCCATTTTGCATCTAGTCTATGTGGCTCCAAGACCCTAATTTTTTGTAGATGGTTATATTATAGTGGGATGAGTCAAAACTTGAAGGATCATGTATGTACAAATTTGTTCAAAAGTTGAAATTTTTTAAGGAGTAAATGAAGACATAGAATGCCAAATATTTTTGTAACATTTAAAGGAAATAAGGTAGCAGATAAATTAGCATATTATGATGTTGATCTTCATATTGTGAAATTCAAATTTTAGAAAGCAACTGACCAAGTGAGATTTTATGTCTTAATAAAAATGATGTCAAGGAGCTAATTGTAGAAACTTAACACTTTGAGGAAGTTGAAAAATATATTTAAGAGAAAAAAGAAATGAAAAATAAAATTATTAAAAACCACATATAACTTATTAAAAAAAATTATATTGATGCTAAACAAATAAAAAATATATATATATATATTATAATATTATTTTAATATCATTTTCCTTAAAGAAAATTTTAAAAAATTATATTACTAATAATACAATTATAAAAATCAAATGACATTAGCTACATGGGATTAGATTCCTCAACATTCAAGGAGAAGACCTAGGTTCAAATCCCGTCAAGCAATACATAGATAATATGATAGTGATGTAATACAAAAAAAAAATAAAAATATTATAATATTATTTTAATATCATTTACCTTAAAGAAAATGTCAAATAATTTATACTAATAATATAATTATAAAAATCAAATGACAATAACTACATAACTCAACATTCAAGGAGGAGACCTAGGTTCCAATCTTATCAAACAATGCACATATAAAATGACAGTGATGTAATACAAATACGGTCATTCAAACCACGGCCTGGGTGAGTGTGTGAGGGGTGGGTGTGTGATGGCTTTGTGTTAAATTCTCTATTGATAAGTATAGCTCTCGACTCTACGAGGGGTCATGGTTGGGAGGAGACTGCTCAGCCCTGTACGTCGGTCATAGAGATTTCTCACAATAACCTAACCAAAAATAAAAAATAAACAATTAAAAAATAATAATATAATTATAAAATAACATAAATTACTTTTAAAAACATTATATAATATATTTTTAAATAATTATTTAAAATTTTAATTAAGATGATGTTTAAAAAAATGGAAAATTTAATTTACATTTATTTTGACCTTGATAAATATTTACTTTAATATAAAACATCATCAATAAATAAATGATATGCAATTATTTTAACAAAGCACTTAACATTAACATGAGGTAAAAATAATTTATTCTTAAATAGATAGATAATATGCAATTATTTTCATCCATCACCTAAATTCCAATTAAGTCACGAAATTATCATCCTCGAACTGAAGGGAGAACGTTGATATTCAAGCACTCTTACCAACCAACTATTTATGTACTTGAAATGTAATCGTTATCACGAAATAAATAACTATACAAATGATCAGTATTCGCTATGAAGGCCAACTAAATATTTAGAATTACGAGGTTGGCGCGCTTAAATTACAGTGTATTAGAATTTCAAGTCGGTGAGATCTTAAAATTTTAAGATTTAAATTTTATTTAAATATATGTTTTAATAATTAAAATATAATTAAATAATAAATATATTATTAATAACTTTAAAAATTAAAAATTATTTTTATTTTTTTAATATTCTTATAAATTAAAATTAAGTTTAAATTAAATTAAATTACTTACCAATTCTATTTATGATAACTACAATTAAGTATACTCCATCCCATAAGAAAGGATTTTGAAAAACTATCCTTTAAATTTAATTCTTCGAAATTTCTCCATATATCCCAGAATAACAAGTCTCATTAGTCACCTTGATATTTGAACAAAATGTTAAGTCCATAGGTGAAGTGTTAACTGAAAGAAGGTTCTAAAATATACATCATGCAGTCATGCGGATCAACAGTTGCTGTGAGGTTGCCTTGCAATCTCCCTGATAGGTACGAGTGCTATACAATAACACACATTCATAATCATAATCAACTTTGAGATTTTTTAAATTAATCAATTTATAGATGTAAAATATGTTTTTTTCTATTATTATTGATGTTAAACAGATATATAAGAATTTAAGATTAGAACTCAAATCCTTGATTTCCTTGACGTCTTACAGTAACAGAAAATAATAAAAACCATTAACAGAGGAGAAGATAATGTTCTTACCGCCCACAAATCTCTGGCTTGAACAGTGGCATTGGAAGGAAGCCCAGTATCTTCCCATTTGGCAGTTATGGAAGCTTGTGAGGAGCCTCTATTCCATAGAACTACAACCACTCTTTTATTGGACAATGGACCAACCCATACCTTTCATATACATTCATCAACAGCAATATTAATAGTAATATAAAAATTATATTGAGATTCATAAATTCATATTTATTGAACCCAAATAAATTTCATACCTCAAGGTCCCCATCCTTGCTGACCTTCCTTCCCTGCAAACCTAATGAATCTGCACAGACACCAAAATACTTGAGACTGCAGGAATGCTAAAATTGAAACTCAATTTCATAGTAAAATTTCTCAGTGAGCTACCTTGGTTCACATTAATTACTTCCTGGTTCCCTAAAATCCCCAAAGTTTCTTCACTTGCAGACCTTATGTCACATCCAATGATCAAAGGCGCCTGAAATAAAAGAACAATTATGAGGAACTAAAATCACTTAGACCGAACAGAAGAAAGAGATTTACTTATAGCTACTATCATTGCCTTCATCAGAGCCCATATACTAAAATGTGACCGGTACTCTGCAGTGTTCATGTTGCCATTTCCAACCTCCAGCATATCAGGATCTGACTCATATAAATTCATCAAAAACATTATTCCAAGTAAAGATGAAGTTCAGCAACTTGAGAAGAGCTGCACATCAAGGACTATTTAGCTTACCATTCCATCCACCGTGGCCTGAATAATTCGCCCAGTTATCATTCTGATCAGCTATAGATGTTACACTGAAAATACCCAATTCATAATGAAGATCATCTTGAAAGATCATTTTGATCAGCTATAGATGTTACACTGAAAATACCCAATCAATAATGAAGATCATCTTGAAAGAAATATACATGTCAAATACTAAGTCTGTTTAACTTGAAGAATTTTAACTACTCACTTGTTCAACCCCAATTTCTTTCATGTCAAATACTAAGTCTGTTTAACTTGAAGAATTTTAACTACCCACTTATTCAACCCCACAGCGGATATGTATATATAAGAAATATTTACTCAATTAAAAAAAATACAAAATCAATCCAGTTTACTACCTTTCCCAATTGTCTTCTATGTCTCCTGTGGTTCTCCAGCTATTTGCAATAGGGGGAGCCCAAGTTGCAGGATCTTGTTGGCCCCTGAGAAGCCATCTATAATAAGCCTACGCTCTTGGCTGGTTGTCCTAATTTGACTTGGAAAAAAATAAATATATCATACCATTCACACATTGAATAGAATATAGGGCGGCCAGCATTGCTGAGAGCCTCACTCATGTTTTGGTACCTGATGTTTTTGAAAAAGTTTAATACTAGCAGAATCGAACAACCCTTCAAACGTTTTCAAGAAAGTTTGAAATGAGTTTACCTCTCTTTCAGGTCTATGTTGCAATTGTTACAATTGTCATATTTCAGATAGTCTACTTCCTGCGGGTTCATCATCTCAAATATTTTTTACCCCTTACTATTAGTCTTACAATTCCAAAGGGAAAATAAATAAATAGCTTAAGAATCTTCATCCATGGTTAAATAAATTGAGTGAAATAACTGCAGGAAATGCCTCTAATGAAGTAATCTTTAACATTAAATTATTACCCATGAGCCAAATGTTTGGGCATCTTGCTTCTCGTGCCCAAGAGAACCCGGCATGGTGTTGCTGCATGTTTGATATCTGATTAATCATACCAAACAAAAACCAAAAGAATTATGTGAAATATCTAAACTTTGGAGGAAAAGGGGAAAAAAAAAACGGTATTCGTTTTTTAATTGAAGAATGGATGCATCTTATGCTAACCCAGCATCAGAATATATTCCAAGCTTGAGTCCCTTAGAGTGAATATAGTCTGCCAAAGCTTTTATGCCCGAAGGAAATGTGGATGCTCTAGCTACCAGATCACCCTGCCAAGACATTGAAATTGCAGGATACAATTTCAGTAAGTCTTTCCTACCCTCACCTTTTTTAAGAAGTTCTTTTAATTCCTACAATTACCTGTTCGTCTCTATTCTGCTCGGCCCAGCAGTCATCTGGTAGTTGCTTAACGTTAGTACAGGATACTCTATCAATCAAAAAAATTCTATATATAGCAAGCAAACAAGGAAATAAATTATATCCGACCTATATTCACATATTCATATCCCAGCTTGGACAACCCTGTTGAGACCATTGCATCAGCTGCACAATGCACATATCATCAGTAAAAGATCTATTTCAAACCTAACCACTTCAAATATACTATGAGGAGATCTTTGGTATAAGTTTAGTATATTAGCTTTTACGTGGTATTAGCTTAATTAGTTAGATTCTTCAACACTTAAGTATTTAATTTTTAGATGATACAGGATAATATCCAAGCTTTGTTATAATACTACTATGTGATGACGATGTAATTGATGATACAAAATAATATCCAAAATTTGTTGTAATACCCTATGTGATGAGGATGTAAATGGAGCTCGTTTCAATCCTATATAACCCATTAAAAAATAATGAAAGCCCCAAAATACACATTACCAAACATCAAATGCTACCAACTGTGTAAAAGCTATAACACAACTATTCATTGAAAACAATGGTCAGGCAATATGTTCATCTGAACAAGGATATACTGAAACAAGATATCACTATAGACAGCCAGAATACATATGGTACCTGTTTGACGAATAATGTTTTCGTCAATATCACAGTTAAAATGATTCCAACTGTTCCATCTGAACAAAGAAAACAATTACAAAGGATTACTATGCTTGTATGACTGAAAGAAATGATTTTCATACTAATGTATCCTTTTCTATTCCCTTATTAGTATTTGTGATTGAAAACCATGATACCCCATCTGAGGACTCTGACCAAGACCATTTGACACCAGAATTCTGCTGCTAGAGAGAGCTAATTCGGCCTGGCACCACAAAACAGCAAATAGCAGAACTGTTACAGTCTTCATGTTCTCCTAATCTGCTTAGCATTGAAGGAGTATATGAATTCAGAGGCATTTATAGGAGCCGAATTTGATCCGGACGTCACCCACGGCCTTGAAATAACCGAGAATAAAAATGATTTTCAACTGAAGCGTTTCGAACAGTCCAGATTTGTTACTTTGGAGATGATGTGCATGTATTTAGATTCTGCACAGAGTGATGAGAACAAGGCATCTTCCTCCATTGATGCAAAATGGACGAAAAGCATTTTGACAAAATGAGTTGGTGTCGAAGACCTTTGCCAGTTCCTGAAGTCAAGGTGGGCCAACAAATAGGAGGATCGGTGTTATCAATCACAAAGGTCCAACTAATCTGAATGGCATGACAGCTAAATCCGACAAGATTAGATGTTCATTTCAATGACACGTCTGGTTGTTGAAAAGAGCAAACGCATTCCAAGTCTACTCTAAAATAAAGTTAGAGGGAGAGTCCAAAGGCTATGGTGGTCGTGGTCTTCTGTGTGTACATGAAAGGTATTGGGAAATTATTAATAGGTAAGAAAGTTACGTGGGAAGTCCAAAGGCTATGGTGGTCGTGATTTCCTATGCGTACATGAAAGGTATTGGGAAATTATTAACATATTAGAAAGCATAGGGAGTAAAAGGAATTGTGGTGGAGGTGTATCTGTGCAATAGCAATGGCAAGGATTTATGTATAGGAACAAAAGGATTTTTTAAGGTGTATAGGGAATTAGGGAATTTTTATAATTTCTTGAGTATGGATGATGGAGACTTTAATTCTTTATAGATAGATAAATATTATTTTGGAACAAAGTTATTAGACTTGCATTATACCTAAAATTGATATACATTAACCGGTTAGAAAGCAAGAGGGCCAGCCCCCACATACATGCCCAAACTAGACTTGCATTATGCTCAAAATTGATATACATTAACTTGTTAGTAAGCAAGAGAGACAGCCCCCGCACACATGCCCAAACTAGACTTGCATCATGTCCAAACTTGATATACATTAACCTGTTAGAAAGCAAGAGGGCCAGCCCCCACACACATGCCCAAACTAGACTTGCATTATGCCCAGACCCAAACTAGACTTGCATCATGACCAAACTCGATATACATTAATTGGTTAGAAAGCAAGAGGGCTAGCTCCCCACACACATGTCTAAACTAGTCTTACATCATACCCAAACTCTATACATTAACCAAATAGAAATCAAGAGGGCCAACCCTCCACACACATGCCCAAACTCATGCCTAAACTCGATGTTAATAGGGGTGAGGAATCCCACATGCCTAAACTGGGTGAGGAATCCCACAAAGTGGGACCAAGATTTTGCACCTTTAAGCCTGCTAACCCATTGGCAAAGAGTATGGCAAGTGTTGGGGTTTATAAACCTCTCAAATCATTAACAAATTAGAAAGCAAGAGGGTCAGCCCCCACACACATGCCCAAACTAGACTTGCATCATGTCCAAACTCAATATACATTATTTGGTTAGAAAGCAAGAGGGCTAGCCCCCCACACACATGCCTAAACTAGTCTTGCATCATGCCCAAACTCGATATACATTAACCAATTAGAAAGCAAGAGGGCCAACCTCCCACACACATGCCCAAACTCATGCCTAAACTCGATGTTAGTAGGGGTGAGGAATCCCACATGCCTAAACTCGATATTAATAGGGGTAAGGAATCCCACAAAATGGGACCAAGGAGTTGCACCTTTAAGCCTACTACCCCATTGGCAAAGAGTATGACAAGTGTTGGGGTTTATAAACCACTTAAGTCATTAACCGATAAGAAAGCAAGAGGGCCAGCCCCCACACACATGCCCAAACTAGACTTGCATCATGCCCAAACCCAATCTAGACTTGCATCATGCCCAAACTCGATATACATTAACCGGTTAGAAATCAAGAGGGCCAGCCTCCACACACATGCCCAAACTAGACTTGCATCATGCTCAAACCCAAACTAGACTTGCATCATATACATTAACTGGCTAGAAAGAAAGAGGGCTAGCCCCCCACACACATACCTAAACTAGACTTGCATCATTCCCAAACTTGATATAGATTAACTAGTTAGAAAGCAAGAGGGTCAGCCACCCACACACATGCCTAAACTAGTCTTTCATCATGCCCAAACTTGATATACATTAACCAGTTAGAAAGTAAGAGGGTCAACCCCCCACACACATGCCCAAACTCATGCCTAAACTCAATGTTAGTAGGGGTGAGGAATCCCACATGCCTAAACTCGATGTTAATAGGGGTGAGGAATCCCACAAAGTGGGACCAAGGACTTGCACATTTAAGCCTACTACCCCATTAGTAGAGTATGACAAGTGTTAGGGTTTATAAACCACTCAAGTCAGTAACCGATTAGAAAGCAAGAGGGCCAGCCCCCACACACATGCCCAAACTAGAATTGCATCATGTCCAAACTTGATATACATTATCCAGTTAGAAAGCAAGAGGGTCATCCCCCACACATGACCAAACTAGACTTGTATCATGCCCAAACCCAAACTAGAATTGCATCATGCCCTAATAGGTATTAGGTGTGTTAATTGTGCTATATCTTATGTAATAAACCATTACCTTTTAACGGTCATGTGTTTTTAATTGTGGTTGTAATGGATAAGGTGCATCGAAAACATTGAATGCAACCTTATCTGAAATATGTGATGTAATATGTGATGTATTACCTATTTATAGGCCTATGTTGTCAATGAAAACTCAATTTTTGGTTTGTCATACTTTTCCTTGTGCTTGCGATTACTGTTCCACATCATTGGTATCAGATTCGATTATGGAATCAAGGCTAGTATCCTATTCCCCTAGGCCAAGATCAGTTCATATGAGGAATGAGAATGCCTTCGTATTCGTATCCGTAGAGTGGCTATCTCTATTTCAGGTACCATATTTTGTTAGATCTACAGATTATCTCAAATATGTATGTAATTTTGTCCCACTTAGACCGTGCACCTTTGGCAAATCCAAAACCTTCGATCGTCTCTATGTTGGTCAAATATCTGCCTAATTATACAAAATTGCATTTGTGCACCTTAGACACGACCAACATTGAAAGACCAAAGGAAAGATATGTCCTCCGTGTCAATATCCAGAGAGGGTTGGTTCCCTTACTAATTCTAAATTGGTTGAAGACTAGAGATGCAAGAAAGAAATTAGAAAATACGAAAAGAAATGGGAAATATGGCCATAGATCGACTGTGTAGGATGGGAATAGACTAATAGCAGGAATTCACACCAATCAATAAATAGCATGCATTAGATAAAGAATCAGAAGAATTTACTTAAAACTTTGTACATATATCTTTCAAATTGACACTCTGACACTCACTCCTCTCATCAGCAATATTCAAATTCAATTTGTAGAATTTAAATTCAGAAGCAAATAAAGAATTCGAGCATGAAAAGAAATGTGTAAATCAAAAGACAATAATGCACCAAGTCATTTGCAAATCCAAAATATTTTTATATCTATTACTACAGAGAACTTGAAATGTTTTCTCGCAGGATATCTATTTTTTCCAACCCCTTACAATGAAAATTTGCTTAGTATTTATAGAGGTTTGTACCTTTTTCATTAAATACATGAAAGGACCTAATGTCCAGTGCTTCTTATTTTTTTTAAATGTTTTTTTTATTTTTAAAGGATCGCCCCCAAATGGGGGCGAACGTGACGTTCGCCCCTCCAATGGGGTGATTGACTTTTTTTTTTTAATATCTTTTACATTTTTTAAATGTGTTTTGTTTTTTTTTTTACTTAAAACTTTAACTTGCTCGCCCTAGGGGATGGACGAACGTAACGTTCACCCAACCTTAGGGTGATTCGATTTTTATCTTTATTTTTTATTTTTACTTTTATTTTTTAACTTATTTAATTTTAAATTTGTTAAAATGTGGTCGTCTGAGGAGGTGGGCGAACGGGACGTTCGCCCGACCTTAGGGCGACCATGCTTAATTTTTTATTTATTTTTTAGTTCTAGGACTTAGAAACTTTTATTTTACATATATATACACCTAACAAGAGGGCAAAGGGACGAACACATTATCTAATACACACATTCTTTTTATTATCCCATATATATATATATATATATATATATATATATATATATATATATATATATATATATATATGTTTTTTTTTGTTTAAGAAAGCGTGAAAGTAATTAGGAAAACAAATATATACATATTTTACACAAAATTTTATGACATGATTGGCATGCTGCCACCACAAACCTGGATTTGGGTGCTTATCCAATGAATTTGAAGTGTCCGGACCAAATCTGATTGTACTTCAAGAAATATTTGAAGTTTGGTTGTCCTCTTCCCAAAGTTTTCTAGGTTGCAAGCCAACTACAATGTGGCAGGTTATCATGCATGCTAGTACTTATACAATTACTAAATAATATGGCAAAAATATTTACCATATGGGAGCCTTCTTCGAGTATCGGTTGCGGTGATGGCTGGCCCCAATATCGCCACTTTTGAGAGTCCACTGGTTGCGGGATCTTGGGTACATGCTCCTCTGACTCCTTGATGTGACAACAAGATTTTTTTGGTGATAGCCCTTCTGTCAAGATCTCCTCAGAATCAACCTCCTGATGAGGCATGCTTATTGGGACACAAAATTTGTGCAAAATTGTGTCTTCTTTGCTCTCAGAATCAACCTCTTGAGCCTGTTCATCTTCTTGGTCCATATCTTGATAGAAATTGCAAGAAACCATATTATTCATTATTGGAGTAGTGCTTGCATATTCCTTCTGCCGATATTGTGAGACATCCACCTCTTCTTGCTCCATATTTTGATGGAAGCTACAAGAAACCAAATTGTTCATTGTTGGAGCAATGCTTGCATATTCTCTTCATTGGCCTTGGATGAGATTCACCTCTTGTGCTCCACACAGTTGCATTCCAGGTATCTGCATAGTTTCAGGAATCTTCCATTGTGAATATTACGCAAGACATATGGGAGCAACAACTGACGGAGAGAGTGATGGAAAGGTAGTTTCCCTCCATTGTATTTTTCTCGATTGCAGTAGGAGATACTCTCCTTGTACTAGTTATTGAAATATTTAAGGGAATCTATGTTCCCCGAATTGCAGCAATAGGAGGCCTATGTCTGGGTGAAGAGATCGAATATAGTAGAGGTGGGCCTAGCTGTATTTCGGATGGATCTTCTCTGGAATTCTCCTCCAACTCCTCAAAAATAAGATATTGAAATCTGTGATGCTCTCTAGATATACTCTTGTGATGGTGGATATGTGCATCAGGAGTTGAAAGGGGTCCTGAGAGCCATCAAATGTGTCAACTAGTGCTCCCGCTAGGTCTTTCCATGAGCAGATGCTCTTACGCCCGAGCATTTTGTACCACTGTAGCACCCTTCCTTCTAGAGACAAGACTAGAAGTTTGATCATGACATATTTGTGGGCTATGCAATGGAGCATTTATAAAGCAATGATATCTTTGAGGTATTCTCGGACCATTCCCTCAGTGCCATTGTATTTCATTAGGGTCTTCAGGGCACTTTTGAGAATCTCATGCTGACATTGGAGATTCAGAGGGTCGGGATATACCTATATCATTATAGTAGTGGTCCTCAGAGATCACTGTCCTTACTGCTAAGTCATAGTTGCCAGGTGAACAATATTTCTCCACTTATGAGATCAAGGCTGCTCACCAAACCTTGATTTCTCTAGGGTGTCTTCTTTCAGTATCAAAGGAATCCATGATCAAGAGATCTAGATATTCATCTCAACAGAGTTGCCAAGTGATTTTTCCAGATAAAATCAAGCTAGAGATTCACTAAACTTGGGCTCCTTTAAAATACAGGAACTATTGATACAAAAATTGTGAGTCCCACCGGGCATGCCAAAAACTGTTGGTCAAATATCTGCCTAATTATACAAAACTACGTTTGTGCAACCTAGACATGGCCAACATTGAAAGACCATAGGAAAGAGATGTCCCCAATGTCAATATCCAAAGACAATTGGTTCCCTTACTAATTCTAAATTGGTTGAAGACTAGAGATGCAAGAAAGAAATTAGAAAATACGAAAAGAAATGGAAAATATGGCCACAGGTCAACTATGTAGGATGGGAATAGACTAATAGAAAAAATTCACACCAAGCAATGAATAGCATGCATTATATAAAGAATCAACAAAATTTACTTAAAACTTTGTACATATAATCTTTCAAATCGGCACTCCAACACTCACTCCTCTCATCAACAATATTCAAATTCAATTTTCCGAATTTAAATTCAGCAACAAATAAAGAATCTGAGCGTAAAAAGAAATACGTAAATCAAAAGATAATAATGCACCAATTCATTTGCAAATCCAAGAGCTTTGTATATCTGTTACTGCAGAGAACTTGAAGTGTTTTCTCGCAGGATATATATTTTTTCCAACCCCTTACAATGAAAATTTACTTAGTATTTATAGAGGTTTGTGCCTCTTTCATTAAATACATGAAAGGACCCAATGTCCATAGATTAGAGACATAATGAGTCATCATTTCTTAGAAATATTCTTTCGGTAGCCACGATCCTAAAAACGATTTGAGATGATAGCATTCAGGCATCATAACATTGAATTTGAGTCACCTCCATATTCTTGGAAATTAAACACGAGCTTTAACAATTTACTCCATACTCAATTTGCTTTGGAGAGGGAGTAAAACCTTTGAGAAGATGTTCTTGAAAATGATAAAAATCTTCCACTTCATCACCAACATTAAATTGTAGCAGTTACTCGAAGCAAATCTTCAACTAGAAAAATCTATCTTTAAAATTGTCGAAGATGATGGCAATTAATAATTAAAATCTGCCTCATTTGATTTGAATCACACCTCTGCTTCACATTTTATCTTTGGGTGTCGCAAGGAATTTCTTTCGCAATGAAAATATTTTCACCCAAAAATATTCATAAAATTTCACCGCTTTCACTTTGAAAAATTAATCACAATTGCTCAAAAATAAGCAACATTTGTTTTCAAAATACCTTCACCGCATTTATGAAGACGTTCGCCCATTAAAAATTTTGGTCGCTTGAACCTTATCTCTCCATGCCATTCACCTCAAAAAAAACTTTGAACGAACCCATAGCCATTTTAATTAAAAGTGACCATAACATTAAAATCGTGTTCGCCCCACTAAGGGGCGAACACTACGTTCACCCTTTTTAAGGGGTGAATGCGAAGCATTCATATTTTTTAACTTGGGCACACTATTTCCTTTCGGGGGCGCGTTCACCTCTTTATTGGGGTGAACGCGACGTTCGCCCCTCCAATGGGGTGAACATGTTTCGCTTCTGTACTTGTCAAATTTATGTCTCTTCTTTTTTATTTTCTTTTAAATAAAATATCTTCTTTGATTTTGTGGCCTTCTTTATCTTGTTGTTGCTCATTCTCTGAGGCAAAATTATTTTTAATTTTTCAACTGTTGTTGGTAACTTCAAAAAAGTGAATCCAAAGTAGATTTCCAAGTCATGTTTTGGGGTTAATTTATTTTGCAAAATGAAAATTTGCAGAGAATTGAAAAAACTATAAAAAATAACTGAGTTAAAAAAACTCAATCATAAATGTCTTCGGATTACAATAAAAAAATATGGCATGTTGCAAAATACCAACACTCCGTTCATTTGTTATCATACAAGCTAGTGATTTGATGTGATTCATTTATGGCATTGATTCAAATTTTTCAGGCCTCCATCTAATTTACGATGTTTGTGCCTCTCACCATTTGGATAGATCTTCCAATTCTAGTTTTTTGTTGTAGTTTTTGAGGATAATTTAGTAATTTTGTGGTGGTGATCATCCATTTTCAACACCACTTTGTTGTCTCACGCACCCACATGAATTTTTGGCATGTGTTTTTGATGGTTTACCTCCTTTGATCAGGCGATTTTGCATTTTTTGTGGTGATCCATAAGCTCCTTAGCCTCACATCTCTCTCTTAAGAACTCTGGTGCACGCTCTATGACCTTCCTCAATAATTTTTGACCTCAAATAATTACCGATGAGTGATATTTCACTTTCTAAGGTTTCAAAAAAAAAGTAAACATTTTTTGGTGCTTATTTTCCAGCGATATTTATTTTTGCGACAACTTTTTGTCTATTTCCAATCCACCCAAACCGCATCTTGGTCAGATTTCTACCCATAGTTTGACCATTGCACCTATTGCCATTCACTAGCCATTGGAATCCCTCTTTGCCATTGCACCCACTAAATGCTTCTCATTCAATACCATTCCAACTTGTTGCCATTGGAATTTATTGCTGTTGAAAATTAAATCCTCACCGTTGTAATTAAATGTTGACCCACAATTAATTCTAGATACCCACATTAATGCCATTACAAATTTGTATCTGCAAATAATGAATGTTGGCTAATAGTCATTGGATGCATAACCATTGGCATTAAATCCTCCATTACTTTCTCCTTGGCCATTAATTATCATTATTGTTGCTATCCGCCATTGCAGTTTTCACTCATTAATGTCATTCTAAAATAACCATTGGCTTGCCACTAATTAATGCCATAGCCATTGGATTTTGTTTTCCATCGATAGCCATTGAAAAAAATTTAATGTCATTGTCATTGAAGGTTGTCCAACTCCCATTATTTAATGTCGTGGATACTTGGCAAAGCAATTGATCGTTGAAAACTAATTTTTTGTCAGTTTCTTATTCTGGGAGTCCTCTTGCAATTTTTTATTTTATAGTGTCATTATTTGTCTGAGTATACATTTGCATATACTCATTGGAAAGCTCGTTTCGAGCTCTACATATCTATCATGGTCATTTTTCCATTTACACCTATTTTGTCTCCCAAATTATGTCCCAAATAATAGCTTCTTCTCGAACTTGCATCTTTGCATTCTGAATAACATTTTGTTAAATTTTAGTTTTTCTTCCTGGATTGCACTAGAAATATGGCCAAAAACATGGCCTTAGCCAAAAAATTAGCTGAAATTTCATAAGTTTCTACCCAATCATCTGCCACATTGGCCGCAGTCCAAGCCCAAGTCACCTATTTGGTAGATAAACTTATGGATCTCACCATCAAGTCATCAGCCCCTTCTGCTTCCCATGCTAAATGTGAGGTCCACATCTATGAAGGTTCTTGAGATCCTAATGTTCTCAATACTTGGATCCTTGACATGGAGACATGGTTTGACTATAGTCAAACCATGAAGAATGAAAAAGTTCCATTTGCAAAGCTGTAGCTTTCTGGCATGGCTAAATTCTTGGTAATTGAATGCCAGATTGTCACATGGGATGACTTGGTCAAAGCTTTAAAGGAAAAATTTTATCCATCCCATTATGATGTTGGTTTGCATATTCATTGGCTTCATCTTTGTCAGCGACAGAATCATTCATTTCAGTATTATGTGTATCAATTCAATAGGTTGTGTGTTTTGTTGCACATTGTTGATCTTGTAGATTCTATGATTCTAAAGTTTAAAAGTGGTATTCACACACATTTGTTTAGGTATTTGAAATATACTCCATGCAACACACTTAATTACGTATTCAACCATGCTCAGCTTGTGAAGGAGAAGCACATTGCATAGCATCAAGGTCCTCGATACTCGTCTGGTGGATCCACAAATGAGTCTCATCAATAGAACCAAGCACCAAGGCACCCTTCTTCTTTCTCCTCTTCTAATAATCCTACTTCTCATAAATCCCATGCTTCTAAGAAAACATTTCATTCTTCTTCTACTTCTCAACAATTTTATCGCTATTATAAAAGGCCAGGGCATGAAAAATCTACATGTCCCAAGTTATAGAATTATAACAAGAAGAATCTCATTGTAAATTCTAATGAGGGAACATTTGATAACCCCATCAAGGCTACTAGCGAGGCAGAGATATATGAGGAGTTGAGGGGAAAATTAAATGATGTCACATTGATGCATCATCATTCCACATCCCATGATCATGATCATTTGTTTGTAACATGTATATATTCGCTGCATAATTTTGATGTAGACTGTATCATTGATAATGGATCACAAAAAAATTGATTATGTAGTCCGTTGTTAATAGGCTTAAACTGCCCACCAAACCTCATCCATTTCCATACACTCTTGGGTGGAAGGATGATAACAACACTTCACAGATCACACACACATGCTCAATTACCTTTTCTTTTGGCCCTAACTTCCAATATAGGGTCACTTATGATGTGACACCAATGGATTGTTGTGGGTTATTATTGGGTAAGCCATATTAGTATGACAAGCATACCACTTATGATGCCTATCACAACACCTACACTTTGCAGCATGAGAATAAATCATTTCTTGTTTGTAGTGTTCCACCCACTACACATTGGGCTTGCACTACTTTGCAGATGGTATGACCCATTGCTTTGATTTTTAGCACACCACAGTAGTAGGAAATTTAGCCATGAGTCTTGTTATCTACTTCATAGCCCCTACATTGGGCTCATGTTCCTGTTGTACCTGTAGTGATTCCTATTGTACCTCTAGTTTTTGTTCAAGTAATTGTTCTTGTGGTTCTTGATAATGCTCCTATTGTTGCAACAACATCTCTTCGTGTTGCTCCTACTCTTGCTCCTAATCTAGTTGTAGTTCCTCCTCCTATTCTTAATTTAGTTCCCACCATTCTGCTTCTTGCCTCCTTCACATTGCAGGACTTTCAGCATTCGATGGTATATCAAATATTTTTAGTCATCCACAATCCTCTTGGCATTCCACATTACATCTACATGGAGCCTCATTTGGATCATCTCTACAACCTCTAGGAGTCACATCATCTTCCTTCCATTTTGAAATCATTTAAGGCCAATGCGTCTACAATGGGGAGGAATGGTAGATGTTAGGTGTGGTATATTTTATGTAATAAACCATTATCTTTTAATGGTCATGTGTTTTTAATTATGGTTGTTGTAACGGATAAGGTGCACTGAAAACATTGAATGCAACCTTATCCAAAATATGTGATGTATTGCCTATTTATAGGCCTGTGTTGTCAATGAAAACTCAGTTTTTGGTTTGTCATACTTTTCCTTGTGCTTGCGATTGTTGTTCCACATCATACCCAAACTCAATATACATTAACTGGTTAGAAAGTAAGAGGGTCAACCCCCCACACACATGCCTAAACTAGACTTGCATCATACCCAAACTCGATATACTTTAATCGATTAGAAAGCAATAGGGCCAACCCTGCACACACATGCCCAAACTCACACCTAAACTTGATGTTAATAGGGGTGAGGAATACCACATGCCTAAAATCAATATTAATAGGAATGAGGAATCCCATATGCCTAACCTCAATTTTAATAGGGATGAGGAATTCCACATGCCTAAACTTAATGTTAATAGGGATGAGGAATCCCATATGCCTAAACTCGATGTTAATAGGGGTGAGAAATCCCACAAATTGGGACCAAATACTTGCACCTTTAAACCTGATATCCCATTGGCAAAGAGTATGGCAAGTATTGGGGTTTATAAAACACTCAAGTCCCACACCACAATTAATATGAAATTATTCACAAACACATCAAGTTCCACAACACATTTAATGACATTAATCTCGATGTTAATAGGGGTGAGGAATCCCATAAAGTGGGACAAAGAACTTGTACCTTTAAGCCTACCTGATTGGCAAAGAGTATGGAAATTATTAGGGTTTATAAACCACTCAAGTCCCACAACACAATTAATGTGGGATTATTCACAAACACATCAAGTCCCACAACATAGTTAATGTGGCATTATTGCATCATCACATCAACCTCGATGTTAATAGAGGTGAGGAATCCCACAATGTGGGACCAAGGACTTGCGCCTTTAAACCTACTACCCCATTGGTAAATAGTATGGCAAGTGTTGGGGTTTATAAACAACTCAAGTCCCACAACACATCTAATGTGTGATTTTTCACAAACACATAAAGTTCCATAATATAGCTAATGTGGGATTATTCACAAACACATCAAGTCCCACAACATAGTTAATGTGGGATTTTTCACAAACACATCAAGTCCCATAGCATAGTTAATGTGGGATTATTCACAAACACATTAATGGGTTAGAAAGCTACTAGACTTGCATCATCACATTAACCGGTTATAAAGCAAGAGGTTCAACCCCTCGCACACATGCTCAAACTCAATGTTAATAGGTGTGAGTAATCCCACAAAGTGGGACCAAGGACTTCCACCTTTAAACTTGCTACCCCATTGACAAAGAGTATGGCAAGAAATCAAGAGTTCCAAACCCCCACACATACCCAAACTCAATGTTAATAGGGGTGATGAAACCCACAAAGTGGGACCAAGGAATTGCACCTTTCACCTTGCTACCCCATTGGCAAATATTATGTCAAGTGTTGGGATTTATAAACCACTCAAGTCCCACAACATAGTTAATGTGGTATTATTCACAAAAAAACATGCAAACCACACTAACAAGATAGATAGGTATTAACGTGGAATAAAATCCCAATCATGGAATATACCACTAGACTTGCATCATCATATTAACTAGTTAGAAAGCAAGAGAGGCAGCCCCCACACATGCCCAAACTCGATGTTAATAAACATGAAATTTTTAAGGTAAAATATGGGTTTATATGAATTTATGTATAACATGAATATATATATATATATATATATAGATACAAATATTTAAAAAATAAAATATTTATTTATCAATTATGAAGAAGTATATATTTATTATTGCAGTATTAGTTTTTGTTTAAATATATGTTATGTGAAATTTAAATTAACATTTCTGAGTTTTTTAATATATAATTAAAATAATTTAATGATAAATATTTTGAAACTTACAATAAAAATCAAATATTTGAATCTAAAATAAGAAAAAATGTATGATTATGACTAATATTTACCTTTTTACCTTCTTTTAGTACACTAAAAAACTAACAATACTAAATAAATTAAAAAATATAAGATAAAGTTATATTTATGAGAGCTATAATATTATTGCCAAAGCCCTTGCACTGAAGATTAAATCTCTCCTACCTTTGATTGCCAAACCTAAATAAACTGGATTTGTTTAGGGAAGATACATTCTTGATAATGTTCTTGTTGTTTGGGAAGGTATGGAGTGGGCAAGAAATTTTGAACAAGATGCTTTATTCATTAACATTGACTTTGAGAAAGCCTATGATAAGATGGAGTGGTACTTCATCACTGCCATGCTTCAAGCTTTGGGATTTGGGCCAGTGTTTGTGAGCATCGTTCTTATGTTATTTCAAGATGCTTCAGTTGTTCTTACTTTGAATAATAGTCAATCTCAATCAATTTCTCTTGGTTGTTATGTAATACAGGGGTGCCCTCTTGCTCAATATCTTTTCATTCTTGTTCAATCTATTTTCATTAATCATTTCTCTCCCCAATTATGATCGTTAGTTGGTAAATGGTCATTTTGCTGATGATTCTTTTTTAATGCTTTGAGAAGATGAGCAGTCCCTTTCCTCAGCTATTAGTTTCTTAAAGGTGTTCTGTTTAACCTCTCATTCTTTTATTCAATGGAAAAAATACCTCCTATTTTCAGTAAGCTCAATCCTAGCTACCATGTTGTCTTCATCATTTTCAATGGACTTGGATTTATTTGGATGAGGTGTTTAAATTTCTTGGAATTCCTTTTGCGTTTCATGGTTCCTCTACTCAATTGTGGCAGTATGTTATTGATAAAGTGGAAAAGAAGCTTTCTTACTAGACTAGTAAGAAAATTTCTCTGGCAGGAAAATTTTAGATTTTTTCTAAGGTTTTAGCCACTACCCATGTCTATTATTCATCTTGTTGGGTTCCATCCAAATCTTGTTATAAAAATTTGGATAAGCTTTTAAGAGATTTCTTGTGGGCCAAAGACTCTGTCAAATGAGGTTTTCATCAGGTAGCCTGGAAAATTTGTTGTTTTCCCCAAGACTGTGGAGGCATGGTTTTGTTTGATTGTCACTGAATTTGTGCTAAATGGATCACCCAATATTTAATTGGGGATTAATCTTGGAAAGTGTTGGTCAAGCATTGCATTTCTTCTGGTTTTCTTCAAGGGAAGAAATTTTGGAAAGGGGTGGGATTGCAATCCATTCTTACTGTCCCTATCCCTATTAAATTTAATGGTTCTTTTGTCATTCATAGTATTTGGAAATCCTGGGAGGCATTCAAATCCTAGCTCAGTTTGAAAGGGATTCTGCAAATTAGGTGCCTCTTTGCCTTCCATGAATATTTGGTGGTCTCCTGTTATCACTTGGCAGGGCTCTCCCCTGGCTCTGGTGTAGTGGATCAAAGCGCAAAGGTTCTATAAGCATGGTATTGCTTCTATTTTTATTTCTTCTCCTGACATATCAAGAGTTGGATACCCTGGGAATTTTTTTATCAAATTTACTATTTAAATCCTGATGATAGAGATACTTATGAGGTGGTTATTGATAGTATTCCATTTTCTATTTGGTTCAAACTACATAACCATTTTTAAAAACCCTAGTGGTTAGATTGGTGTTGGCCTAGGGAGCTTCTTGTTTTGTAACATAAAGATCCTCTAGGTTACAAATGGGTTACCCCGCTAGTTCCAATGGTTGATAAGCTCACTATGAGATGGGACTTAGTCTCTCTTCCCTCCCGATGAAATAAGATGTTTCAGATTTCTTGGGCTACTTATATTGAACCTAAATAGAGTTTTTTTCTTGGAGCCTCTTGCACAAGAGATTTCATGTTGGCAATAGGCTCAAGCATCTGGGTGTTCATAATTCCATTTGCCCGAATTGCAGATAGGCGAAAGATTTACTGCATGTTTTTTAGTTTTGTGATTGGGATCATTCGGCCTAGGAGTGGCTTTTTGAATTATTTATACCTTTTATGGAAGAGGATTTCACCTGGGTGCATGCTATTTTGGGTGACCCTATTGCTTTTTCCTTCAACTTGGGTGTTGTTTGGAGTATTTTTAGAATTGGTACCTTGTTTTATCTTTGGAAGTCCTAGAATAGAGTTGTTTTTTCTTAGTAGGATGTCGGTCATGTCTTCTCCGTTGCTGATAAATATACTCTATTCTTTGATTGTTGGTTACAGATTCAAGTATAAGTTGAAAAGTACACGTGGAGTTGTAGTACGTACGTACCCTTATGGAGCATTGGAGGAATACACACTATGCTATAAGTTGGTATATTTGATACTGTTTTGGTGGTTGTTATCTGGATTTTTGTGAACTATTTTTGACATTCTTGTGTACTTCTAACCACAGTGGTTAGTGTGTTGGTTTACAGGGTGTGCTAATCCCACCCACCCTTTATTTTTAGTATTAGACATTATTTTATTAATATGATGGCTTTTTCATCCAAAAAAAGTAGTATGTTTGATTATAACCATGCTTACATTTACCTTTTAGTACACAATGGAGACCTAAAAATGATAATTAAATTAAAAAATAAGAAAAAAATATTCTTTTAACCTAATTTTTAAATTTTTGGTAAATATTATACTCAAAGTAATCATTAACTCATAAGAAATGATTGGTGATTAGAATTTCCACTCCATTGGTATTATAAATGTGAAAAAATTAAAACATTGTTTCTTCTTGTGGTTTTACCAAGATAGGTGATAAGGGTACCCACAATGAAAAGTCACAATTACATTATTTATGACAATTGTGAAAAAAAAATCATGGCTTTACAACAGGAAAATTCCCTCCCCCATACATATATACAGTTAGTATAAAGACATTTTTTTTTTTACAAATACTTATATAAATATAAAAAGAGATGAGAGATGAATATGTTAAATATTATATTAATAATAAAATGTTTTATAAAATTATATATTTATGATATCGATATATCGGGTTAGTATAAAGACAATTTTTTTACAAAAAATTATATATTTATATATGAAGAGAGAGGAGAGATGAATATGTTAAGGACATCATAAATTAACTGTATAATATTTTGTAAAATTATGTATTTATGATATGGAAAAGCATACAAAAATAAAGTATTGTAGGATTTTACATGCATATATTTAGATAATAATGGATCACTTTAGGAAAAACATATTAAGATGTGTTAATATTAAAGAAAAAAAAAATTATAAAAATGTATGTATTGATAGTGGTTCAAAATATTAGTCATAATTCAATAAGGAAAAATAGTGATCCTGACCTAAACAGCAAATTACAAAATAAAATCTAGTCACAACAATATAGATCTAAGGTGACATGATCAAGTAACTCACAAAAAAATATAATAAAGGGTGTACATATCACAAAACTCAATTTCATAGATTAAAGGTGTATCATACCTATTCGTTATTAATGATTAGAGGAAAAATGTTTCCATCACCAACTATCTTGATATCAAATTATTTCAACACTAGATAAAATAAAGATATTGTGACTAGACCCTATTGCCATCATATTCTTAACACAAGTTTCACTTGGCAATCCAAAATAGAAGCAGTTTCCCTTTTAGTCAAAAATATATAAGCACAAGGAAAGCATTTATGTTCCATTATGCAAAACAATGGATAAAACTTGAATTCTATATACATCACAAGGAACATGAATTTGACAAAAACACTATATCTTTAACTATACAATGTTGGACTATTCTAAGAAGAAAAAATTATCTATATCATAAAACAATATCATCTCTTATTTTTATAAATTACTTAGAAAATGAGGTGCTCTACCACATCATTCCTCTTATTCTGTGTGATGTTTCTTTTAGTAAATATTGTGTGAGAGAGTATCATGGGGTGTATGAGTTCAAATAATGAAGTAATGTTGTAACACTAGACAACCAATATGATAAGATTGTAGAAGTGGAATTCGACATTGAGGTATCCCTAATCAACTCCAAATAATTTTACAACATGATCAATCAAATGGAAAAGTTTTAGATATTAATGGTTAAACCATCATGATAAAATATATGATATCACCACATATAGGTCCACTACAAACAACTAGGAGGGAAATAATGGCAAATAGAATAAGCGGACTCAACATATGAAGATGTTTTCACATCACCTTTAAGGTATCATTCCATTATCATATCAACCATTTATTGATTTTATTTGTAGAATGCATCTACCAAAATGCTAGTCTATCATCGGTTTATTTTGGATAATAATAAGATGAAACACCATAGTTAGACATTAGTACACAAGGGTCACATTGAATCCTACGTAAACCATAGAATGCTTAAGAAGATAATGGTAGAGAATAAATACACTTTTTCTATGATTGATAAACTCATAAGAAAAATTAAGGATGGTAAGTACTTTACTAATATTGACCTCAAATTGATATACTAAAATATACAAATTAAACCAATCAATATTTATAAGAAAGCCTTAAAATTCAATGAAGACGGTAAAATGGTTGATCACACCATTTGGCCCCACAAATGCACCATGAATGTCCATTGGGATGAGGAATGCTAATTTGTGACTATGATATATTATTTTGTGATCATACACATAAATGGTATTCTTGTATTTATGAGAATATGGAAGAAAATTTGAAGCATAGTAGTCATAAAATTATTATTTTTTGTTAACACAAGTTTCATGCTAACTGAGAGAGTGTTCATTCAATGCAAAACACATATAATAACCAAGTTTTATTATTAGTGATCAAGGGGTTTATATTATCCAAAAGAATATCTGTGTCACTTGAAATTGGCCTGCTCTATGGAACTTTAAACTACATTAATTCTTTGGCATTTTTAGTTTCTATTATCAATTTGTAATACAAATACTCACTACACTTGAACATTGAAAATAATAATTGTTGATTGGGGAATTGTCCAATGTCTTATGCTCATTGTGAATCCATCAATGAATTTGGAAGAAGAAATATAGTTCCCCTTCACCTCTAAAATTGTTCCAAATCCACATTATCCTTATTATCTAATCTATTCTAAATGTATAAAAAAAATTCAAAGATCAATGCATAAACATACATGTTTAGAAGGCAAGGTACAAGAGATTAATGTAAATTACATAAAAATGAAATATTGATTATAGTTGTAGCAAGAAGAGTGTGTGACCAATCAATATGTAAAGAAAACATAACAATTGTGTGCTCTTACATACATAAAATATAAGTATTAAGGAATATAAATGAGGCAAAGTGATAGTGCCATAATTGTCATGGATTCTATAATCCAAATAAGCAATGCCACAATTGGAAACAAAAAATATTGCACAATTACCTTATTATTATTATTTTTTGAATTTACATGGTGGAACTAGTAGCCGCCACGAATTCGGGCAAGGTGTCCGACTTTTATGGCCACCATAGTATTTTATGTTGTCTGCCCTAGAAGCCGCCACACAGATCTTCGTGCAATCCGCCCCTATAACCACCATGCCACAATCATTTTAAATCTTTTACACCGTTGAAATCACCAGGAAATGGACAAGTGTTCAGTTCGATGAGGCCCAAGATTTTAACCTTGGACCTCCGCCCCCTATGGGGTTTGGATGAACCAATTGGTCTACACCTCGGACCTTATTACCTTATTATTTTAAAATTAGATAAATTATGATATAAATATCATAGAGTGTAGTTCTAATTTACTCAAGGCCAAAAAATGTTTATAATGGATCACATGGATCCTATTTATAAGAAGAATTCACCCAAGAGTTACTTGGGGTGAGAAATTTCTAGTCCAACTAATTCTAGTAGTTTGGAGGTAATTTTGACAAAATTATGTATTTCCATATGTTATATACCTCTAAAAACCTCATTGACTATCTTATAAACCTTCTAAATATGTTTTGGCACCACAAATAGACAAAAAGTTACTTTTCAATATATCTTCCTTGGCATCTATGCAAACTTATTATGTTTGATTCACTAATGGGTGACTCACTCCAAAAAGTTGAGTGGCTCACTCCTACAATAGTGATTATCTCTTGTGCTAGATAAAAATTCAGTCCTATTAATCCAATTGGACCTCTAGATCAAACTACATCCTTAAAATTCTCTTTGAAAAAGTAATCCTTTAGATGCTTCGGTCATCCAAATTCCTAGTATAGAAAAATTCTTAAGTGTTAATAATCCCAATGTAGTAACCAAGTTACTATATTTCTAGCAACTTCATGGCATGTGAAGCTCAATTGGAAATATATCCCAATTCTTTCTCTATCCTTGGGTATAGAGTCTAAAAAATTAGTATTACCTTGTGGCATTAGTCCTCCTTGGCCACTATGGTAGTGTCTTCAACCAAATGTCTCATACATTTTCTTCTATAAAATTTAGATTGCCAAAATTTGGCCTTTCCTACAAGATATTGATATAGGTTTTCTAGGATCTCCTCTTTTTGATCCATTAGATTTTTAATTTTATTACTAATGACTTGAAATTTTCCATTTATTCAAATGAAATATCTATTTCAACCTTGGTCTTATCCTCCTTAAACAAAGTATTCAAAAAGTCCTCGTTGAGGATCTTTTTATGATCATCAAATCTACTAGGTAGCCTAGCATTTATCAACCTCTAAATTTCAACTATCATATGTCAAATTGAGGTTTCTAGGGTGGTAAAAATATCCTTCAGGACTTGTATTCTTTACTTAGCATATAAAATTACCTTCAATCACTTGACTATTTCCTTTATATACACCTTTAATTGTTGTTTCCAAATATTATTGTTGTCTCTAGTTCCTTTATTACTTCTTGATACTTTTGTTTGGTAGTGATATCATCCTCTATCTAATATATGATCATTGTAGTTTGGTATAGGATGGTCTTATCTCTCATCATGAAATCAAACATACACTTGGTATTCAACACCTCAACCTAAATGTCATCACAAAGATGACTTGTTCAATCTCTGAGGTACACTCTTTTTATTCTATTATTTTATTGCTCTTTCTTGATCTCCTCATTCTACTTTCAAAGTGAAATAATTTCTTGATGCTTTGATTTAGATGTGATTTTTATTTTATTTTCAATTTATGGTGTGATTTGACTCTAACTTTAGTTAAGTTACATTAAAATGTATTTTGATTGCTTCTTTTTTAATCTTTAAATGAGTTTGTGTTATATTTTTAAGACTTGCTCTCAAAATTGTTTTCCTTCTATCGTGAATTAAGGGATTGAATCTCTAACTAAAGATTCTACTTTATCTTTTATAGGGACATTGTTGCCTATATTTTCTCCTATAATTACTTATTTTTGGGTTTATCGTTTATCACTACTTTGGTATATCTTATTGAAACTTTGATTTGTTGTTGGCCTATGAATTGTAGTGTTTTGTAGGGATAGCTATGGGTTAACTTAACATTAGATATTCTAGTGACAAATTCTATTAAAGCTATGCAAGTCTTGTAGGGATAATTCTTGAGTTCCCTATGATGGTGATCATGTCATTGCACTCCATTATTTGTGTTTATAGGACCATTAGTGCTCTAGGATTCTACTTATTTCTATGTTAAAATTTATCTCCACATTTTCTCCCTCTTGCTACATCCAATCAAACACCTCCTTGGTGTCCTAAACCCTTAGTAAATCAATGAGATTATAGATGAATGTTTGAGTGGGCCCTATAAAAACTTGTTATTCCTAGGTGGTATAGGTAGACATAGTTATGAAGGTAAATTATAACAACAACATTGTCCTTGTGAGAAGCCTCATAGCTAAGATACTTAGTGGACATAATAGATGAGTTAATATGGTTAGTGGAGAAAATTAGGTGTGTATGGAGGGAATGGTGGATGTGGATACTAACACTTTGAACATGTGTGTTAGTGGTGTACATTAGGTACACTAAAAAATATGAATATGGGATTTTAATGTATGATACCAAGGGGAAAGTGGTATTAACTTTAATTATCGGTTGTTGTAATAATGTGATGGGAGTGGTGAAGACACTAGAGATGTGACCATAAGTGGTAGGTGACATGACTTCTATGGCACCAAAAATTCCACTTATAGATAGGGAGAGAAATGTAATTTAAGATACATCACATCTCTACCACATCACATCATCATAATACATCCTCTACAAGGTGAGGCTTTTTCATTTTATGTAACAATATTTCTTTACATCACTCCTAGTTTGATGATATATCATATGATTGATATCAAATTCATTCTTGAAAATTACATTAGCATAGAAGGAGAACCATTTTGAAGGATGTGTATACCACTATTGAATATTTTACCTATACCCATGTGGTTCCTCTAGTTTAGGTAAGGGTAGGTTGGTTTTTGTTTTTGACTCTATATATTCATTCATGCACATAGAAGATATTTATCCCCTAAGCCTCTCATTACCTCTTTATATACCCCTTAGGATCGTATGACCAAAAATATTTTAACTACTTCAGCTCCATGTTCTTTTACTTTTCATTAATTATTGGGTAGAAGCCTCACAACTTGGGAGTGATGGTCATTATTTTCTCTTTGGTAGTGTAGAATGTCGACTTCTATTTGGTAGTGTAGAATGTCCACATAATCCAACTATTGCATGTACTAAAGGTTGAATAAGTAATCTTAAAATTTATTTTAGGTAGTTAAAATAACATTGTAGAGATTTCAAAAATTTGAATAAGGGATCTATGCTTATATAGAAAGAATTCATAATTTATTTTCTAATCTAACTTGAGTAAAAGATGAGCTTTATCTAATGGGTTTGGAAGATTTTATTTCATATCATTCATAATGGGTTGGTATAGTGCTTCATAGAATTTGTAAGATATTTTTCTTTCTTCTCAATAAGATATATTTATGCATTCAACTATCAATAGAGGCTTATTGTCTAAACAAATTTGATCTATCTACAACATAGAAAACCAATGCTTATTTTAGCTTAGGATAAACTAGATTAGGTATGAAGTGTATTTAAACTTTCTTATTTTCTTAAAATCCCATAACTATATGTTCATGATCAGTTATACACTTGGAACAAATGATCATCTATGAGTGTATAGGGCTATTCTCCATTGCATGTAAAATTTCCAAGTGTTCCTTATATAGGAGATAATCTATTATCTTCCTCAAAACTGTAGCTATGCTAGATAGAACTTGTTAGATGGAATCCTTACAAATATCCCACTTTATAGGTAGATCAAATTTTATACACTTATTTGGTTATTTGAGATTTGGTATTAAAAAATACCTCTTATGGTTGTAGTCAAACCTAAGATATTATTTCCTTTGGAATTTTAGGTTATATATGACCCACATAGTGATTTTATCTTAGCATTGAACATATCCCTAATTTTCTAAGAGTGTGGTATAATATTTTTTCTTCTTCTAGTCATGCCTTTTAGTATAGGCTTCCATAATATAAGGTATATTTAATACCTATGGTATTAGACTCAATGTGGTCTCAAGGTACAAATTAAGCTTATGCTCCAAAAACTAGTTTCTAGTCCTAGGTTGAACTACATTTATGCTTTCTTTCCAACCTCAACTGGGGAGTATTTACACTTCCCTTATACCGAATTTAGATAGGGCTCATCAAACATATTCTCCAACTTCAAAAGTGGTGGACGAGCCATTTTTTCGTACCCTTACTCTTCAATGTTCTTACCTATGTGATCAACATTTGATCTTGTGTCATCTCATCTTATCAACATGTATGGTAGCAGTAGTTGTAGGTGGGATTATGTGATTGACCTCAACCATCAAAGCATTTACAACTCTAATAGTATTCGTGGAGACTTCAAAATTTGGTTGATAATTTTCACAAGTGTTGGACGTAGAAATAATATTTAACATACATAAACACAATTACATATCCACTTAAATAAACTTATAGATCTACCTTCTATAATAATTATCAAATGCAATATATAGATGGAACATACAGTAGCCATAGTAGGTGATAAATGAATATGAGAAAATATTATATTATAAATAGCATGTATGATAAACACATACGACATTCACCTTAGATACATTGTATCCAATGCACCTAGTCAACATCTCCTTCCATGACAACCACAACTACACCAAACACTGCCCAAACACACACTTTGGCCTTCTACATTTCCTGAATGAATGAGGTAAGGGTCTTATTTATACAACTAAAAAGTAGATGCATCCTCCAACTACCCAACACCTCATTATTTTCCTAAATTAAATTAAACATGAATTTGAATCATATTTACATTTCATTTTATGTGTCACTTTATGGCTTATTCATACATAAATTAAGATTACAAATTATCAGATGAAATATTAAATTATGAATTTATAATACTATTAATTATACACATGTACATTTCATCGAACACTTTATGTATGAACTATAAAATGACACAAAATGATAAAACTTATTTACTAATTACACATTCATATCAATTTCCCTACCTACATCTATTCCCTCCTCTAAACATTGTTGGTGTCCTCAATAACACATGAGTTGCACACTGGGGATAGAAGCACTAAACAATATACTAAAATCTATTGACATGCTCCTTTAGATTTCTTCTATTTCATACATATTTTTCAATGGAATTACGTAAAACTATTATCCACAACACCTTGTTCTCGGATTTCTCACTTCACTTTTTGCAATTAATCATATCATCAACTTGATCAACATGACTAACATGATCAACATGATGGAAAAACTTATGTCGGTGGTCAATGGAGTGGTTGTCCCTTGTGTACCTTATAGGTTCAAGAGACAATGCCCTTTACATGTACTACTATGGTTTGGAGAAGCACCCCAAAATCTTAATAATGAACCTATTGAAACCTTCACTATCTGAAGAGAATTTTTATCCTCATATATACTTTAGTAACCTTCACCTATTTCAATTAAACAATTTTCCATTTGATTTGAATTAATTTTATCTTGTTTTTTATGACTACTTATTGATCTTTGATGGTCTTGTCTTAGCCTTTGATAGACATCATTCTCCTTCTATAATTCCTCCTTATGGAACATTATTTTATGATAGCTCCTTGTATGGTACTTCCTTGTATGATAGGTTCTTATATGATACATTTTTTGGCATTGCTTGTATGGTGATCCACATTTTCACCACTTGTATGGTAGCCCTTAATGGCAAGACTTTTACAACCATCATTTATATGATGATAAGTTGTACGACCATCATTTGTATGACAACTCTCATTGGAACTCCTTATATGATAGTCCTCGATGTCACTCCTCATTGTTACTTCTCAATGGAACTTCTCATCAATATTTCAATTAAACACTTAATGAAACTCCTTGTATGACACTCCATGGCAACTTTTGTATAACGCTTTTTGTTAGTAATATTTGTATGACACACTTCATATGGAAAATTCCTATGTGGAAACTCACCATATAGCCTTGTCATTTCTACTTATTTTTCCTATATAGCTTCAACTACTTGCTACCTTTTGGTCTCTTATATTAAAATCAAATTTATGTCCTTAATTAAAATTAGGTTCATCAATTTTACCTATTCAATTGCAATCAATTTCACCTCCTCTTCTTCTTGAAATGGGCTATGCCTCTTTTTTCGTGTTTCAAACTTTTTATGCATCACTAGTTCATCTCAACTTTTAGCACTTTCATATTCACACGTGAAATTCCCCTACAAATTGCATCACCAACATTGTACAGTGGGTCTACCATTAAATATTATTTTTAATTTTACATCTTCTAGTTCTCTTGTAGATAACACAAAATACATTAGTAGTGGAATCCTTCCATGGTATAATATCCCTTTGTGTTGCATAATCCTATAGCAATGATCTTATGCTTTCTAAGTCACACTCATCCTTTGAGTTATAATTCTTCTCCTAGGAGTCACTTCCTTCCCTAACTTCTCGATCCTAACACTTGAATGATGAAATACTCTTATGCATAAAATCATCTCTCATTATCAAATTTACTTTCATCTTTAGATTTATTCTTATCTATATTAACATGATCCCAATAATGTGGCAATTTTTTTCATCATTATCCAAATTCAAGGCTCACTATAATGCTTATTGATATGATTTTATAGGGACTCCCTAATCTTATTTTGGTATGTATAAAGATGTACTTCTATGAACCACCTCCTCTTCAATATATTTGATGGGTCTTTGATGTCGTCATGAGGAGGGGGTTTTAGTGCAAACTTCCTTCTTCAACAATAATCATGTGCTTAACCCAAATGGTAAATCATTCTCTATTATAATATAAAATTAGTTTATGTTGGAATTACAAATATCATTTTTTGAATGACAATAAGATTTTCTAGTCAAATAACTCTTTCACTTTTGCTTGAATGACAATTTTTAAGGAGCTTGAATGGCATTTTATCTTTCACTTGAATGACATCACGTCCTTGAATAGAATGAAACTCCTATATGAATGGCATCTTGCTTGAATGATTTACACTTCAAATATCAATATCATCTTGAATGATAAAGCTATTGGAATGACAATTGAAATTAATTTAAATTATTTGAATGGAAAATAGTTTTATGACACTCTAATTGAAATACCACCAAGTTACTCCGATCCTCAATCTAAATGGAATTACTATTTACTTAAATAATTCTTACTTATTCCTCACTCAAATGTTGCTTGGTCTAACTTCCTTTGCATTCCTCTCAAACTATTTTTATTTATCACTTGAACATCTCATGTTATAGCTCTTGAATTTCATTTGTATTTTCACTTGAATAGTAATTACATATCCTGTTATAGAATCACCCACAAACATATGCACGACAATATTTATTAATGAATAAAAAATTATTTTTATTTCTAAATACATATATAAATAATAATTTGCAATGTTTTGGATAACATTGAATTGTTGTAGTCAACAATCTTATCCTCACAACTACTTGTGAACATACATTAAATGATGGATTACAACATATGTCAAATGTGAATATTATGACATGTGAACAATATAATAAATCTTTATTATTCCTCCCCACTATAGAAGCATTGTATGCCAATGCATTCAAAATAAAAGAAAAATTGTGAACCATCTAGCTATAAGATATCCAATGAGCTTGATGTGGAAGCTATCCACGATGTCCAACAAGGTATGAAGTGGAATATACTTGATGTGGGTGGAATGGTTTGGTGTTAAAGAGACAATCATCCTCCAAAGGAAGCTAGAAATCAAGGACAACATATGCAGGATGGCTAACCAGTGGGATGATATCCAAGGTAGAGTCATGATACAACTAGAGTAAGTCAACATTGACAACATCATGGATGCCCAAGTGTGCTAGAATATCAATATTAAAAGCATTCTAAGACACCTATTGAATGATAGTGTAAGGACCATAATGAAGAGGTTTGATCTTTCTATGTGCTTTCTTTGGAAACGTACAATGATCAATATATAACCAAACATGGTCTCCAACCTAGAAGGAATGTGGAATATGATGACAGTCCATGGCTTGTTTTTGGTACTACTAAGTATTCCAAAAAATGTGAACAACCTTTGAATGGAGCTGATACAAATATTGAATGAAAGAGTGAGCTTTGTCTTGTTCTTTGTGCATGTGTATGGTGATAGGAGATGAAAGTGACAAGGATAACTCATATGGAGCAAAAGGTTGAAAACTTAGACATACTTTAAAGGGTGAATGACCTATGGATGAATGGATAGCCCTATTTTATGTATTCTCAATATGAGTTAGACTCAAATCCCACTTAGATGGATATGAATTATGGAAGAGGAGAGGACTTTGGACCAAAGTACGATTGATGAATTCTATTTAACCATCAGATTAGGGATGAAAGGTAGTGGAAAAATTAAGGGAGACATCTAATAATTTCCACAAACAACACCAAAAGTAATCAATAAAATAGGAATCACGATCAGACACAATATTGGTGGGAAGACCAAAAGAATTCTAGATGACATCAAAGAATAGTTGGGCTAAGTCGATAGCAAAACTGGTTTTATGACAAGGAATGAACTTAGCCATTTTATTGAAACAATCAACTATGACAAAGACACAATCATGTTGATGGACAATCATAGAAAAACCATAGACAAGATCCATAGAAATACTATTCCAATGATGGGAGGTAATGGATAAGGGCATACTAAGACCAAACTTATGGTTTGTTGTCTTATATCGACTACAAAGGATACATTGTTTCAAGTACTAAAAAATATCATGATGCATGTATGGGCAATAGAAGAATCTCTACAAATGATGGAGAGTCCTTTGTTTACCAAAATGACCACCATAAAGGGTAGAATGAGCCTCCTTCATAATGGATTGTCTATGATCATGAGGGACACAAATTTTATCAAGACAATAAAGCAAACCCTCCTTAATATGATAGTCTTGAAAAGGGATCAAGTTGGAAGAGGAAGGATTTTGGAGATGTTGATAAACTTGTGTAAAGTCAGGGTTATAAGGGTACTCAAAAGTAAAATACTAAAAACCCATGTGAGAGGTAGTGACAATGGTTAAGACATGAGTGGAAGGAGATTGACTAAGACAATTAGGAATAAAATTGTGAATAGCCTATTTGTATTTGATGACAAGGTGAAATTGTTCGAGGTAGGAAGTCCATTTCATGTGTCATGCTTCTTGGATCTTGGTTTGGAATTAAAGGAACTGCAAAGAAAAATGATCAGTGTAGATTATAGTTTCTTTTCCTAGGAGGTAATGATGTCAATATTTTATGGCTTGGACTAAGGCATGAAGTTCCTTATCATACGTGGAATATTTTTGCTTGGCTATTGAAAATGATTTAGAATGATAAGCTATGGGATGACCATTTTTCTTGAGAACAACACCAAGGGAAAACTGAGAGTCATCTACTTCTATTTAATAATGTTATCTATGATCAAGAATTTCTAAAATAGGAGTAGAAAAAAGCTTATATTTTGGTGTGGTAAAAGCATGTGTATGATCATGAGTCCAATGAAAAATAGATTCTACCTTAGTCAAAATATGCAATGGGACAACAATGGTGGAATATCCTGGTATGAATTTGGAGTAGAAGTTTGTGAGGCCAAGAAAACTTCATAATTTAGTGAAGTTGGTGGGAGAAGGTCAATTGAGGAGAACTTCTAATTTTATAGGATTAATCTGAATACATGCAGCATTGATGATGAAGCTAAGGTAAGAAGTGGGTGTTTTCTCAAAAGAACACTTAGGCAAATTGGCATACAATTGATTCTTTTGAAAAATGTAAAGAGCATGCTCAATATGTTTCAAATGTGTGTGCCATGTAGGATAAAATATCATAATATCATCAAGAAATATAATGACATATCTAGCCAAACACTCATGAAAAACTTCATTCATGAGCCTCATAAAAGTAGTTGGAGCATTAGTGAGACCAAAGGGCATTACAAGCCATTCAAACAAACCCATATTAGTTTTGAAAGTAGTTTTCCAAGTATCTTCTACTTCAATACAAACCTGATGGTACCCATTCTTAAGATCAATTTTACTAAAAAACTTAGCACCCTAAAGTTGGTCAAAGATATCATCAATGCAAGGGAGTGGATATCTATTTTTATAGTAATTTTTTTGAGTGCTCAAAAAATATTAAAAAATTACCAAGTGCCATCCCTTTTGAGAACAATAAGAATATGAGAGGTACAAGGAGAGATGTTGGGTTTTATGAATCCCTTAGTTAATATATCCTGAAGTTGTTTTTTAATTTCATCATATTGCAGGTTCAAGGTGTAGACGAATTGGTTCGACCAAACCCCATAAAGGGGGTGGAAATCCAAGGTTAAAATCTTGAGCCTCATTGGACTGAATGCTTGTCCCTTTCCTGGTGCTTTCAGTGGTGTAAAAGGTTTAAAATGATTATGGTATGGTGGTTATAGGGGCAGACTGCATGAAGATCTGTATGGAAAATTTTAGTGTGGACAACACATAATACTATGGAAGCCATAAAATCTAGATAGCCTACCCAGATTTGTGGCGGCTACCGATTCCACCATGTAAATTCAAAAAAAAAATCATTATATTGCAAAATTGATTGCCTATACATGGGTGCATTGGGAAAAGGTGTTGTTGGAATTATATCAATGATGTGATTAATGGCCCTCTTAGGAGGTAAAGAAGTGGGCTCCTAAAAAATATTTTCATATTTTTGCAATAGTGTATCAAGTGTTATGGGTTTATTTGGCTTAGAAGTTTGTGTTGAATATTATTGTTTTTGGGGATGAATGAATATGAAGGCAAGTGCTTATGCCTAATTTATGGATTTGCATATTAGCTATATGCTTGGTAGATTCAATGATATGATGTTTATTATCTTGTTGTAGTGTGTAGGTGTTTTTATAAGCATCATATGTCGCACGCCTATCATATTGATAAGGATTACCAAGCAATAATCTACATAAATCCATGGGGTCACATCACAAGTAACCTTATCTTTGAACTTAGGACCAAAAACAAATGCAAGAGTGTGCATGTGTGTGATATTTGAAGTTGTATAACTATCCTTCCATCCAAGAGAGTAAGTATGATAATGTGGTGTAGTAGGTATTTTGAGCCTATCAAAAATGGACTTCACGATTAATAATTTTGTGAGTCATATTCAATAATACAATCAACCACAAAATCATGAAGCAAATGGGTATATGTGATGAACAAATTTTCATGGTCCCCTACGACAAAATGATGATTCATAAGAGTTACATGATTTATTTGGCCCCTCAACTCCTCATAAATTTTTCCCTCCCCAATAGTCTTGATGGGGTTATCATTTGTGCCCTCATAAGACTATACAATTAAAGTATTTTTCTTATACTTTTGTAACTATCAACATTCAGTATTATCATGCCCTTTTTGTTTACAATAATTACAAAATTATAGAGACTTAGCATGAGAAGAAGAAGAAGTATAAAATTTATTCTTAGAATTGGGGGAGTGATTAGAAGCAAGAGTAAAAGAAGGATAAAGGGAGTAAGAAGAAGATGTTTTGGATGCTTATTGTTGTGAACAAGATGATTTAATCGATCCTCTACAATAATAGTGAGGTCTGGTGAGCCTGGCAATGATATTTTCCTTTGCAAGTTGTGCATGATTGAAAATAGCATCAAGAGTAGTGTAAGGAGTATATTTCAACTCTCTATAAAAGTCTACGAGAAGCCCACTTTTAAGTTTAGCAATTAGAGAAGCTACGAGATCAATAATGCAAAGCAAAATGTAGAGACGATTGAATTGATGAGCATAATCCTAAATAGATTGATGCTTACCCTAATGAAGGTGAAGCCAATGATTAAGAAATTCATCATCATAATTGGATGGATAGAATATGGCCTTCAATGTAGCTACCAAAAAATCCCAAGTCAGGATGGGGTTTTGAGTTCCATGGCATTTGGTAATGAGAACCTTAGCCATTCTAGAAATTTTGAGTTTGGAAAACATAGCTCAATCATCATCCAGGATTTAACTAAAGGTAAACTAGGTCTCCATATCAAGGATCCTGCTATTAAGAATATAAAGATCCTAAGAGCCTTCATAAATTTTTACTTCACACTTGGCATGATAAGTGTGGGAGAAGGAGGACTACAATCAGATGTCCCAAATAGCGTCAACTAAGGAAGTGACATGGGCAGTGACTTCGACTAGTTTTTTGGCTAAGGCCATATTGGTGGCCATATTTTTGGTTTGATCCAGGGAGAAAACCAAAAAGACAAGAAATAGTGATCACAAAGTAAAAATATAGTTTCATTTGACAAGAGGAACTTGGAGACATAATTAGAGATATGAAATAAGGGAAAATGGAAAAATCACCATTGGAAATAGCTAGGGTTCAAAACAATATTTCCAACGAGTATATAAAAGGATATACTCTAAAAATAAATACCTTATAAAATAAAATTTAGCAGACAGTCACTCTAAAGTAATAAATACCAAAAAATTATGTTTGAAGGGTAAACCAATAGTCGAAGTCAGTGACAGGCTAAACTAGGTGATAGTGGAGTGTGATAGTGATCAAAGTTAGTGATAGGCTAGATCAGGTGATATTGGAGTACGTCAATGGTCAAATTCAGTGCCATGTAGAATTGAGTGATAGTGGAGTACGGTAATGAGTAAAGTCAATGATAGGCTATACCAGGTGATAGTGGAGTATGTCAGTGATAAAAACACAATAAAGGATAGCATGGAATGGATGCAATTGGATAGAATAGTATATAGAATTGATAGCTAGGAAATAACGTAAATGGACCAGATAGTAGATATGACTGACACGAGGTTAGAGACCAAACAGGTAGATTTTGGTCAACGATTCAAGGGGAGGACATTGACTATGATGGTAATAGAAAATTAATGGTGTTCGAAAGATAGACATGTTGATAGTGATGGTAGGCAGAATAGCCAAGAAAAATAGATTAAAAACATCATAAGGTTCAATATTCTAGAGACTAAATGAATATTAATTCAAATAGCTATCTAAATTAGTAGAAGAGAATATAATAGAATAAACTATTCATTCAATGTAAATAGAAATGACAAACAATACAACTTACACTATTTTTGAATTCTACAACACCATTGATAGAGGCCAAACAACATTTGATTTATATTAATAGGAAAGAGTCATCATACATCATATAAAAAAGGAAAATTCTAAAGATTCAACCCTCCTAATGAGATACGTTAAACTATGTAAAGATCTACATTACAATACGTTAGCTCTCATTATCATATCAAACTACCTATAGGTGAGCGTAGAGCATGGGCATCACTTTCTAGATTAACCTATATTAAACACTTTGATATAGTTATGTTGACATGGATTTTTATGATTTCTTCCATGAGTGTGGTGTCCATATGCTTCCATCTAATCCTTGTCATCCTTTGACAAACTAACTTTTTCCACTTGGCTTAATGATTGGGACAACTGCATAGGGATAGTTGTATGACAGAGAAGCATTTAGCTATTAAAATTCTTTGATAGTTTATTCTACCTAAAGGGTAAATCTCTATGCTCCTTTCATTTTTGATGAGATATTGATGCCTTACTAGGCTCCCTTCCTTAGTCAAAATCCAGTTTTGAACTATTTATGGCCTGTACATTGTTACCTCTTAGAGTGATATCAAATTTCTTAAAAGTTTGGCCTTCTTGATTCATACTTAGATGCTTTTAAAATATGCAACATGGTGCATTTCAAGGTGCTAGACGTAATACTTCTTAAAATGTAGCCCTTTATCATGCAAATATCTATGCCTTAGCTAAATGTTTTATCCAACCTTTTTAGGTTTTAGACTTTTTATCCACATTATGATGATGTCAACATCATAAATGTATGGTCTTAACTTTTATATTTAGCCATATTTTTAGTCTAGCCTGTTACTATACTAGAATTTATTTCTCCTTAGAGTGATGTCAATGATTTTAAAAGTCTAGCCACCCTTATTTAAACTTAACCAAATTTGGATTCTGATTCTACAACAAAATGTCAAACTCTCTTGCCATAGCCATTTTTTTGGGTTTAGCTATGTTAGATGCTAGAATTGTTTTTATACCTTATAATGATGTTAGCTTCATAAACTTCTAGTATTTTTTTCTATACCTAGCCAAAATTTTATTTTGGTGTTGTGACAAAATTCTAGAATTTTCTTCCTTTACCAAATTTTAGGCCTAGTGGCTATCATGTGCATTAGGATATCATTCTTTCTTATATCTTGATATTTAATGTCTACTTAGAAAATTTTTATCTTGGAGAAATGCTATATATGTATGGGTTAATAATTTGATCCAAAAGAATCATGTGTGTTAAAATTATTTTTCAAGATATAAAGAATGTTTATGTGTTATGTAATAAAGTGTGGAAGGTGTCAAGTGTGCAAGTGTGAGGTATCAAGTGTGCAAGTGAAGAGTCATAAGTGTTAGGTTTCAAGTGTGGAAGTGAAGAGTCATATGAGATGTGTCAAGATGTGAAGTAGAAGGTTATATAACCATCCGAATCTTCGTCATAATAGAAGGCTTGTCAAAGGTTACATATCCCATGAGTCTAAGGAGAGCAATAGTTAAGAGACTAAGGAATTTTATATAAAGTTATATATTGGAGATAAATATCCATGCTATGTAACAATGTAATAAAGTAACAAAGTAACTGAATAGTTTTTTAATATAAGAAATTCTAATTTATGATTGTAATAGTAAAGTTTTTGTTATGCAATATTTGTGTTATCATTGAATGTGATTTTGTGTGTGAATCTATAATCCTAGAAACCTATACCTGTAAATTTTTTGGGAATTCTTGCCGGCAGGGCTATTAGATCCCCTCTAGTTAGACCTATCTAGGGTGTAGAGAGAGTAAGAATGAGAGTATTAAAGAAGGAAAAGTGAGTTTGAAGTAGAGGAGTGGATATCGGTTATTAAAGGTGTTGAAGATAAGATTGATTTGAGGAGAGAATATTATGTGTATGCAATAAAAGACAACACCAAGAAATATAACAAAAACAAGCAAATGTAATGAAACAATAATCTTTGTATTAAATAGTGGAGCCTTCATCTCCTTTTTACAATATTTTGCCCCAGGTGTGTAGGGGTATGAATACAAAAAGCTTGCTTGCTTTCTAAAATTACAATGGGTAAGAAAAGAGTAAATGTCCATTTTTGTCGAATACAAATAATGGTGGTGCCTTCAGTCTTATCTACTATAACCAAGTGGTGGATGGGATTCATATATCCTTCTGGACCATCCTTGCTACAACAGCCTTCAAGAACATGTAACCTACACATAAATGAATACAAACACAAGATTCAATACTACTGTAAAATCCTAGCAATGAATGCTTATAGATTGTAACATGATGCACAAGAAATAAAATTAAAATATTAAATAGATGCCTTGTTGATTACCTAACCTTGATCTATGCCTGTCACTGGTTGAACTTACCCCTAAGAAAACATGGGGTCGTGTTTGGGGTTGGCTACATACCCATAATAATTTATGCAAATGTGGATGTGCATTTTATTTTGTGAAAATTCCCACTAGCTTTTGTGGCTAAGTGATAGGAATGCTAGGGTTTGATCTAGGACCTTGAGCGATCTATCTCCTTGGGTGTTGGTGACCTCCTCTAGCGATTCTAGTAGTGTAACGATGTATTTTCTAGCACCTTTTCTTTATGAAATGATGTTACCTTTATAGGTATTTGGTGGGGTTGGATGGAAATGGAGGTGGCAAGCCAGGATTTCCAAGTGGTAAGCTAGGATTTTCAAGTGACAAGCCAAGGAAACCAAGTGTTGGGGATAGTTAGAGTGAGTCATTGAAAGTGTCTCACTTAACTAGGGAGATGTGGCAAGTGGGTAGGTGCAAGTGGAGTGAGGTGTGAGATGTGGCAAGGGGAGGGGTAGTGGTGGCTAGGACACATGTCAAATGGGGAGATAGGGTATCTTGGTGGGATTTTTTAGATTTAATAAAATCTAAAAAATAGGATAATGTGCATGATTTTTATACCTTATTTTAGACTTAGACATAATTTATTATGAAATTTTATGGGGTGGATGTGGGTTTTACAAGTGGATAGGTTTTGGTTTCTACATATGCCCTTTTTTTACCAAGTTGCACCATGCACAATATGGTGCAAAAATAAGAGACACCTAGAATTATTGGATGAAACAATGGACCCAGGTTATCTCAACGTAAAAAATAAATGACTTTTTAAATTTATTATTTTGGCTTACCCCCTCAAGAAATGAATGGGTGAAATATGAGATAAATTAAATCCATGAGTCACTTGATAGATTTAGTTGTTGGAGGGATGTGATGTAATGGATGAAATTGTGAATAATGAAGATCAAGTTTTTTGTCCCTAGTTTGGAGGGAGTTGCATTTGGGAAACTTTGATTTTGGTAGAAATTATTTGCACTTTTGATGTGGTAGATGGACCAACCAATATGGGTGTGTGAATGATACTATAATTATTTAGAGGATTGAGTGTCTCGATTTCAACAACCACATTCAAACCCATGGCATGATGCATACCAATTTGAGAAATTTTTGCTTTGTGACCCCACGAAGAGGAGTGTATGATTGATTTGGAAAATTTCCATGAATGTAGTCACATTCATAAATTCGGTTACCAAATTGATCTAATTTGGAGTGAGATGACATGGAATAATGTTTTGAATACATTGATGGAGTGATTTTATGAATTTTTTGAGATTTTGATTATTTTTGTTGCTTTATATGTTTTTTCATAAATGTGGGTTTGTGTTTGACTCTGCTTAGGCATGAAATCATGTTTGAGGAGGTTTAAATGCATATTCACATTTATAATCACATTATAAATACTAAACCATGTTTAGATGTGCTCGATAAATGTGGGTCTATGTTTGGAGGCGTAAAATATATCTATAAATATCTATAGGGGGCATTTGATTTTATTGTTGCGGTTGATATTTGAGAGAGCGTTTGAGAGATTTACAGTGTGATAGTGAAAATTATGATGGTGGGAGAGGTGAATGGAAATGATGGTGTGGTTGTTAATGGTGGTGTAGCTAGAGGTGTGGTTCGGGTGGCCAAGGTAGGTTCTGATGCCTTGCTTGTGTGTTTTATTCTTGTTTTTGTTTGTTTTTGCATGTTTTTTTTTAACAATAGTAAAGGGGTGGGTGAAAAGGTTTTTTTTTTTTAAATGCAAATTGCCTAAGGAAATGAAGAAGACAAAATTTTTGGATTTTTTATATATTTGAAATGCAAATTGCCTAAGGAAATGAAGAAGACAATATTTTTGGATTTTTTGTATTTTTGAAATGCAAATAACCTAAGGACATGAAACAGATAATGTTTTTGGATTTTTTTTATTATTGTTTTTTTTAACGAACTAATGCCTAAGGAAATGAAGAAGACAATGTTTTTGGATTTATTATATTTTGAAATGCAAATTGCCTAAGGAAATGAAGAAGACAATGTTTTTGGATTTTTTGTATTTTTGAAATGTAAATTGCCTAAGGAAATGAAGAAGACAATGTTTATGGATTTTTTGTATTTTTTAAATGCAAATTGCCTAAGGAAATGAAGAAGACAATGTTTTTGGATTTTTTGTATTTTTGAAATGCAATTTGCCTAAGGAAATGAAGAAGACAATGTTTTTGGATTTTTTGTATTTTTGAAATGCTAATTGCCTAAGGAAATGAAAAATATAATGCTTTTATATTTTTTTTGTATTGTTGTTTTTTGTTTTTATTTATTTTAATGCACTAATGTTGATTTTTCTTTGTTGCTTTGTGTAGGTGAAGTTTTTGAGGCTCAACACCATTTTTCTCCTATCCTTTCTTGAGTGAGGAAGGAACTGAATTCTAACCACTGGACGTGTTTGGAGGCCATAGATTTGGCTAGATGTGACAGAGTGGAGAGGGTGAAGATTGATGAGAAGTACTTATTGACCTTGGTAGAGAGGTGGGACCCTAATAGGAGTTCATTTCAGCTCCTAACTAGGGAAATTACCATCACCCTGAAGGATTTTTATCACATATTTCAAATTCCTATCGAGGGACTACCAATTTGGATCTATCACAAGGAGCATGAGTTAAGGCCTATATTTGGTGATAGATAGGTGGGTGTGGATATGAGTAAGGGTAGGATCCAATACTTGAATATGTACCAGAAGGAGAATTGCAGCCACTACCTACCTTTATGATGTATATTTTATCCAACATGTTATTGCTAAATAGTACTAGAGCTAGGTTCTCATGGAACCAGATCAGGCTTGCGATGGATATGATCAATGAGCCTTGTGTGTACGCTTGGGCACCCACTATACTCTGCCATATTTATGTGGAGTTGTATGAGGTGAATATATGGGAGTGGAAGGGGTTAGGCTACAACTTGATTTCCAACTTTGGATATGGGAACACTTTAAAGTTGCTTGAATAGTTGGTTTACCTTACAAGTGGGATAGCTTGCACCCTTGTGTTATTTATTGATAGACCAGTGAGGAGCTTCCATCTAGTCATCCTAGCTATAGTAGCTAGGAGTATCAAGAGGTGTGGGTAGGGTTGACCACTATAGATATTATTTGGTAACCATGGATAGGGATTGTGTGGGATGAGGATAGGGTACAACTATCCTCAATGAGGTAGGCTAGATGGGTGGTTGGGCAACATGGAAGAGAGAGGGAATTGATTTAATTCTATCATATTTTGTGGTATTTTTGGATGATGCAGGAGGTTCATGATGCCCCAATCATATATGGGCATCGATATGATGAGCTTATCCTCCCTTATTCTCATGATTATTAAGGTGTTTATAATCATGATGATGATGTGTTATATATCCTATACATGGATGACATTGGGAATACTATCGATTATGATGTATGGTTTGCTTCACATCCTCATTGGAAACCTAGTTAGGCTATGAATGATGGATTTAGTGGAGATGGTCGAGATGCTATAGATAATATTCCTTGATGAAAAGGCATCATAAAGGTAGTGATGGTAGGATGTGATTAAGGACTTATGTAGATCAACCTCTGAATATTGGGGTTGATGGCGATGGTGGTGGTTATGGTGGATGTGGAGGGATGGATACTATGGATGAGGTTCTAGAGGGGCCTCATGTACATAATGAGGAGTATTGGGGTATCCTCTAAGATAAGTGGGAAAACTTGGCTAAGGATTCGGATCACCTCTTATAGGCTATAGTAGCTTGAGATGCAAATATTGTGAGGCTATAGGACCTATTGGTGTCTCAATATGGTGAGATATATCTCTTGTGGAGTGATAGATGGGCTATGTAAGGCCCCAAGTGTAGGAGGTGATAGCACTTAGATTTATACTCTTTGTACCAATATTTCAGAGTGAGAGCGTTAGAGATAGGATCTATCTCATTTGTAGCTATAAGATAGGTATATTAGGTGTTTGAGGATCGACTTGTTGAGCATCACATCCCATTGCCTATGTGGCCTTATTTTTTGCATATATCTCTAGTAAGTAGAGTGATTCTAGGCCTAGCAATTCCCACTCAAGTGTTGGAATATATTCCATTATTTTGCTATCATGCCAAGTGTCATGTAAGAGGTTCCAAGTTTCATAGGAAGAGTAAGGACCAAGAAACCTCTCTTCCTATATAATGGACTCATAGTTCCATTATAATTATATATTTATATTATTCATATAATAAAATATGTGAAGTCTCTCCCATTAATATTTGTATTTGATGGTATAGTGTCAAAAATATCATTGGTGTTAAAGCCATGGTAGATCTAGAAAGGAATAGGGAGAGCCACAAGAGATATATATAGGAGAAGAAAATTTAATTTCTAAAAATTTTGAGATTGCATTTTGCTAAAGTCTTTCCATAGAATTATAGAAAACTCTTGAAGACTAGGAATTAGAATTCGTTCTACTAGATTGACAAATGAACTAGTGAATATTCATCATCAACAAGATTTAGAATCATCTTACAGATATCTTGTTGAATAAAAAGGAAACTGAAGGAAGCCCTATTGAAAACCTATACATTGTAGAATTAAAGGCCATAGAAGCCTTATTATAGAAGAAAAGGCCACATAACCCTTAGTGTAAAATAAAATACCACAAAAGCCTTATTGTAGAAGAAAATCCCACAAAAATATTGATCTAGAAGAAAATGCCATAGGAGCCTTAAACCAAAAGAAGACTCAAGAGAAGAGTCCATGAAAGATAATATATTTGTGATCTCCTTTGCAAATTGAATACTTCCTCTAGAAGAAGCTGGAGACACCCATAAAAGGTCTCATTGAAGAACTTCCATCCTTGGAAGAGATAGAGAAAGACTATTAAAAGTCCTATTATAGAGATCCATGAAGAATATATCATTGCCAACACTTTCATATTTGATGGTTGAAGGAAAGGTCTCATCAAGAATACCAGAGTAGCTACAAGACTTTGAAGTCCTAGGCTATATCCTGAAGGAAAATTTAAAATCATCTACTACAATTTTAGAGCAACAAATTAGAAGAATTCAAAACTATGAGCAACCACCATTCTAGAAAATAAATTTGGTGAATCAACTCATCAAGATATTCATCATCAAAGGTAAGCAACTTAGGTGCAAAAGGTTCATTACTTGAACACTTAATTCAAATTACTACTTAACTTCATTAAACACCTTATTATAATTTGGAAGTTAAAAAATAGAAGGTTGCATTTTAAGTCCTCAAATAAAGTGTGGAAGATATTTTATGTTAAGGTTTATTACCTACACATTAATAGGAGTTAGTTACATTCTTCCTATTATCTAATTATTATTGAGAAGAGGACTACATTAAGAAATTTGCAGTGATCATTAGTGCATTTGAAAATAATTTGAGAGCTTATTAAAAGGAGTAATAAGGTGAGATTATTAAAGTGCATTAAGTTGGAAATATTATTGGTTTGTTGCACTATACTAGTTCATTAAACTAGTTACTCTCAGAGGGTTATTTTATGTATTGATTGTTAATATCAAGGATACAAAAATATGCAAATAATCAAAGTTTCTAAATACACTATTTAAAACTCAATACCTACAAGGTATTGTGGCCTATATAAGCCACCAAGTATATCAAAATTCCTCCAAGGAGTGGAAAATAAGAAAGCATCCATTAAATTAGTGATAGAAGTCAAAAATGGAGACTTGGTGAGTCTCATATTCAAGGTGCACTAAGAGCTCATTACAGGTAAAATATTAGTGCAAAAATGACTCCTTAAAGGGTATATTCTAAGCTTAGGTTCATTATTATATTAACCAAGTGAAGGATATAGTTTTCTAGAAGAGAATACAATATTAATCATCCCTTTCCTATAAGAAGTAGTGCAAAGAAGTCGCCATTAAAACCAACAAAAGAAGCTTACAAAAGAGAAGGTGCAAAATCAAGGTATTGTATTACAAATCTATTTACATTATCCTACACCATAACATATTTTCCTATATAGGAAAGAGGATAGAATTTGAGTATCTTAAGGACACATCCTCCACAAGTGAGGAACATCATACAAGAAGTCGTAGAGGAAAACTATTTGAAGTAAGAGAGAAGAGCTAATAAAGAGCTCTCATTACGATGTCTAAAAACACCCTTACAACCATAAAATTATGCATTTACAATATCACAAAAGGAAATTATTCATTTACATTGGTTTTCATCTATTGAATAGTTCAAAGGAAGCATTCAAACCAGCATATTGAAATAAAAAGCATAGTGTAAAAGAAGCAATAATAATGCTCTTGCTTGGAGAAGACATCCACTAAATGAGTTCTCAAAATAGCTCTTGAAAAACCATAGAACCACTTCTAAGCTCCTAAGACCTCCATAAAATCAAGATCCAACCCATACTCACCTAGAAGAAACGTTGAGGAATATGAAACAATTGGATTTATGTTGGAAATAAGAATATATAGAAGAAGAGAAGCATTGGAGAGAAAATACATGCAATCTATCATTTGTCATCACTAACAAGAAGTGATCATATCATAAGAAAAAATCCAAATATTATATTGAATAGGGTTATGAAGCATCTTTGAAATGGAATGTTACAGTAGTTTCACTTACAATCAAAGCTCATATGCCACTTGGATAAAGCATTAATTCTAGCCACGAGCATTACTCAAGAAGGCATTGAAACCAGCCTCAAGAATTATGTAAATAAGTCACTTGGATATATCTCAAAGTATAATTAAAAAAACCTCATACATTACTCAAAGCACACATGCCACTTAGCTATATAATAATTCAACTCAAAGGTAAATAACACAGCAAAATTACAATGCTAGAGTAAGTAAGAGCATGCTGAAATCAGAGTCAAAGGAGGCAATGAGGTCTATCATAAAACAACATTAAATTCTCATGGTGATAAGCACCCATTAAGGAGGATACCAAAATAAATTACACATTGTGAAAGTGTAGAGTTCGAAGAAAGAGCACATAGGCTCTTCATTGACAACAATGTCAAGGCAACATTAATAGAGCATTGGAGATAAGTACCAACCAACCATCAAAATATGTGGGGCTACTCAAGGATACGTAGAGCATAAATCCTTACTAAGGTAAAGATTAAATTTTTTTGCATTAATTAAAATCAGATTTATAAGGTGATATAGACTATTGCATTGGAATAAACTTATCAAGCATTAGTAATTATCAAGTAATCTTATTTCAAGATATTGAATATTCATATTTGCAATTAACCAAGTAGGAGACATAAGGTTGTAAAAACTGATTAAATAAATTATTAAATTATAAATACCATTATTTTCTAATTTTTCAAAAGTAGGTATTTTTAAGGCATACTACTTCATACTATATACATATAATTAGGATTTAGAAAATTGGAAAGATTAGGTAAAATTAAAAAATTGTTTATTATCAAAATATTACAATGTCAACTTAGAAGGTGAACTAAGCATATTCTAATAATTAGGGAGATACAAGGTGTTCTACAAGATTCAAATTTAAAATATTTTATCAAAATAGGTCTCAACTCATGGATTACTAGTATATAGACTCAATATCAAACAAGAATATGATAGGAAACATACACTTTTTTGAATATCTTCATAAGATAAATGAGAAACTAGTTGTTGTAGTAGATAGAAAAACATATGAAGTTAAGGGAATAGGAAATATTTTATTGGATCTAGTATATGGAAAATGGATGATCAAAAATGTATTATATGTCCTAGGTTTGACTACTAATCTTCTTTCAATTTCTCAACTCATGAATCAAAACATGACTATAGAATTCAAAGTGTCTTCTACAAGAAAACTATGTCACATTATTAAACAAAAGGAAAATATAGCATCAATGTCCTATAAAAATGGTCTATTTATTTTAGATATTACCACTCACTCAGCTCTTTCAACTAAATCTTCATATCTTTGGCATAAATGCCTAGGACATACTAGTGAATATACTATAAAAGAATTACTTAAATATCAAATGGTTGACGTATAATACCTAATATATCTCTAGAAAATACCATATATATAGAATTCTTAGTAGGCAAGCAACATAGAATTTCTTTTGAGATTCGACAACACAGGACTCAACAACCACTAGAAATAATATACATAGATCTATGTGAACCAATGAAGACCAATAGTATTGGAGGACATAAATACTTTTAATTATTTTTTCATGATCACTCTAGGAAAATGTGGGTATATTTCATGAAATAGAAATCAAAGGTGTATGGTTGTAATAAACAATTCAAACTACAAGAAAAAATAATAATCAAGGAAGACTATAAAAGCACTTCGTTCAAACAGGGGAGAAGAGTTTGTATATAAATAATTTTAATTTTTTTCTAGAAGAAAATATAATTAAAATACAACCCACTATAGCTTAATCTCCACAAAAAATATAATTTGAGAAAGAAGAAATAGATCAATAATGGAAACGGTAAGATGTATGTCAAAGGAAGCTAATCTTGAACATCAATACTAGGTAGAAGTAGTACAAACAATATTTTTCATACAAAAATAGATTACCAACAAGAATACTTAGACATATTACACCAGAAGAGGCATGGTCAGGGTAAAAACCAAATATAGGAAAACTCAAGGTTTTTGGTTGTAAACCTTACATGCAAATTCCAAAATAAAAAAGGACAAATTTAGATGACAAAACTATGGTAGGCATATTTGTTGGTTATGACACTAAATCTACTAGGTACATAATACTCGATCCATGTACAAAGAAAGTTTACATTAGTAGAGATGTAATCTTTGATGAAAAAGTAAAAAGTGACATAGAAGAACCTAGTAAGGATACATATATTCTTCTAAATTACTCTGAATAAAACACAATTGTAGACATAGAAAATTGATCCACTTTAGTGGGTAATCTTACCTGAGCCCTTTGGAAGACCCCTTAGACTTGCCTAGGGAAAGGGTAAGTCTTATCCTCCCCTCTTTTGCAATTTTAATCTCTCTCTATGCAAAATCATGCTTGCCCTTGACAAGGTGTGATTTTGCATAGGTAAAATCATGGTTGGCCTTTATGGGGTGCAATTTTACCTTTTTAGGGTTTGTTCTAAGAAAACCCTAATTATTCAGGTTTGGCATGTTTAAATTTAACCCTCCATGGTTTTCTTGTCCATTTTGCCTTCAAATCCGCTATATAAGGAGGATTTGAATTCATTCATTGGGTACAACACATGCCAACATTTGATAATTAATGCTAACGATTATTGTTTCTCATAAAGCATTCTTAGTTTTCAGTGTACATCCTCCTTTTACAAGCAAGTTAACTTTGGAGTGTCAAGTCTGATAAGTTTTCTACTACATTGGATTGTTGATTGTTGTCTCTCACTCTTGGTGTATTTGTGTTGAAGCCCTAAGGAGAGATCAACTACTTGGGAGGTCTCAACCCTTTTCTTGCTTCCTCACTCTATACCAAGTGAAAGCACTCTATTACATGCTTATTTTCATTCATTTTACCTATCATGTATTATTTCACTTTGATCTGAGATGTTTTATCACTTCTACAAAATCATGCCTAGGTATCTACAGGGCATGATTTCGCCTGTGCATTATTGTGGTCACCTAGTACAGGGTGCAATTTCACCTAAGCTATATCTAGGGGTAAATTGTTGTCCCATATCTCATAACTACATTTTAGAATACATATAGGGCTTAGTGTGTGTTATATTTTGTGTTTTTATCATTTTATTATGCTATATCTTAATATGCTTGATTTCTTTCAAAGGTCAATTTTTGCTTCTATTTATCAAAGATCAAATAAAAGGACCTAGGGGGCTTGAATGTTGTACCTCAAAGCACTACTATATAGTATCCTAAGAAGGCCCCCTAATGCTAATCATATTTTTAAAGTGTTTTCCAAATTATCTTGTAGGAACAAGAATTATTGATAGCATTAGATAAGGGATAAAGGTAAGGATAAATCAATGGATAAGCTAAGTGTTCTTATTAATATTTAGGTTATTTTTTGAGTGTCTTCTACTTCTGCTATAAACCCTAGATCTGATTTATAAGAAATATATTTAATTAATTTTTAGTTATTTGAATGATAAATAGCATATAGTGTGCACTTAGGGTTAATCATGTATGAGCATCATCTCTTGAGCCCTTGCTTAAAGGTTTTTTGTTTGAAATCCTAGGGTTAGAAAGCATTCAAAGAAAGAATCATACTAGGGTTAGCTCTTGTATTCTTGCATTTTGTATTTCTACATTATCCTTTATCTTTTATAGCATATATCTAGAAATGCCAAATCTAGGTGTTTGTCTTGAATCAAATATATCAAATATTCTTGAAAACTAGAGGATTTGGAGTGAGTCCTTAAACCATTCTTGGTGAACCCTTCCCCCTAGCAATGAGTGTAGAGAAAAACATAGCCCTTGTGGTTCACCTTAAAGTATTTTTCTCTCTTTGTGTATTCAACCTTTGAGAATTGGATGTGGTAGGGCAGTTTTTCCCCTCTACATATTTGGTGAACCCAACGTGAACACCTCCTTTAGTTTTTAAACATCTTAAGAAAGATCATTAAATTTTTTTGTGTGGCTGAAAAACCTTAATAACATCCTTAAAAATATTTTTTCTATGTATTTGTTGTTAGCATTCTCTTCTATCCTTTCGCTTCTTCTAATGGCTCCTTTCCTTAGAATTCAGTAGAAGCACCTTGAATATGATTATGTTCCTCCTGAAGATGATCAGATTGATATAGAGGATCCTAACATAGATCCATAAGAACAAGATAATATGTAAAATAAAATTAATTTTGATCCTTATGAGGGGCTTAATGGTGGGTTCATATTTTCATCATTTGATCATATTTGAGGATTTATGAAAACTAATAGGGATAATATATTGGGATGTATGGAGTGAGAAGCTCATCTCGAAATATGTGAAACTCCTCCACCTCCCCTTCCAATAAGCTCACCTATGCTTGACAATAATAACCCCTTGCCTAAATCAATGCATCTTGATAATTTAAACCAGGCTATTGATACTACTACAACCACTAGCATTGGAAGGAATTTACAAGTACCTCCAATTAGTAGTGTCACTCCAAAGTCTTTTCAAATTTTTCCTCAATACTCTAATCTCAATATTTTTTCTTCTATCCCACCAACTATTAGTTGTCCATTATCACAAGGTGCCATATATAACAATAATATTCATACATCCAACTTGATTCAAGCATTGGTTCCTCAACATACATATGTTCCTCCTTTAGAGAATATCGAAACAATGCATAATAGTAATACAAAAATGTAGAATTTAACAAATATGGTAAAGCAATTGGTTTCAAAAATTGAGATGATTTAGCCCTAAAGTTCTACTTATAGGCTATAGCTATAAGAAAATGTTTAATCAGTCATTAGATCCTATTGTTGTTGGTAGGTCTTATCCTAAACATTTTCCTATGCCAATTTTACCTATTTATAAAGGGACAGAGGATCCAACAGAGCATTTAAGAAGATTTAGAACAACTTGCCATGATATCATTTATGATGATATGTTGTTACTTAAAAAATTTCCTAATAGTCTTGGTGGCATGGCATAAGAGTGGTATTATTGGTAATTATTCCTTGAAGAGCTTTGACGAAACAGCAAAATTATTTGTTCAAAAATTTGGTCCTTGTATTGAAAAGGAAGTGACAATGAAAGATGTTTACAACTCAAAACAAAGTAAAGAGGAAATATTTTCAAAATTCTTAGCTCATTGGAGAATTTTAGTTGGACATTTGAGGTGTACTTTACCTCTAAAGGATATAATTGAGATATTTATTGGAAATTTACAAGAATAGTTATCTTATGCATTAGAGACTACTACTATTACATCTTTTGATCAAGCGATTGATTTAGCAAGAAAAGTGGAACATGCCCTTATCAGAAGAGTCCAAATCAAAGTCAAAGAAGAGAAACCTACTAAGTCTCAAAATAAGAATAAGCAAATGGACGGTGATAGTGGAATGGATAGTAGGCTTGTTAACAATATTACTAACAACCTACAATAGATAGTACTTCAAAAACCTCCACAAAGAAATTTTACAAGGCTTTATATATCTATGGAAGCAACTTTGAAATAACCTTTAGAAGCTAATGCAATTGAGTTACATCCCATAAGATAACCATATACTACAACTCATTGGTATAAGGCAGGTCACCATTGTGCATATCATAGAGTGGAAGAAAACTAGACAAATTCTTGTAAGAATTTGAAATATGTGGTTCAAGATTTGATTGATGTAGGACGTATTGACTTAGGAAATTCTTAGGTTTTGAATAATCAAGTCCCTACCCAACAAACTATAACTACCAATAAAGATATGGGAATATTTAAAGATCCATTTCCAAAACATAATCAACAAGTAACAAATCAGGTGGCTCATCAAAATGAGACTCATCCCTATGGTGATATGGTTGGCATGGTTGGAATAACTACAAGAAGGCAATATTAGACTCAGAATCCTTAGCAAGGATAGAATTTTGTGTTACATCCTAGTTCAATTTTGGAGAGTGATGAGCATCAGATATGCTCATATATTTGTATGAGTACCAATGGTTTTTACGCAAAACTATAATATGAGTTGTATATTTTTATGAATCATTATGTATTTATTTAATGAAATTATGTGCATTATCTAATTTGTGTGTGAAGTGTGTTTTGTGTAGTTATTCATTGATTTTGTCATCTTTTGCTCATTCAAGGTCCTACATGGACTTGGAATGTTTTTGCTTCATCAATCTAAGGCATATTTTATAGGCACCTTACTCATGTAGGTGCCTTACTCATGTAGGTGCCTTACTCAAGTAGGTGCCTTACTCAATTAGGTGCCTTACTCAAATAGGTGTCTTAATCAAGTGGGCGCAAAGCAGGAACCTTACTCAAGTAGGTGCCAAGCAAACACCTTAATCAAGTAGGCGCCAAGCAGGAATCTTACTCGAGAAAGTGCCAAGTAGGTGCCTTACATAGTGATTATGCATGTTGACCGAATGGCTATAGAAGGACCTCATTAACCATAGTAAACCTTCAGTTCCATGTCATGCAAGCTATATGTGGGAAACCATTGAACAAATGAGCTATCCTAGCTGGAGTGGATAAAAACGTAACCACTCAATGAAGCAGAACCCAAATAGCATAGAGATCATACTATCGCTAGTAAAGACAAAAATCTATTTATCGTACACCTATTACAGTAACTAAATTATCCTAGTTTAGACTATAACTAGGTCGCTTGTTGGAACAAAACTATAACAGGAAGTCATGTGTGTGTTATATAAACACATGGACTTCTCTGAAATAGGGGAGGCAATATTTTAGAGAACATTATCACATGTAACATTGCATTGCACTATCAATAAAATCTCGAGAGTTCCTTCATTAGTGTATTGTCTTCGTGATTTATCGGGTGGGATCTGTTGGAGCTTGGGCCCACTCCAAGCCAGTATTCCTCCTCTACTTTCTAGTTATTTTCTTAGATTTAAATATGCAGTGTAGTGTGTTTATTTCCTATATTAATTTACTTGCTTTAGTGTGGTGTGCCTTTTAATTACGCAAGTGTGTTTATTGCTTTTAGTGTGGTGTGTTTTATTTTCATGTATTTTATTTTACTTAAGTTTTATTGGTGAGGATAAATCAATTTCTATTTTATAAACACCCCCCAATGATAATTTAGCAAACGCATATTTGAAGTGGTAGTGTGATAAATCTTAACCATGGCACTTCAAAAGTCTACGAGCTCCCTTGTTTGATAATTTAAATGCAAGGGCTGTGACATATATAGGACAAAATTAACCAATTTTTTTCCCCAATAAAGAATAATCAAAAACAAGTTTCATATACAGTGACTCCACCTATTGTATTGAGACCACAGCCTAAGGTTTCATTTGATATACAAAAGCAGTTAGCTAGTACTCCAGCAAAGATATCAATTTTAGAGCTCTTGCAAACTTCTCCCAACCATAGAGATGCTTTGATGGAATTTCTAAAGTAGCAATCAATTCTCTCAGACATTTCTCCTAATTCTATAGTTGATGTCATAGGTTCTTTTGGGATACAACACATCTTATTCTCGGATGATGATAAACCTTCCTCAAACTTGCAAGAATATTCTTCATTTTAAATCACTCCACTTATTAGGGATACTTTTATTAAGTGAATTTTAATTGATAATGGTTCTTCCCTCAATTTGTGTACATATCAATTATTTCAAAATTTTGGATTAAAAGAGGAAAATTTAACAAAATCCGATATAATTATAAAATCTTTCAATAATGAGTCCCAAGAAGCCTGTGGTATCATATCTCTTACCCTCAAGGTTGGGCCTAAAATATTAGATACTTTGTTTTATGTGGTACATTGTCCTACATATTTTAATATTCTTCTTGGATGACATTGGATCCATGCAATGAAGGTCGTCCCTTCTACTCTTCATCAATGCCTTTAAGTTTGAATTTAAAAATCAAATTATCACTATTCTAGGTGATCCTTGACCATTTGAGTTTTGCTCAAATGAAAGTGAGCTCAATTTGAGTTCAACCTATGTACTTATATTTCTTCAATGGTTTCTCCATGTTCCTCATCTCATATATCATAACAATTTTAAAATTTAAAAATGAATGAGGAACATATTTTAAATTTCTCATCTCAGGATCATGATAATTAGTTTCTTCAAGAAGCTCTTATAGATCTAGCCAAGCTACCACCATCACCAAGAACCATGGGTTTACCCCATAAGAAAGGTAATGTTGTACACATTGGAACATGTACCTTTATCTTCATGAGAACTGCCTTCAACAAAAAGATACGTGGTAGAAACCCCTCTCCCGTTGAGTGTTATTTTTCTTATTGTTACATTTCCAATGACTACCCACTTCCTAAATTTATCCCATATAGTATGGGATATGCTGGTAAAGGTTTGGGGCCACAAAAGAACAAAATTTAAGATCCTTTGGATGTCGAGATCTAGCCTAGGAGATGTAGTATAGGTTTTATACCTAGTAAAGACCAACCTTTACCATTTGCCAATGATGATCATATTATGACTTATGCTGAATATATGGATTATCAAAAGTTAGGAGTGGGTAATGAGGATAATGGCCCCTCTTATTCTTATAAGATATTGTTTTGCAATATGATTTATTAAATATGCTCTAAAAATAAGCCTTCTATTTTAAAACAAAATCCAGCTTGGTTGTCTTATAATGATATTTATGTTAAAAATAATGGTCTTGTTCATAAATGTATTGATTATGATGACATGGTTGTTAGAGAAAGATCCATAAAGGGGCTTCTCCATGATTTTCATCATTGATATGACTTAATTTTTGGAGATTTATTTGATGAAACAATTCATGGTAAACTTGTTTCTTATCCCAAGAAATGCGACACACTTAGATTTTGTGTCGACTATCAACATGTTTCCTTATATTAACTAAATAAGCAAATAAATAATAAAATAAATAAAAACTACATCAGATCAACTAATTATCATTTAGTTATGCATTTTAATTTTTGTTGCATTCATCTGCTTCTTCATACTGCATTGTTTCTTGTCATATTTTTGCATTGCTTGCCTGACATTTAACACAACTTGCATGCTTAAGTGTCATATTTTGCATGATTTCATGTTCACAACTGCTTGATCATATATATTTTTGGGATCTTGCAACAATGGTATGTGATTATACTTAGTTAGGTCATATCTCACATGCATTGCACACTCACAAGGATTTTTATGCCTAGTAAGATCCCCAACTAGGGTTTCTTCTTTAGTATTATTTCTTGCTTCTCTGTGTTTCTCAAGTTCTATATTCCTTGGTCTTTGAATTTTTGAGAGTATCTCTTGGATCAAGAATGATAGTTTGTTAATATTTCCTTGTCACTTATTTGTTGCCTTTGTTTTATTTTTCTTCTTTGTCTTTCTTTACTTTTGACAATGAGATACGTGTGTTTTATTTCTTCATTTTTTCTTTTCAAATCTATCTTATTTGCACATTTGCACACACTCACCATACTATTTTCATATTTAAAAACCCCTATCGAGGTTAGCACTCACCTAATATATTTCATCCTTATTTTACACCCCACATGGGATAGTTATACATCCTAGCGGGTATCTTATCGGATATGATCTTCTATCATATTATACTCCCTTTTGACTCAATAGGCGGCACCCCATTATAGGATAAGATCCTTGGTTATTTTTAGCAATCCTCAATATACATCCTAGTGGGTAATCACCCCACAATAGTAAATTAGTGAGCAACCATCCATAGCAGGTCAGACTCCAACACCTCATCCTTTATAGTGAGTACTACACCCATAGTGGGTTTAACTCCTTTGTTTCTACTATGATTCATAGTATTTAATCACATTGGTCCCTTCTGACCTACATTGATTTCAATACTATGTTTCACCTATCCCTCTCTATTTCATATGGTTGACCTTTGGATATTCTTCTTCTTATTATTTTGTTTCCTCCTCTTTCTTTCTTTTGTTCTCTTTCTTTTTTTATTTTGTCTTGTGTTTTCTTTTTTTTCCTTCTCTATTTCATCCATGCATTTCATATAGTCTTACTTTAATATAGATTTCATGCATAAAATATTAAATTAAATAACACTTAATTAAACCATATCACATGCACACACATTCATACAAAAATATTAAAATTAAGCAGTTATGTATTACTTGATGAGGAAAAGAAATATACATTAGTGTTTGGTTGGTGTACCACAATCCAATCCTGATACACTCAACCAATACCTAAGGATGTATACCATAATAAAAACTAGTATGTCATCCTGATCCCTACCACTAGCTATGAGATCTTATCTCCTATGATCCACTGGAGGAGGAGGTGGTCCAAGCAACCACATACCCAAGGATGACAAAGATGAGAATGTTTGTGATCGAGACCATGACTTGCTAGCTGACTAGAGGGATGGAGGGAGTGTCACTCTCTACCCCATTGGTAACACCTAGCAGTACTTAGTATCATAAAAGGTAGCCTATTGAATGTCCATATCTAGCCTCTCCTATACCCTCTTTAGATATACTTGTAGAAGGTAGACCCCATCACCAACCTAGATGCTCCTGATGATAGTCATCCCCTCTGCTCGAGCTCTTTCGTGCTTCGTGTCTATATGGCTCACCTTCCCTCAAAGATGATTGACCTCTGCTTGAGCCACATACCTCTTCATCTATGTGGAACTCAAAGAGCTCTATAGTCCCTCAATCCTCTTAGACCTATACTCCTAGAGAAGGTCCACCTATCTTTGCAAAGTCATCACTTGTACTCATAACACCTCTACCTCCTCCCTTATCCTCTCATCTTGAGGCTTGGCCTCAAATGGTTTTTACTGATGTGAAGACCTCTCTTGATCCTCTACCTGGTAGTACCATGACCTCTATGCAGGTAACTATAGATACCCCTACCTCCTTAGTTCCTATAGCATTGGTGCCCTCCATCACCAGCTCAATATGTAACTAAACTTATCTTTATCATGGAGCTACATGGTCCTATTGCACCCTCTATGTGGCCTTATGAGATACCTCTCAAAAATCTCACTGTATGCCCAGGTCCATCACCTGGTGCCTCTTTATCAAAATTGGTGGGGATACCTTCTAGGGCATGACTCCTTTATATCACTACCTATAACTGAAGGCCACTCCTACATTGTCTACTTTGGGATCCATGTAAGGAGGATCATCCAAGTCCTCATCTGCCCACCTACCCAATTCAAGCTCACCTCCCACCCATGCTAGGTCCCATTAGACTCTCTAGTACCAGTAATCATCTAGGTCTAGGATTCCCTATAATATCTTGAACTACCTCAAGAATAAATCAAAATGGAATACCTCTAGCTTCCCTCTCTTCGTAGTAAGCCATATAGTCCTCTTGACTCTCACTAGCTCTATCTTGTCCTCAACACATTCTGAGTTTATATTCTAGGGTCACCATATAATATTGGCCACCCTTACCTCATCTATTTTTTGCATCCCTAATGGTAGGTTCCTATCGTAGGTCCTTGTGACTTGCTTTATGTATCTAGACCATCTATATGTTGTTTTTTACTCTGGATTGGGCAATGGTATTGGTAGTGCATCTGATATATGCATCGCTATGTACTTCCACATCCATACCTACAAAAAATTTATGCATACTATCCCTGTATGTTTTTTATACATGATATTGTACAATATCCTATACAAGTGGGTCAACACATATGGAACCCATGCAAACCGAACTCCTTGGTATCACTTATTTGCTACTACAGCCACCACATTCCATGGTAGGTATTGGATACTTGTGTGGTACATCAATAATTTTACCACCACCTCATAGACCATGGTCGTCAATGGATCCACTCCATATTGTCCCACCAGGTCATCTATAATAATGGTGCTCTCACACTTGGTGGGTCCATCCTCCTAAAAATTATTGCAAGGTCTTTGGCCTCCCTCATTCTCTATAAATTAGCATCCCTTTGATAGGGATGCAGAAGATGCACCACATATCCTCCAATGTGATGATCATCTCTCCTATGGGTAACCAAAAGGTATATGACTTTGGGTACCATATATCCACTAGAGCTATCAATAGAGCCCTATCTGCCTCTACTCGAGGTAGCCTCACCATGTGGTCCAACCCCACCATTCCTAGTATGTCTCTCTCTACCCATTTGAGTGCCTCTAGCTCCACATCCAAGGAGTCTGCTTGCCACTTGTAGCTCTTGAGTACTCTAAGCTACAATAACAACAAAAACAAAAGTTTTCATCAGTTAATTAATCAAAAATTAATTTTAAAATAATTACATTAAATTAAAAACTCTAATTTTATTGCTAAATTCAATATTTGCATTCCTATGGTTCATCTTGCTTGCTTGTGTCCTTATTTCCTTCCATCTTTTCCTTTTTATTTGTTTTCTCTTTTCTTTTTCTTTTTTTTCCTCCTTTTGGTGAAATCGTGCCTGGTTTTCTAAGATCATGATTTCTTCAAGGTAATATTGTGCCTAGTATTTTGTGAGGTGCGATTTCATGAAATTGCACTTGGTTCTATTCATCGGGTGTGATTTTGTTGCTACCATATAGGGTAAAAAATTTTCCAAGCCATGATATTGAGCCTAGGTCATACGCGACAAAACCACCAATTTTGATGGAAAACCACCCAAAAGGCATAATTAATTTGCAAAAAATTGAAATGCTATAAAGGTTTTTGACCCTACCTCTACCTGCTCTGCCTCTATTCTAACCTCACACCTCATGATCACCAAACGGTGTACCAATAGCACTATATCCTATTTTTCCTAGCTCCTTTCTCCTTTGCATGATAAAAATGAATTAGGGTTTTACCCTCTTTTCAAATTTATCCCTATTTTTGCTTGCTTTTATCTTTCCTTTTTGTTTCTTTTCACTCCCCTTTTTCTTCTTTTATATTTTTCTCTATGAGTTTTCATGAGGTATGTGTATGTCATAAATCTCGAGGGGCACCCTAGCTTTAGATGTATTAATATCCTTAATGCCTTCATTTACGTGTAAAATATGGAAGTGTTTGGAATAACACTATTTTCACACCACCCATTTTCTTCTAAACTAGCTACCCCATTTCTACTTGTTGCATTTTATATGTGAGTGTTTACATATTTTCTTTGACACATTTATTAGGCAATAAATGCGTCAAAGAGGGGTAAATGTAGACATGGAAAATTGACCCACTTTAGTGGGTAATCTTCCTTGAAACCGCTAGGAGACCCCTTAGACTTACCTAGGGTAAGGGTAAGGCTTCCCCCCCTCTTTTGCATTTTTTCTCTATGAAAAATCATACTTGCCCTTGACGGGGCACGATTTCACATAGGTAAAGTCATGGTCAGCCTTAATAGGGCACAATTTCATATTTTTAGGGTTTTTTCTAAGAAAACCCTAATTCTTTGGGTTTGGTGTGTTTGAAATTGTCCCTCCTTGTTTTTCTTAACCATATCACCTTCAAATCCTCTATATAAGGAGGATTTGAATTCATTCTTTGGGTACGACACATGACAACATTTGATAATTAATGCTAATGATTATTTTTTCTTGCAAAGCATTTTTAGTGTTTGGTTTGCATCCTTCTTCTTTTGTAAGGAAGTTGACTTTGGAGTATGAAGTCTGATTGGTTTTCTATTGCATTGGATTATTGATTGTTGTTGCTCACTCTTGGTGGATTTGTGTTGAAGCCCTAAGGAGAGATCAACTATCTAGGAGGTCTCAACCCTTCTGCCTACTTCCTCACTCTCTGCTAGGTGAAAGCACTCTATTACATGCTTTGTTTATTCATTGTACCTATCATTTATTATTTTGCTTTAATCTGAGATGTTTCATCTCACTTCTGCAAAATTGTGCCTGGGTCTCTACAGGACACAATTCCACCTATGTACTATCATGGTCATTTGTTACAAGGTATGTTTTCATTTAAGCTATATCTGGGGGAAAATTGATATCTTAAATATCATAACTACATTTTAGTTGCATCTAGGGCTTAGTGTTCTGTTATATTCTATGTTTTTATCATTTTGTTCTTCTATATCTTAATATGATTGATTTCTTCCAAAGGTCAATTTTTGCTTCTGTTTATCGAAGGTTAGCTAAAATGACCTAGGGATCTTGACTGTTGCACCTCCAAGCACTATTGTATAGCATCCTAAGTAGGCCCCTAATTCTAATCATATTTTTCAAGTGTTTGCCATATTATCTTGTAGAAACATGAATTGTTGAACGCATTGGATAAGGGATAAAGGCAAGGATAAATAAATGGATAATCTAAGTGTTATGATTAATCTTTAGATTGTTTTTTGAGTGTCTTCTATTTCTACTATAACACCTAGATCTGATTTATAAGAAATATATTTAATTAATTACTAGGCATTTGAAATATAAACAACATATAATGTGCACTTAGAGTTAATCTTGTTTGAGCATCATCTTTTGAGCCCTTGCTTAAAGGTTTTTTTGTTTGAAAACCTAGGGTTAATACACATTCAAAGAAAGAATCATACTAGGGTTAGCTCTTGTATTTTTGCATTATGTATTTCTACATTGTCCTTTATCTTTTATAGCATAGATCTAGAAAGGCCAAATCTAGGTGTTTGTCTTAAATAAAATATATCAAACATTCTTGAAAACCATAGGACTTCGACTGAGTCCTTAAACCATTCCTAGTGAACACTTCCCCTCTAGAATCGAGTGTAGAGAACAACATAGCCCTCATGGTTCACCTCAAAGGCTCTTTCTCTATTTGTGAATCCAGCCTTTGAGAATTGTACACGATAGGGCAGTTTTTCCCCTCTACAGCAACAAGTGAAGAATCAGAATCATAATCACAATCACAATCACAAGAAGAAAATACACAAAAAAATCCATAATTCCTGGAAATAAATTAATATAGCTCATAAATAGTCATAGGGAATCTAATCTAGAAAGAATTCTAGATATCACTTCTACTAGACCTCAAACTCATAGTCAAACTCGAATAAGCAGAGGAATAATAAGCAATATAATATAACCAACATCAACACTTCATGAATTTAATGACTCACATTGGAGGGAAGCTATAGAATCTGAATATGCATTATTTCAAAAGAATAAAATATGGAATGTAGTGAAACTACCTCCAGGAACAAAATGATGGGTTGTAAATGGGTTTACAAAATAAAATATAAAGCAAATGGAACTCTAGATAAGTCCAAGGATCAATTAGTAGCAAAAGGATACACACAAACTAAAGGAATTGACTATGAAGAAACATTTGCTCCAACGGCTAGAATGACTACTATCAGGATAGTGTTTGCACTAGAAATTCATCAGGGTTGGAAGATTCATCAAATGGATGTAAAAAGTGCCCTCCTTAATGGTGAATTAGAAGAGGAAGTCTATATGTCACAACTAGAAGGATTCCTTATTAAAGGATAATAAAATAGTGTGTAGATTAAACAAATATCTATATGATCTAATGCAAGCTCCCAGAGCATTGAATATTTAGATCAACAATCACTTATTATAGAAAGACTTCAAAATAAGTACATTTGATCCTAATTTGTATAAAAAGAACCAGAGATCACATAATAATTCTCATTGCTTATGTTTATGATGGGGATATCGAAGTCACAACCCCAAACTCATAAAACTCACAAATGAGCCAAATTTGCTCAGACCAAAATTCTCTAAATCCTCATTCATTAAACTTGGAAATTGATTTACAACAATGGCAGCAGTCTGCCAAATAAACTCCTTTATCCTGAAAGGCAGTTTATATTTTCTTTTCTCTTACATTACAACATCTTCCCCAGGAAGAATTTTCTAATACATTATAGCATTTCAACTCTGGAAGAAAAACACAACCTTCATGTCTTCTTCGAGTCGCAAAAATGCGACATGTCACGATATCGCGACAATTTTGGCTTCTCCACCTTCCTACCCTCTTTGAGTCACAAAAATGCGACATGTCACGATATCGTGACACTTTCGGATCCTCTGCCTTCCTGCTCTATTCGAGTCACAAAAATGCAACATGTCGTGATATCGTGACACTTTTGGCTCCTCTGTCTTCCTACTCTCTTTGAGTCACAAAAATGTGACACTTTTCTCTCTTGTGCCTCCCATCGTCTTCTGGTCGCGAAAATGTGACATGTCGCGATATCACGACACTTCTTCTCCTTGGCGCCTTCTCTAGTCTTCTGGTCACAAAAATGTGACATGTCACGATATCGTGACACTTCTCTTCCCTTGCGCCTTCTTCCGTCCTTTTGTCATGAAAATGTGACATGTTGCAATATCGTGACACTTTTTTTTCTCCTTAGTGCCTTCTTTCGTCCTTTTGTCATGAAAATGCGACATGTCGTGATATCGCGACACTTCTCCTCCCTTGTGCCTTCTTTCATCCTTTTGTCACGAAAATGCGACATGTCGCGATATCGCGACACTTTTTCTCCTTAGCGCCTTCCTTCATCCTTGGGTCACGAAAATGTGACATGTTGCGATATCACGACACTTTTTCTCCTTTGCGTCTTCTCTCGTCCATGGGTCACGAAAATGTGACATGTCGTGATATCACGACACTTTTTCCCCTTTGCACTTTCTCTCGTCCTTTGGTCGCGATAATGCAACATGTCACGATATCGCGACATCTTTCCTTTTCGGCTCTTCTTCCTCCTTTTCGATCGTGAAATCGTGACATGTCACGATATCACGACAGCTTTGCTCTGCTTTCTCTTGCTCTATTTTAGGTCACGAAAATGCGACATGTCATGATATCACGACATTTTTCTTCCTTGCTTTCTTTCTGCTCCTTTGGTCACAAAAATGTGACATGTGATATCGCGACATCTTTCCCTTCTGCCTTCTCCTTGCCTCTAGGGTCGCGAAATCATGACATTTTCCTTCCTTGCCTCCTTTTTGCTTCTTCGGTTGTGATTTCGTGACATGTCATGAAATCGTGACATTTTCCTTCCTTGCCTCCTTTCTGCTTCTTTGGTCATGATTTCGCGACATGTCGCGAAATCGTGACATTTTCCTTCCTTGCATTTCCTATCTTCTTTCAGTCGTGATTTAGTGACATGTCTTGAAATCATGACATTTTTCTCCATGCCTTCTCCTGTCTTCTTTCGATCATGATTTCACGACATGTCACAAAATCATGACATTTTTGCTCCATGCCTTCTCTCTCTTTCTTGAGTCATGAAAATGCAACATGTCGCGATATCACAATGGTTTTCTCTATCACAATATCACGACATCTAGGCGAACACTAAGAAAAATTTTGTCGATGCAAGATTGCTCTACTGCCACCGGATGCTCTTGCATCAGAAAACCAGGGTGGATTGAGAAGTGACCTTTACTTCTATACTGTTCTGTCACCTTCTTTCTCAATATCTCAAATCTTGCAAAATCTTCAACCTCAGCCCGACTCTTTTCTCCTTGGCTCAATCCCTCTTTGCAACTCCTCTTGTAGGGCTTGCACTTGCCTCTGCAAAGCTCTAAAATATTCTTCAGGTACCACATTTCTCCCACCACCATGGTTTCTTCATGGAGGCATTCTTCCTTGCTCTCTTCACACAATATTTTCACAGATTCTAGTGTAAACTGCCTCACGTTCGGCAATCTGTTTACACACTCAGGAACCCTATGCTCATCCACAGATCCTATTGCAAACTACCTCACTATCGAAGATCTATTTACACACTCAGGAGCTCTAAGCCTTTCAACTGATCCTGGTGCAAACTGTCTCACTTTCTGCAATCTGTTTACACATACTTAAGAACTCTAAGCTCTTCAACTGATCTTGGTGCAAACTGCCTCACTTTCGATGATCTATTTACACATACTCAGGAACTCTAAGCTCTTCAACTGATCCTAGTGTAAACTGCCTCACTTTCGGTGATTTGTTTACACATACTCAGGAACTCTAAGCTCTTTCATAGATCCTGGTGCAAACTGCCTCACTTTCGATGATCTGTTTACACATACTCAGAAACTCTAAGCTCTTCAACTGATCCTGGTACAAATTGCCTCACTTTCGGCAATCTATTTACACATACTCAAGAAATCTAAGCTCTTCCACAGATCTTGGTGCAAACTACCTCACTTTCAGTGATCTGTTAACACATACTCAGGGACTCTAAGCTCTTCAACTAATACTGGTGCAAACTGCCTCACTTTTGGTAATCTGTTTACACATACTCAGGAACTCTAAGCTCTTCCACAGATCTTGGTGCAAATTACCTCACTTTTGGTGATTTTTTTACACATACTCAGGGACTCTAAGCTCTTCCACAAATCTTGGTGCAAACTGCCTCACTTTCGGCAATTTGTTTACACATACTCAAGAACTCTAAGCTCTTCAACTGATCCTGGTGCAAACTGCCTCACTTTCAACGATCTGTTTACACATACTCAGGAACTCTAAGCTCTTCCATAGATCCTGGTGCAAACTGCCTCACTTTCGATGATCTGTTTACACATACTCAGGAACTCTAAGCTCTTCAACTAATCCTGGTGCAAACTACCTCACTTTCGGTGATCTGTTTACACATACTCAGGAACTCTAAGCTCTTCAACTGATCCTGGTGCAAACTGCCTCACTTTCGATGATCTGTTTACACATACTCATGAACTCTAAACTCTTCCACAGATCCTGGTGTAAACTGCCTCACTTTCGATGATTTTTTTACACATACTTAGGGACTCTAAGCTCTTCAACTGATCCTTGTGCAAACTGCCTCACTTTCGATGATCTGTTTACACATACTCAGGAACTCTAAGCTCTTCCATAGATCCTGGTGCAAACTGCCTCACTTTCGATGATCTGTTTACACATACTCAGGGACTCTAAGCTCTTCCATGGATCTTGGTGCAAACTGCCTCACTTTCGATGATCTGTTTACACATACTCAAGAACTTTCGACTCTGATACCATCTAATAAGTGATATTAAAAGAGATCTAGAAAAATATTTTGAAATGACTGATCTAGGATTAATGAACTATTGACTTGGCCTAGATATTTATCAAAGTGTAGATAATATTACTATTACTCAATCCAAATATGCAATTACTCTCTTGGAAATATACAAAATGAAGGATTGTAAACCAAAAGATACACCAATGGAATAAGGTATTCAGTTATCTAAGAATGATGAAACACCACTAGTTTCAGCAACCATGTATCATCAATTAATTGGAAGTCTATTGTACTTAACAAACAACCAACCAGCTTTAGTTTTTGCAGTAAATCATATTTCACAATTCATGAAAGAGACAAGAGAGAGTCATTGGAAAGTTATAAAAAAAATATTGCAATATATCAAGGAAACTATTAATTATGGACTAATTTATATTAATAATGCCAAATATTTTTTCCTTCAAGGTTACTCAAATTCAGATATACTAGGTCCATTGACGACAAAAAATCTACTTTAGGATATATTTTCTATCATGGATCAGGACAATCATCTTAGCATAGCAAGAAACATGTAGTGGCACAATCATCAACTTAAGCAGAATACTGATAAGTAAGAGATGCAACCTATGAATCATTGTGGCTATAATACATATTATTAGACATGGGCATCATATGAACTCCAACCTTGATATTTTACGATAACCAATGAGTACTAAATCTAATCAAAAAACCAATTGTACATAAAATAACTAAACATATTGAAGCACAATGTCATTTCATTAGAGACCACTTCTAGAACCATCATATCATTCTCAAGCATGTCCTTATAGAATATAAGTTGGCATATATCTTCACAAAAGCACTTGGAAAAACCAAGTTTCAAACATTTTGAGATCATTTATGCAACTCAAAAAAAAATCATACCAAATAATTTGGAATATACTCCATTATTTGGCTAGCATGCCATGTGTCATGTAAGAAGTACCAAGTGTTATAGGAAGAGAAAGGACCAAGAAACCTCTCTTCCTATATAATGGACTCATAGTTCCATTATATTTGTATATTTATATTATTCATATAATAGAATATGTTAAGGCTCTCTCCTCAATGCTCTTATTTGATGGTATGATGTCAAAACTATCATCGAGAGTTCCTACTTGCCATGATCCATTAGGGTCACATGGATTTTCTCATGGTCCACTTAGAGATTAGGTGGCTCTAGCTAGTAGCACTTATTACCTCTTTTTATAGTTATTAGTTTTGTGTGTGAGCCTTAGTGCTCCGATGTATACAACCTTTAGGTGAACTTTTATATATGTGATTTTCATATATATATATATGTGTGTGTGTGTGTGTGTGTGTGTGTGTGTGTGTACATATATATACATGGCTTTTGTTTTATGATTGATTTTCTCTTGCACTTTATATATTGCTTTTATTGTGGATGTTTGGATGAATGCATATGTACATAATAAAAACTTTTTTGATGAATGAGATGTCTAATTTATTATGACGATGTATGCAAATGAGGTGATGGTATCATTTGTAGATGCTTTAGACTTTTCTTGGTCGACCTTATCTTTATCATTTAATTAGGAACATGGACATCTAATGTTTATATATGAAATATATTATTGAAGGTAATAATGTGATAATGATATGGATTGTATGCTCTTATATGACTTTGTTTGCCTTAGTGATAAAGAATCTAGAGTTGTTTTTAAATACCTGAACATCCTAGTGATGTCAAACAAACTCATTTATTAATCTTGAAAATACATAAGATGTCAAGGGTGTCCTAGTGGAGTAAAATTACTCAAGGACCAACTATGTGTGCAATTAATATTAATTTCCAATCAATTTTTGAGTTTGGTGTTGGCAATTTTGGGTACCTTGAGTACATTGCCTTTGCCTAAGTTTAGTTGTTGTCATTGATGTCAAGGAGCTATTGGTAGATGTTGTTTTTGATGTCGAGGAACTTTTGGAGCAACTTGTTTTTATGTCCAAGGATGTGTTTTTGTTGAAGGTTTCAGTTGGTCAGTAAGTCTCCAAGAAAATCAGAGTAGCCCAGTTGCCAAAAATCCAGAAAAAGATAAAGTAGAATAAGTTTGCGAGTCGCTGGAAAAACTGTCGCGATTTCAGTGACATGTTTGAGGAGAGAGAAAGTCAACGATTGATTTGTTCGACATGTAGGAAGGCAGAGGCAAAGCGGGAAAAGTGTCACGATTTCGTGACATGTTTGAGGAGAGAGAAAGTTTGGCCAACTTTGGGAAGAAGGGCAAAAAGTGTCACGATTTCGTGACAAGTTTCGAAGAAGTTGTACGGATGCAGAAAGTGTCACGATTTCATGACATGTTCCAGTTTCATGAGTAGTTGGCAAGAAAGATCCTAAGGCAGCGAAAGCGTCACGATTTCATGACATGTTTCATTTTCGCTAGTGCAAACCAAGAAAAGGATGAAGAAGCAAGAGGTGTCACGATTTCATGACAGAGTTGCTGATGACGTCAGCAAAAGGCAAAGGTGTCACGATTTCATGACAGTTGCGGAGAAGAAGGCGTTGAGGTCCAGAGCGTCGTGATTTCATGACCAAAATCATGATGACATCAGCAAGAGGCAAAGGTGTCATGATTTCATGATAGTAGCGGAGAAGAAGGCAGTGAAGTCTAGAGCGTCACGATTTCGTGACAAGATTCATGATGATCGATAGCAAAGGTGAGTTGTCGATTTTGACAAAGAAGAAGGTGAAGTCTAGAGCATGATTTCATGACAAGTTTCATGATGATGTCAGCAAAGGCTATAGTGTAGCGATTTCATGACAACAAACCCAAGAAGGTGTGTAGACCAAGGCATAGCGATTTCATGACAAGATTTACGATGACGTCAACAAAGGTTGTAGTGTAGCGATTTCATGACAACAAACCAAAGAAGGTGTACGAAAGACCAAGGCGTAGCGATATCATGACATGTTTGAGTTTCGCACGAGAAAAGCTACAAAATAGCAGAGGCGGTTGAAGCCGACGAAGTTAACCTTGGTCGACGAAGTATAAGGTTTTACTGTCGACGTGTTAAAAGATTGATCATCCGACTAAAGAACAAGATTTCATCTTGAGATTGTGAGTATTAAAGGAGGACTGTTTGAGCATTTTTGTGTATCGATGGATGTGTGCATTCGAAGTGTGTGGCGTTCGCAGAGTTAGTGCGACAAGCAAGGTTCGATAATCGAAAAAGCAGAGAGCGAAGTCCGACTGCAGCATCAAAGTGCATTTCATTGAATCTTCTAAGTGTAGAAGTCTGTGCTGTTGTATACACGAAGAATGTGCTATTGTTTATGAGAAGACTATGCAAAGAAGATTATGTTGTGATTGTGACAGTGTTCGCACAGGTTGTGTAATAGAAAGAAAAGTGCGCATAGTAGATGCTGCTATAATTGTGAATGGTTGTGAAGAACAAACAGTGATCAAGTGCTGTTGTAAGTTGAGAAGAGAGTGCTGCTGTAATTTAAGAAGACTGTGCTGCTGTAGTTGTGTAGACAGTGAAGAATTATTTTCCAACCAAGTGCGAAAAGAACAAAGGAAGAGGACAGAATTGTGCCAGATCGAAGGATTGTGTTTTGGTGCGAGAAAGAGGACCAGCTTGTTGTGACAGAGTTGAGGACAGAGATCTCCGACCAGAGCAGGGAAGACAGGTGTCTTCTGTGGAAAGAGTTCCACTTGCTAAGGGCAAAAGAGATAGAGGTCTTCTAGAGGATCACTAGCAAAGCAGATTTAGGGGAAGGTGTCTCCTTTGAGCTGAGGCTCATAAACATTGTAATCGGGAAGGATTCCCAGAGGTTTTGATATAACTTTTAGAGGAAAAGTTTTATCCGTGGAGTAGCCCACCTTGGGTGAACCACGTTAAAATGGGTCTTTTATGTGTGATGCTTTCTGTCTTGTTTAATGTTATGTTGATGCCATTGCTATCTGAAATTAAAATTATTAAATGGTTTTATCTTATACTATTCACCCCCCCCTCTCAGTATAAGTTCATGTTCTTCAATTGGTATCAGAGCAGGTCTCTCCAGAAAAAGCCTAACAGCTTGGAGAAGGATCTAACAGAGGAACATATAAATTCAGAAAAGGTTGAATTCGATCTCAAGAGTGAATTCTTCTTGGCCTTGAGAAAGCTTGAGAAACTCAGGGAAGAGAATTCTGTTCTTAAGCAGCATTGTCAAGAAAAAGAGATAGCAAGATCAGAATTGGCTCAACATATTATAGATTTCAAAATTCTAGCTGAAGAAGGGAAGAAGATTGAACAAGTTTTAACAGAAGTTCTAAAAGAAAAGGTAGCTGATTGTGAGAAACTAGAAGGAGAGATTATGTCTCTTAGAGTAAAGTTAGAACAGTCAACTCTCAGACAGAATTTTCCATGTGAAAAGAAGGATGGCATCACCATGTATGAAACAGGGTCTTCAAGCAAGAACAATCTTCATTCTGAAGAGCAATGGATTCCAATTGATCGCAAGAAGAACAAACTTCCAAGGCATCAAAACAGGTTACATAATACCTTCCATGGATATTGTTTTTCTTGTAAAAAATTTGGTCACATAGCTATGCATTGCAATAAATCTCTGAAGAGTCATAGTAAGGAAAATGTTAACTCATTTGCACCTCTTATGAATAAAAATATCATGTGTTACAAGTGCAAGAATTTTGGGCATATAGCAAGGATGTGCAGCTTGGATAAATTTAGCTTTGAGGTCTCAAAAAGGAGGAATGTGATAAAATCTAAGTCAATGATAGTTCAAACTGCTTTTCATGCTCAAGACAAAGTAGAAAAATGGTATCTTGATAGTGGTTGTTCAAAACATATGATCGGCGAAAAAGGAAAATTTTTGTCTTTAAAAGAAGCAAACAGAGGAACGGTCAGTTTTGGAGATAACAGGTCCGCAAAGATCTATGGTAAAGGAACTCTTAGTTTGGATGGGAAATCCAAAACAGAAAACGTGCTTTATGTAGAAGGGCTAAGACATAATCTGCTTAGTGTGAGTCAACTTTGTGATCAAGGGCACATAGTATCTTTCTTTTCTGATAGATGTGAGATAAGTAAAGAATTAAATGGAAAGCTTATTGCTAAAGCTACAAGGACTCCAAACAATCTTTACATGCTGAGTGAGATAAAAAGAGAAAAATGCCTTCTAACTCAAGAAGATGAGAGTTGGTTGTGGCATAAAAGATTGGGACATTTGAGTTTTGATAATCTGGTCAGTATTAGTAACAAGGAAGCAGTTAGAGACTTGCCCAAAATAAAAAGGCCTCAAAACATCATTTGCGGTCCTTGTCAACATGGTAAACAGACCAGAACCAGTTTCAAATCGAAAGGGTATTCCTCATCCAAACCCTTGGATCTTATTCATACTGATTTGTGTGGTCCTACCAGAACTCAGAGCATTCAGGGAGATAGCTATTTCATGTTGTTTATAGATGATTACTCGAGAATGACTTGGGTTACTTTTCTCAAAGAAAAATCTGAAGCTTTTGAAAAATTTAAAATTTTTAAAGAAATGATTGAAAATGAGACTGACAAGAGAATCAAATGCTTAAGATCAGATAGAGGAGGAGAGTTCACTTCAAATGAATTCATGGAATACTGTGAACAACATGGAATCAAAAGAGAATATTCAGCAGCAAGAACTCCTCAACAAAATGGAGTAGTTGAAAGAAAAAATAGAACTGTTGAAAATATGGCTAGAGCAATGTTAGATGAGTCAAAACTTTCCAGATGGTTTTTGGAGAGAAGTAGTAAATACAACAGTCCACATCATTACCAGGGCTCAACTCAGAGTCAATCATCATAAAACTCCCTATGAGCTGTGGAAAGGAAGACCAGCTATAGTTAAACACTTCAAAGTGTTCGGGAGTAAGTGCTTCATCAGAAGGGAAGATCAAAATCTAGGTAAGTTTGATCCTAGGTGTGATGAGGGAATTTTTCTTGGATATTCCAGCAAAAGTAAGGCCTACAGATGCTTCAACAAAAGAACTCATACAGTTGTAGAGAGCATAAATGTGACAGTAGATGAAAAGACAAGAATAAGAGAACCGAGTCAAGGAACTCAGTGATGGAATCTGTCAAGAAGAATTCAGAGAAGTGTCAGATGAAGAAGAGGAAAAACAACAGCTGCTTCCCAAAACCCCTTCACGGTATGTTCAGAAACATCATCCCAAAGACTTGATCATCGGTGATCCAAATAGCAGGAAAACGAGAAGAAGAGTCATTTCTTCACATGAATCTGCAAATGTTTCATTGTTATCTCAGATTGAGCCAAAGAATTTTAGTGAAGCATGTACAGATGATTTTTGGGTACAAGCAATGGATGAAGAGCTAAATCAAATAGAGAAAAGTGAAACCTGGGACTTGGTTCCAAGACCTAAGAATAAGAATGTCATTGGCACAAAATGGGTCTTCAGAAATAAACTTAATGAGGATGGAAAGATTGTCAGGAACAAAGCGAGGTTAGTCTGTAAAGGGTATGCTCAAGTCGAAGGTGTTGATTTCGAAGAGACGTTTGCGCCTGTTGCTCGTCTTGAAGCGATCAGAATGTTTTTGGCCCTGTCTAGTTTCAATTCTTTCAAAGTGTTTCAAATGGATGTAAAGTCTGCTTTTCTAAATGGAGTGTTGGATGAAGAAGTCTATATAGAACAGCCAGAAGGTGTGTCTCTTTCAGAACAGCCAGACTATGTGTGTAAACTGAAAAAGGCACTGTACGGGTTAAAGCAAGCACCCAGGGCTTGGTACTCAAGACTTGACGGGTATCTTCATGAACAAGGGTTCAGGAAAGGCGTGGCAGATTGCAACTTGTACATTAAGAATAAAGGTGATGATATGATTATCATAGTTGTTTATGTCGATGATATTATTTTTGAGGGAAATAATACTCGGATGTGCAAAGTTTTTGCTAACACCATGCAAAAGGAATTCGAGATGTCTATGATTGGAGAGCTGTCATTCTTTTTAGGACTGCAGATTGCGCAATCAAAAAATGGTATATTTCTTTCTCAAGAAAAGTATATCAAAGAGATGTTAAAAAAATTTGGGATGATGGACAACAAACCTGTATGTACTCCAATGATTACAGGGTGCAATCTGAGTAAGGATGATGAATCCCCAGCAGCAGATCAAAAATTGTACAGATCTATGATTGGCAGTTTACTATATAGTACAACTACCGAGACCGGATATCATGCAGGCTGTTGGATTAGTAGCAAGATTTCGAGGCAGCTCCAAAAGAATCTCATGTTATGGCAGTCAAGAGGATATTCAGATATTTGAAGGGCACTATGGATTTTGGGCTTTGGTATCCCAAAGGTGGTGATTTCACCCTCACAGCCTATACAGATGCAGATTGGGCAAGCAGTATTGATGATAGGAAGAGCACTAGTGGTGGAGCATTCTTTCTGGGAAAGAGTCTGGTTTCTTGGCTAAGTAAGAAACAACCTTCAGTTTCCTTATCTACAATAGAAGCTGAATACATAGCAGCAGTGGCTGGGTGTACTCAGGTTTTATGGATGAAAACAACCTTGGAGGATTTCAAAGTCAAGCATGAACAACCTATCCCTATTCTTTGTGATAATTCAAGTGCCATAAGTATTTCTAAAAATCCGGTAATGCACTCAAGGACGAAGCACATTTCTATCAAATATCATTTTCTAAGGGAAAAAGTGCAAGAGAAGCAGGTCAAGCTAGAATATGTACCCACTAAAGAGCAAATTGCAGATATCTTCACCAAACCCCTTCCAAAAGATACGTTTGAGTATCTAAGGGAGAAATTGGGAGTTGTACTCTCACCTCGAGATTAATCACCTCATCAGGAGGTGGGGGAGGGACCAAGCCAAGAGGCTCTTTCTTAGTCCCAAGCCCCAAAGGTGATCCTTTGCCATTGATGACAAAGGGGGAGAGAGTTAAGTAAGGGGGAGAGTTTTCAAGAGAAGAGGAAAGCTTCAAATCAGGGGGAGCAAAACTTGGAGAGATTGATTTCAGTTTTGGCTCTTGAAAGATGTGTTTTAGTTAAGGGTTGCCATCAATGACAAAGGGGGAGATTGTTGGCAATTTTGGGTACCTTGAGTACATTGCCTTTGCCTAAGTTTAGTTGTTGTCATTGATGTCAAGGAGCTATTGGTAGATGTTGTTTTTGATGTCGAGGAACTATTGGAGCAACTTGTTTTTAAGTCCAAGGATGTGTTTTTGTTGAAGGTTTCAGTTGGCCAGTAAGTCTCCAAAAAAATCAAAGTAGCCCAGTTGCCAAAAATCCAAAAAAAGATAAAGTAGAATAAGTTTGCAAGCTGCTGGAAAAACTGTCGCGATTTCGCGACATGTTTGAGGAGAGAGAAAGTCATGATTTCCGACATGGAAGAGGCAAAGCGGGCAAAAGTGTCACGATTTCGTGACATGTTTGAGGAGAGAGAAAGTTTGGCCAAAACTATCGCGATTTCGCGACATGCAGGAAGGCAGAGCAAAGGAAAAGTGTCACGATTTCGTGACATGTTTAAAGAAGTTTGGCAAATGTCATGATTTCACGACAGTTGAGTTGGAGCGAGTGAAAAAGTGTCACGATTTCGTGACAAGTTTCGAAGAAGTTGTACGGATGCAGAAAGTGTCACGATTTCGTGACATGTTCCAGTTTCATGAGCAGTTGGCAAGAAAGATCCTAAGGCAATGAAAGCGTCATGATTTCATGACATGTTTCATTTTTGCTAGTGCAAACCAAGAAAAGGATGAAGAAGCAAGAGGTGTCATGATTTCACGACAGAGTTGTTGATGACATCAGCAAAAGGCAAAGGTGTCACGATTTCATGATAGTTGCGGAGAAGAAGGCGTTGAGGTCCAGAGCGTCATGATTTCATGACCAAAATCATGATGACGTCAGCAAGAGGCAAAGGTGTCATGATTTCATGACAGTAGCGGAGAAGAAGGCAGTGAAGTCTAGAGCGTCATGATTTCACGACAAGATTCATGATGACGTCAGCAAAGGCTATAGTGTCACGATTTCATGACAACAATGGAGAAGAAGGCAGTGAAGTCTAGAGCATCGTGATTTCATGACAAGTTTCATGATGACGTCAGCAAAGGCTGTAGTGTAGCGATTTCATGACAACAAACCAAGAAGGTTTGTACAGACCAAGGCGTAGCGATATCACGACAAGATTTACGATGACGTCAGCAAAGGCTGTAGTGTAGCGATTTCGTGACAACAAACCAAAGAAGGTGTACGACAGACCAAGGCATAGCGATATCATGACATGTTTGAGTTTTGCATGAGAAAAGCTACAGAACAGCAGAGGCGGTTGAAGCCGACGAAGTTAACCTTGGCCGACGAAGTATAAGGTTTTACAACCGACGTGTTAGAAGATTGATCAGCCGACTAAAGAACAAGATTTCATCTTGAGATTGTGAGTATTAAAGGAGGATTGTTTGAGCATTTTTGTGTATCGATGGAGGTGTGCATTCGAAGTGTGGCGTTCACAGAGTTAGTGCGACAAGCAAGGTTCGATCATCGAAAAAGCAGAGAGCGAAGTCCGACTACAGCATCAAAGTGCATTTCATTGAATCTTCTAAGTGTAGAAGTCTATGTTGTTGTATACACGAAGAATGTGCTGCTATTTATGAGAAGACTATGCAAAGAAGATTTTGTTGTGATTGCGACTGTGTTCGCACAGTTTGTGTAATAGAAAGAAAAGTGCGTGCAGTAGATGTTGCTATAATTGTGAACGGTTGTGAAGAACAAACAGTGATCAAGTGCTATTGTAAGTTGAGAAGAGAATGCTGCTGTAATTTAAGAAGACTGTGCTGCTGTAGTTGTGCAGACAGTGAAGAATTGTTTTCCAAACCAAGTGCCGAAAAGAACAAAGAAAGAGGACAGAATTGTGCCAGACCGAAGGACTGTGTTTTGGTGCAGAAAAGAGGACCAGCTTGTTGTGACAGAGTTGAGGACAGAGATCTCCAGCCAGAGCAGGGAAGACAGGTGTCTTCTGTGGAAAGAGTTCCACTTGCTAAGGGCAAAAGAGATAGAGGTCTTCTAGAGGATCACTAGCAAAGCAGATTTAGGGGAAGGTGTCTCCTTTGAGCTGAGGCTCATAAACATTGTAATCGGGAAGGATTCCCGGAGGTTTTGATATAACTTTTAGAGGAAAAGTTTTATCCGTGGAGTAGCCCACCTTGGGTGAACCACGTTAAAATGGGTCTTTTATGTGTGATGCTTTCTGTCTTGTTTAATGTTATGTTGATGCCACTGCTATCTGAAATTAAAATTATTAAATGGTTTTATCTTATACTGTTCACCCCCCCTCTCAGTATAAGTTCATGTTCTTCAGTTTTTAAATACCTAAACATCCTAGTGATCTCAAACAAACTCATATATTAATATTGAAAATACATAAGATGTCAAGGGTGTCCTAGTGGAGTAAAATTACTCAAGGACCAACTATGTGTGCAATTAATATTAATTTCCAATCAATTTTTGAGTTTGGTATTGACACAAGCTAATTAAGAACCAATGTGTGTACAAATGGTAGATTCATTTATCTATCTTTAGTAGGATTAGATTAAGCCAATAATGGAGATAACTAAGAATCTAGCTTGTCCATATGTGCATTTAGAGGTCTCTTCAAAAGAGATGTATTGCCACACATGAGCATACTCCACTTCCAATCAAGCATCTATAGCCCTAGTGAAGATTAGCTCTATAGTCCAATGATAGCATTTCCAAGCTTTGGGAATTCAACCAAGTCATGATGAGAATCTAACCCTATACTTACTTCTTAAAGTCCTATCATTATTATCATGTGTTTGTAAAAAGAGTTAAATATTTAGGAAATCAGATCCTCAACCAAGTTGAGATGATATTTTTACCCTTTCCTTACTACCCACTCTTTCTATTGTTAAATTTAAGTGGTAAAATTTACTTTTTTCATTGGTATTTTTGGATTATGTTGTGTTTAAGTGATGAAAACCACTATTTGTGGACTATGTTCATAATGGGATAAACAAGAATATTTTTTACTTCCAGGTTCAATCCGATCATGGTGTTATTTCTCTGTGACTCAAAATATCATTTATATATGTGATTTGTGTTTGGTTCAAATATGTTAGGGTCAATTCCCAAAACTCAAAATTTTCTTAGTGTTAAATGTGCATGGTCCAAGAGAAAACTTGATTTAACTAGAAGTAACCTATAGCACATCAAGATTTTGATATCGAATTGAGGTTTCTTAACACACAAGGAGTCGTTGAGTGACCAAAAACACCTAGGGCTTGTTTGACAAACATTGTATTATGTGAGATGTAGTTGTACATTCCTTATGAGATTTTGAAAATTAAGGGTTGTATATAAAAAAATTAGTGGTCATATAACCATCGTTACTTATGGTTAGGTGGTATCTATCCTATCTTACTCAGACCTCTTAATGATCAAAAGACCACAAGAAAAATTATAAATGATTGTGAATGATGGATTAGAGACTAGTATTAAACTAAAGGTGCCCCTGATTAAGGCAACTAGACATAGTGGACTAGTAATTATTCAAAATAACTAAATAATGACTAATATTGCAAGCAACATGAATAGATGCAAATGATATGAATTCATTAATGCAATGTAGGTGGAATGCATGAATGGATGGATAAAATTCAATGTGTATAAGTGATTGGTAATGCCAATGTTTTTGTATTTTGTTAATTTTTTTAAGCCATGTATATGTATATATAATTCACATTAGGCATAGAATGCTCTTGGATGAAATATATTCAATGGCTCAGGCTCCATTGTTCCTTCTATATTTGTAAGCCTATATGTTCCAGGTTCCAAATTTTGCTTGACAATGTATAAACCTAACCAATTAGCCATGAATTTATCATGTAATTATGGAAATGCATTGGAATTTTATTTATTCTCTTTGAGGGTGAGATATCCTAATTGGAATTCATGAAGATGAAATTTTGTGTTATAAGTAGACTTCATACGTTCTTGATACACTTATAGATGTTCTAAGACATTGATTCATCTTTCATCAAGGAGTGTGAGTTGATCAAGATGTACTTGTCTAGAAGTGTTGTCATCCATGAATTATATTAATGTAATTCACAACGATGGGATATTGAGGCCAAGAGGTATGACTACTTTAGTACCATAGACTAGTGAAAAGGGTATTGCTCATGTAGGTTTTTGTATGCTTGTTCGATAATCCCATAATACAAAGGAGATTTGTGTATGCCAATCTCTATGATTTTCTTTGATAAGATTCCTAAGAATTGCTATCCATGTATTATTGGTCACCTCAGCTTGTCCATTTGCCTGTGGGTAGTAAGAAGTTGAGAAACTATGTTGGATATTATACTTGTTGCATAGTGCTTGAACATCCTTGTTATTGAAGGACTTGTCATTATCAAAAATGATCTTTGAGGGAATGTTAAAACGATAGATAATATATTGGAGTATGAACTCCATAATTCAAGGTCTATTCATAGTGGTTAGAGGAATCATCTTGACCCACTTTGTGAAGTACTTTTTGGCATGATGATGAACTTATGTTATCCCAAGGAGGCAGGTGAAATTTTTCCAATCAAATTTAGGCCCCATTCTAAAAATGGCCAAAGACTTTGAATGGACTGTAATGTTTGTGATGGTACATGGGTTAAGTTGTCATGTTATTGATAATTTTAACATTTCTTTATGTACTTGCAATAATCATTTTCCATCATGGGCTAGTAATAACCCATGCAAAAAATGTGATTTACATTGGATATCCCACTAAAGTGGCCACCACAAGTACCATCATGGGCTTCACATATAGATCTTTGTGCTCCACAGGGTCTAGATATCAAAGTAGGATTCCATTATAGCCATATCTATATAATATGTCCCCCAAGAGAGTATAAACAAGCTACCTTTTATTTGAACATTCATTTGGTAGTTTACGAAAAGTCTATTGGGAGGGCTCCAAACCTAAAAAAATCCTTTACCTAACTAATCCAAGGCTTGCATGGCTCTACATGAATGAAACAAACCTTATTTTCATCCTCAAACTCTACTCTTGAGATTGTAGATTTGGACATTGTTGTAATGATTAGAAATTGGACCTCTCCATTTGTATTATTTAGAATCAATGATTCTAGATAGGCCATCACATATGCAAATCTATTAGTCAAATAATGCAAGTTGTCAATTTTATACCAGTTAAACTTCACTAGCATTTTTATTGCTAATGTGTTGTATTATTTTAAGACTGGTTCTCTACATTGGTAGGTTATTTTTACTTTATGAAAAAGTTTGAAATCACCAAATATTTTTATACACTTTATTCCCATAGCTAGGGTGGCTTGAAGTCCTAATATTATGGCTTCATACTTTGTGTTGTTTTTCGTACATGGAAAATCAAGTTTGAATGATAAAGGAATTGGCATTCCTAGTGGTGTGTAAAATATGACTCTAGCACCTTATATTTTTTTGTACTTTGATCCATAAAATTATAGGGTAATGTCAACATCTTCCTTAGGAGGAACAAGTTCTTCCTATTTAGTGACTAAAAAGACCAAATCATCTGGTAGCTCGATGAATAGGGGTTGATCATTTTAAAGTGGAGCTTCTATGAGCTAGTTGGCTATCACCTGATCCTTAATGGATTTTTGGTTGATGAATTTGAGATCGAATTCTGTTAAGAGAATTATCCATTTTGTAGTATGGGTATTGTTCTATGTGTGAGTCATCATATAATGCAAATTATTTTCTCTAGCTATGATATAAGGCGTAGTACTTAGCATATAATGTCTAAGTTTCGTAGTGGTAAAAACCACTACCAAGCACAAATTTTCAACATAAGTGTATCTTATTTCATAACTCACCAATTTTTGACTAATATAATAGGTTTATTGCTCTCTTTGATTTTAGTTCTTATGTGCAAGCATTATCCCTAACACAAAAACTATAGTAGAGATGTAAATATGAAAAGGGACTCCTAAACAAGGTGGTGCTAGCACTAGTGGTAAGTCTAGATATTGCTCTATATCATCAAATACCTCTTGAAATAATGTTAGATAGGAAAAGGTGACCCATTTTGTTGTAGGTTATTGAATAACCTACATTTGTCTAATATTTGTGTGATGAATCAATGAATCGATTGAATATTTTCTTGTAAACTATGCAACTTTGTAAGTTTTGTTAGGGGTGGTATTTTGATAATGGCGTTGACCTTATCGGGATTCACTTCAATTCCTCTCTTGGAGATAATGAAACCTAGAATTTTTCCTAATGTGACTCTGAATACACACTTCTTAGTATTTAACCTCACATTATGTTCTAATAATTGATCAAAGACTTTTTCTAGTACATTGATATGCTCAAGACATGTTTTAGATTTGACTATTAATTCATCCACATAATCTTCAATTATTTTATGCATATATTCATGGAAGAAATATGTCATGGCATTTTGATAAGTAGCTCCTACATTTTTGAGTTCAAAGGGCATCACCTTGTAACAGAAATTCCCCCAAGGTATTGTTATTATTGTTTTATCCTGGTCATCAAGATTAATCTGAATCTAGTTGTATCTTGAGAAACTATCCATTAAAGAAAGTATTTCATGGCCAGCATAAGATTCTACTATTTGATCGATGTTTGGTAATGGAAAATCATCTTTGGTACATGATTTGTTTAGATATCATAAATATGTCATACATGAATCCCCCATTTGGTTTACGAATGGGTACCATGTTTGAGAGCCACTCAGGATAATCAATGGGTTGTATGAAACCCACATCTAATAATTTTTGAAGTTCCTCTTTGACCATGAGGGCTATGGTAGGATGAATTTTCCTCAATTTTTGCTTGAATGGTTTTGCTTCAAGAGCTAAGGTGAGGTTATGGACCACCAAGTTGGGATCAAGGCTAGGAATGTCTTTGTACGACCATACAAAAATACCTTTCTTCCTTGTTAAAACATCTAGGAATATTTCTTTTTTTTCTACAGATAAATATTTTGTCATTTTTATAATTTTTGGATTTTCAGCATCTTCACTTAGGTTCACATAAATAGACTCTTCAATCAGCATTTGTGAATCTTTCTCTAACTGATTTATAGTAGGAATGAGATAAATATCATTCTCCACATTACCAAATGACTCAGGCATGACTTCTTCTACCTTGATTTGTAAAATATAAGTAGATTGAGATGAATATTGCTAAGGTATGTAAGCATTAGAAGCTCTTAGAAATTATTTGGGTAGGATAAACTTAGCTATGGATGGTAGGTATTAAATCCTATCCATATTGATAAGGATAGCATCGATAAAAATTGGTTTTGCCAAATCATATTGATTGCAAAGTGGGGCAAACAAGTCAATATAAATCATGGTAACTTGGTTGAGATGGCGTGGCTACGATTGAGGGAGTAGCTAACCTATAATGTATAGATGATCTTGACATCATGGGGGTAGCCAAGGTCGTGGTGGTGGATCTATTGGTGATTATGCTTACTCCCTCAAAAGAAATAATCTAAAGATGGGTCAATGGATGGGAAACATTCTAATTAAATAATCGTCTTCTTCATAAATGGACACTATGGGTGTTGCACCTTATTTAGAATCATCGAAAGCAATAGATAAGACATCAAATTCCTCTTAAAATTCTTCCTTAGAGCCATCATCAAAAATGGAATTAATCATATCAATGTGCAGTCACATTTTTGGAAAGGCCTCATATAAATGATATGCAAACTCAAGGTTTATGTATTCATCTTCACTATCATTGCTATCTTCATTATCTTCACCCTCCTTAGAATCTAGGGTGAGTTTCTATAATGCATGCTCAAAGGAGATGGTAGAATATTGTGGCCTATACCCTAATCCAGAGTGATCATGTACCTCTTGATAGTGAGGTGCAATGATATTTCACACACCCTGCTCATATCATCCAAGACCATATCCTTGCTAGTTAATCCTATGAAAATATTGCATATAGAAATCTAGGTTGAACATATATTCTAGGTTGGCACAAAATTGTTGCATGGATTCATCATTAGAAGAAGGTGGATTGGATGAAGAATCCACTCCTCCATATACAAAGTTAATCATATTTGGTTTTGAACCCATGCTATACACTACACCTGTGGCTAAATATGGGTTGCATGGGTGACCTTAATCTCTAATAGTCTAGATAGACGATGTTATTGTAACATTCTCAACTGTATACTCACCAATTCTTGGATTAGCAAGATAGAGAACTTGGGTGGATGTGTATAAATCGGGTGTGGAGGTGGAGGCTTCCATGGTGATTTATGGCTAAGGTAGGGGAAATAGCATTGGTTACGAGGGTGCCTCACAACTAGATATATCTATATGTGATACAATGGTTGGATGCAAATGTGCTTCATACTAAATAGGGTGGTTGATGGTTAGTAGCTCGGGTTGAAATGGGATGGCTTGTGAAATTGGAGGTGTGTATGATGAAGTATAATTGATGTTTGGTGATGTTGATGATTGGTTAGGTGGTTGATTTTGTGATGTGGAGGCTTACCCCCTAAGTGATGGTTATAGGAGTGATAATTTGATTGTTTGGTTGATATGATGATATGTGATCTAATTAAGGTGATTATTTATTTTTGGAATGATGAGGTGTGCTTGAAAAATGGTATGTGGTTGAGGTGGAGGCATGATTTGGGTTGATGGTTTGGGATGTGGATGGATGATCGATTATAGGCAGAGCCTTTGGTATGGTTTCTTAGGATGAAGTGTTATGATTTGGATTGGATTTTATTATGATTGGCTAGATGGACAAATGAGTGTATGGGAGGGATGGTTCATACAGATTTGAAATCAAGTTGTAGTATTTGAATGGCTCAGTGTCAGCAAGAATGTAATGGATCTATTACTTGTGAACATTGGTGCAACATAGAGGAAATACACTTCATTTATCGAATATAAGGATTATCAAGAAGTATGTTGTATTTCATGGTTCCATCTAAGATATGGAAGAGTGTATGGATTATTTTCACCCCCATTTGTCACAAGTAGAATTATATTTCATACTGTGGAACATAAAGCATCATTGAATGTCTGAGGGGTGAAGGTGGATGAGGTGATGTGGTATGGTGGTAGGTTGAGATATTGTATGGTTGTGGTAGTTTTTGGGTGCCAAACACTGGTTAATTTTCTCCTATAATTGTCACAACACTCGCATTTAAATTGTCAACCCGGGAGTACGTAGACTTTAGAAGTGCCACGATTGAAACTACTCACACTACCACCTTAGAGATGAATCCACTAACTACCATTGGGGGGTGTTCATGAAGTATCGATTGAATTGTCCATGCCAAGAAAACTTAAATATAAATGAAATGCATAAACGTAAACACACCACACTGAAAGCAGTAATACGTCTACCATAAAAAGAATGCAATTATAAAATGACTAGATTTAATCTAGGAACTTCAAAACATACTACCACACGTAATTAAATATATGAAAAGACTAACTAAGAATAGGGGAAGAATACTGGCTTGGAGTGGGCCCGAGCTCCAGTAGATTCTGCCCAACAAATCATGAAGACAACGCATAGGTAAGAAACGCTCAAGCTTTATTAATAATGCAGAAAGATTACATGCGATAGTATTGAAAATAAAATGCTTCCCCTGCTACAGAGAAGTCTATGTGTTTATATACTACACATAGGACTTCCTATTGTAGTTATGTTACAACAGGCATCCTAGATTACAGTCTAAACTAGGATAGTTCAGTTATTGTAGCTGACGCGCGATGATCAACTTCCTCGTCATTTACTTGCAATCGGGTGATTTTTGTTTCGTATGGTTCTGCTTCGCAAATGGTTACGTGTTCACCTACTCTAGTTGGGACAACTCATGCATCAATGATTTCCCATAGATGTGGAATGGTGGTCAACGGGGTCCCCCTCCAGTCCTTGGTCAACACGCGTAATCTGGGTATTCGTTCGAGTAGGGTGCCTAACTCAGTAAGGCGCCTACTTGAGTAAGGCGCCTACTTGAGTAAGGTGCCTACTTGAGTAAGGTGCCTACTTGAGTAAGGTGCCTACTTGAGTAAGGCACCTACTTAGTAAGGCCTACTTGAGTAAGGTGCCTACTTCAGTAAGGCGCTTACCTTCGTATGCCTTCATCTGATTGAACGGAACCATGCCAAGTCCATGTAGGACCTCGACTAAGTAAAAGATGACAAAATCTGGGAAATAACTACACAAAACACACTTCACACTTGGATTAGATAATACACATGAATTCATTAAATACATACATAATATTTCATAAAAATATACAACTCCTTATATAGTGCCATGCAAAAACCGTTAGTACATATACAAAAATATGAGCATATCAAGTGCTCATCATCCCCCCATGCCTAATATGTGCCATGCCCTTGTGGCACCTAAAATCGGTAATCACCTCCTCTCTATAGGCCACTATGCTTCATTTCCTTCTCTTGCTGGTGGCCTTGGCTTGCTCTCCTTCCTGAGGCTTCCATTTCTTCTGAGGGGCCCTGGCTTGTTGTGGGGCATCCTTAGGTTGTGTTGTCCTTCGGCTATATTGATGTCTGGTTGTGCTAGGTTGACCTTCATTCTACATCGGCCTCTTATTACACTGGCTCTATCTCCTACTTGGCCTAGCACCTATGCTAGGCATGGCTACCATAGTCGTTGCTCCCTTTTGGAAGGCTTCTTCTGCTTCCTGCCATAGGTCAGTGTGTTGAGGGCATAACTCTCCGAAGGGAATGTCAGAGTCATCCCTCTTCCACTTAACCATGTTGGCTTTGTATAGCCAAAGTTCCTCAGGGGTGAGGCCAACATTTTCTACCATGATTGTTGTTGCCTCTACCTCTGGTCCATATACTCCCCATATTTCCAGCCACTTCTTCATTTTAGAGGGCCGACCCGATGATGAACCATAGATGTCCCAAAATTGGTCATCATTAGTGGGGTCCACACAAATTCCTGGCCCTCTTTCTTCCTTTTTGGTAGATTTCCTAGCTGCCTTTGCCTCCTCGAACTCCTTATGGAGCTATTCGAATTTTACCTTTCGCTCAATGAAGGCCTGCACACCTTCTTCCCATTCTTCATCCGAATGAGGGTTCGGTTCAACAAATGTCACCCTGGCCTTCCTTTTGGCCCTCTTCTGAGTCGTTTGAGGGGCCTTCCCTTTCCTTTGTTTGGTCTTATGATGGCCTATGTGGGGAGGTCTTCCTTCCCCATGGAGGCTGCCTCCCTATTGGATGACTCAGGGAGTTGTTCCTCTGATCGGAGGTCCCCTATGGTTGTTCCCCCTGGTGCCTACTTCTCTAGTTCCTCAAGTAGTGGCTCCTCAATTTTAGGTGCCTAATGCCCTAGAGAATCCTCCTTGGCCTCAAGTTCAGGATTTTTCCCTTGGCTCTGCCCGAAGGCTCATCATCATCAATATTGATAACAAGGGTCTCTATTTGAAAAATAGAATTCCCCTATTCCTCTGGAATTCCTCTGTCAGAGGTGCATGATTCCTCTCCTACCTCCAATTCCTCATTTCGGGCATCAGACCTGACTACCCCAGATGAGACTATTCACTCTGGTGAGGTTAAAGAATTCATGGGCACCTCAATTGCCCAATCTATTTGGGTAGAGGTATCCCGCCTTTTGATCACCCGAACTTGCAACTGCTAGTTCTCTACCCTCAAATGCTGGATCAATTGCTGGAATTGGGTGATGGTGGCCTCTTACCTCTAAATTTTTCTCATAGTCATCTCCTTGTATTCATCGAACAATACCTACATCATAGATTTCTTGCCCTATTCAATGTGGTCCTCTTCCATTAGTACCTCGAAGTTGCATGTTCTTGTGGGTTTCGAGCGGCCAAATTCTATAAGGTTTGGGCCATGAAGCTGAGATCTACATCTTCCTCCTCTTCCTCACTCATGAGGATCAGGCATCATAATCATCTCTGACCTCATGTGTGCTCTATCCATCATGCTAAGGGTTTAAGGCTAGAAGGTTTCGACCTTTCCTCCATATAATTGGGCAGAGAGCTCTACCCTTCCTCCATATAATTGGGAAGAGAGCTCTACCCTTCCTCCATAACATTTGGTGAGAATCGAGGGTGCTCCTCTTTAGACATTCCCCCTAATTCGACATCATCCTCTACCTCTATTATCACCTACTCTGATGCATCATATGACTCAGCCCTAATTTCCTTGATCATTCCTCATAATTTGACCTCCTACTCTAGTTCGACCACTATCTACTCTTGCACCCCAGAGTGTTCGACCCCTACCACCGATGAGCTTCCCCTATGCTCCTCTGCATGGTGGATCAGGGCTATAATTAGCCCATGGTGGGCTAGGGCAGAGGATACCCCTCTCTGGTATCATGATGCCTCATCCTATAGGGCATTCACTAGGTAGAACGGGACGTTAATTTCCTACCTATGCACCAGGTGGCTCAGAAACTACATATGATTCACATTCAGGTGTGAATACTTCCCGTATAGGTAAAGTATCTCGCCACCTACTCGAAGAGCTTTCTTAGGTGCATCAGGAGCTTCTACTTTGGGAGCCCATGTGGGTCGCATGAGGTGCTCCCCCATCCGAGTAGGACTTCTACGCATTTCTTCACCATGCCATCCTTATACGTGCATTCCCTAGTAAGGGGGAGGCCGATGACATGAGTGATGTGCTCTAGAGTGACTAGAATTTCTAGTCCGCACATCTGGGTGACTCCTTTGTTCATAGAGGTAGCAAACTCCTTTGTTGCCTCTACATCCTGGTCTTGGCTGACCAGGTGATAGTAATCCATCCACCTGGCTACTTTGAACCGGCATGCAACATCTCCCCTGATCCCCTCAATGTCGATGGGCTCATTCTTCTTGAGTGCATGATTCTTTGATCATCCACCCATGGTGAATTCTCTACTAGTTTCGACTAGTTTGATGCCCTACTTCAGTAAGGCACCTTTTTATAAACCGGTGCCTTACTCTAAAAATTGTTTCCTTATTGGAATTGGTAGGGTACGCCACCCAAATTAACGTTCGACATGACATATTAGGCATGTGGGGTGAATTCGAATCTTGCACTGACATTATTTTTAGAGAGGCATATCATATGAAAAATTATGTATATATCTAATTAAAATCATGTGCATACCTGATTGGTCATTTCGTGCTGCGTGGAGTATGCCAACTTGCTATTCGATGATGTTTTTCCCATGTGTGGATTACGTCACCTTGGGTACTACATTCCTAGTTCGCTCGAGGTCCTACTACTAAAAACATGGTGGATCCTATTGGTTCAGGTTGGGATGCATATCTCCTCGACGGTTGGCCTTGGGACGTGCAGAAATCCTACCCAATGATTTCAAAATATTTTTGGGTGCTTCTAGATTTCCATCACATGACATGATGGTGTTGGCTTTGGCTACTCCTCATACTGCCAAGTTGTACATGTGATTTGAATTGATCGAGGCACCTACTTGAGTAAGGCACCAAGGTAAGGCACCTACCTCAATAAGGTGCCTTCCTCAATAAGGCACCTACCTGAGTAAGGCACCACCCCTCCGAAGTAAGGCGTCAGAGTAAGGCACCACTCCCCTACAATATATATATATATATATATATATATATATATTATTTTATTATATTTTTTTTAATGCTCGGGTGGTGGCACCTTTTTGGCAGAGTGAAGTGCCTACCTGAGTAAGGTGCCTACTTTAGTAAGGTACCTACTTTAGTAAGGTACCTACTTCAGTAATCCTCAATAATGCCTACTTCAATAAGGCCTCTTAGTAAGGCACCTACTTTAGTAAGGCGCCTACTCGAGTAAGGTGCCTACTTCAATAAGGCACCTACCTCCCACTTACTTATGAAGAATGCTCTAGGGTGGTGCCTCTCTTGAATTAGTAAGGCACCACTCCTCCAGAGTAAGGTGCCCGAGTAAGGCACTTCTCCTCTAGAGTAAGGCATCCAAATAAGGTGCTTCCCCTTGTACTACTAAAAGAAAACTCTAGGGTGGTGCCACCTTGGCTGAGCAAGGCATCACTCCTCTAGAGTAAGGCACCTAAGTAAGGTGCTTCTCCTCCAGAGTAAGGCACCCAAGTAAGGCACTTCTCCTCATACTACTCTTCCATCATTTAAAAATTTAGCGATGGCTGATGTGCCTATTATTGTGGGGTTGATCAAGCCTCATGAATTTTTGCTCATGCTACGTTAGCATCTACTACATCCAGGCACAGGGGTGCATAATTTTTCTTTATAGTTAATTGGTGCCCACCTTATGCCTAGATCGATGCTATCCTCCTATTATGTAGGCTCATGGATGTTGAGCTAGTCTTAGGCCCTATTTCTAGAGATGCCTATTATTCAAGAAATCAAGCCATTCCCCTACAAAAAGAAAATGAGAAAAAAAAAATATAGTTTAAATGTGATCCATGCCTATTAGGCCTTAGCTCTCAGGATACCTACAACTTGCATGCGAGCATTATCCCTGCAAAAACACATCGTAAGCTAAAAAAACAAAGGAAACTAATCTAGCTTGTTTTTGGTGGACACCTCTGCGCCCACCATGTTGTTGAGAATTTTGGAGCATTTTACTCGGATGGGGTCTCCCCCATGCCTATTCTAGATTCTACCAGCAAGCTTTCAGACCTGTGGTATGGGCGTAACTGGTGGCCATTGGTTGTTAAGATGGTGTTGCTATCATCAATTGTCTTGACATGCACAACACCATTTTTGATGATTTCTACCACCTCGTATGGTCCCATCCATATTTGCATCAGCTTTCCTTTCCATTCCTGGAATCTGGAGTCATACAATAGAACCCAGTCTCCCTCTTTGAACTATTTTACTTTAATGTGGTGGTCATGCCACCATTTCCTTTGCTTCTACATGATTTTTATCCTTTGGAGGGCATCCATCCAAAATTCATCCAGCTAGTTCAGCTATCAAATTCATTCCCTCTATGCTTCATCCAGGTTTAGGTCCAGTTCAACTACCATTCTGAGCATCTTGACCTCAAATTCTATAGGCATCATCGTATCCTTCCCATATACCAATTGGAAAGGTGTGAAGCCAGTGGTTGATTTCCATATTGTATTGTATGCCTAGACCACTTCTAGTAATCTGGCAGCCCAATCCTTCTTGTGTTGTTGCACAGTTTTTGTCAGGATGTTTTCTAACTCCCTGTTGGTCACCTCCACCTACCCATTCACCTGTGGATGGTAGGGGGTAGTTCGATTATGCCGTACCCTGTATTGTTCCATCAATTCCTCGATCAACCTGGAGGTGAATTGGGGTCCTTGATCCATTGTAATTTCCCTGGGTACTCCAAACCTCGTGAAAATATGGGTGAACAAGAATTCAGCCACCATCCTCTCCTTAGAATCTCTCAATGCCTAGACTTTGACCCACTTGGTGACATAGTCTATGTAGACTAAAATATACCTCCTTCCAGTTGAAGGTGGGTTGATGGGTCCCACAAAATCCATGCCCCATTTATCGAAGGGCTCGATATGTACATGAGGTTGAAGGGGCATTTCATCCCTATGGGTTGGTCTACCCATTCTTTGGCATTCGTCACACCTGTTGGCGTATGCGGCTGCATATTTAAATAGGGTGGGCCAAAAATACCCTATTTGTAACACCTTGTACGTAGTCCTCCTTCCTAAAAAATGCCCACCACATGGCTCATTGTGATAGGCTTTGAGTATCTCTAGGAATTCTTGCTCTGTTACGCATCTCCTCACTATCTGGTCGGGCCCTATTTTGAATAGGAGGTCATCAATCCATTGAAAGGAAGTGCTCTTCTCGATCACCCCCTATTTCTCCCTATACAAAAGAGTAGGGGATGTTCTACCTATGGCCAGGTAATTAGTAATGTCTACATACCATGATGTCTGTTCATTGATGATGAACAGATGTTCATCCAAAAACTAGTCCTCTACCACTGCATGATCTACTGGGATTAGTCTGGATAGGAAGTCTATGACTACATTATCTTTCTCGGGCTTATCAACTATGGTGATGTCAAACTCCTATAACAGCAAGAGCCACCTAATTATTCTACCACTAATCATCGATTTACTCATTAGATATCGAATGGTCGCATGGTCCATGTGAATGAACACTTTGTACCCTAGTGATATAGTGGCAGAATTTGTTGATGGCATGTACTACTACGAGAAACTCCTTCTCCATTACCATGTAGTTGAGCTCAGCCCCTGCTAGATTTTTACTAATGTAATAAATGGTATAGAATTCTTCACCATCCTTCTACCCAAGGACCGCTCCAATTGCACTATTGGATGCATCATAGTATATGTGAAATGGGACAGCCCAATTTGGGCCCTGCAATACTGGGGCAGAAATTAGCTTCTCCTTTAGCATCTAAAATGCTTGTTCATAGTCCTCCATCCAATCAAATTCTATATCCTTTACCAGCAAGTTGTGCAGTGGTTTAGCAATCTTGTTGAAGTTGATGATAAATCACCTATAGTACCCGATAGAGCCGAGAAAACTCCTCACTTCCCTCTGTGTTTTTGGACTAGGTAGATCTTTGATTACCTCTATCTTCTTTTGGTCTACCTTAATTCCTTCTATCGAGAGATGATGCCCCAACACTATGCCTTCATGCATCATCATAAAACACTTCTCATTGCTGAGGGATAAGTTGTTCTCCTTGCATCTCTGGAGCACACATTCTAGGTTTGTTGTTGCTTCCTCGAATGTCTCTCCGTAAATGGTGAAGTCATCCATATATACTTCCACTACTTCCCCCATCATATCCAAAAATATGCTCAACACCACCCTTTGGAAAGTGGTTGGTGCGTTGCACAACCCGAAGGGTAGCACTCTGTAGGCAAATGTTCCCCATGGGCAGGTGAACATTGTCTTGTCCTGGTCCTCCTCTCTGATCTGGATTTGGTTGTATCCGCTAAATCCATCCAGAAAGGAGAAATATTTCCTTTCGAACAGTGTGTCCAATACTTGGTCAATGAAGGGGAGTGGGAAGTGATCCTTCTTTGTCACTTTGTTTAGTGATCTGTAATCAACATAGATTCACCATTTCCCATTTTTCTTGGGGACCACCACGAGTGGTGATACCCATTCACTATCGGAGATCGGGTAAATGAATCCTACCGAAAAAAGCTTTTGTAACTCAGCTTTAACTATTTCTTTCATGGCTAGGTTCATCCTCCTCTATGGCTATCTGACTAGGGTCACCTGCTCCTCGAGATATATCCGATGAGTGCAAATATCTGGGCTGATTCCTTTCATATCTAAATAATCCTAGGTGAATGCTTCCTGGTGTCTGGCTAGGAGCTCTTTTAACTCTATCAGTTGTGCGGGGGTCAACCCACTACTGATGTTCAATGTCCTACTAGGCTCAATATCAATCTGCCTAGTATGGTGGTCCTAGGTGCCGACCAATGGTGACTCGAGAATGGTGAGGGAGGATTCCCCTTGAAGGAATCTCATTATGGCACCATCTTCATCATCATCCTCCTCCAATTCTATGACTGCCATCACTAGCTGAAGCATGGATGGTGAATCCTCATTCTATTCGGTCAGCATGGGTTCACCCAGCGTATCCATGGATTGAGTGGGAGGGGAGATCATCAATTTCTTGATGTTCTACCCATTAGAAATTGTCATCAACCCATCACGGTAGCTAATGTAGGCGTCAACCATAGCTAACCATGGCCGACCCAATATGAGTGGGTATCCACCCAACCCCATTTTTTACTGTAGCACCAAGAAATCAGTTGGGTATTCCCATGCATCAACTATTATGATGATATCTTCAAGCATCCCCTCGGCACTATGGTTTATGGTTTCAGGTTTGTAAGCTTCAGCTTCTGCATGGTCTCCTATGACATCACATTGATGGCTACACCTAGGTCAACTAGGGTGTTCACCAGTGAGTGCCCTCCTATTTTTACCATCAACATCGGGCTGCCTGGGTCTACATATTTGGGATGATATGCATTCCCCATCATCAAATCAGCCAATTTTCCTTTGATGTTGATGGTTTGTGCCACCTTGCATCCTAGTTTTCTTAGACATAGCTCCTTTATTACCTTGGTGTATATGGGCACATCTCGGATGGCTTGAAATAGAGGGATCATGACTATCAGGTTCCTCAAGCTCGAGAGGATGTCAAATTTTAGCTACATCAACTTCCTCTATTCCTGCAACCATTTGGGAAATGGAGCCTCCATTTTCTCAACAACTTTCTCTTCTTCCACCTCTTCTATCAGAGGGGAATCTTCTACATTTTCCTCCTCTTCTACTAGGGGAGGTGCCTCTACTCCTAGCTGCTTGCCTGATCTAAGTTGAATAGGATTACAACTAACATTATACATCGGATACATCTCTCCTTCTACCTAGTATGTTGGCTGGTTTACCTTATTGTTTGGGTTCACCATCGGTTGTGCTGGTAATTGTGTAGGTCTCACCATAGGTAGGGCTGGTAAGCCTTGCTGAGGTGGAACCTATGCTATATTTTATGGAGTGGAGTTCCATGGAATGTGGTTCCTCCACTACTTGCCCGAGGTGTTGATATGGCATCCATGGTGGTTGGTTTTGAAATGTTACCCCTAGAGGTACGTTCATCCAAGGTGGTGGTCCCCACCATCCCATATTGGGTGGTTGTGGCTACCCTTGTGGCATATATGATCCTCCTCCATAGGGTGGCATTCCCATGGGCATACTCCCCATAGGGGTTTACTACCAATTTCTTTGATTTCCCATGAAATAGGCTTTAGTTACGTCAGCCTCCTCCTTGGAATTGGGTAGCTATGGGCATAATCGATTTTTGTGGTTCTATTGGCAAACTACGCATACTCTGACCTTGTTCTCTGGGCACGCATTCCTAGCGTGCTTCCCCCTACATTTTGGATAAAATTAGGTCAATGTTGCATCATTCTCCTATTTCTTCTTCTCCAGAAAAAGTGTATCCAATTGTAATGCCAGAGAAGATAGCATTTCACTTTTGAGATCTTCCAACATGTTGCCTATCTCCATATTTGTCACCGATGTAGTCACCTTCATGGCCCTGGGAGCTGGTTTGCCTCTCCTCCATGAGTAATTTTGACATAGTTGTCGGATATCTTCCATGGCATGTTGGTAAACGTCTCCTCCTAAAATCATGTTTAGCGCTTCTAGTGACTCATTGTTAAGTCCTCTCAAAAATATGCTTTTGAGAGACTTATCTCCTAGCTTGGTGTGAGGAGATCATTGGAGGTTGAAATTAAACCTCTCCCAGTATTCTTCCAGGGACTCATCCTCCTTCTATGTCATGTTGAGGACTTCTTCCCTAGAATCTCATGCTCTACCAAAGTCCTGGTACTATTCTGTAAAGAGCTTCTTCATCTCTTCCCACGTAGTGATCTGCTTGTTCCCCAACCCAATAAACCATCGTAGGGTTGAGTCATCTAACATTGATGAAAAGAGCTTCAACTTTTGAGCATCTAATTTGTAATCGATGGATCTGCACAACACATCAAATTTAAACAAAAATAGGTCAGGGTCTTCGGTCGGGTATCCCCTGAAGGTAGGAAGATGGGTAGGGGATATATTTTTCATCTTGGTTTCCCCTACTCCTTCCTCTATTGGGAAGCTAAACCCAGATGAGATTTCTTCAGCCATTTTTTCAAGAAATGTGGTCTCTTCTACAACTTTTATGGCCCTTCGGTCACTCAAGACTTTTTGTGTTAGAGCCTCTAAGTCAGTTGGTGTAATTGTCTGATCCTCTATGACTTTCCACAGCAAAGCCTCCTTCGAGGGTGTTATTTTAAACAATGGGTTCAGAACGATCTATTCTTTCCTAGGTCGATGAGATGAGGAGGCACTCTGGACAAAGTGATGACTCTCACTCCAGTGAACTGTTGGTGATGAGTCGGGAGAATCTAGCTCAAATTCTAGGTCATCGATTGACTCAGATTTTTTTGATTGGCTCTATCTTATAAAATGATCGTCGGGTCCTCTTCTTCTTGGTAGACTCATACAAGGTCAAGCAGAAGGTTTTAAGGGGTAATGGAATTAGTTTACTAGTGATGCTTCCCCGACAATGGTGCCAAAATATTGGGTGCCAAACACTAGTTAATTTTCTCCTATAATTGTCACAACACTCGCATTTAAATTGTCAACCCGAGAGCACGTAGACTTTAGAAGTGCCACGATTGAAACTACCCACACTACCACCTTAGAGATGAATCCACTAACTACCATTGGGGGGTGTTCATGAAGTATCAGTTGAATTGTCCATGCCAAGAAAACTTAAATATAAATGAAATGCATAAACGTAAACACACCACACTTGAAAGTAGTAATACGTCTACCATAAAAAGAATGCAATTATAAAATGACTAGATTTAATCTAGGAACTTCAAAACATACTACCACACGTAATTAAATATATGAAAAGACTAACTAAGAATAGGGGAAGAATACTGGCTTGGAGTGGGCCCGAGCTCCAATAGATTCTGCCCAACAAATCACGAAGACAACATGCAGATAAGAAAATGCTCAAGCTTTATTAATCAATGCAAAAATATTACATGTGATAGTATTGAAAAAAGAATGCCTCCCTGCTACAGAGAAGTCTGTGTGTTTATATACTACACACAAGACTTCCTATTGTAGTTCTGTTACAACAGGCATCTCGATTACAGTCTAAACTGGGATAGTTCAGTTACTATAGCCGACGTGCACTATGATCAACTTCTTCATCGTTTACTTGCAATCGGGTGATTTCCATTTCGTATGGTTCTACTTCGCAAATGGTTACGTGTTCACCTACTCTGGTTGGGACAACTCATGCATCAATGGTTTCCCATAGATGACGTGGAATGGTGGTCAACGGGGTCCCCCTCCAGTCTTTGGTCAACACGCGTAATCTGGGTATTCGTTCGAGTAGGGCGCCTAACTCAGTAAGGTGCCTACTTGAGTAAGGTGCCTACTTGAGTAAGGCACCTACTTGAGTAAGGTGCCTACTTGAGTAAGGCACCTACTTCAGTAAGGTGCCTACTTGAGTAAGGTGCCTACTTTAGTAAGGTGCTTACCTTCGTATGCCTTCATCTGATTGAATGGAACCATGCCAGGTCCATGTAGGACCTCGATTGAGTAAAAGATGAAAAAATCTGGGAAATAACTACACAAAACACACTTCACACTTGGATTAGATAATACACATGAATTTCATTAAATACATACATAATATTTCATAAAAATATACAACTCCTTATATAGTGTCACGCAAAAACCATTAGTACATATACAAAAATATGAGCATATCAGGTGCTCATCAATAGTGATGATATTGATATAGGATCTGGTATTAATGAGCACCCATTTGAAGGATTTTCAATCAATGTGAGCTACAATTTGTAATGGAGGATCAGATAAATCCGATAATATGTTCTTGACTTCAAAATCATAAATGAAATTGAATGTTCCATACAAGTTTGAACACTCCCTACAAAATTGTTGAAGGTATTGGGATCTTCTATCTAAATTTTAATGGATTTAAGGATCTCCATCAATGCCTCGTGATGTGGGGGAGATTTTTATATAATATCATATATGGATAACTTGGTCAAAGCCATTTTTAAGATTTGTGTCAATCAACTCCTCAATGTGATGATGGGTGTGTGTAGATAACTTGGAATATGGGTGGTTGGATATGGAATGGTGGGATTCAGTTGTATGGGTATATTTTTTTGTTATGCTATAGGAGTAGGTACTATTTGAGTTGGTCCATTTTCTTATTGTGTGTAATTTGTGCTTATTTTCCCATGGGTAACTATGTGAATAGCCCCCACAAAAGCTTAGTACACTTGAGATACATGATTGAATTGGTTGGGAGGAATTGTAGAAGTTGATGCCCAGTAATTTTTTGAGTTTCCTTGTGATGAGATAGTGTTGTCTAATAGATACGAAGGTTCTAGTTTTGTTGGTCCAAAGGGTTATCAATTTTGATATGTCCCATTTCAAGCAGATCTTGCACAATATCTTTGAGTGCATAGCAATTCTTAATGTCATGCCCTTTTTGTCAATGAAAGGTGCAGTACAAATACTCTTTATAACTCTTTCCACACGGTTTATTTGGATCTTTTGATTTTATCTCTAGCAAGGTAATTTTTTGTGCATCATACAACATTTGAAAGAGGTATGAATATGATTTATACAATGGAGTGTAATTGTGGGGTTGTCAAGTGACTCAACACTGATGATTGTCTATAGGTTGAACTTGATTTTGTAATTGTTGTGGAGGTGGGACAACCTAATAATTCTATTATGATGGTTGTTATTTTTGTGTGGGTTATTGTACTTGGACTTGAGCTTGTTGTGTTTGGTGTGGTAGTTGGCTCAAGACTACTTGATTAACCTGACCAGTCTTGGACTGGCCCTGGTTGTTCCCTCTTTGACCATTTTTTGGCTATACTTTCTTCTTTAGCTTCATCTCACCTTCTTGTATCTTAATTTCTTCAATTACCTAGGCCTAGGAAATATCTTCCTCGAATGTTCTATATTGTTGAAATTTTTTTAGAAAGGATATTCGTTTGGAACAACTCCTTGTGAACATTCTTGTCATTTTTTCCATAGGGAGGGAGAATGGCAATTTTGTAATGGATGCCCTCCAATAGTTTTCAAAGTCATAAATTGACTCATATTCAAAATGGTGTAGGTTGAACAAGTCGGTTAGTGTTTTTTATTTCTAAAATTTATAGAGAAACACTCCAAGAATTGGTCTGCCACAAATTCAGAAGTGTAAACATTGTGATGTGGCAGATGATTATACCAATCTAGGGCATCTCCTCCAAATTTATGAGGAAATTTTTAGAGAATTAAAGCATAATTCTCTTGTATTGAGAAACATGCATTGATAAATTCACTCACATGCTCCTAAGGGTCCTCATCCCTCTTGAATTTATCAAAATTCTACTAGACAAGGTAGTGATGGTATCAAAGAATGAATTGGGTGATTGATCAGGTACCTTAGAGTTGGTTTTTGGTATAACATTCTAGGCATGTGCATGGCCAAGCTGTCAATCTGATTTTGCAACTAAAATTTAGGGTCTCCCAATGATAATTGAAAACCCTGATTTATCTTTTGTTGATGGAAGTGGTGTGTTTTGTTGGTTGGAATTTAATGATGATGGATGTATTGGTTGAATGTGTTATGGAATGAATGTTGTTGATGGGTGTTTTTATGATGAGGATATGGGCGTATGATTATATGTTGTGCTAATAAATTAGCATACATATGATGGAGTGGATGGTTGGGTACGGTTGTGGTAGATGGTCACGACACCCATGATGGATCTTAAGTGTAGAATGTGTTTTGATATGAGGTGGGTGGATGGTTAGGATCTGGAACCTGTAATTTTTATTGTGTGTTAGGATGGGTGCCTTGGTTGGCATCATCCACAAGCAATTACTATAAGTACAAAAAAAATTGTTTTATAGCAATTGCAAATGCAAATGGTGTGGTTTTATGGATGGTGGAATATAGAGTAGGTTGCATGGCAAACATGTGAGTGGATTTTTGTGGAGAGTATGTGGCAGAAGGTACCATGTATAAATAGGATGGCATGTTGGATGGGATAAATATATGATGTGGATGAGATGGATGCAAGTATTTGTGAAGCAGCTTTGACTTGTGCTTCATAGAGGGAGTTAGAGCAGATGATGCTTTGATGTGATGGAATGGAGATGTACTGATGAGATGATGATGGATGGGTGTAGATCATGGTTGTAGCAGTTGATTTGAAGAGTGGATTGGTGATGAATTGATGAGTTTGTTGTAGATGGTAGTATATGGCTTCCTGATGTAATACGGGAATGGTGCAGAGTGGAATGGTGAGAGGAGGTAATGATGGATAGACCAAGCCTTCTATAGTAAAGTAAGTCCTAATAGCATTAGTATTCAAATATGTGATGCATTGTTCATATGGTGTGGGGAGCTCGTTCCTAGGAGTCTCTAGAATGGTAGCATGGATAGCCCTCTACATCATATACATATCCAAAGTAGGGGTAGGATGGATGGCCTGGTGGATAGGTCTAGATGCAGTGTGGGCCACACTAACTTGCCCAACCGTAGAAGTGGTAGGGGCTTGGGAATATTGAGAAAGGTACTCCATGGATGAAGGTGGTTGACTTTAGACTTGGGTTAGCACTTTAGCTTAACTTTGTATCACTACCATAATCTAGGATAAAATGGGATTACGGATGTGAAGGTATGTGTGTGAAATAATGGTGCAAATAAAAAATAAGCAAAAACACAATCAATCAAACAAACAATTGTTTTCTAAGTTTTTGCATGTTTTTTTTTCATTGTTTTGAATTTTTTGGTTTTTTTTTATTTTTTTTGTTTTTGGTGTGTTTTGATGTTGAAACTCCTAGTCCTATGATGACTAAGGGTAAAAATAAAAATAAAAAGCTAATTATGGTAGTTTTAGCACACCCTCCCTTGTCAAGGAAGGCAACCCAAATGAAAAAAATATGGCTTCCTATGCTGGATATGGCTCAAAGTAATATTATGGAAGTAAAGGAACCCCTGAAGGGGTCATGTTGTCTAATGTCCTACTACCGGGTGAAACATACATTTTTCTTAACCCTCATACGAGCATGGACAATAACAACAATTGATTCCACTAATTATTTGAAAATCCCTATGGTAAAGGGGATTTGGTAATCCTTCCTACTTCGAGTGCACCCAAAAGTAGGGGAATTTTTGGTGATGAAATCCATAAAGCCACTCGCTTGGGGCTTGTATCGCTCCAAATTTTTCACATCCTTACCTTCAGGCTATAGGATCCACACCCGAAAGGGGGATGCGAGAAGGATGGGACAATACCTCGGACTAAGAGGCCCTTTGAAGGTCACACCTCTCGGGGGAAGGGGTGTAAGGGTGAATTTTTTATGGATGGTGGGTTCACCAGGAAACTTTTGAGTGGCAGTTTCCACACCTAGGTTGAGAGTAGGTTTGATGTGTTCATTTTATACTTTAATAATTCAATTCCTAGGATTGGCCAAGATGAATTTAAGCTATTCTATATGTCAATGCTGATTTATATGCATATAGAAAACATGAATAAATGCTAAACACAAAGAGTATGCTAAATAGGATAGAATATACCTGGTTCTGGATGTCTGATGAAGATTCTGAGGTTTGTAGGAGTCCAAATTGTCTCAAATCATATGTAATCATATGAGATTACACAGAATCATCTCAGATCTCAGTCAGTCATATGAGATCAGACTATATCATTGTCGATCTGATGAATTCATTAGGCAAATTCATCTGAAACCTGTAGTTACAAAAAAAGATACCAAAAACCAAAGATGCAACTACAAAAGTAAAAGGAAATGATAGAAATGACAGTAAATTTGCCTAGATGATAGATCTAGATAGTAATTAAAAGAAATGCATTAATTTAATAATTTGTTTTAACTTTATCATGCATCTATGCTAAATGAGGTGAACTCCAAGATGTAAGAATAGAATAAACCAAGTTAATGCAGAAATAAATGACGAGAGAAGACAATGAAATACAAACTCCAAGTTTTGATTACCCCCAATCTGGACTATAGTCGAGATCGCCTCTGATCGTACGAGATCATCGCCGATCTACGATAGGATCATCCAAAATATTTTGGGATCACCTGCAATGATTCGAGCTTGCTCCGACTAAAAAATAGTAAAATCCCTACAAGAAAACTTGAAATACGTAATGCAAATGAAGGTATTCTAATGCATGAAAAGTTAAAGTTGTAAATAAATTAGTCAGCTAGGGGATTTAGGGGGATAAACTAAGAAAATCCCAATTTATATAGGATTAGGGAGAGGTTTAGGAGGTTGGATATCATCCCAATTTGGGAGATCTCCAATAGGGAAGACTCTAACTGCGCAGACACGTTTTCTACCTAAGTTAGAGAAGCTGTTGAAACATAAGCTAATTATGAAAAATTGGTTTTGGGACGAAATCATCTGGACGTTCTATTCTAGAAGAATTCGTCAGATCTAGGACGATTTCGTTTGATCATCGACGATATCATCCAACGGTCAAAACAAATCCTAAAAATGACATGAAAAACAAGGAAAGTGGGTAACGGGCGGCTAACAGGCGGTTTGGGTTAAAATTTAATTTTTTACCTTTTTACTAAGGTTTAACTACGCCAATTTTAGGGTGCTACATTTTGCCCCCTCTTTAGCGAATTTTTTGAAGAAAATGCATTAAATATGAGTTTTTCCCATTTTATGAGAAAGCAAAATTTACTCCATTTTTTAGACGATGATTCTAGGTCGAATCGTACAACTGCTGGCTATGGTGCCCCCTTCGTGTTTTTACCCAAATCGAACGTTTGAGGTAAAAGTGCAAAAAAGAAAAATTAAAAATGTTGTTGTTTTTAAATAAAATTAAGAAAAATAGGGTAAAACCCTAATTCATTTTTACTATTCATTTTTATTGTTCTAGAGCTCTATAGAGAAAAAAAATGGTGGAGATAGCACACCGATCGATAGAGGTCCGACGCGGGCTACGAGTAAGGATCTAATCCTAGTAAATTATGTTTGAATTTATTTTGTGCAATTTTTTGTTTGGAATTTTGATTGTTTTGGGGCATCACGGCCATTTTTAGGCCGTCGACGACATTAGGATGAAATTGTCCCGATTTCGTCAAAATCGTCTCTAGATCGTCGATTTTGTCTGAGGGCAAAATCTGTGAACTAGGGACGATCCCCAAAGTTATGAAATTGAAGATGATTTCATCCTAAAAAGGACAATTTTACCCAATTTAGGACGATATCATCATTTTTATGAAATTAAGCTTGTTTTGAATTGCATTTAATTGATTTTAATGATTGATTTATCAATAAATTTTATTGTTTGATTGTTTGTTTTGTAGAAGGTATTACTAAAAATTCAGGAGTGGAAATATGGTGGGCTACGAGATGACATAGCCACGCTCGATTAGGTGGAGCATGACCAACTAGCACAGGTCAATTTACAGCATTTGGTAGAGATGCCACAAGTACCGATGGACATGGGGCTACTGACAGCCCTAGCAGAGAGGTGGTATCTAGGGTCATCCTACTTCTATTTATCAATAGGGGATATGGCTCCCACACTAGAGGACATATGGATGATATTGAGGATCCCCATACAGGGATGGTTGATGACTCCTACGGCCAATCAGGGCCAAGCGATGATGAGGTTGATCGGTGACCCAAGCTTCACCCTAGAGAAGGACAGAGTGAACATCGAGGCACTAAGGCAGATGCCTAGGGCATCTAGGCTGACTTGGGTGTTGGTTGGGATAGTGGGTGGCTTGTTTTTGTGTCACCAGAGTGGATGCAGATTACCCTGGCTCCTCTTAGATGTGGTCTGTGACATGAGAGACCACGGATACAGATACTCATGGGGAGATTTTTTGCTATGCCACTTGTATAGGATCCTACACGGGGTCATATACAAAGGAGGTCGATGTCTGGTTATGACATCACTACTATAGGTTTGGTGTTGGGATCACATTATAGTTTAGATGTTTGTAGGGCTCCCACTAATAGGGGTTGATTGGGAGAGACCCCGAGTTTTCTACTGGTGGTTGCAGAGGGGGTCATAATGGTGGATAGATCTACTGATGTCATGAAGGTTGCTGGACGACCTCATCCTGGACCAGATCACCTGGAGGCCATGGCGATAGAATCCAGGGTGGGCAGAGGATAGGCGGTAGTTGGATTGCATTAGGTGAGTCTACTGGCTGAGGATGGAGCGGGGAGAGGTAGAGCTCCACCGCTATGACTGAGTTCTACAATAGTTTGGTCTACAATAGGGGATCCCTTCTCTCAGGGATTATGACTACTCCTAAACTATTCAGGATAGTACCACACTGAGTGGGGCTCCAAATATGCAGTGGTTTTGGTGTCAAGATGTAGATGATGCCCCCATCTAGCTAGTGGATGGTGACAATGTTGGGGTTGCATATGGATATGATGCCTGGTATGCAAACATCTGCCCTCCTCGAATGACGAGGGCACAGGATCTGATGCATGTCATTGTGTGATAGATGGGGAGGCGGTGGTAGGCTACTATTGAGGCAACGTGGGGTTATGACGAGAGAGAGCAGCAATGATCTCCATAGGAGAGACGCCATAGGATGGTTCAGGCTCCATAGAGGTCACAGAAAACAAGGCAGAGGGAGGAGAGATTCCCCTCACAGCAGTGGGATAGACCACCATCACCTGATAAGGGCAAGGATGTCAAGGTGGGGGAGAGCAGCAAGATGGCGGCTCTCTAAGCTAAGAATGCCTACCTCCGGGCTCAGGTGCAGACATTACAGGATGAGCCTACACATCTCAGGGCTCGAAGTAGAGGGGCAATAATTTGGGATCTAGTGTGGGCTATTGCTCAGATCACATTCTATCAGGGGTTATACTATCACGTGGTCCTAGAGGGATAGAGGATACCATTGCCAGCTCCCATTGTGGAGCCAATTACAATGGGATCATCGAGGACATCCTCACGATCGACAGTGAGGACCTGAGACACATTTTGGACCTCTATGGGACCACCTCCTCCACATCAGGGCGGGGGAGGAGATGAGGCTAAGAGCTTGAGGGCTCCTCGAGGCTAGCTGCTGCATATTGCAGACTGTATTATTATTATTTTTGAGGGGATTGAGTATGCCATGGTATTGATTGTGGCATACTAATCCAGATGATGTACATAATTGATTGATGATATATATAGATTGTCTTTTTGATGATATGACTTGTGTATATGTTGTATGATGCTTTAATTTTGAATTTTGTGATTGATTATTTATGTAATTATGTCGTTGGAAATAAATTATAATGTTTATGCCATGCTATAAAATTGTAAATGAATTTGATGTGAATAAATTGGTTGTTTTGTGGTGTGTTTTGATGAAAAATAAAAGGGACTTCTAACAATAATTTCAAAGGACATTGTCATTGTTATAGACCATTGCATGCTCACCAGGTCATCAAGATAATTCTAGTATAGAAATATTGCTAAAAGTAAAAGGGTGCTTAAGATACTTTCTTAAGACTTTGTGTAGTTCTGATGAAAAATGATGATGGTGATGATTTATTTTTAGATTTTCATAAAAATGTTATGCATGACATATTAAAGAAATATGATTTTTTCTAGGCATAAATTCCTAAGTGTGATAAAAATTTTGAATAAGTCCCTAGGAACTATACCATCATTGCAAAATTGAATGTTTGACATAATGACATGAAATAGAAAAATTTTGCGTTCTTTTTAAAGCACAATTGGGTAACATAATGATGTAAGCCATATGTTTTTATGAATTAAAATGAAGGGGAAATAAAATGAGAACAATGGTTTGCGCTAGGCATAGAATTATAGGTATAGACTTATACCATCATCGCGAAATCCAAAAAGAATTTGATATTTTAGTTCTATTGCATAATTGATTTTTTGGTTTTGAGATAAACAGAAAATAATAATATATATAAATGACTTTATTTGCGAGGTTTTTGAAGATGTGAAAAAAATATTGTTTTTTGGAAAGACATATATGTAATTGTTTTTATGCTAAGCAAATGTTCTTAAATAAGAAGATGAAAGGATTCGAAAAGAATTGCAGAGATATTTTAAATTATCTCAAAGACAAAATGTAGATTTATAACGAACCCTCATGTGCAAACGTGAGTTCATTACCAATCTTGATTTATCATAATGATACAAAATCTCTCAAATACAAATGTGTGTGCAATTGTATTGTTCATTCACCAATTTTGAGCAAGAGAATTTGATACAAGTAATTTGACTTAACCAAATGAGGGTTCATTGACCATGATTTATATGCATGTAACCATACCAAACTACTATGTAAGTTGGGTCATCAAGAGCTAGCTAATCCCTAAGCTGACATAGGTCTGTACAAAAGAAGGTCGCTAATGTGACAGAAATATCACCACGCTAGGAATTACCCAAGGCCAAGCGGGTTGGGCACAAACCACCTGTTATGGGGCTTACCTCATAGTTTTCAAATAATTGAGAATTCTAGGGATTCAAGCTCATTCACCCTTCTTTTATTTTCAAAGGGTAGGGAAAGGGATTTTATTTGCTGTTTGCTTTTGCTTTTTCTTTTTTGCTTCTTTTCTCTTTTTCTTTTTTTCTCTTTTATTTTTTTTTGTATTTTTTCTTGGAACTTGAGATAATGCTGAAATATTGCTGCGATGGTACAAAATAATATTTTTATTTTTTCTCATTTGCTTTGACTTTTTCTTTTTCTTCCTATACTAGGGATACTTGCTCGGATTGGCTATAGAGCAAGGGATTTTTATTTTGGGTAGAGGTGAGCTTGTCCTTTTGTCAATTCTTAAAGATTCTAGACCATGTGTATGATAGGATAGCAGGGGAAACTTTTCGCTCAAGAAACCACTTCTACTATGTAGCATCATATCGAATTTGCAATGAAATCATTTTAATGTGAAAATATGTACTTGGTTCAAGTAAATAACAAGATCAGTTCTTCTATGCTCAAAAATTTATTTAATTCAACTGTGGACTTTGATATAAGAGAGATTAATAATCATACCAAATAAAATCAAGATATTTATGCATGTGAGTGTGAAAGTGTGGGATTCCAAATAAATGTTAAGTTATCCAAAATAATTGAAAATATAACTGCAAGACTTCAAGAATTGACAGATATGAAAAAATAAAAAAATAAAATTTGAAGATTTTGATGGTTTTAAAGTTTTTATATTTTGATTTTGATTGATGAATTGAAATAATAAATACTGTTACTATTTTTGAAAATTTTTATATGGATGACGAAAATGAAACAATATGCAAAATAACAATATATATAAATGATGAAATGACCAAATGTTATGCATAATAACGCTTAAGATGCATAATGTTCATAGGTTCTTTAAGATATTTACCATCTATGGTAGCTAATTGGTATGCTCCAAATCCAAATTTAGCAATGATGATATACGGTCCAAGCCAGTTGGGCTCAAATTTACCTTTAAGGTCTTTAGTTGCATTAGTATTTTTTTTATTTTCTTTTAAGACAAATTCGTCGATCTCAAAGGATCTATGATGAACTTTCTTGAGGTATGCTCACTTGAGCTTGTTTTGGTAGGCACAAAGATGCTCCAAAGTATTGATGTGCTTCTCATCTAGGAGTTCCAGTTGACTAAATCTGCCAGCACGATATTCATCTCCTACTTCAGTATCTTGAAGTAGCAGAGCCAAAGAAGGAACTTCTAATTCAAAGGGAAAAATAGCTTCGGTGCCATAAACCAAAACAAAAGGTGAAGTACATGTGGGGGTACGAATGCTAGTTCGATAACCCACAAAGCAGGATATAATTGGATGTGCCAATCTCGACCAGATTTATTGACCAATCTTTTGAGGATTTTGATTAATGTTTTATTAGATGCTTTTGCTTTGCCATTACCCTTAGGATAATAGGGAGTGGACCAATGATGTTGAATTTTATATTTTTGACATAATTTATTGACATCTTTATTTTTGAAACAAGTTCCATTATCTGAGATGAGATTTGCAGGAATTCCAAACCTACAAATAATTTGATAAAAAATAAACTTGGAAACTTGGGTTCTAGTGCAAGAATCTAAGGGCATAGCTTCAACCCACTTCGTGAAATACTCGATGGCGGTTATGATGAATTTGTGTCCATCATATGACACAGTGTTGATTTTTCCAATGATGTCTAAGCCCCATTTTGAAAAGGGCCAAGGAGATGAAATAGCCTGCAGTTCTTATGCAGGCGCATGGACAAGATCAGTGTTTTTTGGCACTTGTCGTAATGGTGCACATAATCATGTGCATCATTCTCCATGGTAGGCCAAAAATATTCTATCCTAAGGAGCTTCTTAGCAATGGCGTTACCACTATTTGTCCCCCAGAATATCCATCATGGGCTTCATGCAAAGCTAATCTAGATTCTTCTAGATTCAAACATCTCAGTAGGATACCTTCAAAAGATCTCCTATATAAGGTATTACAAATAATTATGAAGTGAATTTCTCGTCTACGTAATAACCGACGCTGGTTGTTATTACAACCTTTAGGAAAGGTCCTAATTTGAAGAAAATTAAATATATCAGTGTACCATGGTTCAAGAGTAGTTTCATTGATTAGAAACACATCCAAAGGTTCTAAGAATGATTTGTTTGAAGCGAGTTCCTGGAGTCAATGAATAATGATGGTAGCAAATTCATCATCTAACTCCAAGGGCAAAATAGCTACATCCATAGCGTCAGCCGCACGGTTGCTAGTTCGAGGAATAGCTTCCAAGATAACTTGATCAAACAAAGATAATAATTGTAAGACATATGCTTTATATGGACGTAATTTATCATCTTTGTTCTAATAAACATCATTGATTTGATTTATGATAAGTTGAGAATCATCGAAAACAAATAGATTTTTAATTTTCAGTGCCAAGGCAGCTCGTAATCCAAGGATGAGAGCCTCATATTTTCAATATTATTAGTGCAAGCAAACATTAATTTAAAGGACAGAGGTATAAGATGTTTCTGCGAAGATATTAAAATAATACTTGCACCAGCCCCACTCATGCATCGGGCTTTGTCAAAGTATAGATACCATTGCTCTGGATGGTCTGCCTCTATTTTAAGGCATTCATCAACAAACTCGATGATGAGGGGATGTGTAGATTCTAAAGGTGCAGCAGCTAATTGATCTGCTATGATTTGACCTTTAACAAACTTTTGTCCTATAAATGTGAGTTCAAACTTGCTTAGCGCAAGAACCCACTTTGCTGTGCGACCAGATAAATAAGGTCGACTCATGAGATATCGCAAAGGGTTGAATTTAGCAATAACATATGTTTTCTGACTGAGCATATAATGGCATAATTTCTATGTAGAAAATACGACTGCTAGAAATAACTTCTCTAATACTATATAGCGAGTTTCATAACTGATTAAGGTTTTGCTAATGTAATAATTAGCAATTTCTTTCTTCCCATTGTCAACTTGAGCTAACATAGCTCCTAAAGCAAAATCTAAAGCAAAAATATACAAGATAAATGGACGATCAGATCTAGGTGGTGAAAGTACTGGTGGTTTAAGGAGATATTGTTTGAGGAGTTCAAATACTTCCTGAAATTCGTTGTCCTGATGAAAAGAGACATCTTTCTTAAGAAGCTTAAGAAAGGGTCCTATTTTATCCACCAACTTATCGATGAAGCGATGAATAGCTTGAAGCTTACCTTGTAAACTTCATAATTCAAATATATTTTTAGGTGCAGGCATATCAGTGATAGTCATGATCTTGAGAGGGTCAATTTCAATGCCACGTAAAGAAACTATAACCCCCAATAAATTATTAGACTTAACTCCAAAGATACATTTGGCTGGATTCAATCGGATAAGATATTCCCTTAACCGATCAAATACTTTTCTCAAGTCATGTAAATTATCATCTTCCTTGAGGAACGAGCTATAATATTGTATACATAATCATGTAGAATATCATGCATCATATCATGAAATATATAAGTCATGGCTCGTTGATATGTCGCACCTGCATTCTTCAAACCGAATGGCATCACTTTCCAACAAAAGGTTCCCCAAGGGGTAATAAAGGTTGTTTTAGCCTAATCTTTAGGAGCTATCTTGATCTTATTATAACCAGAGAATCCATCCATTAGGGATATCATTCCACTCCCAACAGTAAAATCAATGATCTAATCCATGTTGGGAAGAGGAAAATCATCTTTAGGGCATGCAACATTAATATCTCTAAAGTCTATGCAAACCCTAACTTTGGTAGCTTCTTTCTTAGTTACTAGAACTACATTCGAGATCCATTCAGCATAATCAATGGCTTGTATAAAAATGACCTTCAAGAGTTTTTCTAATTCTCCTTTGACTAGTAAAGCCACTTTAGGATGCATTTTTCTAAGTTTATGTTTAACACGTTTAACATCCGGATGGACTACTAGGTGATGCATAACTACAGAAGGGTTTAATCGTGGCATATCTTCATATGTCTAAGCAAAAACGTCTTCATATTCTTTAAGAAATGCAATGTATTTATCTTGTTTTTCTTGACTTAATTCTGATCCAATGTTGATTATGTGAGGGTTATTTTCGGTTCCAATGTTAATTTTTATGACATTTTTGACTTCCACGTGTAGATCGCTCTCAAAATCATATGGGGTGGGTAAAATGCCCAATTCTTGTAATTCTTCCAAGGTTAGCTTGGATAATTCGTCTTGAGGAGTCGTGGCCTCAAGTTGGTCTATACTAGGTATAGAGCCATCAAAATAAAATCCGTTATGTAACAATTCCTCAATGGAGACATCATGGAAGATATCCCCCTCCAACTCATCGTCAAATTCATCAATCATCTCAGGGTAAGCTATGGATAGCATATTACATGTAAATGGGTTATTCCATAAATGCAAAGCATCGTGTTTATCCAAATAATCTTGGTAACATATGAGATGGTCATCATCCTGAAATGGGAAGGGCTGACCTTTACTAGGAAATAGGTCCACACCACATCGGGCAGGCCATGATTCTACCTCAAAATGTTCTTTCATACCATTCTGGAAAGGTCCCAAACCTTTCCCTTTATATCCCAATTTAAGCATTATAGACTTAGCTTTAACATACTCATGAGAAAAATAACATCGAGCATATCCATATTAATGTGTCTTGATGTTTCTAGGTATTCTTACCCAGTCATATCCCTTATAAATAAAAGCATAGCTCCGAACTTGGTAGATACTTCCCATAGGCTGTGGGAGGCCCAAAGTACGAGGAGAGGGTGACAATTTATTTAAAATAAGGGAATCTTGCAAAGCAGTGTTTTTTTTTTTTTCATATAAGAATTTTAGATAAATCAGGAAAGAGCTCATCAGTAAGAGCGTAAGATTTAGAAGGAACATTTTTTGTGTTTTCGGATGCAAAAAATATGCCTCTGGTATGTGTAGATGTTGTAGAGATGTCTTTGGACGGGTCTATAGGTATGGAAGTTATAGGAGTAAAACAAGAAGCATTGGTTGTGGGTTTAGGATATTTTTGAGGTCCTAATGTGGTTTGTTCGGAATATGGTTGAACTACATGTAGAGGTGTAGTTGATGGAGAAAAAGTAGATGATGTTATGAGTGTGTGTTTCACATGTTTAGGTGGATGATTAGAATCAGGATGTGTGGATGACAGAGCAAGGCAAAATTGAACTCCAATAGGTTCTGCCAAAGCACACATATCAAAGGGTCTAGGGTCACCATGAATGGTAACCAATTGATTCTTAAATTTAAATTTAACACACTGATGTAAAGTTGAGGGAACAGCTCACATCGCGTTGATCCAAGGGCAACCCAAGAGTATATTGTATGATGCAGGGCAATGCATAATAAACATGGTCATGTCTAAGGTTCTAGGACCAACTTGCAATGGAATAGTAATAACTCCACATGTTTCTTGTGTTTCATCATTGAAGGATTTTATTATCATATCTGTTCTTTTCATTTCGTCACTTCTAAACCCAAATATTTGGTAGAAGTCAAAAGTGCAAATGTTTAAAGATGAACCATTATCAATCAAGACTCGTTTAACTGCTACATCTCCAATTAGGGCAGTAATATATAAGGGGTTATCCTTATGTAAACTATGTTGTGGTATATCTCTATCCCGAAAGTCAATACAATCAACTTCTTGAGTTATGATAGTATTGGACATGGCTTCAGGTTGAATATTTTGTGGTACCATCATTTGGCTTAATGTGAGCATTAATTCATTCCTATGTGTAGGAGAAGATCTTAAAAGGTCCAAAAGGGAAATTCTAGTTGTAGTATTTGATAATTGTTCATTAATATTATAAGGAGGTTTAGGTGGAACATTAGGTGCATGATTCCCTTTATTAGGAATTTTTAAAACAAATGGAGCTGAGCCATCATTCAGAGTTTGATCTTGTTGAGAATTTTGAGCCTGTTGTTGAGTAACAGCTCCGATCGTACCTATAATATTATTTTGTAGATGATGAATGGGTCTCGGTCTAGCGTTTATGGCTTGTTCATTAGAAAGTAATTGGTGAGAATATGGTCTAGTAATGACTCTTCTAGGAAATGGTTCTTTCGAAACCATAAAATTTGTGATAGGTTGAACAGTATCTGATTCATATTCAGAATTATTCAATTTATTTGAGGTAATTTCCATTTCACTTTCAGTCTCGTATTCTGTATCACTAGGATCAGGTGTTCGAATTTTATATAGAGGTCTTGTCGTAACCATGGATAGAGTTGTGTCAAATATTGGTGGATCATGAGCAGGTAAATGTCCACTAATAGTCCCTACATATCGGGTAGGAGGGGGAAAATTATGATGCTCAATTTGACTAGCCACCTCTTTACCATGCTTTGGTAAAGGATGTTGAAATATGTCCAATGATTGATTGGCATTCTGATTTTGAATTTGGGGGATGTTATTTTGAACATTATTAGGAGGATTTTGTTTAGGTTGAAAGGCTTGCACCTCCATCTCATTGTTATCAATTAAATCTTGTATTTTATGTTTTAATATTTTACAAGAGTTGGTAGCGTGTCCAGGTCCTCTATGGAAATCACGATGTAAATCAGCTTTGTATCCGGGTATAGTTGGATCAGGTTCCCGGATATTTGGTAATTGGATCAAACCTCATTCTAATAATTGCAAGAGAATGGTTGATAAAGGTTGATTTAACCTAGTAAATTCTCGGGGTGGTTTATTAGGAGGTTTCAGTATAAAATTCTCTGTTGTTTTCATAGAATTAATAGTAGCAATATTTCTACTATCAGTGACTCCATCACCCACAACTTTTTTATTTTTATATTGATTTCTAGATGTTTTCTCATCATCTTTCTTTTTCAACTGACCTCTCCTAATGAGAGCATCTTCCACTCTTCGAGCTAAATCTATAGCTTGATCGAAGGTGGTCAAGGTAGCAGTTGATAACTCATAGGATAGTTGTTCTTGTAAATTATTGATAAAAATATCCAACATTTCTCGATAAGGTAACACAGTGTGCAATTTTCCTATCAACTGTCTCCATCGAGCTAGGAAATCAGCAGAACATTCATATTTGTCTTGTTTTAGGTTGTACAACTCTTTAATTGTTACATGTCTTTCAATGTAGGTACTAAATTGATGCACAAAATACTCGGCTGTCTCTTCGAAATTCCTCAAAGAATGTGTGGGTAATTGATAATACCACTCTAATGTCATTCCTCCTAAACTTTTTGGGAACATTTTTAGTAATAAAAAAGCATCATGTGATATATCATGACATGCTATCCTAAACATACGAAGATGCTCTATGGGATCTTTAGTTCCTTTGTATATAGGTAGGACAGGCATAGGAAAGTGTTTAGGATATGTTTGTGCTACGACTATAGGATCTAGATGTTGACTACACATCTCTTGATAATTGTACGAGGGACAGTAAGGATCTATCTGGTCCATGTGGGAGACTAACTATTTCACCATGGCTTCCAGATTACTAGTTTTTCCACCATATTGGTTTGGTGGTACATGAGTATGGGATTTGTGAGCATAGGATGGCGTGACATAAGGATTAGATGCTATATTGTTGTTATGCAAATGGTTGGTAGGAAGAGTATTATGAAGAAGATTTGTTGTAACATTATGTTGTATCCCAAATTGTTGGAAATTGGTGGTTGGTTTTTCTTTAGGCTTTTGTTGATTTGAGGTATTTTGATCAATAACTTGGTGAAATAGAGCAGTGAATGATGGTTTCTTTTGTGCAAGAATGACTCTAGGCTTAGTAACAGGCACTCTAAGTGGTTGAGTAACCTGTTGTTGTTGCATGTTCTAGATTATAACGGTCATATCCTAATTGGATGGTCCAGCTTGATCACTTTCTTGATCAACAAAGGACAAGGGATTAGTGCATGTGTGATATATTTCTTCTATGGTTGCTTGAGTGTCACTAATTTGATCCTTATCCATATGGACTACCCTATTAAGGGCACCAATATTAGTATTGAGGAACTTCCAGAAATGTTCCATATTCTCAAAAGTAACCTCTCCTTCCGGAGACATTTTAGGAGATGAGATCCTTCCTCTCTAACAATTTCTCTTTGTTCATTTCCTTCAAAAAATTCTTCTTCTTCTTGGTCTAGGGTTCCTTCTTCCTGAATAGGGTCTTCAGGAAGGATATCTATTTTATTTATTGGTTTTCCTAACCAATCTTCTTCTACTTCAATTTGTTTTCCATTCTTGAGTCTAGTCATTTTGCTTAAATTTAGCTTTTAGAATATATATATATATATATTTGTAGAAAATTTGGGAGGTATATATTTTAATTATATACCTACTATAATACTTAAAATAAAATGTTTTGATTTTTGTTATATTTTGTTTTGTTTTTGTTTTTGTTTTTATGATAATTTTATAAAGAGAACAAACAACATACTAAATGCAAGCAATAATAATAATAAAAGAATGTCTTAGTTTTCTATAAATAGTTTATAGATGTCATTGATGGGATCAAGTTCATCAGGAGTCATGAAATGCTACTCTTCAAATTGGAAATGGTTTTTCAAGAATTTGACAATGTGTGCTATGGTGATGTTATCTACTTCTGACTCTGACTTGTAAAAATAGAGTTCATGGCAATACTCTCGATATAACACAGCTCTAGAAAATCTATTCCATCTCTTTCTATCTGTAAGAACAACCTCTTGATCCTCTATACGAGATAGAAATTTATGTACTACAGCTACATTGTCGAGGTATTCCTCAAAGGTGTACAATTCAAAAGACACAAGGGCTCTTTTATCTGCTAACCACCTATGGCAAGCTCTCTGAAGCTCATGATATAAAGTCACTTGATCAGGATCCAGGATTCTATCTAGGACAAACCTCTTGATTTGCCTAAGTTCGGTTGATCTAGATGAAATAAGATTCAATCTCCTATTAAGTTTGTCCCATAAAGGTGGGACTCTATATGTTTGAGATACTCTAAGAAAATAAGTAATCTCTATAGCTGCTAATTGATTCTCAACATTAATGGTGATAGCTCGTCTTTTATTATAATCTACCATCTAAATATGATATGCAACTTTAAATTGTTTGCCTTTTTTTTTTTTTTGGTAAGAGAATATTATAATTAACACCGGGTTTTAACTGGTTGACCCAAAACCATTTTACAAAATAGGGTCCACTGACCAACTGGACAAAGGCCAAGTCCTAAAATTTTAAACTGACAACAAAAATGGCCAAGACCTACTCTTCCATTAGAATACAGCTAAACTAAACTATGGAAGCCTAATATTATGGCCATCAGAAAAGAAAGACGCAAAAAAGAACTAACAAAGACAAAAACTAATCATGCAAGCACCATGCAGAGTAGCTTGTGCCCATATAAAAATAATAGAATATGGTCAAAAAAAAAAACATCCCATAGAATGGACAGCCAAGAGGCCAAGCAGTCTTCCTTGTAGTCCTCATCTAACTTCTTATCATCGTTCTTGCCATCATATTTAGATTTTGCCTTCGACTCCTTGTGCCCCTGGAACTACTGGCTATAAAACAGAAGATTTAGGGAATCACACAAATCAACAGCTGCACTGATGAGGCCAGACAGACTCTTCAACTGGTTGATACTGTTGGAGGCTGATGAAATTGTCATCTTCTCCAAGACTATTATGGTGGGGTCTGGTGCCTCATTGTCAGGGATCTCCAACACTTTTTTATTTCTTTCTAGGGCCTTTTTGTGACATCGAATCCAAACACACCTTGGGAAATACTTGAGGCCAAAGCAGATGTTTCCCATGCATGAATTTGTAGATAAAAAACCTATATCAGTGCCCCACCAGCTGCAAAAAACACTAGTCACATGAACAAAAAAAACAAATATGACAAAATCCATTATAAGGTTCAATTTTTTTGCCTTTTGACTCTAAATGCATTTATGTTTTTTTTTTTTTGGATTGTTTTCAAAAGGTTTTAGTTTTCACGTCGGGTTCACCAAAATGTATCGCTCCAAATTTTTTGCATCCTTACCTTTAGGCTATAGGATCCGTGCCCGTAAGGGGGATGCGAGAAGGATGGGACAATACCTTAGACTGAGAGGCCCTTTGAAGGTCACGCCTCTCGGGGGAGGGGTATAAAGGTGAATTTTTTATGGATAGTGGGTTCACCAGGAAACTTTTGAGTGGCAATTTCCACACCTAGGTTGAGAGTAGGTTTGATGTGTTCATTTTATACTTTAATCATTCAATTCCTATGTTTTGCCAAGGCGAGTTTAAGCTATTCTATATGTCAATGCTGATTTATATGCATATAGAAAACATGAATAAATGCTAAACATAGAGAGTATGCTAAATATGACAGAATATACCTGGTTCTAGATGTCTGATTAAGATTCTAAGGTTTATATGAGTCCAAATCATCTCAAATCATACATAATCGTCTGAGATTGCACAGAATCATCTTAGATCTCAGTCGGTCATCTTATATCAGACTAGATCATCATCGATCTGATGAATTTGTCAGGCAAATTCGTCAGAAACCTGCAGTCACAAAAACAGATACCAAAAACCAAAGATGCAACTACAAAAGCAAAAGGAAATGATAGAAATGATAGTAAATTTGCCTAGATGATAGATTTGGATAGTAATTAAAATAAATGCATTAATTTAATAATTTGTTTTAACTTTATCATACATCTATGCTAAATGAGGTGAACTCCAAGATGCAATAATAGAATAAACCAAGTTAATGTAGAAAGAAATGACGAGAGAAGACAAAGAAATACAAACTCCAGGTTTCGATTGCCCCCAATCTAGACTATAGTCGAGCTCACCTCTGATCGTACGATATCATCACCGATTTGTGACAGGATCATCCAAAATATTTTGGGATCGCCTGCGATGATCCGAGCTTGCTCTTACTAAAAAACAGTAAAATACCTACAAGAAAACTTGAAATACGCAATGCAAACGAAGGTGCAAAGGTATTCTAATGCATGAAAAGTTAAAGTTGCAAAGAAATTAGTAAGCTAGGGGGTTCAGGGGGATAAACTGAGAAAATCCCAGTTTATATAATATTAGGAAGAGGTTTAGGAGGTTGGAGATCATCCCAATTTGGGAGATCTCCAAAAGGGAAGACTCTAACTGCGTAGACACGCTTTCTGCCCAAGTTAGAGAAGTTGTTGAAACAGAAGCTAATTATGAAAATTTAGTTTTGGGACAAAATCGTCTGGACATTTTGTTCCAGACGAATTAATTAGATCTGGGATGATTTCGTTTGATCGTCGATGATATCATCCAATGGTCAAAACAAATCCTAAAAATGGTGCAAAAAATAAGGAAAGTGGGTAACGAGCGGCTAACGGGCGGTTTGGGTTAAAATTCAAATTTTTATCTTTTTACTAAGGTTTAACTGCGCCAATTTTAGGGTGCTACAGGGCTACTATGGTATATAGGGTGTGAATCGATGGAAGGAGATGAATTCCAACATCATCAATCTTGATTTGGGATTGGTGAAGTCCAAACTTGTCAATGTTTATGTGATACATGCGAGTGTGTGAGGTGTTTGTGTTTTCTATGGTTTTGTGCAATCTAAGTTATAGTTCAAATTTTGATGTTGAATTACATAATAAAAAATATAAAAGAAAATAGAATGATAGGTAATAAACTTAATTCTAGATCTAATGTAGAAAATAGATTTCAAAAAGATCCTACAGTGGTTCTAAAACATAGAGCCAAAAATTATTGGGTGATTGGTACTGATCAAACACGGTCGAGCATTTGACCAAACACAAATCCGCATTTAGAATTGGTCAAATGTGGGTCTGCATTTCTAAATGTGTTTTGTTAATATGGTAGGGTAGGTTTAAAACCCTAGTATGACCTAAAAATGTAGTTGATCATGCAAATCTAGTTCTAGATGTAGTTATTACATTTTTTGTAATTTAGGAATCAAAATGTATGCCCTAAAATGAAGCTTTAAATTTCTTTTTGGTATTTTTAAGTTCCTACAAATGATTTAAAATACCTACAATGAAATAAAATGCAGCAAAAAAGAATTTTTTTTTTCTTTTTGTTTTAAAATAAAAAATTTTATTAGAGTTTTAATCACTACACATCTAGGATCCTTTCATCGCTTCTTTTTCTTATCAAGCTCCTCAAATACCTATTCACATTTGCATAGGATCCCAAATGCACTACCATATTTTCACAAGTATCTAAACACATCCTAGCATTTGCATAGGTGCAAGAATAGGTTGAACAGGTTTTGAAACTTCTTGAATCCAATCTTCAAATTTTCATATGATAAAGCTCTAGAAACCTAAAATAGCAAAACTAATAGAGATTAACAAAATTAATAGCAAGGCAAATCAAATACGGAACCTTTTGGAGGTCCCACCATGATTACCATTTTTTACGTAATAAAATATGACACTAAGCAATACAACAAAAATAAGCAAATGTAATGAAACAATGATATTTGTATTAAACAATGGAGTCTTTATCTCCTTTTTTACAATGTTTTTCCTTGGGTGTGCAGGGGTATGAATACAACAAGCTTGTTTGTTTTCTGATATTACAATGGCCAAGAAAAGAGCAAATTCCCCTTTTTTCCAAATACAAAGAATGGTGGTGCCTTCGGTCTTCTCTATTACAACAAGTGGTGGATGGGCTTCAACTATCCTCGTGGACCATCCTCGCTGCAATAGCCTTCAAAACATAAAACTTGCATATACACAAATGCAAACACAAGAGTCAATAGCACATGTTTATGTGAATAGAAGTAAATACTATAAAAACCTAGCAATAAATACATATAGACTGTAACATAATGCACAAAAAATAGAAATAAAACAACAAATAGATTCCTTGTTGATTACTTGACATTGATATTTGTCTATCATCGACTGAACTTTCCCATAAGAAAATGTGAGGTCATGTTTGGGATTGGATAAATTCTTGCTAGCATTTGTGCAAACACAAATACATGTTTTCTTCTATGAAAATTTTTGCTAGCATTTGTGGCTAGGTGAAAGAAATACTAGGGTTCCATTCGGTACCTTGAGCAATCAATCTCCATGGACATAGGTGTCCTCTTGTAGCAATTCTAGTAGTGTAGCGATGTATTTTCTAGCCCCTTTTGCTTGATGAAATGAGGTTTCTTTTATAGGTATTTTGGGGTGGTTTGGATGGAAAGGGAGGTGCCAAGCTAGGGTAACCAAGTGTTGAGGATAGTTAGAGTGAGTCATTGAAAGTGTCTCACTTAACTAGGGAGATGTGGCAAGTGGGTAGGTGCAAGTGGAGTGAGGTGTGGAGTGAGGTGTGAGATGTGGCAAGGGGAGGGGTAGTGGTGGCTAGGACACATGTCAAATATGGAGACAGGGTATCCTAGGGAGATTTTCCAAATTTAATAAAATCTACAAAATAGGATAATGTGTAGGATTTTTATACCTAAGTTTATACTTAGGCATATTTTATTATGCAGAATTGTGGGGTGGATGTGGGTTTTGCAAGTGGCTAGGTTTTGGTGTCTTTATTATGTTTGGACATCTATTTAAAGTCTACTACAAGAAGTTTACTTAATTTTGGAGGACTAATTTGCTAGTGAGTAGATGAAGTGCAAGCTAGAGGATGTAGACCTAAAAAATAATTGCAAGCTAGAGGACATAGACTAAGGACAAAAGGAAGCAAGAGGATGTAGATCTAAGGAGGAAGCTAAATAAAATAGAACTAAGGATGAGAGGAAGTCAAAGTACATACAATAAAAGGCTATAGGAAGCCAAAGAATATTTTGTGGAGTTATGAGCACAATCTAAATCAGTGTGAAGTAGAAGAAAGTAAAATATAATTGAGGAAGTAGACTAGAAACATTGTAGTAATGCTTACTAGAAGTGAGCAAAGTGCATAACACCCCAAATACCATAAATTTGAAGTGAGATGTGGCAAAAATTAAGGTAAAGTTTTAAATATTTAAAGATTATCTAAGGGTACGATTTGGTTAAAGAGATATTGTAGGCACTTGATAATTTTTCTTTATTAATTTTTAGGAGTTATAAGGATTTGAGGATAAATTTAAGAAAATTATAAGATATTGATAATTATAAGGTAAAAATTGGAGTTAAAAAGAATATTTAAAAGGAATGCATTAATTGGAGATATAAGGAAATTAAATATAATTATATGAATTGAAATTCAGTTTTTTAAGTTTGATTAATTAAAATTTGGGATTGGAATTTAAAAGGAAATTTATGAAATTGAAATTTGAATGAAGGAATTATTAAAAAATTGAAGGGAATAATTTGAAATTAAAATTTCGGAGTTATAATAAGAGAAAAACAATGAATTGAAATTGATTGATGAAGTTGATTGAAATCTAATGAAAAATTAGGAATTAAAAATTTGAAGAAGATTGGGATTTAATTTGAAGGAATTTGATTGAAAGAGTTTGCTTTGATAAATTGATCATGAAATAAGTTACTCAAAATACGTCTTTAGAGGATGTTGAAGAATTGTTAGAAAATTTAAAATATTGCACACAACATGATAGAGAATTCTAGAAAATAAAAATATGCAAAATTAAATAAGATCTTATGAACAATTTTTAGAGAATCCAAATATAAAAAATTTGTAATACTTGAAGATTATCTAAGTACAAAACTCATTAAAGAAAGTGAAGACTCCAAAAATACCATTACAATACCTATTGATATAGGGAAAATAACATATATGTCATTACTCTCTTTAGAAGTTCAAGATAATAAAAGAAAAAAAATCAAATATCAAATACTCTGATCAATAAATTGATGACAAAAAGAATTTGAACACTGAATGAAAACATACAAAAGACATGAAGTCATCAAATGATCATGATAAGCAATTAGTTGACAATTATTTTTTACATTCTACATCTGATAAAAAAATAGACATTAGCAAATATAGTAATGATGAAGAATATGAGTCATAATTTTGTGATGATTTATTGATAAATGTAATAGGAGTAGGAAAGAATTGAGAGAAACACAAGGAAAAGAACAAGACCAAGGAAAATAAGCACAAAGAAAAACTTGAAGGAAGAAGAACAAGAATTGAAGATTGAAGACTAAAAGTCTTCACACAAAATAACGTAATATGGATGGGGTGTTAGAGGTATTATATTATTTGATACCATTGAGTACCATGAAGTACCATGGGGTACTATTGTAAATATTTATATTAGGAAGTATGTGTGTCAAAAATATGTGTGAAGATATAAAGAGTGTTTATGTGTTATGTAATAAAGTGTGAAAGGTGTCAAGTGTGCAAGTGTGAGGGTCAAGTGTGCAAGTAAAGATTCATAAGTGTTAGGTGTCAAGTGTGGAATTGAAGAGTCATATGAGATGTTTCCAGATGTAAAGTAGGAGGTTATGTAATTATGAGAAGTTTTGTCATAATGTAAGGCATGTGAAATGTTGCATATCATATGAGTTTGAGAGAAATAGTTAGGAGGATTGAATAGTTTTATGTAAAGTTATATAATGAAGATAAATATCCATGCTATGTAACAAAGTAACAATGTAACAAAGTAAAAGTACAATAGAGTAACATAGTAATAGAATGGTTTTTTAATGTAAGAATTTTTTCTATGAATTTAATAATGAAGTTTTTGCTGTGCAATATTTGTCTTATCATTAAATGTGATTTTGTGTGACTGAATATATGATCCTAGAAAACCAAACCTATGAAATATTTGAGATCACTTGCTAACAAGGATGGGATCCTAACACAATTCAACTTTTTTAGTTCTACAATTTATGCCCTTCATATGTTTTTTTCCCTATAGTCTAGGATATTATCATAACCTTAATACAATTTGTAGCAAAATAACTAAACGTAAATAAAGACAAACACAAGAAAGAGAGAAGATTGGAAAAAATGCTCTTCTACAATGGTTTTTGAATTACCCTAAATTCATTGGGGAAAATGTTACAATAATGTCTATCTCTCTATTGAATACAATGACTTGGTAATGGTGGAAAAATGGGGGGGTCTTCCAAGTCTTAAAAGAGTTTTGTGTTCTCCGTTCTTTAGCTACAACTTCAAGAGGTGAGTGGGATTTTGTTATCCAATAGGGACCACTCCAGCTTCAACAGCTCTCCAAATACCTATATCCTGCACACATGACAAACCAAAGTAAATGTCAGCAGCACCTACTAATCAAGATTGAAAATAATACAATATACCCTAGCTTTAGAATTATAAAATGTAATGCAGAATACAGAACAATAATTTTTAAAAATTCCTTGTTTAAATCAAGTTTACCGATCTATGTTATCATGATATTTTGGCTTTGAGAATTCATGGATGCACGGTAGGATCTGGTAAACCGTGCATGAGTGGTAGAGGAACCGTACAAGGGTGATTTTGACTGTGTAACCACGAATGGGTAGTTTATATTAAGTGACATATTACCTCAAAATTTGGCCTTCAAGATTCATATCTCTCTTCTCCTTAGGGTGTGTGGGATTTCCTAGCAATATTTTAATAGCCTAACGGTATGAATTCTTAGCCTCTTTTGTTTTATGGTTTGAAGGTGCCTTTATAGGTCCCTTAGGGTTTAGGAGGAAAATTAGAGGTGGCAAGCCAAGATTGCCAAGTGGCAATCCTAGGCTTCCAAATGGAGGGGGTAGTTAGACTGAGTCACCTAGGGTATCTCACTTAACAGGGGTGATGCGGCTGCAAGTGGAGTGATGTGTGGAGGGTTATCCCTTGTGAAGGGACAAAGAGGACAAGGTTGTATGAGTTGTGGTAAGGGATTTTGGTGAGGTGGCTAGGACACATGCCTAGTGGGCAGGTAGGGTATCCTAGGCTAATTTTCTAGATTTAATAAATCTAGAAAATAGGATAATGTGCAGGATTTCATATACCTAAGTATAAACTTAGGCATATAATTATACTATGCAGGATTTGGTGTGCGGTACCAAATGTGATTTTGTGAATACCTAGATTTTGGTGTCTATAGATGTCCCTTTTGTACCACATTGTGTGAAACACAATGCGGTGCAAAAACCAATGACACCTATATTTATTGGATGGATGGACTCAAATCTTCTCGATGCACAAGAATGAACAATTTTTGAAAATTTTGATGATATTATGATTTTTTGATTACCCCCTCAATTGGCAAATGGGTAAAGGATGAAACCCATGAGCCAAATAATCAAATGTGGATGATAAAATATGTGGATGATTGAATGATGTAAATTTGATGCATTGAGGTGTAGACCTTAAAATCAACTTGATGCTCTAAATCTAAGATTGTTTGTGTTTGTTACAAATTTGCCTTCAGTTTTGATTAGGCGTAAAGTGCTATGGTAAAATCATTAACCATGTTTGTGAGCTCGTGAGTCCCACTAATTTTAGTCACTCCTTTGTAGTGGAGCCAACACACTAATATCTCGATACTTGAGTGATTTCTAATTATACTAAATTTGATTAATTATTTTCCACTTTTATACTTAATAGAAGGGGATTAAGGATAACCTTGTGCAAATCTAATCGAACACAACAAAACTCAAACTTGAGGGACCTAGATAATTTAATGCCATGATGAATTGATGTTGAATTAGTATCCTTATGGTGAACTACCCATTCTACTAGATTGCATGGGTTTACAATCACTACAACCGCTAGGTGTATAGGGATAGTCACTAAATATGAGGTGTGTTAAATGATTAATTAATGATGATGATGATGTTTATGAAGGTGTGATGATGATGTTTGTGATGATGATGAATTTTTCTTTTATTGAGGGTAGTTTTATTTAACTATGCATGTGTGGTTTCTCCTCCCTATAATCGTGCATCTGCAATTGGCACTGCCAACTATGGGTGCATATTTTTACATGCTCCACAAACCGTGGGTGCACATTTTTTATCATAAAAAGTGGCTATATATAGGGGAGGTGTGATTGTGAATATTCATTATTGCAGTTTTATTTTTCTATGCGGTGAGAAGAGTGAGTGAGAGATGGATTTGGGTGAGGTGAGTGGAGTTGGCGTGGGTGCGAGTGCAAGGGCTGGAGGCTCAGCTGGAGTGAAAGCTAGAGTTTGCTATGCCAAGGTAGGTGGCCTATACTTGTAGTTTAGGATTTTTTTGTGTGTTTTTTTTTTTGTTTTTTGTTGTTTATTTATTTATATTATTTTATCACACTAAGTGGGGTTGGTAAAAAGTTTTTTTTTTTGGTATGTATAAATGGGGAAGGGTGAAATTTTTTTTTGTTGATGCATAAATGGGGAAGGGTGAAATTTTTTTTTTTAAATGCATATGTATGCTAATTGATATGTTTTTTTTAAATGCATTAGTATGCTAAATGATATTTTTTTCTTTTTTGCAAATGCATATGGATACTAAATGATGTGTTTTTATTTTTTTGCATATGGAAGGTGAAAATTGTGTTCATTTTTTTTGTTGATGTGAACTTTTTTTGTGCTTTTTAGGTGAAATTTATTACTTCCCAACATCGTTGGCCCTGCACTATAGTTGAAGTCCAAAAATCCCTTACAACTAATGATTGGAAGCTTTTAGAGGCTTTGGGATTGATTGGGTGCAGATGATTAGATATTGTTCGTGCAGATGAGGAGCTTCCCTCTACATTGGTGGAGAGATGGGACCTTGATAGGGGTTCTTTTTAGCTTATGATAGGGGAGCTTATTATTACCCTAGAGGATGCATATCGCATCTTCCATATTCCTATTGAGGGCTTACCAGGGTGGGCCACAACAAGGAAGAGGCCCTTAGACCTATCTATGGAGATTATTGGGATGTTGATTGCAATAAGGGTGGGATCCCTTATCTCCAAATCTACAAGGATCAAAAGTTGAGCGCATTGCAGACTTTATTTATGTACATAGTAGGCAATATATTGTTGCCTAGTAGCATGGGTTCAAGGTTCCCTTAGAAGTAGGTGGCACTTGTGTTGCATTTGGTAGCTAAGCCTCAAATTTATGCATGGGATCCCACTCTTCTATGTTAGTTGTACGTAGAGCTCTATGAGATGAAGATATAGGAGATAAAGGGACTTGGATTTAGTTTAGTGCTTTAGTTGTGGGCTTAGGAACACATTATAGTCGATCATTCAGAGGTTCTATCTTGTAGGTGTGATCACTCACTTCCTTGTGCTATTCGCTAGAGGACCAACGAGGAGTCTTATCCCACTTGCCCTATTTGCAGTGTTGAGGTGTACTAGGATAGGTTGAGTTGCTTTATGAGTAGTGATATTTTTTGGTGACCATGGAAAGGTCTGACTTGGGAGGATTATGTGGCACAACTTTGGTTTTTGATATGAGGTAGGTGGGTGGTCGGGAGTAATGGGTGAGAGATGGAGTTCATCCAGTTCTCGTGGGTTATAATACAGTTTGTTTTGGTTCAAGGAGTTCCATATGCTTCTAGTATGAACAGGTGATAGGGAGATGATATCAGTATTCCCTTGACTCTATAATTTTGGATTGTAGATGATGTAGTAGATGACATAGCAGGATGTCCCTAATACAAATGATGTAGGCATGACTACTAACTATGACTCTTGGTTTGCAATGCAACCTCTATGGAGGTTGAGCCAGGTGGTGGAGGATGTAGTCAACAAGGATGAGCTCGATATTGGTGATTAGGTAGATTGACAACCAAAACACCATCAGGATAGCAGGGATAGGTGACAATCTAATGTGGGTGTGTAGTTTATAGATGTCAATTTTGGGGATGGAAAATAAGGAAGAGATGGAGGGGGAGATGGAGGTGATGAAGGTGGAGGTGGAGGTGATGGAGGTGGATATGGAGGTCATTGAGGTCATGGAGGTAATGTAGGGCATGATGCTCTTCCACATTGTACTAAGGAGGAGTGTGGGATACTTTAGGTACAACAGGATATTTTAGAGGCACTTCTTTGGTTATATATATACAAGTATTTTATTATGTTTATCTATATGCACTTATTTGTTTTATTTGATGTATGGATGCATGTGAAATGATGTAGTTTTTGATGTAATGATGATTAATGCTATGTTCTAACGATCATGTGGTATTTATAGACTTTTTCTTGATCAACATTATTCTTGTTGTTTAATCAAGGGCATAGATAGATGGTATTGACATTGACTATTATGTGTAATAATGGAAATGGTATGGTATGATTGGGTGGATGATCTAGGGTGTTTTTACAAAGACTCAAACATCTTAGTGAACTTGATCAAACTTACTTATGATCTCGTAAATATTCATGATGCTAGGGTTGTCCTAGTGTTTCCAAATTTCTTCAAGGACCAACTGTGTGTGCTATGATTATTTATTTACTATTACAAATTAGGTCAAACTAATAAATTATATAGTATACCAATAAGCTAGCTCATCTATGAGTGGCCATACGTCTGTACAAAATAAGGTCACTATTATGACAGACGTGGTGCCACACGTAAGGATACCCCATTTCCAAGCAGGATTCATTCAACCCATTGTTGTAATAAGGATCACCCCAAGGTTTTTTGAGCTACTATGAGTTCTAGGGATTCAAGATCCTTTCTCTTCTTTTATTGTATTGGAATTTGGATATTGCTCATTTTTAAGATGGAGCAATTGGAATTTTATTGCTTTTTGAATACTTGCTCATTTTGAGGAGTTAGGGAATTTTATTGCTTTGGGATGCTTTTTCAGGATACTTGCTTGCTTTGAGGAAGAGCAAGGGATTTTATTGCTTTTGTAATGTTTTTGGCATACTTTCTCACTTTGAGGAAGAGCAAGGGATTTTCTTTCTTTCTTTCTTTATTTTTAAAGGTGAAGGGGAAGCTTGTCCTTTTGTCAACCTTGTAGCACTATAGACCATGCGCATAATTGGATGAACAAGGAAACCTTTAATTTTATGGCTTAGCAACTTTGACTTTGTTATTCCTGATATTCATAATGTATTAATGTGTTTTTTTGTGTGGTCCAAGAGGAAACTTGATTGACCAGGAACAACTTATTGCTTCTAAATATTGTTTGACTTTGAATTGATATTTCTCAAAACACTTGGGGTGGCTGAGTGATTGAAAACATTTGAAATATTCTTTTTATTGATGAGTGATGTTTTGTAAAGTGCCCCTGATTAAAGAAAAAAGATGCAGTAGACTAGAAATCATCCAAATTAACCAAATGATCCTAATATGATGGATGGTATGAACAAATGCCTAAAATGCATTATGTAATGTAGGTGGAATGCATGGATAGATGTAGGAGATGCAAATGAAATATTTTTTTATATATAGTAGCCATGTATATGTACATATATATAAGTTGCACTATGCATAAAATACCTTTAGGTGTATTATTTTGAGTGGCTCAGGTTCCAATTCTCTTTCTAATATGGCAAGCCTATATGTTCTTGGACCCAACTTCTATTTAAAAATATATGGACCTAACTAGTTAACTACAAATTTATCTCTCAAGTGCGGTCATGCATTGGTGTTCTGTTTATTCTCCTTAAGGATGAGACCTCCCACTTGGAATTCATGAGGATGGAATTTTGTGTTATAGGCACACTTGATGCAATCTTGATATACTCATAGATTTTCTAAGGCATTGACTCATATTTCATCAAGTAATGTCAGTTGTTCAAGATGTGCTTCTCTAGTTGTGTCATCATCCATGAATTATTGTAATGCAACTCATAAAGAAGGGATCTCAAGCTCAAGGGGTATGATTACTTTGGCAACATAGACCAATAAGAAAGGTGTTGCCCCAGTTGGCATTTTTATTCTTTTTTTATAAGCCCATAGTGCCATGGGGAGCTAAGTGTGCCAATATCTATGAATTTTCTTTTACAAGTTTCTTGAGAATGGCTATCAAGGTCTTATTGGTCACTTTATCTTATCCATTTGCTTGTTGGTAATAAGGAGTCAAGAAACTATGCTAGATATTGTACTTCCTACATAAGGTTCAAACATCCTTGTTCTTAAAAGACTTTCCATTTTCAAAAATGATCTTGGAAGGAATTCCAAAATGACATATAATATATTGAAGTATAAACTCTGCTATTCGAGGTCAAGTTGTAGTGGTCATTGGAATTTTCTTCGATCCACTTGGTGAAGTATTCAGTGGTATTTATGATGAATTTATGTTGTCCCAAAGAGGCAAGTGAAATTTTACCAATCAAATATAGGCCCCATTTTGAAAAGGGCCAAAGGATTTGAATGGGTTGTAATGCTTGTGATGGTACATGAGTCAAGTTGGCGTGATGTTATTTTTGATATTTCTTTATATATTGGCAACAATCACTTTCCATGGTGGGCCAATAATAACCCATGCACAAAATGTGATTTTCAATAGCCATTCCACTAAAGTGGTCGTCACAAGTACCATCATGGGCTTTAGTTATGGCTTGTTGTGCCTCTACGATATCTAGACATCGAAGGAGGACTCCATAGTAGCCATGTCTATACAACACATCCCCCAAGAGAGTGTAACAAATTGTTTTTTGTTTGAACATTATTTTTTTAGTTCACATTAATTCTAATGGAAAGGTCCCAAAATTGAGAAAGTATTTTATCTCATCAAGGTAAGAATTATATGGCTCCACACGGACCAAAAAAAACACTCTTCTTACCTTTAAATTATGTTCGGTTAATTACTGACTTGGACACTGTTGTTATGATAAGTGGTTGGACTTCTACATGCTCATTCTTGGGAATAAAGATCCTAAAGAGGCCATTGCATCCACAAATATATTAGTTGAATGAGGTAAGTTGTCAATCTTGTACCAGTTAAATTTAGCTAGCAACTTCATTGCTACTTCATTGTATTGCTTCAAGACTGGTTTTTTATATTGGTAATTTCTTTTCACTTTACAAAGGACAAGCTAGGAATCACCAAATATGTTTATTCATTTAATTCCCATGGCTATTGCTGATCGAAGCCCCAATATTAGAGCTTCGTACACTATATTATTTTTTGTGCATGGAAAGTTGAGTTTGAATGATAAAGAAATTGGTATTCGTTTGGGTGTATAGAATATGACTCCCACACCTTGTTCTTTTTTGTACTTTTATCCATAAAATAAGAGAGTGATGTCAATGTCATACTTTTGAGGGACAAGTTCTTCTTGTTTAATGATAGAAAAGATCAAATCATCTAGAAACTCTTTAAGAAGTGGTTGATCATTTGGTAATGGAGCTTCTAGAGTTGATCAACTATAACCTGATATTTGATGGATTTTTGGCTAATGAATTCAAGATCAAATTCTATTAAAAGCATTATACACTTTGTGGTATGGGTTTTTTTGTATGTGCAAGTCATCATGTAACGCATAGGAGTTTCTCTAGCTATGACATAGGTAGTGTTACTTAGCATATAATGTCTAAGTTTCTTAGTGGTAAAAACCACTACTAAACACAACTTTTCAATGTAAGCATATCTTGTCTCATAACTTACCAATGTTTGACTAATGTAATAAATTGATTTCTCCTTGTGGTTCTCATTTTTCTACACAAGCATTGTTCCTAGTGCAAAATCTATTGCAGATATGTAAAGTTGAAAAGGGACTCCTAGATGAGGTGGCATTAATACTGGTGGTGAAGCTAAATATTTTTGTATGTCATAAAAAGCCTTTTGGTATTTAGTTATCCAAGAAAAATTCACCCCTTTTGTAGTAAGCTATTGAAAGACCTACATTTTTCTGAGAGTTATGCAATGAATCGTCAAATAGATTCAATATTTCTTTTAAAATTGTGCAACTCTCTCATATTTTTTGGGGATGATATTTTGGTAATGGCCTTGACCGTATCAAGATCCACTTCAATTTCTCACTTGGAGACAATGAATCCTAGAAGCTTTCTTGATGTGATGCCAAATGTGTACTTCATAGGATTCAACCTTACCTTATGTTCAAGAAGTCAATCAAAAACTTTCTCTAGAACCTCAATATGATCAAGACACGTTTTAGATTTTACAATCAGATCATCCACATAATATTCAATGATTTTATGCATATAGTCACAGAATATGTACAACATGTCACGTTTATAAGTAGGTCCTACATTATTAAGACCAAAAGGCATAACCATGTAACAAAAAGTCCCCCAAGGTGTCGTAAATGTTGTTTTGTGTTGGTCCTCATGATTAATTTGAATATGATTATATCCTAAGAAATAATCCATTAACAAAAGCATCTCATGGCTTGCACAATAGTCTACAAGTTGATAAATTTTGGGTAGCAAAAAATTATCCTTGGGGTATACTTTTTTTAAATATCAAAAGTTGGTGCATACGTGTACCCCCCATTCAACTTACGAATGGGTACAACCACTCTGGATAATCAATTAGGACTATGAAATTCACATCCAGTAGTTTTTGTAGCTCTTCCTTGACAATCAATACCATGGTTGGATGAAGTTTACTTAATTATTTCATGAATGGCTTAGCTCTAGGATCTAAGGTAAAGTTGTGGACCACCAAATTGTGGTCAAGTTCAAACATATATTTGTATGACCAAGCAAATATTTCCTTCTTCCTTGTTAAGATGTCAATCATATTCTCTTTCTCTTCTGCAAATAAATCTTTTGCAAGTTTTATGATTTGTGAATTATTTGCATCTTGACTAAGGTTCACATTGATGGATTCTTCAATAAGAATGTTTTAATATTCTTATAACTAATGTGGAGTTGGTATGAGATGGATATCATCCTCCACATGCTCAAATGACTCAAGTAAGCCCTCATCTACTTTGGTTTCAAAAATTGATATAGAGGAGGGTGAAGGTTTCTATGGAATGTAAGCATTTGAAGCTCATAGCAACTCTTAGAATAGAATAAATTCAGCAATGGATGGTGGTGATGAAATCTTGTTCATGGCAATAAGGCTAGCATTGATCGAAATTGACCTCACCAAATTGTGTCATTTATGAAGTAGGTAAAACAAGTAGAAAAAATCATGTTCACTTGGTGCAAGTGAGGTGGATACAATTTGAGGAGTTAATGATCACTCTTTCTAGGTTGCAACTGACCTAATATGGATTAATGGTGATGTTGCGAGAGCAACCAAGGTGGTGGTGGTAAATCTGGATCGGGGTTCTCACACTCTTTGTTGAAGAAAAATATGGTGTGATCTATAGAAAAAAATTGATTTAACACTCATCTCTCTCGATGGGCTCCTCAGGGGCCACATCTTATTGGGGATCGTTAAATATGTGAATGATCTAGTCTAGGTTAGCTTCCATCTATTGAAACTCCTCAAAATATTCATCAAAGATATAGTAATCTAAAATATTATCAGTCGTGTCTAAAACATGACCAATCATGAATGCATGCAATATAATCCCTGGAAAAGCCTCATTTAGATAAGGTGTAAATTCAAGTTCCAGTTATTCATCATCAATACCATCATAATCATCACTCTCCTCATCCTCTTATTCATACTCAAGAGTGAATTGTTGGAAGGTATGCTCAAAAGAGGATTTTGAGGTAGATGGCATATATCCTAGGCCAGAGCGATCATGTTTTTCTCGATATTCAAGCTCAAAAATGTGATGTGGACTCTGTTTATGTCATCCAAGGTTGTACTCCTACCAGTTAACCCTACAAAAATATTGCAAATGGAAATCCAATTTGGATAGATATTCTAAATTGACAGAAAACTCTTGTAAGGGTTCCTCATTGGGATGAGGTTGATCAGATGATGAATCCACTCCCCCATATACAAAATTAATCTGGTTTGGTTGGGAACCCATTATGTATACTACAGCTATGGCTAAAGGTGTATCACATGGGTGACTGTAATCTCTAACTAATTGAATACGTGGTGTAATTGTGACACTTTCAACAATGTACTTGTCAATATCTGGATGGGTGAAATGAATTACAAATTGGGATGGTTGGGATGTGGAGGGCTCAATAGATGAGGTGGGTGTTTCGACAGTGGATTGCAACTTAGGTGGAGGTGATGATGCACTTGGTGATGGCTCCTCTTGGATAGGTGACCCTATCTGCAAAACAATGGGTAGTAAGGATTGGAGTGGATTAGGCTTGGTTGATGGAGGTGGATTGGATTATGCTAAAAATTGTAAAGGTATTTATGAAGTGAGAGGTGTGGCTAATGAATTTGATGGTTGGTTAGCAAGATGATTGGGTGTGGTTGAGAAATAAAATAATATGGATTATGGTTGATTTGGATTGGTATCTTGGGTTGCAAAAGCTTAATCCACTATTGGAAAAGACTTTGGGATGGGTGCTTTTTATGAAGTGGTGTTATTAGGGGTGGTTCAAATGATGAGTGGTTGAATTGAGAGGTGGGTGGATGGAAGTACCAGCTATAAGGATTTGAGATCACATTGTAATACTTGAAAGGCTCAATGTCAACTTGGATGCAATGGAATTTACCCTCGTATACGTATTTCAAACATTAGTGTAATATCAAGGGCACACACTTCATCTCCCTAATCTATGGGTATCCAAGAAGTATGTTGTATTGCATTACCCCTTCCAAGATGTGGAAGAGCACATGGATAGTCTTTACGCCCATGGTGACAAGTAGAACTACGTTTCCCATTGTGGAACATAGAGAATCATTAAAGGCCCTCAAGGTGAAGGTGGATGAGGTGATATGGGATGATGGTAGTTTTATATACTTGGTGGTGGGTGTGGTGATAAGATTTATGGAGGATCCAATATCAATGAGCACCTTCTTGAAGGGTTTCTTGTCAATATGAACCACAATGTGCAATGGAGGATTAGGTAGGTCTGATGATATGTTCTTCTCAAAGTCATAAAATTCTATCAAGGGCTCTGTGCATTTTTGGACACTCTCCAAAAAGGCATTTAAGGTGTTAGGGTCTTATGATTGTACTTCAATGGAGTTTAGAATATCCATCAATGCATCATGATGTGGAGGAGACTGTTGTATTAGCTCATAAATTTATAGTTTTGATGATGCCATTTTTAAGCTCTATGTTAACTAGCTTCCTAGGGTGATGATTGGGTGAGATGGATGACTTGGATTATGGAAGGGTGGAGGTGGAATGGATGGGCCTAGTTTTATGGGCACACTAGGTTGTGCTACAGGAGTAGGTGTTGCTTGTGTTTTATTTTCTCTCCTTTTCCCATGGGTAACTACACTAATATACCCCAAAAAACCTTGGTATAGTTACGACACATGATTAAATTTGTTGGAAGGAACTATGGAAGTTGATGCTTCTACCAATTTTTGATTCACCTCATGATGAGGTAAAGGTGTTTGATATATCCCAAGGTTTTTATTATGTTGGGCTAGTGGGTTATCATTAATATTAATATTTCTCACTTCTAATAAATCTTGAACAACACCTTTAAATCCATGGTAAGTTTCTATGTCATACCCCTTTTTCCAATGAATGATGTAGTATAGATGTTCTTTGTAACCTTTTAATTTTAGCTTATTCGGATCTTCAGGATTTATTTCTGATAATGTAAAATCTTGTGCCTCATATAATTTTTGGAAAATATATGAGTAGGGCTCAGGTAGTGGGGTTTAATTACGCTTGGGCCTAAAATAATGATGTTGCCTCTTTGTAGGTTGTATTTGGTTCTATACCTATTATGGGGGTGGAACCACTTGATAATTCAATTTTTGTGGTTGTTGTTGTTGATGTTGGGGTTATTGTACTTAGACTTGGGCATGTTGGATTTTTTGTGATGGTTGACCCAAGACTACTTGATTAACCTGAGTGACCTTGGACTAGCCTTGGTTATTCCCTTTTTAATTTTTACTTTTTCACTCTCTATTTCTAGGTTTGATCTTGCCCTCTTGAATCTTTGTTTCCTCTATCACCTTGGCTTGGGCGAGTGCCTCTTTGAATGTTATATACTATCGCAACTATAGCAACAAAGAGATGGAATTGGCACAACTCTTAGTGAATGTTCTTATTAACTTTTTCATGGGAAGGGATGATAGAAATTTGATCATGACCACCGTCCAATCGTTACCAAAATCATGGACCGATTCATCATCATATTATTTCAAATTAAGTAAATTGGTCAATGTGGTATTTTTTTTATATTTAGGGTGAATCATTCTAGGAATTGGTCCGCAAGTTACTCAAAATTCTAGATACTTTGGTTCAGTAAGTGGTTATACCAATCATTTACCTCTCCCTTGAATTTCTAAGTAAAATTGTGTAGCATGAGTGCATCATTGTTCTTGATCTTGAAGCACGTATTGATGAATCTAGTTACATGCTCATGGGGGTCCTCATTCCATTTGAATTTATCAAAGTTCAACACTTGAAAATATTTTGGATAAGGTTTTTCTGGTAGCAAAGCAAGAATAGGGTGATTGAGTATCTACCTTAAGGTGGGATTTTGGTATTGAAAATATAGTGTCTACATGGCAAGTCTATCAATACGACTTTACAAAAATTTAATCTTAGGATCCTCCATAGGGTTAAAACCCTAGCTTACTGGCTACTACTGGTAATACTATACACCATTTGTAGGGTTTAGATGATGTGGATTGTTAGTGTGAAGTGGATTGTTGTACAATTGTTCATGAGGTATTTGGTAGTGATTAGGTGATTAGGGTATGATAGTATGCTAACCTGGAGGGTTGCATACACTTGATGATATGGATTAGCGAACATGGTGGTTGGGGGGTGCATCACCAAAGATGGATCTTGAGTGAAGAAGGTATGAGATTGAAATGTAGGTGGTTATTTTTGGTTAAACCCCTATGACTGTTGCATCAGGTCAAGATTAATGCTTTGATTATCATTATCTAGGATTATTTGTTATAGTTGCAAGAAGGCTTCTTGCATGGAAATCATATATGAGGAGGGTATGGCCATATATGAAGTGGATGGTTGGGCTAGTTGTACAACAAACATGTTGGTAGATGTAGGTGGAGGGTAGGTCGCAAATTGTATTATCATTGAAGGAGGGATGCTATGGGTCATTACGGACGTAGTGGATGGAATGCATACAAGGATTTATGAAGCAACAATAACTGGTGCTTCATAAAGGGGTTGGGGCAAATAAAATTTTGGTTTGGCAAGAAGATGAGTGGTTGGTTAGATGATGAAGGATGATTATGGGTTAATATGGCAACAATCGGTTCGAAAAGTGAGTTCATTAAATATTGTTTAGACTATTGCATATGTGGGAAGGAGGCTTCTGGATGGGATGATGGCATGGTGTGGGGTGGGGTGGTAAGTGGTATCAATGATGGAAATACCATACTAGATGCATTCAGGTACAACCTAACGATATCCATGTCTATGTATGTGACATGACCATTCATTGACATAAATGACCCACTCATAGGAGTATCAAGAATAGTGGTATGGGTAGCCCTATGCATAACATCTATGTTTAAAATAGGGGCACTCCTAGAGGGCCCTACATTCATGTTTTGGGACATAGTGGGGGTTACACTACTTTAACCTACCACTAAAATTCTAGGGACCTAACAATACTGAGATGGATCCATGGGAGGAGATAACTGGCTTTGAGATAGGGATAAATTTTTGGCCTGACCATTGGTTGTAACCATACAATAAAAATGGTATGAGATGTAAGATGAAAATGTATGTGTGTGAATGAATTATGAAAGCACAAAGTAAGATAGCACTCAAATAAAAAAAACAAACAAATATTTGTTCCTAATTTTGATCAAAGTTTGATTTTTTCTTACTTTTGAAAAGTTTTTTATTTTTTTTATTCTTTTGAAGTTTTTGGAAAAAAGAAAAATTTATGCGTAAATATTTTGCCCTAAATGAATCTACAAATTTCACCTAGATGCTCTCACACACAACCCAGTGATGAAGTCTAAGTTGTGAAACCCACTAGGACTTGGACATGAAACCCAAATCTGATGAGGAAGCCTAGGTCCAATCGGTCCTCACCTAGCACATTGTGGGTAGTGATACACCCTCCGAAGAGGAATGCATGCTATTTTCCATGGATAGGATAGTTTTTGGAGCTTACCTTGGCCATGGACAAGGTAATAATATATTGGAGGTCGATGATGAAGTCCAACCTTGTCCAACGTTCACATGAGTATGTGAGGGTTTGTTTGTTATTATGTGATGCAAAACTACTATGCAATTTTATTTGTTGTCTAATGCAAAAATTAGAAAATAGAGAATAGATAAAAATAGATCAGGGATTGAAGTTGTTGATTTCGAGCAAGACCTAACAAATTCCTATTATTAGGGACAACTATGGTGTTGTGATGTCCTTCACAACGACCCCAAAATTTGGGGACCCACTAGAAATTTGAAAGTTGATGCCAAAATATTGCTTGCAATTGAAATTTGGAAGTTGATGCCAATGCATTGCCTGCATTTATAGTTCATATTGTCATCATTGGAATGTCAAGAATATTCATATTTATGTGTTCTTTCTTATAGCAAGTGCATTGTCAAATTTCACCTTGAGATCTAAAAGATTTTGAGTTATGTTTGCAGGGTCGTGTTGTAATTTAGTGATTAAAGTCTTAGTTTATCATTGTTACCATTTGAAATATCACAAAATTGGTGCTCCTTAGGAAGGTCGTATAGCAGGGTTTAATTCACCAAAATTTGTGAGAGTTTGGATATATGCTTTAATTCTAGAACATTGTGGTTCCATCAATTTGGCATGAAGTTAATGTGTTTTGTAGATTTAATTCTTTTTAGAATATTTTGTTAGTGTGTGGTGTTATGTATATGTTTGTTTGTATGTTATGTTTAGTTATGTTATGTCTTAAACTAATAAAAATTATAAAGTTTTATAACTTTATAATTTAAAATATTTAAAATTGTTTATTGTTTTAAATTAATTAAATTATAATTTTTTATAACTTTATAATTTAATTATATTTAATAAGGTTATTTTATAAATGTTTTATATTCTAATTAATATTTGTGTTATTGGCAGGATTATTAAAGTATGTTGAGAAATAATAAATCCTTTGAAAAGGCTTTATTGATATTAGGGTTTCAAGAATTCATTTTTTTTAAATTGATGGAACGAAGAAAACTAATCAAGAGGAATGAATTTCTCAAGTTATAAATGGAGAATTATAAACCAAAGAGAGGGTCGAGATAGGTTGGAAAAAAAGAGGAAATATTAAAAGGAACAAAATAGAAGACCAAGTTGCATAGGAAGCTACATTTGCACATGAATACAGAGACTTTGCTAGATTCATTGTAAGATTTTTTATTTTATATTAAATTCAATTTTTATTGAAAGCAAGCACTGTTGTGGTGTTTTTAATTTATAATTTGATTGATATAATTTTTTAAATTAAAATTTCCGTAGAAGATAGCACCAAATTTGTGGTAGGATTGTGTAAAATCTGGGCTACTGAGTTTGGTTTTCAAAGTTGTGTTTTTCTATGCTATAGCAAGTTTGTCCGAACATTTTATTCAAATTTGTTTCTTTAATTTAAGACCTTTTTAATTTATTTGAGACATGAAGATTTAAGATAAAACCTATTTTATTTTATAAAAGATTTAAATTTTACAACTAGATTAAAGTTTGAATTTATCACTCAAATATTTAATTCTATAAATATTTCGGGTGAATAAATTTCAATAGAGAAGAGAATCAATGAAATTTTGATTTTAAATTTCATAAAGTCTATAAATTTCATTGAATTTGTTTTATTAAAATCCTAAGTTGAATTTCAAAGATAAGATTTAGATTTATAGAAAGGGTTGCAAAATTTATTTAGGTCAAATATTTAAGTTAATAAATATTTGACAAATAAATTTCAAAGACAGAGAAGGATTATATGGATTATTGATTTTAATATCATAAAATTTTAGAATCCATAATTTGATATTTATTTATGTTTTTGGAAGTTTGATTTATAAAAATTTTCAATCTCAAATCATAAAGTCCAAAGAACTATTGAAAGGATTAAATTTATTTACTTCAAATATTTAGTTTAATGAATATTTGAAAATAAATAAACATCACATTAAGAAAGATTACGTGAATTCTAATTTTCATATTATAAAGTACAATTTTTTATAATTAGAATTCATACATAGTAATTCAAACCCTAATGCTGAAATTACTGTAAGCCCTGTGGGCATCACAAATCCAAACCCTAATGCACGATCTCTAGAATCCACATCCAAGTCAGGATCCTTAAACCCCAATGCTGGAAATACTTCAAGCCCAGTGGGTATCCCAAATCCAAACCCTAATGTTGAATAACTTAGGAAGAAAGTTGAGGCATTGGAAAATAAAAAATCTCAGCTCCCTAACATCATCACTAGGAGCCAAGTGAATCCTACTGAGGGGCCATCCTGCAGACCAAAGGAATACAAGAAAAAATGAGAATATTTGGATGTAGGGGTGGAGATATGTGAAACTCTTCATACTGAGGAATATGACGATGCGGTTACTGCAACAAATTACCTCCCCTCAGTTTAGACCTAAAAAAACCAGGAGCACTGTGAAGTCTCCTATAGATTTTGGTAGTTAAAAAATAAGAGGGAGAATATCAAATGTTGAGCATCAAAAAATTAAAACTGATAATGATATTGCCAATGGAAAATAGATACCTTGTTTCAACATGTTATTCTGAGTTCTGAAGACAACAAATTAGGAAAACCCCCTCAAGGGAGGGGGAGAGAAAGAAATCCCAAACAATCTAAATGAAGTTCCTCTCATGGAACGTGAGAGGCCTCAATGGCCTGCCCAAACACAGGGAAGTCAGTGCAATAAGAAATCAAGTGAATCCAACTATTATCAAGTTGTAAGAAACAAAAATTGATGAAATTTAGTTAAAAAAATAGCAAAAATATTTTTGAATCAAGGGGAGATGGTTTGCAAATCAGCTAGAGGAGCATTTGGAGGCCTTATGACTTTGTGGGATTCCCGGATATTAGAAGGCACCATTATTCAGAAATATGACAGGGTTCTTAGTGTTTTATTTAAGGAAATAAATAGCAATAGGTCGTGGATCCTTTCAAATATCTATGCCCTGATTTTAATTCAATGGAGAGCTCTACTATGGGAGTACTTAAGCAATCTGAGTGAAATCTTCCATATTGTCCCATGGATTTTAGCTGGGGATTTTAACACTCCTCTTTACCCTTCAGACAAAATGGGTGGAAATGGACCACCTATCAGGAGAATGGATGATTTCAATGCCTTTGTGAAATCTAACATGTTGATGCATGTAAAACTTAGAGGAACAAATTATACCTGGAGCAATCGACGGATAGGGTGTCATCTCATTCAAGAAAGGCTTGATAGGTTTTTTCTATCAAAGGAGGCTACAACTTTGTTCGGTGATTCTACCCTACAAGCCCTTCCTAAAATTTCCTCTGATCATAATCCCATTTTTTTGGAGATCCCTAACTCTCTATCCTTCAAGAAACCTTTTAGATTTCAATCTATGTGGATCAAACATTCCGATTCAGAGATAACTTAAGTCAGTAGTGGCAGCATCCTGTCACGGGTAGTGCAGCTTTTAAACTTTTTGGTAAATTAAAGTTTTTTAAGGAAAAGCTTCGAACTTGGAACAAAGAGGTATTTGGGAACCTCTTTGAAAATAAAAAATAGGTTGTTGAAAGTTTGAAGTTAATTGATCAGAGGATCCAACATGGTGATGCTGATGAAACTACTAGGCAGGAGGAACGAACAAAACTAGAAGAGTTTCATAACATTTTGGCTTGTGAGGAAATCTATTGGAGGCAAAAATCAAGGGCTCTTTGGTTGAAATACGAAGATTCAAATTCTAAGTTTTTTCACGTCACCATGCTTAGAAATAGAAGCAATAACAAGATAATTTTTTTAAAAAAATCAGATGGTTCTATTACTCAAGACTTAATAGAAATTAGAAAAGATGCAATAACTTATTTCAATTCTATCCTTGGTCAATAATCACAATGCAATGAGGATGCCAAATATATTCTCTTCCAATCCATTCCTAGCATAATAAATGAGGATATAAACCTTAATCTTCTAGCTCCCTTTTCTGATGAGGAAATTAAGGAAGCCTTGTTTAGCATGGATCCAAAAAAATCCCCGAGACTCGATGGCTTTCCCCCTCATTTCTATCAAGATTTTTGGGACATCGTAAGTGAGGATGTAATTTCTGTTGTCAGAGAATTCCAAGCAAGCAATCATATCCCAAAAATTATCAACTCTACTTTTATTTCTCTAATTCCTAAGAAGCAAACCCCTAAATCTATGGTTGAATTCAGGCCAATTAGTCTGTGCAATGTTTCTTACAAGATCCTAACTAAAGCCATTGCAAATAGAATGAGAGATATTTTGCCCTGCATCATAGATCCATACCAAGGAAGCTCTATCAAGGGTAGTTCAATATTGGATGGAGTTATCATAGTTCATGAAGCTCTGCACTCTGCTCATAAGCCTAACAAGTTTGTTTTTGCCCTCAATCTTGATATGAACAAAGCATTTAATAGGATAAATTGGGACTTTTTGATTTTTGTCCTCCTTAAGATTGGTTTTCACCACCAATGGGTTAATTTGATCAAAGAATGTATTTCTAAAGCATGGTTCTCGATTCTAGTTAATGGAACAACTGCTGATTACTTTCAAAGTCATGGAGGAATTCGGTAGGGGGACCCTATCAGCCCCATGTTATTCATCATTATGGTAGAAGATTTAAGCAGAACCATAAAAAATTCTTGCAGTTCAAGGCTAATATTGAGAATCAAGGAAATATCTCTCACTATGGATGTTTCTCACCAACAATTCATCGATGATACCCTTATATTGACTAAGGCATCAATGGTTGAGGCTAAAATAATTAATTACATCCTGCAACTATACAAGGACGTTGCTGGTCAGAAAGTTAATTTCAGTAAAAGCAAGTTATATTTCTTGAACACCTTCATTCAGAGGCAAGGAAGGATTGCAAAAATTTTAGGATGTGATATAGCAAACCTCCCCACTTCGTATCTTAGTCTCCCTATTTTCATTGGTTCTCCAAGAGAGTTAATGTGGGACATGGTTATTGAAAGAATTCAAAAAAACTTGGTGGATGGAAAGGTCATCTTCTATCTTAAGCAAGAAATTTGACCCTCACTAAGGCCTCTCTTTAGAGCATTTCAGTCTATTTCCTCTCTGTTTTCAAAGCTCCTGTGAAATTTTTCCAGAAATTTGAGAAACTCCAAAAGAATTTTTATGGAATGGATCATAGGAGAAAAAAAGGATACACCTTGTAGGATGGACCAAAGTGTGTAGACCCAGGGAAAATGGGGGCTTAGGTCTGAGGAGAATTGCTCATATAAATTTAGCTTTACTAGCTAAGAAGGCATGGCGTCTCATTTCTAGTGAAGAAAATGAATGGGCAGCTATTATCAAATGAAAGTATCTTCAAAATATGCGATTTCTAAGTGACTCAGTTCCAATCAGAGGTTCTTCTTTTTGGAAAGCAATTCTTAATTGTAAATAAATCATCAAAAAATGTTTAAGATGGGTTTTAGGCAATGGTGAGAGGATAAATTGCTGAAATGATAGGTGGGCTAAGGATGAACCACTGACACAATATCCTATCTTAGCTCGAATCATAGATATCATAGAAAAACTCATTGGCATAAATGTCTCCGATTATATGGTTGAGGACATAGGTAGAATGAAGTGGAAACAAATAAGAATTAAGGGATTTCAAGTAGAATCAAATGATCTTTGTAACATTATTGAGCAGCATTTTATCCCCATGATATCCAAGGAAGATAAATTGACCTAGGCTACTACGAAAAATGGGTAGTTCACTTTTAAATCAGCTTATAAGCTTCTGCTTGATGACAAGGATTTTATCCTCCAAAAGGACTCAGTTTGGATAAAAAAAATTAATTCCAAAAATTGTGTCTTTTCATGGCTGGTTATCCAAGGAAGAATTCTAACCATTGATAATATTATGTGTAAAGGTATTTGTATCACTAATCATTGTTATCTATTTAGGGCTAATTTGGAGACCATTTAACACATTTTCCTTGAGTGCCCTTTTTCCTTGACTATCCTAAGTGGGGTTTTTTAGGCCTTTAATATTTCATGGGTTAAACCAACCACCGTACTTGATTTGTTCATCCAGTGGCCTTGCCCCTTTTCAAGCCAAAGACTTAGATACATGTGGAAAATTTGTCTCAATCACTCCTTCCAATGCACTCAACCATCGATCTGTGGTTCCATAGTGCTGCAACTATAGGTGTACAGTTTCTCAGGCATCCAACCATCGATGCACGGTTCTATAGATTCATAATCATGTGTACATGGTTTCTCAGTTGCAAGACCGAATAGAAATAGGTCCCAGATCCATGAGTTCCAATATTGAATATTCGCATGCTTGAACTCTCAAAACCTACAATCACAAAAATAAGGATTAGTAACCAAATTTATGCAAGGAAAAAACAAATGGAACCCTTAGGGGGTCCTACCGTGATTGTTATTTTCTATAGTAAAATAACTAAACACAAATAAAGATAAACATAGGAAAGAGAGAAGATTGCCAAAAATGCTCTTTGTATTGATATTTGATACAATATTACAATGGTTTTTGAATTACCCCAAATGTGTTGGGGGTAATGTTACAATAATATCTCTCTCTTGAATACAATGACTTGATAATGATGGAAAAATAGGGGGGTCTTCCAAGTCTTCAAAGAGTTTTGTGTTCTTTGTTCTTCAGCTACATCTTCCAGGGGTGAGTGGGATTATGTTATCAAATATAGGGACCACTCGTAGCTTTCCAAATACCTATCTCCTACACACATGACAAAACAAAGCAAATTTTGGTAGCACCCACTGATCAAGATGGAAAATAATGTAATAAACCCTAGCTTTAGAATCATTAAATGCAATGCACAATACAAAACAACAATTTCTAAAAATACCTTTTTGAAATTAATTTTACCAATCTATGTTATCGTGATATTCTAACTCTAAGAAACCATGGATGCACAGTGGGATCTAGCAAACCATGCACAGGTGGTGGAAAAATCGTGCAATGGTGGTTCCAACTACGTGACTACGAATGGGTGATTCAGATTGAACGATATATTACCTCAAAATTTCATCTTTGGAATTTAGATATCTCTTCTCCTTGGGGTGCGTGCGATCTCCTATTGATATTTTAGTAGCTTGATAGTACAAATTCTTAGCCTCATTTATTTGGTAGGTTGAAGGTGCCTTTATAGGTCCCTTAGGATTTTGGAGGAAAATAAGAGGTGGCAAGCTAGGATTTCCAAGTGGCAATCCTAGGCTACCAAATGGAGGGGTAGTTAGAGTGAGTCACCCAAGGTGTCTCACTTAACTGGGGTGATGTGGTTACAAGCGGAGTGATGTGTGGAGGGTTACCCATGTAAAGGGATAAAATGGATAAGGGTGTATGATATGTGGCAAGGGATGTTGATGAGGTGGCTAGGACACATGTCTAGTGGGTAGGAAAGGTATCCTAGGCTAATTTTCCAGATTTAAAAAATCTAGAAAATAGGATAATGTGCAATATTTCATATACCTAAGTCTAAACTTAGGCATATAATTTTATTATCTAGGATTTGGTGTGGGGTGCCAAATGTGATTTTGTGGATGCCTAGATTTTGGTGTCTACACAATTATCTAATTTTCCATAAAATAAAGGGCTTTGGCAACATTGTCTCCTTAAATATTCAACTTGTTAGAAATAACCCTCTTCATGGTGAATAAAAAAGCATGTATAATTCAAGAAAACAAAACAAAGCAACATATAATACTACAAGTTTATATGTCCTTAATATACAGGAAAATTGAAAATAAATAGATGATGTTTAGAATATTATATCATGTTGGCCTATTGACCTTAATATTTTGGCCTTCGCTCAGAACTTAGGAATTCAGTCCAACAATATGGCCGAGGCTTGGGCCTTGTTCCAAAGCTTGATTCTCTTGGAAGGCTTGACTATCAATAAACTCATCATAGAAGGAGACTCTTTGCATTGCATCAACTGGCTCAAAGGAACCTTTGTGCCTCCCTAGGCCCTTGTTTCCATCTTCGATGAATGCAAGACACTAATTGGTGCTTATCCAGAATTAATCATTCAGCATCAATATCGGGAAGGAAACAAAGCTGCGGACTGGCTTGCTAATAAGGGAGTTGACGCAACAGACTTACAGGTTTGGAGAGATTCCTTCCCAATCAACTTAAGAGACACTTCCCCAAGTTCCAATGTTTGCACAATGTGAGGGGGTTTCTAGTCTTCGGGTTTTTCAACTGCATTTTGGCATCTTGGAGCATTTTCGTGACACTTTCCCCCTTTAGGTGCCTTTTCGCAAACTTGTCGCGATATCGTGACACTTTTGGCCTTCAGGCGCAGTCTTGCTTTTTGGTCACGATATCGCGACACATTTTCTCTCTCCAACGACGGTCTTCCATTCAGTCGCGATATCGCGACAAGTTTTCTCTCCAACGGCGGTCTTCCATTCTGTCGCGATATCGTGACACTTTTTCTCTCCGGGTGCCTTTGCGCAAACTTGTCACGATATCCCGACATTTTTTCTCTCCAAAGGCGGTCTTCATTTTTGTTGCGATATCTTGACATTTTCTCTCTCCACATGCGGTCTTCATTTTTGTCGCGATATCGCAACATCTTTCTCTCCAAATGCGGTCTTCATTTTTGTCATGATATCGCAACATTTTTTCTCTCCAAAGGCGGTCTTCATTTTGGTCGCGATATCGCGACGCTTTTTCTCTCTCCAACGGCGGTCTTCCATTCTGTCGCGATATCGTGACACTTTTTCTCTTTGGGTGCCTTTGCGCAAACTTGTCACGATATCGCAACAAGTTTTCTCTCCAACGGCGGTCTTCCTTTTTGTCGCGATATCGCGACACTTTTTCTCTCCGGGTGCCTTTCCGCAAACTCGTCGCGATATCGCAACATTTTTTCTCTCCAAAGGCGGTCTTCATTTTTGTCGCGATTTCGTGACATTTTTTTCTCTCCAAAGGCGGTCTTCATTTTTGTCGCGATATCACGACATTTTTTCTCTCCAAATGCGGTCTTCATTTTTGGTCGCGATATCGCGACGCTTTCTCTCTCTTCAATGGCGGTCTTCCATTCTGTCACGATATCGCGACACTTTTTCTCTCCGGGTGCCTTTGCGCAAACTTGTCGTGATATCATGACATTTTTTCTCTCCAAAGGCGGTCTTCATTTTTGTCGCGATATCGCAACATTTTTTCTCTCCAAAGGCAGTCTTCATTTTTGTCACAATATCGCGACATTTTTTCTCTCCAAAGGCGGTCTTCATTTTTGTCGCGATTTCGCAACGCTTTCTCTCTCTCCAACGACGGTCTTCCAGTCTGTCACGATTTCGTGACCTTTTTTCTCTCTCCAACGGTGGATTTCCATGTTTTCGCGATATCGCGACATTTTTTCTCTCCAACGGCGGTCTTCCTTTTTGTCGCGATTTCGCGACACTTTTTCTTCTTGGCAGCAGGCTTCCACTTTCGTCACGATTTCGGGACTCATTTTCTATATCGGCTGCGGTCTTCATTCTTGTCACAATTTCACGACACCCTTTCTCTTCGGTAGTGTTCTCACTTCTTGTAGCGATTTCATGACTCCTTTTTCTTGTAGCGATTTTGTGACTCTTCTTCCCGTCTGGCTCTAACCCTGCAACTTGTCGTGATATCGTGACACTTTGCATCATGTCACGATACCGCGACTTCTTCCCTTCTTCAGCTCTGATGGCACTTCTTCTAGAGATTTCATGACTTCCTTTCTTCCTTTGGCTTCAACGGCACATATTGTCACAATTTTGCGACATCACCATTTTGGTCCCGATTTCGTGACACTTTCCCTAGTAGGGAGGTTTGCCAGCTTTCTATTCCTTTCTTCTTGGACCACCTCGGTCGATATGGATTTATTGTAATCTCTCTTGTACAAGGTTCAAGGACCTTTCAAAACCCTTTCTACCAATCAAAAAAAAAAAGTACTTATAACTCCTAAACTTATACCTTTTTTATTATACATGTAGCTATACTTCTATCACATCAATTTAAATGTTGATCACTATATTCAAATCTATTTCGTATTTTTAATATTTGGTATTAGAATAGGTTGATATCAAAAAGAAGTTTTTGAATTATAAATGTGATCTAGTTGTTCATGATTAGGATACACCTCTTAGATTTTATGAAAATTCTATTGGAATAACCAAAAAAGAGAAGACACAGGTTTGAGCAAGGAGAAGACATTGAAATTTAGAGAAAAGTTTCCTTTTATTCTTATTTTTATTTTTAGGTCTTGCAAATATTTATTTAATCTCATAGTAGTTACAAAGTTATCCAAAAAAGAATTCAATTTTTGTTGAAAGAGTTATCATCACAAAAGTGATTTTTGTCATATGAAAAAACTATGTTGTCATATAGTGCAAGAAAAGTGTCATCTAAAACAACAAGTTATCTAGAACATTATAATAGAGTTTGAACATGTTGGAAATCACATTATTTGTATCTTGTTATCTTAGTTTGTACCAATGATGCACTGGAGTAGAGTGAGATAAATATTATGTGAAGAAATCATATAAAGTTTTCATCTAGAAAAGCTACTTGGAAAATATTATTGTCTAATGTTACCATTTGGAAGAGTCGTCTAAGATACAATCTAGAGTTATCATTTGGAGCTTTCATATTGATATACTACTTGGACCTATTGTCTAGAGCTACTACTATCTAAATTTGTTGTTTGGAGATGCTACCATCTTTAACTACCTTTTGGAGATACTATTATTTGAAAATGTTGTCATCTAGATCTATCAACTAGAGGTTTTATTAAAGAAAAATGGGTTTTCTAAAGTAAATTTTGACCCTATTGTCAATTGACCATGTCATCTAACAAGGAAGTCTTCTTGTCAACTGAAGGCTTGTACCATGAATTTAAAAAATAACATTTATTATGTATAGTTTACTAGAATGAAAGTGTTTATCTACTACTTATATAGAACAAGTAGTCCAAAAATGGAAAGGAGGCATCAATATATTTAAATAAATAAATAATAATAAATCAAATCCCACATGCTTCATTGGAATGCTCTTTGAAGCCTCTAAAAAATATTTGTATTTTTATTGTTATTTAATGCATATGACAAGATGATAATTTAGCATATTGTATTACCATGGAATGTTGACAAACATTTCAAAAATATTCCTTAAAGATTCAAGTTGGAGGGAAAAAAACTCAAACCTTTACACCTTATTTTTTTCCAATGAGACCTTGTTATTTTCTCATAGCTAGAGTTGTCAGCATACCATATAAGATACCATATGGAGTTACCATTTAGAGCTTTCATATTGAAATACTACTTGGACATATTGTCTAGATATGCTACTATCTAGAGTTATCATCATCTAGAGTTGTTGTTTGGAGTTGCTACCATCTATAACTACCTTTTAGAGATACAATCATTTCGTCATATTGTCATTTAGATCTATCATATAGAGATTTTATTAAAAAAATGGGTTGTCTAATTGAATTTTGACTTTATTCTATTGGCCATGCCATATAGCAACAAAGTCTTATTGTCAACTAAAGGCTTATGCCATGAATTTTTAAACTATAGCACTTAATACCTATAGTTTACTAGAAGGAAAGTGTTTATCTACTACATATAAAGAACAAGTAGTCCAAAAATAGAAAGGAGGCACCAATATATTTAAATAAATAAATAATAATAAACTAAATCCTACATGCTTCATTGGAAGGATTTTTGAAGCCTCTAGAAACTATTTTTTATTTTTATTGGTATTGATTGTTGATGACAAGATGATTATTTAGATTTTTATACCTTATTTTTCAATAAGACCCTATTATTTTTTTAGATTTGTTATCATACCATCTAGATTTATCATTTGGAGCTTTCATCTTGAGTTACTACTTGGACCTATTGTCTAGAGTTTCTACCATCTAGAGTTGTTATCATCTAGAATAATTATCTAGAGCTATTACTAGTGAGAACTAAATTTTGGAGCTACTGTCATTTGTAGATATTATCATCTAGATCTACCATCTAGAGTTTTTATAAAAATAAAATGATTTGTATAAAGTGAATTTTGACACTATTATCTATTGACCATGTCACATTGTCATCTAGCAATAAAGGCTTCTTGTTAACTAAAGGTTTGTTCCATGAATTTAAAAATATAATACTTATTACCTATAGTTTACTAGAAGGAAAGTGTTTATCTACTACATATAAGGAACAAGTAGTCCAAAAATTAAAAGGAGGTGCAAATATATTTTAATAAATAAATGAATAATAAATTAAATTCCATATGGTTCATTGGAAGGCTCTTTGAAGGCTCTAAATATTACTTTTTATTTTTATTGTAAATCAATGAAAATGACAAGATGATTATTTAGCATTTTTTTATTACCATGGATGGTTGACAAAATGTTTCAAGAATATTCCTTGAACATTCAAGTTAAAGAGAAAAGAACTCAAACCTCTATGCCTTATTTTTTCCAATGAGACCCCATTATTTTCTCATAGTTAGAGTTGAATCATACCATATAAGATGCCATTTAAAGTTATTATTTAGAGCTTTCATCTTGAGATACTACTTGTACCAATTGTCTAGAGCTACTACTATCTAGATGTTAGCTTTTAATGATATATATTAAAGGAAATGCAACCACAAGATGTAAAATGAGTAAGCAATGATACTATATGATAATGGCACTATAATATGCAAGAAAATTATAAGAGAAACTCTTGTAATAACTCAAAAATATATCATTAATGAAAACTCATGAAAATTATACAATTTAATATAATGGAGGACATGAACACTCCATAAATACATGAAGGATCTACATTGCACTCATTATTACTACTAATGCAACTATTCACTATTCTACCTTCTGTCACTCTCTCTATTTTTTCTATGCTACCTCAAAGGCATATATAGGAAGATAACTCCCTTGGCCTTTCATATAACAAAACCTATGACTCATGTACATGTGGACTACATGCACATTTACATCATTGCACATTCTAACACTTGTGTATTTATTACATTGCATGAATTAACTACTCAAACCTTACTCTAAGGTTTAATCCTACTCTAGTTATGTACCCAAGGCAGTACATTATCATGTACCAAATAATTTAATATACTCCACCACCCCCTGTATTACATTATTTGGGTATTGAAGACTTTGGTATTCAATATGGTCTTCACTTTGGTTCTAGAATTTGAGCTCTTCTTTCTTGCTTCCTTCATTGTACTTCCTATCTGTATCTTGATCAAGTAAATAGTTAGTATCTTCATAAAATGTAATACTTGCTATGAGAGCTTTAACTTCATGTTCATTTGTAGGTTCTTCCAATTCCTAAATTTCTTGAATATTTTGGACTAATTGTCCTTGTTGTTTTCTTTCTCTATATTGCACTTGAGGATAATTGTATTGATTATGATAAGTGTGTGGATGTTGAAATTGTTGCTAATGTGGATTATATTGAATCTGATATTGTCTTGGTTGGAATGGCCTATTTGGTTGGCTTCCATGATTTGTTTGATTTCCTTGATGCTAGTTTCTAGGATTGAATCTACAGTAGTTGGTGTTATGTCCTTTCTTCCTGCATACTTGACAATATCTATTATTCCATGGTCTTCATCCTTTTGAGGATGAGGCAATATTTTCCTATGGATTATCTTTTGAAACTAATGCATTGTTAGTCATTTCATATTTAACTATATTTTTTGCTTCATATTTTAGAAGAATATTGACTAACTCATCAAAAAACATATCTTTACTTAGGATTTGTAATATTTAACTAAATTCTCGTAGCTATCTAGAAGTGCTCTCAAGGTTACTTGAACAAGAAACTTATCTTCTACCTTTTCTCCTAAGGTTAAAAATTTCCCTTTTATATTTATTACTTTCTTTAGGAATAGTTCTATACTTTCACCACTACTCACTTTTAGAGAATGTAATTGAGTTTGAACATTTAAGATAGTGTCTTTATTATTTCCTTCAAATATTTTGACTAAGGTTTTCCAAGATTCAATAGATGATTCTGTTGAACTAATGTAAGGTTGTATTTCATCTATAATAGCAAAAATTATTATCATTAGTGCTTTTGCTTTGTTTTCTTAAAATGTTTAATCTCACTATCACTTGTAGTAGGTTTAGTTTATGCTCCTTTAACTATATCCCAAATATTTTCAACTATCAGTATTGACCTCACTTTATTTTTCATGAAGAGTAATTAGATCCTTTAAGAAGTTGGGATTCTGTAAGAATGAATTTGTTTGATGTCATGATGATATTTGTAGACTACCTTATATCTCCCTAGTATTTTGTGTGTACTATAGTTTTGGTAAAGTTCTTAGCTTTCTTTAGATTTATTTTGAGTTGAATCCCTAATGTTCAACTTCTATATTTCACCTTATTTCTCCCTATTTGTGAAAGCTATAAATAATTTTAATGCACTTTCAATTTGATGATGTTCTCTATTTTCCAAGATTCTATAGTTGGATTCCTTTTATCCCTTTAATTTGTATATGAGACAAGTATAAGAAATAAATTCTAACTTTACGCAATCAATGATTTTGCTTCTTTTAACCTTAATTTTCAATGGTTCAATTTTCTAAATTCCAATGATCTAAAGTTTGATGTAGTACTCCTTATATCTCCCTAATTTGGAAATTTAGAAAATGATAATATTTGCAAAAGAATAATGTTTTAATTTTTCCAAGGTAGAAATCCTTATATGTCCTGCATTTATTATTTGCAAATATTATGATATTTGTATTTAAACTAATAAACTTTTGAAATTTCACTTAAGGATTTAAACTCCTTGTTTTTATTTGCTTTCTAATTCACTAAGGTTGGTATTTGTTTATATATCCAATGCAATAATAAACTCAACCTTATATAATGAACCTTATAACTCATTGCACTTAAAGAAAGCAAATATTAAATCATGTAATACTATAACTTCCTTGTAATGTTGTGCTATGAGATGATTGAATTCTAGTTTGACTTCTCTATCCAAGCTTTGGATATTGTATTTGTTGGTCTTCAACATATGACAGTGAGCATTGAATGCTCTATGTTCAATGGGTACCTTATGATAGTCTTCTCCTCCTTCAATGCACTTTGACCTCTCTATGTTGGATATTCATGGTCTCTTTAGACTAGGCTATTAATATGCTTCTCTTCCTTTGAAACACATGACACTTGGCACTTTACATTGCACTAATAATTGTTATTCCTTCTTGGATTTGAATGGAGCGTTACTCCAACCTGGGCACTCTTTCTCATTTGTGCAAGTGTTACTTCAATGAGGATATGTAGGTGCTCTACTTCCCTTTGATTGTTCTCCTTATCTCCTTCAATGATCTCTAACCTTCATTGCTTTGTATCCACGCTCTTATTTAGGTATGGGTTATTAATACTTGACTACCTTCTCTACCTTGCATGCCACATGGAATTTAGCATAGCCCTTGGATATTGTTCTTCTCTGTTAGGTGGCATAGGTGTTTCTTACTCCCACATATGCATTACTTCAACCTTCGAATGATTCTCTTCTCTATTAGGTGTGTAGGCATTACCTTGAATGTTTTTTTTTTTTTTTTGAATTTACATGGTGGAATCGGTAGCTGCCATGAATCCAGGGGTTGTCCAGCTTTTATGGCTGCCATAGTATTCTACACTGTCTGCCCTAGAAGCTGCTACATAGATCTTCGTGCAGTCCGCCCCTATAACCACCATGCCATAGTCATTTTAAACCTTTTATGCCGCTGAAAGCACCAGGAAAGGGACAAGCGTTCATTTCGAAAAGGCTCGAGATTTGAACCTTGGACCTCTGCCCCCTTTATGGGGTTTGGATGAACCAATTGGTCTACACCTTAGACCTAGTATGTAGGCATTACCTTGAATGTTGCTCTATATTTACAGGAATTACTTTGGATACATGTAGGTTTATGAGTGCTATATTCCCTACTTGCTCATTCAATGCTCATTTGAGATGTTACTCAAAACTATTGACACTCTTATTTTGTACCAAGTGGTGACTTCTTCTCATGCATGTAACCTATGCTCAATGTTCCCTTATTTTTCTATAACACACTTGCCAACTCTTTGCAAGTTGTTTATTTTCCTTTTGCAACTAATGTGTGCATCTTGATCTTCAACGTATGGCGGTGGCTCCTCTCCTTCAATGGATGCTCCTCTTAGGTGATGGTGGATCCTCTCCTTCAATGGATGTTGCTCTTAGGTGATGGTGGCTCCTTCTATAGCAATTATTTAATGCTTCTTTCCTTGGTGGATACTTTTCCTGATATCCAGGCCTATTTTACTTGGATAGCCTTCTTCTTTGCATTATTGTCTTCACTGTTTACACCTTTAATCTTATTGTACTTGCTTTATAGTTTACACCTTTATATTGCTATAGGTTTTGGTATAATGTGGGTTTTGTGTTCTTGGAATTTAGATGCCCTATTTTGTGTCTTTAGACACCTTTAATATGATAGCCTTGAGCCATTTTTCCTTTACTCTATGGCTTCTTATTTTAGACTTGATAAATCTAACACCAACGACTATAATTTGTATGCCTCTTTAATATCTTAATACACTTCAATTCTTGTATTTATTTCTACTAATTTAGAAATACTAATATGGTGCTTTATAAGTTGGAAATATTTTTTTTATAGACTAAGGTAAAGTACCTTTATAGAAAAAAATTTGAGACCTATTTAATCTCCTTTTGTAACTAGCCTTCTAGTCTATATCAACTAGTTTTTGCTCTTTCTCTTGGTGGTTTCTCTTCACTGAGACTTGTTGCTCTTCATAGCTTTTAGAGACACAAGATTGTGCCTTTCAAATTTTTTCCCCCTGTACTTTTAACTATCACCTTTGCTTTCAAGTAGATAGTAGGAAGTAGATATTTTCTTTCCTTTGTAATATATCTAACTTCTCTTTCTTTTGTGTAGGTTTTAATCCCTTATAAAAACTATCTTCTGCACTTCCTTGAAGACATAGAACTTTGAAACTTACTCCTTGCAACTTTAAAACTCTAATTTGGTGCTTATGAAACTTAATAATGAACCAATTAATGAATGTTCAAATAATGAACCTTTTGCACCAAAGTTGCTTACCTTTATGACCTCTATTTGATGATGGATTTCTTGGTGATTTTGATCACCTAATTGCTGCCCTATGTTAGATGAAATTTTAACTCTTTCTTTGTTGTCCAAAATAGCTTTTTAACTCACCAATTTGCATCTTTAAAAACCCTCTAAATTGCTACCCAAAAATTTAGTTTGGTGGTTTTAACTCTTCTCCAAGTTCCTCTCTTGAACTCTAAAAATTAGCAACTAGTAATGCTACCCAAATTGCTACCCGTAACTTTGAACTCTTCTGGTTTCATTTGGCACTCAAGTAGCACAACCCCATCTATATGGGGATCTCATGGCTTGTGGGGATACCTAGATTCTATTGTCCTATTTTCCAATCCAATGGTTGTTTCTTCTTGGATGGGAATCTACATTTAAATTTTAAATTTTAGAATCCCACTTCTTGTCACCACTTGTTTTTGGTTTCCCAAGCCCTTTTTGGGTGGGATACCATGATTTAAGTTTTTCTATTTGTACTTGTTTTCCCAAGCCCATATGGGCAAGATTCCTTAATTCTTAAATTTTCCTCATGTGTACTTGTTGTCCCAAGCCCCTCTTGGGTGGGACTCTTCTTTGTAAATTTTTATTCCTTATTTTTTATCGTGCAAGATGTTCCTACATTTTAATTTTGAATGATTCAAATATGGTCCTCCCAGGACAATATTCTAGTGCAGACATTCTCTTTACGGATACCATATCTCTATAGAAATTTCCTCCCTAGTTCATATTATAACTCTTTTTTGGTAAAAGTTTTTGGGACCCTTTCAAAACCCACTCCATCAATAAAAAAAAAGCCTTTGAACTTGTTGAGTGGTATTTTCACCCGATTGTGAAAACACGCTCTCCGATAGGATTTGAGTTCCAAATCCCCTCTTGCAAAGAAATTAAACAGGTAACTTCTCCAAGGTCTCCGCTATGTTAGCATTTGTGTATGTGTATTAATAATCTCAAATAAAGATATTCAATTTAAATGTTGGAACACCTTAGTGATTGCAAGTAACTGTAAACAACGGGCAATGTTGGTTTATTTTACCGTGAAACTTTAATGATTGTTCATTGAATCAAAGTAAAGCAAATGTGAGTTGGTCCTCGTATGACCACGTTGTAACTTCAAAATGGAAATTGATGAAATGCCATAAAACATAACTCCTTCAATGAAATTGGAATTTTCATGAAGGGAATGTCATCATCGGCTCATGAATGAAAAACAAACTGAAAAATGAAATTCTGGCCCTGAAATGGAAATTTTCTATTTTCGGATTTTTAAGGTCTGCAACAAAACAGCAGCTTTAATGAATTTTAAAGAAATACTAAACAACTCCGAAAATAAAATTTTAAAATGCGTATTTGAAATCTGCAGTATGACATACGCAATGGTGGAACTATTTTTGGATTTTGAAATTTTTTAATTTTTATTTTGATGACTGTAGAAAAAGTAAAATGCAAAAAAAATGAAAATAAAGTGCAAAGAATGAAAATGAAATGCATTCAGGGTGATGCAATCCTATTCGACAAAACCGAAGATATGAGGTTTTCTCGCATGCAACCTAACCTATTGAACCTGTAGAACATGCACAATCCAGATAAGTTAAGTGCTAGTTTTTGGGGTTTTAACCGTGGTTTTCAGATTTAGACATTCGCATGAAGCAACCAAGAGAACTTGCATTAAACTTCACCTATAAGCCTAAAATCTGAAAAGGGAAAAATAAACATTTAATCTTGCATGCAGAAAATAACTCCTTCTTTCTTGTCCATAAGATGCAACTCTCTGAATTTTTTGTATTAAGAATTTATCAATTTACAATGACAGAAATCTCTAGTTTTCTCAAAACCAAAAAAAGGGGAAGAAAAACACTCCAAAGCAGGCCCAGAATGGCTTATCACCCTCAGCTCTGCAACCCTGCCCGCAGCGGTTTTCGACCCCTATATCTGTCTTTGGCTTCTGCTTTTAAACCCTCTGGTATGGCTCTCTGTTTCGCTCTGTGACGCTTCATTTCATTTCCCAGATCTTTTCGTTTCGCCTTCCTCGGCCTCTTCATTGTTTTGTCTTTTTGTTCGGGCTTCGAAACATTTGTTCTCTCTATAATGCTTCCCATGATTCTTACATCCTATGCCTATGTGACATGTGCAACACTTTCTTGCACATTCCTCGTAACGGCCCACCGTGAATCGCGACAAAAATAGCATATCGCGATATCGCGACGTTTTTTATATCAGCAGCCTTGTTCGTCTCCATGCATCGTGAAAATGAGACATGTCGCGATATCGCGACATTTTTTTTCTCTGTTCGCTTCATGCAAGGATGCAGACATGTCACGATATCGTGACACTTTTTTTATCTGCTTTGTTCTCCTTATGCAGCCATGAAAATGAGACATGTCGCGATATCGCGACACTTTTTTTCTTCGTACCATCGCAGATGCAACCTGTCGTGAAATCGACGCACACTTTTCCTTTCGTGCTACTATCATTGCCGCTTGGAGCCGCGAAAACGCGACATGTCGCGATATCGCGACACCTTTTCATTCTGCATCACCTTCTTGCTTTCTGTCGCGAAATCGTGACACTTCAATTCTCTTCTACATTCACTTTGGTTGCTCTAGTATCGCGAAATGAGACATGTCACGATATCGTGACTATTTCCCTAGCTTCACCTCTGTCGGTCCATAAATCACGAAAATGAGACATGTCACGATTTCATGACAATTTCTGTCATTTGTTCCTTCCTCACTTTTATGCCGTGAAAACCTGACATGTCGCGATATCACGACGTTTTTTTCTCTTTTCTCTTTTTTCGTCTTAGGTCACGAAAACGCGACATGTCATGATTTCGTGACAACTTTGCATTGACTGTTCCTCTTGCTGCCTTTGACCACGATTTCATAACATGTCACGATATCGACGACATTTTAACACTTCTTTGCTTTGATCGTGATTTCATGACAAGTCGCGAAAACATGACATGTCACGAAATCGTGACAATTTTTGTACTTGGCTCTTTTACCCATCGAACATCGTGAAAACACATGTCATGATATCGCGACAACTTTGAGTCTTCACTTAGTTCTTTGTCTTGCATCACGATAATGAAACACGTCATGATATCGTGACATTTTTGGCGTCTTGTTCTGTTTGACCGCTTTGACCATGATTTCATAACATGTCGCGATATCGTGACATTTTTCTAGTTTGCTTTCTCTCTCCTCTATGAACCGTGAAAATGCGACATGTCATGAAATCGTGACACTTTTTCATTCCACTATACTTCGCTTGTCTGAGCCGCGAAAACGTGACCTGTCGCGATATCGCGACACTTTCTTTTTCTTAGCAGCAACACGTCGCGATATCGCGACACTTTCTTTTTCTTAGCCGCGATAGAGCAACACGTCGCGATATCGCGACACTTTCTTTTTCTTAGCCACGACAGAGCAACACGTCGCGATATCGTGACACTTTTTTCTTATGCTATATTTTGCTCTTCCTTTGATTTTTTAGCATCTAGGCCACTGCAGTCTTCTTTGAAAGCATGCAAAAAAGGTGGGTCCCCAATTTTGGGGTGTGTTGTGGATCAGCCACAACAAATGGTGACTCTGCTGGGAAATGCTCCTGAGCATTTCGGTGAGAACCTAACCTGGAAATATACAAACTTAAACACAAGTGTCAGCACATAAAAACATAAACAAATGCCGATAGATCAAAAATACATGAAACATTAGAATCATTAAGTATCAGCTCGGTGTGTGCAGTGTGTTCCACTTCCTATCATTTGAAATTGATCAACATTCCATTGTCAGTTTTACATGAATGCATATGTGAGATTGTGAATGATTTGCACAGCCTGATAAATATGCTTAGAGATATAGCAATCTGCTTTATAAAGGCTTAAACTTTCTAGTATCATACACAAACATTTAAAATTATCAAACCCTCTTAGGATCAACTATATATATAATGAATTGCTTTATTAGATCCCAAAGTTGGTTATGAGTCACTACTATCTTGAACCCATGTGCAAGTGAAAGTGAAATCAGAGTTTTGGGGAATCGGATTCCCAACCTAAGCGAGATGGGAATTTAACCCTATCCTTACTACTCTGATCTGGAATTCATTACCTCACTTTGAGCAAAATGATTTAACCAGTTATGGATGAAATTGTCAAGCTAGTCTATCCATTTGAGCAGTCAGTGGTCTTGCTTTAAACAAGACATGTTGCCACGCATGAGCACATTCCACTGCCAGTCAGGCGTCTATAGCCCCGGTGGAGATTAACCCCCATAATCCATGATTTTGGCTTCATTTTTTTTTTACTTCTTGGACCTTGGGGATGACTACCCATCCTTACAAGGGACATGTAGTACGATCCTTCCAATCCAAGATTAATGATGAAATATTTGCTTTATTTAAATTTCTTGAATCTTAGGGATGACTACCCATCCTTACAAGGGACATGTAGTACGATCCTTCCAATCCAAGATTTATGATGAAATGAAAAATAGAAGCTTTGGGGAATCAGATTCTCAACCTAAGCGAGATGAGAATTATGCCCTATCCTTACTACTCCATGTAGGTCAAATCAGAGCTTTGGGGAGTTGGATCCTCAACCTAAGTTCGATGAGGATTTAACCCTATCCTTACTACTCCGGTTTTAGGCTTTAAGCTCTATGGGAGTGGTAAAAACCATTGTTTTAAGGATCATGTTGCATGATAGGATAGACCCGAAATACTCCTTTCGCCTGACCTTTTCTCCCAAGTATGGTTTTGATCATTTTGTTCAAGATCCTCTTTAATGTGCATAGAACGTGCTTGGTTCAAGAGAGTTCGGGCATCAGTTCCCAACCTTAGGATTTTTTTTTTTATATTTTTATGTTATAGAATAACCCTAAGAGGATTTGACATATTTTTAATGATTTGTATTTAAAATGCATATGTAACTAAGATGGCATGTATATGTGAAGTAATATGAATGCATTGCTCTTCTGAATTGCGGATGGAATATTGCCAAAACTGACTACTTCATGCATCACAAATTTCAAACGATACTATTTAACTGTATGTGTTACTTGCGGAGCTTTCTACAACACAATTCCAATGTTTCATATTCTCCTGATCTTTAGGCATACGTTGACATCTCAATTTTTTCTTCTTTTATTTATTTTTTATTTTTTATTTTTTATTATTTTTTTTTATACAAACCAAACATGTCCAGAGGACCAACACACAACTTTAAATCCAAATCCAAATAGCAATCCCAAAACGAAACTTGAAAACACAAACCCAAAACCAAAAAAAACCAAAATCTATATACAAATGTACAATATAATACACGATGGTGCAAAGCTTGGATTATCATTTTCCTGGATCCCAAACATGATTAGAACACTTCAACAAAAATATAACGTGATACGCATGCCAAATGTTGTAGGAATCCAACAAAAACAAGACTAGACCAAACAATGCAACCCACTTCAACTTTCCTCTCTCACCCCACCAATTAAATTTAGTTCCATTAGTACTCTCATAGGTGAGCGTCAAGTTACTAAAATGATTAGACAATAAATGATATTCAATTTTATCTTGTCTATTCTCTAAAACTTCCATTTCAAAACTCAATCCTTGATTTAGAATTAGGCTATCTTTTTCAAATATGCAATTTTGTAAGTAGGAGCCTATTTCTACAAATTTCAAATCCAAATCATTATTCATGTTTTTAGGCCAATCAAATTTGTGCAACAGTTTACAAGCATCTAGGATATTTACTAAATTAGGATCATTAAAAGTCTTTACCCTAGATTCAATTAGTAATTGTTGATGAATTTGATTTAACAGTTCAAGTGCATCAACTTCTTTTTCATTTGTTAAAACAATGTTGTCAAAGGTGTGATTAGAAATCATACCTTGTTTTTCATTTACCTTTAATGACATTTCACCATAAACATCATTCAAATTCAAAATATGGTCATGCAAATTTTCACCTAAATCTTGGATGTTTGAACACAAAAGGTTAGATTCTACCTTTTGAACATTTTTATTTACCAAAAATTGGTGAGAAATCACAATTTCTTCTTTTACCTCATGGTCTTCATATTCTTCATTGATTACTTGTTCATTAAACATACCAAAATTGGGCACCCAATTGAAAACATGCCCATCCTTTTCAACCCTCAAATATTTTTGGTCAAAGTGTATGTCAAGTAATCTGTCTTGATGATCACTTATTTGAGTTGCTTCCAATTGATCAATCTCTTTGACATTTAGTTCCCATTCTTTGTTCGCTATCCATGGTATCTCTTCATGTGAGATAGAAGTTTCAACGTCTTGCATATCAAGTGAAATATGAGTTTCATCTATAGGGGTGTGAGAAAAAAATGCATTGTCATATCTCCCCCAACCATTGTAAAAATTATCTTCCAAACTTGTGGGATGAAACTCCATGGCATTTGTGACATGATCTTTTGATTCATTCATCAATTCTTTTTCTTCTTTGTCCTTGGTAATAGAATCATTATAATCTTTCAAAATTTGATGAGATTTGAAACCCTCTTCCGAAACATCCTCAAATTGTACAGGAATTGTAATATCTTCCTTTGAGTAGGCGATTGTGTCATCCTGCATATCAATCGACACCAAGGGTTCATGAGGAGGTTTAAAGTGAGTGTAGTCTTCCCACTTCTTCCAAGCATCGTAATAATCATCTTCCAAAGTCAAGTGGTGACGTTCAACCACTTCTTCAACATCTTCCAATTCATCAATGTGTTTCTCATCAAATTCACCTTCACCTTCCTTAGATGGTTCCATTACTTCCAAAATCGGGTTATTGCTTGTATTCAAATTGATAAGGCTATCATAGTCCACATTTGTAACCCATAATTCAAGTCTATCACAATTTGGAGGGTGAAGAATTTTTTGATCATTAGTTCCCAGCTTCTCATCGAGAGTTTCTTCCAAGAACAAGTGGTGAAATTCTATCATATCTTCAAATTCATTCCCTTGATCTTTCACCTTAGGTATCATTGGAGTGGAGGGTGCTATTTTTAATGGTTGGTGTAGGTTGGCATCAATATCTTTAGAAGGACAATCTCTTATGTGAACATGTTGTGCCTTTTCTTCTTCAAGACCTTGTCGTTCTACCTCTTCTAAGATCTCATAGATTTTCTCTAGAGACAAGCCACCCATTTTTTCCTCAATGAGTGAAGCAAGTGTGGGGTGTATGGCTCCCAGGTATACTTCCATGGCTTCCTCTTCTAATGTGTTAAAATTTTCCCACATTTGGGAGTGCAACTCACGAAATCTTCCATTGAATTGACTCAAGGATTCATTAGGCTCCTTACATATGGAGGTAAACTGATTTTTCAACATTTCTAAGTCAACCTGATTACCAAAATGATAAAGATAGGCTGCTTCTAGTTGTATCCAAGAAGTCCTAACCTCCATGGGTAGTTGGCTGTACCAAAAGAATGGTTTATCTTCCAAAATGTATGCAAATAACTTACAAGCCACCTCCTCATAGAAAATCTGGAATTGACATAATGTATTCTTGTAGACGTGCAGTTTTTGCAAGTATCCTAGTGGCACCTCTTGATTAAAACATCGTAAAAACTCCAATAACATTTTAGGAATTTGATAGGGTATCACATGTGTAGACAAACCCTTATAATGATCCTCCATCGTTGATACCATTCTTTCTCTTAGAGATGCTATTTCAGCTCTTAGGGATACAACTTGCTCCTCAAATGTTGCCATTAGTAAACTCAGAATATAACTTTAGGACCAAATCTGTTAGTCAAATAAATATCTTGCAAATAAACATGAAATGACTAACCAATATCAAATGAACAAATCATCACACTCATTCATTATAATGCATGAATAAAACCACGACAATAAAGAATATTCTCCAATTTGTAATGAAGTTAGCGTTAACACATCATCAAATAGAGAATATTAGAAATGAGAGTAATCATATGGAAATAAAATCTCGTTAGTCAAGACCAATGCTTTTCAAAATTAAATCAAATCACATTATTCCTGTATGAACAATCAAACAACGTTAGAACAATATACATGAATTGCTTAACGTAAATAAAATAAAGTAAACCAATTCGGCTCCTTTTAACAATCTGTTGAGTGTTAGAGGAGGCCGAAGCTGCTAATCAATACAAAACTCTTAAGCAATTATAAACATGTAGCATTTAAAATCATGATGAAATAAACCATTTCAGGCCCTCCTTCTAGCGCCAATCTGTTGAGTGGTATTTTCACCCGATTGTGAAAACACACTCTCCGATAGGATTTGAGTTCCAAATCCCCTCTTGCAAAGAAATTAAACAAGTAACTTCTCCAAGGTCTCCGCTATGTTAGCATTTGTGTATGTGTATTAATAATCTCAAATAAAGATATTCAATTTAAATGCTTGGAACACCTTAGTGGTTGCAAGTAACTGTAAACAACGGGCAATGTTGGTTTATTTTACCGTGAAACTTTAATGATTGTTCATTGAATCAAAGTAAAGCAAATGTGAGTTGGTCCTCGTATGACCACGTTGTAACTTCAAAATGGAAATTGATGAAATGCCATAAAACATAACTCCTTCAATGAAATTGGAATTTTCATGAAGGGAATGTCATCATCGGCTCATGAATGAAAAACAAACTGAAAAATGAAATTCTGGCCCTGAAATGGAAATTTTCTATTTTCGGATTTTTAAGGTCTGCAACAAAACAACAGCTTTAATGAATTTTAAAGAAATACTAAACAACTCCAAAAATAAAATTTTAAAATGCGTATTTGAAATCTGCAGTATGACATACGCAATGGTGGAACTATTTTTGGATTTTGAAATTTTTTAATTTTTATTTTGATGACTGTAGAAAAAGTAAAATGCAAAAAAAATGAAAATAAAGTGCAAAGAATGAAAATGAAATGCATTCAGGGTGATGCAATCCTATTCTGACAAAACCGAAGATATGAGGTTTTCTGCCTGCAACCTAACCTATTGAACCTGCAGAACATGCACAATCCAGATAAGTTAAGTGCTGGTTTCTGGGGTTTTAACTGTGATTTTCAGATTTAGACATTCGCATGAAGCAACCAAGAGAACTTGCATTAAACTTCACCTATAAGCCTAAAATCTGAAAAGGGAAAAATAAACATTTAATCTTGCATGCAGAAAATAACTCCTTCTTTCTTGTCCATAAGATGCAACTCTCTGAATTTTTCTGTATTAAGAATTTATCAATTTACAATGACAGAAATCTCTAGTTTTCTCAAAACCAAAAAAAGGGGAAGAAAAACACTCCAACCCGCCCCCCCCCCCCCCCCCCCCCCAAGAGCCCCACTCGTATCTGTCTTTGGCTTCTACTTTTAAACCCTCTGGTACGGCTCTCTGTTTCGCTCTGTGATGCTTCATTTCATTTCCCAGATCTTTTCGTTTTGCCTTCCCCGGCCTCTTCATTGTTTTTTCTTTTTGTTCGGGCTTCGAAACGTTTTTCCTCTATAACGCTTCCCATGATTCTTACACCTTTATGCCAATGTGTTCAGGGCAGCCCCTGTATACTCTGTAACGGTCCACCGTGAATCACGACAAAAATAGCATATCGTGATATCACGATGTTTTTTATATCAGCAGCCTTGTTCGTCTCCATGCATCGCAAAAATGAGACATGTCGTGATATCGTGACATTTTTTATATTAGTAGCCTTGTTCGTCTCCATGCATCGTGAAAATGAGACATGTCGCGATATCGTGACACCTTTTTCTATCGTGCTTTGTTTGCCTTCTACATCGCAAAATTGAGACATGTCGCGATATCGCGACACTTTTCTATCTCGACCGCACAAATGCAACCTATCATGAAATCGTGACACCTTTTTCATTTTGTTCTCATCTGCACTTGGAGCCACGAAAATGTGACATGTCACGATATCACGACACCTTTTCATTCTGCATCATCTTCTTGATTTACTGTCACGATATCGCGACATTTTTCCTCTACATTCACTTTGGCTGCTCTCGATCGTGAAAATATGACATGTCATGATTTCGTGACATAATTCCCTTGCTTAACCTCTGTAGGTCACCGATAAATCGTGAAAATGAGACATGTCGCGATTTCATGACATTTTTCTTTCATTTGTTCCTTCCTCACTTTTATGCCGCGAAAACCTGACATGTCGCGATATCACGACGTTTTTTTCTCTTTTCTCTTTTTTCGTCTTCAGGTCGCGAAAACGCGACATGTCGCGATTTCGTGACAACTTTGCGTTGACTGTTCCTCTTGCTGCCTTTGACCATGATTTCATAACATGTCGTGATATCATGACATTTTTGGTGAACACTTCTTCTTTGCTTTGACCGCGATTTCATGACAAGTCGCGAAAACATGACATGTCGCGAAATCGTGACAATTTCTGTACTTGGCTCTTTTACCCATCGAACATCGCGAAAACACAACATGTCGCGATATCGTGACAACTTTGAGTCTTCACTTAGTTCTTTGTCTTGCATCGCGATAATGAAACACGTCGCGATATCATGACATTTCTGGTGTCTTGTTCTGTTTGACCGCTTTGACCGCGATTTCATAACATGTCGCGATATCGTGACATTTTTCTAGTTTGCTTTCTCTCTCCTCTATGAACCGTGAAAACGTGACATGTCATGAAATCGTGACACTTTTTCATTCCACTGTACTTCGCTTGTCTGAGCCGTAAAAACGTGACCTATCGTGATATCGCGACACTTTCTTTTTCTTAGCAGTGACAGAGCAACACGTCACGATATCACGACACTTTCTTTTTCTTAGCCACGATAGAGCAACACGTCGCGATATCGTGACACTTTCTTTTTCTTAGCCGCGATAGAGCAACACGTCGCGATATCGCGACACTTTTTTCTTATGTTGTATTTTGCTCTTCCTTTGATTTTTTAGCATCTGGGCCACTGCGGTCTTCTTTGAAAGCATGCAAAAAAGGTGGGTCCCCAATTTTGGGGTGTGTTGTGGATCAGCCACAACAGAACTTTTTAGATTCTAACACAACTAATTTCTCCTCTGAAATATTGTCCTTGAATCTCACAAATTTGGTAGGAAACTCCTCCAAATTGCAACTAATATTTTCCTTTAGGAAACTTTGAATTTTTTTCTTTAAAATCAACAAATCTCCCTTATTTGAAATAGCCTTCAATGGAAATTTCCAAATCTCTTAGATTTGGTGGATTCTTCTAACTCCTTTCTCCTTCAACCTCCTTGTCAAATTCTAACTTTGAATTTGGCCTATCTAGTGGCCTTATTTTGAAGAATATAAATGTCTTGAGGTCTTCAGTATTCTCCTCCAAAATCTAGATATCTCCTTTCCAAATTCTTCTCCTTTTGGGCTTGTTATCGGATGGCAAAAATTATCCCAAATCCTTCTTTCTTAGGTGCTTCTCTTTGCTAGCACTCTTCTCCCTTGAGTTCTCCTCAAGTATTATTCAATGGAATTATTCAAGTCTTCTCCTTATTTCTCCTTTCAAGTTAGCTTGAGGTCTTCTCCTTGAGCCTCTAAATCCTACAACTTCTCTAGTCTTCTCAAAAATTCAATGAGACCTTCCCTTGATCTCTTTAATCTTAAATTATGCAAGTTTTGCAATGAGATATCTAAAATATGCTACTTCTAAAATCTATAATGGGACCTTTTTTAGTCCTTCTCAAACTCCAATATTCCAAATCTAGAAGTTCTTCAATGGGATTTTCTATGGATCTCTTTAGTTTCTTGAGTTTTTTTCTCCTTCTCTCACTCTAAAATATACAGTCTTCAATGTTCAATGGAGATATCCAATAACCAATCTTCTTTGGGACACATTTCCTATAGTATCTTCTTTCTTCAATGGGATCTTCTTTCTTGGACCTCCTTCTTGATCTAAAATCTTCAATATGGCTTCTTTGATCTCATCCTTTCTCTCTCTATAATTTATAATGTGCAAGTCTACAAATCTTGTAATGGGATCATTTTCCTTAGGCCTCCAAATATTTAATCTTCAACTTATTACTTTAAGTACTAGATTTATTCTAAAGAATATATTCTTCCTAGCTCTTTGTAGTAAGATTCCAAAATTTCTTTGAATCTCCTTTTTTCTACAACAAAGTATTATAGAAACTATAAGAAAAAACTCTAAATCTTGAGATAATGAATCTTCACTAGTTGATTTTTCAATCTAATGGAATCAATGTTGAGTCCTAGTATTCATGACTTGTTTTGCATCTCTCTGGAGAGACTCTAGCTAAACATAATTTCAAAAAAATTAAAAATGAGATTTCCTATCTCCTATCAATCTCTCTTGTGGCTCTCTGTATTTTCGATCGATCTATCATATGCTTTGATACCACTATTATATTTTTATGATATATTAAAGGAAATGTAACCACAAGATGTAAAATGAGCAAGCAATGATAACTATATGATAATGGCACTATAATATGTAGGAAAATTATAAGAGAAACTTCTACAATAACTCATAAATATGCCATTAATGAAATCTCATAAAAATTGTACAATGTAATATAATGGAGGACATGAACACTCCATAAATACATGAAGGATCTACATTGTACTCACTATTACTACTAATGCAACTAGTCACTATTCTATATTTTGTCACTCTCTTTTTCTATGCTACCTCAAAGGCATATATATATAGATAGATAGATAGATAAATAGGGATATAAGTCCATTGGCCTTTCATCTACCTAACCTATGACTTATATACATGTGAACTACATGCATATTTACATCATTGAACATTCTAACATTGAATATTACATGAAGTAGCTACTCAAACCTTACTCTAAGGTAAAATGCTACTCTAGTTATGTACCCAAGGTGGTATATTAGCATGTACCAAATAATTTAGTATACTCCAACACTAGATTTATCATCATCTATAGTTGTTGTTTGGAGATGCTAACATCTATAACTACCTTTTGGAGCTACTATAATTTGGATATATTGTCATCTAGATCTATCATCTAGACTTTTTATAAAATAATGAGTTCTCAAACTTATTGTCTATGGACCATGACATCTAGAAACAAAGGATTCTTGTCAACTGAAGGCTTGTACCATAAGTTTAAAAATATAACACTTATTACCTATAATTTACTAAAAGGAAAGTGTTTATCTGGTACATATAAAGAACAAGTGGTCCAAAAATGGGAAGGAGGCACCAATATATTTAAATAAATAAATAATAATAAATTAAATCCCACATTTTTCATTGGAATGTTCTTTGAAGCCTCTAAAAATTATTTTATTTATTTTTAATGCTATTGAATGCAAATGATAAGATGATGATTTACCAATTTTTATTACCTTGGAAGGTTAGAAAAATATTTCAAGAATATTCCTTGAAGAGTAAATTTGAAGTGAAAATAACTCAAAACTCTATGCCTTATACGAGACCCTATTATTTTCTCATAGTTAGAGGCATTGATCATTCCATGAGTTTAGACTTGTAAGTACTTGTTGGAAAGATATTTTCAATTCCATGCCAATGGTAGATTCTTTGTAGGTTTATGAACATTATCTATGGATATTAACACCCAAAAATATTATTATCCAATTCATAGTTGCTAAAATATGACAACTATTCTGTGTGGAAGATGAAATTGAAGATTTATCTAGAATTTAAATACTTATAAGGACCGGTATCTAGCATTACAAAAATACATTCCATTAACCTATATGAGCAGTTAAAATTTGATAAATTTGGTCATAAATACTAAGCAATCATAATGTTCAAAATGAACAATAATATCTAATTATATATTTGTGATGCGATAATTACAAATGTCATGACCCTCCCTAGTAGGATTTTTGGCATGGAAAAACAATGTATTGACTAATGATGTTATAATGCTTAGTTTGTGCAAATGAGTAGTTATGTGATACTTAGCTTGATTCTTAAAAGAACATGATACTGTTGATAATTTGTTGATATGCAAGATCATGTACACTCGTGGGGTGGAAGAAATAGAACTATCCATTGAAAATGGGGTACTTGAGGTTGGGGAAGTGATGATTAAGGCAGCTCATGGGTAACATGGATAGATACCTTAATATAGGCATGCATTATCAGTTTAGGTATAATCAACAAGCTAGCCACCTTGAGCCTCTATTGATATCCTAGTAGATATCTTAAATCCTCTGGCTGAGACAAGTGATTAGGTTGATGGAAATATTCCCTCTTTGTCTAATGCATATTATGGGTTGTCTTTTACTTCATAACTTATTGCATCAATGGTTTGGAAAGCATACATAATTTGGTTGTTATTGAAACTCCTTGTATAGCTTAAATCCAATTGGCATGATGATAGTGTTCAAAAGAAGAACCCTTGTTTATGTTTGAATATATGTACATGACTATATAGATATATAGATGTTTTATTTTTAATTGATAAAAGAATTTCATTTGAAAATAAATAGAAGTTTTATTTTTAATTGATAAAAGAATTTCATTTGAAAATAAATAGATGTTTTATTTTTAATTGATAAAAGAATTTTATTTGAAAATAAATAGATGTTTTATTTTTAATTGATAAAACAATTTCATTTGAAAAAAAAAAGATGTTTTATTTTTATTTTTTTGAATAGGTTATATGTGGCTTCTATTGGAGGCCACTCCCATCAAAATACTAGAATATTACATTTGTTGTAGAAAATATTTTTATCACTATTTTTTCTTTTCTTTTTCTCTTAAATATATTCTTCAACTTCCTCAAAGTGCTATGTTTCCACAATAAACTCCTTGACATCATTTTTATTAAGACATAAAATCTCACTTGGCCAGTTGTCTTCTAAAATTTGAATTTCATGGGGATGTAGATCAACACCATAATTTGTTAATTTATTTGCTACTCAATTTCCTTCTCTATAAATATGCTCACACTACCAAGAGATTTCCTCTAGTAATAGATGATGAACATCAACAATAATATTATTTTTTATCCAGTTTTCACATCCATTTTTGTTAATAGCATTGATGATAATTTGTGAGTCCCCCTCAATTGAAATATATTTCCATCATTTTTTTGTTGAAATTTTAATCCTAGTAAGAAGTGCCCTAGCTTTTGTATAGTTTTTAGTAGAAGTTCCATATGATTCTGAATAAGAGGAGAACTTTTCCTTCACTATTTTTTTTTATCAGTTAAATATATTAAAATTTATATATCAAATGGGTTTTGACAAGGCCCCAAAATCTGATTACAACAGGTCAACCATGGCCAGAAGAATAGAGAAGAGCAAAAGGAAAAGACCAAAGAGGAACAAAATGAAATGTTATCCTTAGCCAGCACCAAGAACTAAAATTTCATACAAAACTGGTACATGAACCCAAAAATATCAAACTTGAACAACAGCCCTCCAAGCTAGAATGGGTACCTTTAACACTCGGGATCAGGGTTAACCTCAGCATTTTGGGTTCCATAATTTAGTGTATCAATCTTAGCAGTGTAATCCTTGGCAGGGATGCCCTCAGTCTTGATAGTCACCTTCCTTAGCTTTTCAATGAGACCTTCTTTCGCACTTTTATTAAAAGACTTCTTAAAAAACCATAAGTTAAGAGCATTACATAAATCAACCAAATGAATAATGTAGTTTTTCATAGACTGAATTATAAACTTTTGCATGCAGTAATCAAGATTATCCTTATTTTCATCATTAGACTTAATAACCAGTGATTCTTTCTATTTAACCTTTTTCTTTAGACGATCAAAGGTATGCAAGGGTTTTTATTCAGGCTCAGGCTCACTCTCAGGTTCAGGAGAAGCACTTCTGGGTCTATTTCTTAATTCACAAATACTTTCAACAATTTTCTACATTTTGGTGGATAACCTTGGAGAACAAGAAGATTGATATGTGATTTGGAATGAACAAGGTTTCAAAGGACTATGTTTGGGTATGGGGGGAGGAGTAACAACAATACCCTCAATACAATGAAGCAGCCAATTTTTTAATAGAACATTGAACATGCCATTATAGTTAGGAAGTTATGATCCATTTTGATCCCTACAATGCTCAATGGTGTAATTGATAGAATTATAAATAAATTAAGGTATATTGACTGCACTTACATCACAAAAATGGTTGTAAAAGGAGAAGTGAAAGTTGCACAATGGCTTTTCAAGATCATCCATAGTCACATACTCCATGATTGATTTGAGAAAACTCCCCCACAAAAAATGCAACTCATCACATTCTATGCCAAGATGAGACCTTTTTTAGAGCTCCTTATCCCTGACGCTCTTCAATTCAGCATCCCAATTGTGTTTCTCTCTTTTAATTGATCTTCCTTTTGGTTGTTGTCCGATCAATTCAACAAGCATTTTAATATCCAGGACATAGGTCTTGCCATGTATGGTGATCTTACCATTGTCCCAAGTCTCCATGAAAGCTAGAGTAACTTTAGGGTCTTTACCTTCAAACTTGTGGAAAACAGGAGAACCCTTTACCAGCAAGGATTCCCTCAGCAATTAAATCCAGGAAAATATTAGAAAGTTTAATGTAATCCATGATAATCTCACAAATATGGAAATGAATTTGGTAAAACAACTGAATGAAACTAATCTATAAACTTTAGATTTTATGATAAAATAAATTTTATAAAAGATATTTGTTTATAATATTTATCTTTTGAAATATTTATGAAATTAAATATTCAAAAGAGTAAATGTGATCTCTGGTTTGAAATTTGGATTTCTGAAACAAATAGAACTATATTATAAATAAAATACAAATTGAACTTTAGAGATATCAATCCTAGTTCCTCAACCTTATGAAATTAAGGCGAGGAATAGACTATTCATTTATCCCCTTTTAAATTTATTAATTCGAATATTAATTAATGTAATATCCAAATTATAAATTTAATTATAACTTAGTCATATAATTTTACTTTATAAAATTATACTAAGTTATAATATATAGTTTTCAGAATGAAAATAAAGAACAATAAAAGGTTTTAAACTTTAGAAATTAATTTAGTGTCTCGGACAAATTCCACAGATCAGATTTCCATCTACAGAATTCTAAAACCAATCCAATATTCACTAGTATTCACATAGTGAAATCAAATGAATTGATGCAATGTTATAAGGTATACAAACTATTAAGAAAATGTAATAAGCACTTTATTAATTCCAAATACAGTCTATGCACAAATATGGATCCAAAATGCTCAAAACAATTTATAAAATCTTACAATAATTTCCACTGTTCTGCAAATGGCTTTCTCTATTTTCCTCCAATGAATGTGTATCTTTGATCCTTTCAATCGTTCCTCTCCTTCTCTGTATAAAATGTTCAACCTTTTCCATGAATCTCAATGATTTATTTATAATTTGAAAATTTTAGTTATTTCGTTTCATCACCGAGAATGGATTTTATAACTATCTTCTTCAAACCCCTGCCCTTGTATTACCTGCATAATGAAATAATAATCATAATATTAAAACAAAACCAAACTTTACTTTCTCCTAACTTTCTTTTTTTCAAAAGTATTTCAAAGTTCTCATATTGCTAAATTAGACTACTATTTTTTTGTGAAATTGACATCTAGAATCTTACAATTTTGGTATCATTAGAAAGAGAAAATCCATATATTTGTACCAAGTTTTGAATGAGATCAAACGGAGTTGTCTACCTCAAGATATGTCCATTTCAATTTTGCATTAATATTAGGGTTAACCCTAAAATAAAATTTAATTATTTAAATGAAAATTAATCATTTAAACCTTTGAAAATGATTTTAATCAAATTATTTGATTTCAAATAATGCAATTAATATGCAAATAATCAAAATATTCAGTTTTGAAGCATTGCAACTACATTCAAACCTTCAAAATGCAAACATGTTAGAAATTCCAAAGTGAAAGCAAATTTTCCAAGACCTTGATGCGAGCAAAATTGGATAAATAAAAATCCCTCAAAATCACAAAATTTAAGGTGGGTCCCCATTTTTGGGATCATTGTCAAGGAGTCACAACAAATGGCGACTCTGTTGGTAAATTTCCCTAGACATTTCGTACTTAAAAACCAAACTTTGAAAACAATCAAAACCCCAATATTAGAATTATAAGCATCAGTAATATCCAAAGAATGAGAATAGATCAATTTGACATGAACCACCAGAATCATCAGCATCAACATGGTGTGTGCAAAGTGATTCATTTCATATATTTTGAAACCCATTCAACATTCCATTGTCAATTTCACATTTTAGGTTATGAATAACTTCTCTTGGAAGAAATACCTTCACCTAATTCTCTTTAGGCATTGCTCTACTTCCAGTCGAGCGTTTATAGCTCCAATAGAGGATATCTAAAACTCTCAAATATTAGGTGAATTTGAATGTTGCATGCCATAAAACTTTGAATATTACATTTCTTTCATTTTAAGACATAGCTTCACTACCAGTCGAGTGTCTATAGCTCCGGTGAAGATTATCTAAAATTCCAAAATGTTAAGTAAATCTTGAATGTTACATTTTGGTTTCAATATAGACCTAGCTCCACTGCCATTTAGGCATCTATAGCCCTAGTGAAGGTTATATAGACTATGGTGATAGATTTGAATTTATTTTCAACTTTATTCATCATTTTTTTCTGTCACTTTTTTTTTCATTTTGTCATTTTTTTCTCTTAGTTTCCTCTTATTTTTATCTCTTTTTATCTCTCATTTTTTCTCTCTTTGATCTAAAAATATGGTACTTTGCAAAAAATCCACCTGCCACTTAGGTTAGAGATCAGGTAATGTTGAAAGAGTATAAACATTTTCACCCTAATTTGCAAAATTGACAACTTCATACATCCAAAATTTCAAAAGATATTCCTTAATGTGTTTGTGGTACTCGTGAAGCTTTTGCAATACGATGCTGATATTTCAAATTTCCTTATCTTATTTCACATTCATGAAGATATAGACTAACAACTTACTTTTCTTTTTCTCTAGGTTTCACAGGTTTTCAAAATAGGTAATTTCATCCTATACGGCCTAGGATCAAACACCAAACAGAGCCATCAAATGACAAGTGTCTCAATAACAACTACCTTAATCTTTGAAAACCCCTTTGAAACTATACCAACTTGAATGACATGAAGCTCCCAAAATTTTGCAAAGCCAACTTATTATTGTCCTTGACAACTTCTAAAACTTTTCATAAAATTGAATAATATGTAGAAAAACATACACAACAAAATTTCACAAAACAACAAATTATGTACAAAATAAAACAAAAACACACAAACACAAAAAGTTATTTATAGAAAAATACACCATGTTAAAAATGATAACAAATTTATGCTATCACCTTCTAGGATGCCAAATTCGATTGGCACACTGTAAAAGACATATGATTTACATTCCAAACTTTACATAAATCCAACCAAAACAAAATGAAGCAAAATGATGTAATCCTCATTTTGTCTTTCACACCCCACTGATTTAATTTAAAATTATAAGTAATTTCATGTTTAAGATTTGATTCATTAACCTTACAAGTAAATACATGATCTTCCATGATCTTATGCTTATTCAACAAGATGGGAATTTCAGACCTTGATTCATCGCTTTGACCTAAAATCTCATTTTCACAATCATACAAGATTCCTTTCAAATAAGAAGCAAATTTTGAAAATTTTAACACAAAATTCATCATCTATGTTTTTATGCCAGTCATATTCAAATAACAATTTACAAGAATCTAGGATATTTATAAAATAAGAATCATTATAGTTTTGTATGCTATATTGAATTGTTAACTATTGTTGGACTTGGTTCAATGATTTAAGCACATCTTCGTTTTCATTTAGCAATGCAATCTTATTTGTAGTGGGAAAATAAATCCACTTTAATTCTTGATAAACCTCCAATGGCATTTTATTATAAACAACATCTAAATCTAATAAATGATTATACAAATTTTTACCTAGTTCTTGAATTTTTGAATAAAAAGGATAATATTCTACCTTTTATACACTTCCATTTACCATTACTTGATGATCCATTATAATATTTTATTTTTCTTCATGATATCTATCATCACCACCATAATTTCGTATTCTTTCATCAATGACCTGAGTTACTTTAGATAGATCACCATTTTCCTTTAGGTCATCACCAACATTAAATTCAAACCATTCATGTGAATGTGTACTCAAATTTTTATTATTCACAGGTAAAAGAGATGACTTTACCTTGTCCTCATTATTAACAAATGAGTCTTAAGAAACATTTACCATTTCTTCATTTTTAATTTCAGCAAGGTGTTCAATAAGTTCATCTTCAAAGTGAATCAATTTTAGAACCTTCTCTATTTCTACAATTGGCATGTCACTTTCTGATTGTGTAGGAATTGTGAAATCTTCTTTTGAAATAGAAGTTTCAACATCCTACATATCAAGTGAAACAAAAATTTTATTAGAAGTATGAGAAAACAATGATTCACCATACATACCCCATCCATAATAATAATTATCTTATAAAGCTAAATGATAATATCTCATCGTGGCTTTAGAAAACATGTGATTCTTTGATTGTACATGAGTTGTAGACTCTTCATGTAAGATATCAATTTTAGCATCCTGCATATCAGATGAAGAAAAATTATTATCAATAGACATAAAATAAAAATAGTCATCATATTTTCCCCAACCATTATAAAAATTATCTTCTATAGTTAAAGGGTGAGGTTCAACCATATCTTTTGTGCAAACTTTGGATAGGTCTATAATTTCATTTTCAAATTCATATTTATCAATCACCTGAGATGAATATCTACTGATTTCTTGTTGTATGAGCATTGTAGAATTCTTAAGTGACACAAAACTTTCAATTTCCTACACATCATCTGAGATAAGAACTTCTTTGGAAATTGTGAATAAAATGAATAATTCTTCTTCATGATCTGAAATAACAAAATCATTATCTTTCTGAAGCACTTGGTGACATTCCATCTTCTCTTTCATACCATATTTATATTCATTTTTAGATTCACCTTCTTCCATAAAGAATTCATCTTCAATTTCAAACAATTCATCTTCGTCAAACAATAAGATTTTAGGATCAATCATTTGAACCATCATCGTCGAGGTATTATTTTTTTGTAATCCCTTGCAATATTCAATGAAATCACATCTATGATCATTCAATTCTTTAACTTTACCTTTTTGAACATCACACTCATTATCCTCCTGAAACAAATGATGAAAATCTATCATTTCTTCTATATATTCTTTAGATTCATTTTCAAATTCATTTTCTTTAATTTCAAAAAATTCATCTTTCTCAGATTCATCCTCCTCAATTTTAAAATATTCATCTTCCTCATATTCATATTTTGGTAAAACAAGGGTTTCTTCAGTGGGATCAATTTCTGAATTTTGTTTTATAAGATCATCCCAATCCTCTTTTGTGAATAATGGCTCTAAGTCAGTTTCTATATTTTGATCAACTTGATCATCACAATGTTCATTGATGGGTACTGACTCTAAAACTTGCATCTCAATCTCAAAATCTAAGGTAGTTGTGACATCTAAACTATCAATCTCGATCTGACTCATTTATGATCTTTGATTATGAGTTTTAGGTCTAAGTTTGTATAGTTTTTCCATATTAACACCTTGAGATATTAATTTTTGTTCAAATGTTACTGCCTCATTGTAAGCTTTAAGCAATGATGTAATTTTAAGATCTTTCAAAAACATAGTAGTAACATGATCTAAGGTCCCCATGTATATTTGAGTAGCTTTGTCTTCTAAAATGATATAATGTGTTTCCACCTCGGTATACAACCTATGAAATGTATCATTAAATGATCTCATGGGTTCGTTAAACCTTTTACAAATGGAGATAAATTTATTTAACATCATAACTAGATCATCCAACTTTCCAAAATGTTTAAGAAAAACCTTTTCTAGTTTAATCTAAGAAGTAGCAGACCTTACAGGTAATTGTATGTACCACTTAAGCGCAACCTCATCCAATGGGTATGAAAATAATCTGCAAGAAACATCTCCCTGCATGAGCTACAAATGACTTAATGCACTCTTGTATCTCTGAATATGGTCCTTGGTTTGATCCACATCATGCCTAAATATGGGTAAACAAACTTCTACACCTTCAGGAATTTGATGAATAGGCATGTTTAAACTGCTATAATAATCACCTATCCAAGAAGCCATCATTTCCTTTACTAAAGTAGGTGATGCCATTAGTGAACTTTAAAGAACATAATTTTAATGCCAATATTATTAGTCAAAGAAATATTAAGCATAAAATGACTAATAACTAATCAAAATATATGCACCAATTAAACCTTGGAATTAAATTACATCCTTCAATTTGTAATTTTTTTTAACTACGATTTGAATGACTATGAATGAAAATCAAATATTTACCTTTCATGCCCTCCTTCTAGCGCCAATTTTTTGAGGTGTGATTTTTTCAGTTTACAAAACCACTCGAAAATTCAGAATTTTAAATTCTCTCTTGCAAAGAAATTCTTTTCTCCAAGGTTCTTACTTTAATATTTATGTGTCATGCATAGTTGTTTATAAGTGCCTAAATAAACTCTTGGGTTTGCAAGTTTCTATTAACAAGAGGCCTGGGAAATTATGTAAATGATTTCAATTTCATCATGTAAACATGCCTTTCATACCCATTTAATTATCCAATAATGAAATAAAGTTTGCTTTATGATGTTAAATCTACTTGTGCAACATTTACTTCGTTATCTGGATACAATATCTCAATAAAATGCCTTTAAATAAATTTAGCATTTATAAGTCTAGCATTTTAAATCAAACTTATCCTAACTTTAACAAGATCAAAGTTAAGGAAATTAAATAGACCTTTAATAACACAATTTATTATGATTCAACTTCCTGTTGGTCACAAATCTGCCATAGGAAAGGATTTTGTACATATACACGCCCTAGACTTGGCCAACATTGAAAGGCCGAGAGAAAGAGGAGTCTCCCGGGCCAATCTCCAGAGAGGGTTGGCTCCCAAACTACTCTAAACTGGTCTTAAATATAAGGATGTAGGAAAGAAATGGGAAAAATTCTGAAAGGAATGGAAATAACAAAAACTGAGATGGAAATATGGCCACAGGCCAAAGTGTATAATTTGGGGCAGACTAACAGCAAGAATTTCACCAAATTTTATGACAGCATCTAATAAAGGAAAAGCAGCAGAATTGAACTCACACCTTTGTTGAGATAACCTCCAGATCGCATTTCAAAATATACTCACTAACCAGCAACGTTTGAATTCAACATGCTGAATTCAAAACCTAACAGCAAGATCATAAGCATGAACAGAAATGACTTGTAAAACAGTGGGACATCACACACATAAGAATGCTTGCAAATTTTAGAAGTCGAGTCTCTTCTATTGATGCAGAGAACTTAGAGAGTTTTCTTGTAAAAATGTCTAACCTTTTTTGCTTTAGATATACATGAATATTTATAGAGGTCTTCCCTCTCTCTTTTGCATCACAACATTTAAAACATACAACAGATTTCGAAGAAGAGGTCCACAAAATAGGCACTTGAAAAGAGAAACTACCTCGAAGAAATCACACATTAAATGACCATTATCAGGGCAAGCCAAAAAAATTTAGGAGACCACGAACAAAACTTTTAATGCTGGAGGCGTCTTTAATCTTGGTGGCATTGAAAACTGCCTCAGGTTCTTCCATCTAGCACACATCGGTAATTAGCAACATTTAATATTTGAGCTTCTTTGACCATGATCTAAAAATTAGTTGGAGAGCTTTTACTTGATCCTTATATTCTATTCACATTCTCCTATGCAATCTTGAAGTAAAATGCAAACAAAACTGTATCAGGCCTTTGTTATTGCTCCAGTCATGAAAATGTGACAGGTCACGATTTCGCGACATGTCACAAAATCGTGACACTTTTACCTTACTGTCTTTTGTTTCTACCACTAGTCACGAAAATGCGACATGTCACGATATCGCGATGTCTTCTCTTCATTTAGCTTCTTTCCTCAACATGTGAAATCATGACATTTTCCTTCGCCTTCCTTCTTCGCTACTCCAAGTCGTGAAAACTTGCCATGTCGTGAAATCGCAACATCTTCTTCCTTATGTGTCCTTTTATCCTGTATATCCATGAAACTGCAACATGTCATGAAATCATGACATATTTCTCTTCCTTGGCCTTCATCTTCCTACAAGTAGCGAAAATGGGACATGTCATGAAATCGTGATAGTCCGTACCATTTTGCTCCATTCGTGCTTTCGCATCGTGAAAACAAGACATGTCACGAAATCGTGACATGTTTCTGTCTTCTTGCTTCTTCCTGTTTTATCATCGTGAAAGTGAGACAAGTCACGAAATCGTGACATGTTTCTCTTGCCTATCTTTGTTTCCAAAAATGTCACGAAATCATGACATCTTTCTCCCTTTAGCTTCGTCTCCTCGACATGTCACGAAATCATGACATTCCATACTTGGCATTGTCCTTCTGGCTCCTACATCACGAAAACATGACATGTCACGAAATCATGAGAATTTTTGTTTACCTTGTACTTTTCAGCTTTCATTTTACGAAAACGAGATAGGTCGCAAAAATGCGACATGTTGCGATATCGCGACGTTTTCTCTGTTTGGCTCTTTTGTCTTCAACAAGTCGCAAAATCGTGACATGTTTCTCCATTTGGTTTTATCTCCACAATATGTCACGAAATCGTGACATTTTCTACCTTCTTTAACTTTGATGCTTGTAGGCCGTGAAAACTCACCATGTCGCAAAATCGTGACATTCCGTACAATCTGGCTGCCTCCTCACTTCCTCCTCGTGAAAATGTGACATGTCGCGATATCGCGATAATTCTCTGCACTTGGCCTTTCTGCCCTAACATGTCACAAAATCGTGACACTTCCTTGTGCTTCTCTTTGTCTCCAAAAATGTTGTGAAATCGTGACATCTTTCATGCCTTGTGTTTATCTGTCAGTCCTTCCCACGATAATGTGACATGTCATGATATCACGACAATTTTCTTTGGACTTGCCTTTTTTTGCCTTCCACCCACAAAAACTTGACATGTCACGATATCGCGACATGTTTCCTTAGCACTCTTCCTTGTTGCTGTATGTCATGAAATCACAACATTTTTCATTATGTTGGCCTGTTGCTACTTTATTTCGTGATATCACGACATTTTCTATCACTCTGCCCCATGGCCAATGCAAGTCACGAAAACGCGACAATTTTTCATTTTGATGCTCTCTTACCGCAACAAGTCACGAAACTCCAACATGTTGCGATATCACGATAGTTTGACCTCCTTGCTGCCTTTGACTGCGTTGACCGCAAAAATGTGACAGGTCACAAAAATGCGACATGTCGCGATATCGCAACATTTTCTATCGTTAGCTCTTTTAATGGTACGGACGTTGCAAAAATGCGATAGGTCACGATTTCGTGACATGTCACAAAATCGTGACACCTTTGCTTTTTCACTTACAAATAGAGGAGTGAGTAACTTTACAATTTGAGCATTATTTTGCATGAAAAACAACAACAAAAACAATGTGGCAAAAATTCCAACATTCTTGGCGGCTCGCGGGGTATACAGTTCTGTTGTATGCACGAACCTCAGGCCTTTATCCATTGGGCAACAGAGTCAAGAAACAGGAGGAATAGAAGAAAAGAGTGTCGGTTGATGCGAGATGTCTCCGCAGGTGGCTGCAACAATCTCTTGTTGGTACTCGACACTTAAAAATAGGACCTACAACAAAAAATTATGGAAGAGCAGAACTCCCTTATTTCTTTAGAACTACTACACTTTGCCTAGCTCAGTTGAGCTGGGTACACCAGGTGTTGTGCAAGGATCTTCATGGCAGTAGTGAAATGCACCTGAACTACAAAAAGGGAAATGAATAGAGTGATGACCAGCGGATGTGTAGGCCGTGGAATGGGAGTGGTGAATGATGAAATGGTGGAATATGGCAGAGCAGAAGTGGTAGATACAGAAACAGGGTGCTATTGTGCTACCAACTGCTGTGAAACAGATAATGAAATGGAAGTGGATAGAATGGAGATGGTAGTAGGAATGGTGGTTGTGGCAAAATACTCACAAGACAAAGGACTGGAAGAAAGGGAAAGTAGAAATGGGAACATCAGAGAGGGGAGTAGAAACAACAGCAGTGACTTGATTATGTACAGGAGAACAAGGAGTAGGAATTGTAGAAGGAGTAGGAGAGGAAGGGAATGAAAATGAGTAAGTCGAAAAAGAAGTAGAAGAAAGCCACTAACTACTGGGAAGGAAAAGGAAAAAGAGAAAGAAAAGAAACATACCTAGGGGCTCGTGTGCAAAAGGAGCCGAAGTGGACAAAAATTTGTCTTTTTTTTTTTCTACCAATAATAGGCCTTCAAATGAAGACCATTAACTGGAATTGACATTGCATGACCATCAATATCTTGCAAATAAAAATAATTAACTTGATTGGCACCTGTGATTTGAAATGGGCCTTCCCATATTGCCTCAAACTTGTGATGTTTGCCGGGCTTTGATTTCTTTTCATTCCACTTCAATACAAGATTGCCAACCTTAAAAGTCCTTTCAGAGACCTTTTTATTGAACCATTTCTTTGTCATCCCAGCATGTTCTATGAAATTCTGGTAGGATTTCTCCCGTTCTTCTTCCAACTGTAAGAGTTGAGCTGATCTCATGTTCATTGAATCAGATTCCTCATCCTGATCATCAATCAAATGCCAAGCTTGGAGGGCCGGTAATTCAATATGAATGGGCAAAACCGCTTCTTTTCCATATACCAATGAATAAGGGGATGTCTTGATGGATTTTTTCACAAAGATGCGATCAGCCCACAATGCTTGATTCAAAAGTAAGTTCCAGCTTTGCTTATTTTCACCAAGGGTCCTCTTCAAAATTCGAAGCAAGTTCTTGTTTATGGATTCGGCCAAGCCATTCCCCTACGGATAATAATTAGATGAAGTTTTCAAATAAATTTTGTGCTTACCCGTAAATTCATTGATCTTGGCCCCTATGAAAGGAGTTCCATTATCTATTAGAATCACATCTGGGATACCAAAGCGAGTGATCAACCCCTCAAGAAAAGTTATGACTGTGGATTGATCTGCTTGTTTAGTTGGAATTGCTTCAGTCCATCTAGTGAAATAGTCAGTTGCAGTCAAGATATACTTGTGACCAGTAGATGAGTTAGGATCAATGACCCCGATAAATTCTAGGCCCCATTACTAAAATGGTGCTTCTAATTGAATCGGGTGAAGAGGTAATGATGCATTCCTGGTTCTACCGATGTATCTTTGGCACTTGTCACATTTTTGACTAACTTTGAAGGCATCTACAAAAAGAGTTGGCCAAAAATAACCTGCTCAAATAATCTTTAATGCCATGGGTCTACCTGCATAATGACCTCCTGATAATCCATAATGGAACTCTTCTAAAACTTTTTCCTTCTCTGATTCTTTGACACATCTATGAAGAACCCCATAAATATTCTTATAAAACAAGCCATTTGGTAGCAATACATACTTGAGAGCTTGCAGTCTAAATCTTCTTCTCTATGAGGCATTCAGATGTGAAGGACATTTTCCAGAATAGAAATATTCCATCAGCTCCTCTGTCCATTCTTGATCCACTATAAAATGATTGTCAAAATTACAATTATCTACCATATCCTCATATTCATGAATTGAAAATCCAGAGGAAGCATTCTTTGCAAGCTCTTGGAACAATGCTCGACCTCGAACAAGCTTGGTCGATCTGATCTCAACATCAAATTCCTAAATTTTAGAAACCTAGCTAGCTCTGCTATCTCCAAGTTCTCCTTGTATAATAAAATTTCGGACATCTGGATGAACAACATAAACTATTGTTTTACTCTGTGAAACAAAGTGCCGAAACTTCTTCAGAGATTTCATTACCGCATATACTTGTTTCTCAATAAATTTATACTTCTCTTGATGTGGTTTGATGACTTGTATTAAGAAAGCAATCAGACGTTCATCTTCATCATCTCCCTTATGTGTAAGCACCGCGGCATAATATTCTTGCTCTCCAATGACATAAAGGATAAAATCCTTGAAATAATCAGGATTCACCAGGACCGGAGCTTGAGTGATCCTTTCTTTGATCTCCTCAAATGATTGCTTCCTTTGCTTGGTCCATTTGAATTCAGCATTTTTCTTTAAAAGCTATGTCATTGGCTTTATTACTTGAGCGAAATCTGCAACAAACTTTCGAACAAAATTAATTTGCCCAAAAAAATATTGCAAATCCTTCTTATTGGTTGGCAATGGGAGCTTTAAAAGAGCTTGGGCCCTAGCTGCATCAATAGCTAGGCCATTTTCTAAAATTAGATGTCCTAGGAGCTTTCCCTCCTTTATAGAAAAAATTGACTTTTTTGGATTGATAGATATGCCAAATTCTCGACATTTTTCAAATATTTGTCTTAAATGAGATCCGTGGTCCTCCCTTTTGTGAGAAAAAATAATCATATCATCTAAATAAATCATAATAATACGATTTAACAACTCACAAAAATCCACATCCATTGCCCTTTGAAAATTTGTGCCAGCATTTGAGAGTCCAAATGGCATTCGCTGGTAAGCAAAGGTTCCCCATTTTGTGGTGAACATTGTTTTATGTTGGTCCTCATCCCTGACCCAAATCTGGTTATACCCGGAGAATCCATCCAACAAAGAGAATCTCTGAGCTCCCACAACCACATGAAGAATCGGTCAATCTGAGGCAGAGGATAATGATCTTTTAGCAAGGCTTGATTCAAAATTCAAAAATCAACACATAGGCGAATATCTCCATTCTTTTTCCATATTGGGACCAGATTTGTCACCCAAGTTGAATGCTTGATGGGGTAAATGAATTTAGAATCCAACATTTTAAGAAGCTCTGCCTTCATCAGTACCTCAATCTTGGGATTGACTGGTCTCTAATTTTGTTTGAAGGGTTTCACCCCATCATGCAACTCAATAATATGCTAGATTACATCTTTGTTATATCCCTTCAAAATATGGTAACTCCAAGCAACTGTGTCAGGAAATTCATGACATAAATCTCTGATTTGTTCTAACTCCTCGGGAGTGCAATCTGTTCCAACCTTTATCAATTTTTGGGAACCTATTTCTAGTTCAGTATACTCCTTCTCATCTACTTTGATCCTATGCTTCTCTACCCTATCATTCTGATCAAAAAGTCTTTCAAGTGTAATCAATCCTTTGGGGATATGATTATTCCTTAATTGAATAATCCCTTTGGCTTCTTGATGGGGAGCCAAATTAACCACAAATAAAATAATGCAATTTTATTTGAAAGACGCAGTTTTATTCATTCGAAACAGGGGAGCTTTTACAATAAAATACCATGAAAAACAAATACACAGTGCTTTAAATGCAAAATACAGCCGCAGCCTTCCTTCCTTCCCCCCAGCCTCCCGAATCCTTCAAAGAAATCCTTTTTATGCTCTATGCTTCGTGCTGCACCGCCGTTACGTAACCGCCTTAACGGCTTCTGGAACGGTCATATGGAACGGCCTTAACGGCCCCTGAAACTGCCGCTTGGAACGGCCTTAACGATCTCAGGCACTGCCACTCGAGACTGCCACTTGGAACTGCCACCTAGAAATGCCACTTTGGCTTGGTCTGCTAAGGTTTCGCGATATCGTGACCTTTCTTTGTGTTTTGGATTTTGTGGTCAAGGTGTCGCGATATCGCGACACTTCTTTGTGTTTTGGATTTGGCGGGTCAAGGTGTCGCGATATCGCGACACTTCTTTGTGTTTTGGCTATGGCGGCCAAGGTGTCGCGATATCGCGACACTTCTTTGTGTTTTGGCTGTGGCGGCCAAGGTGTCGCGATATCGCGACACTTCTTTGTGTCTTGGCTGTGGCGGCCAAGGTGTCGCGATATCGTGACACTTCTTTGTGTCTTGGCTGTGGCAGCCAAGGTGTTGTGATATCGCGACCTTTAGTTGCATTTGCCATGGTGCTCGAAATACGTCGCGATATCGCGATGACATTTGCGTCGTGATATCGCGACCATTAGTTGCTTTTGCCACGGTGCTCGAAATACGTCATGATATCGCGACGACATTTGCGTCGCGATATCGCGACCATTAGTTGCTTTTGCCACGGTGCTCGAAATACGTCGCGATATCGCGATGATATTTGTGTCGCGATATCGCGACCAATTTTATACTTAGTCATTTTTTTGCAAATTTTGAACTTTTTCAAACTTTGAATTTTTTTGGTGATGCAAGATTGCTGTGCTGCCCGAGATGCTCCTGCATCAGACACCCGGGGTAGATGTTTAGAAGTGATCCTCACTTCTGGATGGTCAGAGGAAAACCCAAACGATCAACCTCTGATTTGGACAACCATGTGGCATCTTCGACAGGTCCTGTTTCTTCCACTTGACCAAATACTCCGAATATTGCTTGTTTCGGGTACTTCTGCCTGCACGAGTGTCGAGTATGTCTTCAATTTCTTCTTTGTCTGGAGTGGATGCAGGAATGTTCCATAGATCCGGACTGGGTGGTTCACTACAACTTCCTGCATGATATTCAACCAAGTCTGAAATATTGAAGATAGGTGAAATATTCAGCTCACTTGGGAGATCAACTTCATAGGCATTGCCTGAATCTCGTTTGCCTATGATCCGGCATGGTCCAAACTTCTTCATCTTCAACTTATTGTAAGTTTTTCTAGGAAAACGTTCCTTACGCAAGTGAACCATGACTTCATCCCCTACTTGGAATTCTTTGAAACGCCGCTTCTGATCTGCTTTGGCTTTGTAAGTAGCATTCATTTGACTGATATGCTGCTGTACCTCTTCATGTAAAGTCTTCATGTGTGCTACAAAGTCTTCAGCTTCAGTACTGCACTTGTCTGCTTTATCCATCGGTCTCAACTCAGAAGCATTTCTAGGGCTGTACCCATGCACAATCTGGAATGGTGATTTACCAGTACTGCGATTGACAGAATTGTTGTAAGCAAACTCTGCCTGGGGTAAAATCAGATCCCATCCCTTCGGTTTATCTCCTACCAAACATCGTAGAAGATTACCCAAACTTCTGTTGACTACCTCGGTCTGTCCATCAGTCTGTGGATGGTACGCAGAACTGAATTTCAAGTCTGTTTTCAGCTTCTTCCATAGAGTTCTCCGTAAATAACCCACAAATTTGGTATCTCTTGTCCGAAACAATGCTTTGGGGTAGACCATGAAGTCGGACTACCTCCTTGAAGAACAAGCCGGCAATGTGAACCGCATCACTTGTCTTCTGACATGGAATAAAATGGGCCATTTTCGAAAACCTGTCAACAACAACAAAAATGGCATCATTTCCACGTTGTGTTCTTGGTAGACCAAGAACAAAATCCATGCTGATATCCTCCCAAGGTCTTCCTGGTATAGGCAATGGCTGGTACATTCCTGTATTCTGGCTGACTCCTTTTGCCATCTGGCACACTCTGCAACCCCTGCACAAATCTGGTCACATCTGGCTGCAATCGTGGCCAATGGTAATTCTCACTAACAAGAGCAATGGTATTATCATGGCCAAAATGCCTTGCTAGTCCTCCACTATGCTTCTCTTTGATCAAATTTTCCCTCATGGAACTTCGGGGAATGCATAACTAATTTTTGTCGAAACAGCATCCCATCTTGGATCATGAAATCTAACCACTTAGTGCGATCCATGGTAGTAGGAGACACACATGCGGTCCATGCCTCTGCAAAATCTAGATCTCGCTGGTATAAACTCTTGAGTTCATCAAACCCAACAACCTCGCACTCTCATTTCCATCAACAAATTATGCCTTCTACTCAAGGCATCTGCAACTCTATTAGATTTGCCACTTCTATGCTTTAGTACAAAGGTATAACTCGCAAGAATTCAACCCACTTCAAATGTCGTTGGTTAAGTTTACCTTGACTATTGATATACCGCAAAGCTTGATGGTCAGTATATAAAACAAACTCTTTGGTTAGCAAATAATGTCTCCATTTCTTAAGAGCCTGAATTATAGCATAGAATTCTTGATCATAAATAGAGTATTTCTTTCTAGCATCATTCAATTTTTCACTAAAATATGCAACAGGTTTACCTTCTTGACTCAACACAGCTCCAATGGCACTGCCACTGGCATCACAGTCAACCTGAAACACTTTATTGAAATCTGGAAGTGCCAGAATGGGCTGTTCTGTCACTTTCTTCTTCAATATATTCATGCCGGTATCTGCTTTGGCAGTCCACTTAAATTCTCTCTTATCCCCTCTCATAGTTTCTGTTAGGGGTGCACAAATACTGCTAAAGTCTCTAATAAACTTTCTATAGAAACTTGCAAGACCGTGAAATGATCTTACCTCTCGTCACATTCCTTGGAGCAGGCCATTCAAGGATAGCCTTCACTTTCTCAGAATCCATTTTTAGACCCTCCTCCGAGATGACAAATCCCGTGTATATCAACTCTTTCGTACAAAACCGCACTTCGTATATTTATCAATAATCGCTCCTCACGCAGCTTTTTCAAAAACTGTCCAAACATGCAACAAATGTTCATCCAATGTTGTACTAAAAATCAGAATATCATCTAGATACACTATCACGAACTTTTCCAGGAAGTCACGTAATACTTCATTCATCAACCTCATAAATGTACTGGGTGCATTAGTCAATCCAAATGGCATAACTAACCACTCATACAAACCCTCTCTCGGTTTTAAAGGTTGTCTTCCATTCATCACCCTCTCTAACACGTATCCGATGATATCCGCTCTTCAAATCAATCTTAGTGAAGTATTTAGCTCCACTCAAGCAATCCATTATATCGTCCATTTTGGGTAATGGAAAGCGATATTTAATAGTAATTTTATTAATGGCTCGGGAATCAATGCACATTCGCCATTCGCCATTCTTCTTTGGTGCAAGTACTACTGGCACTGCACAAGGGCTCAAACTTGCCCGAATCAAACCCTTCCTCAACAATTCCTGAACTTGTTGGTTCAATTCTTCATTCTCAACAGGAGACATTCTATGAGCTGCCTTGTTGGGTAAGCTAGATCCTGGCATTAAGTCAATCTGATGACTAATCTTCCTCATTGGCGGCAAACCCTCAGGCACATTGTCTGATATAATATCAAGAAATTCTGGCTAACGTATGTTCAACTTCTGCTGGAATGTTAGTAGTATCTTCTCTTTTTACATTAGGAATTAATGCATAACACATTGAATCCCTCTTTATACCATCCAAAATTTTTCTGCCATCTACTAAACAAATTCTAGCATTATTGCATACCTTTTCCTCAACCTCCTTTAATGGCTTCAGTTTGTGGCGTACTCCATATTTTGTCAAGGAATAGGTATTTGCATGTCCATCATGCGCTGCACGTCTATCAAATTGCCATGGTCTTCCAAGCAACAAATGGCAAGCATCCATCGGCAAAATATCACACAGGACCTCATCCTGGTACCTTCCAATTTTGAACTTGACCAAGCATTGTTCACTGACCAATGCTCTATGATCCTTCTGCAACCATGCAATCCGGTATGGATGCGGGTGCTATTTTCTTTCTAGCTTTAATTTAGCTACCATTTCCTCAAAAACCAAATTATCTCGTACTACCATTATCAATAATAATATTACAGATTTTACCTGAACATTTGCACCTCGTGCGAAACAGGCTTTTCCGCTGATCTGGTTCCTTCTCTTCATTCAACAAAGTTCTTCTTGTGATCATCACTTCTCCGTGCTCGCTTCTTCGTAGTGCTCGGATTCAACACCATCCTTAGCAATTGCAGCTCTGGCATTTCCTTCAGGCCTTCTGTTTGGTGCTTCTTGGTGTTTGGGACACTCATATGATCGATGCCCTTCTTCTCCGCAATTAAAACAAGTTCCACGGAATCGGCCTCTGCCATATCCGCGTCCACCTCTACCTCTGCCCCTTTGATAATCATTGTTCTGATTACGGGGTCGGTAAGCATTCTCCTCCTTCTGTTCCTGGCGATTGCTGGTTTCACCATTCTATTTTTGATCATCATATTTAATTCCACTGGTTCTTCCACCAGTTCTTCCACCACGACCTCTTCCTCTTTGCTTGCTGTCAAATCTGCGATTCAGTTTCTCTTCTACTTTCAGAGCAAACTGATAAGCATCTTCAATGTTGTTCATTCGAACCAGACTCAATTCCTCTTGCACGCTGGTTCTCAACCCATTAATGTAACGGGCTACTCTTTCCTTAGTTGCTTCCGTATGACCGGTTCTAATTGAAATTTTAAAAAATTCCTCAGTATACTCTTTAACAGTTTTGCTGGACTGTCGTAAACTCTGCATTTTTCTCAGCAGATCTAATTCGTAATCTGCTGGAATAAACTGCCGTTTCAATTTTTCCACCATTCGATCCCACCTGGAGATCTTTTCTTTGCCTCTCCGGTTTCTTTCCAACTGCACTCCTTTCCACCATATGCCAGCATGGCCTTTTAATTTTGTTCTGGCAAATTTTATTCGATTTGGATCTTCAACGTCCTCATAATCGAAATATTCTTCCATGTCATTAATCCAGTCAATTAATTCTTCTGGATTTAAATTTCCAGCATACGTAGAAACGTCAATTTTTGGTCTTTTCCCAATCTGCGAAATGGCTTTTATCATTCGCGACTCTGCGGCACTCATTTCTTCTTCTTCCTCTTCAGACGGGTCTTCAACTCCGTCATCATCGCTGCGATCTTCTCCTCTTGGCTCTATTCCCCCGCGCAATTCTTCCCCGCAATGCCAACACTTGTCTCTCGCAATGCACGAAAATCTCCTTCAGGAACCACGTTCCTTCCAAGCACCACGATTTCTACGCGGCGGCATTCTCGTCTCACGCTTCTCGTAAACCCGTAACCTCAGATCCTGGTGTGAGCTGCCTCACGTTCGACGCTCTGCTCAACACACTCAGAATCTTACAGCTCTGATACCACTTGATGGGGAGCCAAATTAACCACAAATAAAATGATGCAATTTTATTTGAAAGACGCAGTTTTATTCATTCGAAACAGGGGAGCTTTTACAATAAAATACCATGAAAATAAATACACAGTGCTTTAAATGCAAAATACAGCCACAGCCTTCCTTTCTTCCCCCCACCCTCTCGAATCCTTCAAAGAAATCCTTTTTATGCTCTATGCTTCGTGCTGCACCGCCGTTCGTAACCGCCTTAACGGCTTCTGGAACGGTCATATGGAACGGCCTTAACGGCCCCTGAAACTGCCGCTTGGAACGGCCTTAACGATCTCAGGCACTACCACTTAGGACTGCCACTTGGAACTGCCACTTTGGCTTGGTCTGCTAAGGTGTCGCGATATCGCGACCTTTCTTTGTGTTTTGGCTTTGGCGGTCAAGGTGTCGCGATATCGCGACACTTCTTTGTGTTTTGGCTTTGGCGGCCAAGGTGTCGCGATATCGCGACACTTCTTTGTGTTTTGGCTATGGCGGCCAAGGTGTCGCGATATCGCGACACTTCTTTGTGTCTTGGCTGTGGCGGCCAAGGTGTCGCGATATCGCGACACTTCTTTGTGTCTTGGCTGTGGCGGCCAAGGTGTCGCGATATCGCGACCTTTAGTTGCATTTGCCATGGTGCTCGAAATACGTCGCGATATCGCGACGACATTTGCGTCGTGATATCGCGACCATTAGTTGCTTTTGCCATAGTGCTCGAAATACGTCGTGATATCGCGACGACATTTGCGTCGCGATATCGCGACCATTAGTTGCTTTTGCCACGGTGCTCGAAATACGTCGCGATATCGCGACGATATTTGCGTCGCGATATCGCGACCAATTTTATACTTAGTCATTTTTTTGCAAATTTTGAACTTTTTCAAACTTTGAACTTTTTTTGGTGATGCAAGATTGCTGTGCTGCCCGAGATGCTCCTGCATCACTTCTTCATCATCAAGTGTTCTCTCTTCCACAGTACTCGCTTCTCTTATCAAAAAATCTACAATTTGTTCATCACTTTCGAATACTTGCCAATACATGTTCTTGTATGGGACCGAAGGTTTGTAAACTAACCTTACAGTCTTAGGTTTCCTCACTACATGCTCAATCAGAGAGAAGTTTGCTCCAAGATATGCTAGAACATCAACATGCTTATTCATATCTTGTGAAATGGATTGAATATTCAATATTGTGAAAGCCTCAAACAGGTCCCAAACTTTGTTGCGATACGCCTTTAGATAATGTTGCTTGGAGATGCACTTGTTTGTTACTTGATTCACGATCAATTCAGAGTCACCAAAAATCTATAATTGTTCAATCCCCAATTTTTTTGCCTTCTTCAAGCCTAGGCACAATGCTTCATACTCAGCAGCATTGTTAATACAACTCTAGGTCAGTCAATATGAGCATGTTTTTTGTAGGCTAGAGGGAGAAATAAGAACAATCCCTGCTCCTGCACCATTTTTGCATCGTGCTCCATCAAAATACAACTTCCATAATTGATCAAGCATAGAGTCTTGACCAACTTGATCAGGAGGCAGTTTTACTTCAACCTCTTCAGGCTTTGTAAAGATGAGGAGGCTCATCCAGGACTTTATCTATCAAATCAGAATCTTCCAATTCTTCAGTTATCATGTGAACAGAGGGTGTGGACTTTTATTCTTCCCCCATCTTCTCTATATGAAAAGTATAAGGCTTCTCATTGGAAATCCAGATTCTTCTTCCCTTGAAAGGAATTTCCAAGTGAGAATAATCCAGAGAAAGGTAGCCTCCCAGCTTGGCAGTAAATTCTCTCAACAAACACATACTAAAATATGGTTCTAGATCAACCACAACTATCTCCTGAATTACTGTAATTTGAGGCATACTATGTAGAACCATAGGAACATCCTTGATTACACCCACTATTTTCATGGGAGTCCCGTCCAACTGCAAGACACCAGGGATACTTCTTGTATATTCCATACCCATGACTTCACAAACTTCCTTTGGCATGACAGTCGTCGTAGCTCCAGAATCAATCATGCAGTTGTGCACTATCCAACCCTCCATCCTGAGTGACAAATAAAATGGGGGTGGTCTATTTTTTCCAGTGGTTGAAGTGGTTAATGTTTGAGAAAAAAAATTTTGGGTAGGATTCTTCTCACTATCTTTCATAGACTTCAATGATTCTTGCAATAGATCAACTTGACCAAGTAAGTGCAATGCATCATAGAGACTAACCTTAGCTGGAATCTTCTTCAATTATTCAACAATATTATATGCAAATGCCCCAGACTCCCTCTTTTCATTAATGTCTTCATATTTTCTCTGATATTGCTGAGTGGCTTCTACCCTCAATATTTTAGTCAATGATGGGTACTTGAGCTTTTCTCTGACTCGGTCCTCTGTTTCAGCGCTTTCCTATGAAGCTGAGGCTTTTTCTTGCAATATTTCCTTTGCTCGTGGTGGCAAAAGATCTTTCAACAGAACAGGTGAATCTGGATTTGGTATCGAAATAGGAGCTTTCACTTGTACTTTTTTCTTTTCATTCTGTATATTCAGATCATCCGGTACCCTTAATGGTTCCATCTCTGCTAGATCTACAATGACTGGCTTCTTCCCAGTTCTCATGAGAACTGAGACATGTTCTTCAAATGGAACCATAAAATTATGATCTACCTCATAAATCATATTAACCTATCCTCTAGAAGATCTTGCGACCAATATTTGCACATAGTTGAGATGAACCATACAGGTGTCTTCGTCGTGTGGATTATTACATGTAGAGCACCAGTATGTTCTTTCTGCAGGGCTAGCTTCTTCATTCATCAACACAGTCTAGTTATTTTCAGGAACTTTACTTGTTGGAGCTGCTTGTTTTCTAGTGATCGACGGAGGCTAAAATATCTTGGGTTGGAAATCTCTCTCAGCCTGCTTTCTTTCAAGAAATGTGATTTTATTTCCCATCGCTCTTATAGCTGAACTAGCCGATTGTACCTCTTGTAATAGGATTGTGAAAGGATCAAGATTTGAGGGCACAGGAGGTGTTGGTAGAGGTAGAGGTGCTGGCGGTACAAGTAATGCAGGGAATGAAGTGGGAGCTAGTAATTACAGAATGATGGGTGCAAGAAACTGTGGAATAGTTGGAGCAGGAAGCTTGGGAACTGGGATGGGTGCGATCTGAGGCACACTTGAGCTCCATGATGGGATAGGATACATGGAAGGCATAGGCTATGAAAATGAACCAGAATACAAATGCTTAGGAAGATCAGGTATTGTTACCTTTGGAGGAAGCCTACCTATGGCAATCAAATTAGCTTCAGCCTTTTGTGCTTATTCGAACAGCTTTGGAAATGTAGTCACATTGGATTGTCAGACAACCAAGCCGATGTCTGTATTGAAAGCTCTAAGATAGTAGAATACAGCTAGTTCATGAGTAGGCCGAAGACCATCAAGAATTCTCTGCCAGCTTCTGGTGAATCTGACATTGAAGTCAGCTATCTCCTCCTGCGGGTGCCTTTGGATCACATTAAATTGATGCAACAAGGAGTATGGATCAGCTTGTTCATGAAATTTTTTGACTAGTAGTTATCCTGATTGATCCCATGATGCAATAGTGCCTGGTTGCAATGTTTAGTACCAATATAGAAATTTGCCTCTCAGTGACAACACCAACAACTTTACCATCACATCCTCATCTGTTATGTCATGGATAGTCGCCAAAGAGGCTACATCATTAATATGTTCATAAGAAGTTTTACCAGTACCATCATAGGTCGACAACGCTTTCAAAGTAGCTTGAGGTACTTGATTCTGTGTCGGTAAATTCAAGGCACCTAAATCATTCCATGCTAAGAACTTCCTTGGTGGGGGATGTTGGGCCATTTGGACTGGTATGTATGGCTATAGAGGTGGAAAACTAGTAGCAGTACTAGATGAATTTTAAGGAACAGAAAACACACCAACAATTTGTGAGGATGTTGCAGAGGATATAAGTGGTGGGGAGACCAACCGAGGATGTTCGCTTAATTTTTGGTTGTCAAGTTCAAAAAACTCAACAAGATTTTCAAATTTTTTGGCCTTCGATCTTGTGATCATGAAGTACAACTTTCATTGTATCCATGTTCGGAGGCTTCTAGGTAGTGCTGAGTCACAAAATGTTCTAATTATACAACATGAAGGCAAACATTAAACCTTAATACTATTGGAAGTGAAACTTTCAGGGTCCCATCGGGCGTGCCAAAAATTTTTGGTCACAAATCTGCCACAGGAAAGAATTTTGTACATATACGTGTCGTAGACTTGGCCAACATTGAAATGCCAAGAGAAAGAGAAGTCTGCCGGGCTAATCTCCAGAGAAGGCTGGCTCCCAAACTACTCTAAACTGGTTTTGAAGATAAGGATGCAGGAAAGAAATGGGAAAAATGCTAAAAGGAATGGAAATAACAAAAAAATAGATGGAAATATGGCCACAAGCCGAAGTGTATAATTTGGGGTAGACTAACAGCAAGAATTTCACCAAATTTTATGACAACATCTAATAAATGAAAAGCAGTAGAATTGAACTCACACCTTTGTTGAGATAATCTCCAGATCGCATTTCAAAATATACTCACTAAACAGCAACATTCGAATTCAACATGCAGAATTCAAAACCTAATAGCAAGATCATAAGCATGAACAAAAATGACTTGTAAAATAGAGGGACATCACACACATAAGAATGCTTGCAAATTTTAGAAGCCGAGTCTCTTCTATTGATGCAGAGAACTTAGAGAGTTTTCTTGTAAAAATGTCTCACCTTTTTTTCTTTAGATATACATGAATATTTATAGAGGTCTTCCCTCTCTCTTTTGCATCACAGCATTTAAAACATATAACAAATTTCGAAGAAGAGGTCCACAAAATAGACATTTGAAAAGAGAAACAATACCCCTTAATCTGCCTTGGATAAATCACACATTAAATGACCATTATCAGGGCAAGCCAAAAAATTTTAGGAGACCACGAATATAACTTTTAATGCTGGAGGCATCTTTAATCTTGGTGGCATCGAAAACTGCCTCAGGTTCTTCCATCTAGCGCACATCGGTAATCAACAACATTTAATCTTTGAGCTTCTTTGACCATGATCTAAAAATCATTTGGAGAGCTTTTACTTGATCCTTATCTTCTCTTCACATTCTCCTATGCAATTTTGAAGGAAAATGCAAACAGAACTATATCGGGCCTTTGTTATTGCTCCAATCGCAAAAATGTGACAGGTCACGATTTTGTGACATGTCGTGAAATCGTGACACTTTTACCTTACTGTCTTTTGTTTCTACCACCAATCACGGAAATGCGACATGTCACGATATAGTGACGTCTTCTCTTCATTTATCTTATTTCCTCAACATGTCATGAAATCATGACATTTTCCTTTGCCTTCCTTCTTCGCTACTCCAAGTCGCGAAAACTCACCATGTTGCAAAATCGTGACGTCTTCTTCCTTCTATGTCCTTTTATCCTGTATATCCATGAAACTACATGTCACGAAATCGTGACATCTTTCTCTTCCTTGGCCTTCATCTTCTTGCAAGTAGCAAAAATGGGACATGTCACGAAATCGCAACAGTCCGTACCATTTTGCTCTGTTCACGCTTTCACATCGTGAAACAAGACATGTCGTGAAATTGTGACATGTTTCTATCTTCTTGCTTCTTCCTTTTTTATCATCATGAAAGTGAGACAAGTCACAAAATCGTGACATGTTTACCGTACCTGTCTTTGTTTCCAAAAATGTCACAAAATCATGACATCTTTCTCCCTTTAGCTTCGTCTCCTCGACATGTCACGAAATCATGACATTCCATACTTGGCATTGTCCTTCTGGCTCCTACATCGTGAAAACGCGACATGTCACAAAATCACGACAATTTATGTTTGCCTTGTACTTGTCAGCTTTCGTTCCATGAAAATGAGACAGGTCACGAAAATACGACATGTCGTGATATCTTGACGTTTTCTCTGTTTGGCTCTTCAGTCTTCAACAAGTCACAAAATCTTGAAATGTTTCTCCATTTGGTTTTATCTCCAAAATATGTCACGAAATTGCGACATTTTTTGTCTTCTTTCACTTTGATGCTTGTAGGCCGCAAAAATTCACCATGTTGCGAAATCACAACATTTCGTACAATCTGGCTGCATCCTCACTTCCTCCTCATAAAAACGCGACATGTCACGATATCGCAACAATTATCTACACTTAGCCCTTCTACCCTGACATGTCGTGAAATAACGATACTTCCTTGTGCTTCTCTTCGTCTCCAAAAATGTCACAAAATCATGACATCTTTCATGCCTTGTGTTTATCTATCAGTCCTTCCCGCGATAACGCGACATGTCATGATATCGCGACAATTTTCTTTGGACTTGCCTTTTTCTGCCTTCTACCCATGAAAACTTGACATGTCGTGATATCGCGACATGTTTCCTTGGTGCTCTTCCTTGCTGCTGTATGTCACAAAATCATGATGTTTTTCATTACGTTGCCCTGTTGCTGCTTTATGTCGCGATATCACAACATTTTCTATCAATCTGCTTCGTGGCCATCGCAAGTCGCAAAAACGTGACATGTCGCGATATCACAACAATTTTTCATTTTGATGCTCTCTTACCGCAACAAGTCGTGAAACTCCAACATGTCGTGATATCGCGACAGTTTGACCTCCTTGCTGCCTTTGACTGCATTGACCGTGAAAACGTGACAGGTCATGAAAATGTGAAATTTTCTATCCTTAGCTCTTTTAATGGTACGGACGTCACAAAAATGCGACAGGTCACGATTTCACGACATGTCGCAAAATCGCGACACCTTTGCTTTTTCACTTACAAACAGAGGAGTGAGTAACTTTACAATCTAAGCATTATTTTGCATGAACAACAACAACAAAAACAATGTGGCAAAAATGCCAACACTTCCACAATCTATTTGATAAAGCAACAATATATTTGAATCCCCTTATGAAATTACGTCAAGAATATCAAAGAGGTGAATAAACTGTAATAACGTTTTACCCAATTTCATAAGGTATTAAAACCTTTATTAATGATTAAAACGTAGGGCTTGATATGAAACTAATCTATAAACTTTGGATTTTATGATAAAATAAAGTTTATAAATTAGATTTTCTTATAATATTTATCTTTTGAAATATTTATGAAATTAAATATTCAAAAGAGTAAATGTGATCTCTGGTTTGAAATTTGGATTTCTGAAATAAATAGAACTATATTATAAATCAAGTCCAAATTGAATTTTAGAGATATCAATCCTAGTTCCTCAACCTTATGAAATTAAGGTGAGGAATATAATATTTATTATCCTTTTTTAAATTTATTAATTCAAATATTAATTAATGTAATATCTGAATTATAAAATTAATTATAACTTAGTCATATAATTTTAGTTTATAAAATTATACTAAGTTATAATATATAGTTTTTAGAAACTATTAAGAAATTCTAATAAGCACTTTATTAATTCCAAATACAGTCTGTGCACAAATCTGGATCCAAAATGCTCAAAACAATTTATAAAATATTACAATAATTCCCAATGTTCTGCAAATGGCTTTCTCTATTTTCCTCCAACGAATGTGTAGCTTTGCTCCTTCCAATCGTTCCTCTCCTTCTCTGTATAAAATATCCGACCTTTTCCATGAATCTCAATGATTTATTTATAATTTGAAAATCTTTTTCTTTTCAAAAGTATTTCAAAGTTCTCATATTGCTAAATTAAACTGCTATTTTTTTGGTGAAATTTACATCTAGAATCTTGCAAGTTTGGTATCATTAGAAAGATAAAATCCATATATTTTTACCAAGTTTTGAATGAGATCAAATGGAGTTGTCTACCTCAAGATATGTCCATTTCAATTTTGCATTAATTTTAGGGTTAACCCTAAAATAAAATTTAATTATTTAAATGAAAATTAATAATTTAAACCTTTGAAAATGATTTTAATCAAATTATTTGATTTGAAATAATGCAATTAATATGCAAATAATCAAAATATTCAGTTTTGAAGCATTGCAACTACATTCAAACCTTCAAAATGTAAATATGTCAGCAATTCCAAAGTGAAAGTAAATTTTCCAAGACCTTGATGCGAGCAAAATTGGATAAACAAAAATCCCTCGAAATCACAAAATTTAAGGTGGGTCCCCAATTTTTGGGTCATTGTGAAGGAGTCACAATAGAAAATATAAAAGGAAAAATCTGAGATAGATGGACCAACAACGGATGGACAACAATATCGACACGAGTGCCGCCTAGGGAGATGAAAAGAAGAACTACACACTTCAAATCCCTCTTGGTGTAAGCTATAATTTTGATTGTTATAGGAGATCATGTGAGAATCATAAACACAATCCCACAAAAAGGTAATATCAAAGAGGTATAACAAAAAACAAGGATAGACATGCAGAAGGATGATGACGTGGAAGGACAAAGTGAGAGAATGGATCAATGTAATGACAATGGATTGGTGACATTTGAAATGGGTGAGGACAACAGTGGTAATGCTTTGGAGAAAGGTTTGACATCCATTTTTGAGACAATTAAGGACACCAAAAATGTTTCTTTGAAAAATGTAAAACCAACTTTCCAAGTTGATTAGTCTAAAAATCACATGAAGCCCATAACCCCAAAAGGCAAGGGAATGATTGATTGGAAAATTAGAACATGTTGCATGGGGATCATGAGGAGGATGGCCGACTTGCTCCACATCAGTAGGAATGATACTTGAAGTTGAATTTTCTTGATCAATGACTTGGGTCAAAAACTAAGGAATATTAGTGGTCCAACACATCAAGTCAGTGATTCAGGTGCCAAAATTTGCTAAAGCATCAACATCTTTGTTGTTTTCATGGAATGTATGCTGGAAGATGATATCTTGAAAATTTCTACTGAGATTTTTGGCTTCTTCAATGTAGTTCCTTATTTTCCACGAAGATATTTTGGATTTTTTTAAATAATTAATAATAGTAAGGGAGTCACCCTCAACAAGAATCCTATCAGAAATATCTTTGGCTAACACCAGACCACGCCAAAGAGCTCTGGCTTCAGCATTTTGGTTTTTTTGAATTCCTAAAGACTCAGCAAAATCAAGTATTACCTTACCTTTATTATCCCTGAGGATACCACCCGCTCCAGATTGACCAGGGTTACCTTTGTAGCACCATTAAAATTTAACTTAATCCATCCTAGTGGAGGTGGGGTCCAAGAATACTGAGCTCTTTTGGAAGTAGGATGTGGATCAGAATTGTTTACAATAGGGAACTTCAAAACCTACCCTAAAGAGGCTTCAAAATTGGGAGCATGTTGAGATGGTATTGGGCAAAGGACAGCATTCTTGATATTAAATGAGAGGATCTTTTTGAAGACAGTTTCATTATTTTGACTAATATTGGAAAACACTCTCCAGTTTCTCTCCAACCAAATCTACCATAAGAAGTGATGAAGATAGAACTGTCATAATATCTTAATATAAGTATTCTTAAAAAGGTTTGGCGATTGAGTAAAAATATCAGATATAGAGCAAGGTACAACCCAAGAAATGTGGACACAAGAAAAAAGGCTATTAAGGACAGAAGTAGCATAAGGACAACTAATAAAAAGGTGATGAGGTGATTCCCAATTTGAGCAACATAAAAAACACCTATTGGGGATAGGTAACCCTCTTTTCAATAAGTTATCAATTGTAAGGATTTTCTCCTAAATAACCACCCAAGAAAAGGAGGCAATTTTAGGAATTAGCAGCTTGGTCCACACAAGATTAAAGGATTTAGGGATTCCTCAGGTGGTAAGAGAAGCTAGTAAGTATATTTGAAGTAAAATCTCCAGAATCAATAAAATCCCACAACAGATGATCTTTAGGATTCCTAGAGGGGATGATTGAGTTGTTTAGGAGAAACTACAATTCTCAAACTTCCTCAGTATGAGTAGGGATGACTAATTACTTCCAAGATTTTCTAGCCTCCTAGGAATAGATGAAATCAGAGACTTTTGATCCATAAATATTATAAATATAGTTTTTGAGAATGGCCAATATAGGAATTTTTATGAGTGGTTTTTTGAGAAGATTTTTATCATGCCAAAATTCAATTTGATGCCCATCACCTAATCTCCACTGAAGGCTCTGTTTGATAAGGGTTCTAACTTACAAAATGGATTTCTAGAAACAAGATCCTCTTGGGGGCACATCAATGTTGAAGAAGTCAGTACCTTGTAAGTATTTGTAGTGAAAAATTATGATCTAGTCAAGGCCATCCTATGAAATTAACCTCCAAACCTACTTAGCAAGAAGGGTTAAATTGAAGAGGTGAATCCTTATTAGGTGAACCCCCCAGATTACTTCAGCTTGCAAACTTTATCCCAAGCAATGAGATGAAATAGATTTTTGTTTTTAGATCCTGACCATAGAAATTTTTTTTGAATCTGTTCTAATTTATGAAAAACTCCTACAAGAACTTTAAAAATAGATATGAAGTAAATGGGAATACTTTGAAGCAAAGCCTATGTCATGGTAATTTTATCGACTTTGGACAAGAGATTGCCTTTCCAACCTACAAGTTTCTTTTGTAGCCTTTTGATCACACCACTCCACATTGAAGCATCATGTTGTCCCAAGAATAAAGGAATTCATAGGTACGTAGTAGGTAAAGGAGCACTTTGGCATTCAAGAATGGCAAAAATTTTGTGTTGTCATTGAATAGGCATGTTGAGAAAATATATTTTACTCTTGTGAAAGTTGATTTTTTGCCCATCTGCTTCTTCATATAGCAATATAATATGCCTGATGACTTTAGCTTCAAGGAGAAACACTTTAGAAGAAATGATGGTGTCATCCAAAAATTGTCAATGAGAAACAGGCCTAGTCTAAGATTCAGCTTTTATATCTGAGATGAGATTGAGGTTACAGGCTACTTTTATTGTTCTTTCCAAAGCCTCAACAGTAATTATAAATAATAGAGGAGATATGGAATCACCTTGGTGAATGCCTCTATTACTCCGAAAATAACTATCCATGGAACCATTGACAAGCACAGAAAACCACGGAGTGGAAAAACAACATTTTATTAACTCAACCTAGTCAGAATATAATCCAAATTTCAAGAGGATTGATACAAGGAAATCCTAGTTTAGTCTATCATAGGCTTTGTTCATATCCAATTTCAAAACAAAGGCTGGTTTTTTTGGAATTTGAACATGATGAAGAGCTTCGTGGATAGATATGACTCCATAAAGAATGGATATACCACAAACAGAGCTTCCCTAGCATGGATCAATAATATAGGGAAGTATGTCTCTCATTCTATTAGCAATGGCCTTTGTAAGGATTTTTTAGACTACATTACACAAACTGATAGATCTGAAATCAGTCATAGATTTAGCATTTGAATTATTTGGAATGAGGGTGATAAAGGTTAAGTTAAATCCATGAGGAATGGTTTTTGCATATTGAAACTCTCCAATGGTAGAAAAAATTTCATTTCCCACTATCTCCCAAAAGGTCAAAAAAAAATGAGCAGGAAATCCATCAAGACCGAGAGCTTTGTCAGGATGCATTGAAAATAGGGTTGAGTGGATCTCCTCATACGAAAAGGGGTCTAGCATTTTGGAATTAGCATCAGTAGAAACCAACTAAGAAATATGATAAAGCATAGAATCAAGAGCAATATTGGAGGATGATCTGGACTCCCCAAGGAGATTTGTGAAATAAGAAACAACCTAATTCTTGATTTCCTGGATGTTAGAAGTAGTAGACCCATCTATCTTTATCAATTATTTGATTATGTTGTGGCTTCTATTTCTCATAGTGGAAGAATAAAAAAATTTGGTGTTTAAATCTCCTTCTTTAAGCCATAAAGCTCTAGATTTTTGTTTCCAAAAAATTTCTTCACGAGCAAGAATGTTGTGATAATCAACCAAGGTCTCCCTTTCTTCAGCATGTAATTGATCATCACAAAAACCTATTTGGATTTTTCTTTCAATTGAGAGAACTATGTCTTGAAGAGATCGTTTGAACTCGAACAAATTACCAAACACCTCTTTGTTCTATATTTTGATATTTTCTTTTACATGATTTAATTTTTGTGCAAGGCAAAAGGAAGGGTAACCCTAGCCAACCTGTTGCCACAATTGGGAGATTCTAGGTCACAATTCAGGATGTTGAATCCACATTGATTCAAATTTGAAAGGTCTTCTAAATGGGTTATCCTTAAAAATATCCGAAAGGAGTAGACTATGATAAGATCCAACTTTTGTGAGAGAAAGAAGATTGGAATCCCCAAAGAATTGGATAGCTTCAAGGGATAGGAAAATTCTGTCAATTTTTACTTGGATGAGTTCCTTTCCTGATATTCTATTGTTCCATGTGAATTTTGCATTTTTTAGCTTAACATCCATCAGATTGTTAGTGTTGAAAAAATCCAAAAAATTCTCCATGCTTTTTTCAAGACCCCTTGAACCCCCAAATTTATTTGAACGGTATAATGGTGTGTTAAAATATCCTACAACAATCCAAGAAGTATTATTGGAGGAGTCTTTGAGGTTGCTGAGCATATCCCAGAAGAGGGCTCTCTCAGATTGGATTTTGGATCATAGATATTTGATAGGATCCAAGAGTTATTTGAATCTCATTCTTGAAATCTAACACTAATAATCCTTTCACTAGACTGAATTATGTAATATACACCCCTTGATGTATATTGGTTTGAGTTTGATGTGTTTGTTTGATTTGTTTTGAAAATGATGTCTTGTTGGTATTTATGAATTGCAATAGATTTTTGAAATATAAACCATGAAATACAATGGTAAACTAATTGCAAAATATATACAAGGCAAGATAGAGCAACTGCAACACTTTATTAATCACCAAATGAAATAATTACAAGTTTTGATTTTTAATTTTCAGACCTGGTAGACTTTGTCTTCAAACTTGTAAGAGTGTGAAAACAATGCTCAAACGCTCCCAAAATTGCTCTAGGTATTATATGTGAAGTCCATTATCAATGGCCAATGAATGGAGACCATAGTGAAGCCAAACTATTGAAGATGCAAGGTCTGATCTGAGAATTCTATGAACTATTATGTGTACTTCAAACTTGTTAGGTGTAGCAAATCATGGAGAAATAAGGATGCAAAATGATCTTCAATTCTAGACGCCCAAGTTGCAACCATAAGACCTCCAAATTGCCCCTTCTAACATGCCCAAAGTGTCTCAAAAGGGTGGTGGACTTGTAGGTAGTTATTCCTCTTCCAATAAATAATATATCAACTGAAACCCTCTAAATTTATACTTGTTCTCTTTGTCTTTAATAGGAAATTAGTTTGGTGAAGTACCCACAAAATTCTACCTCAAAAATCTGAAGTTGTGAATGAAATTGTCACCATGGCAAGATATGACCAACAAACCCTACGACCTACAAATTAAAATAATTCCTCCTCCAAAGTATCCCAAATTGGTGCTTGAAATGATTGTCAAGTCACAAGGAACCCAATGCAAAAATACCCACAATCATATGATGCCAAAATCTAAAGTTATGAGTGAAAATATGGATCAGTTGTAGGAAAACCAACCATGAATGAAAGTTTCAAATTACCTCAATAGGTCCTTAGTTCTCCAAAATAACTATGGATTATTGTATGGTTGATGAAGGCCAACAAAACCCATAAATGGTTTGCCAAATGATTGACCCTCCAAAATATGCAAACCCTAGATGAAATCTCTGAAGCACAAATGAGAGTTCTAAAGTAAACTCTCCTCAATAATTTCTAGGTGTGATCTTTCACACAAAACCATTGTTACTTATGAAGGTGTACATCTCCACAAGCCTCAACAATGCAATATTCAGTAAGACCTACAACGTCTTCAGAAAATAGACTCAAATGATATAAAATGGATGCTACAAATGTCCCATCTCACCTCTATTTATATTTTTTGCTCCACAATGTCGGACAAGGTTTATTTTATTTTTAATCCTTATATCTCCAAAAGAGGACCACCATGTCCTAGTAGCCACAACATTGTTTTAAAACACTTATGGCCTTTTTTTAAACTTTATATTATAATTTCCCTTTATATTTTAATATTATAAAATTACATTATAATAAAGGGAAAATAAACTCATACTTAGCCAAATTATGCATCCACAAAAGAATATGACATTGCAACTAAAAACTCCATGCTGAAGCTCACCAAATTATTACCTCCATAGCATAATGAGACCCTTAAAAACTATATAATCAACCTACAGGGACTCCGAATAGGTTATCATCATCTAACTCATCTCCATCACCGAAGAGGGGACATTACAGTCCTCCCTTCCCAATATTGATTGTCCTCAAGAAATCACTCAACAAGTCCCAATGTAATTCCTGGGTCCCATATCCACATTATAACATCAATATTGTCTCCTGAACCAAGTGTCTCCTAGTCTTGCATAGACACTCCTAGATAACCCATACTCATAGGAAATATGACATTACTATTGACTGAAGAATGTTTTTGGGTTATCCTACACATAGGTAGAATGCAAATCAGCCATAACTCAATCCCTGCATAAGAACCATCTTGGAGAAACAACTGATCACCCTAAAAAAATCCAACTCTCCTATTGATAAGGGAGGTGACCCATAGCCAAGGAAAGTATATAATCCATCATCACAACCTCTCTTCCTACTCATATGTGTCATGCTCAATTCATTAACATGAGGACTAAAAGAAAAACAATGTGCATACCTCACAATGCCATATATGTAAAAATGACTAACTGGATCCCCATGAGGCTCCAAATAATCATCGATATGATGGTTGTCATCATCAAGACTGGAATAAATAGGAGTATCATCATCCAAGGTTTCAAATGAGGAATTTTCATCCATAAAAGAAAGCATGTTGTCACCATGATCATGCTTATACTGCTCTACCTGAATGAGTGTGGAAACATCATCTACATTACTACTCAAACCTTCCTCATTCGCAATGTCATTGATATCCTCAATTAACTTCTTGACCATCATGGTATTTGAATCTCGTAAAATAGCTACAACGGATTCCTGATTTTCTAAGAGATGGGATAAACACAACTCAAGGCAAAGCTCATCGATTTCCTCATATTTCCTAGTGAGTTGTCAATGAAGTCTATCTGCCAATTTCAAAGCCTAATAACTATCATATAGTAGCCTTAATTAATCTTATTTGATCACCTCTAATGCTCTCTTGATGGCCTACAAATCTATAGTAGTAACTCCAACTGTCCTCTCATGCCATATCTCCCCTAACTAAGCTATCTAAAAAAGGCACTCAACCAACTCATGTGTGCTATCCAAGTGAGTCAATTTCTGTACAATCTGACCCTTTGAAACCTGTAACTGGTTCTTCAATGATTCGGCATTGGCATCACATAATAAACCCTCAAAAGCACTCTCCAATGCACCCTGATTGGTCTCAACCTCTCTCACAACACTGCACTCACCAACCTCATACTTTGAAGTTATGACAGATCCGTGCTCATCCTCAAAATCAACAACTGTATCAATAGTTGATTCATCAATACCACTAGTCTCATTAAAGCAACTATCAATCTTAGGGTCTTCAATAACTTGTTTCACAGTCACATCCACTGTTGTTATTTTAATGTCTTCATCTTATGCAAATTCATCATTTGTAGGTGCATGCATGCCAATAGAAATAATTTGAGATTCAACCATACATACCTCATGTGATGAATTCTTGTCTTCATAAAAAAAATTTGTTTGGGGTTCTTATTTTGCACATACATTTGTTTTTTCAGCTTCATTATCATGGTGTTCTGATACTACGTTCAACTTTCAGACTCTTCCCTTGCAAACTTTGGAAATAAATACCTTTTGAAGTCTAGATCCTTCATAATGTCAAAGATCTTTTACATATCATGTTGAAATTCACCCCAAAACTTATAATCAACTGACGATGCCATCATGAGTTCAAACTTAACCATGGGCTGGCAAGAAATGACTGTGCTCTCTGATACCACTGTAATATACACCCCTTGATGTATATTGGTTTGAGTTTTATGTGTTTGTTTGATTTGTTTTGAAAATGATGTCTTGTTGGTATTTATGAATTACAATATATTTTTTAAACATAAACCATGAAATACAATGCTAAACTAATTACAAAACATATATAAGGCAAGATAGAGCAACTACAACACTTTATTAATCACCAAACGAAATAATTACAAGTTCTAATTTTTTAATTTTTAGACAAGGTATACTTTATCTTCAAACTTGTAAGAGTTTCCAAACAATGCTCAAACGCTCCCAAAATTGCTCTAGGTATTATATGTGAAGTCCACTATCAATGGCCAATGAATGGAGACCATGGTGAAGCCAAACTGTTGAAGATACAAGGTCTAATTTGAGAAGTCTACGAACTGTTATGTGTACTTTAGACTTGTTAGGTGTAGCAAATGATAGAGAAATAACAATAAAAAGGATGCAAAATTATCTTCAATGCTAGCCGCCCAAGTTGCAACCATAAGACCTCCAAATCGCCCCTTCTAGCATGCCCAAAGTGTATCAAAATGGTGGCATACCTGTAGGTAGTTATTCCCCTGCCAATAAATAATATTTCAATTTAAACCCTCCAAATTTATACTTGTTCTCCTTATCTTTAATAGGAAATTCGTTTGGTGAAGTACCCACAAAATTTTACCTCAAAAATCTAAAGTTGTGAATGAAATTGTCACCATGGCAAGATATGACCAGTAAACCCTACGACCTGCAAATTAAAATAATTCCTCCTCCAAAGTATCCCAAATTGGTGCTTGAAATGATTGTCAAGTCACAAGGAACCCAATGCAAAAATACCCACAATCATATGATGCCAAAATCTAAAGTTATGAGTGAAAATATGGATCAGTTGTAGGAAAACCAACCATGAATGAAAGTCTCAAATTACCTCAATAGGTCCTTAGTTCTCTAAAATAACTATGGATTCTTGTCTGGTTGATGAAGGCCAACAAAACCCAGAAATAGTTTTTCAAATGATTGACCCTCCAAAATATGCAAACCCTAGATGAAATCTCTGAAGCACAAATGAGAGTTTTGAAGTAAACTCTCCTCAATAATGGCTAGGTGTGATATTTCACACACAAAACCATTGTTACTTATGAAGGTGTACATCTCCACAAGCCTCAACAATGCAATATTCAGCAAGACCTACAACGTCTTCAGAAAATAGACTCAAATGATATAAAATGGATGCTACAAATGTCCCATCTCACCTCTATTTATATTTTTTGCTCCACAATGTCGGACAAGGTTTATTTTATTTTTAATCCTTATATCTCCAAAAGAGGACCACCATGTCCTAGTAGCCACAACATTGTTTTAAAACACTTATGGCCTTTTTTTAAACTTTATATTATAATTTCCCTTTATATTTTAATATTATAAAATTACATTATAATAAAGGGAAAATAAACTCATACTTAGCCAAATTATGCATCCACACAAGAATATGACATTGCAACTAAAAACTCCATGTTGAAGCTCACCAAATTATTACCTCCATAGCATAATGAGACCCTTAACAACTGGATGATCAACCTATAGGGACTCTGAATATGTTATCATCATCTAACTCATATCCATCACCGAAGAGGGGACATTACAAATTAACTCTCCATCCACCTTTCTTGGGCCCCACATACAAATGAGTCCACCTAAAGCGCCTCTAGCAGTATTAAAAACAAGTTTGCATCTACTCCAAATTTTGAGAGCAATTGTAGTAGAGTTATTTGGATCAAGTTTTATCTTTTGAAGGATCAAAATAGTATGATTTATTTTCTTTCTTAATGAGTTAACCACACTTTGCTTGGTTAACCCATTCAACCCTTTCACATTCCATGAGAGGAGCTTCATTTGGAAACCTTCAAAGATTTTTTGCCTCCCTTACCAGTCGGCTGGGGAGGTTTGGTGATAGTAGGATTTATTTGCTTTCTTAATTAGTTAACCACCCTATGCTTGGTTAACCCATTTAAACCTCTCACATTCCATGAGAGGAGCTTCATTTGGAAACCTTGGAAGTTTTTTTGCCTCCCTTACTAGCCATTTGGGAAGGTTTGCCTTCATTATTTCTAAAAACAACACCTCCACCAACTTTTCCTGGATTTCCTTTAGAAGCACCGTCAAAATTAATTTTGATAAACCTAATTTTTGGATATTTCCATTTTACCATAGATCAAATTAGATCCTTTTTTTAAATTTTGTTGTCGTAGATGACTCTTCCATGTATGTTCAAATCTTGTAGCCAAATTATTAGCACTTATTTTTTTACAATTGAGACTTCCCATGATGAGCATCATATTTGTAGACATTTTGCAAGAGAGGCACTAATACAGTTCCAAATTTGGGTATGATTTTGATATTTATTTTTAAAAATTCTATTATTCCTTTCAAGCCATAAATTCCAAAAAATAATTGCAAGGCAAATCCTCCAAATAAAACATAATGATTTAGCTTTGAAATAATTTATCCAACATTTTATCAACTATTTCAATGTTTATGGAGATACCCAATATAATTTCCTATTTTTTAAAATGGTGTGATAAAATGAACAATGAAGAAGTAAATGGTCCGACGTTTCTAAATCCTTCTCACACAAGGCACATCTAAAGGGTCAATAATATCCTCTTCTTTGTAGACTCTCTCCCGAAAGAATCTTACTTTGAACTGCTAACCAAAGAAATGTTGAGGCCTTAGGGAAAGCCTTTAATGACCAAACATTCTTCAAAGAAAATCTTTGGGAGAAGGAAATTTTGATTGTTCTAAATCCTAATATCCCAACTTCACTGATTATCCACCATCCTTTGATAAGTTCCAAACCAACTCGTATTTTCATGTAAAAATTGGCAAATAAAACTCTAGAAGCATATTTTGAAGTTCATATACAATTTTTTTGAGTTCCTCTCCTTCAACCAGATCACTAAAATAAATCCATGATCTGGATTTTTTATTCATAATAATATAATATTTGACCTTTGGAACTTTACATGCTAGGCATGCTTGAGCCAATGGTTTCCATTTTGAGTCAAATACGAGAGGATAAGGCTTCAACCAAGCATCAGAACAAAAATTTGTATAACTCCCCTCATTGACTAACCATCTAATAAATTTCTTTATCAATTGTAAACTCTTTGATATGAAGATCCATGTATATGATACTTTGGGTATAGTTCTTTTTCAAAATAATTTCATTGCATCAAGAGAACCTATATATTTTTGAAGTAATATTTTTACCAAATTCTTTCCTTCATCTTTGAATAATATCCACCCAATTTTTGCTCCTAATGCCAAATTTATCAGTTTACAATTCCACAAGCCTGCTTCTCCAATATTCTTTCCTCTACAAACCCTTTCCCACTTACAAAGAGTAAACTTAAATTTTTCCTCACAACCTTTCCATAGAAATTCTCTTTGAATTTTATCAAATTTTGATGCAATACCTGTTGGCAGTCTTGAAAGTGACATCATAGAAATAGGAATGGATTGCAAAGTAGTCTTTATGAGTTGTAGCCTTCCTTCCATGGTTAAGAACTTACCTTTCTAACCTACCAAGGAAGCTTTCATTCTATCCAAAAAAGAGATCCAAGCTCCTTTTTATTTCCTTTATCAGACAAAGGGATGCCCAAGTAGATTGATCAAAAAAATTCAATTTTAAACCCTAAAATATTCACAATAATTTGTTTTAAATCAAGGGTATTATTAATGAAAAAAATCCTATATTTTGAAGTATTTAACAACTATCCAGTAGTATTCTCATAACATGATAATATTGATTTAAACTCCATGGCCTCACTGACTGAGGGATGACCCAAAATAAAAGTATCATTAAAAAATTGAAGATGAGATTCAAAGGGACCATTTTTTGTAACTTGAATACCCTTGATTTTTCCTTCCATTTTTACCTTTAAAAATGCTCTTCGTAATGCTTCCACCAGAATAATGAATAGATAAATAAAAATAGGATCACCTTGATAAAGTCCACAAGATGACTTGAAGTACCTAGCAGGAGAACCATTGATCAAAACAAAAAAATTTGCAGTGCTATAACAACATTTAATCCACTCACACCAACTATAATCAAAGCCAAACTTTTTGAGAATAGCATGTAAAAAATTCTAGGAAACCCTATCATATGCTTTGTTAATATCTAATTTCAAAAGCATACTTGGTTTTTTCATGGAATGAAGAGAATGTATGGCCTCTTGTGCAATAATTATACCATAAAGAATTTATTTACCCTGAACAAAGCCACCTTGTTCCTATGAGATAATACACCCTAGAATGCCCTTCAACCTATTTGCCATAATTTTTGAAATGATCTTGTAAATCATATTACAAAGGCTTATTGGATAAAAATTATCAAAATATTTTGTTTCACCCTTCTTGGAAACCAAGGTAATAAAAGTAGCATTGATCTCACTTATTATAGCCTTCCTTTTTCGGTCCTCTTCCACTGCATCTAACATATCACTCTTCATAAATCCCAAAAATTTTGAAAGAAAATTACAGGAAATTCATGAGGGCCAGGTGCCTTGTTAGGATGGAAAGAGAAAATTGATTCATGGAGATCCTCCATAGATATCTTCTTCATAAACCTTTCATTTTATCTTTGAGTGATAATTTATGGAATATTTTGCAGAAGTTTTTCTTGTGCCTCCTTATCTTGCCTAGAATCTGATAAAATATTTTTTGAAATAATTTACTACTTCCTTCCTTATATCTTCTTCATCTTCAATATTTCTTCCATCTGGAGTTATAATATTTTTTATATGATAATCAGAAAGTAATTATTTTTCTTTCACATAAGAATACTGGTCCATTCCATTAATTTCTACTATCTCTTGTAAATTTTGGAGCTTGGATTCAATTTCTTTTTTTCTTTAGAAATATTACCAAAATATTTTACATTCTATATATTCATTTTCTCCTTTACATGTTTCAACTTTTGAACAAACCTATACATACATAATCCTTCAAATTTTGATTCATCCAACCATAACATAACCATTTAGAAAAATCAAGGTATTGGAGCCACATATACTGGAAGAAAAATGGCTTTGGATGACCATTGTTAGGTGACTCATAAGTCAAAAGAATGGGTTTGTGATCTAATCCTGCTTGCAATAAAATATTTGAAGATATTGTATACTTTTGTTGCAACCAATTATTGGATAACAAGAATCTATCCAATATTTCTGCTATATGATTTTTTCCAATGTGTTTATTATCCCATGTATATTGAAAGCTTGAGGAACTAACATCCCAAAGGTCATTTGAATTGACAAATTAAGAAATTATTACATTGATTTAGACCATCCTAGAATGCCATCCTTATTTTTTAAAGGAGATATAACAGTCTTAAAATCACCCCCAAGAATCCATAGATCACAATGAATCATCATTGTACTTGAAAAAATATACTAAGGTCCTTCCAACATCTTTCACGTGGAGTAACTATAGTTGGAGCATATACATTTATAACCCCAACTTTGATGTTTTCCTCTTTCCTTTAAAATAATCCAGCAACCCATTCACTTTTTACTTCTAATAGTTCTCCATCTCATTTGCATTTATCCCATATTATTGCAATACCACTTGAAGCCCCTATAGAAGAAACTACTAAACAATCACCTATCTTCCAAATCTTCTTAAAAGCCTCCTTACATTCCTCACTGCATAATTTTTCTTCTTGTATTAAAATAAACTCAGGGTTATAAAAACCTATTAATTCCTTAATAACTATTTTTTTAGAGGTTTTATTCATACTCCGAATATTCCATGATATCATTTTCATCATAAATACTTTTAATTTTTGTTAGTGGGCTTAGCCCCACTTCTTGTCAACACTTGTGATATTTTTATTTGGCCTCCCAAATAAATATCCTTCTGAGTTTATTTTTCTCTTAGATCATGGTTTGATGGCATTCCTCTCCTTCTTCCATTCTTTCCAACACTCTCACCTTCATCAATCTCTTCCATTTTTCATATTGTTCAAAATGAGACTTATCTTCTAAAGGTTTATCTTACCTTAAAGAGCTTAAAGTGCAAGGAATAGCCTCATTAGCATTTTCTTCTTTATTTTACCCTAAAAACTCTAAACTACAAAGATGATCCTCCATAGTCATCACTTTCTTATGTTGATCTAAAAACTCTAAATTTTCTTGGATATCCTCCATAAGATTTTCTTTACTATGTTGCTCTTGAAAACCTAAGGTGCAAGGAACACACTACATACTACTTTCATTTTTATTGGAAGGAGAATATTTTAAGATACTTGAGGATAGTAAAGGTGATTTACTTGGATTAAGCTTGACCTCCTTCACCTCATTTGATTTAAGATTCATCTCCCCATTTTTCTTTGTATTAAAATTTGCCTTCCCCTCTTCCTTCGCACCTTGAGATCCTTCTATATTTAAACTTGTGCAATGTACTTCCTCATCTTCCATACCATTTTTTCTTCTAATGGCTTATTCGATTGAACTTAATTGGCTTTGCCATTTGATGATGTAGAGGGATTTTTCTTGCCGCTTTATTAGGAATGAAAAATCCTTAATTTGACCTAGCTTCTCCTGTGATATGGTCTACTTATTTCAAATTAAAATTACTCTCATACCCAAAAAATCCCATCTCTTCCTCCATTTTTACTTTGCAATATTTTTCCATGTGCCCAGTTTCATGACATTTACAATATCAAAATGCAATATTTACATAATCCACCTGCTAATCCCATTCTCTTGATTTAGTTTTAATCATAACCAATTGTGGTAAAGGTTTAGAAATATCTGCGGAAACACATATTTGAGTGTATACAGCATGTCATATCTCCTTAGTAGATGTTCCCTCTTGGATGAAGTCACCTAGAGTATTACCAATACTCTTCAAAACCTCCTTATTGATGAGTTGATAAGGAAGTCCAAAAACTTAATTCATACCGGAAAGCTTTTAATAGTTTTTGTGTCCATAAAAAAATTCTCACTCCAAGGTCTTAAGTATAATGCATCTTTACCCCTAAACCACGGCCCTCCATCCATTATTTTATCCCTTATTTTTGAACTGGAGAAAATAATGACAAAAAATCCTTTTACAAGAAAATTCATGGAGTAATTTGAATTCAATCCCCATTTCCACTTAATCCAATTTTGAATCACAGAAAAACCTAGCCAATATCCATGAAACTTACAAATTAACCCTCTGGTTTTTTGAATAATTATGTCATTCTCAATAATCTCATATTTGATAATCACTTCTAGTGTAGAATCTGCTACACATAGATGTTTTATTTTTTAATTGATAAAAGAATTTCATTTAAAAATAAATAGATAATTTATTTTTTAATTGATAAAAGAATTTCATTTAAAAATAAATAGATGTATTATTTTTAATTGATAGAAGAATTTCATTTGAAAATAATAGAGGTTTATTCTTTTTAATTGATAAAATAATTTCTTTTAAAATTTAATAAATGTTTTATTTTAAATGGTGATAAAACTTCATTTAAACCTTTGTTTAAACGATACTATAGTTTCATTTAAATAAATTATATGATTAAAATAAGGGTAAGACTTTGTTTAAACGATATTAGGATTTATTTAAATAATATGAATCTTTTTTAAAAATATTGAGGTCAAAAGCTCTATAGACCTCGAAAAGAAAAGGTAAAAGGTTTCATTTATGATGAAGTTTTGAAATTGTGTAAGAACAATTTTTTTAATAAAAATACTTGCTCAACCAGTTGAGAGATAAGGGTGAATTGATGGTAAGCATGTAAGGAAGGTGGGTGAACTAATGGATCATAGAAAAAGAGATACTCTCCTTCCTAAGAGGGGAGAATTGGAAGAAGGAAGAGGACATTGTTGGGTGGATGAATGTGCAAATTGAGAGAAGATGATTCAAGAGCTACCTGAATGCTAGAAAAGATGATCATCAAAGAACACAGTTGGAGGAAGAATAAATATCTAGCCCAATTTTTGAGAAACCATTGCAAGGATATAGTAGGTTGGTTTATGAATTCACCACCTCTCTTTAACTCCATATGAGCAAGTTTGGTTTTATGTCCATAGCCTTGTGTTTCTTGCTAGTTTCATTTATAGTTTGGACGTCGGGTGTGGTTGTGTGAGAAATCATTCTCTTTCATTTTAATCTAGCTTTACCACCAACCAATAATGAAAGCATCATCCAGCTCTTTGGCTAGTTACCCTGTATATGTCATCATATTTCAAGGTTTACCACTTTCCTTCTACATGGCTAACGCTATGATTGGTGTGTCTTAGTTGCAGGTTTCCTACTCAAAACTTTTTGGAGCCTCCCATGTTCAGGTTGGTTGAATCCTTACCTTCATCTTTGCTTGTGATGGCCAATAGTTTAAACCCTTTGTGTTGGTACCTTATTTGGTAATTATTGATGGTTTATCCCTTCTCTTCATCGTCCACTAGTCATGTGAGCACCCGATTTGTAGATTTCTTCTCAGCAATGTCTCTCATGGTTTTTTAGGTTAGTGTTTATAGACTCTTAGGTTGTTTTTCATCTTTTGTGTTACATATTTTCACAATGATGTCTTTTGGAGATTTCACAGTCAGTAGTGTTAGGTGAATATAGTGGATTTTTATTTCTCTCTTGGTCAAACCTTCCTCCCTTTGGTCCACCATTTGGATAGTTTCGAGTGGGGTTTTGTTGACTATGTGCAGTACAATCAAGTTTCGAAGGACCTTCATGGGTTTTACTTTTTTTAAAATGGGTATTTTACTTTAGTAGAATATCCAAAACATGATTGTTGCCTTAAAGAGTTCTTACGTGGTTTATGAAAAGAGAATAAATGCATATTAAATTAATGAAGGTTGTGAAACAATATTTAATTTAATATAAGGATGGAAAATTATTTAATAATTTCTCTAAAAGTATAAAACCCTTGGTTAAATTGATTATGGCAATTGATTATTTATTTGGAAAAAGAATTATGATTTATTTTTGTTAATTAAATATATGGGGCTTTAATTAGTGAAAATAAAAGGATTATGATTTATTTTTGTTAATTAAATATATGGGGCTTTAATTAGTGAAAGTAAAAGTATTATGATTTATTTTTGTTAATTAAATATATGGGGCTTTAATTAGTGAAAGTAAAAGGATTATGATTTATTTTTGTTAATTAAAGATATGGGACTTTAATTAGTGAAATTAAAAGGATTATGATTTATTTTTATTAATTAAAGATATGGGGCTTTAATTAGTGAAAGTAAAAGGATTATGATTTATTTTTTTTAATTAAAGATATGGGGCTTTAATTAGTGAAAGTAAAAGGATTATGATTTATTTTTTATACTTAAAGTTATGGGCTTTAATTAGTGAAAGTAAATGAACCTAACCATTTGAGTATTAAAGGTATGGGATTTTATTTATTGAATAAAGGTTGAAAAGAATCAATTAAAGTAGAACATGGAATCTAGCTACATTTGTTGGAGGACTTTCCATGGGTAATGGGAGGTCAAAATAAAATTGGGAATTTTTATGATATCAACTATGCATTATATGGTGGTCTGAGGTGTAGACCAATTGGTTCGACCAAACATTGTAAGGGTGGCAAAGGTCCAAGGTTTAAATCTTGAGCCTCGTCGAACTGAATGTTTGTCCCTTTATTGGTGCTTTTAGTGGCGTAAAAGGTTTTAAATGATTATGGTATGGTGATTATTGGGATGAACTGTGCGAAGATATGTGTGGTAGCTTCCAGTTTGGATAGCGTATAATACTATGGTGGTCATAAAAATTGGACAACCTGCCTAGATTCGTGGTGGCTACCGATTCCACCATGTAAATTCAAAAAAAACTATGCAGTAGATGGCTAGATATTTTTATTACATTTATATAGTTGTAATTTGGCAAAGTACATAGTAGATGCATTTAGAGGTTTTCTATCCTAAACCATGAGTGCCATGATCCCCTACTATCCTCAAATTATCGATGGAAGAGGAGGACAGAAGATTTAGTTGGAACCATTGCACTAGTTTGTTCTCTACTTGTTATTATTTACTTATGCTCAAATAGATTATTTGTGGGGAGATTTCCTTGATGAAATTGATGTAATATATTATTCTTTAAGAGTATGGAGGATTTACCATACTTGCTTACATGTAATAATTGTTTATTTACTTGGATGATGTACCTTTAAATTACTATTTTGGATTATCTATGTTTTGTATTTAAACGCCTTTCAATTAATGTTTATCTTCTTTAAATGTTACTTCATTTCTAGTATCCTTTGCATGCTTTATAAATTATACTTTTGTTAGATTTAGTATCTAGAATTATTCTTGTTTCTAGTTAAATAATATAAACTTAAGTAATGAGTTCAAGGATGAATTTAGAGGGAGACCTAAGGGATTGATATCCCTTAGGGTGAACATAGTGGACCTAATGAATTAAGTCTCCTTAGGGAGCATGATAACTGATTTAAGGTAAATACTACATCTTAGTTAAAATAACTCATTGTGGAGATGATATGGATAGCTTAACTCGCAATACATGTAGCATACCTACACATACTGACTTGTGTATGGTATGGTGATGGGTGTATACCTTCAACTAACTAAAGAAGATAATTTTAGCTAATCAAGAGTGATGAGATGGATAAATTTATTTGTGATAACACATCATACACCTACACATATGGATTTATGTTAGGTATCTAGTGATATGTAGCTCTTCGAGAAACTTAGAGGATTTTAAACATTAGTTTTTATAAAATTTAGTTAGGGGTTTATGAATCCCTTGCCTTAGTAAAAAAAATATTTTCTTTCTGTGTGTTTTCTTGTAGCTAAATTTTGGGTTATTACATTTGGTATCAGAGCTCTAGGTACAAGGGCATAGATCTTCTTGTGTGCTAAAGGAGTGTGGGTGCCTTTAATGAAGGCTTGCTTAAAGTTTAAGCTAAAGTTAGGATGACCTAGAAATGTATTTCTTGATAGAATCTAATGGGAACTAATCCCAAGGGGAAATGAATCTTATAATACCTTACATACAATGAGTTTAGGATTTGGTATTAATAATACATCATAACCTTGGAATACCACCCTAGTTATATTATTGATTCTTTTAGAAATAGAGCTTTGTATTATGGTTTGAATTAGTGATACATTTTAAGGTGAATTTGTAGCCTAATATTTTTCTTGGTTGTAACCAAGCTAAAGATACCACCTAAGGCTAGAAAAGAGAGACCCTACACCTAAACGAACTCAACAAAATAATTTCAAATAAGATATCTGAGAGGAGGATCCAATAAATTCTAATAGAGAGATAGAAGACCTCTCTGCAATAATTTCTACCATGCAGGATCAAATGAGATAAATGTTGAAAATAATTTTGAATCAGAACTCGCAAGCTAGAGGCTCAGATATTGGCCAAGTTGATGGGCTAATTGCATAACAATTGCAAGCTAGAGACCTTCTAGAAATGAAAATAGCTAAGGATCTAAAAATATTGTATCTCCAAGTTTGATGGAGAATGTGAAGGGGATGCAACTGAAGCATAGCTAAGAGAATTAGAAGTTTATTTTATAGTAAAAGTTTGTTCCCTAGAAACCCAAATAATTTGGGCCATGATCAACTTATAACGGTCTTCTTTAGATTGGTGTGGAACCTTCGACGAGAAGAATAAGGTTAAACATATTCATATTAAATAGAAATATTTTATTGAAATCTTCAAAAAGGGGTTTCTCACAAAACACTTCTATACCTTAAATTTTGAATAATTTGCTAGCCTTCAGCAAGGAACTAAAACAATGGAGACATACTATAAGAAATTGGTTCAGTTACTTAAGTATGTACTTGATTATGAAGAGAATACGAGATTTCACAAGTTTATTCATAGGTTAGAATCTAGAGTGAAGCATGATGTAAACATGCATGAACCTAAATTGCTATAAAATGTTACCCTATGTTACCCTATATGAGCAAGATCGGCAAGCACTAAGGAAGAGAATAGTAAAGGATTATTGAAATGGGAAGAGGAAGAGGATTGAAATACCAATAACCCTCTGAATATTGAGAAGATAAATAACAGGAAATAGGGAAAGTTCAAGAAAAACTTCCAAAATAAAACCAATAATAATCCCAACAACGCAAAGCCTCACCCTCAAAAATCATAAACTTTAGCTCCAATGAGTAAGGCAGGGGAATAGAAACCAAAAAAGAAGCAAGAATCCAAGGATGGGTGTTATCATTGTAGAGGCCCACATTATGCTAATCAATGTTCACATCAACCAGGGCTGAGTACATCCAATGCCAAGAGAAAATAACATGAGCATCGGATCTATGACACAACCAAGAAAGAAAAGCTAGAGGGGCAAGTCATCCATTTCTTATGAAAGGTAAGATTTGTTATAAGAAATTAAAAATTATAATTGATAGTGGAGCCATAGATAGATTTATTTCTTCTAGTTTAGCAAGGGATATGCCAGAAATCTAGGATATTTAGCCCATGGATGGAAGGTAGAGTATGGTTCTGGGAAAACCTACTCAGTAAACCAATGTTATCCATTAGCAAAAATTACTTTAGCTAGTGGTACCACCAAAGGTTGTTTATATGTAGCTCTACTTCATGCCTTTGATGTGATCCTAGGGATGGACTGATTACAAGACCATAAAGCCTTGATCAATTTCCAAGAAATTTGAATCAAATATTCAAATAAGGGCAAGGAAAAACTATGAATTCATAGCAAACAGGGGGTATTCAAACCCTAGATGTTATCAACTCTGCAATTGAAGAAAGCCCTCAAGAAAGGAGATATAGTGTATGTTGTAAAACTAAATGAAGTAGAAGAATATCTGAATAGAGAGATTCTAGGGAAGCACCCAATTTTATAAGATTTTAAGGATGTGTTCCTAGATATTTACCTGGACTCCCTCTTGTGCAGGAATTTGATTTCACAATTGATCTTATGCCAGGAGTAGAACCTATTCATATATATTTGAATAGGATGAATCCTATTGAGATGCAGGAACTGAAGGTTTAACTACAAGCTCTATTAGAAAATGGATTAATAAAACCAAGTGTATCACCTTAGGGTGCACTAGTCTTATTTATGAAAAAGAAAGATAGTTCTTTAAGATTGTGTATTGATTATAGGATGCTTAACAAGGATACAATTAAGAACCGATATCCTCTACCTCGAATGAAATATTTATTCAATAAAATCAGATATGTCATAATATCCACTAATATTGACCTAAGATCAAGGTATCATCAGTTAAGAATATGTGAGGAGGACACTCAAAAAATGGCATTCAAAACTAGGTATGGGTATTATGAGTTCACCATCCTACCCTTTGGATTGACTAATGCTCCAGCCACCTTCATGAATCTAATGAGCAGTGTGTTCAGAAGACACCTAGATCAATTTGTCCTTGTATTTCTAGATGACATATTAATATACTATCAAAACAAGGAAGAGCACAATAAACATCTCAAGATCATGTTAGAATTATTGAGGGAGAACCAACTCTATGGAAATCTAGCTAAAAGTGATTTCTATGTTTTAGAGGTATGATATCTTGGGCATAGTATATCAGTAGAAGAAATTGATATGGATCCAAAAAAAAATAGGCCATCCTAATTTGGCCACCTCCCACTAATGTGACTGAAGTGCGAAGCTTCATGGGGTTAACGGGTTATTATAGACGTTACATTAAGGATTACTCCAAGATTACTGTGACAATAACTAACCTTCAAAATAAGGGAAATGAATTCAAGTGGTCAAAAAAATGTGAATTTGCCTTCATTTTTCTAAAACATAAACTCACTACCACACCAATACTGAAGATTCTTGACCCTCAAGACAACTTTTTAGTATGCATGAATTCATCATTGGAAGGATTATATGGATTACTTTCTTAAGAAGAGTTAGTAGAAGCATATACTTCAAGGAATATCAAGAAGCAATAAGTTAATTATGCTACACATGATTTAGAGCTAGCTATAGTGGTGCATGCTCTAAAGGCCTAGTGCCACTACTTGGTGGGAATGCCCTTTGAGTTAAAAATTGACCATCAAAGTCTAAGGCACATATTCATCCAACCTGTACTTAATGTGAGACAGATAATATGGTTTGAGTTTCTCTCTGAGTATGACTTTAATATTGAGTATATAAAATGGAAAGAGAATAAGGTTACTAATTCCTTGAGAAAAAGGAAACACATAGCAACCATATCTAGAAGTCACATGGATTTTATAGAATAAGTGAGGTAGGAAAAATATCAAGATGAGTATTGTTAGAAATAGCTTATATTACATTATTTGGGTCATGTAAATGTACCTTTCTTGGTACATACTTAGAACATTATATTACTTTAGGGGTAATTTATCTAGTTACTTCATGCAATGTAATAAATGCACAAGTGTCCATGTGCAAGTTGTAATGTGCAAGGTGTCCACTTGTACAACTAGGTAGAGTTTTGGCCAAGGAACTTATCTTCCTATACAAAGGGCCGTAGATATAGAAGATATAACATAGTAGTGTAGGATTACAATAGTGTACGATAGATAGTAATGTAGTGTGTGTGATCTATAATCTCAGAGCTCATTCATTGAGCAGTATCTTGTATCATGGAGTGTTCATTTCCTCCATAGATACTATTGTACTCATTTTTGTCATTTCTATTTATAGCATATTTTCAATTATATCACAGATTTAATTTATTTCTTATTATTATGCATCTTGTGAATTCTATATCCCATTGCATGTTGTATCAAAATCTAAAAGTGGTTTTAGAGCTACAGTAGATCAATAGGAAAATCACCATTATCATTGACCTTGAGTTTTTTTTCAACCTCATGCACCATTGGACCAATCACTATCAAAATTTCTCATAAGAGTCTAGGTGATAGAATTAGGGAGAGTTGCAAGTGAGGGCTGAATTAAATATCAATTTTAGAAATACTAATATTGCATATGGCTAGAGTATTTCCACAGAGTTGTAGAAAACTCGTGAAGACTAGGAGTCAACTTTTGATCCACTATTTTGGTGAAACAACTAGTGAAGCTCATCTAAGAGATCTAGAAATATTTACTTGAAGTTTCTTCTATCATAGGAAATTAATTCTCAGATGATTGGAACACCTTCTACGACAAAAATCTAGGAGACCTCAACTTCGTTGCTCAAAGGTTGGAGTCCCTTCATAGTGTAGAGATTAGAAGTTGCAGAAAGGAGAATACTTCAGAAGAAACTTATGGAAAAAAATCATGGTGAAGTCAGGATATTGGAGATCTCCATTGCTATATTGAAGAACTTCACAAAAAGAAAAAGGCCATAGAATCCCTGTTTAGAAGAAAAGTCCATAGAAGCCTTGATCTAGAATAAAATACCACGTAAGCCTAGAAAAGGCCATAGTAGCCTTAATATTGAATAAAATGTCATAGAAGCCCTTGATATTAAATAAAAGGCCACATAAACCTTGATATAAAAATAGGCCACAGATGCCTTTATCCTGAAGAAGACTCCAAAAGAGAGTACTTAATTCAGAATAAAATTTTAGTACTAATATTTTTGTTGTAGGTAAAGGAGATCCAGTAAGTAGAGAAAGCTTCCTACAAGAAATTTAGAAGAACAACCTCTTCAGAATCAATCTAGTATATGAATTAAAATATATCATGAGGAGATATCATTGAAGAACTTCTAGACAAGGAAGAATAAGAAGGACTAGGAGAGTCCTGCTTGAATCCAAAAGTAGCATAATTAGAGATCCAAGAGAAGATCTCACCACAAACACTTATAGAAGTAGAAGGTTGAAGATAAGGTCTCAAGGAAGACCAAAAGAATCTAAAAAATCAAAGACCTTAGTGAGGCCTTGATAATAATCCAATAAAATTCTAGGAGAGCCTTGCTGAAGAAATCATCAAAGAAGAACTCACTAGAGAAATCCACTACCAAGGAGAAGCCCCTGATAGTGAAGGACTTGGGACAATTTTTGCCATCCAAAAACAAGCCCAAGAGGAGGAGAATTTTGCAAGGAGTTCCAAATCTAAGTGGAAGAAGAATCCAATGAAGACCTCAAGATATTCAAAATATTGAGAAGAAGATTCTACTTAAAGTCATAATTCAACAAGAAGACTTGAAGATAGAAGAATTTGGCCAGAACCATAAGATTGAATATTACCTCCCACAGTAAGAGGACACTGCTTCAGATATACAGACTCCAAATCTATAGGAAAATTAGAAGACCATAAGAGGATAACAAAATCACCAAATCTTAAGTTCATGAAATAAAGTTTAAGACTACAATTTGGTGAAGAATGAGCTATTCAAAATAGTCTACAAAGAGTTGCAAGATCTTACTCAAGGTAACAACTTGATGATATAAGACACCAAGATCTACATCCTCTATAGAAGTGGCAAAGAAGCTACAAAATATTTTAGAAAAATGTAAGCAACTATTGATGCAACTAGATTCATTAATTGGATTACTTTTCAGATTTTTTAAATCACCTTAATCTAGATTAACGTTGCAACCTAAATTATAGTCTTCAGATGTGAAAAATAAAAAGGTTCTCTTTAGAGGTTCATTTGCACACTAGGAGTTTATCAGATTTCAAATATTAATTATCTATCAACTACATATTATCTACTTTGGAAAGAAAAAAGAATATCGAATCCTACAATACTAAATGTAGTGAATTTGCAAAATATTTTAAGGTTCATTTCAAATTAAAAAGTAGAACTTAATAGATTCGTTTGCACTATTATTACTCTCAAAAGAAATTAGTTTTGTGCATTGAAAAAAATGTACAAAATCTAGTTTACATCAAGTTTCTAAAGACACTCTTAAAGAACAAAAACCTACAACTCTTAGTGGCAAATAGAATCCACCGAAATTATTTAGTGCAAGCAAAGAAATGCTAACCAAAAATAACTTCAAATATTGAGACTTAGTGAGTCTCAAATCCAAAGCACTAAATGGGTTAGAGCAACTAAAAGAAATATTATATTTTATATCATTTACAAGTCTTGGATTCACCATCAAATATCCAAGCAAAGAGGTTAAGGAGTCTATCCAAAGAGACATCCTCAAAACCCTCATAATGAAATCAAAATATGCTACAAAATAATAATCTTAGGCCTACAAAAGAGTGTAAAAAATTGTGCAATAATTAAAAGGTTTTATATACATGTAAATTTTACATGGTATTGCACTTCTAAAATACATAATATGTAGGAAAAGGAGCATATTTGAATGTACTTCAAAAGGCACAATAGGTACAAGGAAAGCTAGCCAAAGAAGAGCCAAAATATTAGCACTCTTCAACCATTGAAATGGTATACTCTCCATGGATGAACCTATAAGATAAAGGAAGTTCATAAAAGTGATTTGCATAAACCAAATCAAGCTTATCAAAGACATCTACGAAGGCAAAAATAAGAAGCTTATTTACATATATAGAAGAGAGCTCATCCACGAAGAAATAGTGTCAAGTTTCCACTCCTACCAAGGTGAACAGGGAGCATAACAAGAAGCACATTGAAGGCAAGAATAAAAATATAATAATAGATGCTATGTTGAGAGTAACATCCACAAAAGGAAGCACTATCATCCATGATCAAAGCTCCAAGATGCCTCACAAAGCCACTTGCAAAATAATAGGTTGCTTGTTGCCTAAGAAAACAAATCAAGCTGAGGAAGATAATCGAAGAAGTTACAATCTCCTTTGTAAAGGTGTTACATCAAAAGTCTCATGCATGAATACTGAATACCACTTGGCATAATATTCTCTAGCACATCTCATTTCCTAACTTCAAGAGACCATTGAAGGGGAGTTACAAGTTCCAAAGAAAATTCTCATATTTTACAAAGGTGTAGCATGCACCACATAAGTGTTACAAGAAGATATTGGTGTTACAAAAGTGACAGTGCTCTCAAGAAACAAAAATGATACTTGGCCACCCTTGAACTCCAATAAATGTGGTCTAATTTCAAAGCAAGAATAGGGTGAAGAGGAGAGCAAATTGTAGTAAAAAAAAGGAGGAAATATCACAATCAAACTAGTTCTAGATCAGCATGGAAAAAAAGGAGCAAGGAGTTTTTAAAGCACCATAGAAAAAGAAAATATTGCCGGAATCATACTCTCTAGCATCAAAGAAAAATTTTGGATGTTTCTCACTTATCCATACCACACTTGGGTCATCCGGATTCATCAACTCAAGCACCACATAAAGGGTATGTAAGAGGATTGTTATACTTAGTCAAAACTAGTTCTATAAAAGTGTGAAGACAAGGAGCTAAGGTAAGTGAATTATATCATTAATATTACTTTCAAACATAGGAGATATAAGGCTATAAAATTAAGGATAAATTTTAAGGTTGTGAAAAAAAAAAGATATAGGAAATAACTTACCTAGATCAAAATAATATTTGCAAAACAACCTTGGAGATATAAGGAATTCTATAGGTTTAACTATTTAATATTTTGCAAATATTTTTATCTTTTCTAATTTTCCAAATTTGGGAGTCATAAGGTCTACTACGTCAAATTTATTTTAAAAAATTAAAATAAAATTTCAAAGGGCCATTATAAGAGGTTTATTAAAACATTTTTAAGGTTGGAAATTTATAATATTTACTTGTCTCAAATCTTCTCAAATAGATACAAAATGTCCAACATTAAAACCTCTTTAAATTAGGGAAAAGTGCTTAGTTCAATAGGAGCAATCAGGATAATAGAAGTTGATTTTTTTATTTACAAAAATTTACAAAATCAACCAAAATTGAACTAAAATTTACAAAAGCACTCTATATCTTATCCAAAACATACTAGGGAGTCATAAGGAATTCTACATAACCTAAGAATTGGTATTATGAAAATTAAATGACTTCAAATAAACTCTTCCTAGCAGAATTTCAGCTACTCAAGGGTCCTAATTATTTCTCTTAGAAGAATAAAGTGAAAGCTAATTTGGTATATGAAAAACTTTGGTATATTGTCAAAGGGAGTGCTCAAATACCTACTATAGATGATATTGAAACCCTAAATATTGTATAAAATTATTTAAAAACTCTAATGATAATAACCTTTGCTATCACTAATGAAATACAACCCTATATTAGTTTAGAAAAATCATCTTTAGATGCATGGATAAGCCTAGAGAAAATTTTTGAAGGAAATAATAAGGCAACTATTCTTCATCTTCGAAGTCAACTTCATTCATTAAATATGAACAATGGAGAAAGCATAGAACTATTCCTAAGAAAAGTAGCAGATATCAAAAGGAAATTATTCACCTTAGGAGAAATAGTTAAAGATGAACTTCTTAATCAAGTAACCATGAGAGCACTTCCAGACAGCTATAAATATTTGGTAACATTTTTACAAGTTCTAAGTAAAGATATTTCTTTTGATGAATTAGTCAATATTCTATAGGAATATGAAGTAGAAAATATAGTTAAATATGATATGTCTAACACTACATTGGCATCTAAAGATAATCCATATGGAAACATTGCTTTATCAAAAGGATGAAAACCTTGGGACAACAAGTATTGTTAGATATGCAAGAGAAAATGCCATGGTACCAACTATTGTAGGTTCAATCCCAAGAATTAGAATCAAGGAAATAAAATAGGATATCTAGATCAGAGGATAGAAGAAATTGAAGAATTGGGAGAACCAATAGATGATTATGAAATTAAAGCTCTTTCAACAAGAATGACATATTTTGAAGATACTAATAGCTTGCTTGAATAGGTTACAGAAATTAGAGAAGAAGAATCAGAATTCCAAATTCAAGAGGAATATCCACATTGAAGACTAAAGTATTCAATACCCAAATATTGTAATACAGAGTGGTGTTAGAAATATCTTATATTACATTTTATGGATCATGTAAATGTACCTTCCTTGGTACATACTTAGGACATTAGATTACTTTAGGGGAAATTTATCTAGTTACTTCATGAAATGTAATAAATACACAAGTGTCAATGTGTAAGTTGTAATGTGCAAGGTGTCCACTTGTACAACTAGGTAGAGTGTTGGACAAGGAACTTATCTTCCTATATAAAGGGCCATATATATAGAATATATAACATAGTAGTGTAGGATTACAGTAGTGTAGGATAGATAGTAGTATAGTGTGTGTGAGCTATAAGCTCAGAGCTCATTCTTTGAGTTGTAGCTTGTATAATGGAGTGTTCATTTCCTCCATAGCTACTATTGTACTCATTTTTCGTTATTTCTATTTATAGCATATTTTGAGTCATCTCACAGATTTAATTTCTTTCTTATTATTCTTGTGAATATTATCTCCCATTGCATATTGTATCAAAATATAACAGTGGTATCAGAGCTAACAAGTATTGTCAAGAAATTCAAGCTATAATGGATAGAGACCTTAAGGTTAATAAGGAATTTGGCATGAAATATAATCTTTTGTGCTATAAAGGTAGGATCATCATACCAAAAATGGGTGATTTAAGGAAGCTAATAATGCAAGAAGCCCATAAATATCCTTATTTTTCTCATCTTGGAGGAGCTCAAATTAGGGAAAACATGAAAAGAACCTTCTTTTGGGTAGGAATGAAGAAGGATATCATTGATTTTGTCACTCGGTGCCTCAAATGTTAGAAATTTAAGGTTGAACGTAAGCATCCTATAGGACAATTGTATCCACATGATGTACCTATGCAAAAATGGCAAGTTATATCTATAGATTTTATAGTAGGTTTACCCAAAATCCAATATCAACATGATGTAATCCTAGTAGTAGTCGACGGACTAACTAAGGTTGCACATTTCATACCTGAAAACATTAAAGATGATTCTCAAGTGGTGGCTAATATATTTGTAAAAGAGATATTTAATTTTCATATATTTATTAAGGTAATAATTTCAAATAGGCATTCCAAATTCACTTCTAAATTTTTAAAATCCCTTCATAATGTAGTGGGCATAAAATTGAATATGATTTTGGCATACCACCCTGAGATCAGTTGTCAAACAAAATGGTTAAACCAAGTACTAGAGGATATGCTCTGCATGTATTACATGAATCACAAGTTTCATTGGGAAGACTACCTACATCTTGTAGAGTTCACCTACAATAATGGACATCACTCCTCTCTAGAAATGGCTTCTTTTGATGACTTGTATAGGTGGAAGTGTAGAATGTTATTATCTTGGGACAACCTAGAAGAGTTGTGATTGGGCTAGATATGGTCATAGAGATGGAATATTAGTTTAAAGTAATCATAAAATGACTTAAAGAAGTTATTGATAGGCAAAAAGTTATTTTGATATCAAGAGAACTCCAAGAGAGTACTTAGTAGTAGATAAAGTGTTCTTAAGGGTTAAACCGAAGAAGAGTGCGATTAAATCCATAAATTTGGATCCTCGATTTGTGGGATCCTTTGAGATCACTAAAAGTATCGGTTCGGCTACATACCGACTTGCCTTCCCACCTAATCTATCAAATATTCATGACACATTTCACATATCCTTGCTTATAAAATATGTTGTTGACCTTAAACATGTGTGAGATATTTATAAATTGTAGATGGAAAATCCAGAGGCAATTGAAGTGTTGTCGATGAAGATTCTTGATTTTCGTTCTAAGTCTATGTAAAATTGGACTCTTGAGAAATATAAGGTCCATGGAACCAATTTTTTTGAGAGGAATATCATTTGGGAGAGAGTGGAGGATATGCAAAAATATTTTCCCTTCTTGTTTGAAAAAATATAATCTAATAATCTTATTTTTGCAAAGAAACTGGAAACACCCATGATGGTGTTTAACCTTTGGGTGTAGGATGCCATGACCCTCCTTGATAGGATTTTTGGTATGGATAAACTATGTATTGACTAATGATGTTATAATGCTTAGTTTGTGAAAATGAGTAGGTATGTGGTACTTAGCTTAATTCTTGAAATAACATGGTATTGTTGACAATTTGCTGATATGCAAGATCAGGTACACTCATGGAGTGGAATAAGTAGAACTATCCACCAAAAATGGGGTACTTGAGGTTGGGGAAGTTATTATTAAGGCATCTCGGGGGTAACATGGATAGATACCTTCATATAGGTATGCATTATAGGTTTAGGGATAATAATCAACAAGTTAGCCACCTTGAGCCTCAGTTGATAGCCTAGTAGCTATCGTAAATCCTTCATCTGAGATAGGTTATTAGGTTGATAGAAATATTCCCTCTTTGTCTAATGCATATTACAAGTTGTATTTTACTTTATCACTTGTTGCATCAATAGTTTGGAAATCATGAATAATTTGGTTGTTCAACTCCTTGTGTAGCTTAAATCCGATTGGCATGATGATAGTGTTTAAAAGAAGAACCCATGTTTATATTTGAATATATGTATGTGAATATATATATAGGGATGTTTTATTTTTAATTGATAAAGGAATTTCATTTGAAAATAAATAGAAGTTTTATTTTTAATTGATAAAAGGATTTCATTTTAAAACAAATAAATATTTTATTACTTTAAATGATAAAAGGATTTCATTTGAAAATAATAGATGTTTTATTTTTAATTGATAAAAGGATTTCATTTGAAAATAAATTGATGTTTTATTTTTAATTGATAAAAGGATTTCATTTGAAAATTAATAGATGTTTTATTTTTAATTGATAAACAAATTCATTTGAAAATATAGATGTTTTATTTTTTAATTGATAAAAGAATTTCATTTGAAAATAAATAGATTTTTTTTAATTGATAAAAGAATTTCATTTGAAAATAAATAGATGTATTAATTTTAATTCATAGAAGAATTTCATTTGAAAATAATAGAGGTTTATTCTTTTTAATTGATAAAAGAATTTCTTTTAAAATTAATAAATGTTATATTTTAAATGGTGATAAAACTTCATTTAAAACATCTGTTTAAATGATATTACAGTTTCATTTAAATAAATTATATGATTAAAATAAGGATAAAACTTTGTTTAAACGATATTAGTATTTATTTGAAAAATAGAAATATTTTAAAAAATATTGAGGTTAGAAGCTCTATCGACCTTGAAAAGAAAATAAGGCTTCATTCATGAAGTCGTGTAAGAATGATGTTTTAATAAAAATCGTTGCTCAGTCAGTTGGGGGGATAAGGGTGAATTGATGGTGAGCAAGTAGGAAAAGTAGGTAAACTAATGGAGCACTAAAAAAGAGATACTCTCCTTTCTACGATGGGAAAATTGGGGGAAGGGAGAGGGCATTGTTGGATGGACAAACGTGTAATTTGAGAGAAGAGGATTTGAGAGCTACCTAAATGCTAGAAAGATGATCACTAGAGAACACAGTTGGAGGAAGAATTAATATCTACCCCAAAATTTGAGAAACCATCACGAGGAGACAGCATGTTGTTTTACAAATTCACCACCTCTTTTTAATTCCTTATGAGCAAGTGTGGTTTTACGTCCATAGCCTTGTGTTTCTTGATGGTTTATTTATAGTTTGGACATCAAGTGTGGTTGTGTGAGACACTGATACCTTTCAATTTAATCTAAATTTATTTCCATACAATGATGAAAGCGTCATCGAGATCTTTGGCTTGTCACCCTATAAACATCATCAAATTTCAAGGTTTACCTCTTTCTTCCTGTGTGTCTAATGCTATGATTGGTGTGTCTTAGTTATGGGTTTTCTACTAAAAACCTTCTTGAGCCTCCCACATCCAGTATGGTTGCATCCCTTACCTTCATATTTTCCTATGATGGCCAGTAGTTTAAACCCTTTATGTTGGTCCCTTATTTGGTAATTATTGTTGGTTTATCCCTTCTCTTTGTCATCCACTAGTCGTGTGAGCACTTGGTTTGCAAAGGTCCTCTTAGCAACATCTTTCATGGTTTGTTAGGTTAGGTTTGATAGACTCTTGGGTTGTATTTCACATCTTGTGTTACATCTTGCCACAATGATATCTTGTGGGGCTTCAGCAATTGGTAGGGTTATGCATAAGGGGTCAGCCCCCAAATGTATTTATAGAATAAATTTTGAAATCCAAGTGAATAGTGATCAAATGCACGTAGAAGGTTCACTATTATTAGGGGTAATTTTAGAAATTTAAACTTAAAATGATCAAATTATTATAAAATTGGGGCGAATCGACCCAAAAAAAATTGCACCTAGAAATTTTTGGCTAATGGATCCCTGGTCAAGGGTACCAAATATTAGCCAATTCCAAATTTTGAAAATCCTAATTTTAGCCAATTTGGAAATAAATAGTCACTATGCATAAACCTGGCAACCAGAAGCATCGGGTGAATCCAATAGATTTGTATTCCTCTCTTGGTTAAAATTTCCTCCCTTTGGTCTGCCATTTGGGTAGCTTTGAGAGGGGGTTTGTTGACTATGTGATGGTACAGTCAGGTTTAGAAGGGCCTTCATGGGTGTTGCTTTTTTAAATGGGTATTTTAATTTAGTAGGATAGCCAAAACATGATTGTTGCCTTAAATAGTTCTTATGTGGTTTATGAAAAGAGAACAAATGCATATTAAATTAATGAAGGTTGTGAAATGATAGTTAATTTAATATAAGGATGGAAGATTATTTAATCATTTCTCTAAAAGTATAAAACCCTTGGTTAAATTGATTATGGAAATTGACTATTTATTTGGAAAAATAATTATGATTTATTTTTGTTAAATAAATATATAGGGCTTTAATTAGTGAAAGTATAAGGATTATGATATATTTTTGTTAATTAAAGTTATGGGGATTTAATTAGTGAAAGTAAAAGGATTATGATTTATTTTTTTTAATTAAAGATATGGGGCTTTAATTAGTGAAAGTAAAAGGATTATGATTTATTTTTGTTAATTAAAGATATGTGGCTTTAATTAGTGAAAGTAAAAGGATTATGATTTATTTTTGTTAATTAAATATTGTTCATCAAAAATCTAGCACCGAGATGAGCACTGGGCTAGACCTACACCAACATTGAATGGTTTTCACATCGGGGCAGAGTAGTTGATCTCTGAAGAAGGTCGATTCCTTTACAATGGTTCTAACTACCTACACCACAAAAGTAAAAAGGAATAAAAGGGACAAAGAGAAAGAAATATGGTTATCACATCAAGACACATGTAGACATTACACCATAGGCATAAACACAAACCTAATACCTAACAGCTCAATCGACGATGTCTTCACTAAATACTTTAGAGTGGAGGGTGAAGAGAAAATTTTTAAAATCAGTGAGTGGGTGCATAAAATCCAAAACGTAGAATTAGAGTGCTCCCATCCGACCAGATTTAGCAAAAATAAACCCCAACCCAAACTACGAATGCAAATTCTAAAGCCACTAAGTGAATCCCAAGAAATCCAAATTGTAGAATTAGATGAAACCACTTAAATGACCAAAGAAAAAATAAACATTCATACATTCAATGAAAATATATGAAGGCAAAATCAGAGACCAAACGGTGATAAGATTATATTTACAAAGTGGTGAAAACCTTACATATGAATTGTAATGGCTAAAGAGACACCCTTGGGAATGACCAACATTCCACTATTTATAGGTATTTTACATAAAATCCAAAATTCAAAAATTAATAAGGCTAGGCAGTAAGACAACATATGGAGAAGATAGATAATTAGCTAGTACACTACTCCTCGAGATGGTGGTGATCTTTTGGATGGAGGTAGATGCTACTGGTTTGTTTTGATCCCTTAATAACTCTGCTACCTCTACTCAGATCATTAATTCCCATCTACTCTACCCATTTTCTCAGTTGGTGATCCTCTTGTTAGGTGGTGAATGACTAAAATTAATTACCTTGGAGCTAGTACACTTCACATTAGTCACTTTTGCAAACGTACGTCTCGTATTGGGCTACTGAGGCATTAAATGCCCTTCATTTGAATTTATAGATGATGGAAACTCACATATTGGGCAGTCACTTGATTTACCTTATCCTTTGCCCATGATGGCATCATGAAAGAGGGTGGTTGCTTACTCGAAAACTTCGCCCAACTCTTACTTTAACATTTCATCCAACATTGGGTAGGAGTATCCGCCTTTCCTGTGGGTGAGGCTATACAATATTACTGCCCATGTTGACCAGTCAAAATATACACCTAAGAAGTAGGAGGATCCTTTTAATAGCACTGCTTGAAACTAAAGGCTAATCATTTGCTTGCCATGTTATCCACCTCACTTCCTTGAACAACCTTCCATCCACCTATTTTTTGTAGTTGTCCATCTCTGTTGCCACTGCCTATATTTTACCCGACCCTTAATGTTCCAAAACTTGAACTATAAAAGGGTATCATCTTACAAAAATGGAAGTGGGTAAAGCAATACAAAATTGCACCCACAAAGATATGGGGCTTCAATTTGTGAAAGTAAAGGATTATGATTTATTTTTGTTAGTTAAAGATATGGGGCTTTAAATAGTGAAAGTAAAAGGATTATGATTTGTTTTTTTTAGTTAAAGATATGGGGCTTTAATTAGTGAAAGTATAGGATTATGATTTATTTTTGTTAGTTAAATATATGGGGCTTCAATTAGTGAAAGTAAAAGGATTATGATTTATTTATTTTAGTTAAATATATGGGGCTTTAATTAGTTAAAGTTAAAGGATTATGATTTATTTTTGTTAATAAAAATATGGGGCTTTAATTAGTGAAAGTAAAGGGATTATGATTTATTTTTGTTAGTTAAAGTTATGGGCTTTAATTAGTGAAAGTAAAGGAACCTAATTATTTGAGGATTAAAGGTATGGGACTTTAATTTATTGAATAAAGGTTGAAAGGAATCAATTAAAGTAGAACCTAGAATCTAGTTGCATTTGTTGAAAGACTTTCCATGGGTAATGGGAGGTGAAAATAAAAATGGGGATTTTTATGATATCAACTATGTAGTATATGGTTAGATACTTTGATTTAATTTGTATAGTTATAATTTGGTAAAGTAAATAGTAGACGCATTTAGAGACATGCCTATCCTGAACCATGAGTGCCCTGATTCCCTACTATCCTCAAATGGTCGATGGAAGAGAAGGAGGACCGAAGAGGCAGTTGAAACCATTGCACCAGTTTGTTCTCTACTTGCTATTATTTACTTATGATCAAATAGATTATTTTTAGGGATATTTCCTTGATGAAATTGATGTAATATATTATTCTTTAAGAGTATGGAGGATTTACCATACTTGCTTACATGTAATAATTATTTATTTACTTGGATGATGTACCTTTAAATTAATGTTTTGGATTATCTATGTATTGTATTTAAAATCCATTCAATTAATGTTTATTTTCTTTAAATGATACTTCCTTTCTAGTATCCTTTGCATTCTTTGTGAATTATATTTTTGTTAGATTTAGTATCTAGAATTTTTTTTCTTTCTTGTTAAACAATAGAAACTTAAGTAATGAGTTCTAGGGTGAACTTAGAGGGAGACCTAAGGGATTGAGACCCTTAGGGTAAATATTATGGACGTAAGGGATTAAGATCCCTTAGGGAGCATGATAACTAAGTTTAGGGAAATATTACATCTAATTTTAGATAGCTCATCATGGAGACGATATGGATAGCTTAACTTGCAATACGTGTAGCATACCTACATAGAGTGACTTATGTATGGTATGGTGATAGGCATATACCTTCGACTGACTAAAAGTGATAATTTTAGCTCATCAAGAGTGATGATATGGATACACTTGTGGTAAAATATCATATGCCTACACATATGGATTTGTGTTAGGGTATCTAGTGAGATATAGCTCTTCAGGAAACTTAGAAGATTTTAAACATTAGTTTTTATAAAATTTGGTTAGGGGTTTATGAATCCATCACCTTAGAAAAAATATTTTTTCTTTCTGTGTGTTTTATTGTAGCTAAATTTTGGGTCATTACAACAAAGGATACATAAGATAAACTTAGTATGATCTTTAAGTCCAAGAACTAAAACTATATTCTATACTTATAGAGACAATTGTATTGCTTGAATATGAAGAGTGTTGAGAAGTTATAAGGATTTCTATGATGGATTCTTGAGTTGTGAGCCTCACTACAATAATTATATGAAATCATTAGTGATGGTTATCTTGTTCCAATAGTGTTATGTGCACTGCCACTATATTTTGTATTTTGATAACAACTCTAAACATGACAAATAAGAGTCCTAGTTTTGAGACTCTTGTGAATTTTCTTCAATAAGATAAAGTGATTCAAGAGATGAAGACTAAAAATAAAAATGCTTTTCTCATGCATAAAAAAATCAAGAAGTTAATATTATCAAATAAATATGGTGGACCCTACAACAAGCACTAGAGCCAACAAAAATGTAAAGTAAAAAAATAGAAACAACATTGAGGACAAAGAACCATCACATGTTTAATTCATTGAAAACTAGAACACATCATTTAGGAGTTATGGTACAACACATTCTCATAATAATAATCCAATAATCCATCAAATAAGTCATCGGGAGACAAGCAAAAGAGTTCTCATTGGCAAAGTAGTATATCTAGGGTTACTTGTTTTGATGCAAAAGGACAAGAACATGGCTATTCAGTTCAATTTCTTGATGTTTCAAAATCAAGCTTAGTTTAAGATGTTTATTGTAGAGCTACTAACACATGAATGGTTAGAATGAATGGTTCATGAGCCTTGACCAATCATATTACCATGGGAAAGTAAAACTTGGTGACAATTTGACATACACTATTACTAGAATTGATGATGTTTAATTCAATATTTAAGAGCATACTTGTCACCTGAATTCAAGTTCTTCACATGCTTGGCCTCACAAAGAACTTGATTTCTTTGAATAAATTACTTAATTCCAATTTACATTTTGAATGTTTTAAAATATGTGTAAAGAAACTCTATCATATTTGTGAGAATTATATAGGTTTAGCAATCATTGATTTTGCTACTAGCATAGGAAACATGTTTCAACTTGTAGTTGTAATGTAATACAACCAATCAATGGTTAAAAAAGTAGAGGAAGCACCTCACTATGGCATAAGTGATTTGGACACCTAATATTTGGTCATTTGAAGTCATTCCTACATTACATGGTACATGGACCTCCATATTTGATAAAGTCGTGTGACCTTTGTATGATTTATTTGGTTGGAAATTAGCATCAAGATCCAATTATCCCTAGAAGTCATAGAGTGACTAGTCCAATTGAATTAGTGCATACCAATCTATGAAAACCCTTGATCTCGTGATTTAGTGTGTATATATATTCAACTATTTATTGATGATCATACATGATAAATATGAGTGTATTTCCAAAGGACAAAGGATGAAGCTTTCATGTGGAGAATATTTTTATTCATCCTATTTGTACCTTACATAGACCAAGAGGGAGTACACTAATAATCAATTTTCTACTTTCTTAAAGCAACATAGTATCAAATGACAAATAAAAAATACCCACATACCTTGACAAAATAGAGTTGAAGAGAGATAAAATTGTACTATTTAAGATATGGTGTGATGCATATTGAGTGATGTCAATTTAGATCCAGTATTTTAGGAAAAAGATATTCATACTATGATCTACTTGCATGCTTCCACTAAATTATTCCACACCTAAAGATGTAAGGACAATAACAAACCTCTTATGGCACATATCTAAGAGTTTGGATGTATTGCATCCATGCACATTCTAAAATAGAAGTGGATGAATTTGGAAGAGAAATACAAGTGATGTATATTCATTGGATATATTATGCATTCAAATAGACATTATCTCATGGGTATTTATACTAAGAATTTGTATATCAATAGATATATTGTGTTTTATGAGAAGAACGAGTGTACCTCTTCTTCTAAGCCATATGCTATTAAAAAACACATGTTTTATTGCCTAATGATGATGATGAAGCCTCTAGGTGAGAGGATGGTAATTTTATTGAATATGAAGGAGATTTTACTAATTAAGTTGATGGAGTTGATGATCTAGGACCATCCACTTTGAGTACCACTCATGGACTCAAGTGATATCTCAATACAATTTGTTATCTAAACTTCGATTGTATTCTAGATACATCTAGTTATGGAGAAAATTTAATAATGATATTAGTTTATCCTTTATGATAAATATGGTGCAAAAATATGAACCTTTAATGGTTTTTTAAGCTCTTATATCAAAGGAGTGGAAGGATGCCATGAATTTTAAGTATCAAGCATTGATAAAGAGCAAGATGTGGTAAATTCTTGATTTTTCACCTAGAAAATGAATTGATTGAAAGTGGGTATTTTTTACTAGATATAAATTTGATAAAAGCATCAAAAAATACAAATCAATATTTGTTGCAAAGGGCTATGCATAGAAAGAAGGAATTGATGATGAAAAAAATTGTACACCAACAATGCAGATCAAGACCATTTAGTTTATTTCCATAATGGTTGCATAGCTTGGATAAAATTCGCATCAAATGGGCATGAATAGCGCATTTATCAATGGTGAAATAAATAAATAATTATATGTGACATAGCTAGATGGATTCATCATATCTAGTCAAGAGAGCAAGGTATGCAGACTCATCAAATATTTGTATGGGCTAAATTAGGTACCTAGATCCTGGTACATGAAGATTAATGAGCATATTCTATGATATTGATTTCATCATAGTCCATATAATAGGAACTCTTACTTCAAGATATAAGGAAGAAATGTCATGATCATCATTGTGTATATCAACAACTTGGTAATAACTAGATATTTGGTGAAGCTGATTGAAAAGACCAAGATAATATTAAAGTATTTATTTGACATGACTAATATTGGGCTAATGCACTATTGTCTTGGATTGGAGGTGTGGAAAACTGATAATGATGTTTTCATGTCACAAATGAAGTATCCTAGGACATTGATCAATAAGTCCCATGGTGAATCCTAAAAGTAGGGTTACAACTATCACATTATGATCCATATCTATAGGTGAATAGAACTCTCTATTGGTAGTTAATTATGAATTCCATTTATCTAACATGGTAGAATTTACGTCAACTACATTATGAGATATCTTTCATGGTTCATGTAAGAACTAAAGTTATGTCATTGGAAATCAATAATGTGATTATTCAAAAATATCCATGGAAAAATTGAGTATGGTCTAGAGTACAAGAAGAATGATCAATTCTTCTTGAAATATTTCATGGATGCAGACTATGCAGGTTCTATTGATTATAAGAGATCCACTTTTGGATACATATTCTTTCTTGGATCTAGCCCAATTTTGTGAGAAGTAGAACTCAGCATGTTGTTACTCATTCTTCCATTGATTCTAAATATTTTGTTGCATAAGTAGTTGACTATGAGTATATATGGTTACATTGTATCTTGTTAGGAATAGACATCCCATAAAAGAAACCAACAATCCTAAGTTGTGATAATCAAGGATTTCTAAAGCTTATTTTTAATTTATTTTTTTATGAGCACACAAAACATAGATGGTTGGTACCATTTCATACCCAAACATGTTCAAGAACATATAATACAACCCTAATTTTATAAAACAAAGGATCAACATACATATAATTTGATATTTTTTATACACGTAAAATTTGAAAATTTTAACAATTTTCTTATACGTACTTTAATTCAGCATTGATTTAAAAAAGGGGAATGTTATGAATATTACATCATGTTGACATATTCACCTTATGGTTACAGTGGTTACAGGAAGTTGTAAAGTAGTTATAACTCCCAACCTCATACCTTCTTGATTACACATGTATATATACTTCTATCACATCATAAAAATGTTAATCATAGTGGTCAAATCTATTTTGTATTTTAATAGATGAATATTTCTAGAAGTGCATTAGCAATCTCAACTTTTATTTCCAGATTTAATTTTATAGATAAATTTCCTTGAGATAAATTTTTAGATTGTAATCCCTTGGCATGGCCATGAAGAAACAACCACTTTATCATGGAATACTAAGACATGCACCTTAATTTAGATATAATATCACTTAGATTCCAAATGTCTTACCAAGATCACTTTTAAAAAACTAAAACTACTAATAAACATTAAAAATAATTGATATGTATATATCTATACATTCTATAGAAAACAAGGTATGTAACCCAACTTAAGGACTCTTAGATTTTCACTCAATGTTAATAGGATATTTAAAGGATCATCTATATATTTTTTAACTATTTAGGTAGTTGATAAAATGATTCTACATATTCACACAATATGGAAATTTATAATAAGCATACACATTTAAATTCCCCGTAGCCTTCCTAGGTCCTATCATATAGCCATGTCTATTGTGAAGGAGCCACTCAAGTCCACATATAAAATAGAGCGGTTTCAACTAAAATCTATCCTTGGAGTAGCTATAACTATACTTTGAAACTCCACACATAACATAGAGTAGCTCCCACTAAAATCTATCCTTGGAGCATTTATAATTGAACTCTAGAGCCACATATTTGAAGACATATCTCAAACAATCATCAAGGCCACTCCAATTGAGTCCTATCATCAAAACAACTACAACTAATATTTAAAATTGCAACACATCTATTGCCTCATACCTCAAAATATCTTTAGGATAGGTCCAACTCAACCCTAGAATTATAATATCCATAACTAAACTTGAAATCACATTATACCAATATACCTTATCACCCACATTAAATTGAGGAGATCCATGCAACCCTCAAAAATAGCATCAAGGAAGTTCCAACTTAATGCTAACGTAACCTGTTATAAAATAATCACACATCCTCATACTATGGATCTTTTCCCTAGGCCCTTTAGGTCTGCACAAATAGTTATAGCATAATGTTCACATCCTATGGGTCCTAAACAAATTCCTATGGTAAACGCTACTGGAATATGCTACTATAACTCAATACAACCCATATAAATTCCTCAAATAGATTAGCATGTTGAATAAATCACATCGAACCACTAAAAGAAAATACAATGTCATATCTAGAAATCATTTTATGATTCATTCCTTTATCTTTATGATAGGTAAAATATACTAAGTCAAATGGTGATTGCAATAGGTGCAAGCCTTTCACAATAATCATAATAATAAGATTGTATCAAAGCATAAAAAAAAAATTGACAATAAATGTCACTATAATTATACTTATTGCTATAAATATAACATGTTCTTGAGCTCTTAATTTTAAATTGTACAAAAATTTGAATTATCTACAAATAATTTATGTATAAATTCAAGCTAAAACCAATAATGATAGACATAACAAGTCATGAAATGTTGTATGTACTAGGAGATTTATGAGTTATAAGCCACCCTTTCCTCTAGGTACCTTTCTCATGAATGATAAATTGTGACAAAGAGATAAGACCAAGAGAAAATCTAAAGAATATAAACCACTTAGATATGGAAATTTTGACAAAGGTAATAAATGCGTTCCACATATGGAGTAAAGCATATATTGGTAATCTAAAACAAATATCTTTAACAAAATAAATAAACACATTGTATATTTACAAAATCGACTTTTCAAGCTTTGTAGAACATATATTTTTAAGTTACACAGGATATTTCATTATTGTATAAAGTATTTGATAAAATATTTCCATTGTTTTTATTCACAATAGTCATAAATCCTCAAAGAAATTACTTTTCTAAACTACTCATGGATTTTAAACAGATAATTCTTGCTATACAAAATATACATTTCTAACTTTACTTGTATTCATCCATATATTTGAGCATTATATTTGTTATGAGAAATTCCTAAAGAATTCAAACACTTATTTGTACCATGAATAAGTTTCACAAATAGAATAACATCTGTTATATACAAAGAAACATAAATATAGGGTGGTTCAACAAGTCCTTGGTTCAACAGTTGGGATAAATATTTGATGTATCCCACACCAAGGTTTAAATTTTGATGGCATCCAATAGCTCAATGTGACTAAATCGATATAAAAGGGAAAGGGCAACCCTTTCAAAACCTTACATAAAAAAATAAAATAAAATAAAAACATAAATATTGGGTGGAAATAATTCTCATTGACTTACCATTAAATTAGAACCACATATTAATCAAGAGATAGAGAACTATACTTGTAAATGTGATGCAAATATGTCTCTATATTTGGCATTACTTGGGACTATAATCATTTTTTTTAAATACTATTTAAAAATAGGGATCAAATGATCTAGTGGTAAAATGATTTAATTGAATTGAGTGATCTAGCTTCATGTCCAATCATAAATATTTGACATGCTCGTGCATCATCTACCCACTCATAGAAGCATTCAAACTTATAAAACTATTAAAGTCATAGAAAAGAGAAATATCACTTAAGATATTTTGGTTCTTTCTAAACAATCCTATCAAAAATGTCATGAGAACCTAAGAATTAGTTAGAAAAACCCTACCAACATTTTAATAGAAAGAAATAAATTAATGTAACTATATGTGAAAGCTAGGATAAAATGGTTGATATATATTGGAAATGTTTTCCTTTACTTTTCCAAGCAAAATATTTGATTAGACTATGTTAGGCCTAGAAAATGGTTTGTCCTAATTGTTGTTAAATTCAAGGAAATATTTCACTTGATTATGAACAACTTATTTCATAAACATAGCACCATTATAAACAAAGGGAACATGCTTGAAGCATCCAAATAATCCATGGTATAAAGAAGTGAAATCATAAAAGAATCAAATTTAGAGATAATATATTTTTAACATCAATCCAAAATTACATAGAGCATGAGTTATGTTCTTTTATTAAGGATATATGCTATAACTTCCAACACTATCAATGGGATATAAGCTAAAGCTCTATGTATTTTACAAACCAAGTTAAAAGGTTCTAATAGGTTAAGTAAAATGTATACTCTCAAATAAATTTATTCAAATTTAGAAAGATTATTTTCTTATAGCTTTAAGATGTATGTCCATATAAGCAGACTCCAATACGTTGCATGTCATGTATTATAATCGATGAAATATTCATAGAAACATGTCATCAATGATGCACTGATTTTCCTTTGATATGAATAAAACTACTCATATCTAAAATTTTCTTATCATATTATAACAAATGTCATCTATAGGTCTAAATTATCATATGCAAAATTTTAGAGTCATTAACCATGGTTTATGAAAAAACTCCAAAAAATAAATTGTATTTCCCATGAATTTTGTAGAGTAACTTTATATTTCATTGCACCTTTTTCATTAAAGTTGTCATAAGAATCCCTAATAAATTATGACCTAGAAAATCAAATCATTATATTTAAATCTTGTGTACCATATATTTTATACAATTATAAGGTGTATCAATATAGTATTATATGTTTTCTACAACTTTTCTTCAAAAGTCCCAACTCTTAGAGTGCAACATATTCTCCCTAACATTAATTTACAAAAAAAATGTAAATTGAATTTATTAAAGGCATGTGTATAGTTGATAATATTTCTTTGGTATGATGCAAGGATTAGGATTTTTTATAAATATTATGAACACTACAAGGACTTTCACTATAAAATCAATGCAATCATTTGAAATTAAAAAGTACTTCAATAAATTGATATAAATTATTGTAGTATTTTTCTAGTACGTAATCAATAATTCTTAGGATGAAGAATTTGACCAATTCAAGACTACAAGGTTGTAGAATTCCATTAGTATTTTTGTCATTAAAAGTGACTTTCTAATAACTTACCGAATCATTATTGGCTAGACTTTGTCAAAGTACCTAATTTGTTAACATTTGTTAACCAGGAATCCCAACTATTTTTGAGCTATCTTCAATCAAATTCCTGGCTTATTTCAATGGTAGAAATCATCCAAGTGTAATACTTACTATTAATAAATGGCATAACAATATCCCTACTTATGCATGAATGTGGAAGTCTCTATGCTAGTTAGAATTAGATTAAACCTTACAGTCCCCAAGGACACTTTACTCTAGTGCAACATGTAGAGAGCTAATATTAGGAAAAATAATTAAGAAAAATTTTGCTTTAGACATTTGATCAAATAGTTTAGAAATTAAATTAAATTTTATGAGGACGTTTCATCCAATAGTTCATGGAGATCCCAAGACAATCCTACAATTATATGATCTTTTCTTGAATTTTAACTCAACTTGATGAGTTTTGCAATTGATGTCATACCTCCATCAGGTATTCTTATTGTGTAGTCACTAAATTTACCACTATTTCTATGATATTATCAAAACCTTAATATATATAGTCTCCATAGAACAAATAACTTTAGCAAATTTATCTCCTTAAATCTTCAACTTTTTGGAAATATCCCTTCACGGTGAAAGAAAAAGCATGTACGATTCAAGTAAATAAAACCAAGTGGAACATATATAAGCTATAAGTTTATCCTTAACAAAGAAGGCAATTGAAATAAATTTCCTAAAAATTAAAATTATCCATAAGTCAAAATAATGTGATGCAATCAAAGCCCTAGTTGACCTCTAGTTGATTTAAGACTCCAAGACCTTATATTAGTTTACTTTTTCTAGATATCAAAATTTTGAGCTTTATTCCTATTACTTGGATAAATACTTTGTTAAGTGGCATAGTTACTAGATAAAGTATCAAATTATAATAGCACAAAAATATATCATATAAGTAAAAGAATTGTAAAACTACTTGACAAAATAGTTTTCATAAAAAAATCATGTTGAGAGTGAAGGGTACCATATCATCTCTCAAGAACAAAATCCTCAACAAATTCCTCGATCTCTAGAATTGTTTTACCAATAAACTCCCATACCTCCTACTTTGTTCTATAGAGCTTGTAAAACTCCCCATTAGCCAGGGAATAACTAGATTCAATATTTAATTTATAAATACCACCTTCTTTCATTCCTTATTTGCAAGGTTATAAAACTACCGAGAACCAAAGAAATAGTTAAATTTATTCTCTATTTCATAATATTCATCTAATTATAACAAAAAATGTCTTCCCATAGTAACATTTATCTAAATAACAATAATAAATAAAATTGTTCTTGTTGGTTAACTTTGGAAATACAAAATCATTCAATCTCTGGAAGTGTTGTTAATATCAAATTGCACTTTAGTGGTACTTGATAGAAACCCAATATTCCATATGTAAATATTGACTTGACAATTAATTATTAACCTTCAATAATATTATTAAAATAGGGTATTCTAACTTGGCCCAATATTACACCTTTTCTCATCCTCTAATTTCATATTTTATATTTATTATTTGTCAATTGAAATACATGTTGGACATTTTGAGTCAAAGTTGTTATTGATGTCAAGAAATGAAGTTGTCATTGATGTCAAGGAATAAGCTACCGTTGATGTAAAAAGGTCAAAAGGAATAATGCAAAGGTTAATGGCAAAAGAGCTTCATAATATTTTTATAATTATGTGGAAGCATAAGTTTAAAAGGTTTTCCTTAAAACCAATGATGGCAAAAATAAAAGGTTTTTTCATTAAAACCATGTGGGCAAGTTGTACGGTTTTTCTAAAAACCAAGGAGGCCCTAAAGTTTGGTTTAAAAGGCCAAAGTCCACTTGATTATTAAATTATAATAATTAAATTATTAAAAGAATTTAATTTATTATATTTATTAAATAATGGCCAAAGTCTGATGTTGGGCACCGATTCTTTCGCGTACATTTTCGATGTCTCCCTTCGTCGACTTCATCGTGTGCATTGTCGACGTCTTCCTCCACCAATGTGGGAGCACATTGGAAGGCATATGGCATATATACCATAGCATTTTAAAAGGTAAAATTATCCACCCAATTCGCTAAAGACTATCACATGCTATTTTGTGCGCATTCCTCGTGGCAGTAACTTTGTGCAACGCATTTCGTAGAGCATGGGTGAAGGAGCCATATTTTGGCTCGTGTGTTTTAGAAAGTCAAAGCACTGAAGGTGCTTGGAGTCTCCAAGAGGAGCATGTGGCTCCATGATGTGGAAGCCACGATCAATGTGCTAGTGGGAGAGATGTGCTCGGTTCAACTCACGCGCATGCCAAAGTGGTAAAGCTTTTTAATTGTTAAATTTAATTTTTGCTTAGGCTAAATTTTCTCTTAGGAGAAATAAGGGGAATATTTTTTGGAGTTTAGCCTAAGTTAAAGAGAATTTTTATGAGTTTTATGAAAGGTGTTTGCTGAGATTAATTTGTGGGTAAAAATATTTTTACCTTAGAGGAAATGAAAATTATTTATTGCATTATTTTTCAAAATAATTATTTTTAAATGCAATATTAAAGTAGGAGTTATAAGTAGAAATTGGGTTAATTTTTGAGGATATTTTTCTGAAGTAGCTTATGTCAAATTTGAATGGTTGGATGAAATTATGATGAGTTAGGGTTTTGAGAATTTAATATTTAAACTATTGTGGTGTTGGATATTATTTTAAGAATGGAGTAATAAGGTGTATTTGTGAGTTATTATATGCTTTGTATTGTTATCTAACTTCTTTGAGCTTGGCAAAGAACGGTTTGTGGTTGTGTCAGATGTTTGAGATTCCTTCATCATCAAGAAAAAGGTATGAGCACATTCTTCTAAAGTTGAGTTTATTGGTTGGTTTTCTGGAAAACAAGTTTGAAGTGAAAAGGATTTAATTTGATTTCCTTATTGAGTGTGTTGAGTTAATGCTTCAAGGTTTTTTTGAATAAAAAGTTATTGTTAAAACCTTATTTTATAAGCATTATTTTTGAAGCCATTGATTAAGTGAAGAATCTGAACTAGGGTTTGAAAAGAACATGAGTATTATTGTTATGTGAGATTGTTTTATAAGCATTGTTGTTGAAGCCATTGGTTGAGTGAAGAACTTGAAATAGGGATTGAAAATAACATGAGTATCATTGTTATGTAATATTGGTTGATAAGCATTGTTGAAACATTTTGAGTGAAGGTTTATATGCTTGGACTACAGTTTGCAAGCAAGAATTATTTCATTGAGTGATTGGTTGAGTAGAATTGTTTAAGCCTAGTAAAGTGAATGTGTGAAGTAATTGTTCAATTTTCATCAAACAAACTATTCTATATTCTAAATTTATTTGAGAAAGTGATTGAGTATTGAGTTGAATTTGAAGCATATTGAGTCTCTAACAATTATCCTTATATTTTTGAAAGAGTGATTGAAATTGATTGAGTATTGAGGTGAATGTGAAGCATATTGAGTCTCTAAAAATTCTCCTTATGGTTCTGAAAGAGTGATTGAAAGTGATTGAGCATTGAGGTGAATGTGAAGCATATTGAGTCTCTAACAATTCTCTATATGTTTCTAAGAGTGATTGAAATTAATTGAGCATTATGATGAGTATAGAGCATATTGAGTCTCTAACAATTCTCTTTAAGTTTCTATGAGATTGGACAAGTTCTAGTGTGGACTTGTTCAGCAGATTTGAGGTAAGTCTTTGAGAAGACTTGTGGATAGATTTGGGTAAGCTTTTGTGGAAGCTTACAATACATATTGAGAGTATATTTGGATAAGTTCTTGTGAGAACTTATTGAGCAGATTGGACAAGTTCTAGAGAGAACTTAAGGATATATTTGTGTGAGATTTTGTGGAAGCTTACAAGGAAGATTTGAGATAACTCTTTGAGAAGACTTGAGAGCAAATTTGATTGATAGATTTGTGCTAGACCGAAGGACTATGTTTAGTACAAATTTGAGATAGAGCTTTGGAGGTGCTAGAGTTGAGGATAGAGATATCCATCCATAGGAGGGAGGATAGGTGTCTTCTATGGATAGAGTAACATTTTCTAAGGGTAGTTGAGGTAGAGGTCTTCTAAAGGATCACCACCTAGAGCAGAGTTAGGAGATTGGTGTCTCCTGTGGATAGAGATCCATGAACTTGATTTAGGGGATTGGTGTCTCATTTGGATAGAGGTCCATAAACATTATAATAGGAAAAGGATTCCCAAGATATTTATTGAGAAAATATTAGTGAAATATTTTATTTGTGGAGTAGCCCACATTGGGTGAACCACGTTAAATTGGTGTCTCTATTGTGTGTGATGATTTGTGCATTGCTTTGGTTATTTCTATTGATATTACCATTGATTATATTGGATATTACTGTTTGGGAAATAAAAGTAAAAATTGATCTTATACTGTTCACCCCCCCTTTCAGTATAATATTGTGTTATAGAATACAATAATCTTCCATTTGTTAGCACTATTAACAAATTTCATCACAAGAAAATGAATACATCTCAAGAACTTATTCAATCCACATAGACATGAAAATAGCAAATAAATCATAATGTATTTCATTAATAATAAAATTAAAATAAATTTAGTTATTTGATATCTTGAATTACAGTGATAAAGACAAGGGAAAAGTTATGGGGATTTTTAAGGTGATTGTGTGAGGGTTTCATCTATGGGTCAAGCATAGGCAACGACAAAGGTTGTTTTTAGGGCCTACGGGCCCTAGTGGCCAATATAGTTTTTTATTTTTTACCCAAGATGAACATAGGATATGTTGCAAGAGACCCACAATAAGTTAGGAATTTTTCATTCAAAAAATCAGACTTGATTGAAAACTACTTCCAATTTGCTACCTAAGAAAAAGGTAAAATTCGCACCTTTCCTTGATGTCTAAGGCATGGATTAAAGAGACATAGAGATAAGTTTCATGTTGTAGATTAAATAATATAAGCCTCCTTAGGAAAAAAAATTAAAATTAAAACTCAAGCAATCCTATTGCTAAGGAACACCCCCAAAACAAATCCACTATGGAAACCCCTTTTAAGGGTAAGGATTTTAGGGATTCGGCTCCAAAAATGAATTTTAGGGATGCCCTCCATGGTGGATAGTCCTAGAATAATGCTAATATTAATCTTAAGGAACCTCATAGACTAAATAATTCCTAATATTGATCCCAAAAAAACTAATTCAAGATGTTTAAGAGCAGTTGATACAACCCTAATTATTAAGCTAAAAATGGGTGACATTCAGGATGGCATAGAAGATTTGGAAAGAAGATGACCAATTTATCATTTCTTGGGTTTTCATTTGAGCCTATATAATTTCAAAGTGTGGGATACAAAATACTAGAAAACACGAGGTAACTTACAAATATCTATTTATCCCAAAGGTTATTTTCTTGTTATTTTTGCTAATGATGAAGATAGAGAAAATATTTCAAGGGGGTCCCTGGTTCTTTGGAAGGGCATGGATTTTCATTAAGCCTTAGAATAATAAATTTAAATACAAATAAGAGATGAATTCTATAGGACCTGTGTGGGTCAGAATCTTTGGCCTCCCAGTTAAATTTTGGAATATGGCTATATTTTCTACAGTTGGAAACTCTCTTGGAACTTTCATTATGACTGTTGACTATACACACAAATTTGAGCATATTATTTATGCTCAAATTTATATCGTAATGGATTTTTTCAAACACCTTCCACAAAATATCTCATTACAATTTTGGGAGGACACTTGGGATTAGGTGGTGGACTATGAGAATATTCCTTTTCAATGCAGAATATGCCATGTATATGGTCATTTGGCTAGTGTTTGTCAGGGTTATGCATAAGGGGTTGGACTCAAAATGTACTTGTAAAAAAATGGTGAATCCTAATTGAAATCAAGGTGAATCTTAAGCAAATCAAATCAATCATCTTCACACCAAATTTTGGGGTATTTGAATCCCTAAAACGTAAGGTCATATGTGGGGAAAAATTTTACCTATTAAATCACCTTATAACTTCATAAAAACACCACCATTAGATCAATCTCAAAACATGATTTTCGACAAGTACAAATATGCCTATGTTTGGATATATATTGTGGTAAATTGATCCTAATAAAAAATTGGTCCCAAAACTTTTAAGCAAAAGGGCCGACGTTGAGGGTTCTCATATTCGTCAATTTCCAATTTTAGAAATCCTAATATTTGTCCAATTTGTGAATATTCACCACTATGCATAACCCTGGTGTTTTTCCAAATAAGATTCTAGATCAAAAGAAAGAAGACACAAAATTAGAAGGTTTTTAAATGCCTAAGAAGAAGAACACTAAAAAATAGTTATGAAAGATCAAGTGATGTCAACTAATATGTTTGGATTTATTTCCACAAATAACCTCATAGGTGAGGAATAGGATATAATGGAGATAAAAATCTTAGAAACACAATCTAAAATGCAAAGAAGGAATAAAAAATAAACTAGGAAATCAAAGGTTTTCAACAAAAAAATTAAGGGAAAAAACATAGACAAGAAGAACAATCTTTTAAATGCTAAAACTTCAAATAATTTAGACCCCAAGACAATCTTTATTAAAACTTCTAATAATTTTTTGGTTGCGTATACACATACTTTAGGGTTAGAAGTTATCCCACATTCAATTGAGATAAGATAAGAAATAGGAAAAAAAATGAAGATGGACACTACCCAAAAGGTAGATCGTAAGACTAATCAACATCATATGGTAAAATAAGGTGAAAATCTTGTAGAGGAAGATAAGATTAATGCCCTTACCAATATCTTTAGGCTCGTTATTAATGAATATCATCACTTGGAATATTAGAGGGATTAAAGGGAGTCTTTTAAAACAAAATAAAATTAGAAGAATGATTCAAACAAACCAACCAAATCTAGTTTTCCTTTAGGAAACAAATATGTCTATAGGGAAAATAGAGTCTACTGCAAGTAAAATCTAGCTAGCAAGAAACGTGGTTTCACTCAACTCTTATGGGGCTTCTAGTAGCATTACTTACCTCTAAGACCCAAAAGATATCATTATTCACCATATGGTTGGTAGTTGGGATCTCTTGGTTGTGGTTGCATGATAGGGATTAGTATGATATTACATTTAATACTCACAAGGATCATGCGCATTAAATGCTAAATTGTAAAGGTAGGCATGCCTATAAATATGTTTTTGATTAATGCAATTGGAGGTTTTCATTTGTGCCATTTCATGTCGCCTTTTAAGAGTATTTCCCACATCATTGGTATGAGAGCCAATCATTGGATAAGGGAGTATCCTCTTCCTCTAGGATAGTTTGGTTCAAAATAGGAATGAGAAAACCACCAGTGGATTTTGGCATTGGGTGAACCTTCTTTCTTTTTTTGTAGACACCTTCGAGCATTTTCGTTCATAAAAAATCTCAACTGGGGTCCCTTTGAATTTGACCCTCAGCTAGCTGGGTCTCTCTGACTCTGACCTTTAGCTCGTGACCACCATTCACAATTTTGACCATTTTTCTTGTTGACTTCACCATACAACTTCAACAAATTCATGTAGAAATGGTTGCACTTCAACAATTCCATGCAGCAATAGCTACCAATTTTTAGCAATTTATAACTGAAATCCTTGGTACTGTTGTCGAAGAATCTACTATTGATGATCTCATTCCTGCCAAAGATCTCATTAAATAAAATTAGGATTTCATCCCTTATCTAGAACTTGATGAAATTACAGCCACACCTAGATTCGAACCAAGGTCTCTAGGTGAGATTCCCAACGTCTTTCCATTAGACTATGTGGATCTTGTTGCTCTTGATGCAGATTTGAGATCCATTGAAGCTCCTTATGCCAAGCTCGAATATGATTCACCATCTACATTGGCTCCTCTAGATCATGGTAGCACAATTTCACTTCTTATCGATGACCTATTATCATTGTTGCTTGATCCACGTTCCTCTAGCCTTTGTAGCTCTTGCCATATGTGCCTGCAAGACTGACCACATTCTAATTTTCATTATCAAAATCCATTACTTCCTGTATTTTCTAACCATCCTAGCATAAGCTCTTCTTGATCATTGATTACTATCCTATTTTTTGGTACTATTTTTCTTGACTTGTTGTATTTTGGTATTTTTCATCAATCCTCTATGGCTTCTTGACCCCTATGTTGGTCATATTTGGTCGTCGCTTCATTTTTTCACCATTCCTGACCACCTCCATGGCCTTTCGATCATCTATGTAAGTTTCTTGTTTCTTTTCTACATGCATCTCTGACAACCCTCCACCATGGCCTACAACATAGGTCTCGATGTCATTCAGTCATCCATAGTAGCGCACGGGCCCTGCCATGGCCACCTCCATTGAGTTTCACATTGACACTAGATCTTGTTTCCAACTGCTCTATAGTTTTCAACCTACAGATCTGTGCATCCTAGCTCAAGTGGGTATTTTCCATGATGTTACCCTTCGATCGATATCTGCCACCATTCGTATGTTTTTTAGTTATTTCCTTCAACTTTGACGTTTTCCAAGTCCTGAATTTTGTTTCATCCCAATGTCACCACTTCGCCCTTCTCCACGCCTCTTTGTGGCTCCACTAAAAGCTACACCCTTTGCATATCATGGCAATGCTTTTCTCAAATCACTAGATTCTATAACACGTCCAACGCTTCCTCCCGACACTATTCTTTTTTGGCAATGTGTCCTAGTGATTCATGGTATTTTCTTCCATATTTGATGGCTACTCTTCATGATGCACATGTTCATGATGATTCCCATTTTTTGGATTTCACCAAATGATCACTGATGTTGACCTTGTGTGATTTACTATGATGATCTATTATTCTTCGATGACAATTCATCACCTTTGGGTGCAATGTAAACACGTTTCCAATGAGAATTTCCATATTCATGCGACACATTTTGTAGTCCACTTTGACATTTTTGGCCATATTTTTCGTTCGAGAATCCTTCGCCATTTTTCGGCCACAAAAAAACTAAGAGCATCAAAAATTCAACAATTCCCACAAGTTTCCATGCATTCTCTACCCATTTTCGATGATGCCTACGAGTTCTAATGAATAAATATTTTTTGGTGTGAAAAATTAATATACGCTCTAAGGTTTTTCATGCTTTCTGGAAATGTCAGTCATTTTTCGACAAATTTTTCCAACATCCGATAGATATCTCAACTTTTTAGTTGTTTTCTTTTATGTTCGATGCAGGTTTTATTTTCCAACTACATTCATGGGCATTTATCCCACATCATTCATGTTATGGATGCACAACTCATTTTCTACGGGGCAACACCTATTTACTAGTAGCCAGTGCTTGATGAGTATTGGATCTCCCTTCGCTAATCTTTGTACATATCTGCCCTTCACACTTATCATCATCAACTTCATTCTATCACTGGCTATCCTCCAATTCTACATTGTCAGCCTTCATAGTTGATGTCTCCTCACTGATAATCCTATTGACTAGTCTACCCACTAACCAATGCTCGATATCCATGTATCACCTTGTCGTACCACTACCAAGGTTTTAGTCCCCCCACGTATGCAGTTTCTTCCTTACATGTACTGCACCTACTAACATCCTCACCCTTATTACCCCATCTAACATCCACTATCAACACATACGTTTAGTCAATCGTGGTCTATCCCCATTCCCCCTAGTCATCGACCAAGTCACCTCATCTTGGTTTGAATCTTGCATTTCCCATCTTACCCCTTGTCAACCTTCGCATAATTGTTTATGTCACCATCTATGTCTACCCACCTGCATACCTGCATGTATCTTCCATCCACGTAAGATCATGTCTGCTCACCTACATACCTGCATGCATCTCTCATCCATGTCGGCTCCTTGGTTTATCATTCCAATCAAGTCATGGATTTGTCTGTTTCTGCCAAATGATGTTGTTCCTTGGTCCAGTTTGGTTTCCATGTCATCCACTTGATCATGTCTTCGTAACCATTGGTTTCATTATAATTCATTTAATCACATTAATCAATGCATCATATATCCTTAAATCACATTTATTAATACGAAAATTTTCATTATATTAAATTGCATCATCATTAATGCTCCAATTCCAACATTCAAAATCATAGATTTCATGCCAAAAAATTCAAATTTTCTGCTTAGCATATTTTATGCACATGGTTCGAGGTCTTTTGTTGCATCTTCTCTAACACTTCATTTTTTGTTGTCTTCTGCCAAATTCAAGGACCCATTTTAGTTGTTCGCTAGCATAGGAGTGTGTACTATCATTGGAGAGAATTTTTTGAGCTTGATCTAGATCCAGTGTTAGATTTTGGTTTTATGAAGACCTGTTCAACTTCACCATTTTGGGTCTTCTTTTTGTAATAAGAGTGCATTTTTAGTTGTACCCGATGCTCTTCAGCTACCCATTTTCTCTTTCACACTTGTACGCATTGGGGACCAATGCTTCCTCATTAGGGAAGAATGATAGGGATTAGTATGATATTGCATTTAATACTCACATGGATTGTGTGTATTAAATTTTGAATTGTAAAGGTAGACATGCCTATAAATATATTTTTGATTAATGCAATTGGAGATTTTTAATTTGTGCCATTTTGTGTCACCTTTTAAGAGTGCTTACCACATCACTGCATAAAGTAGATAATCTAACCAAATTATACTTGCTTGACTATTTATGCTCCAATTACTTTGGAGAAAAAATAGAGATAATGGAAGGATATAACTTATATTATCTCCCATTTTCTTGAAGCTTGGGTCTTGATCGGAGGAGACTTCAATACCATCCTCTCTTTGGAAGAGAAGAGGGAGGGAAATAGGAATCTAGATGAAATATCAAACCTCATGAGTGAATATATTGTAAACCTTCACCTTGTGGACATCAAACCAGATAATGGCCTCATGATTCGATCTAATAGAAGGTAATTCTTTGCTTGTATTATGAAAATATTGGATAGTTTCTTGTTCTTTGATAATTTCTTAATCCATGATCACATTCCTAAGGTGAAAAATCTTAACAATGTTGGTTTATATCATTGGCCAATCATGGTTGAAATGTGGAAAACCAAGGTTAGTTTCTCACCCTTTCAACTTCAGTTAATGTGGGACAAAGATAGTTCCTTCAAACCTCAAGTGTGGCAATGGTGGTAGGAAGGTAAACTAAGGTATGGAACTAAGATGTTTTGTTTCACCAAAAGGTTGCAATACATCAAATCCAAAATCAATATTTAGAAATAGGAGTTTGGTGACGTTAAGAAAAATAAATAAGTGATTTCTCAACTTGAAGAGTTGAATGATAAAATCTATTTAAATGGCCTCACTAAGAGTAGAAGTATTATTGAAATTACACTCACTACACAATTGGAGGAATGGGAAAAAAGAGAAAATCTCTTATGAAAGCAGAATTCTAGGATCTAATGGCTCAAAGAAGGAAATCAAAACATAGAATTATTCCACAAATATCTTCTATCCCATAGATCCCATAGCTTTATTTCTTCCCTGAATTAATATTCTAGAGACTCTATCCACATTTGGTATGGCATGAAATCTATCATAGTTAACTACTTTCCAAATTGTTCATTGTTGCATGTCTTGACTCAGCTTCTCAATAAAATATCCTTCAAGTGATCCCAACTCTTCTAAATTTTGAGGATAAATCTATTTTGATTGCTCTAGTTACTATCAAAGAGCTTCAACAAGTATTTAAAATACAAAAAGGAAAGACCCTAAGACCTGATGGTTTTTCCATCAAATTTTACCAAGAAATATGGGATATTCTTCATATTTTTTTTTGATCAATTAAAATATTTGATCAAAAATAGGTTTTGATAGGAACCCAAAACCTTATTACATCAAAAATGAGAAATTTGAAAACAATGACAAGAAGCAGAGAGACAAGGATAGGTAACGCAGACCCACAGTACTAGAGAAAACACAGAGGATGCCCTTAAACAACAAATAAAAAGAAACTAAGGGTGACACAGAGGATACCCTTTAACAAAACACCTTGGCATGAAATGAATCCCTAATATTCATCTTCAGGTTCTGCATCGACATCCTGGACCTCATAATTTGACTCATCCATATCAATGTCCTTATCTTCATCTTTATCATCCTCAGAGGTAGCAGAAATCTTAACAACCTCCTTGACATCATTACTAGTAGAGACCTTGCTACCATCCTCAGAAAAGATTCTTGAAGAAGAACAAGTTTAGTGCATTACAGAGATCAATGATCTAGGACATGCAGTTGGAGACTAATTTGATGATGAATTATTTTATACAGTGATTAGGGGTATCCTTATCATCATCCTCAAATTTGATGATTAAGGATTTATTTTCTTGCACTATTTTCTACAAGCGTGTAGAGGATCTAACACATTTTGGCTTGGGGGATTCACTTTTAACCTTTTTCCTCAACTTATGAATAGTATCAACAACCGCCCTCTTTTTTGCTAACATGGCAGGAGAGCTAGAGGACGAAGGATTGGATTGGGAAATACTGGACTGAGTAAGGCTAGATTTGGCTTTAGGGGTGGAGGGAATGATAACACCTTGAGGGTAATGAATCATCCAATGGTTGTATAGGACCTTAAATAGGCCCTTATGAGAAGGCAAATCATTACTATTTTTCTTACGGATGTTATCCAAGGTGTAGTTGATCAAATTGAAGATAAATTGGGGAATGTTAACCTGGTTGACATAACATAAATGGTTAAATAAATTAAAATAAAAATTGCATAAAACCTTATCAAGGTCATCCACAGTATCGAGCTCCATGATAGGTTTTATTACACTATTCCAAGGTGAGGGGAGATTCATCTGATGCATGCCCATTCACACCATTTTGCAAAGATCATTGTCTTTAATTTTCTTGAGTTCAACTTCCCAATTGTTTTTTTCATGGCGAATAGACCTTCATTTCGTCTATTGCCCTATAAGCTCAGCAAGAGTCTTGATGTCGACTTCAAAGGTTTTGTCACGGATCATCACCCTTCCATTATCCCAGGTACCCAAAAAAGTGGAAGTAATTTCAAAATCACCTCCATTAAAATTTTTAAAGAAAGGGAGAAATCCCCTATCAGTGAGGATAGCTTCAGCAATGGAATCCATGACAATAAAGGATGGCTTAATAAAACTCATATTGGTAGGACAACAGAAGCTCTGAGAATGAATTTGGAAAAGGAGATAATGGAAGTGAAAAGGACAAGGAGTGCTATAAATACAAGAAGCCTTGGTTCTATTTTTAGAAATAATGAGATTTCCTTCTCATCTAGGGTGCCGAGTGAAATAAGGAAAGGTGAGTTTACATATTTTGAGACGACCGTGATAGATCGCACTTGAAACATCTTGAATATGGAGCATGTGAATGGCCAATCCAACCTCCCACATGATGAAAAAAGTATACTGGGAGAAGATATCAATAGTGAAGGCACGAAGGGAGAGGCAAACATGGTTGGAAGTTGGAGGGTACAGGAAAAGAGGAACGAGAGATATGGAGGACCCGACGGTGATGAGGTGAAGAGATATGATGGCACTGGGGGAGATGTGGAAGCGAATGACAAGAAAATAGTGGCCAACATGGTAGGGGTGGATGGTTAGGCAAGCGAGGTCGATAAATTCAAAAAATAAATCTTCTTTAAAAATGGTGGAGAGAGGATTAATATTGAAGAAACCAAAACAGTTAGAAAATCCACGTAACAAGGTTACGTGGAAATCAGTAAAAATAGAAACTGAATCATCAAACATTTGTCCCATTTGTGGAAATTCTATCTTGCTCCATGATAGTGATTAATTCATGTGGAAGGCCACTTGTCCAAGTCACCAAGCTTGTGGAGTGGGCACCAATGTTTGCAAGCTTGTCAATGGCCTTGTTGCTTTCCCTAAAAGCATGTTGAAAAATAATCTCTTAAAATTTTTGACTTAGAGACCTGCCTTCTTCGATACATTCCCTAATACTCCATGAAGGATTTCTAGAATTATTTAGATAGTTGATGATATTTATAGAATACCCTTCAACCATGAGTCTTTCTAAAATTTCTTTTGCTAGAACTATACCTCTCCACAAGTCTTTGGCTTCGGCAACTTGATTTTTATGAATTCCAAAAATTCCACAAAAGTAAGGATGACTCTGCCACTGCTATCTCTAAGGATACCCCTAGTGCTAGCTAATCCAAGGTTGTCCTTGGTAGCACCATCAAAGTTTAACTTAATTCAACCTGACGGAGGTGGAATCCACTTGGATTGGGCCCTTAGGTTAGAGGGAGGATCCATGTGATTATCCATAATTGAAAGGTTGAAAGAAAGGCTCAAGGAGACCTATAATAAAGAGGTGGGATGGGATAAAAGAGGATAGAGGGAAGCATTCTATATAGCAAAGGAAATTATTTTATCCGTAACACAGTCTGGACTCAACATCTTATTAGAGAAAACTCTACGATTTCTTTCCAGCCAGGCTTGCCATAGAAAATTATGAAGGCATACTTGCCACAATAACTTAAGGTGGGGTTTGCAAAAAGAATTCAGCCATTGGATAAAGAGATCAAAAATGGAGCAAGGTTTGGCCCAAAGGATGTGGAAAATATTGAATAACTTGTTGAGGATAGATGTGGAGAAGGGACATGAAAGAAAAAGGTGATGAGGGGATTCCCAATATGACAAGCATAGAAAACATTTGTTAGGAATGGCCATGCCTCTTTTAAGAAGGTTGTCTATGGTGAGAATTTTTCTTGAATGGCCACCCAAGAAAAAAGGGATATTGTAGAATGAGGAATTTAGGCCAGATAAGACTGTAAGGAAGTAAGGGTTTCTCGTGAGTCAGAAGCAACTTGTAAGCATACTTCATAGAGAACTCCCTACTTTCTGTAAATTCTAGAAAATATGATCTCTACGGTTCTCATTGGGAATAAACGTGGAGCTTAGAAGTAATTTTAGCTCTTTTGATTCTTTAGGATGGGACATACTTCTAATGATTTTCCATCTCTTTCTATTATTCTAAACACTTATAAAAGTAGATATTTTTTGACTAAAAGTATTATTAGTGTAGCATTTCAAGACTGCTAGATTGGGATAATTTATAAGTGGTTCTCCTTTGATCCATTTGTCATGCTAAAAGTCAATTTTGAGGCCATATTCTAATATCTACCTTAGACCTCTTTCCACTAGGAACTTGGAATGTAATATTGATTTCCAAAAAGTAGATCCTGTAATAGGAATTACAGCATTAAGAAAGTTTGTACCCTACATATATTTTTGTCTGACGATGAGAGTCCACTCACTTCCCACATTGGTGATTAAACACCACGCCTGCTTATCCAAAAGAGCTAAATTTAGGAGATGGAGTCTCCTGAGGCCTAATCCTCCAAAATATTTATATTGGTAAACTTTGCCCTAGGCAACGAAGTGGAAATGTTGCTTATTTTCAAACCCAGACCATAGGAAATTATTTTGGATTTGCTCAATTTTATGACACACTCCTGCTAGGAATTTGAAGATAGATAGAGATTAAATAGAAATGCTTTGAAGGGAATCCTGGGTAAGGGTAACCTTGGCATCTTGAGACAAAAGGTTTCCTTTCCAACCTACAAGTTTCTTCTGTAATCTCTCAATCACGTTATTCCACATTGAAGCAGAATGATTGCCTATAAACAAAAGGAAGACACAAATAAGTAGCAGGAAAGGATGACACAGGGTATTCGAGGATTCTAGATATTTTAATCTGCCTATGGACAAGGGTGTTGAGAAAGTAAATCTTTCTTTTATGGAAGTTGATTTTCTAGCCAACTGCTTCTTCATACAATAGCAAAATATATTTAATGACTTTGGCCTCGAAAATAGAATAAAATGTGGAGATAATGGTATCATCAACAAATTTTTGATGGGAGATAGGGCTAGTCTACAAAGCAGCTTTGATTCATGATAAAATATTGAGCCCACAGTCAGCTTTAATATTTTGTCCTAAGGCTTCAGTTGCTATTATAAAGAGCAATGGATAAATAGGGTCTCCTTGACACAGACCTCTATTTCTCTAAAACAAACCCGTAGTAGATCCATTGACGAGCACTAAAAACCAATGATTTGAGATACAGCCTTTAATCAGCTCAACCCATTCAGGGTGAAATCTAAACTTAAGAAGGATGGCAAAAAGAAATTCCTAGCTAATTCTATCAAAGGCTTTATTCATATCAATCTTCCACACAAAGGTAGATTTTTTAGATAGATAAACAGAGTGGAGAGCTTCATGAATGGTTATAACCCCATGAAGTATGGATCTACCTTGAATAGAACTCCCTTGGCTAGCATCAATGATGGTGGGAAGGATGTCCTTCATTCTGGAAGCAATGGCTTTGGTAAGAATTTTGTACACCACATTGCAAAGGTTTATAGGTCTATAATCGATCATGGATTTGGACATAGGACTTTTAGGTATGAGAGCAATGAAAGTGGAATTGAAACAATGAGGAACACACTTAGAGGACTAAAACTTCCTAATTGTGGAACACACATTGGGTCCCAAAATATCCCAGTAAGTCTAGAAAAAATGATGAGGAAATCCATCGGTCCCCTGGGCCTTATCAGGGTGCATGGAGAACAAGGCTTGATTAATTTCCTCATTATAAAATGGAGACAGGAGCTTGGAATTGGCAATTTCTAAGACAGATTGATGGATGTGGTAGATCATAGATTCCAAGGCAAGGTCTGAGGACGGCCTATTATCGATAAGAAGAGAATTGAAATAAGAAATAGCTTCATCCCTAATTTCCAAAATATCAGAAGTGATGTACCCATCACTTTTTGTAAGTTCCTTAATCCTGTTGTGGCTCCTATTTCTCATAGTTGAAGCATGGAAGAATTTTGTGTTTGAGTCTCCCTATTTGAGCCATAAAGCTCTAGATTTCTACTTCCAGAAGGTTTCTTTGTAGGCAAGGATATTATGATATTCTTTTAAGATACTCCTCTTTACGAATCTAATTTTTTCATCACACTGGCATGACTAGATCTTGTTCTCAATGGAGAGTAGTTTGTCCTCAATAGATTGCTTGATTTCATAAAGTTTCCAAAGACTTATCTATTCCATATTTTAAGGTTTTCTTTCACGTGCTTCAATTTCTAGGTAAGTCAAAAAAAGGTCAACCCTGTCCAACTTGCTTACACAAATATAAAATTCTATGTCTAAGGTCAGAGTGTTGAATCCACATCACCTCAAACCTGAAAGACCTTTTGAAAGGGCAGTCCTTTAGTATGTCCAATAGAATGGGACTATGATCTGATCCAATTTTAGGAAAACATTGGAGGTTTGCATCCCCAAAAAATAGAATAGATTCCTGGGATAGGAAGAATCTATCTAATTTCTCTTGAATAATCTGATTCCTCGTTCTTCTATTGCTCCAGGTGAATTTAGCATTCTTAATTTTGACATCCACAAGATTATTTGAATTGAAAAAATCATGAAATTCTTCCATACTTTTTCAAGGAATATAGAACCTCCCCATTTGTCTGAAGGATAGAGAGAAGTTTTGAAATATCCTACTACAATCCAAGGGATGTTATTGAATGAAACCTTGAGACTACCTAGGATATCCCAAAAATGAGCCCTCTCTAACAAAGATTTTGGTGCATATATATTGGATAGAATCCATGAGGAATTGTTATCTCTCGTGAAATAGAACACTTAAAATTATTTCACTTGATTGAATCAAACTTCCATCTAATTTCCTTGGATCCCATAAGCACATGAGTCCTCCTGAGGTTCCTCTTGCTTGACTAAACACAACTTCTCCTTTACTCAATATTTTCTTAGCAGCAAAATTTGAATTGTGATGGTCAAGTTTGGTTTCTTGCATTAGGAAAATTGTTGGTTTTAACTCCCTTCTTAATGAGCTAACTACCCTCTACTTGGTTAGCCCATTAAGTCCTCTCACATTCCATGAGAGGATCTTCATTTGGGGGCTTTTGAGGATTTCTTGCCTCCCTTTCCATTGGTTTGGGAAGGTTTGGTGCTTTTTGTTTCATCTCTGGATTGGGGGATGATAGGGTGAAATAATGTTTTTTGAATGTCATTAGCAATGTCATCCTGAATTTTATTTTTCCATTGATCATTTTCTAAAATTATTCCCCTTTTTTTATCACTCCCATAGTCAATGGGAGACTTCATGGAACTTCAAGTTTTTTTGGGCCTAAATTTTGAAGGAACAATTTGTTCGATCACAGGACTGGAAGACATTGTGATATTTTGGTTCTTTATAGGACTAAAGGATTCATGAGGAGGGTAAGAAGACCCAAATATTGTAGGTGAATCTATATTTTGAGGGAGTTGAGGGTCCAAGCTTTGGATATTTTGTTTATTTTCTATCTCAAGCAGGTTTGGATCAGATATTATTGAATATTTGTTTGGGATTTCAAAAATAGAACATACCTCATCTTTGCTAGATGGAGGTGGTGATGTGATAGGTTGTTTGTCCTTGTCTGTTGACTGGTGAGGAACTTGAGGTGTTTGCCTTTCCATAGGTTCATGAATCACAATTTCTTTAGTACCTTGGTTCTGCATATTTCTGGTCTACCTTAATCCTTTTTTTGGACCTGGATTCTTCTATCCTTGAGTGTTACGTCTTGGACCTTATACTCCTAAAGTGGGATTTTTCTTCACTGGTTGAGCCTTCAATGAAGGGCATTGGCTTCTAAGATGCCCTTGAGTGCGGTGCTCCATGCAAAATGTTGACTTGTATTCATACTCAATGGCTTGTTTGCGGTAATAAGAATTGTATTCCAGTTCAATGAAGGTTGGAAGCTCCGAATCCAAATTTTCATTAACACAAAATTTGGCAGTAGTCATCCTAGTCCTAGCTAAGGTTCCATGATCTATGGCCACTATATTACCAATGATGTTGCAAATGGCATTGAGGATGTCCTGGTTCTAGAACTACTAGGGGAGATTTAGTAAGCAAACCCAAGTGGGAGCATAGTTAATGCTCTATGTTTCAAGGTCAAATTTTGCATCACATTTTCATAGAAAAAGGCTACGTCAACCCAGGAATTGTGGTCCTCCCGTAAGAATTAGACTAGCATCATCATGATTACTGAGAAGTACGCCAAAAAAGCCTCAGGATAGGCTAAATATTTCCATAGAATCGGTAGTCTTCCACTTAGAATGAGCCCACTTTCGAATGGTTTCAAGGTCAGGATGACCACCAAGAAGCTTTCCAACCAAAGAGAAATACTCCATCAATAGATAATTTTTAATTAGGCTATTAGGAAATTTGACCTTCATCCCAGTAAGGTCAAGTTGGGATGAAGGATCAATAGAGCAATGTTGTCCTCCACCCAGAACTTTAGCAAAGGATGGCTTTTCAGCATTGGTCCCCCTAATAGGAGGGGGTCTATGAAAATCTTGTTTTTCAGGAGGTTCATCTCCCTAGGCTCTAGCAAATTTGACTAGGACTTGATCGCGCACTTCACCATCTTCAGTAATCCCATAAATTTGTATGCTAGGGGTGCCCCCGAGGCTAGCCTAACTACCAAAATTTTGAATTTGGTCCTTCTTGCCCTAAGAAATTTGAAAACTTTGGTTCTCCCTTGCATAGTGAATGGACCATTCTTCATCTCCACAGAGCTCCTATCAGTGGTTTGATTTATTAGGGGTGGTGGAAGAAGCCAAGAAATCCAAAGATATTTTAAAGGTTATCAATAAAATTTATAGCTTTGGTCCCAAAGGCTCAAGATGTAGAACATATCTTAGATTTTAGACCAATAGATTTATGTAATGTTCTTCTCAAAATTATTACCAATATCATGGTAGAGAGAGGTTGAAACCTCTTTTGCATAAAGATTATTTCCCCTAAACAAGGAGGTTATGTGGAAGTGCATCAGATTATGGATGAGATAGTTCTTTTTGAGGAAGTCATCCATTCCATGGAAGCATAGAAATCTCCATCTATGTTCATCCATTTAGACCTACCCAAAGCTTATGACAGAGTGGATTGGCACTTCCATGTCAAAGTTATCAGAAAATTTGGTTTATCTCAAGATTGGATAGAATGGATTATGGGATGTATGTCTTTAGTATCCTACTTAGTTCTTATCAATGGCTACCCTTCACAAGTGTTCCAAGGTTCTAAATTTATTAGGTAGGGTAACCCCTCTCCCCTTATTTATTCATAATTCTTGCTTAATGATTAGGTATATCTATGACCAAAAATAGAGAAAACAAAATCCTTGAGGGAGTTACCATTACTCATGGATCCAGACCTATCTCTCATATTTAGTTTTTTGATGAATCTACTCTGTTACATAAAGCTACAGTTAAGGAAGCCTCTATGAGTAATCAAATCATTCATTGTTTCTCTAATGCTATGGGAAAATTATCTAATGAAGATAAATTGAAAGTCATATTCTTTCACTACTCTCCTAGACAAGAATCCATGGTTCTAGATAAATTAATATATAAGAAAACCTCCTTTTGATCACTTATTTAGTCATTCCTATCAACATATAGAGATAAAAAATAAAGACAGGAATTGGTTGTTGGATAGAGTAAAGGAGAAAATTGGAAAGTGGACTAATAGATAGTTTTCACCTAGGGGTAGAATTACCTTGGTAAAATTAGTCCTTCAAGCTATACCTAGTTATGTTTATGTTGTGTTGAATATCCCAAAGGTAGTTCTTTGAGAACTAGATCAAATAAATAAAAGTTTGCTTTGGAGTGGTACTAAGGAGAAAGGAAAATAAGCCTTGATGAAATGTGATACTTTATGCCTTCCTAAACATGAATGGGGTTTAGTATTTTGATTAGCTATAAAAAATAATAAGGCTTTTGCTACAAATTTGTATTGGAGGATTTTGAATAACCCCAATGCCCTATGAGCCAATAATATTTGTGCTAAATATTCTGACAACAAAAGTCCTAAAGACCTTGTTCGCTATCAACTTTCTACTATATGTTCTCCCATTTTGATAGTTCTTAGGACTAGTGAGGATTTGATAAATAATAAGTTATTTTAGATCATTCATAATGGTCAACAGACTATTTTTGGATATATTATTAGGACGATCATAAACCTTTGATAACTTAGTTCCCTAATTAGAGGTCCTGGATGGAGAAGCTTCACCAAGCTAACTATATAAAGGTAGCTACTTACTATTAGCACTAGATTGGTAATTTACAAGTTGGTAGATATTGGATCCCTATTGAGGATTGGCCTATTCAAAGTCTAGAAAGGAAAAGGAAATATTTCCAATGCATCCTTCATATGAGATATCTCTCTTGGTCCCATGATAAGGACTATTTTGGATGGAACAACACTACTACGAGTGAGTATATTGTTGCTCAAGGTTAAAAGCCACAATAATTCCAACCAATCCTATGATGTTTTTATATAGTTATGGGCTCAGAAGCTTTAACCTAAGGTGAGGTTTTTTTATTTGGATTTTATTACATCAGAGGGTGCTCACTGGTGAGAAACTTATGAAACATGGCTTTCATGGCCCATTTAGATATGATATGTATGGAAAGAGTGTGGAAACTCTTAGTCATATTTTTATTGAGTGTACCTTAGCCTTTGATCTATGGAGGACAATAGCTACCTTACTCGGTTTACAATGGTCTAATTTTTGTACTCTTGAAAAAATTTGAATGGATTGGTCTAAACAAGAGGTTATTGGTCATTTTGTTAGACAGTGTGGATGGGAAGTATCATCCTACCTTGAAATATATGGAAGAAAAAAAACAACCAAATTTTCAAATAGGAAAGGAAGGATATTCACTATGTTTGGCAAAATACCTTGTCCAACTTAGCCAAATCAGTCCAACAACTCCTTAATCACCCCTAGGACTTCCACCAACAATAGGATCAAGTTATGCAAATATTGAAGATTCACTTTACCATTGGTAACCATCTTAAAAGGAATGTGAGCAATCAAAATATGGATAGAACAATGAGTTGGTAGCCTCCTCCAAAGAATTTTGGAAAATTCAATACGTATGGAGCCTCTAGGGAGAACCTTAGAAAAGCTACTGTGGGAGGAATTGGTAGACTTTTATATGGTTCCTTGGTTTTCACTTTTGTTGAGAATCCGGATATCCTTTCCAATAACCTTATTAAGGAGTATGTGTGGGTATATTTAAGCATTACCCTCATGCACTTCAATAAAAGGTCCAAGGAATGATATTTCAAGCCCCAACAATAGAATCAAGAGGAAGTAAGACACTTTTAGCCTAGGTGTGTTAAGGATGGACCCTTGAAGTCTAGGATTGGAAAGCAGAATGAAAAAATGGTTAAGTCCTCAACCCGTCAGAACTTCTATACCTATATGGAACCTGAAGGGGTGCCAAAAATTTGTCGTACTATCAAAAGGTAGAATTGAGCAAAAATTGGCTAAGTCATGGAAGGGCTAGAAATTTTGCACCCAAATGGATCTTGGAGGGGTGCCAAATGTCCAACACATAGTTGGAGAGCAAGAATGCAAAATTTTGCTAAGTCCTCAACCCACCAGAATATTTGTACCTAAATGAAGAATGGAGAAGTACCAAATATTTGTCAAGCAGCCAAACAACAAGAATGCAAAATTTTGCAAAGTACTCAACCGTCGAAACTTCTTTCCTCAAATAGAAATCAAAGGGGTTCCAAAAGTCCATCATGTTGTCAAAAGGTAGAATTGAGTAAAAATTGGTTGTCATGGAAGGGCAAAAATCTTTGTACTTAGATGGATCCTAGAGGGGTACCAAATACTCGATGCATAGGTGAAGAACAAGAATGCAAAATTTGGCTAAGTCCTCAACCTGTTGGAATATTTGTACCTAGGCAAAGCATGGAGAGGTACCAAATGTCTATCAAGTAGTTGGACATAAAAAAATGGATAAGTCTTAAAGCTATCGAAACTTATGTACCTAGACTAGGCAGGTTGTGCTACCAAAGGTCTATCATCTATGGGTACCCTTGTTGCACACCTCGCAACCATGAGTTAGCTATGACAAATCAAAATTGATATCTAGAAACTATTTATCAATTGATGGGCAATCACCATCTCACTTCCTTAATAAGGCAAACCTGATTGTCAAAAAACCCTAACAACCAAGATAATTGTGCAAATGTTTAGGGTGGATCAACTAAAATGTTAAAAAATAATCAATGAACCAAATGTAAAATGCAAGAGCAGTATGAATCGAGATAAAGTAAATCAAGACAGATCATCAAGCCACAACCTAGTGGTTAGAACAAACATACAACAGACTGTTGAATATTCTAACACAAAAACAATCCATTCCCAAAGCAATGATGCTCTAATAACTGAATGTATTGTAAAAATCTATATATACTAGAATGTAGAATGTAAAATGGTTGATTCTTAGGCTTTTACAATTTGCATGTATGAAGAATTTTGCACATTGAGGAATATAAAGATTTTTGTTTGGTCTTTGGTTCATCTTGTTGTAGGACATGTATGTATGGATTACTTATAATTAATTATGACTTGTTGAATGCTCGTGATATTAATTTTGCTTTTTGGATTTTCATTCATGATTTTTCTCTAGTTCTAGAATTTGTAATCTGAAAGATATATAATGTATGAATGAATGTTTTGTAATTTGATAAAAACTGGTTGGTCTATTAGGAAGTTTGTTTGTTATCTTAATTGCATAAGCTTTTATGTCTCATGTACTTTGATGTGGCTTAATCTGCACCATTATAATTTCTATATTCAAATTATTTTTCTTCTTTCAACATCATTTCCCCCCCATATTTTAGGAATGATTAGCTTGAAATTCAAAGGAACTAGTCTCCTCTGGAGATTGACCATTGAAGCTTCACAACCTCTAGATCATTCAATATTGGTCAAGGTTTGTGGGTGCACAACTTTACCTTAGGAATATTTACAGAACAACGGTATGGTATCCTAAAAGACCTTCGATAGGTTGCTAAGGTTGGATGGCAAAAAGTGTTGGTTGAATCTGACTCCCAAGTCATGATATATCTGTTGAAGACTCCTAAGGTTGATTGAATAATAAAATTAATTGTTGATAATATTCAATTAATCTAGATGGGTTTCTTTAAAGTTGAATACAATCATGTGGTCAAAGAATAGAATAGGACTGTTGATGCTTTGGCTAATTGGGCATTGGATAAAGGTGATCTTACTAATATGGCCACCCTTCTAAATGGTGGGCTTCACATATCGGGTATGCTCTTAGTTCTATAATTTATCTGGATGGCTCCAGTATTAGAGGTACCTAATTCCTTTTTTCTTTGTATTAACCTCTATTTGGTCCAATCAAGGTATTTTAGATCCCTAGATCAAAAAGATCATTCTTATGTTTCTTGTGTTGATTCTTGGTTAAAAGGCATGTTGGCCTGAAAAGGCCATACATTTAATATTTTTTTCATCGATTTAATTTTTCGATGTGTGTGTGTGTGTGTGTTTTTGTGTTGTGGTTTTTGTGTTTTTTTGTGTTTTTATATGGTTTTTTTGTTTCATGTGTTTTTTGTGTTTTGTTGTTGTTGTTTGTTATTTGTTGTTTTTGTATTTTTTTTGTCGTTGTTTTTGTGTGTTTATGTTTGTTTGTTTTAATTGGTTTGTGTTGTTTATGTTTTTGTTGTTTTAGGCATGCTTTTTAAGTGTGTCAAAGAGGGTAGGCTAGGTGTGAGCCCTAGGTAATTTTGATAGAATAAATACCCTTGCCTCCTTGAGTCTTACCCAAAAGTGGCACCCTCAAAGGGGTGTTTTACACAAACAAAAGAAAAAATCTTGAATTACAAAATTCACATAGGCATACAACTTGTAATTGTTTATCAATTCAAATGCATAATTAATAATATTAATTATATATTCTAGGCTACTAAGGTAATAGAAACTACACCCCATAAGGTGCCCCATTGCAACTTCAACCATAATCACATTGTCCTTTCTCTTTTAGGTGTTCATCTCATGTGAATCCTATCCCACTTTTCAATGGAAATGGATGAAATTCTATCTATTGAGGATTTAATTTTATAAAATATTACCATAAATATCCCATGTTATATAATCACATTGTCCTTTTTCTTTTAGGTGTTCATCTTATGTAAATCCTATCCAATTTTTCAATAGAAATGGATGAAATGCTATCTATTGAGGATCTAATTTTATAAAATATTACTTGAAATATCCTTGCTATATTTACATTTTCTAAATTAAAAACCTTAGAGTCATATGAATAAAATAAAATTAGCAATAGTTGAAGAACAACCTTAACACCTATTTAGATCTAGATGGATAAAATATTAAAGTGATGGTTGAAGAATAACCTTAGAACTACCCTGGATATGGTTGATGTATGTTTCTCAGGTTCATGCTTTCATCTTCAAGGTTGAAAAGTGACAATCATGACTTATCATGATATTTCTATATAGTGGTATAATGTATTATTCTTGTCAATCTCTCACATGACACTTTTTTCTTTAAGATTTTTTTTTGGTCTTCTTGATTATATCATAGACTTGCTTTTCTAATTGTATTTGATTATATTTATAATATTTATTCATTCAAAATATGACTAAGTAACATTTTCCTCTCTTAATAATGATCTATAATGCATTTCTTTGGATTTATAGGTATGATAAATATTTTATCAAAAAATGACCTATGGTGATGCAATTTGTGCCTTTTAGAGATGCATCATGGAATCATAAAAACACATTGTTATGTCTCAAATAAACATCTCTTAATATTTTGTATCCGCATCTTGTCATCACATACCATCCTTGGCCAAAAAATTTTGAAGTAAAATATTCATTAACTTTATCGAGATGTTGTAGGTAAGTCGAAGAGGGTAGGGCAATCCTTCAAGGGAGGTCCTTGGTTCGAAGCTCCACCTTACCAAACACACATTGGGTACCCAAAATACAGTTGATTATAGTGGTGCGGTCAGGGTCGGGTGCGACTTCTGAGTGATTTTGACGGTGTAGAATCTCCTGATCGTAGTTTCTCAAACCAAAGCAGCTCCGCAAGGAGTTTTTCACTAGATTCAATATATATATATATATATATATATATATATAAAAAAATTATGGGTTGTTTTTCACTCACCCATCTCCATAAGTATTTACTCTAGTGAGGAGGACCTAGAAAGGCTTGGGATTGGAACCGCTAATCTCAAGCTTGCAAAAACTAGTCGGTCTACTACCTTCGCCCTTATTTTTTATGAATGAGTTTACATTGGCCAGCAGAAAAAACTAGTCGGTTTACTACCTTTGTCCTTCTTTTTTTTTAACGAGTTTACATAGGTTTTTATGAGAGGTCCTAGTTAGATTAACACTTCACTTTATAATTATTATTATTTTAACAAAACAATCTATGATATGTATATAAAAAATAAATAAAATAATAATAAAAAAATAGGTTATATGAAATTGGGGCATCATGTCTTATTGCATAGATAGTGGTATTATAATTGTTGATTATTATTTTTTTAACAAAACAATCTATGATATGCATATAAAAAAATTAAAAAATATAGATTATATGAAAGTGGGGCATCTTGTCTTTATTTTATAGATAGTGGTTGCATAGATAGTGGTATTATAACTTTTTGACAACCATGTATATATTGCTTGATAAGATTTGAACCTAAAATCTTCACTTTAAAAATTAAGAAATCTAACATACTAAAGTAAATATCACTTGTTTATATATATATATATATATATATATATATATATATATATATAATCATAAGTGTTATGTTTACCAATAAGCATTAAATTGTGATATAAAATTTGATTTTAAAGTGGATACTCGTATCTTGTGGGATATGGGCATTGAACTCTTTTCTAAATAAACCCAAATTCAAACCGAGAAGATATGCATGTATAAGTAAACCCAAATTCAAACCTCGAAGATATGTATGTATAAATAAACTTATTAAAAAAAAATGTGAATATTCATAAAAAAGAGAATGCATAATATTCCTTCCCATGCACTTAATCCAATTTTAATGTATTCAAAATTTATAATAAATTGCGTTTCATTATTGTGTCCATTCAATGACATAATGGATATATGATTGTATTTATGAATTGCATTTTATTGGTTGTATAGACTATAATACATTTTTCTTAGCATGTGATAATGGTTGAATTAACCTTTCAAATGGCTATTTCTTAACTACAAGATTAATTTTGTCTACCACAAAAGAGTTAGCTTTTGAGTATTATAATGTGAAAAATGTATGTTAAGAAGTTTATGTTGTCCACTCACCCATCATGATGATGTATTAAAGTTAATTGTCAATCACGGCATCTAGGAAAGACTCTATCTCGTGGCACGTACTTCAAGATGCTACCACTCTCTACGATATTTTAATAAAATATAAAATAATATTCCTCCAAGCACTAAAGCTCGAATAATGACGGGAATATTCATTTGCTTAACCTCGGTTGCTTTTACAGAAGTATTAAAGTGAAACGAATTTCTAAAATAGTAATCTATAATAATTTTGAAAAAATAAAATAAAGGTTTTATGCATAGAATCGACATCAAGTATTTTACTGGTAAGTTCCCTCATTCTTTGGAAGGAAGTCTGGTGACAAGTTCCCTCAATCTTCGAAAGGAGGTCTGGGGTTCAAGTCTGGCAGCATGCGCCTCCAAGGGCTAGGTGGATTAATAAGTGCTTGTTTGGCCAAGCATTTACCAAGAAGACCCTCAGGTTCAAATCTTAGGGGCAGTCTTTTTGTAAAGGTAGTAGTCAACTAGTCTGATCTGAATCCTCTGAGTACGTGCGAGACTGACAATAATGATACGAATCCAGAGTGATCGATGGCCCCTTTTACACCAGATCAACAATAACGTAGCGAAATAGATTTGGTGGAAGCAGCCCCTTTTACACCAGATCAACAATAACTTGGCCAAAATAGATTTGGTGGAAGCAGCGCCTGTGGTTTGAACCTTGCATTTGTCAATTACTAAAAATAGTGTGGTTGTGACCAACTCTCCTATGTAACCGAAAAAAAATGCTCTTGAGAGACTTGGGTTCAACTTCATAGTAGATGTATATAAGTAATATTAACCAAAAAAAAATCTACGTTTATAGGGATTGTGGAGAAGGCAAGCCTGGTCCCATTGAAAGGCGTACTTAAAAATCTTCTATGGTTTCTTTTTAGATAGGGGTGCACAAAAAAATTTCTACCACTTTTCTTTAGATAGTGGTATATAGCTTCTCTAGATAATAAGGTTACTTTCTAATCTAAAAATTTATCAACAATTGCTAAAAATAATATAGATGTAATCAACTCTACTATATCCAACAAGATATTTGATTAAAAAAAAAATAATAGTTTCTTCAGCGTTGGGAATCTTGGACCACTTGACATCTCACTATCGCTTCAGGTAAAGGTGTCAAAAGGTAATGTGTGTACGGATATCTTGATACGTTCTAGACCGTTTAATTGAATTATTTATGTTCCGGCCATGCTTTACCTATGGTGAATGTCTTCTCATTCCTTGTATTGCATGTATATGACCTATGATACCAAGGCTACTCTGTAGATAAAATTAAATTCTTTAATTTTTTAATAATAAATATTTTATTAAAATTAAAATTTTAAATTTTTTAATAAAATTTTAAAATATTAATATTTAAAAATATAAATTTTTCATTATTTTATTAAATAGAGTAATTTAATAATATATATTTTTAGGACTACAATGTGAGAAAGTATCGTAGATACTATTGATAATATACGGAAAGTATAACCTATTCAACGGGACCTACTCTCAATGGGATTTCTCGTTACAAATCTATAGAGTTATTATTATTACCGTTCAATCTTCCTCATTGATTTGGACTTTTCCCCATTATGCTGGCAACTACCACATGGTAGGGGATAAATATGTGTTTTTATGCGAGGCACCCTTCCAACTCTCGACCACGTGAATGATTCCAATTCGCTTGGTATAAATCGTGGATCTTTGATGTTTATTTGTTTACTGTTTTCCGTAGACGAGCTTTTCTAGGCGAGTTGTTTTCAAGAATCTTAAGTATTAAAGTGGAAAGAAATTCCAATTTTAGGGTGAGGATTTATAAGGTCTTTTTCATTTTTAAGTGGATATACTTTTTAAGCATAGATTAAATCATTGGAATTGTTTTTATAATTCTTATCTCTTCAGTGAATGTGACCTGAAGTAGTTAGGAAGACCTCCTCCTGTGGCTGAGGGTTGGTGCCACTATAGTCCAGCTGGCACCAACTCAAATGAAACTACTACCTTTACCCCCAACAAGACTTGCCTCCCAAGGTTTGAACCTGGCCCAAAATTTACCAATTCATCCAACGCTTGGAACTTATTTTATGATAAATTTGCGTACCATAGTTTCCTGTCATTTTTTTAAAAATCAATACTTTTAATACACATGTGCCGTGGAACTCAAACTTTAAATCAATACTTTTTATACATATCTGTGGTGGGTTGAACTCAAATCTCATCACCAATAATGTAAGAGACGTCTTTACCTGTAAACCACACTCAAATATTTTTATTTCATCCTTAATGACAGCTAGTACAATTTTTTATTTTACAGTTTACTTTCATATTTATTTATTTATTTTTAAAGAAACACATTTTTAATATGGGTTTTGTGGTAGTTAAAACTTGAGGTTTTTGAAAAGAATCTATTACTTTAATTATTAAAAAATAATATTTTTTAAAAATATATTTTTTTTTAAATTTAAAAGTACAAAAAATATAATAATTATAAAGTATTATAGAAATAATCCACAACTTAACTCGAACACTAATTTAAACATTTTATTTTATTATATATTTATAATTTAATTTTTAAATGTATTATTTCAAATTTTTGAATCTCAAATTTAAGAGGGCAAACTACTCATTAGTAACTATTATCAAACAAGAAATCTAAACTTAGCTCTATCAAATAATATATATATTATCTGTGTGATGTGGTTTACCGGCAAGGACGCCACTTGCATTGTCGGTGTATTATTTCAATAAATAAATAAAATAATATATTAATATTAATGATTTATCATTTTTTCTTTATAAATTTTTATATTTTTATATGAAATGAAATGCAATTTTCTTGTATTCTAAGTTAATTTAATTACTTATAAACGATAATATTATTTTTAATTTTAATTTAAATTAATATTTGTATAAATTGAATATATTATAAATTATGATTTTTATTTTTTAAATATATATTTTTAATTGGTTATATTAAATTGAAATGGGTTTCATTTGTATTACATTATCATTATTTATTGGTATTACAACAAAGTTTGGGTTTTATTCATGTATCACTTGGCAAGATTTGAATCTTGGTTTTTCCTTAAAAAAAAATTGAGGATTCTAATTGGTTAAGCTAATACCACTAAATATTTTTAAAATAATTTATATTTGTATTTTTTAATTAAATAATTTGTATTTTTTAAATAATAAAAATGATTTTTTTATTAAATTAAGTTAGATTGAGATACATAGTTTATAGATGTAAGTGATAGGTGTTTGATTTCAAATAAATTAACCTCACTATGTTATAAATAAAATCAATGATAATAGATTGAAATTATAGTTTAAATAAAAAAATATTTTATAAATACTTCTATTTTCAATGCAACTTGATCTCTTCTCCTTTAACTCCTTCAACAAGGCCTAGAAGATGTGGTTATCCAATTGTTTATCAACCCATACCAAACTATGGTATACAAATCTACCTCCTTTGCAATGTAAACCTTGGATTTCTTATTCAAGTTTCAAAGTCTAATAAGAGAAGAAACTTGAATAAGAAATCCAAGGTTTAATAGTTAGACCTTAGTACCCCAAGGGCTAGGTGGATTGGTAAGTGCATGTGTGGTTAGGCACTTACCAAGAAGAGACCTAGGTTCAAACCTTGGGGGGAAGCCAACCCTTTGCAAAGGTAGTAGTCTACTTCGAATCCTTTGAGTGTGTGCCAAACCAACGACGACGATATGAACCCCGAGCGATCAATGGTCCTCATCTCACATCGGGTCAACAAGAACAAGACATATAGGTTTGTTGGGAGCAGTCCTTGTGGTTTGAACCCTGACCAGTTACTAAAAAATAGTGGTTGTAACCAAATTTCCTATATAATAAAAAAAAATAGTTAAACCTTAATATAGTTGTGTCTTTCATCCATAAATTTTAGTAGTTTATGCTTGATAGCTTTTTAATGTTAAAAATAGAGATCCAAAATTGTAATTAGTTTTAAAAACAATATAGATGGAAGAAATTATTTTTATCCTAAAATACAAATTAAATTTAAATAACTTTAATTATAGATAATTTTATAATATGCTTATGAACTATAAAATAATATGGTATATGGTTATATTTTTATTTTAAAAATGTTTAATATAATTATTTTAATAGGTTTAGAACATATGGTGAGAAGTAATGAGTTTCGCAGATTTTATAATTACATGATAAATATTTTGTCCTATAGATTTGAGGTATGAATTCGAAAATATGGATTTTCATACAATAAACAAAGGTTCCAATCTAATGGATCAATCTTGAAATTTGTCTCATTTGACTCGATGTGTTTAGAACATGTAGTGGGAGCAAGAAGTTTCACATAAACTAGCCAAGGTTCAAATTCCATTGGTGATCATGTAAATTAGCCAAGGTTCAAATTCCATTGGTGAAACTTAACATTTGGCTTAATGGGTTTGGAGAAAGTAGTAGGGAAGGAGGAGTTTTATATCATAATCTAAGGTTTTTAGAGAAAGTAGTGGGCAATGAGGAATTTCATATCATAAATTACAGTTTTAATATTATGGATGTGATATTAAATTTCAATATATTTGAGGTAAGTGATGGGCAAGGAGGAGTGTTACATCATAATTCAAGGTTCTAATGCCACAAACAAGTACCTTATAAATCCATGAGGACATTTTTTTGGAGTTTAGGGTTGAACTCATGATAATGCATGAAACTATGACAAAAAACTATATATATCTAGTTAGCAAATATATCATAAAATCAAGTTTAACTTCATTTGTAAGCTCTATGTGTTAACATTTTTTACTAACGATTAAGCCAAATATCCAATCCCATGTATGGGCACCATGTAGGACCTTGAGTACACCTAGAGGTAGGTGTTGAACTCAAGATAATGCATCAACCTAGGGTTACTTAGCCATATACCTTAAGTTAAATGTAATGAAACCTATCTCTACCTTAATGTTAACCTTAATATTGTGAAATTTCAACTAGTTTAGATCAATGTTAACATTAATATTGTGAAATGTCAACAAGTTAAGATCAAAGACACACTACAAGTTGATATTCTAACACCATGATAAGACACCTTGTAGAGCCATGAGACTACATGGAGATATGGGTTGAACTAATAATAATGCATAGGCAAAGGGACTATTGACCTAAGGATCAAATTTAAGTATATTAGGAAGCCAAACCCACTCTCATGTTCTTTATAATCTCTCCCTTAATGTTAACACTTTAACTTCTAATAAATTTAAGATAAGCCATAAAAAACAAAAAGTTCAAATAACTTCCATTAATAAATTGAGTTCAAATTTCTTTAATATTATAAAATGATCTTGTAATCTCTAAAAACATAATATATTATAATATGAATTAGATTAGTGTCAATCCTATTTAATCAAATAAAAATTATTTGTTTAATGGGATACACACAAATTCCAACTATGTTATTATAAAGGGGGAAAACTACCCTACCACATACGATTCTCAATTGGATCCGCTGGGAGCCAAGGTGATCGTGGGGGTATGTTATAAATCTACACTCGGTGGGCAAAGGGAAAGGGTTCACCAGGAAGGGTTTTAGGACTCACTCCAAGTTCGGTATGAAATGTGTTTGAATGTGTCAATTAAGCATGCACCTATGTTTGGCCTTTCTACAACTATACTATAAAATGAAAAAGCAATGCAAGACACACAAGATGCATGAAGACAATCACTAATCCTAGAATGATTCTTTGATTGAATGATCACTAACCCTAAGATTGTAAAACAAAGCCTTTGAGCAAGGGTCCAAGAGAAATGCACAAACAAGATTAAAAACCCTAGATGCACACTATATGCTTTTATTCTTTCAAATACCTAAAAATTTGATCAAATGATTTTCCTTACTTGTGATCTAGGTTTTGAACATAAATGAATAGAAAGAAAACACCAAATAACCTAAAGATCTATTAGGGCACTTATCTGATTCAATGGTTGTTCCAAGCTTTATCTTGCATCCAACAATGTCCCACAGCTTCAATCCTACAAAATAACTTCACAAAACCCTAAAAAAATATGATCAATGTTAGGGGGGCTGCTTAGGCCGCTATATAACTATGCTTGGAGGTGCAGCAGTCAAGCCCCCTAGGTCCTTTTAGCTAACCTTTAGAATACAAAAGCAAAATTTGACCTTTTTGGAAAATGAATAAATAGAATATAATGCAACAGAATAGTATGATGAACAACATGCAAATTATGCTATTATGCTCTAAATATAACATGAAATGCAAATCTAGGGTTTGGAGGTGAATTTTTACCCCCAAGCTTGACACAAATGAAATCATACCCTGTATGGGGCAACCATGATTTTGTTGTTGATAAAATCATGCCCTGTAATTATGGGGTGCAATTTCACAATAGAAAGTAAAAGCAATAGATCAAAGCAGATGAACTAATGAAAGATGCGAAATTAATAGTATATGAATGCAAATGAGAAAAAACAACCTAGTGGTAGCAAAAAAGTAGATAAAAGGATGAAGACCTCCAAGATAGTAGACTCCTCCTTAGGGCTCCAACACTTATCCACCAAGGGTAGCAACACACAATCAATGCAGTAGAAGAGAACTCCACAAATATTAAAAAGCTTCAACAGATCACTTGGCACTTTTAGCAATTAGGCACTTCTTGCTTGTATTATGACTCTTTTAGAACTTCTCTTAAAACTTGTTTAGTGGAAAAGAAGGCTTCAAACCCTCTATTTATAAGGGATTTGAAACAAGGATGGGTGGGAAAAACTAAGGGGAACTGATGTCAAAGAGGTCAATTTAAAAATTAGGGTTTTCTAAGAGAAAACCCTAGCTAGGTGAAATCATGCCCCATAAGGGCCGATCATGATTTCATAAAAACTAGGAAAAAATGAGGGAAAGGAAGGAGGAGAGAGGCCCAAAATTGCTTTGGGAAGGTTGGAAGGTCTCTCTAAGGATCTAGGGAAAATGACTCACTCGAGTGGGTCAATTTTTTGCATCTACATTTTACCCCCTCTTTGATGCATTTATGGCCTAATAAATGCATCAAAGAAATATGTAGACACCTATGGGTGAAGGACAACAAACAACAAAAAGGAGTGGCTAGTTTAGAAGAAAGGAGTGGTGCAGAAACGATGTCATTTCGGACACTTTCTTGTTTTACATGCAAATCAAGGCACTAGGGACATTAATACCTCTCAGGCCAAGGTGCCCCCTCGAGTTTTGAAAGGAATGCAAAATTCTTGATGAAACTCAAAATGGTAGACATAAAAGAAAGGAAAGCAAAATAAAAAAAAATAGGAGAGATAAAAAGTAAAAAACAATAATAAAAGGGCAAAAGGGTGAAAAACCCTAATTCATTTTCATCATGCAAAGAAGAAGAAAGGGGCTCTAGATAAAAATAGAAAATGGTGCTACCCACACACCATTTAGCCATTGTGAGGGGTGAGGACAGTGTAGTAGTAGAGAAAGCATGGGTAAGGACTAAAATCCTCCCTCTAGATTAGGCTAGGTTAGATTTTAGGTCTTGTTTAAGCATTTATTTTTTTTTCTCCAAAAATCACCACATGCGACCTAAGCACAATTTTGCAGCATGACCATGATTTTACCTGGTTCATGGTGGTGAACAAAATTACACCCCAAAAACATGGGGTATGATTTCATGAAATCATGCCTTAGAAGCAAGGGGTACAATTTTGACAAAAGGAAGAAAAACAAAATCGTGCCCAAAGTTGAGCAGGTGTGATTTCGTGCATAGTAAATTGATAACAATTTTATTATGTTTGTGGATGCAACATGATGTACTAGAGAGTCATGAGTGGTGATCAAGCTCCTTGGAGGTGGAGCTAGATGGCCTCTCATAGGTAGAGAGAGGTACCTTAGAGGTAGTGGGGCTTCACCACTTAGTAGAGATACCTCAGGTAGAGGTAGATAGAGTGCTATTAATAGTACTGGTGGAGAGGTGGTACCCAAAATCATCGACCTTCTAATTACCCATAGGAGAGATGACAGTCACACTAGAGGATGTGTGGTGCATCTTGTGCATCCCTATTAGAGGGAGAGTAGTTTATAGAGCATGAGGGTAGCATGACATATTGTAGATATTATCAAGAGGTTGGGCCCACTAGGTTCAAGAGAGTGTGATCTCAATCGATGAGATGGTGGGTGCTATGGGGTTGATGCTTTGATGATCATGCTCTATGGGGTGGTGGTAAGATTGCTGATGTACCATACTAGTAGGCAATATCTACCATGGGTACTGGTGGGAGTAGTGGTAGACATGTGATATTAGCAAGTTAGATTTACATGGGGTCCATATGTGCTAGCTTTATTGTATAGGACATTATACAATATCATGTACAAATAACATATAGGGATAGTATATATGATGCTACTCTAGGTGTGGTGTTGGGAGCACATAGTAGTGCAAAGATCATATGCACTTCTAGGGCCATTGCCCAACCCAGAGTGGTCGATAACATATAGATGGTCTAGGTCCTACGAGCGAGTCTAGAGGACATACACCGAGAACCTACCACTAGGGAGGTGGGTAATAGATGAGTTATGGGAGCCTAAGATCATATGGTGATCATGGAATCTACACCCTAGATGGATGAAGGATATCGAGGAGTTGGCCATGATCAGGAGGATGAGGTGGGTCTCTATGAAGAAGGGGGAGCTAGAACTCTTTATATTTGATCGATTATAATGGTAGTTCGGTATCTTTTAGGAGATATTAAACTTGGGTGACTACTAGTACAAGCGGGTTTATTGAGACCCATCAGGAGTCAAAGGGGATCCCAATGTGGGGAGATGGGTGGACGAGGACTGAGTTGACCCACTCTATGTGGATCCAAGGGTGGATGATGTTAGAGTGACTCTCGAGTACTAGATATGTTATAGGATTGTCATGCCCCTAAGGATATCACCACCAGTGTTGGTGCAGAGGCATCAAGTCATGAGTTGATGCATATAGCTAGTATTGTGAGAGGTCACTCAACACTCCATAAAGCAATAGTAGTAGGTATAGGAGGTACCATGATAAATATAGACATGGGTCTGAGTAGAGATAGTGGCTACTACTACCACTACTATTGGGATAAGAGAGGTAGGAGCAATCAAATTTTTCCCCATAATGGTTGGAGTAGGACTGAGCAGAGGGACCAAAGAGACCTCTACATTAATAGTAGTCGACTCAAGTGAGACCACATGTTAAGTAGACTCGAGGAGGGAGATAGAGGTACTACAAGTATAGATAGCAACCCTACAGAGGGAGATGGACCTATTCTGAGAGGACAATGCCAAGAGGATTAATGGGTTGAGGAGTGCACTGAGCACTATGGAGATAGATAAGGATTTGACATGAGTGGAGATAGACCACATCTAGGGAGAAGTGATCCAGCTAGACCAAGAGCACCAAAGATCTCAGCTAGAGGGGATGGTTGTGGTTAATAGTAGCTATCAGGGTGATGAGATCCACCTACTACAGATGGAGATATAGAGGGTGGGAGAGAGGTTGGAGGTAGTCATGCAGAGGGTGACCTTCTACTAGATGGTGTACTATTAGGTAGTTTTAGTAGAGCAATGAGTGCCACCACCTTCATCCTTGAAAATTCCAGCCAGACTCAATCCAGATCATGGATGATTTCATGGTCCGTGAACATACCCCCCACCAGGACCACCTTTTATGGGAAAAGTAGAGGAGATAGGCTCCCAAAGCTAGGGAGAGGATCGAGGTGACATGCCAATTTTGAGTGTGGCATGCATCCCTAGGGATGGTTGAGTGTACCAAGTTTGGACTATGGTACACCGACAAGGTAGACCTATGTACCTTTATCTATATCTTGAGTAATATCATGCTACTTTTTAGTGCAATGTGTGTGCTTATGTGTTTTCTTTTATGATGTTTTTATGATGATTATAATGTTTATGCATAACATGATTTAACTATGGAATGCACTAACCTAAAATGAAAATGTATGGATGCAATGGAGTGAATGCAATGCATGAAAATACATGAAACAAAGAAAACACAAGAAAATAAGAGGAAGAAGAAAGAAAATGCAAGAAAGAAGAAAAAGGAAAGAAAAACACAACTCTGGATGAAATCGTACCTCATAAAAATGGAGCATGATAACATCACAGAGCGAAATCGTGACCCATAAATATGGGGTATGATTTTGAAAAAGGAGAAGAAGAAGAAGAAAATGAATAAGAGAAAAAAAGGAAGAAGAAGAAGAAGAAAAGAAGAAGAAAAAGGTCAAAAAAGGAGAGAAAGGGGGGCTTGAGGTATGATGCTTGGGTCAATGTAGACCGTATCAGATTAGTGTGACCAATCATACATACATCAAGTGAAAAGGAAAGAATATGGACAAGTGTGGAGTGATAGCCTTTATGGGTGTAGTACTCACTAATATGGCCACATGTGGAGAAAAACCTGCTATAGGTGTAGTGCTTGCTAATATGGACAAAGAGAAATAGATACCCGGTAGATGCTCACAAATGATTGAAATGGAGGTTTCCCTTGATGTGTGGCCATAAAGCTATCTTGTACAGGGTGTGTTGTGTGTGTGTGATGATCCAAAATGAGTACTCCCCCCATAGGGGTGTGGTGTGTGCAAAAATGTGTATGGACAAAGCAATCAAAACAAGAGGTGAGTGTGTGCACGTGCTAGAAGAAAAGGGAGGAAGAAAGCAAAGAGCAAAGAAGAGTGTGTGTGTGCATCCATATTGAGGTTTTAATAGTTAAGCAGTGTGTGTAAGATAGTCAGTGGCCATATAAACACCATAAATGGTATCCATGTAGTATCTATCCTATCCCACGAGGACCGTGTAATAGTTGAAAAGTCAAGAAGGAAGAAGTGGAAAAATAAGAAATAAAGAACGCAAGACAAGAGAAAAACAAGCAAAGGACAAGGATATACCAAAAAAATTGCATCCCTTGACCTAAAGAGAAATTGATGGTCATCGATAAAACTTTCAAGGTCAAGGAACACAAAAAGCAAAGAAGAAGGAAAAAGAGACAAAAAACAAGAGCAACGATGAAAAAGCAAGAGCCCTAGGTTGGGGACTTTGCTAGGCATCAGAGTCCTAGTGAGAGTGCAATGCATGTGAGCTATGACCTAACTAGGTGTCATCATGTGCCATTATCATGAGATCCCAAAAAAGCTATATGATCAAGCAGTCATGAGCAAGCAACAATGCAATTATGACAAGCAGAGATGCAAGTGAAATAAAATGTTAGGCAAATCATGCAAAATATGATAGGCAAGCATGCAGTATGAATAGATAAACGAATGCATGAATGAAAATGCAAAAGCATGCCTAATTAGTGGTTTATTATTTTATTTTTAGTTTGTTAATGCAAGTGAGCAGAACGATAGTCAACACATAGTCTTATTGTGCCTCCTATCTTAACAAAAAGAACAAGCATACAAGGGACTGATCCATCAAAGAAAAATCTAGAATGGGGATCATCTTGATGATCAAAATCACAAGGAAGCTCCTTCATAGCTTTTTCTTCAGTAACCTTTGCATAAAAATCTTCACAAACCCTAACTGAACCATATTTCTTAACAAAAGGAGGGGTGATCCCTAATTTTGTAAGATCTCTATAAGATAGTGAAGCAGGGTCTCCTTGAGAAGCAGAATATTTACCATCAAAATGCATAAAATTATCATATTACAAAACAAAATGTTAGAGGGATAAGGGGGTCCCTCATCCTCATCACTCCACTCCAATATTTGATGATCTAAATATTCAGCATAAGTTTTAAGGTGATCATCATTATCGAATGGTAAAGGTTGGTTTTTGTTAGGGATGTAGCCTATGCCACACCTCCCAAGCCAAATTTCAACACCCAAAGGCTCTTGAATACCTTTCTTTTGGGGTCCCAAAACTTTACCAACATATCCCATGCTAGATAGGATCTGTTTAGGGAGTGGGTAATCATTGGATAAGTAACAATGGGTAAAAGAATGCTCCATAGGAGAAGGGTTGCTACCATTGATCTTTTCTTTGAAGGTCATTCCTATGAAGATAAAGGTACACGTGCCAATGTGTACAAATTCACCCTTCTTATGAGGTAAACCCATAGTCCTTGGTGAAGGTGGTAGCTTGGCAAGATCCATAAGAGGTTCTTGAAGAAACTGATTAACTTGATCCCATGATGAAACTTTGATTTGAGGTTCCTCACTCACTTTTAGATTTTCGAGTTGCTTAGATATTTGAGATGAGGAACTTGGAGGAGCAGATGATGAAATTGAAGGATATATGTTGAGACTAGACTGAGCTTGCTCAACCATCGAATAATATTTGAATGGATGAGGGTCACCCAGAATGGTGACAACTTGATCCTTAAATTCAAACTTCAAACATTGATGAAAGGTAGAAGGGACAACCTTCATCGCATGGATCCAAGGACATTCAAGAAGAAGATTGAAAGATGCTGGGCAAGGTACCACATAGAACAAGGTATCTAAGATCTGAGGTCCAACCCTAAGGGGGAGAGATACAATGCCACAGGCCTCTTGGGACTCATTGTTGAAAGCCTTGATGATAATATCAGATTTAGTTAGGTCTTCCTCTTTTAATCCAAAATTTTGGAAAAATTGATAAGTGCATAAATTAAGGGAAGAACCATTGTCAATCAAGATTCACTTGACAAAAGTTCTCCCAATAAATGTTGTGATGTAAAGGGAAGAATCCCCTCGCAAGTTTGAGGAAGGCATATCGTCATCCAAAAATGTGATGTGATGTATCCCAAGAGAACCTATGACATTAGCTACAACACTAGGGGAAATGTTTGCAGGGATAAATTATTGTCTTAGAAGTTCCAACAAAGCTTCCCTATGAATAGGAGAAGTTTGCAAGAGTTCTAAGATAGAGATCTTGGCTGGGGTACTAGCTAACTATTTTTGAATGTCAAAGGAGACTTTAGGTTGTGGCTTCAACACTAAAGGTGGGGTTTCTAACCTTGTGCTCCTTTTTTGGGTATTCTTCAAAACTAAGGGAGGTTTTGAAGGTGGGTTGGATGAAGAACTCATATCCTATTGAGAATGTTGGGTCTATTGATTCTACACTTGTTGCCTTGTAGTTTTTGCTATCATACCAACCACATTATCATAGGGAGGTGGCACATTCTTATAGGACACTTGATTTGTTGCCTGCTGACCATGCTTAGGGAGAGGATCTTGAAAAATCCCCATGTCTTGATTTATTGTGGGTTTTTATTGTGTAGGAGGTTGATTGTTTGTTGGAGGATTGGGTTGAGAACCTTCTATAACAAGGCATCCTGCATCAATGAGGTCCTGAACCACATGTTTCAACCTCTTACAAGAATTTTTCTAGTGCCCCTCCACTCTATGATACTCATAGTGTTGACCAACCTTATACCAATTAGTTGTGGTATCAGGTTACCTTATGGGAGGTAACTCAATCATATTAGCTTCCAAAAGCTACTTTAGGACCACTACCATAGGCATGTTGAGTCTTGTGAAATTTCTTGGAGGTTTTGGAGGTTGGCTAAGCACCATATTTTGTAGGTTGTTAACAATACTATTAACAAGCCTACTATCCGTGACTCCATCACCTACCACATGCTTGTTCTTATATTGAGTTTTAGTGGTCCTATATTCTTTCACTTTAAGTTGTCCTCTTCTGATAAGATCTTGTTCTACCTTTCTTGCTAGGTCAATTGCTTGATCAAAAGATGTGATAGTTGTTGTTTCCAATGCATAAGATAGTTGCTCTTGCAAATTTCCAATAAATATCTCAAGCATGTCTCGAGGAGGTAAGGTGTATCTCAAGCATCCAACTAGACTCCTCCAACGAGACAAGAATTTTAAAAAACTTTCCTCTTTACCTTGTTTTAACATGTAAACATATTTCATGGTCACATTCTTTTCAACATAAGCACCAAACTATTGAACAAATAATTTAGTTGTCTCTTCAAAATTCCTCAAAGAATGGTTGGGCAACTGATAATACCATTCTAATGCCATGCCACCAAGACTCTTAGGGAACGTCTTTAGCAACAACATGTCATCATATATGATATCATGGCAAGTTGTTCTAAACATTCTTAAATGCTCAATTGGATCTTTTATTCCCTTATAGATAGGCAAAATTAGCATGGGAAAATGCTTAGGATAGGGCCTAGCGACGATGATAGGGTCTAAGGGATGATTGCACATTTCTCTATAGTTGTAGGTGAAACTAGGAGGTTGAATCATATCCACTCTTAAAACCAATTGTTTCACCATATTAGTTAAACTTTGCACCTTAGGATTGTTGTTGTGCAATACCCCTAGATTCCCTAAGGGAGGGGTATAGGTAGGTTGTTGAAAGGGTACTTGGCCTATGTTGGAGGTATTGATACTATTATGGTATGGGTTATGATATGTGGTATCTTGCTGGAGAGGATAACTAACAGTTGGTGGAACAGAAGCAAGAATGTTGAGTTTAGCAGAATGAGGAGGAAATTGAAAATAATCTTGAGTGGCACTACTGGTTGGAAGAACTTGTGAACTCCTTCCAATGTTGGTGGTTACAGTAGTGACATAAGTTGGTTGATGGATAGGATTACCATGATTCAAATATTCAAACAAAGGGTTATCATGAACATATCTAGGAGAGACTATTGGAGGAGGAGGAGTCTCACCTCTTTTGAGTTGAGCTTCTCGCTCCATAGCTTTAAGTAAGTCTACCTTATGGTATTTCATGAAACCCCAAACATGATCAAATGATTTAAAGAAGTAGCCACCATTAGGCCCTTCAAGGGGATCATAGTTTGTTTTAGTTTCCACATTTTCTTGCTCTTCTGCATCAAGGTTAGGGTTCTCTCTATCAATCTAATCATCTTCTTGGGGAACATGATCAGACTCTAGATACCTTCGCTGACTTCTAAGGAATGGAGCCATTAGAAGAAGAAAAAGGATAGAAGAGAAAACTAATGAAAGATACACAAGAAGATTTTTAAGATGTTTATTAATGTTCTTCTAATTCTAAGCAAACAAATTAGTGGTCTTGTTTAAAAGTTTTCAAAAGAAAAGCAAATAAGGAAAAGGCTTCCTAATTTGGCCACTAAGACGTGTCTTTCACATCGAGTTCACCAAATATGTAGAGGGGGAAAACTACCCTACCACGTATGATTCTTGGTTGGATCCGTTGGGAGCCGAGGTGACCATGGGGGTATGTTATAACTCTACACTCGATGGGAAAAGGGGAAGGGTTCACCAGGAATGGTTTTAGGACTCACTCCAAGTCTAGGGTGGAATGTGTTTGAATGTGTCAATTAAGCATGCACCTATGTTTGGCCTTTCTACAACTATACTATAAAATGAAAAAGCAATGCAAGACACACAAGATGCAGGAAGACAATCACTAACCCTAGAATGATTCTTTGATTGAATGATCACTAACCCTAATATTGCAAAACAAAGCCTTTGAGCAAGGGTCCAAGAGAAATGCACAAACAAGATTAAAAACCCTAGATGCACACTATATGCTTTTATTCTTTCAAATGCCTATAAATTTGATCAAATGCTTTTCCTTACTTGTGATCTAGATTTTGAATATAAATGAATAGAAAGAAAACACCAAACAACCTAAAGATCTATTAGGGCACTTATCTGATTTGGTGGTTGTTCCAAGCTTTATCTTGCATCCAACAATGTCCCACAACTTCAATCCTGCAAAATAACTTCACAAAACCCTCAAAAAATATGATCAGCATTAGGGGGCCTACTTAGGCCACTATATAACTATGCTTGGAGGTGCAGCATTCAAGCCCCCTAGGTCCTTTTAGCTGACCTTTAGAATACAAAAGTGAAAGTTGACCTTTTTGGAAAATGAACAAACAGAATATAATGCAATAGAACAATATGATGAACAAAGTGTAAATTATGCTATTATGCTCTAAATATAACATGAAATGCAAATCTAGGGTTTGGAGGTGAATTTCTACCCCCAAGATTGACATAGATGAAATCATACCCTATACGGGGCAACCACGATTTTGCTATTGATAAAATCATACCCTATAATTACGGGGTATGATTTCACAATAGAAAGTAAAAGCAATAGATCAAAGCAAATGAACTAATGAAAGATGTAAAATTAATAGTATATGAATGCAAATGAGCGAAAACAACCTGGTGGTAGCGAAAAAGTAGACAAAAGGATGAAGACCTCCAAGATAGTAGACTCCTCCTTAGGGCTCCAACACTTATCCACCAAGGGTAGCAACACACAATCAATGCAATAGAAGAGAACTCCACAAATATTAAAAGCTTCAACATATCACTTGGCACTTTTAGCAATTAGGCACTTCTTGCTTGTATTATGACTCTTTTAGAACTTCTCTTAAAACTTGTTCTAGGGGAAAAGAAGGCTTCAAACCCTCTATTTATAAGGGATTTGAAACAAGGATGTACAAGATGTTAGCGTACTAATGTATTTTGTCTTGATTACATAGATTAGCTGATTGTTACAACTTTGTAACATATTCAGTTTTCCTGTAACAGTTCCGATGACTATTCTCGGATGTTTGTTTGTAACGCAACATTATTTAAACACTGCTGATCAATAATACAAGTTGTTCATTGCATTTAACATGGCATCAAAGCTGTTATGATTCTCAGGGCGAGGTGAAGGCGAGAATTTTTTTTGGGCGAGATTTTTTTTGTCAGCCAAAATTTTGAGCAGGCATCGCCGGAAAGGAATCGCCGGAAAGGAAGACGCAAGCGCTGCGACGCAAGCCCATGCGACAGGGAGACTGTCGCGCCACGCCAGGTCTGCGCACGAATTGTCGTGCCAGGGATGCGACAGAGCGCTCAGTCTGTCACGGCACGCGATAGGGAGCTCACTGACGACTGTCGCGCTCAGTCTCGCGACAGAGTGCCCAGTCTATCGCGACACGCGAGGTCACTGACGACTGTCGCGGCCAGTTTGTCGCGGCACACGACAGAGACTGTCGCGCTCAGTCTGTCGCTCACTGACGACTATCGCGCTCTACGACAGAGACTGTCGCGACGCGACAGGGAGCTTGGACGCAGCAGGAGGAGGGCAGGAATTTCAAATTCCCGGGGTATAAACCCCCCCCGCGGCAAGCGACAGAGACTGTCGCGCTTAGTCTGTCGCTCACTGACGACTCGCAAGAAATGCACGCACCTCCCCCTTCCCGAGGTATAAACCCCCCTCCCCCGTGGTTCGTGCAGAGGAGCGCCGCGGGCACTGCGGATTGCGCAGAGGAGAGCCGTGCAAGAAATGCACGCACCTCCCCCTTCGTGAAAAAAAAAAAAAAAAAAAAACGAAACCCCGTGGGACGAAAAAAAATCCACAGTCGCCCGTTGAAAGGATATCGCGGGGATGAAGCCGAAGCATTTTTTTTTTAAATCTACAGTCGGGAAGCAGCAGCGTCAGAGGTCGCTGCAGAGGAGGAGGTAGCAGGCGTTGAAAAAGGAGGAGGCTCTTGATCTCTTCAGGATTAGCCCGCTGGCTCACGTGGTCGTGAGCCGTGCGGTAAGGCTCAGGGAGCCTGCAGGTCGGGGGTTCGAATCCCGTCGACGCCCCCCAAGGTATAATTTTTTTTGCAATGTCATTTTTTAATTATTATTATTTTTTAATTAAAATTTTTAATTTTAATTTTTTTTAATATAGTTTTTTAAACTTTATAAATTAAAATTTTAATTTTAATTTATTTTTTCTAAAGTTTTAAAACTATATAAATTAAAATTATTTATTTTAATTTTAAATTTATAATAATTATTAAAAATGCTTTGTTAAAGAAAGCCTTTTAAGGGGGGATATTTTTTTCAAAAATCAAAGGGGGATAGTGAGTAATTTTTCGAAAAATAGCAATTTGGCAAATTGTAAAAGGTGCATTTTCGGCTGTGACCGACACCTTGTGGGTTATTCTTGTGGGCAATTTTTTTTGTTGTATGTTGCATATTTCATTTTTGCACTATAAAATTAAAAATTAAAATCAAAACACTCCCTAAGTCCCCGAAATATAAAACCCATCCGTGCAATTTTATTGCACTGCAGCATTCGGTATTTGTGATACCTCTGGCCAGCACTTACAGGTAAAGCTGTCGTGATTTGGCTATTGTATCCGCCGCCTAATACAGCTACTACAACGACGTCTGAGCTTGTTCTCTATAAATCATCGGGGAGGAATAAGTATGCCATTTTTGCATTTTTGTACTCCATCCACTACCCTTTATCGCACTTGTGTTTAGGCGTAAATCCTGACGAAGTATTCTTCATAGTTTTTAGTGGAAGTTACGCCCCACACATGAGAAGAATCTTCTATGGTAGGTGCCATCAATAAGGTGATTCCCTTTCAGTACCGCTTATGTTCCACGTATCGTATGATCTCTAAAACTCACCTATAGTCTCCCTCACGTAAGGGCGGGTGATTTTTGTTGATCTTTCTAAATACCTATAGTTTCCCTCACGTAAGGGCGGGTATTTTGTACGGTATATTGGCCTAGCAAAAGGTATATCGAAAGGGGGACCAATTGGTGATATAAGGAACCTTCACTATGGCCGCTGTTGCAAAATTGATGACTGATCCGCATCAGTTATTGAAAGGTCCAAATTATACACCATGGAAACATAAGATGAAAGCTATTCTCCAAATGGAAGATTTGTGGGATATTGTTACTGGAGTAGCAACTAGGCCTTCACCAACAGCAGGATCCACAGGTCCTTCAGTAGATCAGATAGCTTTTGACAAGAAAGACAAGTAGAGCAAAGGTGCTCATTTTGTTTGCTGTTTCAGATGAAGTGCAACCTCATATAGCTGACAAAGCAAGTGGTAAAGAGGCATGGGATGCCCTTAGAACCATATATGAGGGGAAGAATGAATCCACCATTCTTCATCTTCAACAACAACTTCATAACCTGAGTTTGAGACAGGGTGAAACAGTTGAACTCTTTCTGTGCAGAGTGTCTGAGTTGAAAGAGAAATTGAGTTCTCTGGGAGATACTGTGGACGAAAAGCTTCTCATTTCACTTATGATGAGAGCTTTACCTTCTTCATTTGATATGTTGATAACCTCCATCCAGGTGTCTCAATGACAAATTACCTACATCGAGTTGGTCAATCTGCTTCAACAATAGGAGGCACGCCAACTTCACAAGGATGATTCTTCCAATACAGCCCTATACACCAACAGGCAGGGTTCTAGGAAGAAAGGTAATGGGCAAAAAGGAGGCAACTTTTAGAAAGGAGGAAATTCTCAACCAGATACAAAAGGAAAATGCAAACAACCTCAACAGAAGAAGAGGTGGTGCAAGATCTGTGAGAAAGACAACCATGACACCAACAGGTGTTGGCATAAGAACAAGAAGAAAGGCCAAAACAAACCACAAAATAAGAACAAGCAACCCCAGGTGAATGTTGTTGTTGAAGAATCTGACTCAGATTCTGAATGGGCACACAAGGTGCTCATGACTACCACAGATTCCACACAGAGGGATCCTATTTGGTATGTCGATTCTGGAGCTAGCAAACATATGACTGGCGATAGATCATGGTTTGAATAATTTGTGGCCAAAGAGGGCAAACCTGTCACCATTGCTGATGATAAAACCTAAAGGGTTCAGGGAGAGGGTACAGCTTCAGTCACTCTTCCTGATGGCAAGTGTCAGATTGACAAAGTCCTCTATGTTCCAGGATTGGCTAACAATTTGTTGTCAGTGACACAAATCCTAGACAGAAATATGGTTGTCAACTTTCGTGTTGAGAATGGAAAGAAGTGTTGTACCATTACCAGGAAGGGTAAGCAGATTGCAACAACTTCATATAAGCACGACTTATTTGCACTAGATGCTATCTCTACTCCACATGTTGCCATGACTGTCTCTACCAAGGAGGCAACTTCTCTATGGCACAAGAGATATGGGCATCTTAGTTCTGGCTACTTACTTGAGCTCAACAAGTATGAGATGGTAAAGGGTCTTCCTTCCCTTTTTGCCACATTGCCAGTGTGCTCTGACTGCTTGGCAAGAAAGCAGCATAGAGTACCATTTGAGAAGAGCTCTACAAGAGCACGAAAACCTCTGGAGTTAATTCATATCGATCTGTGCGGTCCTTTCACACCCAACAGTTGTGGAGGGAAGAGGTACTTTCAGTTATTCGTAGATGACTACTCACGAAAGATGTGGGTTTTCTTTCTCCAACTAAAATCTGAAGCTTTCGCATTCTTCCAGCAGTTCAAGAAATCCGTTGAGAAGGAGTCAGGGGCTTCTATTAAAACTCTTCACTCAGATCGAGGGGGAGAGTTTACCTCTAATGAATTTTCTGCATTCCTAGATAAGCATGGAATCAAGAGACAGTTAACAACTGCATATACTCCTCAGCAAAATGGAGTTGCTGAGAGAAGGAACCATTCTATCATGGAAATGGTTCGTTGTATGCTCACAAGTGCTACTCTTGGGCAACAATATTGGGCGTAAGTCTGTCACCACCGTAGTGTATCTCGTTGAATAGGGCACCCACAAAGGCCCTAAAAGGAATGACTCCACAGGAAGCATGGAGTGGTCGAAAACCCTCCATATCTCATCTACATATTTTCGGGTGTCAAGCTTTCATGCACATACCAAAAGAGAAAAGGAAGAAGCTAGATGAGAAAACACAGAGATGTATTTTTCTTGGTTATTTTGATCACTCTAAAGGATATCGGTTGATAGATCCTTTGACCAAGAAAATTCATTTCAATAGAGATGTTGTCTTTGATGAAGCTTTCACATCACAGAGCACATCTACAGTACACCAAGATATTGTGGAACCTAAGGAAGAGAAGATTCCTTCGTCAACATAGACAGGAGGTCCTTCTACATCTTCTTCACCACCATCGAAGAAGAATCCTAAATGGTGTACAAATACAATCAAAGACGCAAATTTATCCACTCCTCCCAATTTGAATTTGGATAGACCTCGTACACGCAGTATGGCTCAAAAGGAAAGAGAAGCCAGAGAAACTGGTGAGGTTGATGATCTTTGTCAATCTTTTGAGGAACTTTCTGTGACTCCAAGTACGAAGTAGAGGATATGGATATTGATGATGACAGGGCATTCATGTCTAACATAGATAGTCTTGAACCTGCATCAGTGCAAGATGCTCTCAGTGAGCCTCAGTGGAAGGCCGCTATGGACACAGAGTATGAGTCTCTAATGAAAAATAAAACTTGGAAGCTTGTTGATCTGCCGCATGAAAAGAAACCTATTGGCTGCAAATGGGTATATAAAGTCAAGTACAAGGTAGATGGAACAATTGATAAGCATAAGGCCCGTATTTTTGCAAAGGGCTATGCTCAAAAAGAAGGCATTGACTACGAGGAAACTTTTGCACCTACTGCTCGGATGACCACAATTCAGGTTATGTGTGCTATGGTAGCACAATATGGGTGGAAAGTTCACCAAATGGATGTCAAAAGTGCCTTTCTAAATGGTGATCTCCAAGAAGAAGTCTATATGACTTAGCCTGAAGGATTTGAAGTGGAAGGCCAACAGCAGAAAGTTTGCAAATTGGTCAAATCCTTGTATGGTCTGAAACAAGCTCCACGAGCTTGGTATATAAAAATGGACAATCACCTTATGCAGCATGGATTTAAGAGATGTCCGTCAGATGCAAACCTCTATTTCAAGAAACAGGGTTCTGAGATAGTGTTGCTTGTACTCTATGTGGATGATCTGCTCATAACAGGGAGTTCAGAAAATATGATCTCTACTGTCAAAAGAAACTTGTGCAAATATTTTGAGATGATAGATCTCGAACTTCTCCATTACTGTCTTGGTCTGGAATTCAGCCAGAAGGAGCACACCATCAAAGTGTCTCAGAAAAAGTATGCCAAGACATTGCTCGATAAATATCGCATGACTGACTGCAAGCCAATGGCAACTCCAATGGAGAATGGACTTCAGTTATCGCGATATGATGACTCACCTCAGGTAGATGGTACTCTCTATCGATAGTTGATTGGGAGTCTCATATATCTGACCAATACTAGGCCAGATCTCATATTTGTTGTCAACTATCTTTCGAGGTTCATGCAGGAGCCTAAGACCACTCATTGGAAAGCAAGCAAAACATGTTCTTCACTATGTCCGTGGTACTATGGAATATGGCCTAGAATACAAGAGGAACAAAAAATTCTTCTTGCAAGGATACACGGACTCCGACTATGCCGGATCATTTGATGATCGCAAGTCAACTTTTGGATACATTTTTCATCTGGGATCCGGTCCTGTCTCTTGGCATAGCAAGAAGCAACAGGTGGTTGCTATTTCATCAACAGAGGCAGAGTATCGCACCGCACGTGAAGCTGTGTGCGAAGTGATATGGTTACGTCGCATTCTGACAAGTATGGGCCATCCATCAAAATCTCCAATACGCTTGTTTTGCAACAATCAGGGTGTTCTGAACCTCGTCAAGAATCTAGTCCATCATGAAAGAACAAAGCACATTGACACACAATGTCATTTCATTCGAGATGAAGTTCCAAAACACCGAATTCAGCTTCAGCACATTCCCACCGATGCTCAAGTTGCGGACATTTTCACTAAGGCACTTGGACGTGTCAAATTTGAATTGTTTCGCAGCTCACTTTGTATTGCAAAATGATGTAAGGGGATGTTAGTAGTCTAGTATAGCTATTAGTTATTACATTACCCAAATAATGTAATAAAGGGGGATGTTAGCGTACTAATGTATTTTGTCTTGATTACATAGATTAGCTGATTGTTACAACTGCGTAACATATTCAGTTTCCCTGTAACAGATCCGGTGACTATTCCCGGATGTTTGTTTGTAACGCAACATTATTTAAACACTGCTGATCAATAATACAAGTTGCTCATTGCGTTTAACACAAGAAAAACTAAAGGGAACCAGCATCAAAGAAGTCGATTTGAAAAAATTAGGGTTTTCTAAAAAAAAATCCTAGCTAGGTAAAATCATGCCTTGTAAGGGCCAGCCGCGATTTCATCGAAACTAGGAAAAAAGAGGGAAAGGAAGGAGGATAGAGGACCAAACTTGCTTTGGGCAAGTTGGAAGATCTCTAAGGAACTAAGTCAAATGACTCACTCATGTGGATCAATTTTCTACGTCTACAATTATGCAAAAACAATATCATGCATAAGAACTCATAACAACTCTTGTATATTTTAATTTATAGCAAAATAAGGACAATTCATTGTATAGTATTCTAACTCTAGACTTTTATAGTTACTTAAATTTAAACCTAATCCTTTAAATAAGGTAGGCTCTCTCAAACACTTTCCACAAAAGATAACTTAACTTATTTCAACCACTAGAATTCTATTTGGTAGACAAAGTACATGTTTAAATTTACATTGACATATTCTATTTATTAAAAAATAGAAAAATAAAAACACATGCATAAACATACATGTTACAATACTAATTTTTACTATTTATTGAACACTCAAATATTTTGAAAATGACTTAGCAGATCACAGTAAAACTCTGATATAAATCACCTCGAAGATTTTTTTAGAAATGACCTCACCATGACATTGGAAAATATCATTAAGTGAGTGTGTCCAACTCAACCTCATAACCAATAAATTGTATTTCATTTTTGCCACAAGGAAAAGACCAAATATGAGCTTGTTCAACAAGACTAGGGAATCATCCAATCAATACCGCCATGATCTTAGATTTTAGATCGATAGATTTAGGTAATGTTCTCAAAATTATTACCAAGATCATGGTAGAGAGAGGTTGAGACATCTTTTACATAAGATTATTTCCCCTAAACAAGGAGGTTATGTGTAAGGGCATTAGATTATGGATGAGATAGTTCTTTCTTAGGAAGTCATCAATTCCATGGAAGCATAGAAATATCCTATGTTCATCCATTTAGACCTATCTAAAGCTTATGACTGAGTGGATTGAAACTTCCTTATCAAAGTTATCAGGCAATTTGGCTTCTCTTAGGATTGGATAGATTGGATTATGAGATGTATCTCTTTAGTATCCTACTCAGTTCTTATCAATGGTTACCCTTGATAGGTGTTCCAATATTCCAAAGGTATTAGGTAGGGTGATCCCTCTCCCCTTAGTTATTCATTATTCTTGCTTAATGATTAGGTAGATCTATGACCAAAAATAGATAAAATAAAACCCTTGAGGGAGTTACCATTACTCATGGATTTAAACCTATCTCTCATCTTTAGTTTATTTATGAATCTACTCTATTACATAAAGCTACAGTTAAGGAATCCTCTATGAGTAATAAAATCATTCGTTGTTTCTCTAATGCTACGGGGCAATTTTTAAATGAAGATAAATCAAAAGTCATTTTATTTCGCTGCTCTCAAAGATAGGAATCCATGGTTTCAGATAAATTAATATATAATAAGACCTTCCTTTCGATCAATTATTTAGGCATTCCTATCAACATATAGAGATAAGAAAAAGACTAGAATTGGTTGTTGGATAGAGTAAAGGAGAAAATTGGAAAGTAGACTAATATGTGGATTTCATTTGGGGGTAGAATTACCTTGGTAAAATCATTCCTTCAAGCTATACCTATTTATGTTTATGTTTTGATGAATATCCCAAAGTTAGTTCTTCAAGAATTGGATCAAATCAATCAACGATTGCTTTGGAGTGGTACTAAGGAGAAAGGAAAATGGGCCTTGGTGAAATGAGATACTTTATGCCTTCCCAAGCATGAAGAGGATTAAGATTTTGATCTGCTATAAAAAAATAATAAGGATTTAGCTACAAAGTTGTATTGGAAAATTTTGATTAACCCCAATGTCCTATGGGCCAATAATCTTTGTGCTAAATATGTAGAAAACAAAAGTCCTAAATACCTTGTTTGCTATCACCTTCCTACCATATGTGCTCCTATTTTGGTGGTTCTTAGGACTAGTGAGGATTTGATAGATAATAAGTTATTTCAGATCATTCATAATGGTCAACAGGCTAATTTTTGGGCAAATTCTTGGGATGGTCACCAACCTTTGATAACTTAGTTCCCTGCTTGAAGGTCTTGGATAGAGAAGCTTCACCAAGCTAACTGGATGAAGGTAGCTAATTATTGTTAGTACTAGATTGGTAATTTACAAGTTGGTAGATATTGGATCCCTATTGAGGACTAGCCTATTCAAAGTCTAGAAAGGCAAAGGAAAAATTTCCAATGCATTCTTCATATGAGATATCTCTCTTGGTCCCATGATAAGGACTGTTTTGGATAGAACAACAGTACTATGGGCGAGTATATTGTTGGTCAAGGTTATATGCCATAATAATTCCAACCAGTCCTATGACATATTTACATAGTTGTGGGCTCAGAAGCTTTGGATTAAGGTGAGGTTTTTTATTTGGATTTTATTACATTGGAGGGTGCTCACTGGTGAGAAACTTATGAAACATGGCTTTCATGGCCCATTTAGATATGAGATGTATGGAAAGAATGTGGAAACTCTTAGCCATATTTTTATTGAGTGTCCCTTAGCCTTTGAGCTATGGAGGAGAATGACTACCTTACTTAGTTTACAATGGTCCAATTTTTGTACTCTTGAACAACTTTGGAGGGATTGGCCTAAACAAGAGGTTGTTGATCATTTTGTTAGACAATTAGTTTGGATGGGAACTACCATCTTGCCTTGGAATATTTGGAAGAAAAGAAACAACCAGATTTTCAAATAGGAAAGGAAGGATATTCACTATATTTGGTAAAATACCATTACTAGCTTAGCCAAATTAGTCCAACAACTCCTTGATCACCCCCAGGACTCCCACCAACAATGGGATAAAGCTATGCAAAGATTGAAGATTCACTTTACTATTGGCAACCATATTAAAGGGAATGTGAGCAATCAAAATATGGATAGAACAAGGAGTTGGTAGCCTCCTCCAAAGGATTTTGGAAAAATTCAATACGGATGGAGCCTCTAGGGTAACCCTAGAAAATCTAGTGTGGGAGGAATCTATAGAATTTCATATGGTTCCTTGGTTTGTACTTTTGCTGAGAATTTGGGTATCATTTCTAGTAACCTTCCTGAGGGGTATGTGTGGGTATTTTTTAAGCATTACCCATATGCAATTCAATAAAAGGTGCAAAGAAGGACATTTCAGACCCCAATAATAGAATTGGGAGGAATTCAGGTACTTTTGGCCTAGGTATGTTAAGGACAGACCCTTGAAGTCTAGGATTGTAAAGCAAAATGAAAAAAAATACTATGTCCTTAATCCATCAGAACTTCTATACCCGAAAAAAACTTGAAGAGGTGCCAAAAGTCCATTTCACTATCGAAAGGTAGAATTGAGTGAAAATTGGCTAATTCATGGAAGAGCCATAACTTTTGTATCCGAATGGATCTCAAAGGGGTACCAAATATCCGATGTATAGTTGAAGAGCAAGAATGCAAATTTTGGCTGTCCTAAACCCACCAAAAAAATTATACCTGAACGAAGCATGGAGAGGTACCAAATGTCCATCAAGCAAACAAACAACAAGAATGTAAAATTTGGCAAAGTCCCCAGCCCATCGAAACTTTAGTCCCTAGATAGAACTCAGAGGGGTGCCAAAAATTCATCGTGTTGTCAAAAGGTAGAATTGAATGAAAATTGGTTGTCATGGAAGGGCCAAAACTTTTGTACTTGAATGGAACCTAGAGGGGTACCAAATAACTGATGCACAATCGAAGAGCAAGAATGTATAATTTTGCTAAGTCCTAGCCTGCTAGAACTTTTGTACCTAGACGGAGCATGGAGAGGTACCAAATGTCTATCAAGTAGTTGGACATAAAAAAAATGGCTAAGTATTGAAGCTATCAAAACTTATGTGCCTAGACTGGGAAGGTTATGCTACCAAAGTTTCATAATCTATGGGTACCTTTGTTGCACACCTAGAAGTCATGAGTCAACTATGACAAATCAAAATGGATATCTAGCAACTATTTATCAATTGATGGACGGTTGCCATATCACTTCCTCAATAAGGAAAACCTAATTGTTCAACAACCCTAACAACCAAGATAATTGTGTAGATGTTCAGGGTGGCTCAACTGAAATATCAAAAAAGAATTAATGAACCAGATGCAAAAGGTAAGAGTAGTACGAATCAAGATAAAGTAGATCAGATCAAGTCAGCAAGCCACAACCTGGTGGTTAGAACAAGCATACTCCAAGCAGTTCAATAGACTATTGAATCTCCTAACACAACAATAATCCACTCCCCAAGCAATGATGCTCTAATAATAGAATATATTGTAAAAAGCTATAAATACTAGAATGTAGAATGTAAAATGGTTGACTCTTAGGCTTTTACAATTTGCATGTATGAAGCATTTTGCACATTGAGGAATATAAGGAGATTGTTGTTTGGCCTTTGGTTCACCTTGTTGTAGGACATGTATGTATGGATTGCTTATTTCTAATTATGACTTGTTGAATGCTCATGATATTAATTCTACTTTTTGGATTTTTATTCATGATTTGTTCTCTAGTTCTAGAATTTGCAATCTAAAAGATATATAATGTATGAATGAATGTTCTATAATTTGGTAAAAAATGGTTGGTCTATTAGGTAGTTTGCTTGTTATCTTAATTGCATAAGCTTTTATGTCTCATGTACTTTGATGTGGTTTAATCTGCACCATTATAAATTCTAGCTTTAACTTCTTTTTCTTCTTTTAGCATCATTTCCCCACCTTATTTTAGGAATGATTAGCTTGAACTTCAAAGGAACCAACCTCCTTTGGATATTTACCATTGAAGCCTCACAAATTTTGGTTCATTCAATATTGGTCAAGGTTTGTGGGTGCACAACCTTACCTTAGGAAGATTTACAGACCAACAATATGATATCCTCAAAGGCCTTCGAGAGGTTGCTAAGGTTGGATGGAAAAAGGTGTTGGTTGAATATGACTCCCAAGTCATGATTAATCTGTTGAAGACTCCTTCTTAGAATCATAATGTTGATTGAAGAATAAAATTAATTACTAATAAGATTCGATTAATCCATACGGGCTTTTTGAAAGTTGAATACAATCATGTGGTCAGAGAATAGAATAGGATTTTTGATGCTTTAGCTAATTGGACATTGGATAAATGTGATATTACTTGCTATGACCACCCTCCTAAATGGTGGGCTTCATATATCAGTGATGCTTTTCTTTCTATCCTTTCTCTGGATGGCTCTAGTATTAGAGGCACCTAATCATTTTTTTCTTTTTATTAGACTCTCTTTGGTCTATTCAAGGTATTTCAAATCCCTAGATCAGAAAGATAATTCTTATGTTTCTTGTGTTTATTCTTGGTTAAAAGACATGTTGGCCTAGAAAGGCCATAGATGTAATATGTTTTTTCAGCGATTTAATTTTTCGGTATGTGTGTTTTTGTGTTGTGTTTTATTTTTGTGTTTTTTTGTTTTGTTTTGGTGTTTTGATATATTTTTTTTGTTTTGTGTGTTTTTTGTGTTTTGTTATTGTTATTGTGTTTTGCTATTGTTTTTGTGTTTTTTATCGTTATTTTTGTATGTTTGTATTTTTGTGTTGTTTATGTTTTTGTTGTTTTAGGCATACTCCTTAAGTGTGTCGAAGGGGGCAGGAAAAATGCTAGCCCTAGGTGATTTTGGTAGAATAAATACCCTTGCCTCCTTGGGTCGTACCCGAAAGTGGCACCCTAAAAGGGGTGTTTTCCACAAACAAAAGAAAAAATATCGGATTACAAAATTCATGTAGGCATACAACTTGTAATTGTTTATCAATTCACATGTATAATTAATATTATTAATTATATATTCTAGGCTACTAAGGTGATAGAAACTACACCTCATAAGGTGCCCCATTTCAACTTCAACCACAATCACATTATCCTTTCTCTTTTAGGTGTTTATCTCATGTGAATCATATCCCACTTTTCAATGGAAATTGATTAAATACTATCTATTGAGGATCTAATTTTATAAATGATTACCAAAAATATCCCTTGTTATATGATCTTATTGATATTTTTCAAATTAAGAACCTTAGAGTCATATGGATAAAAGGAAATAGCAATGGTTGAAGAACAACCTTAACACCTATTTAGATCTAGGTGGAAAAAAGATCAAAGTAGTGGTTAACACCTTGTGCCTTAGGGGTTGTTTTAGAGATGCATCATGGAGTCCTAAAAACAAGTTGTTATGTCTCAAAGAAACATCTCTTAATATTTTGCACCAACATATTGTCATCACATACCATCCTTGGCCAAAAAAAACTTTGTAAAGAATTAAAAATAATATATAATATTCAATAAATTATATAATTTAAAATTTCTAAGTAAAATATTCATTAACTTTTTAACAATTTATTTATTTATTTATATATATTCATGGGTTGTTTTTCACTTGCCCATCTCGATAAGTATTTACTCTGAGGGGGGCCTAGAAGGATTTGGGATTGAAACCGCTGACCTCAAGCTGGCAAGTCACTCAGGTAAAACCAGTTGGTCTACTACCTCCGCCCTTATTGTTTTGAATGAGTTTACATAGGTTTTTATGAGAGGTTCTAGTTAGATTAACACTTTATTTTATAATTATTATTTTTTTAACAAAACAATCAATTATATGCATATAAAAAAAATTAAAAAATTGGTTATATGGAATTAAGGCATCACATAGATAGTGGTATTATAAATGACAACCATGTATATATTGTTTGACAAGATTTAAACCTAAATATTTACTTTAAAAACTAAGCAATATCACTTGATATATATATATATATATAAAGGAAATGAATTATTCATTATACAAATTATAAGTGTTATATTTACCAGCAAACATTAAATTGTGATATAAAACTTGATTCTTAAATAGATACTCATGTCTTGTGGAACAATGTAGTGGTTTGAGCTTTGAACTCTCTTCTAAAAAACCAAATTCAAACCTCAATGAAATATGTATACATGAATAAACTTATTAAAAAAATTGTGGATACTCATGAAAAAGAAAATGCATAATATTCCTTCCCATGCACTTAATCCAATTTTAATGTACTCAAAATTTCTAATAAAATGCGTTGTGTCCATTCAATGATCTAATGGATACATTATTGTATTTATGAATTGCATTTTATTGGTTGTATGGACTATAATACATTTTTCTTAGCATGTGATAATGGTTGAATTTACCTTTCAAATGGCTCTCAAATATTAATCGTAACTTCAAAATTAATTTTGTCACACAAAAGAGTTAGCTTTTGAGTATTATAATGTGAATATGTAAGTTAACAAGTTTATGTTGTCCACTCACCCACCATAATGATATATTGAAGTTAAAAAGTTAATTGTCAATCACAGCATCTAGGAAAGACTCAATCCCGTGGGCACGTACTCCAAGATGCTACCACTCTCTACGATATTTTAATAAAATATAAAATAATATTCCTCGGAGCACTAAAGCTCGAATAACCTCGGTTGCTTTTAAGTAGAACTTTATTCCAATATTCTTGAAAAGTAAAATAAAGGTTTGCAAGAATCATAGATTTATGCATGTGGTCTATCTCTAAGAATGCTATTTTATAGATATAAGAGCCATGGGTTTAGTTTTTACGGTAATATTATAACAAAAATTTGTTTTTATAGTGATTGTGGAGAAAGTAAGTGTCGTTTTATTGAAAGAGAGGTTTTGGGTTTGAAACTCTGCCAAAGGGTATATCAAAAAATTTTGTGGTTTTTTTCTAGATAGTAATATAGGCTTTCTCTAGATAGTGGTATACTGGGATGAGGTGGAAAGAGCACACAAACAAATTTAGGCTTCTCTTCAATAGTGGTATACTCGGATGCAACTCTGTCAAAGGGTACACAAAAAATCTCCTATGGCTTCTATCCAATAGTGATATACCAGGATGAAACACTCTAACCATCTTTTCTTTTTTAACCTAAAAATTTACCCATAATTATTAAAAAATAATGTAAATGTAACCAATTTCTGGAAATCTTGTCACCACTTTACATCTCACTATCGCTTCAGTTAAAGGTTTCTCCAAAGGCAATGTGTGTACGGATATCTTGATACGTTATAGACCGTTTAATTGAATTATTTATGTTTCCGCCATGCCTTGCCTATGGTGAGTGTCTTCTCCTTCCTTTATTTTAGATGTATTCCATGGATACGGTATCTTCATTGCATACGACCTATGATACCAAGGCTACTATGTAGATAAAATTAAACTCTTTAATTTTTTAATAATAAATATTTTATTAAAATAGGTTCGAGGTGTAGACCAATCGGTTCATTCAAACCTTACCCTATAAGGGGGTGGAGGTCAAGGTTCAAATCTCGGGTCTCGTCGGACTGAACGCTTGTCTTTTTCTTGGTGCTTTCAGTGGCGTAAAAGGTTCAAAATGATTGTGGCATGGTGGTTATAGAAGCAAACTGCACGAAGATTTGTGTGACGGCTTCTAGGGCGGACAGCGCAGAATACTGTGATGGCCATAAAAGCTGGACAGCCCCGTGGCGGCTACCAATTCCACCATGTAAATTCAAAAAATATATATATTTTATTAAATTTTATTTTTTTTATATTTTTTTATAAAATTCAAATTTTTAACATTTAAAACAAATATTTTTTATTATTTTATTAAAATACATCTATTTAATAATGTATATTTTTAAGACTACACTGCGAGAAAGTATGGTACATACTATTGATAATATACGGAAAGTCTAACCTATTCCACGGTGAGCTAACCTATTCCTCATTGATTTGGACTTTTCCCTCATTATGGTGGCAACTACCACATGGTAGGGGATAAATATATGTTTTTATGCGAGGCACCCTTCCAACTCTCGACCATGAATGATTCCAATTCACTTGGTATAAATCGTGGACCGCTTGGAGAGTTTGGTTAATGGATGCTTGATGTTTATTTGTTTACTGTTTTTTAGGTGGTTCTTTTCAACAAACTTTTATAATTATTTTTTTAGGATAGGGAATTAGTAACCTATTTTTCATGTTTAGTTAATGGATATAGGGTCAGAAATTATTTTTGGAGAAGTTGTCTCCAAGCATAGGTTAAATCATTGGAGCTGTTTTTATAACCTTTATCTCTTCAGTAAATGTGACCCCAAGCAGTTAAGAAGACCTCATATGATTGAGGGTGGGTACCACCATAGTCCAGCTGGTGCTAATTCAAATGAAACTACTACCTTTATCCCAACAAGACTTGCCTCTTAAGGTTTGAACCTAGGTCTCTTCTTGGTCAGCCCAAAATTTACCAATCCACTCAGCTCTTGGAACTCATTTTATGTTAAATTTACCCACCATAATTTCTTATCATTTTTTTCAATCAATACTTTTTATACACATGTGGGGTGGGTTGAATTCAAATCTTTAAATCAATACTTTTTATAAACATCTGGGGTGGGTTGAACTAAAATCTCATCACCAATAATGTAAAAGAACATCTTTACCTCTAAACCACACTCAAATATTTTCCTCATTCTTAATGACAACTAGTACAATTTTTTATTTTACAATTTACTTTCATATTTATTTATTTTTAAACGAGCACATTTTTTATATACTTTTTTGTCGTAGTTATAACTTGAAGTTTTTGAAAAGGAATCTATAACCCTAATTATTAAAAAATGATATTTTTTTAAAAAATATTTTTTTATTTTTAAAATTTAAAAGTATAAAAAATATAATAATTATAAAAAATTATAAAAATAATCCACCACTCACTAACTTAAACATTTTATTTTATTAAATATTTTATAATTTAATTTTTAAATGCATTATTTCATATTTTTGAATCTCAAATTTAAGAGCGCATACTACTCAATAGTAACTATTATCAAACAAGAAATCTAAACTTAGCTCTATCAAATAATATATATATTAATATTAATGATTTATATTTTTTCCTTTATATTTTTATATGAAATGAAATGCATTCTCTTGTACTCCAAGTTAATTTAATTACTCATACACAATAATATTAGTTTTAATTTAAATGTAAGTTAATATTTGTATAAATTGAATATATTATAAATTATTTTTATTTTTTAAATATATTTTTTAATTGGTTATATTAAATTGAAATGAGTGTTATTTGTATTACATTATTATTATTATTATGCATTGGTATTACAACAAAACTTGATAATTATTTATGTATTACTTGGCAAGATTTGAATTTTGGTTTTTCCTTTAAAAAAAATTGAGGATTCTAATTGGTTGAGCTAATACCACTTAATATTTTTAAAATAATTTGTATTTGTATTTTTTTAATTAAATAATTAATATTTTTTAAATAATAAAAATAGTTTTTTTTAGAAAAACGGTTACAAATTACATCAACAACCACTCTCAAGGGGTTTTGAACACAAGACCACTTAAGAAACAACCACCATCTTAGCCACTAGGGCAACTAACTAATAAAATAATAAAATCAATTATCATTGATTTTATTTATAATAAAGTGAGGTTAATCTATTTGAAATCAAACATCCATCACTCACATCTATAAACTATTTATCTCAATTAATCTAACTTAATTTAATAATTTTTTTTTTATTAAATTAAGTTAGATTAATTGAGATAAATAGTTTATAGATGTGAGTGATGGATGTTTGATTTCAAATAAATTAACCTCACTTTATTATAAATAAAATCAATGATAATTTATTGAAATTAAAATATATAATATATATATATATATATATATATATATATATATATATATATATATATATATATTATAAATACTTATATTTTCAATGCAACTTTATTATTTTTCCTTTAACTCCTTCAACAAGGCCTAGAAGATGTGGTTATCCAATTGTTTATCGACCCACACTAAAATATGGTATACAACTCTACCTCCTTTGCAATTTAAACCTTGGATTTCTTATTCGAGTTTCAAAGTCTAAGAAGAGAAGAAACTTGAATAAGAAATCCAAGGTTTAATAGTTAGACCTTAGTACCCCAAGGGCTAGGTGGATTGGTAAGTGCAGGTGTGGTTGAGCACTTACCAAGAAGAGACTTAGGTTCAAACCTTGGGAGGAACCAAACCCTTTGCAAAGTAGTAGTCTGCTTCGAATTCTTTGAGTGCATGCCAAACCAACGACGACGGTATGAACCTTAAGTGATCGATGGTCCTCATCTCACGTCAAGTCAACAAGAATGATATGGATAGGTTTTTTGGGAGCAGTCCTTGTGGTTTGAACCCTGCGTTGGCCCGTTGGCCAGTTACTAAAAAATAGTGGTTGTAACCAACTTTCCTATGTAATAAAAAAAATAGTTAGACCTTAGTATAGTTGTGTCTTTAATCCATAACATTTAGTAGTTTATGCTTGATAGCTTTTTAATGTTAAAAATAGAGATCCAACATTGTAATTAGTTTTTAAAACAATATAGATGGAAGAAATTATTTTTATCCTAAAATACAAATTAATTTTAAATAACTTTAATTATAGATAATTTTATAATATGCTTATCAACTATAAAATAATATGGTGTATGGTTATATTTTTATTTTAAAAATATTTTTAATATAATTAGTTTAATAGGTTTAGAACATATGGTAAGAAGTAATGAGTTTCACGGATTTTACAATTACATGATAAATATTTTGCCCTATAGATTTGAGGTATGCATTGGAAAATATGGATTTTCATACAATAAACACAGGTTCCAATCTAATGGATCAATCTTGAAATTTGTCTCATTTAGTAGCCCGGAAGGAGGAGTTTTATATCATAATCTAAGCTTTTTAGAGAAAGTAGTGGGGAATGAGGAATTTCATATCATAAATTAAGGTTTAATATTATGGATGTTAATATTAAATTCTAATATATTTGAGGCAAGTGATGGGCAAGGAGGAGTGTTACATCATAAGTCAAGGTTCTAATACCACAAACAAGTACCTTATAAATCCATGAGGACATTTTTTTGGAGTTAAGGGTTGCACTCAGGACAATGCATGAAACTATGACAAACAACTATATATCTAGTTAGCAAATATATAATAAAACCAAGTTTAACTTCATTTGTAAGCTCTATGTGTTAACATTTTTTACTAACGATTTTGGGCCAAGCAATAGGAAGAGGAGTTTCACACATTAAGCCAAATGTTTAATCCCATGTATGGGCACCATGTAGGACTTTGAGTACACCTAGAGGTATGTGTTGAACTCAAGATAATGCATCAAACTAGGGTTACTTAGCCATATACCTTAAGTTAAATGTAATGAAACCTATCTCTACCTTAATGTTAACCTTAATATTATGAAATTTCAACTAGTTTAGATCAATGTTAACCTTAATATTGTGAAATATCAACAAGTTAAGATCAAAGACACACTACAAGTTGATATTCTAACACCAGTATAAGACACCTTGTAAAGCCACGAGACTACATAGAGATATGGGTTGAACTAATAATAATGCATAGGCAAAGGGACTATTGATCTAGGGATAAAATTTAAGTATATTAGGAATCCAAACCCACTCTCATGTTCTTTATAATCTCTCCCTCAATGTTAACATTTTACCTTCTAAATGTTAACATTTTAACTTCTAATAAATTGAAGATAAGCCATAAAAAAACAAAAAGTTCAAATAACTTCCATTAATAAATTGAGTTCAAATTTCTTTAATATTATAAAATGATCTTGTAATCTCTAAAAATATAATATATTATAATATGAATATGAAATAGATTAGTGTCAACCCTATTTAATTAAAAAAATTATTTTTTGAATGGGATACACACAAATTTCGACTCTGTTATTATAGAGGGGGAAAACTGCCCTACCACATACGATTCTCGATTGGATCCACTAGGAGCCAAGGTGATCGTGGGGGTATGTTAAAAATCTACACTCAGTGGGCAAAGAGAAAGGGTTCACTAGGAATGGTTTTAGGACTCACTTCAAGTTCGGGATAGAATGTGTTTGAATGTGTCAATTAATCATGCACCTTTGTTTGGCCCTTCTACAACTATATTATAAAATAAAAAAGCAATAGAAGATACACAAGATGCAAGAAGACAATCACTAATCCTAGAGTAATTCTTTGATTGAATGATCACTAAACCTAAGATTGTAAAACAAAGCCTTTGAGCAAGGGTCCAAGAGAAATGCACAAACAAGATTAAAACCCCTAGATGCACACTATATGCTTTTATTATTTCAAATACCTAAAAATTTGATCAAATGATTTTCTTTACTTGTGATCTAGGTTTTGAACATAAATGAATAGAAAGAAAAAACCAAACAACCTAAAGATCTATTAGGGTACTTATCTGATTCAATGGTTGTTCCAAGCTTTATTTTACATCCAACAATATCTTAGAGCTTCAGTCCTACAAAATAACTTCACATAACCCTGAAAAAATATGACCAGTGTTAGGGGTCCTGCTTAGGCTGCTATATAACTATGTTTGGAGGCATAGCAGTTAAGCCCCCTAAGTCCTTTTAGCTTACCTTTAGAAAACAAAAGAGAAAGTTGAACTTTTTGGAAAATGAACAAACATGATATAATGTAACAAAATAATATGATGAACAACATGTAAATTATGTTATTATTCTCTAAATATAACATGAAATGCAAATCTAGAGTTTGGAGGTGAATTCCTACCCCCAAGCTTGACACAAACGAAATCACACCCTATATGGGGCAACCATAATTTTGCTACTAATAAAATCATGCCCTGTAATTATGGGGTACGATTTTGTAATAGAAAGTAAAAGCAATAGAACAAAGAAGATGAACTAATAAAAGATGCGAAATTAATAGTATATGAATGCAAATGAGTAAAAACAACCTAGTGGTAACAAAAAAGAAGACAAAAGGATGAAGAGCTCCAAGATAGTAGACTCCTCCTTAGGGCTTGAACACTTATCCACCAAGGGTAGCAACACAAAACAAATGCAGGAGAAGAGAACTCCACAAAGATTAAAAGCTTCAATGGATCACTTGAAACTTTTATAATTAGACACTTCTTGCTTGTATTATGACTATTTTAGAACTTCTCTTAGAAAACTTGTTTTTTTTTCGAAAAAAAGCTTCAAACCCTCTATTTATAAGGGATTTGAAACAAATATAGGCAAGAAAAACTAAAGGGAACCAATGTCAAAGAGGTCAATCTAAAAAATTAGGGTTTTCTAAGAGAAAACCCTAGATAGGTGAAATTATATCCCGTAAGGGTCGACCGTGATTTCATTAGAACTAGAAAAAAAGGAGGGAAAGCAAGGATATAAGGAAAATGACTCACTCTAAGGATCTAGGGAAAATTACTCACTCATGTGGGTCAATTTTTTGTATCTATATTTTACTCCCTCTTTGATGCATTCATGGCCTAATAAATGTGTCAAAGAAATATGTAGACACCTATGGGTGAAGGACAACAAACAACAAGGAGTGGCTAGTTTAGAAGAAAGAAGTAGTGCAAAAAGATGTCATTTCAAACACTTTCTTGTTTTTACATATAAATAAAGGCACTAGGGAAATTAATACCTCTAAGGCCAAGGTGCCCCCTTGAGTTTTGGAAGGAATGCAAAATTCTTAAGGAAACTTGAAATGGTAAACGTAGAAGAAAGAAGAGCGGAATTAGAGAAAAAAGAGAGGAGAGAGAAAAGTAGAAAACAAGAATAAAAGGGCAAAAATGTGAAAATGCTAATTCATTTTCACTATACGAAGAAGAGGAAAAGGGCTCTGGAGAAAAAAAGAAAAAGGTTCTTCCCACACATCGTTCAACCATTGTGAGGGGCAAGGTCGACGCAGTAGTAGAGCGAGCACTTTTAAGGACTAAAATACTCCATCTAGATTAGGTTAGGTTAGATTTTAGGTCTTGTTTAAACATTTATTTTTTTCTCCAAAAATCACCACATGTGACCTGAGCATAATTTTGCAGCACAACCACAATTTTGCCTAGTTTGTGGCGTCGAACAAAATTGCACCTTGAAAACATGGGGTATGATTTCATGAAATCGTACCTTAGAAGCAAGGGGCACAATTTTGACAAAGGGAAGAAAAGCAAAATTGTGCCCAGAGCTGAGAAGGCATGATTTCGTAGAAAAAAAGAAATACAAACTAGCAAGAAAAGTTGAAAATTATTAATTGTGAATTATTAATGTGCATAGTGAACTGATAATTTTTTTTATTATTTTTGTGGATGCAACACGATGTACTAAAGAGTCATGAGTGATGACTGAGCTCCTTGAAGGTGAAGCTAGATGACCTCTCATAGGTAGAGAGAGGTACCTTGGAGGCAGTGGGGTTTCACCACTTAACAAAGATACCTCAGGTGGAGGTAGATAGAGTGCTATTGATAGCACTGGTGAAGAGGTGGTACCTAAAATCATTGACCTTCTAGTTACCTACAGAAGAGATGATAGTCACACTAGAGTATATGTGGTGCATCTTCCGCATCCCTATCAGAGGGAGAGTAGTTTATAGAGCACAAGGGTAGCAAGATACACTATAGAGATTATCCAAAGGTTGGTCCCACCAGGTTCACAAGAGGGAGATATTAGTCGATGGGATGGTGGGGTGCTATAGGGTCGATGATTTGATGATCAAAGCAGTTCAAAGATCATACGCATTTCTAGGGCCATTGTCCAACCCAGAGTAGTCGACAACATACATATGGTCTAAGTCCTAAGAACAAGTCTAGAGGACATATATCGATAAATTACCACTAGGGAGGAGGGTAATAGATGAGCTATGGGAGCCTAATATCATATGGCGATCATGGAATCTACACCCTAGATGGATGAATAATATCGAGGAGTTTTCCAGGGTCAAGAGGATGAGGTGGGTCTCTACAAATAAGGGGGAGCTAGAGCTCTTCATATTTGACCGATTCTAGTGGTATTTTAGTATCTTTTAGGAGATCTCAAACTTGGATGACTAATGGTACAAGCAAGTCTATCAAGACCCAACAGGAGTGACAGGGGACACCAATGTGGGGAGATGGGTGGACTAGGACCTAGATGACCACTCTATGTGGATCCAAGGGTGGATGATGTCAGAGTGAATCTCGAGTACTAGATATGGTATATGAGTGTCATGCCCCTAAGGATCTCCCCACCAGTGGTGGTGTAGAGGCATCGGGTCATGAGTCGATGCATACATCTAGCACTACAAGAGGCCATTTGACACTCCAAAAAGTAATAGTAGTAGGGATAGGAGGTCCCATGACAAAGATAGACATGGATCTAAGTAGAGATAGTGGCTAATGTCACCACTACTATTGGGATTAGAGAGGTAGGAGCAATCAGAGTTGCCCCCACAATGGCTAGAGTAAGATCGAGTAGAGGTACCAAAGAGACCTCTACATCAATAGTAGTCGACTCAAGTGAGACCATAGGTCAAGGAGACTCGATGAGGGAGATATAGGCACTACAAGCATAGATATCAACCCTGGGGAGGAAGATGGACTTGTTCTGAGAGGATAGGGCCAAGAGGATTAAGGGGTCAAGGAGTACGTTGAGCACTATGGAGATAGAGAAGGATGCAGCATGAGTGGAGATAGACCACCTCTAGGGAGAGGTGATCTAGATAGACCAAGAGAACCAACGAGATCAACTAGAGGGGATGGTTGTGGTTAATAGTAGCCAGTAGGGTGATGAGATCCACCTATTAGATGTGGAGCTGTAGAGGGTGGGAGAGATGTTGGAGGTAGTCATGCAAAGGGTGACCTTATTTTAGATGGTGTACTATCAGGTAGTTTCAGTAGAGCAACGAGTGCCACCATATTCATCCTTGTAGACACTAGCCAGAATCAATCTAGATCATGGATGATTTCATGGTCTATGAACATACCTCCACCAGGACCACCTTTGGTGGGAAAAGCAAAGGAGATATGCTTCCAAATCTAGGGAGACAATCAGGGTGACATGCCAATTTTTTAGTGTGGCATTCATCCCTATGGATGGTTGAGTGTACCAGGTTTGAACTATGGTACACTGACTAGGCAGAACTATGTACCATTTTCTATCTCTTGAGTAATATCCTGATATTTTTTAGTGCAATGTGTGTGCTTATGTGTTTACTTTTATGATGTTTTAATGATGATTTTAATATTTACGCATGATATGACTTAATTATGGAATGCATTAAAATAAAATGAAAATGTATGGATGCAATGGAGTGAATGCAATGCATGAAAACACACAAAACAAAGAAAACACAAGAAAATAAGAGGAAGAAGAAAGAAAATGCAAGAAAGAAGAAAAAAAGGAAAGAAAAACACAACTCTAGATGAAATTGTACCTCATAAAAATGGAGAGTGATAACATCACAGAGCGAAATCATGATCCATAAATATGGGGTACACTTTTGAAAAATAAGAATAAGAAGAAAGATAAAATAAAGGAAGAAGAAGAAGAATAAGAAAAGGAATAAGAAAAAGGTAAAATAAGAATATAAATGGGGGGCTTGAGGTATGATGCTTGAATCAATGTAGATTGTATCAAATCAGTGTGACCAATCACACATACATCAGGTGAAAATAAAATAATATGGACAAGTGTGGAGTGATACCCTCTATGGGTGTAGTACTCGCTAATATAACAACATGTGGAGTGAAACCTGCTACAAGTGTAGTGCTTTCTAAGATGGACAAAGAGAAATAGATACTCGTTAGGACGTATGCTCATAAATTATTGAAATGGAGGTTGCCCTTTGTGCATGGACATAAAGCTATATTGTATAGGGTGTGTTGTGTGTGTGATGAGTCAAAATGAGTACTCCTCCTATAGGGGTGTGGTGTGTACAAAAATGTGTATGGAAAAAGCAATCAAAATAAGAGGTGAGTGTGTGCACGTGCTAGAAGAAAAGGGAGGAAGAAAGTAAAGAGTAAAGAAGAGTGTGGTGTGTGCATCCGTCTTGAAGTTTCAATAGTTAAGTAGTGTGTGTAAGATAGTTATCGTATAAACACCATAAATGATATCATGCAGTCTTTATCATATCCCAAGAGGACTATGTAATAGTTGAAAAGTCAAGAAGGAAGAAGTGGAAAAATAAGAAACAAAGAATGCAAGACAAGAGAAAGATAATCAAAGGAAAAGAAAAAAGTGCATCCCTTGACATAAAGAGAAATTGATGGTCATCAGTAAAAATTTCAAGGTCAAGGAACACAAAAAGCAAAGAAGAAGGGAAAAAAATAAAAACAAGAGCAACAACAAAAAAACATGAACTCTAGGTTGGGGACTTCGCTAGGCATTAGAGTCCTAGTAAGAGTGCAATGTATGTGAGCTATGACCTAACTAGGTGTCATCACGTGCCATTATCATGAGATACTTAAAAAGCTATATGATCAAGAAGTCATGATCAAGCAACAATGCAATTATGACAAGCAAAGATGCAAGTGAAACAAAATTTTAGGTAAATCATGAAAAATATGATAGGCAAGCATGTAGTATGAACAGATAAATGAATGCAATGAATGCAAAATCATGCCTAATTAGTGGTTTATTATTTTATTTTTAGTTTGTTAATGCAAGTGAGCAGAATGATAGTCGACACATAGTCTGATTGTGTCTTCTATCTTAACAAAAATAATAAGCATACAAGGGACTGATCCATCAAATAAAATTCTAGAATGGAAATCATCTTGATGATAAAAATCACAAGGAAGCACCTTCATATCTTTTTGTTTGGTAACCTTTGCAGAAAAATCTTCACAAACCCTTCCTAAACCATATTTCTTAACAAAAGGAGAGGCAATCCCTAATTTTTAAGATATCTATAAGATAGTGAAGCAGGGTCTCCTTGAGAAGCAGAAGATTTACCATAAGAATGCATAAAATGTATATTACAAATCAAAATGTTGGAGGGATAAGGGGTTCTCTCATCCTCATCACTCCACTCCAATATTTGATGATCTAAATATTTAGCATAATTTTTAAGGTGATCATCATTATCGAATGGTAAAGGTTGGTTTTTATTAGGGATGTAGCCTACGCCACACCTCCCAAACCAAAAATCTAACCCAAAGACTCTTGAATACTTTTTAGTTGGGGTTACAAAACCTTACCAACATATCTCATGGTAGATAAGATTTTTTTAGGTAGTGGGTGATCATTGGATAAGTAACAGTGGGTAAAATAATGTTCCACAGGAGAAGGGTTGCTACCATTGATATTTTCTTTGAAGGTCATTCCTATGAAGATAAATTTATACGTACCAATGTGTACTTCATCCTTCTTATGAGGTAAACCCATAGTCCTTGGTGAATGTGGTAGCTTGGAAAGATATATAAAAGGTTCTTAAATAAACTGATTAACTTGATACCATGATGAAACTATGATTTGAAGTTCCTCACTTGCTTTTAAATTTTCAAGTTGCTTAGGTATTCGAGATGAGGAACTTTAAGAAGCAGATGATGAAATTGAAGGATATATGTTGAGACTAGACTAAGCTTACTCAACCATAAAATAATATTTGAATGGATGAGGGTCACACAGAATGGTGACAACCTGATCTTTAAATTCAAACTTGAAATACTGTTGAAATGTAGAAGGAACAACCTTCATTGCATGAATCCAATGATATTCAAGAAGAAGATTAAAATATGCTAGGAAAGGTACCACATAGAACAAGGTATCTAAGATCTTAGGTCCAATCCTAAGGGGGAGAGATACAATCCCATAGGCCTCTTAGGGCTCATTTTTGAAAGCCTTGATGATAATATCATATTTAGTTAAGTCTTCCTCTTTTAATCCAAAATTTTAGAAAAATTGATAAGTGCATAAACTAAAGGAAGAACTATTATCAATCAATATTCGTTTGACAAAAAAACTCTCAATAAATATTGTGATGTAAAGGGAATAATCCCCTCGCAGTCTGAGGAAGACATATTGTCATACAAAAATGTGATATGATGTATCCAAAGAGAACCTATGACATTAGCTACAACACTAGGGGAAATGTCTACAAGGACAACTTGTTGTCTTAGAAGTTCCAACAAAGCTTTCCTATGAATATGAGAAGTTTGTAAGAGTTCTAAGATAGAGATCTTGGCTAGGTTACTAGCTAACTATTTTTGAATTTCAAAGGAAACTTTAGGTTGAAGTTTTAATACTAAAGGTGGAGTTTCTAACCTTGTGCTCCTTTTTTGGGTATTCTTCAAAACTAAGGGATGTTTTGAAGGTGGTTGGATGAAGAAATCCTATCCTACTAAGAAAATTGGATCTATTGATTCTGTACTTGTTGCATTGTAGTTGCTGCTATCATACCAACTACATTATCATAGGGAGGTGGCACATTCTTATAGTATACTTGATTTTCTGCTTGCTGACCATGCTTAGGGAGAGGATCTTGAAAAATCCCCATGTCTTTATTTATTATGGGTTTTTGTTGTGTAGGTAATTTATTGTTTGTTTGAGGATTAGGTTGAGAACCTTCTATAACAATGCATCTTGTATCATCCAGGTCCTGAACCACATGTTTCAACCTCTTACAATAGTTTTTTTAGTGCCCCTCCAATATATGATACTCATAGTGTTGACAAACCTTATACCAATTATTTGTTGTATCAGGTTACCTTATGGGAGGTAACTTAATTATATTAGCTTCTAAAATTTGCTTTAGTACCACTACCATAGGCATGTTTAGTCTTGTGAAATTTATTTTTGGAGGTTGGCTATGCACCATATTTTGTAGGTTGTTAACAATACTATTAACAAACCTACTATATGTGAGTCCATCATCTACCACATGCTTGTTCTTATACTGGGTTTTAGTGGTCCTATCTTCTTTCACTTTAAGTTGTCCTCCTCCGATAAGAGCTTGGTCTACCTTTCTTGCTAGGTCAACTGTTTAATCAAAAGACGTGATAGTTTTTGTTTCCAATGCATAAGACAATTGCTCTTGCAAATTTCCAATAAATATTTCAAGCATGTCTCCAGGAGGTATGGTGTATCTCAAGCATCCAAATAGACTCCTCCAACAAGACAAGAATTCAAAAAATCTTTCCTCTTTACCTTGTTTTAATATATAAACATATTTCATGGTCATATTATTTTCAATATAAACACCAAACTATTGAACAAATAATTTAGTTGTCTCTTCAAAATTCCTCAAAGAATGGTTGGAAAACTAATAATACCACTCTAATTCCATGCCACCAAGACTCTTAAGAAACATATTTAGCAACAACATGTCATCATATATGATATATGTAGCGACCCCGGGATGCACACACCGCTCTTTTTATGCTACTTGCAATGTATTAAAAACCCAAGATGAAATGGAAGACAATGAAAAGCATATAACACAAAAATAACAAATATGGATCTCTTTATTCGTATTGAAACCCGATTACATGTCGGTCCCTCTTAGGGATACCCATTTCGATACAATAAGGTTACAAATAGGCAAAGAGTGCCCCTTTTGCGAAGAGGTGGTGCACTTTCAAAAAGCTTCCCAATTTTGCACACAAAAATGTATGAGGGCTTACAGATACCTTCTTCTCTAGGCCTGATTCCTAGAGGGATCCCTTTTACTCTCGTATGATGTAGACTTCGATCGATGAAATTGTGGTCCTATAAGCAATGAAACAACAACACACGCTTAGATATTCAAGAATGACTCCCTGGATGAGGTTGTTAGCAATGGATATAACAAATAAAAGCAAGTGCAAATTAGAATAATGCTATGAATGTGAATGAATGAAATGATGCTATGCTAATGATGTGTTAAACAAAATAATGAATCTAATGTCTAAACCCTAAGCTAAGCCTATGGGCCACTATCCAAGATAGCGACCGCTAAAGTGACTCTCGTCCTATTTTCTCCAAAGCTATGGATCAAATCTTGTATTCGATGTTGAAATAATGGTTGCTATGCTCTCCAATATATCAGGGCTTTGTCATATACACGATCTCTAAGGGAACACTCCAAGCCTCGAAAGCTCTTCTCAATGACCAGTCTTGATAAATTGTCTAGATAAATATCTCTTAGATAAAATATGTCTCTCCTCTCTTCCAATATTGATAAAAAGATAGATGATCTTTTTTGGTGTTCTTAGGCTTGCACATTTTATAGTGTGAAACCCTAGGTCTATGTCCAAGCCCTAGGAATGAATTTCTCATGCGTAGTGCGAGTTAGCATGAGAATATTTTTGTCTTTTATATGTTTGGAGGCCAATTAACTGAAATATAACTACCAACTTGAGTCTCCTATGCAAACTGATTGTTAGCATAAGAAGCTTTTGTCCTTTGTTTATGTTTGGAGACCAGTTAACTAAAGTCTAAATGCAAACTCAAGTCTTCTATGTGAACTGGTTGTGAAAAGGAATGCAAAGTCACTCCTGCTCACCTTTATTGCATGTATACTACCACTTTTGCTCGTGATTAGGCTTGTTTATCGGTAAAACTACTTTTAGGGTTTAGCCACTATTGTTTGTAGTGACTAATATCTGGACTCTGTCGTCTATAGCAGCTAAGTTCTAGTCGCTCTAGACTTGAGTGGCTAGGATATGGCCACTCTTGGCTTGAGAAGATAGGCTTGGATGGCTTAAAGAGGCACCAAATGAGTGGTGAGAACCACTGTTAATGCTTGTAAAGTCCAAAATTATGTCATATTATATTATGAATGTGTCTATGTGAGCAGCTCCTCTAAGAATGACACAATTTAGGTGTCTACAATATCATGGCAAGTTATTCTAAACATTCTTAAATGATCAATTGGATCTTTTGTTCCCTTATAGATAGGAAAAATTGGCATGGGGAAATGCTTAGGATAAGGAATAAAGACGATGATAGGATCTAAGGGATGATTGCATATATCTCTATACCTATAGGTGAAACTATGAAGTTGAATCATATCCACTCTTGAGACCAATTGTTTCATCATATTAGTTAAAATTTGCACCTCAGGATTGTTGTTGTGCAATAACCCTAGATTCCCTAAGGGAGGGGTATAGGTAGACTATTGAAAGGGTACTTAGCCTACGTTGAAGATATTGATATTGTTATGGTATGGGTTATGATATGTGGTATCTTTCTGGAGAGGATGACTAACAATTGGTGGAACAGAAGCTAGAATATTGAGTTTAACAAAATGAGGAGGAAATTGAAAATAATCGTGAGTGGCACTACTAGTAGAAATAACTTGTGAACTCCTTCCAACGTTGGTGGTTACAGTAGTGACATAAGTTGGTTGATGGATAAAATTATCATGATTCAAAAATATTCAAATAAAGGATTATTATGAACACATCTAGGAGAGACTATTATAGGAGGAGGAGTCTCACCTCTTTCGAGTTAAGCTTCATGTTCCATAACCTTAAGTAAGTCTACCCTATGATGTTTCATGAAACTCAAAACATGATCAAATGATTTAAATAAGTAGCCATCATCAGGCCCTTCAAGGGAATCATAGTTTATTTTAGTTTCCATATTGTCTTGTTCTTCTGCATCAAGGTTAGGGAATTTCTATCAATCTGATCATCTTCTTGCGGAACATGATCAAATTGGAGACACCTTTGCTAACTTTTAAGGAATGAAGCCATTATAAGAAGCAAAAGGATAGAAGAGATAACTAACGAAATACACACAAGAATTTTTAAGATGTTTATTAATGTTCTTCTAATTCTAAGCAAATAAATTAGTGGTCTTGTTTAAAAGTTTTCAAAATAAAATCAAATAAGGAAAAGACTTCATAATTTGACCACTAGGATGTGTATTTCACATTGGTTTCACCAAATATGTAGATGGAGAAAACTACCCTACCACGTATAATTCGTGGTTGGATCTGCTGGGAGCCGAGGTGACCACTAGGGTATGTTATAACTCTATGCTCGATGGGCAAATGGGAAGGGTTCACTAGGAATGATTTTAAGACTCGCTCCAATTCTAGGGTGGAATGTGTTTAAATGTGTCGATTAAACATGCACCTATGTTTGGCCCTTCTACAACTATAATATAAAATGAAAAATAATGCAAGATACACAAGATGCAAGAAGACAATCACTAATCCTAGAATGATTCTTTGATTGAATGATCACTAACCCTAAGATTGGAAAACAAAGACTTTGAGCAAGGGTCCAAGATAAATGCACAAAAAATATTAAAAGTCCTAGATGCACACTATATGCTTGTATTCATTCAAATGACTATAACTTTAATCGAATGCTTTTCTTTACTTGTGATCTAGGTTTTGAACATAAATGAATAAAAATCAAACACCAAACAAATTAAAGATCTATTAGGGCAATTATTTGATTTGATGGTTGTTCCAAGCTTTATCTTGCATCCAACAATGTCCCACAACTTCAATCTTGCAAAATAACTTCATAGAACCCTCAAAAAATATGATCAACATTAAGGGGCCTACTTAGGCAACTATATAACTATGCTTGGAGGTGTAGCATTCAAGCCCCCTAGGTCCTTTTAGCTGACATTTAGAATACAAAAGCAAAAGTTGACCTTTTTAGAAATAAACAAATAGGATATAATGCAATAGAACTGTATGATGAACAACATGCAAATTATGCTATTATTCTCTAAATATAACATGAAATGCAAATCTAGGATTTGGAGGTGAATTCATACCCCTAAGATTGACACAAATGAAATCTCACCCTATATAGGGCAACCGTAATTTCATTGTTGATGAAATCGTATCCTGTAATTACAGGGTACGATTTCACAATAGAAAGTAAAAGCAATAGACCAAAGTAAATGAACTGATGAAAGATGTGAAATTAGCTGTATATGAATGCAAATGAGAAAAAACAACCTTGTGGTAGCGAAAAATTAAACAAAAGGATGAAGACCTCCAAGATAGTAGAATCCTCCTTAGGGCTCCAAAACTTATCCACCAAGGGAAGCAACACACAATCAATGCAATAGAAAAGAACTCCACAAAGATTAAAACCTTCAACATATCACTTGAAACTTTTGCAATTAGACACTTCTTGCTTGTATTATGACTCTTTTAGAACTTCTATTAAAAAACTTTTTCTAGTCAAAAAGAATATTTTAAACCCTCTATTTATAAAGGATTTGAAACAAGGATGTTGAGGAAAAACTAAAGGGAACCAACGTGAAAGAAGTCGATTTGAAAAAATTAGGGTTTTCTAAAAAAAAACCCTAGCTAGGTAAAATCGTGCCTCGTAAGGGCTGACCGTGATTTCATCGAAACTAGGAAAAAAGGAGGGAAAGGAAGGAGGAGAGAGGCCCAAACTTGCTTTAGACAAGTTGGAAGATCTCTAAGGATATAAGGAAAATGAATCACTCGTGTAGATCAATTTTTCACATCTACAATTATGTAAAAGCAATATCATGCATAATAACTCAAAAAAAATCTTGTATATTTTAAATTATAGTAAAATAAGAAAAATTCATTGTATAGTTACATAAATTTAAACCTAATCCTTTAAATAAGGTAGAGGCTCTCAAACACTTTCCTCAAAATATAACTTATTTCAACCACTAGAATTATATATGGTAGACAAAGTACATGTTTAAATTTACATTGACATATTCTATTTATTAAAAAATAGATAAATAAAAACACATGCATAAAAATACATGTTACAATACTAATTTTTACTATTTATTAAACACTTGAATCTTTTGAAAATGACTTAACAGATCACAGTAAAACTCTGAGATAAATCACTTTGAAGAATTTTTTAGAAATGACCTCACCATGACATTGGAACATATCATTAAGTGAGTGTGTCCAACTCAACCTCATAACCAATCAATTGCATTTGTTTTTTACCACAAGGAAAAGACCAAATATGAGCTTGTTCAACAAGACTAGGGTATCATCTAGTTAATACTGCCATGATCTTAGCTTTTAAATCGATAGATTTATGTAATGTTATTCTCAAAATTATTACCAAGATCATGGTAGAGAGAGGTTGAAACCTCTTTTGCATAAGATTATTTTCCCTAAAGAGGAAGGTTATGTGGAAGGGCATTAGATTGTGGATGGGATAGTTCTTTCTTAGGAAGCCATCCATTCCATGGAAGCATAGGAATCTCCTATGTTCATTCGTTTAGACCTATCAAAAGCTTATGACAGAGTGGATTGGAACTTCCTTATCAAAGCTACCAAGTAATTTGGCTTCTCTTAGGATTGGATGATTGGATTATGAGATGTATCTCTTTAGTATTTTACTCAGTTCTTATCAACGGTTGTCCTTCATAGGTGTTCCAAGCTTCCAAAGGTATTAGTTAGGGTGACCCCTTCTCCCCTTATTTATGCATCATTATTGCTTAATTATTAGGCAGGTCTATGACCAAAAATAGAGAAAATAGAACCCTACAAGGAGCTACCATTACCCATGGAGCCAAGCCTATATCTCATCTTCAGTTTTTTGATGACTCTACTTTTCTAGGTAAAGCTACAGTTAAGGAACCCTCTATGAGTAATAAAATCATTCATTGTTTATCTAATGCTACGGGGCAATTTTTTAATGAAGATAAATCAAAAGTCATCTTCTTTCACTACTCTCAAAGATAGGAATCCATGGTTCCAGATAAATTAAGATATAAGACGACCTCCCTTTCGATCACTTATTTAGGTATTCCTATCAACATCCAAAGATAAAAAAAAGATTGGAATTGGTTTTTGGATAGAGTAAAGGAGAAAATTGGAAAGTATACTAATAGGTGGCTTTCATTTGGGGGTAGAATTACCTTGGTAAAATCATTCCTTCAATCTATACCTATTTATGGTTATATTTTGTTGAATATCCCAAAGGTAGTTCTTCGAGAATTGGATCAAATCAATCAACTGTTTCTTTGGAGTGTTACTAAGGAGAAATGAAAATGGGCCTTGGTGAAATGGGATACTTTATGTCTTCCTAAGCATGAAGAGGATTAAGATTTTGATTTGCTATAAAAAATAATAAGGTTTTAGCTACAAATTTGTATTGGAGAATTTTGAAAAACCCCAATGTCCTATGGGCCAATAATATTTGTGCTATATATGTTGAAAATAAAAGTCCTAAAGACCTTATTCGCTATCACCTTTCTACTAGATGTTCTCCGATTTAGGTGGTTCTTAGGACTAGTGAGGATTCGATAAATAATAAGTTATTTCAGATCATTCAAATGGTCAACAGGCTAATTTTTGGACAAATTATTGGGATGGTCACCAGCCTTTGATAACTTAGTTCCCTAATTGGAGGTCCTGAATGGAGAAGATTCACCAAGCTATCTGGATTAAGGTAACTAATTATTGCTAGTACTAGACTGGTAATTTACAGGTTGGTAGATATTGGATCCCTATTGAGGACTAGCCTATTCAAAATCTATAAATGCAAAGGAAATTTTTCTAATGCATCCTTCATATGAGATATCTCTCTTGGTCCCATGATAAGGACTATTTTGTATGGAACAACACTACTACAGGTGAGTATATTGTTGCTCAAGGTTATATGCCACAATAATTCCAACCAGTCCTATGACATATTTACATAGTTGTGGGCTCAAAATATTTGGCTTAAGGTGAGGTTTTTTATTTGGCTTTTATTACATTGGAGGGTGCTCATTGGTGAGAAACTTATGAAACATGGCTTTCATGGCCCATTTAAATATGATATGTATGGAAAGAATGTGGAAACTCTTAGCCATATTTTTATTGAGTGTACCTTAGCCTTTGATTTATGGAGGAGAATGGATACCTTACTCAGTTTATAATGGTCCAATTTTTGTACTCTTGAACAAGTTTGGATGGAATGGCCTAAACAAGAGGTTGTTGATCATTTTGTTAAAAAATTAGTTTGGATGGGAACTATCATCCCACCTTGGAATATTTGGAAGAAAAGAAACAATCATATTTTCAAACAGGAAAGGAAGGATATTCACTATATATGGTAAAATACCATTACTAACTTAGCCAAATCAGTCCAACAATTCCTTAATCACCTCCATGACTCCCACCAACAATGGGATCAAGATATGCAAAGATTGAAGATCCACTTTACTATTGGCAACCATCTTAAAGGGAATGTGAGCAATAAAAATATGGATAGAACAAAGAGCTGGTAGGCTCCTCCAAAGGATTTTGGAAAATTCAATATGGATGGAGCCTCTAGGGGTAACCCTAGAAAATCTAGTGTGGGAGGAATTGGTAGACTTTCATATGGTTCCTTGGTTTTCACTTTTGCTGAGAATTTGGGTATCCTTTCCAATAACCTTACTGAGGGGTATGTGTAGGTATTTTTTAAGCATTACCCACATGCACTTCAATAAAAGGTGCAAGGAAGGACATTTCAAACCCCAACAACAGAATTGGGAGGAATTCAGGAACTTTTTGCCTAGGTATGTTAAGGACAGACCCTTGAAGTCTAAGATTGTAAAGCAAAATGAAAAAATGGCTATGTCCTTAATCCATCATAACTTCTATACCTGAACAAAACTTGAAGAGGTGCCAAAAGTCCATTGCACTATCGAAAGGTAGAATTGAGCAAATATTGGATAAGTCATGGAAGGGCCAGAACTTTTGCATCCGAATGGATCTCAAAGGGGTACCAAATATCTGATGTATAGTCGAAGAGCAAGAATGCAAAATTTGGCTATGTCCTCAACCCACCAAAATATTTGTACATAAACGAAGCATGGAGAGGTAAAAAATATCCATCAAGCAGTAAAACAACAAGAATACAAAATTTGGCAAAGTCCTCAGCCTATCGAAACTTTAGTCCCTAGATAGAACTCAAAGGGGTGCCAAAAATTCATCGTGTTGTCAAAAGGTAGAATTGAGTGAAAATTGGTTGTCATGGAAGGGCCAAAAAGTTTGTACTCAAATGGAGCCTAGAGGGGTACCGAATACCCGATGCACAATCAAAGAGCAAGAATGTAGAATCTGACTAAGTCCTAACCTGTTGGAAAATTTGTACCTAGACGGAGCATGGAGAGGTACCAAATGTCTATCAAGTAGTTGGACATAAAAAAAATGGTTGTCTTGAAGTTATCAAAACTTATGTGCCTAGATTGGGCAGGTTATGCTACCAAAGGTTCATCATCTATGGGTGCCCTTGTTGCACACCTAGTAGCCATGAGTCATATATGAAAAATCAAAATGGATATCTAGAAACTATTTATCAATTGATGGAAGGTTGCTATATCACTTTCTCAATAGGGAAAATTTAATTTTTAGACAACCCTAACAACCAATATAATTGTGCATATGTTCACGATGGCTCAACTGAAATGTCAAAAAAGAATAAATGAAGCAGATGCAAAAGGTAAGAGTAGTACATCTCGAGATAAAGCAGATCAAACCAAGTCAGCAAGCCACAACTTGGTGGTTAGAACAAGCATACTCCAAGTAGCTCAATAGACTAGTGAATCTTCTAACACAACAACAATCCACTCCCCAAGAAATGATGCTCTAATAACTGAATGTATTGTAAAAAGCTATAAATACCAGAATATAGAATGTAAAAAGGTTGACTCTTAGGCTTTTACAATTGGTATGTATGAAGTTTTTTGCACATTGAGGAATATAAGGAGATTGTTTTTTCGCCTTTGGTTCACCTTGTTAGAATATTATAATGTGCACCATACCTTCATATTGACACTTGTCATATTATCTTGACACTTGTCATGTTTTCATATAGGTTTATGCCTATATATTGTACTCTTTTTATGTGTAATATATCTCATATCATTTCAATCCCAACATTACACAGTTCATAGGAGGAACACAGGCATGAGATGTTGCCTCCTTTGATCGTGCTTCATGCAGTTGCTTTTGCCTAGTGTACTCGCTTTGCACCCCCATCCCCATGTTTGGTCTGTTAAAGGATGTGTGGGGTGAGCTAAACCTGTAGCGTATTTGCATAACATGTGCTTCTACTGCTTTGCATACAAATCCGCACCACCATATATGATTATGAATTTTTTTTACTGACGGCCAAGGCAGATGATATTTCTTTGATATTTTTTCATTGACATTACAACATTCAGTAGAACCCCAGTTAGATGTTCTAGTTAGATTAACACTTTACTTTATAATATTTATTTTTTTAACAAAACAATTTATGAAATGCATATAATTTTTTTTTTTTTTAAATAGGTTATATGAAATAAGGGCATCGCATAAATAGTGGTATTATAACTGCTTGACAACCATGTATATATTGTTTGATAATATTTGAACCTAAATCTTCACTTTAAAAACTAAGCAATAATATCACTTTATATATATATATATATATATATATATGAAAAAATCATTCATTAAATAAATTGTAAATATTTATTTAAATATTATATTTACCAGCAAACATTAAATTGTGATATAAAACTTGATTCTAAAATAGATACTCATGTCTTATGAAACAATGTAATGATTTAAGCTTTGAGCTCTCTTCTAAAAAACCAAATTCAAACCTCAATAAAATATGTGTACATAAATGAACTTAATACTCATAAAAGAGAGAATGCATAATATTCCTTCCCATGCACTTAATCCAATTTGAATGTACTCAAAATTTCTAATAAAATGCGTTTCAATATTGTGTCCATTCAATGATATAATGGATACATTATTGTATTTATGAAGTGCATTTTATTGGTTGTATGGACTATAATACATTTTTCTTAGCATGTGATAATGGTTGAATTTACCTTTCAAATGGCTCTCAAATATTAATCGTAACTTCAAAATTAATTTTGTCACACAAAAGAGTTAGCTTTTGAGTATTATAACGTGAAAATGTAAGTTAACAAGTTTGTTTTGTCCACTCACCCATCATAATGATATATTAAAGTTAAAAAGTTAATTGTCAATCACAGCATCTAGGAAAGACCAAATCCCGTGGACACGTACCTCAAGATGATACCACTCTCTACGATATATTAATAAAATATAAAATAATATTCCTCGGAGTACTACAGCTCGAACAATTATGGGAATATTCTTTAGCTTAACGTCGGTTGCTTTTACAGTAGACCTTTATTCCAATATTCTTGAAAAGTAAAATAAAGGTTTGCAAGAATCATAGTTTTATGCATGTGGTTTATCTTTAAGAATGTTACTAGTATTATTTATAAGAGTCTTGGGTTCAATTTTATCGTAGATGTATATAACTAATATTATAAAATAAATAAATAAATTGTTTTTATGGTGATTGTGGAGAAGGTAAGTTTGGTCTTATTGAATGAAACTCTGAGAAAGATTACACAAAAAAAATCTTTTGTGACTTTTCTCTAAATAATAATATGCCACTTCTCTCTAGATAATGGTATATTCGGATGAAACAATTTGTTCAACGGTTTGAAACTCTGCAAAAGGGTACACAAAAAATCTCAACTTCTCTCCAATAGTGGTATACCCGGATAAAACTCTGCAAAAGGGTACACAAAAAATCTCCTATGGCTTCTTTCCAAAAGTGGTATATCGGGATGAGTAAGACACTGCTGACCACCCAAACTGCTTTGGAGGTTTCTTTCTAACCTAAAAATTTACGAATAATTACTAAACAAATAATATAACCAACCCTATTCCAAAAAAATATTAATTTAAAAAAAAAAATCATAGTTGGAAATCTTGTGACCAGTTTACATCTCACTATCACTTCAATTAAGGGTTTCTCCAAAGGCAATGTGTGTACGGATATCTTGATACGTTATAGACCGTTTAATTGAATTATTTATGTTTCCGCCATGCCTTGCCTATGGTGAGTGTCTTCTCCTTCCTTTATTTTAGATGTATTGCGTGCATATGGTATCTTCCTTTATTTTAGATGCATGCATATGACCTATGATACCAAGGTTACTCAGATAAAATTAAGTTCTTTAATTTTTAATAATAAATATTTTATTAAAATTTAAATCTTTTATATTTTTTTATAAAATTCAAATTCTTAAAATTTAAAACAATTTTTTTATTATTTTATTAAAATATATTAATTTAATAATATATATTTTTAAGACTATGAGAAAGTATGGTACATACTATTGATAATATACGTAACGTCTAATCTATTCCACGGTGAGCTACTCTCAATGGGATTTCTTGTTACTAATCTACAGAGTTATTATTATTACCGTTCAATCTTCCTCATTGATTTGGGCTTTTCCCTCATGATGCTGGCAACTACCACATGGTAGGAGATAAATATATGATGTTATGCGAGGCACCCTTCCAACTCTCGACCACGTGAATGATTCCAATTCATTTGGTATAACTCGTGGACCGCTTGGAGAGTTTAGTTGTCTCTAAGCACAGGTTAAATCATTGGAGTTGTTTCTATAACCCCTGCTTTTTTAGTAAATGTGAGGCTGAACAGCGAGGAAGACCTCTCCTGTAGCTAGCGCCGATTCAGATGAAACTACTACCTTTACCCCCAACAAAAGTTGCCTCCCAAAGCGTGGATTCAGATGAAACTACTATCTTTACCTCAACAAAGGTTGTCTCCCAAGGTTTGAACCTAGGTCTCTTCTTAGAGGCCCAAAATTTACCAATCCACCCAATCCTTGGGTGCCATAATTTTGTCATTTTTTTTTTTTAATTAATACTTTTTATATACATCTGCCGTAAGTTCAACTCAAATCTCATCATCAATAATATAAGTGAAACATTTGCCTATAAACCACACTCAAATATTTTCCTCTCATTCATTCTTAATAGCAGCTAGTACAGTTTACTTTCATATTTATTTATTTATTTTTAAACAAACACATTTTTTATATACGTTTTGTCCTAATTAAAACTTGAATTTTTTAGAAAGAAAACCTATAATTTTAATTATTAAAAAATAATATTTTATAAAAAATAATATTTTTTTCAAATTTAAAAATAAAAAGTATTATAAAGATAATCTATAACTTTTTTTTTTTTTTTGATAGTTATAAGTGTTTGTATTTATAGCGGGTTTTAACAAGGATCCCAAAACCTAATTACATAAGCAATGGGCCTAGGGCATCAATCCCTTGAAACTGAACACCAAAACAGAAATCCCGCCCAACGGTAACATTAAGCATGAAACAATCCCTCTTAGCGGGAAACAAACAAATAAGAAAGAAAGTAGTTTTGGAGATCCCGCCCAGCGGGGAGTAGCCAAAAACCACCATCGAGAAGATCCCACCCAACAGGAAGCACAGAAAAACCGTTACAATAAAATCCCGCCTCACGGGAAGCAGTCAAAACCACCACAAACAGTCCCGCCTAGCGGGAAGCAACAGGGAAATCCCGCCATCCAGGAAACCAGCAGAAAAGAAAGGATCCCGCCTTGCGAGAAAACCGACGGATTTGGCGGATCCCGCCTTGTGGAGAAACCATCCCGCCCACCGGTAAAACATTCGATTCAGCGAGAGCCATCCTGTAGGAAGCCGACGACCAGCAAAGAGAGGATCCAGCCCATCAAGAAGTGACCAGAGAGTTGCACCACAAGGAACCCGCCTCGGGAAAACAAAAGAGGATCCCAGCAGCAGGGACCAAGAATCCCGTCCAAGCACAGAGCCCGCCGAGGATTCACAAGAAAAAGGGGGAAGTTGTCCAAACCCTAAATCGTCACCTCCATCGCACCGAGAAACGCAGGGGACCAGATCCATGCGAATAACCTGCAAAAAAGCCCCAGGGGGAAGCCTGAGGGAAAAAGGGAAGGGATCCCCAACCAAACGGGGATCCCTGGGAAGCACCAGTCCGAAAAAACAACCAAGGAAACCCTAGCCGGCCGAGAGGGGCGCAGATAGTGGAGAAGGATCTCCCCCCAGGAGATCATCTGCAAACAACCACTCCCCGGGAGGGATGACCTGGGTTGAGCCAGGGACTGGGCAGGAACCAGGAGCCATGGGAGAGGGAGCAGGGGAGGGACCAGAGCCCTCCCCTCTCTACTTTCTTCCCTCTCCATCTCCCGATAATCTACAACTTAACTCTACCACTGATTTAAACATTTTATTTTATTAAATATTTTATAATTAATTTTTTAAATGTATTATTTCATATTTTTAAATCTCATCGAAAATTACTCAATAGTAACTATTATCAAACAAAAAATTTAAACTTAGCTCTATCAATATATATTTAATGATTTATCTTTCTTTTTTTAAATATTTTATTTTTTATATGAAATGAATGCAGTTTTTTTTGGTCTCAATTAATTTAATTACTCAAACAATAATATTAGTTTTAATTTTAATTAATATTAATATTTATAGTGTGTGAATTGAATATATTATAAATTGAGATTTTTATTTTTTAAATATATTTCTTAATTGGTTATATTGGATTGAAATTAGTTTCATCTGTATTGCATTATCATTACGCATTGATATTACAACAAAGTTCAGGTATTATCCAAGTATCACTTGGCAGGATTTGAATCTTGGTTTTTTCCTTAAATATCGAGGAATTTAATTGGTTAAGCTAATACCACTTAATAATTTTTAAATAATTTTTATTTGTATTTGTTTTTAAAATTAAATAATTAATATTTTTTAAATAATAAAAATGTGTTATTTTTATTAAATTAAGTTAGATTAATTGAGATAAATAGTTTTTAGATGTGAGTGATGGATGTTTGATTTCAAAAAAACTAACCTCGCTTTATTATAAATAAAATCAAGGATAATTGATTGAAATTATAATTTAAAGAAAAAATATTTTATAAATACTCATATTTTCAATGCAACTTGACCCCTTTTCATGTGGTTATCCAATTGTTTATCAACCCATACCAAACTATGGTATACAACTCTGACTCCTTTGCAATTTAAACCTTGGATTTCTTATTCAAGTTTCAAAGTCTTAATAGTTAGACCTTACTATAGTTGTGTCTGTGTCTTTCATCCATGACATTTAGTAGTTTATGCTCGATAGCTTTTTAATGTTAAAAATAAAGATCCTAAATTGTAATTAGTTTTTTTTTTTATTTTGTTATTGTGAGAAACCTCTATGACCGACGCACAAGGCTGAGCAGTCTCCTCCCAACCATGACCCCTCATAAAGTCGAGAGCTATACTTATCAATAGAGAATTTAACACAAAGCCACCACACACCCACCCCCTCACACACTCGTCCACGCCAAAGCCTGTTGAGGTTTGTTTTTAAAATGTACTTAGTTTTAAAAAGAAATTATTTTAATCTAAAATACAAATTAAATTTAAATAACTTTAACTATAAATAATTTTATAATATGCTTATTATCTATAAAATAATATGGTATATGGTTATATTTTTATTTTAATTTTTTTAATATAATTAGTTTAATAGGTTTAGAACATATTGTGAGAAGTAATGAGTTTCACAGATTTTACAATTACATGATAAATATTTTTTCCTATAGATTTGAGGTATGCATTGCAAAATATGGATTTTGGTACAATAAACAAAGGTTCCAATCTAATGGATCAATCTTGAAATTTATCTCATTTGACTCAAAGTGTTTAGAGCATGTAATGGGAGCAAAAAGTTTCACGTAAATTAGCCAAGGTTCAAATTCCATTGGTGATCATGTAAATTAGCCAAGGTTCAAATTCCATTGGTGAAACTTAATATTTGGCTTGATGGGTTTGGATAAAGTAGCAAGGAAGGAGTTTTATATCATAATATAAGGTTTTTAGAGAAAGCAAAAGGGAATGAGGAATTTCATATCATAAATTAAGGTTTTAATATTATGGATGTTAATATTAAATCCCAATATATTTGGGGTAAGTGATGGGCAAGGAGGAGTTTTACATCATAAGTTAAGGTTTTAATGCCACAAACAAGTACCTTATAAATCCACAAGGACATTTTTCAGGAGTTAAGGGTTGAACTTATGACAACGCATGAACCTATGAGGACATTTTTTAGGAGTTAAGGGTTGAACTTATGATAACGCATGAACCTATGACAAACAACTATGTATCTAGTTAGCAAATATATCATAAAACCAAGTTTAACTTCATTTGTAAGCTCTATGTGTTAATATTTTTTACTAGCAAGTTTGGGCCAAGCAATAGGAAGAGGAATTTCACACATTAAGCCAAATATCCAATCCCATGTATGGGTACCATGTAGGACCTTGAGTACACCTAGAGGTAACTATTAAACCTAAGATAATACATCATCCTAGGGTTACTCAGCCATATACCGCAAGTTAAATGTAATGAAACCTATCTCTACCTCAATATTAATGTTAACCTTAATATTGTGAAATGTCAACAAGTTTATATCAAAGACACACTACAAGTTGATATTCTAACACCATCAATAAGGCACCTTGTAGAGCCATGAGACTACATGAAGATATGGGTTGAACTAATAATAATGCATAGGCAAAGGGACGATTGATCTAGGGATCAAATTTAAGTATATCAGGAATCCAAACCCACACTCATGTTCTTTATAAGATCTCCCTCAATGTTAAGCCAAGCCATGAAAAACAAAACGTTACAATTCCATTAATAAATTAAATTTAAATTTCTTTAATATTATACAATGAACCATGAATATTTTGTAATCTCTAAAATTATAATATATTATAATATGAATATGAATGAGATTAGTTTTAACCCTATGTAATCAAATAAAAAGTATTCATTGAATGGAATTTATGTAAAAACAATATCATGCATAACAACTCTTGCATATTTTAATTTATAGCAAGATAAGGACAATTCATTCTATAGTTATTTAACTCTAGACTTTTATAGTTACTTAAATTTAAACCTAATCCTTTAAAGAAGGCATGCTCTCTCAAACACTTTCCACAAAAGATAACCTAACTTATTTCAACCACTAGAATTATGTCCTGTAGACAAAGTACACAAAGTACATATTTAAATTTACATTGACATATTATATTTATTAAAGAACAGATAAATAAAAAATTAGCATACATGTTACAATACTAATTTTTCCTATTTATTGAACACTGGAATATTTTTAAAATGACTTAATAGATCATAGTTAAACGTAGAGATAAAATCACCCTGAATATTTTTTTAGAAATGAACTCATCATGAAATTGGAATATATCATTGAGTGTGTCCAACTCAATCCCAACCAATCGATTGTATTTGACTTCTACCACAAGGAAAAGACCAAAGATGAGCTTGTTCAACAAGACTAGGGCATCATCCAGTCAATACAACAAATTCTATCCAACCAAAGACAAAATTGGACTATCATATCGACAACCGTAATACCCACATCGTGCAAGAAAACATTATACGAATGTCTTAACCATCATTCTCTTGCTTAGGGAGAGGATCTTGAAAAATCCCCATGTCTTGATTTATTGTGGGTTTTTATTGTGTAGGCAGTTGATTTTTTGTTGGAGGAATAGGTTGAGAAACTTCTATAACAAGGCATCCTACATCAATCAAGTCCTGAACCACATGTTTCAACCTCTTACAAGAGTTTGTCCAAGTGCCCCTCTACTCTATGATACTCACAGTGTTGACCAACCTTATACCAATTAGTTGTGGTATCATGTTACCTTATGGGAGGTAACTTAATCACACTAGCTTCCAAAAGCGGCTTTAGGACCACTACCATAGGCATGTTGAGTCTTGTGAAATTCCTTTGTGGAGGTTTTGGAGGTTGTCTAAGCACCATATTTTGTAGGTTGTTAACAATACTATTAATAGGTCTACTATCTATGACTCCATCACCTACCACATGCTTGTTCTTATACTGGGTTTTAGTGGTCCTATATTCTTTCACTTTAAGTTGTCCTCTTTTGATAAGAGCTTGTTCTACCTTTATTGCTAGGTCAACTGCTTGATCAAAAGATGTGATAGTTGTTTCCTATGCATAAGATAGTTGCTCTTGCAAATTTCCAATAAATATTTCAAGCATGTCTCGAAGAGGTAAGATGTATCTCAAGCATCCAACTAGACTCCTCCAACAAGACAAGAATTCTAAAAAACTTTCCTCTTTACCTTGTTTTAACATGTAAACATATTTCATGGTCACATTCTTTTCAACATAAGCACCAAACTATTGAACAAATAATTTAGCTATCTCTTCAAAATTTCTCAAAGAATGGTTGGGTAACTAATAATATCACGCTAATGACATATCACCAAGACTCTTAGGTAACATCTTTAGCAACAACATGTCATCATATATGATATCATGGCAAATTGTTCTAAACATTCTTAAATGCTCAATTGGATCTTATGTTCCCTTATAGATAGATAAAATTGGCATAGGAAAATGCTTAGGATAGGGCCTAGCGACTATGATAGGATTTGAGGGATGATTGCACATTTCTTTATAGTTATAGGTGAAACTAGGAGGTTGAATCATATCCACTCTTAAGATCAATTGTTTCACCATATTAGTTAAACTTTGCACCTCGGGATTGTTGTTGTGCAATACCCCTAGATTTTTTAAGGGAGGGGTATAGGTAGGCTATTGAAAGGGTACTTGGCCTATGTTGGAGGTATTGATACTGTTATGGTATGGGTTATGATATGTGGTATCTTGCTAGAGAGGATAACTAACAGTTGGTGGAATAGAAGTAAGAATTTTGAGTTTAGTAGAATAAGGAGGAAATTAAAAATAATCCTGAGTGGCACTACTGGTTGGAAGAACTTGTAAACTCCTTCCAATGTTGGTAGTTATAGTAGTGATATAAGTGGTTGATGGATAGGATTACCATGATTCAAAGATTCAAACAAAGGGTTATTATGAACACGTCTAGGAGAGACTATTGGAGGAGGAGTCTCACCTCTTTTGAGTTGAGCTTTCTATTCCATAGCCTTAAGTAAGTTTTTCCTATGGCATTTCATGAAATTCCAAACATGATCAAATGATTTAAAGAAGTAGCCACCATTGGGTCCTTCAAGGGGATCATAGTTTATTTCAGTTTCCATATTTTCTTGTTTTTTGCATCAAGGTTAGGGTTATTTCTATCAATATCACCATCTTCTTGGGAAAAATGATTAGAATCTAGATGCCTTTGCTAAATTTTAAGGAATGAAGCCATTAGAAAAAATAAAAGGATAGAAAAGAGAACTAATGAAAGACACACAAGAAGATTTTAAAGTTGTTTATTAATGTTCTTCTAATTCTAAGAAAATAAATTAGTGGTATTATTTTAAAGTTTTCAAAAGAAAAGAAAATAAGAAAAAAACTTCTTTATTTGGCCACTAAGACGTGTCTTTCACGTCGGGTTAACCAAATACGTAGAGGGAGGAAAACTGCCCTACCACGTACGATTCTCGGTTGGATCTATTGGGATCCAAGGTGACCACGGGGGTATGTTATAACTCTACACTCGATAGGCAAGGAGAAGGGTTCACTAGGAATGGTTTCAGGACTCACTCCAAGTTTGAGGTGGAATGTGTTTGAATGTGTTAATTAAACATGCACCCATGTTTGGCCATTCTACAACTATACTATAAAATGAAAAAATAATGCAAGATACACAAGATGCAGGAAGACAATCACTAATCCTAGAATGATTTTTTGATTGAATGATCACTAACCCTAAGTTTGCCAAACCAAATCTTTGAACAAGGGTCTAAGAGAAATGCACAAAAAAGATTAAAAATCATAGATGCACACTATATGCTTTTATTCTTTCAAATACCTAAAAATTTGATCAAATGCTTTTCTTTACTTGTGATCTAGGTTTTGAACATAATGAATAGAAAGCAAACACCAAATAACCTAAAGATTTATTAGGGTACTTATTTTATTTGATGGGTTTTCCAAGCTTTATCTTGCATCCAACAATGTCCCACAACTTTAGTACTACAAAATAACTTCACAAAATCTTCAAAAAATATGATCAACGTTAGGGGGCTGCTTAGGCCACTATATAACTGTGCTTGGAGGCATAGCAATCAAACCCCATAGGTCATTTTAGCTGACCTTTAGAATACAATGCTATTATGCTCTAAATATAACATAAAATACAAATCTAATGTTTGGAGGTGATCCTATCCCCAAGCTTGACACAAACGAAATCACGCCCTATACGAGGCAACCACGATTTCGTTGCTGACGAAATTGTGCCCTATAATTATGGGGTATGATTTCACAACATAAAGTAAAAGCAATATACCAAAGCAAATGAACTAATGAAAGATGCGAAACTAATAGTATATGAATGCAAATGAGCAAAAACAACCTAGTGGTAGCGAAAAAACAAACAAAAGGATGGCGACCTCCAAGATAGTAGACTCCTCCTTAGGGCTCTAACACCTATCCACCAAGGGCAGCAACACACAATCAATGCAGCAAAAGAGAACTCCACAAAGATTAAAAGCTTCAACAGATCACTTGACACTTTTGCAATTAAACACTTCTTTTTCGTATTATGACTCTTTTATAACTTCTCTTAAAAAACTTGTTCTAGTCTAAAAGAAGGCTTTAAACCCTCTATTTATGTGGGATTTGAAACAATAATGGGCGAGAAAAAATAAAGGGAATTGACATCAAAGAGGTAGATTTGAAAAATTAGGGTTTTCTAAGAGAAAATCCTAGCTAGGTAAAATTGTGCCCCATAAGGGCCGACCATGATTTCATCAAAACTAAAAAAAAAAAAAGAAAAGGAGGAGAGAGACCTTACTTTGGAAAAGTTAGAAGGTCTATCTAAGGACTAAGGAAAATGATTCACTCACATAGATCAATTTTCAGTGTCTATAATTATGTAAAAACAATATCATACATAAAAACTCATAACAACTCTTATATATTTTAATTTATAGCAACATATAAACAAATCTTTCTATAATTATTTAACTCTTAACTTTTATAATTACTTAAATTTAAAGCTAATCCTTTAAAAAAGTAAGGACAATTCGTTCTATAATTATTTAACTCTTGACTTACTTAAATTTAAACCTAATCCTTTAAAGAAGTTAAGCTCTCTCAATAACTTTCCACAAAAGATAACCTAACTTATTTCAACCACTAGAATTCTGTCCGCTAGACAAAGTACATGTTTAAATTTACATTGACATATTTTATTTATTAAAAAACAGACAAATAAAAACACATGCATTAACATAAATTAGTATTTATTGAACACTCGAATCTTTTGAAAATGACTTAACAGATCACAGTAAAACTCTGAGATAAAATCATCCTGAAGATTTCTTTAGAAATGACCTCACCATGACATCGGAACATATCATTAAGTTAGTATGTCCAACTCAACCTCATAACCAATCAATTGCATATGATTTCTGCCACAAGGAAAATACCAAAGATGAGCTTGTTCAACAAGAGTAGGGCATCATCCAGTCAATACAATACAGCAATTTCTATCCAACCAAAGATAAAATTGGACTATCAGATCGACAGCTGCAATGCCCACATCGTGCAAGCTAACACTATACGAATGTCGTAACCAGCATCCATTGTCTTGGTAAATGACAAAGATCCGGAGTAGTGACAAAGACCGGGACCGGGGTGGTATTATCATGAGGTGGCGAAATTGACTATTACTTTTATTTTAATAAGGTTTGTTTTCAAGGTTTAAATTTGGGTGTTTCTTTACCTTAAAAAACTTGCATCCAAGGTTTAAACTTGGGTCTCTTAGCTTACCAATCCGCTTAACTTTTGGAACTCATTTTATAATAAATTTACATGCCATAGTTTCGTGTTATTTTTTTTTTTAAATCAATACTTTTTATATACATCTGCAGTGGGTTAAATTCAAATCTCGTCACCCATAATGTAAGTGAGGTCCTTGCCAGTAAACTATTTTCTTCTTATTCTTAATAACAACTAACACAATTTTTTATTTTATAACATACTTTCATATTTATTTATTTATTTTTAAACAAACACAATTTTTATATATATTTTATGGTAGTTTAAGCCTGAAGTTTTTGAAAGAGAATCCATGTCATTAACCATTACCAAATTAAGAAATTATATTCCATATAAACATGTTTTTTATTTTAAAATTTAAAAGTACAATCAATGTAATAATTATAAAGTATTATAAAGATAATCCACAACTTAACTCTGTCACTAATTTAAACATTTTATTTTATTAAATATTTTATAATTTTTTTTTTTTAATTTTATTTCATATTTTTCATGTCAAATCTAAGAGCGACTATAATCAAACAAACTCCATCATAAAAAATAGTAGTTTTTTTTAATGATTTATCATTTTTTTTCTTTAATAATTTTTTTATATTTTTATATGAAATGAAATGTACCTTTTTGTGGTTTAAGTTAATTTAATTACTTATAAATAATAATATTACTTTTAATTTTATATTAATATTTATATTATGTAAATTGAATATATTATAAGTTAAGATTTTTACTTTTAAATATATATTTTTAATTGGTTATATTAGATTGAAATAATTTTTATGTGTATTACATTATTTTTTTTTGAGCAAATACTTCTTATACATATACACACGGTGGGGATTGAAATCGGGTCACACCGATAATGCAAGTGATGTCTTTACAGGTAGTACAACAAAGGTTGGATATTGTTCATGTATTATTTGACAGGCTTTAAATATTGGTTTCCTCCTTAAATATTGATGAATCTAATTGGTTGAACTGATTCCACTTAATATTTTTTAAATAATTTTTATTTATATTTATTTTTAAAATTAAATAATTAATATTTTTTAAATAATAAAAATGAAAAGGTTTATTAAATTAAGTTAGATTAATTTAGATAAATAGTTTATAGATGTGAGTGATGGGTGTTTCAGTAAAAATTGATTGAAATTATAATTTAAAGAAAGAAATATTATAATTATATAATATATAAAAAAAAAATATATATATATATATATATATATATATATATATTCAATGCAACTTGCTTCTTTCTCCTTTAACCCTTTCAACAAGGCCTGGAGGATGTGGTTATCAATTGTTTATCGACCCACACCGAAATACGGTATAAAACTCTACTTCCTTTGCAATTTAAACCTAGGATTTCTAATTCAAGTTTCAAAATTTAAACCTAGGATTTCTAATTCAAGTTTCAAAGTATTAATAGTTAGACCTTAGCACGGTTGTGTCTTTCATCCATGACATTTAGTAGTTCAGTAGTTTGTGTTTGATAACTTTTTTATGTTAAAAATAGTGATCCAAAATTATAATTACTTTTAAAAACAATATAGATGGAAGAAATGATTTTTATCCTAAAATACAAATTAAATATAAATAACTTTAATTATAGATAGTTTTATAATATGCTTATTAACTATAAAATAATATAGTATATGGTGATATTTTTTATTTTAAAAATATTTTTAATAGAATTAGTTTAATAGGTTTTGAACATATGGTGAGAAGTAATGATTTTCATAGATTTTATAGTTACATGATAGATATTTTGTCCTATAGATTTGAGGTATGCATTGGAAAATAAGGATTTCCATACAATAAACCAAGGTTCCAATTTAACATGTTCCAATTTAAAGCATCAATCTTGAAATTTGTTGTATTTGACTCAATGCGTGTAGAGCACATAGTGGGAGCAAGAAGTTTCACTTGAATTAGCCAAGGTTCAAATTCCATTGGTGATCATGTAAATTAGCCAAGGTTCAAATTCTTTTGGTGATCTCGTATTAACCAAGGTTCAAATTTTATTGGCAAAACTTAATATTTGGATTAATGGGTTTGGAGAAAGTAGCCAGAATAAGTAGTTTTATATCATAATCTAAGGTTTTTAGAGAAAGTAGTGGGGAATGAGGAATTTCATATCATAAGTTAAGGTTTTAATCTTAAGAATGTTAATATTAAATCTCAATATATTTGAGGCAAGTGATGGATAAGGAGGAGTTTTACATCATAAGTCAAGGTTCTAATGCCACAAACAAGTACTTTATAAATCCATGAGAATATTTTTTGGAGTTAAGGGTTGAACTTATGACAATGCATGAACCTATGACAAACAACTATATATCTAGTTAAAATATATATATCATAAAACCAAGGTTAACTTCATTTGTAAGCTCTATGTTTTAACATTTTTTTACTAGCGAGTTTGGGCCAAGCAATAGGAAGAGGAGTTTCACACATTAAACCAATGTCCAATCCCATGTATGGACACCATGTAGGACCTTGAGTACTCCTAGAGGTAGGTGTTGAACTCAAGACAATGTGTCAACCTAGGGTTACTTAACCATATACCTTCATATTCTTTATAAGCTCTCCCTCAACCCTCATATTTTTTATAAGATCTTCTTCAATGTTAACAATTTTTTCTTCTAATAAATTTAAACCAAACCATAAAAAAACAAAAAAAATTATAATATAAACTAAAATTACAATTCCATTAATAAATTGAGTTCAAATTTCCTTAATATTATAAAATGGACCATGTAATCTCTAAAAACCTAATATTTTATAATATTATTAGTTTCAACCTATGAATCAAATATAACTTGTTTGTTGAATGGGATTCACACCAATTCCACCTCCGTCATGTAAAAACAATATCATGCATAATAACTGTTGTATACTTTAATTTATAGCAAGATAAGGACAATTCATTCTATAATTATTTAACTGTAGACTTTTATAGTTACTTAAATTTAAACCTAATCCTTTAAAGAAGTAGGCTCTCTCAAACACTTTCCACAAAAGATAACCTAACTTATCTCAACCACTAGAATTCTGTCCGGTAGACAAAGTAAATGTTTAAATTTACATTGGCATATTCTATTTATTAAAAAAACAGAAATAAAAACACATGCATTATCATACATGTTAAACACTTGAATCTTTTGAAAATGACTCAACAGATCACAGTAAAACTCTTAGATAAAACCACCCGGAAGAACTTTTTAGAAAAGACCTCACCGTGGCATTGGAACATATCATTAAGTGAGTGTGTCCAACTCAACCTCATAACCAATCAATTGCATTTGACTTCTGCCGCAAGGAAAAGACCAAAGATGAGCCTGTTCAACAAGTCTACAAGATTAGGGCATCATCCAGTCAATACAGCAAATTCTATCCAACCAAAGATAAAATTGGACTATCAGATCGACAGCTGCAATGCCCAGAAAGTGCAAGCAAACATTATACGAATGTCTTAACCGGCATTCTCTTGGTAGAAAATTTTAAGCTCTTTTTTCCACTGTATATAGAATTCTAAAGCTACCCAATACCAATAATTTGATTGTTGTTCTGAATTTGAAGGGGCCCATCCATTTTATTATTCTGTCAACATTTTTAAATCAGATATGGCAGTACCTTTTGACTGTGCACGCAAAAAATCTCCAAAGCTAATGCCAAATTAGACAGCTTTCCCCCGTGAACACCTGCAGAGACAGGTGGAGCTACTCATGACTTTTATATCAACAGTGAAGCAGAAGCTACAGTCTGTCCTTGGTATTTGTTCCCAAATAGTAACAACCCATGAACAGTGAAATGAAAGTTACTGCAATGAGTAAATCACAAAATACCTACATTATTCATGGTTGTAAGCATGGTGTTGGCTGCAATAAAGAGAAAGTTGCCCCAGTAAGTAATTAGAATAATTCATGCATTAATCATGGTTGCTTGCCTAGTATTGTCTGGTCATGATAATTGGGTTTGCACTAATAGAAGTGGGTTTTCCCTATTACTTTTGTGTTGGTGGGATGTGACTATTGTAATAATGTTGGATGCAGAAGACTGTGAATATGAGACAAGCAGGGGCAAACTGTTGAGAGCCATGTGAAGAAAAAGTAGGTTATAAGATTCTTCTGACAATTTTGTAGGACTTGCCATCCTTCCTGTCTTGTGGTTGTTGTATGTGTGTTTGTGCAGCAATAATTCTTATGGTGATCTGTGCAAGCAGTGTTCAGAGCCTTCAATGGTAAGATCAATGAATGGTTTCTATATTGGGTCTTTTTTATGTGAAGGTCTTTAAAAGCATAGGAAGAAGAAACGGAGGAGGAGGAAGAGGAGGAGGAGTTCAATAAATAGAGTGTGGGGATCATGGGGTATTGTCTGGGTGCAGATAACTATCATAGGATTGCTGATGAATCTGACGGTGGGGAGTCCCCATATGTGAAGAGGGTGTCCATGTGCAGGGATGGGAAGCTTTGGCAATGGGGGAGAGATTGGATCAGTGCCAAAAAGGCTAGCCTGTGCAGAGGCCTTATGATAGATGGGGATGGTGAATCTTTATTGGGTTGTTGCAGAATAAGCTGGAGGCATGCATTCTGGAAGATCAGGGCAGAGCTGAAGAGAATGCTCAAGCCAAGGCCAGCACAGAGATTCAGGTATGATGCCTTGAGTTATGCTCAGAACTTTGATGATGGGGGGTATCAGGATGGGTATAGTCTCAGATTTGGTGGGCAATCGGCACATCATGGGCAAGACCGGGCCCATGTGTGAAATCTAGGTTTTTTACCCTTCGGCTGTGGATTTTTGGTGATGGGTGCTCCAGTATCAGCCTTTACCCATCTGCCATGCATGCTGATTCCTGTAGTGTTTCTATAGATGGCCAATTTTACAGTGTCCATGATATTATAATAATTTTGTTTACTGGAGCAATGTTTAATGTGTAAATGTTTGTAAACGAGTTTTAAGAACTTGAGACAGAAGACCTACTACAGATATCTTGTACAAATGAATGAGTCCAACAGGATTGGATTGATTTGAAAGCAACGAAATCGCTGAGCTTATATACAGCTACAAAAAAAGAGGATTGCATCATTTTTAGATGTGATATCTACTGTTGTGTAATGAGACCAATGTATGAATCTTTTCTGCCTTGTTTTAAAGGCAATCTAATATTGTTTTTCGGTGAATCCTTCCATATTTTAATGTTTTTAGCAGCTTTAAATTTTTGGCTAGTTCAATCAATCACTTTCCATCCCTTGCCTGTTAATTTTCCATGGAGTTTGACTACACATTAAATTTGATTTGTCTAGTATGCAGCCTTTCCAACTTACTTCCTCCGGACAAGTGACATCATACCACGTTGGTCATATATAATTAATCTGGGAGTTAAATTTATAGGAAATGGGACTTGAAGAACTATCATTTGATTGAAGATTACAGATACCCCCTTCTTTTTCTGTAATGGACGCCAATATTGTTTCAGGTTATTTTGCTCTTCAAGGTTACTTTCTGCCTTGCAAGCAAATGTTCTGAACGTAAATTAATCATAAATTATAAAATAAATAAAATGTATAAACCAAATTTGTATAGATCAAATTAAATGTGGAAGATACAATGGATATTCTAGTAAAGCATTCCCATCAGATACCCCTTCTTTTTCTTGAATGGACGCCAAAATTGTTTCAGGTTATTTTGCTCTTCAAGGTTACTTTGTTCCATGCAAGCAAATGTTCTCAACTTAAATTGATCTAAATAAAAAAAATAATTAAAATTAAAATCTATAAACCAAATTTGTATAGATCAAATTCAGTGGATATTCTAGTTAAGCATTTCCATACTTTTTATTATTATCATTTTCTTTCGTGTCTAAGCAATAACTTAAAAGAAAATTAAAAGAAACATGGCTATGATAGTAATTTTTTTTTTTTTGAATATAAAGAATAGGTAATACTAAGAATGTTTCAACTATAAACTTTTTTGTTGCATTAGATTTTAAGGTATGGAATTGGGGTTGCATTAGATTTATAGATATGGAATTGGGGTTGTATTAGATTTTAAGTTATGGAATTGGGGCAGTCAATACTGGGCAAACATACTTGACATTTGACCACTACCAGCCAACCTATCCTCCTTTGGGGTGGTAAACATGACAAACATACTTCTGGTTTAAACCCTGGACCTCCTCAAAAAAACACCAAAGCCCTAACCATTGCAATGTCTTTATATCATACTAAAAGCATAAGTTTACACATAACCATTGCAATGTCTTTTTATACTAAAATCATAAGTTTACACATGACAGATGCATATAAAAAATATTTCTAAAAAAAAAAAATCATAAGTTTATAACTTACCACTAAGATATTTTTTTATAATTTATTATAATAATAAATTTTGAATATTTATAAACAACATACTAGATTATATATAAAAACGTAATTTTTGATATTTTTAAATGCAGGGAAATAACTTTTTGTTTTACCTTTTAAAATGTTTATTCAAAATAAAAAATTAAAATATTTATTCGAAATGAGAAATTAAATGTTTATTCGAAGTGAGAAAGCCTTAAAAAGGATAAAATTAAAAACTTATAGAGATCCTCCTGCAACCATGAATGTATTTTCCTATTTATACAATATAGTTCTTAGTTCGTTCGAGCAAATACGAAGAATCGACCTCACAACCACATGGATGATAATAATTAGGTAACTGCCATTAGAACAATTGCCATTCGTCTTAATATAAGTATTTTAATTGTTGTTTTTATTATAATATATATATATATATATTTTTGAGTAATATTTCTTATTTAAATTTACTATAGGGATTAAACTCGGGTTACATCACCGATAATGCAAGTGGCATTCTTGCCCGTAGATAACACACTCGAATTAATTTATATTTTTACTTATCTTTCTTTTTATTTATAAGTAAGTTATGATATTTTTAATGGATTGTTTTTATTATAAAAATATTTTATTTGTTTTTTTTTTAATTTACATGGTGGTGGAATCGATTGCAGCCACGATGATCCATGTTGTCCGTATTTTATTTTCATCATATATATTTTAATAAGTTATGATTTTTTTTGTTGGGGCTATATATATATATATATATATATATATATATATGTATCGCCCAAATTTTTCGCACCCTTACCTTCAGGCTAAAGGATCCATACCCGAAGGGGGGGTGAGAAAAGGATGGAACAATACCTCGGATGGAGAGGCCCTTTGAAGGTCGCGCCTCTCGGGGGAGGGGTATAAAGGTGAATTTTTGACGGATGGTGGGGTTCACCAAGAAACTTTGAGTGGCAGTTTCCACGCCTAGGTTGAGAATGGGTTTGATTTGTTCGTTTTATGTTCAATCATTCAGATTCCTAGGTTGGCCAAAATGAAGCTAAGCTATTCTATATGAAGATTCTGATTTATATGAAGACAAAGACATAAATGAATCCTAATGTGATTGAATACAGAGAATATATAAAATGGAGAAGAGTACACCTGATTTCTGATGTCTGATGAAGATTCTGAAGCTTGTAGGAGTCCAGATCATCCCGGATATGACAGGATCATCTGTAATTGTACAGAATCATCCCAAATCATAGGAGATCATCCGAGATCACCCAAGATCGTCAACGACCTGACGAATTCATTAGGCGAATTCGTCAAAAACCTGCAATCAAGAAAACAGACACCAAAAACCAAAAATACAATTGCAAGAATGATGCAAAATGATAGAAATAAGAGTATAGATGTTTGAATGATAAATCCAGATATCAAATTAAATGAGATGCACTATTTTGGAAACTTATTTTGAATTTTATCATGCAATTATGCTAAATGAGGTGAACTCCAAGATGCAAAATAGAAGTAAATTAATCTAATGCACCAATAAATAAGGAAAATGAGATAGAGAATGCAAACTCAGGGCTCTGATTGCCCCCAAGCTGAATTGCAGACCGGATCGTCTGTAATCGTACAAGATCATCGCCGATCTTGACAGGATCATCTAAAATTGTAGTTGAATCGCCTACGACGATCCGAGCTACCTCCAGCTGAAACACAATGAAATCCTGCAACAAAACTTGAAAACACAAGTGCAAATGATGGGAGATCACAGAAAAAACTAAAATTGTAGGGAAATAATCAACCAGGCAGCCAGGTAGGGAGTCAAGGAGGGAGTCAGGGGGATAAACTAGGAAAATCCTAGTTTATATAGGATTAGGGGGAGGTTAGGAGGTTGGGGATCATCCCAATCTGGGAGATCCCCAACGTGGGAATCTCCAACCGTGCAGACACGCTTCTGCCCAAGTTGGAGAGGTCGTTGGAACATAAGCTAATTGCGAAAATTTGGTTTTGGGACGAAATCGTCTGGACGTTCTGTTCCAGACGAATTCATCCGATTTGGGATGATATCGTCAGATCGACGACGATATCGTCAGATCGATGACGATATCGTCCAACGGTCACAACAACCTCTAAAAATGGCACAAAAAATGAGGTAAGCGGTTAACGAGCGGTTTCGGGGTTAAAATTCAAATTTCTACTTTTTACTGATGGTTTAACTGTGCCAATTTTAGGGTGCTACATTTTGCCCCCTCTTTAGCAAATTTTCCGAAAAAAATGCGTTAAAGACGAGTTCTTCACGCTTTACGAGAAAGCAAAAATTTATTCCATTTTTTAGACGATGATTCTAGGTCGAATCGTACGATTGTTTGCTATGGTGCCCCCTCCGAGTTTTTACCCAAATCGAACGTTTGAGGTAAAAGCGCGAAAAAGCAAAAATTAAAAAAATGTCATTTTGAATAAAAATAAGAAAAATAGGGTAAAACCCTAATTCATTTTTACTGTTCACTTTCGTTGTTTCAGAGCTCTACAGGCGAAATGGTGGAAACGGCACATAGATCGACAGAGATCCGACGCGGGTTGCGGGTAAGGATCTAAACCTAGTTTACTATGTTTTTAACTTGATTTACTTGATTTTTGACTTGAATTTTAATTGTTTTTGGGCATCGCGGCCGTTTTTAGGCCACGACGAAATCGTCTCTATATTGCCGATTTCGTCTAGGGACGAAATCGAAGAAATAGGGGCGATCCCGTCCAATAAGGGGCGATCCCCAAATTGAAGAACGGAGACGATTTCATCCTATTAAGGATGATTTTATCTAAATTTGGTACGATATCGTCCAATAATGGGCGATATCAACTTTTATGGGATGATTTGATTTTAATTGATTTTTTTAATGATTATGTACTAATGATTTTTGTTGTTTTATTGCTTATTTTGCAGAGGGGATTGCTAAAGAGTCGGGAGTGGAAATACGGAGGTCTAAGAGATGATTTGGCCATGCTCGATCAGGCCGAGCGAGATAGATTGGCAGAGGTAGGACTGCAGCATGTGGTAGAGATGCCACAAATTCCTATAGACATGGGGCTACTGACAGCCCTAGCAGAGAGATGGTATCCAGAGTCGTCCTGCTTCTAGCTACCGATAGGGGAGATGACTCCCACTCTAGAGGATGTATGGAGGATCTTGAGGATCCCCATACATGGTCGATTCATGACCCCTTCGGCCAATCAGGGCCACGCTATGATGAGATTGTGCGAGGACCCGAGCTTCATCCTAGAGAAGGGCAGAGTGAACATCGAGGCTTTGAGGTGGATGCCTAGGGCATCTCGGTTGACCCAGGTTTTGGTAGGGGTGGTGGGTGGCCTTCTTCTATGCCACCAGAGTGGATGCAGATTACCATGGCTACTTTTAGATGTGGTCTATGACATGAGAGACCATGGATACAGGTTTTCTTGGGGTAGCTTTGTACTGTGCCGCTTGTATAGGATCCTTTACGGGGTCGTATACAAGGGGGGTCGATGTCTGGTGCTGACATCGCTTCTACAGGTTTGGTGCTGGGAGCACATTATGGTGCGAAGGCCGATAGGGCTTCCACTGATAGGAGTTGATCGAGAGAGACCCCAGGTTTTCTATTGGTGGCTCCAGAGAGGGTCACAGTGATGGATAGATCTATCGATGTCCCGAAGGTTGCTGGATGACCTCACCCTAGATCGGATCACCTGGAGACCATGGAGAGAGCATCCAGGGTGGGTAGAGGATGGACAGGAGTTGGCTCGCATCAAGTGAGTCATATGGTTGAGGACAGAGTGGGGAGAGGTAGAGCTCCACCGCTATGACCAAGTTTTGAGGTAGTTCGGTCTACAGTAGGGGATCCCTACTCTTAGGGATTATGAGTACTCCTGAACTATGTGAGATAGTACCACACTGAGTGGGGCTCTAGACATGCAATGGTTCTGGAGTCAGGATGTTGATGATGCCCCCATTCAGCCAATGGATGGGGATGATGCGAGGATAGCAGATGGATATGATGCCTGGTATGTAGGCATCCACCCTCCTCGAATGATGAGGGCATAGGGTCCGATGCATGCTGTAGTGCAATGGATGGAGAGGCGATGCCAAGCTGCCATCGATGCAGCGAGGGGTCACAAAGGGAGGGATCAACGATGACCTCCTCAGGAGAGACATCAAAGAGTACCACAGGCTTCGAAGAGACAGACAAAAATTGGAGAGGAGGGAGGAGAGGAGAGGAGAGAGACTCCATTCTCAATAGAGGGATAGGCCACCATCACCCGATAGGGGCAAGGGTGTCGAGGTGGGGGAGAGCAGCGAGATGGTAGCTCTTTAGGTAGAGAATGCCCACCTACGAGCTCAGGTGTAGACTCTATAGGATGAGGCTACATGGCTCAGGGCTCAAAGCGGAGGGGCGAGCATTCTAGAGCTAGCATGGTCGGTTGCTCAGACCATGTTCTATCAGGGAGTGTACTACCAACTGGTTCTAGAGGGCCAGAGGATACAGTTGCTAGCCAGCATTATGGAGCCGATCAGGATGGGGTCATCGAGGACATCATCACGATCGACGTCGAGGACCCACGATATAGGATGAGCTTCGATGGGACCACCTCCTCCACCTCAGGGTGGGAGAGGAGATGAGGCTGAGAGCTCGAGGTCTTCTCGAGACTAGATGCACATTGTACATAGACTATTTTTGAGATGATTGAGTATGCCAGGGTATAGATTGTGGCATACCAATCCATTTTGATATGATGTATATACTTCTTGATATATATATGATGTTCTTTTTGTGATATGACTTGTGCATATGTTTTATGATGCTTTAATATTTTAATTGTTGATTGACTATTCATGTAATTATGTCATTGAAAATATTATAATTTTATGTCATGCTATAAAATTAAATGAAATAATCTGATGTAAACAAACTGGTTGTTGTGGTGTGTTTTGATGAAAATAAAGTGACTTCTAACAATAATTTCAAAGGACATTGTCGTTGTTACATGACCATTTCATGGAGTCGCCGCTCGCTAGGTCATCAAGCTAATCCCGGTATGAGAGAAATATTGCTAAAAGTAAAAGGGTGCTTAAGAGACTTTCTTAAGACTTTGTGTTGTGATGATGAAAAATGATGATAGTGATGATTTGTTTTCAGATTTCCATGAAAATATTATGCATGAAATATTAAAAATATGATTTTTTCTAGGCATAAAATTCCTAAGTATGATAGAAATTTGAACAATTCCCTAGGAATTATACCATCGTCGCAAAAAAAATGAATGTTGACATAATGAAATGAAATAGGAAAGTTTTCGTTCTTTTTAAAGCACAATTGTGTAACATAATGATTTAAGCCATATGCTTTTATGGATTAAATAAATGGGAAATAAAATTAGAACGATGGTTTGCGCTAGGCATAGAATTTTAGGTATAGACTTATACCATCATCGCGAAATCCAAAGAAGAAATTGATATAATAGTTTTATTGCATAGTTGATTTTTGATTTTGAGATAAACAGAAAATATAAAAATGAGGACTTGCACTAGGCATAAAATTCCAATTTAGGTTTAGGAACTATACCATCGTCGCGAAAGTCAAAAATATATAAATGTGACTTTATTGCTAGATTTTTGAACATGTTTTGCAAGAAAATTTTGGATTTTTGAAAAAAATGTATTTAATTGATTTTACGCTAAGCAGATATTCTCAAGTAAGAAAGTCAAATTATTCCAGAAGATTTGAATAAATATTTTAAATTATCTCAAAGACAAAATTTAGATTTATAAGGAACCCCGTGTGCATACGTGAGTTCATTGCCGATCTTGATCTATCATAATGATACAAAATCTCTCAAACACAAATGTGTGTGCAATTGTAATGTTCATTTACCGATTTTGAGCAAGATAATTTGATACAAGTAATTTGAATTAACCAAATGAGTGTTCGTTGACCATGATTTATATGCATGTAACCGTACCGGACTACTATGTAAGTCGGGTCATCAAGAGCTAGCTGATCCATAAGCGGACATAGGTCTGTACAAAAGAAGGTCGCTAATGTGACAGACATATCACCACGCTAAGAGTTACCCAATGTCAAGCAAGTTGGGCACAAATCACCTGTTATGGGGTTTACCTCATGATTTTCGAATAATTGAGAATTCCAGGGATTCAAGCTTCACACTTCCTTCTTTCAAAGGGGGGAAGGGATTTATTGCTTTTTGCTTTTTCTTTTCTTTTCTTTTTCTATTTTTTTTGTATTTGTATTTTTGCTTGACACTGAGATAATGCTGAAATATTGTTGAGATGGTACAAAATGATACCGAAATAATGCTTCTGAATAATTTCTCTTTTTCTCATGATTTTTCTTGATTTTCTTTTTCTTTTTCTTTTTCTTCCTATACTAGGGATACTTGCTCGGATTGGTCGTAGAGCAAGGGATTTTTATTCTGGGCAGGGGTGAGCTTGTCCTTTTGTCAATTCTCAAAGATTCTAGACCATGTGCATGATAGGATAGCAGGGGAAACTTTTCGCTCAAGAGACCACTTCTACTATGTAGCATCGTTTTGAATTTGCAATGAAATCATTTTAATGTGAAAAGGTGTACTTGGTTCAAGTAAATAACAAGATCAGTTCTCTATGCTCAAAACTTTATTTAATTCAACTGTGGACTTCGATATAAGAGAGATTAATAATCATACCAAATAAGATCAAGATATTTATTCATGTGAGTGTGAAAGTGAGGGATTCCAGATAAATGCTAATTTATCCAAAATAACTGAAAATATAACTGCAATACTTCAAGAATTGACAGGTGCAAAATAGAAGATGTTTTTGAGGATTTTGATGATTTTGATTTTTTTATATTTTGATTTTAATTTATGAATTGAGAGAATACATAATATTACTGCTTTTTGAAATTTTTATATGAATTACTAATATGAGACAATATGTATAATATATACAATGATGAAATTACCTTATTTATGCATAATAGCGCTTAAGATGCATAATGTTCATAGGTTCTTTAAGATCTTTACCATCTAAGGTAGCTAATCTGTATGCTCCCGATCCAAATTTAGCAATGATAATATATGGCCCAAGCCAGTTAGGCTCGAATTTGCCTTTAAGGTCTTTAGTTGCATTAGTATTTTTTTTATTTTCTTTTAAGACGAGGTCACCGATCTCAAAGGATCGATTATGAACTTTCTTGAGATATGCTCGTTTGAGCTTGTTCTGGTAGGCACGAAGATGCTCCAAAGCATTAATGCGCTTCTCATCTAGGAGTTCCAGCTGACTAAATCTGCCAACATGATATTCATCTCCTACTTCAGTATCTTGAAGTAGCAGAGCCAAAGAAGGAACTTCTAGTTCAAAGGGAAAAATAGCTTCAGTGCCATAAACCAAAACAAAAGGTGAAGTGCCCATGGGAGTACGAATGCTAGTTCGATAAGCCCACAAAGTAGGATATAATTGAATGTGCCAATCACGGCCAGATTTATTGACCAGTCTCTTGAGGATTTTAATTAATGTTTTATTAGATGCTTCTGCTTGGCCATTACCCTGAGGATAATAGGGAGTGGACCAACGATGTTGAATTTTATATTTTTGACATAGTTTCTTTACATATTTGTTTTTGAAACAAGTTCCATTATCCGAGATGAGATTTGCAGGAATTTCAAACCTACAAATAATTTGATTAAGAATAAACTTGGAAACTTGCGTTCCAATGCAAGAAGCTAAGGGCATAGCTTCGACCCACTTCGTAAAATACTCGGTGGCGGTTATGATGAATTTGTGTCCATCAGATGACACAAGATTGATTTTTTTGATGATGTCTAAGCCCCATTTTGAAAAGGGCCAAGGAGATGAAATAGCCTGTAGTTCTTGTGCAGGCGCATGGACAAGGTCAGCATGTTTCTGGCACTTGTCGCAATGGTGCACGTAATCATGTGCATCATTCTCCATGGTAGGCCAAAAATATCCTATCCTAAGGAGCTTCTTAGCAATGGCGCTACCACTAAAGTGTCCCCCACAAGATCCATCATGGGCTTCACTCAAAGCTGATCTAGACTCTTCTAGATTCAAACATCTCAATAGGATACCTTCAAAAGATCTCCTATATAACGTATTGCCAATTATTACGAAGCGACTTGCTCGTCTACGTAATAACCGACACTGGTTTCTATTAAAACCTTCAGGGAAGGTCCCATTTTGAAGAAAATTGAGGATGTCAATGTACCAAAGTTCAAGAATAGTTTCGTTGATTAGAAACACGTCCAAAGGTTCCAAGCATGATTTAGTTGAAGTGGGTTCCTAGAGTCGACGAATAATGATGGTAGCATATTCGTCATCTAACTCCAAGGGTAAAAGAGATGCAGCTGCAGCCATAGCATCACCGCACGATTGCTAGTTCTAGGAATAGCTTCCAAGGTAACTTGATCAAATAAAGATATTAATTGTAATACATATGCTTTATATGGGCGCAATTTATCATCTCTGGTCTGATAAACATCATTAATTTGATTTATAACAAGTTGAGAATCATCAAAAACTAATAGATTTTTAATTTTCAGTGCTAGGGCAGCTCGTAATCCAAGGATTAGAGCCTCATATTCAGAAGTGTTATTAGTACAGGCAAACATTAATTTAAAGGATAGAGGTATGAGATGTTTCTATGGAGATATCAAAATAATACCTGCACCAGCCCCACTCATGCATCGGGCTCCATCAAAGTATAGGGACCATTGCTCTGAATGATCCACCTCTAGGTTAAGGCATTCGTCAAGAAACTCAATGACGAGGGGATGGGTGGACTCTAAGGGTGCAACAACTAATTGATCTGCTATGATTTGACCCTTAACAGACTTATGTCCTATAAACATGAGTTCAAACTCGCTTAGAGCAAGAACCCACTTTGTTGTGCGACCAGATAAATAAGGTCGACTCATGAGATACCGCAAGGGATCGGATTTAGCAATAACGTATGTTTTCTGACTGAGCATATAATGGCGTAGTTTCTATGTAGAAAATATGACTGCTAGACATAACTTCTCTAATGTTGTGTAGTGGGTTTCATAACTAATTAATGTTCTGCTAATGTAATAATTAGCACGCTCTCTTTTCTCATCATCAAGTTGAGCTAACATAGCTCCTAAAGCAAAATCTGAAGCAAAAATATACAAGATAAATGGGCGATCAGGTTTAGGTGGTGAAAGTATAGGTGGGTTAAGAAGATATTGTTTGAGGAGTTCAAATGCTTCCTTACATTCATCATCCCAATGGAAAGAGACATCCTTCTTAAGAAGCTTAAGAAAGGGTCCAGTTTTATCCGCCAGCTTATCGATGAAGCGACTGGATAGCTTGAAGCTTACCTTGTAGACTCCGTAATTCAGATATATTTGTAGGTGCGGGCATATCAGTGATAGTCATAATCTTGAGAGGGTCAATTTTGATGCCACGTAAAGAAACTATAACCCCCAATAATTTACCTGACTTAACTTCGAATATACATTTGGTTGGATTCAATCGGATAAGATATTCCCTTAACCGATCAAATACTTTTCTCAAGTCATCTAAATGGTCATCTTCTTCAGTAGAACGAGCTATAATGTCATCTACATAATCATGTAGTATATCATGCATCATATCATGAAAGATATAAGTCATGGCTCATTGATAGGTTGCACCTGCATTCTTCAAACCGAATGGCATCACTTTCCAACAGAAAGTCCCCCAAGGGGTAATAAAGGTTGTTTTAGCCTGATCTTCAGGAGCTATCCTGATCTGATTATAACCAAAAAATCCATCCATTAAGGATATCATTCCACTCCCAGCAGTAAAATCAATGATCTGATCCATATTGGGAAGGGGAAAATCATCTTTAGGGCATGCAACATTAATATCTCTAAAGTCTGTACAAACCCTAATCTTAGTAGCTTCTTTCTTAGTTACTGGAACTACATTCGAGATCCATTCAACATAATCAATGGCTTGTATAAAAATAACATTCAAGAGTTTTTCTAACTCCCCTTTGACTAGTAAGGCCACTTTAGGATGCATTTTTCTAAGCTTCTGCTTAATAGGTTTAGCATCCGGATGCACTACTAGGTGATGCATAACTACAGAAGGGTCTAAACCTGGCATATCTTCATATGTCCAAGCAAAAACATCTTCATATTCTTTAAGAAATGCAATGTATTTATCCTATTTTTCTTGACTCAATTCTGATCCAATGTTGATTATGTGAGGGTTATCGTCGGTTCCAATGTTAATTTTTATGACATTTTCTACTTCCATGTGTAGATCTCTCTCAAAATTAGGTGGGGTGGGTGAAACGCCCAATTCTTGTAATTCTTCCAAGGTTAGCTTGGATAATTCATCTTGAGGAGTCGTGGCCTCAAGTTGGGCTATACTAGGTATAGAGCCATCAAAATAAAATCCATTATGTAATAATTCCTCAATGGAGACATCGTGAAAGATATCTCCCTCCAACTCATCGTCGGATTCAACGATCATCTCAGGATAAGCTATAGATAGCATATTACATGTGAATGTCTTATTCATTAAATGCAAAGCATCGCGTTCATCTAAATAATCTTGGTAACATATAAGATGGTCATCATCCTCAAATGGGAATGGCTGACCCTTACTAGAAAATAGGCCCACACCACATCGGGAGGGCCATGCTTCTACCTCAAAAGGTTCTTTCATACCATTCTGGAAAGGTCCCAAACCTTTCCCTTTATATCCCAATTTAAGCATTATAGGTTTGGCTTTAATATACTCATTAGTAAAATAACATCGAGCATATCCATCATAATGAGTTCTGATGTTTCTGGGTATTCTACCCCAGTCATATCCCTTATAAATAAAGGCACAACTCCCGACTTGGTAAATACTTCCCATAGGCTGTGGGAGGCCCAAGGTACGAGGAGATGGTGGCAAATTATTTAAAATAAGGGAATCTTGCATAGAAGCATTCGTTTCTTCTGATATAAGAATTTTAGATAGATCGGGTAAGAGCTCGTCAGTAAGAGCATAAGAGGTAGAAGGAACATTCCCTACGTCTTTCGATGTAGAAAATATGAATTTGGTGGATGTAGACGGTGTAGAGGTGTCGATAGATGGGTCTATTAAAGGTATGGAAGTTATAGGAGTAGAACAAGAGACATTGGTTGTGGGATTAGGATCTTTCTTAGGTCCTAATGTGGTTTGTTCAGAAGATGGTTGAGCTATATGTGGAGGTGCAACTGATGGAGAAGAAGTAGATGACGTTGTGGGTGTGAGTTTCACATGTTTAGATGGATAATGAGAATTAGGATGTGTGGATGATAGAGCAGGGCAAAATTGAACTCCAATAGGTTCTGCCAAAGCACACATATCAAAGGGTCTTGGATCACCATGAATGGTAACCAACTGATTCTTAAATTTGAACTTAACACATTGATGTAAAGTTGAGGGAACAGCTCGCATCACGTTGATCCAAGGATGACCCAAGAGTATATTGTACGATGCAGGGCAATGTACAATAAACACAGTCATATCCAAGGTTCTTGGACCAACCTGCAATGGAATGGTAATAACTCCACACGTTTCTTGTGTTTCGTCATTGAAAGCTTTTATGATCATATCAGTTCTTTTCATTTCATCACTTCTAAACCCAAATATTTGGTAGAAGTCAAAAGTGCAGATATTTAAAGATGAACCATTATCAATCAAAACTCGTTTGACTGCTACATCTCCAATTAAGGCAGTAATATACAAGGGGTTATCTTTATGTAAACTATGTTGCGGTATGTCTCTATCCCGAAAGTCAATACAATCAACTTCACGAGTTATTATAGTATCGGCCATGGCTTCAAGTTGAATGTCTTGTGGTACCATCATCTCGCTTAATGTGAGCATTAATTCATCTCTATGTGTAGGAGAAGATCTTAAAAGGTCCAAGAGAGAAATTCTAGCTGTAATATTTGATAATTGTTCATTAATATTATAAGGAGGTTTAGGTTGAACATTAGGTGAATGATTCCCTTTATTAGGAACCTTCAAAACAAATGGAGCTGATCCACCATTCTGAATTTGATCTTGTTGAGAATTTTGAGCCTGTTGTCTAGTAATAGCTCCGATGGTACCCACAATATTATTCTATGGATGATGAATGGGTCTTGGTCTAGCGTTTATAGCTAGCTCATTAGAAAGTAATCGGTGAGATGATGGTCTAGTAGTGACTCTTCTTGGAAATGGCTCTTCTGGAACCATATAACTTGTGATAGGGTGAATAGGATCCGATTCATCTTTAGAACTATTCGATTGATTTGATGTGATTTCCATATCACTCTCAGTCTCGTATTCTGTATCACTAAGATCAGGTATCTCAATATTATATAGAGGCCTGGTTGTAACCACGGATAAAGTTGTGTCAAATATTTCTCATATCATGAACAGGTAAATGCCCACTAATAGTTCCTACATATCGGGCAGGAGGAGGGACATTATGATGTTCAACTTGATTAGCCACCTCCTTACCATGTTTTGGTAAGGGATGTTGAAAGATGTCCAATGACTGATTGGCATTCTGATTCTAGTTTTGTGGGGTGTTCTTTTGAACATTATTAGGAGGATTTTGCTTAGGTTGAAAGGCTTGCACCTCCATCTCATTGTTATCAATCAAGTCCTGTATTTTATGTTTTAATATTTTACAAGAGTTGGTAGTGTGTCCAGGTCCTCTATGGAAGTCACAAGTGTAAATCTGCTCTGTATCTCGGGTATAGTTGGATCAGGTTCCCGAATATTTGGTAATTGAATCAAACCTCATTCTAATAATTGTGGTAGAATAGTTGATAAAGGTTGATTTAACCTAGTAAATTCTCGAGGAGGTCTATCAAGAGGTTTCAGTACAAACTTCTCCGTTGTCTTCGCAACATTAACATTAGCAATATTTCTGCTATCGATGACTCCATCACCCACAACTTGTTTATTCTTATATTGATTTTTGGATGTTTTCTCATCGTCTCTCTTTTTAAGCTGGCCTCTCCTAATGAGAGCATCTTCCACTCTTCGGGCTAAGTCTATAGCCTGATCGAAGGTGGTCAAGGTAGCAGTTGATAATTCGTAAGATAGTTGCTCTTGCAAATTATTAATAAAGATGTCCAACATCTCCCTATAAGGTAACACAAAGTGCAATTTTCCTATCAACTATCTCCACCTAGCTAGGAAATCAGCAAAGCATTCATCTTTGCCCTATTTTAAGTTATACAAATCTTTAATGGTCACATATCTTTCGATGTAGGCACTAAATTGATGAACAAAAGACTCGGCAGTTTCTTCGAAATTCCTCAAAGAATTAGTGGGTAATTGATAATACCACTCTAATGCCATTCCTCCCAAGATTTTTGGGAACATTTTTAGTAATAACAAGTCATCATGTGATATATCATGACATGCTATCCTAAACATACGAAGATGCTCTATGGGATCTTCGGTTCCTTTATATATGGGAAGAACAGGCATAGGAAAATGTTTAGGATACGGCTGTGCTACGACTATAGGATCTAAAGGCTGACTACACATCTCTCGATAATTGTACGAGGGACGGTAGGGATCTATCTGGTCCATGCGAGAAACTAACTATTTCACCACGGCTTCAAGATTGCTAGTTTGTCCACCATATTGGTTCGGTGGCACATAGGTATGGGATCTATGAGTGTATGATGGTGTGACATAAGGATTAGATGTTATATTGCTATTATGCAAAGTGTTGGTAGGAAGAGTATTATGAAGGGGATTTGTAATAGTATTATGTTGTACCTTAGATTGTTGGTAATTGGTGTTCGGTTTTGTTTTGGGTTTTTGTTGATTTGAGGTATGTTGATCAAGAGCTTGGAGAAATAGAGTAGTAAATGATGGTTTCTTTTGTGCGGGAATGACCCTAGGCTTGTTAACATGCACTTTAGATCGTTGGGTAACCTGTTGTTGTTGCATGCTCTGGATCACAGCTACTATATCCAAATTGGATGGTCCAAGCTTGATCACTCTCTTGTTCAATAAAGGACAAGGGATTAGTGTGTGTTTGAAATACTTCTTCTAGAGTTGCTTGAGTGTCACTAATTCGATCCTTGTCCATATGGGCTGCTCTATTAAAAACACCAATATTAGTGTTAATGAACTTCCGAATTGTTCCATGTTCTCAAAAGTGATAGCTCCTCCAGAAGACATTTTAGGGGATGAGGATCCTTCCTCTCTAATAGTTTCTTCTTGTTCATTTCCTACAACAAGCTCTTCTTCTTGCTGGTCTAGGGTTTCTTCTTCCTAAACTTGGTGTACTACACAGCTACAAGCTAAATTTCATGGCAATACTCTCGATACAACATAGCTTTAGGAACTCTATTCCATCTCTTTCTATCTGTAAGAATGACTTCTTGATCCTCTACACGAGATAGAAATTTATGTACTATAACTATGTTCTCAAGGTATTCCTCAAAGGTGTATAATTCAAAAGACACAAATGCTCTTTTATCGACTAACCACCTATGGCAAGCTCTGAAGTTCATGATACAAAGTCACCTGATCGAGATCCAAGATTCTATCTAGGACAAACCTCTTAATTTGCCTAAGTTCTACAGATCTAGATTCAATAATACCCAATCTCCTATCAAGTTCATCCCACAAAGGTTGGGCTCTATATGTTTGAGGTACTCTAAGCACAAAAGTAATCTCTATGGCCATTAATTGATTTTCAACATTTATGGAGACAACTCATCTTCTATTATAATCTACCATCTAAGTATGATATGCAAATTTAACAGTTTTCTAATGATTCTAGATGTTCTTAATAATGTTATTTTTTTTGGATTGTTTTCAAAAGGTGTTTTTAGTTTCACGTCGGGTTCACCAAAATGTATCGCCCAAATTTTTTGCACCCTTACCTTCAGGCTAAAGGATCCATACCCGAAAGGGGGGTGAGAAAAGGATGGAACAATACCTCGGACGGAGAGGCCCTTTGAAGGTCGCGCCTCTCGGGGGAGGGGTATAAAGGTGAATTTTCGATGGATGGTGGGGTTCACCAGGAAACTTTGAGTGGTAGTTTCCATGCCTAGGTTGAGAATGGGTTTGATTTGTTCATTTTATGTTCAATCATTCAGATTCCTAGGTTGGCCAAAATGAAGCTAAGCTATTCTATATGAAGATTCTGATTTATATGAAGACAAAAGACATAAATGAATCCTAATGTGATTGAATACAGAGAATATATAAAATGGAGAAGAGTACACCTAATTTTTGATGTCTGATGAAGATTCTGAAGCTTGTAGGAGTCCAGATCATCCCGGATATGACAGGATCATCTGTAATTGTATAGAATCATCCCAAATCATAGGAGATCATCCGAGATCACCCAAGATCATCAATGACCTGACGAATTCATCAGGCGAATTCGTTAGAAACCTACAATCAAGAAAACAGACACCAAAAACCAAAAATACAATTGCAAGAATGATGCAAAATGATAGAAATAAGAGTATAGATGTTTGAATGATAAATCCAGATATCAAATTAAATGAGATGCACTATTTTGGAAACTTATTTTGAATTTTATCATGCAATTATGCTAAATGAGGTGAACTCCAAGATGCAAAACAGAAGTAAATTAATCTAATGCACCAATAAATAAGGAAAATGAGATAGAGAATGCAAACTCAGGGCTCTGATTTCCCCCAAGCTAAATTGCAGACCGGATCATCTGTAATCATACAAGATCATCGTCGATCTTGATAGGATCGTCTAAAATTGTAGTTGAATCGCCTACGATGATCCGAGCTACCTTCGACTGAAACACAGTGAAATCCTACAACAAAACTTGAAAACACAAGTGCAAATGATGGGAGATCATAGCAAAAACTAAAATTGCAGGGAAATAATCAGCCAGGCAGCCAGGTAGGGAGTCAGGGAGGGAGTCAGGGGGATAAACTAGGAAAATCCTAGTTTATATAGGATTAGGGGGAGGTTAGGAGGTTGGGGATCATCCCAATCTAGGAGATCCCCAACGTGGGAATCTCCAACCACGTAGACACACTTCTACCCAAGTTGGAGAGGTCGTTGGAACATAAGCTAATTATGAAAATTTAGTTTTGGGATGAAATCGTCTGGACGTTCTGTTCCAGATGAATTCGTTCGATTTGGGACGATATCGTCAGATCGACGATGATATCATCCAACGGTCACAACAACCTCTAAAAATGGCACAAAAAATGAGGTGAGCGGTTAACGAGCGGTTTTGGGGTTAAAATTCAAATTTCTACTTTTTACTGATGGTTTAACTGCGCCAATTTTAGGGTGCTACAATATATATATTGAATTTACATGGTGGAATATGTTGCTGTCAAGATGATTCGAGCATGTTATTTTTATTTTATGGTTGCCATAGTATTTTGCGTTGTCCACCCCAAAAATTGCTACATATTACTCTGTGCAGTATTCCCCTATAACCACCATGCCACAATCATTTTAAACCTTTTACATCACTGAAAGCACTTTGAAAGGGACAAGCGTTCAGTCCAACAAATCCTGAGATTTTAACCTTGGACCTCCGCTCCCTTATGGGGTTTGGTTGAACCAATTGGTCTACACCTGAAGCTTGAAAAAAATATTTTATAAGTCAAATAGATCATATTTAACATGGTTGTTTTATCACAAATATTTTTTTTATTTTTTTCTATCAAATATAATCAACTTCCTCAAAGTGTTATGTTTCCATAATCAACTTCTTCACATCATTTTGATTAAAAGAAAAAATCTTAGTTGGCCATTTCTCTTCTAAAATTTGAATTTTATCAAGATAAAAACACTACAATTGGATAATTTTTTTTCCACTGAAAAAGTCATAATTTTATATTAAGAAAATATGAAATTACATTCTTAATATGCCTTTTTGGAATTTCTTCAAAATTCAATAGTGATCTAAAAATTAGGTCATTTATACATCATAATTAGCTATCTCTACCATGCTAATTTTTATCCTTAAGCACCTTCCCAGTTTATCAAACAATATCCTACAAATAACTTTTGAGTTTTTTGAAAAAGTTGTTTTAATAGTGCTTGCTTTAACTAGAGTGTATTAATCCCTCCAGATAGAGATTTGGACCAGCTGCAGTGCATTGCCCTCATTGAATTCTTGTACTAAGCATATACTTAGATCAATTTGAAGTGCCTCCTTTGAGAGTGCATATGCTTCTCCATTTAGTTCTCTAAAAAAACACCAAAAAGTAAAAGCTTAACTTTGATCCACAACTTTTTTATTTGAAACATGGTTGTAGAATCATGTTTTCCATCCTTAAAACACCAAGCATCTAGTTTATTACCACTTGTGAGTTTCCACAAATTTGAATTTTATGTATTCCTTTTGATTTTGCCAATTGAACCAATAATTTGAGAGCCATAGTTTCAACATAATTATTAGAACCTTCTCCTAATCCAACCTTGAATTTTAAATAATGAGAGTAAAAATATATAGTAATCCTCCTACTCCACAAACTCCAGGGACCCATGTCTAGCCCCATAAAAAAAATCCCAGGACCCTAATTTATCAATATTTGAAGGGATGATTTGTTTGTTTACCTTTGTTATTGCTGAAACCTTACATTTTTTGAAACTTCCAATGATTTTGGAGGAGACCTACCAAGTAGGCTTCTCTTGATCTTGAAAAAATAATGCATTTCTAGTTAACCATACTCTCCAAGACTCAAACAATGGGAGAGCTGTAAATCCTTTATAAGAAGTATTTTCAAATCAGGATTTTATGCACTCTCATAAGCAATCTTCTTGCCATCCTATAGGAAGCTTAAACTGTGCTATAACCTCCCTCCAAACCTGTCTAGTAAAGGAGCAAGCAACCAATAAATGATCAAAATTTTCATTGTTTAACTTACATAAATGAAACATTCTTGGAATATTCCAATTCTTCTTCTGTAAAACCTCCCATGTTAGAACCTTATTTTTCATGGCAAGCCATAGGAACATTCTTACCTTCAATGGGGATTTCTACTTCCAAAGTGTCTTCCACCACCATGCTGGATTGTCATTGCTATCTTCCAATAGAGTCTTATACCCTAACTTTGGAGTGTACTCCCATATAGCTTCATTCTTTATCTAGACCAATTGATCATTTTCCTCTTGCAACTTGATATATCCAGCTTTAAGTCTCCCCACATATTCTTCCCACTAGTGTGGCTCTTGACCATAAAGCCCTAACACTGTTGCTTCCTTCCATACCTGGCTCCAATTTATAGAAGATTCTGGGTTAACTACTTGGGCAAGATTTCCAATCCCTTGTGTTCTTAGGGTATGAATTATATTATTTTGCAATCTATGCATATCACCACAACCAATCCAAGGGTCTAATCCTAGTCTTATCTTTGAACTATCCACTATTTTACAAGCAAGCCAATCACCAAAAATATAAAAGGCTGAAATCATTTCCTTCCAATAGATTGAAACATTACGTGTTTGCCTAATTGGGGTCCTTATATACTCCTCAATTGTGAGTGGATTTAAATATTTTTCATAAATAATCTTATTCCATAAGCTTTCCTTTGATATTATCTTCCAAACACACTTTACTACTAGAACCTTGCTAAATAGGAAGATGTTCTTAAGTCCCTATCCTCCATTTTCCTCGGTCTTGGCCAAGGATTTCCATTTAACCAAGGGAATACCTTCCCTTTCCCTTTTCCCTATCCATAATAATCTATAGCTTATTGTCTAATTTTTTTAAAAACTCCTTTTGGTATATGATCCAAACATTTCCAATATATTGGTATTGCCTCCAACACAGACTTGACCAAAGTCAATTTTCCCTCAAAGAGATCCATTTGTTGCACAAAATATTAATTCTTCCTTCCACATTTTTGATCAACCAATTTCAGTATTTTTTAGTGTAGTCATTGGGTTTCAAAAAGAACCCTAGATATTTAAACCCATCTTAAAGATCAAATCTGTTAAAGGAAAAAAGCTAACCTATTATTATGGTTTGATTCTAATTCACACAATTAAAAAATGCTTGACTTTTGTGCATTAATCTGCATACCTGTTGCCAGACAAAAAAAGATCTAAAGATTATTTTAACTTCTCTGTAGCTCTTATTGTTCCATCTATGAAAAGAACATCATCTACAAAAAGGAGATGAGTGACTTCCACCATTCTACCTATTTTAATTTTCTTTATTTCTCCTTACCTCTTGGCTTATATAATGCACCTACTGAATCCCTCAAATACTAAAAGAAATAATAGTGGTGACAAGGTATAACCTTGTCTAATACCTTGAGAAGCTTTGAAGAATCGAGAGGCTGACCCATTAACCAAAATTACAAAATAAATAGAACAAAGACATACCATAATCTAGTTCACCATCAACACATAAAATCCAATATGAGTAAATAATCATTCTTAATATAACTAATTTACTCTATCAAAAGCCTTGGAGAGATCCAACTTCATCACCATTGTTGGTAGTTTCTTTGATTTTATGGTATGAAGACTTTCCTGAGCAACACAAATTGCTTCATGGATTTGTCTACCATGTAGAAAACCAAACTACTCAATAGATATAGAAGTATAGAAGAACCTTTTAATTCTTGAAGCAATTATTTTTGCTATGATTTTATACACATAATTACACAAAGACATGGGTCTAAAATCATCAAATGAAGAAAGATTATCCTTTTTTGAAATAAGGGCAATGAAGGTAGAGTTAAAAATTGCATTTACCTTTCCTTTTAGGCTAGATTCCTCCACAACCTTGAGTAGGTCAAGCTCCAAAATATTATAGACCCTAAGAAATAATTCCACAATCCACCCATTAGGTCCTTAACTCTTATCTTTTTGGAAGGAGGTTAAAACAACTTTGAGCTCCTCCTTTGAGACTTCCTTAATCAACTTATCATTGGCTTCCTCATCTATAAATATGGGAAAGAGAGAAGTTAATTTAACTATTTTAGCTATATTAACTTGACTACGATCCTTGTATAGTTGACCAAAATGCCTTACATCCATATCTGCTAATCCTTTAAAGGATAAGACTTTACTTCCATTTTATCCATGTAACTCCTGTAGACACCTAAAACACACCTTTTTGAGGAGACTACCTATATGGACCCCTTTTCAAGCCATATGATCCACCTTGGGCAGCCCTAGGGCTCAACAGTGGTTTTCACCACTCAAACAGGGAGGAATTTCCCTTTGCATCCAGGACTGTCCCACCAAAGGATGACCTCCAGAGACCGTCTTACCATGAGATGACCTCTAGTAAAGGTTGTATCACCCTAATATGGTTGCACCTAAAAAAAATTCAAGAAACTAGGATCTAGAATCCCATGCATAAGCTAGCTAAGCATAACAACATACACAGTTAGTTGCAAGAAAGTTTTAAGAATGGGTAGTTACATTTCTTGAATCTAACCGTTTCTTGTCTTCCCATGCAAGATTTTGCTCCATTTTTGAAGTCTATATAATGGCACCTAGCCTTCATACATTATGATCAATGCAAGTTCATTTTTCAAGCAATGAAGTGTTGTTGAATTTCAACCATGAAGCTCCCAAATATTTTTGCATTTTTTTCTTCGTAGAAAGCATGCCAAGGGATCATTTTGAAGGTTGCAGATTACATCTATGCTCTTTATGCAATATAACGTCCTTGCTTTGATGTTGAATTCCACCTCCCAAGTCATTATTCATGAACACAATAATTTGTCAATCAATCCACAAATCGAACTTAGTGCCACCTCACATTAGTCGTAAGAAAATCAGTCATAGGTTAGCGACAATCTCTACCAAAGACGACCTACAAGTATGATCATCCCTCTTAGATATGGCCCATAGGTACGACCATCCTATACAAAGAGGACCTCTTGGGAGAATATTTGTTTCTTGTTTTCCTTCTTTTGTTAAGCTTTAACAACATTTCTAGTTATTGTTTAGCATAGATAGATTTCATTTTCACGCATGCATTTGTTTTATTTTAGTTTCTTTATCATTTTCCTTGCTATTGATACGAGTCTTATATTGAAATGCTTTGCATATGATTTTAATGCTCTTTAATATTCTTGTGTGTAGATCACATGTATATACGAGGAAGCAACAACATAAAGATTCACATATCATCATCATTCATTGCAATAGTCCCAAAAACCTATCCCAAATTAGTTTGTGGATGCAAAAAGATCTTGCATAGTACATTTGAATTATTTCATTTGTAATCCATTGTATTAAGATTGGTAGCACCTTAAAGTGGATCTTATTTTTAACCTTCTTGGAAAAGAACAAGATATTATTGATAGAGTCTATTATTTTCTTTATTTCGCTCTTTATATTGTATGGTTGCAATCTTGATTGGCTACATTTTGATCTTATATTTCATTTCATGGATGCATGATATTTTTCAGCATTTTTAGTGGCGATCATGGCCAGACCTAGTCCACATTTCACATTCACATTGCTAATTACTATTTATTTTTTGTGTTTGTGAGTTGCAGGTTCGATAATCTCTTACAAAGATGACCAACAAGTAAGACTATCCCTGACTAAGACAACCCATAGGTGCAACCATATTTGATAGAGATGACATCAGATCAAAAAGCAAAAAACACCAAAAATAGAATCTACATCAGATGTAGGCTATCATAGTAAGTCATTATGTATTTCCTTTTCTGTCCTTAGTAAAGAAAAGTAAAATTTTCATGTTTAAGTGAAGGAATTTAAGAAGATTTTGAGTTTTTAAAATTCTTTTTCTATGAATGTCCCTGGGTCAGAAAACCTCTATTTGTAACTATCTCTATCCTATATGGCACCTATTTCTGGTCATTTCTATTTTAGATAGCCTCTATCTGCAATCATCCTTATGCAATATGACCTATGTTTAACTACTGCTATGGTTTTCTTGCTTGTTTTCTGTTCAAAGGTTGATATCATTGTAGGGTTCTACATTTTAGAAGTTCTGATTATTTTTAGGATTTCTAAAAATCAAACATTAATTTTTGCATTAGTAAAATCATCATGTGCTTCGTGATTTATTTAATTTTGCATAATAAAAGGAACCCCACACATCATGATTCATTTCAACACCAACGAGTTGGATTTCATCACCAACCATTGATCAAAGACCAACGACAATGGGCTTCATCTCCATCCTCACACCTGAGAAACTTAGTGGCCAAAAGCAAGTGGCTTTTCAAACTTCATCACCAAAATGTCCCCTACTCTTGGGTGCACCCAGAGTGGGAAGGTTAGTAGAGCTCTTTTACCATGGGGCTCTTTAAAATAATCAGTGGATACAACTGTCATTATTGTCCATGCCTTAAACATGAGGGTTAAGAGAAAGTGAGGCTTCATCGGTACTAGGACATTAGATAGTGCGACCCCTTCAAAGGGGTAATTTGTTCCCATAAGGTTACCTTGAGCCAATATCCAATAGGAATCCACTTTTTTTTTTTTGAGTCACATCCTTTGATAGGGGGTGTGCTTGAACTATCTTTTAGTAGTTTTCTATTTTGCTTACCCTTAGTTTCATAGGAATAGAGATTTTTAACATCAAAACACACTCAAACGGTTATATGAATTCACAATCAAAACTTAAATGAGATAATTACATTGTCTACTTATTTTTTTTCTTTACTATTTTATTAATCAACATCATGGTAACAATGCACAACTGAGTTCATTCACGAACTAGTGCTGTTGAAAATTTACAAGGAGGCACAAAACATATCTGGTTAAATCCCAAGGATATGGTCATTCCTAAATGGTATCCTGGTGTCCGTTGTAATGCTAACATCACCTACATGGAGTCTGATATTTAGGATATCCCTATATAGAATGCATCTATGGCTCTTCAATATGGTCAAGAAGATGAACTTCTTGGTCAAAACTGATCCCATGCTACTACTAGACATAACCCACCCACTGAGGGGCCTGGTAGGGGAGTTTCATATTTGCATATCAACTTGATATATCCACCAATATGAGTAGGATAAAAATTATTCACCAAGCCTAGACAAGTGAGCCACTCTACTTGATCACCCATGGATGAGCCAATAATTTGCTCACCTAGATAGGTATGGCCCTCATAATCCTAATAATATAACCTCATATACTCACATATATCTTGAATATGAGAAAGAGGAAGACCTATGTCATCTTGTTTTACCCATGGTTAGTGTTCCATGCTAGCACATTGTGCCTCTTTGCCATCCGAGTATGTAGAATTCACCTTCAAGCCTGAGTACCAAGTCAATGTGACTTCCCTCGATCATGGAAAATGGGTAGCCAACCCTGTTGAGACCACAAAGCAAACCAAATACCATCATATTAATACAAGGGCTTATCAGCCTCTCACATCTGATTAAGTGAATCAAATACCTAGGCAGAATGTAAACAAACGAGAGCAGCTACACTAGCTATGGTTGGATAAGTTGTAAATGGATCAAGAAAACTTAGAACAAAGTTGATTAGAACAACAAAGGGTGCACCAAAAAAGGTTACGTTAGCAAAAAATACACCAGGAATGATTATAAAAAGTAATGCAAGGAGGTTATCACACCTAGTACCTATAGGCAACAAACCCCTCAAAGGTGCATTGCACAACATCATGACCTACCTCCTAGGCCAAATCAAAATCATCCCCCTTGTGTGCACATACATCACCATAGGTCTCAACAACGTCAACCAAAAAATAGACCTATGAGGATTTAGATTTAGAGTATTAGGACCAAGAATATCGTAAATCACTTTGTGAAGATATGGTTGATGATTATATTTAGCCACATCATCACAATAGAAATTTACCACCTCTCCCTCATTAAAGACCAATATAGAAAGATGAGATAATATCATCACAAGCTTACAAGGTGCTCATAAAGCACATAAAATCATTGGATAAGAAAGGAATGGGTTATCAAAAGCCCACGTTGTGGCAACTATGTAATCAACCACTCCATCCTTCAATCCCATGTCCTTCATATCCTAAGCATTTTGAAATGCTAAAATTGGATAAATTTAAAGGAGATGATGCACATGAACATGTAACCAGTTTCATGAACCTTTGTTTCCAAATCTAGGATGACGATACCTTGTTACGTAGGACATTCTTGATGATGCTTTCTGGCCTAGCCTTAGAGTGGTATAACCATCTACCAAGATACAACATGTATAACTTTGAACAACTTGTAAATGCATTCCTGGAACACTTCTCATTTGGTATGAAGAAGAAAGCAAACTTGATTGACTTGGCCAACCTTCAATAATTTGATGATGATCTTGTTACAAAATATGGCAACATATGGAGAAAGGATATGTTAACATTGCTTTTCATCTTACCCATCACAGAGCTTACCCAAATGTTCACTAGGAGTTGTTTGAAGCAAATCTCACTTTTATTACAACTACAACAATACCAAATATTTGAGGAGGCTTTGGATCAAGCCAAGGTCATCAAGAAAATCAAGGTCTAGGAGGAGGACATCAAAATTTACAAGAAATAATGGAACAAGAACCCCAGAGGTAATTATACACAAAAAAATCCACCTTCGATCAATCAAGTTGTCCTGAGTGTTCCAAAGCCTGAGAAACAAACAATGTCCCAACAACCTAACTATTAAGATCAATCCCCTCTTATGCATTAACACAACCAACCTTAATTAAATAAAATATAAAATCAAATATGCTACTCGTATCGTAACTATACGCCATTGATTGAATATTTGACATCTCTTTTTAATCGATTATGTGAGGTGAAGGTTATCACCTCACCTAAAAGTCATATTATGGATCCAAATTGCCCAAAACCTAAGAGGTATAGAGAGGACCTGTAATGTCTCTATCATCAATAAAATGGTCATGATATTGAGGCATGCTATTCATTTAAGAACATAGTACAAGATATGCTCAAGATAAATCAATTACAAATTGATAATCCTCTTGCTACCAATAACCAATAGATGGGCATATTCAAGGATCCCTTACCTACATATAAAGTTAAGGAAGATCAAATAAGATATATCAATAAAGTCTACATGGCCCCACACAATCAAGGGTTTGTTGGTATGATCAATTTTGTGACAAGGAACCTGTTGGAACAAAATCTGCCTTGGGTTGTTTAGTTGCGCCTTAGATTTTGTCAACATTGAAAAGACGAGAAGGTTTGAGACTTTTCACCTGATCTCCAGAGAAGGTTGGTTCCTTGAAGTTTTTTATGGGAAAAGGGGAAGGAAGTAATACTGAAAGAGAGGGAAATATAGCCGAAGCTAGATCTAATATATGGTGCAGATTAGACAACAACGAAGATAGATTTACTTACTTCTATCCAAAGCATTTAAACACATTTCCATGCAAAAATTATATAATTTCAGATATGATTTCTAATATTTTGTTTAACATGCGTATATATTAGATTCTCATTCCAGCAATATGATTTATGTATTGCAAAAGTTTAGATATAAGAACAAACTCAATTTACAATTCAATATTGTAAGCAGAAATAAAGAACATTAATACATACACTTGCACGATATGAACCAGAAGCCAATGGGAGATGTGATTTTATTGCTTGTATTCGAAGTACATGCATTCAATCTTGTAAACGTCCAAGAGCCGACCCTTTTTTGGAGTCGCTCACCCCTATATATACCCTAAAAGAGTATCTTTTTCTAAGTACATCTTACTATTTTACAAGCAATCATCTGTAGTTTCTAATAATACACAAGTCTTCTATGAATTAGATATCTTCTCTGCAGATTAGATTCTAGACGAGCCTATCACATTTTCAATCATCTGGCAAGCCTGCTCTATCCTAGATTTTTGATAATCATGTCATAAATCACTTCTTGGTGTCAGTGCATGCCTTTGATTGCCAAAAATACATTTTATTCCTTTACAGTTGGCGTGTCACGAAATCGCGACATTCTTTCCTTGCTTTGCTCTTTTGCCACCTCCAGCCACGAAAATGAGACATGTCATGAAATCATGACATTCGTCTCTTGCTTTGCTCTTCTGCCGCTTCCAGCCATAAAAATGAGACATGTCACGAAATCGCGACATTCATCTCTTGCTTTGCTCTTCTGTCGCTTCCAGCCACGAAAATGAGACATGTCACGAAATCGCGACATTCGTCTCTTACTTTTCTCTTTTGCTGCCTCCAGCCACGAAAATGAGACATGTCACGAAATCGCGACATTCTGTCTCTTACTTTGCTCCTCTTCTGTTCTCAGCCGCGAAAATGCAACATGTCGCGATATCGTGACACTTTTTCTTTCTTGTTCTTTCTCTTCTCTTTTGGCTGCGAAAATGCAACATGTCACGATATCGCGACACTTTTTCTTTCTTGTTCTTTCTCTTCTATTTTGGCCACGAAAATGCAACATGTCGCGATATCGCGACACTTTTTCCTCCTTGCTCTTTCTCTTTGCTTTGGACCGTGAAAATGCAACATGTCGCGATATCGCGACACTTTTTCCTTCTTGCTCTTTCTCTTTGCTTTGGACCGCGAAAATGCAACATGTCGCGATATCATGACACTTTTTCCTCCTTGCTCTTTCTCTTTGCTTTGGACCACGAAAATGCAACATGTCGCGATATCGCGACACTTTTTCCTCCTTGCTCTTTCTCTTTGCTTTGGACCGCGAAAATGCAACATGTCGCGATATCGCGACACTTCTTTCCTTTAGCAAATGGGTAGCTTTTGTAGTTAGTCACTTTTTGACTAACATTCTTGGCGCCTTCCGGGGGATTTTTTGCTTGCAAAAATTTTGAACCAGGCCTTCATCCATTGGGAAACGGAGTCAACAACGCAGTTGTAAAAAGAATCTTTCAGAGAAAGACAAAGAAAATAGGAAAATGCACTTAGATTAAAAGTGAACATTACCTCATCAAAACTCCCTCTATACCTTAGTATCTCTATTCAAAAAAAATGTCGACTTTTGATTGGCTGCGACTGAAATTTTTTTGTTAAGGCCGAAAAATGGTAATATTTACAAATATTGTCTGAATATACTTATATTATATTGTACATATAATTCCTTTTCTGCTTTCTCAACAGAAATATAACTTTAGGTGAAATGCATTCACCGTGATGGGAAGAACCAATCCATCTTGATCTTTCAACTCGAAAGCATTGAACTGTTTCTCTGAAACAATTTCAAATGGTCCCTCCCAGAAAGCATCGAATTTATCATGGTTACCTGGCTTAGCTTTCTTTACATTCCATTTCAAAACCAAGTCTCCCACTCTAAATTTTTTGGCGGTTGTCTTTTTGTTGAACCATCCTTCAGTATCTGCCATATGCTTCTGATTGTGATTGTATGATTGCTCTCTTTGTTCTTCTAACTGTAAGAGTTGCATTAGTCGGGCATCCATCGGTTGACCTTCTTCTTCGTTCATCTGATTCGGTAGCTTCAATGTTGGTATCTCCATATGTATGGGCAAAATAGCTTCTTTTCCATAAACTAAAGCGTAGGGTGACGTATTGATGGATTTCTTGATTGAAATTCTGTCAGCCCATAGCGCTCGGTTTATCAAGGAATGCCAGTTTCTTTTGTTATCTTCCAGCATCCTTTTTAGGATTCTAAGAAGATTCTTATTTGTAGACTCAGCTAAGCCGTTACCCTATGGGTAATAATTGGAAGAAGTTTTTAGGTATATACCATACCTACTGGCAAACTCAATCATCTTTGCTCCGATGAAGGCAGATCCATTATCTGAGACTAGTGAATCTGGTATACCGAATATGGTAATCAGACTTTCTACAAACTCAATCACAACTTCTTGATCAGCCTTTTTAGTGGGAATGGCTTCGGCCCACTTGGTGAAATAATCAGTGGCTGTAAGTATATACTTATGACCAGCTGATGAATTAGGTTCTATTATCCCAATGAAATCTAACCCCCACTGCTGAAAGGGCTCTTCAACTTGGATAGGTTTCAAGGGCATGGAGGCATTTCTATTTCTTCCAACATACCTTTGACACTATTCACAACTCTTGGTGATATTGTATGTGTCTAAAAATATAGAAGGCCAGTAACAGCCTGCTCGAAGTATCTTCAAAGCAGTTGATCTCCCTGAATAATGTCCTCCAGAGAGACCTCCATGAAATTCTCTCAGAACCTTTTGTTTCTCATCTTCTCTTATGCATCTCAAAAGTACACCATCTATATTTTTTCTGTATAATCCTTCATTTTGAAGGGTGTACTTCAATGCTTGTGCTCTAAACCTCCTTCTCTATGAAGCATTTAGATTTTCAGGACACATACCAGTCTAAAAGTATTCCACCAGGTCATCAATCCAATCAGTGTCTTTGGGCATAGAATCTGCTTGTGTATTAATCATCACATCTTGGAGTTGCACTTGTTCATCTATAATCTGCTTGGCTAACTGGTGACACAAGGCTCTACCTCTTACCAATTTTGTGGGATGTATTTCTACATCATATTCCTATATTTTGGTTACCCAACCAGCATGTTTTTCACCAAGCTCTCCTTGTATGATGAAGTTCCTAACGTCAGGATGTATCACATAAACAAGGATCTTGCTTTGTGACAGAAAATGTTTAAACTTTTGCAAGGACTTCATGACAACATAAACTTGTTTTTCAATAAAGTTGTATCTCTCCTCATGATCATGCATGGTGGAGCTCAGAAAAGCTATGGGTCTTTCTTCGTTATCTATCCCCTTTTGTGTGAGGACTGCAACATAACTCTCTGATTCACCAACAGCATACAAGATGAAACTTCGTGAATAATCAGGATTGATTAATACAGGTGCTTGGGCTATCTCTTCCAGAATTTTCTTGAAGGTATTTTTCCTAACATCTGTCCATTTGAAAGGAGCATCCTTCTTCAGCAGTTCTGTCATTGGTTTGACAATTTGCACAAAATCTGCAATAAATTTGCGCACAAAATTTATTTTCCCAAAGAAATATTGCAAACCTTTCTTATTGACTGGTAAAGAAAGTTCCAAGAGTGCTTTTACCCTGCTAGGATCAATAGCTAGCCCGTATTTGGAGATGACATGACCGAGTAGGATACCTTCTTCTACCGCAAATATAGACTTTTTTGGGTTCAATGATATCCCAAATTCCCTGCACTTCTCAAAAAAAATTTCTAGATGTGAGGCGTGATCCTGCTTATCATGAGAGAAGACAGTCATATCATCTAAATAGATGACTATGATTTTATTAGCAAGTTTGCCAAACGCTACATCCATTGCTCTTTGAAAAGTTGCTCCAGCGTTGGATAAACCAAATGGCATCCTTTGGTAGGAAAATGTTCCCCACTTCGTAGTAAAAGCGGTCTTGAATTGGTCTTCATATTTTACCCATACTTGATTATAACCTGAAAAACCATCCAGTAAGGAAAACCTTTCTGCTCCTGCAACTGTGTGTAGAATTTGGTCAATCTGAGGTAGCGGGTAATGATATTTGAGTGATGCTCTATTCAGATTTCTGAAATCTACACACAATCTGATATCTCCATTTTTCTTCCTGATTGGTACCAAGTTTGCCACCCAGGTGGAGTGTTTAACAGGGTATACTATTTTAGCTTGAAGGAGTTTTAGCAGTTCTTGTTTCATCAAAGATTCTATCTTCGGATTCACTGGTCTTTGCTTTTGCCTAAAAGTCTTAGCTCCTTCTTCTAATTCTATGGTATGTTGAATAACATCTTTATTGTACACTTTTAGATCACTATACACCCAAGCTATGATGTCAGGGAATTTTTTACACAATTCTCTGATCTGGTTCACTTCCTCTTTTGTACAACTGATTCCAACCTTAATCATTTTTCCTGGCTCCAACTCTACATCTTTGTATCTTCGTTTATTGACCTTGATTTTCTGGCCAACTGCTCTATCATTGTTATCAAACAGGCTTTCAAGGGTGATGAGACCCTTAGGAATATGATTGTTTTTTAACTGAATAATGTCCTCTTCCTCTTCATCCTGTAGATCTCGGTTGGCTGAGCAATTCATTTCATGGATTAAGAAATCTAGTATCTATTCATCATTTTCAAAAACTTGCCAAAAAATATTTTTATCAGGCACTGAAGGCCTGTATATAAGTCTAATAGTTTTAGACTTCTGAATAACATTACTTACAGGACAAAAATTAGCTCCCACTGAAGCTAACAAATCTGCGTGGGTATTCTGTTCTCTAGGGATAAACTTTATATTTAGGGCCTCAAAGGCCTCTAAGAGATCCCACACTTTGTTCCTGTAAGCCTTCAAATAATGTTGTTTACTTATACATTTTTTGGTGACTTGATTCACAATAAGTTCTGAATCTCCATAGATGAGTAACTGTTTGATTCCCAATTTCTCAGCCTTTCTTAACCCTAAGCACAGGGCCTCATATTCTGCTACGTTATTGGAGCAACTCCAAGTCAACCTGTAAGAGAAAACCTTTTCCTCTCCGGTGGGAGAAATCAAAACTATTTCGGCACCAACTCCATTCTTGCACCTAGCCCCATCAAAGAAAAGCTTCCACAATTGATTCACAGAACCATCCTTTTCTAGGGAGGGTATCAATTTTCTTTTTGGTTTCTCAATAGAATAGTTTCCTATTTCTGTTTCTATCATGGCATTAAAATTCTGTAGAGAAAACTCGTCCTCAGCTTGGAGCTCTTCTAATGTTTCTTCCATTAGATCTTCTTCTATTGTTTCTTCAGTCATCATATTTACACGGTCAGTTTCACCAATATTTTCTACATGAAACGTAGATGGTTTCTCATTAAAAATATTGACCCTTCTACCTTTGAAAGGTATCTCCAAATGAGAATAATCTAAGGATAAGTATCCTCCTATATTTGTTGTGAACTCTCTGGATAGACACATACCAAAATAGGGCTCCAAGTCTATGACTACTACCTCTTGTATGACTGTCATCTGAGGCATTTTATGCAGCCGTATGGGAATATCCTTTATCACTCCTACAATTTTTACTGGAGTACCATCTAACTATAGGACGCCTGTGCTGCTCCTAGTGTACTCCATTCCCATAATATCACATACTACTTTGGGTATCACAGTGGTAGCAGCACCTGAATCTATCATGCAGTTGTGGACAACCCATCCTTCCATTTGAAGGGACAAATAAAAGGGTGGTGGCCTGTTCTTACCAGTGGCAGACGTCAAGTTCGTTAGAACCATTTTTGAAGATGATGCAGTCCTACCTCCATTTTTCATTGTTCTTAGGGATTCCTGTAGGAGATCGATTTGACCTGGGATTTGAAGAGCATCATACATACTTGCCTTAGAAGGAGTATTTTTCATTTCCTCTACTATATTGAATGTAGGTGAATCAACTATTCTTTCTCTTTCTTTGGAAAAAGTTTCATATTTATTTTTGTATCCCTGGGTAGCTTTAGTTCTTTGCCTTTTTGTCAGTGAGGGGAATCTCAACCTTTCCCTAGCCTGTTCTTGGGTTTCATTTTCCCCCGAGGAATAAATTCTTTGTGTGTTTCTTGCCCTTGAATTTTGGCTGGAAACTGATATTTTCTTTCCTGAGGGAGACTTCCCTTAGGAGTTTCTTTGGGAACTTCCTTGGGAGCAGGGGAAACATTCAATGGCTGAAGCTCTTTAGGGTCTACTTGCAGTGGTTTCTTACCTGATCTTGTCAAAACTGAAACCTATTCTACTGTAGGCATCATGAAGTTGTGGTCCTTCTCTCTAATTATATTTACATGGCCTTTCATTTTTTCTTTACTCTTTTCAACTGCTATACTTTGTACATAATGTTGGTGTATCATACACGAACTTTCCCCATGTGGATCGTTACATGTAGTACACCAAAAGTTAGAATCAGTGGGAGGCTCCTCGGCCTCCACTATCTCATTTGTATATACCGTGCTCGGTCTCTCTTGTCCCCTATTGCTTGATTGTGTTGCATCTCTTGTTACCTAAGGGAACCTCCTTGGCAGAAAATTCCTTTCAGCCTCTCTCTTTTTAATTGATGTTATATCATTTGCTAGATTTTTCATGGTGTCCAGGATAAGAGTAAGTTGATTATCGGGGACTTGTTGAGGAGGTGGCGCAGGTAATGCAGGTATAGTAGAAATAGGAGGCAATGCCAAAGGAATTTGAGGCATTGGTATTGTAGGTACAGAGGGTGATCCATTCCATCTTGGAAGATCTGTGAACTTCGATTCAGCAGAGCTAGGAGAAGCAGCATGAGTAGCCTGGGGAATATCAAGAAAAATGGGCATTATTGCTTTGGGTGGATACCTTCCAGTGGCTATGAGATCTCTCTCTGCTATATAAGCTTGTTGATAAATGGCAGGGAATGTGAATATTCTTGACTGTCGTATTATCATACTAATATCTGAATCAAAGGATCTCAGATAGTAATATATTGCTTGCTCTTCTATTGGTTTCAATCCTTGAGGAATCCTTTCCCAGGTCCGACTGAAACGGATATTGAAGTCTACAATTTCTTCTTGAGGATGTTTCCTTATGATCGTGAACTAGTTCAATAAGGAAAATGGATCTGCATGCTGATTGAATTCATCCACCAACTTTCCAGTGAGCTCTGCCCAGGTGGTAATTGATTGAGGAGGGAGTGCACGATACCAATAGAGCATTTTACCCTTCAGAGATATAACTAGCAATCTGATCATCACATCCTCCTGTGTGATGTTATAGGTTGTAGCCATTGTTGCTACATCTAAGCAATGTTCATATGTTGTTTTTCCTGTTCCATCATATGAAGGCAATGCCTTCAATGCTACGCCAGGAATTTGATTTTGGGCTGCTAAATTTAGTGGACCAGTGTGGTTCCATATAAGATAAGATGGTGGTGGAGGAGCGGCCATTGTAATTGCTATATTCATCTAAACTATTGGGGTTGTAGTAACAGCTGGAGATGAACCAATGATAGAATATGGCAAAATAGAGGGTATAATGGCGCTATTATTGGTAGCAGGTGGATTTGATCTTACGGATAAAATTGGATTCACTCTTAAGCTACCAAGATGTAACTCGAAGAACTCAATGGGCTCTTCTGAGTTTTTTGATTTGGATCTGGTTATCATATAAACATATACTAGCTTTAACCAGGTCTAAAAAGATAAGGTATTTTCTGGGTCTATACCTTCGGACGGAGTCGCCAGGTGATTGGGTTTTTGATTCTAAATATCAGAGGCAAAACACCAAACCTTGTAAAAATAATGTGGGATTTAGGGTCCCACTGGGCGTGCCAAAAACTGTTGGAACAAAATCTGCCTTGGGTTGTTTAGTTGCGCCTTAGATTTTGTCAACATTGAAAAGACGAGAAGGTTTGAGACTTTTCGCCTGATCTCCAGAGAAGGATGGTTCCTTGAAGTTTTTTATGGGAAAAGGGGAAGGAAGTAATACTGAAAGAGAGGGAAATATAGCCAAAGCTAGATCTAATATATGGTGCAGATTAGACAACAACGAAGACAGATTTACTTACTTCTATCCAAAGCATTTAAACACATTTCCATGCAAAAATTATATAATTTTAGATATGATTTCTAATATTTCGTTTAACATGCGTATATATTAGATTCTCATTCCAGCAATATGATTTATGTATTGCGAAAGTTTAGATATAAGAACAAACTCAATTTACAATTCAATATTGTAAGCAAAAATAAAGAACATTAATACATACACTTGCACAATATGAACCAGAAGCCAATGGGAGATGTGATTTTATTGCTTGTATTCGAAGTACATGCATTCAGTCTTGTAAACGTCCAAGAGCCGACCCTTTTTTGGAGTCGCTCACCCCTATATATACCCTAAAAGAGTATCTTTTTCTAAGTACATCTTACTATTTTACAAGCAATCATCTGCAGTTTCTAATAATACACAAGTCTTCTATGAATTAGATATCTTCTCTGCAGATTAGATTCTAGATGAGCCTGTCACATTTTCAATCATCTGGCAAGCCTGCTCTATCCTAGATTTCTGATAATCATGTCAGAAATCACTTCTTGGTGTCAGTGCATGCCTTTGATTGCCAAAAATACATTTTATTCCTTTACGCTGGCGTGTCGCGAAATCGCGACATTCTTTCCTTGCTTTGCTCTTTTTCTGCCTCCAGCTGAAAAAATGAGACATGTCATGAAATCGTGACATTCATCTCTTACTTTGCTCTTCTGCCACTTCCAGCCACGAAAATGAGACATGTCACGAAATCGTGACATTCGTCTCTTGCTTTGCTCTTCTGCCGCTTCCAACCGCGAAAATGAGACATGTCACGAAATCGCGACATTCGTCCCTTGCTTTGCTCTTCTGTCGCCTCCAGCCGTGAAAATGAGACATGTCACGAAATCATGACATTCATCTCTTACTTTGCTCTTCTGCCACTTCCAGCCACGAAAATGAGACATGTCGTGATATCGCGACAATTTTTCTTTCTTGTTCTTTCTCTTCTCTTTTGGCCGTGAAAATGCAACATGTCACGATATCGTGACACTTTTTCTTTCTTGTTCTTTCTCTTCTCTTTTGGCCACAAAAATGCAACATGTCACGATATCGCGACACTTTTTCCTCCTTGCTCTTTCTCTTTGCTTTGGACCGCGAAAATGCAACATGTCGCGATATCGCGACACTTTTTCCTCCTTGCTCTTTCTCTTTGCTTTGGACCGTGAAAATGCAACATGTCGCGATATCGCGACACTTTTTCCTCCTTGCTCTTTCTCTTTGCTTTGGACAGTGAAAATGCAACATGTCGTGATATCACGACACTTTTTCCTCCTTGCTCTTTCTCTTTGCTTTGGACCGCAAAAATGCAACATGTCGCGATATCGCGACACTTCTTTCCTTTAGCAAATGGGTAGCTTTTGTAGTTAGTCACTTTTTGACTAACAAAACCAAATGTATCCTGATCAAGCTACATCAACTGTAGCTCCAACCAATATTCCTTCTATGTCACAACCCTTGTCGCAATCAAATCCTATCCAAGGTCCACCACCCCAACCGGTGATGATGACTAGAATTATGCTTACCTAAAGTCTATGAGAGATATCAACCAAACTCTCCATTTATGAGTTGATACAACAATTACCATGACATAGAGAAGCTCTAATGGTATCATGACCCGTTACCCCCCTAATGCTATTTAAAGGATATTAATTGATCTTGGGGATCAATTAATACTGAATAAAGGGGGCGTAGATCCTAAGGAAGCCTAAAAAAATTCTAATATAAGAATTTTATGAAGGATAGGAAAATATTAATTATCTTTTGGATAAGATAATTAATTGGAAAATAATTATGAGGTTTTGTGAAAGATAAATTTGAGGAATTATCTCTTGCAAAATATAACAATATGATAAATTAGGTGTGAATTTAGTGGACCAACTTATATGGGACTTTAAAGGACTACAGGGTTTTTTAAAATAATATATGAACTATCCTATCCATTGGGGAAATACCCATATGGCTTCCCCATATTGGTGGAAATTAAAAAGGATATTTCTTATCCTATCAATAATAGTCCTAGCTTTGTATCCACTCTATGCCTTAATAGTATTGGGTTTGTACTTGTTCCCCATAAAAGGGGTACAAAAAAAAATAAGGTCATTCACCTTAATTTCTAGTGGATCCTTTAGTGACATGATAAGTCTTAAGGGGCCCAAGGTATATTTTTAATAATTAAATAATGAAGTCACCATTTGGCCATAAGTGGGGAATTTTTCCTATAAATAGAGGACACCTTGGGAAGAAAGGGGCATCTAGGAGCTCTGGGAGGACTAGGGAGTATGCTATTTACCCTTGGGTGAATCAGAAACCTTTGAGAGTTTACTATGGGTATCTGGACATGACTATTAAATGATTATTGGGAATATAGGGAAAGGAGGAGATTGAGAAGATGGAGATGATCTAGGAGGTGGAGGTCCTAGGTGAAGGAGGATACACTTTTGGAAGGAGTTAGCAAGGAGGAGGTTTAGGAGACCAGCCCTGCATGATTACAGGTTGGTGAATTCTTACTGATGATGTTTCCATTAGATGAGATTCTTTTTTGATGAAAATGCTCTATTTTAATGCCTCATTATAAACTTGCTAAAACTCTACTAGATTACACCCCAAATTAATGTTAATTGAAGTTCTATTTTTACTATCTCTTACTAATTAGAAGGGATTAACTTTACAAGAATTCACACCACCTTGTAAAGGCACCATGTGAAACTATGTTGTTGTATAAAGTACACCATTAAGGTTAAAGCAACTGTTGTAGCTCTAGAGATAGTTTCACTATGTAATTAAGGATTATAGTAATTGAAAAGGGGTTTTGATTGAAGCATTATAGTAATTGAAAAGGGGTTTTGATTTAAGCACTTTGCTAATAAGCAAAGTAAGGTATGGAAGCTTATCATTTAAGCTTATCTATTACTAAGCAATGTATGGTATGGAATACCATAGCTTATAAGCTTATCTATTACTAAGCAATGTATGGTATGGAATACCATAGCTTATAAGCAACCATTTAAGCCATGCACATTTGAGGGAAAATAATCACACTCTGACAACAACCTACTAGCGCGTAAGCTATTTGCTATCGGGTTCCATAACTTTATTATACATTACAATCATCCTTACCGTGTTATATATGGGACAAATACCTTGAGTATTCCTCCTTGTTTTATGATATTTGAGATTCACGATGATTCCACCTATTGTGGATATTTCATGTCATGCGTTCCTTCCTGCCAATGATTGCCCAAGCATGGTATTTGAGGGTGAATGAGACCTAAACCCTAAAGAAACAATGGTTGATTGTTTGTGGAGATTATTAAAATAAATAAATTCGTTCATTTTATTGAGATTGTATATTCATCAATTCATTGATCTACAAAATGACCTCTCGAAGGAACCTCCTTAATGGTGGATGGAAAGCCATACATTCTCCCATCAGGGTGTCACAAGAGTTATAATGAATGGCACGAAGCACCTGTAAACTGTTACTTTAACTCTATTGTATAGTGATTCCCTCCTCTATTTCGGATCATATAATATGCCATCGAACATAGACGATGAACTTGGTAAGGAGTGTCTCTCCTGTGTGAAAAAAATTGAATCCCGTGCCTTAACCTCTGCCTATATTGAAAAGTAACTTCGAATCTACCTATTCTTGGAAATAGGTTGGAAAATGCGTGACTATCATAGGAAGTCGCTAATGTCTACAGTCGATGGCTAAACCCTTCTGTATTTAATCCATTGATTTAATCAAAAGCAATACTAAGAAATGTAGGCGATTGGTATTACTCATCCTTGATGTAGGTTATAGATCTAAGAGATTTCAACAACTTATGACAATCGATTCATCAATTTTTTTTGCACAGTATTGTCTGGTGGATGTAATTAGCTGGGAATACATAGTTTCAGATGTACTAAACCTAAATACCAAGTAGATCTATACATTTGACTCACTGAATGTGGTATATTGTATGGAGTTTTAGTCTATAGGAGGCACACATAAATTAAGAACACTTGGCGTAGTCGTGACCTACTCTAATCGCCAATAGACCTGTAATGTAGCAAACCTCTTGGATTATGTGCCAACATGAGACACGTTGATGTTGATGACCATTGTCCTTGAACATACTTGCAATTGAGAATATTATCGGGGTGAACCATGACTGTCCACTCTAAGGGAACTTAATAGTCAAGCTAGTTTGAAAATTCCAAGCCAAAAGTCTTTGAAAACTTTGGAAATATTTGGTTGTAATTCATAGGGAATTAAAGGGCTATCCAGCTTAGAATATGGTTTAATATCATAGTACTTCCATTTGTAAGGAATTTTTATTTAAAATATTAAAGGAGATTAAGAGGAGTATGCTACCTTGCAAGCACCACTCGAATGTCAAGAGTATGTAATTATCATAGTGTAAGAACAAGGTTTAGTTGAATTGGTCATAGGGGAATCTCGTGAGGGTATTAAAATTATTGATTTGAATGTATGTTATTGGGGACTAAGCCATGAGCATAATAAAATAAAAAATCCAATACTTACTAGAGGTAATAGGTACCTACATATAGTATTATCTAAAATAAGGAATCAATATTTAGGGTACTATAAAATATTCTTGATTATTTAAATTAAAGGAACAATGATTAAAGTTTTAACATAGATTATAGCGTATGTTATAAGAAGAATAAACTTGGGATTGAATAAGTTGGACAAGAGTAATAATGGTTAGTTTATCCTTAATGAAATATTTAGGTTTATGATATACATAAAAGTATACTAGTTTAAAGGTTAAAGGGTTTCTATTATTAAATGTATGATTGACTGTTTATTCTACAAATTAAAGGTATGGGACTTTAATTTATTGAATAATTTCAGCTTCAAAGGATGAATCTAAAATCCATTCCTAGGGAACTATGAAAATCCCTCTATTGTCATTATGATTTCTCCAAAATATAACTCCTATGATTATCATAAACACATGAGAGATGTTGTAAAATGGGAATTAGACTCCTCAATTGCATCATGATTTTGAAGAAGAAAATAGGTTCCTTATGGGTACGAGAAGTACTTTAACACTATATTGATGACTTAGAGAAAGGAAATTGGAAAAATTCCTTAATTTCATCATACACTTGAAATGGAACAACTGTATCTCATAGCTTATACTAGATTTAAAAAAGGATGTGAAAATACCCTTTTATAATTGTAATTTTTACATCTCAGTTTATGAATATGAGGAAAAAACATATTTTGGAGGCTGGGTTTATTCCCCATGAGGGTTCCCAGGATAAATCTTGGTGTCACCTTATTTGTGGTTTGCTGTGTTATTTCGTGTGCATCATGCTTTCCATTTCAAAATGATATATGTCAATGAGATGTTAATTGAGTGTATCTAAAACATGATAGAATGTATGCATAAAGTAATGGAATGTAAATAATGAATAAGTCTTTCCTATGCTGATAATTTAATGCAATTGTATCATTTACTTTTGGAATATAATGGGTAATGATGAGTGATATAGATATGTAGAGTTGCTCAAATAATAATCTCATGTGAATAACGTATGCTTACTTGAATGTGTTAATGAAACAATGAGATTTGTTTTATATTTTATAATGTTGTGGGATAAATATTTATGAATGATGTACCTTTCCATATACAACACTGATTATACACATCTTGACTATTCTAAGTCAACTAGAGGCTAATGCTTAAGGGAATAATTGGATTTATGCGTATTCTTGAATATAAACCTTTCTTAAGTAGAATTCTCATTTAACGCTTCAAACCTAAGGATGTGATGTAAAGAATTTTACCATAAAAGGGCCTCATGGAATTAAAAACACCTAAGATAGTTTAATATAGAACACTATGTGGAATGAAACTCTTAAGATGGCAAAACGATCTTGATATACAAACCAAGATAGACCCTACACCCTATACTAAATAATTAAGTTTACATGTGGAGGAAAACACCTAAATGGAATAGGTATGTCCATATGTGAACAACAAGAGGGTTGTCTAAACAAAGAGTATTCCAATATGCTCTAAGAGGTTTCAAGATAGGTAATCATATTTAAGAGGACATGCCATGGAACCTTATCATGATAGTGAGATTGTTATCTTAGAACCCCCCTCTAGATGGAGTGGATCGGATCTAAGAACTATAAATAACCATCAGTGTGGTTATTTCATCTATTATGGTTTACCATTGGTGTGGTTCTCCATTTTCAAGGTATTCACCTGGTCTTGGTGGACCATTTGGTGATTTTCCCTTTTATGGGAATTAAACCTAATGCTTGGCCAACGTACTCATACCAAGTGGGGTATGAGAGTTTTGTAGAAGCTGATAACTTATACTTAAATATACTTTGATCAAGTATTTATAGCTCTTGAAGCTATTTGCCTTGAAAGATACAATCTAAATGAGATATGTCTATCCTAGGACATGATTATGTCTTTTTGCATATGAAGATGAACATTTATAAAAAAAAATTATGGATAATAAAGGGGTAACAATTAGGGTTGTTATAGTTGGTATCAGAGCCTAGGCTAACTAATAGACTATAGTTAAAGTCTATGTTAGCAAATAATTGAGGCCCAAAGCTAAAATAGAGAGAAAATTCCACAACTTCAAAATGCTCACTTGGTAAGGACAAGGTCAGTGTATGAGATTATGATGTCTGAGTTCCTATCCCCCACGAGTAGACCCACAGTCGTTCGAATGTGGAAGAGCCAAGTGAACCCTCCTGCATGGGTTTTAAGCGGTGTACCTTATACTCTTTTGGGAAATCCATCGACATCTATGTCTTTTGGCTACCTACTCCTTATATTCAAGTGTGTCTAACAACTTGAGTTGGTGGAATAATCAAAAGCATGTTTTATTTAATTAATTTTTACTTACATTTTGGCCTTAAGCCATGAGACTAAACATATCAAACACAATGAACTCTGGAAGATTACTATTCCAAATAGTAATAATTCACCTAGATATAGCTGTGAGCCTTTACCACGGTTAGAGATACCACTCTCCTTGTTGTAATATAATAGATGTGCTTCACACTATTTAAGCACTAAAATGAGAAATGAAGTAATGCATGTGGTATTAACCTCTACACATGAGAGTCCAATGGTAAAAGAAAAAATATAAAAAATCTTAACAAGAACAACTAAATTTAGTTTAGGAATTATCACCATGGGTGAATATAAGTTAGTCATCAAAAACTAACTACTAAAAAATTAAGAACAAGAAATAAACAAAACAATGTTTTCTTTGCTTTGATTTTTGATCAATGTTACAATACACTTTGGGATTTTTCCAATTAGAGGCTAAGGTGTAGGAAATGGTGGAAGAAGCCATCTAGTAACACCAGAACCTAAAACCCCAGAATGGAGAAAGAAATCAAGGACACATTTAGGCGTGGAAACCGTCCCAAATTTAACCAGAAACATCATACTTTTCTTTATATGAAATTTTGGGGTGAACTATGTCAGAACTCTACCAATCAACTCTAGCTATTTGCATATCCTGGCATAGTAGTAAGGTATGCCACCCGACCACCTGGGTGGTGGTTGTATGTATTAAGGTGTGTTATGCCATTTAAATTTGAAACTACTCATTATACCATGCATGTGGTATTATTTTACAAATAAATCTAGAACATAGAATAGTTGGACAAAACATAGAATATTATTAGATAGATTTGTTTTACAAATATGTCATAACTAGAAACTAGACATAGTAGCAATGGTAATATGAAAAGCAACATAGTCTTAGTTAGATTCTGAGCTATCATAATCTTCGATTGAATATGAGCTATGATCAGAATAGTTGACTGGAAGAGGAATATTATGGTGAATTACAATATATCTATCAAACACATAATATGGCTAAGGAGTGCCACGACATCCACACAACACAAGATCCATTTCTATCAGGCATCGAGTCTAAGAGAGTCTATTATGAATTTCCCAGGATAAGTGAGATTGCACATGCCTCTGATAGAAAAAACTCTGATAAATCTCACTATCAAAAGTAACCTTTTCGGTGGGAATATATTTTTTGACCACATCCAAATAGTAGGTTGGTAGAAATTGAAATGGAATATTTAGGGGATGACCTATGGGAGGTAACTAGAAATCCCAAAATCGGACATGGAAAGTCTAGTTCGACCAACTGAAGAATCGGTCAAACCACTCGAAACGACTTAAAGGACTTTCAAAAGCTAAATAATTATGGGAATTATTTCTTAACCACACATCATAGAGTGCATTCTAGAAAAATGATATTGCAATATATCTGCTCCATGGGTATAAGGGCATTACAAGATTCGATAGCTTAATCTCATAAAAAGCCCTGCAATATTTCTCTTTGTTGGATCAAATTTTGAGGAGCCCAAACAAAAGATTCATAAAATTTGTGCTACTCTTCCTCATAATAAAACATGGTGGCTAATTATTGAACAAGTTTCATACCAAAAGAAAGTTAAGAGGTTTTTTCTCTCCCTTTTTGATAAGGTGATTTATGTCAACAAATACCCATTACATATTTGAAAATAGTATCGATGATATTATTCACAAATAAGTATGGACAAGATCAACCTTCAAAGCCATTGAAGGAACGATGATGTGACTAGGTGTAAATTTAATAGCTGTAATAAGAAAATACGTGTTATCTAAAAAAATTAAAGAGGAACAATGAGCCTAACGATTCAACACAAAAATCATTTATATGACAATAAAATCAAAGAAAAGGGTGTATCAAGGAAGATGAATGATTCACCTCAGGATTTTTAGGATGTAATCGATAAATTTGTGGACAAAATTGATATGAATGGACCTAACGGTCATTTGATTATTGAAGAAGTTTTATGCCATGACATTCAATGCAATCATATTTATGGCGGGTTTCTCCCGGTTGATACTGGTTTTAATTGGAGTGAATCCCATTATATGCTTTATGATTCTTTTGCTTCTGATTACCAATATATTATTGCACATACCCTTAAGGGTAAAAGTTGATCTGAAGCAACATCAAATTTAGCAGGCAAAATAATCATGGTAAGAATTAGGAAACCCATCAATGCAACAAATAGGAAATCCCCAATGAAACAGTCTCAAGAAGATGCTTGGGAATAAGAAATATTAAGGTTAATAACAGAGAGAGATGCTGCCATAGAAGAGTGGGATCATATTATATTTGAAAAGCTACAAAGAAATAATTGGAGAGCAACAAAAATGGTAGCCATGCTCATAGAAAATCCTCAATTTTGTCAACTATGGAAGGAATTTAATGCTGCATTCCTGGAATCTTGTTTGGTTGCCTTGATAAATCATAGTATATTTTTTCCATCACAACCAACTATTACACAACATTGGAGAAGGGGAGGTAGTGATCAAGCAGCTACTAGAACAATGGCTCCACCGCCATCCCCATACTTAAGTACCAGCATAGTATGAGGAGAAGAATAGACCCAGGAGCATAAACCTTAAGGTCCATTGGACACCCACTTTGTAGACCATAATTTTGTAGTAGTCTATTAATGCCAAGGATGAGGCACAAACATTAACAACTTTTGAATTTTATAATTTCTGTTTGAATGCTATATGAATATGATTTTTTATGATAGAATTAATTAGTTGAAATGTAATACAAAAGAATGCATGAATATAGAATTTTTGTCTGATTAAATGAATATGAAGAATGAATTGGTGTCCATTCTTGGAGAAGGTATGGGATTTCTCTAAGATTTTATGATGATATAAACCATAAGGCATCTAGGTGGATGCTATGGCATTAAAATGCATATTAGGATATATGTGAATATCCTACATTGAGATACTAGAATTATGATGGGTCTTAAGATGATTCTATTAGAGTAACCATATTAAGGGTTAACAGATTATAGTAAGATACTCCTTGGTGGGAGTTTTGGTAAAACTAATTAAGACTTTTAATGTCTAATTTGGGACATAAAAAATAATTTTGGGATATCTCTATAACACCATTTTGCAAATTCTATTATTGCCATGTTTTAAAATTCACTATTTGTGCAATAATAGATGGATTTAAATTGTAATGATGAGATTATGTAATGAAAAATATTTTCATTAATTTTTGTTATGCAATATGGATGTTATATTGTTTATAAGGATATGGTACTATTGATATTTTATATTTTTGCAGGTCTAGGTACTCTCATGGATGGAAGATGAAGCTTACCATCAAGATCGGAGTGTTGAATGAAAGAAGATCTGATTGTAAAATAGCAGGATAAATGCTAGCTTTTGCTAGACAAATATATTTTTGTAAGAAAGATGTCCAAACATAGAGGACTATGTTTAACCTAAGCCGGGGGGGGGGTGTATGTCATGAAGCGTTACCCCCCTAATGCTATTTAAAGGATATTAATTGATCTTGGGGATCAATTATTACTGAATAAAGGGGGCATAGATCCTAAGGAAGCCTACAAAAATTATAATAAAATAATTTTATGAAGGATAGGAAAATATTAATTATCTTTTGGAGAAGATAATTAATTAGAAAATAATTATGAGGTTTTGTGAAAGATAAATTTGAGAAATTATCTCTTGCAAAATTATAAAAATATGATAAATTAGGTGTGAATTTAGTGGACCCAACTTAGATGAAACTTAAAAGGACTATAGGGTTTTTTAAATAATATATGAACTATCCTACCATTGGGGAAATGCCCATATGGCTTCCCCATATTGGTGGAAATTAAAAATGAGATTTATTATCCTATCAATAATAGTCCTAGATTTGTATCCATTCTATGCCTTAATAGTATTGGGTTTGTACTTGCTCCCCATAATAGGGGCACAAAAAAAAAAAGGTCATTCACCTTATATCTAGTGGATCCTTTAGTGACATGATAATTCTTAAGGGGCCCAAGGTATCTTTTTAATAATTAAATAATGAAGTCACCATTTGGCCATAAGTGGGGAAGTTTTACTATAAATAGAGGACACCTTGGGAAGAAAGGGGCATCTAGGAACTTTGGGAGGACTAGGGAGTATGCTCTTCACCCTTGGGTGAATCAGAAACTAGAAGTCCTTTGAGAGTTTACTATGGGAATTTGGCCATGACTATTGAATGATTATTGGGAATATAGGGAAAGGAGGAGATTGAGAATATGTAGATGAGCTAGGAGGTGGGGTTCTAGTTGAAGGAGGAGACACTCTTGGAAGGAGTTAGCAAGGAGGAGGTTGAGGAGACCAACCCTGCATGATTACAGGTTGGTGAATTCTTACTAATGATGTTTCCATTAGATGAGATTCTTGTTTGATGAAAGTGCTCCTTTGTAATGTCTCATTATAAACTTCGAAGCTGCCTATTCTTGGAAACAGGCTGGGAAATACGTGACTTTGTCACAGGAAGTCATCAATGTCTAAAACTAATGGCTAAAATATTTTCTGTTTAATCCATTTATTTAATAGAAAGTAATCCTAAGTGATATAGGCAATTAGTATTACTCATCCTTAATGTAGGTTATAGATCTAAGACATTTCAACAACTTTTGATAGTCAATTCATCAAATTTTTCTATGCAGTATTGTCTGGAGGATGGAATTAGCTGGGAACACATAGTTTCAGATGTAATGAACCTAAATACCAAGTAGACCTATATATTTGACTCACTAAAAGTGGTATACCCTATGGAGTTTCAATCTATAGGAGGCACACATAGATTAAGAATACTTGGCATAGTCATTACCTAATCCAATCGCTAATAGACCTACAATGTAGTAGACGTCTTGGATTGCATGCTGACATGAGATGCTTTGACACTGATGATTGTCATCCTCGAACATGCTTGTAATAAAGAAGGTTCTTAGGGTGAACCATGACTGTCCATTCTAAGGGAACTTAATAGTTAAGCTAGATTGAAATCCCAAGCCAAAAGTCTTTGACAAATTTGGAAATATTTGATTGTAATTCATAGGGAATTAAAGGATTATCCATATTAGAATATTGTTTAATACCATAGTACTTCCATTGGTAAGGAATTGTTATTTAAAATCTTAAAGGAGATTAAGTGGAGTATACCACCTTTTAAGCATCACTCGAATGTCAAGAACATGTAATTACGATAGTGTAAGAACGCAATTTAGTTGAATTGGTCATATGGGAATCTCCTGAGGGTATTAAAATTAATGATTTGAATGTATGCTATTGGGGACCAAGCCATGAGCATACTAAATTTAAAACTGAAGCCTTACTAGAGGTAATAGGGACCTACATATATTATTATCTAAAATAAGGAATCAATATTTAAGGTACTATCAAATATTCTTGATTATTTAAATTAAAGGAACAATGATTAAAGTTTTAACATAGATTATAGTGTATTTTAGAAGAAGAATAAACATGGGATTGAATAAGTTGGACAAGAGTAATAATGGTTAGTTTTATCCTTAATGAAATATTTAGGTTTATGATATACATAAAAGTATACTAGTTTAAAGGTTAAACGGTTTCTATTATTAAATGTATGATTGAGTGTTTATTCTGCAAATTAAAGGTATGGGACTTTAATTTATTGAATAATTTCAGCTCCAAAGGATGAATCTAAAATCCATTATGAGAGAACTGTGAAAATACCTCTATTGTCATTATGATTTATCCAAAATATAACTCCTATGATTATCATAAACACATGAGAGATGTTATAAATGGGAATTAGACTCCTTAATTGCATCATGATTTTGAAGAAGCAAATAGGTTCATTTATTCCCCATGAGGGTTCCCATGATAAATATTGGTGTCACCTTATTTGTGGTTTGCTGCGTTATTTCATGTGCATCATGCTTTCCATTTCAAAATTATATATGTCAATGAGATGTTAATTGAGTGTAACTAAAACATGATAGAATGTATGCATACAGTAATGGAATGTAAATATTCAATAAGTAAGTCTTTCCTATGTTGATAATTTAATGCAATTGTATCATTTACTTTTGGAATATGATGGGTAATGGTGAGTGATATAGATAGGTAGAGTTGCTTAAATAATAATATCATGTGAAGAATGTATGCTTACTTAAATGTGTTAATGAACTAATGAGATTTGTTTTACTTTTTATAATGTTGTGGGATAACTATTTATGAATGATGTACCTTTCCACATACAACACTGATTATACACATCTTGACTATTCTAAGTCAACTAGAGGCTAATGCTTAAAGGGATAATTGGATTTATGCTTATTATTGAATATAAACCTTGCTTAAGTAGAATTCTCATGTAACGCTTCAAACCTAAGGATGTGATGTAAAGAATTTTACCATAAAAGGGCCTCATGGAATTAAAAACACCCAAGATAGTTTAATATAAAACACTATGTGGAATGAAACTCTCAAGATGTCAAAATGATCTTGATATACAAACCAAGATAGACCCTACATCCTACACTAAAGAATTAAGTTTACATATGGAGGAAAACACCAGAATGGGACAGGTATGCCCATATGTGAAAAACAAGAGGGTTTTCTAAACAAAGAGTGTTACAATATGCTCTAAGAGGTTTAAAGATAAGTTATCATGTTTAAGATAAGACACCATGGAACCTTATCATGATAGTGAGATTTTTATCTTCTAACCCCCCTCTAGATGGAGTGGATCAGATCTAAGAACTATGAATAACCATCGATGTGGTTATTTCATCTATGATGGTTTATCATTGGTGTGGTTCTCCATAATTAAGGCATTCACCTAGTCTTGGTGGACCATTTGGTGATTTCCCCTTTTATGGGAATGAAACCTAATGCTTGGCCAACGTACTCATACCAAGTGGGGTATGAGAGTTTCATAGAAGCTGATAACTTCTACTTAAATAAAATATGATCAAGTATTTATAGCTCTTGAAGCTATTTGCCTTGAAAGATACAATCTAAATGGGATATGTCTATCCTAGGACATGATTAGATCTTTTGCCATATGAATATGAAAATTTATAAAAAAAATTCTATGGATAAGAAGGGGTAATAATTAGGGTTTTTACAGATGTAGATTTTGAAATCTATTGATTTACAAACCCAAGATCCCAATTCTTTTACCAATTTCATGGGGTACATTAAAAAATGTAAAGAACTAGTCATAAATTTCTATGATCACAAGATCAAGCTAGTACCCACTAATAAAGTTAATCCTCCATTGCACATCATTGCTTGTGTAAATCGGATCCCCTATAAATGAGTGTTGATTGATACAAGTTCTTCTATCAACATAATCACCACTACAATAATAGAACATATGAGTCTTCTAACGTCACACATTGTAGCATACACTTTCACTCTTTGAGCATTTAATGATGCTCTATGCTCTACGATTGGTACTTTAGTCCTTCCTATTCAGGTTGGACTAAATATAGTTTTGGTATTGTGCCACATTTTGGAAGGTGCAATGCAATATAACATATTGCTTGGTCAACCTTGGATTAGAGATATGAAGTGCATCCCATCTATACTACACTAGTGCATTAAATATGTCCATGAAGGATAAGTTCATGTAGTTCCTTCAAACTTCAAGCCTTTCAAATACTATAATATGGTTAGTAATCCATGAGAATTTCTATTGCCATCCACACATCTGGACATCCATCTGATAGACCTATCAAATGTCTAGACCCCCCATAAAAGTCATCACTCCCATCCATCGGTCCATACACATCATCACCTCAACCTCAATCCTCGACATTGGTTTCTTCTGACATCCCTTCTTCATCATGAGATCCTCTGAGTAAGAAAAAGTTTAAGGTGCTAATTGAGGAAACCCCACCATCCATTTCCACCATTTTTGTAGTAGAAATTAAAAATCCTATGGAGGAGGAAGAATCACCTACTATGATGTATGGAATGCCTAAAACCATCTCTCCATCATCCCCATCATCACCATCATCACCACTACAAGTCATGGTACACTTGGCTAACCCTAGTCTCATTGAGTACCTCATACAAAATGTCACATTCACACCGCTCATCGAGTTCATACAAGATATGGGTAGACCTCATGTGCCTCCATTACCTATTGGTACCATTGTACCCATGGGGGTACCCATGAATCAAATGAACTTCATCTATGGAGGTATTGGTAATTCTACGAGTTCATCCCCTATGATGGAGGATGATGATGATCCATTTTCAAGGAATGTCAATTATCTATTAAACCTAGATTTTACCCTATGATAATTTTACCACCACCATTGGTATGGGTATGGTCTTGGTTGGTATGAGCAGTGTCTTTAAACACCTTACCAGCCACAATACCAGCTCCCTACAAATAAATTTGGCTTGGGGTATTTGGTGCATATGCTAGACGAACTCCTCACAGAATCCATATAGTGCCTAACCATAGGATTTGAGGATGATATTGATGAGAATAATTACATTAACCCATGATTTTTACATCTACTAGGAGATCATATTCCCATTAAAATGGTTTCTATTGAGCCTTTTGACTCCTTTAGTGAGTCATCAAAAGAGTATGAGGATGAGAACAAATTAGCGTACCTAGGTCCTACACACATGTAGTGGATTAGCGAGTAGGTTTGCATGAATTCTCTTTCATCCTCTAATTAAGAATATGCAAGTAGTCACAAATATACTATAAAATAAGAGATAAATGAGCAAGAAGGGTTTGGCCTAGATAATAACATTGAGAATGATTGGATTGAAGAAGGTAGTGGATCCACTCAAGATCATGATGACATATCCATTGATTCATCTTATCATGAGTTTGATGCAATATCCAATGCTTCAAATATCTCAGAGGATGAAGTAGTTGATATTGAACCCATCAATGATATTAATGAATTCTATATTTTTTTATTCCCTAGAAGGATACCCATTTTTTAGTATCTACTACCACCAAAATATTCAATCATATCGACTCCCCCTAAGCCTCATCCAATCAATCCACCTCTGTAACACCCTAAAAATTTAAGCCTACAACCTCCCCAAGAGTTTTTGGGAATGTTCAATGTGGTGACAAAAGAAAAGAGTTCTAGGTTCCATCTAGCATTCCTCTAATGTTACAACCACTTCTCCAACCCCCTCAATCACTTGTTGATAACTACCAGCCACCTCAACCTAGTATCCAATACATCTTGGTTTAGCTAGCTAACATTGAGATTCAAATGAGTCATCAATATAATGCTCTACAAAAAATCATGAATTGACTTATAAACATTGAGCTACAATTGAGCCATCATCAACCTACTCATCAACAACCTCAAAAACCTCCAAATCCACCTCAACAAGCCACATTTTAGGTCACACTGCCTCTTTTGTGACCTCAAGTTCAGCCACAACCAGGTAAGAACAACAAGCTACCTTGTTGTTACATGCCACTTTGAATACCTTCTTTAGTTGTATTTCAAACGTTCTATGAGGTGCAAAAAATCATATTAGTAGACATAGAGCTAATGGACCCAAATAGACCTAAACTTAGGCATCATAATGAAAATTACTGCTATGTTTACCACAAATGTAAGGGTCATGACATTTAAACTTGCTACTCATTCAAGAATCTTGTGCAAGACATGATAGAACAAAATAAGCTCCAAATAGATAATTCACTCACATCATCTCATAATAACATCGACATTGACCAAAATTCCTTACCGTAACAAGGGCATTGATTTTCATCACTCCTCCCAATCAAGCCAACCACATCACATCAAGCATAGTGTATACTAGGGGTGCTCAAGGTCTCATACCTTCCCCATCAACCACTTCACAACCAATGAAGTAATTTGAGGATTATTAAGGTATCACACATTTCCCACATTTTCTAATCACCACACACTTTGGGGTGCTTAAGGTATCACACCCTCCCCCTAAAAAAAAAATCAAAATAAAAAATCACAAAAAAAATAAAAAAACACAGAAACCACAAACAAAAAAATTAGAAAATCGTAAAACACAAAACATTTCATTTTTGCCTACATTTCAAAACATCATGCATTTCATGTAGTTGCATTTGGTAACTTACATTAGGCATATCCTTTCGTTTACATTAGCATTAGGACTAGTTTGGTTCTTGCATGCTAGGATCTAGAACCATACATGTATTTTTGTCATATTTTTTAATCAACCTTACCCATCATCAACATTTGCAATTTTCCTTATGGACTTTTGCTTATTAAGGGGTACTCATAAAATAGGGTAGATACCTGATGAATATCAACAATGATGTTTAGATAACCACTAACTATTTTATTCACACCTTTTGGTTTGTAAAATATCATAGGGAAAACCCCCATATTCCACATATCACTACCATCCACATTCCCCTTTGTGAGTAACTATGTTTTTTAAAACTACCAATAAGTTGCTATAGGGTGCTCACTAGTGTTTTTTGTCATTTAGCCATTCATAGTTTTCCTTTCAGATTTTGTAAAAATGTATCTTGGCTTTTAAAAGGTAGGGTCTTGCTTGGATAAGTACCTTGCATATGTCAAAATCCCAAACACAAAATCACATATTAAATACAGGTTTGAACAAGGAAGGATGATGCTATAATGCAATCCTTTCCACCCTATGTGAAAGGGATCCCTAGTTCATCCTACTATGTGCATGGTCTAGAGTGCTAAGAATTCATAAAAGGACAAGCTCCCCTCTACCCAAGAAATTCCCTTGATCCACAAAAAATTAACAAGTATACCCAATCCCCCAAAAAAGGAAGAAAGAGTGGTTTTCACCACTAAGCAAATAAATATCCTTGCTCCTAAAAAATGAGCAAGAATCCTAAATAAAAGGAACTGAAAGAAAATAAGGGAGTAATGAGTTTGAATCCTTGGAATCCTCAGTTATTCAAAATCCATAGGGAAATATCCATTACAACAATGGGTTGAATAAAACCTTCCTGGCAATGGGGTAGTCTTACACATGGTGATATGTTTCACATTAGCAACCTTCTTTTGTATAGACCAATATCAGCTTATGGATGATCTAGATTTTGGTGGCTTGTATTGCCTAGTAGTCAAGTCTAATTATGTCCAAAATCAAGATAGTTATGACCATGAGGTGATTCTAATTACAACAATGGGTTGAATGAAACCCATATGGCAATGGGGTAGTCTTATGCATCATTAATGAACATCACATGCACACACATGGATATTGAATATCTGGATCTTCCTAGTAGATCTTTATCTTATAGATTCAAGTATAGTCAATAAACAATTTTTGATTGGTCAACTAGGGTGTTTGAGTCTCATGAAAAACCTTATCATTCCTCATAGCACCTAATGGTTTCACATCCATCAATTCATCTAAAAATGTATGAATTTTGAGAAAAGGTTAAAAAATTATGATTAATGACTTTTATACATTCTATGGTGCTTACATATAGGTTATTTTGCATCTTAGATTCATTCATTATGTTTTAACATATAAACATAAAAATAAAAAAATTTGCATCATCATATCATTAGTACATCATATACATGCATACATCTACACATACATACCCCAATTTCTAGGCATACATCCATATCCATAATTGCATCCACACATAAAACAAACCATGACATAGACACATGATAGACCATAATAAAAATCATATCATATATCTATATATAGTAAATTTTGGTACATCATGATATAATAGAGTGGGTCCTCAAACCTCACACCCAAAAAAATAGCCATACAATTTGAGTCAAGAAGTACCTACATCCATAGAGTCACCTCTACCTTCTACCTCATATCTGCAACGCTACCCTGAACTGCTAGCTACTAAACCCTCTAGCCTAGCTATCAACTTAGGAGTTTATAGCCTCACAGAAGGTTACCCTGACTCACTGCATTGACTTTGATGAGATCCTCCTATTGAAGATCACTTAGGTAGGTGATAGCCTAGTACCCCTACCCAATCCTCCAAATATTGGATATAGGCCTAGTAATATTGATGTCAACCCTGATACCGAGTAGTGTCTAGAACTTGCTCACCTAAGCCTGTGACCCCATTGCATCCCATATGGCCTATCCACTTATACCTACCTAGTTGTGTTCAAAGCTACCACCCACATATATAGATTATCTCACTCTAATGTCATCCTACCCACCTCCTATTGAGATATCTGTAGCTATGCAATCAAGATGGCCTTCTCCTCAGAGAAGCCTCTCTCCCATTGTCTCTCCCTGGCCAAATAACTTTGTCATACTACAACTATAGTATCCTACTATGCCAACTATACCTATAGATATTGAATCTATGCTCTAAGTCAAGCATCCCCATCTTATGGATCCTCATCATCATCAACCTCATATTGTGGCTCCTCCACTCTCTCTAAGATCTGGTACCACTCCCCCTCCATATCACGGTGCACTCATCATGTAAAATTAGCCTCCATAGTGCCATCATATCCTACCATCCCAATCATTCAACCCATAGGTCCACCTCTCTACCATAACTGAGTCATCCACAATGCATCATAATATATAATAGTACTTGCATCCTCCACCCCTATATTTGCTAGTAGCTTATCCACCCCATATAACATTAGCTCAACTATTGGCCACTCCAACTGAGTCTCATAACCCAAAATTAATAAATAATAGTCTCACCAGGTGTATCCTATTGAACCTTGAACTGTAAAAAAATGTGAGAGTACTAGAAGTACTACCACTCTATGGGGCACACCCAATCACCCATATCCTACATCTCATGTACCTTAGCTACTCCACTACCTCTATACATGGTGGTCAGTCCTTGTAAGGTCACCATACACAATAGAGACACTAATATAATGTGGTTCACCCAATGTGGGCTACTCCACAGAGTAAATATTTCACTAATATTTTCTAAAAAAATCTCTTGGGAATCCTTCCCTATTACAATGTTTATGAACCTCTATCCAAAGGAGACACCAATCCCCTAATCTAGTTTGTGGGCACCAACCCACAAGAGACACCAATATCCTTAGCTGGTTCATGGATCTCTATCCACAGGATAACTCCTTCTCCTTTGCTCTAGCTGGTGATCCTATAGAAGACTACTACCTCCACAACATTGGCTTGTGGATCTCTCTCCACAAAACACTCTATCCTCACTCAGAAGATATCTATCTTTACTACCATGTCTAATGGATATCTATACACTAGAGACTACTTTCCTCTACTATATAACCTCCAAAGCTTGCTCTTAGCTCTATCTCAAATTTTAATTAAACATAGTCCTTCAGTATAGCATAAATCTACTCAATCTCTGTCTCTGATATGCACTAAACACAATTCTTCGGTCTAGCACAAATTTTCTCAATCTCTATCTCAAATCTGCACTAAACATAGTCCTTTAGTCTAGCATAAATCTACTCAATCTCTGTCTCAAATTTACACTAAACACAGTCCTTCGGTCTAGCACCAATCTGCTCAATCTCTATCTCTGATCTGCACTAAACATAGTCCTTCGATCTAGCAATAATATTTCCAAACTTTGTCTCTGCTATGGCATAAATATTTCATCAAATATATACAATAATCTATCCTCAAATTAGTACTCAAGCCTTAACACAAAGCTTGGTCTAATCACAAATCAACTCTTCTAGATCTGCCCAAACCTTAACTCAAGGTTTGAACAAATAAATCAATCAACTCTGCTCATAAGTATTCTCAAATACTTACCTCAAATCTATCCACAAGTCCTCTCTAGAACTTGCTCTAACTGCTCTCAAGTCTTCACCAAGACTTACCTCAAATATGCATTGTAAGCTTCCATAAAATCTCACACTAATATGTCCACAAGTCTTGACCAAGACTTACCTCAAATCTACTACAAATCCTCACTAGAACTTGCTCAATAAGTATTTACCAAAACTTACCTCAAATATGCACTGTAAGCTTCCATAAAATCTCACACTAATCTGTCCATAAGTCTTCACCAAGACTTACCTAAAATCTTCTCAACAAGTCCTCACTAGAAATTGCTCAATCTTCTCAACAAGTCTTCACCAAGACTTACCTTAAATATGCATTGTAGGCTTCCATAAAAGCTTACCCATCTCAGTCCTTAAGTCTAATCTAGGACTTAATTCAAATCTGCTTACAAGCTTTCACAAAAGCTTGCTTAACTCTATCTTGAAGTCCACTCTAGGACTTACTCAAATCTATCTACTAGCTTTCACAAAAGCTCATTCAACCCAATAGAAAACCTCTTCAATCACACAAACAAGTTTCACACAAAATCTTGTTTTAATCTCATAGAAACATATAGAGAATGGTTAGAGACTCAATATGTTTCACACTCACAACAATACTTAATCACTTTCAAACTCTCTTGTTTAACCACAAAAACATATGGAGAATGGTTAGAGACTCAATATATTTCACTCTTACACAACACTCAATCACTTCCAAACTCTCTTCAAATAAATTAAGAATAAGTAACAATTTGTTTCATAGAACTTGAACTATCACTCAAACACTCTCAATCAACTATGCTCAACCAACTTCACTCAATAAATCACTCAATGAAACACAACTTGTTTACAAACCCTAAACAAGTGTTTCAATCCACTTCCAACAACTCACACTATGAATCTCAACCCTTGACTCAATATGATTCACATAACAATGATACTCATGATCTTTTCTCAAATCTTGATCATGCATATGAAAGCTTACTCTAATATTTCCAACAATGCTTATAAAGAAATCTCACATAACATTGATACTCATGATCTTGTACAAACCCTAGTTCAAGATAGTTCTCAATTTCTCACTCAAATGTTCTCACAAACATTCACAAATAATACATATGAAAGCTTACTCAACAATACTTATCAAACGAAAGAATAACTATATACCTGGGGGGCGGGAAAATGAGCTCTGGTGATTTTTTTCTCTGAACTAGGGTTTTTACATCTTCAAAAAATCTTTGGCTTCTGCTGGTTTGCTAAAGTGTCTTTGGGGTGCGGTGGATCTGAAGGTCAGATCGGTGCCCCAGGAGGGTCCAATGGGGACTTCTCCGACTCCTTTTCCAGGAAGTACCAGCTCTTACATTGCTTTGTTTAAAGACGATTCTCCTCCGAAGAACACCGAAGCCCAAAATATGGCATATAAAAATCTCTTCACGGCTTCTGGGAATAGGTCGTCAGCACATCAGGTGAATGGTTGTTTGCCGTAGGTCGATTCTAGGCCAAAAATTGTCATTGAACCCAGCATGGTTGAAGAATCAGTCCTCTATAGAGCTAACCATGATTTAATTTGCAAGTTCATGGGTATTCACCCTTCCTTGAATTTTTTGCATTCTTGGATCCGCCAGAACTGGGAGCCCCACGGTGAGTATTCATTGTGGTTTATTAGTAATGGTTATTTTATTGTCAGCTTCTCGACTCTGGCTGATAGAAATAAGGCTTTCGAGTCGAAGAATAAAAACCATGGCCTAGCAGGGCTATTTGTTCAACCCTGGAGGGTGGGTTTTGATCCTCGTGTTGAACCTACTGCTATCCCAGTTTGGATCCGATTATATGCTCTTCCAATGGAATTCTGGGGTGAGCAGGTATTGGCAATGATTGGAAATTTGATTGGTAGAAATATGGGTGTTGCTAGAGACACTATTGAAGGGAGCATGGTAGTGTATGCTTGAATATGTGTGGAGATGGATCTCAGCCAGCATTTGCTGACAGAGTTGGAAATTGAACTGGTAGGTCTCTCCTGGATTCAACAACTGGACTATGAGGCCCTACCCTTCAGATGTAGGGTTTGCCACAAGCATGGACATTTGGCCTGTTTCTATCCTATTAATATGAATTCCAAAATGGAGGCCCCTTCAGGAATGCCAAACCTGCCTAAAAAGGATAAGGCTACTCCTAATAAAGATCCTAATAGTATCGGTCAGGGCCAGGAAGCTCAGAGAGAGGGTTTTGAACAGCCCAGAAGAAAAATAAGGACAAAGAAAAAGGAGGGAAAGGAGCAATCTCATCTCAGGCCTGCCAATAGGTATGAGATTTTTAAGTCATTGGTTGATGAAGAGGATCTTGCTATAGAGGGCTTGGAGGGTTTCAAGGAAACTTCTAACATTCCTGGGAAACTCCCCCTCTCATCTTCTCCTGTCATCCAGTAGGTAGTTGATCTCTATGAGGTATCACAACCAGTGTGTTATGGTGCCTTAGTAGTCCATAACCAGGAGTAGACAGTATCTCAGGATGTTCACATGGGGATACCAGAGAAGAATAGGGAAAGGCCATCTTTGGGGATAACCCAGGTAGAAAAAAGACCAAAAAATAGCAATTCTCAAGGAGCAGGTAGAAGATCCAATAAGGAGCTGCTAGTAGCCCAAGGGGAAAAATTGATCATGGGAGGATCGGTGAGGACAATTGACTCTTATTGCTCCCAGGGTAACCCATGATTATACAATCTTGGAATGTAAGGGGTTTAAACAGCAGAACCCATCAATCTGCTGTTCAAAGGCTATTAGAGAATAGTGATACTGATTTTTTGCTTTTACAAGAGACTAAGATGTCTTTGGATCTTATGTCTAAAACAATCAACAGAATTTGGAGGGGTGTTGGTCATATGGATGTGGCTGCCCAAGGTGCCTCAGGGGGGATTGTTACTCTGTGGAACTCTTTGGAATGGTCTGCTATAGATCACCTTGCCTGGAGGGGTGTTCTCACTTCTCTTTTTAGGAATAATGTCTTGGCAGAATTCATTCTAATCACTAACTTCTATGGATCTCAAAACCTAGAGGGTCAGAGGCGGCAGTGGAAGGCTATGCATGATATGCGAGCATCAAGGGAAGATCTAGACTGGATTATAGCAGGGGACTTTAACGCTAAATTATCTTCTAGAGACCAGGAAGGGGGATCTCCTCTTTTGGATCCAGGGGATCGTTTCATGATTGCTCAAGTCCAGGATTTGCACTTAGTGGACATTAAATTTATGGGCAATAACTTCACTTGGACTAATAAAAGGCAGGAGACACATAGTAGGAAGGTGAAGCTAGACCGCTTTCTAATTTCAGAGGAGGCATTTGTAAAATGGAATGTCAATTTCCAGATTTTAGTAGGCCCTATTTTTTATCACTGTCCTATTCTGTTGGAAGGCGAGACTAGGTTGGGTCACCATCACAAACCTTTTAGATTTGAGAATTTATGGCCTCAGAAAGAAGAACTTCGGGAGAAAATCCCTCAGTGGTGGGAAGAAGTCCGCCCAGCTTATGGGAGAGCAATATTCAGAATCCACAAAAAACTTCAATATGTCAAAACTCAGTTGAAATATTGGAGGCGATCTAATAAAATTGACTTCCAGGCCCAAATATCTCCATTGGTGGCCCGATGGGATGAGGTCCAAAAATAGTTCAGAGAAGGAGTAATTACAGACCAGCTCAAAGCTGAGGATGATGCCTTGCATACAGCGGTGGATACATTAACAACCAGGAGGAGGCCTATTGGAGGAAGAGAGCAAGAACCGCCTGGTTATTGGAAGGGGACAAAAATACAAAATTCTTTCATCAGAATGCTTGTGCTCGAATACAGATGAATAAGATGGAGGCCCTTCAAGATGAGAACAGTCATTCCTTTGATACTCTTCCAGGTATACATTCCCATGCTATGGATTATTTCTCAAAGCTTTTTAAGGAAAGTGTGGTTCAAGATGTAGAGGCCCAAAATGAAGTTATTTTTGGCATTCCTGCTATAATTTTTGAGGATGAAAATCAGGCCCTCCTCAAACCCATTGATAGAGATGAATTGAAGGCTATGGTCTTTGGAATGAGTACTGGTAAAAATCTTGGTCCCGACGGTTTCCCAATTGAGTTGTTTTAGGATTTCTCGGACTACTTAGAGGAAGATGTTAGGGCTGCTGTTGAGGAATCCAGAGAAAATAAGAGAATGCTTAAAGCTATAAACCACACTTTCATTACCTTAATTCCAAAAGGGGAGGAGGGGGTTCATATTTCAGATTATAGGCCTATTGCCTTATGTAATGTGCTGTATAAAATAATCACAAAGGTAATGGCTGAGCGCCTAAAACCTCTTCTTCACAACATTATCTCCTATGAGCAAGGGGGTTTTGTTGAGGGTCGGCAAATTTTGGATGGGGTGGTTCTGGCCCAGAAGCAATACATTCAATGCACACTTCTGGGAATAAATGGATGTTCATAAAATTGGACATGTTGAAGGCTTATGATAGGGTTGAATGGAGTTTCCTGGCCAAAATGATGGTTGCATTTGGTTTCTCACAGGACTGGATAGAGTGGGTCATGAGCTGTGTCTCTTCCCCGACTTACTCTATTCTAATCAAGGGCCTTCCTTCGCAACCTTTTGGAGCCTCTCGGGGTCTTCACCAGGGGGATCCTTGTTCCCCTTATCTGTTTCTCATTTTGGCTGAAGGTCTTGGTAGACTCTTCTTGAGGAGAAGACAACAAGGTAGATTATTGGGTGTTAGGGTGGGGGATGAAGTTTTAACGCACCTGCAGTTTGTGGATGACACTGGTTTGATGGGAGTGGCCAGCTTCAGGGAAGCAAGATCGATTAGGGATACTCTTAATGTCTATCTCAGGGCTACTCAACAGGTCATTAATGACAAGAAATCCAAAGTGGTCTTTTTTATTCTGGAGCAAAGGCTTCAGAACAAAATTTTAGAAATCCTAGGATTCACTAGGACTTCTCTCCCTGTGGTTTACTTGGGGATACCCTTGCACTTTAAGAAGCTAAAATTAGACACATGGAGGAATTTGCTTGAGTGTATCAAGGACAAAATTAATCACTGGTCTCACAAGTGGTTAAGTTATGGTGGCAGATTAACGTTCTTACAATCAGTCATTCAAGCTATGCCTATCTACAAATTTTCTATCTTGGCTACCCTGCTTACAATATGGAAAGAGTTGGATAGGATGGCTAGAAAGTTTTTGTGAGAAGGAGCAAAGGGAGAGAGAAAGTGGGCCTTAGTGGGCTGGGATAAAGTAACCCAGCCCAAGGTTAAAGGTGGGCTGGGTCTGAGAGGATCCAGGTTAAATAATAAAGCTTTGGCTGGAAAGTTGTACTGGAGGTGGATTTCCCAGCCAACTTCCTTATTCAATAGAGTCCTAACCAGTAAATACTTGGGTCATGTCCACCCCAATGAGGTGGGCCATTTCCCTTTGGATGGTTTGGGATCCTTGGTGTGGCAGGCTCTCAAGCTAGGATCTAAGGTTATTAAAGACCAACTATTCTAGAAAGTGGGGAGAGGGGAGAAGGCCCGTTTCTAGACCGATTCATGGGATCAGTTTCCACCCATCATTGTTGAATTCCCTGAGTTACTTCCAATAAAATTAGCCATAGAATCCAAGGGTTGGGTCCAAATTGAAAGTTATTTCAACACTACTCAGCTGGGGGAGTATAAGTTTAAGAAGTTTAAGAGGTTGGAGGAGTGGCCAATTCCAATCCCTTCGGAGTTGGCACCCATATTGACCAAAATCTTGACCGAAAGGTTTCTCACAGGGAGAGACGATGAGGATGATTTAGCTTGGGGCTATGGTAGCCTTGGTGTATATACAGTGAAGTACATATATGACACGCTCCTCCCTGAGCCTCCCCCCCATTCTTTTCCGATTGAGGATAGGAGAAAGATTTGGTACTCCAAGGGTTGGCCGAAAGTGAACTTTTTTGCCTGGCAGTTTATGCACAATGGAATTCTCACTTTTGACAATATCAGGTGTAGAGGAATCATCGGTCCATCTCAATGTGTTTTATGCCACAAGAATGAGGAAACAACCGATCATCTGATGTTTGAATTCCCCTTCACGCGTCAGATTTGGAAACGATGGTTCTCTCACTATAAAATCCAGATTAACTATGATTTAAATCTAAAGCTCTTCGAATTGGTTGGGAGCTTGGCTTATACTTCATTTTGTGGCAAGTGTGGTTGGAGAGAAATGCTCAAATTTTTAGAGAGACTTTTTCCTCGCTTGATGGAGTTTGGCAGGTCATCTGGAGTAAAGTCACGTAAACGATTGCCATCCACGCTAAAGAGGAAACTCAGGTTGGTCCTGGGCCACTGGAAGAGGGAGTTGAAAAGCAAGAGGGACAGGACAGAGCTAGTTGGAAACCTCCCCCAGAAGGTTGGATTAAAATCAATACTAATGGAGCTACAAAGGGCAATCTGGGTAGTGCCGACATTGGCATGGTCTGCCAGAATCACGAGGGATCAGTGCTCTATTAGGAAATACAAGGCTTGGGAAGAGCCACAAACAATGAAGCTGAAGCCATTGCTATCAAATCTACGTCTATTTGGGCAGTTACTCAAGGCCACAGGAGGATAATTCTTGAATCAGACTCTCAAATTCTGGTTGGATCTCTTGACTGCATGAGGAACTTTGCTTTGAGAGCATGGAGGTTGAATATTCTGGTCTCTCAAATCAAGGAATTATGGAGGGAATTAGATGAGGTGATTCCAATTTATGTGAGTAGAAATTTCAACAAAGCGGCAGATTTCCTGGCTAATATGGGTGCTAAGAAAGAGGTAGGGGTGTAGCTGCATAGTGACATGCCTATTGAGGATGAGGTGATTAGGCAGGGTCTTGAAATATCCCTGAGACAATGATCAAAGAAAAAGCTAAGGGTGGTTTTTGTCACAATATCGTGACCTATTTTTGTCGTGATATCATGACATGTTGCAACATCATGGGCACTGGAGGAAAGTTGTCGTGATATCATGACATGTTGCACCATCGTGGCTGCTGGAGGAAAGTTGTCACGATATCGTGACATGTTGCGACGTCGCGGGTGCTAGAGGATAGCTGTCACGATATCGCGACTTGTTGCACCCTCACGGTCGTTGGAGGAAAATTGTCATGATTTCATGACATGTTGCGATGTCGCAGGCGTTGGAGGAAAGTTGTCGCGATATCATGACATTTTGCACTGTCACGGCCACTGGAGGAAAGTTGTCGCGATATCGTGACATGTTGCGTCGTCGTGGTCACCGTTGGAAAGTTGTCACGATTTCGTGACATGTTGCGCCATCTCGGCCCCTGGAGGAAAGTTGTCATGATTTTGTGACATGTTGCACTGTCGCGGCCACCGTTTGAAAGTTGTCATGATTTCGTGGCATGTTGTGTTGTCGCAGCCCCTAGTGGAAAGTTGTTGCAATTTCATGACATGTTACGTCGTCGCGGCCGCCGTTGGAAAGTTGTCGTGATTTCGTGACTTGTTGCGTCGTCGCGGTCTCAGGAGGAAAGTTATCATGATATCGTGACATGTTGCACTATCGCGGCCTCGGGAGGAAAGTTGTCATGATTTTGCAACTTGATGCACCGCTGTGGCCACTGGAGGAAAGTTGTCACGATATCGTGACATGTTGCACCATCGTGGCCATGGGAGGAAAGTTGTCACGATTTCGAGACATGTTGCTCCGATGCGGCCAAGGGAGGAGCGGTGTCACGATTTCATGACATGTTGCTCCATCATGGCCAAGGAAAGATTGTTGTCACAATATCATGACATGTTGCTCTGTCGCGGCCTAAGAAGGTTTGTTGTCGCGACATCGCGACATGTCACGATTTTGTGACATGTCGCTCCGTCGTGACCAAGAAAGGTTAGCTGCTACGATTTCACGACATGTCGCGATTTCGTGACATGTTGTTCCAAAGTGGCCAAGGAAGGAGTGTTGTAGCGATATCGCGACATGTCACGATTTCGTGACTTGTTGACTTTTTGCGGTCTGAGTTGAATAGTGTCACGTTTTCGCGTCTTGTAATCTTGTGCTTGGCTGGGATGTGTCTACTCCCAATTTTAACCGATCTTTGTTTTAATACAAGTTTTTTCAAATTTTTTCATAAAAAACCAATACTTATCAAACAAACCTTTTCACTCCAACTTATCATTCATAACATCCAATCCAATAATATTTCACTCACAAGGAAGATGTACCCATACTTTTGTTTAAAGAAGATTTGACCTTAACACCTGTCTCAAACACAATCAACCTCTTTGCTAATCTTAAGGGTTAGGTAGAAAAAATATTGTCAAAATTTCATTCAAATGTTCCCTCAAAATATTTCACCATACAAAATATTAAATCTCAATTACACCTTATAATCTCCACTCTTCAAAATATTAGCAAAAATTAAACAATTCACTTCAACAATAAAATTTCATTATCCACCTTATTACTCCTCTAAAAAATTTAACATAATAAACCTTTATTTAAAATCAAATATAATTCCCTTTAAAACCTTATTACTCCTTCTAAAATCATAATATAATATTTAATTTGATAAGCCTTATATCTCCTTCTTAACTACCTTGCAAACCACATTTAAAGTCTTAATACAATGACTTTGCATAATTTTCACTCAACAAAACCTTAAATAAAAAATTATTTTTGGTGTGCATACCTTATTCTATTTCCTCAGCAAAATACTCACGGCAGGATTCGAACACCCCACCTATCATCTCCAAGCGCCTTAGTGCCTAGACGTCCACCGCTTGGGCTAGGTGCCCTCACGTGAACCAAAGACACGTCATGTCGCATTTCAACTCGGCCTTCTTGCTTAGCGCAAAACCAAAACTCTTTTCATTCAACAAAAGGGCATCTACGAGGATCAAACTCCTCACCTCGCGTTCCATGAATGCCCTACCACAACCCTTGGCTGCCACTTGTGCTACTTCGCACGTCCGAATAGGATTTGCGCTCCACTTCACCTTGTATTTACTCTTTTACCCAATCAACTTTAAAACACATGTGAATTGATTATTCCCTTGGCGCTCGATTTATTTGGTCGCATTAATCGTTAATTGTATGTATACCTTCTAACCAAAGAACTTTGGTATATTTATATTATTTTTGATGCACTTCAACGATGTCGACAGGAGGGGGGAAATTATGACTTCAATGCTTTGATTAATCCTTTGAACTTATAACCCTAACCTTAGGGTTAATTAAATTAAGTTATAAATTAATTTATAATTAATTTAAATACTTTACGGTTAATTAAATTAAATTATAAATTAATTTATAATGAAATTATTATAAGTAATTTACAATTAATTTAACAACTTTAGGTCTTACCATTAGACCTTTAATATTATAATAAAATATTATAATATTATTTTTTTGGGCCTTCATATTGCTCCATTAGACCTTATATGACCACCTTAAATATTATAATAAGAGATATTATAATATTATTTCCATTAGGCCTATAAGCAATCTTTCTCTTGTACTGCTTATTGAAATTAATTCTTGACATTCTTCCTTTTGCACTGCTCACTGAAATTGACTCTTGACATCAATGATAACAAAACTTGCTCATATTTCCAATAATATCTCCCTTTATCATTGATGGCAACCCATCTACATTTTACCATTCTTTACCTCTTTCTATTTTGCTCCCCTTGAGAAATTGCTCCCCCTGACTGAATTCTCTCCCCCTAACTCAAATATCTCCCCGTTTGTCATCAATGGTAAAAGGCCACCTTTGGGGATTGGGACTAAGAATTAGACTCTTAGCTTAGTCCCTCCCCTACCTTCTCTTGAGGTGGTTAATTCTGGGGTGGGAGTATCTCTACTCCCAGCATACACTGGTCTTTAATTTTTTCCACCTTCTTCTTGAATAGATCCTTTTGATTCCTCTGAATTTTCCTGTTCTTGCTTGTCTATAGAAGTTTCGCTCTACACCACTTGGCTATATGCCCAAAATTATTGTACTTATAATGTTATTATTACTTAAAGGTGTAAATATCTTGGGGTTTCTCCTGGTGAAGCCATATCCAATCCTGTCATGAGCCTTGCAATTTACTGCCTTATGACTAAAATGATTACAAGAGTAGCAATACCCTTGAAAAAGATATCTATTTTTGAAATTCCTATATTCCTATATTTCATGTGTCCTACATTGCGTAGCCTTGTGCCCAAACCCATGACATGAGAAACATTGTCCATTGAAACTACCTTGCCTTGACCCCATTGGTCTCTTAGTCTCTTTTACCCTATGTTGCTTCCTGTTCCATTTGTTCCTCATTTGTGCATTATCTCTTTCCTTGTTGAAATTTCTATTGTTCAAAACTTCCTCATAAGTCTCAATTTCTCTTTACCTCTCTTCTTCTGAAGCTTCTTCTTCTTCAGAGCTTGATATTGGCTCCTCTCTTTATTCCTTTTGTACCTATTCAAAACCAAGACCTATCTAGTTTGATGAAGATTTTTGTACCTTGATAATCTTATCCAAGGCCTTTGAGCTTATTCCAAACCTGTGTAGCTTATCTCTAGACTCTTTTACTTCCTTCCTTAATGAAGATACTTCATGTTCTAACCTTTCACATTCTAGAACCTTTGCTTCTAACTTCTCTTTAAATCTCTTTATCTTAGCTATTGAGTTGGTTAGATCCTCTATAAGCTTTCCTTTATCTTCATCATATTATTGAAATTGAAGCTTGAGTTTTGAGTTCTTATTTATTACCTTCCTTAATGCATCAAGGGTATAAATAATCTCACCCTCAAGATCAACTTATCCTTCCTCTAAATTTTTTGATCCTTCATCTTTCAGATCATCTTCATTCCTTTCTGATTCATCTTCAATAGGAGCATCTCCTTCTTATTCTATTTCCATAAGAAGACTTTCTTCTGGTCCTTCAATAGCATCATCATATTCATCTTCACTGAAACTGAATCCATTCCTTATACAATTATCTTCAAAATGACCAAAGCTACCACATATAAAATACTTAAGAATTATTGGACCTCTCTTTCTAACATTTTTTTTTTCTACTGTCATAAATAGAGTTTCTTATTCTTCATTACCTGAGGACTTGTCATCACTATCACTAGAACTCTTACTTGCCTTGTCTACATAAAAACTCTTATTATACCTTTGGAAAAACTTTTTTCCTTGCTTGTCTTGTCCATCCCTACTTTTCTTTTGGTACCTATGTTTTCTTGTTTCCTTGTTCTTATGATCATGTTTTTCTTCATCACTAGATAACTCATTGCTTGAATTTAACTTCTTACCCTTTGTCTTCTTAGTAACTTTGAAGGCTGCTTCTTTCTAGGGAATAGGTTTCTATTTTATTCTCATCTCAAAATCTACGAGAATTCCATGTAATTCATCCCTTGTTAAAATTTCAATATCTTTTGACTCTTCTATAGCTGAAATATTTTCAATGTACCTTTCTAGGAGTGACCTTAAAATATTATCACAAACATATGTTTCTTTAACTTTAAGCCCAAGTACTTGTATGGATTTAACAACCTCATCCACATGAAATAGATATGCAACAATGTTTTCCTCATATTTCATATTTAGGTCTTAAAATGTTATCTTCAAAATTTTCAACTTTACCCTTTTGACATTTTTATCTCCCTCATATATACCTTTCAACTTATCCCAAATTTTCTTTGATGATTTGCAATGCATAACCTTTATAAAATCTATTTCATGCAAGACCTTTAATATTCCATTCATTGAATTTGAATTATTCAATTGTAGTAGCTTACCATATTTATCTATAGGTGGAGTAGCTTGCGGTATGTATCCATCTTCAACTAATTTCCATATTTCATTTCCACGTGCCATTAGGTGAATTTTCATTCTCATACTCCAAAGTGCATAATTTTTTACATAAAACAATGGTGCAAAATTCCCTAATGATCCATTTTGAGAATCCATCTATGTTCTTGTAAGATTTTTCTTCAAGCTATTAAACTCTTCCGAAGTAACCCGCTCTAATACCAATTGAAGAACACAAGTTTATATTGATAGGGAGGGTGAATAGTATAAGACCACTTTTTACTTTTCTTTATATAACAATATTATGCAATATCAATATCAATATCAATAACAGTAATCAAAGCAATGCACATATCACCATACACAATAGAGACACCAATTTAACATGGTTCACCCAATGTGGGCTACTCCACGGAGAAAATATTTCACTAATATTTTCTCAACAAATATCTTGGAAATCCTTCCCTATTACGATATTTATGGACCTCTATCCAAAGGAGACATAAATCCCTTAATATAGATTGTGGGTACCAACCCACAGGAGACACCAATATCCTTAGTTGGTTCATGGATCTCTATCCATAGGATAACTCCTTATCCTTTGCTTTGGCTTGTGATCCTCTAGAAGACTACTGCCTCCACAACACTGGCTTGTGGATATCTCTCCATAGAAGATGCTATCCTCACTCAGAAGATATCTATCCTCACTGCCATATCTAATGGATCTCTATCCACTAGAGACTACTATCCTCTTCTCTATCATATCTAAAACTTGCTCTTAGCTCTATATCAAATTTACACTAAACATAGTCCTTTGATATAGCATAAATCTGGTTAATATCTATCTCTGATTGCACTAAACACAATCCTTTTGTATAACACAAATATGCTCAATATTTATCTTAAATATACACTAACATAGTCCTTATATCGAGCATAAATATGCTCAATATCTATCTCAAATATGTACTAAATATAGTCCTTCGATCTTGCACAAATTTGCTCAATCTCTATCTCTGATCTACACTAAACATAGTCCTTCGATCTAGCACAAATATTCTTAATATTTGTCTCTGCTATGGAAAAAATCTATCCTCAAATATGTACCATATTATATCCTCAATTTTTTACTCAAGCCTTAACACAAAGCTTGATCTAATCACAAATCAACTCTGCTAGATTTGCCCAAAACCTTAATTCAAGGTTTGAACAAATCAATTAATCAACTCTGCTCACAAGTCTTCTCATATACTTACCTCAAATTTATCCATAAGTCCTCTCTAGAAATTTCTCTAACTGCTCTCAAGTCTTCACCAAGACTTCCCATAAATATGCATTATAAGCTTCCACAAAAGCTCATACTAATCTGTCCACAAGTATTCACCAAAACTTACCTCAAATTTTCTCAAAAAGTACTCATTAGAACTTGCTCAATCTGATCAACAAGTCTTCACCAAGACTTACCTCAAATATGCATTGTAAGCTTTCACAAAAGCTCACACTAATCTAACCACAAGTATTCGCCAAGACTTACCTCAAATATACTCAAAAAGTCCTCACTAGAACATCCTCAATCTTCTCAACATGTCTTCACCAAAACTTACCTCAAATATGCATTATAATCTTCCAAAAAAGCTTACCCATCTAAGTCCTTAAGTCTACTCTAGGACTTACTTCAAATCTGCTTATAATTTTCACAAAATCTTGCTTAAGTATATCTTGAAGTCTACTCTAGGACTTACTCAATTCTGTCTACTAGATTTCACAAAATCTCATTCAACTCAACAGAAAACCTCTTCAATCAAACAAACAAGTTTCACACAGAATCTTGTTTTAATCTCACAAAAACATATAGATATTGGTTAGAGACTCAATATATTTCACACTCACAATAATCCTTAATTACTTTCAAACTCTCTTGTTTAACCACAAAAACATATGAAGAATGGTTAGAGACTCAATATATTTCACTCTTACACAACACTCAATCACTTCCAAACTCTCTTCAAATCAATTAATAATAAAGAAAAATTTGTTTCATAGAACTTGAACTATCACTTCAACACTCTCAATCAACTATGCTCAACCAACTTCACTCAATCAATCACTCAATGAAACACAACTTGTTTACAAACCCTACACAAGTGTTTCAATCCACTTCCAACAACTCACACTATTAATCTCAACCCTTGACTCAATATGATTCACATAACAATGATACTCATGATATTTTCTCAAATCCTCATCATGCATATGAAAGCTTACTCTAATATTTCCAACAATGCTTATAAATAAATCTCACATAACAATGATACTCATGATCTTGTACAAACCCTAGTTCAAGATAGTTTTCAATTTCTCACTAAAATGTTCTCACAATCCTTCACCAATAATGCATATGAAATCTTACTCAAAAACACTTATCAAACAAACCTTTTCACTCCAACTTAGCATTCATAACATCCAATCCAATAATATTTCACTCACAAGGAAGATGTACCCATACTTTTTGTTTGAAGAAGATTTGACCTCAACACCTGTCTCAAACACAATCAACCTCTTTGCCAATATCAAAGGTTAGGTAGCAAAAAACTTCTCAAAATTTCATTCAAATGTTCCCTCAAAATATTTCACCATACAAAACATTAAATCTCAATTACACCTTATAATCTTCACTCTTCAAAATATTAGCAAAAATTAAACAATTCACTTCAACAATAAAATTTCATTATCCACCTTATTACTCCTCTAAAAAATTTAACATAATAAACCTTTATTTAAAATAAAATATAATTCCCTTTAAAACCTTATTACTCCTTCTAAAATCACAATATAATATTTAATTTGAAAAACCTTATATCTCCTTCTTAACTACCTTGCAAACAACCTTTAAAGGCTTAATACAATGCCTTTGCGCAGTTTCCACTCAACAAAACCTTAAATAAAAAATTAGTTTTTGGTGCACATACCTTATTCTCTTTCCTCAGAAAAATGCTCACATCGATATTTGAATGCCCCACCTATTCTCTCCAAGCGCCTTAATTCCTAGACATCCATCGCTGGGTTACATGCCCTCACGTGAACCAAAGGTGTGCCCTATCACCTTTCAACTCTGCATTCTCGCTTAGCTCAAAACCAAAGCTATTTCCCTTTAGCAAAAAGGTGTCTATGAGGATCAAACTCCTGACCTGGTGTTCCACGAATGCCCTACCGCAACCCTTGGATGCCACCTGTGCTACTTGGCACGTCGAAATAGGATTTGTGCTCCACTTAACCTTGTCTTTACTCTTCTGCCCAATCAACTTTAAAACACATGCAAATTGCTTCTCCCATTGGTGCTCAATTTATTTTGTCGCATTAATCGTTAATCGCATGGATACCTTCTAGCCAAAGAACTTTGGCATATTTATATTATTTTTGATGCACTTCAATGACGTTTATGGGAGGGGAAAAATTATGATGTCGGTGCTTTGATTAATCCTTTGCCCTTATAACCCTAACCTTAGGGTTAATTAAATTAAGTTATAAATTAATTTATAATGAAATTATTATAATTAATTTAATAACTTTAGGTTTAATTAAATTAAATTATAAATTAATTTATAATGAAATTATTATAATTAGTTTATAATTAATTTAACAACTTTAGGCCTTACCATTAGACCTTTAATATTTTTTTTTGAAAAAAATGAAAAACTTGTATTAAAACAAAGAACAGTTACAAATGGGAGTAAACACATCCCAACCAAGAGCAAAGAAACAAGATTACAAGCGCAGAGCTCAAAAAGTCAACACTTTCCACCACAGAGCGCAAAAGTCAACAGGGCACGAAAACATGACATGTCGTGAAATCACGACATGTCGCGATATCGCGACAATCAAACTAGCCTCGGCCACGCCAGAGCAACAAGTCGCAAAATCGTGACATGTTGCGAAATCGTGACAGTCAAACCCCACGATGCCTGATCACCAAAAGTGTCGTGAAATCGCGACGGCTGCTCCCCTTGGCGCCCCATCACCAAAGGTGCCGCGATATCGTGACGAGTTTTCCAAATGGCGCCTGATCTCCAAAAGTGTCACGAAATCATGACGAGTTTTCTCCTCAGTGCCCAACCTTCAAAAGTGTCACGATATCGCGATGAGTTTTCCACTTGGTGCCCAGTCTTCAAAAGTGTCGCGATATCGCGACGATTTTTCCCCATGACTCCTATTCGCCAAAAGTGTCACAAAATCACGACGAGTTTTCTCGGTGCCCAATCCTCAAAAGTGTCACGATATCGTGACGAGTTTTCCACTTTGCCCCCAGTCTTCAAAAGTGTCGCGATATAGCGACGAGTTTTCCCCATGGTGCCTGTTCGCCAAAAGTTTTTCTCCATGGCGCCCAATATTCAAAAGTGTCGCGATATCGTGACGAGTTATCCCCTTGGTGCCCGTTCTTCAAAAGTGTCGCGATATCGCGACGGTTTTTCCCCTTAGTGCCAATTCTCCAAAACTGTCACAAAATCGCGACAACTTTTCCCCTTGGCGCCCAGTCGCCAAAATTGTCGCGAAATCGTGACGACTTTTCCCCTTGGCGCTCATTCTCCAAAAGTGTCACGAAATCACGATGTCTTTTCCCCAAGGCGCCAATTCTCCAAAAGTGTCACGAAATCATGACGATTTTTCCCTTTGGCTCCCATTCTTCAAAAATGTCGCGAAATCGCGATGGATTTTCCTCTTGGCTCCAATGCACCAAAATTGTCACGATATCACGACGATTATCCTCCTTGGCGCCCCTACTCCAAAAGTGTCACAAAATCGCTGTAGCTTCCAGCCAAAGGCCGCGACGGCACAACAGGTCACGAAATTACGACAGCATCTCTCCAAGGGCCGCAACAGCCCGACATGTCGCGATGTCGCGAAAGGTTCCCTCCAAAGGCCGTGATGACACAACCTGTCGCGATATCACGATAGCTTCCCTCCAAAGGCTATGACGATGCTACAGGTCATGATATCATGACAAAAACCACCCTTAGCATAAAATTTGCTCATTGTCTCAAGGATCGTTCAAGACCCTGCCTAATCACTGCATCCTCCATAGGCATGTCACTATGCAGCTGCACCCCTACTTCTTTCTCAGCACCCATCTTTGCAAGGAAATTGGTCGTCTTATTTAAATCTCTACTCACATAGACGGGGATCACATCATCTAATTCCCTCCATAGTTCCTTGATTTGAGAGACCAGAATCCGCAACCTCCATGCTTTTGAAGCAAAGTTCCTCATGCAGTCTAGAGCGCCAACCAGAATTTGAGAATCAGACTCGAGAATTATCTTCCTGTGTCCCTGATTAACAGCCCATATGGAAGCAAATTTAATAGCAAAGGCTTCTGCTTCATTGTTTGTGGCTCATCCCAGACCTTGCATTTCCCAATAGAGCACAGACCCAGCATGATCCCGACACACTACACCAATTCCAGCACTACCCGGATTGCCTTTTGTAGCTCCATCAGTATTGATTTTGATCCAACCTTCTGTGGGAGGTTTCCAGCTAGCTCTATCCTGTCTCTCTTGCTCTACAACTCCCTCTTCCACTGGCCCAGGACCAACCTGATTTTACTCTTCAGCATAGATGGGAACCTTTTTCGTGACTTTGCTCTAGATGACCTGCCAAATTCCATCTAGCGAGGAGAAGGTTTTTCTAAAAATACGAGCATTTCTGTCAAACCACACCTACCACCAGATGAAAAGTAAGCCAAGCTCCCAACCAATTTGAAGAGCTTTAGATTTAAATCTACCTCTCTTCCATATTTCCCAAATATTGGTTTGAGTCAGATCACCATTAGCCTAGATTTTATAGTGAGAGAACCAGCGCTTCCAAATATGACGCATGAAAGGGCACTCAAAAATTAAAACACACTGAGATGGACTGATGATTCCTCTATTTTTGATATTGTCAAAGGTGAGAATTCCATTGTGCATAAACTACCAGGCAAAGAAATTCACTTTTGGCCAGCCCTTGGAATGCCATATCTTCCTCCAATCTTGAACCAAAAATAAATGTGGGGGAGGCTCTGGGAGGATCTTATCGTATCCGTCCTTCACTGTATATACCCCAAGGTTCCCATAGCCCCAAGATAGTTCATCCTCCTTGTCTCTCCCTGTGAGAAACATTTCTGTCAAGATTTTGGTCAAGATGGGTGCCAGCTTCGGAGGGATTGTAATTGGCCACTCTTCCAACCGCTTAAACTTCTTGAACTTATACTCCCCCAATTGGCTAGTGTTGAAATAACTCTCAATATGGACCCAGCCCTTGGCTTCTATGGCAGATTTAATTGGTTGTAATTCAGGAAACTCAGCAATGATGGGTGGGTACTGGTCCCATGAATCAGTCCAAAAACGTGCCTTCTCCCCTCTCCCCACTTTCCAAAAAAATTGGTCTTTAATAACCTGATATCCAAGCTTGAGAGCCTGCCACAATAAGGATCCATTACCATCCGAGAGGAAACGGCCCACTTCATTGGGGTGAACAAGACCCAAGTATTTATTGGTTAGGATTCTATTGAATAAGGATGTTGGCTGGGAAATCCACCTCCAGTATAGTTTTCCAGCCAAAGCTTTGTTGTTAAGCTTGGAGCTTCTCAGTCCCAGCCCTCATTTTTCCTTGGGCTGGGTAACTTTATCCCAACCAACAAAGGCCTATTTATTCTCCCCTTTTGCTCCTTCCCATAAAAATCTTCTAGCCATTTTGTCCAGCTCTTTCCAAATAAAATGTGGGGCAGCCAGGATAGAGAATTTATATATTGGCATGGCTCGAATAATCGATCGTAAGAAAGTTAATCGACCCCCATAGCTTAACCATTTATGAGACCAATGGTTCATTCTATCTTTGATGCCATCCAAAAGATCCTTCCGGATATCTATTTTTAATTTTTTGAAATGCAAAGGAACCCCCAAGTAAACTACTGGAAGAGAGGTCCTAGTGAATCCCAAGATCTCTATAACTCTGTCCTGTAGCCTTTGGTCAAGATTTAAGAAGACCATTGAAAGCACGAGATTTCGGAAGTAAAAGGAAAACTATAACTATGCAATATAAGACGAAATGTAACGCTTTAATCCTATGCACAAAAACAAGGAAAAGAGATAAATTGGAAATGAAAGCACAGATGTAAGGAAATCACAGCCCTCTTTATTCAAATTTCTTTTCCCTCGTGTTACATATACGTCTCCTCCCCTTTTAGGGGCTAGGAGCGTTAGATATTGGTCTTTGTTACAATTTGTGATTTTAGTCTTCCTCCTTCCGCATGCCCACGTTTGGAATGGGCGGGCCAAATGTTGTCGCCGCTTGCGTTGGTAAGGTAGACTCCTCGCCGCTCCTCTAATGCTGCAACTCGGCACTCAAAGAAACAAACAAGAAAGTCAGTAGCACCTGTGTATGAAACATAAAAGATGAATCTAACGATGGTTGAAATGAATCTAAATGAAATGAAAGACTTGACAAAAGCATAAACATGAAACTAAAAGAAATACCACGATTATGAAAGCACAAATCGCCAGTAAGTGAACTAGCAGCACTTCGTCGCTCAAAATGCTCCTTCTCTGTATATCTTTTGGGTGAGGAAACTCACCATTTTATAGACCCAAGGGGTCTCTTTGAATTAACATGCAAAAGTGTTTCTTTGCATGAATGCTTTTGTTTGTGAAGAGAAGACTTCTTCTTGATCAAGGGCTTCTTAATTGCCTCTGTGCATGTCTTTGTGTGTTTTAGAAAACTCACTTGCACTCCTATGTCATGCATGAAAAGCTGAGTGGTAGTTCCGAGTTGTCATGCGCTGAGGTCTGACTTTTTGCTGGTCAAACCTGGCATTCGTCCCACCCAGAAGCGAGCGCTAGTAATCGTCCCTGGGTGAAACGAGTACAAATCCATACTCGTCCTTGGGTAGGACGAGTACAAATTCGCACTCGTCCCTGGGTGGGACGAATAAGAAATAAAGTGTCTAAAAGGTGCCAAACTGATTTTTGACTTGCAAAACTGCTGTGTAAGTGGTTAGAACCACTGTTTAACCTCTGGGGGCTACCCTGGGGGCTGTGTGTGTTAATGTGATCAGTGTTTGTAGTCACATAATCGGATTGGTGCTGTTTTGGTGTCTACAGATGCCCCTTTTTGGGAAGCGTTGTGCATGGCACAGCACCGAGCAAAAATAGATAACCAAAGCACTAATGATTAGGGTTTCTCAAGTAACCTAACCAACTCTTGATGCCCCAAGCATGGAAAGGGCATGCATTCTTGAATCCTTGCTTCGGACGAGCTAAGGAATTTGATTTCAAGTATTAACCTATTTTGGTGAGGTGTGACTTGAGCTTGGACATTGATCAGTCATGAATAGGCAAAGGGCGCAACCTTTTATCCACGGGGGAACCTTGTGTTCATGCTTCGGGAATGCCAAGTGTTTGATCAATTTTGTGATTATTGCTTGTTTGCTGCCCCAAGCAGGAGCGTGATTGTCTTTGTCAATGATTCTTTGAATACATGCCATTGCCTTGATTGGGTGTGTTGTTGTTGATTGGTGACTTAAGTGTGACTACCCCCTCAAGCGACGAATCGATGAAGGAATGACTGACATGAGAAAAGCGACGAGTCGCTTGACCCAAGATGACTTAAGTGAGGGTGCCTTCGGATGTTGTCCGTTGAATGCGCGAGCAATTTCTCGATTTTTTTTTGTGGACCTATTTTTGGTGGGTGTGAACCCATTTTGGGATGCCATTTGGGGGTAACATGGGCGAAAATCCGTCTTCCCGTGGAGCGGTCCGGCTATGGTAGCCTTCTTGGGGAGTAGGATAACGACAAGGTAGACCCCGACATCAATTTTCTAATGCGAAGAGGTTAAGTGCAAGAGCACTTTTGTCCGGCAATTTTTAGTGTTTTTGTTGGCATTTGTCATTTTTATATTTTGGTTGTTTTGTTGTGTTTGTTTTTTTTTTTTTTTTGGCGTGTTTTTATGTATGTGTTTGATGTATGCAGAGGCGATTATGAATGTGATGTTTTTAATTTGTATGATGTATGGATAGGGAATGAATGAAATGAGTTGTTGATGATGTGTCGATGCACCATAGACTGTACAAGATTTGACTCGACTTGCTATACTAATGGGATGACTTTGTGGAATGACTTTGCATGTGAAAACTTTGTTTTTGTATTTTGCATATATTTTGATGGTGATGTACGGAATAAAATGTGACAGCTTGTTTTTAAAATGTAGTTAAGCTTTTCTTAGATTCAGATATTTTAACTAACTAGCCAAGACTGTACATTTATCTCGCAAGACTTTTGAACAAGGTATAAATTCGACTTGAATTTAACCAAGTTATTTCACATCCCCGTGTGTGCAATTGAGTTCATTTATGTGTTATTCATCAGGATACCGCCAGTGCCAGATGGGCTTTCAACCGAACCTGTACTGAGGATCACCTAATTAGCTCCACTAACTCCTTGATTGTGTTTGGTTAGATTAATCTGCGATGCTATCTAGGATACCATAAGCTAGCTCATCCACATGCAAACATTGATCTATACACAAGTTAATGTGATAGATATATCGTCATGCGGGAGGTTTACTATCAGTGACTGATAGGCTATCAACCAAACCGGTACTGAAGCTTGCCTCATGACCTGTCGAAATGCTGAGAGTTCCAGGGATTCAAGTTCGACTCCCTTCTTTTCTTCAAGTGTATTGGGATACTTGCTCTTTATAGTGATAAAATCATTGTTTATTTTTGTTTTATTTTTTTTTTTTTTTTTTTGAGCAAGGGATTTGAATATGGAGTGACGAGAATCACTATTGTTTGTGCCTTTTGATGTGTGCACTGTAGGATGTCAAATTTTAGTGTTTTGACGTTTTGCAAATTTTTGATGTCTTTTGATGTTTTTGCAACTTTTGAGAACTTGGGATTCATGGGGAATTGGGTAGGGAGGATGCTTGTCCTTTTGCCAACTCTCAACATTTCTAGGGTCAATTGCACAGGGGGATAAGCAAGATAGCCGTTTCGCTTATGGTAACCGGGATTACGGTGCAGGTTTCATCTTTCGTTCACACAACTTAGGAATTTTTATGTGTGTTAATTTGTGTTGGGACATGACGTAACAAGGTGTGATCCAAGTAAAACTTTCCCGTGTAAAATCTGTTTAACTGTGTACAGTTTTTGGCTAGAAATTTAAAGACATCTGAATGACGAAAACCCTATATACATTAGGAAACAACCGACTATGCTAAAATAAAAAGGTGATATGCTTGGATGTATGCGTTTATGGAAATGGATTTGAGGTGGAAATGATGGAATTGCCAAGTAATGACAGCCTATGGTGCTTTTGACTTGTATGACCTATCGAAGTATGCAAGGGATGGATGCAATGTTTAATGCAACCTATATTTTTGTATTTTGATTTTTATGAAAATGCATGCAAATGTTTTGGTGATTTCGTTTTTTTTTTTTTTTTTATGAGAATGTATGGAATTGGAATGCAATTGTTTTTGTGATTTTGTTTTTTTATGAGAATGCATGGAATTGGAATGCAATTGTTTTTGTAATTTTGATTTTTTTTATGAGTATGCATGGAATTGAAATGCAATTTGTTTTGTGATTGTTGATGATTTTATTGTTATGCATGGAATTGAAATGCAATTGTTTTTGTAATTTTTGATGATGTTATTGTTATGCATGGAATTGAAATGCAAATGTTTTTGTGATTTTGATTTTTGTGTTGTTTTTGTTGATTTTTGAATACTTATGTTGACCAAGCAGTTATGGTAACTCTTGGAGCTTTTGGGTTGACCAAGCGATTGTGGTAATCCTTGGAGCTTTTGTCTTGACCAAAGGGTTTATAGATACCTTTGGGGCATTTAGGGTTTGACCAAGCGATTATGAAAATCCCTGGAGCTTTTAGGGTGACCAAGTGATTGTGATAATCCTTGGAGCTTTTTTGGGATGACCAAGCGATTGCGATAATCCTTGGAGCTTTTTGGGATGACCAAGCGATTGCGATAATCCTTGGAGCTTTTTGGGATGACCAAGCGATTGCGATAATCCTTGGAGCTTTTGGGGATGACCAAGAGATTGCGATAATCCTTGGAGCTTTTTGGGATGACCAAGAGATTGCGATAATCCTTGGAGCTTTTGGGATGACCAAGAGATTGCGATAATCCTTGGAGCTTTTGGGATGACCAAGAGATTGCGATAATCCTTGGAGCTTTTGGGATGACCAAGAGATTGCGATAATCCTTGGAGCTTTTGGGATGACCAAGAGATTGCGATAATCCTTGGAGCTTTTGGGATGACCAAGAGATTGCGATAATCCTTGGAGCTTTTTGGGATGACCAAGCGATTGCGATAATCCTTGGAGCTTTTTGGGATGACCAAGAGATTGCGATAATCCTTGGAGCTTTTGGGATGACCAAGAGATTGCGATAATCCTTGGAGCTTTTGGGGTGACCAAAGGGATTGCGATAATCCTTGGAGCGTTTGGTTTGACCAAAGGGTTTATGGACACCTTTGGAGCGTTTGGTTTGACCAAAGGGTTTATGGACACCTTTGGAGCATTTGGTGTAACCCATTGGCTCTTCAGGGAATAGAGGTACCCCCGGCGTGATGATCTTTGTGCACCGGATCTGGCTCTGTAGGAATTGGCACGAATGGATCGGCCTTATGCACGGATAGGAGGGCAAGGTCTGCCTTCGGCACTGATGGTGCTATGATATCTCTGGGTGGAAGTGGCTCGCGATCTTCCCAAAGGAGTGGAATCAACATGTGATGCCAGTGGGTCGGGTCTATGCGCCACTCATGCCCTAGTCTTATGCCTAGTTGGGCCATTAGTTCGTCATGGGTTACAGGGTGATTGTGCCATCGTGCATGATTGAGATATTCCATCTCAGTTTCATCTTTGTAATCATTATCGATGATCCAAAGGCCCTCGTTGGCCCCCAAAACTATCTGCGACATGCTAAGCTCGTTCGGCTCGAGCAGATTGACATGGTCCCGATGGGGTTGTTCCGCGCTTTGCGGGGGGACCGAATTTTCTGGCAATGGCACGGGCTCGATGGGAGCCTCCAAAGGGAATAATGTTAGGAGAATTTTGTGATGCTCATCCATGGGGACCACCTGTGAATTAGTGATGTCAGACTCGAACGGGTCCCATAGCACTATTGCATATGCTGACTCGTCTTTGGCAAGAGAGTCAGGCTTATCAGAATCTGGTGATTCTAAGATATGGAAGACCTCATCATCAGGTAGCTCTACAACCAGGGGTTGATCCTCTTTGAGAGGAGTTTCACGTGAGTTGGGCTTTTGTGGCCCCAAAATCTTGGTCTCTACCGACTCTAAGTGCTTGGGCAGTGCATTGCTTGTATCGAGGGATTTGAGCTCCTCCTGTTTGATTTGTTCCCGTTGCAAGTTGTGGGAAACTTGATGCCTTGAGAGGGATGACTGAATAGCACCCCCCATGCTTTGGTATTTCATTTTGGTCCACTCTTTTTCTAGCTCAGGTTCCTCAGAGGCTTCTTGAAGAATTTTTGGGGGTGGTCCATGAACCTGGGTGGGCGCCTGAAGAAGGCACCCGTCATTGGTCTTAGGATTGGCCTCCCGCTCAAGTCTAGGAGGCATCGAGGGCAACGTTTGATAAGGTCGTAGAGACCTGTCTTGCACCCAGTTGTGTCTCTCATAATGTTTTGTCTTATGCATGCGAGGGGTTGGAGTCTTCACCTGCATAGTGTGTTGTAACAACTCATCCTCCTGGCATTGAAGGCACTCTTGATTTAAAAGATATTGTTGCTCTAACTGTTGTTGTTCCAGCTCAAGTATCGTGAGTTGCATCCGACGTGCAATATGCTTGGTAGATTCTAAGATAGTTGGTCCTGTCGTCTCATGTCTAGAAGGCCTAGATGCCTCTCCTAGATATCTATCTCGGTCATGGTGATCCGAGATCTCTATAGGTCGCCTCCCTCTGTTGGGGGTAGCGGCATTCCCTTGAGGCTTTGGCCTCAATAGGTAATCCTGAAAGCTAGCAATTGCGGAGGCGTGTTGCTCCTGCGATGTATATTGTTCTTGAGGAAGGTAAGGGTTTTCCTCGTGCTCTCTTTTGTAAGTGAAAGAGGAACGGGAAGAGTTGGCTCGCCCCGCCTGAGGAGCCTTGTGCTCTGGATTTGTCCTTGTAGTCCTGACAACTAGAGGGGGTGAAGGAGGGATAGTGTAATCATGTGGTTCCTCCCGTCGAACCCTATGTTGACCTAGTGCTTCATTGCGTGGTGACCACTCATAGCGAGCATCTAAGGGAGCTCTCCTATGGATGTACCCCTCATGGGAGGATGCGTGCTGGGTGCTATGCTGAACAGGAGTGCCCCTAGAAGAGGTGCCCCTATAGTCCCTTTCCGTTAAGGTGTGTAGGGGACTGCCTTGTGTGTTAGGTCGCCAAGGTGGTATGACCAAATCCTGGGGACTATAACGGATGTGACTCGTGTTTCTTTGGACATTCTCCACAGCGTCTGCCCATGAGTGGGCTTGACTACGGGTGAATACCATGGCGATGTCTCTCTAAAAACCCTAAAAATTGAAATGATTCAGATGGGGCCCAAAATTGGTGTGCGCATCCCTCTTATAGTAGATAAGACAAAAATGAAGTCTCAAGTCCTAACTCTAAATACATTAGGAGATATTGACATCTGAACAGCTCAAAAAGTGCATAAAATTGCGTGCCCAATTTTAAAACCTAATTTTGGGGCACTAGATGATGGAATTTGGCCCCGAAAACTGACTTTTTTGGGCAAATAGAATTCTAGGGAATTATATTTGTTTAAAATTATCCCACCTAACTCCCTGTAAAATTTCAAGTCAATCGGAGCTACGGTTGAGAAGTTATGGCCCCGGCAAGATGCACTAAAATTTAGAGAAAAATATAAAATTTCCCATATTTTGTTGGATGGTCCTGCATCACTTATGGGAACCTTAGGGTGCTTTTGGGTTGACCAAAGGGTTCATGGACACCTTTGGGGCATTTTGGAGTGACCAAGCGATTGCGGGAATCCTTGGAGCTTTTGGAGCGAGTGACAAAATGCATAGATTTTTATCTTTGTTTATGATTTTTTTTTATTTTTGATTTTTTTTGTCTAAACAGAAAATAGCATACACACACAAGCAATGTTTATCTCTTTTAAAGATTAATAGTGTGCCCTAAATCTGGTTTAGTGTGTTTTTGTTTTTTTGTTTTGTTTTTGTAGGTTTTGAAGAACGTTTAAATGCATTATGACGGCTCATATAACTCCCAAAATGGTCGCCCCTTCAATATACCAGCCAAGCCGATATACCAACCTCTCTATATACCCGCCCTTACGAGAGGGAGACTATAGGTACGTGAGAGCAGATGGTACGTGGTACGTAGGCGGTACAGAAGGGGGATTGTCCTGTTAATGGCACCTACCATAGAAGACTTATCCTCGCGCGCATGGGAATCACCCAAGCGACACTCGGTCAGCTTTCGTCAAGATTTACGCCTAACAACAGTTGACAATCAGGAAATGTATGCAAATCAAGCCAAGGTGGTGATTAAATCCACCAATGGTCTTGATCAAGGGCTGGGGTCTTACGACCAACTCCTTGGTTTAAAATTGTTTCGTGGAGTGTGTGAGGTTCATTTTATCCAACGAAAATGAAACATGCATGAATGACTTTTCCTAAGCAATGCAAGCTAAAAATGAAAACAGTCAAAGAAACAGAAACAGAAACAGAAAATTTCAACAGAGATGATGAAAATCCCTACCTCTTCTCTGCCTGCTCCAGTTGCCTCTGAATTTTTGCTCTGAAAAGTTGCAGACAAAAAATCGTCCCTTGGTGAGACGATTAACAGAACAGAAATCGTCCCTTGCAGAGACGATTTTACAATCGTCCCGGGGTGAGACGATTAACGTAATGGAAATCGTCCCTCGCAGAGACGATTTTACAATCGTCCCAGGGTGAGACGATTTCCAGAATAGAAATCGTCCCTTGCAGAGACGATTAACAGTCTGCAAGAAAAAAAATGTACCTGTCAAGCACAAACACAAAAATTCAATCAGTTTCTGTGATTTTAAAAAAAGGGGACAGGGTCCCACCGTGATCGCCATTGAAAGCACGAGATTTCGGAAGAAAAAGGAAAAACTAAACAAAATTGCATTATAAGACGAAAGTAACGCAAATGAACAAAAACAAGGAAAAGAGATAAATGGAAATGAAAGCAATATAAAAATCATAGCCCTCTTTATTGATATTTCTTTTCAACTCTGTTACATATACGTCTCCTCCCTTTTTAGGGGATAGGAGCGTTAGATATTGGTCTTGTTACAATTTGTGACTTTAGTCTTCCTCCTTCCGCATGCCCACGTTTGGAATGGGCGGGCCAAATGTTGCCGCCGCTTGCGTTGGTAAGGTAGACTCCTCGCCGCTCCTCTAATGCCGCAACTCGCACTCAAAGAAACAAACAAGAAAGTCGATAGCACTCGTGTATGAAACATAAAAGATGAATCTAACGATGGTTGAAATGAATCTAAATGAAATGAAAGACTTGACAAAAGCATAAACATGAAACTAAAAGAAATACCACGATTATGAAAGCACAAATCGCCGATAAGTGAACTAGCAGCACTTCGTCGCTCAAAATGCTCCTTCTCTGTATATTCTTTTGGGTGAGGAAACTCACCATTTTATAGACCCAAGGGGTCTCTTTGAATTAACATGCAAAAGTGTTTCTTTGCATGAATGCTTTTGTTTGTGAAGAGAAGACTTCTTCTTGATCAAGGGCTTCTTAACTGCCTCTGTGCATGTCTTTGTGTGTTTTAGAAAACTCACTTGCACTCCTATGTCATGCATGAAAAGCTGAGTGGTAGTTCTGAGTTGTCATGCGCTGAGGTCTGACTTTTTGCTGGTCAAACCTGGCATTCGTCCCACCCGGAGCGAGCGCTAATAATCGTCCCTGGGTGAAACGAGTACAAATCCATACTCGTCCTTGGGTAGGACGAGTACAAATTCGCACTCGTCCCTGGGTGGGACGAATAAGAAATAAAGTGTCTAAAAGGTGCCAAACTGATTTTTGACTTGCAAAACTGCTGTGTAAGTGGTTAGAACCACTGTTTAACCTCTGGGGGCTACCCTGGGGTCTGTGTGTGTTAATGTGATCAGTGTTTGTAGTCACATAATCGGATTGGTGCTGTTTTGGTGTCTACACTTTGATGCCATCCAAAAGATCCTTCCAGATATCTATTTTTAATTTTTTGAAATGCAAAGGAACCCCCAAGTAAACTACTGGAAGAGAGGTCCTAGTGAATCCCAAGATCTCTATAACTCTGTCCTGTAGCCTTTGGTCAAGATTTAAGAAGACCACTTTGGATTTTTTATCATTGATGACTTTGTTTGAGGCCCCGAGGTAGACATTAAGAGTATCTCCGATTCCTCTAGCTTCCCCGAGATCGGCCACTCCAACCAGATCTCGTATCATCCACAAACTGTAAGTGAGTCAAAAATTCCTCACCCACCTTGATACCTGTTATCAGGCCTTGATGTCTTCTCCTCAAGAAGAGTCTACCTAATCCTTCAGCCAAGATGAGGAAAATATAGGAAGAGCAAGGGTCCCCTTGACGAAGACCCCGTGTGGATCCAAAAGGTTGCGAGGGAAGCCCCTTGATTAGAACAAAATAAGAAGGCGTAGAAACACAACTCATGACCCAATCTATCCAGTCCTGAGAGAAACCAAAGGTTGCCAACATCTTTGACAGGAAGCCCCACTCCACCCTATCATAAGCCTTGGACATATCCAGTTTAATGAACATTCCCTTGTTACAAAATTTTTGCATTGTATGGATTGCCTCCTGGGCGAGGACCACCCCATCCAAGATCTGTCTACCCTCTACAAAACCCCCTTGCTCTGAGGAAATGATGTTATGAAGGAGAGGTTTTAGCCGTTCAACCATTATCTTTGTGATTATTTTATAAATCACGTTGCATAAGGCAATAGGTCTAAAATCAGAGATATGAACCCCCTCCTCCCATTTTGGAATTAAAGTGATGAAGGTGTGATTTATTGCCTTAAGAATTCTTTTATTAGTTCTGGACTCCTCTGTGACATCCAAAACATTCTCCTCCAAGGTATCCCAAAAGGCCTGAAAAAACTCAATAGGAAAACCATCTGGACCTAGAGATTTTCAGGTGCTCATTCCAAAGACCACATTCTTCAGTTGATCTCTATCAATGGGTCTAAGAAGGTCCTGATTTTCTTCTTGAGAGATAATAGAGGGTATGACATCAATAACTTCATTTTGAGCCTCCACATCTTGCTCCATACTTTCCTTAAAAAGTTTAGAAAAATAATCTATTGAGTGGGAATGCATACCAAGAAGAGTATCAAAGGAGTGTCCATTCTCATCTTGAAGGACTTCCATGCTATTCATCTGTCTCCTAGCACAGGCTGATCGATGGAAAAATTTTGTATTTCTATCTCCTTCTAATAACCAAGTGTTTCTTGCTCTCTGTTTCTAGTAAGTCTCCTCTTGGTTATCAATGTCCTCAACCGCTTTGCGCAAGGCATCATCCTCGGTTTTAAGCTGCTCAGTAATTGTTCCTTCCCTGAAGTGTTTTTCACCTCTTCCCATATGGCCACCAAGGGAGCTCTTTGGAGCTAGAAATCTGACTTATTAGCTTGCCTCCACTGTTTCAAGTTAACTTTGAAAAAATGAAGCTGTTTGTGGAATTTAAACATTGTTGTCCCAAAAGGTAGATGACCTTCTTCCCACCACTGCAGAATTTTCTTTTGAAGATCCTCCTTTTGTAACCAAAAATTCTCAAATTTAAACGGTTTGTGGTGCTGCCCTGTCATAGTCCCTCCCTCCAACAAAATGGGAAAGTGATCTAAAACTGGGCCCTCCAAAATTTGGAATTTAATATTCCACTTAACATATGCCTCCTCTGAGACCAAAAAGCGGTCTAGATTTACCTTCCTGCTGTGTGGCTCCCTCCTCTTGTTAGTCCAAGTAAAGTAGGTTCCAGGGCCTTTGATATCCACTAGGTGAAAGGCCTGGACTTGGGCAATCAGAAGCCGGTCCCCTGGATCCAAAACTGGGGTTCCACCTTCCTGATCTCGAGCAGATAATTTAGCATTAAAATCCCCAGCAATAATCTAGTCTAAATCTTCCCTTGAGGACCTCATGTTGTGTACAGATTTCCATTGGAGCCTCTGGCCATCAATGCTTTGAGCCCCATAAAAATTTGTAATTAAAACATGTTCAGCTGTGACATTATTCCTAAAATGAGATGTGAGAACACCCCTCCAAGCTATATGTTCTATTGCTGTCCATTCCAGAGGGTTCCAGAGAGTAACAATCCCCCCAGAGGCACCTTGAGTAGCCACATCCATATAACCAGCGCCCTTCCATATTCTATTAAATTTTTTACACATAAGATCTAAAGACATTTTTGTCTCCTGGATGAGCAAAAAGTTTGTTTTACACTTTCCTAAGAGTCTTTGAATAGCAGATTGATGGGTTCTACTATTTAAACCCCTAACATTCCAATATTGAATAATCATTGAAAACCTTGGGAGCAGTAAGAATCAATTGTCCTCACCGATCCTCCAGTGATTAGCTTGTCTCATTGCACTGCTAGTAGATCCTTATTAGACTTTCTGCCCACTCCTTGAGAGTTACTATTTTTGGATCTCTTTTCCACCTGAGTAATCCCTAGGGCTGGCCTTTCTTTATTCTTTTCTACACTTCCCATGCTGACATCCTTAATTAATGGCTGTGCTTGGGAGTGTATTATCAATGCCCCTGGGTTCTCTGGCTGCAATATCTCAGTGGACTCAATCACCTATTCTAAGATAGGAGGAGATGAAGGAGAAGCATGAGTGTGGATGTTATTATCCTCAGTATTCCCATCCACTCCTTCCATGACTTGGTCCTCTTGATCCACTAGTGACTTAAAGATTTCATACCTATTGGCTAGCTTGAGTTGTGCCTGCTCCTTGCCATTTTTCTTTTGCTTTCTCCTTCTTTTGGGTTGTTCAAAGCCATCTTTCTAAACATCATTACCCTAAGGAGTATTGGATGGTTCTTTGACAAAGGTAGACTTACCCTCTCTGGAGCGATTTGGCATTCCAAGTGGAGCCTCCGCTTTTGTATTCAAAATATTTGGACAAAACCTTGCCAAATGGCCATGCTTATGGCAAACTCTGCATCTAAAGGGCAAGGCCTCATAATCTAACTGTTGGATCCAGGAGAGTCCTGCCAACTCAAGTTCCACCTCTGCCGATAGAGGCTAGCTAATATCCATTTCTATACAAATTCTTGCAAAGATAGCTGTGTTACCCTCTATGGTGTCCTTGGAGACACCCAGATGTCTATCGATGGAATTGCCAATCATTTCCAGAACCTGCTCACCCCAAAACTCCATCGGGAGAGCGTACAGTCGGATCCAAAATGGGACAGCTATGGGTTCAATACGAGGATCGAAACCCACTCTCCAGGGTTGAACAAATAACCCTATCGGTCTGTGGTTCCTCTTCTCTGATTCAAATGCTCTGTTTGTATCGGCTAAAGAAGAGAAACTAATAATGAAATACCCATTGCTTATAGACCATAAGGAGTACTCACCGTGTGGCTCCCAGTTCTGTCTAACCCAGGTATGCAGAAAATTCAGGGTAGGTCGGATACCCATGAATTTACAAATCAGATCATGGTTAGCTTGGTAGATGATTGTGTCTTCGACCATCTTTGGTTCAATGAAAATCTTAGGTCTGGAGGCGGATTGTGGGAGGCATCCATTAACTCGATGTGCAGATGAGCTCTTACCAGCATTCTTGAAGAGCGTTTGAAAAGCATTCCTCTGAGCTTCGTCATTGGAAGACGAAGCATTTTATTTTAGCATCTCAGCATATGAGATCTTTCTCCCAGAGAGAGGATCTGGAGGAGACCCCATTGGGCCCTCCCGGGGAAGCAGACGATCCTTCAGAGTAGCACTATGTCAACCCACTAAAGTCCCTAGATTTTCCTTCATTCTAGAAACCCTAGAACATCGCCTGTCACCTGCTCAAAAATTTTCCTGCCAAATCGCCAGAGCTTCGTTTCCTTCAAACCTTTCATAGGTTATTTACCATTAGACCTTTAATATTATAATAAAATATTATAATACTATTTTTCTTGGGCCTTTCTATTGCTCAATTAGACCTTATATGACCACCTTGAATATTATAATAAGAGATATTATAATATTATTTCCATTAGACCTATAAGCAATCTTTCTCTTGTAATGCTTACTGAAACTGATTCTTGACATCCTTCCTTTTGCACTACTCACTGAAACAGACTCTTGACATCAATGACAACAAATGTTGCTCATATTTCCAACACTACTCTATTGGATAAAGTGTGTAGAGATGATAGGGCTCCCCTTAATCGAAACACAAAGAATTTGGTATACATCCTCCAATGAAACCATCATCTCACTAATCGAAAGATAAAATATGTTGGTCCATCTATCCCATCAATCTATCAGGACCATTAGGTAGGCCTAATCCACAGTCACTACCTTTAGCCATACCACCTTCTTAAGGCCAATTACCTTAAGTTATTTCTAATCAACATCAAAGAGACACCCTCATGTAATCTCAAATACTGTAGGAATTTTATGGAAGGCCCTAACAAGCTGAATAAACAAGAAAGTAATCTGGAAATAAGGTCAAAAAAAAAAGCTCCAAATATACCCAAAATGGTTTGGTCAAATTTTTCTCAAGTTATCCTCGTATCTAGTGATTTATGCTACACACATGGTGCTTGTAATGACTAATTATCCACACAATCCAGTAGTATGGGTATATTAACATAAGGCCATTTGAACAAAAATAATTTACCAATATGGTCAAAATCAAAGTTGTAACATGATATTCCCTCCCTTCCACTTTTGCAAAGGTTCTACAAAACCTAAAAGAAGTAATCTTGGTCAAGAAATTTATCACTTTCATCACTTTCCATCTCCTCTATTAAATCATTTCTTGAGGGGGTATTCATATAATTGCATAGTTTATAATCAAAGTCAATAATCAAACACTCAATCAACACAAACTACATTTATTCAAGAAGCATTTCTAACAACTATCACACACTTCCCTATTTGCTAGGGAAAAATAAAAAATTTCAACCAATGCTTGGTATGTCTAAGACTCAGAACGTAGAAACTCTACCTAAAATATTTAAAAGTACCAAGATTAGATATGCCTAAAGCCATCACTTGTAGAAACTCTATCCACGACTAGAAATTTTACCTAAAATAAAGTCCTTAAAAGTGTTGGAAGCAATTATTCAAAAATGTATGCTCTTTCCATGATTAGGGCATCTAACATTGATCAGATCAATGAACACCACCAACCCTCTATTTGACTACACGCCATCTATTTTTTCTTTACGCTGTTCTTTCACATAATGCATCCCAAAAAGGGATATTTGTAGACACCTAAAATATGTCATGTTGAGAAGACTACCTATATGGACCCCTTTAGGCCATATGACCCACCTTGGGTAGCCCTAGGGCTCAATAGTGGTTTTCACCACTCAAATAGGGAGGAATTTCCCTTTGCATCTAGGACCATCCCACCAAAGGATGGCCTCTAGAGATTGTATTACCCTGAGGTAGCCTCCAGTAAAGGTCATCTCATCCTGATACGGTCGTCTCTAAAACAAATTCAAGAAAATAGGACCCACAATCCCGTGCACAAGCCAACTAAGAGTAATAGCATACACAGTCAATTGTGGAGAAGTTTCAAGAATGGAAAATTATATTTCTTGAATCTAACCACTTCTTGGATTCCCATGTAATATTCAACTCCGTTTTGGAAGTCTATATAGTAGCGCCTAGCATTCATACATTATGATCAAGAAGAGTTTATTTTTCAAGAAATGAAGTGCCATTGAGTTTCAACCATGAAGCTCCCAACCATTTTTGCATTCTTTTCTCTGTAGAAAGCATACCAATGGATCTATTTGAAGGTTGAGTATCACATACATGCTCTTTGTGCAATCTAATATCCTTATTTTGGCATTGAATTCCACCTCCCAATTCGTTCTTCACGAACACACCAATTTGTCGATCAATCCGCAGATCAAACCCAATGCTACCTCGCATAAACCACAAGAAAATCAGTCACAGGTTAGCAACCATCTCTACCAAAGATGACCTAAAAGTATTACCATCCCTCTCAAAGATGGCCCATAGATATGATCGTCTTGTATAGAGATGGCCTCCTAGGTAGATATTTATTTCTTATTTTCCTTATTTTGTTAAGCTTTAACAACATTTCTAGTTACTTTTTAGCATAGATAGATTTCATTTTCATGCATGAATTTATCTTATTTCAATTTCTTTATCATTTTACTTACTATTGATACGGGCCTTATCTTGAAAGGCTCTGCATATGCTTTTAATGCTCTTTAATATTCTTGTGTGTAGATCATAGATATCTATGAGGAAGCAACAACATAAAGATTCACATATCATCATCATTCATTATGATAGTTCTGAAAACCTATCCCAATTTAGTTTGTGGATGCAAAAATATATTGTGTAGTACATTTAAATTATTTCATTTGTAATCCATTGCATCAATAATGGTAGCAATCCCTCAAAGGAGATCTTATTTGTAATCTTCTAGGAAAATAACAATATATTATTAATAGAAAGGGTACCGTCTATCATTTTATTTTATTTTTCTCTTTATATTTTATGGTTACAATCTTTATGGGCTATATTTCAATATTTTTGGGTAGGTCAGACTCCAAAATATCATAGATCTCAAGAAATAATTCCACATTCCACCCATCAGGTCCCTGACTCCTATATTTTTGGAAGGCAGTTAAAAAAACTTAGAGCTCCTTCTTTGAGACTTCCTTAATCAACTCATCATTGGATTCCTCATCTATAAATATGGGAAAGAGAGAATCTATTTTAACTATTTCAACTATATTAACTTTACTAGAATCCTTGTATAGTTGACCAAAATGCCTTACACCCATATCTGCTAATAATTTAAAGGAGGAGATTTTACTTCCATCCTATCCATATAACTCTCAAATTGTATTTTGTTATTTTTTGTGGTTTTCAAAGCTATGAAAAATTTAGTGTTCTCATCCCCATTTGCAATTCATAGTGCTCTACTTTTAAGCCTCCATTGTACTTCTCTCTCTTTCAATAATCTACTCTTCTCTTATTCAAAACTTTTCTACTTAAGCCTTATTTCATCATCTATTTATTTTTCATTGTTATCTGCTAGAAACATTGCAAGCTCCTCCTCAATATTCCTTAGGTTTTTCTCATCCATCATTTTTTTTATGGGCCCACTAAGCTAGTACTGCCTTAACCCTTTTTAAATTTGTTGTAAATTGTATACTAGCATATTCTCTTAGACTAGAATTAAACTTCACCCATTTTGATTTGACTAGAGTTACAAAGTTATCCTCTTTTAGCCACTTAGAATTAAATTAAAAGGAAAATGTATTTTTTTCTCCTCTTTTGTTAAAATAAGTATGATAGGGGAGTGATTAGAGTCACCTCCAACTTCAATATGTAAGTACCATTTACCAAACTCTTTTCTACTAAGAATATGTCTAGTCTCTTAGAAATTCTATCAACTCCTTTCCTCATGTTTCTCCAGTTTGGGATAGATTTTATAGGTACCAAGTATACCATCCCCTTGGATTCAAAATTTTAGATGAAGTAATTAGCTAGTGGATCTGTTCTAGCAAAAAAATCCCACACTTCAATCCTTGAGAGAGTTAAGTTTAAATCACCTCCTAAAATTAAATTACTAGCTTCTAAAAACTTTTGATCCACAAGCTTATCCCAATACTACATTCTATATTTATAGGGGCCATAAATGTTCACCACTGTCACTATTTCCCTAAGCTCCACTAAAAATAATTCAATCCCTACTTCTAAGTCAAGTAATGTAAATTTGGTTAGCCTAAACTAATTTACCTTCCAACCTGTAGCCACTCGTCTTGAGGCTCCTATAACATCAAGGGAAACAAATCCCATCCTTTAAGCAATTTATTGAGATCTTCCATCACTTTCATAGCTAACCCTTTTGTCTCTTGAATTAGAAAAATATTTGGATTATAAATTTCTACCAATCTGCATAGAGTATATTTTTTGCATAGTTGCCCATCCCTCAAATATTAAATGAAAGTAGTTTCATTGATTAACTATGTCTCAGATCATCCCTGCTCTAAAGATTTCTTTTAAGGATGGTTTCTTTCCTTGTTGAATTTCACATAGGATTTTATTCTTATCCAATAAAGGAAGAACTCTTTTGTCCCTCCTACTAGTAAGACTTATATCTCCCACATACTTACTGGGGCCTCCCCAAATCCTTCTTCTCTTAGTCCTATTATACATTTTAGCGATTTTAGGGGATACCTATGAGTTTTTGGGGACACAGAATCTTCCTGACCACAAGAAAATTGAAGAGGGAAAGAAATTTCAAAGAGATTTACTTGTGAAGCATTATTAAAAAATTTATCAGAGTTTAATCCAAGTACTAGATCTACTTTCTTTAATGAAGAGGAATTTAAGGGTCCTCTTTGTCCTTCAATTCCACCCTTACCTTCTTCTAGTGGAGACTTGGTATGATATTTGGTAGAATATTTGGTTTGAAAGAATGTATCTATGTACAATAGAATGACATCTAACGTTTTCTCTAAGAATCCTAGCCTTACTTTGATATGAGATGATTCTAAATCCATAACTTGATCTGGCATAAAAATATTTGTCTTCACCTTCTCTGCATTTTTTGTTTTTTTCTTGATTTCTCTAGCTTGTGTTCCTTATACAATTATTCAATAATATAATCTGACTATAAGTTATGTGCTTGAAGGGAACATTATATTAAATTTTCACCCTTAAATATCCCTATGTATTCCTTACAATACCAAACCTTCCTTGAAAAATTAAGAGAACAATCCCTTGGAATATGCCTGTAATTATGACAATATGCACACCTAAAAGATACCCCAATATAGTCCAGGGTTTGACCATGCATCCCTTTGTTATACTTCAACATAATTTCTCCCACCAATCCATATCTCCAATCCACATCAACAAGAATCCTCACTACTATCCTCATGCATGAAGAGTGATACCTCTTCACCTCCAAGAAAGAACCAATGCAATTGCCTATGGCTTGGAAAACATATCTAGACCAAAATTATAATGACAAACCTAGTAAATTTATCCATATAGGATGAGAAGGTATTTGAGTGGTCCTAGGATCAAAACAAGGGTCCCATAGTCTAATAATTAACTAAGCTAACCCCCAAAACCATTTCTCTAGCATAATATTTGCCACATCTTCCTTAGACCTAAAATGAAATGATAATCATCCTCTTACTAGAAATAAAAAAACTAGGTACATACCCTAGAACTTCCATCCATTCCCTGGCCATCCAATCTGCCAAATATTTTTCAAAAATTACACATCCATAGAACCTTCCAATAAGCATTTTCTATAAGAGTTCAATGACTTCCCCCATTTTACATCTTCTCCTAGGACTAATTTTGCTCTATTACTCTTCCTTCAAATGCACTTGGTTTCCTTTTTACATGCTTCCAAGGGATTCTTCTTTGGATTTTCTCCTTTCAAATTCTTATGTTATACCTCATAACCTTGATCAAAGAGTTGTTGCCTATTTGGAACTTGATCTAAAGAGGACATATCCCAATCATCACTCTTGTCCAAGAGTTGTGTGTTTTCCTATAATATTATCACTGACTCAAGCACATTATTGAATTCTTATAAATGAGACTTCCTTCTTTCAAACCTCCTTCTGCAATCAAATATGAAGACATCCTCATAAAGATTCATCGAGTAGTCCACTGCTTCTTCTTCAAGACCTTGTTCTAAAAAACCCCTAAATATTTCTTCCTTTTCAAAATATTGCATTCTCATTATAGCCTCAAGGTTGGGGGACTCTCTATTATTTTTTTCATAAGCACAACTAACTTCGATAGATAATGTCCCATTATCTTTATCACCCTCTTTTTCATTCACCATTGTGGTAGTCTTGTCATAAACTTTGAAAATATATCCTCTTAGCCCATGTATTTACAACCTTAGGATTAAGGTACATGTCATGTGATGATGAATCCATCCTCAGAAGCCATAGCTCCAGTATTTTCTTCTTATATTTACCCTGCTCAACCATTTCTTTATTTTGCACTGAACTTGCCAACAAAGCCTTGCAAATACCTCCAAACCCTCTAATGTGTTGCTACATCTTGTGGGTGATATATCTTGAAACTAAGGGTTGTGTGAATGATCTGATAGTTGCAATGATAGTTTTAGTAGTGATACATCTTCCTATTTGTCCTCTTTGTATCCTCTTGACCCCTTATTCAATACTAAAGTTGAAATATTAGACATCTTTGAAATCCATCTGCACCTTAGTGCAACATCCCGTACTATTTTTTGGTAAAAGTGTAGTAATTTTACGTTATTTAAACATATTGGATTTTCCTTCAAACTATTGAAGGCCCTTTTCTAGAATATATCGTTCTTTGATTATCCATTCATGAGCAAGCCATGGGTTGTGCTTTAAGACCAGTGAAATCCCACTATTGTTATCCATCTGTATTTCTACTAATTTCTAACTTGCATAGACTATCACATATCGAAATAACACGTATTATGAAGTTTTAACTAATTGAAAGTTTATTCTTTTATGGCCACCCAAACCTTTATGATTGAAAAAAACATAGACACAAATCCAAAAACAAATTGTATTTTTATCAATAAAAGTAAAAAGTAAAGAAAAATACTTGTTAATACATGAACTAGGGTTTGAAATCCATCGCATAATTCAGAGAATTGCTATGATTTTTCCTACTTTTTTCATTCTAGGGTTTAATATCCATCGTTTTCTCTTAAAAAATCCTCACTTGCTCCAAAAAATTTATCACTTGTTTAAAAAAATGCTTGCTCCAAAAAATTTGAAGTCATTGCTTGCTTCAAAAATTCATAGTTTGCTTAAAAAAATTGCTTGATCCAATAAAACATCATCGTTGCTTGCTCCAAAAAAATTATCATTGTCACTAGCTCCAAATTTTTTTTAGCTTACACCTAAAAAATCCTTTGCCACCACTTGCTCCAATTTGCTCCAAAAACATATTGCCGCCCTTGTTAAAACATGTACTAGGGTTTGAAATCCACCCTTTAGTACCACTTTTGTAGACCATTGAAATTTTTATTTTAAATATTCAATGCTCATACATCAATCATAGCTTATTTGTAGAAACAACCGCCAAGAAATTTTTCTCATTTCGTTTTTAGGATAAATCAACAGTATCGAATAAAAGAAAAAGTCTTCTAAATGTTTCCTTTTCTAATAACATGATTGTCCCACTTGACTATAATAATCAAACTATAATAGTAGAAACCATGTTAAAAGTTCCATTTTTTTTATAACATTAATATAATTTGTGAATACCCCTCAATTAAAATATATTTCCATATCTTTTCTATTGCCATTTAATTCCTATAAAAAATTCCCTAAGCTCTACATTGTTGTTAGTTGCAGTTCCATACATGATTATCCGTAAGTGAGGAGAAATTTTTCTTCATTATTTTGAAAACACCAAATCCACAAATTTTCTCTTATTTTCTTTAGAACTACCATCAAAATTATTTTTGACACCCAATTTTTGGACATTTTTATTTTACCCTAGATTGAAGCAGATCCTTTGTTTCAATACCATTATTGCAAATTACCCTTCCATATATGTTCAAAGTTTAACCAAGTTTTAATCACCTATTTTTACATACTAGAGACTTTCCATCATGAACATAATAGCTATAAATATTATGCAAGAGAGGTAATAATACATTTCTACACTTGGGCATGATTTTGAGATTTATTTTTCAAAATTTAATTATTTCTTTCAAGCCATAAAATCTAACAAATAATAGTAAGGCCAATATTCAAAAGAATGCATAATAATTTAGCTTTGTAATATTTAATCCAACATTCTATCACTCTTTCAATGTTGATGGAGCTACCTAATGTATTTTCATAAATTTAAAAAAGTAACCCCATATGGTGTAATCAAAGAGATAATGAGGAAGTAAATGGTTTGGATTTTCTAAATCCTTCTCACATAAGGCACATAAAAAATGTCCATGATATCCTCTTCCTTGTAGAATCTGTCTTGTAATAATATTACTTTGAATTGCTAATAAAAGGAATGTTTAGGCCTTAGGGAGAGCCTCTAGTGGCCAAAAATTCTTCTGAGAAAGAACTTTGGGAGTTTAAAATTTTAATTGCTCTAAATCCTCATATCCCAAATTGAATTGAGTATCCACCATATATTGGTAGATTCCAAACCAACTCATTCTTTTATGTAGAAATTGATAAACAAAAATATTGAAGCATATTTTCAAGTTCATTTATAGTTTTTTGTGAGTTCCTCTCCTTCAATTAGGTTACTAATATTTATCCATGATTAGGATTTATTTCTCATATTAATATATTATTTGACCTTTGGATATTTACAACCTAGGGATGCCCAATCCAATGGTTTCCATTTTGAGTCTAATATAAGAAAATTAATGCTTCAAACAAGCATGGACTAAACATTTGCAATAGTTTCCTCATTGACTAGCCATCTAATATGTTCCTTTGTCAATTACAAACTATTTGATATGAAGTTCCATGTATACAATCCTTTGGATAGGGTTCTTTTCCTAAATAATTTCATCGCATCAAGAGACCATATATGTTATTTAAGTAATATTTTCCCAATTCATTCCTTGATATCTAAATAGTCTCCACTAAGATTTACCCCTAAGCCCAAACTCATAAGCCTATAATTTTGTAAGCCTACTCCTCCAATATTTATATTTGCAAACCTTGTTCCACTTACAAAGAGGAAATCTCAATTATTCCTTGCTTTCTTTCCAAATAAAGTCTTTTTGATTTGTCAAATTTTAATGTTATACCTATTGGTAATCTTGAAAGTAACTTCATATAAATAGATATGGATTACATTGTAATATTTTTGAGTTGTAGCCTTCTTGCCATAGTTAAGAACTTGCCTTTCCAACCTACCAAACAAGCCTTCATTCTATCCAAATAAGAGACCTAATGCTCCATTTTATTTCTTTTATGAGAAAAATGAATGCCCAAGTAGGTTGATGGAATATTTTTAATTTTAAACTCTAAAATATACATAACAATTCATTGTAAATCTAGGGAAGTGTTGATGAAAAATCCTTTATTTTTTAGTATTAACCAACTACCTAGTATCCTTCTCATAGCATGATAATATTGATTTATATTCCATGGCATCACTGGAAAAGGGCTGGTCCAAATAAAAAGTATCATCAAAAAATTAAAAATAATATTCTAAGGGATCATTTTTTGGAACCATTACCTTTAATTTTTCCTTCTATTTTTACCTTTGAGAAAGCTCTTTCTAATGACTTTGAAATAATAATGAATAGATAAGGAGATAGAGAATCACCTTGGTGCACCCCACAAGATGAATTGAAGTAACTTGCAAGAGAACCATTGATCAAAGTACAATATTTCACAATGCTATAATAACATTTAATATATATACACTAGTTGTAATAAAAATCAATATTTTTAATAATATAATGTAGAAAACTCCAGGAAACCCTATCATATGTTTTTTTCATATCTAATTTCATAAGCATACCTATTTTTTCATGGAATTAAGAGAATGTATAGCCTCCTATGCAATGATTACACCATCAAGAATTTTTTTACTATGAACAAAACCACCTTACTCCTTTGAGATAACACAATCTAGAATGCCTTTCAATCTATTTTCCATACCTTTTTCAAATGAGCTTGCAAATAATATTACAAAGTCTTATTGGATAAAAATTATAAAAATATTTTATCTCACCTTTCTTGGGAACCAACATAATAAAAGTGGTATTGATACCACTTATTATACCCTTCCTTTTCTAGGCCTCTTCAACCATAACTAACATATTACTCTTAAAAAATTCCAAAACATTTGAAAGAAAATTGTAGGAAATACATCATGGCTATGTGCCCTATTAGGATGGAAAGTCATGTACATCCTCTATAGATATCTTCTTCATCAAACTTTTATTTTATCCTTGTGTGATTATTTATGGAATATTTGTAAAAGCTTATCTTGTGCCTCTTTATATTACCTTGTATTTTATAAATATTTTTGATTTAATTAATAACTTCCTTCTTTATATCTTCTTCATCCTCAATATTTTTTCCATCTAGTGTTAAAATATTTTTGATGTGACAAAAAAAATGTTTTTATTATAGCATGATTTTTTTTTGTATTTCTAACTCTTTCCTTTTGCCATTTCTCCTTAGACTTTTGGAACCATTATTTTTTGATAATGGTAAAAAGATGTTTTTATATGAGATTCCAAAACCTATTTAGATAGATTGAGATATTCTAATGCAAATTTAAAAAATATGACCAAAGAACAAAAAAATTGTAGTGTTCCTATTTCAAATCTCAATGACAAGTAATCAAACATGATATGCAACCTGGATAGTCTAGCCATTTTTCTTTCCAACTCTATTTCATCTGCTACCCTTCCCACTTTCACCTTTTGAAACTTGTGTAGATTTAATAAAAATTGCTTCAATTGACACCTTTGAATCCTTGGATAAATTTTCTCCCTACCAGTTGTACTCCACACATTATGACTCCAAGTTTTTCCTTTTGGGTTTGGTGATTGGATTGGGGATAGAAATTCATCACCTTTTCTATCATGATTGCTGCAATTCATTTTCATTACAAGCCTGCAAGTCTTCCTCCTTAACCACTTCATTCTTATCCTCCTTCACCTTTGGTAGTTTAAGGCTTACATTTTCATCAATCATGATTTTAATCCTCTTGGCTAGCACATTCTCATCAAGCCTTTCTTCCCTAAAAATCCTTCTATTATGTTCCTTCCATATGGCCCAGGCATAGTGCGGTAAGGCCATATCCCACCAGGAGCATTATTTATTTAGGCTTTTTGAATCTTCTATTGGTATACCAACTATTGAAATGTTTGAGGCATGACCCATGTGATTTGCAGATGTTGAAACACTTCCTAGAACACCCTCCTAGAGTAGTTGCAATGTAGTAGCAAGTGATCCACATATTCAGCTCCTTTTAAACACAAAATGCAACAACTAGGCAATGACATACCTCTTTTTCTCAAATTCTCAATGGTTAGAAACTTGTTTAGGAAGGCTAACCAAAAGAAGGTAATTTTTGGTATTAAGCCTTTTGTCCATTATTTTTTTTTAGGAAACTCTGGGTCATGATTGTTCCTTGTCAAGACTTTATATCCTTCTTTTATCGAATAGGAGCCAGATTTATGTCCCAACCAAGATGGATCATCCTTTCCACTCAACTCACTTATGAAAGTCCTTTGTAATCTCCTATTGAGTGTGTTTGTTGCTTCCATTAGCTCTTCTCTTTTGGGGAAATTTGCTTCCATTCTTTCTTACCATCCCTTATGCAGATATAGGAGTTCACCATAGCCCCTAAATTTTATACCCAAACTACCAACTCCTTGAAGATTGGGATTTGAGCTAGTGGAACCTACTCCAGCCAAATATCATCCCAAAAGAAAACTTGAGAGCCTCCCTTAACATTCCATTTTATCTGATCTTGAAACATTTGCCTGCATTCTTTAACTCCATTCCAGAAGGTTGAGCCCCTTGGGAGGGATTCCAACCTCAGGAAATTATGCTGCCCCTCTAGGTATTTGGCCTTACACATCTAAACCCAAGTTGTTTTTTCATCAATACTGAGTCTCCAAGCCAACTTTCCAAGCAAATTTGAATTGAAATGCTTTATTTTCCTAAGGCCTAACCCTCCAAATTTCCTAGGCTAATATACATTCTTCCACACTACCCACCTAAGCAGCCTAAAACATAGCTATATACATTCTTCCAAGCCACTAGCACCAAATGTTTCTTTTCTTCCACTCCAGTCCACAAGAAGTTGCATATTTGATCAATATTTTAGTCATTGCACCTAGTATTTGAAAGATAAAAGAGCAGTAAACAGGGATGCTTTAAAGAGTGGTTTTAATGAGTTGGTACTTGCCTACCTGGCTAAGTGTAGCACCTTTCCAACTTGCCAGTCTCATTTTAAATCTGTCCATGAGGGCTTTCCAAAGATCCTCCTTGATTCTTCCTTTGAAGAGTGGAATACCCAGATAGGTGCAAGGGAAGGAGCTTATCTAGCACCCAAATAAATCAGCAATCCTCCTTTGTCTAAGTTGGGGGGTGTTTAGAAATAATAGCTTACTCTTATTAAAATTTATCTTCTATTGGGATGCTCATTCATAATATTTCAAGACCTCCAAAATTTGCTTTGCTTCCATCAATGAAGCTTACCCCAAAATCATCATGTCATCCATAAACTAATGGTGCATGGTGGCTAGAAAAATTGTTGTCGGATGTAGGCCTTTGATCCTACCATTGCCTTTCCTTGCTCTAATAGCCTTACCCAAAACCTCTGCCATAATGATGAAGAGATATAGAGAAATTGGGTCACCCTGTCAGAGTCCCCATTGAGATTGGAAAAAACCTGCAGGTTCCCCATTTATGAGTACAAAGAATGAAGCAGAGGACACACATGTGCTAATCCATTTTCTCCATTCAGGACTAAAGCCAAACTTGCTTAGGACCTTGTCCAGGAAATGCCAATTTACCCTATCATATACCTTATGCATATCCAATTTCAAGAACATCCCTTCCCCCTTTCTCCTATCCATGAAATGCAACACTTCATGTATCTCTATAATACCATCCATTATTTATCTTCCGCTCACAAAGCCATCCTATTCCTTTGAAATGATCTTGGGTAATTGACACTTCAATCGGTTAGCTAGCAACTTTGTCAATAGCTTGTAAATGGTATTACACAAACTAATTGGGCAAAAATTCTTGAACTCATTGGCCCCCTAGACTTTAGGGATCAATGCCAAGAATGTGGTATTCCATGACTTTAGTAGGGCATTAGAGGTCTGAAATTCACATAGTGCCTTCCAAACATCTTCTCCCACTATGTCCCAAAAGTGTTGGAAGAATTTTGTCAAAAATTCGTCAGGGCCAGGCGCTTTATTCTTTGGGAAGAACATGATTGTATCCTTGACCTCTTCCTTGGTGAAGGGCTTCAATAAACTATTGTTTATATCCTCATCTATCAGGCAGGGAATATGTTCTAACAGGCTCTCCCCTATTGTTTCCTCAATTGGTTCATCATCAGAGAGTAATTCCTTGAAGAAATTCACCCCCATCTATTTGATTTCCTCAGGGTCCTGAGAATACTCACCATTTTCTTTTTTGATCTCCATGATTTTATTAGCAGCCCTATGTCTGATTGTTGTGAGGCAGAAAAAATTTGTGTTTCGATCACCTTCCTTCAACCATGTGACCCAAGATTTTTGTCACCAATGTGTCTCCTCCTAGGCAATTATATTATGAAATTCGCATAGTTTCTCCTTCTCTTGCTCAATGAGATCCTCAAACCTTCCTGTCTCTTGGATTGCCATCTCCACCTAGGCAATGTCATATTTAATCTGTTGCTTCTTCTCATTGATCCACCCAAAGGTTTCCTTGTTCCAAATTTTTAGTTGGGCTTTGACATGCTGCATTTTCTTTGCCACCACGAACATATTTGTCCCTGTGACCTCCAATTGCCACCATTATTTAACTTTCTCTTCTAGCCCTGGGTGGGAGAGCCACATGTTCTCAAAGCAGAAAGGATACTTCTTCCTCAACCTATCTTCAGTTACATACAATAATAGGCTATGATCTGAACCTATTTTGGGGAGAGATTTCATATTATAATTGGCAAAATTTTCCACCCAAATTTTAGAGGCCATCATTCTATCCAACCTACACATTATCAGGTCTTTCCCTACTCTACGGTTAGTCCAAGTATACTTACAACCATGCAGTTCTAGATCCATCAACTAGCAAGATGCCATGAAGCTCCGCAGGTCCTCAATGACTTCCCCTAATTCCTGTCTTCCTCCTATTTTCTCTTCAGCCAAAAGTGGGGTGTTGAAGTCCCCAACAATGAGCCAGGGGAGATCTACCCAAGCTTGCCTAGCTATGGATAGCACTTCCTAGAGCTGATTTTTATCATGATGTGGTATTGGAGCATAAACTATTGTCACCACAAATTCCTCTTTCATTGACTTAGATTGAAATAATACAAAAATCATGTTACCTAAAGAATGTAGCATCTTTCCTATCATCAATTCCTCCTTCCACAACACCAAGATACCTCTTGAATGCTTGCTTTCTGCTTTCACAATCAAGCCTGCATTCTTCCATATTTTCTCTTTTGTTTTAGCGATGTTTTCTTCTTGTAGTTTTGACTCCTATAATAAAATTATGTCGGGGTCATGGTCTTTCTTCATGTCTTTGATTATTCTTTGTTTGGTGCTTGAGTTGACCCCCCTTATATTCCAAGATAATATCTTCATTTTCTAAGGATTTTCGAGGTTGCTCCACCCCCGCTCAGGTCCAAGGTCCTTTGCATCCCATTTGCAATATTTTTTTTTTGTTTCTTTAAATCAAAATTTGGAGGCACCTAGGCATCCCCTTGAGTATTTTCCAACATTGACACTCTTCCTTGCACTTCTTGTCATTCTGATGAACTGCTTAGGATATTTTTCTTCATTTATCCCACCCAAGTTAGCTTCCTGATATAGTTGCATGGCACCACCTTCCATATCATCTTGCTTCATTTGTACTTCCTTGTCATCCAAATTTTGACCTTGCTCTTTTTCATTAGTTTCATCCATTCTTGCTTCATTCGATTCATCAACTTTGAACTTAGTAGCTTTTTCCTCCTTTTTTGACTATTCTACTTCCTGGGGGATCTCACCCTCTTCCAAATCCCTAGCTTCATTTTCATTACTGGTTCTTGTCTCAACTTCCTCTTGAGTCCTATCCTCTTGCCTACTATAATTTACATTTTGAGAACATGTTTTTGGGCTCCATATAAATGCCTTCTTTGGTAGTTCTTTTGGCTACTTTAAATAATTATTTAAACTATGGCCACCATTGCCACATAAGTTGTAGATGAACTAAGCATTTTTATAGGTAATAGGTAGTTCTAAACTCCATGCTTAGACATCAAATAAATTGACTTAGGGAATCATTTAGATAATTTCACCATTACACAAAAGTGGATCATGAGCAATTGAGTGTAGGCCTCTATCATCAAATCCATTGAAATTAGTTTTCCAATTGATTTTGCAATACAACTAATTACTTGCAGGTACCACAATTCATAGGGAAAACTAGGAAGGTTGACCTACATTGGCACAAAGATAATTTAATCTTTAAATGGACCGAAGCGAAGCTGCCAATGATATAAGAACAAACCTCGCTTGCCAATGAACCATGAGATTCTTATTAGGAAATTCCTTATATCCTCTTCATAGGTAAATTTAAAGGGCATATAGTTATTTGGCATAGAAATTACTTCCACTTGACCCTTCAAGATCCATTTTTATCTAATCCACTTTCAAACTAGATTAAAGTTCAATCACGAGTCCAAATGTTATTCGACCAAGGAATAGTTACCCCAATTCATCGTCTACTCAATGATGGTATTCAAAATATCCAAGCAAAGAGCTTCATCCTTATTCTACTGGTCTAGCTCTAAGATCTTGATTGAAGCATAATAGGAGATCAGAAGATCTCACCAAGACATAGTCAATTAAGAAGATAACTCCATTAAATTAGAGCCATGCAAAGTCCTTTATTCACTTCAAATAGATAATACTTTCATCAATAAAAATAATCTTAATTAACTACTTTGAAACCAATATGACTCCTCTTTCTTCATAACATTATTGTAATAAGAAAGTAATTGTTTTTCTTATAAGACTCTATTTCATTCAATTTTTCTACTATCTCTTTTATTTGAGCTTGTATTTAATTTCTTTCTTTTCATTAAAAATGTTACCAAAAAAATTTGACATTCTAAATCCTCATTTGCTCCTTTAAATATTTCATATTTTGAACAAAAAAATACATATATGATCCTTAAAATTTGCTTCATCCCACCATAACATAACCATCTAGAATAAATTGGGGTCTTGAAGCCATACATACTGGAAGCAAAATAGATTTGGATGACCATTATTGGGTAAATAATAGGTTAAGAGAATGGGTTTGTGATCTGATCCTACTTGCAATAAAATATCTAAAGATATTGATAACTTTATTTGCAATATTTATTGAATGACAACAATCTATCCAATATTTTTGCTATTGTGTCTATTAAAATATCAAAGGCCATTTGAATTGACAAATGTAGGAAAATATTACATTGATTTTGACCATGTTGGAGTACCACCCTTATTTTCTAAAGGAGATATAATAATGTTCAAATCACCCGTAAGAATCCATATATCACAATGAATTCATCATTGCATTTAACAAAAATATGCTAAGGACCTTCCAACATGTTTCATGAGGAGTAACTATAGTTGGAGCATATACATTTAAACTCCAAATTTGATGTTTTTCTCTTTTCTACAAACTAATAAAGCACCCTAATTACCTTTTGCTTCTAACAATTGTATACCCATTTGTATTTTTCCCATATTATTGCAATACCGCATAAAGCCTATAGAAAAAATTGCTATACAATCACCCATATTCAAAATCTTCATAAAACGATATTACATTCCTCACTACTTAAGTATGTTTCTTGTATTAAAATAAACTGAGGAATATAGCAATCTATTAATTTCTTACTAAGTATTTTTTTAGGGATCTTATTTGTATTCCTAATATTCAATGATATCATTTTCATCATCATCACTTTTTATTTTTATTAGTGGGATTAGCCCATTTCTTGTTAATACATATGATAATTTTATTTGAATTCCCAAATTGATATCCATTTAAATTTATTTTTCTCTTTGTTCATGCTTTGATGATTACCTTATACTTTTTCATTCCTACCAACACACCCATCTTCATCAATCTCTTCTATGTTTCCATTACTGTTCATAATTAGACTTATATTCTAAATATTTATGTTGCCCTAAATAATCTAAAATGGAATAAATAGCCTCATATTATCTCTTCTTTATATTACCTAGAAAACCCTATAGTACAAGGATGATCCTCCATAGTCATTAATTTTTTATGCTATCCTAGAAAACCTAAATTTCCTTGTATATCCTGTTAGTGTATATTTTCAGTTATTACATTATTATTAGCATGTTATTATTAAGTTACAACAAGGGCTATTTCAGCCTCGGATGGTTTCGTAACCTCCGGGCTATTTCAGCCTGTAGATGTATTATTTAATCCATCTCCAATGAATTATCAAATTGCTGTTTATTCTAACATGGTATCCGAGCTTGTGCAGATTTTTTTTGCAGCCGCTTGCTGGGACGTGCGACTGTAAATTTGTTTGCTGGGAACACAACATCTGGTAGCTGGGAGGAAGCAATTTTTTTTCTTCTTTCTGTGCTGAGAAAGCATTTTTTTTTTAATTCACGCCGCGCGCAATCGCACGACGTTCCGCAACGGAGTTTAAAAAAAAAAAAAAAATTTTTTACGCCACGCGCAATCGCGTGGCGTCGCAGAGAGTTGTTTTAAAAAAAAAAAAAATTATTAACGTCGCGCGCAGACGCACGAGTCGCGCTTCCACGCGTGACGTTGGGAGGTTCGCCCCCCCCGCGCAGACGCGACACGCACCTGCGGGAGGCCCCCCCCTCCCCTCCCCTCCCCTCCCCTCCCTCCTCCCGTCATGCATCATGCAAACGTGACACGCAGGCACGGGAGGCCCCCACCCCCACCTCCCGTCGTGCGTCGCGCGAGCGCGACACGCGCTCGCGGGAGGAACACTCCTCGCCCCCCCTGCCTATAAAAAAAAAAAAAAAAAAAGAGTTTTTTTTAATCTAATTTTTTTTTTTCCTGCGGATGTGGCCGCCCCCCCCCCCCCTCCCGCACTGCATCGTGCTACGTGCACAGCAAGCTGCAGCCAAGGCCACCACAGCAGCCTCGACGCGCAGCGACCAAGGAGCGGAGGAGAGCAAGCTGCGGCCACTGTTGCGACCAGCAGCAGGGTAGTGGACTGGGGACCAGTAGCAGAGGCCGCGCTCAGGCAGCAGACTGGGGTCCCTCCTCAAATACGAGGGGGCCCCTGATCCTGTCGAATCAGCCTGCTAGTCCACCTGGTGGTGGACTGTGTGGTAAGGCTCTGCGAGCCTGCAGGTTGCGGGTTCCAATCCCGCCGACCCCCCTCTGAAAGGTGAAATTTTTTTTTTTTAAGTTTGATTTTTTTTTTAATGTTTTTTTTAATTATTTTTTAGTTTAATTAAATATTGAATTATTTTTTTTAAAGAAAAGCTTATTAAATATTCTTTTTTTTAAACAAATAATTTATTTAATTAAACTTTAATTTGATTTCTTAAAACATTAGAAAATTATTTTTTTCAAACTTGAAAAGGAGGGATTTTTTCAACCTTAGGGAAAGAGAGTAATTTTCTGAAAAGCAATTTTGGCATTATTGTAAAGGTGCATTTTCGGCTGCACCCGACACCTAGTGGGTTATTCCTGTGGGCATTTTTTTTTGTTGTATGTTGCATATTTGTTTTTGCACTATAACATTAAAAATTAAAATCAAATTCACTCCCTAAGTCCCCGGAATAATTAAAACCCATCCGTGCAATTTATTGCACTGCAGTGTTCGGTATTTGTGATACCTCGGCCAGCACTTACAGGTAAAGCTGTCGTGATTGTGCTACTGTATCCGCTGCCTAATATAGCTGCTACAATGATGTCTGAACTTGTTCTCTATAAATCGTCGGGGAGAGATAAGTTTGCCATTTTGCATTTTTTTACTCCATCCACTACCCTTAATCGCTCTTGTGTTTAGGCGTAAATCCTGACGAAGTATTCTTCATAGTGTTTAGGGGAAGTCACGCCCCACACATGAGAAAAATATTCTATGGTAGGTGCCATCAACAAAGCGATTCCCTTTCAGTACTGCTTATGTTCCACGTATTGTATGATCTCTAAAGGTCACCTATAGTTTCCCTCACGTAAGGGCGGGTGATTTTTGTTGATCTTTCTAAATACCTATAGTTTCCCTCACATAAGGGTGGGTATTTTGTACGGTATAACAACCTAGAAAAAGGTATATCGAAAGGGGGACCAATTGGTGTTATAAGGAACCTTCATCATTTCTGCAAAACTAATGACTAATTCTCATCAGTTGTTGAAAGGTCCTAATTACACACCATGGAAAAATAAGATGAAGGGCATCCTAGCAATGGATGATTTATGGGATGTTGTATCTGGAGCAACAACCAGACCTTCACCTATTTCTGGTGCTACAGCTCCATCTAATGCTCAAAGAGACTTTGATAAGCTAGATAGTAAAGCAAAAGTGCTCATTTTGCTTGTTGTGTCTGATGAAGTCCAACCCCATATTGCTGACTGTGCAACTAGTAAAGCGGCATGGGATGCCCTTAATACTATATATGAGGGAAAAAATGATTCCACCATTCTATTTCTTCAATCTCAATTACATAGTCTGAGCATGAAGCAGGGTGAGACAGTTGAATTCTTTCTTTGCAAAGTTTCTGAATTGAAAGCAAAGTTGAATTTTTTGGGAGAACCAGTTGAAGACAAGCTCCTTACTTTAGTTGTATTGAGAGCTTTACCTGATTCTTATCGGGTGTTGATTACTTCCCTTCATGTATCACAATGAAAATTTACTTTTGTAGAATTGGTTAATATGCTTCAAGAGGAGGAAGCACGCCAACTACAGAGAGATGATTCTTCTAACACTACTATCTACATCAATAGGAAAGGGCAGAACTAGAAGAAGGGTAATTTTTAGAAGGGAGGGAATTCACAAAAGGATTCAAAAGGGAAAAAAACTCAACAACCTCAATAGAAAAAGAGATATTGCAAGATCTGTGACAAAGAAGGTCATGATACAAACAGATGTTGGCATAAGAATAAGCAATCAAAACAGAAAGGCCAAAACAAACCACAAAAGAACAAACATCAAGTGAATGTTGTTGTTGAAGAATCTAACACAGATTATGAGAGAGCTCACAAAGTTCTCATGACTACCACAATGTCCAAGCAGATGGATCCTATATGGTATGTTGATTCTGGAGCCAGTAAGCACATGACTGGTGACAAATCATGGTTTGAGTCTTTTAAGGCCAAATAGGGCAAACCTGTCACTATTGCTGATGATAAAACCTACAAGGTTCAGGGAGAAGGCACTGTTTCAGTCACTCTTCCTGATGGCAAGTTTCAGATTGATAAATTTCTCTATGTTCCAGGATTGGCAAACAATTTGTTGTCAGTAACACAAATTCTGGACAAAGATATGGTTGTGAACTTTAGTGTTGAGGAAGAAGCTAGATGAGAAGTCATTGAAGTGTATTCTTCTTGGGTATGATGAGCACTCTAAGGGTTATAGTTTGATTGATCCCTTAACCAAGAAGATTCACATAAGTAGAGATGTTGTTTTTGATGAGCCTTTCACATCAGCAAACACATCGGATGTATACCTAGACCTTGTGGAAACTCAGGTTGTTAAATCTCCTTCATCAAAGGTTGGAGGTTCTTCTGGATCTTCTTCAACACCTAAGAAGAAGAATCCAAAGTGGTATACAAATACAATAAAAGACTCTAAGCTATATACTCCACCAGATTTGACTTTGGATAGGCCTCGTACTTGCAGCATGGCTCGACGAGAGAAAGTCGCAACAGAGAATACTGGGGTTGATGATCTGTGTCAGTATTTTGAAGAACTTTTTGTAGGTCCAGCAAGAGATACAGAAGATATGGATATTGATAGTGATAAGGTGTTTATGTCTTCCATAGACAATCTTGAACCTACATCAGTACGAGTTACTCTCGGTGAGCCTCAGTGGAAGGCTGCTATGGATGCAGAGTATAAGTCTTTGATGAAAAACAAAACTTGGAAGCTTGTCGATCTGTTGCATGGAAAGAAACCCATTGGCTGCAAATGGGTGTATAAAGTCAAGTACAAAGAATATGGGACAATTTATAAGCATAAGGCCCATCTTGTTGCAAAGGGTTATGCTCAAAAGGAAGGCATTGACTACGAGGAAACTTTTGCACCTACTGCTTGGATGACAACAATTCAAGTTATTTGTGCTATGGCAGCACAGTTTGGGTGGAAAGTTCTTCAGATGGATGTCAAAAGTGCCTTTCTGAATGGTGATCTCCAAGAAGAAGTCTATATGAATCAGCCAGAAGGATTTGCAGTGGAAGGCCAACAACAAAATTTTTTCAAATTGGTCAAATCCTTATATGGCCTGAAACAAGCTCCTCGAGCTTGGTATATAAAAATGGACAATCACCTCCTGCAGCATGGTTTTAAGAGATGTCCATCAGATGCAAACCTCTATTTCAAGAAATAGGGTTCTGAGATAGTGTTGCTTGTACTCTATGTTGATGATCTGCTCATTACAGGGAGTTCAGAAACTATGATCTCTACTGTCAAAAGATACTTGTGTCAATCTTTTGAGATGTCAGATCTCGGACTTCTCCATTACTGTCTTGGTCTAGAATTCAGCCAGAAGGAGCACTCCATCAAAGTGTCTCAGAAAAAATATGCCAAGACATTGCTAGAAAAATATCGCATGACTGATTGCAAGCCAATGGCAACTTCGATGGAGACTGGACTTCAGTTATCACGATATGATGATTCACCTCAGGTAGATGGTACTATTTATTGATAGTTGATTGGGAGTCTCATATATTTGACCAATACTAGGCTAGATCTCATATTTGCTGTCAACTATATTTCGAGGTTCATGCAGGAGCCTAAGACCACTCATTAGAAAGCAGCAAAACATGTTCTTCACTATGACCGTGGCACAATAGAATATGGCCTAGAATACAATAGGAACAACAAATTCTTCTTGCAAGGATACACGGACTCCGACTATGCCGGATCATTTGATGATCGCAAGTCAACTTCAGGATATATTTTTCATCTTGGATCCGGTCCTGTATCTTGGCACAGCAAGAAGCAATAGGTGGTTGCTATTTCATCAACAGAGGTAGAGTATCACACCGCACGTGAAGCTGTGTGCGAAGTGATATGGTTGTGTCACATTCTGACAAGTATGGGTCATCCATCCAAATCTCCAATACACTTGTTTTGCGACAATCAGGGTGTTCTGAACCTAGTCAAGAATCCAGTCCATCATGAAAGAACAAAACACATTGACACCCAATGTCATTTCATTCGAGATGAAGTTTTGAGGCACCGAATTCAGCTTCAGCACATTCCCACTGATGCTCAAGTTGCAGACATTTTCACTAAGGCACTTGCACGTGTCAAATTTGAATTGTTTCGCAGCTCTCTTTGTATTGCAAAATGATGTAATCAGGGGGGATGTTAGTATAGCTAGTAGTTATATTATTACCCCAATAATGTAATAAGGGGGGATGTTAGCGTATATTTTTAGTTATTACATTATTATTAGCATGTTGTTATTAAGTTACAACAAGGGCTATTTCAGCCTCGGATGGTTTCGTAACCTCCGGGCTATTTCAGCCTGTAGATGTATTATTTAATCCATCTCCAATGAATTATCAAATTGTTGTTTATTCTAACTTATCCTCCATATGTTTTTCTTTATTGTGCTCCTCTTGAAACCCTAAAGTGAAATGAATATACTTTGTGTTACTTCATTTTTATTACAAGGAGAATATTTTATGCTACTTGAGGAAAATGAAAATGATTTACTTGGATTAACCTTGACCTTCTTTACCTCATTTTATTTAAATTTTCATCCCCATATTTATTTGCTTTAAAGTTGCTTGCTCATATTCCTTTGCATATTTAACTATTGTATTTAAACTTGTGCATTATACCTCCTTAACTCTTGTATAATTTTTATTTTAGTGGTTGATTTGAGTGAACTTTGATGGTCTTTTCCATTTGATGATTCAGAGGAGTTTTCCTTACCACTTTCTTAGGAGTGGAAACTCTTTGATTTGATGTAGTTTATACTGTGGTATGATCTGCTTATTTCATATTGAAATTTACCTCATGCTCAAAATTTTCCATCTCTTTCTCCATCATGTTCACTTTGTAGTCTATTGCCATGTGTTTGATTTTATAACATTTGGAACATCAGAATATAATATTTTTACAATCTACTTGATCTCATTCTCTTGATTCATATTTAATCCTAATGGATTGTAGTAAATATTTTAGACTATCCATGGAAACACATATTCTAGTATATATCATGCCTTCTCTCTTTAGTAGTTGGTCCTTCTTGGATGAACTCGCCTAGAGTATTGTAAATATTCTTCAAAACCTCCTTATTGATGAGTTGATAAGGAAGTCCAAAAATACTAATCCACACTAAAAGCCTTTTAAAAGTCTCTATATCCATTTAATAATTATCACTCCATGGTTTTAAAAATAATGTATATTTACCCCTAAACCAAGGGCCTCCATTCATTATTTTATCCCTTATTTCTAAACTAGAGAATATAATGAGGAAAACATTATTTTGAAATAAAATTCATGGAGTAATTTGAATTCAATCCTCACTTCCACTTAATCCAATTTTGAATCTAAAAAAAACCTAGCTTATAATTATGGAACTTACATATTAACCCTCTTGTTTTAAGAACCATTATATCATGCTCAATCATATCATCCTTGATAATCACTTCTAGTGTAGTATCTACTACTTGGATAGGGTTTTCCATAGGTTTAGTCTTCCACTTATTGCTAACCAAGGCATCCATAATTCCAACTAGGACATATTTAATTCCAACTACGACATCCTTAATTCTAGTATGGACTTTCGAAAATTAATTTCTTTCCATGTTACCTAGATTTTATTCATAACACCTTTAGTTTGTTTAATTTTCCCTAAGATCTAGAACAAGAATAAGTGTCACTCACTCCTTGGTTGTACTTTCCTTCTTACTTCCTACTCATTCTTCTTGCTTATTTTTCATGCTTCCTACTTTTTCTTGGATCAAACTCACTCCTAGATTTCACTTGATGCACCATTTCATATATATTGTGTCAATAATATTGTAATATAAATAGAAGATTAATAAAAAATAATATATAAAAGAAAAAATTAGAATATAGCATCTTGAAAATATATATTTATATGGACACACAAAAAATAAAAATATTTAGCACCTTGTACATATAACTTAATAGGAGCAAAAGAAGAAATTGGATTCATCAACATCGATGTTGATTATTATCTCAATAGTATATGTCTTGATCATACTATGTTCTCCTTAAAAATAGAGGGTGCTCCTTCTATTAATTACTCCAATATTGAATCTCTTTATTATTGCATATTAGTATTCATTGTAGAAATATAAGCTTTTACAAATCATTCGGTAAATGTCCTTCAATCTTAGATTTAAGTTTAAAACCATAAGCAACATATAAGTTTTATCCTTTGACGTAGTATTTGAGACCACAAAAATAAGTCCATAAAACAAATAAAAAACAACAACAATATGAATTGATAAGCATTGAAGTGGATAAACCCTATAAATCTCATCTAATCAATAGAATTATCAAAGAACAAATTTGTTAATGAGTGTCAAGCTATTTTTATGATTCTTTTCTTTTTCCTTATGAGGAAATCAAATAATATATCATCCTAATTGAACAATGCATGGCTAAGTTTATTAATTTTTACTTTGAAGTATGTAGTTTCAATCTAAAGGACATTTGGATCATGTCACCTAATGGTGATACAATTCTCCTATTTGATCATGCTCTCTATAACTTTTCAATGACTCATCACAAGATAACTAGGAAATATTTTTAGTGAAAAATGGTAATTAATCAATATTAAATAGAAATTACTTAATATTATTATATCCTTGTTTCAAACAAGAAATTTTTAGAGTAGGAATTATGGGTAGAATAACCCACCCACATCCATCTCCTTAAAAGGAGAATAATTTTTTTTAATTAAAGGTTATGCCATTTTCTAAGGCAAACTCAAAAACTCAATTGGAAATATGAAATAGTCATCAAATAAAGAGGAAGGATATGAATCAACTAAGCCTAAGCAACATAATAACACTAATTTTAATTAAGTGTAGATAGTTTCCAAATTTCTTGAGATGATGATGTCAACAACAAGAATGAAAGCATCCAACATCAGATACAATTGAAGCTCAAAATCAAATACAAAAGAGTTTATATTTTAGTTCTATGTTAGAAGAAATTTTTTACTAAGTATGGGACACAATAAAAAACATAAAGTACTGATGTTAGCAAAGGCTTGTTAAATGTTCAACACCCGATGCATTATGAGATGATATTTGAAGTGTTATAAGATAATTTTGAGCTAAGTAAGAATTTGACATCTGATATCTAGCATTATATCAAGGTGTAATGATATTCTAACTATGAAGTAAAGAAGTCTATATTTGTGAATATGCTAACGTCAACATAGTTAGAATGGAAACCCAACACAACAAAAGAGATATTGAATAAAAAATATTTGAAGGCATGAATCTGACACACTAAGGATAGCATAAAGTTAATCTGACATTCAATGTTTGATAGAATGCTTCACTTAATTGACTAAGTGTTAAAGAATGTTGTACATTTCAAATACTAATTTCAGATCCCCAAGCATTATATTATTACTTTCAAACTTTCAACCTAGGCTTAAGCTTTCTTATACAATAATCTATTGTGTTAACATTCCCTAAAATTTATCAAGAAATTATAATGATAGATAATACTTTGAGAGATATAGGTAAACTTCCTCCTAGGAATGCAATGCCAATTTTCCTAAAAATTATGCAACTAGAAACACAAACACCAGTTACAATCACACATCTACCAAACATAGCCCTAGTTCCTAAAGTCAAATTTCCATCTCTATTAGAAAACTTGCTAGCCCCAATATTATTGACACCTCTTATCATACTTGCATTACCACCCTCTAAACCTCAATAATAATCAACATGAAGTAAATAATGATGTCATTAAAATATATGATAAATTAAATCATCACCATGAAAAAAAGACAAGCTAAAAGAAATTTCCATCCTCGAAGATTTACATATATGGTAAAAGATCAAGGAGCTTCTTCTAGTAACACTTGTAGAAAACATAATGTAGTGTATAATAATTAGGAAGATGATCCTTCTAATTCAAAAAAAAATTATTGTTGCTCAATTTGTAACGACCAACATGGTGAAAACACTTTTATGCTTCACTAACATCAGTTACAAAAAATTACACTTGAAAAGGCAAAGAAAGCACAAAAGAACCAGGTTAATATGCTATGGAAAATAAATCAAAATTGGATGGTGTAAGAAGATGATTTGATTGCACTCTTGACATTATTTGGAAAAAAAACATTACAAGTGGATCCTAAAAAGCTAGACCCATTCAAAGTTTCATCTTAGCAAACAAAGTAGTTAACAAAGGAAATTCCTCAACCTACTCAAAAAATGAAGCAACCTCAAAAAGAGCATCCTAAAGAAGAACACAATCCAATGTAAGCAAAATAATATGAATTGTAGGAACAAGCTATAAATAATCTTTGGTATCCTTCAGTCACTAAGCAACAAAGAATTGAAGCAACACAAGAATACTAGAGGAAATTCAATGAGACAAAAAATGGAGACAATAAGCAATCAAAATATTCTAGTTTTAATATTATGGATGAACTTAAGGCAAGCATGTATGATGTTTTTATGATTCAAAGACAAAATTATCTCCTTCATGCATTGCTAAAACTCATTAGGTCTGAAGACCAACCTCAACCAGAAATTAATCTAGCACAAGATAAACCTGCATTAAGAGTGGGTAAAAATAGTTTTCCCTCTTCTACATGTCCATGCACATGGAAGGATAGGTTCTACATAATTGTATGGTAGATTTCAAAGCAACAACAATAATTATTCCAAAATTTATATGCAAAGTAATGGGCATGGAATACACACGCTCTATTCTAGGAGTGTTGTTTTTGGATGAAACTCTAGTAAAAACTATTGGAGTGATTAAATATATACCTATGGTATTACATAAGATGCCTTAGATTATAGTCATACAAGATGTGGTTGTAGTAGACCTAGATTTTTACTTTAGTAAATGCATCTCCCATGAATTCATAGTAAACCTATATGAATACCGATATTTGGACTATTCACATATAGAATTTCCTCACATTGGCATAAAGGTGAAAATATTTGCTAAAAAGCCCTTCACATTCCTTATATAAAAAAAAAAAAAAAAAAGAGAACAATATCAATGTGATTAGCAAGGAAGCTGACCTAATAGAAGAGATCATGGATGATCTAAAAAATGAAGATTAGTTCTCACTAAAAAACTTCAATGTGATGATTGAAACAAGAATCAACACATTCTATCTCAAATCCAGAGAAGAAAAAACTTCCAACTATGATAAATAAGGATATTTGGAAAACCAAGATATGGAAGCTCCACTTTGATGGAGCTAGATGTAGAAATGGTGTCAGGGTAGTAATAGTGTTGGTATCACCATCTAAAGGAATAAAAAGGCTTTCATACTCTCTGAATTTGATCTACACCAATAATTCAGTAGAATATGAAGAACTATGCATCAAATTGAAAGAAGTAGAGAAATTGAGAATAAATATATTGACAATTTATGGATATTTTGATTTAGTATTAAATCAAGTCATTAAAAAATGTAGCAACAAGCAACATTACTTAAAGGCTTACCATAATAGATTTTGGGATCTATTTGAAAGCTTTGATGTGCTAAATATAAAAGCAATCCCTAGAGAGTAGAATGTGCAAGTTGATGCATTGAATTTCCATGGTGCTAATGTCTATTTGGCCTCTAATTCGAGAGAAGGTCCACTATCTGTTAAGTTGGAATTTAGGCCCTCTATGCCAATAAGGATTATGTCTAGTAAGTGTTTGATAATGATAAGGAGATAGTGGAGTTTTTAGTTCAAGAGGTATATTATGCCAATATGACTAATGATATACTAGAAAGTGTGAATAAAGAAGTGATTCAGCTAATAATAATCATATTCCCAAGGGATTTATTACCTTTAAAAGTTTATATGATAGCAATGACTAGCCAATTGACCAAAAAATGTAGATTGATGAACATGAGTTTAGAGAAGTCCAATTGGAACTTGGAAGGAATTTAAAAATTGAAGTACAATACTCTAAGGAAGAAGTTTAACAACTTTTAAGTTTATGTAAAGAAGTTAGCAACATAATTGCATGGGGATACACTGATCTAAAGGTCTACAACAAGGAGACTATCCAACCTAATATAGAAATGTTGCCCAATGTTTTTCCATTATGGCAAAAGCAAAGACTAGTAAATATAAAAATAGAAACACTGATGAAACAAGAATTGTTGAAGGTACTCAATGTAAAGATCATCTACCCAATCAATCATTCCACATGGGTAACCAATATAGTACCTGTTAGGAAAAATAATGGAGATGTCCACCTCTATGTAGATTTCAATAACCTGAATAAGGCATCCCTAAAGGATCACTATCCTTTACCTTATATTGATCAAATCCTATAATTTTTATTGAGGTGGAGATATTCTCCTCGTTGGATGGATTTTTAGGCTTTAACCAAGTATGGGTCTGAGATGAATATCAACATAAAACTATGTTTAAAACCAAATGGAAATGTTTTCCTATCAAAGAATGCCTTTTATAATATCAAAAACCAAAGCTATGTTACAAATGGATCTAGCTTTTGATGAACTGGTGAATAAAGTCATAGTGATCTATCTAAATGATATGATAGTGTTTTATCATAAAAAATAAAAACATTTAGATAATATCAAGCTAGTTTTTCAAAAATGTAGAGAATTTGAAGTGTCACTAAATCAAAGAAATTTAATTTATATTTTCCACAAAGGGAAATTTTTGGATCATGTGGTGTCAAATAAAGGATTAGCTATTGATGCAGACAGAGTAAAATCTTCAGTAGGACTTCCTTTATATCAAATCAAACAAGTTTTGTAGTTTTTATTCAAGAATATTATTTTTTCAAAAAAATATATTTGAATTTGCTTAGATAGTGAAGCCTGTGAAAAATTATTAGAAATGAGGTATACTTTGCATGGATAGAAACAATAAGGGAGGCTTTAAAAATATAAAGGAAACTATTACTAGATCCCTTATGTTATCTAGCCCTAATTATAGAATAGACTTCATTCTTTATGTGTTTGGAGCAAAAGAGAGCTATGCAACCATTCTCACTTAAAATAACAAAGATCATAATGAGTGACCTATATTTTATCTGAGTCAAAATATGCATGATGATGAATAATATAACTTTGTTTAAAAGCGTATTTTTGCTTTGATGAAATCTCTCAAAAAACTAAGTCATTATATATCTCAGTGTAGAACGCTAGTATATGCTTTGCACCCAAATGTCCAAATTTTTATAGTGCATGGAGAATTATTTGAGAAGAGAGATAGATGGATCACAAAAATATAGGAATATAATATAGAGATCAAACCAACTAAGTTGGTCAGAGGATGAACACTCTACGAACAACTAGTAAAATATTTAGGACTGGATTCCAATCTATTGATTAAAGAACAAGAAAAATCATAGTTAGTAACAAGTCAGATAGAGAAGAATACCTGGATAGATTAAATGACTCATTTTATATAAACTAGCAAGTGTTCAAATAGCTTCACAACCTCTCAAAGGTATAGGTACATGCTTCAATATATGAGCTACTTCCTGATTGTTAGCATCTTGTACCTAAAGAACTTTAATGACATCTTGCTAAGATGCATACAACCAAATAAGGAGGAAATATTGAATGAGTTTCATATTGACTTCTCAGGAGGGCACTACTCTGGTCAAATCATAACATCCAATATTTTGAGAATCTAGTATTATTGGTTGAATTTATTTGCTATTGCTTTTAAAATTGCTTATACTTGTGACAAGTGTTAGAGATTTTTTGGTAGAAGCAAAAAATTGGCAATGGCTCTCTAGCCAATTACTATAGAAAAACTCTTCCAACAATGGATATTAGATTTTATTGGGATGATCAATCCATATTCTTCTATTGGGCATAAATTCATTCTAAAAATGATGGATTATTTCATTAGATGGTCTAAAGCAGAAGCAACCAAACACGTAGATCAGAACACTATTGTGGATGTAAGAACACGACACTTGAAAATAAAATGGTAGAATCAAATAAAGCAATGCGACAAAATAGATTGCACAAAATAAATATGTATTCAACGGGGGGGCCAATAGACTCCTTTGTTATAATCAACATCCAATGCGGATATTTGATACAATAATTTAAAGTGGAACTAGGGTTCTCCAAAACCCTAGTTAGATATAACATAAGTGTCTTCATATCTGAGTGTGTCCTTGATCCCAACAGGTTGAGTGGGCTTTGAGTATCTAATGTGGGGCCACTCTAGCTTCAACAGTCATCAAAGAATATTTTGAATTCATAGATCTGCATGCAAAACAAAACACAAGAGCATCAGTAATACTGTGAGGGCTCCACAGTGTGAGACCCTCAGAAATTAACAAAACTCTAGCTTAAGAATCAATTTAAAATGCATGCCAAACCAACGAATAAATGAAATAAAACAATACTAAATATACCTTGCTTTTTTGTTGTAGATTTCATGGTGTAGCAGATTTAGATCTTCATTTCAGTGTCACAGTAGCTTTTACGTGAGCTTTGCAAGCTCTGGTTCACACCTGGGACTGTCATAGGCTCTGAAAGGTGCTAGGCAGGCTCTACAGCGAGTTTGACAAGCTTTGGTGTGCACTTGCAGATAGGGCAAGCTCTGGTGGGTGCTTGGCAAGCTCTGTAATGAGCTTTGCAAGCTCAGTACAATGCTCATAGTGTAGAGTATATCTACAAAAATAGATCAGTAAGGATGGCGATAGAGGCGACAGATGGAATACAACTATGGCGATGAGTGAGGATGGATGGATGATGACTAGAACGGCAGAAGTATTGTTGGCTTAACTAGGGAATCAAATCTTCAATTCTCTCTATCTTCGCTTCACTAGGGCATCAACAAATGCTTCTCCAAGTATCTCTTAATATCCAAGTTTTAGGGTTTGGGAATTTGCAAAATACCCTATTTATAATCCAACCTAGGGTTTTCTTAGGGTTTTAGCCTTGCACTTTTGATCGTGTGGTTAAGATTAAGTCATATCCTAGGGTTGAGATTAATTTTTGAATGTGACATGGATTAATGAAAATGGATGGTGGAGATTAAATGAAATCAGATGACTAAGGTTAATTGAGTTTATTTATATATATTTTATAATAAATATATTAAAATATTATAAAATAATATTAAAATAACCCCAATTAGGCTAGGAAATGGCAGGAAGGTGGATTTGGGCCAAATAATTGGCGGGAAGATGGAATGGAAGTGTTGAGAAGCAACACACCCCCACTAAAAAATGAAATTCCATCATTTGAAAATATTTAATTTTCATTTTTCCACAGGGACCCTCTTGATGTTTTTTGGGTTTTAATTCCAAATTTTGCTTGCATCCTTTTTCAAACTTCGCCTACATCAAAGTGTCCAAGTAGACTTGCATATGGCATTGATTTCAATTTAGAAATAACAGTTTCTATTTCTGGCCAGCAAACTTCTAAATGCATTTTCCATTAATCCGTGATGAATTTTAAAGTTCCGTTTGCAAATTTGGATACCCTTTGGGCTTTTTTTAGATGCTTGTAAAGTTTCATCAAATTTTGGGCACTTTGAATGTTCGTCATTTTTCTACACCGTGCGAAGCTGACCATTCTCCCACAATTTATACTTCATTTTTCAAACATTAAAATCATTTCTGAGTAAGGAAGATCCTATATGTAAAAATGCCAAATACAGATGGACAAAGTCACTAGAGTCAACCTACAATTTTTGGAGAATTTGCAAACTGAAGGAAAAGCTTGAGGGAAATGTCACGATATCGCGACATGTTCCATTTTCGGACATGTCTCATTTTTGCGAAGGCAAAAGCTTGGAAGTAATGACTTGAGGGAAATGTCGCGATATCGCGACATGTTCCATTTTCAGACTGGTCGAAATTTCGCTCAAATTCAATTGTACCCTAAAATATTTTAAAGTCCAATGTCGCGATATCACAACATGTTCCATTTTTGAACATGTCTCATTTTCACGAAGGCAAAAGCTTGGAAGTAATGACTTGAGGGAAATGTCGCGATATCGCGACATGTTCCATTTTTAGACTTGTCAAAATTTCGCTCAAATTTAATTGTACCCTAAAATATTTTAAATTCCATTGTCGCGATATCGCGACATGTTCCATTTTCAAACTTGTCGGACTTTCGCTCAAATTTAATTGTACCCTAAAATATTTTAAATTCCAATGTCACGATATCGCGACATGTTCTATTTTCGGACATGTCTCATTTTCGCGAGGGCAAAAGCTTGGAAGTAATAGCTTGAGGGAAATGTCGCGATATCGTGACATGTTCCATTTTCATGAAGGCAAAAGCTTGGAAGTAATAGCTTGAGGGAAATGTCGCAATATCGTGACATGTTCCATTTTCGCGAGGGCGGAAGCTTGAAAGACATGAAGTGAGGGAAATGTCATGATTTCGTGACATGTTCCATTTTTGCGAGGGCGAAAGCTTGAAAGACATGAAGTGAGGGAAATGTTGCGATATCGTGACATGTTCCATTTTCACGAGGGCGAAAGCTTGAAAGACATGAAGTGAGGGAAATGTTGTGATTTCACGACATGTTCCATTTTCATGAGGGTGGAAGCTTGAAGACATGAAGTGAGGGAAATGTCATGATTTCGTGACATTTCCATTTTCGCGAGGGTGAAAGCTTAGAAGACATGAAATGAAGGAAATGTCGCGATTTTGCGACATGTTCCATTTTCGTGAGAGCAAAAGCTTAGAAGGATGAAGTGAAGGAAATGTCATGATTTCGCGACATGTTCCATTTTCATGAGAGCAAAAGCTTAGAAGACATGAAGTGAAGGAAATGTCGCGATTTCATGACATGTTCCATTTTTGCGAGAGAAAAATCTTAGAAGGATGAAGTGAAGGAAATGTCACGATTTCGTGACATGTTCCATTTTCGTGAGAGCAAAAGCTTAGAAGACATGAAGTGAAGGAAATGTCACGATTTCGTGACATGTTCCATTTTCACGAGAGAAAAATCTTAGAAGGATGAAGTGAAGGAAATGTCGCGATATCGCGACATGTTCCATTTTCGTGAAGGCACAAGCAAAGGGGAAGTAACTTGAGGAAAATGTCGCGATATCGTGACATGTTTGGATTTATATTCATTTTGCAAAATTTGGCCATTCTTTAAATTTTTCATCACTCATCCAAAGGAAGTGGAAGCTTTTCGACACAATCCAAACCCTAGAAATATTTAAATAAAAAAATTAAATTAATTAAAAAAGTTCTAATCTTTGCCTTTCTTTTGCAGAAAGTGATTCGAAAGTTACATTCATGGTAGAAGTAATGGCAAGAAAGACATACAAACCTAAATTTCAGCACAAATCAAGCAAGGAATTAATGAGATGCTCTGACGGTTTACCGAAAGATAAAGATAAGAGATGCCGGGAAGTCAGTGACTCATCTAGATTTTGCAGATCTGGTCGCAAATACAGACTTTAAGGAATTTGCTGGTGGATGCATTTTCCAAGAAAATTTATGGCAAAAGTAATGGCGGACAGATAATCTCGACTCAAACAAAACAAAGGCAGCTGTGCGAGGATAGAAGGCTTCGAAATTCAGTGACTCATCCGAATTTTGCAGAAGAATTAATGAGAAGCTCTAACTGCTTATCGAAGGATAAAGATACATTTACACATGGTGCCCATTTGATGAGGATAAAACCAAGTCTTATCTTCTCCATTTATGGCAAGATCCACACAAAGATTTTTAGAGTGATTAGGGTTTATCGAAACTCTATATAAAAATACCTTATATTGTAAAGCTTCGATGATGAGATTTTTATGATAAGATATAGATATTTGGAAGAAGATATTTTGAAAATATCAGCGTCTATCCTGAGTCTATATATACTTCTTTTGAATGTAAGGTCCGGAGGTGAAAACTTAGAATAAAAGAAATTTTAGCAATTTCCTGCAAATCTTGTTTGAATGCTTTGTTTTGTATCTGGGGTTGGTGTGACATCGTTTTTCTATGATAGCATGGCCAGGAGCCTAATATCTTTCGAATTGCGATAAGTGCATCTTATGTTTTTTTTGTCTCCCTAAGGTTTATTTATTTTAGTTGTAAATCTATGTTATCAAGATTGAATATGCTTCCAGGCTTCATTTCGTTTGTTGTATGCTAGGAAAAATTAAAGATTCAAGGTTCAGGTTTGTTCTAACTGCTCTATCCTCACTATGTGAGCTAGGCTGCTGGTGATAGATACCATTTGACATAGAATTCCCTTCCATTTATGGTTTTCTTTCATATCTGTGTCATCTTCGTTTTATGCTCTTAGTAGAAGGTGATCTTAGAAAGTTGGACACCTTCTTCTTTGATTGGTTTTATTGTGAACTAAATAGTGTAAATGAAATTGGTAGTTTTGATTTATAGCTAAGTTAGATAAGCTTCTCTTTTCTACCCTACCCTACTATCTCTGTTCCACCGTTAAATGATCTATTTTTATTTTCTTTTAAATTTGTCTTTTATTTAATCTGCTAAAGCATAAAGAGCTATATCAAAGAACTCATTGTAAATCCGATTGTCAACAAAGATAACAACCCCTAAACATTATTGAACGAAGGTCAAACCCGTTGTAAGGTAACATATAGTCTACTTGAAAATATTTTAGAAGTGGAAAGAGTGAATAGCCATTCGACACAACTTTGTAACTCACACCTTAAGATCCTAAAGTGAGTGGGATTTATCACGTATAAGTGTTATTGGTGTTTTATGCTCATTCTTCATGGGGTGTGTATGAAAGCCGAACCAACATTTAAAATTGGAGTTAGAAGGAGGGCCTGAACCTCCATTCAGTATTTGTTAAGGATTGTAAGTTTCTTATGTAGAGCTAGATTCTACCTATAGAGTAACCAGGTCCCACTCCAGAGCTGGAGAGCTCCTTGTGCCTGAGTTGGAAACCCCAAGGAGAAGTAGCCTTAGAAGGGCCAAGTCTTTGTCCAGCATAGTTTTATCACCACTTGTAGTTCCTCAAACTACAACTCAAAATATCATTGTAATCAGGTAGTAATGGCAAATTGGTTGGGTTCCACTGCTTTGAATATCCCTGGTGTAGCGCATGATTTACCCAGAAATCCTGAGAAGTATCTTCCTACCTACAAACATGATGGAATTAGAACAGCATAAGAACACCTAATGGCATTTAAAAATGCTCTAAATTTTTTGAATGTGCAACATGAATATGTGGCTTGTAGGTTATTCCCATTCACTCTCCAGGAAGGAGCATACAACTGGTTTTTGAATCTTACTAATGACTCTATTACTAGTTGGAATGACCTGGAGAAAATTTTTGTATCACAATTTGGTGAAGTGATTGACCCCAGTGTGTTATATCAAAAATTTTCTAGCATTAAGAGAGAAATCAATGAGACTGTTAGATTTTTCAACGTTAGGTTTCAAAAATCTTATGGTAGATTTACGGGTCATTATGCGCCAACTGTAGATCTAGCATTGGAAATTTTTAGGAATTCCCTAGATCCAGTGACCTCTATTTTCCTGAAGAGAGATTCTAATATTACTAATCTAATAGAGGCTTATAGAGAAGCTTTGGTTCTTGAAATACAATTGGGGCCTCAACCTTTGAATGCTCCTCAAATTCCCTTTATTACACAAAATACACCTATTTTGAATCCCATCCCACATTAAATGATGTTACTAGCATGCCAAACTCCACCGATAGGAAATCCATTGGATGTAACACATGTTGAACATGTACAGAATACAAAGAAAGAATCTAATAAAACAAGAGTTGAGGAAGTCACAAAGATGGTCCAAAAGTTGGCAAATGACTTTTTGAGCTTCAAAAGGCAAGTGTCCACCAGGAAAAACTCAAATAGATTTTCTTATCAATAGAATAGATTTAATAGACCACCATATGAAACCAAAAAGGATTATAAGGGTAAGGGACATGAAGTGAATATTTGTGAATTGGCTTTGCCTAACTGGTGCAGGATACATGGAACATCTCAGCACAGGGAATTGGATTGTTTAGAGTTTTGCAATGCCTTTGAAGCTCTATCTGGTGAGTTTTTTTTTCCTAAAAATCAAAGAAATTTTGATGGTTTGAGTTCATCAAAACATAGTGCAACTATGGTGTTAGATTCATTCACTTTTCTGGATGAGTCAGATAATGTTGTGGAGATGCCTATTGATGAAGTGCAAGCTTTTCAACAGTTTAGAAGGGACAACTACAATCTCAGGAACAAAAATCTAGAGCCTAATACTACATCTATACCTCCAGACAACTCCCATAATGTTCCTCCAAATCCATCTCCAAATAATAACCCACATCCACCCAAGGGAGGAGATCCAAGAGTACCAGATAGATTTGTTGCTCCACTCAATAAGGGATACAATATAGTGGAGGATATGAAGAAGATCAAGGCTAAGATCACTCTTCATGAGTTGGCTCAAATTATTGAACAAAGGGATAATTTGATCAAAGACATACTCTGAGCATACTGCCAAACCTCTAGAAAATGGGAAGAATATAGAAAATGCAAATATGGCTATGTATAAAGAAAATACTGAAGTTCCGCCTTTCTTGCTAACTGTCCGCATATTTGGAAAAAATTTACACAACTGTCTAGTGGATTTTGGTGCTTCAGCCAATGTCATGCCCTTAGCCATTTGTCAGTAGTTGGGTTTAACCCCTATGAAGTCTGAGAGAAGAGTCATCCAATTGGATAAAACTAAAGTTAAGGTGGTAGGTGAACTTCAAAGTATACACATCCAACTAGCATCTGAGCCGAGAGCACAACACAAAATTGACATTCAGGTGGTAGATATTCTTGTGGGATACAAAATGCTTATGAGCAGAGATTGGTCAAAGTCTTTGAATGGGTACTTGGTGACTGATTTTTCACATATGTGGTTGCCCTGGAAAGGTGTTGCCAATTAGTTGAGAATCGAAAGAGAACCTATATATAAACATGTGATCACTGAGTATAATGCCAAGAATGAGGTTGGAAACCGTGTTGATGCAGATATTGGAGTTTATAATTTGACAACTAAGAAGGTGATACCAGTTACAACTCTAAAAAATCACAACAATGATATTTGGACATTACACATTGATGGGGTTAAATCTAAACAAGGCTCAGGTAAAAAAGCAAATTATGAAAATTCTACTAGAGGGATAAAAATTGAAATTTTGGATATTGGAGCAGTAGAGCAACCACAAAATGTTCAATATATTAAGAACTATGATGTACAAATAAAATATGATCTCTTTGAGTTGTTACATAAATCTGAAGATGTGATGATCTGGTTCTATAAAGGCCTTAAGGTATTTGATCCTGGGGTTTTTTTACATTCCATCCCTTTGAAAGGATTCTATAAATCCTTCAAGTAGAAACATGAGCATGTTAATGCCTTGATTTTGAAGGAGGCATAAAAAATTGTATGCACATGGGCTGATAGAATAATACATAAGCAGGTGTTAAAAACTTCACCATTCATGTTATTATATTATCTGACTAATTTGCAGGGTGAAGGACTTGTAGATTTGGTGTTTCTGTGGGACAAGATCCAAAAAAAAGAGGGAAGATAGTAAACACACCAAGTATTTCCCAGGTAGCAAAAATTTTTGGAAGCATAATCTGGAGTGCATTTTAAATGTTGGTTCAGCTTTCATATACACCTCGTGAAGAATGAGCATAAAACACCAATAACACTTATATGGGATAAATCCCACTCACTTTAGGATCTTGCTGGTTGTCCAAGGTGTGAGTTACAGAGTTGGGTCGAATGGCTATTCACTCTTTTACGCTTTTGGAATAGTTTCAAGTAGACTATATGTTACCTTAAAATGGGTTCAACCTTCATTCAATAATTTTTAGGGGTTGTTATCTTTGTTGAAAATCAGATTTACAATGAGTTCTTTGATATAGCTCTTTATGCTTTAGCAGATCAAATAAAAGACAAATTTAAAAGAAAATAAAAATGGATCATTTAATGGTGGAACAGAGAGAGTAGGGTAGGGCAAAAAAGAGAAGCTTATCTAACTTAGCTGCAAATAAAAACTACCAATTTTAGTTACACTATTTATTTCATAATAAAACCAATCAAAGATGAAGGTGTCCAGCTTTCTAAGATCACCTTCTACTAAGAGCATAAAACAGAGATGACACAGATATGAAATAAAACCATAAATGGAAGGTAATTTGGTGTCAACTGGTATCTCTCACCAGTAGCCTAGCTCACGCAGTGAGGATAGAGCAGTTAAAACAAACCTAAACCTTAAATATTTAATTTTCCCTAGCATACAACAAACGAAATGAAGCCTGGCAGCATATTCAATCTTGATAACATAGATTTACAACTAAAATAAATAAACCTTAGTGAGATGAAAACAAAAGAAGATGCACTTATCACAATCTAAAAGAGATTAGGCTCCTAGCCATGCTATCACAAAAAAATGATGTCACACCAACCCTAGGTACAGAACAAAGCATTCAAACAAGATTTGTAGGAAATTGCTAAAATGTCTTTTATTCTAAGTTTTCGCCTCTGGAATTTACATTCAAAAGAAGTATATATAGACTCAGGACAAACCTTGATATTTTAAAAATATCTTTTGCAAAATATCTAGATCTTATCATAAAAATCCCACCACCGAAGATTTACAATATAAGGTATTTTTATATAGAGTTTTGATAAACCCTAATCACTCTGAAAATATTTGTGTGGATCTTGCCATAAATGGAGAAGATAAGACTTGGTTTTATCCTCATCAAATGGGCACCATGTGTAAATGTATCTTTATCCTTCGATAAGAAGTCAGAGCATCTCATTAATTCTTCTGCAAAATTTGGATGAGTCATTGACTTCCGAGGCATTATATCCTCGCACAGCTACCTTTGTTTGGTTCGAGTCGAGATTCTTTGTCTGCCATTACTTTTTCCATAAATTTTCCTGGCAAATGCATCCTCCACCAAATTCCTTAAAGTCTATATTTGCGGCTAGATCTGCAAAATCTGGATGAGTCACTGACTTCTCGACATCTGTTATCTTTATCTTTCGGCAAACCGTCAGAGCATCTCATTAATTCCTCACTTGATTTATGCCAAAATTTAGTTTTGTCTGTCTTTCTCGCCATTACTTCTGCCATGAATGTAACTGTCGAATCACTTTCTACAAAAGAAAAGCAAATATTAGAAATTTTTTACTAAATTTAATTTTTTCATTTAAATATTTCTAGGGTTTGGATTGTGTCGAAAAGCTTCCACTTCCTTTGGATGGGTGATGAAAAATTTAAAGAATGGCCAAATTTTGCAAAATGAATATAAATCCAAACACGTCACGATATCGTGACATTTTCCTCAAGTTACTTCCCCTTTGCTTGTGCCTTCACGAAAATGGAACATGTTGCGATATCGCGACATTTCCTTCACTTCATCCTTCTAAGCTTTTTCTCTTGCAAAAAAGGAACATGTCGCGAAATCGTGACATTTCCTTCATTTAATGTCTTCTAAGATTTTGCTCTCGTGAAAATGGAACATGTCACGAAATCACGACATTTCCTTCACTTCATCCTTCTAAGATTTTTCTCTCATGAAAATGGAACATGTCACGAAATCGCGACATTTTCTTCACTTCATGTCTTCTAAGATTTTTCTCTTGTGAAAATGGAACATGTCGCGAAATCACAACATTTCCTTCACTTCATCCTTCTAAGATTTTGCTCTCGCAAAAATGGAACATGTCACAAAATCATGACATTTCCTTCATTTCATTTCTTCTAAGCTTTCGCCCTCACGAAAATGGAACATGTCGCAAAATCATGACATTTCCCTCACTTCATGTCTTTCAGGCTTTCACCCTCATAAAAATGGAACATGTCACGAAATCGCGACATTTCCCTCACTTCATGTCTTTCAAGCTTCCGTCCTCGCGAAAATGGAACATGTCACGATATCGCGACATTTCCCTCACTTCATGTCTTTCAAGCTTCCGCCCTCGCGAAAATGGAACATGTCACGATATCGCGACATTTCCTTCAAGCTATTACTTCCAAGCTTTTGCCTTCACGAAAATGGAACATGTCACGATATCGTGACATTTCCCTCAAGCTATTACTTCCAAGATTTTGCCCTCGCAAAAATGAGACATGTCCAAAAATAGAACATGTCGCGATATCACGACATTGGACTTTAAAATATTTTAGGGTACAATTAAATTTGAGCGAAAGTCCAACAAGTCCAAAAATGGAACATGTCGCGATATCACGACATTGGACTTTAAAAGATTTTAGGGTATAATTAAATTTTAGCGAAAGTCCGACAAGTCCGAAAATGGAACATGTCATGATATCGCGACATTTCCCTCAAGTCATTACTTCCAAGATTTTGCCTTCGCAAAAATGAGACATGTCCGAAAATGGAACATGTCGCAATATCGCGACATTGGACTTTAAAAGATTTTAGGGTACAATTAAATTTGAGCAAAAGTCCGACAAGTCCGAAAATGGAACATGTCGCGATATCGCGACATTTCCCTCAAGTCATTACTTCCAAGATTTTGCCTTAGCGAAAATGAGACATGTTCGAAAATGGAACATGTCGCAATATCGCGGCATTTCCCTCAAGATTTTCCTTCACTTTGCAAATTCTCCAAAAATTGTAGGTTGACTCCAGTGACTTTGTCCATCTGTATTTGGCATTTTTACATATTAGTGAAGGATCTTCCTTACTCATAAATCATTTTAACGTTTGAAAAATGAAGTATAAATTGCTCGAGAATGGTCAGCTTCGCACGGTGTAGAAAAATGATGAACATTCAAAGTGCCCAAAATTTTATGAAACTTTACAAGCATCTAAAAAAAGCCCAAAGGGTATCCAAATTTGCAAATGGAAATTTAAAATTCATCACGGATTAAGGGAAAATGCATTTAGAAGTTTGCTGACTAGAAATAGAAACTGCTATTTCTAAATTGAAATCAATGCCATATGCAAGTCTACTTGGACACTTTGATGTAGGCGAAGTTTGAAAAAGGATGCAAACAAAATTTGGAATTAAAACCCGAAAAACATCAAGAGGGTCCCTGTGGAAAAATGAAAATTAAATATTTTCAAAGGATGGAATTTCATTTTTTAGTGGGGGTGTGTTGCTTCTCAACAGGAAGACAAGTGGGTGGTGGGATGGTTAGGATGAAGGTTTAGTGGCTGCGATTTGGTGTCTACAGATGCCTCTTTTTGTACCATGTTGTGTAAAACACAATATGGTGCAAAAATACGAGACACCTGCTTGGGCTATGGGAACAAAAGTAACTTATCTCTATTGTTGGATTTGTGCATTGATGTTGAAGATAAAATAATAAATTTTTTTTTTTTTTCTGAGTTTTTGTAGCTTATCCCCTCAATTGGAAAATGAGTTATGAATGTATCTCACAATCCAATTGAAAATGAATGATGTAGTGAATTTGTGCAATTGATGAATGAATGATGTGAAATGCAAATGATTGTGGATGATATGAATGATCTTAAATGTGATACCATTTTTTCCCCAACGGTGGGAAGGGGGTTGGTGTATGATACCATGTGAATGTAGACGATATGAATGATGTAAAATGTGATACCATTTTTTCCCCAATGGTTGAGAGGGGTATTTTTCTAGTGTAGATGTTATGATCACATGAGATGTATCCTGTTATGGGAAAATCATAATGTAATGTGGTTGCCCCAAATTTTGGGATGATTCAATGCTTGTTGAATAAGCTGCCACAATGGCGTCATTGCGTATGCAATGTATGAAATATGAATGATGACTAAGTCAATCGTAGGGGTGGGGTAGTGACTATAGAAATTTTTTTGTCAATTCCATAATGGAACCAATAAACCTACCGACATGTCCTATACTTTGATTGTTGTTGAATGAATAAGTGTTTGAGATTTTGATTTATTTGTGTTTTCTTGCCCTACAAACAAGGACATCAATGATTGATTGCGAGCAAATTGTTCTTGGCAAGGTTGCATTCAAAATTTTATGTGCCAAATTTGATTGTAATTTTTGATGACGAGATAATTGATTATGATCATGAGCAAGTGTCCTTATTGTACATTATTCATTTACCGAATTGCATGGATTATCATCACTACAATCGCCAAGTTTATAGAATAACATACTAGATACGAGGTTCGCTTGGATGGCCTGGATAAAATAAAAATGATGAATGATATATGCATAATGATGATGGAATAATGTGATGACGTAGATGATGAAGAATTATGGGATGTTGATTTTGCGAAAATGTGACCTTGGTTGGCATGTTTCTGCAATGCAAGATGTATTTGTGAAGAATTTTGCTTTTTCTCGAAAAATATGCATGCAAAACTATTTGTAATTTTACAAAATCAACTTTTATGATGTACATGATGTATGGATGAATTTTGGTTCATATTTGATGATGGGAGCTACCATTTTAGGAGTTTTTGTCCTCATTCTCTTTTGCTGCTAGGTGTGCGCACTGTAAACTTTGAGAAGCTATGTCTGAGGAGGGAAGTGAATTAGTGAGCTAAGTGAGACTTGTGAGTGTTGGGAGGCAATGGTGGTTGTTGTGGCTGATCCACAACACACCCCAAAATTGGGGACCCATCTTTTTTGCATGCTTTCAAAAGGAATCTCAGTGACCCAGTTGCCAAAATTCAAGAAAAAGGGGCAAAAATGCACAAGTGTAGAAAGTGTCGCGAAATCGCGACATGTTGCGCCGTCGCGGCCGAAAATAGAAAAGTGTCGCGAAATCGTGACATGTTGCGCCGTCGCGGCCAAAACAGAAAAGTGTCGCGAAATCGCGACATGTTGCTCCGTCGCAAAAAAGAAAAGTGTCACGAAATCGTGACATGTTGCTCCGTCGCGACCGAAAGAGGAGAGAGAAAGGCAAAGGAGAAAGGCGTAGCGAAATCGTGACATGTCACAAAATCGTGGGTCAAACCAGTCAAACAGGGCAAAGCAGAAAAACGTCGTGAAATCGCGACAGGAAGCGGCAAGCGGGGCACGAAGCAGAAAGGCGTCGCGAAATCGTGACAAAATCGATCGGAAGGCGTGAAGCGCAAAAGTGGTCGCGAAATCATGACAGAAAGTAGCGAAGAAGGCATGAAGTGAAAAACGTCATGAAATCGCTACAGGTTGCAGCCAAAGCAGCGCCGAGTGAAAAGCGTCGCGAAATCACGACAGATGGCGGGTGGAAGGCATGAAGTGGAAAATGGTAGCGAAATCGCGCAACTTTTGAGAAAGCATGCCCGTCAGACAAAAGCGTCACGAAATCGCGACAGGTTGAAGCCCAAGCAGTACGGATGAAAAAACGTCGTGAAATCATGACAGAATCGAGCGAAAGGGTCCGAGGCATAAAAACGTCACGAAATCGCGACAACAATCGTAAAGCTTAAAAAGTGAAAATTGTCACGATTTCACGACGAAAAGTTGACAAAGCGTACGAAACAGAAAAGCGTCACGATTTCGCGACATGTCGCGATTTCGCGACATGTCGCTTTTTCGCTGGGCAAGAAGGCAAGAAGGCTGTTGGCCAAAAAACGTCGCGATATCGCGACCTGTTTCATTTTCGCTATGTTAACAGAGGAACAAGTTGCATGCATGAAAGCGTTGCGATTTCCATGGGACCATTATAGAAGGTGCAGAAAGCGTGAGACACGTGGCATACAGGTGTCAGAGTTGCAGAAGCGTTACATGCAATGAAATATTTCAAACGTTTCGGCATAGAGCATGAAGTAAAAGCATCGAAAAGGCGAGAATTTGAAAAGACGCATTCTGGGAGGTGAAACGAAGCGACGCAGGTGAACCGAAGAGCCGTGCCAGACAGTATAAAGTCGGAAGCACAGATTGGACAGAGGGTTGGAAATTGCTGCTAGCAGAGTTGCAGAGACAAGGGCTGCATGCCATTCTGGGCCTGCACTTGGAGCAATTTCCTTCATGTGTTCTGGATTTTCTTTTTGAACCTGGAACATTCTATAACTGTAATTGATACATTATTTTAATACAGAAACACAGAGAGTTGGCATCTCATTGATGAGAAAGAAGGAGTCATTTTTGCATGCATGATTTAATGTTTTATCCTTCATTTCAGATTTCTAGGCTTTTAGGTGAAGTTTAATGCAAGTGTTCTTGGTTGCTTCACGCGAATGCCTAAATCTGGAATTACAATAGAAACCCTAGAAACCCGCACCTAGCTTATCTGGATTGTGCGAATTTGTAGGTTCAATAGGTTAGGTTGCATGCAGAAACCTCATTGTCTTCGGTTTTGTCAATCAAGATGACAGCACTCTGGCCGTAGTTTAGTTTCTTTCATTTTATTTGCATTTCTTCATTTTTTAATCCTTTATTCTTCTTGCATTTTTTTCATTGTCATTCAAATAAATAATTGAAAATCTACCAGAGCCTGAAATCCAAATAGATTCATCCTTCTTGTATTAACTTACTATGAGTCCATTGTAATTCAAAATAAAATAAATCACCAGGCCCCTTGTTAACATCCACTTGTAACCCTAAGGTATTCCTAGCATTTCAATTGAAGAGCATCATTGGTGAATGAAGAACTATCACAACAGGAACCTTGGAGAAATCATTTAATCATAATTTCTTTGCAAGCAGAGGATTTTGGGACTCAAATCCTATCGGAGAGTGTGCTTTCACAATTGGGTGAAAACACCACTCAACAGATTGGCGCTAGAAGGAGGGCCCGAATTGGTTTACTTTATTTTTGATTTCATACATGAGTAATATCTTTTGATTTAATTTTGAAATCATTTCTTAAAACTCACAAACAGCTAAACTGCAGCTTTTGCTTTCTTTTGTTGCAGGTTTTTCTTTGAAATAATCGAGGGTTTCATCAGGCAGGCTGGACCCACCGCGTCGTATTGCGACCAGGTCCCAAACAACCGGAGAAACCATTTTTCATGACCTTACTGGTACTCCCAAGAATAAAACCAAGCAAGTCGTAAGCTCACCAGTCACAAAAGACCTATTTTCTCCAGGAACATCGAGTGGACCTACGCCCGTAATATCAGTTGCCACTAGTGTTCCTATTGTCAGTAATATTTCTACTGCTATTGTAGGTTTGTCTTCATCGATTTTGAGTCAAATGGCTCAAGCTCCAACAGCTCCTTGGTATGGAGCTAACAATACTCCTTTGAATATTGTTGGGGATATCCATGAAATCCCCAAGAACATTGAAATATTTTTGCCTAAATACAAACCAGATGGCCCAAGAATAGCAGAAGAACATATCCAAGCCTATAGGGATGTTTTAATTAGGTTGCAAGTTCAATATGAAGATGTGGCTTGCAGACTTTTTCCTATGAGCTTAGATCCAATAGCATATGAATGGTATATATGCTTACCAACTGGTTCAATCACTTCTTGGACACAAATGGAAAATGCCTTTGTTAATCAATTTAGGTCACCCTTGGATCCCGCAACCATTTACAATCAGTTTATTACATGCAAAAGGGGCCAGGGGGAACCGATCAGAATGTTTAATCAGAGATTCCAAAAGTGCTATAATAGAGCAATTAGGCATTTTGCCATCGATCCCGCAGTGGCTTTGCAGATATATTTTGGGGCGTTGGACCCCATGACAGCCATGTTTGCGAGACGCAATCCTCAAGTCACCACGCTCGCTCTAGCCTATAATGAAGCCATGACTATCGAGCAACAAATGACACCACAAGGCTACGGGTTTACCCAGATGCCTATGATGGGACAGTATGCTCCATATGGTCAAGCTCCCTTGGCAAATCAGCTCATGGCACCACAAATGCCAAGCATGAACGCCTTCCCATATCAGCGACCGTATCCACCAGCACCTGCATATGCACCCATTCCAATCCAACCAATCACATCCATTCCACCTGTTCCTCGCATTTTTGTAGAATAGTCAATCGACTATGCAAGGAACTAGCCAAGTTAATCCTCAGGCCATAGTTCCTTTTCCAAATCCAACCCCGATTCAAAGTGTCAATCCATACGGGAATCAAATTCCTCAGAACCCGACCCAAATGTTGAATCAAGACCCCATCAATTATGCGAATCCAACGGGGGTTAACAACAATGTGATTCCACCGAAGGAGATTTATTCAGAAGTCGAAGAGCTCAAGAAATTAGTTCATAAACTGAGCAATGACAGGGTTCAACAACAGAAGTATGAGTCCCATGCCCCTCACCCAAATCAAAATTTTAACAATAGAGGGAGGCACTGGAACACTAAGCCAAACAATGGGGGAGTTCCCGCTCCCATTGCTAATCAACTAGATACTTCTGCAGGACCTAGCCAATCCAATTCTCTTTTGAATCTTTCAGATTTGGCATGGGAAAGGGGGTGCAGGTTGCACAACACGAAAGAACACAATGAGAGGAATTGTCCTGAAATTGCTAGATACACTCATTGTCTTCAGGCACAAGTTGATGATTTGGAACTGGTATCAAATGAGGGTCCATCGCAACATCAAGATGATAATATTATGGTGATGGAAACTGTATATCATCAAGAAGGTGAAAGTGAGGAAGAAGAAGACGAAATTTTGGAACAGGAGGTGCAAGCGTTTCGAGATTTCAGAAAGGGGAATCATGGATACCATCTGAGAAGTAAATCTAAAGCCCCTAAAACCTCATCAACACCTCCAAACAATTCCATTCTTCCTCCTGATACTAAGGCGAATAATAATCCTCCTCCTCCACTCAGAAGAGAAATGTCTAATGACGTGCAGAAGACAGTCAAATTCGAAAAACCAAATTATGACATAGTGGAGGATTTAAAGAAGTCCAAATCTAGCCTTTCGTTTTTGGACGCGGCTAGATTACCTGGCCAAAAGGAGGCGTTGATAAAAGCTTTGAACTCACCTGATCAAATGTGGAAGGAAAAGGGAGTTGAGTCCCATCTGATTTTGCGAAAGGAGAGAAGGGATGTCCCGCCATTCTTACTGACTCTGAGAATTGCGGGTAAGAATTTGCATAACTTTTTGGTGGACACAGGTGCCACGAGCAACCTCATGCCTTCAGAAATATGTAAAATGCTAGGTCTGCAACCTGTTTCATCCAAATGTACGGTCTTGCAATTGGACCGTTCAGAGGTAAATGTGGTAGGGACCTTATATGATGTCAAGATTCAATTAAATTCTGAACCCAGGGTCCAACAGGTTGTAGACATTCTGGTGGTTAATATCCCAAGTAGGTATGGAATGTTACTTGCGAGGGATTGGATGAAAACTCTGAATGGCTATTTTTCAACAGACTGCTCACATATGTGGCTACCATGGAAAGGAATTGCAAACCAAATCAGAGTGGAAAATGAACCGAGGCTCAAAGAAATCATAACAGAATTTAACAAGCCGAATGAAGTTCAATTTTCTGAGCCAGAACTGGGGGTTTATGCGCTTGATGTTGAGGAAGCTACTGAAGAGCCTAAAAAGGAAACATGTCATAGTGGCTCTTCTGAGGAGAATGATTGCACATGGTTGCTCAGGTTCGATGGATCAAAATCTAGACAGGGAGCAGGAGCTGGAGTCGAGCTCACTGGCCCAGGAGGTAAACCATTATTGGCTGCCTACAGACTGCAATTTCCTTGCACGAACAATGTGGCAGAATACGAAGCATTGATCTTTGGTTTACGTCTAGCATTGAGCAAACAAGTCAAATGCTTGAAGGTTTTGGGAGATTCTGAGTTGGTAGTCAAGCAAATCAAAGGACAGTATACATGCCGTGACAGAAGACTAAGCCTTTATAGAACTAGGGTTATGGACCTCATTGAGGAGTTCGATGCGTTCAATATAGCCCTTATTTCTAGGAAAGGAAATCGAATAGCAGACTCTCTTGCAGTCGCCGCGGGCATGTTAAACCCGGTTGATGTAAAAAGGTGTAAAAAGTTTTCCATTGAATTAGTTCCTTGTCCATCAATACCCGACAATGTCAAGAATTTCCAGGTTTTTGAAAGTGACAGACACATCTACAAATTTGTCACGAACTCGGGTATTTTTGAAAATCAGGTGATTGATGAGGAACAAAGGTGGCAAGATGAAGCAGAAAATGAAATTGAAACTGCGTATCAATCCAAAAAAATTCCTAAAGACGTGGTTTCATTGGAAAAAATGTTCGACATGGGATGCAAGACCAAGAAAGGTAAAAGAGTCCCATTCCCCAAAGATGCATGTGATTCAATTAATCTAGGGAGTGCAGACAATCCAAAGGAGGTGTACATTGCAAAGGCATGTACAGATGAAGAAAGGAGCAACATAATGCAGGCATTGAAGCATTACATAGATTGCATTGCTTGGAATTACAATGAGTCTGAAGACATACAACCAAGACATTATCACACATACCATCCCTTTGAAGCCAGACTCCAAGCCTTTTAGGCAAAGACAACGAGTTGTTAACCCGCTATTGGAGCCTTTGATCGAAAGGGAGGTCAAAATATTATTGGAAGCGAAAATCATTTTTCCTGTTAGGCACTCAACCTGGGTTGCTAACCTCGTTCCAATGAGGAAAAAGAGTGGAGAGATTAGGCTGTGCATAGATTTTTGAAATCTTAATAAAGCCTCTCAAAAAGATAATTATCCATTGCCATCAATTGATGAAATTCTACAAATGGTAAATGGATCCGAAATGATGTCCTTTCTTGATGGGTATTCTGGATACAACCAAATTCTTATACATCCAGATGACAGGATGAAAACAGCCTTCACCACCAAGTGGGGGACATTTGCATATAAGAGAATGTCGTTCGGACTGTTGAATGCTGGTGCAACTTTTCAACGCGCCATGGATTATGCATTCAAAGGGCTCATAGGCAAATGTATCATCGTGTATGTGGATGATATCCCAGTTTTCTCGAAAAAGAGAGAGGACCATGTCAAAGATTTAAAGAAAGTGCTTCAAAGATGCAGAGAACATGGAATTTCCTTAAATCCCAAAAAGTGCATTTTCGGAGTTATAGAAGGAAAATTGCTTGGTCATATCATTTCAAAAGAGGGCATATCCATCGACCCAGAAAGGATACAAGCTATCCAAAACTTACCTCTCCCGAGTAGTAAAAAAGAATTGAGATCTTTCTTTGGGCAGGTTAATTTTGTGAGGAAGTTTATCTCTAGCTTTGCTGAGATAGCCAAACCTCTGAACAAGATGCTCAAGAAATATGTGGATGTAAAATGGAACGAGGAAAGTAAAGTGGCCTTTCAGAACATCAAAGATGCCATTTCCAGGGCCCCGGTCCTCATAAGTCCAGACTATTCCAAACCTTTCTACATTTATGCTTTTGCATCAGAACACTCTTTTGCGAGTGTCTTAACCCAAAAAGGCGAGGATAGTGCAGAAAAACCCATAGCATTTTTAAGTGCCCCCTGAAAGATGCTCAATTAAGGTATTCAATCCTTGATAAGCAAATGTACGCACTTTTTAAAACGGTAAAAAAATTTAGGCATTACATTGTGCATAGCAGAGTTATTGCCATCGTGCCTGACTCTATTGTTAAGACCATGTTTTTACAAAATGAACTAGGTGAGAAAAGAGGGAAATGGATTTCCACCATCCAAGAATTTGATCTCGAAATCCAACCTATGAAACTAGTTCGAGGACAGGGACTGGCGAAGGCGATCGCAGAAAATAATCCGCAGATAACATGCCAATACTCGAACACAGAATACATTGCTAAGGATGACTCGTATGTTGATATTGTGCAATTTTTATTGACTGGTAAGTGTCCTTCTAATCTGAATTCAACCCAGAGAAGAGCTTTAAGGCTTAATTCTATCAATTATCTGATGAAATCTGGTGTTCTTTACAGGAAGAATCATGAAGGGATCTACCTGAGGTGCCTGAACAAAGAAGAAGCTGCCAGGGTGTTGCAAGAATTTCATGGGAAACATGGAACTGGTCATGGTGCGGCAAATGCTACAACACATCAAATCCTGAGAGCAGGATACTACTGGCCACACATTTTCAAAGATGCACATGCCCATGTACGATCTTGTCATATCTGTCAAGTGGCTGCCAATAGAGAAAGAAATGCAGCCATGCCGTTACAACCTGTAGTTGAAATGAGGCCATTTGCACAGTGGGGACTAGATTTCATTGGGGTTATTAACCCAAATTCTTCTGATTCTCATAAATTCATATTGACAGCTACAGATTACTGCACAAGGTGGACAGAAGCGATTCCTACTAAACATGCCACCACAGACGTTGTAATTAAATTCCTTGAGGACCATATTATAACAAGATTTGGAATGCCCGATGCTATTGTCAATGACAATGGTAAAGCGTTTATTTCTACGCAATTTGCAGATTGGGCATACGATAACAAAGTGAGCTTAAAATTTGCATCCAATTATTATCCTCAAGGAAATGGGTTGGCCGAATCTTCAAATAAAAATTTGTTGAATACCATTAAGAAGTTGCTTGGAAAAGAACCCTCGGGATTGGCACAACCAATTGAAGTTTGCCCTTTGGGCGGATAGGACCAGAGTGAAAGAATCCATAGGGAATACTCCCTATCATTTGGTCTATGGGCAAGACCCGATATTTCCTGCAAATTTGAAGTTGCAGACCTTGCATTTCATACAAGAGTACTTGGGGACAGATGATCAAGTTGAAGCCAGGTTAAGTCAGTTGTTGCACCTTGATGAAAAGAGAGAAGAGGCCATGAATCACATGAATAAACACCAGGAAGTTATCAAAAGATGGTTTGACAGAAGGGCCAAAGTTAAATCATTCAGAATTTCAGATTTGGTATTACTATGGGACAAAAGACATGAGGAAAAAGGGAATCATCAAAAGTTTGATTGTCTTTGGTTAGGCCCATATCAGATTTCAGAGATTCTTGGGAAGAATACCTTCAGGCTAAAAACTTTAGAAGGGAGAGATTTTATGCTACCGGTTAATGGGCAGATTTTAAAGCATTATTTTAGCCCTTAGGTTGTGAGATTTTGATATTATTCTTTCGGTTTTGGTGGGGATTTTCAGTTTTTGTTTTTATTGTTTAGGATTGTTAGTTTAGCTAGGATTTTGGTTGTGGATTTGATTTCAATTGACATGTTTTGTTTATTTTGATAAAAAAAATAATAATAAAAAAAATAAAAATATAAATAAAAAATATTGAGATGTTAACTTATGCTTAAGGTTAGGGGAATATGAAATATTGGAATTGTCCTGTAAAAGCTCCACAAGTAACACAAACATCTTAAGTTATATTGTTTGATTTTGTGATGCATGAAAGAGTCAGTTTTGCATGACAAATCTTTCATTTGCAATTCAAGAGATAATGCATTCATGGTACATCTCACTTTACATATACATTCCATCTTAGTTACATATGCATCTTAGGTACAAATCATTAAAGTATGTCAATCCCTCTTAGGGTTGTGTTATAACATAAATGTAAGAGGAATCCTAAGGTTGGAAACTGAGTCTTGAGATATCTAGAACCAAGCACGTCTCATACATTAAAAAGGATCTTGAGCAAAATGATCAAAACCTAACTTGGAAGAAAAGGTTGGGCGAAAGAAGTTTTTCATGTCTATCCTATTATGCAACATGATCCTTAAAACAGTGGTTTTGACCACTTCCATAGAGCTTAAAGCCTAAAATCAGAGTAGTAAGGATAGGGTTAAATCCTCATCGAACTTAGGTTGAGGATCCAATTCCCCAAAGCTTTGATTTGACCTACATGGAGTAGTAAGGATAGGGCATAAATTCTCATCTCGCTTAGGTTGAGAATCTGATTCCCCAAAGCTCCTATGTCTCATTTCATAATAAATCTTGGATTGGAAGGATCGTACTACTTGTCCTCTGCAAAGGATGGGTAGTCATCCCCAAGGTCTAAGCGACAAAATTAATATTTTCCATTTACATCTAAAGTTTGGATTGGAAGGATCGTACTACATGTCCCTAGCAAGGATGGGTAGTCATCCCCAAGGTCCAAGAAGTAAAAATAAATTTTTCCCATCTCATATTTATATTGGATTGTAAGGATCGTACTACTTGTCCTCTGCAAAGGATGGGTAGTCATCCCCAAGGTCCAAAGAAATGAAGATAAGTTTTGGATTGTGGGGTTAGATATGCCCATGCATGGCAACATGTCTTGTCTAAAAAACAAGACCACTGATTGTCCAAAGGGTTAGACTAGCATGACCATTTCTTCCATAATTGGTTTAATTATTTTTCTCAAAGTGAGGTAATGAACTCTAAATCAGAATAGTAAGGATAGGGTTAAACTCTCATCTCGGTTGGTTGGGAGTCTGATTCCCCAAAGTTCTGATTTCACATTCACTCGCACATGGGTTCAAGATAGTAGGGACTCATAACCAACTTTGGGATACAATAAGGTAATTAATTAGTGGATCCTAAGAGGGTTTGGCAATCTTGAATGTTTGTACATGATACTAGAAGAAAGACTATGCATTTTATAAAAGCGAGATCTCCTAGCATATTCATTAGGTTACACAATCATTCACAATCTCATATATGCATTCATGCAAAACTGACAATGGAGTGTGGATCAATTTCAAACGATAGGGAAAGAAATTCATTGCACACACTGAGCTAATACTTGATGATTCTGATGATTCATGTACTTCTGATCTTTGGGCATTTGTTATATTGCTTATGTGATAACACATGTTTTCGAGTTTGTATATGTTTCAGGTTGGGTTCTTACTAAAAATGCTCAAGAGCATTTGACAACAGAGTCGCCATTTGTTGTGGCTGATCCACAACACACCCCAAAATTGGGGACCCATATTTTTTGCATGCTTTCAAAAGGAATCTCAATGACCCAGATGCCAAAAATCAAGAAAAAGGGGCAAAAATGCACAAGTGTAGAAAGTGTCACGAAATCGCGACATGTTGCGCCGTCGCGGCCGAAAACAGAAAAGTGTCACGAAATCGCGACATGTTGCTCCGTCACGGCCGAAAAAAGAAAAGTGTCACGAAATCGCGACATGTTGCTCCGTCAAACAGAAAAGTGTCACGAAATCGTGACATGTTGCTCCATCACGACCGAAAGAGGAGAGAGAAAGGCAAAGGAGAAAGGCGTAGCGAAATCGTGACATGTCACAAAATCATGGGTCAAACCAGTCAAACAGGGCAAAGCAGAAAAACGTCACGAAATCGCGACAGGAAGCGGCAAGCGGGACACGAAGCAGAAAGGCATCGCGAAATCGTGACAAAATCGACCGGAAGGCATGAAGCGTAAAAGTGGTCACAAAATCATGACAGAAAATAGCGAAGAAGGCATAAAGTGAAAAACGTCACGAAATCGCTACAAGTTGTAGCAAAAGCAGCGCTGAGTGAAAAGCATCACGAAATCGCGACAGATTGCAGGTGCAAGGCATGAAGTGGAAAATGGTAGCGAAATCGTGCAACTTTTGAGAAAGCATGCCCCCGAAAAGCGTCGAAATCGTGACAGGTTGAAGCCCAAGCAGACGGATGAAAAAACATTACGAAATCATGACAGAATCGAGCGAAAGGGTCCGAGGCATAAAAACGCTGTGAAATCCAAAAGCAAAAAAGGCACAAAAAGCATCATGACAATCACGATTATCTATGTTAACAGAGGAACAAGTTGCATGCATGAAAGCGTTGCGATTTCCATGGGACCGTTATAGAAGGCGCAAAAAGCGTGAGACACGTGGCATACAGGTGTCGGAGTTGCAGAAGCGTTACATGCAACGAAAGATTTCAAACGTTTCGGCATAGAGCATGAAGTAAAAGCATCGAAAAGGCGAGAATTTGAAAAGATGCATTCTAGGAGGTGAAACGAAGCGACGCAGGTGAACCGAAGAGCCGTGCCAGATAGTATAAAGTCAGAAGCGTAGATTGGACAGAGGGTTGGAAATTGCTGCTAGCAGAGTTGCAGAGACAAGGGCTGCATGCCATTCTGGGCCTGCACTTGGAGCAATTTCCTTCATGTGTTCTGGATTTTCTTTTTGAACCTGGAACATTCTGTAACTGTAATTGATACATTATTTTAATACAGAAACACAGAGAGTTGGCATCTCATTGATGAGAAAGAAGGAGTCATTTTTGCATGCATGATTTAATGTTTTATCCTTCATTTCAGATTTCTAGGCTTTTAGGTGAAGTTTAATGCAAGTGTTCTTGGTTGCTTCACGCGAATGCCTAAATCTGGAATTACAGTAGAAACCCTAGAAACCCGCACCTAGCTTATCTGGATTGTGCGAATTTGTAGGTTCAATAGGTTAGGTTGCATGCAGAAACCTCATTGTCTTCGGTTTTGTCAATCAAGATGACAACACTCTGCCCATAGTTTAGTTTCTTTCATTTTATTTGCATTTCTTCATTTTAATAATCCTTTATTATTCCTGCATTTTTCATTGTCATTCAAATAAATAATTGAAAATCTACCAGAGCCTGAAATCCAAATAGATTCATCCTTTTTGTATTAACTTACTATGAGTCCATTGTAATTCAAAATAAAATAAATCACCAGGCCCCTTGTTAACATCCACTTGTAACCCTAAGGTATTCCTAGCATTTCAATTGAAGAGCATCATTGGTGAATGAAGAACTATCACAACAGGAACCTTGGAGAAATCATTTAATTATAATTTCTTTGCAAGCAGAGGATTTTGGGACTCAAATCCTACCGGAGAGTGTGCTTTCACAATTGGGTGAAAACACCACTCAACAGTGGTGAAGGGCCTTGGTCTTTGTTGGTGGAGCAGAGGTGACATTTGTTCTGGTAATACCCTTTGTTTCCTTTGTGCAAAAATTTATTTTTAGTTTATTTTTGATTTTTTTTTTTGAATTTTTAAAACTAACAAAGTGTTTTTGTTTGTTGTAGTTGAGGGATATTGAGCCACGACATCTCTTCTCTCATCTCATTTTGGGGATGAGTAAGAAGCTTTCAGAGGATGATTGGTGGTTGTTGAGTAGGGTAGGCCTAGATGGTGTGGCCCGATTGGATGTGATGAGGGCTAATGAGGGCTACCTCTTGAATTTGATCGAGATGTGGGACCTAGATAGAGGGACTTTCTAGCTATCGACTGGAGAAGTTACTATCACTCTTGAGGATATTTATCACATTCTCAAGGTGTCAGTAGAGGGAGAGAAGGTGATGGTGTGGAGGGATAAGAAGGCGAAGATGGATAATATGTTTGGGGATCAATGGCGGGAGGCCCAGATAGGGGATGGAGGGATACTGTACCTGAGCATGTACAAGATGAAGTTAGATGCACCCCCCACATTGATCATGTTCATGCTGGCCAACATAGTTCTACCTAATAATACTGGGGTAGGTTCCCTTGGAACCTATTGGTCTTAATGAGTGATCTACTGATGGATCCTCGAGAGTACGCATGGGCACCTGATTTATTGGTGCAGCTATACCGGGAGCTATATGAGGTGGTACGGAGGGGGAGAAATGGTATTGGGTGCACCTTCATCCTTTATTGCTAGGCTTGGGAGAATTTTGTGGTAGCTCGACCCAAGGTTTTGCCATGCGAGTCATGGTGGATGGATGAGCCATATGCGAGGCAATAGGCTATGGCTGAGGAGGTTTAGCCTAGTCGAGAGGTACATAGTAGGTAGTGGTATCGAGACATGTGGTTAGGCTTGGCTCAGGTAGACGTACGATGGAGGCCATGACGAGGAGCTAGGTGGGATGGAGATGGGAGAAAGCTATGACAGGTGTGGTAGGGTCGATGGATAGTTAGGTAGAGGGATGAGGAGGTGGAGTACTTTTAGTACTCATGGGTATTGAGGCAATTTGGTTTACCTTAAGGAGTTCCTGATGATTCAATGTTGTATCGATGGGTGAAGGATGAGGTGACACTACCTTGTCCTAAAAAATGGTGGGTGCTATTGGAGGACAGTGAGCAGATGGAGGTGGCTAATGTGGATGATATCGATGTGACTCCAGAGTATGCAAAGTGATTTTATTCCTATCCAGTATGGGTACCAAATGTGGCAGGTGAGGATGCGACATTGGTGGGGTCGAGGTCAAATCCGAAGAGGATGAGGTCTCAACAGTCGATGAGATGAAGACGGTCGAGGGTAGTGGCCCAACAGGCTTCGAAGGTGGGTTTGGCAGTATGGGAGAGGGAGGATGATGAGGATATGGATGAGATATCTGAGGTGGCTAGGCTATGATCTGAGCTTAAGCAGCTATAGAAGGAGCGAGATACTATGCTAGAGTCTCGGAGGGAGACCAAGGTGACTATAGCTTGAGAGAAGGAGACAGTTACGAGGCTACAGGAAAATATTTTGGTGAAGGAGCAAAGACATAATAAGGACTTGCGATGAATTCAAGCTAGTGAGTCATACACACATTCCTTGGAGGATGTGTGTATGCAACATCACATCACCTTGCCAAATACTTCTTCATCTATGGCTAATCCATCGAGGTAGACAGAGTCAAGGTAGAGTACTAGGTTGAGGGATCCTATTAGGTCTCAGGGGCCTTCTCAAGGATAGTTGATGTAGTGCTTATATGCACTCTTTTGTACATGTGAGCCTTGGTGCTCCCTTTTGTAGCCTTCTTGGCACTCTATTGTATATTGGACTCTTATAGATACCTGGTCTTTTCATATATGCGTGTTGTATTTTTGTGTGGATGTTTTTATGTGTTACGCAATGCTTTATTTAATTTTTATGATGATGTATGCAAGCTAATGACTATGATGTATATGCCTAATGTTTATTTGATTTGATGTATGCAAGCTAATGATGAGTTATTATTGTAAGTAAATGCATGATGATTGTAAACTATATGCAATCTTATGAGAATTTGATATGATTAATGCAAGTTAATGCTAAATGAATGTAGACTTACATGATAGGAATGCATGTTGTTCATATGATCTATTATAGTTCAGAAATACTATTGGCCATTTTTGTTATCCATTGTTTGACAATCGAGAGTACCCAGTTTTGGTATGTTTTGCAACTCGACTTACCATGAAGACATGAATGTGGACATGTCAAAAAATATGGATGTTGATGTGGAAGAAAATATGGAATTTGACATGGAAGAAGATATGGATATTGATATGGAATGAGTACGACAAAATTTTCAAAGACTCAAACATACTAGTATTATCAACCAAACTCACTTGGGTTGTCTAACTTTCTTTAGGACCAATGTGTGTGCAAGTGAGGTTCAATTACCAAATATTTGAGTGTGACAATGACCCTATCAATAAAGAACCAATGTGTGTGAATGTAAAGTTCATTGATCCACTATGAGTAAATTGGGCATGACCTGTTATGAAGATTACCTAAAGCTAGCTTACCCTTATGTGTGGTCAGAGGTCTTCTTGTTTGACAAGGAGACATGTCACCCCACATGAGCTTACTCCACTGCCATTCAGGCATCTATAGCCTTAGTGAAAATTCACTCCATAATCCAATGGGATTTGATCTTTTAGGCCTTGGGGATGACTACCCATCCTTGTCAAGGGCATTTAGTATGAATCCTTACGACTTTAGGGATCAAGGGTATTTGGGAGTTTTATTTGTTAATTTTGTATAGATATTTGGAGAATCGGATTCTCAACCGAAGTGTGATGAGAATTATGACCCTATCCTTACTACTCTATGTTTTTATGCTTATATTTGAAGAGTAATTGAGGTAGTGGTGAAAAACACTATTTTTTCTTTGGACTATGTTGCATGATGGGACAAGCGAGGATTATCCCTTTTCGCTTCAAGGTACTACCCAAGTATGGCACTAATCCTAATTGACTCATAATGTTTTTAAGATGTGATGGAATGTGATTGGTTCAAGATTGCATTTGGAATCAATTGACATCACTCAAGAATTTCTTAGTGTGTAAATTGTGCTTTTGGTCCTAAAGAAAATTGGACATCCACTTGGAGGTTGCTTTCGACACTAGTAATGGCTAAGTGACTAAAATTTTTAGGCTTTTGTGATTTTGACATGTGATGTTGTTGGTTTATTAAAGTTGCATGATTGTTTCAAACTAGGTACCCCCAATTTCTATAACTTTGACTTTTTGTTTGTTAGGATACTATCCTAACATTAATTAATAATAATAATAATAATAATAATAATATATTTTATCCTATGGTTATAATAATAAAATAATATAATAATTAATTATATTAATTATTATATTATTATAAGGTTAGGGTTAGGAAGCATTGCAACCTTTCACCTATAACCGTAAGTGGGTATAAAACACCATACTATTCTATCATAAGAGATATCCATGAAATATATAATATATGATTTATTAAATCATTGAAGGGACTTCCCGACAATTCAAAAGCGATTCTTTTAGATTTAGGTTTATTTATTTATTTATCAATTATTTGTGCTAGGAACCCTAGGTTCCTACCATCTGGTATCAGAGCCTTATGGATCCAACCATATTGGTCAAGGAAATGAAAAATGACATTGCAAAAATTAGAAGAATGATTGAACAAAAACAAAAAAAAACAAATGGAACGTTCTGATCGTATTATACAATATTTAATGGAAATGCAAGAGGAGACCCTAGCCATGGAATCTCAGGTAGAGGAGGAAGAACCCATAGCCATGGAATCCCAGGTGGAGGAAGAGCCCATAGCCATGGAATCCGAGGTGGAGGAGGAGCCCATAGCCATGGAATCACGAGTGGTACCCATTGCACTCCCCAAGAAAGAAAATGAAAACCTTAAAAATTTAAATTTAAAAGAGGCAAATATTTCCAAGGAAACAAATTGCAGGGTTTATCCAACAGTGGAGAAGTTTGATGATCCTCTCTATTATCTCCCAATGCACTTTGACGTGAAAAATATGGAATTAAATATAAAATTAACAGAAAATATACTCCCTCGCATAAAAATAAACAACAATTACTGCACTCAGATTTTTAAAAACCATAAACTGTTGGCATCAGATAAAATCTTGCTCTCAAATCCTTGGACTAGTAACAGTGTGAATACTGGAACAAAATTTCAATTTCCTCCTCACATGCGCCCTCCACCATGGCCACCTCCTCTTCTGCTCACCCATATTCATTAGATGCGGTCAACGCCATGTGTGTAATAGGGTCCTTTGTTTCCTGTCCTTTTATTTTTAATGAGATAGTACTTGCATTAAATTGTCTAGGCTTCCTGGAGGAGAATATAACTCACACCGAAGGGATTTCAATTGGTGTAAAGCTAATAATTCTTTGGTTAAAAAAATAGGACCAAAAAAAAAAAAACACCAACGCCATCCGCCTCACTGCCCAATCCGAATTACTTGTTGGTCACGCTTTTTACTAACCAATGCTCATCAAATCAAAGATGGCAATCTAGCTTTCTCGTTCAGCACCACTTTCGTATTCACCATGTTTCCTCCCAATCACATCATTATTGATCAACAACAATCACGTCAGTGCTGATCTCAACGACCTTCACTCGATAAGATTTGAGCCTACCAACTACTGGATTGACGATCAGTTTGAAAGATTACTTCTCAATGAGGGACACAACATTCAATCCTGGATTGATTACGATCATCATCAACAGCAGCTCAATGTTACCATTGTTCCAGTTGGTTGCCTCGACCAACCTTTGATATCTTTGTTCTTCCCAAAAAAAAAAAAATTATGGAGCATATGCAACTAGAAATGGTTGAGTTGAGATACTATGCTGAGCAAACTCGCAATAGCTTCCCAAATGCAATGGATATTAAAGAACTTCAAAACGAAAATTCATTTTTGGAGCAGAAACAGGTTGCCCCAACTGGAGAGCCAACTCAGAAGGCTGGACAAGCTGAATGCCAGTTTTACTTAAAGGGAACCTGTAGGTATGGTACAATGTGCAAATTTGAACATTCAAATCAGAAGGAAGAATGTGGACAGACACAGTTTAAATTCTTGGGACTTCTTATTCGTCGGGGAGAAAAAGAATGTTCATATTACAAACACACAGGATCTTGCAAATATGGAGTTACCTGTAAATTTCATCATCCAGAACCTTCATCAGAAGCAACAACTATATCTGTATTAAATTCTCCAGTGCATGCTACTGCAATACATTCTTTACCATCTTCATCATAAAATTCATATTCTACTGTACATCCATCATGGTCTTATCAAGAGCTCCCTATGATTCAAATATTCATTCCATAGGAACATGGAACTTACATGCATGCTATGACACCAATGTCAGCTTGGAGCAACAACGACCAAAGTTGTTTAAATCCATTGTCATCTTTGGCAGGAAAATAGTATCCCCTGGATATTAGTCTAATGAATACACAAAAAAATGGTCCATCTTCAAACGGTGCACAAGCATCTCAGCTCTGGGATCAATACCTTTTGGAGTTCAACCTACGGTGACTGTTATGGAGAGAGAGGGATCTCTGGAAAGACCTGGCCACCAAGAATGTCCACACTATTTGAAAAATGGATATTGTACATTGGGTGCATTTTGCAGATTTCATCACCCAAAGAGGACTCAACAATCTGGTCCAAGAAATCCGTTATCTTCAGAAATGAAACAGTTTCATGTTGGAATTGATTTTGGGAATAATATAACACAATTAAATGATCTAGCTAGGAATACTCAGGGATCTGTGTTTTTAAAACCTAAACCCATATCTTCTGCAACCATGGTTGTTCCATTAAAAATGTATTCAGAGAAATTCCCTGCAAATCATCGCGGTGAGACGTTTTTATCACAAAGTCAGAAAACACAATTTTCAATTCGGCAATTGGGGTCTGTAATTTATTTCAGATATTGAAATAACTCCGTAGAAAAATGGACAATTCCGACCTCTCACGAGAAATAGAATATAATAAAGAGTATGGGTGGTATTCGAATTTGCCAAGAGTAGAAGAACGAAATTATATCGAAATAGACATAAGAAATCTGGCATTGGGTGGCCGAGATTTGGCTGTCAAGAGCATCGTAGCTATATCTCAAGGGCATGAACAGATCTTCATTAAGCTCTTCATGGATGCGGTAAAAATTGAGATTGACCGACTTCAGCTGGTTGAGAATGTATTCCAACTATGCTTGTTCAATCTTGGCAACTGTTTTAAGAGACAAGGGATGGTCTTTACACTCCATTGCAATACTTCTGGCCAAGCTCTCAACTTTGCTATCCATCGCAGAAACACCGCAGCATCATTGGCAGAACGAGATTCATGGCTACGCTATGATTATTAATCTCATACAGACGATACTGAAAATACAAACTTTAAACATAATCATCCAGTTAAAAAAAAAATATATATATATACATAAATATTACAGGCCAAAATAACATCAAACTCTTTGTCAATGGCAATATGACACGTGGGAAACATAACACGGTTACATCATTGTTATGTAAGAACTTTGGTGCATTCACACAAACATAAGCAAGAGGAGCAATGTATGCAAGGGGAGCATGCAATAAAGGCAATATATATTTGGACAATGAGTTATACAATTGTGTGGTGAAAACATCATCTAAGTTATTAGCGTTTAATTTACAGCCTAGAGAAATAAGGTATTTGCCTCATTAAGGATTTTCAAAGGTTTAATTAACCAACTATCTAGCAAAAAAAGTTGTGAATAGACGAGAAGTGACCGATGTTAATGTGCATTATAGTGTGACAATTGAGTTTTTCCCTAAACACAAACTTAACTACAAGAAGCCTGTGATGTTGGGATTGGCGAACTTCATAAAAGCATATTTCCAAATTTTTCTAGCTTTGAGGACAAAGCTCTTCAAAGAGGGATGGCATGTTAGGATACTATCCTAACATTAATTAATAATAATAATAATAATAATATATTTTATCCTATGGTTATAATAATAAAATAATATAATAATTAATTATATTAATTATTATATTATTATAAGGTTAGGGTTAGGAAGCATTGCAACCTTTCACCTATAACCGTAAGTGGGTATAAAACACCATACTATTCTATCATAAGAGATATCCATGAAATATATAATATATGATTTATTAAATCATTGAAGGGACTTCCCGACAATTCAAAAGCGATTCTTTTAGATTTAGGTTTATTTATTTATTTATCAATTTTATGTGCTAGGAACCCTAGGTTCCTACCATTGTTTATGGCCATATCATCATTACTATGCCAGATCATTGAGCATGGGATGGGATGAATGCAAATGTGTATGCCTAGTGTAATGAATGTTAATATACAAATGGAAATTTTACAATGTAACCGAATATGTATTATTGAATGTAAATGCCTAAATGCAAATGAAATGTATGCAATGTGCAAATGCCTATGTAAGAGCATGCAATTTGTTTGTTTCATTTTTATTTTTTTTTAGCCATGTATATATACATATAGTGTGTCACATTTAACAATGGAATGCTTTTAAATGAAGAAAATTAAGTGGTTCAATATCCTATTTACCCTCTAAATTGATAAGCCTATAAGTACCATTACCTGCTTTTTGAGGGACCACATATAGACCTAACCAATTTTACACAAATTTGTCATGAAGATGTGGCAACGCATTGGTGTTTTGTTGGTTCTCTTTGAGGATGATATCCCCTACTTGAAATTCCCAAATATGGACTTTAGCATTGTAAGCATGCTTGAGGCGGTCTTGATAAACTTGTAAATGTTCTAATGCATTGACATGCCTTTCATATAAGAGTGTGAGTTGGTCAAGTCATGCTTGTCTAGTTGTATCATCATCTATGAATTCTTGCAAGGAAATTCATAAGGAAGGAATCTCGAGCTCAAGAGGCATAATAGCTTCTGTTCCATAGACCAGAGAAAATGGTGTTACTCCTGTCGGCGTTCGGATGCTTGTTTGATAGCCCAAAGTGCCAAAGAAATTTGTGTATACCAATATTTATGATTTTATTTGACAAGTTTCTTAAGAATGGCAATTAAGGTCTTGTTGGTAGCTTCAGCTTGTCCATTTGCTTGTGGGTAATAAGGAGTTGAGAAACTATGTTGGATATTATATTTCTCATAAAGTGTTCTAACATACTTTTTCTTAAAAGACTTATCATTATCCGAAATAATTTTAGAGGGGATACCAAAACGATAAATGATGTGATGGAGTATGAAATCCACAATTATAGGTCCTGTCGTACTTGTTAGAGGGATTGCCTCAACCCACTTTGTGAAGTATTCTATGGTAGTTAGGATGAAAGTATGCTATCCTAAAGAGGAGGGCAAAATTTTTCCGATTAGATCAAGGCCACATTATGAAAAGGGCCAGAGACTCTGTATAGGCTGTAAAGCTTGTGATGGTATATGTGTTAAATTGGCATGTGATTGACATTGTTTGCAATTTTTGACATATGTGCAACAATCACATTCCATGGTGGAACAATAATAACCCATGCATAAAAGACACTTTGCAATGGCCATTCCACAGTCATGTTAGTTGGGGGTGGCATTTCCATGACAACCTTAACCTTATTTGGGTCCACTTCAATGCCTCGCCTGGAGACAATGAATCCTAAAATTTTACCCGAGGTAACACCAAAGACACACTTTTTGGGATTTAACCAAACCTTGAATTCTAACAGTCGATCAAAAATCGTGTCCAAAAAATCAATATGTTCTTGTCGGGCTTTAGATTTAGCCAAGAGATCATCTACATAGTATTCAATGATTTTATGCATGTAATCATGAAAGATGTAAGTCATGGATCTTCGATAAGTAGCTCCTACATTTTTAAGGTCAAAGGGCATAACCCTAAAACAAAATGTTCCCCATGGTGTTGTAAATGCTCTTTTATGTTGATCATAAGGATTTATTCAAATTTGGTTGTATCCTGAGAAACCGTCCATGAAGGAAAGCATTTTGTGGCCTGCGTAGGTGTCGACAAGAGTATCAATGTTTGGTAGAGGGAAATCATCCTTAGGACACACTTTATTTAGGTCTCGAAAGTCATTGCAAATGCGTATTCCCCCATTGGGCTTGCAAATGGGTACCATATTTGAAAGCCACTCAGGATAGTCAATAGGGACGATAAAGTGAACATCTAGGAATTTTTGTATTTCCTCTTTGACTATGAGTTCTATGGTAGGATGTATTCTTCTAAGATTTTGTTTGACTGGCTTGGTGTCAGGTCGCAAGGTGATATTGTGGACAACAAGGTCAGGATCAATGCCAGGCATATCCTTGTAAGACCATGCAAACACCTCTTTCTTCTTCTTGAGGAGAGCAATGAATTGCTCTTGTTCATTGGGTGTAAAACTTTTTCCAAGCTTGACAATTTGGGTATTGTTAGGATCTAAACTAAGGTTCACGTCAATGGTTTCTTCAATGGAAATATGTGAACCTTACTCAAGTTGATGTGGTTTTGGAATCATATTGAAGTCATCTAAGATGTCATCTAGCCTCTCTTGCTTATCGTTGTCTAACTTTGCCTCGAAAACCTCAGGACTGCTAGCTAAATATGGTGAGGGTGAAGGTGGGGGTGAAGGAGGAATGTAACAGGCTGAAGCCCTTAAAAATTCCTCTAATAGGATGAACTTCGAGAGGGAGGGTGGGGAGGAAATCCGATCCAAGTCAATGAGGCTGCTTTCAATTGGAATTGGCTTAGCCAAATCATATGGATTGCGGAGCGGGGTGAATAAGTCAATAGGATTCATATTGACTTAGGGGAACAAAAGGTGGTTGGGATGGATGTACGGATGGAAAAATTGAATCGGAACCAATGTCAAGGCATGGTATCCTTGTAATAGTGAACGTGAAACATTAGAGCAACATTTTTCTCTCTTTTTTTTTTTGGTATGTTTTTGTTTTGTTGTTTTTTTGTATGTACATATGTTACAATTCTTGGCTTATGTGGGGCTCAAGGTGGATTTATAGGTGGATCAGCTTGCTCTTGTGGAAGAAGAAAGCAAAAAATGGGATGCTGGATGGGAAACATTTAGAGGTAAAAATATTCCTATTGGGTGATGGGGATAATGGAGAGTGATTCCTCTTCAGAATCGTCAGAAGAATTTGACATAACTTCAAATTATTCATAACTTTCATCATCGAAATCAAAGAACGGATAGGATAAATTTATGGGATCATCCTCGTCTACTTCATCAATGCGAAGTTCTTGAAGGGCCTGTTCAAGAGAGGATGTTGATGGCAATGGATGCATGGAGGGCTCTTCATCATTGAGGCTAAGCTTTTTGAAGGCTTTCTCAAGATAAGAGGTGGAGTAAAATGGGCTATAACCTAATCCAGAATGATCATGAGCACCTCTATATGGTACATCTAGGATATCATGCATTCCTTGTTCATAGAAACCTAAACCTTGACCTTGCTAATGGAACATGTTGAAGTATCTGGCTGTAAACTCTTCCACGTGAGATATATTGGTGTGCCTAGGTTATTTTAGTTCTTTAGGTGGGTTTGGTCTAGTTGAGCAATACAACCCTCCATAAACAAAGTTAATACTATTTGGAGTTGTACTCATGTCATAGACAAAACCTATGGATAGAGAACGATCTTTGGGACGTCCAAAATCCTTGGCTATTGGAATGGCTAAGGGGGTGATGGTGACATATTGTACCACATACTCACCTATACCAGGATTGGTGATGTGGACTTTGACTTGGGTTGATGAGGTGGATGGTGAAGGCTCGGATGGCTCTAGATTGGTTATGGATGGCGAGGAATTAAATGTCACAATCGAAAAGTTTGACTTGTGACACATCAGTTGATGGAGTTGGATTGGATGGTGGTGGGGCATGATGAGATGGTGGTGTGGAATGATGAGATGGCCTAGAAGAAGTGGTTGTAGTGGAATAATTTTTTGTGATGTACGATGTGCTAATGGAAGCTTGTCTGTAATTACATATACAAAAATAAATGGATGATTGAGAAGATGATGTGATGGGTAGCTCCTCTATGATGGAAGCCTTAGAAGAAGATGAAGGTGGATTAGAGGGAGAAGACGGATTGGAAGATGACGTTTATGGATATGATGATGGTGCCAAAAAAAAATGTGTGGAAGGTAACATGGATTCATAGGGATTTGAAATGAAGTTACAATACTTAAAGGGTTCAACATCCGTAGGGATGCAATGGACTTGTCCATCATGAACATATTTAGCATTGATGAAGAATTGATGGGACACATTTCATTTTCCTCATCCAAGGTCTACCAAGGAGTATATTATACACCATGGCACCTTCCAAGATGTGAAACATGGTGTGCAACATTTTAGCCCCTACTTCTATAGGTAAAACGACAGTGCCAATTGTGGTACACAAAGCATCGTTAAATGATTTTGAGGGTGAGTGATGACTTGGTAATGTGCGATGGTGGTAAGTTGAGATGGATAAGGGCAGCGGTAATAATGATGTTGATTGATGATATGATATCGATTAACACTCTTTTGAAGGGTTTTTTGTCTATTAAGGCCATTATATGTAATGGAGGGTCCACCAATTTTGAACTCATTGGTTTTATCTCAAGGTCATAAAAGGTGATTGATGGGTCCATGCATGTTCTAACACTCCCTACAAAATTGTTGAAGGAATTGAAGTCTTGGGATTCTAACTCAATTGACTTGAGTATTTCCATAAAAGCTTCTCTATGCCTAGGGTATTGTTGAATGAGCTCATAGATAGAAAGTTTTGCCGATGCCATCTTTAAACTAGTGGTTAACCGGCTGGTTAAGGTTACCACTGACCTAATCATACAAAGGATAGGTGGATGCGATGGGTTGGACAGATTGATGGGGGGATATGGATTTGGTGATGTTTGGATGGGTGGTCTGTTTGAAGGTTGTTGATCATGTTGTTGATTTTGCCTTTGCCCTCTAGTGACCACATTGACTGCTTCGACAAAGTGTTGATATTTTTGGACATGATTTACTTGATTAGGAGGTTGTTATTGATTGTTACCTCCTTCATTATGTTGAACCTCCCCATGGTTAGGTAGAGGTGTCTGATATATGCCCAAATTTTTATTTTGTGGAGATAAGGGGTTAGCCATGTTGATGGCCCCTAAGTCTATGAGGTCTTGCACTACATTTTTGAACACATTACATGAATTGATATCATGCCCATTTTGTTGATGGTATGGATAAAACAAGTGCTCTCTCTAAGTCCTATGCATTTTTGTGGGATCAAGGGGCCTAATTTATGGCAAGGCTAATTTATTGGTTTCATACAACATTCTAAATAGGGATGAATACGACTCATTTAATTGAGTGTATTCTCTTTGGGGGCGATTGAATTGGTGGTAGATAGGTTGTTCCATAGTTGGCACTATGTTTTGAACCATTGGTGCTTGGGTAACTTATGGGACCGCATGATATGAAATATGTTGTTGCACAAATTTTTGAGCCACTATGGGCTGGATCATCACCACTTGATTAATTTGGTTTGATGTGTTAGCCATTGAGTCTTGTGTGGATTTGTTTTGGCAAGATTAGTTATTTCAATATTGGCCCTTATTTTGCAATTCTTTCCTTTTAGGCTTAATGACACCCTCTTGGATTTTGATCTCCTCAATGACACTAGCCTATGCTAAAGCTTCTTCAAATGTTCTATAAGTGTTTAATTGTAGCATCCAAGAGATGGGTTTTAATAAAATCTTGGTAAAAATCTTTATAATCTCTTCCATTGGTAGCTAGAATGGCAATTTAGTTATGACTACCCTCCAATGGTTTCCAAAGTCATAGATAGGTTCCTCATCCCATTGTTTCAAATAATAAATATCTGATAAGGATACCTTCTTTTTAATATTTAGGGCGAAGCACTCTAAGAATAGATCTATCAATTGATCAAAAGTGTATATACTATGTGTGGTCAATTGATTGTACCATTCTATGGCATACCCCCCTAGTGTTTGAGGAAAATTTTGGAGAATGAGAATGTTATCATCTCTAATCCAAAAACATACATGGAAAAATGAGCTCGCATGCTCTTTAGGATCCTCAGTTACCATGAACTTGTCAAATTTTGGTATCGTAAAATCTGTAGGATATGGCGGTGAGCGAGGATGGATGGACGATGGCTGGAATTGTAGAAGTATTTTTGGCTTAACTAGGGCATCAGATCTTCAATTATCTCTATCTCCACTTCACTAGGGCATCAAAAAATGCTTCTCCAAGTATATCTCTTAATCTCCAGGTTCCAAGGTTTGGGCATTTGCAAAATACCCTATTTATAATCCAACCTAGGGTTTTCTTAGGGTTTTAGCCTTGCACTTTTGATTGTGTGGCTAAGATTAAGTCATATCCTAGGGTTGAGATTACTTTTTGAATGTGACATGTATTAATGAAAATGGATGGTGGAGATTAAATGAAATTAGATAGCTAAGGTTAATTGAGTTTATTTATATATATATTATAATAAATATATTAAAATATAATAAAATATTATATAAAATATAAAATATTATAAAATAATATTAAAATAACCCCAATTAGGCTAGGAAATGGTGGGAAGGTGGAATGGAAGACAAGTGGGTGGTGGGATGGTTAGGATGGAGGTTTAGTGGCTGCAATTTGGTGTCTACAACTATCATTGAATTTCTTGAAATATTGATCACCAGATTTGGGATCCCTTCTACGATAGTGTCTGATAATGTTGGAGCATTCATAGGGAATTGACCTATCCCAAAAAGTGTACACCTAGCTATTGAATTAATGGAAATCAACATAAAATCATGACAAGATAACAAGATTGCATATATCAATGAAAATACATGTTTCTTTTATTAATATTGGAAATGAATCTCGATTACAATCATGCCCCTCTTAGGGTCACCCAAATGTTGATACAATCAATACAATGCAAAAGCGCTCAATGGGGTAGGCGCACTATTATTGCTTTTCCAAATAGTCAAAAATTGCTCTAGGGTGGAGTTAACCCTCTTCTTCACATTGAGGAAAGTTGATGTGTTGTCGTTAAGCACATCATTAATTATCAATGAATTGTCAATCTAGGGCAGTGTTCAAGGCTGTCTCTGAAATAAGGGGTGAATAGGGCTATAGTTCAGGTCATTTGGAAGTAGGTCTTATTGGTAGAACATGTTTTATGGGGGTTTATGTAGTCACCTTACTCCTAAATTGCATAAAATGAACTTAATCTATTTGCAGGAATGAAAATTAAGTGCTATTTGCAGAAATGAAAACCTAATTTTTTTTACAGAAATGGAGATCTAATTATAGTTGCAGAATGAAATGGTTGCATAAAACATAAATTGAATCCTGTCAGTTCTCTATTATAGAAGGTTTTCAATATTATGTATAGTGGCTGACAACAACAAATGAAGGTACAAAAAAACTATAAATTATAGGAGATAAAAGCATGTTGAAACTAAAATATTACTAAAAATAAAGGAAATATTCAGATCTACCATTAATTATATTCTAAAGAACATTGAAATTTTACTCTAAACAAGGATTAAACAGCAATAAATGTCAATTGATATAGAAAATGGAAACTGACAACTTTTACAACTAATTCTGCTGCAGCAGAAATCAGAATAAAACTTGTCTGTGTTAGTCCTTCTCCTAGGCCTGGAAGTGGCCAACTTCTTTCTCCATAAGAAGGTGTGAAACTCATTTTACTTACTAAACTTCACACACACTCATATGACATAGAAAATATAAAATAACTACACTTTTATTCCAAAATCAGCATTTACAAATCTGTTGTTGCAGATTACAGATATGAAATTAAACTGCTATCTAATTTCTTCTATTAAAAACCCTATGTACCTACGTAGCTCTACCAACATGGGAGCTACATTTTATAGATGCCTAAAACCTATTTACATCCAAAAATATACTATTCCTATCCTACAGATCAACTTCCTACTATATTGTAGTATTTCCTAGGTTTATCCTAGAAGATGATCAATTTATATTTTCCCATGAATGGTGGCTTTTGGACGGAAAAGACGACAAAGACAGCTTGGGGATATTTTTCCTTAACCTTCTCAACCTTCTTTCCCTTTTTCCACCATCATAAAATAGTCAAAAAGTCAAAAAGCACTTTCTGTTGTCAATCCAAAGATAACTGGCTCAATTCGAAGAAACTGCATTCTGTCAATCCGAAGATGTCTTCTCAATCCGAAGCTCTTCGGATTGACTAACTATGTGGTCTTCAGGTGATCTCAGCTACTTTTCTCAGGTGGGTTATCTCTCAGGAACTGATTGCAATAGCTTTTATCCTTCTCCATATGTGAATTCCATGCCTTGCCATTCATTGGCAGCTGGCTGGAATTTACACAACAAAACCAGTTTCTGCTACACAATAACAATATTCTTGCACCATTTGCTAAAATTAGATAAATAAATGCTTGAAAAACATAAAAACAAAACTAGTAAAGTGCTGCTATCAACCTAAGCATATTCCTCATTTAGCAAGCCATGACAAAATAACATAAAACTGTACAAAAAACTATAAAAATCAGAATATAATATTCCTAACACATCAATCATGCAAACAATTAATACACAACATATTAAATCAACTTAACTAGCATATAAGATATATCATAAGAGTTTTAGGTAATTTTAACTATTCAAAACATGCTATGATTGAGGCATTTCCAGGCCTCATCATTTCCCCCCAACTTAATTCAATGCATGTCCTCATGCATTCTGTTGGGCTACTAATTCACACATGTCCATTTTTACATTCCAATTCCTGTAGAACAGTTTGTTCCCACATAGTATCCCCTGGTTTCTTGAAGCTTCCTGATCCATTCCTAAAATTGGCCACTTGGCTGCGGGTCACTATCAAAATAATAAGGCACTGGAGTAAGAATGGTGGGAGGCCTAAAATTCAAACCTATCCATTGATACTGCATGGTAAGGATAATATTTGTCACCCCATATGTTCTTCTTCTAGACTACTCCAAATTGACTAAGGAGATAGGCTCTCTCTTCTGCAAAGACAAGGATAATTTTGCCCATATTTCCTTACAAGCCATCAAAGCAAGTACAAAATTACTGGCATAAAATTTTTGAAAACTATTTAAACAATCCCTAAGATTATCCAAATACATACTTTTAATATCTACCCTATTCATCATAGTGAAGTGTTGAGTGGTGGTGACTTTATGATTTGGTTGCATAGCTCTAATCAACAACTCAGTTTTCACTTCAAGTTCCTTGTTCCTTTTCTTTTCTTGACTCCAATAAATTTGATTTTGTAAAGTGGACATGAAGGCCCTTAATTGAACATCACTTGGCTGCTGATGTTGGGATGCACTGAGGTCTTCATGGTGGACATGAATTGTGTTGTTATCTATTGTGACTCTTCATGTTCACTTTTTACTGAACTTATGGCCTTTTTTGAAGGATCTTTGGAATGGGAAGGTGCAACTTTGGAATGAAGAACTACAACTTCAGAATGCTTCAATCCTGTTACAATTTGTTGTGCTTTATTGCCAAGTTTAGTCAGTTCTGGATGCTACTGAGAATCTTGTTGCTTTCCTACTTCTAAAATAACATCATTCTGCTGAGAAACTTGGGCATCAACCAATCCCCTATTTTTTGCATTTTCAACAATAGATTCACCTGCTGCAACTTGAGGGACAGGCTACAAATTTTTAGCTGGTGCCAGGTCACCTTGCATGGATAATCCAAGCAATATTTGAGCAAGTTCTCCTTCATTGGATTCTGTAAATTTGGACTCCAACTGTGCCACTCTACTTTTTAGCCCTTCTACTTCCTATTGCAATTCCAAAATCTGCCTATATTTCTCTTTAATGGATGTATTCAAACTCAACCATTCTGCAAACTGGTCATCTGGTTGGGGATCCTCTTCAAAATAGAAGGGAACTAGAGAAATGATGGTTGGAGGCCTAAATATGAGACCTACCCATTGATGCTACATAGTTACAATAAGTTTCACCACCCCTTTTGCTCTCCTTCTAGACCATTCTAGGTTGATGGGAGAGATAGGCTCCCTTTTCTACAGTGATATAGAAAGTTCTGCCCATCTGTCCTTACAAAATGATAAAGCAGGAACAAAATTATTAGCACAAAAATCTTGGAAATTAGTCAAATAGTCCCTCAAGCTATTTAAATACATCCTCTTAATATCTACCATGTTCATCATCTTAAAGTGTTGGTTAGTGGTACTTGGATGATCTGGTTGTACTGCTCTGACCAATAATTTAACTTTTAACTCAACTTCCTTATTTTGTTTCTTCTCCTGATTCCAATAAAGCTGATTTTGTAGGGTAGACATAAAAGCTCTTAATTGAACATCTCCTATGCAAATTTGAGGGTGAAAATCTACCTCCTCTAGAATGAAAAAACTGTGTAGAAATAGCTCACATAGCAGATTTTTCTGTTCTGTAGGACTGCTGAGGTAAGCTTCCAAAAACTCTTCAACAGTTTCCAATTTATAGGGGAGACCTGAGCTAATCCTCATGACCTGCCATCTAAGATATATTTCCTTCATAATGAGACTATAAAACCTGGTAGGTCATCTAAATTGGACTAAATATTTAGCAATGTGACAAAGATCAGTCACCTATTCATTTAATTTATTGATTTATGTGTCCTTTTCCTCTAACTGTTTTCCTACCAGTTTCAAATTTTCAACCTTGGTTGCAAGTTTTTCATATTTAATCACCCAATTAGCTATGTCTGCATTGTATTTATCCAAAGATACAGTATTGGGTGGCCTCATCACAAGTTGGAATCTGGGCAACAAATCTACCTGTACTCCTTTTTCCTCTACTTCTACTGCAGGTGTGACAGTTTTAGATTTGGACACAAAAGTTGCATGCAGAGAAGTACTTACTTGGACATTCACATCTTGATGCTCAAAATTCTCTTGTGTTGGTGCTACTTGCAAGAGTAGCTATTGTGGTTCTTCACTGATGCTCTTTTCTAAATTCTTGAGCAATTTTGGAGCATCTTTGGAATGAGAGGGTGTTGCTTCGGATTGAGAAGGTACTGCTTTAGAATGAGCATTTGTGTCTTCATTCAAAGGTTCAGGTGCTTCTATCAGGGGAAAAGAATCATTTTCCCTAGATAATCCAAGTAGGATTTGAACCAGATCTTCCTCATCATCAGATTCTATTGGTTGTGCTTCAAACTGTGATAGCCTATTTTTTAGTTTTTCTACCTCCTGCTGTAATTCCTCAATTTTTTTTCAATAATATCTTCCCTCTCTTCAATCCATTTTATTTATGTTTTTATAATGCTCCTGGATGCTCTTAATTGCTCTTTGATGTCCTCCTCTTCCTCCTCTTCTCAAGACATGTTTTGATTATGCCAACTCTTATGAACATATTTATACTAATGGTTAATTGTCATATACTATATACCAATTATTTACAATGAGAAAAGTGCAAGAAATATATACCTGTTTAAAACAAGTTAATGCAAGTTTTGAAGGATGGTTGCTTCTGATGATGTTCTACTAAAGTTTGCTGCAACACTTCAAAACAAGTGCAGTTGGTGAGTTTTTACAATGGTGATACAGAGTGTCTTCAAGGCTATGCATGCCAGAAAACTAGTTTTCATGCACACCAATTTAGTAGCGCCTCAAAGAGGTTTTCACTGCTGAATTATTCATTTTTCTCTCTTTTTTTTTTCTTTTTTATATCAGAGTATGACTACCAACTATGCTAGTTTTCACCCATGTGACTGCCAAAAAAGTTGGTTTTCATCCACATGACTGCCAGCATAGCTAGTTTTCACCCATACCCTGTCTAGCTTTACCTTTGAGAAGGTTTTCAAAGTCAGACTTATTCTTTTTTTTTTTCATGGTTGAAGGTACAAATGATGTCATAACATGCTCTTGAGTCTGTATGGACCTTTCCATTGTATCAAAATAGTTTCTAAAAGGTGTTGAAACTTGGGAAACAACATTATACCATATGTCCAGAAACTTTTTGCTGTCCAAGTTTTCTGGGAGATCCATACCCTTTTTTTAAAGCTACAAACCCAGTGAGTTTTATGAATTGCCACTGCACCATAAGTGTGCTTGTGATGCCACTGAGTACTCCCTTCTTGTAATGCAACATATCTCACAAAACCATCACCATAGAGAAAGCATGGTCCTTCCTCACGATATGCTTGAAACTTTAAGTGTGAAATCAGCTCAAAAACTGGCAATTCATCAAGGGCAGACAAAGATGACCATCCATCTGTTATCATGACAAAGGTGAACACTGAAAAAATTGACTTCATCAAAGTTGTGAACATTGAATTGGTTGATATTTTTGAGATATGAGGATTTTTTCCGGCTTGGGAATACTGTTCTCTGGAGGGAGCATGGGACTGCAAAGGTATTACAGACTCATATGGCAGGTTACTAGATAGGGGCACTTCAACCTTATTGGGTACAGTTTGAACAAATGGAAGGGAAGGCTATCCAAATTGGTGGAATTCATCAAGGGAGGTAGAAGAATCACAAGGCACTCTTTCCTGAACTACATTGCTTGTTGTTGATTGTGAATGTAATTGTGCAATGTGAAGTTTTTGCTTTTCAAGTTCTGCTTGTAATTCTGCTATTTTAGCCTCAAGCATTTTAGTGTGCTCCATGAAGTTGATGTTGTTATCTCTTGAGGCTGGTGTTGTTGACCCCACTACTATTGATTTTGCATCCAAAATGGATTACTCTGATTTTGATTCCATGATGGGTTATTCTGGTAATTCAAACACAGGTGATTCACCTCTTAAGCATGAATATATTCTTACTGGAACAAGCCAGGGATCACTTTGGATAATTATACCTTTTTCATCCCTAGGCCTACTCATTCATGCCTACTCCTTAATGACATAAATTATAAGTCAATAATTGTTACTTAACCAGCTGTTATGTTCAGATTTTACCCTAAATTTTCATAGCTTAGCTTAATTAACAACTATTGGACTGTTGTTACCTTCTAACAACACTATTCCCCAAAAATGACACCAAAATGATGCGTTGTTGTTAAGCACATCATTAATTCTCAATGAATTGTCAATCCAGGGCGGTGTTCAAGGTTGTCTACGAAAGAAGGGGTGAATAGGGCTATAGTTTAGGTCATTTGGGAGTAGTAGGTCTTATTGGTAGAACAGGTTTTATGGGGGGTTTTTGTAGTCACCTTACTCCTAAATTGCATAAAATGAACTTAATCTATTTGTAGGAATGAAAACTAAGTGCTATTTGCAAAAATGAAAACCTAATTATTTTTACAAAAATGGAGATCTAATTATAGTTGCAGAATGAAATGGTTGCATAAAACATAAAATGAATCCTATCAGTTATCTATTATAGAAGGTTGTCAATATTATGTACAGTGGCTAACAACAACAAATGAAGGTACAAAAAAACTATAAATTACAGAAGATAAAAGCATGTTGAAACTAAAATATTACTGAGAATCAAGGAAATATTCAGATCTACCATTAATTATATTTTAAAGAAAATTACAATTTTACTCTAAACAAGGATTAAATAGCAATAAATGTCAATTGATATAGAAAATGGAAACTGACAACTTTTACAACTAATTCTACTGCAGCAAAAAACTGAATAAAACTTGTCTGTGTTAGTCCTTATCCTAGGCCTAGAAGTGGCCAAATTATTTCTCCATAATAAGGTGTGAAACTCATTTTACTTATTAAACTTCACACACACTCATATGACATAGAAAATATAAAAGAACTGCACTTTTATTCCAAAATCAGCATTTACAAATCTGCTGCTATAGATTACAGATTTGAAATTAAACTGCTATCTAATTTATTCTATTAAAAACCCTATGTACGTAGCTCTACCAACATGGGAGCTACATTTTATAGATGCCTAAAACCTATTTACATCCAAAAATATGCTATTTCTATCCTGCATATCAACTTCCCACTATGTTACAGTATTTCCTGGGTTTATCCTAGAAGAGGATCAATTGATCTTTTCCCATGAATGGTGGATTTTTTATGGAAAGGATGACAAAGATAGATAGAGGATATTTTAACTTAACCTTCTCAACCACTTTTTGTTGTCAATCCAAAGATAACTAGCTCAATCCAAAGAAACTGCATTCTATCAATTTGAAGATGTATGCTCAATCCGAAGCTCTTCGGATTGACTAACTGTGTGGTCTTCAAGTGATCTCAGTTTCTTTTATCAGGTGGGTTATCTCTCAAGAACTGATTGTAATAGCTTTTATCCTTCTCCATGTGTGAATTCCATGTCTTGCATTTGATATTTAGGATTTCAAATGTATAATAGATAAGTCTCCCACTGAAGAAAAACTACAATAGAGGTATGAGAAGATTGAAAGCTTAAGATAATAGTTGCAACAAGGGAGCAATAGGATTCAAGCATAAGAAATGCAAGAATTGAAGTTAAATATTTAAAGTTAGGAAGAAATTTTGGCAATGTTTCAATCAGAGGTAGAGAAGGAAAGAGAAAAATATTGTTGAGTGGTAATTTTGCCCAATTGCAAAACTACACTCTCCCTTAGGATTTTGAACACAAAATCCTCTCTTGCAAAGAAGTTAACACAAAACAACTTCTCCAAGGTTCTACTATGTAAGAATTACACATGTGTATTAGTAATCTCAATGAGGATATATCAAATAAGTGCTAGGAACACCTTAGTGATTGCAAGTAACTATTAACAAGGAGTATGTGTTGGTTTATTTTATTATACCATACTAATTATTGTTCATAAAACTTAAATAAAAACAAATGTGAATTGGCCCTCATATGACCATGATGTAAAGCCTTAATTCCTTTTATCTTGGAGGATTTTAGGTAGATTTTATCTTCCTTTATTAAGTAGATTTTAAACAATTTTTATCTTGTATTAAATCCTACTCTAAGCATGAAGTAGAAGATTAAAACCTATCTCTAAACGTGAATTTCAAATGATGAAAGTATTTTTATGTTGCTTTAAACCATTCAAGATGGGATAATTTGGATGACCAAATTTGTAACTATAGTAGCCTTTAATATAATAAATAAATTTCTTCTTTGATGAAATTAATTTTCATAAAGAGAACAATTTATTGCTTTAAAATATTGGCCTTAAAATGTCATTATAAATTATCCCTCTTTAATGAAATCGTAATTTTCATAAAGAAGAAATAATGTAATGCTTTAAAATAATAACCTTTGATGTAATGTATAAATTACCTCTCTTTAATGAAATCAAAATTTTCATAAAGAAAAGGTAATTTATTGCTCTAAAAATGATAGCTTATGGAATGCCATTAAAATTTACCCCCTTTAATGAAATTAATTTTTTTATAAAGGGAAGTTCATTTATGCCTGCAAATAAAAATGTAAAGCTAAAAAAATATGATTTCCCTTCAAAATGTAAAAAAATAAAATTCTGAAATTATAAAAATCCTCATAAAACAACGATTTTCAACAATTTTTATAAAATTGAAATGGCTTCGGAATGAGTTTGAATTTATTTCGGATGAAATATTGTAGCTCATTCTTCACACCCATGTATTTATTTTTGTCATTTTATTTTTTTTCAATTTTTATTTTAACACTCGAAGTTTTAAAAAAAATTGCAAAAAGAAGGTTAGAAAATAAAAGAAATAAAAATCTGGAAATAAACTTGAATGCTAAACATGTAAACATGCAAAGCTTTATCAGTTTGATGGTACCCTATCCTGCAAAACCAAAGATGTGAGAAAATTTTGCATGCTACCGAAGTCTATTCCAACCTGCATTTGCATAATCAAAATAAACTAAGTGCTAGCTCCTAAGGACGCAGAAAATAAATTCCAGACTTCAAAAATTCAATGATGTAACCATTAAAATGCATTGAACATCATCTATAAGTCCAAAACCTGAAAAAGGAAAGATAAAAAATTAAATCCAAGCATGTAGAAAATTTTCTCCTCCTATTTTACTAACAAAGTCCAAATTTCTGAAAAGCCTTTGCATTAACCAAATATTTCTCTTTTACATTAATTTTTTAGTAGCATCTAGCCTTCTCCAAGAAGAACCAGCCCTCTTCTCTATTTTATGCGTATTTAAGATTTGCAATTTGTCCATTCGTTCTTTCCTTTCAACAGTTCGCTTTCACTTAGTTTGTTTTGTTTCATCTTTTTGTTTGGTACTGAAACATTTCTTTTTCCATTAACCAAAACAACATGAATACCTTTGTATTGCTTTGTAACTGACATGGCCCTAATATTTGTAACAACTGAGATTTAAAACTCATCATATTTCATATGCTGAAATAGGTTACATTTATATAGGTTTGAGCAGCTTAGATTAGCGAAAGCCCATTTATTCACGTAAATCAAATCTGCTTAACATAGCTCTATGACTAACATAGCCAATGCCTAATATTACTCCTAGATGCTCTTAACAACACTCTAAAATAATACCTATTAAGTAGCTATGTAGGAAGAATAATATTAATATCCAACATTCTCCCCCTTAAAGTTTAGAGGTTTGACCAAATAGTCTCTTAGCTTTAAATATTGAGATTTAGCAACTCCTTTGGTGAAGATGTCCGCTATGTTGTCCAAAGTGCTACAATGTTTTAGCTCAACCACTTGTTTCTCCACCATGTCTCTAATGAAGTGATACTTCATGTCGAAGTTCTTGGACCTACTATGGTGGATAGGATTATGTGCCAATTGGATGACTCATATTGTCACAATACAATATGGTAGGATCATTTTTTATTTCACCTATTTCTTCAAGTGCTTTTCTCAACCGTAAGGCTTGGGTACTAACATTTTTTATTTCTATATACTCAACCTCAGTAGATGATAGTGCTACAAAAATTTGATTTTTATAACTCCAAGTAATTTTTCCTGACCCAAGACTAAAACAATTCCATGAATTAGATTTCCTATCATCTATATTGCTGCCCCAATCACTATCACTAAATACAAATAATTTTACATTATCAATTGTGTGGTAATGGATCCCATAAACCATTGTACCCTTTATATATCTCAAAATTATTTTAGTTGCTTGTAGATTAAGTTTAGATGGATCAGCCATATACCTTGATACTAGAGAAACAACATATTGTATATCCGGCCTTGTGTTGGTGAGGAACATTAGACTCCCAACCATGCTACTATAAGTGGTCTTGTCAACTTTTGGTACTCCATATTCTTTTCTTAATTGGATCTCATGACCTATTGGAGTTGCAACAGACTTGCATTTCTCCATAGAAAATTTCTTGATCATGTCATGAGTATATTTATGTTGACATATGAAGATCTCATTTCCTGTTTGATGTACCTCCATTCCTAGAAAGCAATGCATCAAACCTAGATCCTTCATTTCAAACTATTTCATCATGGAGTTTTTGAAATCCTCATTCATTTTAGCATTACTACCCATGAATATTAGATCATCCACATATAAGCACACAATTATAATAGCTTTACCTTGTTTTATGTAGTAGAGAGTAGGTTCACTTTTTCTCTTAGTGAATCCATAGTCTTGAAAGTAGCCATCAATGCATGAGTACCATGCTCTTGGTGCTTGCTTTAGGCCATACAACACTTTTTTCATTTTTTAGATAAGGTTCTCCTTATCTTGTTATTCAAATACTTGAGGTTGTTGCACAAAAACCTCTTCATTCAAGTACCCATTGAGAAAGGAACTCTTAACATCCATGTGTTGAATGTTCCATCCTTTGTGGGCAGCCAAAGAAAGTACTAGTCTAATCTCTTGTATAGCAATATGAGCAAAGGTTTCCTCATAGTCAATCCCATAATTTTGAGTAAACACTTTTGCTACTAGCCTTGAATTGTGTCTTTAAATTATCCCATTAACATTAAACTTGGTCTTATAGACCCATTTACATCCAATATATTTCTTACCCTTAGGAAGCTCCACTAACTCCCAAGTGTCATTCCTTTTTATAGAGGTCATTTCCTCTTTCATGGCTTGTTGCTATACATCATGATTACATGCTTTTTCATAACTAGATGGCTCTAGCTCTACACTAGTCATTAAAGCATAGTTTACAACATCTCCCTTAGGATCTTGGGAGTCTTCATCACCATACATGTGCAAATTTTCAAGTCTTTTCAAGACTTCATTCATCTCACTAGCTTGGCTTCTAGTGTACCTTGTTTAAAAATTCTTGTCCATCATTTGAAAAGAAGGATGGTACTGAAGTGTTATCTTACCTCTTGGTGGTGTATCTTCCTACATTAGCATTGGATAATAACTTGATGATCTTGGTGGTATTTGTGGACTTGGAGTAGCACTTGTTGTACTTGAAGTAGAACTCTTTCTTGGACTTGAAGGAGGGCTTCCATTGCTATTCTTTTTAATGGGATGCATTTGAAAGGAGCTTACACCTTGAGATTCATCATCAATTTTTTTTTTTGATGACCCCATACTCCTCAATAAAAAATTACATCTCTTGAGATTACAAATTTATGTTTTTTTGGATGGTAGAGTCTATATGCCTTTGAAGACTTACAATACCCAATGAAAATACATGATTGAATTTTGGGGTCAAGTTTCTTTCTTATCTCATCAAGAATGTGTGCTTATGCAAGACAACCAAAAACTTTGAAGTTATTTACATTTGGATTTTTGCCATACCATCCCTCATAGGGAGTTATCCCATCTAAACTAGAAGTAGGACTCCTATTAAAAATGTAAACACTTGTCCTAACAACATCAACCCAATACATGTTACTTAGTTTCTTTGTTTGAAGCATTGATCTAGCCATTTATACAATAGTGCGGTTATTTATTTTAGCCACACCATTTTATTGTAGGGTGTAGGTAGTAGTGAATTGCCTTTTGATTCCACAATATTTACAATATTTGAAAAATGTATTTGAACAAAACTCCCCTCCTCTATCAGTAATTAATCTCTTTACAACATATTCACTTTGATTCTCTACATTATTTTTGAAATCCTTGAAACATTCAAAAGCTTCATCCTTAGTTTTCAAATAAATTAATCCAACACATTCTAGAGAAATCATCAATGAAAGTGAGAAATTAAGAATTGTTACCCAAGCTTTTGGTATGCATTGGACCACAAATATCCGAATATACCAATTGTAGTGGATGGCTTGCTCTCCATGCTTGACCTCTTGGAAAATTTGTTCTTGAGTGTTTTCCCAAAGCACATCCTTCACACACCTCCTTGTACCTTTTCCTCTTCCTTATCCTCTTCCTTGTCCTTCTCTTGTCCATTGCCATGAGTCTCACCTTCCTTGGATGCGAATGCTTTTTCATCACCTCCAAAGCTTGATGATGTAGAACCTTGGAGTCTCTCTTCATTGGACATAAAAAAACCAATTAGAGCATCAAAATTTAGAGTATATAAATCTTTATATTCTTCAATAATAATTGCAATATGATTCCATTTATGAAGAAGTGTTCTCAACACTTTGTTCACAACCACTTCAATTTTTGTCTTCACCAAGTGTCTCCATTTTTTTTACAATTGCTTTCACTCTCACACAATAATCTCCTACTCTTTCATCATCTTGCATTTTATATTCTTAAAATATCTCTTTAAATTTTGAAGCCTTACTTGCTTCACTTGATTGCTTCCTTAATAGCTATCTCAAGGTATTCCAAGCTTCTAGGGTAGATGAAAAAGAAACAATCCTTGGAAAGATGCTTTTCTCCAAAGCTTCTTGGAGATGGTAGAGAGCAAATGAATTTTTCTTTTGGGTATCCTTCTTACTATTTCTATCAGCTACACTTAACACAGTCCAATCTGCTAGTTTTGCATAGCCTTTTTCTATGATGTCCCATAACTCTTTGCCCATGAGTAAGGTCTTCATATTGATAGACCGATACTCATAATCTAGTCCATTGAACTCAGGAATAGGCAGGTTATTAATCGCAGCCGTTTATGCTAATAAAAAAAAACTCTCTACTATTCTTCAATGGACCTGCAACTCACCAAGCAATATCTCCAAAAAAAGACTCAAAAAAGTCTTCTAAAAAAAATCTCGTATTTACTTCGCATGCAATTATAAAATTATAGAATTACAACATTCTGTCAAAGAGATAATATTACAACATTACAAAAGTTTAACTCCATATTTTAAACCTTGTCTTCACTGTTTAACTGCCTTCACATGATTTGACTAGCGCACCTATCAGACTAGCATGCATATACACTGATCAAATCAGGCTGAATACTATGTCTGCCAAACACTAAATACTCTTTTTTCTAGCAGGAAGACTATGCACTGACTATATCCTAGTGTGTTGAATCCATCTTCAAATGTGCGCATGTTTCTAACTCAAAAATAAAACTCAAAAAACTAACATCAAAATCAAACATTAAACTTTCTAGTCAGCATGACATCAACAGGAAACACATTCTAGCAGTGACGTTTTATCCTTCAATTGAATCCAATTCAAACGGTCAATTTGCCTTCGTCTTCCTCTTTCACACGGATAAAAATATCATTTTTTTCACAAAAAGGAGTATGATAAGCTTCACACCTTCTCACATGGATCAAAACACTATTTTTCTTCTACGTGGATAAAAATAAAACTCGTACACTCACATTGCTTTGTTTAAAAAAATCCAAACTTGTCTTCTCAGTGTTGACGTGGATCTCCTTTCATGCTGGTTAACTACACTTGCTCCTACGCTATATGTGTTTACCTTGTCTCACAAAACACAAATCTTCTTCTTCACAGTACAACCTCAGTGATATTTCAAAAGCATTCTGCATGACTTTTTCAAAACGATCTCCCTCAAACGATCATGATCTCTCCAGTAATCACAATGAACAATCACTCAACAATCGCTCCTTTTTTTAACCTCCAAACCAACATCAAGACTAAAATCACAAAGTTGTGATAGGAAATACAATATTTGGAGTATTTCCCAATTTGTTCTAATACCAAAATAAGATTCAAAACTCATCATATTTCATATGCTAGAATAGGTTACATTTATATAGGTTTGAGCAGCTCAGATTAGCGAAAGCCTATTTATTCACATAAATCAAATTTTCTTAACATAGCTCTATGAATAACATAGCCAATGCCTAATATTACTCCTAGATGCTCTTAAAAAAACTCTAAAATAACACCTATTGAGTAGCTATGTAGGAAGAATAATATTAATATCCAACAACATCACTATCTACCATTTACACTACCCTCATGTAAATCTACTTCATTTAAAATTTGACCTCCTTCGTTCACCACATGGTAGCACTTTACCATCCACAAATATATGTGATACAAGACAAATTGTGGCCCCTCATTAGAATTCAGGCATTTGGGATGAAACTCATTCTACTATGCACTGACTTGGTAACATCTTATCCCCAAATTCAGCTTCATGACCATATGTTGAATTAGGTCTTGTAAGACATCAAAAATTATTTTCAATATTTATCAAGGTATCGATTACATACTCCAAGGGCATCATTTAGTAAAGCTTCCCTCCTATGTGGTCTTCCTTCCATGATGGTTCCACTAAGCATGAGAACTACACATCGCCTTTAGGCAATGTTGTCATATTTATCATATTCTTATTTTCCACCATGCCTATGTGGTTCATCCATTGCACATATTATTCACCTCCATTTGATGCTGATCTGAATACATCCTCCTTTTAATAATCCACATTGCTTTCATGCCATATCTCCAAATAGATCTGCACCTACTTTTCACCTCAATGATCTTTACCATTGTAAATGGTCTTGCTGTATCCACTATATTCTTGCCTAGTAAATTTCCTGACTAAAACTACATCATAATCCACATCCATAGTCATCATTAGCTTCCACTATTCGCATCACTCCTTCGAGCTCCATTGAGTAACCTAAAACCTAAAGCACTTCCCCATATGCTGCCAATGTCCTATACAATAATTTCATGATTTTGTCAACTCAAATTGATGTCTACTCTCTATCTGTGTCATCATCATAGATTTCAATCAGTTCATCCATTCAAACTCTGCTTAGAATCTCTAAACTCACCATTGTGTATCCTTCACATTTAATTAGTATGGTGACGTTATCATCTATCGTAAGCCCAAAATATTTTGTGTAATTTTAAATCATAAAATTGGTGAGCTCCATGCATTGGATGATCATACCACAGATAGCTCCAATTCATACTGCCATGATCATTTGATATGATGGTATTATAAAAATCAAATCATCGAAGGTGAACTCCATCACAATGGGATCGAAGAATTTAGAAATCCATGATGGGTAATTTGATTTTGATATCTACGATGAAAAAAATTACCCCTATGCATCCTGATGGGTTGCTACTGACCAAGTCTTCCTCTGTATTGGGTGCCACATAATATTATTTGCTATCCCTCTATTGCCACGATGTGATGGTGTTCACATGACCAAATCGTTGATGTGTCTCTCAACTAAAAATATGTTGACACCTCTACTTAAATGGCTATGTGATTCCCCATATTCACTATTTCCACATTAGGCACATCCGTCTTCAACGTTTAGGGCTATCCGTGAGGAGTATTTACTACAACACTATCTTTCAGAGCAAACCTATGAAGATGTTGCATAGCATGCATATTTGAGTCCTTTCACTCATGCATCTACCAACAATTCCCACTTTGTCTCACTGTTTCATTTCACTACGAAGTCCTCACGGCCACGTAGCCGATAATTTGATCCATGGAAGCCACATTCGTGCCACCTTCAACATCTACAAGGTCTACATTTTTTCTTTACCATCGCTACGTGAGTCCCAGCTTACATAGGGGTTCGTCCACTTGGAACCTGTGTACCATATAATTCCATATGGTAAACGAGGTGTGCACATCAAGCATATATATGCCATTGTGTACCTATCATTATCAAAAAATACAAAGGAGTTAATTCATGAACTTCACAAAGCATAAAAACTATGAAACTTGCACTTGGATATGGACATTTAAACTATATATATATAATCATCTTTATTATTTATTTATTTTTTTGTTTATATAATTTTTATTATTTTATTATCATTAATATATATATTAAGATATCATTTGTATGTTTATTTATTTGTTTATTATAATATATATATTATAATTTTATTTTATTTATTTATTTATTTTTAGTTTTATTTATTTATTTGATTAATTTAAAAAGTTTGAATTGATCGAATTCAAGCTATTAAAATCAATCAAAACACAAGAAATGGAAATGGATGGATCAAAAATCTATATCACTTGACATAAATGTGAAATCGAACACCAAGCCACACACAAGCCTATCGAAACTCCACAAGAAGACATAAGCAAAGGAAAACACTACTCGACAAGGAATATTGGAAATTGAGATGCAAGAATCAAGGATGGAACCTATCAAGAGCATTACTCCAAGAATACAAAAATACTCCAAAACATAAAATTCAAAGTGGGTTCCCAATTTTGGGGTACATTTTGGAAAGCCAGAACAAATGGTGACTCTACTAGAAAATGCTCCTGAGCATTTAGGATGAATAATCCAATATGAAACAAAAACACAAAATATTAGTGAGATGACCATTATTTAGTGATGTCCCAAGAAGATGGGGGTAAAATAATTTGAATAAAAGCAACGAATCCATCTGCCTTTGCTCAGTGTGTGCAAAAGTAATTTATTTTTGTACTTCTAAAAACCTTTCAGATTCCCTCATCTAGTTTGCATTTAGGCTATGAAGCATGAATCATAAAGAAAAATTTTACAAACAAAGTCCCACTACCAGTCATACATCTATAGCCCCAGTAGGATTTATCTAACTCACCCTTGTGTATGCTTAATACTTTGCAAAGCCTTTTTATAATCGAGCTATGTCTAGACAGAGCCCTACTGTTGGTCAGTCATCCATAGCCCCGATAGGATTTATCTAGACTTTGTGACTGATTTGATCAAGATTTTCAATGCTTATTTTATTTATTTTTTACTTTGCAATCATTAATTCATAACTAGGGTTAGGAAGCATAAAAATAGAGCGTATTGAATTTTTACCTTAATTTGCAAATCAAGATAACTTCATCCTTTAGTACTTCCATATATACCCTTTAATATGTGAGTTACATGTGGAGCTTTAGTGAAATGTTTCACTGTTCCAATCTCCATAATTTTAGTCCTAAAATCTGAGCATGATCACAAAATAATTTGCCCCCATTTTCTCAGGTTCACCTACTTTTCGATTAGGTATTCCATCCTACTTAACAAAGGAACACAAAAAATGGGTAAGATACCATCAGTTAGAGACCACAAAACATCACCTCAAAACAAGGGACAACCCAAAACCAGGGTTATGCATATGGGGTTGGACTCAAAATGTACTTGTAAAAAAAGGGTGAATCTTAATCAAAATCAAGGGGAATCATGGAGAATCCTAAGCAAATCAAATCAAATCGAGTATCTTCATACCAAAATTTGGGGTATTTGAAGCCCTAAAACATAAGGTTAAATTTGGGGCCATTTTTGACATATTAAATAATATTATAACTTCATAAAAATACCACCATTAGATCCTGCTTGAAAAGAGCTTTCCAAAAAGTATAAATATGCCTTTGTTTGGATATATAATGTGGCGAATTGAACCTAAGAAACAATTGGTCCTGAAAATTTTAGGCAAATGGGCCAATGTCGAGGGTGCTCATATTCGCAAATTTCCAATTTTGGAAATCCTAATATCAGCCAAATTTGTGAATATTCACCACTATGTATAATCCTACCCAAAACCCAAAACTAAGAACACAAACCAAAACCTAACCTAATGCAAACTAACAAGCAAGCAACAAATCAACACTTAGAAACAAAACACAAACCACAAAGCTAAACAAAAACATGAAAACCAAAACTATATACAAATGTACAATATGGTATAGGATGGTGCAAATATTGAACTATCACTTCCATGGATCCCAAACATGACTAGCACATTTCAAAAGACATATAACATGATATGCAAGCCAAGTTTTATAGAAATTCAATGAAAACCAGATTAAACCAAACAATACAACAATCTTCGTATTGCTTCTCTCACCCCACTATTTTGATTTAGTTCTATTAACAATCCCATAGGTGAGCTTCAAATCATTGAATTGATTAGACAAAATTTTATTTTCAATTCTTTCTTGTCTATTCTTTAAGATGTCAATTTCACAACTCAATTCACGATTTAGAATTAGGCTATTCTTATCCAAAATGAAGTTTTGCAAACAAGAGCCTATTTCTAAGAATTTAAAAGCCAATTCATTTTCCATGTTTATAGTCCAATAAAAATTATGCAAACATTTGCAAGCATATAAGATATCTACTAAATGAGAATCATTATAAGTTTTTACCCTAGATTTCATTATCAATTTTTGATGAATTTTATTTAACAATTTAAGCACATCAACTTATGTTTCATCCACCAAAGCAATCTTATTAGAGGCGTGTGTATAAATAAATTCTAGTTCTTTATTAACCTCCAATGGTATTTCATCATACATAATATTTGAATCCAATGAATGATTATACAAATGTTTACCTGAAGTTTGGATGTTTGGATACAAAAGGTTAGATTCTATCTTTTGTATATTTTTGTTTACCAAAACTTGGTGAGTCATTGTGATTTGTTCTTCTACATCATGATCTTTACCTTCTTCCTAATCTTGTAATATTTCATATTCATTGATTACCTATTCATCAAACATACCAAAATTAGACACCCAATTAAATTTGTGACCATCCTTTTCAAGCCATAAGTCTTGTTTATCTAGGGATGTGTCAAATAACACATCTTCCTGATTGATCATTTGAGTTGTTTCAAACCAAGCCATATTTTCATCACTTGGAGGACTAGAAGTCAATTCTAGTTCCTTGCTAACCACCAATGGTATTTCTTCCTTTGAATCTTCAAGACAATCATGTGAATGTGTACCCAAATTTTTAGAATCCCAAAATTAAATAGAAGGTTTTACCTCTTCCTCATCCAAAACAAATGAGTCATAAGAAAAATTTACCATTTTTTCCTTTTATATTTCAACAAGATCTTAAATAAATTCATATTCATCACGATTTAATTTTGGAACCTTCTATATTATGGCAACTGCAATATCTTCATGCAAAATGATGATTTTAGCATCTTGGATATCAATAGAAATCTCATTGATAGGGGTGTGAAAAGTAGATGATTCTTCGTATCTACCCCAACCATTGTAAAAATTATCATCTAAATTCGTGGGATGAAACTCTTTTGTATCTATGACATGAGATTTTGATTCATCTATCAATTATTTTTCTTCTTTATCCCTAGTAGTAGGATTGTTATCATTTTCCAACACTTGATGAGATTCCAACCCTTCTTCTAAGACATTCTCAAATTGTATAGGACTTGTAATATCCTCATGCGAGAAACTGATTGTATTATCCTGCATGTAAATTGAAATAAAAGTTTCATTATAAGGTTTGGAGTGATTGTATTCTTCTCAATTCTTTCAAGAATCATAATAATCATCTTCCAAAATCAAGTGGTGATGCTCAACTACTTCTTCAACATCTTCCAATTCATAAATGTGTTTCTCATCAAATTCACCTTCACCTTCCTTATATGGTTCAATGATTTCTAAAAGTGGACCACTCTTTGTATTCAAGTTTGCAAGATAACTATCCACATTTGTAACCCATGATTCGATTTTATCATAATTTGGAAGGTGTGGATTTTCTTGATCATTAGTTTCAAGAGTGTCTTCCGAGAACAAATGGTGAAATTCTATTATGTATTCAAATTCATTTATTGTTCTCCTTCAACTTCAAAGAACTTGTAATAATAGCGTTGTGTTGCTATTAAGGGGAGTAAGGGAGAATAAGGATCCCTAGTTGGCATGATTTAGATGATCGTGGATTTGAGAGAACCTGTCTTGAGGTGGTTCAATCTGGATCATGTGGATTCCTAGAATTTAGTCAAAGCTTGCACACTCCATTGCGGATTGCGATAATGTTTTGACTTTAATGGTTGTCATATCACCAGAAATGTCTTGCGGGATTAGTGACCCCAAGGAGGCCATAGTGTCTGCAAAATGATTTGATAACCGAGGGAGCACCTCGATGTCATACCATTCAATTTGTGCCAGGAATTTGTCCACAAGGGCTTTGTAGGCCTACAGAACTGGGAATTTACATTGGAATACTCCTTTGACTTGGTTGATAATTAACAACGAATCACCAAAGATGTTCAATCATTTAATGTTCATGGTGATTGTTGTCTGATGACCTATGAGCAAGGCTTCATACTTTGCATTGTTGTTGGTGCATGGGACATTTAATTTAAATGACAGAGGCATTGGAGCACCTTGCGATGTGAAGAATAATATTCTTGCACCACCACCTTGCTCACATTTAGAACCATCAAAAAATAGGGTCATGTTAGCCTGTGACTCAGGCTCATCAGAATCTGGTGATTCTGAGACATGGAAGACCCCATCATCGGGTAGTTCTATGGTTAGAGGCTGATCGTATTTGAGAGGAGCATTTTCTAGATGATTGGCTATGACCTGACCTTTTATGGATTTTTTTCCAATAAACTCTATGTCAAACTCCATCAACAACATGATCCATTTCATCTTGTGGCTACTATGATAAGTATGACTCATCATGTATCACATTAGATTCTCCTTAGACACAACATACGTTGTATTGCTGAGCATGTAGTGGCATAGCTTTTTGGTAGCAAACACCACTGCCAAGAAGAGCTTCTCAATGTATGCATAGTTAAGTTCATAGCTGACCATGGTGCGACTAAGGTAGTAAGTAGCCTGCTCTTTATGAAGTTCATTCTTCTGGGCTAACATGGCACCCAGTGCCACCTCAGTAGCTGAGATGTATAAGTAGAATGAAACTCCTGGTCTAGGTGGTGCCAATACTAGCGATGAAGCCAAGTATTGTTTAATTTCATCGAAGGCTAACTGTCACTCGTCATCCCAATGAAATGCTATCCTCTTATGCAATAATTTGTTCATGGGTCGACACTTGTCAGACAACTGTGCTATGAAGTGCTTGATCGACGCGACCTTTCCCTGCAGGCTTCGGAGTTGCTTGATGGTAGTTGGGGGAAGCATTTCAAGGATTGCCTTGAATTTTTTTGGGTCCACCTCAATGCTTCATTTTGAGACTATGAAACCCAAGAGTTTTCTAGATGTGATGCCAAATACGCACTTCTTGGGATTTAGTATAACTTTATGTTCCATGAGGTGATCAAGGATCTTGCTTAAGTCATCGAGATGATCTGGGCACAAAATATATTTGGCCAACAAATCATCCATGTAATATTCCAAAGTTTTATGCATGTAATCATGGAAGATGTACGTCATGGCACGTTGGTAGGTGGCACCAACATTTTTAAGGCCAAAGGACATGACCTTGTAACAAAATGTCCCCCAAGGCATTGTGAACGCCATTTTTAGCTAATCCTCGAGATTGACACAAATATGATTGTATCCTTAGAAACCATCCATGAGGGAAAGCATTTCGTGGCCTGCTGTAGCATCTACCAATGCGTTGATGCTCGGTAAGCAGAAATCATCCTTAGGACTCGCTTTGTTTAGATCTCAAAAATTGGTGCATATGTGAATCCTCCCGTCAGGCTTCTTGATGAGTACCATGTTGGATAGCCATGGTGTGTAATCCATGCAGATGAAAAACTATGCATCCAATAGCTTTTGCAATTCATCTTTGACCATTAAGGCCACTTTTGGGTGCATCTTGCGTAGTTTTTGCTTAATTGGATTGACTATCGGATCAAGTGTTAGATTATGCATGACTAGCTACGAATCTAGCCCCGGCATGTCTCTGTAGGACCATGCAAAAACCTCCTTCTTCTATTTGAGAAGGGCAATGTAGTTAGCTTGCTCTTCGGGGGATAAGCTTACCCCCAGCTTGATAATCTATGGATTCATTGGATCAGAGCCGATGTCTATGTCAGTCATCTCCTCGATCAACACGTGGGATCCATCCTCCAAATAGTGTGGAGTTTAAATCATTGTTAGGAATGTCGGGTCCCTATTTAGCATGGAATATATCCTCAGTTGGCCCTGGGGTGAAATGAAGCATCTCATCAAAATGCTAGTACTCTGATGGGGATGGTGGTGAATTAACGTGATCCCAGTCTATGGCATCTATTTTTAGATACAATGACTGTGCTGGACTGATTGAATTGTGGATGGGGGCGGTTAAATCAATGGATATCATGTTGATGGAATGATTTTGGTCTCCATTACTATGAGTGTTATGACTCAGACTTTCTAGATGTTCTATGTGCTCCAGATATAGATCTAGAGGTATTGGCATGAATGGATCAGCCCTATGTGCGGATAGGAGGATAGGGCCTACCCTCGACACTGATATCATTCTAGGGTATCTGGGTGGAAGATTTTCTCTGTATGCCCAAAGTGGTGGATTAAACACTTGTTTCCACCACATTGGGTCTATGTACCACTCATGCCCTGGCACTATGTTTAGTTGTTCAAATATGTCGTTAATCTCTAAGGGGTATTGTTGTTGTCGCATATGATTGAGATAGGCCATCTCAGTTTCATATTCATAATCATTGTCGGAGATCCAAAGGCCTTCGTTGGCTCCAACAACTATTTGTGACATTAGAGGCTCATCTTGCTTGAGCAAATTTATCTAGCCCCATTGGAGTTGGTCCGCTCTTTGTGGTGGGGCCTGATTACCTTGGAGTGGCGCTTGCTCGATTGGAGCATCTAAAGGGAACATTATCAAGAGGTTTTCTTGATAATCATCCATAGGGATCACCTATGAGTGATCGCTATTTTATTTGAAGGGGTCATACTCTGACTCGTCCTCTGAGGACCCTTCTTGACATTGTCTAGACCATCCTTGCAAATGAGCTATAGAGCTTTCTCCTCTCTCGAGAGAAGGGAAGGGATTGCAAGGGTCAACAAGGTTGATTGCCATTAATGGGAGATAATCCCTCAATGTATATGTCGTGTTAGGGTTGGCATATGGATCTGATGCCAATCCCTCCTTGTTGCCTATCCCTAGACCTTGCATATTCTCCACCAAGATGTCCAAGGGTAGGGGATGGTTTAACCCTACTCCTGACTTGTCATATGGCATTTGGTATTTTGGTTGGCAAAGAACACGTACTCCTTGCTCATATCTGCCTAACCCATATCCATGCCAATTGCATTGGCCAAGGTATCTCAAAGCAAAGTTTGTGTTAGATAAATAGTTGACATCTTCTGCAAAAGGTTCTTCATCTTCATCCTCTTGCATGCATGGTTTAGTACCATGATCAAGGCCCCCATACACAAAGTTTGTCTGATTTAGCGGGTAGCCTAGAGCAACAATGGTACTGATGGGGAAGCGAGGTCTCCCCATGTCCTGTGTGGACTCCAGTGCGGGTGTTGCTACAATATTCTGCACCAGATACTCCCCCAGGCTTGTATTGGCCATTTCAATAGTGATTTTTGGCTATTGAGGGGGAGGGAACAAAAGTTCTCCCTGAGTCCACTCCATGTCGGGTGGACTAGGAGCCTTCACTTCCATTCGGCTAGGCATTTCCTCAGTAGAGATAGTTGATACTAATGGCAGTGTCTCTTCCAAATGTTGCACCTCTTCCAGAGGTTTCTTCCCTTTGTCCTTCTGTTTGGCCCCCATAGGTGGCATCGTTGGTGGAGGACCAGACGATGAATATGGACCCGACTAGGGTTTTGAAGAACTTGCTAACGGGGATGCCTACGGAATCGGACCCTGTTTAGATGGATTCAATTGGAAATCCAAATGTGTTGATGGAAGGGTTGATTGCGGCATCAGCTGCACCGCATTACAATACTTGAAGGGTTCTAATTCCATCGGGACTACATGCACCTCCCCTTCAAATGTATACTTTAAGCACTGGTGAGCTATCAAAGGGACACACTTCATGTCCCTGATCCATGGCCAACCCAGCAAGATGTTGTAGGCCATCTCACCTTCCAAGATGTGGCACAATGTAGGTATGGTCTTTTGTCCCACTTGGATGGGTAGGACGATTGTGCCAACCGTTGAGCATATCATGTCATTGAATGCTCGTAGGGTGTGGGTGGAAGTCGTGATGTGAGATGTTGGCAACTTCAGATGTTTTAATATCATTGTTGTGATGATATTTCTGGACGAGCCAGTGTCTACCAACACCCTCTTATATGGAATCCTATTGACCCACGTGATAAATTGCAGGGGTGGATCCGCCATGTCATCAGCCATCGATTTCACTTCGTCTTCTCAAAAAGTTATGACTGGCTTTGTGCATCGTTTGACATGCCCTACAAATTTATTGAAGGAATTTTTTTCATGGGGCTACAACTCGATGGCTTTCAATATCTCCATTAGAGCCTCTCTATGGGGCATTGATTGTTGTATGAGCTCGTGTATGGAGAGCCTATCCGAGGTGGTCCTCAAACTCTGAGTGAGTTTGGTCCGAAGTGTGGCCATTGGTCTAGGCGAAGGAGGTTGTGCAAGGTGTTGTTATGGTTGTGACATTGTTGGCACCTCTCCTGCAGCTATCGCAGGAGCATTTGTGCTTGGGTACCTCCTGTTTCGAGTCACTATACTGATCATCCCTACATACCCCTGCATGGGGTAGTTATGTGTGACCTCATTAACTTGTAGGGTCTTTGCCTGTGGAGCATGAGTAGGCAAGGGGTCTTTAAAGACCTCCATTTGTTGATTGCTTGGTGCCACGAGATTATCCACTGCTAGTGTCTTGTTATCAATTAGGTCTTGCACCAAGCCCTTAAACTTCCAGTAGGTATTTAGGTCATGTCCCTATCATCTGTGGAACCTACAGTACAAGTCCTCCCTGTACCCCTTAGGCTTGGGAGCATTGGGGTCTATGGTTTGAATCTTTGGTAAGTTGATCAAATTTTTCGCTAACAAGCGATCAAACAGGGAGTCCCTGGACTCTATGTAGGGTGTGTATTGTCACCTAGGGCGACACTGTTGACTCTATTCTTGCATCTAATTTTCTCTATCATAGTTGTTAGGAGGCACCGCCTGATAGTTAGCCTTTTGGGGTTGTGTTGCTTGTGTAGGCTTAGGGACATTGATAGCAACTTGATTGACCACATCGGGTTTCTGTTGCATGGTCCCTGTTTTAGTGTTCTTAGTCCACTCTTTTTTCTTAGGTTTGGCTATCTCGCCATCCTGTATCTTGATCTCTTCAATGATCCTAGCTTGCACCAAAGCTTCTTCTAAGGTGGCATATTGTTGTAGCTACAATAGCACAGAGATCGATCTCAAATAGCTTTTTGAGAAAATTTGAGTGAGGTCGAACATAGGAGGGAGGTAGGGCAGCTTTGAAAGCAAAGTCCTCCATCGATTCCCATAGGCCGCCATGGTTTCTTCCTCATACTGCCTGAGGCTAGCTAAGTCACTTAGTGACACCTTCTTCTTGGTGTTGAAGGTGAAGCGTTCGAGGAACGCATCCACTAACTGATCTAAGTTGTTAATGTTGTGCTTTGGTAATTGAGTAAACCAATCCGAGGCAGGGCCTACGAATGTGGTTATAAATGTTCTTAATAATAAAGCATCATTGTCCTGAATGCCAAAGCATTGGCTCAGGAATCTCGTCACATGCTCCTGAGCATCTTCCTCACCTCTAAAGGTTGCCAACTGAGGCAGCTTAAAGTGTTCAGGGTAAGGGGGTGCTGGCACTGATGGATGCACAGGATGACTACGGAGCTGGCGTAAAGTGGGATTTTGGGGCCTAGAAGTTTTGGTTTCCATAGACTCTAGATGCTCTAGCAGCACTTTATATGCATCTAAAGATTTAATCTCTTCCTCTTTAGTTTGCTCCCATTGTGGGTTGTGGGAGACTTGAGGCCTATAGAGGGGTGGCCGGATAGCAACCCCTCTACCTTGGTAGGGCATTTCGGCCCACTCTTCTTCTTGCTCATACTCCTCGTAAGCTTCCTGAGGAGTCTCTGGATGAGACCTATGACCCTGGGTGGGTCCCCGTGGAGGGTACCCATCGTTGTTCCGGGGAGTGGCCTCCCGCTCAGGTCTAGGAGGTCTCGGAGGCAGCACTTGGTAAGGTCATGGAGACCTATCTCGCACCAAGGGGTTGCGCCTCTCATACGGTTCTGCTCTTTGGGTGCGAGGGGTTGGAACCCTCTCAGGCACCGGGTTATGGAGTAGCTCATCTATTTGGCACCGAATGCACTCTTTGCTAAGGTGATATAGATGCTCTAGCTGTTGTTGGTCTTGCTCAAGCCGCGTGATCTGCGCTTGGCGGGTGGCATGTCTGGCGACTTCCAGGTCAATTTGTTCCACCATATTGAGCCTAGGAGGCCTAGATGCCTCTCCTATGCATTTACCTCGGTCATGGTGATCCGAGATCTCTATAGGTCACTTCCCTCTATCGAGGTGGGTGGCATTCACTCGAGGCTCCTCTCTCAAATTATGGTTTTGGTAAATAGCGGGTGCGAAGGCGCATTGCTCCTGCACTGTATATTGCTCTTGAGGAATGTAATGGTCTTCCTCGTGCTCCCTTTCATATGTGTGAAAGGGGCAGGTAGAGTTGGCTCTCCCTGTTTGGAGAGCCTTGCGCTCTGGGTTTTGTCTATTGGTTCTAATAGTGAGAAGGGGTAAAGGAGGGATGCCATAATCATGTGGCCTCTCCTTATGGACCCTATGCTTCTCTAGCACTTCATCGCATGGTGGCCACTCATATCGAGCTTCTAAGGGAGCCTTCTTGTCTATGTTGAGTGCCACGTGTAAGGACTCCTCCTGAAAGGGGCTATGACGAATGGGCGTGTCCCTCAAAGGGGTGCCTCTATAGTCCCATTCTGAAATGGAACGATGTGGACTCTCTTGTGGGTCAGGCCACCAAGGTGGTATGACCAAGTCCTTGGGGCTATAGCGGAGGTGACTTGTGCCCCCTTGTACACTCTCCGTAGCTTTCGCCCTTGATTGGGCTTGGCTACGGGTGTACACCATGGTGGTGTTTTTCTACAAGCTATGTAGGTTTTTATCTCTTTTTATGATTTTTTTTTGCTACACTAAACAGAAAAGGTCACACACACACAAAGCAATGATTATCTCGTTTAAATATTAAAAGTGTGTCCTAGACCTGGTTTAGTGTGTTTTGGTTTTTGTTTTTTTTTTTTTTTTTGAAGGTTTTTGTAAAGAACATTTAAATGCAATATGATGGCTCTTATGACTCCCAAAAATGGTCGCCCCTTCGATATACCATTGCCAAGCCGATATACCAACCTCTCTATATACCCGCCCTTACGTGAGGGAAACTATAGGTACGTGAGAGCAGATGGTACGTGGAACATAGGTGGTACAAAAGGGGAATCACCCTGTTTATGACACCTACCATAGAAGACTTATCCTCATGTGTTGGGAATCACCCCAGCTACACTCGATCAGATTTCATCAGGATTTACGTCTAGAAAAAGTAGTGATCGGGGTAATGGATGCAAAAATTCAAGCCAAGGTGGTGATGAAATCCACCATTGGTCTTGATCAAGGGCTGGGGTTTTACGACCAGCTCCTTGGTGTTTAATTTTCCACGTGATGTGTGGGGTTATTTTTATTTTGCAAAAATGAAACAAGAAAGAAGTAAAAGAAAACTTTCCCTAAGCAAGCAAGTAACCCAAAAATAGAAAAACTAAAAACAAAAAATGACAGGAAAAGTTCAAAATCCCTACCTCTTCTCTGCCCAAATCTGCTGGCTCTGAGTTTTTGCCCTGAAACTATGCAGAGAGCTATTCGTCCCTAGATGGGATGAATAACAGAACTAAATTCATCATAGGGTGGGGCGCATTCCCATTCATCCCTGGGTAAGATGAATTCCAGCTCTATATTCGCCATAGACTGGAACGAACAACAGTCCCGCATTCAAAAAAAATGATACCTGCAAGCAAAAAGCAAGTTTTGATCAGATTTCTGATCTAAAAAGAATAGAGGACAGAGTCCCACCATGATCACCACTGAAAGCACGAGGATACGAAAACAAAAAAGGAAAAGCTCCAAGTACGATGCAAAACGGAACTAAACTTAACGCTAAGTCCTACGAATTGAAAATGCATGAAATAGGAAAAGCATAAACGAATTGAAACCCAAATGAAAATCCAATGCAAAAAATAGCCCTTTATTTTATTGATATGTTTTGAAATTTGGTTACAATTCGCCTCCTCCCTTTTTAGGGGCGAGGAGCATTAAATTTGTTTCTTTGTTACATCCATGGATGCCATTCCTTCTTCCGCGTGCCCACATGTAAAGTGGGTGGACCAAACGTCGCCATCACTTGCATTGATGAGTCTTGACTCTTCGTTGCTCCTCTAATGTCCAGATCCTACATTCAAAGAAACAAGAAATAGTCAGTAGCACCTACGGATGAGATGAAACATGCAATCCCCAAGCCTACGATTAGTGCATGCAAAGAATAAATAAAATGATAACTAACATATATCCAAATGATCTAAAAATTTGATAGGGGCATCAAGACCTCACAAAGGAAACACTACAAATGGAACAGTTAGGAAATTCCTCATATATTTGAATTCGCTCCGAGGCGGGACGAATAGACCTGCAACAAAATGCCAGATAGCACCGCTCAAAATGTCACATCTAGATAGCTCCAAATCTCCTGCAAAAGTGGGGGTTAGCTAATTGGGGGTATTTTGGGATGACCCAGATGGTCAGATTTCCCCAATTTGGCCTCTAACACCCAGATTTTGATGATGCCCTCTACAAGTTAGTAAAGACGAAAAAATGATGAAACATGATAAGATTTGCTCAAAACGTTATGAAATTGAAATTGCAAACTATCTAAGCAACATAAGATGAAATGCAAAAGAAAATGACAGAAGGAAAATCTGCCACAGATTCCTAATCGTTCCTAAAGGGGATGATTAGATCTGCAGCAGTGCGGGGGCACCCGAGGCAGGCCGCCCACCGTTTGGGGCCTGATTTCGGCACCAATCCACTTGGGATGGGTCCAAAATCTCTTGTAAAGTGTTGTCAAAAAATTGGGTGGTATGCTGTGGCAAAATGTCAGGTTTTGGGCTCAATATTTGACCTTCCAATGGTCACCCAATGACCTCCTCTCTAAAAGAGATCACGGATGTGAAAGGCACAAATCAAACAAGGGCGTATGGGGAGGTAAAATGATAGCACTTCATTGCTCAAAAATGCTCCTTCTCTATATATTCTGGGGTGAGGAAACTCACCAATTTATAGACCTGGAGGTCTCTTGAATTGGGCATGCAGAGGCGCCACTTGGCAATCATGCCCTTCCTGGGGGAAGGAGATTCCTCCCCGATTAGGGACTTCATGACTGCCCTTGCAACTGCCTCTAACGCTCGAAAATGCTCACCCACACTCCCATGCGATGAAGGAAGCGTTAAGTGGCGGATCTGAGCTGCCATTTGTCAAGATTTGACTTTTTGCCCATCAAACCTGCTATTCGCCCCACCCTGGAGCGAATACCGCTATTCGTCCCTGGGTGGGGTGAATCCCAGTTTGAAATCATCCCTGGGTGAAACGAGTATTGAGCAAAGTGCCTGAAGGTGCCAAATTGATCTCTAACCTTCCAAAACTACTGTGAGAGTGGTTAGGACCACTGTTTAACCTCTCGGGGCTGCCCTTGGGGCTGTGTGTGTCAATGCGATCAGTGTTTGCAGTCACATAATCGGATTGGTGCTATTTTGGTGTCTACACCTATATCAAATTTAATTTCATCAAGAATATTATTTCATAAAGATACTTGAATCTTCCATTCTTTTTTACCACACCATTGCCCACTCAACTCATTAGTAAGAAATTTTGAAGGAATCAATTTGATACAACCTGGTACAAACCAAATTAAAATACAACCATATGCTTTAACATCCTAATGCTCAGGAGGAAAACTTATTTAATGTATTGAGTCAATATCCTAATGCTTTAACATGGGAGTACAAAGACATGATAGGAATTAATACAGATATATGTACTCATAAAATTTATATAGAGGATGTTAAACTTGTAAGACAACCACAACAAATATTAGATCTTGTTTTATGCGATAGACCTTATGAACTGGTCTATGGTAAGAAACCTCTTTAACATGGTTGTCTTACAAGTTTAACATCCTCTATATAAATTTTATGAGTACATATATCTGTATTAATAATTCTTTGTAGTAGTATATACCATTAACAAATTTCATCACTATACCACAAGATATCAAGAATTTATTCATCTAAATAAAGCTACAATCAAATACCTTTTGAAAAAAATTGTTAGTTAGTGGTCAAATAATAATATGGTTATTACTATTACTAGAATTTGATATCACTATAGTAGATAAAGTAGGAAAATCTAAAGTAGTAATTGAATTTTTATCCAGACTAAGTATCATAGGAGAGGATGAACCAGTAAAGGACTATTTTCCTAATGAGAGATTATTTACAATTTTAGAACAATCACCATGGTTTTGTGATATTGCAAACTATATAGCAATAGAAAAGGTTCCCTCTCACCTTAATCCTCGATAAAAATAATGATTGATAAACCAAAACTCATTATTTTAGTGTATGAATGGTCTACTACTTAAATGTGGACTCAAATTTAAATTACGTTGATGTATTCCACAAGATGATGTGTGTGACATTATTCGAGCATGTCTTTATGAACCATTAGGAGGACACTATTAAGTAAAATGCACTAGTAGAATTTTTTTTGGAATAGGTTATTGTTGGCCCTCACTTCATAAGGATGTAAAGAAGTATCTATGACATTGTGATTCATGTCAAAAAAATGGTTAAACTGACTACTAAAAATGAAATTATTTACAATATCATGTGGTATTAGAACCATTTCAGAGATGGGGATTAGATTTTTTTGGACCCATTGAACTACATTCTGAAGGAAAACAACACATTCTTATGTGCATGATTATGTAACAAAGTGGGACAAAGTATGCACTTTTAAACATGCTCATAAAGATAAGGTCATTGATTTTCTATACACTCAAAATTTTCAAATATTTGGTGCTTCACAATCTATTGTTAGAGGTCATGGACCCCAATTTGCATTTAAAGTTATAGAGGTATTTGCTAAATTAAATGAAATAAAATATAAGAAATCATCACCTTATCACCCTCAAGAAAATGGTTAGGTGGAAGTCACAAATGGGAAATTAGAGAATATTATAACAAAGATAGTACTTCTCATAGGATGGATTAGATGAACAGGTTACTCAAGGCCGTTTGGGCATACAACACTATAGGGAAATCCATCATGAAATTTATACCTTATGAACTGGTCTATGGGAAGAAACCTCTTTTTTCTAATTAAATTTGAGTTATTAAAACTTCGTACATATTTGGAAGTTGGTATTAAGTTGTCATAGGTATAGGAAGAGAGAATTACAAAATTAAACACATTGAATGAACTATTGGAGGTACTTCACCAAATGGAGGCCATTCAACAATATAAAAAATGTGGTGTGATAGTCATAATAAGAGCAACAAGTATGAACTAGGAGATTGGGCACTATTATTTGATTCTCAATATATTGATTTTCCTAGAGAGTTGTAAACTTGATGGCTCAAACCATATCAGATTGAAGAAGTGTTAAAAAATGGAGTTGTTCGACTTTCTCCTATTAATGATTCAAGGAAAAAAATAGTCGTAAATGGGTATCATTTATGAGTGTACCATAGTCCATTAACAAATGAGGGGTTTGCTCTACAATTTGCACAATATGACCTGTGTGTGATATAATATTCTTCATATTCTAGCATAGATTTTGAATGATAATATCCTTGAAATTATATATATATATATATATAGAAGAAGGTTTAAAACCAAAAATGGAAGCTTCTTCTAATGAAAAATAAATTAAAAAAATAAATAATTCAATAGTGAAAACCTTTCTAAGGTGCTATTAAGTTAAGGCTTACATGAAAATCAATTTTTGGCTTGTTTTTTTTTGCATATTGATCATTGTACAAATTCTAACTACTACACTTATGTAATGTGTAATTAGATTTTAGAAAGCCTACACAATAAACAAAATGATCTACACCATGCATGAAATCTTTCAAGATAGTCAGATGTGTATTTATTTCACTTTACTATTAATTAGCCTTGATATTGCATGATTAATGATTGAATTGTTGGCATAACTACGTATAAAATTGATAAAAATTGACATACCCTATTGATCACTTCAAAATATATTCGATCCTATCATCCGTTATAAGAAATTAAGCTCCACTAGATTGAAAATCAGATAAAATAGATGCTTTAGAATGACAAATACTCTGGAATGACAAGTCGCATAGGTTTGGTTGGGTTTAAATTTTTGCATGCATAAAAAAATTTAAAATGCTTTTTGTGCATACATCCAAAAAAGAAAATAAATATTCAGATGATTGGGTTAACATCCAGATCAGACGGTGCATAATGGATATGATAGTTCACCACACTTCTATCAGATCCAATGGCCTACATATGCATGGTACTAAGTTTGTCAATCTGCACATGGTAATCATTTGAGCCTTGTTACGACATCATGATCCAAAATTTCCCATCGGATTTTACACTTGGAAACCCCTTCATACCATGTGATCACATGATTTTAATAAATATGTGGCATCAAAAAAATGGGTGGTAGTGTTGTAAGTTTACAAAAACCTAAGGGTTGACTCAAAAAATAAAGACCATCGATTTGGAAATTGATTATCCATATTTTCTCACATGAAATACCTTTTATCAACATGATGCATGGTATTTCTTTCTAACTGCCACCTTTATCTATGCCAGGTTTTTAAATTTTTGTGATAACCAATTCACCATTGGCCATGTATCCATTCGATGCATGGGAAGTGCATGAAATCTATGTACATATTTTTGAATAGGTTTTTTACCATATTTTAGAGTAAGTCACCTTGATCAAATATGATGTTGTAGTCATATACATCGTAATAATTACATGAAAATATATTTAACCTATGCTCCATAATCATAGGATAGAGAATGCAAACAAAAAAATAGTAAAAATTATAGAGTGCAATTGAAGCACTGAGTGGAGCATTGCAAAACAAACTAACAAGACGTCTTAAAAATTATAGAATTTAGAATAGAATGCATGATAAACCAAGATGGGGGAACAAAAGTAGAAGGTCAAACCAGATAACACTGAAGAGTTGCGATATCATCCAAAATTTTTCAAAAACATTCAACACATAGGTTAGATGAGTTTTTTCCAAAAAAATTATGCTCATTCATAAGGGTTGGTAGCAAAGTTCTCCTGCATTCTCTGGAACAATCGAGCAACCATCAGTGGAATGCGGATTGAGGTAATCCTCTCTATTCTTAGTCAAATTCATAAACTTCCTTCTGATAATATGGAGTTAATTACAACTTTTAAGTCCACATTGCCAAAAATAGAGAATACTTTTAAATAAAATGGGGACCCTAAACCCCAAATTCATATTAGTAACTAAATATGTAAGGATTTGAAGATGACTAGTTTAAGACAACCATGGGATGAGGTTGTCACCTAGGTAATTTATTACCTAACATTTGGAGTTCAACTTGGTGTGTTATCCAAGCATCACATCAAGTTATTGACCCACCTAAGATATGGTGCAAGAAAACTTGAACTTAGGATAAACATACATGTATATCTACACCAATCCCTACATTATATGGTAATTTTTTTTTTAAGAGGGACAGGGATCAATCAAGCACTATGGCATAATTCAACTGGTATGTAAAAACCATTTCAAAGAAAATACTAGAAATTTTAATAGGTTTTTTTATCCTTGGGAAGAACAAAGCCCCTATAAAACTACTCAAAAAATTAATTAGGGACTAGTAGTAGGGCAGAAGCCCCTATTGAAAAATCTAGAAATAAGACAATTTCTAAAAATAAAATAGAATAGTAAAAAAATATAGAAAGCCCTTATTCACCTAAAAATAAAAACTTATTAAGGATAATATAGAATACATTATAAAAAAACTAAAAACTTATTAAGGATAAGGTAGAACCCATTATAAAAAAATCACATTCAAGAAATAAACGATAAATTTTTCACACTAGGGACACCTGTTAACAATACTAAAAGCTATTTTTCAAATATTATCTATGGTAAAAAATTTATTTTGAACTACTAACCAAAAAAAAAGTGAGATTTTAGGAATTATACATTATGTCCATACTTTCTTTACCAAGAACCAACTCAGTCCTTCCCTATCTAGAAGAGTGTAGTTAATCTTGACATAATACTATATTTTGCTTTCCTTATGCCAAACAAAGTGGTTTTATTCTCTTGAAGGGTTTAAAGGATAGACATAGAGAAGGTTGACCAAGCTCTTAACAAATTTTCATTGGATCTCATCAAAACCTTCCAAACTTAACGTTTTTTTTTATAGATTATTTACATTTGCAATAACTTTAATAAATTTTATATTCTTATGAGAAAGATGTTGTACCATATTGTTTTTACACAACTCTAAAACATAATTTGTTTAGCTCTACATCTCAATAGATGAAGTTTTCCTTTGTGCCACCAAATATTAATATTTGTAGTATATATTAAATTCACATATATTATTATTCAAAGAGATCAATAATTTATTTAATCTACAAGAAAATTGATGAGATTCTACGGATAACAATGTTAATAAGAAAATATGGATTGGATAGGCCCCAAAAAATCTCATAAAGGTTAAAACTAAACTTTAAAAGTATTGGAGTAAATTCCAATACGATATTTGGAAATAAATTTTGAATTGAAAAAAAATAGTAAATAAGTAAGGTTAACTACTATTATGTATTTCAACATGTTAGAATCACGTATAGACTCACCATTTGATAAGATATCCATTTACCATTTTATTAACTAAATAACGTCATAGTATAACTTTGAAAAAACTTTACTAATAATTACTTAGAATACTAAAGGTTCTATTGAAACCATTTTCTTAATAAATTTATGAAGCACAAAGTTACAATCGTTCCTTTGTTTCTTATCGAATAACTATTTCATCCTACTGAATAACTAGTTTATATTAGTAATAGGAGAAGTCAAAATAGAGTTCTCCTTAGAAGTGATAAGAGGAGGGATTGCTTGAAGAACATTTTATTCAGAAGCTGAGCGGAGCGAAGCAGAGCGGAGGAGAGTTTTGAAATTTTTAGGCGGGAACTGCAAAGAAGGCACGGAGGGTTTGGGAAGGACCATCGAGATGGAATCAGGCGAGGATCCAGAGGTAGGGAGACCTTTGATGTCAGGTGGGGTGGTCCCTAGTGGGCTCGACCCTCCTCAAAAATATCCGGACAAAGGGACCCAGATGGGCGTTGCGGGTCCCAGAGGAGGTCGATCCTTTGCTGAAACCCTGAAGGGTCGAGTGAGTGATTTCCTTTCATTCCCGCCCCTCATTCCCATGAATAATAGGATAGTGGCTCCTTCTAATGTGATGGGCTCTTTTTTAGCCATGGAAGAGTTTTCGCTTGTGGGTAAGTTTCTGGGTGGAAGACCGGACATTGAGACTATTCGATCATGGGCCTTGACCAAATGGAGAACGGTGGGGAGTTTGGAAGTTGTTGCCCTGTCCAGGGGTTTTTTTATCTTAATATTTAATAACAAGGAGGATGCGAACCGTGTTCTAACTGGAGGACCCTAGTTTTTAGGGAAACGCAACCTTTTCCTTAGGAAGTGGGGGGAGGATTTTGATCCTGAAAAATAGAGTATCAATACTGCCCCTATCTGGGTCCGTCTTCCTAACCTACCAGCCCAGTTTTTCAATGAGTATTGGCTGCAAGGCATTGCCAGAGCGATGGGAGAACTGGTGTCCATAGATCATGCAACCTTGGCTAGGACAAGGATGACACATGCAAGATTCTACGTCAACGCTAACTTAGACTCTGAGTTGCCAAATTTTGTAGAGCTAGAGTATGACAACTTCCTAAGAAAACAGGTGGTGGAATATGAAAATAGGCCAACTTTTTGTCCTAAGTGCAAAACCCAAGGCCATTTGCAAAACCAGTGCCCTAATAGTGCAGACAGCAGAGAAAACCAAAATATGGATGGCAAAAGGGCCAATGAGAAAGGGTTTCCTAAGTTCCCCCATCCAAATGGCGGCCCCATGGGTAGAGGAGGGTTTAGGCAACCTAAAAATAAATAGTTTTACTAGGAGAAGACAAAACAGGAGGCACGACAAGATCAAAGTAAAGGCAAGCATCTTCTATCCGACGAACTGGAGAATAAGGTAAGCCCTAAAATTCCAAGCTCAAATAAGTTCAAAATTTTAGAGGATCTAATGGAAGAAGGGGAAAATGAGGAGTGTGATGGAGGAAACCTGAATGGTGAAATATCTGAACCCCTAGTTTCCCCATCAAGGGCGGGTCATTCAATTCCCATAACTAAGAATTCCTCAAGCCCCCAGGGAGGGGCAAGGCAAAATCCTACAGATTTTAGAAAACATGTGGAGGAGTTTGAATCCTCGAATTTAGTCCTTCCTACCACTTTAGCCAGAAGCCCGACAAATCATCTCGAAGGTTCATCAGGAGAATACAGGAAACAGAGGGAGGAGTTAGAATCCAGGATTGAGGTGGTAGAAATTAATGTTTTGGAGGAATGTGGTAGTCCGGTGCTACAACAGAGAGTTAATCCGCATTTTAGCCCCAAAAAGACCAGGAGTACTACTAAGTCACCCATTGACTATGGCAGTGAGAGAAAGAAGGGGAGGATTTCTAATGCAGAGCTCAACAGAATGAGGACTGACAATGAGATTGCCAGTGGCAAACAGAAAACACTGATTCAACAGGTTATCCCAGGGATCGAAGAATCAGGAAAGCCTCCCCAAGGGAAGGGGAAGGGGAAAAACTCTAAACATTCCAAATGAAGGTTCTCTCATGGAATGTGAGAGGCCTTAATGGCCAACCCACTCAAAGGGTGGTGAGTGAGTTAAGAAGGCAGTACAATCCAACTATTGTGTTACTGCAAGAAACAAAACTGGGCGAAGCCCAGTCAAAATCAGTAGGCAAAAAAATTTGGAGCCAAGGGGACATGGTGTTCAAACAGGCTAGAGGAGCTTCAGGGGGTCTCATGGTGATGTGGGATCCTCGGGTGGTGGAAGGAAGCATCATCCAAGATGACGACAGAGTGTTGAGTGTTTTCTTCCATGACATTGACAAAAATAGGTCGTGGATCTTCTCAAATGTCTATGCTCCTACTTCTGTACAAGAAAGAGCTTCTTTGTGGGAGTATATGGGTAAACTTGGTGATGCTTTCCATGACATCCCGTGGGTGGTGGCTGGCGATTTCAATACGCCATTATACCCCTCGGACAAAAAGGGTGGTTTCGGGCTACCAACCAGAAGTATGGAAGACTTCAATGACTTTGTTAATTCGAACCATTTAATGGATGTGAGACTAAGAGGGGCCAAGTATACTTGGAGCAATAGGCAAGCTGGAAGCCAGCTGATCCAGGAAAGACTTGACAGGTTTTTCTTATCAAAGGAGGCAATTGTTGGGTTTGGCGACTCGACCTTGCAAACTCTCCCCAAAATTTCTTCTGATCACAATCCCATCCTTTTGGAGGTTCCTAAGTCAAATTCCTTCAAAAAACCTTTTCGTTTCCAGTCAATGTGGATCGGGCACCCAGAGTTAAGAGAAAATATTTCAAGATGGTGGCGGCAACCCGTCCAGGGAAGCTCAGGTTTCAAACTTGCTCAAAAGCTAAAAATAGTAAAGGATAATCTTAGAACCTGGAATAAGGAGGTGTTTGGGAACCTATTTGAGAACAAGAAACAAGTGGGAGAAAGGTTGCAGGTCATTGAAAATTCCATACAAAATGGTTTTGGTGACGAAGGTACTAGGAAGGAGGAGCAAGCCAAGCTGTCAGAATATCACAATATTTTGGCTTGTGAAGAGATATACTGGAGACAAAAATCAAGGGCTTTATGGCTAAAGGATGGTGACTTAAACTCAAAGTTTTTTCATGTCACAACTCTGAGGAACAGAAGTAATAACAAGATCAGAGAGCTGACCAAAGCTGATGGATCCAAAACCCAGGATCTGTTGGAGGTCAGAGAGGAAGTTGTTGCTTATTTCAGCTCCCTTCTCGGAGATGAATCCCAGTGTGTAGAGGAAGCCAAGGACTCTCTCCTCCAGTTCATTCCTAGCATGGTTGATGAGGCCATGAATGGTAAGCTTCTTGCTCCATTCATCGATGAAGAAATCAGAAATGCTTTGTTTAGTATGGAACCTGAGAAGGCCCCTGGTCCTGATGGGTTCCCTCCTCGGTTCTTCCAAGATTTTTGGGATGTGGTGAGAGAGGATGTCATTTCTGCTATCAAAGAGTTTCAGGCTTCAAAACATATCCCGAGAGGGTTCAAGTCCACCTTTTTAGCCCTGATTCCGAAGGGCTCATCTCCGGAGACAATGGCAGACTTCAGACCGGTTAGTTTATGTAACGTAACCTACAAGATATTAACCAAAGCCATGGCTAACAGAATGAAAGAAATATTACCCCTCATTATTGACCCTGGTCAGGGAAGCTCTGTTCAGGGGAGATCAATTTTGGATGGTGCTATCACTGTCCATGAAGCGTTGCACTCTGCAAAGCAAACCAACAAGGAGGTCTTTGCTCTAAAGCTTGACATGAACAAAGCTTTTGACCGCATTAACTGGGAGTTCTTGATGGCTGTTCTTTTGAAGTTTGGATTTCATCCTCAGTGGGTCAGGTTGATAAAAGAATGTATTTTCAAACCTTGGTTCTCAGTTCTGGTCAATGGCACGATAGCTGGGTATTTCCAGAGTCATAGGGGGCTTAGACAAGGAGATCCGATTAGCCCAATGCTATTCATTTTAGTAGCAGAGGCATTAGGAAGAACCATAAAAGTTGCTTGTTCTGCTGGGTTAATCTCGAGGATTAAAGCCACTTCTCTCACCAACCCAGTTTCTCACCAACAATTTGTTGATGACACTTTGTTGTTGACTCACTCGTCTATGGTTGAAGCCAGAAGGATTATGCACATTCTCCAACTCTACGAGGATGCGGTGGGTCAAAAGGTGAATTTCAACAAGAGTAAGCTTTACTTCCTCAACACCCCAATCCAGAGACAAGCCAGAATTGCTACGATTTTGGGATGTTCGATAGCGACTTTTCCTACATCTTATTTAGGCCTTCCCCTTTTCTATGGTTCTCCGAGAGAGTCGATGTGGGATAGAGTGGTTGAAAGAATTCAAAAGAAACTGGCTGGTTGGAAAGGTCACCTCTTATCTCAGGTCAGGAAGCTTACTCTCACTAAGGCATCCTTACAGAGCATCCCAGTTTATTTTCTATCTATGTTTAAGGCCCCAACCAGAGTTTACCAAAAAATTGAACAACTCCAAAAGAATTTTCTCTGGTCTGGGTCAGAGGAAAAAAAGAGGTTCCACCTTGTGGGCTGGGGAAAGGTTTGCAGGCCGAAAGAAAATGGGGGGCTAGGACTAAGAAGAGTTGCTCACCTAAACACTGCCTTGCTTGCCAAACAAGCTTGGCGTCTCACCAACAATGAGGAAAAGGAGTGGACGACCATAATTAAAAGAAAATATCTTCAAGATACCGATTTCCTAAATGACTCGATGCACGCTGGAGGGTCGGCTTTCTGGAAAGCAATCTTAACAAGTAGAGAGGTCATAAAGAAAGGCCTAAGATGGGTTCTTGGTAACGGGTAGAAGATCAAGTTATGGGACGACAGGTGGGCCAAGGATGAAGCTTTATCTCAGTTTCCTTCCCTTGCAAGGATTAAAAGAATCACTGAGGATCTCATAGGAAGGAAAGTGGCTGACTTTATAAGATAGGACAGAGGGAGGCTTATATGGAAATAGATAAGGATCCAAGGCTTTGAAGCTGAATCAGAAGAACTCCAAAGAATCCTGCATCAACAATTCATTCCCATGAGACCTAAGCAGGATCATGTAGTATGGGCAGCCATCGAAAATGGGTAGTTCTCTGTCAAATCTGCATATATGCTATTGTTAGATACCGAGGAACCCACTCTCCAGACTCAGTTGGTGTGGGTTAAAAACCTTATTCCTAAAGTTGCTATGTTTTCGTGGTTGGTGATCCAAGGCAGGATTATGACGATTGACAACTTGTTAAGGAAAGGTATGATAATTGCTAACCGATGTTCTTTGTGCAGGGGTAATTGGGAGTCCACCCACCATATTTTCCTTGAATGCCCGATCTCTTTGAGTGTTCTCAATGGGTTGTTTCAAGCCTTTAGCATTTGTTGGGTCAGACCAGCTACCATCCTTGACCTCTTCCACCAATGGCCAAATCCCTTTGTTAGCCTTAGGCTGAGGTTTTGTTGGAAGATTTGTCTCCATCATTTCCTTTGGCAGGTGTGGTTAGAAAGAAATCTCAGAGCATTCCATGAGTCGAGCCATGATGTTACCTCCATTACCAATAAGATTCTTACCTCTACCCGTGAAAACGTCAGCCTTATACCTTATGATGATAGAAATCCTTTTCCCTGGGAGAGGCGGATTGCTCAATCCTTAAACATTACTCTTGGCGAGAAACCTGTGTCTTCCAAGGTCAATCCCAGATTAGGTGTCAAGTGGAAACCGCCCCCGGTTGGTTGGTTCAAACTCAACTTTGATGGGGCTTCTAAAGGTAACCCTGGCAATGCAGGGGCTGGAGGAGCAGTGAGAGATTATCAAGGAAAGTTGGTGATGGCCTTTTCTGAACAGCTGGGAAATAGGACTAACAATGAGGCGGAAGCAAGAGCGTTATGGAGGGGTCTTCAGTTGGCTCAAGAAATTGAAGGTAAACTGATTATCGAAGGAGATTCAATGCAGGTCCTAAATCTTCTCAGCAATGGGAAAATTCCTCCATGGTGGATTAAGACTATCATCGAAGAGGCTAGGAGCCTTTACCAGGCCAGGAACGATCGAAAGGCCCAGCATGTTTTTAGGGAAGCAAATAAAACTGCTGATATCTTGGCCAATTTAGGGGTGGAAGCCGATGGGTTGGTCATTTGGGAACATGGGGTCCCAAGTGAAGTGACCAAAATTATTCAAAATGATTGCCAATGATGGTGAAGCCATGGGGAACAAAAAAGGGAGAGCAGTTTCAATGTGGTTTGGTCAGTATTGCTTCGGCCCTTATTGTGATGGCTTTAGTTTTCTCTGCAACAGAGGAAGGTTCCAGGTGGCTTGGTGGCTTCGTGTTATGGGGTTAAGGGCAATGGCTGAGGCCAAAGACCGATGGCGAGTTTTCGTGAATTGTTCGAGTTTCAGGAAAAGCAATTTTCAGCAAGTTAGGAAAAGGGAAAAGTGGCGCGATATCGCGACATGTCGCGTTGTCGCGATCAAATGAGAAGAGAAAGAGAAGGAAGGAAAAAGTGTCACGATTTCGCGACATGTTAGAAAAAGTGTCACGATATCGCGACATGTTGGATGGAAGAAGTGTCGCGATATCGTGACATGTCGCGTTATCGCGCCCAAAAAAGAAGAGTAAGAGCAAGTGGAAAAAGTGTCGCGATATCGCGACATGTTTTTTCGTGACTAAAAGAGAAGAGAAAGAGCAAGATAGGAAAAGTGTCGCGATATCGCGACATGTCGTCTTATCGCGGTCAAAAGAGAAGACTAAGGGCAAGAAGGGAAAGTGGCACGATATCGCGACAAGTCGCAGTCTCGCGACCAAAAAAGAAGTGAAAGAGAAGGAAGGAAAAAGTGTCGAGATTTCATGACATGTTAGAAAAAGTGTCGCGATATCGCGACATGGAAAATATGTCGCGATATCGTGACATGTCTCTTTATCATGACCAAACAAGAAGAGAAAGAGCAAGTGGAAAAAGTGTCGCGATATCGCGACATGTTGTTTGCGACTAAAAGGAAGAGAAAGAGCAAGAAGGGAAAAGTGTCGCGATATCGCGACATGTCGTCTTATCGCGGTCTAAGAAGACTAAGGGCAAGAAGGGAAAGTGGCGCGATATCGCGACATGTAGCTGTGTCGCGACCAAAAAAGAAGTGAAAGAGAAGGAAGGAAAAAGAGTCATGATTTCGTGACATGTTAGAAAAAGGGTCGCGATATCGTGACATGGAAAATGTGTCGCGATATCGCGACATGTCTCTTTATCGTGACCAAAAAAGAAGAGAAAGAGCAAGTGGAAAAAGTGTCGCGATATCGCGACATGTTGTTTTTTCGTGACTAAAAGAGAAGAGAAAGAGCAAGAAAGGAAAAGTGTCGCGATATCGCGACATGTTAGAAAATGTGTCGCGATATCGCGACATGGAAAAGTGTCGCGATATCGCGACATGTCTCATTATCGCGACCAAAAAAGAAGAGAAAGAGCAAGTGGAAAAAGTGTCGCGATATCGCGACATGGTGTTTTTTCGCGACTAAAAGAGAAGAGAAAGAGCAAGATAGGAAAAGTGTCATGATATCGCGACATGTCATCTTCTCGCGGTCAAAAGAGAAGACTAAGGGCAAGAAGGGAAAGTGGCGCGATATCGCGACATGCAGCTATGTCGCGACCAAAAAAGAAGGGAAAGAGAAGGAAGGAAAAAGTGTCGCGATTTCGCGACATGTTAGAAAAAGTGTCGCGATATCGCGACATGGAAAATGTGTCACGATATCGCGACATGTCTCTTTATCGTGACCAAAAAAGAAGAGAAAGAGCAAGTGGAAAAAGTGTCGCGATATCGCGACGTGTTGTTTTTTCACGACTAAAAGAGAAGAGAAAGAGCAAGATAGGAAAAGTGTCGCGATATCGCGACATGTCATCTTATCGCGGTCAAAAGAGAAGACTAAGGGCAAGAAGGGAAAGTGGCACGATATCGCGACATGTCGTATTCTCGCGACCAAAAAAGAAGTGAAAGAGAAGGAAGGAAAAAGTGTCACGATTTCGTGACATGTTAGAAAAAGTGTCGCGATATCTCGACATGGAATTAATGTGTCGCGATATCGCGACATGTCTCTTTTTCGCGACCAAATGAAAAGAGAAAGAGCAAGAGAGAAAAGGTGTCGTGATATCGTGACATGCTAAGCAAGAAAGAAAGAGTGTTGCGATATCGCGACATGGTGAGCAAGAAGGAAATATTGTCGCTTGTTGGAGATGGGTTGGACATGAAGGAAAAAGCGTCGCGATGTCGCGACATGTCGGATTTTCGCGTCCAAAAGAGAAGTGAAAGAGCAAGAAAGGAAAAGTGTCACGATATCGCGACATGTTGGTTTGTCACGACCAAAAAAGAAGAGCAAGAGCAAAATGGAAAAAGGGTCACGATTTCGCAACATGTCATCCTTTCGCGACTAATAGAGAAGAGCAAGAGCAAGAAGGATAAGTGTCGCGATATCGCTACATGTCGCATTATCATGATCAAAAGAGAAGAGAAAGAGGAGGAAGGAAAAAGTGTCACGATTTCGCGACATGTTCAGAATGAAAGAAAGGATGTAGCGATATCGCGACATGTCGCTTTTTCGCGACCAAAAGTGAAGAGAATAAGCAAGAGGGAAAAAGTGTCGCGATATCGCGACATGTCGTATTTTCGTGACCAAAAGAGAAGAGAAAGTACGGGAAGGAAAAGTGTCGCGATTTCGCGACATGTCATTTTTTCATGACGAAAAGAGAAAAGAAAGAGGAGGAAGGAGAAGTGTCGCGATATCGCGACATGTCACAGTTTCACGACCAAAAGAAAAGAGAAAGTGTTAGAAGGCGGAGTTGTCGACCGCCTTTGTTCCAAGGTGTGGGTAAATTTTTGTAAGGGTATTACTCTTTGTTGGCTTTGTGTCCTCAGCAGAGGGCTAAACAGACTATCCATTTTGAGTTATTGTCCCGTTTTAGCATTGTGCTATTGTTGTAATAGGTTTTGGGTCAACCTGTAAAACCCGGTTGTAATGATTATGTCCCTTAATTACCAAAAAAAAAGCTAGTTTATATTTATTTTTTAACATAAAATATTAATAAAAATGATATTAGTTTAGTTGATTAATTTTTTAAAAATTGAAAAGGAAAACGTAAGTTTAAATAATATCAAAGTACAAGCACTTGTGATACTATAAACTTATTATCTTAATAATACATACATGTTACAAACTTATTATCTCAATAATATATATATAATAACGATGTCAATGCCACAAAAAGTAAAAAAAATCAAAGTCAAAATAAACAGTGGTTAGGAAAATATGTGAATGAGCAGGCGGGAAGCGATGAACTAGGGTTTCTGGAGCTAAGGAAAATCTAGGGCATCAGTTGGGTTGCCGAAGTGTTTTCTGGTTACTGTGGATCTGAAGGCAAGATTGCTGCCCCAGGAGGGTCCAATGGGGACTTCTCCGGATCCTCTCCTAGGGAGAAATAGCTCTTATGCAGATTTGTTCAAAGATAAATCTCCATCCAAGACTGACGAAGCTCAAAGAACTGCATTTAAAATGCTCTTCACGGCTGCTGGGAATAGATCAACAGCGCATCGAGTTAATGGATGCCTGCCACAGTTTGAATCAAGGCCCAAGATTGTCATTGAGCCAAGGATGGTCGAAGAAATAGTCTTATACAGAGCCAATCATGACTTGATCTCATAAATTCATGGGTATTCGCCCTACCCTCAATTTTTTGCACTCCTGGGTCCGACAAAACTGGGAGCCTCATGGTGAGTACTCTTTATGGTTTATTAGCAATGGGTATTTTATTGTCAGCTTTTTCTTCTCTGGCCGATAGAAATAGGGCTTTCGAATCAGAAAAGAGGAATCATGGTCCGACAGGATTATTTGTTCAACCCTGGAGAGTGGGATTCGATCCTCGAATTGAACCCACTGCTGTCCCAGTTTGGATCCGTTTGTATGCACTTCCAATGGAGTTTTGGAGTGAGCAGGTTTTGGAGATGATCGATAATTCCCTTGGAAGACATTTGGGTGTCTCCAAAGACACAATAGAAGGGAACACAGCTGTTTATGCAAGAATATGCATGGAAATGGATCTTAGCCAGCCTCTACCGACAGAGGTGGAACTTGAACTTGCAGGACTATCTTGGATTCAACAACTGGATTATGAGGCTCTGCCCTTTAGATGCAGAGTTTGCCACAAATACGGGCATTTGGCCCGATTTTTCCCAAATAATATGAACACAAAAATGGAGGCTCCTCTAGGAATGTCAAATCTTCCTAAGGAGGGTAAGGCAACAATAAACAAAGAACCAACCAATACTTCTCAGGGTAAAGAAGCTCAGAGAGATGGTTTTGAACAGCCCAAAAGAAGGAGAAGGCAAAAGAAAAAAGATGGTAAAGAGCAAACCCATCTCAAGCCCGCCAATAGGTATGAGATATTTAAGACACTAGTGGACCAAGAGGAACAATTCATGGAAGGAGTGGATGGTAATAGTGAAAATAATAACATCCTCGTTCAAGCTCCTCTTTCATCTCCCCCCATCATAGAGCAGGTAATTGACCTCAGTGAGTTACCACAGCCAGAGAGTGCAGGGGCATTGATAGTGCATAACCAAGAGCAGCCAATAATTAAGGATGTCAGCATGGGAATAGCAGAAAAGAATAGAGAAAGGCCAACTTTAGGGATAACTCAGGTGGAAAAGAGATAAAAAAATAGCAACTCTCAAGGAGTGGGTAGAAAATCAAATAAGGAATTGCTAGCAGTTCAAGGAGACAAACTGATCACTGGAGGATCGGTGAGGCCAATAGATTCTTACTTCTCTCAAGGTAACCAATGATTATACAATCATGGAATGTTAGGGGTTTAAATAGTAGAACCCATCAATCTGCTGTTCGAAGACTCTTAGAAAAATGTAAAACATATTTTTTGCTTATTCAGGAGACAAAAATGTCGTTAGATCTTATGTGTAAAACAGTTAACAAAATTTGGAGGGGTGCTGGTCATATGGAAGTGGCTGCCCAAGGTGCCTCAGGGGGGATTGTTACTCTTTGGAACTCTCTTGAATGGACTGCAATAGAACATCTAGCTTGGAGGGGTGTTCTCACATCACATTTTAGGAATAATGTCACAACTGAACATGTTTTAATCACAAATTTTTATGGGACTCAAAACCTTGATGGTCAGAGGCTTCAATGGAAAGTTGTGCATAACATGAGAATCTCAAGGGAAGATTTAGACTGGATTATTGCTGGGGATTTTAATGCTAAATTATCCTCTAGAGATCAGGAAGGGGGAACCCCAATTTTGGACCCAGGGGATCGACTTATGATTGCCCAAGTCCAGGCTTTACACTTAGTGGATATTAAATGCCCTGGAACCAACTATACTTGGACTAATAAGAGGAGGGAGCCACATAGCAAGAAGGTAAAGTTAGACCATTTTTTGGTTTCAGAGGAGGCATTTGTAAAATGGAATACAAAATTTCAGATTTTGGAAGGTCCAGTTTCAGATCACTTTCCCATTTTGTTGGAAGGAGGGACTAAGACAGGGCAACATCACAAACCATTTAAATTTGAGAATTTTTGGTTACAAAAAGAGGAACTTCGAAAGAAAATTCCACAATGGTGGGAAGAAGGCCGCCCAGCATATGGGACAACAATGTTTAGATTCCACAAACAACTTCATTATGTCAAAGCTCAACTGAAACATTGGAGGCGAGCTAACAAGACAGACTTCCAGGTCCAAAGAGCTCCTTTGGTGGCCAGATGGGATGAGGTTCAAAAACACTTTAGGGAAGGAACAATTACAGAGCAGCTCAAAGCCGAGGATGATGCCTTGCGTAAAGCGGTTGAGGACATTGACAACCAAGAGGAGACCTATTGGAAACAGAGAGCAAGAACCACTTGGTTATTAGAAGGTGATAGAAATACCAAATTTTTCCATCGGACTGCTTGTGCTAGGAGACAGATGAATAACATGGAAGCTCTTCAAGATGAGAATGGGCACTCCTTTGATACACTTCCAGGTATGCATTCCCATTCAATGGATTATTTTTCTAAACTTTTTAAGGAAAGTATGGTGCAAGATGAAGAGGCTCAAAATGACGTTATTGTTGTCATACCTTCCGTTATCTCTGAAGAAGAAAATCAGACCCTTCTTAAACCCATTGATAGAGAGGAACTGAAGAATGTGGTCTTTGGAATGAGCACCGAAAAACTCCAGGTCCAGATGGCTTTCCAATTGAGTTTTTTCAGGCCTTTTGGGATAACTTGGAGGAGGATGTAATGGTTGTTATAGAGGAGTCCAGAGGTAGTAAAAGAATGCTTAAAGCATTAAATCATACTTTCATTACCTTAATTCCAAAAGGGGAGGAGGGGGTACATATTTCAGATTATAGACCTATTGCCTTATGCAATGTGATATATAAAATAATCACAAAGGTAATGGCTGAGCGGCTAAAACCTCTTTTACATAACATTATCTCCTCCGAGCAAGGGGGTTTTGTAGAGGGTAGGCAGATCCTAGATGGGGTGGTTCTAGCTCAAGAGGCAATCCATTCAATGCAAACATTTGGTAATAAAGGAATGTTCATAAAATTAGATATGTCAAAGGCTTATGATAGGGTGGAGTGGAGCTTCTTGGCAAAGATGATGGCAGCCTTTGGTTTCTCTCAGGATTGGATAGAATGGGTCATGAGTTGTGTCTCTACTCCGACATACTCAATGTTAATCAAGGGTCTTCCCTCGCAACCATTTGGAGCCACTCGAGGCCTTCGTCAAGGGGATCCTTGCTCTCCCTATATTTTTCTCATATTGGCTGAAGGACTAGGTAGACTTTTCTTGAGGAGAAGACAACAAGGTTTGCTAATAGGTATCAAGGTGGGTGAGGAAGTTTTGACTCACCTACAGTTTGTGGATGATACTGGATTGGTGGGAGTGGCCAGCTTCAGGGAAGCAAGAATGATCAGAGATACTCTTAGTGTCTACCTTAGGGCTACAAACCAAGTCATCAATGATAAAAAATCCAAAGTGGTCTTTTTCAATCTTGATCAAAGGCTTCAGGACAGAGTTTTAGAGATCTTGGGATTCACAAGGACTTCTCTCCCAGTGGTTTACTTGGGGGTCCCTTTGCACTTTAAAAAACTAAAAATAGATATCTGGAGGAATCTTTTGGATTGTATCAAGGATAGAATTAATCATTGGTCTCACAAATGGTTAAGCTATGGGGGTAGATTAACTTTTTTACAGTCAGTCATTCAGGCCATGCCAATTTATAAATTCTCTATCCCGGCTGCCCCACATACTATATGGAAAGAGTTGGACAAGATGGCTAGAAAATTTTTATGGGAAGGAGTAAAAGGAGAGAGGAAATGGGCCTTAGTAGGTTGGGACAAAGTAACCCAGCCCAAGGTAAAAGGAGGTTTGGGACTGAGAAGATCCAAGATAAATAACAAAGCTTTGGCTGGAAAGCTTTACTGGAGGTGGATTTCCCAACCAACTTCCTTATTCAGTAGAATCCTAACTAGTAAATATCTGGGACATGTTAACCCAAATGAGGTGGGCCGTTTCCCTTTGGATGGTACTGGATCCTTAGTGTGGCAGGCTCTCAAGTTAGGATCTCAGGTAGTAAAAGATCGATTATTTTGGAAAGTGGGGAGAGGGGAGAAGGCACGTTTTTGGACAGATTCATGGGATCAATACCCACCTATCATTGTTGAATTTCCTGAATTGCAACCAATAAAAGCAGCCATTGAAACCAAGGGATGGGTCCAAATTGAAATTTATTTCACCACTAGTCAGCTGGGGGAGTATAAGTTTAAGCAGTTCAAGAAGTTGGATGAGTGGCCAATTTCAATCCCTCCGGATTTGGCACCCATCATGACTAAAATCTTGACAGAAATATTTCTCACAGGTAGAGACGAGGAGGATGAATTAGCTTGGGGCTATGGGAGCCTTGGTGTCTACACAGTGAAGGACGGATATGACAAGATCCTTCCAGAGCCTCCCCCTCATACTTATCAAGTTGAGGATTGGAGAAAGATTTGGCATTCCAAAGGTTGGCTGAAAGTAAACTTTTTTGCCTGGCAGTTCATGCACAATGGAATTCTCACTTTTGATAATCTCAGATGTAAAGGAATCATCGGTCCTTCTCAATGTGTCTTATGCTACAAGAGCGAGGAAACAACTGATCACTTGATGTTTGAGTGCCCTTTCACGCGCCGGATTTGGAAGAGATGGTTTTCATATTATAAAATTCAAGTTAATGGTGACTTGAATCGGATTAATATCTGGGAAAGATGGAAGAGGGGTAGATTTAAATCTAAAGCTCTTCGTATTGGTTGGGAGCTTGGATTAAACTTTATTTGGTGGCAAGTGTGGTTGGAGAGAAATGCTAGAATTTTTAGAGAAACTTTTTCTTCGTTAGATGGAGTTTGGCAGGTCATTTGGAGCAAAGTCACAGAAACTGTGGCTGTCTATGCTAAAGAGGAAACTCAGGTTGTTATTGGGGCAATGGAAGAGGGAGTTGAAGTGCAAGAGGGACAGGACAGAGCTAGTTGGAAACCTCCCCAGAAGGTTGGATTAAAATTAATACTAATGGAGCTGCAAAAGGCAATCCGGGTAGAGCCAAAATTGGAGTGGTTTGCCAGAATCATGTTGGAACAGTGCTCTATTGGGAACTGCAAGGCTTGGGAAGAGCCACAAACAATGAAGCAGAAGCCATAGCTATCAAATCTGCTTCTATTTGGGCAGTTAAACAGGGCCACAGGAGGATAATACTTGAATCAGATTCTCAAATAATGGTTGGAGCTCTAGATTGCATGAGGAACTTTGCTTTGAAAGCATGGAGGTTGAGGATTCTTGTCACTCAAATTAAGGAATTATGGAGGGAATTAGATGATGTGATTCCAATTTATGTGAGTAGAGATTTAAACAAAGCAGCCGACTTCCTTGCTAAGATGGGTGCTGAGAAGGAGGTAGGGGTTCAGTTGCACAGTGACATGGCTATTGAGGATGAGGTGATTAGGCAGGGTCTTGAAAGGTCCTTGAGCTAATGATCAAAGAAAAAGCAAAGGGAGGAAAGGTGTCACGATATCGTGACATGTTGCTTCGTCACGGCCAAGGGAGGAAAGGTGTCACGATATCGCGACATGTTGCTTCGTCGCGGCCAAGGGAGGAAAGGTGTCACGATATCGTGACATGTTGCGCCGTCACGGTCACTGGAGGAAAGGTGTCACGATATCGTGACATGTTGCTTCATCGCGGCCAAGGGAGGAAAGGTGTCGCGATATCGTGACATGTTGCTTCGTCGCGGCCAAGGGAGGAAAGGTGTCGCGATATCGTGACATGTTGCTTCGTCGCGGCCAAGGGAGGAAAGGTGTCACGATTTCATGACATGTTGCTTCATCGCGGCCAAGGGAGGAAAGGTGTCACGATTTCGTGACATGTTGCTTCGTCGCGGCCAAGGGAGGAAAGGTGTCACGATATCACGACATGTTGCTTCGTCGTGGCCAAGGGAGGAAAGGTGTCACGATATCGTGACATGTTGCTTCGTCGCGGCCAAGGGAGGAAAGGTGTCGCGATATCGCGACATGTTGCTTCATCGCGGCCAAGGGAGGAAAGGTGTCACGATATCACGACATGTTGCTTCATCGCGGCCAAGGGAGGAAAGGTGTCACGATATCGCGACATGTTGCTTCGTCACGGCCAAGGGAGGAAAGGTGTCGCGATATCGCGACATGTTGCATCATCGCGGCCAAGGGAGGAAAGGTGTCGCGATATCGTGACATGTTGCTTTTCATCACGGCCAAAGGAGGAAAGGTGTCGCGATATCGTGACATGTTGCATTTTCACGGCCAAAGGAGAAAAGGTGTCGCGATATCGCGACATGTTGCATTTTCATGGCCAAAGGAGAAAAGGTGTCACGATATCGTGACATGTTGCATTTTCATGGCCAAAGGAGAAAAGGTGTCACGATATCGTGACATGTTGCTTCGTCACGGCCAAAGGAGAAAAATGTCGTGATATCGCGACATGTTGCTTCGTCGCCGAAAGAGAAAAAGTGTCACGATATCGCGACATGTTGCAACATCGCGGCCGAAAGAGAAAAAGTGTCACGATATCGCGACATGTTGCTACATCGTGGCCAAGAGAGAAAAGTGTCGCGATATCGCGACATGTTGCTTCATCGCGGCCGAAAGAGAAAAAGTGTCACGATATCGCGACATGTTGCAACATCGCAGCCAAGAGAGAAAAAGTGTCACGATATCGTGACATGTTGCTTCATCGCGACCAAAAGAGGAAAAAGTGTCACGATTTCGCGACATGTTGCAACATCGCGGCCAAGAGAGAAAAAGTGTCGCGATATCGCGACATGTTGCTTCGTCGGCCAAAGGAGGAAAAAGTGTCACGATTATCGTGACATGTTGCATTCAAGGAGAAAAATGTCGCGATATCGCGACATGTTGCATTTTCACGGCCAAAGGAGAAAAGTGTCGCGATATCGCGACATGTTGCATTTTCGCGGCCAAAGGAGAAAAGTGTCGCGATATCGCGACATGTTGCATTTTCGCGGCCAAAGGAGAAAAGTGTCGCGATATCGCGACATGTTGCATTTTCGCGGCCAAAGGAGAAGAAGGAAAGAGTGTCGCGATATCGCGACAAGTTGCATCAACTGACCATGCCGATCCCCCTGTTAGCTAGTTAATGGTTCAAGAGATTTGGCTCCATTGCAAATCTTCTTTTACTATTGTAAGCATGTGTTCTCTCTGACTTCGGCTGGGAAAAGTCTCTTCCCAAATTGTAATTGATCTTTGTTTTAATACAAGTTTTTTCAAAATTTTCAAAAAAAAATAACGATGTCAATATTATTATGGCTAACCAGAAATACAGGCTACATTAAAAATAAATTATAAATACACGTATGTTCGGTTGTAACCAATGTGGGTGCGATTATGGTTCTGAAACCAAGAACATATAAATGTCCAATGGAATTGTGGTTTGTCCTCCACATTCATTAAAGACTTAGATAACTATTGGTTAACGAGTGGTGCAAAATTGTCGGCACTACCATTTTATTTAATGTATGCTGCAAGGAAAAGAGACGGCTACATGTGACTACAATAATGTAGAAAGCTATTAATCAACTTTATCTGCAGCCCTCAGTTCATGAAAGTGGTACTCAGTTTAAATACAGACCAATTGGGTTTGGAAATCTTTCCAAATCGTATATATTCGAACAACAACCATTCGGTTTGATCACTCGTTGCACAAATGCTTCCTTGATGGCCTGCAACTTGTTTAACTTTTTAAAAAATGTTTTTTAAAGGTATAGTAGACATGGTACATAGGTATAGTAGATACAGCACGTAGTCGAAATGCCCTAATAAAGCACCGTCAGTATTAGTAACCATGGTAGATTGGTAGTCGATACGTAGGTTCCTATAGCAGATACAGTAAGTAGTCTATGTGTGCCAATAAAGCACCGTTAGCATTAATACACACGGTAGATTGGTAGTCGATTTGCGAATAAAGCACCGCCAATAATAATACATTTTCGGCGGAGAAATTTACGTATATAAGTACACTCGGTGTTTTGTTTTGCTATCAATCATTGATCTACACGTTTGCGAACTGAGCAGAGCAGAATTAGTCAGAGAGAGTGTGTGGAGGAACAGCAATGGGTGCGTCAACAATAATGGCAAAATTTGGTGTCATATTGTTTCTTCTTGTATTCGTTGGGAATACAAGCGGAACAAAGACAGAAATAGCTATGAATCGGAAACTCCTCCAATTTGGGCGTCCTCTTTTTCCGCTACCTAGATCCCCTCTTTTTACCTTTCCTCCGCTACCTCGAACCACCTTTCCTGGTCGGTCTCCTCCACCCGTCGCCAGGTCTCCTCCACCTGCGTAAGTTTTCCTCGACCCCCACTTACTTCGCCCACATTTAAGTGATGAAGTTCCATTGATTATTTGTCGATCTCCAGCTCCAACCCTTCTTTCTCTTTCTCCTCCTCTTTCTTCTTCTATGGCAATACAAATATTTACTACTGAAGTTGTGGCTGTATATGTATGTCCGTATTCCTGCCAGGTTTCCTCCTAAATAAAGGATTACAGCCTCAGTGGTCTCCTTAGCCTCTTCTTAGTAACCTAAAGGTGTGGGTAGCTTCTTTAATTATTCGTAGGGTATATGCTTGGTCAAGTAATCCTGCAATACAATGTATGATATAGTGTTCCCATTCTGAATCCTCATTTTAAGAGGCAAGTATCGTATCACAATTACACATATATAATATAATATATATTGTATGTATATCGTGGTGTTTTTGCTTTTTAATATGTTGGAATGTTTAAAGTTAGACTATGCAATGTGTATTGAATTTTTAAGCAGACAATCTTTACGTGTAAAGTTCGTAAAATTCGCTCTTTTAATGCAAATCATTTTAATTTTGCATTAAATTAAAATTTCAAAATAGCAAACTTTCAAGTTAAAATTATAAATTTTAATTCTAATTTACATGTTATAAATGACTCTCCACTTCAACTTGTAGTCCCTGAGTCATTCAGTTGATAGGTTTAAAAGGTTAGTTTTGATATTACATTTTAAAAAATATCTATCTACTAGCAAAAAAAATATGAAAATAAATAACTTTATCTGTTTGTTGTAGGTGGTTGTTTTATTTATAAAATTTATAAATAAAAATAATAATAAAAATTAAAATTAAAATTAAAAGGCAAGGATGCAATACGTGGGTGTTAGGTGTTACTATTTGGCATGGCACATAATTGACAAGTTTATCCAATTCATTTTTTTCCTCTTACGCATATAATTTTAAAAATAATAATTAAATTTTATTTATAAAATAAATTTAAATTATTAAAATATATTAAAAATTTTATTAATTTTTTAATTTAAATATGATTTATTAAAAGTTTGTTAAATAAAATCTTTACAATAATATTATATTACTACGTTTTTTAATTATAATTTTTTTTTATAACTTTTACCATGTAAAACATATGTAAATATATTATAAAAGGTAATCTTTTTATATGTAGTCAATAGAATAGAATGTAACAAAAACGGAGGTGTAGTCAATAGAATCTAAACTTTGTAATGGAAAGGGGACACAAAGGATGCGTATTAAATTCTCTATTGATAAGCATAACTTTCAGTTTTACAAGAGGTTATGGTTGGAAAGAGACTGCTCAACCATAGTTTTTCACACTAACCTAAAATTTTGTAAACCTCCAAGGGCCAGTGGATTGGTAAGTACAGGTGTGGCTAGGCACTTACTAAAAAAATACCTAGGTTTAAACCTTGGAGGGGAAGCTAACCCTTTGCAAAAGTAATTGTTTGCTTTAAATCTCTTCAGACCAATGAGGGCACGAACCCCAAACCCCGAGTGACTGATGGTCCTCATCTCACACCCATTCAACAAGAAGTATGACTGGTGGTTCCCATCCCAAGTCGGATCAACAAGAATGAGACAGATAGATTTTTTTGGAAGTAATCCCTATAGTTTAAACCATGGAACACATATAACTAAAAGTGGTTGTAACTAGCTCTACTATCTCCTATGTAATAATTAAAAAAAAATAACAAAACCTATAAGAAATATATAATACGTTAACATGGATTAAAAAAATGTTAAATTTTATAGTATCTAAATTTTATTAAAAAGGTAAATTAAATTTTTAATTTATTTTGTGATTTAAATATAGCATCCATGAGATGAAGTAATAATTCATTAAAACTATGTCAAATTTTATTAGTATTATAATTTTATTCCAATTATTATTTAGAACAGCCATGTTAAATTAAATAAATTGTAAAAATAATGTCAATAATTCTAAATAAAGTACATCTAAAATGAATTAAAATATTCATATTTACTACAATTATTAATTGAATGATTCATATTTATTTAATAATCATTAGTTCTAAATAAATTACATTAAAAATAAATTAAAATATTTATATTTATTATAATTATGAAATAGTTATTTTTATTTAATAATTATAAAATTAATTTTTTTTAAATTTGTTTAGTATAATAAATATTTATGATCAACTCATTTTATGGTTATATAAAATATATATTTTTTGCAAGGTACAAGTTGTATTCGTGGAAAATAAATATCTAATGAGTTTATACATTTATCTAAATCACTCATGGTTGTTTTGACATAGTCCACGCCAATTTGCAACCTCATGATTAAATTAACTATATATATTAATATATATTTTGAAGTTATTATCTTCCTTTATTAATAAATTATAATTTTTTTTTTTTAAATATATTGATTGATTAATTAGAATATGGGATTTTAAAAAGATTCTCGAAACATTGTTTTAAAAAGCAAACCCACTAAAAAGGGCCCTACAAAGCCCTATAGCACGAGCTCTACGGTTATAGCAACAACATCAATAAGACGGGTGAACCTTAAACATAAACAAACAAAACAGACTATATCGGTCTAAAAAGGACAAAGAAGCAAAGACACAATACAATAGAAGAAGAAACGGAGAGAAGAGAAAAAGGAAAAAGGCCAAGATGGGAGGTTTAATCATCAACATTAGCAGGGGTATATAGGGCCTCTTTTGGTTCATCATTCTCATATTTAATTTTGAATTCCTCCAACAAATTAGATGTTTGTTACATGACGGATATGCTCATTTGAGCTACTCTAAGCATGGCACTAAGGAGGTCCTCAAATCCTTGTATGTACCCTTTATTTTTTATTAAAGGGACACAAGTGATAAGTGGAGGAGTTTTATGTGCTTAGGGAGTGTTGCTTTGAGTGTATGCCTTGCAAGGGAGAGTCCTTAAATGAAGGAAATATAAGAAACTTATAAGTTACATTTTTTCATTATTTTATATGTAGACAATGCAATAATATTAAAATATTTTTTATTTTTTATTTATTAATATATTTATTTTGAAAACTATGATAAAAATAAAATATAAATATTAAAAAAATTTAAAATATTTATATAAAAAATAGGCTTAAGCTATAATAATTGTATATTTTAAAATAAATTAAGAAATAATTTTAAAAGAACTAAATATTAATAGATGACATTACCACCATCCAAGATTTTGAGATAAACATACTTATTAAATCATATAATAACAAATCTTCCTAAAATCTATTGAGTTCATATCTAATTATGGCTCTAGAAACCAACCCATGGAGTACAAGAAAAGGTCAATATTTTACATATGATGTAGAAAAGTGGTCATATGTTTAATGGATTCCAAAACAACAATTTGTAGGGTATGAAAGTTTAGGTGGAAAAAAAGAAAAATATTTCAATATACTAGGAGCTTGCTAGAACATCATCAAGAATTTATCCCTAGAGACCCTTTGGTGCTCTAGTTGATGGTTGCTGGTAAAATAAAGTGCTTCCTATGATATAAGAAATTATAGCTCTTTAAAACCCAGTAATTTAGGTGTGTCCAAATTTTGGTCTTGAATATTTATTTTGTAATTTCCTTAAGGTTAATGCCTTTGAATTCTTAGCTTTAGTTATAGATACCTTAGATGAAATGAAAAACCCCTATTTTTTATGCGACTAAGTCTGATTGCATCCCAATGGGATACCCCTCCCTTGTTGGCTTTTCAATTGCCCCTGAAGAAGATTCTCCTTCCAAGGGGATTAATTTTGTTGTAATGGAACCTAATTTCCCTATCAAGATCCTACTAAAATATTTAAGTCCCCCTAAAAAGGCAAAATATCCAAGGTAAATGGTTCTATGACCCCTCAACTTGTGACCAGAACTTAAAAGAAAGAGAGTATGGATGTTGAGGTCCATAAAAAAGCTGTAAAACCCTCAAATAAAGACCTAAGGAAGCATGCTACAAAAACATACATTGCTAACAGTTCCCAAACAATTCTTAATATTAAGGGTAATAATGTTCATATGGAGAATGCTTCCCTCACTTCAAACATAGGAATTCATCTCCCAAATAAATTTAGTGGTGGTAAGAAACATTCAAAACCTCATAAATGATCATTATTTCATGGAATGTGTAGGGCCTCAATGGTCTCACCAAACAAAGACTAGTTTCCTCTTTGAGAAAGGACTTATCACCAAATATTATTTTGCTTCAAGAAACTAAGTTAGATGAGAACTGATTATTTAGGATAAAGAAATCTTTGTGAAAAGAGGTAAATTTTACTACAAGTCATGCCCAAGGTTCTTTTTAGGGACTTATTTTTTATGGAATCCAACAAGATTTGATGGGTTTTTTGTTTTCTCTTCTAGCCAAATTGTTAATATCATTTTTTATCACAATTTTTCCAATATAATATGAGTTCTTTCTAACATTTATGCCCCTAACTCTATGGCTAAAAGAGGTACTCTTTGGTCAATTCTTGGTCAGATGAGGGGCTATTTTTTGAATGAGTGTTGGATGCTAGCAGGTGATTTCAATACCCCCTTGTACCCCTTAGATAAAAAATGAGGAAATTATATAATATCCAAAAGTATGGAGACTTGTATTTGCTAGAAAATTCCTCCTTCGATTCCCTCTCCAAAATAGGGTCAAACCATAACCCCTTGGTATTGGAAATTCTCTCAAGAAACTCAAATCTTAAATACCCTTCAGATTTGAATCAATATGGATGCATCATCAAGAGATGGAGTCTAAACTAGAGTAATTATGGCCTAAAATGTTCTCAGGACCTTTAATCTCCCAACTTGCTAAAAAGCTCAAATTTGTAAAAGTCAATCTGAAAGCATGGAATAAATTAATTTTTGATCACATTTAAAAATAGAGAAGTATTTGAAATAGTAGTTGAAGTAAATTGAGTCTGTACTAGAATTAGGCTTGTTTAATTAGGATCTCATAAGTAAAGAATAATCTCTGCTCTTAGAATTCTATAATACCTCGATAAGATAAGAGTACTTATAGAGACACAAATCAAGGTTGCTATGGCTACAAATTGGTGATCTTAATACAATATTTTCATACAAATACCCAAAAAAATAGAAGTCATAAAAGATATCAAGGACGACATGGTCAAATTATTTGAATCTTTGTTGGGTGCAAAACATTAGTGTGATACTAATGCAAAAATAAAATTGTTGGCCAACATTCCCAACCTTAATTTTTAATAAATGAATTCCATACTGATATCTCCCTTTGAGTCTGCTAAAATCAAGGGGGCTAATTTCTTTATGGTTCATGAGAAAGTGCTAGGTCCAAATGGATTTCCCATGTTATTTTTTAAAAAGTACTTGCACATTTTAGGATCTAATGTCATTGAAGCAAATATATGATGTGCAAATATCCTATTTCCTACCAAGAGAATTTAATTCCACATGCTTAGTCCTCCTTCCCAAGAGTTCCAAAGCTAAGTAGTTCAAGTAATTTATACCTATAAGTCTTTGCAACACTATTTACAAAATTTTAGCCAAAGCTATGGTTAATAGGCTCAAATAGATCTTTCTCATAATAATTGATTCCAATCAGGGGTTTTTGTTCTAGGAAGATTAATTATGGATGGAATCATAAAATTTCATGAGCTAATTCACTCAGTTGATAAGGGTGGTAAATCTAGAATGTCTCTCAAACTTGACACGAGTAAAGCATATGATAGAGTCTCCTTGGTTTTTCTTAAAAATGTGTTGTTTAAATTTAGTTTTTATAATAGATGGATTTCTTTGATTAAACAATGCTTCTCTATGCCTATGTTCTCATTCATTGTTAATGGTGAGGTTTTAGGGTACTTGAGCAACTCTATAGGTCTTAGGCAAGGTGACTCTCTTTCCCCTACTTATTCATTATTCTTTTCAAATCCCTTGGGAGAGTTTTGAAAGTTATGACTATTTTCAAATCCATTTAAGGCATTAAACCCACTTATCCCATTGAGTCAATTATCCATGAACAATTTGCTAATGATACTCTCCTTTCTACCTTATCCTCCATTCCTCAATACAAGAAAATCAAAGTTATTTTGAAGGACTATGATTTAATTGATGGTAAACACATTAAATTTTTGAAAAGTGAGATATTTTTGCTTAATACCCTTCCTAATAGGTAAATATTTATTTCTAGAATCCTAGGATGTACCATTGTTTAATTCCCCTCTATTTACTTAGGGTTGCCTTTGTTCAAAGAAGAACTATGGATTCCACTTTTGGAAAGGGTTCAAAAGAAGTTGGTAGGATGGAAGGGAGAACTTCTAAGTCAAACATAAAAGTTCCATCTTGTCAAATCTACCCTTAAAAGCCTTTTGGTATAATTTCTTTCTATTTTTAAATCCTAGATAAAATCACTCAAAAATTATAACAATTTCAAAATCCTTTCTTTGGTTAGGGGAAGAGGATAAAAAGAGATTCCATATTGTTTTGTAGTATCAGGTGTGCTCCAATAAAAGTGTAGGAGGCCTTGGGTTGTGAAAGATTAATCATATGAAAAAATATTTACTAGTGAAACAAAGCTAGAAACTATTTTCTCAAGAAAACAATGGACGGGACCAAATTGTCTCTGCTAAATACTTGAATAGGGGATTGATGAGATACAAAAATGTTTCATTATTTCAGTGTTATCATACATACAAACTACTATTTTTGTCTAAATGTTATAGTATAATGCCAAGTACTTTGATTATTGTGATTGATAATGTTAATTTTAGCATATAAAGTGATGACAAATACTATTATGTGTAGACACCAAAACAGCACCAATTCGATTATTTGGCTATAAACGCTGATCTCATTGACACACACAACCCCCAGGGCAGCCCCTAGAGGTTAAAAAGTGGTCCTAACCACTATCACAGTAGTTTTTGAAGGTCAAAGATCGATTTGGCACCTTTCAGTCACTCTGCTCCTTATTCATTCCACCCAGGGATGATTAGTAGTATTCACTCCAAGGTGGGGCGAATAGCAAGTTTGTTAGGAAAAAGGTCAAATATTGATAAATGGCAGCTCAAATCTGCCACTTAACTCCTCCTTCAATGCATGGAGTGCGAGTGAGTATTTTTTAGAACTAGAGGCAGTTACAGAGGTAGTCATGGAGCCCTTAATCAGGGAGGAATCTTCCCCCTATAGAAAGGCATGATTACCAAGTGGCGCCTATGCATGCTCAAACATAGAGACTGTTAGGTCTATAAAATGATGAGTCTTCTCAACCCAAAAATATACATAGAAGGAGCATTTTGAGCAATGAAGTGTTGCCATTTTGCATACTCACTTTTTATTGTGCCTTTCACATCCTTGATCTCTCTTTTGTAAGGGAGGTCATTGGGTGGTTATTGGAAGCACAATCCAAACCCCAAAACCAACATTTGGCCACATTATCCCACCCAAATTTGCCAAAAATACCCCACAAGAGGTTTTGGACCCATACCAAGTGGATTGGTGCCAAAATCGGGCCCCAAACGATGGGCGTCCTGCCCCCAAGTGCCCCCCGCACTACTGCAGTCCTAATTGCCCACCCCAGAGTGATTAGAAATCTATAGCAGATTTTAGTTATGTTATTTTTGTATGTTATTCTAGGTTGCGTAGATAGGCTTGCATTCAAATTTCATGTAATTCTAAGCAGTTTTGATCATGTTTTTGTTATTTCTCGCTTTCGCTAACATGCAAGTGGCATCATCAAATTCCCAGTGATAGAGGCCGAATTGGCAAAATCTAACCTTCTGGGTATTTTCAAAATACCCCATTTTACCTAACCCCCAACTTTTCAGGTGATTTGGAGCCTCCCAACTGGGAAATTTGGGATAGTGATTTCTGATGTTTTGTTGTAGGTCTAATCGTCCCACCCCAAAGCGATTAGAAATCCGTGGTGAATTTTTTTACTGTTATTTTTGCAGTGCCTTCCTAATGATGTTTTCATGCCTCTATCAAATTTTTAGCTCATTTTGATATATTCTAGTTGTCATTTTATTTATTTTTTGCATGCACTAATCTTAGGCTTGGGGATTGCATGTTTCATTTCATCTATAGGCGCTACTGATTGTTTTATATTTCTTTGAATGCAGGATCTCAACATCATAGGAGTAGAAAAGAATCAAATACCCATTCATGCAAGCATCGACAATGTTTAGTCCACCCATTTTACATGTGGGCACGCGGAAGAAGGCATACCACCCACGATGTAACGAAACCTTATTTAACGCTCCTAGCCCCTGAAAAGGGAGGAGACATGTTGTAATTGAGCTTTAAAGCAAATTAATAAAAAGGGTTGTATTCCATATTTTCTTTCTATCTGGTTTCGATTCGTTTATGTTTCTCTCCTTTCATGCATTTTCAATTCATAGGATTTAGCGTCATCTTTGGCTTTGTTTGCATCGCACTTGGTGTTTCCTTTTTGCTTCCGTATCTTCATGCTTTCAGTGGAAATCACGGTGGGATGCAGCCCTCTATTTTTGATATCAAACTTCTAATCAAAAATTGCTTGTTTTTGCTTGCAGGTACCAAGTTTTCAAATGCTGGACTGCTGTTCGTTGCAATCTGTGATGAGTACAGAGCTGGAATTCATCTTTTCTAGGGACGAATGGGCATTCGTCCCACCCTATGATGAATACAATTATGTTATTCATCCTACCCACAGATGAATAGCTCTCTGTGTAGTTCTAGGGTAGAAACTCAGAGGCATCCGATTTGGGCAGAGAAGAGGTAGGGGTCCTAAACACCTTCTATCATTTTCTGCTTTTTGTTTTCTATTTTTTGATTATTTGCTTGCAAAGGAGAGTTTTTAATGCTTGTTTTCTTCATTTATGCAAATTAAAAATAACCCCACACACCACGTGGTAATTTAAACACCAAGTAGTTGGTCGTAAAACCCAAACCCTTGATCAAGACCAACGGTGGATTTCATCACCACCTTGGCTTGAATTTTTGCATCAATAACCTTGATCGCTACTATTGTTAGACATAAATCTTGATGAAAGCTAACTGAGTGTAGCTGAGGTGTTTCCTAGTGGATGAGGATAAGTCTTCTATGGTAGGTGTCAAAAATAGGGTGATCCTCCTTCCGTACCCTCTATGTTTGGTATAACAACTTGGTGGTGGTATATTGAAGGGGCAACCATTTTGGGAAACATAAGAGCCATTATATTGCATGTACAACAACACGTTGTTTACAAATATTTCAAAATAGAAATCAAAACACACTAAACCAGATTTAATCTATAAACAAGATAATCACTTATTTGATTGTGTGGCTCCTATTTGTTTAGTGTAGCATAAAAAAAATCATAAAAAAAAAGAAAATATAAAATCCTACGTAGATTGTAGAGAGACACCACTATGGTGTACACCTATAGGCAAACCCAATCATGGGAAGGAGCTGTGGAGAGTGTACAAGGGGGTCAAGTCGCCTCCGCTATAGCCCCAAGGACTTGGTCATACCACCTTGGCGGCCCAACCCACAAGATAGTCCACATCATGCCATTTCAAAATGGGACTATAGAGGAACCCCTTCTAGGGGCACTCCCATTCAACAAAGACCCTTTCAGGAGAAGTCCCTACATGTGGCAATCAATATAAATGGGAAGGCTCCCCTAGATGCTCGGTATGAGTGGCCACCATGCAATGAAGTGCTAGAACAGTGTAGGGTCCATAAGGAGAGGCTACATGATTATGTCATCCCTCCTCTACCCCTCATCACTATTAGGAATAACAACCCAAATCTAGAGCACAAGGCTCTTCAGACAAGGCGAGCCAACTATGCCCGCCCCTTTAACATTTATGAAAGGGAGCAAAAGGAAGACTATCACATTCCTCAAGAGCAATACACAACATGGGAGCAATGCACCTTCGCACCTGCTATCTACCAAAATAACCTACTAAGGCCAAAACCTTGGGTAAATGCTACCAACCTTAATAGAGGAAAGCGACCTATAGAGATCTCGGATCATCATGACCAATATAAATACGTAGGAGAGGAATATAGGCACCCTAGAACTAATATGGTGGAACAAATTGACTTGGAATTTTCCAAACATGTCACCCACCAAGCGCAAATCACGCAGCTTGAGAAAGACCAACAAAAATTGGAGCACCTGTATTACCTTAGCAAATATCACATTCGATGTCAAACAGATGAGCTACTCCATAACACTGTGCTTGAGAGGGTTCCAACTCCTCGCACCCAAAAGGTAGAACTGTATGATAGGCACAACCCCTTGGTGTAAGACAGGCCCCATGACCTTACCAAGTGTTGCCTCTGAGACCTCCTAGACCTAAGTGGGAGGCCACTCCCAGGAACAAGGATGGGCACCCTTCGTGGTGACCCACCCATGTTTATAGGTCTTGCCCAAAAACTCCTCAAGAAGCCTATGAGGAGTATGAGCAAGAAGAAGAGCAGGCCGAAATTCCCTACCAAGGCAGAGGGGGTGCTATCCGGCCACCCCTCCATAGGCCTCAAGTTTCCCACAACCCATAGTGGGAACTAACCAAGGAGGAAGAGATCAAATATTTATATGCATATAAAGCACTGCTAAAGCACTTAGGGTCTATGGAGACCAAGACTTTTGGACCCCAAAATCCCATGTTACGCCAACTCCGCAGTCACCCTGTGCATCCGTCAGTGCCAGCAACCCCTTACCCTGAACACTTTAAGATACCCCAGTTGGCAATCTTTAGAGGGGAGGAGGATGCCCAAGAGCACGTGACTAGATTCTTGAGCCAATGCTTTGGCATTTAGGAAAATTATGCTTTTCTTATAAGAACATTTATAACCACATTCGTAGGACCTGCCTCATATTGGTTCACTTAGTTGTCAAAACATAGAATCAATAACTTGGATCAGGTAGTGGATGCGTTCCTCGAGCACTTCACCTTCAACACTAAGAAGAAGGCATCGCTAAGTGACCTACCCAGCCTCAGGCAGTATGAGGAAGAAACCATGGTAGCCTATGGAAATCAGTGGAGGACATTGCTTTCAAAGCTGCCCTACCTCCCTCCTATGGTCGACATTACCCAAATGTTCTCAAAGAGCTGTTTGAGATCGATCTTTGTGCTATTGTAGCTGTAGAAATATGCCACTTTATAGGAAGCTCTGGCACAAGCCAGAATCATTAAGGAGATCAATATTTAGGATGGTGACATTGCCAAGCCAAAGAAGAAATAATGGTCTAAAAATACCAAGATAGGGGCCATGCAATTGAAACCTGCTATGATCAATCATGTTGCTATAAATGTACCTAAGCCTGGACAAGCAACATAGCCCCAAAAGGCTAACTATCAAGTGGTCCCTCTTGACAGTTATGAAAGGGAAAACCATCGACAAGATCAAAATCAGTAGCATCACCCTAGGTGACAATTTACACCCTTTATAGAGTCTAAAGACTCCTTGTTTGACCGCTTGTTAGTGGCAAACTTGATGAACTTTCCAAAGAGTCGACCTGTAGACCCCAACATGCCAAAACCCAAGGGTTATAGGGAAGACTTGTACTATAAGTTTCATCAACATAAGGGACATGATATTTATGCGTGTTGGAAGTTCAAAAGCTTCGTACAAGACCTAATCAACAACAAGATGTTAGTGGTGGATAATCTAGTAGCCCCAAACAACCAATAGATGGAGGTCTTCAAATACCCCCTACCTACCCACGATGTACAGGAAAAGACCCTACAAGTCAATGAAGTAACACAGAACTACCCCATGCAGGGGTATGTAGGGATGATAAGTATAGTGACTCGAAATAAAAGGTACCGAAGCACAGCTACCCCCGTGACAGCTATAGGAGAGGTGCCAACAATGTCATAATTGCAACAACACCCTATGCAACCTCTTCCACCTAGACCAATGTCCACAAATCAGACCAAACTAACTCAGAGTTTGAGGACCACATCTATTAGGCTCTCCATCTATGAGTTCATACAACAATCATCACCCCATCGGGAGGCTCTAATGGAGATATTAAAAGCCATCGAGCTATAGCCCCATGAAGAAAACTATTTCAACAACTTTGTGGGACATGTCAAAAGATGCATCGAGCCAGTCGTCACCTTTAGAGAGGATGAGCTAAAATTAGTGACTGGTGACATGGCGGGTCCCCCCCTACACATCATTATGCGGGTCAATAGGATTTCATATAAAAGGGTGTTGGTGGACACTGTCTCATCTAGTAATATCATTACAACAATGACATTGAAACATCTGAAGTTGCCAGTATCTCACATTGTGGCCTCCACCTACACTCTGCGAGCATTCAATGATGTAATATGCTTGACAGTTGGCACAATTGTCCTACCCATCCAAGTGGGACAAAATACTATTCCTACATTTTGCCACATCTTGGACGGTGAGATGGCTTATAACATTTTTCTGTACCAACCATGGATCAGGGACATGAACTGTGTCCCTTCGATAGCCCACCAATGCTTAAAGTATACATTTTAAGGGTAGGTGCATGTAGTCTCGATAGACTTAGAACCCTTCAAATATTACAATACGATGTAGTTGATGCCATAATCGACCTTTCCATCAACACATTTGGATTTTTAGTTGAATCCATCTAAATAGGGTCCAATTTTGCATACATCCCCATTGTTAAGTCCATCAAATCCCCAGCTAGGTCCATATTTGTCATCTGGTCCTTCATCAACGATGCCATCTACGGTGGCCACATCGAAGGAAAATTGCAAGAAACCCCTAGAAGAAGCACCGCCATCAATCTCAACCATATCTATCGAAGAGATGCCTAGCCAAGTGGAAGTCAAGATTCTTGGTTCACCTAACATGGAGTGGACTCAGGAAGAAATCCCATTCCCTCCCCCTCAACTACCAACAATCACTATTGAGATGGCCAACATAGGTCTGGGGGAGTATCTAGTGTGGAACATTATGGCAACACCTGCACTTGAGTCCATGCAGGACATGGGGAGACCTCACCTCCCCATAGGCACTATTGTTCCTCTAGGCTACCCGCCAAACCAGACAAACTTTGTATATGGGGGCCTTGATAATGGCATTGAACCTTACATGCAAGAAGACGAAGATGAAGAGCCCTTTGCTAAAGACATCAACTATTTGTCCAACCCATATTTTGCTTTGATATATCTTGGCCAATGCAATTGGCATGGATATGGGTTAGGCAAATATGAGCAAGGAGTGCGCGTTCTTTGCAAACCAATATATAAGATGCCATACAAAAATTTAGGAGTAGGGTTCAATCACCCCCTGCCCTTGGACATCTTGGTAGAGAACATGCAAGGCCTAGTGATAGGCAACAAGGATGGGTTGGCATTAGATCCATATGCCAATCCTAACACAACATATACATTGGGGTATTACCTTCCATTGTTGACGACCAACCTTGTTGACCCCAACAACCCTTTCCCTTTAACCAAGAAAGGAGAAAGCTCGAGAGCTCACATACAAGGGGGATATAGACAAGGTTAGGAAGGATATTTAGAAGACAAGTTAGAATATGAGGTAACACCATGGGACCCCTTAGAATCAGATAGCAATCACTCACAAGTGACCCCCATGGATGATTATCAAGAAAGCCTCTTGGCAATGTTCCCTTTGGATGGTCCAATCAAACAAGTGCCACCTCAAGAAAATTAAGTCCCTTCGTAGAGAGCAGAACAACCCTGATGGGGCTAGATCAATTTTCTCGAGCAGGACGAGCCTCAAATATCACAAATAGTTATTAGAACCAATGAAGGCCTTTGGATCTCCGATAGTGATTATGAAGATGAAACTAAGATAGCCTATCTCAATCTTATGTGACAACAACAATACCACGTGGACATTGATGACATGTTCAAATAGCTAAAAATAGGGCCAAGGCATAGGTGGCACCTAAACCTAGCACAATTGGACCATGTTCTGCATTCACCACTTTGGGCATACAGAGAGCACCTTTCACCCAGAGACCCTATAGAGATATTAGTGCCAAGGACAGACCCTGTCCTCCTCTCTGCACATAGGGCTGATCCATTCTTGCCAATACCTCCAAAGCCCGATCTAGAGCACAAAAATCATCCAAGATTTCTGAGTCACCACACCCACGGTAATGGAGACCAAAATAATTTCATCAACATGATCTCCATTGACTTAACCGCCCCCATCCACAATCCAACTGATCCAACAAAGTCATTATATCTAGACATAGATGCTATAGACTGGGATGGCATCAATTCACCACCATCCCCATCAGAGTACTGGCCTTGTGATGAGATGCTTCATTTCACCCCAGGAAAAACTCAGGATATCTTCCATGCTGAAGAGGGACCCGAAGTTCCTAATGTAGATCTAAATTCAACAAATGATATCCAGTTAATCCCAACTGCACACCAGTTGGAGGATGGGTCCCACATGTCAGTCGAGGAGACAACTGATGTAGACATCGGATCTGATCCAATGAATCCATAGATAATCAAGCTGGGGGTCATTCTATCCCCCGAAGAGCAAACCGACTACATTTCCCTTCTCAAAGAGAAGAAGGAGGTTTTTGCATGGTCCTACAAAGACATGTCGAGGCTAGATCCACAGCTATTCATGCATAATCTAAATCTTGATCCGACAGTCAAGCCAGTTAGGCAAAAACTACGTAAGATGCACCCAATAGTGGCCTTAATGGTCAAAGACAAATTGTAAAAGTTGTTGGATGCACATTTTTTCATCTATGTGGATTACCCATCATGGCCGTCCAACATGGTGCCCATCAAAAATCCTGATAGGAGGATTCGCATATGCACCGATTTTTGAGATCTAAACAAAGCGAGTACTAAGGATGATTTCCCCTTGCCTAGCATTGACACATTGGTAGACACTACAACAGGCCAAAAAATGCTTTCCCTCATGGACAGTTTCTCAGGATATAATCAAATTTGTATCAATCCCGAGGACCAACTAAAAATGGCATTCACAATGCCTTGGGGGACATTTTGTTATAAGGTCATGCCCTTTGGCCTTAAAAATGCTAGTGCCACCTACCAACATTCCACGACATACATCTTCCATGATCACATGCATAAAAATTTGGAAGATTACATGGATGATTTGTTGGCCAAATCTCTTTTGCACCCAGATCATCTATGTGACTTAAGCAAGATCCTCGATCGCCTCATCGAACACAAAGTCAGACTAAACCCCAAGAAGTGCGTATTTGGTGTCACATCTAGAAAGCTCTTGGGTTTCATAGTCTCAAAGTGAGGCATCGAGGTGGACCTAAACAAAGTCAATGAAATCCTTGAAATGCTTCCCCCAACTACCATCAAGCATCTCAGAAGCCTGCAGAGAAAGGTCACTCCAATAAAGCACTTCATAGCATAGCTATCTGAAAAGTTTTGACCCATGAATAAATTATTGCACAAGGGGGTAGCATTTCACTAGGATGATGAGTGCCAGTCAGCCTTTGACGACATTAAACGATGCTTGTCTTCATCGCCAGTATTGGCACCACCTGGACCAAGAGTGTCATTCTACTTATACATCTCAGCTATTGAGGTGGCACTGGGTGCCATGCTAGCCCAAAAAAATAAACTACACAAATAATAGGCTACTTACTATCTTAGACGCACCCTGGTCAGTTATGAACTTAACTATGCATACGTTGAGAAGCTCTGCTTGGCAGTGGTGTTTTCTACCAAAAATCTATGCCATTACATGTTGAGCAACATGACCTATGTTGTGTCTAAGGAGAATCCATTGCAGTACATGATGAGTCGTACTTGTCATAGTAGCCGCACAATGAAATGGATCATGTTGTTGATGGAGTTTGACATCGATTTCATTGGATACAAATCCATCAAAGGTCAAGTCATAGCCGATCAACTAGCAGAGTCTCCTCTCAAATACGATCAACCTCTGACCATAGAACTACCCGACGATGGTGTCTTCCATGTCTCAGAATCACTAGATTCTGATGATCCTGAGTCATAGGCCGACATAACCCTATTTTTTGATGGTTCTAAATGTGAGCAAGGGGGTGGCGTAGGAATCATATTATTCACACCGCAAGGGGCTCCAATGCCTCTATCATTTAAATTATATTTCTTTTGTACCAAAAAAAATGTAGAATACAAAGCCTTGCTCATAGGTCTTCAGATAGCCATCACCATGAACATCAAATGCTTGAACATCTTTAGTGATTCGTTGTTAATTGTCAACCAAGTCAAAGGGGTATTCCAATGTAAATTCCCAATTTTCTAGGCCTACAAAGCCCTTGTGGATAAATTCCTGGAAAAGCTTGAATGGTACGACATCGAGGCACTCCCTCGGTCATCGAATCATTTTGCGGACACTATGGCCTCCTTGGGGTCACTAATCCCATAAGATATTTTTGGTGATATGACAACCATTCAATTCAAAACACTATCACAATCTACGATGGAGTGTGCAAGCTCTGACTTAACACTAGGAATCCACCTGATCTAGATTGAACCATCCCTGGACAAGTTATCTCAAATCCACGATTGTATTAATCATGCCAACTGGGGGTCCTTGTTCTCCCCTACTCCCCTTAATAGCAACACAACGCTATTCTTACAAGTTCTTTCCTACTCAACTTTTGCTAGGGATGAACTTTAAGAGGGATTGGTTGTTCATACTATCGAGGTTCCCGATAAATAGGATTGGTATACACCCATACGAGATTACCCCAAGATAGGTAACCTCCCACTTGGATTTACGCATGTTGTGAAATGATCATTCAAGCAGAAAGCGACTAAACATGTCTTTTTAGGAGACATTTTGTACCATCGAAGCTACGAAGGGATCCTCCTCCGTTGCTTGGACCAGTAGGAGTCCATGTGGGCGATCTCCCAAGCGCATGATGGTACATGCAGTGGCCACTTCAGTGGTATGGTCATCGCAAAGCACATTCTATGCATGGGCTATTATTGGCCATATTTAGAGCGATATTGTTGTGCATATGTAAAGAAGTACATGAAGTGTCAACACCATCCTAATTTGACACATGTACCTTCACAAGCCTTGAAACCGATCCAATCAGCTTGGTCATTTTTGTAGTTGGGCTTAGATCTAATAGGAAAGATCTCCCCTATGTTCTCAAGTCATCACACGTTCATCATAACGGCCACAGAATACTTCACCAAGTGGGTGGAAGCAATTTTACTTACCTCTATGACTGGAACGCATTTTAGAGTTCATTTTACATAACATCATATGTTGTTTTGGTATTCCATCCAAGATAATCTCGGATAATGGGACGTCATTCAAGAACAAAGAAGTGCGTGCTTTGACCACAAAGTACAAAATTCAGCACAATTTTTTGACACCCTATTATCTGTAGGCAAATGGGCAAGTAGAGGTGTCAAACAAAATGCTAGTCACTATCGTCAAAAATATGGTCATAGATAGTCATAAGGATTGGCACATTCAAATCTTGCTTGTCCTATGGGCTTATCACACTATCATTCAGATGCCCACTGGGGCAACTCCATTTTTGTTGGTGTATGGATTTAAGGCAGTCATGCCTCTAGATTTGGAAATACCTTCCTTACGCATATCAATGCAAGAGTTCATCGATGATGACACTGTACGGTAGGCTTGGTTAGACCAACTTACATTGCTTGACGAATGACACATCAATGCTCTCGAGCATTTGTGTATCTATCAAGAGTGACTTAAGAAAGCATACAACATGAAGGTTCACCTGAGGGACTTTTAGGTTGGTGACTTGGTCTTAAAAGAGAACTAGCAAAATTCTAACTTGCCGCCCCATCTAAGGGACAATTTCACGGCAAAATGGTTAGGTCCTTATGTCATCGATAATAAAATAGGACCTCGAACATATTGGATTGCTTCTCTTGATGGAATCAAGGAACTCAAACCCTTGAACATCAGTCATTTGTGGCCATTCCATATTTAAAAGAGCCATAGCCCAAACCAAAATCTCCAAGGATTCCCATAATCACTTGGTCAACCCCAAAAATGCCCCAAAGGTGCCCATAAACCCTTTGGTCAAACCAAAAGCTCTAAGGATTCCCGTAATCGCTTGGTCAACCAAAAATGCTCCAAGGATTCCCATAATCGCTTGGTCAACCCAAATGCCCCAAAGGTACCCATAATCCCTTTGGTCAAACCAAAATCTCCAAGGATTCCCACAATCGCTTGGTCAACCCCTAAATGCCCCAAAGGCACCCATAATCCCTTTGGTCAAACCAAAATCTCCAAGGATTCTCGCAATCGCTTGGTCAACATAAAATGCTCCAAGGATTCCCATAATCGCTTGGTCAACCCAAACACCCCAAAAGTGCCCATAATCCCTTTGGTCAAATCAAAAGCTCCAAGGATTCCCATAATCACTTGGTCAACCCCTAAAATCCCCAAAGGCACCCATACTCCCTTTGGTCAAACCAAAAGCTCCAAGGATTCTCATAATCGCTTGGTCACCCAAAAATGCCCTAAAGGTGCTCACAAACCCTTTGGTCAAACCAACCACTCCAAAGGTACCCATCATCCCTTTGGTCAAACCAAAAGCTCCAAGGGTTCCCACAATCGCTTGGTCAAACATAAGAAAATTCAAAAACAATAAAATCATCAAAAATAACAAAAATTTGCATCTCATTTCCATGCATACTCAAAATCATCACAAAAATAAAGAACTCTTTTGCATCTCATTTTCATACTCACAAAAATCAATCAATCAAAAACACAAAAATATAAGCTGCATAGGCATCGCAACCATACATTGCATAATTTTTTATCATACAAATCAAATGCACCATAGACCGTCATTACTCGGCCAATCCATATTTTTCCACATTTCTCCACTTTATAAATAGTCCATCAAAAATAAATGCCATTCACATATTTTCGCCATATCATATTTAGTTGTCTTCTAAAGTGTCTATAGTTTTTGTCATTCAAGATGTTGTTAGCTTTCTAGCAAAATACTGTACAAAGTCAGATATATTTTACAAAATTTGAGTTCTACTTGGATCACACCTTGTTACATAGCATCCCAACACAAGTTACAACACATAAAAATTCCCAAGTTGTGTGAACGAAAGATGAAACCTGCAAAGCAATTCAGGATACCATACAGTGAAAAGGTTATATTGCTTATCCCCCTGTGTGAATGACCCCAAGAATGTTGAGAGTTGGAAAAAGGTCAAGCATCTTCCCTACCCAATTCCCCAAGAATCCCAAGTTCTCAAAAAGTTGCAAAACATCAAAAATTTGCAAAAGTCAATACTACAAATTTAGACATAAAATCCCACAAAGTGCATACATCAAATGGCACATACAATAGTGATTCTCATCACTCCATATTCAAATCCCTTTCTTAAAAGTAAAAACAAAAATAAACAGTGATTTTTATAACTACAAAAGAGCAAGTATCCCAATAAAATTGCAAAAAATAAGGGAGTCAAACTTGAATCCCTGGAACTCTCAACATTCAGAAGGTCATGAGGTGCACCTTAGTACCGGTTTGGTGGATAGCCTTGTAGACACCAAAATAGCACCAATCCGATTATGTGACTGCAAACACTGATCGCTTTGACACACACAGCCCCCAGGGCAGCCCCCAGAGGTTAAACAGTGGTCCTAACCACTTTTGTAGCAATTTTGTAAGGTCAAAAGGCAATTTGGCACATCCAGGCACTTTGCTTAGAATCCGTCCCACCCAGGGACGAATTCAAATTGGGATCCGTCTCACCCAGGGATGAATTCTGAATTCGTCCTGGGTCGGGACGAATTCCAGGTTCAACGGGCAAAAAGAAGAATGGCGCCAAGTGGCAGCCGAGGACAGTCAATTATTGCCTCCTGCCTTGCATGCGCGTGTAGGTGGGTAGAGTAGGCGTTAGAGGACTGTCACAAGGGCAGTCATGGAAGCCCAAGTCAGGGAGGAGTCTCCTCCCTCTTGAGAAGGCATGGCCGCCACATGGCGCTTATGCATGCCCCTCCAAAGAGACCCCCTGGGTCTATAAAATGGTGGACTTTCCCACCCAAAAGAGGACAAGTTGGAGGCATTTTCAAGCAACGAAGTGCTGCCAAATTGAACACCACATTGCACCTTTTTTTGATTCACCTCTTCCACATCCTTGATCTCTTTCGCAAGAGAGGTTATTGGGTGGCTTTTGGAAGTGTGGATCCGGACCCAAACCCGACATTTGACCACATTGATCTACCAATTTGTCGACAACCCATCACAAGAGATTTTGGGCCCATCCCAAGTGGATTGGTGCCGAAATCAAGTTCTAACGGTGGGCGGCCCGCTTGGGCGCCCCGCACTTTCTAAGTTTTATTTTAATTTGTTCTTTTATCACTTGTTTATATTCCATTCCATTCTATGCTGTCTAGATAGTTTATAACTTCGATTTCATAATGTTTTGATCAGATCTCATCATGTTTTTGTCACTTTTGTTGTCCCACTAACTTGCAGATAGCGACGTCAAATTCCCATTGATGGAGGTCAAATTGGGAGAATCCGACCATCTGGGTCATCCCAAAATGCCCCCAATTAGCTAACCCCTATGTTTGCAGGTATTTTGGAGATCCCGAGGCTTGACATTTGAGCAGCATCACCGCGGCGCTTTGTCATAGGCGAATTCGTCCTACCCGGGGACGAATTACAGTAGAATTCGTCCTGACCAGGGACGAATTATAGTCGAACTCAAATCGGCGGAGTTTCACCGACTGTTTTGATGGCAGTGGCCCTCTGGTAATGTTTTCTGGTCTCTATCAAAATTGCAGGTTACTTAGAGTCATTTTATTCACTGATTTAGTTAATCTTATGCATGCATCCTTCATTGGTTTTTAAGGTCAAACGCTTCATATTTTGTCACAGGTGCTACTAACGACTTGTTGTTTCTTTGAATGTAGGAAGAACAGCAAGGATCAAGGATTCATCAACACAAGCAATGACAACACTTTGGCCCGCCCATTTCAAATGTGGGCATGCGGAAGGAGGAATACTAAGTCATAATTGTAACCAAAATTCATTTAACGCTCCTAGCCCCTAAAAGGGAGGAGGCGTCTTTGTAACCGAGATTAAGAGAGTTAAATAAAAAGGGTTGTGCTTTCTACACTTTCTTTTATCTCATTTCAAATTCGTCTTTTTCATTTCATGCTTTTCACATTTTAGGACTTAAGCGTTTATTTGATTTTGGATGCATCGCAATAGTTTTCCTTTCAAAACTTCCAGAATCTCGTGCTTTCAGTGGCGATCACGGTGGGACTCTATCCCCTATTTTTTAAGATCGAGAAACTGATCAAAAATTTGTGATTTGTGCTTACAGGTACCTTTTGTCGAATTCTGACTGTTATTCATCTTTGCCTGTGGCGAATACTTTACTGTAATTCGTCTGACCCTGAGACGAATTCTAATTCATCTCAGACAGGGACGAATTCTGTTCTGTAATTCATCTCATAGAGGGACGAATTTTTGTCTGTACATTTTCAGGGCCGAGGATCAGAAACAGCAGGTCTAGGCAGAGAAAGGTAAGGGTTCTAAACTGTTCCTGTCATTTTTTGCTTTTTTTGTTTTTGTTTTTGTCAATTTTTGCCTTCTTAAGGAAAGTAGTTGCTTTTGCCTATTTCAATTTTTAATAAAAAGAACCACACACACATCACGTGGCATTTTTAAACCAAGGAGCTGGTCGTAAGACCCCAGCCCTTGATCAAGACCAACGGTGGGTTCATCACCACCTTGGCTTGATTTTTGCATCCATTTACCCCGATTGTCACTGTTGTTAGGCGTAAATCCTGACGAAAGCTGACCGAGTGTCGCTGGGGTGATTCCCAATGCGTGAGGATAAGTCTTCTATGGTAGGTGTCATTAACAGGACAATCCCCCTTTCGTACCGCCTACGTACCACGTACCATCTGCTCTCACGTACCTATAGTTTCCCTCTCGTAAGGGCGGGTATATAGAGAGGTTGGTATATCGGCCGGGCAATGGTATATTGAAGGGGCGACCATTTATGGGAGTTATATGAGCCTTCATTACGCATTTAAACGTTCTTCAAAACTTTCAAAAACAAAACAAAATCATCAAAATGCACTAAAACCAGTTTAGGACACACCATTAATCTTTAAAAGAGATAATCACCGTTTGTGTATGTGTGTGTTCATTTCTGCTTAGTGTAACAAAAAAATCATAAAAGAGATAAAATCTGCTTAGCTGGTAGAAGAGCACCACAATGGTGTGCACCCAGAGCCAAGCCCAATCAAGGGCAGAAGCTACAGAAAGTGTACAAGGAGTGGGCGCAAGTCGCCTTCGCTTTAGCCCTGAGGACTTGGCCATACCGCCTTGGCGGTCTGGACCACAAGAGAGTCCGCATCATTCCACGTCAAGGTGGAATTATAGGGATACCCCCCTGGGGGACACGCCCATTCAACACAGCCCCTTTTGGGAAGAAGCTTTACATGTGGCACTCAACGTAAATAGAAGACCGCCTTTAGAGGCTAGATATGAGTGGCCACCGTGCAACGAAGTGCTAGAGAGGCACAGTGCCCATGAGGAGAGACAACGTGACTATGGCATCTCTCCTTTGCCTCCCATCATTGTTAGAACTGAAAGACAAAACCCAGAGCACAGGGCTCTCCACACAGGGCGAGCTAACTCCGCCCGCCCCCTTCACACCCATGAAAGGGAGTACGAGGAACACCATCAAATTCCTCGAGAGCAATATACAGCATGGGAGCCTTGCGCTTCCGCACCTGCTAGATACCATGGTCACACATCGAGGCCAGAGCCTCAGGTAAATGCCGCCAACCTCGACAGAGGGAAGCGACCCATTGAAATCTCGGATCATCAAGACCGAGGCAAATACATAGGAGAAACATTCAAGCCTCCTAAGCCCAAGATGGCGGACCAAATTGACCTGGCAGTCGCCAGACATGCCACCCGCCAAGCCCAAATCACGCGGCTTGAGCAAGATCATCAGCAGTTAGAGCACTTATACCACCTTAACAAAGAGCGCATGCAGCACGAAGTGGACGAGCTACTTTATAAACTACCTGAGAGGGTTCCAACCCCTCGCACTCAAAAAGTGGAACAATATGAGAGGCATAATCCCTTGGTGCAGGATAGGTCTCCGCGACCTCGTCAAGCCTTGCCTCCGAGACCCCATAGACCTGAGAGGGAGGCCACTCCCCGAAACAATGATGGGTACCCTCCGCGGAGACCCACTCAGGGTCATAGGTCTCACCTAGAGACTCCTCAAGAAGTTTATGAGGAGTATGAACCAGAAGTAGAACGGGCCGAAATGCCCTATCACGGCGGAGGGGGTGCTAACCAGCCACCCCCCCATAGGCCTCCAGTCTCCCACAACTCACAATGGGAGCAAACAAAAGAGGAAGAAATTAAGTCTTTCGATGCATACAAAGCGCTATTAGAGCATTTGGAGTCTATGGAGACCAAAGCTTCTGGGCACCAAAAGCCCACGTTACGTCAACTCCGTAGTCATCCAGTGCATCCGTCAGTGCCCACACCTCTTTACCCCGAACATTTCAAGTTGCCTCAATTGGCAATCTTTAAGGGTGAAGAGGATGCTCAAGAGCATGTGACAAGATTCCTGAGCCAATGCTTTGGCATTCAGGATAATGATGCGTTGTTGCTAAGGACATTCATAACCACATTCGTAGGCCCTGCCTCGGATTGGTTCACACAGTTGTCGAAGCACAGCATAAATAATTTGGATCAATTAGTGGATGCGTTCCTTGAACGCTTTGCCTTCAACACCAAGAAGAAGGCATCACTAAGTGACCTGGCCAGCCTCAGGCAATATGAGGAAGAGACAATGGTGGCTTACGGGAATCGATGGAGGGCTCTGCTTTCTAAGCTACCCTACCTTCCCCCTATGTCCGACCTCACACAAATGTTTTCATGAAGTTGTCTGAGATCAATCTCTGGGCTATTGCAGCTACAGCAATACGCCACCTTAGAAGAAGCTCTGGCGCAAGCCAGAGTTATCGAAGAGATCAAAATACAGGATGGCAAAATTGCCAAACCTAAAAAGAAAGAGTGGAACAAAAACACTAAGACAAGGACTACGCAACCAAAACCCACTATGGTTAATCAAGTTGCGATAAATGTTCCTAAGCCTGCACAAGAAACACAGCCTCAAAAGGCTAATTATCAGGCAGTGCCTCCTAATAATTATGAAAGAGAAAATAAAAAATAGGAGCAAAATCAATAGCATCGCCCTAGGCGACAATTTACCCCTTATACGGAGTCTAGGGACTCCCTATTTGACCGCTTGTCAGTGGCAAATTTAATCACCCTTCCAGAAATCCAAACCATAGATCCTAACGCTCCCAAGCCTAAGGGATACAGAGAGGATTTATATTGTAGGTTCCACAGGTGAAGGGGACATGACCTGAACGCATGCTAGAAATTCAAGGGATTAATACAAGACTTGATTGATAATAAAACATTGGCAGTGGACAACCCCATAGCACCAAATAACCAGTAGATGGGAGTCTTCAAAGATCCCTTGCCTGCCCATGAGGTACAGGCAAAACCCCTTTAGGTCAATGAGGTGCGACAGAATCTCCCCATGCAAGGGTATGTGGGAATGATCAGCATAGTGACCAGGAACAAGAAATACCCAGGAGTTGCCCCTACGGTAGCTACAAGAGAAGTTCCAACAACGTCGCAACCTCAACAACAACCTGTGCAGTTGCCTCCGCCTAGACCCGAGGTCACGATACGGACCAAACTCACGCAGAGTTTGCGGACCACATCGGCTAGGCTCTCCATATATGAGCTTATACAACAATCAGCGCCCCATCGGGAGGCTCTTATGGAGATTTTGAAAGCCATTGAGTTGCAGCCCCATGAAGCGAATTCCTTTAATAACTTCGTGGGACATGTAAAGCGATGTACGGAGCCAGTCATCACCTTTCGAGAAGATGAAGTTAAATCGATATCTGATGACATGGCAGATCCACCCCTGCACGTTATCATGTGGGTCAACGGGATCCCGTACAAGAGGGTGTTGGTAGACACTGGCTCGTCTAGTAACATCATTACTACAGCAGCATTGAAACATCTGAAGCTGCCAGCCTCTCACATCACCGCTTCCACTTACACGCTATGAGCATTCAACGATGTGATATGCTCGACAGTTGGCACAATTGTTCTACCCGTTCAGGTAGGACAAAAGATGATACCTACATTGTGCCATATTTTGGAAGGCGAGATGGCATACAACATATTGCTAGGGCGACCATGGATCAGGGACATGAAGTGTGTCCCTTCGATAGCTCACCAGTGTTTGAAGTATGCATTTGAAGGAGAAGTACATGTAGTCCTGATGGACTTAGAACCCTTCAAATACTGCAATGCGGTGCAATTGATGCCGCAATCGACCCTCCCATCGACGCACTTGGATTTCCAGTTAAATCCATCTAGACAGGGTCCGATGTCGCGGGCACCACTGGTGACTAATCCATCAAAACCCTAGCCAGGTGCATCTTCATCGTCCGCTCCTTCACTACCAATGCCACCTGTCATGGCTAAACAGAAGGACAAAGGGAAACAAATCTTGGAAGAGGCTCAACCCCTAGAGGAGGTGCTGCCAACAATATCAACCATCTCAACAGAAGAGATACCTAGCACAATGGAAGCTGAGGCTCCTAGTCTACCCAACATGGAATGGACTCCAGAAGGGCTTCCATTCCCTCCCCCTCAATCGCCAACAATTACTATTGAAATGGCCAGTACGGGCCTGGGGGAGTATCTAGTGCAGAATGTTGTAGCAACGCCCATGCTAGAGTCAGTGCAAGACATGGGGAGACCTCGCCTTCCCATCGGGACAGTTGTTCCTTTAGGCTACCCACCAAACCAGACCAATTTTGTGTATGGGGGCCTTGACCATGGTGCTGAACCATGCATGCAAAAGGACGAGGACGAAGAGCCTTTTGTAGAAAATGTCAACTATCTGTCTAACCCGGACTTTGCTCTGAGATACCTTGGCCAATGCAATTGGCATGGATACGGGCTAGGCAGGTATGAGCAAGGAGTGCGTGTCCTTTGCCAGCCAAGATACCAAATGCCTTATGACAAGTCGGGAGTAGGGTTCAACCACCCCCTGCCCTTAGACATCTTGGTGGAAAACATGCAAGGCCTAGGAATAGGCAACCGGGGTGGATTGGCATTAGATCCTTATGCCAACCCAAACACAACATATACATTGGGAGATTACCTCCCATGGTCAACAACCACCCTTGGTAACATCAATAACCCTCCTCCTTTGCTAGAGAGAGGTGAAAGTTCGGACACTAACTTTCAAGGAGAGCATAAACAGTGTCTAGAAGGATCTTCGAAAGATGAATCAGAATCATATGATCCCTTCGAATCCAATAGTGATCACTCACGAGAGATTCCCATGAATAACTGGCAAGAGATCTTTTTGAAATTATTCCCTTTAGAGGTTCCAGTTGAGCCAGTGTTGTGTCAAGAGAATCAGGTCCCCCCACCAAGTGTGGAACAACCGCAATGGGACCAGATTAATTTGCTAGAACAAGGTGAACCCTTAATGTCGCAAGCGAGTTGTTGAAGAAAATGAACATTTTTGGATCTCCGACAGTGATTCAGAAGATGAGACCGAGATGGCCTATCTCAACCACATGCGACAAATGCAACAAAGGCAACAAGTGCAACAACGGCGTCCCTTGGGGATTAATGACTTATTTGCACAGATGGGCATAGTGCCAGGGCATGAGTGGTACGTAGACCCAACAGGGTGGGACCAAGTGTTGGATCCATGGCTCCAAGTTTACGATGAGCACCGTCCACCCCGAGACCCTATAATGACATCAGTGTCGAGGGAAGACCCTATCCTCCTATCAGCACATAGGGCCGATCCATTCGTGCCTGTCCCTCTAGAGCCAGATCCAGAACATAGGGAACATCCAGAATGTTTGAGTCATCACACCCATGGTAATGGAGACCAAATTCATTTCATCCACATGATCTCCATTGATTTGACCGCACCCATCCGCAATCCGGCCGATCCAGCATGGTCATTGCATCTAGACATAGATGCCATCGACTGGGATCATGCCAATTCACCTCCATCCCCATCAGAGTACTGGCCTTTCGGTAAAATGCCTCATTTTACCCCAGGGACAACTCAGGATATCTTTCAAGCTGAAGAGGAACCCGAGGTTCCCAACGTAGATTTAAACTCAGCTAATGATATCCATTTGATCCCGACTCCACATCAGTTGGAGGACGGATCCCACATGTCGGTCGAGGAGACGACTGACGTAGACATCGACATAGATCCAATGAATCCATGGATTCTCAAGTTGGGGGTAAGTCTTTCCCTCGAAGAGCAAGCCGACTACATTGCCCTTCTCAAAGAGAAGAAGGAGGTTTTTGCATGGTCATATAGAGACATGCCGGGGCTAGATCCATAGCTAGTCATGCATAATCTAACGCTTGATCCGACAATCAAGCTAGTTAAGCAAAAACTACGTAAGATGCACCCAACAGTGGCCTTGATGGTCAAAGACGAATTGCAAAAGTTGTTGGATGCATAGTTTGTCATCTGCGTGGATTATCCGCCATGGTTGTCCAACATGGTGCCCATCAAAAATCTCGACGGGAGGATTCGCATATGCACTAATTTTTGAGATCTAAACAAAGCGAGTCCTAAGGATGATTTCCCCTTGCCAAGCATCGACGCATTGGTAGACGCTACAGTAGGTCACGAAATGCTCTCCCTCATGGATGGTTTCTCGGGATACAATCAGATTCGTATCAATCCTGAGGACCAACTAAAAATGGCGTTCACAATGCCTTGGGGGACATTTTGTTATAAGGTCATGCCTTTTGGCCTTAAAAATGCTGGCGCCACCTACCAACGTGCCATGACGTACATCTTCCATGACTACATGCATAAAACTTTGGAAGATTACATGGATGATTTGTTGGCCAAGTCTCTTTTGTGCCCAAATCATCTCGATGACTTAAGCAAGATCCTCGATCGCCTCATGGAGCATAAAGTCAGACTGAATCCCAAGAAGTGCGTATTTGGCGTCACATCTAGAAAACTCTTGGGTTTCATAGTCTCAAAGTGAGGTATCGAGGTGGACCCAAAGAAAGTCAAGGCAATCCTTGAAATGGTTCCCCCAACTACCATTAAGCAGCTCAAAAGTCTGCAGGGAAAGGTCGCGTCAATCAAGCGCTTCATAGCGTAGCTATCTGACAAGTGCCGACCCATGAACAAATTATTGCACAAGGGGGTTACATTTCACTGGGATGACGAGTGCCAGTCAGCCTTTGATGACATCAAACAATACTTGGCTTCGTCGCCAGTATTGGCACCACCTAGACCAGGAGTGTCGTTCTACTTATACATCTCAGCTACTGAGGTGGCACTGGGCGCCATGCTAGCCCAGAAGAATGAACTTCACAAAGAACAGGCTACTTATTATCTTAGCCGCACCCTGGTCAGTTATGAACTTAACTATGCATACGTCGAGAAACTCTGCTTGGCAGTGGTGTTTGCTACCAAAAAGCTATGCCACTACATGTTGAGCAACACTACGTATGTTGTGTCTAAGGAGAATCCATTGCGATACATGATGAGTCGTACTTATCATAGTAGTCGCACGGCAAAATGGATCATGTTGTTGACGAAATTTGACATAGAGTTTATTGGACAAAAATCTATCAAAGGACAGGTCATAGCCGATCAACTAGCAGAGGCTCCTCTCGAAGACGATCAGCCTCTAGTCATAGAACTACCCGATGATGGGGTCTTCCATGTCTCAGAATCGCCAGATTTTGATGAGCCTGAGTCACAGGCTGACATAACCCTATTTTTTGATGGTTCTAAATGTGAGCAAGGTGGTGGCACGGGAATAGTATTCTTCACACCGTAGGGCGCTCCAATGCCCCTGTCATTTAAATTAAATTTCCCATGCACCAACAATAATGTAGAGTATGAAGCCTTGCTCATAGGTCTTCAGACAACAATCACCATGAACATCAAATGACTGAACATCTTTGGTGATTCATTGTTAATAGTCAATCAAGTCAAAGGGGTATTCCAATGCAAATGCCTAGTTCTACAGGCTTATAAAGCCCTTGTGGACAAATTCTTGGAAAAACTTGAGTGGTATGACATCGAGGCACTCCCTCGATCATCGAATCATTTTGCGGACACAATGGCCTCCTTGGGGTCACTAATTCCACAAGACCTTTTCGGTGATATGACAACCATTCAAGTCAAAACCCTATCGCAATCCATGATGGAGCGTGCAAGCTCTGACTTGACGCTAGGAATCCACATGATCCAGATTGAACCATCCTCGGATAAGTTCTCTCGAATCCATGATCATCTGAAACATGCCAACTGGGGGTCCTTGTTCTCCCCTACTCCCATTAATAGCAACACAATGCTATTCTTACAAGTTCTATCTCACTCAACGTTTGCTAGGGATGAACTTCAAGAGGGATTGGCTATTCATACCATCGAGGTTTTCGATCAACAGGACTGGTATTTACCCATTAGAGACTACCTCAAGTTAGGTAATCTCCCGCTTGGATTGACGCATGCCACAAAATGAGCATTCAAGCAGAAAGTGGCTAAGTATGTCTTGATAGGAGACATTTTGTATCGTCGCAGCTATGAAGGAATCCTCCTTCGTTGCTTGGACCAGCAAGAGTCCACTTGGGCAGTCGCCCAAGCGCACGATGGTACATGTGGTGGCCACTTCAGTGGTATGGCCATCGCAAAGCGCATTCTTCGCATGGGCTATTATTGGCCATCTTTAGAGCGAGATTGTTGCGCATATGTCAGGAAGTGCGTGAAGTGTCAACATCATGCCAATTTGATGCACGTACCTTCCCAGGCCTTGCAGACAGTCCAGTCTGCTTGGCCATTTTCGTAGTGGGGCTTCGATCTAATTGGAAAGATCTCCCCTATGTCGTTAGGCCATCACACGTTTATCATAACGGCCACAGAGTATTTTACCAAGTGGGTGGAAGCAGTTTCGCTTACCTCTACGATAGGACCCCGCATTGTGGAGTTCATTTTGCATAACATCATATGTCATTTTGGTATTCCATCCAAAATAGTCTCGGATAATGGGACGCCATTCAAGAACAAAGACGTGCGTGCTTTGACCACAAAGTACAAAATTCAGCATAGTTTTTTGACACCCTATTATCCGTAGGCGAATGGGCAAGCAGAAGCATCAAACAAAATGCTAGTTGCCATCCTTAAAAAGATAGTCACAGATAGTCATAAGGATTGGCACATTCAAATCCCACTTGCCCTATGGGCCTATCGCACTAGCATTCGGATGCCCACTGGGGCCACTCCATTTTTGCTCGTGTATGGCTCCGAGGCAGTCATGCCTCTAGAGTTGGAAATTCCTTCCCTACGCATATCAATGCAAGAGTTCATCGATGATGATGCTGCATGGCAGGCCCGGTTAGACCAGCTTACGTTGCTTGATGAACGACGCGTTAATGCTCTCGAGCATTTACGTATCTATCAAGAGCGACTTAAGAAAGCTTACAACATGAAAGTTCACCTGAGGGACTTTCGGGTTGGTGATTTGGTTTTGAAGGAAAACCAACAAAATTCTAGTTTGCCGTCCCACCTAAGGGACAAGTTCACGGCAAATTGGTTAGGTCCATATGTCATTGATAGCAAAATAGGACCCGAGACATACCGGCTAGCCTCTCTTGACGGAATCAAGGAAACAGAACCCTTGAACATCAGTCATTTGTGCCCATTCCATATCTAAGAGAGCCATATCCCAAAAATGCTCCAAGGATTCATGCAATCGCTTGGTCAATCCCAAAAATGCTCCAAGGATTCCATCATCGCTTGGTCAATCCCAAAAATGCTCCAAGGATTCATATAATCGCTTGGTCAATCCCAAAAATGCTCCAAGGATTCATATAATCGCTTGGTCAATCCCAAAAATGCTCCAAGGATTCATATAATCGCTTGGTCAATCCCAAAAATGCTCCAAGGATTCCATAAATCGCTTGGTCAATCCCAAAAATGCTCCAATTCGATTCATAAAGTCAATCCCAAAATCTCCAAGGATTCCTATAATCGCTTGGTCAATCCCAAAAATGCTCCAAGGATTCATATAATCGCTTGGTCAACCCCAAAATGCTCCAAGGATTCCCACAATCGCTTGGTCAAAAATAAAGAAATTCAAAATCCAAAAATCATCAAAAACAACAAAGATTTGCATCTCATTTCTAGGCATGCTCAAATTCATCAATAAAAGCTCTTCTTACATCTCATCTTCATATTCACAAAAATCATTCCATCAAAATACAAAAATATATAGCTGCATTAAGCATCGCATCCATACATTGCATATTTGTGGTCGTATAGGTCAAAGGCACCATAGGCTGTAATTGCTCTGCTAGTCCATCTGGTTCCACATTTTTCCATTTTATAAGCAGTCCAAAAAACAACAAAAATACACCATTTACTGCTTTTTACCACACTAGAGTCAGTGGTCTTATAATGTATCAAGAGTTTTCGTCTTTCAGTCATAAATTTTGCTTTCTAGCCATGTACTGTACCAAGTCAGGCAGATTTTACGAAGGTAGAGTTCTACTTGAATCACACCTTGTTACGTAGCATCCCAACACAAATTAAAACACATAAAAATTCCCAAGTTGTGTGAACGAAAGATGACACCTGCAAAGCAATCCAGGTCACCATAAGCGAAACGGCTATCTTGCTCATCCCCCTGTGCGAATGACCCAAAGAATGCTGAGAGTTGGCAAAAGGACAAGCATCTTCCCTACCCAATTCCCTAAGAATCCCAAGTTCTCAATAGTTGCAAAACATCAAAAATTTGCAAAAGTCAAAACACCAAAATTTGACATCCCACAGTGCATACATCAAAAAGCACATACAATAGTGATTCTCGTCACTCCATATCCAAATCCCTTGCTCAAAAAGAAAAACAAATAAAACAAAAATAAACAGTGATTTTATCACTACAAAGGAGCAAGTATCCCAATACAATTGAAGAAAAGAAGGGAGTCGAACTTGAATCCCTGGAACTCTCAGCATTTCGACAGGTCATGAGGCAAGCCTCAGTACCGGTTTGGTTGATAGCCTATCGGTCATTGGCGGTAAACTTCCCGCATGACGATATATCTGTCACATTAACCTGTGTACAGATCAATGTTTGCATGTGGATGAGCTAGCTTATGGTATCCTAGATAGCACCGCAGATTAATCTGACTAAATACAATAAAGGAGTTAGTGGAGCTAATTAGGTGATCCTCAGTACAAGTTCGGTTGAAAGCCCATCTGGCACTAGCGGTATCCCGACAAATACCACATAAATGAACTCAATTGCACACACAGGGATGTGAAATAACTTGGTCAAAAACAAGTCCGATTCATACCTTGTTCAAAAGTCTTGTAAGATAAAGTACAGTCGTGGCTAGTGAGTTAAAACCGTCTGAGTCTCAGAAAACCTTAGCTACATTTCTAAACCAAACTACGCTACTTTTCATCCTTACAATATCATCAAAAATCACATATATACATACAAAGTCAGTTACCACAACAATCGCCTAAAAACAAAATAAACAGAGTCCTAAACAGTCTATGGTGCCCTAACCAAACATCACAAATTCCATTCATCCACTTCATTTTTGCATATCACATATAAATCAAAAACATTTGCATTCATCATAACATATGCATCCATCAAAATAAATTAACATGCATACATCCATATTCATCAACCATCATGCATAAGATCAAATCATCACATGTGCATAAACAAAATAAAGTCGGTATATATATATATATATATATATATATATATATATATATATATATATATATATATATCATCAAAAAAATGCCCGTAGGCTACAAAACTGGTCCTCTGACCCCGCAATCATACTCAAAAACCCCCAGCCTAAGGCGTCGGCCACCATGATCACGTAGGATCGGTGCGATGGGAACTACCCCCCATGGTGTGGGTCCTATGCGACCCCTCATGGCGGCTACTGCTAGCCCCCACATCACGCCTGCTACCCCCTCCCTCATCCAATCGCCTACGACGAGATGATGCTGACTGCTCAGTACTATTGGTCCGGCTTTCATGCACACCCCGGGAAGGATGAAGCAAGGAAGCTCCGGAGACACCCACGGGACGGATCCCACTCACTTTAGGATCTAGTTGGTTATCCAAGGTGCGAGTTACAGAGTTGGGTCGAATGGCAATTCACTCTTTTCCACTTCTGGAATAGATTTCAATATGGATCGCTCTGTTACCTTACAGGGGGTTCTTGAACTTGTTCAATAGTTGCAAAAGTTGATCAGATTTAACTTGAATTCTTGATCTAGCTCTCATGGGTCAGCAGATTTAAATAAAAGACAAACAAAGAAAATAAAAATGGATCATTCACCGAAAACAAAGAGAGGGTAGGGTAAGGCAGAAAAGAGAAGTTTATCAAACATCAACTGTAAAACCCTAAACTGTCAATTTTATCTATGCTACTAGCTTCACAACAGAACAAATCAAAGAAGAAAGTGTCCGATCGGTCTAAGATCACTTTCAACTAAGAGCACAAGGCGAAGTGAAACAGATCTAGCAGAAAATTATAAATCCAAGGGCAGGTGGTTAAAGCTGGTATCTTTCACCGGCAGACTAGCTCACACAGTGAAGACAGAGCAATTAGAACAAACTTAACCTCAAATCTGTAATTTCCCCTAGCAGACAAGAGAACAACTGAAGCCTAACAACATATTTAAACTTGATAACTCAGATTTACAACATATATCTAATAAACTTTAAATGGAACGGATAACAAAAGAAGATACACTTATCACACTCTGCAAAATATTAGGCTCCTGGCCATGCTATCACAGAAAAGCTAAAGCACATCAACTCCAAGTCCAAGAAACAAAGGATTTCACAAGATTTGCAAGAAATTGCTTATAAGCCTTTTATTTCTAAGTCTCCGCCTCCTGCGATTACATTTAGAATATGTATTTATAGACTCAGGACAAACCCTGATCTTTTCAGAAATATCTTCTTCTCAAACCCTAAATCTTATCGCACTTAAACCCTAGGACCCGGGTTTTACAATAAAAATCCATTTAAAATCAAAGTCCAGATAGAACTTAACCCTTCGGCAAATCTGTGCAGTTAGCTGCCATAAATGGAGAAGATAAAATCTAAATCCACTTGCATTCATCCGCAGCTGCAAATAAATGCCTCCATTAATTTTGCTGGTGAGCCGGATGAGTCACCACTTCTCCATCAATTTGATCTCCGCAAAGCCATCCCGAGTTGAAATTATCTCCATGCTATCAATTCTGCAATAAATTTGTCATTGAATGCTTCTCACCGGCATCTTCTCCTCTAGCATGGCGGTCCTTGACTAAATCGCACTTTAACTTTGACTTTATGGCCTTTCCCGGTTGTCCCGCAAGTGCCAGATGGAATCCTACATGAAAGACAAAAAGATTATATTAGTACTTTAAAATCATTAAAATCAAAGCTTAAAGCATTAAAATCAGATTAAAATCAGCTAAAAAGCTTGCATGTCGGCCTTGCTCTGCCTGTTACGCGCTTTGACACGTGTCGCTACCCCAGGATGCCTTCTGTTTCAGCTGAAATGCACTTCTGGTCAACTTTGAGGACTTTCTCTCTCCTATCGTGATTCTGCGACATGTCACGATTTCGCGACATGTCGCGAAATCGCGACGTTCCCAATACTGCGCTGCTTCTCCCCCTGTCGGCCGTGAAAATGCGACATGTCACGATTTCGCGACATGTCACGAAATCGTGCCTCTTGCCGACGGCCGTACATCTTCCTTGCTTCCTGTCACGATTTCGCGACATGTCGCAAAATCGTGCCTCTCGCTGGCCGTCGTACAACTTCCTCAAAACGTGCAGCGCGTCGCTACCATTCTCATCCTTGATCTTCGAAACATGCAGCGCATCGCTGCAAGCTCCAGCCCGCGATTTTGAAACATGCAGCGCATCGCTGCAATTTTCTCCCTTCACCTTCGAAACGTGCAGCGCGTCGCTGCAAGCTCCGGCCCACGATTTTGAGACACGCAGCGCATCGCTGCAACTTTTCTCTCGACTTGGAAACATGCAGCGCATCGCTGCACCCTTTAGCCCACGATTTTGAGACATGCAGCGCATCGCTGCAACTTTTGGACTTGGCCACTTTTTCATTTATCCTCAGCGAAAATGGGACACGTCGCGATTTTGCGACATGTCGCCAAATCGCGCTCCTCCGTACAACCTTCTTCTCTCTATCGCGATTTCACGATGTCACGATTTCGCGCATCTTTCCTTGCTTGGCCTTCTTCCCTTGTCGTGATTTCGCGACATTTTTCTCCCCGACTTTCTCTCTCCTCATCCTGCAGCGATTTCGCGACACTTTCCAAAAATGGAAATGTCACGATATCGTGACACTTCCAAAAATGGAAAGTGTCGCGATTTCGCTACGTTTTCTACTGCCGTACTTCTCTCTCCAGATTTGTCGCGATTTCGCGACATGTCACGAAATCCGCCTGTTTTCTTACTTGGCGGATTTTCATGCATTTTCTCTCTCCTATCGCGAAAATGCGACATGTCATTTTCGTGCATGTCGCGATTTCCCTATCCTACAAATTTTTCTCTCTCCTCTCGGTAGCGATTTCGCGACGTTTCCAAAAATGGAAGTGTCGCGATATCGCGACACTACCAAAAATGGAAAGTTTGATTTTTTAGTGAATTATGCAACTGTTTTCTGGATTTTCTCGATACCGGTGCAAGATTTTCTTAAGCATGAATGATTTCTAGCATGTAAAAAGTGAATTCTTGGATAACACAGCTAGAATGCAAGAAAAAGCACAACTTTAAAAAGGAGGCAAGCAAAATCGGATTTAAACCTGAAAATGATCAAGAGGGTCCCTGCTGCAAAAATGAAAGTTCAGAATTTTCTAAGGATGGAATCTCATTTTTCAGTGGGGGTGTGTTGCTTCTCAACAAATGGCGATATCTACGGGTAAAATAGTAGCACTATTTTAGAACCCAAGACTACGGTTTCAAAACAAAAAGACCATGCATCATGCCTTGCCACAGACATTCTTCACAATAAATTGACTACTAACTGCCAGCTGTTAAAATTTCCCAAGGACATACTAGGCTGGATTACTTCAAGGAAGATTTCGATGTGCAATTTCAAAGGGTATAAACTTTCTTCAAGGATGACTGAATTGAATGATAAACTTGGATTAATCAACTTTTCTAGATTGTAAAAGGGGAAACCGAGTAGAGCTCTGTTTACTAGTTTAGCCTTTTACAGCCTAGACAGAGTTACCCTTTAGATTTACACGACCCAAATTTACAACTGTAGGGCAGAATCTAATATTGGCTGCCTCTTTTAATTGTTCAACTCTTTTTCTTTTTTTTTTTTTTTTTTTATCTCTCCCTCTGAAATATATCAATATCTGAGATGCTTTTAGGGAAATCACAATTTTCTTTTATCATTTGATCAATCTGGAACTGTTTCAGTCTAGGCATTGATAGCCTCTGGTGACACCCAAATAATTGCATGAACCATAGTCCCCTCTTATAACCAGCTTTTCTTGGATTCCCCGGGAGTTCCTCCAACTAAACAGCATAGCAGTTTTTCTATCATTAAAACAACTGTGGCAAGTAAGACACAAGATCCAATCATCTCTCTACCTTTGTCCTGAATAACAAAATAGCTCTACTGTTCAGTGCAAGCAGACTATCTCAATTAGAATGGTGAACAGCATGGGCATTGGATGGAAACTGGATTGATCAACTTAGAATAAACAATTTTAGTAGGCTGACTTTTCATTGATTGCTCAGGCAAAGGTTAAAAGACAGAAATCTCAGAAGCCAAAGGACTTTGTACAGGCTTCCAAGGACAGACACAGGCTTCTAAAGCAAAACAAAAATAAAACTGTACAGACTAAAGCACTAAACTGTACAGACAAAGGAATAAAACAAACTGCAAGGCTATTTACAAAGGATGCAAAGCACAGCTGTACAGGCAGCAAAGAAAAGAACTAAAACAAATGACTAGACAGGAAGCAAAGAAAAGAAAATGCAGGGAAGAAAATAAAAACTGTTGAACTGCAGCAAAGCTAAATTGCAACAGCACTGAAATAAACTAAAGCAACTGAAATAAATTAAACTGCAACTGTACAAACATTGAAAGGAAAAGAAACTGCACTGACAAAAGGAATAAATAAACTGAACAGACAGCAAAGAGAAAGAACTGAAATAAACAACTAAAGCAAATGCAACTGAAACAAAAGACTGTACAGACTTAAACAACAAGCTGACATAAAAAGACAAAGAAAGGAAATAAAAAGCACAAGAAAGAAATAAACTGCACAAGCTAAAACTGAAAAACAATTAAAGAAAACTGAAAAACTGCAACTGTACAGACATTTAAAAATAAAACTGCACTGACAAAGAAATAAAACTAAAACAAAAGACTTACTTACAATGCATACATATGTTACAACTTCCCTTCATACTCAAAAAATGCAGCAGTTGGGAAAGCAGAGAAATGGTGCCTTAAAAAAAATTGGACCATGTACAAGTAACTTAGAAAAATTACCTTTCAGGTCCTGTTGACGAAATGCACTCCAGACTGTGCTTCAAAAATTTGCTATCTGGGAAAGACTTGTGTTTACTGTCTTCCCTGTCCCATTTGAAAAACAAATCTGCAACTCCTTCAAATTAAACAAATCATATAATAACAAATCATATGATAACATGTTTATGCTTCTAATTGAAGGGTTTGCAGAGTTCTTTCAAAAGGACTGAATGTAAAAAACCCCCAGGATCAAATACCTTAAAATCTTGACAGACCCAGACCACCACATCTTCAAAATTATGTGACAACTGAAAGAAATCATGTTTTATTTGTATGCCCTGGTTCTTAACAACTTGAACATTTTGTGGTTGTTGTCTTGCTTCAATATCCAGGACTTCGATTTTTATCCCTCTAGCAGAATGCTTACAATTTTCCTTTTCACCTGAGCCTTGCTTAGATTTAACCTCATCAATGTGCAATGTCCAAACATCATTGTTGTGATTGATTAGAGTCAGTATGCTTGTTCTCACTTTCTCAGTTGCCAAATTATAAACTCCAATATCTGCATCAACACAGTTTATAGCCTTTTCTTTGATATTATGTTGAGAAGTTGCAGGCTTATGTTGAGACAGTTCATCAATTCCAAGTTGGCTGACCACATTCATATTTACTATCTTTTCCTCCTTTTCTTGAAATCCAACAGGTGGTCCAGAGTAAGCCTCAATCAAGTTAACCTTCTGTTCAACAATCTGAGGCAGTTCATAGAGGGTGATGTCAGCTTTAAGTTCCCTCATATCCTCAATGATGTTATCCTCTTTCTCAATTACTTCTGCATAGTGATATTGAATCTCACTTTCATCATCCTCTGATGAGGAAGGATCATTGTTAGATTCTGGACTCTGACATTTCAAGTCATAACTGTCTCTTTTTAACTGTTGAAAATCTTGCATTTCATCCACAGGAGTCTGTACAAGACTTTCTGTCTCTTCGGGAAAAGTGAAAGAATCTGAAACCCTGGTTGTACTATTTTTGGGTGAACTAGAAATATCAATATTTCTTTGATCTCTAGGAAAATTTAACTCACCAGGAAAAACTTCAGATTTGGGTGGTGCCAGATCACAACTGTTCAGTTCAAGCACCTGCACTTTGAATTTGTCAGAACTTTTCTCTGTATTTTGCACATGCTTAGTGGATGTCACAGTTAACGGAGTCTCCTTGGGTAGAGCATGACATGTTGGCACTAACTCATGATGTGGAATGGGGTCCAAAACAGGCATGTTCTGTGTAACATAGGATATCAAAGGATCTGCTCGGAATTTGAGGCCCTAAGCTGTCTTTCAAGAATTAAGGCTTCTTTATAAGCCCCCGCCGGGGTTGTGATATTGATGTCTCTCTTGAGGAAAATAGAGGTCACTGAATCCAATGCATTCTTGTAGATTTCTAAGGCCAGATTTGCATTTGGGATGTAATGGCCAATCATTCTACCGTAAGCTCTTTGGAACCTCATATTGAAAGACCTGACAGTTTCTCTCGACTCTTTCTTGATGCTGGAAAATTGTTGGTATAACACACTGGGGTCTATCACTTCCCCAAATTGTGATATAAAAGCTTTCTCTAGATCATCCCAGCTAGTAATGGAATTCTTTGGTGAGGTTTAAAAACCGAGTCATAAGCTCCCTCCTGGAGAGTGAACGGGAACAATCTGCAGGCAACATCTTCATGCTGTATATTCAACAATTTTAAAGCATTTTTAAAAGCTAGCAGATGTTCTTCTGCAGTTCTTGTCCCATCATGTTTGTACCTAGGGAGATATCTTTCCGGGCTTCTGGGCAGGTCATGGGCTATACCCGGGATGTTCAAAGCAGTGGGGCCCAACCAATTTGCCATTATTACTTGGCTAACAGTGATGTTCTGAGTTGTGATTGGATAACTGCCAGTGGAGATAAAACTGTTCTTAACTTGAGGTCTTCTCTGGCAATTTTAAAAACTGTACTGACAACTTTCAAAAAAATACTGACAATTTACAAAATTGTCCGGAGTTCACTGTGGGTCCTTCAAATGTTGTTGTTATGCCCTTACAATACTTGAACTGAGTTCAAGCCCTCCTTCTAGCGCCAATTAGGTTGTTGGCTGAGGAGGAGGGAAAAGGATTCAAAAGATAAAATACAGACTCAACATGTACAATACAGTATTTGACAGACTATTGAACTTGAACCGAGATGTTCAACAGGCCCTCCTTCTAGCGCCAATTAGGTTGTTGGCTGAGGAGGAGGGAAAATTGGCTACCAGACTTTGGATAAAATACAGCTTTACAGTTCCACATACAGTCAGATTTCTCAACTCAAGTGCACTAAGAACAGATGTTCTCGGCCCTCCTTCTAGCGCCAATTAGGTTGTTGGTCCGGCTTTCATGCACACCCGGGAAGGATGAAGCAAGGAAGCTCCGGAGACACCCACGGGACGGATCCCACTCACTTTAGGATCTAGCTGGTTATCCAAGGTGCGAGTTACAGAGTTGGGTCGAATGGCAATTCACTCTTTTCCACTTCTGGAATAGATTTCAATATGGACTGCTCTGTTACCTTACAGGGGGTTCTTGAACTTGTTCAGTAGTTGCAAAAGTTTGATCAGATTTAACTTGAATTCTTGATCTAGCTCTCATGGGTCAGCAGATTTAAATAAAAGACAAACAAAGAAAATAAAAATGGATCATTCACCGAAAACAAAGAGAGGGTAGGGTAGGGCAAAAAAGAGAAGTTTATCAAACATCAACTGTAAAACCCTAAACTATCAATTTTATCTATGCTACTAGCTTCAAAGCAGAACAAATCAAAGAAGAAAGTGTCCGGTCGGTCTAAGATCACTTTCAACTAAGAGCACAAGGCGAGTGAAACGAGATCTAGCAAAAAATTATAAATCCAAGGGCAGTTGGTTAAAAGCGGTATCTTTCACCGGTAGCCTAGCTCACACAGTGAAGACAGAGCAATTAGAACAAACTTAACCTCAAATCTGTAATTTCCCCTAGCAGACAAGAGAACAACTGAAGCCTAACAACATATTTAAACTTGATAATCTCAGATTTACAGCATATATCTAATAAACTTTAAATGGAACGGATAACAAAAGAAGATACACTTATCACACTCTGCAAAATATTAGGCTCCTGGCCATGCTATCACAGAAAAGCTAAAGCACATCAACTCCAAGTCCAGAAACAAAGGATTTCACAAGATTTGCAAGAAATTGCTTATAAGCCTTTTATTTCTAAGTCTCCGCCTCCTGCGATTACATTTAGAATCTGTATTTATAGACTCAGGACAGACCCTGATCTTTTCAAAATATCTTGCTCAAACCCTAAATCTTATCGCACTTAAACCCTAGGACCCGGGTTTTACAATAAAAATCCATTTAAAATCAAAGTCCAGATAGAACTTAACCCTTCGGCAAATCAGTGCAGTTAGCTACCATAAATGGAGAAGATAAAATCTAAATCCACTTGCATTCATCCGCAGCTGCAAATAAATGCCTCCATTAATTCTGTTGGTGAGCCGGATGAGTCACCACTTCTCCATCAATTTGATCTCCGCAAAGCCATCCCGAGTTGAAATTATCTCCATGCTATCAAGTCTACAATAAATTTGCCATTGAATGCTTTCACCGGCATCTTTTCCTCTAGCATGGCGGTCCTTGACTAAATCTGCACTTTAACTTTGACTTTATGGCCTTTCCCGGTTGTCCCGCAAGTGCCAGATGGAATCCTGCATGAAAGACAAAAAGATTATATTAGTACTTTAAAATCATTAAAATCAAAGCTTAAAGCATTAAAATCAGATTAAAATCAGCTAAAAAGCTTGCATGTCGGCCTTGCTCTGCCTGTTACGCGCTTTGACACGTGTCGCTACCCCAGGATGCCTTCTGTTTCAGCTGAAATGCACTTCTGGTCAACTTTGAGGACTTTCTCTCTCCTATCGCGATTCTGCGACATGTCGCGATTTCGCGACATGTCACGAAATCGTGACGTCCCAGCGCTGCGCTGCTTCTCCCCTGTCGGCCACAAAAATGCGACATGTCACGATTTCGTGACATGTCGCGAAATCGTGCCTCTTGCCGGCGGTCGTACATCTTCCTTGCTTCCTGTCGCGATTTCGCGACATGTCGCAAAATCGCGCCTCTCGCTGGCCGTCGTACAACTTCCTCAAAACGTGCAGCGCGTCGCTACCATTCTCATCCTTGATCTTCGAAACATGCAGCGCATCGCTGCAAGCTCCAGCCCACGATTTCGAAACATGCAGCGCATCGCTGCAATTTTCTCCCTTCACCTTCGAAACGTGCAGCGCGTCGCTGCAAGCTCCGGCCCACGATTTTGAGACACGCAGCGCATCGCTGCAACTTTTTCTCTCGACTTGGAAACATGCAGCGCATCGCTGCACCCTTTAGCCCGCGATTTTGAGACATGCAGCGCATCGCTGCAACTTTTGGACTTGGCCACTTTTTCATTTATCCTCAGCAAAAATGGGACACGTCGCGATTTCGTGACATGTCACCAAATCGCGCTCCTCCGTACAACCTTCTTCTCTCTGTCGCGATTTCGCGACGTCGCGAAATCGCGACGTCGCGATTTCGCGCATCTTTCCTTGCTTGGCCTTCTTCCCTTGTCGCGATTTCGCGACATTTTTCTCCCCGGATTTCTCTCTCCTCATCCTGCTGCCGTACTTCTCTCTCCAGATTTGTCGCGATTTCGCGACATGTCACGAAATCGCACCTATTTTCTTACTTGGCGGATTTTCATGCATTTTCTCTCTCCTATCGCAAAAATGTGACATGTCACGATTTCGCGACATGTCGCGATTTCACGCTGATCCGTACAGATTTTTCTCTCTCCTCCGGTCGGTAGCGATTTCGCGACGATTTCCAAAAATGGAAGTGTCGCGATATCGCGACACTACCAAAAATGGAAAGTTTGATTTTTCAGTGAATTATGCAACTATTTTCTAGATTTTCTCGGTACCGGTGCAAGATTTTCTTAAGCATGAATGATTTCTAGCATGTAAAAAGTGAATTCTTGGATAACACAGCTAGAATGCAAGAAAAAGCACAACTTTAAAAAGGAGGCAAGCAAAATTGGATTTAAACCTGAAAATGATCAAGAGGGTCCCTGCTGCAAAAATGAAAGTTCAAAATTTTCTAAGGATGGAATCTCATTTTTCAGTGGGGGTGTGTTGCTTCTCAAAAAGTACCACTGTCCCTTTTCCAACATGAAGATCCACCTCTAGATGGCTCAGGTAGCTGCACATCGAGGTAGATAATATCCCCCTCCATATCCAGCTGATGTTGTTGCAAATCTGATTCCTGTCGATCCCACTCTGCCTCCTACTAATGGTAGTAAGCTACTGCATCATTGTGCTACACCAAAACCCTATCCCGCTTTGCTAGCTGAGCCCGTAGGAGATCCCTCTCTCGTAGCACATCCCCTAGCTCCTGGTATCACCTCTGTAGTAGCTCTGCCAAACATGCATTCTTAGTGTGTACTTCAGACTGCATCTCCTTCGCATCTGCCTGAGGCATGGGACTATCCAAAATAGCAGCTTGCCTTGGCTCCCATTGCTCCACCATGTCCTACATCTCTGACTGATCTGGAGCTCCAAAATCCACATCCTCACCCTCCACCTCTACCATATTTGCATCCTCCAAAGGAGCTCCCCAATCATCCCCTGGTGCCTCAGCACCCTCCTCGTCCATCGCTCTTGTCTCTGTGCCTCCTAGTGGCCCCTCTCCCTGCCACCACCGCAATACCCACCATGAATCATACTCAATGGTAGTCCTGACGTCATCCACGTTCAGGACGTCGATCGCCACATATAAATCCTCACCTAGTGGCGTGATGACTGGTCGATCTAGAGTCCTCTCATCCCCTCGATGTCGATAGACCATGGGCTCACTAGGAAACCCTTGGTGCACCCCAAAATGTCATGTAACCTGGTTGTACAAGAACTCATGCTCGGTCCTGTGCTGCCCAATTAGCCACCGCTCTCTATGTACCCATTAGAGCCACTCTCCAACCTCCGGCTAGGCTAGACAGTTCCGATAAGGGCACCAAACCACCTCCCATAGAGTGAGCCGAGAGAAGGTATCGGCATAGTGCCCTACGACACCTGCCCATCGTCGACTTTGTCCCTACTCTCCGGATCGCCGCCACAGAACTGCATACCCTATCTCCTTATCCTCCATCATCACTCGAGTCATCCATGGTAACCTGGTTGGCCTCTCAACTGTTATGTGCTACCAACCCCAGCACTGCAATAGATAGTTGTAGCTGATCCCCTTCCGTTGCCGACAGCGGACCTCATACAGCTCCCCATAGAGCTATGCCAATAGTGTCTGTCCCCATCTCAGGATAAGCGATGCCTCTATCGGGCACTCTACCAATTGCCACACCAAATCTAGCAGGTTCCATAGGAACCTCGCACATGACGAATTAGGTAATAACATATTGGACATGAGGCCCATAAGGAATACGTGCCTCATGCCCAACACCCCCCTCTCTAACCACCATCGAACCAAAATCTCGCAAATATGGCAGTCGCCCTCTGCCCTCTCCAATGGATCCTCCACACCCAGCTCCTCCCCATGCCTAAAGCATCTCGTTAGTATAGTTTTTCATTGATCATGTTGTGATGTCCTGATGGGCAGTCCATCTATCAAAATTTGTAGAAGTTGATAGACATCCTCCAAGGTAACAGTCATCTCCCCTGTTGGGAGATGGAAAGTGTTGGTCTACGAATCCCAGAGATTGATCAGGGCCATCAAATAGGCCTGATCCATGACCATAGGCTCCAGTCGAGCCACCTGCTTGAGCCCAAGGGCATCAAGCCATTCCTAGTCAGCCTTAGTCAGCGCCCCCCATGCCTCTGTAAAAGCAGTGGGTACATGGTACCGGCTCCTAACAACCTGCAAAAGAAAATAACTCAAAAACATTAAAATCATGAAAAAAGAACGGTACAACAAAAAAAAACAAACACAAAAATTCAAATAAAAATTTAATTTTTCAGCTCTAGGGTTTCTAATCCTAACTGATTAATTTAAAACAAAAACAAACACAAAAATTCCAACAAAAATTAAATTTTTCAGTTCTAGGGTTTCTAATCCTAACTGATTAATTTAAACACAAAAATTCAAAATTCAAAAATGTTTCAGTTCTAGGGTTCCTAATCCTAACTGATAAATTCCAAAAAAAATAAAACGAAACAAAATTTAAAAAAATCAAATTTTCAGTCTTAGGGTTTCTAATCCTAACTGATTAATTTAAAAACAGTACAAAAATTCAAAAAACAACAAACAGTAAGTCTTAGGGTTTTACGTTTTGTTTATCCTAGGGTTTAGTTAAAAAAATAAAAAATTCTTTACTTAGGTTTTTTGATACGTTTAGTTGGACACTAAGTTTTAGTTGTCTTTAGTTTAGTTTCAGGGTTTAAGTCTTAAATTTTTTGAAAAACAACATCACAAACAAAACAATTGCAATTAAAAAAAAAAAAGTAATAACTCTAGGGAGCACTTACTGGTCTCGCTTCGACTCTGTCACTCGAATTGGTTTGTGTACTCATGATGGAAGGGAAAATTCGGCAGCGCTTCGCTTTGCAGAGTTAAACTCTTCCTCCCCAGAGCTCCAGATCGCAAGAAAAATCAGACGCAAATGAGGCCAAACCCTAGTTTTGGCCTTTAAATAGGCCTTTTGAGCTTAAATTTGTATTTCCCTGGGATGAGTGCTTTGGTTAGTGCTCGTCCCTCCCAGGGATGAATTCTAAGCTAGAATTCATCCTACCCTGGGACGAATTTAGGCCAAAAATTCAAAAAACATCAAAAATTGAACAAAAATGCACTAAAACAAATAATAAACTTGCCCGATGAGAGTGTTGTTGCACTTGACATCCCGGGCATACAAAACAGACGTTGGGGTCACAAATTGTCGCTATCCTACTCCCTAAGAAGGCTATCTTAGCCGGACCACTCCACGGGAAGATGGATTTTCACCAATTTCAGCTCCAAAAAGCATCGCAAAAAGGGTTAACACCCACCAAAAATAGGTCCAAATGTTGGGAAACTGCTTAAGCTTTAAACAAAAACCATCTAAAGGCACCCTTGCACAAGTCATCTTGGGTCAAGCGACTCGTCGCTTTTCTCATGAAGGTCATTCCCTCATAGATTCATCGCTTGAGGGGGTAGTCACACTTAGTTACCAATCAACAAGCACACACCCAATTAAGGAAAACGACATGCATTCAAAGAATCATTGACAAAGACAATTATGCTCTTGCTTGGGGTAGTAAACAAGCAATAATCACAAATTGATCAAACACTTGGCATTCTCGAAGCATGAACACAAGGTTCCCCTATGGACAAAAGGTTGCACCCTTTGCCTATTCATGATTGATCAATGTCCAAGCTCAAGTCACACCTCACCAAAATAGGTTAACACTTGAAATCAAACTCCTTAGCTCGTCAGAAGCAAGGATTCAAGAATGCATGCCATTTCTATACTTGGGACATCAAAAGTTGGTTAGGTTACTAAGAAACCCTAATCATTAGTGCTTTGGATATCTATTTTTGCTCGACGTTGTGCCATGCACAGTGCATCCCAAAAGGGATCATTTGTAGACACCAAAACAGCACCAATCCGATTATGCGACTACAAACACTGATTGCTTTGACACACACAGCCCCCAGGGTAGCCCCCAAAGGTTAAACAGTGGTCCTAACCACTTTTGTAGCAATTTTGTAAGGTCAAAAGGTAATTTGGCACATCTAGGCACTTTACTTAGAATCCGTCCCACCCAGGGATGAATTCAAATTGGGATCCATCTCACCCAGGGATGAATTTTGAATTTTTCCTTTGTCGGGATGAATTCCAGGTTCAACAGGCAAAAAGAAAAATGGTGCCAAGTGGCAGTCGAGGACAATCAATTATTGCCTCCTGCCTTGCATGCGTGTGTAGGTGGGCAGAGTAGGTGTTAGAAGACTGTCACAAGGGCAGTCATGGAAGCCCAAGTCATGGAGGACTTTCCTCTCTCTTAATAAGGCATGGCCACCACATGGTGCTTATGCATGCCCCTCCAAAGAGACCCCTTGGGTCTATAAAATGGTGGACTTTACCACCCAAAAGAGGACAAGTTGGAGGCATTTTCAAGCAACTAAGTGCTGCCAAATTGAACACCACATTGCACCTTTTTTTGATTCACCTCTTCTACATCCTTGATCTCTTTCGCAAGAGAGGTTAGTGGGTGGCTTTTAGAAGTGTGAATCTTGACCCAAAAACTCGACATTTGACCACAGTAATTTACCAATTTTCCGATAACCCATCACAAGAGATTTTGGGCCCATCCCAAGTGGATTGGTTCCGAAATCAAGTTCTAATGGTGGGCGGCCCACTTGGGCACCTGCACTTTCTAAGTTTTATTTTAATTTGTTCTTTTATCACTTGTTTATATTCCATTCCATTCTATGCTGTCTAGATAGTTTATAACTTTGATTTCATAATGTTTTGATCAGATCTCATCATGTTTTTGTCACTTTTATTGTCCCACTAACTTGCATATAGCGACATCAAATTCCCATTGATGGAGGTCAAATTGGGAGAATCCGACCATCTGGGTCATCCCAAAATGCCCCCAATTAGCTAAACCCTATGTTTCCAGGTATTTTGGAGATCCCGAGGTGTGACATTTGAGCAGCATCACCATGGTGCTTTGTTGCAGGCAAATTCATCCTACCCGGGACGAATTACAGTAGAATTCATCTTGACCAGGGACAAATTATAGTCAAACTCAAATCAGCAGAGTTTCACCGACTATTTTGATGGCAGTGGCCCTCTAGTAATGTTTTTTGGTCTCTGTCAAAATTGCAGGTTACTTAGAGTCATTTTATTCACTGATTTAGTTAATCTTATGCATGCATCCTTCATTGGTTTTTAAGATCAAATGCTTCATCCTTTTGTCACAGGTGCTACTAATGACTTGTTGTGTCTTTGAATGCAGGAAGAACAACAAGAATCAAGGATTCATCAACGCAAGCGGCGGCAACACTTTGGCCCGCCCATTTCAAATGTGGGCACGTGGAAGGAGGAATACCAAGTCATAATTGTAACCAAATTCATTTAACGCTCCTAGCCCCTAAAAATGGAGGAGGCATCTTTGTAACCGTGATTAAGAGAGTTAAATAAAAAGGGTTGTGCTTTCTACACTTTTTGTTATCTCCTTTCAAAGTCATCTTTTTCATTTCATGTTTTTCACATTTTAGGACTTAAGCGTTTGTTTGATTTTGGATGCATTACAATAGTTTTCCTTTCAAAACTTTTGAAATCTCGTGCTTTCAAGCCTATCAGTTACTGGTGGCAAACCTCCTGCTTGACGATATATCTGTCACATTAACTTGTGTGTAGATCAATGTTTGCATGTGGATGAGCTAGCTTATGGTATCCTAGATAGGACTACAAATTAATCTGACTAAATACAACAAAGGAGTTAGTGGATCTAATTCAGTGATCCTCAGTACAGGTTTGGTTGAAAGCCTATCTGGAACTGGCGGTATCCTAACAAATACCACATAAACAAATTCAATTGCACACACAGGGATGTGAAATAACTTGGTCAAACTCAAGTCTGATTTGTACCTTATTTAAAAAATATTGTGAAATAAATGTATAGTCTTGGCTAGTTAGTTAACACATTTGAATCTCAAAAAACCTTAACTACATTTTAAAACAACTGGTACATTTCATTACTTACATCAACATCAAAAAATATGAAAAATCCCAAAACAAAATTCATACATGCAAAGTCATTCCATAAAGACATCACATAAGTACAAAAAGCCAGTAAATCTTGTACAGTCTATGGTGCCATCAAACAAGTTATCAACAACTCATTTCATTCATTCCATATGCATACATCATATAATTAGAAACATCACATTCATAATACCACTTGCATACATCATCATAAATAAATGTGCATAAACAAAAAAAATAAATCATGACAAGTGTATAATCAAAAAGAAAATTCATGTATATATATACCATCAAAAATGCCCGTAGGCTACAATAAACCAGTCCTCTAGCCTCGCAAAAATGCAAAAAGCTCAAAAATCCCCAAGCCTAAGGCATTGGCCACCATGATCACACAGGATCAGTGCGACGGGAACTACCCCCCCATGGTGTGGGTCCTATGGGACCCTCAGGGTAGTTGCTGCTATCCCCCGCATCATGCCTACTAGCACCCCCCTCATATAGTCATCGATGTCGAGAGGATGTTGACTACTCAGTATCACTCCTTCTCATGTGACATGATGATCCACCTCCACTAACCGTGAGGATCCACCCATCGAGGCGGATAATATTTGCCTCCAACTCAAATCGATGTTGAATCAAGTCCATCTCCCATTGACAAAATATCACCAAGTTATCATCATGTTGTGCCAGCTGTGTCTATAGGAGATCCATATCCCATGCAACATATGTATCTCCATCCCATCGACGGTACATAGCCAATGCGTTCTGCCTCTTCACCAGTCACATCCGCAAGATATCCCTCTCCTACAGTGCATCCTCGATCTCCTCATCTTGTATTTAAAGCAGCCCCTCCAATCATGCTATCTCAGCATGCAAACCTGCCTTTGTATCCTTCGGTACTGCCTGAGGCATCGACATCTTCAAAATGGTAGCCTACTTTAGCTCCCACTACTCTAGGATGTCTTGCATATTTGGTTGCTCGGGAACCCCAAAATCCCCATCCACCTCATCAACCTCCACCATGTCTGCATCATCCAACGAAGCCCCCCAAACCTCTCCTGGTGCCTTTGCACCATTCCCGACTACTACTGCCACCTTTAGACCCCCTAAAGGCCCCTCACCTCACCACCACTGCAACATCCACCACTGCTCATACTCAGTAGTAACCTCGACATCATCCATGTACAAGACGTCAATTGCTGTATCCGAATCCTCACCCAATGGCTCAATGCCTAGCCAATCTAGTGTCCTCTTGTCGCCCTGACATCGATAGATCAAGGGATCCCTAGACAATCCCTAGTGCACCCCAAACTATCATGTCACCCAGATGTACAGGAAGTACTCCTACTCGATCCCGTACCGTCGGATTAGCCACCTCCCCCTGTGAACCCTCTAGAGCCACTCCCTAACCTTAGGCCAAGCTGGACAATCTAGGTATGGCCGCCAGACTACCTCCTCAGGAGCAAGTCACGAGAAAGCATCAGTGTAGTGCACCACAGCACCTGCCCATCACCGACTATGCCCCCGCTCGTCTAAACTATGCCACAGTGTTGCATACCCTATTTCTCTATCAACCATCTCCGCCTGAGTTGTCCACGATAACACCATCGGTATCTCCATAGCTATGTGCTACCAAGCCCAACACTACAATAGGTAACTAAATCCAATGCCCTTTCGCCTTTGGCAGTAGACCTTGTACAAATCATCATAGAGTTGTTCCAGTAGTGTCTACCCCCACCTCATAATCAGGGGTGCCTCCATTGGACACTCCACCAACCTAAAGACCACCTCCAGTAGGTTCCACGGGAACCTCATGCCCGATGAGTCAAGCAGCAACATGTTGTAAATGAGGCTCATTAGTAATGCGTGCCTCACTCCCAACACGCCCCTCTCTAGCCACCATCATACCAAAATTTTGCCAATCTGGCAGTCACCCTCTACCCTCTCCACTGGGCTATCCACACCCAACTCCTCCCCATGCTCGAAGTATCGCGTCAGTATAGTTGTATACTGATCACGCGACATTGTCCTGATCGGTAGCCCATCTATCAAAATTCGTAGAATCTGATAGATGTCCTCCAGAGTCATTGTCATCTCCTCTATTAGGATATGGAAGGTATTGGTGTGGGGATCCCATAGGTTGATCAACATGGTCAGGTACACCTGATCCCCCACCATTGGCTCTAGCTGCATCACATGCTTGAGCCCAAGGGCATCAACCCATTCTCAATTTGCCAAAGTCAATGCCCCCTGGGCGTCAGAGAACACCGTCGGCTAACGGTACCGGCTCTTAACCACTTGAAAAAAAAAAACAACAAAAACATTAAAAAAAACATGATAAACTATACCGCAATGCATAAAAAGAATGTACAGCTAAAAATAGACAAATAACAAGCAACAAAATTAAAAAAAAAAAACAACACAGTTTGTCAGCACTTAGGTTTCTTAAGTCTACAACTGACAGAAAAAAACAAAAACAAATTCAAAATCAAAAAATAGTTTGTCGGTACCTAGGGTTTTCATTAAAATAGGGTTCCTAAATGTATGTTTAAACTGACAAACACAAAATAACAGCAATTTAAAAAAAAAAACTAGGGTTTTGCTCTCAGTTTACCCTAGGATTTTAGTTTAAAAATAAAAGTTTAGATTAAAACAATTTTTCTAAGCTAGGGTTTTTTCGTTCAGTTTACCCTAGGGTTTTAGTTTAACAACAAAAAAAAAAACAAGAAACGGCAAAACCTAGGGTTTTAGTTTAACCTAGGGTTATAGTTTTATATTTTGTTAATTCTTTTAGCCTAGAGTCTTACCTTATTTTAAAAAGGAAAAACAAATTGCAAAATAAATTACGGTTCTTTAACTCTAAAATAAAACATAAGCTAACTAAAATGAGAAGGAGCACTTACCATTCTCGCTTCGGCTCCACTGCTCGATCCGGTTCGTGAACTCATAGCATTTGGAAAAAATCGATAGCACTTCAATTCGTAGACTCGACCTCCTCCTCCTCACAGCTCTAAATCACCAAAAAAATTGAATGCAAATGAGCCCAAACCCTAGTTTTGGCCCTTAAATAGGCTTTTAGGCCTGTAATAATTTCACCCTGGGATGAGCACTCTAGTTAGTGCTCGTACCACCTTGGGACAATTACAAAAATGGTATTCATACCATCCAGAGATGATCACAAAGCAAAAATTTCAAAAATAGCAAAAACTGCACACAATGCACAAAAACAAGCAATAAAATTGTCCAATAAGAGTGCTTTTGCACTTGACATTTCGAGCATGAAAAATAGACGTCGGGGTCACAAATCCTCACTATCATACTCCTAAAAATGCTACCATAGCCAGACCGCTCCATGGGAGGATGAATTTCCAAGAATTTCATCCACAAACGGCATCCCAAAAAGGGTCCAAACCCACCCAAAAATAGCAATAACATTGCCGAACAAGGTGCCTTTTTGCCTCTACTTCTTGGCATGCAAAATAGATGTCGGGGTCACAAATCCTCACTATCCTACTCCCTAAGAATGCTACCATAGCCGGAACGCTCCATAAGAGGACAAATTGTCAAGAATTTCAACCCCAAACGGCATCACCAAAAGGGTTAACACCCACCAAAAATAGGTCTAAATTTTGGGAAACTGCACACACATCCAAAGATAAACAACTGAAAGGCACCCTTACACAAGTCATCTTGGGTCAAGCGACTCGTAACTTTTCTCATGTAGTTCATTGCCTCATCGATTCATCACTTGAGGGGGTAGCCACACTTAGTCACCAATCAACAAATACACACCCAATTAAGGAAATGGCATGCATTCAAAGAATCATTGACAAAGACAATCATACCCCTACTTGGGGCAGCAAACAAGCAATAATCACAAGATGATCAAACACTTGGTATTCATGAATCATGAACTCAAGGTTCCCATAAACAAAAGGTTGCGCCCTTTGCCTATTCATGATTGATCAATGTCCAAGATCAAGTAAAACCTCACCGAAAAAGGTTAACACTTGAATTTAGTTCCTTAGCTCGTCAAAAGAAAGGACTCAAGAATGCATGCCCTTTCCATACTTGGGGCATCAAAAGTTGGGTAAGTTACTGAGAAACCCTAATCATTAGTGCTTTGGTTATCTATTTTTTCTCAGCACTATGCCACGCACAGCGCATCCCAAAAAGGGGCATCTGTAGACACCAAAATAGAACCCAATCCGATTATGTGGCTACAAAAGCTGATCACATTGACACACATAGCCCCCAGGGTAGCCCCCAGAGGTTAAAAAGTGGTCCTAACAACTCTCACAATAGTTTTTGAAGGTCAAATATCGATTTGGCATCTTTTAGGCACTCTGATCCTTATTCATTCCACCTAGGGACAATTACAAACTGGTATTCATTCCACCCAGGGATGATTAGAAACTGGTATTCATTCCACCCAGGGACGATTAGCAGTATTCACTCCAGGGTGGGGCGAATAGCAGGTTTGATGGGCAAAAGGTTAAATCTTAACAAATTGTAGCTCAGATCCACCACTTAACTCCTCCTTCAATGCATGGAGTGCAAGTGAGCATTTTTGAGTGCTAGAGGTAGTTACATAGGCAGTCATGGATCCCTTAATCATGGAGGAATCTTCCCCCCTTGGAAAGGTATGATTGCTAAGTGGTGCCTCTGCATGCTCAAACACAGAGATTGTCAGGTATATAAAATGGTGAGTCTTCTCACCCCAAAAATATACAAAGAAGGAGCATTTTGAGCAACGAAGTGCTGCCATTTTGCATACTCACTTCTGATTATGCCTTTCACATCCTTGATATCTCTTTTGGAAGGGAGGTCATTGGGTGGTTATTAAAAGCGTAATCTAGACCCCAAATCCAAAATTTGGGCATAGTATCCCACCCAAATTTTTCAACAACACCCCAAAAGAGGTTTTGGACCCATCCCAAGTGGATTGGTGTCAAAATCGGGCCCCAAATGGCGGGCGTCCTGCCCTCGGGTGCCCCTCGCACTGTTGCAGTCCTAATCATCCTACCCCAGAGTGATTAGAAATCTATAGTAGATTTCAGTTCTGTTATTTTTGCATTTTATTCTAGGTTGTGTAGATACGCTTGCATTCAAATTTAATGTAATTCTGAGTAGTTTTGATCATGTTTTTTGTGATTTCTCGCTTTTGCTAATATGTAGGTAGCATCATCAAATTCCTAGCAATAGAGGTCGAATTGGCAAAATCTGACCTTCTAGGTCTTTCCAAAATACCCCATTTTACCTAACCCCTAACTTTGCAAGTTATTTGGAGCCTCCCGGATGGGACATTTGGGACAGTGCTTTCTGAGATTTTGTTGCAGGTCTAATCGTCCCACCCCAAAGCGATTAGAAATCCATCGTAAATTTTTTGACTATTCTTTTTGCAGTGCCTTCCTGGTGATCTTTTCATGCATCTGTCAAGTTTTAGCTCATTTTGATCTATTCTAGTTGTCGTTTTATTTATTTTTTGCATGCACTAATCTTAGGCTTGGGGATTGCGTGTTCAATTTCATCCACAGGTTCTACTGATTGTTTTATGTTTCCTTGAATGCAGGATCTCAACATCGAAGGAGCAACAAAAAATCAAAGACCCTTTCACGCAAGCGGTGACAACTTTTTGTCTGCCCATTTTACATGTGGGCACGCAGAAGAAGGCATACCACCCATGGTGTAATGAAACCTTATTTAACACTCCTAGCCCCTAAAAATGGAGGAGACGTGTTGTAACTGAGCTTTAAAGCAAATTAATAAAAAGGGTTGTATTCCATATTTGATTTCTATCTGGTTTTAATTTGTTTATGTTTCTCTCCTTTCATGAATTTTCAATTCATAGGATTTAGCATCATCTTTGGATTTTTTTGCATCGCACTTGGTGTTTCCTTTTTTCTTCCATATCCTCATGCTTTCATTATGCTATTTATATACTTTTCACATTTCTATCATAAATTTTGAATGAACTTTAGTAATTAGTACGCATAAGGCATAGAAAGAGCAATAGGAATGAAAGTCTTAGTGTAATTTTAAAAAACTAACATGCTAAGATTTTTGAATAATTATCTCACCCTTATAAAGTGTTTTAAGATGATGTGGCATGCAAATAGTCAAATCTATACCAATTTTAGACTATGCAGCCTAATGTAAATGAACCTACAAGTTATTCTTTGGAACATTCAAGTAACGAGATGTAAAGTCCTACATAATGGATGTTGCATGCCAAATTGGAGGTTAAAATTATTTTTCCAACATAAATAAAATAAGAAAGAATATGTCCATGCACAAAATATCAACTCAACAACCAATTACTAGAAAAATTACACACAACAAATAATCAGCCACATATTCTAGAGCAGTTGTAGGAATTTTTGCAACAAAAGCAAATTTAGCTTCTAACCAATTTCCAAGTAGGAAGGACGAACTAGTCACTTGGGATGAAGCATAAATATTCCTAGGACCTATTCTAAGACCTTCCACATCCTTTGGAGGTATATAAATAAAATAATCTATCCATAACATATTTTTTTCCTAATTTGGGATAAGTTAGTTGTTGACTATAAAATTTCAAGAATCAAGCAAAAATAGAGCATTTCTATCTTTAGTTTTGAATGTAAGTAAGACAAGAGATACTTTTAATATGAATACTCATTATCTTCCTTTGTTAAAATCTAGTAATAAAATGAATAGGAACCTATAAATTAGTCAACAATTATTGTAATAGGTTAAATAGTCAATAAAGTGCAGCATTTTTAGACCAGTTTATTTTATATTATTTAATGTGATCTTGTAATTTAGCTTAGGATTTGGTGATTTTACATATTCTATTGGACCTAGAGAAAGGGCCCACTCTCAAGTTTTGTGGAGTAAAATTTGTACTATAATTATAGGTTTTTATTGCTATTTTTCTATCATTCCTTGCAGTAGATTAAACATCTTATTTCTCCCCTATTTTCTCCTATTTTCTCTTGTTTATGTTTTATCTTCTTCAAAGCTAGATAATTTTCACTTACGCTTGTATTTTATATTTTTATCAAAGCATTCTTATTTTAGCATTCCATTTATTTTTTTAGCATTTTACTTCTATTTCATTGTTTCAGTTTAACAAAATTTAACTTTCAAAGAATTTCATATTTCTATCCTTTTCAATTCCAACGTTTTACTTTTCTATTATTTCAATTCTAGCAAAGATAATTTAGCATCTTTTTCTTTAGCATTTTCAATTCCTATAATTAGTTAGTTTTCCTTATGCAAGTGTGTTATTTATTTTCATTTCTTGCAAATATATTATGATTCCCTATTTTGGTTTAGTAGCCTAGTGCCTTGATTTCTAATCCACAATTCCAACATTCTCTATTGTATGTAACCTTGGATGCCTCCCTGGATTGACAAATGAAATTAAATTATGAACATTAATGACACCCATTATGTTTGATATCATTGCTAAAGGACAAATTTGTATTTCTATATAACAAATAAGTCCTTCAATTATTGTCTTATCAAGTTTCAAGAACCATTAAAATCACAAAAATAATAAAAATTATCATCCCATCCTGGAACGAATGCTCAACAAGAATTCGTCCCACCCAAGGATGAATACAGAGCAAACATTTCACAAAATAGCAAAAATGCACAAAAATGCACCAAAAATAGCAATAAACTTGCCCGATGAGAGTGCTTTTGCACTTGACATTTTGGGCATGCAAAATAGATGTCAAGGTCACAAATCCTCACTATCCTACTCCCTAAGAAGGCTACCATAGTCGGACCTCTCAACGGGAGAACAGATCTTCGAGAATTTCATTCCCAAATGGCATCGCAAAAAGGGTCAAAACCCACCCAAAAACAGTAATAGGGTTCAACCACCCCCTGCCCTTGGACATCTTGGTGGAGAACATGCAAGGTCTAGGGATAGGTAACAAGGGGATATTGGCATCAGATCCATATGCAAACCCTAACACCACATATAAATTGAAGGATTATCTCCTATTAACGACAATCAACCTTGTTGGTTCTAGTAATCCCTTCCCTTCGCTCGAGAGAGGAGAAAGCTCGAGGGCTCATTTTCAAGGAGATTATAGATAGTGTCAAGAGGGATCTTCGAAGGATGAGTCAGAGTATGAACCAGCATCATATGACCTCTTCAAATCAGATAGTGATCACTCTCAGGTGATCCCCATGGATGACTATCAAGAGAGCCTCTTGACAATGTTCCCCCTAGATGCTCCAGTCGAGCCAATGCCGCATCAAGAGAATCAAGTTCCCCCATAGAGAGCGGAGTAGCCTAGGTGGGACCAGATTAATTTGCTTGAGCAAGACGAGCCTGTAATGCCTCAAATAGTTGTTGGAGCCAACGAGGGCTTTTGGATCTCTGATAGTGATTACAAAGATGAGACAGAAATGGCATATCTTAATCACATGTGACAGATGCAGCATCGATACCCCTTGGAGATTAACGACATATTTGAATAGATGAACATAGTGCCAGGGCATGAGTGGTACGTAGACCCAGTACGATGGGACCAAGTGTTGGTTTCTCTACTCTGGGCATATGTAGCGTACCTTCCACCCAGAGACCCTATAGTGACATCAGTGCTGAGGGCAGACCCTGTCCTCCTATCAGCACATAGGGCTGATCCATTCATGCCAATCCCTATAGAGCTAGATCCAGAGTGCAGGAATCATCTAGAATGTTCGAGTCACCACCCCCATGGTAATGGATACCAAAACCATTTCATCAACATGATCTTCATTGACTTAACCACCCCCATCCACAATCCGTCTGATCTGGCATAGTCATTGTCTCTAGACATAGATGCCATAGACTGGGATCGCGTCAATTCCCCTCCATCCCCATCAGAGTACTGGCCTTTTGGTGAGATGCTCCATTTTACCCCAAGGCCAACTCAGGATATCTTCCATGCTGAAGAGGAACCCGAGGTTCCCAACGTAGATTTAAACTCAGCAAATGATATCCATTTGATCCTAACTCCACACCAGTTGGAAGACGGATCCCACATGTCGGTCGAGGAGACAAATGATGTAGACATCGGCTCAGATCAAATGAATCCATAGATCATCAAGTTGGGGGTAAGTTTATCCCTCGAAGAGCAAGCCGACTACATTGCCCTTCTCAAAGAGAAGAAGGAGGTTTTTGCATGGTCATATAGAGACATGTCGGGGCTAGACCCACAACTAGTCATGCATAATCTAACGCTTGATCCGATAGTCAAGCCAGTTAAGCAGAAACTACGCAAGATGCACCCAACAGTGGCCTTAATGGTCAAAGATGAATTGTAAAAGTTGTTGGATGCATAGTTTGTCATCTACGTGGATTATCCACCATGGTTGTCCAACATGGTGCCCGTCAAGAAGCCTGATGGGAGGATTCGCATATGCACTAATTTTTGAGATCTAAACAAAGCGAGTCCTAAATATGATTTCCCCTTGCCGAGCATCGACGCATTGGTAGACACTATAGTAGGTCACGAAATGCTTTCCCTCATGGATGGTTTCTCAAGATACAATCAGATTCGTATCAATCCTGAGGACCAACTAAAAATGGCATTCATAACGCCTTGGGGGACATTTTGTTATAAGGTCATGCCTTTTGGCCTTAAAAATGTTGGCGCCACCTACCAACATGCCATGACGTACATCTTCCATGATTACATGCATAAAACTTTGGAAGATTACATGGATGATTTGTTGGCCAAATATCTTTTGTGCCCAGATCATCTCGATGACTTAAGCAAGATCCTCGATCGCCTCATGGAGCATAAAGTCAGATTGAATCCCAAGAAGTGCATCTTTGGTGTCACATCTAGAAAACTCTTGGGTTTCATAGTCTCAAAGCGAGGCATCGAGGTGGACCCCAATAAAGTCAAGGCAATCCTTGAAATGCATCCCCCAACTACCATCAAGCAGCTCAGAAGCCTACAAGGAAAGGTCACGTCGATCAAGCGCTTCATAGCACAGCTATCTAACAAGTGCCGACCAATGAACAAGTTGTTGCACAAGGGGGTAGCATTTCACTGGGATGACGAGTGCCAGTCAGCCTTCGATGACATTAAACAATACTTGGCTTCACCACCGATATTGGCACCACCTAGACCAGGAGTGTCATTCTACTTATACATCTCAACTATTGAGGTGGCACTGGGAGCCATGTTAGCCTAGAAGAATGAACTTCACAAAGAGCAAGCTACTTACTATCTTAGCCGCACCTGGTCAGTTATGAACTTAACTATGCATACGTTGAGAAACTCTGCTTGGTAGTGGTGTTTGCTACCAAAAAGCTATGCCATTACATGCTGAGCAACAAGATGTATGTTGTGTCTAAGGAGAATCCATTGCGATACATGATGAGTCATACTTATCATAGTAGCCACACAGCGAAATGGATCATGTTGTTGATAGAATTTGACATAGAGTTTATTGGAAAAAAATCCATCAAAGGTCAGGTCATAGCCGATCAACTAGTAGAGGCTCCTCTCGAAGATGACCAGCCTCTAACTATAGAACTACCAGATGATGGGGTCTTCCATGTCTTAGAATCGCCAGATTCTAGCAAGCTTGAGTCATAGGCCGACATAACCCTATTTTTTGATGGTTCTAAATGTGAGAAAGGTGGTGGCACGGGAATAGTATTCTTCACACCACAGGGTACTCCTATGCCCCTATCATTTAAATTAAATTTCCCATGCACCAACAACAATGCAGAGTACAAAGCCTTGCTCATAGGTCTTTAGACAACAATCACCATGAACATTAAGTGATTAAACATTTTTGGTGATTCGTTGTTAATTGTCAACCAAGTCAAAGGGGTATTCCAATGTAAATGCCCAGTTCTACAGGCCTACAAAGCCCTTGTGGAAAAATTCTTGGCAAAACTTGAATGGTATGACATCGAGGCACTCCCTCGGTCATCGAATCATTTTGCGGACACTATGGCCTCCTTGGGGTCACTAATCCCACAAGACATTTCTGGTGATATGACAACCATTCAAGTCAAAACACTATCGCAATCCATGATGGAGCGTGCAAGCTATGATTTAACACCAGGAATCCACATGATCCAGATTGAACCACCTTAGGATAGGTTCTCTTGAATCCACGATCATCTGAAACATGCCAACTAGGGGTCCTTGTTCTCCCTTACTCCCCTTAATAGCAACACAATGCTATTCTTGCAAGTCCTCTCCCGCTCAGCTTTTGCTAGGGATGAAATTCAAGAGGGATTGGTTGTTCATACCATCGAGGCTTCTGATCAGCAGGATTGGTATTCACCCATAAGGGACTACCTCAAGTTAGGTAACCTCCCACTTGGATTGACGCATGCCACAAAACGTGCATTCAAGAAGAAAGCGGCAAAGCATGTCTTGTTAGGAGACATTTTGTATTGTCATAGCTATGAAGGGATCCTCCTTTGGTGCTTGGACCAGCAAGAGTCCACTTGGGCGATCGCCCAAGCGCATGATGGTACATGTCGTGGCCACTTCAACGGTATGGCCATCGCAAAGCACATTCTTCACATGGGCTATTATTGGCCATCTTTAGAGTGAGATTGTTGCGCATATGTCAAGAAGTGCATAAAATGTCAACACCATGCTAATTTGACACATGTACCTTCCTAGGCCTTGCAGTCGATCCAATCGGCTTGGCCATTTTTGTAGTGGGGCCTAGATCTAATCGAAAAGATCTCCCCTGCATCGTCAGGCCATCACACGTTCATCATAATGGCCATAGAGTACTTCACCAAGTGGGTGGAAGTAGTTTCGCTTACCTCTACGATAGGAACCCGCATTACGGAGTTCATTTTGCACAACATCATATGTCATTTTGGTATTCCATCCAAGATAATTTTGGATAATGGGACGTCATTCAAAAACAAAGATGTGCGTGCTTTGACCACAAAGTACAAAATTTAGCATAGTTTTTTGACCCCCTATTATCCATAGGCAAATGGGCAAGCAGAGGCGTCGAACAAAATGCTAGTCGCCATCCTTAAAAAGATAGTCACAAACAATCATAAGGATTGGCACATTCAGATCCCACTTGCCCTGTGGGCCTATCGCACTAGCATTCAGACACCCACTAGGGCAACTCCATTTTTGCTCGTGTATGGCTCCGAGGCTGTCATGCCTCTCGAGTTGGAAATTCCTTCCCTATGCATATCAATGCAAGAGTTCATCGATGATGATACTGCGTGACAAGCCCGGTTAGACCAGCTTACGTTGCTTGACGAACGACGCATTAATGCCCTCGAGCATTTACGTATCTATCAAGAGCGACTTAAGAAAGCATACAACATGAAAGTGCACTTGAGGGACTTTCAGGTCGGTGACTTGGTCTTGAAAGAAAACCAACAGAACTCTAGTCTGCCATCCCATTTAAGGGACAAATTCATGGCAAACTGGTTAGGTCCTTATGTAATTGATAGCAAAATAGGACCTGGAACATACCGGCTAGCCTCTCTTGATGGAATCAAGGAACTAGAACCCTTGAACATCAGTCATTTGCGGCCCTTCCATGTTTAGAAGAGCCATAGCCCAACCCAAAATGCTCCAAGGATTCCCATAATCGCTTGGTCAACCCAAAAGCTCCAAGGATTTCCATAATCGCTTGGTCAATCCCCAAATGCTCCAAGGATTCCCATAATCGCTTGGTCAACCCAAAAGCTCCAAGGATTTCCATAATCGCTTGGTCAATCTCCCAAATGCTCCAAGGATTCGCATAATTAATTGGTCAACCCAAATGCTCCAAGGATTTTTGTGATCGCTTGGTCAATACCCAAAGTGCTCCAAGGATTTCCATAATCGCTTGGTCAACCCAAAAGCTCCAAGGATTCCCATAATCGCTTGGTCAACCCAAAAGCTCCAAGGATTTCCATAATTGCTTGGTCAACCCAAAAGCTCCAAGGATTTCCATAATCGCTTGGTCAACCCAAAAGCTCCAAGGATTTCCATAATTGCTTGGTCAACCCAAAAGCTCCAAGGATTCCCATAATCGCTTGGTCAACCCAAAAGCTCCAAGAATTCTATAATCGCTTGGTCAACCCAAAAGCTCCAAGGATTTCCAAAAAAATCAAGCTAAGGTCAACCCAAAAGCTCCAAGGATTTCCATAATCGCTTGGTCAACCCAAAAGCTCCAAGGATTCCCATAATCGCTTGGTCAACCCAAATGCTCCAAGGATTTCCGTAATCGCTTGGTCAATTCCCAAAATGCTCCAAGGATTTCCATAATCGCTTGGTCAACCCAAAAGCTCCAAGGATTCCCATAATCGCTTGGTCAATCCCAAAAGCTCCAAGGATTTCCATAATCGCTTGGTCAATCCCAAAAGCTCCAAGGATTTTCATAATCACTTGGTCAATCCCCAAAAGCTCCAAGGATTCCCATAATCGCTTGGTCAACACAAAATATCCAAGAATTTCCATAATCACTTGGTCAATCCCCAAAATGCTCCAAGGATTCCCATAATCGCTTGGTCAACCCAAAAGCTCCAAGGATTTCCATAATCGCTTGGTCAATTCCCAAAATGCTCCAAGGATTTCCGTAATCACTTGGTCAATCCCCAAAATGCTCCAAGGATTTCCGTAATCGCTTGGTCAATCCCCAAAATGCTCCAAGGATTTTCGTAATCGCTTGGTCAATCCCCAAAATGCCCCAAGGACTCCTCAATCGCTTGGTCAAAAACAAGAAAATTCAAAAACAATAAAATCATCAAAAATAACAAAAAGTTGCATCTCATTCCCATGCATACGCAAAATCATCATAACAGTACAGAGCTCTTTTGCATCTCATCTGCATATTCACAAAAATCAATCCCTCAAAAATACAAAAATATATAGCTGCATTAAGCATCACATCCATACAGTGCATATTTGTGGTCATAAAGGTCAAAGCACCATAGACTGTCATTACTTGGCAAAACCATCATTTTTCTACATTTTTCCACTTTATCAATAACTCATCGCCTATAACCGCCATTCATGCTATTTTCCCCTATCATAGTCAATTGTTTCCTAATGTATCGAGATATTTTCATCATTCAGTCATCATTAGATTTCTAGCCACATACTATACCAAGTCAGACAAATTTTACGCAGGTAGAGTTCTACTTGGATCACACCTTGTTACGTAGCATCCCGACACAAGTTAAAACATATAACAAAGTTCCCAAGTTGTGTGAACAAAAGATGAACCCTACAAAGCAATCCAGGTCACCATAAGCGAAACGGTTATCTTGCTCATCCCCCTGTGTGAATGACCCCAAGAATGCTGAGAGTTGGCAAAAGGACAAGCATCCTCCCTACCCAATTCCCCAAGAATCCCAAGTTTTCAAAAGTTGCAAAACATCAACAATTTGCAAACGTCAAAAATCCAAATTTTGACATCACAACCAAAGTGCATACATCAAGAAAAGCACATAAAATAGTGATTCTCATCACTCCATATCCAAATCCCTTGCTCAAAAGAAAATAATACAAAAATAAACAGTGATTTTTATCACTACAAAAGAGCAAGTATCCCAATACAATTGAAGAAAAGAAGGGAGTCGAACTTGAATCCCTGGAACTCTCAGCATTCAGAAGGTCATGAGATAAACCTCAGTACCGGTTTGGTTGATAGCCTATCGGTCACTCGTGGCAAACCTCCCGCATGACGATATATCTGTCGCATTAACTTGTGTGTAGATCAATGTTTGCATGTGGATGAGCTAGCTTATGGTATCCTATGATAGCACCGTAGATTAATCTGACTAAACACAACAAAGGAGTTAGTGGAGCTAATCAGGTGATCCTCAATACAAGTTTGGTTGATAGCCTATCTAGCATGGCGGTATCCTGACCAACACCACACAAATGAACTCAATTGCACACATAGGGATGTGAAATAACTTGGTCCAAAACAAGTCCGATTCATACCTTGTTCAAAATTCTGGTGAGATAAAATACAGTCGTGGCTAGTTAGTTAAAACATCTGAGTCTCAGAAAACCTTAACTACATTCGAGACCAACTTGCTATATTCTCGCCATACCAAAAAAAAAAAAACACAACATGTATACATGAAAAGGCATTTACCACAGCCATCGCCTAGGACAAAAAGCCATAAAGTTCTACACAGTCTATGGTGCGACTACCAAACATCACAAATTCAATTCATCCATTCCATTTGCATATCATATAAATTAGAAACAGTTGCACTCATCAACACATATGCATTCATCACTATAACTTAACATGCATACATCCATATTCATCAATCATCATGCATAAAATCAAATCATCACATGCGCATAAACAAAATAAAGTCTATATATATATATATCATCAAAAATGCCCGTAGGCTACAAAGAACCGGTCATGTGACCCCACAACAAAATCCAAAAAATCAAAAACCCCCAAGCCTAGGGCGTCGGCCACCATGATCACGCAGGATCGGTGCGACGGGAACTACCCCCCATGTGGTGGGTCCTATGGGACCCCTCAGGGCAGCTGCTACTAGCCCTCGCATCACGCCTGCTACCGCCTCCCTCATCCAATCGCCTATGATGAGATGATGCTGACTGCTCAGTATCACTGTCCCTCGTCTGGTGCGAAGAGCCACCTCTAGGGGGCTCAGGTAACCGCCCACCGAGGTGGATAATCTCTCCCTCCATATCCATCCGATGTCGAGACCAATCTGCCTCTCACCGCAACCACTCTGCCTCCCATCGATGGTAGTAAGCTACTGCATCATCACGTTGCACTAGCTGCATCCGTAGGAGATCCCTCTCCTATGCAACATTGGTGTCCCCATCCCCCCGGTGGTGTGCAGCAAATGCGCTATCCCACTCTACCAGCTGAGTCCATAGGAGATCCCTCTCCTGCAAAGCTTCTCCCAACTCCTCATCTCGCCTCCATAGTAGCTCTGCCAATCATGCATTCTCAGTGCGCACCCCTGCCTTCGTGTCCTCCGCCATGGCCTGATGCATAGGCGCCTTTGGAATAGCAACCTGCTCTGGCTCCCACTGCTCCGGGACGTCCTGCATCTTCGGATGATCCAGAGCCCCAAAATCCATGCCCAAGTCCTCCACCTCCACCATGTCCGCCTCCTCGAGTGGAGCTCCCCAATCATCTCCTAGCACCTCGGCACCCTCCCCACCCACTGCTGCTGCCTCCGTGCCTCCCAGTGGCCCCTCTCCCTACCATCGCCATAGAGTCCACCACTGATCATACTCTGCAGTAGTCTCGATGTCATCCACGTCCGGGATGTCGATCACCACATCTAAATCCTCGCCCAATGGCACAATGACCGGCCGATCCAGAGTCCTCTCGTCCCCTCAACGCCGATAGACCACGGGCTCACCAGGAAACCCCTAGCGCACCCCAAACTATCGTGTCACCCGACTGTATGGGAAGTACTCCTGCTCGGTCCCATGTCACCCAATCAGCCACCACTCTCTACGTACCCATCGGAGCCACTCTCTAGCCTTAGGCCAGGTTGGATAGTCTCGATAGGGGTGCCAGAACACCTCCCCTAGAGCAAGCCAAGCAAAGGCATCGACATAGTGCCCTATGACACCTACCCACCATCGACTTTGTCCCTGCTCCTTAGACCGCCGCCATAGAGCCGCGTAACCTATATCCTTATCTGCCATCTCTACCCATGCATCATCCATGGTAACCCCCCTGGTCTCTCCACCGCTATGTGCTGCCAACCCTAGCTCTACAGCAGATAGCTACAGCTGATCCCCTTCTACCTCCGATAGCGGACCTCATATAGCTCCCCATAGAGCTACGCCAGCAACGTCTATCCCCATCTCATGACCAAAGGCTCCTACGTCGAACACTCCACCAGCCGACAGACCACATCCAACAGGTTCCACGGGAACCTCACACCTGACGAGTCAGGTAGTAGCATGTTGGAAATGAGGCCCATAAGCAATGCGTGCCTCACTCCCAACACCCCTCTCTCAAACCACCATCGAACCAAAATCCCACCCATCTGGAAGTCAATCTCTGCCCTCTCCACTAGACCATCCACCCCCAACTCCTCCCCGTGCCCGAAGCAGCGTGTCAGCACCACTGTCTGCTGATCCCATGGCGTCATCCTGATCGGCAGTCCATCTATTGGAATCCTAAGAATCCGATAGACATCCTCCAAAGTGATTGTCATCTCCCCTATTGGGAGATGGAAAGTATTAGTCCGGGGATCCCACAAGTTGATCAGGGCCATCAGGTAGGCCCGATCCCCAATCACTGGCTCCAGTCGAGTCACCTTCTTGAGCCCCAGGGCGTCAAGCCACTCCCAGTCAGCCACAGCTAGCACCTCCCATGCTTCAGCAAAAATAGTCGGCACGCGATACCGGCTCTTCACAACCTGCAATAGACAACAAAATAAGCACATCAAAATCATGAAAAATAGTGTACAGATACAAACAACATAAATGCAAAACAAAATTTAATTTGTCAACCTAGGGTTTTATACTCTCGAAATTGATAAATTAACACAAAAACACAAAACTCAAAATAACAAAACTTAATTTGTCAACCTAGGGTTTTATACTCTCAAATTGATAAATTCGAACAAAAAAAAAACTATAATACAAGAAAATAATAAAGAGGGAGTTCACTTACTGGTCTTGCTTCGGCTCCGCTACTTGATCCGGTTTGTGCACTCATGGTGGCAGAAAAATTCGGTAGTGCTTCGCTTCGCAGAATTGACCTCCTCCTCCTCAGAGCTCCAAATTGCTAGAAAAAACAAGTGCAAATGAGCCCAAACCCTAGTTTTGGCATTTAAATAGGCTTTTTGAGCCTGTAATCATTCCTCCCTAGGATGAGTGCTCTAGTTAGCACTCGTCCCACCCTAGAACGAATGCTCAATAGGAATTCATCCCACCCAGGGACAAATACAGAGCAAACATTTCACAAAACAACAAAAATGCACAAAAATGCACCAAAAACAGCAATAAACTTGCCCGATGAGAGTGCTTTTGCACTTGACATTCCAGGCATGCAAAATAGATGTCGGGGTCACAAATCCTCACTATCCTACTCCCTAAGAAGGCTACCATAGCCGGACCACTCCATGGGAGGACGGATCTTCGAGAATTTCATCCCCAAATGGCGTCGCCAAAAGGGTCAAAACCCACCCAAAAACAACAATAGAGTTGTCGAACGAAGGCGCCTTCGTGCCTGACATTCTTGGCATCCAAAATAGACGTCGAGGTTATAAATCATCACCATCCTACTCCCTAAGAAGGCCACCATGGCCGGACCGCTCCACGGGAAGATGGATTTTTGACAATTTTAGCTCCAGAAAGGCGTCCCCAAAAGGGTTAACACCCACCAAAAATAGGTCTAAATGTCAGAAAACTGCACACACATTCAAAGATAAATCTCTGAAGGCACCCTTACCTAAGTCATCTTGGGTCAAGCGACTCGTCGCTTTTCTCATGAAGGTCATTCCCTCATCGATTTGTCGCTTGAGGGGGTAGTCACACTTAGTCACCAATCAACAAATACACACCCAATCATGGAAATGGCATGCATTCAAAGAATCATTGGCAAAGACAAATCACGCCCCTACTTGGGGTAGCAAACAAGCAATAATCACAAGTTGATCAATCACTTGGCATTCGTGAATCATGAACTCAAGGTTCCCACAGACAAAAGGTTGCGCCCTTTGCCTATTCATGACTGATCAATGTCCAAGCTCAAGTAACACCTCACCGAAAAAGGTTAACACTTGAACTGAGTTCCTTCGCTCATCAGAAGCAAGGATTCAAGAATGCATGCCCCTTTTCATACTTGGGGCATCAAAAGTTGGTTAGGTTACTAAGAAACCCTAATCATTAGTGCTTTGGTTATCTATTTTTGCTCGACGTTGTGCCTTGCACAACGCATCCCAAAAAGGGGCATCTGTAGACACCAAAACAACACCAATCCGATTATGTGACTGCAAACACTGATCACATTGGCACACACAACCCCAAGGGCAGCCCCCAGAGGTTAAACAGTGGTCCTAACCACTCTCACAGTAGTTTTGGAAGGTCAAAAATCAATTTGGCACCTTCAGGCACTTTGCTCAATATCCGTTCCACCCAAGGACAAATTCAAACTGGGATTCGCCCCACCCCGGGACGAATTCCAAATCCGCCCTAGGGTGGGGCGAATTGCAGGTTTGATGGGAAAAAAGTCAAATCTTGGCAAATGGCAGCTCGGATCCGCCACTTAACTCTTCCTTCATTGCATGGGAGTATAGGTGAGCATTTTTGAGCATTAGAGGCTATTACAAGGGCAGTCATGAAGTCCCTATTCAGGGAGGAATCTCCTTCCCCCTGGGAAGGCATGATTGCCAAGTGGCGCCTCTGCATGCCCATTTCAAGAGACCTCCAGGTCTATAAATTGGTGGGTTTTCTCACCCCAATATACAGAGTAAGAGCAATTTGGAGCAACGAAGTGCTGCCATTTTATTTCCCCATACATCCTTGTGCGATTTGTGCCTTTCACATCCGTGATCTCTTTTAGAGAAGAGGTCATTGGGTGATCATTGGAAGGTCGAATCTTGAGCCCAAAACCCGACATTTGGCCATAGAATACCACCCCAATTTTCTGACAACACCTTACAAGAGATTTTGGACCCATCCCAAGTGGATTGGCGCCGAAATCAAGTCCCAACGGTGGGCGGCCTGCCCGGGCGCCCCCGCACTGTCGTGAGTCTAATCGTCCCTTTTAGGAACGATTAGGAATCTATGGAAGATCATTCTTTCTATCATTTTTATCTTGCATTTCATCTTATGCTGCTTAGGTAGTTTGCAATTTTGATTTCGTAATGTTTTGAGCAAATCTTATCATGTTCTATCACTTTTTGTCTTTACTAACTTGCAGGTAGCATCATCAAATTCCTGCTAATGGAGGCCAAATTGGGAAAATATGACCATCTGGGTCTTCCCAAAATACCCCCAATTAGCTAACCCCAAGTTTGTAGGTCTTTTGGAGCTCTCTAGATAGGACATTTGGGACAGTACCTTTTCGGCATTTTGTTGTAGGTAAATTCGTCCCGCCCCAGAGCGAATTCAAATCGGTGAGGAATTTCTTGACTGTTCTTTTTGCAGTGCCCTCCTGGTGATGTCCTGATGCCCCTGTCAAATTTTTAGAGCATTTGGATTCATTTTAGTTATATTTTAATTCATTTTCTCATTCACTTATCGTAGGCTTGGGGATTGCATGTTTTGTTTCATCCACAGGTGCTACTAACTATTTCTTGTTCCTTTGAATGCAGGATCGAAACATCGGAGGAGCATCAAGGAATCAACATTCGTAGACACAAGCGATGGTGACATTTTGGTCCACCCATATTACATGTGGGCACGCGGAAGAAGGAAGGCTATCCATGGATGTAACCAAGAGATGAATTTAATGCTCCTCGCCCCTGAAAAGGGAGGATGTGGATTGTAACCGAAATGTGAAATACATCAATAAAAGAGAAGGGTTGTTATTTCATTTGGGCTTCAATTCATGTTTTTCTCCATTTCATGCATTTTTAATTCGTAGGGTTTAGCGTTAAGTTCAGTTCCATTTTTGCATCGTGCTTGGAGCTTTTCCTTTTTTGTTTTTGTATCCTCGTGCTTCCACTTCGAGTATCCTATCTGCTTGAATTCCACTCAAAAATATCCTATGAAAACCATTTCACTACCAATATTATCAACTTTTATGGGAGTTGCGACTGAGTATTCTAATCAGTTTTTATTCAAGTTTAAGATTGTATGCCAAACTTGTAACTATACAAATGATAACAAAAAAATGAAATTATTTTATTCTATGCTAAAAGACTCAGTCTTATAATGGTTCACGATATTAGCACCTAATTCAATTCAAACCTAAGAGGAAATGGAAAGAATATTTTTTGAGAAATACCAAGATTATTATCATGTAAAGAATCTAAATGATGAATTATTTTGGATAAAACAAGAAGAAAATGAAACCTTGGAAGACTACTTGAGTAGATTTACCTTTGTTCATAAAACATATGGGGGTGTAGAACCATAACTTAGTAAAACCATATTCTTGATATGATTACAAGATGAATCTAGAGAAGTATTGGATCTCATGGGGAAAAGATATGAACTTAAATAAATCATAGAACTTTACAAAAATTATTCCCACACAAAACATATAAGAAGAAAAATTGGTAATAACACATTTGATTTGAAATAATTGATGGAAGATTTTGCCAATCTTAAAACTGACATGCTAGTACATTTTAAAATAACATTAGGTAAATTAAATGCAATGGCTAAATCTACTAAAATTTTAGCTCTCTATTGTCCAGTATGTAAGAATAAACATACTCTCCATGAGTTTCCTTTGAATAAAACTTCCATATCTACTATATGTAGCATTTGTAACAAAGTACATCCTATAGATCAATAAGAATTGTTACTATGACTTAATAATATATTAGAGAAACAATCTCAACCTATAGAAGAACTTGGATAATTTTTCTCAACACCCATACCAAAATTCTTCTTAATTTATCATAAATTGGTAAAATAATCCTTTGACTATGCCATGGACTGTTTTAGAACCACAACCTTAGATTCAATGACCATGGGCATCATTCTAGGAATGGTCTCAACTTGGATGAATGAATCAACAATGGAATCAACCACCATGGATGCATACACAAATGCAAGGACAATAATGGGGATGACATTATCAATCATACCAAGGGCAAAATAGATATCAAAATCAACAATAAAACTTGTTTCCCGATCCTCCTTAGAATTACCATCAGGGAGGACAACATAAATTACAATAGTAGGTAAAATAACCCCCACTTATAGCTCAACCTAAGGTCAATCTATATAACACTAGACAAGTAGCCCCTATCTACATGGTTGAACTAGAAGAAAAAATAATGATAAACATCATTTATTGTGACAATATCTAATTATATTAAGGAAATACACTTCCTAAAACTACTCTACCTATCATTATAGAAATGGGATCCAAAGAAAGTAAATCAGAGGACCCATATACATCAAAACCACCACAACAAAATCTTGAAAAGGAAAAAAAAAATTCCTCAAGATAACCTTCCTTTCTCATCAAAATAAGTATCATATCGTAAATTATTTGTGAAGTCAAAAACTAATATCTTCATAATTAAATGTGGTACAAGAATTAAAATGTTTAAATATCATAATTCCTTTATTACAAGTTATCAAAGATGTACCATTAATCAAAATAAGTGTTTAGGAATTATGTATTAGAACTCCATGAATGAATAAGAAAGTGTTACCTAAAACCATACAAGTAGATGGGAAGTTAGAGACCTCCTTGTAGGAACACTTATTTCACTGAAGTATGATGATCCAGGAAGCCCTGTAGTCATAGTAGTTATATGATCAATCCAAATATCTAATATTTTGATTGACCTAGGGGTAACTATCAATATTATGACAAAGATGCAATGCAAATATTACAATTAAACAATCTGCATCCTATGTCCAAAAAATTAGAAATGGTTGATAGATCAGTTTCCAAATAATAAGGAATACTTAAAAATAATCATATATCAGTTTCATCATGGGAATATCCGGTTTAATTTTTGGTATTACAACCTCAAAATATTATGAATGGTTACCCAATAATTATAGGGAGGTATTATATTGCTATGATAACTACCTTCATTTATTTTAGTTAAGGATATATGACCAGTTCAAATAGAATTGACTCAAATAAAATATCTCTATATCCTCCTCCAAAAAAATCAATCAATTTTACTTGTAACCTATGGTTTAATGAATCAAATGAATAAAATGATGCAAATAGTTTAATGTTAGCCACAATAGTTGTGAAATATCATGCCAAATAATTGGAACCATTTGAGAGAGTTATCTTTCAAGAAGAGACTATCTCGATGAATAATTTGTATTATTTAGGACTTAAATATGAACTAGTTATTGTTAACCAATTACTATGATAGGATGAAGAACAATGACTTGAACCATTACCATTCTTTCCAATACAATACAATTATTTTAATTTACCACATGAATGGCATCATCATCTTCTCTCATCTTTTGATTGTCCTATATCAAATTTAATTTCATCAAGAATTTTCTTTCATAAAGATACTTGAATCTTCCATTCTCTTTTACCACACCATTGCCCACTCAACTCATTGGTAAGAAGTTTTGAAGGAATCAATTTTATACAACCTGGTACAAACCAAATTAAAATACAAGCATATGTTTTAACATCCTAATGCTCAGGAGGAAAAAATATTTAATGTATTGAGTCGACATCCTAATGCTTTAACATGGGAGTACAAAGACATGATAGGAATTAATACAGATATATGTACTCATAAAATTTATATAGAGGATGTTAAACTTGTAAGACAACCATAACAAATATTAGATCTTGTTTTATGCAATATTGTGAAAAATGAAATTGAAAAATTTCTAGAAGTAGGATTCATCTACCCCATTTTCAATGGTCAATGGTTTTTGCCATTGGTTATTGTTCAAAAGAAAAATGGAAATATGTGAGTGTGTGTTGAATATAGAGAACTAAAATAAGCTACACATAAATAAAATTTTCTATTACCATTCATATATCAAGTGTTAGACATGCTCACTGGAAATAAATACTTGAAGATCAAGATAAAATGATCTTAAGATACCCATGGGGAACATTTTCTTATAAGTTTTTACCTTTTGAAATTTGAAATGCCCCAACAAATTTCCAATAAGCAGTTCTTGTTATTTTATTTGACTTGACTAGTTATTATGCCAAAATATGGTAATACATTTGATAAAACTCTTGAAAATCTTGACAAGGTTTTGATATTGTGTGAAACTTACAATCTATCCCTAAACTCTAAAAAATATTTTATGATGACAAATGAAGGCATTATTCTTGGACATCATATCTCATCTAGAAGAATACAAGTAGATCCTAAGAATATTGAGATTATAAAAAGGTTCCCTACACCCTAATAGAAATAAATTTTAGGAGTTTCTAAGGACATATTGGTTTCTATTATCAATTCATTAAGAATTTTAGTATCATTGCAAACCCTATGTTTTCTTTGTTAACTGAAGATTCAAAATTTGAATTGACAAAAAAAAATTCAAATTGCATTTGATACTTTTAAAATTAAAACTAACCACTACACCTATGTTGTGCGGTCCAAATTAGAAATTTCTTTTTCACATTCAACTTGATGCATATAACACTTCAATTGGAGTAGATTTAGGCCAAGTTGAAAATGGAGAACATTATGACATCTATTAAATTACCAAAAACTTAACAGGAACTAAAACTAATTATACTACTACTGAAAATAATTCTTTGTAGTAGTATATACCATTAACAAATTTCATCACTATACCACAATATATCAAGAATTTATTCATCTAAATAAAGCTACAATCAAATACATTTTGAAAAAAATTGTTAGTTAGTGGTCAAATAATAATATGGTTATTACTATTACTAGAATTTGATATCACTATAGTAGATAAAGTAGGAAAAGCTAAAGTAGTAATTGAATTTTTATCCAGACTAAGTATCATAGGAGAGGATGAACCATTAAAGGACTATTTTCCTAATGAGAGGTTATTTACAATTTTAGAACAATCACCATGGTTATGTGATATTGCAAACTATATAGCAATAGAAAAGGTTCCCTCTCACCTTAATCCTCGATAAAAATAATGATTGATAAACCAAAACTCATTATTTTAGTGTATCAATGGTGTACTACTTAAATGTGGACTCAAATTTAAATTACGTTGATGTATTCAACAAGATGATGTGTGTGACATTATTCGAGCATGTCTTTATGAACCATTAGGAGGAAACTATTCAGTAAAATGCACTAGTAGATTTTTTTTGGAATAGGTTATTGTTGGCACTCACTTCATAAGGATGTAAAGAAGTATCTATGACATTGTGATTCATGTCAAAAAAATGGTTAAACCGACTACTAAAAATTAAATTATTTACAATATCAAGTTGTATTAGAACCATTTCAGAGATGGGGATTAGATTTTTTTGGACCCATTGACCTACCTTCTAAAGGAAAACAACACATTCTTATGTGCATGATTATGTAACAAAGTGGGACAAAGTATGCACTTTTAAACATGCTCATAAATATAAGGTCATTGATTTTCTATACACTCAAAATTTTCAAATATTTGGTGGTTCACAATCTATTGTTAGATGTCATGGACCCCAATTTGCATCTAAAGTTATAGAGGTATTTGATAAATTAAATGAAATAAAATATAAGAAATTATCACCTTATCACCCTCAAGAAAATGGTTAGGTGGAAGTCACAAATGGGAAATTAGAGAATATTATAACAAAGATAGTACTTCTCATAATATGGATTAGATGAACAAGTTACTCAAGGTCGTTTGGGCATACAACACTATAGGGAAATCCATCATGAAATTTACACCTTACGAACTGGTCTATGGTAAGAAACCTTTTTTTTCTAATTGAATTTGAGTTATTAACACTCCGTACATATTTGAAAGTTGGTATTAAGTTGTCATAGGTATAGAAAGAGAGAATTACAAAATTAAACACATTGAATGAACTATTAGAGGTATTTCACAAAATGGAGGCCATTCAAAAATATAAAAAATGTGGTATGATAGTCATATTAAGAGCAACAAGTATGAACTAGGAGATTGGGCACTATTATTTGATTCTCAATATATTGATTTTCCTAGACAGTTATAAACTTGATGGCTCAAACCATATCAGATTGAAGAGGTGTTAAAAAATGGAGTTGTTCAACTTTCTCCTATTAATGATTCAAGGAAAAAAATAGTGATAAATGGCTATCATTTATGAGTGTACCATAGTCCATTAACAAATAAGGAGTTTTCTCTACAATTTGCACAATCTGACCTGTATGTGATATAATATTCTTCATCTTCTAGCATAGATTTTGAATGATAATATCCTTGAAATTATATAAATATATATATATATATATATATATATATATATATATATATATATATATATATATATATAGAAGAAGGTTGAAAACCAGAAATGGAAGCTTATTCTAATGAAAAATAAATTAAAAAAATAAATAATTCAATAGTGAAAACCTTTCTAAGGTGCTATTAAGTTAAGGCTTACATGAAAATCAAATTTTGTCTTGTTTGTTATTTTCATATTGATCATTGTACAAATTCTAACTACTACACTTATGTAATGTGTAATTATATTTTAGAAAGCCCACACAATAAACAAAATGATCTACAACATACATGAAATATTTCAAGATAGTCAAGTGTGTATTTCTTTCACTTTACTATTAATTAGCCTTGATATTGCATGATTAATGATTGAATGCTTAGCATAACTATGTATAAAATTAATAAAAATTGGCATACCCTATTGATCACTTCAAAAAATATCCGATCCTATCATCAGTTATAAGAAATTAAGCTCCACTAGATTGAAAATTAGATAAAATAGATGCTTTAGAATCACAAATACTCTGGAATGACAAGTCACATAAGTTTGGTTGGGTTTAAATTTTTGCATGCATAAAAAAATTCAAAATGCTTTTTGTGCATACATCCAAAAAAGAAAATAAATATTCAGATGATTGGGTTAACATCCATATCAGACGGTGCATAATGGATATGATAGTTCACCACACTTCTATCAGATCCAACGGCCTACATATGCATGGTACTAAGTTTGAAAATATACACATGGTAATCATTTGAGCCTTGTTACGATATCATGATCCAAAATTTACCATCGGATTTTACACTTGGACACCCCTTCATACCATGTGATCACATGATTTTAATAAATATGTGGCATCAAAAAAATGGGTGGTAGTGTTGTAAGTTTCCAAAAACCTAAGGGTTGACTCAAAAAATAAAGACCATTGATTTGGAAATTGATTATCCATATTTTCTCACATGAAATACCTTTTATCAACATGATGCATGGTATTTCTTTCCAACTACCACCTTTATCTATGCCAGTTTTTTAAATTTTTGTGATAACCAATTCACCATTTGCCATGTATCCAGTCAGTGCATTGGAATTTGAATAGGTTTTTTACCATATTTTAGAGTAAGTCACCTTGATCAAGTATGATGTTGTAGTCATATACATCGTAATAATTACATGAAAATATATTTAACATGTGCTCCATAATCATAGGATAGAGGATGCAAATAAAAAAATAGTAAAAAATTATAGAGTGCAATTGAAGCACTGAGTGGAGAATTGCAAAAAAAACTAACAAGACGTCTTAAAAATTATAGAATTTAGAATAGAATGCACGATAGACCAATATGGGGGAACAAAAGTAGAAGGTCAAACCAGATAACACTGAAGAGTTGCGATATCATCCAAAAGTTTTCAAAAACATTCAACACATAGGTTGGATGAGTTTTTTCCAAAAAATTTATGCTCATTCATAAGGGTTGGTAGCAAAGTTCTCATGCATTCTCTGGAACAATCTAGCAACCATCAGTGGAATACGGATTGAGGTAACCCTCTCTATTCTTAGTCAAATTCGTAAACTTCCTTCTGAGAATATGGAGTTAATTACAACTTTAAAGTCCACATTGCCAAAAATAGAGAATACTTTTAAAGAAAATGGGGACCCTAAACCCCAAATTCATACTAGTAACTAAATATGTAAGGATTTGAAGATGACTAGTTTAAGACAACCATGGGATGAGGTTGCCACGTAGGTAATTTATTACCTAACCTTTGGAGTTCAACTTGTTGTGTTATCCAAGCATCACATCAAGTTATTGACCCACCTAAGATATGGTGCAAGAAAACTTGAACTTAGGATAAACATACATGTATATCTACACCAATCCCTACATTATATGGTAAAAAGTTTTTAATAGGGACAGGGATCAATCAAGCACTATGGCCTGATTAAACTAGTATGTAAATACCATTTCAAAGAAAATAGTAGAAATTTTAATATGTTTTTTTATCACTGGGAAGAACAAAGCCCCTATAAAACTACTTAAAAAATTAAGTAGGGACTAGTAGTAGGGCAGAAGCCCCTATTGAAAAATCTAGAAATAAGACAATTTCTAAAAATAAATTAGAATAGTTAAAAACTATAGAAAGCCCTTATTCACCTAAAAATAAAAACTAATTAAGGATAATATAGAATACATTATAAAAAAACTAAAAACTTATTAAGGATAAGGTAGAACCCATTATAAAAAAATCACATTCAAGAAATAAACGATAAATTTTTCACACTAGGGACACCTGTTAACAATATAAAAGATATTTTGCAAAAATTATCTATGCTCAAAATTTCATTTTGAACTACTAACCAAAAAAAAAGTGAGATTTTAGGAATTATACATTCTGTCCATACTTTCTTTACCAAGAACCAACTCAGTCCTTCCCTATCTAGAAGAGTGTAGTTAATCTTGACAGAATACTATCTTTTGCTTTCCTTATGCCAAACAAAAGAGTTTTATTCTGTTGAAGGGTTTAAAGGATAGACATAGAGAAGGTTGACCAAGCTCTTAACAACTTTTCATTGGATCTCATCAAAGCCTTCCAAACTTAACTTTTCTTTTTTTATAGATTATTTACATTTGCAATAACTTTAATAAAATTTATATTCTTATGAGAAAGATGTTGTTGTACCATATTGTTTTTACACAACTCTAAAACATAATTTGTTTAGCTCTACATCTCAATAGATGAAGTTTTCCTTTGTGCCACCAAATATTAAGATTTGTAGTATATATTAAATTCACATATATTATTATTCAAAGAGATCAATAATTTATTTAATCTACAAGACACTTGATGAGATTCTACGGATAACAATGTTAATAAGAAAATATGGATTGGATAGGCTCAAAAAATTCTCATAATGGTTAAAACTAAACTTTAAAAGTAAATTCCAATAAGATATTTGGAAATAAATTTTGAATTGAAAAAAAATAGTAAATAAGTAAGGTTAACTACTATTATGTATTTCAACATGTTAGAATCACGTATAGACTCACCATTTGATAAGATATCCATTTACCATTTTATTAACTAAATAACGTCATAATATAACTTTGAAAAATTTTACTAATAATTACTTAGAATACTAAAGGCTCTATTGAAACCATTTTCTTAATAAATTTATGAAGCACAGAGTTACAATCGTTCCTTTGTTTCTTATCGAATAACTATTTCATCCTGAATAACTAGTTTATATTTAATTTTTAACATAAAATATTAATAAAAATGATATTAGTTTAGTTGATTAATTTTTTAAAAATTGAAAAGGAAAATGTAAGTTTAAATAATATCAAAGTACAAGCACTTGTGATACTATAAACTTATTATCTTAATAAGACATACATGTTATAAACTTATTATCTCAATAATATATATATAATAACGATGTCAATATTATTATGGCTAACTAGAAATACAGGCTACATTAAAAATAAATTATAAATACACATTTGTTCGGTTGTAACCAATGTGGGTGCGATTATGGTTCTGAAACCAAGAACATATAAATGTCCAATGGAATTGTGGTTTGTCCTCCACATTCCTTAAAGACTTAGATAACTATTGGTTAACGAGTGGTGCAAAATTGTCGGCACTACCATTTTATTTAATGTATGCTGCAAGGAAAAGAGACGGCTACATGTGACTACAATAATGTAGAAAGCTATTAATCAACTTTATCTGCAGCCCTCAGTTCATGAGAGTGGTACTCAGTTTAAATACAGACCAATTGGGTTTGGAAATCTTTCCAAATCGTATATATTCGAACAACAACCATTCGGTTTGATCACTCGTTGGACAAATGCTTCCTTGATGGCCTGCAACTTGTTTAACTTTCTAAAAAAAATGTTTTTTAAAGGTATAGTAGACATGGTACATAGGTATAGTAGATAAGGAACGTAGTCGAAATGCCCTAATAAAGCACCGTCAGTATTAGTAACCATGGTAGATTGGTAGTCGATACGTAGGTTCCTATAGCAGCTACAGTAAGTAGTCTGTGTGCCAATAAAGCACCGTTAGCATTAATACACACGGTAGATTGGTAGTCGATTTGCGAATAAAGCACCGCCAATAATAATACATTTTCGGCGGAGAAATTTACGTGTATAAGTACACTCGGTGTTTTGTTTTGCTATCAATCATTGATCTACACGTTTGCGAACTGAGCAGAGCAGAATTAGTCAGAGAGAGTGTGTGGAGGAACAGCAATGGGTGCGTCAACAATAATGGCAAAATTTGGTGTCATATTGTTTCTTCTTGTATTCGTTGGGAATACAAGCGGAAAAAAGACAGAAATAGTTATGAATCGGAAACTCCTCCAATTTGGGCGTCCTCTTTTTCCGCTACCTAGATCCCCTCTTTTTACCTTTCCTCCGCTACCTCGAACCACCTTTCCTGGTCGGTCTCCTCCACCCGTCGCCAGGTCTCCTCCACCTGCGTAAGTTTTCCTCGACCCCCACTTACTTCGCCCACATTTAAGTGATGAAGTTCCATTGATTATTTGTCGATCTCCAGCTCCAACCCTTCTTTCTCTTTCTCCTCCTCTTTCTTCTTCTATGGCAATACAAATATTTACTACTGAAGTTGTGGCTGTATATGTATGTCCGTATTCCTGCCAGGTTTCCTCCTAAATAAAAGATTACAGCCTCAGTGGTCTCCTTAGCCTCTTCTTAGTAACCTAAAGGTGTGGGTATCTTCTTTAATTATTCGTAGGGTATATGCTTGGTCAAGTAATCCTGCAATACAATGTATGCTATAGTGTTCCCATTCTGAATCCTCATTTTAAGAGGCAAGTATCGTATCACAATTACACATATATAATATAATATATATTGTATGTATATCGTGGTGTTTTTGCTTTTTAATATGTTGGAATGTTTAAAGTTAGACTATGCAATGTGAATTGAATTTTTAAGCAGACAATCTTTACGTGTAAAGTTCGTAAAATTCTCTCTTTTAATGCAAATCATTTTAATTTTGCATTAAATTAAAATTTCAAAATAGCAAACTTTCAAGTTAAAATTATAAATTTTAATTCTAATTTACATGTTATAAATGACTCTCCACTTCAACTTGTAGTCCCTGAGCTAATTCATTCAGTTGATAGGTTTAAAAGGTTAGTTTTGATATTACATTTTAAAAAATATCTATCTACTAGCAAAAAAAATATGAAAATAAATAACTTTATCTGTTTGTTGTAGGTGGTTGTTTTATTTATAAAATTTATAAATAAAAATTAAAAGTCAAGGATGCAATACGTGGATGTTAGGTGTTACTATTTGGCATGACACATAATTGAAAAGTTTATCCAATTCATTTTTTTTCCTCTTACGCATATAATTTAAAAAATAATAATTAAATTTTATTTATAAAATAAATTTAAATTATTAAAATATATTAAAACTTTTATTAATTTTATAATTTAAATATGATTTATTAAGAGTTTGTTAAATAAAAGCTTTACAATAATATTATATTACTACGTTTTTTAATTATAAACTTTTTTTATAACTTTTACCATGTAAAACATATGTAAATATATTATAAAAGGTAATCTTTTTATATGTAGTCAATAGAATAGAATGTAACAAAAATGGAGGTGTAGTCAATAGAATCTAAACTTTGCAATGGAAAGGGGACACAAAGATGCATATTAAATTTCCTATTGATAAGCATAACTTTCGGTTTTACAAGAGGTTATGTTTGGAGAGAGACTGCTCAACCATGGTTTTTCACACTAACCTAAAATTTTGTAAACCTCCAAGGGCTAGTGGATTGGTAAGTGCAGGTGTGGCTAGGCACTTACTAAGAAGAGACCTAGGTTTAAACCTTGGAGGGGAAGCTAACCCTTTACAAAAGTAATAGTTTGCTTTAAATCTCTTCAGACCAATGAGGGTAAGAACCCCAAACCCTGAGTGACTGGTGGTCCTCATCTCGCACCGATTCAACAAGAAGTATGACTGGTGGTTCCCATCCCAAGTCGGATCAATAAGAATGAGATAGATAGAATTTTTTGGAAGTAATCCCTATAGTTTAAACCATGGAACACAGATAACTAAAAGTGGTTGTAACTAGCTCTCCTATCTCCTATGTAATAATAAAAAAAAAATAACAAAACCTATAAGAGATATATAATACTTTAACATGAATTAAAAAGGTAGATTACTTTTTTAATTTATTTTGTGATTTAAATATAGCATCCATGAGATGAAGTAATAATTCATTAAAACTATGTCAAATTTTACTAGTATTATAATTTTATTCTAATTATTATTTAGAACAACAATGTTAAATTAAATAAATTGTAAAAATAGTGTCAATCATTCTAAATAAAGTACATCTAAAATGAATTAAAATATTCATATTTACTACAATTATTAATTGAATGATTCATATTTATTTAATAATCATTAGTTCTAAATAAATTACATTAAAAATGAATTAAAATATTTATATTTATTATAATTATGAATGAGTTATCTTTATTTAATAATTATAAATTTAATTTTTTTTTTTTAATTTGTTTAGTATAATAAATATTTATGATCAACTCATTTTATGGTTATATAAAATATATATTTTTTTGCAAGGTACAAGTTGTATTCGTGGAAAAAAAATATCTAATGAGTTTATACATTTATCTAAATCACTCATGGTTGTTTTGACATAGTCCAAGCCAATATGCAACCTCAAGATTAAATTAACTAAATAAATATATATTAGTTATTATCTTCTTTCTTAATAAATTATAAATTTTATTTTTAAAATATATTGATTAATTAATTAGAATATGGGGTTTTAAAAAGATTCTCGAAACATTGTTTTAAAAAGCCGGCCCTACAAGGCCCTATAGCACGAGCTCTACGGTTATAGCAACAACATCAATAAGACGGATGAACCTTAAACATAAACAAACAAAACAGACTATATCGGTCTAAAAAGGACAAAGAAGCAAGACACAATACAATAGAAGAAGAAACGGAGAGCAGAGAAAAAGGAAAAAGGCCCATATAGGAGGTTTAATCATCAACATTAGCAGGGGTATATAGGGCCTCTTTTGGTTCATCATTCTCATATTTAATTTTGAATTCCTCCAACAAATTTGAGGTTTGTTACATGACGGATATGCTCATTTGAGCTACTCTAAGCATGGCACTAAGGAGGTCCTCAAATCCTTGTATGTACCCTTTATTTTTTATTAAAGGGACACAAGTGATAAGTGGAGGAGTTTTATGTGCATAGGGAGTGTTGCTTTGAGTGTGTGCCTTGCAAGGGAGAGTCCTTAAATCAAGGAAATATAAGAAACTTATAAGTTACACTTTTTCATTATTTTATATGTAGACAATACAATAATATTAAAATCTTTTTTATTTTTTATTTATTAATATATTTATTTTGAAAACTATGATAAAAAGAAAATATAAATATTAAAAAATGTTAAATATTTATATAAAAAATAGGCTTAAGCTATAATAATTGTATATTTTAAAATAAATTAAGAAATAATTTTATAAGAACTAAATATTAATAGATGAGATTACCATCACCCAAGATTTTGAGATAAACATACTTATTAAATCATATAATAACAAATCTTCCTAAAATTTATTGAGTTCATATTTAATTATGGTTCTAGAAACCAACCCATTGAGTACAAGAAAAGGTCAATATTTTATATATGATGTAGAAAAGTGGTCATACGTTTAATGGATGCCAAAACAACAATTTGTAGGGTATGAAAGTTTAGGTGGAAAAAAAGAAAAATATTTCAATATACCAGGAGCTTGCTAGAACATCATCAAGAATTTATCCCTAGAGACCCTTTGGTGCTCTAGTTGATGGTTGCTGGTAAAATAAAGTGGTTCCTATGATAGAAGAAATTATAGCTCTTTAAAACCCAGTAATTTATGTATGTCCAAAGTCTGCTCTTGAATATTTATTTAATGCCTTTGAATTCTTAGCTTTAGTTCTAGATACCTTGGATGAAATGAAAAAATCCTATTTTTTATGTGGCCAAGTCTGATTGCATCCCAATGGGATCCCCCTCCTCTATTGGATTTTCAATTGCCCCTGAATAAGATTCTCCTTCCAAGGAGATTAATTTTGTTGTAATGGAACCTAATTTCCCTATCAAGATCCCACTAAAAGATTTAAGTCCCCCTAAAAAGGCAAAATATCCAAGGTAAATGGGTGTATGACCCCTCAAATTGTGACCATAACTTAAAATAAAGAGAGTGTGGATGTTGAGGTCCATAAAAAAGCTGTAAAACCCTCAAATAAAGACCTAAGGAAGCATGCTACAAAAACATACATTGCTAACAGTTCCCAAACAATTCTTAATATTAAGGGTAATAATGTTCAGATGGAGAATGCTTCCCTCACTTCAAACACAAGAATTCATCTCCCAAATAAATTCAGTGGTGGTAAGAAACATTCAAAACCTCATAAATGATAATTATTTCATGGAATGTGTAGGGCCTCAATGGTCTCACCAAACAAAGACTAGTTTCCTCTTTGAGAAAGGACTTATCACCAAATATTATTTTGCTTCAAGAAACTAAGTTGGATGAGAACTGATTATTTAGGATAAAGAAATCTTTGTGAAAAGAGGTAAATTTTACTACAAGTCATGCCCAAGGTTCTTTTTAGGGACTTATTTTTTATGGAATCCAACAAGAGTTGATGGGTTTTTTTTTTTCTCTCCTAGCCAAATTGTTAATATTATTTTTTATCGCAATTTTTCTAATATAAGATGAGTTCTTTCTAACATTTATGCCCCTAACTCTATGGCTAAAAGAGGTACTCTTTGGTAAATTCTTGGATAGATGAGGGGCTATTTTTTGAATGAGTGTTGAATTCTAGCAAGTGATTTAAATATCCCCTTGTACTCCTTGGATAAAAAATGAGGAAATTATATAATATCCAAAAGTATGGAGGCTTGTATTTTCTAGAAAATTCCTCCTTCGATTCCCTCTCCAAAATAGGGTCAAACCATAACCCCTTGGTATTGGAAATTCTCTCAAGCAACTCAAATCTTAAATACCCTTCAAATTTGAATCGATATGGATGCATCATCAAGAGATGGAGTCTAAACTAGAGTAATTATGGCCTAAAATGTTCTCGGGACCTTTAATCTCCCAACTTGCTAAAAAGCTCAAATTTGTAAAAGTCAATCTGAAAGCATGGAATAAATTAATTTTTGATCACCTTTAAAAATAGAGAAGTATTTGAAATAGTAGTTGAAGTAAATTGAGTCTATACTAGAATTAGGCTTGTTTAATTAGGATCTCATAAATAAAGAATAATCTCTACTCTTAGAATTCTATAATACCTCGATAAGATAAAAGTACTTATAGAGACACAAATCAAGGGTGCTATGGCTACAAAATGGTGATCTTAATATAATATTTTCATACAAATACCCAAAAAAATAGAAGTCATAAAAGATATCAAGGAAGACATGGTCAAATTATTTGAATCTTTGTTGGGTGCAAAACATTAGTGTGATCCTAATGCAAAAATAAAATTATTGGCCAACATTCCCAACCTTACTTTTTAATAAATGAATTCCATACTGATATCTCCCTTTGAGTCTGCTAAAATCAAGGGGGCTAATTTCTCTATGGTTCATGAGAAAGTGTTAGGTCCAAATGGATTTCCCATGTTATTTTTTAAAAAGTACTTGCACATTTTAGGAGCTAATGTCATTGAAGCAAATATATGATGTGCAAATATCCTATTTCCTACCAAGAGAATTTAATTCCACATGCTTAGTCCTCCTTCCCAAGAGTTCCAAAGCTAAGTAGTTCAAGTAATTTATACCTATAAGTCTTTGCAACACTATTTTCAAAATTTTAGCCAAAGCTATGGTTAATAGGCTCAAATAGATCCGTCTCATAATCATTGATTCCAATCAGGGGTTTTTGTTCTAGGAAGATTAATTATGGATGGAATCATAAAATTTCATGAGCTAATTCACTCAGTTGATAAGGGTGGTAAATCTAGAATTTCTCTCAAACTTGACACGAGTAAAGCATATGATAGAGTCTCCTTGGGTTTTCTTAAAAATGTGTTGTTTAAATTTAGTTTTCATAATAGATGGATCTCTTTGATTAAACAATGCTTCTCTACCCCTATGTTCTCAGTCATTGTTAATGGTGAGGTTTTAGGGTACTTTAGCAACTCTATAGGTCTTAGGCAAGGTGACTCTCTCTCCCCTACTTATTCATTATTCTTTTCAAATCCCTTGGGAGAGTTTTGAAAGTTACGACTATTTTCAAATCCATTTAAGGCATTAAACCCACTTATCCCATTGAGTCAATTATCCATTAACAATTTGCTAATGATACTCTCCTTTCTACCTTATCCTCCATTCCTCAATACAATAAAATCAAAGTTATTTTGAAGGACTATGATTTAATTGATGGGAAATACATTAAATTTTTGAAAAGTGAGTTATTTTTGCTTAATACCCTTCCTAATAGGTAAATATTTATTTCTAGAATCCTAGGATGTACCATTGTTGAATTCCCCTCTATTTACTTAGGGTTGCCTTTGTTCAAAGAAGAACTATGGAATCCACTTTTGGAAAGGGTTCAAAAGAAGTTGGTAGGATGGAAGGGAGAACTTCTAAGTCAAACATAAAAGTTCTATCTTGTCAAATCTACCCTTCAAAGCCTTTTGGTATACTTTTTTTCTATTTTTTAAATCCTAGATAAAATCACTCAAAAATTATAACAATTTCAAAATCCTTTCTTTGGTTAGGGGAAGAGGATAAAAAGAGATTCCATATTGTTTTTTAGTATCAGATGTGCTCCAATAAAAGTGTAGGAGGCTTTGGGTTGTGAAATATTAATCATATGAACAAATATTTACTAGTGAAACAAAGCTAGAAACTATTTTCTCAAGAAAACAATGGACAGGACTAGATTGTCTCTGCTAAATACTTGAATAGGGGATTGATGAGATACAAAAATGTCTCATTATTTCAATGTTATCATACATACAAACTACTATTTTTGTCTAAATGTTATAGTATAATGCCAAGTACTTTGATTATTGTGCATGATAATGTTAATGTTAGCATATAAAGTGATGACAAATACTATTATGTGTAGACACCAAAACAACACCAATTCGATTATGTGGCTACAAACATTGATCTCATTGACACACACAACCCCCAGGGCAGCCCCTAGAGGTTAAAAAGTGGTCCTAACCACTATCACAACAGTTTTTGAAGGTCAGAGATCGATTTGGCACCTTTCAGTCACTTTGCTCCTTATTCATTCCACCCAGGAATGATTACAAACTGATATTCATTCCACCCAGGGATGATTAGTAGTATTCACTCTAGGGTGGGGCGAATAGTAGGTTTGACGGGTAAAAGGTCAAATATTGACAAATGGCAGCTCAAATCTACCACTTAACTCCTCCTTCAATGCATGGAGTGTGAGTGAGTATTTTTGAGTGCTAGAGGCAGTTACAGAGGTAGTCATGGAGCCCTTAATCAGGGAGGAATATTCCCCCATAGAAAGGCATGATTACCAAGTGGTGCCTCTGCATGCTCAAACATAGAGACCGTTAGGTCTATAAAATGGTGAGTCTTCTCACCCCAAAAATATACATAGAAGGAGCATTTTGAGCAATGAAGTGTTGCCATTTTGCATACTCACTTTTTATTGTGCCTTTCACATCCTTGATCTCTCTTTTGGAAGGGAGGTCATTGGGTGGTTATTGGAAGCACAATCCAAACCCCAAACCCGATATTTGGCCACATTATCCCACCCAAATTTGTTGAAAATACCCCACAAGAGGTTTTGGACCCATACCAAGTGGATTGGTGCTAAAATCGGGCCCTAAACGGTGGGTGTCCTGCCCCCGGGCACCCCCTGCACTACTGCAGTCCTAATTGCCCCACCCCAAAGTGATTAGAAATCTATAGCAGATTTTAGTTCTATTATTTTTGTATTTTATTCTAGGTTGCATAGATAGGCTTGCATTCAAATTTCATGTAATTCTAAAAACTTTTGATCATGTTTTTGTTATTTCTCGCTTTCACTAACATGTAGGTAGCATCATCAAATTCTCGGTGATAGAGGCTGAATTGGAAAAATCTAACCTTCTGGGTATTTCCAAAATACCCCATTTTACCTAACCCCAAAATTTGTAGGTGATTTGGAGCCTCTCGACTGGGACATTTGGGACAGTGATTTTTGACATTTTGTTGTAGGTCTAATCGTCCCACCCCGAAGCGATTAGAAATCCGTGGTGAATTTTTTTACTGTTCTTTTTGTAGTGCCTTCCCGATGATGTTTTCATGCCTCTATCAAGTTTTTAGCTCATTTTGATCTATTCTAGTTGTCGTTTTATTTATTTTTTGCATGCACTAATCTTAGGCTTGGGGATTGCATGTTTCATTTCATCTGTAGGCGCTACTGATTGTTTTCTATTTTCTTAAATGCACGATCTCAACACCAGAGGAGTAGAAAAGAATCAAAGATCCTTTCATGCAAGTTCTGACAATATTTAGTCCACCCATTTTACATGTGGGCATGCGGAAGAAGGCATACCACCCAAGATGTAACGAAACCTTATTTAACGCTCCTAGCCCTTGAAAAGGGAGGATACATGTTGTAACCGAGCTTTAAAGCAAATTAATAAAAAGGGTTGTATTCCATATTTGCTTTCTATTTGGTTTTTATTCGTTTATGTTTCTCTCCTTTCATGCATTTTCAATTCGTAGGATTTAGTGTCATCTTTGGCTTTGTTTACATCGCACTTGGTGTTTCCTTTTTGCTTCTGTATCTTCATGCTTTCAGTGGCGATCATGGTGGGACGCTGCCCTCTATTTTTGAGATCAAACTTCTAATCAAAAATTGCTTATTTTTGCTTGCAGGTACCAAGTTTTCAAACGATGGACTGCTGTTCGTTCCAGTCTGTTACGAGTACAGAGCTGGAATTCATCTTATCCAGGGATGAATGGGCATTTGCCCCACCCTGTGATGAATACAATTATGTTATTCATCCCACCCAGGGATGAATAGCTCTCTGTGTAGTTCCAGGGTAGAAAATCAGAGGCATCCGATTTGGGCAGAGAAGAAGTAGGGGTCCTAAACACCTTCTGTCATTTTCTACTTTTTGTTTTCTATTTTCTGGTTATTTGCTTGCAAAGGAGAGTTTTTAATGCTTGTTTTCTTCATTTATGCAAATTAAAAATAACCCCACACACCACGTGGTAATTTAAACACCAAGGAGTTGGTCATAAAACCCAAACCTTTGATCAAGACCAATGGTGGATTTCATCACCACCTTGGCTTGAATTTTTGCATCAATAACCCCGATCGCTACTATTGTTAGACGCAAATCTTGATGAAAGCTGACTGAGTGTAGCTGGGGTGTTTCCTAGTGCATGAGGATAAGTCTTCTAAGGTAGGTGTCAAAAATAGGGTGATCCTCCTTCCATACCATCTATGTTCCACGTACCATTCTACTCTTGTGTACCAATAGTTTCCCTCATGTAAGGGCGGGTATATTGAGAAGTTTGGTATAACGGCCTGGTAGTGGTATATTGAAGGGACAACCATTTTGGGAGACATAAGAGCCATCATATTGCATGTACAACAACACGTTATTTACAAATATTTCAAAATAGAAATCAAAACACACTAAACCAGATTTAATCTATAAACAAGATAATCACTTCTTTGATTGTGTAGCTCCTATTTTTTTGGTGTAGCATAAAAAAAATCATAAAAAAAAAGAAAAGATAAAACCCTACGTAGATTGTAGAGAGACACCACTATGGTGTACACCCATAGCCAAACCCAATCACAGGCAGGAGCTGTAGAGAGTGTACAAGGGGGGACAAGTCACCTCCGCTATAACCCCAAGGAATTGGTCATACCACCTTGGTGGACTAACCCACAAGATAGTCCACATCATGCCATTTTATAATGGGACTATAGAGCAACCCATTCGAGGGGCACTCCCATTCAACAAAGACCCTTTTAGGAGGAGTCCCTACACGTGGCACTCAATATAAATAGGAAGGCTCCCTTAGATGTTCGGTATGAGTGGCCACCATGCAATGAAGCACTAGAACAGCATAGGGTCCATAAGGAGAGGCCACATGATTATGTCATCCCTCCTCTACCCCTCATCACTATTAGGAATAACAAGCCAAATATAGAGCACAAGGCTCTTCAGACAGGGTGAGCCAACTATGTCCGCCCCTTTCACATTTAAGAAAGGGAGCAAAAGGAAGACTATCACATTCCTCAAGAGCAATACACAGCATGGGAGCAATGCGCCTTCGCACCTGCTATCTACCAGAATAACCTACTAAGGCCAGAACCTCGGGTAAATGCCGCCAACCTCGATAGAGGAAAGTGACCTATAGAGATCTTGATTCATCACGACCAAGATAAATACATAGGAGAGGCATCTAGGCACCCTAGACCTAAGATGGTGGAACAAATTGACTTGGAATTTTCCAAACATGTCGCCCGCCAAGCATAAATCACACAGCTTGAGAAAGACCAACAACAATTGGAGCACCTGTATTACCTTAGCAAATATCACATTCTATGTCAAACGGATGAGCTACTCCATAAAATTGTGCCTGAGAGGGTTCCAACCCCTCGCACCCAAAAGGTAGAACTATATGAGAGGCACAACTCCTTGGTGCAAGATAGGCCCCCACGACCTTACCAAGTGTTGCCTCCGAGACCTCCTAGACCTGAGTGGGAGGCCACTCCCAGGAACAAGGATGGGCACCCTTCATGGGGACCCACCCATGTTTATACGTCTTGCCCAAAAACTCCTCAAGAAACCTATGAGGAGTATGAGAAAGAAGAAGAGTAGGCCGAAATGCCCTACCAAGGCAGAGGGGGTGCTATCCGGCCACCCCTCCATAGGCCTCAAGTTTCCCACAACCCACAGTGGGAACTAACCAAGGAGGAAGAGATCAAATATTTTGATGCATATAAAGCGCTGCTAGAGCACTTAGAGTCTATGGAGACCAAGACTTCTGGGCCCCAAAATCCCATGTTATGCCAACTCCGCAGTCACCCTGTGCATCCGTCAGTGCTAGCACCCCCTTACCCTAAACACTTTAAGCTACCCCAGTTGGAAATATTTAGAGGGGAGGAGGATGCCCAAGAGCATGTGACTAGATTCTTGAGCCAATGCTTTGGCATTTAGGACAATGATGCTTTGCTGCTAAGAACATTTATAACCACATTCGTAGGACCTACCTTGAATTGGTTCACTCAGTTGCCAAAACATAGAATCAATAACTTGGATCAGCTAGTGGACGCATTCCTCGAGCACTTCACCTTCAACACTAAGAAGAAGGCATCACTAAGTGACCTAGCTAGCCTCAGGAATTATGAGGAAGAAACCATGGCAACCTATGGGAATCGGTGGAGGACATTGCTTTCAAAGCTGCCCTACCTCCCTCCTATGGTCGACCTTACCCAAATGTTCTCAAAGAGATGTTTGAGATCGATCTCTATGCTATTGTAGCTATAGAAATATGTCACTTTAGAGGAAGCTCTAGCACAAGCCAGAATCATTAAGGAGATCAAGATTCAGGATGGTGATATTGCCAAGCCAAAGAAGAAAGAATGGTCTAAAAATACCAAGATAGGGACCACGCAATCGAAACCCGCTGTAGTCAATGATGTTGCTATAAATGTACCTAAGCCTGCACAAGCAACATAACCCAAAAAGGCTAACTATCAGGTGGTCCCTCTTGACATTTATGAAAGGGAAAACCATCGACAAGATCAAAATTAGTAGCGTCACCCTAGGCGACAATTTACACCCTTTATAGAGTCTAAAGACTCCTTGTTTGACCACTTGTTCATGGCAAACTTGATGAACTTTCCAAAGAGTCGACCTGTAGACCCCAATGCACCAAAACCCAAGGGTTATAGGGAATAATTGTACTATAAGTTTCATCGACATAAGGGACATGATGTTTATGCATGTTGGAAGTTCAAAATATTTTTACAAGACCTAATCAACAACAAGATGCTAGTGGTGGATAATCCAATAGCCCCAAACAACCAATAGATGGAGGTCTTCAAAGACCCCCTGCCTACCCATGATTTACAAGAAAAGACCCTAGAATTCAATGAAGTAACACAGAACTACCCCATGCAGGGGTATGTAGGGATGATCAGTATAGTGACTCGAAATAAAAGGTACCCGAGCATAGCTGCCCTCGCGATAGCTACAGGAGAGGTACCAAAAATGTCACAACCACAACAACACCCTATGCAACCTCCTCCACCTAGACCAATGTCCACAAATTAGACCAAACTAACTCAGATTTTGAGGACCACATCGGTTAGGATCTCCATCTATGAGCTCATACAACAATCATCACCCCATTGGGAGGCTCTAATGGAGATATTAAAAACCATTGAGCTACAACCCCATGAAGCAAAATTTGTCAACAACTTTGTGGTACATGTCAAAAGATGCACCAATCCATTCATCACCTTTAGATAGAATGAGCTGAAATCAGTGACTGGTGACATGGTGGGTCCCCCATGCACGTCATTATGCAGGTCAACAAGATTTTGTATAAAAGGGTGTTGGTGGACATTGGCTCGTCCAATAATATCATTACAACAATGACATTGAAACATCTAAAGTTGCCAGTATCTCACATTGTGGCCTCCACCTACACTCTGTGAGCATTCAATGATGTAATATGCTTGATATTTGGCACAATTGTCCTACCCATCCAAGTGGGACAAAAGACTATTCCTACATTGTACCACATCTTGGAGGGTGAGATGGCTTATAACATTTTTCTGGGCCAACCATGGATCAGGGACATGAACTGTGTCCCTTCGATAGCCCACCAATGCTTAAAGTATACATTTTAAGGGCAGGTGCATGTAGTCCCGGTGGACTTAGAACCCTTCAAATATTACAATACGATGCAACTGATGCCATAATAGACATTTCCATCAACACATTTGGATTTTTAGTTGAATCCATATAAATAGGGTCCAATTATGCATGCATCCCTGTTGTTAAGTCCATCAAATCCCCAACCAGGTCCATATTTTTCATCTGGTCCTTCATCGATGATGCCATCTACAGTGGCCACACCGAAGGACAATGGGAAGAAACCCCTAGAAGAGGCACTGCCATCAATCTCAACCATCTCTATCGAAGAGATGCCGAGCCAAGTGGAAGTCGAGATTCCTGGTTCACCTAACATGGAGTGGACTCAGGAAGAACTCCCATTCCCTCCCCCTCAACTGCCAACAATCACTATTGAGATGGCCAACATGGGCCTAGGGGAGTATCTAGTGTGAAACATTGTGGCAACACCTGCACTTGAGTCCATGCAGGACATGGGGAGACCTCACCTCCCCATAGGCACTATTGTTCCTCTAGGCTACCCGCAAAACCAGACAAACTTTGTATATGGGGGCCTTGATAATGGCATTGAACCTGACATGCAAGAAGATGAAGATGAAGAGCCCTTTGCTAAAGACATCAACTATTTGTCCAACCCATATTTTTCTTTGATATATCTTGGCCAATGCAATTGGCATGGATATGGGTTAGGCAGATATGAGCAAGGAGTGCACATTCTTTGCCAACCAATATATCAGATGCCATACAACAATAGGAGTAGGGTTCAATCACCCCCTGCCCTTGGACATCTTGGTAGAGAACATGCAAGGCCTAGAGATAGGCAACAAGTATGGGTTGGCGTTAGATCCATATGCCAATCGTAACACAACATATACATTGGGGGATTACCTCCCATTGTTGATGACCAACCTTGTTGACCCCAACAACCCCTTCCCTTTAACCAAGAAAGGAGAAAGCTCGAGAGCTCACCTACAAGCGGGATATAGACAAGGTCAGGAAGGGTATTTAGAAGACAAATTAGAATATGAGGTAGCACCATGGGACCCCTTAGAATCAGATAGAAATCACTCACAAGTGACACCCATGGATGATTATCAAGAAATCCTCTTGGCAATGTTTCCTTTGGATGCTCCAATCGATCAAGTGCCACCTCAAGAAAATTAGGTCCCTCCGTAGAGAGTAGAACAACCCCGATGGGGCCAGATCAATTTGCTTGAGCAATATGAGCCTCAAATATCACAAATAGTTGTTGGAACCAATGAAGTCCTTTGGATCTCTGACAGTGATTATGAATATGAAACTAAGATAGCCTATCTCAATCATATGCGACAATAACAATACCCCGTGGACATTGATGACATGTTCAAACAGCTAAACATACGACCAAGGCATAGGTGGCACCTAAAACCAACATAATTGGACCATGTTTTGCATTCGCCACTTTGGGCATACAGAGAGCACCTTTCACCCAGAGACCCTATAGCGATATCAGTGCCAAGGACAGACCCTTTCCTCCTATCTGCACATAGGGCCGATCCATTCATGCCAATACCTCCAAAGCCCAATCCGAAGCACAAAAATCATCCAGGATGTCTGAGTCACCACACCCACGGTAATGGAGACCAAAATCATTTCATAAACATGATCTCCATTGAATTAACCACCCCCATCCACAATCCAAATGATCCAGCAAAGTCATTATATCTATACATAGATGCTATAGACTGGGATTGTGTCAATTCACCACCATCCCCATCAGAGTACTGGCCTTGTGATGAGATGCTTCATTTCACCCCAAGACCAACTTAGGATATATTCCATGCTGAAGAGGGACCCAAAGTTAACGTAGATATGAATTTAGCAAATGATATCTAGTTAATCCCAACTCCACACCAATTGGAGGATGGGTCCCACATGTCAGTCAAGGAGACTACTAACGTAGACATCGGATCTGATCCAATGAATTCATATATAATCAATCTAGGGGTCAGTCTATCCCTCGAAGAGCAAGCCGACTACATTACCCTTCTCAAAGAGAAGGAGGTTTTTGCATGGTCCTATAAAGACATTTTGGGGCTAGATCTGCAACTAGTCACGCATAATCTAAAGCTTGATCCGACAGTCAATCCAGTTAAGAAAAAACTACGTAAGATGCACCCAATAGTGGCCTTAATGGTCAAAGATGAATTGCAAAAGCTATTGGATGCACAGTTTGTCATCTGCATGGATTACCCACCATGGCTGTCCAACATGGTGCCCATCAAAAATCCTGACAGGAGGATTCACATATGCACTAATTTTTGAGATCTAAACAAAGTGAGTCCTAAGGATGATTTCCCCTTGCCTAGCATCGACACATTGGTAGACACTACAACAAGCCATGAAATGCTTTCCCTCATGGATGGTTTCTCGGGATACAATCATATTTGTATCAATCCTGAGGACCGACTAAAAATGGCGTTCACAACGCCTTGGGGGACATTTTGTTATAAGGTCATGCCATTTGGCATTAAAAATGCCAGTTCCACCTACCAACGTTCCATGACATACATCTTCCATGATCACATGCATAAAAATTTGGAAGATTACATGGATGATTTGTTAGCCAAATCTCTTTTGCACCTAGATCATCTCTGTGACTTAAGCAAGATCCTCGATCGCCTCATCGAACACAAAGTCAGACTAAACCCCAAGAAGTGTGTATTTGGTGTCACATCTGGAAAGCTCTTGGGTTTCATAGTCTCAAAGTGAGGAATCGAGGTGGAATTAAAAAAAGTAAAGGAAATCCTTGAAATGCTTCCCCCAACTACCATCAAGTAGCTCAGAAACCTATAGAGAAAGGTTGTGTCAATCAAGCGCTTCATAGCATATCTATTTGACAAGTGCTGACCCATGAATAAATTATTGCACAAGGGGGTAGCATTTCACTAGGATGATGAGTGCCAATCATCCTTTGACGACATTAAACAATACTTGGCTTCATCGCCAGTATTGGCACCACCTAGACTAGGAGTGTCGTTCTACCTATACATCTCAGCTACTGAGGTGGAACTGGGCACCATGCTAGCCCAAAAAAATGAACTACATAAAGAATAGGCTACTTACTAGCTTAGACACACCTTGGTCAGTTATGAACTTAACTATGCATACGTTGATAAGCTCTGCTTGGCAGTGGTGTTTTCTACCAAAAAGCTATGCCATTACATGCTGAGCAACATGACCTATGTTGTGTCTAAGGAGAATCCATTGTAGTACATGATGAGTCATACTTGTCATAGTAGCCACACAATGAAATGGATCATTTTGTTGATGGAGTTTGACATTGATTTCATTGGATAGAAATCCATAAAAGGTTAAGTCATAGCCGATCAACTAGTAGAGGCTCCTCTCAAAGACGATCAGCCTCTGACCATAGAACTACCCGATGATGGGGTCTTCCATGTATTAGAATTGCCAGATTCTGATGAGCCTGAGTCACAGGCCGAAATAACCCTATTTTTTGATGGTTCTAAATGTGAGCAAGGGGGTGGCACAGGAATCATATTATTCACACTATAAGGGTCTCCAATGCCTCTATCATTTAAATTAGATTTCTTGTGTACCAATAAAAATGTAGAATACAAAGCCTTGCTCATAGGTCTTCAGATAGCCATCACCATGAACATCAAATGCTTGAACATCTTTGGTGATTCATTGTTAATTGTCAACCAAGTCAAAGGGGTATTCCAATGTAAATTCCCAATTTTGTAGGCCTACAAAGCCCTTGTGGATAAATTCTTGGCAAAGCTTGAATGGTACGACATCGAGGCACTCCCTCGGTCATCGAATCATTTTGCGGACACTATGGCCTCCTTGGGGTCACTAATCCCATAAGATATTTTTGGTGATATTCCAACCATTCAATTCAAAACACTATCACAATCTATGATGGAATGTGCAAGCTCTGACTTAACACTAGGAATCCACCTGATCTAGATTGAACCATCCCTGGACAAGTTCTCTCAAATCCATGATTGTATTAATCATGCCAACTGGGGGTCCTTGTTCTCCCCTACTCCCCTTAATAGCAACACAATACTATTCTTACAAGTTCTTTCCCGCACAACTTTTGCTAGGGATGAACTTCAAGAGGGATTGGTTGTTTATACTGTTGAGGTTACCGATCGATAGGATTGGTATACAACCATACGAGATTACCTCAAGATAGGTAACCTTCCACTTGGATTGACACATGTCATGAAATGATCATTCAAGAAAAAAGCAGCTAAACATGTCTTTTTAGGAGACATTTTGTACCGTCGGAGCTACGAAGGGATCCTCCTCCGTTGCTTGGACTAGTAGGAGTCCGTGTGGGTGATCTCCCAAGCGCATGATGGTACATGCGATGGCCACTTCAATGGTATGGTCATCGCAAAGTGCATTCTATGCATGGGCTATTATTGGCAATATTTAGAGCGAGATTGTTGCGCATATGTAAAGAAGTGCATGAAGTGTCAACACCATGCTAATTTGACACATGTACCTTCCCAAGCCTTGCAATCGATCCAATTGGCTTGGCCATTTTTGTAGTGGGGCTTAGATCTAATAGGAAATATCTCCCTTATGTTCTCAATTCATCACACGTTCATCATAACGGCCACATAATACTTCACCAAGTGGGTGGAAGCAATTCTACTTACCTCTATGACTGGAACGCATTTCGGAGTTTATTTTACATAACATCATATGTTTTTTTGGTATTCCATCCAAGATAATCTCGGATAATGGGACATCATTCAAGAACAAAGACATGCATGCTTTGACCACAAAGTACAAAATTCAACACAATTTTTTGACACCCTATTATCCGCAAGAAAATGGGCAAGTAGAGGTGTCAAACAAAATGCTAGTCGCTATCATCAAAAATATGGTCATAGATAGTCATAACAATTGGGACATTCAAATCCTACTTGTCCTATGGGCTTATTGCACTAGCATTCGGATGCCCACTGGGGCAACTCCATTTTCACTGGTGTATGGCTTTGAGGTAGTCATGCCTCTAGATTTGGAAATACCTTCCTTACGCATATCAATGCAAGAGTTCATCGATGATGACACTGTACGGTAGGCCTAGTTAGACCAACTTACGTTGCTTGACGAATGACACATCAATGCTCTTGAGCATTTGTGTATCTACCAAGAGTGACTTAAGAAAGCATACAACATGAAGGTTCACCTGAGGGACTTTCAGGTTGGTGATTTGGTCTTAAAAGAGAACCAGCAAAATTCTAACTTGCCGCCCCATCTAAGGGAAAAGTTCACAGAAAATTGGTTAGGTCCTTATGTCATCGATAGTAAAATAGGACCTGGAACATATCGGCTTGCTTCTCTTGATGGAATCAAGGAAATCAAACCCTTGAACATCAATCGTTTGTGGCCATTCCATATTTAAAAGAGCCATAGCCCAAACCAAAATCTTCAAGGATTCCCATAATCGCTTGGTCAACCCCAAAAATTCCCCAAATGTGCCCATAAACCCTTTGGTCAAACCAAAATCTCCAAGGATTCCTGTAATCGCTTGGTCAACCAAAAATGCTCCAAGGATTCCCATAATCGCTTGGTCAACCCAAATGCCCCAAAGGTACCCATAATCCCTTTGGTCAAACCAAAAGCTCCAAGGATTCCCACAATCACTTGGTCAACCCCTAAATGCCCCAAAGCCACCCATAATTTCTTTGGTCAAATAAAAATCTCCAGGGATTCTCGCAATCGCTTGGTCAACCTAAAATGCTCCAAGGATTCCCATAATCACTTGGTCAACCCAAACGCGCCAAAAGTGCCCATAATACCTTTGGTCAAACCAAAAGCTCCAAGGATTCCCACAATCGCTTAGTCAACCCCTAAAAGCCCCAAAGGCATCCATACTCCATTTGGTCAAACCAAAAGCTCCAAGGATTCTCATAATCACTTGGTCACCCAAAAATGCCCCAAAGGTGACCACAAACCCTTTGGTCAAACCAACCGCTCCAAAGGTACCCATCATCCCTTTGGTCAAACCAAAAGCTCCAAGGGTTCCCACAATCACTTGGTCAAACATAAGAAAATTCAAAAACAATAAAATCATCAAAAATAACAAAAATTTGCATCTCATTTCCATGCATACTCAAAATCATCACAACAATAAAGAACTCTTTTGCATCTCATTTTCATACTCACAAAAATCAATCAATCAAAAACACAAAAATATAAGCTGCATAGGCATCGCAACCATACATTGCATACTTGTTGATCATACAAGTCAAATGCACCATAGACCGTCATTACTCGGCCAATCCATATTTTTCCACATTTCTCCACTTTATAAATAGTCCATCAAAAATAAACGCCATTCACATATTTTTGCCATATCATAGTTAGTTGTCTTCTAAAGTGTATAGTTTTTGTCATTCAGGCTATCGTTAGATTTCTAGCCAAATACTGTACAAAGTCAGATAGATTTTACAAAAGTTGAGTTCTACTTGGATCACACCTTGTTACATAGCATCCCAACACAAGTTACAACACATAAAAATTCCCAAGTTGTGTGAACGAAAGATGAAACCTGCAAAGCAATTTAGGATAACATACAGTGAAAAGGTTATATTGCTCATCCCCCTGTGCGAATGACCACAAGAATGCTGAGAGTTGGCAAAAGGTCAAGCATCTTCCCTACCCAATTCCCCAAGAATCCCAAGTTCTCAAAAATTTGCAAAACATCAAAAATTTGCAAAAGTCAATACTACAAATTTAGAAATCAAATCCCACAAAGTGCATACATAAAATGACACATACAATAGTGATTCTCATCACTCCATATTCAAATCCCTTGCTTAAAAGTAAAAATAAAAATAAACAGTGATTTTTATCACTACAAAAGAGTAAGTATCCCAATAAAATTGCAGAAAATAAGGGATTCAAACTTGAATCCCTACAACTCTCAGCATTAAGAAGGTCATGAGGTGCACCTCAGTACCGGTTTGGTGGATAGCCTATCTGTCACTGGTGGCAAACCTCCCGCATGATGATATATCTGTCACATTAACTTGTGTGTAGATCAATGTTTGCATGTGGATGAGCTAACTTATGGTATCCTAGATAGCACCATAGATTAATCTGACTAAAAAAAACGAAGGAGTTAGTGGAGCTAATTAGGTGATCCTTAGTACAGGTTTGGTTGAAAGCCTATCTGGCACTGGTGGTATCCTGACAAATACCACATAAACGAATTCAATTGCACACACAAGGATGTGAAATAACTTGGTCAAAATCAAGTTTGATTCGTACCTTGTTCAAAAAATATTGTGAAATAAATGTACAGTCTTGGCTAGTTAGTTAACACATCTGAATCTCAGAAAACCTTAACTACATTTTAAAACAACTGGTACATTTCATTACTTACATCAACATAAAAAAATATGAAAAATCCCAAAACAAAATTCATACATGCAAAGTCATTCCATAAAGACATCACATAAGTATAAAAATCCAGTAAATCTTGTACAGTCTACGGTGCCATCAACGAGTTATCAACAACTCATTTCATTCATTCCATATGCATTCATCATATAATTAGAAACATCGCATTCATAATACCACATGCATACATCATCATAAATAAATGTGCATAAACAAAAAAAATCAATCATGACAAGTGTATAACCAAAAAGAAAAGTCATGTATATATATAGCATAAAAAATGCTCGTAGGCTACAATAAACCGGTCCTCTGACCTCACAAAAAGGCAAAAGCTCAAAAACCCCCTAGATTAAGGCGTCGACCACCATGATCATGGAGGATCCGTGTGATAGGAACTACACCCCCATGGTGTGGGTCCTATGGGACCCCTTAGGGCAGCTGCTGCTAGCCCCTGCATCACGCCTACTAGCACCTCCCTCATCCATTCATCGATGTTGAGAGGATGTTGACTGCTCAGTATCACTCCCTCTCATGCGACACGATGATCCACCTCCACTAACAACATGGATCCACCCATCGAGGCAGATAATCTTTGCCTCCAGCTCAAACCGATGCTAAATCAAGTCCATCTCTCATTGACAAAATATCACCAAGTTATCATCGTGTTGCACCAGCTATGTCTATAGGATATCCATATCCCATGCAGCATATGTATCCCCATCCCATCGGTGGTACACAACCAATGCGTTCTCCCTCTCTGCCAACTGCGTCCATAAGAGATACCTCTCCTACAGCACATCCCCGATCTCCTCATCTTGTCTCTGAAGCAGCCCCTCCAATCATGTTATCTCAGCATGCAAACCTACCTCTGTATCCTCCAAGACTGCCTCAGGCATTGGCATCTCCAAAATGGTAGCCTACTTCAGCTCCCACTGCTCTAGGATGTCCTACATATTTGGTTGCTCGGGAACCCCAAAATCCCCACCCACCTCATCAACCTCCACCATGTCTACATCATCCAATGGAGCCCTCCAAACCTCTCCTGGTGCCTTTGCACCCTTCTTGACTGCTACTGCCACCTTTAGACCCCCTAAATGCCCCTCCCCTTGCCACTGCTACAACATCCACCACTGGTCATACTCAGTAGTAACCCCGACGTCGTCCATGTCCAAGACATCAATCACTGTATCCAAATCCTCACCCAATGGCTCAATGACCAACCAGTCCAGTGTCCTCTCATTGCCCTGATGTCGATAGATCAAGGATCCCTAGACAATCCATGACACACCCCAAACTGTTGTGTCACCTAGATGTATGAGAAGTACTCCTGCTCGGTCCCGTGCTGCTGAATTAGCCACCTCCCCCTATGAACCCTCTAGAGCCACTCCCTAGCGTCAGGCCAAGCTGTAAAATCTAGGTATGGCTGCCAGACTTCCTCCCTAGGAGCAAGTCATGAGAAAGCATCAGCGTAGTGCCCCACAACACCTGCCAATGACCAACTATGCCCCCGCTCCTCTGACCTGTGCCACAGTGTCACATACCATATTTCTCTATCAACCATCTCTGCCTGAGTCATCCATGACAACCCCATCTGTATCTCCATAGCTATGTGCTGCCAAGCCCATCACTGCAATAGGTAACTAAATCCAATACCCTTCCACCTCTAGCAGCAGACCTTGTACAACTCATCATAGAGCTATTCCAGTAGTGTCTACCCCCACCTCATAATCAGGGGTGCCTCCGTCAAACACTCCACCAACCTAAAGACCACCTCCAATAGGTTCCACGGGAACCTCGTGCCCGATGAGTCGAGCAACAGCATGTTGGAAATAGGGCTCATCAGTAATGCATGCCTCACTCCCAAAATGCCCCTCTCTAGCCACCATCGTACCAAAATGTTGCCAATCTCATAGTCATCCTCTGCCCTATCCACTGGGATATCCACACCCAACTCCTCCCCATGCTCGAAGTATCGTGTCAGTACAGTTGTCTGCTGATCACGTGACATCGTCCTGATCTGTATCCCATCTATCAAAATCCGTAAAATCTCCCCTGTTGGGAGATGGAAGGTATTGGTGCTGGGATCCCATAGGTTGATCAACATGGTCAGGTATGCCTAATACCCCACCATTGGCTCTAGCCGCGTCACATGCTTGAGCCCAAGGGCATCAACACATTCTCAATATGCCAAAGTCAATGCCCCCCGGGCATCAGAGAACACCGTCGGCTGACGGTATCAGCTCTTAATCACCTGAAAAACAAAAACAACAAAAACATTAAAAAAACATGATAAACTATACCGCAATGCATAAAAAAAATGTACAGCTAAAAATAGACAAATAACAAGCAACAAAATTAAAAAAAAAAAACAACACAGTTTGTCAGCACTTAGGTTTTTTAACTTTAAGTCTACAACTGACAGACAAAAAACAAAAACAAATTCAAAATTAAAAAATAGTTTGTTAGTACCTAGGGTTTTCATTAAACTAGGGTTTCTAAATGTATGTTTAAATTGACAAATGCAAAATAACAACAATTTAAAAAAAAACTAGGGTTTTGCTCTCAGTTTACCCTAGGATTTCAGTTTAAAAATAAAAGTTTAGATTAAAACAATTTTTCTAAGCTAGGGTTTTTCGTTCAGTTTACCCTAGGGTTTTAGTTTAACAACAAAAAAAAACAAGAAATGGCAAAACCTAGGGGTATAGTTTCAGTTTTTGTCAATTCTTTTAGCCTAGATTCTTACCTTATTTTAAAAAGGAAAAACAAATTGCAAAATAAATTACGGTTCTTTAACTCTAAAATAAAATATAAGCTAACTAAAATGAGAAGGAGCACTTATCGGTCTCTCTTCGGCTCCATCGCTCGATCCGGTTCGTTAACTCATAGCATCGAGAAAAACTCGATAGCGCTTCAATTCGTAGACTCGACCTCCTCCTCCTCAACTCTAAATCACAAAAAAAATCGAATGCAAATGAGCCCAAACCCTATTTTTGGCCCTTAAATAGGCTTTTAGGCCTGTAATAATTTCACCCCGAGATGAGCGCTCGTCCCACCTTGGGATGATTACAAAACTGGTATTCATCCCATCCAGAGATGATTACAAAGCAAAAATTTCAAAAATAGCAAAAACTGCACACAATGCACAAAAACAAGCAATAAAATTGTCCAATAAGAGTGCTTTTACACTTGACATTTCAGGCATGAAAAATAGATGTCGGGGTCACAAATCCTCACTATCCTACTCCTAAAAAGGCTACCATAGCTGGACTGCTCCACGGGAGGATGGATTTTTGAGAATTTCATCCCCAAACGACATCCCAAAAAGGGTCCAAACCCACCCAAAAATAGCAATAACATTTCCGAACAAGGCGCCTTTGTGCCTCTACTTCTTGGCATGCAAAATAGATGTCGGGGTCACAAATCCTCACTATCCTACTCCCTAAGAAGGCTACCATAGCCGGACCACTCCACGAGAGGACGGATTGTTGAGAATTTCAACCCCAAACAACGTCACCAAAAGGGTTAACACCCACCAAAAACAGGTCTAAATATTGGGAAACTGCACACACATCCAAAGATAAACAACTAAAAGGCACCCTTACACAAGTCATCTTGGGTCAAGCGACTCGTCACTTTTCTCATGTAGTTCATTCCCTTATCGATTCGTCACTTGAGGGGGTAGCCACACTTAGTCACCAATCAACAAATACACACCCAATTAAGGAAATGGCATGCATTTGAAGAATCATTGACAAAGACAATCATGCCCCTGCTTGGGGCAGCAAACAAGCAATAATCACAAGCTGATCAAACACTTGGTATTCGTGAATCATGAACTCAAGGTTCCCACAAACAAAAGGTTGCACCCTTTGCCTATTCATGATTAATCAATGTCCAAGATCAAGTAACACCTCATCGAGAAAGGTTAACACTTGAATTTAGTTCCTTAGCTCGTCAAAAGTAAGGATTCAAGAATGCATGCCCTTTCCATACTTGGGGTATCAAATTTTGGGTAAGTTACTGAGAAACCCTAATCATTAGTGCTTTGGTTATCTATTTTTTCTTAGCACCGTGCCATGCATAGCGCATCCCAAAAAGGGGCATCTATAGACACCAAAATAGAACCCAATTTGATTATGTGGCTACAAACGCTAATCGCATTGACACACACAACCCCCATGGTAGCCCAGAGAGGTTAAAAAGTGGTCCTAACAACTCACAATAGTTTTTGAAGGTCAGAGATCAATTTGGCATCTTTTAGGCACTCTGCTCCTTATTCGTTCCACCCAGGCACGATTACAAACTGGTATTCGTTCCACCCAGGGAGGATTACAAATTGATATTCGTTCCACCTAGGGACAATTAGCAGTATTCACTCCAGGGTGGGGCGAATAGCAGGTTTGATGGGCAAAAGTTTAAATCTTGACAAATGGTAGCTTAGATCCACCACTTAACTCCTCCTTCAATGCATGGAGTGCAAGTGAGAATTTTTGAGCGCTAGAGGCAGTTACAGAGGTAGTCATGGATCCCTTAATCATGGAGGAATCTTCCTCCCTTGGAAAGGCATGATTTCCAAGTGGCACCTCTGCATGCTCAAAAAAAAAGATAGTCAGGTCTATAAAATGGTGAGTCTTCTCACCCCAAAAATATACAGAGGAGCATTTTGAGCAACGAAGTGCTACCATTTTGCATACTCACTTTTGATTATGCCTTTGACATCCTTGATATCTCTTTTGGAAGGGAGGTCATTAGGTGGTTATTGAAAGTGCAATCTAGACTCCAAACCCAAAATTTGGCCATAGTATCCCACCCAAATTTGCCAACAACACCCCAAAAGAGGTTTTGGACCCATCCCAAGTGGATTGGTGTCAAAATCGGGCCCCAAACGGCGGGCGTCCTGCCCCCGGGTGCCCCTCACACTACTGCAGTCCTAATCGCCCTACCCAAGAGTGATTAGAAATCTATAGTATATTTCAGTTTTTTTCTTTTTGCATTTTATTCTAGGTTGCGTAGATAGGCTTGCATTAAAATTTCATGTAATTCTAAACAGTTTTGATCATGTTTTTTGTTATTTCTCGCATTCGCTAACATGCATGTAGCATCATCAAATTCTCGGTGATAGAGGTCGAATTGGAAAAATCTGACCTTTTGGGTCTTTCCAAAATACCCCATTTTACCTAACCCCAAACTTTGCAGGTGATTTGGAGCCTCCCAAATGGGACATTTGGGACAATGCTTTCTGACATTTTGTTGTAGGTCTAATCGTCCCACCCGGAGCGATTAGAAATCCATGGCAAATTTTTTGACTATTCTTTTTGCAGTGCCTTCTCGGTGATATTTTCATGCCTCTATCAAGTTTTAGCTCATTTTGATCTATTCTAGTTGTTTTATTTATTTTTTGCATGCACTAATCTTAGGATTGGGGATTGCATGTTCCATTTCATCCGTAGGTGCTACTTATTGTTTTCTATTTCCTTGAACGCAGGATCTCGACATCGAAGGAGCAACAAAAAATCAAAGACCATTTCACGCAAGCGACGGCAATGTTTGGTCCGCCCATTTTACATGTGGGCATGCGGAAGAAGGCATACCACCCATGGTGTAACGAAACCTTATTTAACACTCCTAGCCCCTGAAAATGGAGGAGACGTGTTGTAACCGAGCTTTAAAGCAAATTAATAAAAATGGTTGTATTCCATATTTGATTTCTATCTGGTTTCGATTTGTTTATGTTTCTCTCCTTTCATGAATTTTCAATTCATAGGATTTAGCGTCATCTTTGGATTTTTTTGCATCGCACTTGGTGTTTCCTTTTTGCTTCCATATCCTCGTGCTTTCATTATGCTATTTAGATACTTTTCGCATTTCTATCATAAATTTTGCATGATTTTTAGTAATTAGTAGGCATAAGGCATAGAAAGAGCAATAGGAATGAAATTCTTAGTGTAATTTTAAAAAACTAACATGCTAAGATTTTTGAATAATTATCTCACCCTTATAAAGTGTTTTAAGATGATGTGGCATGCAAATAGTCAAATCTATACCAATTTTAGACTATGCAGCCTAATATAAATGAACCTACAAGTTATTCTTTGGAACATTCGAGTAACGAGATGTAAAGTCCTACATAATGGATGTTGCATGCCAAATTGGAGGTTAAACTTATTTTTCCAACATAAATAAAATAAGAAAGAATATTTCCATGCACCAAATATCAACTCAACAACCAATTACTAGAAAATTTACACACAACAAATAATCAACCACATATTCTAGAGCAGTTGTAGGAATTCTTGCAACAAAAACAAAATTAGCTTCTAACCGATTTCCAAGTAGGAAGGATGAACTAGTGACTTGGGATGAAGCATAAATATTCCTAGGTCCTATTCTAAGACCTTCCACATCCTTTGGAGGTATAAAAATAAAATAATCTATCCATAACATATTTTTTTCCTAATTTAGGATAAGTTAGTTGTTGACTACAAAATTTCAAGAATCAAGCAAAAATAGAGCATTTCTATCTTTAGTTTTGAATGTAATTAAGACAAGAGATACTTTTAATATAAATACTCATTATCTTCCTTTGTTAAAATCTAATAATAAAATAGAATAGGAACCTATAAATTAATAAAAAATTATTGTAATAGGTTAAATAGTCAATAAAGTGCAGCATTTTTAGACCAATTTATTTTATATTATTTCATGTGATCTTGTAATTTAGCTTAGGTTTTGGTGATTTTACATATTCTATTGGACCTAGAGAAAGGGCCCACTCTCAAGGTTTGTGGAGTAAAATTTGTACTATAATTATAGGTATTTATTGCTATTTTTCTATCATTCCTTGCAGTAGATTAAACATCTTATTTCTCCCCTATTTTCTCCTATTTTCTCTTGTTTATGTTTTATCTTCTTCAAAGCTAGATAATTTCCACTTACGCTTGTATTTTATATTTTTATCAAAGCATTCTTATTTTAGCATTCCATTTATTTTTTTAGCATATTACTTCTATTTCATTGTTTCAGTTTAACAGAATTTAACTTTCAAAGCATTTTAGATTTCTATCCTTTTCAATTCCAACATTTTACTTTTCTATTATTTCAATTCTAACAAAGATAATTTAGCATCTTTTTCTTTAGCATTTTCAATTCCTATAATTAGTTAGTTTTCCTTATGCAAGTGTGTTATTTATTTTCATTTCTTGCAAATATATTATGATTACCTATTTTGGTTTAGTAGCCCAGTGCCTTGATTTCTAATCCACAATTCCAACATTCTCTATTGTATGTAACCTTGGATGCCTCCCTGGATTAACAAATGAAATTAAATTATGAACATTAATGACACCCATTATTTTTGGCATTATTGCTAAAGGACAAATTTGTATTTCTATATAACAAATAAGTCCTTCAATTATTGTCTTATCAAGTTGCAAGAACCATTAAAATCACAAAAATAATAAAAACAAACCAATAACTTTAGATGAAAATAGTTGTATTGCTTGGGATTGTATCTAGGATATTGGGACATTAATAAATAATATATTTATTTAATAGAATATATGAATATATCAAGAGATAAAATATGCATATTCATTAGATAAAACATCCCACCAATCATAGGAAGACAATATCCACAATGAGGGGTTGAACTTATACCTGAATTACCTAAAATTGAATTTCTTGAAAATGTTGAATTAGAAATAAAATCATCATCATCAAGAAGTGTAGAAACATCTGAGAGAGAATTGTGAGAAGATAAAATGGGTAGTTCATCATCATCTATGCCTAAAAATTCTATACAATTAGATCAATTTAGGAAAATATATACTTATTATTGAGAACGTATCATGGTATATATACAAAAAATATGGGTAGGGGTGGTAACATTCCTAATATAGGTAATATACTCACTCCTACCAAAATATTTGAGTATCCTCTACTTGAATCCCACTCAACACTCTCCTATAAAAACTATTTCACTGTTAGTATTATCGACTTTTAAGGGAGTTACACATAAGGGTACTAATAATTTTTTATTCGAGTTTAAGGTTGTATTCCAAACCTTTGACTATACATATGATAACCAAAAACTCAAAGTATTTCCTTCTATGATAAAATACTTAGCCTTATGCTGGTTCATGAGCTTAGCACCTGATTCAATTCAAACTTAAGATAAAATGGAAAGAGTATATTTGGAGAAATTCCAAGAATATTGTCATGTAAAGAATCAAAAAGGATGAATTGTTTAGGATCAAACAAGAAGAGGATGAAACCTTGAAATATTACTATGATAGATTTACCTTTGTCTATAAAATATGTGGAGGTGTAGAACTAGAACTTAGAAAAACCATATTTTTAAGAGAATTACAAGATGAATCTGGGGGAGTACTAGATCTCATGGGAAAAGGAGATGTAAGCACACTTGAATTTAAAGAAATCATGGAACTTTATAAAAATTATTCCCACACAAAGAATAGAAGAAGAAAATGTTAGATTATATTACATTATTTGGTTATGTAATGTATAAGATATTACTTCATGAGGAAGTTAGCTAGTTACTCCAAGAAATGTAATAAATGCATAAGTTTCAATGTGCAAGTTGCAATGTGCAAGTTGCAATGTGCAAGGTGTTTCCTTTTACAACTAGATAGAGTGTTGGACAAGGAAACTATATTCCTATATAAAGATCCATACAACTCCATCTGAATGTATCACTTCATTATCAATAATATATGTTTCTTTTCTCTCTTTCTCTCCCTCTCTTGATATGATGGAATGGTGCTAAAATAATTAGTGGTATTAGAGCCACGATGAATATAGAGAGGAATAATAAAAACTACCATTACTATTGTTGGTCTACATATTTGCAAACTAGACATATCATTGTGCACCACTACATGTAAACACTGCCACTTGATAAAATGAGCTACAGTAGATCAATAGGATTAGGAAACTAGATATCATATCTTGCATGCATTTTTGTAAACTAGATCTACCTTGTGCATTTCCCCTTGCAAACACTACTAGTATAGAGGTTAAAGGAAAATAGAAGGCCCTAGAAGCCTTGTTATAAGACTACCGAGGAGAAGCTTCTAACAATGAAATAATTGGGACAATTATTGACATCTAACAACAAGCTCAAAGAAGAAGAATTTGACAAGCAGTTTGTCAAATCACAAAGAAGATGAGATAAGACCTCGAGATATTTAAAATCTTGAGAAGAAAGTCTTATTTAAACTAGAAGCATTAGGGAGCTACAATTTAAGTAGAATAGTTATTCGAAATAGTCAAGGCAAAGCCATGAATCATTTCATTATCAAAGCAACAATAAGGTGAATAAAATCGCCCCACAATCCTTCATCTATAGATCAGTAAAGGTAAGGAGCTTTGGTTCAAATGGGTTTATTAGTTGAAATTTTATTAGGGTTATTATTTAATTCCATTAAACACCATATTTGGATTAAAAATTGCAGAAGGATATATTGCATTATAGTCTTCAAGAAAGTATAAAAAGGAAGAATTAATTTTAAAGATTATTTGCACACTAAATAGGAATTGGATATTTTCAAAATAAATAAAACTATCATCTCCCCTTTTCTACCTAGAAAGCAATAAGAATATATTCTACAATATTTATTGTAGTGAAAAATTACATAATACTTATTAAGGGTTCATTATAGATTACTCTTTAAAGTTTCAAAGATTATTAAGTGCATTTATAGGAGCAATAAGGTGAGATTATTATTACTATTAAGTGCATGATTAATCCATTAGCACTATACTAGTTATTCTTAACTATTTACTCTTAAAAAAAAAGGGTTAGTTTGTGTTTGTTGATTGTTAAGGATCAAGATAAAAAAAAACAATAGATTAATCAAAGTGTCTAGAGACACTATTTGTTGCATAGAACCTGCAAAATTTCATGGCCCTAAGAATCCACCAAAATTAGATCATATTCCTCCAAGGAGTGAAGAATAAAGCCACAATTATAATAAATATTAGAAACTTCAAATCAAGACTTGGTGAGTCTTAAGATTCAAAGTGTACTCAAGGTTATTTACAAAAAAAAAGGTTCAAAACTTACTTCTATGAAAATAAGCTTCTATCTACATGGTTACAAGCTTAGGTTCATTAGCAAAATATCCAAGAAAAATGAGAGAGATGTTTAATCAAGGAGACAACCTCAAAATATTCCATTACCTAATAGAAATTTGTCATAAAATGAAGACAAATAAGATTGTAAAAAGGAGGTGCAAAAAGGTATTTTATATACAATTTTTTTTACATTTTTAATCTGCCATATGCAAGAAAAATGATAGGATTTTGAGTGCATTAAAGGCACAATATTCTTAGGGTAAAGCAGCCCAAGAAAGTTGTATAATAACACACTTCACGTAAGGAAATAAAGCCTCTCAAAAGGATCATATCTTCTATGATTTGGAAAACCAAACTTACAAGTAAACAAAGCACAATACAAAGAAAGCAGGAGAATTATATTTAAAGGTAACATTATCTAAAAATAAATTTTATAACAAGTTGAAAAAAAAGTCACAAAATATTACATTGGATGTATAACCATGGAGCATCGATGAAGTACATCAAACTACCCCATAGCATTGCTTTAAGTCTTCAAAATCAGTGTCAAATCCTAGCTCTAAGATTCTAAAGGTACTACTATCTACTCTAGCTAGAACCAACTCGTTCCAAGCACCATTTAACAAAGAATGAGTTAGTCATATTGAATTGATAATAAGGACATTGCAAAGATACATTGAAGAAGCGTTATGTATAAATCACATGCACAAAGTAAGGTAAAACTTGTCACCTAGAAGGAAACATTAACATTTTCCACACGAGCACCCATCTGTTGTAAGTTTAACCAAGAAAATATTACAAAGAAGAAGGTTGGCATCATCAATTAGGTATGAGCACTCATCCAAGATTGTAACATCCATTCGGTATAAAATTACAAGTGGCACTAAGCATTTTATCATACATCAAGTGCTCAAAGACAACCACCATGACACTTTTCATACATATCAATATTCTCCTTCTATTAAAGATGCCAAAGATCAAGGAGATAAAAAATACATAGAGCACATTCATTGTCGCTAGAGTTGCAACATGGAAGAGAAGTGAAGATTATTAAAATATCTGGTGAAGATATTCAAAGGAGTTCAAAATTCTAGGGTTGAAGCTCCATCGTCTAAACATCCAAGCCAAAGGAAAAATCAACATACACCATAAGCGATAGTGCCCAAGGAAAAGGTATTATAGAGGACTATCATATACATCCAAAATCTAGTCCAAATACGTAGGGAGTACAAAACTAAAGGTAAGGTTTTTACTTTATCAAATTTGTTTTAGTTAAAAAGGATTCATAAGGTATAATATAAGGTTAAAAAATTAAGAGAAATCAACCATATTTGAAAATAATATCTAAAGGGGAAATATATATAAATAGCCAAATATTTGCAATATTAAAACAAAGGAGAAATAAGGGTTTGTACTTGAAAAGTTGGAATTGCAAATATTATTATATTATAATATTCCATATTGAGGAGTTATAAAAAATACTACATCAAAGTAGGTAATTGGAAATTAGAAACATTAAACATTAAATTATTATATTCTATAAAAGGAGGTTTAATAAGGAAAATCAAGAGTTAGAAATTAATTGGTATACTTATCTCAAAACACATAAAAAGGACAAAATAAATCCAACTATTAAAACCTCATCAAATTAGAAAGTGCTACTTACAAAAATTTACAAAATCAACCTAAAATTGAACCATCATTCTCAAAAGAACTTTATCTATCACCTAACATATCTAAAATCACTAGGGAGACAAGGAATTTAACAAGGTCCTAGTTCTATGAACCTTATCAAGAAATATCATGAATTATTGGTATATATGTTGGAAGTTAAAAAGGGTTTTACTAGAAAAGGGGGGTAAAATGTTTTTACAATTGTAAGCTTTGGATCTTACCTTTTACCTTCATGGACGGCAGCTGACTTGAAAGTATTGGACGACATGGACGACAGGGAGTTAGACTCCTAAGTTAATTTTTCCTTTCCTCCCTATTATTCCTCCTTCCCTAAAGTATCTAGATTATGGTTATTAATCTAGTATTTAAGCTTTGTAACCGAGGGTTTGAATTAATAATTTTATCGCATTTTTTAATTTTGGTTAATAATCTCTAGCTCCTAACTTTGTGCCATTTCATTTCCAATAATATAGACTCATGAGAAAGTAAGCACATGACTAAAATATTCATTTGTTCAATTCCCTAAAGAACGTAAATGAGAAACCGGTTGTTGTAGCATATAGAAAACATATGAGGTGAAGAGAATTGGGAACATATCAATAGACCTAAAAGAAAGAATAGTGATAATCAAGAATGTATTGTATATCCCTTGATTAACTACTAATATTATTTCTATCTCTCAACTCATGGATCAAAATATAATTTTTGAGTTTAAAGTCCTCACTAAAAGGAAACAATATCACATTTCTAAACAAGGAAAAATGATATCATCAATATCTTATAGAAATGGTTTATTTTTTCTAGATACTGCTACACACTCAATTTTTTAGTCAAAACATGAGATTTATGGCATAAGTGATTAGGACATACTAGTGATTCCTCAATGAAATAATTATTCAATTATCAAATGGTCAAAGGATACAGGCGGACATAGAGCTCGAGGCAATCGACAGGTAGACACGGATCATGAGGAGGTCCAAGAGGCCCATAGATCAATGAGCTTGGAGGAGGTCCATAGGACAGTGCAGATCTCGAAGAGATTGAAGCACACAAATCGAGGAGCTAGCTAGACTGACATGTGGTGAGCAAACAGACTGACACATGGCGAGTAGACAGACTTACAGAGATGCGACAAGTGGCAGACACACATGAGAGACATACGTGACATGTGGCGAACACATGTGGGAGACAGATGCTACACGTGGCTTATAGACGCAACAAGTGGCACGTGACAAGTGGCAGACGATGATGACAAAAAGCTTGATCGATGATCACCTAAAGGCAATCGAAGACCTTTGTGTCTTCAAAGGGTTTGAAACCCTTACATTGACTATGCACAACCAATATGGGACTAAAGTCTCATGTTTTTTTTTTGGAACTGCGCGGTCGCGACAGTTCAAAGGAGGGAAGCCTCCTTTGGCTTCCATCGGGCCATGCAGTTCGACTGGCTCGAGGAGCCAGCCTAATACGTAGCCACCCACTTGATCACGTGTTTGACTACCACCAGCTACCTTTTTTTTTAATTGATTAAATTTATAAAAAAAAAAATTAGTTTTAGTTTTAATTTTTTTTTAAATTCAAATTTATTTCCATATTTAATAAATCAATTATAATTGTTTGTTTAATTTTTCTAAAAGAACAATTATTATTTTTATTAAATAAGTTTATAATTTTTTTTTTTTAAAGAAAATATAATAGTATCAATTGCCTAAGAGGCAATTTTCTTGTAAAAGGTAAATTTTTTTTGATTGATTCGGGGAATCATCAAATTGAGATTAAAAAGCCTGAGGGGCTTAATTTTGTAAAAAAAAAATTGTAAAATTGTAACTAGGCATTGATGATAACACCGAATGGTTGTTATCATGCCTTATGTGCAATTTTAGCAAGAGCAAATCCAGAAAGATTTGATGACAGAGTAAGGAGTTATGGACTCCATGTTATATTTAATGAACTTCAAAATGCAGTAATAGCACATCAAAGGCATCTTGACTCAGGGTATGAGGCTGATTTTGAAGACAATTCATTAAGGAGTGAATTTGAGCAATCCAAATCAATTGCAATTGAACATCAAGAAATTGAATATACTCATTATAGTAATTCAATAGAATTTCTAGAACCATATCCACCAGAGATCATTCTAATTAGCAATGACGAAGAAGAAATAGTAGACAATTTTGTTCCTCAATAAGTAGCATCACCACAGCAAGAGGAACAATCCATCAGTGATAGAGTGAGTCAAGCCAGATTTGACTTAAATTTGTAATCTCTTCTTTCTTCTTTCTTCCTTCTTTCAAAAAGTAGAGTACTTTTTTTGTAACCGAGAAATAAAAGTGTTTTAGAAACTATGGACTCAAGAAACAACATACCTATTCCAGAATTTAATGGATATGACTACGAGTATTGGTCTATCAAAATGAAGACCTTGCTCTTAGGGAAATTTTTATGGGACATAGTAGAGGAGGGTTACACATAACCCACAAACTAGGCAATTTTAAGTGTCGCAGATAAGAAAACACTAAAAGAAGGACAAAAGAGCAACTCTTCTGCTCTTTCTCATCTTCAATCAGCATTGGAGAAGAATATATTCCCTAGAATCACTGCTTGTACAACTACACAAGCTGCCTAGAAAGCTTTACAAGATGGATTCCAGGGTAGTGATCAAGTGAAGCAAGTGAGGCTTCAAACACTAAAAAGATATTTTGAAAATCTTAAAATGAAAGAAGATGAAAAAGTAGGTGATTACTGTGTCAGAGTAAAAGCAATTGTTGATAAAATGGTTACACTTGGTGAGGATATTAATCCTGAGACAATTGTAACAAAATTGTTGTGAACACTTCCAAAAATATGGAATCATGTTGCTATGATCATTGAAGAATCAAAAAATCTGTCCACTTTTTCATTTGATGCCTTAATTGGATCACTAATGTCTCATGAAGATAGATTATAGGAATCTACTTCCACCAGTTATGGAGGCGATGATAAAGCCTTCACCTCAAATGAAAATACTGGAAGAGGACATGGAAGAGGCAACTCCAACAGAGGAGGCAATCAGAACAGATGAGGCAACTCCAATAGATGAGGCAATCAAAACAGAGGTGGAAATCAAAATCGAGGAGGAAATTTAGGACAAAGTGGAAATCAAGGGTGAGGAAGTGACAAGTCCAAATCAGCTTGTTTCAACTGTGGCAAGACAGGTCACTTTGCTCACGATTGCTAGTCAAAATCTTCTCAAGACAACATCAGTCAATATGGAACCTATGGAGAAGAAGATGAACAATCTAATATTTTTCTTTCATATGGTCAATCAGAACAGAATCTCAATGACACCTAGATTTTGGATACTGGTTGCTCAAACCATATGAGTGGCAACAAAAATCTATTTGCTACTCTAGATTCCACTTATACATCCCAAATCAAATTAGGGGATGATAAATCTTTGCAATTCAAAGGCATCGAAACCATGGAAGTTCCAACAAAATAAGGACTCAAGACAATGAATGACATCTACTACACTCCAAAGCTTCAACACAATCTGCTAAGCATTGGGCAAATGATGGAGAACAATTACAAACTTGTTTTTGATGAAGGAAAATGTCTCATTCTTGATAAAAATAATTGTAATCGAGTCATCACACAGGTTCCTATGACCAAGAATCGGTTATTCCCTCTCAATTTTGGTGATCTAGGGGGAGCTAAACTTGCAAATATAGCCATAGAAAATCCAAGTGTACTTTGGCACTTGCGATATGGTCACCTTAATTCCGCTAGCTTGAAATTACTAACTTCTCAAGCTATGGTGACAGGACTTCCCAAAATGACAGAACAGAAGGAAGTCTACGTAGGATGTGCTTTGGGAAAACACTCAAGATCGAAGTTTCTGAAAGGACAAGCATGGAGAGCCAGTTATCCACTTTAGTTAGTACATTTGGACATCTGTGGTCCAATGCAGACAGAGTCTAGGAAACAATTCTTACTTTCTCACCTTCATAGATGATTTTTCTTGCATGTGCTAGATTTATTTCTTGAAACATAAAGATGAAGTTTTTTATTGCTTCATAGATTTCAGAAACCATGTAGAGAAACAAAGTGGGAATTATGTAAAATTTCTTCAGACAGATCGAGGATGTGAATATTCCTCAACAAAAATTTTGGCATATTGTAAAGTAAATGGGATCAAAATCCAGTTCACCACTGCTTATACCCCACAACAGAATGGTGTAGTCAAAAGAAAGAATCACATCATTGTTGAGATGGCAAGAACAATGCTTCAGACTAAGCATCTGACTAATATGTACTGGGATGATGCTGTAAGAACCAGTGTATATATTCTAAATAGAAGTCCAACTTCTAGTTTAGATGGTGTCACTCCTTATGAGGGGTGGTACGAAAGGAAACCAAATGTAAAGCATCTCAAAGTTTTTGGTTCTTTAGCATATGCACACATTCCTTATGAGAAGAGGAAAAAGCTTGATCCCAAAAGTCAAGCTTGTATATTTATAGGGTATTATGAGTCTACTAAAGCTTATAGACTCTACAATCCCAAGACCCACAAGATTATCCTTTCTAGGGATGTAATTTTTGATGAAGGGGGAGAATGGGGTCATAAAAAAAAAATTATTGATGATGGATCCCAAGATGTAAATTCTACACAGATTTAGTAGGTATAACAAATGTCTCCAAAGAAGAAAGGGACACCCCCTCCAAGCTCAAGCAAGAGTACTACAGGTACATCAGACACCAATGCAAGTCCTTCTCCACAAAGATCTATAAGTTCTTCACCAATGGAAATTGACTCTCCATCAAGAGGTAGAATAAATTTACAACATCATCCATCATATCAAATGCTGGATCAAAATTTCCAGCGAAGATTCACTAGAGGCCAAGCTAGTGAAATGAATTCAGTTCTGCAAAAACTTGAAAACTTGCAACTATATGGGGATGATGACTCTCATGAACCTAGAGGATATGAAGTCAATTATGCTTTATTGATTAGTTCACAGCTAGAGCCAACTAGCTATGAGAAGGCATGTAATCAAAATATATGGCAAGAAGCCATGGAAGAGGAAATCACCTCTATAAAAAATAATGATACTTGGGAGCTATTCAAGCTACCCAAAGGTAAAAAATGTGTTGGATGTAAATGGGTCTACAAGACCAAGTAAAATGCTGATGGAAGCATCAAAAGGCATAAGGTGAGACTAGTATCAAAAGGTTTTACTCATAAATATGGCATTGACTACAAGGAAAATTTTGCTCCTGTTGCAAGACAAGAGACAATCAGATCAGTTCTTTCCTTAGCAGCACATAAAGGATGGAATTTTCAACACATGGATGTAAAAAGCAATTTTCTAAATGGATACTTGATAGAAGAGGTGTATGTTCAACAACCTCAAGGTTTCCAGGATTAGGGAAAAGAAAACCTAGTTTGCAAATTGAAAAAACACTTTATGGCCTCAAGCAAGCACCAAGAGATTGGTACTCACGCATTGATGACTATTTCAGCAAGTTGGGATTCATAAGAAGCAAAAATGAACCAACACTGTACTACCTAAAGCATGGAGTAGACATTCACATAGTTTGTTTGTATGTGGATGATCTAATATTTATGGGTAGTAACACTAGAATGAATACAGAGTTCAAAAACTCCATGATGAAACAGTTCGAGATGAAAGATCTTGGTCTAATGCGATACTTCCTAAGTATGGAAGTGCATGAATCAAATAGAGGGATCTTCATATGTCAACACAAGTATGCTCGAGACATGATCAAGAAATTTGCCATGGAGCAGTGCAAATCAGTTGCAACTCCAATTGGACATGGGATCCAATTGAGCAAGGAAGACGAAGCACCAAAGGTTGACATGACCAATTACAGAAGCATGGTCAGGATTTTGATGTTTATCACTAACACAAGGCCCGATATTCAATATGTTGTTTCTCTAGTTTCAATGTTTATAGCAAGTCCATCTGAGCTGCATTTACAAGCAACTAAAAGAATCTTAAGGTATGTAAAAGGTACATTGGATTTTGGAATCCATTATCACAAATGTAATTCTATGAAATTAGTTGGCTTTAGTGACAGTGATTGGGGCAGCAATATAGATGATAGGAATCTACATCAGGGAACCATTTTAGTCTAGGATCAGGACTAATAACTTGGAGTTCCAAGAAGCAAACTGTTGTAGCATTGTCATCTACTGAGGCTAAGTATATAGCAATCACTCATGCTAGTACTCAAGCCCTATGGTTGAGAAAAATCCTTGAAAATATTGGAGAAAGTCAAAGTGGTCCAACTCGACTATATTGTGATAATATCAATGCCATTCAGTTGGCATACAATCCAATCCACCATAGCAGATCAAAACATTTCGATATGAAGTATCACTTCATTCGAGACATGGTGGAATAGTAGATAGTTGAGCTGAAATATTGCAGCACTTTGGATAACATTGTAGATATCTTCACCAAAGGCATGGCTAAAGCTCAATATATAAAGCTGAGAGATTGTATAGTCAGTCCTCTCAACTTTAAGGGGGAGAATGTTGGAAGTTAAAAAGGGTTTTACTAGAAAAAGGGGGTAAAAATATTTTTACAACTGTAAGCTATGGATCTTACCTTTTACCTTAATGGACGGCAGCTGAATCGATAGGATTGGATAGCATGGACAACAGGGAGTTAGACTCCTAAGTTAATTTTTCTTTTCCTCCCTATTATTCCTCCTTCCCTAAAGTATCTAGATTATGGTTATTAATCTAGTATTTAAGCTTTGTAACCGAGGATTTGAATAATTAATTTTGTTGCATTTTTTAATTTTGGTTAATAATCTCTAGCTCCTAACTTTGTGCCATTTCATTTCCAATAATATAGACTCATGAGCAAGTAAGCACATGACTAAAATATTCATTGGTTCAATTCCCTAAAGAACGTAAATGAGAAACTGATTGTTGTAGCATATAGAAAACATATGAGGTGAAGAGAATTGGGAACATATCAATAGACCTAAAAGAAAGAAAAGTGATAATCAAGAATGTATTATATATCCCTTGATTAACTACTAATCTTCTTTCTGTCTCTCAACTCATGGATCAAAATATAATTTTTGAGTTTAAAGTCCTCACTAAAAGGAAACAATATCACATTTCTAAACAAGGAAAAATGATATCATCACTATCTTATAGAAATGGTTTATTTGTTCTAGATACTGCTACACACTCAGTTTTTTAGTCAAAACATGAGATTTATGGCATAAGTGATTAGGACATACTAGTGATTCCTCAATGAAATAATTATTCAAGTATCAAATGGTTGAAGGAATACATACTTTTTATTTAGAATTTATTGTACATCTAGAATGTTTAGTAGGAAAACAACACAAATTTCCCTTTGAACTCCATCAACACAGGGCTCAACAACCCTTGGAAATAATATATACATATTTATGTGGACCAATGAAAATTAACAGTATTGGAGGACATAAGTACTTTCAATTATGCATTGACGATCACACCATAAAATATAGATGTATCATGAAGTACAAATAAAAAGCATTTAGTCATTTCAAGAAATTCAAGATTTAAGTGAAGAAGGAATCAAGAAAGACTCTAAAAGAACTTCACTCAAACAGAGGAGGAGGATTTGTTTTAAAATAATTTTATTCATTCTTAGAAGAAAATGAAATTAAAAGATAGCTTACTACAACATATTCACCTCAAAAAAATGGAATTACAAAAAGAAGAAATAGATCAATAATAGCAATGGTAATATGCATGTTGAAAGAGGCTCATCTTGATCATCAATATTGGGAAGAAGCAGTACAGACAACAGTCTACATACAAAATAGATTACCTACAAGAATACTCAAATACACTACACCAAAAGAAGTATGGTGAGGATAAAATCCAAAGATAGTAAAACTGAACATTTTTTGGTGTAAAGCTTACATGCATATCCCAAAATAAAAAGAACAAAGTTAAATTAAAAAATTATCGTAGGAATATGAAAATGAATATACAAGGTACATAATATTAGATCCATACACAAAGAAATTTTATATTAGTAGATATGTAATATTTGATGAAAATATCAAGACCAATAATGATACATAAATTCTTCTATATCCTTCAAATAAAGACAAAAAGTGAGGATTCAGAATCAAAATCTCAAGAATAATATATAGATGCATCTACAATCCCTCATAGGAGAGAATTAACATGGCTCAGACATACTCTCAGATAACTAAATCTAGAAAGAATTCCAAATCTTACCACTGCTATACCTCAAACTTGAAGTACAAGAATGAATAGAGGAATGCTTAGCAATACAGTGGAACCATCACCAACACTTCAGGCGCAAAATGAATCACTAGAAAGTAGCTATGGAATCAAAATATAATTTACTTTAAAAGAATAAGATATGGGATCTAGTAAAATTACTTCCTGGAAAAAAATAGTAGGTTGCAAATGGATTTACAAAATCAAATACAAGTCAAATGGAACACTTGACAAATATAAAGCTTGAATAGTAGCCAAAAGATATACTCAAATAGAAGGAATTTATTATGAAGAAACATGTGCACCAATAGCCAAAATGACTACCATCAGAATAGTCTATGCAGTAGAAACTCATCAGGGTTTGAAAATTCATCATATGGATGTAAAATTTTTCTTCCTTAATGGTAACTTAGAAGAAGAAGTCTACATGTCACAACTAGAAGGATTCATCATCAAGGAATGAGAAAATAAGGTATGAAATTTGAACAAATATCTTTATGGTTTAAAACAAGCTCCTAGAGCATGGAATATAAATATCAACAATCACTTATTATAGCATAACTTCAAAATAATCACATCATATCCTAGTTTATACACCAAGAAAATTGGAAATGACATAGTAATTACTAGATGCTCTAAAAAATTAATAAGTGACATAATATGGGGTCTAGAAAAATTATTTGAAATGATAGATCTAGGTCTGATGAACTATTGTCTTGGTCTAGAGATTCATGAAGGAAAGGACAAGATAACTATCACTCAATAAAAGTATGTTGAAGCCTTGCTCAAAAAGTATAGAATGAAAGAATGTAAGTCTAAATATACACCAACAAAACAAGGGATACATTTGTCCAAAAATAATGAAACATCATTGGTCTCAGCAACTATGTATCACTAGTTAATTGAAAGTATTCTATACCTAATGAATAGTCGACCAAACATAGCATTTGTAGTAAATTATCTTTCATAATTCATGCAAGAACCTAGAGAAAGTCATTGGAAAGCTACAAAAAGAATATTACAATATGTCAATAAAACTACTGATTATGGACTAACCTATTTAAATAATGACAAAGATTTTTTCCTACAGGGATACTGAGACTTAGATCATACAGGATCTATTGATGATAGGAAATCTACCTCAGGGTATGTCTTCCATTTCAGGTTAGGACCCATATCTTGGCACAATAAGAAATTACATACAGTGGCACAATCATCAACAGAAGTAGAATATCGATCACCAAGAGATTCAATATGTGAAGCTTTATAATTACAATACATCTTATTAGATATGGGGATCATATAAAATCCAATGATGATATTCTATGATAATCAAGGAGTACTCAACCTAATAAAAAATTAAATTATACATGAAAATACAAAACACATTGAAGCTCGATGTCATTATATTAGAGAAAATTTTCAGAACCATCATATCATCCTCAAGCATGTCTCTACAGAAGATCAACCAGCAAATATTTTTATGAAAGCACTTGGGAGAATCAAGTTTCAAACGTTCAAAAATTATCTATGCAATCCAAGATAACTTCATACCAAATAATGTAATATAGGGGGTGTTAGAGTATATTACATTATTTGGTTATGTAATGTACAAGATATTACTTCATGAGTAAGTTAGCTAGTTACTCCAATCAATGTAATAAATGCACAAGTGTCAATGTGTAAGGTGTCTCCTTGTATAGCTAGGTAGAGTGTTGGAGAAGGAAACTATATTCCTATATAAAGAGCCATACAACTCCATATGAATGTATCACTTAATTTTCAATAATACGTTGCTTTTCTCTCTTTATCTCTCTCTCTCACTCTCTCTATAATGGAATGGTGCTAAAACCATTAGAAAAACTAGCAATAACACAAATCATTTGAAGGAATTTATGGAAGAGTAAGCCAATCTTAAAACTGACATCCTAGTGCATCTAAACATGAAATTAGGTGAATTAAATGCAAAGACCAAATCTACTAAAATTGTATCCATCTATTGTCCTAGATGTAGGAATAAACATGATTTCCATGAGAGTCCCTCGAACAAAACTTCCATATCTGCTATATGTAGCATTTATGACAAAGGACATCCTATAAATAAATGTCAATTATTACTAGAACTTAAAAATGTCTTAGAGAAATATTCTCAACCTACAAAAGAACATAAATTTGTAGGGCTAAGACAAGGGGGTAATTCCCTCAACACCCATATCAAAATGCTTCTCAGTTTCCCATAAATTGGGAAAATAATCCTTGGACTATGCCATGGTCTAATTTAAAACCACAACCTTGGATCAGTCACCATGGGCATCATCTTAGGAATGGTCTCAACTTGGATGGATGAATCAAAAATGGAATAAACCACTATGGATGCATACAAAAATGTAGGTATGATAATGGGGACTGTAGTATCAACCATACCAAGGGAAATTTGGGCATCAAAATCAACAATAAAACTTATTACCCAGTATTTCTTAGAATTATCCTTAAAATCAACAACAACAATTAAAATAGCAAGTAAAATAACCCCCACTTCTGGTTCAACCTATGGCCAATCCAAATAAAACTAGATAGGCAACCCTTGTCTACATGGGTGAACCATAAGAAACAACCATGATAAAAATTATTGATTACAAATGGAAATTACTAAAATAGCCACCCAAGACACTCTACCCATAACCATTTTTGGGATAAACTTAACAAGGTTATTCATAAGGTGTTGGACTCAAAATGTACTTGTAAAAAAATGGTGAATCCTAATCAAAATAAAGGTGAATCATGGAGAATCCTAAGAAAATCAAATCGAGCATCTTCATACAAAAATTTAGGGTATTTGAAGCCCTAAAATGTAAGGTCATATTTGGAGCCACTTTTGACCTATTAAATCATCTTATAACTTCATAAAAATACCACCATTATATCAAGCTTGAAAAGATCTTTCCAATGAGTACAAATATGCCTATGTTTGGATATATATTATGGCGAATTGACCCTAATAAAAAATTGGTCCTAAAAATTTTAGGCGAATGGGCCGACATCGAGGGTCCTCATATTCGCCAATTTCCAATTTTTAAAATCCTAATATTTGTCCAATTGGTGAATATTCGCCACTATGCATAACCCTAAAACTTAATATAATGAGGATTTATGAAGGATGACATCAACACCCTTCAATTTTATTCCACTTGTTTGCATTTTTCTTTCATTACACTTATTGCACATACTAATATTATATATAATTGGAGCATTTTGTGCACTTTAAAAACCACTATTTTTACTTTATTTTGGTTGTTGTTGCTTTTGTCCAAAATTGGTAGGATTGTTTGCATGCCCAAATTCTCATACATAAGAAATTTGATTTGATTATATTTCTCTTCTATAACCTTTCTAATATTAGTAATTTCATGTAATATTTTAGTAGTACATTTTTATACTAACATCTATAATAATTTTTTTTTTCAAAAAAATTAGTTCAAATAATGAATCATATAACAAAATAAAAGTATATAATTAATAAAAATACTAACAAATGATAAAAGCATAAATTAATTAATTAATAAAATGAAACATGCATTTGAATATTAATTAAAAGACTAATTTATATAAAGAGAATCCAACAATGGAAGGGATTGTAAGCCACTAGGAGTACAAACCTGGAGTAAGATCAAACCAATAATGAGCCTCACATTTTCTTATATTAGAAGGTAATAAAATGCTATGAGCATCAATAGGAAACATGAGTGAGCAAGAAGTAATGTGCAATAAAGGAGTGAGCATCCTATTTTATTATTCAAAGTCATTGGGGGAATTCAAAAACTATTCTTGTGATGAAGATCATAGAATGGTAATAAAGTTATTTTTAAAATCCTAATTAGAAGTAAGGATGCTCTAGATAAAATTATGGATATGCTAGCCAAGGACAAGAGAAAAAGTGAATCTATGGTAATTGTTATCAACATAGTAGATATTAAATATAATTTATTACTAAGCATGAGGTGATTGAGAATGATATAATGATTCTTAGAAGTAAAGGGTTAATATGTATATCTAATAAATAGTGGTAAGGTTTTTTAAATATTTAAAATTGGATCAAATAGAAATGGATATTGAATTTATAATATTCCAACACTCTTCTTTTGAAAGAATTTTTGTTATCATCTTCTCTAGTTCATAAATCAATTATAAATTAATGGATATTGCCCATGGTTAGGCAATAGAGATACATTATATCGAAGACCATGCAATGATAATTTAACTATGGAGATAAAGACTATTCAATATTGATAATAATCTAGGGTTAGTTCATATAGGAGAGATTAGAGGTAAGTTCTATATACCCACAAAAGTGTTGCCATGAATATTTGGGTATTTTAAAATATATATCAAAATATAATAATATTATATCTAAACATAGATAATAACAAGTGGAATATGAAAAGCATTACATTTTAGCATTGTAAATGTTCTCAGACTACACATATATCAAGATATTACAAAATGAAAATGATAGAAAAAAGAGGTTTTTTTTTGTATTGATAAAAAAAGGCAATTGAAGGGTCCTAACCATTTACAAAGAGCTTGAAAGATGTATAGGAAAAAATAGAAGATCAAAAAAATGTAAGATAACTCTATATTAGTAAAACAAGCAAACCTGGGATAAACCTACTTATGGAGAAGCTAAAAAAATATCCATCCTGCTATCCTCATATTTGACAAGGCTTATGAAGTACTCAATGCTTCACATGACTAATAAAGAAACTGGTACTACAAATATAATTTAGTGTGCTCAAATCCTTTGTCGCATGATCCCAATAAGTATTCTAATTTACTCTTCCCTCTTTATCTACTAGCTTCATTATCAATTCTTATAATATCTTTCAATTCCATGGGGATGTATGACCAAACTATGAAATTCTTAGATCTAACCACCATATTCATAATTTTATCAACAACTTTATTTCCCTCTATACAAATATGTTTAATTTGAATTTATTCTAAGTTTTCTAAAATAGTCCTTGCATCTATAATTATTTTTAAAATGCTAGAATTATTTAGCTTCCTCTTTTGAATGGAAGTTATAATATTCTTGGAATATCCCTCAAGAACAATTCTCCTAAAACCCAAATTCACCACAATTCAGAGGCCTATAAGCATTGCCCTTGCTTCAACTTGGTGATTTGTGGTAATTCCTATATCCTTAACATATGCAACCAGTACTTGACCTCTAGCATTCCTTTTAAGGTCCCCACCACACACATGACTTTGTTACCTTTTGTAGTACCATAAAAATTAATTTTTATCCAATATTTGTGAGGATGTTCCTATCTAATATGTAGTCTCACCTTATTGATTTTCATATTTAAGATATATTTTTCTCTAGAGAGGATCATTGCAATATTTTCCTACCACATAAAATTTTTAATACAATCCTCCAAGAAGGCTATTCTTATCCTAGAACAAACCCCAACTATTCCTTTGGTTTTATTTTTGAACACTCGTTTGTTTCTTTCCAACCAAATCCCCCAACAAATATATTGAATGTATTTTTACCAAAAAATACTACTTCCTAAGTGCCACTATTTCCAAATCCTGATTAAAGAATCTAGAATGATCCAAGAAATATTAACTTCTCTCAATAATATATTTAGGATATATAAAAAAAATCACAAGTTCCAAATAGGTGGTCCATGCACTCAACCTCTTTGTTACACAACACACAAATAGTTGGAACCACAATCTCTCTTTTGAATGTATTGTGTTGTTTGAGGATCTTATCATGATATAAACTTAAATATTAATCAATATCATATCATGGTAGAATCTATGTCAATTCAAGGATTTACCTCTCCCCAAAAAGTGGTAAAGAAATTCCCTCTACATCATCAATAGTTAAGGTCATTATAGTTTGGTCAAATCAACCATTAGAAGAAAAATAATGTCATAAAGGATGATGAAGCACATTATAAGTTCAATTCCAGGTGTTAAAGGTGTAAAGTAAAATGAGGAGTTAGCTTTTAAAGCAAACAAGGTAAAAGACGATAATTTTAACCTTGGTAAATCATCTTCGTTTTCATTAAATAGTATAAAATAATATCCTTGCAATAAAAAAGAATATAGTATATAATGTATCCCTTGTATTTTACGGTTTCAAGAGTAACAAAATAAAGAAATGTTTACGGAGGATATTCATGGAAATTTAGGATTTCCAGGATAGCATAAGAAAGTTACTATAATAGAAAATAATTACTATGGAGTTCCATCCTTGTACTTGGATTTTGGAGAGAAAATAATGAAGAAAGTGTTTGTGAGACTATTTCTTGAATTTTAGGTTCTCTAGGGAAACAAAAATCTGTAGAAGATAATTTTCATTATGAACAACTTATAAAAATTGAAGAGATCGATAAAGAGAAAAGTTTTTGTGGGAATAGAAAAATCATACGAAGACATTTAAAGCAAGAAAAAAGAGAAAATAAACTTAAAGGAATGTTGATTTCAAAAACCCAAAACAAATATCACTAGTGTTAACAAGAAATGGGACTTGGCATGCTATTAAAAATAAATAGTGGTGATGTAAATAATATAGTGTTAACAAGAAATGGGACTTGGTATGATATTAAAAATAAATAGTGGTTATGTAAATTGTATTTTCGATATTGAGGGTATAAATAAGATACATAAAAAAAATGAGTTATTAAGAAATTGATATGTTATTATAGTCTTAAGTTCATTTTAGATGAATAAAATTAAGTAGTGGAAAATGTATGGGTACATTCAAAAGGAATTGAAATATGGGGGATTATTTGGAAATTTTTTCTATAAAATCTTTTAAAGTTGTCACATCAATATGGGATGAATGTAAATGGGATGGATAACTTCTAGAAGCAAAAAGCAATTAGGCTAGTGGTCTATTTTGTAGAAAAGAGGAAAATAATAAAATTAGAGTTGTAAATGATTCTACTCCAACAATAGTTTCTCCTCATGAATTATTTTTGAAGAACATTAGCATACTTTTGTCACATTAAATGGTAGGACCCCAAGGTCTTACTATAAAATTATTAAAAAATTAATGTAAATGTAATCACATGCCACTCAAAGGGGGCTCCCTTGTAATCACTTTGGCACTATAGGGGGCTCCCTCATTAGAATCTATTATTATTATTCTTCTTCTTGGATGATTTGATATGGATGGCCAACCTAATATATATATATCTACCCTAAAGCTACGTTGGTGAAGAGACATGATTGTTCATGTATGAAGAGACGTGATGGTTCACATTATGAAGGGTTGTGATGGTTCACTTTATAAGTTAATAATATAATAATTAAATGATTAATAATACTAACTAATACTAACTAATAATGTTAGGATTGAGGATCCTAACATGCCACCCTCCTTAAAAAGAGCTTTGTCCTTTGTTTTCCAAGAAGGATTTGTGTAAGTTCTTGGACTCTTTTAATGGCATCCTTTCGTAGGTAGGGATATCGAGAAGGATGAAGCATTAGCGGGGGGTTGCCAAGAACAATAGTAGAATCTCCCTTAGGAAAATCATGATGATGATGGGAGGGCAACCCTTGGGGTTCCTCAAATACTTTAGAATGATGCATCAAAAGTGATGGTAATTATTTCATATCCTTTTTTGGTTCCTTGGTAGAGCCAACGGAGAAGAAGTGTGTAGTCACTCTGTGTTGGTTCCGAATAGGTTTGGTCATATGGCAAGAACTCACTATTGGTGAGGAAGATATGTGTAGGTCTTTTAGAGTGCATGTTTGGCTAGAATTGATCACTTTGGGTATGTCTACTTCATCCTTGCTTGGTGCATCAATCACTTCTTGTACATCGACCTCATTGTCTTCATTGTAGTGAGTAGGTGCACTAGTCGCTTCAGACACAACTACCCCATCTTCTTGCTCTATGGAGATAAAGGGATCAACTTCCTTCAATAAATACAATGTTAGTGTAGCACATTTATGGTGGGATCTAAATTGTTCATCACAATTATCACAGAGTCCTTTTGCTCGTCGTTCCTTCATCTCCTCAAAGCTAATATGTTTAATTTGTAAAGTTCGGTTAGATTTGGGGGTTGTGTAAGTGCTTTGTGCCCTTCCATTATGCATAGGTTTGGGAGCGATGTAAGTGGTCAACGATTTTTCCATAAGTGGTTTCCCTAATCGTTGTTGTGCATTGATTTTATCTTCAACTAATTTTGCCAATCCATAGGTCTGCATCATGGTATAGGGATTGAACCTTGTCACCTCCATTCTAATTTCCTCTTTTAATCCCCTAATGAAGCCATTTATGAGAATTTATTCATCCAATATTGTGTTGTGTTTGGTGATATCCTCAAACCGAGTTTGATACTCATGCACAGAAGTGATTTTATGAAGATCTTTAAGCAATTCCCACATGACTGGGTCCCACATGGCTCTGATACCAAATGGTAAGACCCCAAGTTCTTACTATAAAATTATTAACAAATTAATGTAAATGTAATCACAGGCCACTCAAAGGGGGCTCCCTTGTAATCACTTTTCCACTATAGGGGGCTCCCTTGTAATCACTTTGCCACTATAGGGGGCTCCCTTGTAATCACTTTGCCACTATAGGGGGCTCCCTCCTTAATCTATTATTATTATTCTTCTTCTTGGATGATTTGATATGGATGGCCAACCTAATATATATATCTAACCTAAAATTACGTTGGTGAAGAGACATGATGTTTCACGTATGAAGAGACATGATGGTTCACGTTATGAAGGGTTGTGATGGTTCACTTTATAAGTTAATAATATAATAATTAAATGATTAATAGTACTAACTAATACTAACTAATAATGTTAGGATTGAGGATCCTAACATAAAATGATAATTGAAAATAAATGATATATGGATTATTAAGGGAACCTTACCATTGTTCTATCTGAAAGCATGAGGATACGGAAGCAAAAATGAAACTCCAAGTGCGATGCAAACCGAACTAAACTTAACGCTAAATCCTATGGATTGAAAGTGCATGAAAAGAGGGAAAGCATGAACGAATCGAATCAAAACAAAAGCTAATAAGGAAGACAGCCCTTTTTATTGATATGTTTCAAAACCTAGTTACAATGCGCCTCCTCCCCTTCTAAGGGCTAGGAGCGTTAAATATGTGTTCTTGTTACATCCATGGATGCCATTCCTTCTTTCGCGTGCCCACATGTAAAATGGGTGGACCAAACATCACCACCACTTGCATTGATGAGTCTTGACTCCTTGATGCTCCTCTAATGTCTAGATCCTACATTCAAATAAACAAGAAATGGTCAGTAGCACCTGCGGATAAAATAAAACATGCAATCCCCACACCTTCAATTAGTGCATGCAATATATAAATAAAACGATAACTAACATATATCCAAATGATCTAAAAAATTTATAGGGGCATAAAGACCTCACAAATAAAACATTGCAAATGGAACAGTTGAGAAATTCCTCACATATTTGAATTTGCTCTAGGGCGGGACGAATAGACCTATAAAAAAATGTCGAAAGGCACTGTCCCAAATGTCACATCTTGGGAGCTCCAAATCACTTGCAAAGTTGGTATTAGCTAATTGGGGGTGTTTTGGGAAGACCCAGATGGTCATATTTCCCCAATCAGGCCTCTGTCAATGGGAATTTAATGGGGGTTACCTGCAAGTTAGTAAAGGTGAACGAAGATAGAAACATGATCAAAATTGTTCAAAACAAGGTGAAATTTAAATTTCAACCTATCTAAGTAGCATAGAATTGAATGCAAAAATGACAAAAATAAAATCTACCACATATTTCCAATCGCTCCGAGGCAGGGCGATTAGGACTGATGTAGCAGTGTGGGGGGGCACCCGGGGGCAGGTCGCCCACTGTTTGGGGCCTGATTTTTGCACCAATCCACTTGGGATGGGTCCAAAACCTCTTGTGGGGTATTGTCAAAAATTTTGGTGGGATATTGTGGCCAAATGTCAGGTTTGGTTTCGGATTTGCGCTTCCAACAACCACCCTATGACCTCCTTTCTAAATGAGATCAAGGATGTGAAAGGCACAACTCAAGAGGGTGTGGGTGTGAAAGTAAAATGACAACACTTCGTTTCTCCAAAATGCTCCTTCTCTCCATATTTTGGGGTGAGGAAACTCACCAATTTATAGACCTGGAGGTCTCTTGAATTGGACATGCAGAGGCACCACTTGGCAATCATGCCTTCCCAGGGGGAAGGAGATTCCTCCCTTATTAGGGACTTCATGACTACCCTTGTAACTGCCTCTAACGCCAAAAAATTCTCACTCACACTCCCATGCAATAAAGGAAGAATTAAGTGGCGGATCTGAGCTACCATTTCTCAAGATTTGACTTTTTGCCCATCAAACCTGCTGTTCACCCCACCTTGGAGTGAATACTGCTATTCGTCCCTAGGTGGGGTGAATACCAGTTTGAAATCATCCCTGGGTGGAACGAGTATTGAGCAAAGTGCCTGAAGGTGCCAAATTGATCTCTGACCTTCCAAAATTGTTGTGAGAGTGGTTAGGACCACTGTTTAACCTCTGTGGGCTTCCCTTGGGGCTGTGTGTGTCAATGCGATCAGTGTTTGTAGTCACATAATCGGATTGGTGTTGTTTTGGTGTCTACACTATATCCTTCAAAAATTAAGTAAGATACATCTAGATTTTCTAAATCAATGTAATTTTTGATTCATTTGTAAATACTAAATACCTTTGGGATGCTACTCCTTCAATTTTTTAATGTACATGGAATAATAGATGCATTGTGTAAAATAATATAGCAAAATTATTAGATAAATTTTTGATATGCAACTCATGGTTTCTATGATAATATAAAAAATATTCAAAAAAATTATTGCATGTATGCGTATATCATAACCCTATTTGCTTGAGATGTTATTTACTTAGTCATGGTCATAAAAATCTATTTCACTTTCATTCTATATGCGTCTAAGGTCCTAATTTCTTCTTTATGGTTATGCTATGGTTGGATGAAGTATATTTTTAAGGATTATGAATGCCAAAATTTTTTCAAAATATAAAATATTTTAAGGGGAATATAAATATTTGGAATGTCAAATCTTTTGGTAACATAATTTTTTTTAAAAATAAAATCTAAGATTAAAAAACAAGAGATAGTATAAATCAATGGAACAAACAAAGATTCTTATATTCAAGAAAAGTAATTGCTTTCTAATTATCAAAAACTATTAAAAGAGGTATTATATTCATCTCAAAAATCTAGGGGGAGATGGCTCAAGGAAGGCTATAGAAATACCAAAATTTTCATTTTGTTGCATAAAAAATATTTCAACTACAAATGGAAGAAATATTGAGCAAGAAGAAGACACCAAGATGGAAGCAATTAATTATAATATAGATATTATGTTAAATTTTAAGATAAAATTATACAAGGAAAGATTTTATAAAATGTTTGATCAATTATAAAATAGACATAAAACAAAATCTTCTTGAAAAATATATATATGAAAGAGCTACATGCGGTAGTTTTATATTTTCATCATACTAAGGCACTTAAAGTTATGAATTTCTTACAATTGTTTTTCAAAAGTTTTGAAATTTTTTGAAGAGTGACATGTTAGTTGTGGTTAAAGAAGTCCAAAAGAGGAATTTTATAATAAGTGACATCAATTTCACCATTATTACATTGGCTCCCAAGAAATATTGAGAAAAAATATCAAATAAAATTGTGTAATATATTTTATAAAATTATTTCATAAATTATTTCAAATAGGTTGAAAATCATTTTAGATTGTGTTATATTAAAGGAACAATGTGTTTTTGTTCATGGTAAACAAATTATTTTCATAGCATAGGATATGATACATTCTCTTCATCCCATAAAAAATCTATATATGCTTCTAAAATTAGATATGAACCAAGCATAATATAGGAATTGCTAGAATTTTCTATATGATATTCATAGAAAGTTTATATTTGATCAAGGTTGTTGTGAATGGACTAAATGTTATGGTACTATTCAAAAATATTATAATTAATTCAATGCATCCCTTGCTAGATACTTTGAGTCATCCCACATAGTTTGGAAGGGTGATCAACAATCTCCATATCTATTTATTATTATTCTAAAAGCATTAGGGAGAACTTTCTCAAAGGGACTAGGGTTGCAATAAACTATCCTTACAAATCCCATCTAAATTTTTTTTATGACACTTTTCTTTTTAGTTATCCACTGGTTGATGATCCCATGGATTTTAAATTGGTATTGTAATTCTATGATAAGGTTATTGGAAATTTTATTGATACTATAAAATTGAATATCTATTTCATTAACACTACCTTAGATTTACAATAGATTATTATGGCTATTTTAGGGTTTACATTAGAAATTTTCCATCAACATATTTGGGTATTCCTTTTCCTACTAAGGAAAATAAGAATGAGCTTTGGGACTCAATTTTGGAAAGAATGAAATCGTGTTTGTTAGGTTAGAAAGGTAAGTTTGTAAACATGGTTGGAAGGCTAGAGCTTAAAAATATTACCATCCAAAATTGATAAAATTTAGAGATATTTTCTTTGTAAAGGATGTGAAGAAAATTTGAGTTTTTTCTTTTGTAAGTGGGATAGGGTTTATAAAAAATATTAGAGATATTTACTTTCATAATTGCATACTTATGAGTTTGGTCTCAAGGTAAAAACAAGGTTAAAGATAATTCAAATATAATAAAAAATATATGGAGAAAATGTTACTACAAATATATGTAGTTTATCTTGATGCAATAAAATTATTGAAGAAATGAATCCTACCTAAAGGATATGCAAAATTAAACTTCATATGACATAATTAATAATTGATTAATAAAGATATTAGACGGCAATTTTTTGGTTTGATGCTTGGTTGAAATATTCTTCTCTTATCTTTGGTTAAAAATGGAAACCATTGGCTTGAGAATGTCAACTTTCAAAGGTCCAAAGATCAAATACTATATTAATGTGAACAAATTCAAGTCATGTATTTCTATTATTGATCTAGTTGAAGGAGAACAACTCATACAAATAATAGATGAGCTTCAAAAAAAACTATTTAAGAGATTTTTCCCTATGTATACACAAAGGTATGAGTTTATTTATAATTTATAAAAGGATTGTGGGTACCTAGTTAATATGGAATATGAGTATTTCAAGTAATCAATATTTTATACTTCTTATAATTTTTTATGGAAAAATATTTAGTTGCAAGAGACCCTCCTCAAGGCTTCAAGATTCCTTTCCTTAAAAAATTGAAAGCAAAATTTTTATAGGAATGAGTCTATAAAGAAGAGGATATTATAGACCTTTAGGTCTGTTTTTTAAGGATCTAAAACTATTATACAATTTACATTTTCTTAATCCCTTTCCTTACAATATTTGTGTTGTTACTTAAAAAATGTAAAAATATTATCAATAGGTCCATCAAAAACAAATGAGTTGATGACATGTTGGATTAATTATTTCAAAGCCAAAGGATTATAAATTCTATAGAGGATTGGTCCTACCATTATTTACTAGAATTTATGGCTTAAAAGGAATAATTTAATTTTTAAAAATAAATCTCAAAATCCTACTAAAGTTTAGAACCAAATTATTACCTCTTTTATATAATATTTATAGACATGGTGCTTATCATAAGATATATCAAGTGTTGAAAAAGAGTTTCTAGCCTCTTTCTTATAGGATTTGAATATAAATAGAAGGTTCAACTACGACATTGGAGTTTAAAATAAAATAAAATTGCTTGATAGTGCTTCCAAAAAAAGCATGGGAAAATTTGGTGGAGGTGAGTTTTTCAAAATATTGAAAGTAAAATTCTCATCACTTAGAATTACGTAGAATTTTAAGTAACAAATATTTAAAGGCTAGGACAATTCTTATAGGGATCAAAATTTTAAGTGAAAAAGGATGAAAAATATTTCTATTGATGGGGGTTTACAAAGTATCTTTAATGTTATCAATAAAAATGGATGTGGAATTTAGATTTAAAAATTGTATTATTGTTTATGAATGGAGGTAGACTTATGCAAATGTGATCATATCTATAGAGAATAAATTGGGTAGAACCTAATTTAGTGAATCATGATGATCTTCATTTTCGTGTTGGTCTTCATTTTAGTGAAACTCAAATTTTAGAAGGAAATTGGTCAATTAAGAATTCAACTCTTATTAAAAATGATTACAAGAAGTGAATGTAGAAACATAATAGTTTGAAGAAGATAAAATATATTTGAATAAAAAGGAAATAAAGAATAAGTTTGATGAAAGGACAAGCTAGATATGGTTTAATTGATTTAACAATTGTAATGTTTTGATATTTTAATAGTAGTGTTTTCCTATAGAAACCACATATAACTCGTTAAAAATGTCTTATATCAATTAAATATACAAAATAAGTTTATTTTCTAAACAATTAAATAAAAATTTGAAAAAGTTGTAAAATAAAAAAATGTTTAACCATGAGAAAATCTAAAATTTTAAGTTAATAAATTAAAATAAATAAATTTAATTAGCAATGCAACTAACTTAAAAGCAATAAAACAAAAGTTTAATATACTTAAAATTTTAGTTTTTTAAAAAATTAATTATAATGGCATTAGTTTAATGAGTTATATTACTCTATTTTCAATGAGGGAAAGAAAATACATAATTAATAAATTGTTATAATATTACTGTATAATCATAATATAATATGGGTGAAACATATATCAATCATATATAAACAATTAAAAATTATAAAAATAAAAAGGTCTTATTTTTTTAATATAAAATAATAACTAACTAATTCAACATCAAATAGCATTAAATTTAAAAACTCCTTAGAATATATAAATTCATGTATAATAACCAAGATATTAATGTTCTTGACATAACATAGAACCTCTCAATATCCAACAACCCCTAAAAAGAAATCTAACTAAATAGGAGCAAAAATATGTTACAACCTAAGTTCAAGCTTAAAATATGAACGAACTGAAAAATTATAAAACCTGTAAACAATACGGAAACAAATGTGAAATAATTGTGTTAGAAAATTAAAAAGGTAATTGGTCAAAGCTTCAAATACAAAGACATCAGAGAAACAGATAAAAAACTATCGATGCCTAAAAACTCTTCAAAGATATGCAAAATTCTTTATTATTTTCGACAAGTTTTACTCCGTTGCCTTTGACATACCTAGCAGGGACAGTGCAAACGAGAAAGGGCTCATTTTTGGGATGACAAAATGGAAACAGTGGCTTCTTCAGCCCAATCTGCTTCATTCAAGAAAAAGAATGATTCGAACATCGTCGTAGTGATAGGAACTGCAAATTTATGAATCTTTGCCAACAACTAACAGAAATCATGGAGTCTTAGCATTAGACTTATAGGCAGGTACAAAGGCACCATATTTCATTGGAATATAAGAGCAGTTGGCAATATAGAAATGCGGCACAGTTCAATAGTTTTTTACTTGACAAAGAGGTAAATATAGCCAACTGGGACATTACTCGTTTCAAAATGAGATCAAAGCTGTCCAAGTGAAAGGCCTTGCAGACGAATGATTGTGCAAATTACTTCTTGGGGCAACCATACAATGGCTATCAATAGTGAAGGTAGACTATTCGGTTAGGAAAAAGATCAATGTAGTCAAACTGGACTGGCTACTGTAGAGGATGTACCTTCTCTAATGCAAGCGAGTTTCTTTGAGGGTGTCAGGGTCATTCAAGCTTCTGTAAGTGCTGAACATTCCTTTGCAATAATATGAGCTTTGCTTTTTAGCATTGCTGTGTTGTCTGGAATAATGGGTAGTGCACATCTGCTCACAAGGCACCATTGTCTTACGTCATACTGTCAAAAGCCATGTATGGCTCATACACTCATGTTACTGTGACATTCAGTGTATGTTTTTTTTTCATTTGTTGCTTATTGTTATAAATAAACGTCATATAGGTCATTATGTCACGATAGGAAAGAGAACATTGAATGACCATGTTGGTTATCATGGTTATACTTCCCAACACCTGAGTGTTATCTATAGGACGGGGCACAGATCAGTAGATGGTGATATTTTATGACTACGTAATAAATAAATAAATAATTAGCGTGAATATCATTATATTAGCTTTATTATAATAATAATAATAATAATAATAATAATAATAATAAAAGAGAAAATTTCTTGTGGGGCCGCCTTCAGACCATGAACAGGGTTGTACCCAGTCCTGCCCATGGACAGGGGGTTCTACACCGTCAAAGTCACCCGGGAGTTGTACCCCTCGCACCAACATTATCAATTGGATTTTGGGTACCCAATTCAACTTTTTTGGTAGGGTGGAGATTCGAACCTAGGACCTCCTATAGAGGATTGCCCTCTCCTCTCCAACTCACCTACAAAACCTGAGTAGTTATTATTATTATTATTATTATTATTATTAAACTTTATTTTTTTTATTTTTGGAATAGGGTAGCCTGATAAACAACTACGATCAATGCATACGGGCTGAGGAGTTTCTCCAAGTGATGATCCTAGTAAGGGTGAGAGGGGCTAGGGATTCCCTCCAAGCCATGATCCTAGTAAGGGTGAGAGCTAATCTTATCAATAGGGGATTAATACATAGACAAGCACATATTAAGGTTTGAACTTTGGACCTCTTGAAGAAGAGTCAAACCCCAAACCATTGCACTATATTTTTTGGGACTAATTAATTTTAAATATTATTGTTATTAAAAAAATTATATAAAGCTAGAGGATCTAGCATGTTGGTCAAAAAAACTCCCTTGGGACGGTGGAGACCATGGTTCTAATCCATGAGTCCTCATAGAACTGAAGGGGTGTTGTGCTAGCATCGTCGGCAATGTCAAAAAGTTTACCCAACACAAATGAAGGTTATAGTGGTAGCAACGAGTATGATTCGAATCCATGAAAAGGCAAAAAAATAGCAACTTACAATCTTTCTACTAAATTAAACACTTATATATATATATATATATATATATATATATATATATATATCACTTTATTTAGAAGACATACATTCTTTATATTTTTTTATAAATTAGAGTCAATAATTTAGACTTCCTTTTAACTTATATTTTCTTGAATCTTTATGGTAAATTTTAAAGTTTCTTTAAAGGATATGAAATCCCTTACTCCACATGGATTACCTAAAAGAAACATCTAATGTGACCTTGGTTAGGATATTTCCTACTTTCTTTTCTAAGGCCACAAGAACTAGATCAAGCATCTCGTGTAGATAAAACCATTGTAAATAGTGCATCTAAATCTGGATGTGCTTGGCTCATTTATGAAATATTGATTTGCAAACAAGATGATGATATTATTATTATTATATTGAAAACTCACTAGGTAATATTGAGAAACATCCACCTACTCTAAATTCATAAGGAAGCATTGAAGTTTTTTTGCTACCTCATTGGTAGCATAATATTCAACTTTTGTAGTAGGCTAATAAATAGTGGATTTTCATCTAGATCACCAAGAGACAAGGTATAACTAAGATAAAATACAAGACCCATTGTGAAGCATTGCTCATCCAAATATTCAATCAATTTGCATATGAAAATGTTATCATAATCAGATATGAACAAAATGAATAAGGAATACCCACCAAACTTAGGTTTGTATTAAAGGTTATCTCTTCTTGAATTTTTTTCTTTCATTTGTGCTTCTCATATTTTGTCATCTTGATTTGTAGTATTTGTTCTTCCTTTGATATTCTACTAAGCTCTTATTTCTATATTTTTCACCCTATATATCTAGGATATTCTTGTGGTTCTACTAATTCTTTCACTAGATTACAATAGAGTTCCTTTCATCTTGCCACATGAAGCACCTTACATATTACACATTTGTACTATTTATTTTTTTAAGGTAATAGGATTTTTGGGATCCCCAAATGCATACAAAATATCCTTAAGATCTTCTTCAAGTCCATAACTGAAATAAAAACTACAACCGATCAATAATTAATATAAAAACCTACAATTCCTACTCTATAATGTATGCTTGCAACAACAACATTGACCAAAAAACTAATGATATTAAACAATCTATTATTATCCACCTTAAAGTAAAAATAAAACATCATCACAACTAGGACATAATAGAAAACATAGATGAAAAGGAGAATGATCATCCTAAACATCTTGATCTACCTCCAAATGTCCAATTGGAACCTTGGTATCTATTTGACCTAGGTAATTCAATTTGTTGGCTAATGCCATCATGGCTGGACCATTTGGGTATATCCCCTAGAGATTAATTCCCATCATTGACTTCATAGTTGGAACCATTGATTCCCACCTACTACTCTAATAGGTGCTTATTCTCAGTCTTCTCATTCTGGATTATATCTAATAAAAGGATGGATCAGATTGTCAAATCTATTTATTCTCCAAGTTTACTCTTTGGTTTACCATAAAATTGGTCACCCCATTACCTTATCTATACACATGCTAAATCACTACATTATCCAATCTCCTAAGATATTTTTTTTATCTCCAACATCATATCAATAACATTTTAGCTTGGTTCTCATTCTTATTTCAAGGCTTTGATTACATTCAAAGAATCCCCTTCAATGAGCACATTTTCCACTTCTAGCTGTAATAGGATTTGGGTTCCTACCATTAGAGCTCTTGCCTTAGCAAATTTATTAGTTTGATAGCATAAGGGGTCTCCATAGGCTAGAATGATCTCCCCATCAACTTTCCTCACCACACCACCTGCATTAGCTGGACTCAACTTTTCCTTTACATCTCCATCAAAGTTGAGCTTCATAGAGTTAGGGGGAGGGAAAGTCCATTTCTCCTCATCCCTAGATGGTTACTATTTGGGTTGATGGGACTGAACTGGAATCCCCCATTCTTTACACACTAGAAACTCTTGTTGTTGCACTATATCCTCCTTGAGATTCACTATCTTAAGGTTCTCCAAGATTGCACTTTCAATTCTAGAACTAATAGAGGCCACTTCCCATTTTTTCTCCTTGAAAATTATGTTATTCCATTCATGCCATAAACCCCAAAAGTGGTGAAGGATACTGAGTTACCATAAGGATTCCAAATGCTTAGGATTCCAAACGCTTACTTTTGAAAGGAGAAGTCCACTAGAGGTAGACATCTACTAAATTGTTTGGTAGGACCCAAGAAACTAAAAACTTATTAAGGATAAGATAGAACACATTATAAAAAAATCACATTCAAGAAATAAATGATAAATTGTCTCACTAGCTTTCTCACACTAAAGACACCCGTTAACAATATTAAAACCTCTTTTGCAAAGATTATCTATGGTCAAAATTTTATTTTGAACTACTAACCAAAAGAAAAGTGAGATTTTAGGAATTAGACATTTTATCCATACTTTCTTTACCAAGAACCAACTCAGTTCCCTATCTAGAAAAGAGTAGTTGATCTTGACAGAATACCACCCTTTGCTTTCCTTATGCCAAACAAAGGAGTCTTATTCTCTTGAAGGGTTTAAAAAATATACATAGAAAAGGTTAGCCAAAATCTTAACAGCTTTTCTTTGGATCTCATCAAAACCTTCCAAACTAATTTTTTTTTTTTTTTTGGATTATATACAGTTGTATTAACTATAAAAAAAATTGTATTCTTATAAAAAAGATGTTGTTGCACCCTATTTTTTACACAACTTTAAAACATAACTTGTTTGGCTCTACACACCAATAAATAAAGGAATAAATAAATTTTCCTTTATTCCACCACATATTGAGATTTGTAGTATATATAAAATTCACATATTAAATTATTCCAAGAAATCAATAATATATTTAATCTACAAGACACTTGATGAGATTCTACGAATAAATAAACATTCTTAATAAGAAAAGATGAATTGCATAATTAAAACTAAACTTTAAAAAGTAAATTTCACTAAAATATTTAAAAATAAATTTTAAATTAAAAGAATTAAATAAATAAGTAATGTTAACTAATATTATGTATTTCAACCTGTTAGAATCACGTATAAACTCACTATTTTTAGTAGCTTAATAACATCATATTTGTTCATGATATATAACTTTGAAAAAATATATTAATAATTGCTTGCTTACATGATTCCTAATTGCTTGCTTACAGGCTACATTAAAAATAAATTATAAATACACGTTTGTTCGGTTGTAACCAATGTGGGTGCGACTATGGTTCTGAAACCAAGATCATATAAATGTCCAATGGAATTGTGGTTCTCTTCTAATAAAATTAAAAGAAACAGATTGTCCTCGACATTCATTAAAGACTTAGATAACTATTCGTTAACGAGTGGTGAGTGGTGCCTATTTGTTAGCATTGCCATATTTGTTTTATTAAATATGTGAAACTTAGAGTTCATAGTATTATAATAGTTTAAAACCAAAACCAAAAACAAACTATTATATCAGACGTTTATAGTATCTACAGATAACTGGAAGGATTTCAGTCATAACAACTATAAAATAGTCATAGAGTGTTGTTGTTTTTAACATAAAGCGTTGCATATTATAAAAAAATTAAAAAACTATTTATATACATCAAGATGATGAATATCATCAGAGCATATAGCCCAATCATTTGTCTTCAATTGATCTAAGTCCTCAAAAACTTTCTTTGATTTGCAGCTGCCCTTCAATGTCCATAGCGACCTGTTGACCTCCAATAAGATTTTTTGAAGCAATCTCAAATAAGACCCAGTAAAATTTCTACAATGCTACTGAAAAACTTCATAATTGCAAGATCCCAATAACCAATATGGCATTGCCATATTGGTAAACGGATGGTGCTTATTTGTCGGAATTGTGGTTTGTCCTCCACATTCATTAAAGACTTAGATAACTATTGATTAACGAGTGGTGCTTATTTGTCGGCACTGCCATTTTATTTATTGTATGCTGCAAGGAAAAGAGACAGCTACATGTGATTACAATAATGTAGAAAGCTATTAATCAACTTTATTTGCAGCCCTCAGTTCATGAGAGTGGTCCTCAGTTTAATACAGACCAATAAGGTTTGGAAATCTTTCCAAATGTATATATTCGAACAACAAACCATTCGGTTTGATCACTCGTTGCACAAATGCTTCCTTGATGACCTGCAACTTGCTTAACTCTTTAAAAAATGCCAATATATATATATATACATATAGATGGGATCACAAAAATTCAAGATATTTAGCTAATATTAGCTTTCTCGTCTCGTGTTCGGTAAGAATAGTAGCTTTCTCGTCTCGTGTTCAGTAGGTATAGTACACATGGTGCATAGGTATAGTAGATACAGTACGTAGTCGAAATGCCCTAATAAAGCACCGTCAGTATTAGTAACCATGGTAGGTTCCAATAGCAGATACAGTAGGTAGTCGATATGTGCCAATAAAGCACCGTTAGCATTAATACACATGGTAGATTGGTAGTCGATTTGCGAATAAAGCACCGCCAATAATAATACTTTTTCGGCGGAGAAATTTACGTCTATAAGTACACTCGCTGTTTTGTTTTTGCTCTCAATCATTGATCTACACGTTGGCGAACTGAGTAGAGCAGAATTAGTCAGAGAGAGCGTGTGGGGAATAACATCAATAGGTGCGTCATCAATAATGGCAAAATTTGGTGTCATATTGTTTCTTCTTGTATTCATTGGGAATACAAACGCAACAAAGACAGAAATAGCTATGAATCGGAAACTCCTCCAATTTGGACCTCCTCTTTTTCCACTACCTAGATCCCCTCTTTTTACCTTTCCTCCGCTACCTCGAACCACCTTTCCTGGTCGGTCTCCTCCACCCGTGGGCAGGTCTACTGCACCACCACTACTTGGAACCATCATTCCCACTTTGTCTCCTCCACCTGCATAAGTTTTACTCGATCCCCACCTACTTCGCCCACATTTAACTAATGAAGTTCCATTCGTTACTTCTCGATCTCCAGCTCAACCCATCTTTCTCTTTCTCCTCCTCTTTCTTCTTCTATGGCAATACTGAGATTTACTACTGAAGTTGTGGCTGTATATGCATGTCCATATTCCTGCCAGGTTTCCTCCTAAATAAAAATTTACAGCCTCAGTGGTCTCCTTAGCCTCTATCTGCCTCTTCTTAGTAACCTAAAGGTGTGGATATATTGATTCATTATTCGTAGGGTATATGCTTGGTCAAGTAATCTTGCAATACAATGTATGCGATAGTGTTCCCATTCCGAATCCTCATTTTAAGAAGCATGTCTCGTAGCACAATCACACATATATAATGTAATGTATATTGTATGTATATGGTGGTGCTTTTGATATTAATTTGTTTGAATGTTTAAAGTTCAGATTATACAATGTGAATTGACTTTTTAAGTAGACAATATTTACGTGTAAAGTTGGTAAAATTATCTCTTTTAATTGAAATCATTTTAATTTTGCATTAAAATAAAAATTCAAAATTAAAAGTCAAGGATGTAGTACGTGGATGTTAGGTGTTACCCTTTAGCATGGCGCATAATTGACAAGCTTTATCGTATTCTTTTTTTCCTCTCTTTTATATATATATATATATATATATATATATATATATATATATATATATATTTTTTTTTTAAATAATTATTTTTAATTATAAAATAAATTTAATTTATTAAAATTATTATATATTAAAATTGAATTTATTAATATCATAATTTAAATATGATATATTTTTTTATTAAGGAAAGTTTATTAAATAAAAGCTTCAATATCATATTACTACAATGTTTTTTAATCATAAATTTTGCATGTAAAACATTATAAAGGTAATATTTTTATATGTAATTAATAGAACGTAATAAAAAGAATATAACAGATATATAATAATTTAACATGGATAAAAAACATTTATTAAATTTTATATTATATAAATTTTATTAAAAAGACAAATCGTTGCTTTTTAATTTATTATGTGATTTAAATATAACATTTCATTAGATAAGGTAATAATTCACTAAAACTATGTAAAATTGTATGATAATTATAATTTTATTCTAATTATTATTTAAAACATAGCCATGCCAAATTAAATAAATCGCAAAAATAAGGTTAATGATTCCAAATAAAGTACATTGAAAATAATTAAAATATTCATATTTACTAGGGTTATAAATGTGTTATCTTTATTTAATAATTGAATTTAGATATTTTATAATTATAATTTTTTTGCAAGGTTCAAGTGCGGAAAAAACATTTAATAAGTTTATACAATTATCTAAATTATTATTGGTTGTTTTGACATAGTCCAGGTTACATTAATGAAATATAATAAAATATATTTTAAAGTTATTATCTTTAATTATTTAAAAATTATAAAATTTTCTTTTAAAATATAATAATTTAAAAAAAAAAAATTATATTTAAAAAAAAAAAAAAAACCTATGGAGAGGGTCTTATAGGACAAGCCCTAAGAGTCTACCACCAACATCAACAAAATATGGGTGAACTTTGAACATAAACAAAAAGAAAAAAAACGAACCATCTCGGTCTAAGGACACACAAGCAAGACACAAGACGCAATACGATAAAAGAATGAAAGGAGAGCATAAACAAAGGCCAATATGGGAGGTTTAATCATCCTCAACATTAATAGGGGTGTTAGGGGCCTCTTGCACTTCATCATTATCATATTAAAATATATTCCTCTACAAAATTAGAGCTTTGTTGCACGAAGGATGTGCTCATTTGAGCCACTTTGAGCATTGCACTAAAGAGATCCTCAAATTCTTGCGTGTACCCTTTCTTGTTGATGAAAGGGACACAAATGATAAGGGGAGGAGTTTTAATTACCTAGGGAGTGCTCCTTTGAGTGGCCACCTTGCAAGGTAAAGTTCTCAAATTAACAAATAAATAAATAAAATGAAAAATTTATAAGTTATATTTTTTTTATTACTTTTATTTGTAGATAATACAATAATACTAAAATAATTTTACTTTTTTATTGGTTAATTTATTTTTTTTATAGATTTGAGGTGTAGAACAATTGGTTCATCCAAACCCCATAAGGGGGTGGAGGTCCAAGGTTCAAATCTAGGGCCTCGTTGGACTGAACGCTTGTCTTTTTCCTGGTGTTTTCAGTGGCATAAAAGGTTTAAAATTATTGTGGCATGGTGATTATAGGGGCGGAATGCACGAAGATCTGTGTGGCGGCTTCTGGGGCGAATAGCGCAGACGGCCATAAAAACTGGACAGCCTGCCCGAATTCGTGGCGGCTACCGATTCCACCATGTAAATTCAAAAAAAAAAAAAATTATTTATTTTAAAAACTCTATTAAATGATACAAAGCAAATATAAATATTAAAACAACATTAAAATATTTATAGAAAATTTAAGCCTGCATTATAGTAATTGCATATTTTTAAATTAATTAAGCTAAGAAAGAATTTTATAATAACTAAATATTAAGAGACGACATTACTACCACCCAATATTTTGATAGGAACATACTTATTAAATTATATAAAAATAAATCCTCCCATAATGTATTGAGCTCATATCTGATTATGGATCTCGAAACCAACCTGTTGACTATGAGAATAGGTCAATGTTCTTCTTACGATGTCACAAAAGTGGTCATGCTCTTAGTGGATATCCAAACAAGGATTTACGGGGTATGAAAATTTAGGTGGAAAAAAAAGAATATTTCAGTAGACTAGGAGCTTTCCAAAACTTCATAAGGATTTCATTCCTAGAGGCCCTCTGATACTCTAGTTTGTGGTTGCTAGTAAAGTTGTAACAACCCTCCTGGCATGCCCATTGATAGTAGATAAAGTTGATGATTTATACTTGCATTTTTTAGAATATAGTATGTAGGACCAAGTATATATCATTTATGGATAGAAGAAGGTTGACAAAAAAGGTAAGAGTAAAGTGATGATTTAGCTCGTGAGTACACGAAAGCTCACATAAATTACATATCATGTAGATGCATTGTGAGTATCTTGCATTATGCATGTTCTTATTTTTAATATGTATATATTGTTTAACAGTGCAGAGCTTGTGTATGCATTTTTATGGCAATAAAAATACTATGGACATGGGAGGCACTCTTTAATAAGTTATACAATGAGTTAAAGTGTTCATGTATCTATTACTTTAAAAAATAAAACTTATAAAATAGATCATAATTATATATATATATATATATATATATATATATATATATATATATATATATATATATATATATATTATATTATATTAAATTAAATTAAATGTAAAATAAAACTTAATTTTAATAAAAAGTTATTTTTATCTTAACTTGTGCCCTTGAGTGAGTGCATACGAATATTTTTAAAGTGTTGAGATGATATGAACATAAAATGAAACTAAAAATCCACTTTAAATGTTTTTATCATGATGGTTGTTGATTCTCACAATATGTTTTTTTTAACTCTTATTTCTGCTTGGAATTATGCATGTAATATGAATAAGATGAGACCCAGGTTTTTGAAGTGAAAGAATGAGGGTGAAGACATGTTGTGAGAATGAAAGATATATATTTTTTGGTTTATTGTTGTTTAAAAAATTTTACATCTATATAAGATAGAGAGAGGGGATAAGACTCATTAGAGTAATATGCATTGTATTAGTAGGTATAATCTAGTGGAATACACATTTGGAAAGAAGACTTGCCATTGTAATGAAATTTACAAGTAAGGTTGTCGCTTTCAGTTCTAAACTATGTGAAATAATGTTTAAAATAATTTATTTACAAAAGAGGATGTTTATTTTGTATTGTAAAAAATATGGAAATAGTTATTCAATTGAAATATAATATTTAGAATATTAGTATATTCTATGTTGCTATATCTTTCATCAAGCTTTATGGGGTTGTATATTTTTTGTTGAGATGTATTTGGTATTGAAATATTACTATACAAATATGGGGATTTTTTTATTAATGTGTGTAATATTTTCAATTCTAGGTGTAATGTAGTGAATTTTTAATAAATTCTATTTGCATTCATAGTAAAAATGATACCTAAAATAACTTGGTATTTCAATATGAAATGCAATGCATGATATAGATATATTTGCACTCAATTTTACTTGCATGATTGAATTTTTGTTGAAATGGAGCAAGGTAGTTTCTTTTAAGTAAACTTAGAACGCATTATAGTATGCATATCATAAGAGAAAAGTTATATTTGATACCCTATGTCATCACCTACATATCTGGATGGTGATTATGGAGGTGGAAGAACATTATTTAAGCAAGAGGATAATTAGGTGTTGTATTGGTGAGCCAAAAATGGAACTCAAAGATTATTTATGTATACATTTTCTAGGTTGAAATAATACTCAAGAAGATCTCCATATTAACTCAGTTATCATGTCTAATATTTTCTATGTGCATGTATTCCATATAGAAACTAAAGTTTGAATGAATTCGAAACTTATACTAGAGTATGTAATTGTGATTGCAAAAGAAGAAACGTTTACATGAAGTTCTATTTATTTTGATATATTTATTATTTATTAGTTTCATAGAAGTAATTGATTCAATGTCATATTGGGAGTTGGTTATGTAACCAAATACATTAAAGCAATACAAAATTTAGGCTTTATGTCATCTAAAAAATGTCTATGCATTTGAATTTAAGTGTTGACAAAAATGAAGTAAAATATATGAAATATCTTTAATATTTTGTATTTCAATGGAAATTTAATAGGAACGTGCTTCAGGCTATCTACATACAATTTCTTTGAGATAGTTCATTTGGATGTAAATGATGTTGTGGTATGCTCTTTATTTGATACAAATTTTACTTTATGAAAATTAATGGGTAATTTAATTTTCATTTCCCTTTCTATACTCAAAAAAGTATTGTTAATTTGGGGATTGTATTTGTATACTAGTGATTGTTGGTTGACCATAGTATTTATTAATATTTGTGCTTTCCTTGTAGTTTGATGTTATTAAAATAAGCAAAACTTAGCTATATTCTCCCTTGAAAACTAACTTTAGGGAAAATTGAAATACTAGATAATAAAAGAAAATGACCTAAAATAGTAGTAGAATTCCTATAGCTTTTGTAATAGGTAATTTTTTAATCAAATGTGCTTTGCTTTTTTGGTTTCCCTATAATGTTTTGGTAGAAAGGTAACTTGGAGATTTTTTGGCATACGTGTTAGTGAGATTCTCAATGCTTATTTAGAATGAGGAAGTCCATTTTTTGTAATCCAACCAAAAATGATGTGTATTTTTTAAGAAATAATAGGGGTGATAATGGAAAATCATGACCATAGTGAACTTTTAGATTCAAAGAATAAAATAATTAATGTGAATGTGAAAAAACTTATGTTTAGGTTTGGTATAAACCCTAAGGGTTTAGTTAGTGAGTTATGGTTGCTTATCATGGAAAGCATAGGAAGTACAAATGGTATGACCCTTCTCTTATTTTCTTTAGCCTTAAGCCTATTGAGGTAATATAAGTGAAATATGTAGATTGATTGTGTTAATAATTATTGGTGGTTAAAAGTTAGATCATATCTAGAATGTTAATAGTAGCATTACCATTAGTTAAACATAATTTGATAATATCATCTTAGAAGTAACTCTTCAAGTACATAAAAGATAATTGTAATAAGTTATTTGAAGGGTTTACTATTTTAACGTATAAAATCCTTAGGACCAAGAGAAATTTTTTTGTGGAAGAGACTTGAATAAAATAGGAATATTAGTCAAGTAAACCTTAGCATATAATCTTTTTCAACTTGCAATTAAAACAACCTTCAATAACCTCTTGTTTTACATCACTAAGAATGATTATTCACAAATACCCAATAACATTGAGATGCAAGTATGCATACAACAAGACTAAAAAACAACTGTATTCTAATAGAACATGTCAAAACAAGAGACCTAGCTAGAACTCGTAATGAGGAATGGTATGGGATGTCTCCTCTAGGTTATTGCTCGGTAAGTATAGTGATAAGTCCTTGCACTACTTCTAACTAGTAAGGGATTATAATGATCAATAAAATAACCCAGTCCATGATGATTGATATGGGATAATCAATTGCAAGTAAAAAATGGTCAAGTGTACCAAGTCCAAGGTTAGGTTAATAACATGGATCTAGCTGATTCTAGGAAAGAGTCCCCTTAGCTAGATACTAGACATATGTACGCTAACCACATGCAAATAAGGTTAATGACATGGGTTAGAAAATAAGGTCCTCAAAGGGAAAGAAGAATAAAATAGTTAAATGAGCATCCACAAAATGAGTCTAGTAAGGAGGAAGAAAATATAGCAAAAGTAGTACATCTGTTGCAAACTCATATAGAGCAACAAAAAGAGGAAATGGTTCAAAAAAAAACTCACATGGCCAAACAACAAGAGTTAATAGTCCAAAAATAGAAATTAATAGAGGACTTGACCATGGGTAGGGAACCTGTAAGTAGAAAAAATAGAACATCTACTGAGTCTACAAGAACTAGTATTGGTAGGGCTAAAGTGAGTGTGGAGTTGGCCAAGGACCTAAAGAAGGTTGTGATTTCTAAGTTTAATGGAAAATATGATGGAGACATAGTGAAGAATTGACTGAATGAGATTATATTATACTTCTCTCTAATTGTTTTGTTATCATAATATAAAATTACATTGGTTATCATAAATATGGTAGAAGTAACCCTAGACTAGTGGAATACATTTAAGATATGGTAGGGAATTGAAGCTACATATCTCAAATAGGAGGACTTTGTTAAGGATTTTAGAAAAATATTCATAACTAAGCAATATTATGTGGAGAAATTTGGGGAGCTTACTAATTTGTAGTAAGAATCAATGATAGTCTAACCCTATCATTAGAAATTTATCCAACTGCTAAAATATGCAACCTAGTATGAGAACAATGAAGAGATGAAGGTTCAAAAGTTAATTTTTAGACTTCACCCCAAAATTTAAACTATGGTAAATATGCATAATTTTGGAGACCTTATTAAAGCTTTTTATTTAGCTCATCAAGAAGAAAAAAAAGTATATTTCAACAACCATAAGCTATCTAAAAAATATAAGGATGACCTTAGGAAGCATAAGAGTGTATTATTTTTGAAGTGGTAAAAAGAACAAAGTAAAAATCCTAAAAGAGAGGATTAAAACAAGCCAAGAAATAAAAATAGAAATAACTTCCAAGGTAATAAGGTTAGAAGGGATGGTAAGGTCTATCCTGGAAGGAATGATCAAATACCATCAGCTCTATAGAAGGCTAAGGAAGTTGCACCGCAAGGTAGGAATAGGGATAGAAACATGGGTAGCATAGTTCTTCTAAATGGTTGTTATGTGTGCATAGGTCCCCGTTTTACCAAAGAGTTGATCTATGCTAGAAGGAACTAGAAGAAACAACCCACTAGATCTTTGCAGCAATAGGGAGTCCCATACTTGATGTGGAAGTTACTCCTTGTTTGTTAAATGGTAAAATTTATGGTAAGGATGTACACATTTTGATTGATAGTGGATCTACTAATAGTTTTATTTCCACTATTTTAGTGAGGGGCATACCAAAGAGACCTATATTTATGGGTAATAGTTGGAAGGTAGAGTATGATATAGGGCATACCTACCAAGTAAACCAATGATTATTTGACCCTCATATTATCTTACCCCAATGTAAAACCAACCCCAGGGTAAAACTAATTGGCACTTGTATGTGGCACCTCTACATACATTTGACATCATTCTTGGTGTTGATTAGATTAAAGTCCATAAATCCCTTCTAAATTTTGAGTATAGATGGTCTTAGAGCTATACCCATTGATAAAGCACCATATAGGATGACCCATATAGAGTCACACAAACTCAAGATGCAACTTCAAGACTTGTTAGAGAAAGGGATTATGAAGCCCATTGTCTCATTGTAGGGTGCTACTATTTTTTTTGTAAGGAAGAAATATGGATTCTTAATAGTGTGCATAGACTACCAAATTCTAAATAAGGTTACCATCAAGAATAGGTATTCATTACCTGGAATAGATGATATTTTTTATCAACTAAAAGGAACCACCATCTACTCAAAAATTGATCTTATATCAGGTTACCATCAGCTAAGAATTTGAGAAGACACATAAAACTAATTTTTTTATAATATATGGACACTATGAGTTTACTATCCTACATTTTGGATTGATTAACACCCTATATGCATCCATGAATCTCATTAATACTATTTTTCAAGAGAAACTAGACCGTTTTATGCTCATGTTCCTTGACAACATACTGATCTATTATTAGAACAAGGAGGAGCACAATCAACATATAATACTTGAGATCCTTATGATGAATTAACTATGTGGTAAATTATCAAAGTGTCAATTCTACACTTATCAGGTATAGTATATGGGGTACATAGTTTCTACTAAAGGGATTGTTATCGAACCCAAGAAGATTAAGGCTATTATTGACTGGCATACATCCACAAATGTCACTGAGGTGCATAGTTTTATGGATATTATAGGCTTTTACAAATGATTTGTTAGAGTTTTCTCAATAATTTCTCAACCTATCACAAACCTTCAAAGAAAAGTAAAGTCTTTTAAGTGGACAAAACAGTCTGTGAAAGCCTTCAAAACTCCGAAAGAGAGGTTTATGACTACACCAAATCTATAATTACCTAATATTTCCAATAATTTTATAGTTTGCACTAATGCATCTATTAAGGTATTAGGAGGGAATCTTACCTAGGAAGATGCAGTCATTGCCTTCAAATTATGAAAACTTAAGATATATGAGGTAAACTATGCCACTCATGACTTAGAATTGGTAGTTGTTGTACATGCTCTTAATATTTGGAGGCACTATTTACTAGGAAAACCATTTGAAATAAATATGGATCATCAAAGCTTAAATTACATTTCTAGTCAACCCTATTTGAATTCTAGACAACATTGTTGCATGGAGTTTCTATTTGAGTTTTATTTTGGCATTGAATAGATAAAGGGTAAGAATAACAAGATAGTTTATACCCTAAATAGGAGAGTGTGTATTGTTGTAATTTTAAAATATGTTAATGACTTCATAGATTAGGTTAAAGAAATGCAGAAAATTAATAAATTTTGTCAGAAATATAAAACTCAAATTGAGCAAGAGCCAAAAAAGGAGGCAAGTTTTGTACATAGATATGATTTGCTATACAATAAGAATAATTTGGTTATACTAAATATGGATGGATTGAGAGAAACTATACTAAAGGAGTCACATAATAATCCTAATAATGCACACCTAGGAGGGGTAAAGATGCACGAGAGTCTGAGAAAGACCTATTATTGGCCAAGAATGAAAAAATACAATTATTATGTGGCTAGGTTCTTGGAGTGTTAGAAATTCAAAGACAAAAATTTGTACCCAGTAGATTTTTTGTATCCACATGAAATTCCTACATATAAATAGTAAGTGGTGTTGATGGACTTTGTGGTTGATTGCCTAAAAAATATTTAGGTATGATGTAATACTTGTAGTAGTAGATAAATTAACCAAGGTTTTACATTTCATACTTGTAAATATACAAATGATGGACCTGATATAGAAATTAAGTTTTCTAGAGAGAGTAATATTACATGGATTTCTAGAAGTTTTAATCTTGATAGAGATTCATGTTTTATATTGGAGTTCTAGAAAGTATTGCATGAGGTATTGGATACCAAACGTAATATTAGTTCAGCCTATAACCCTAAAATAGATGAATATATTGAGAGGGTGAATCAATTCCTAGAAGATATGCTGAGAAAGTATTGTATGAATCAACATACGAAATGGGAAGATTATTTGTACCTAGTCGAATTCACATACAATAATAATTATCATGCTTCACTAGGTATGGAACAATTTGAAGCTCTATATAGAATAAGATGTAGGACTCCCTTTTCATGGGATAATCTGAAATATCGAGTAGTTATCAAACAAGCTATTGTATAAGAAATGGAATACTAAATAAAAATAATTCAACAAAAGTTGATAGAGATCATAAATAACCAAAATATCTATGCAAACCTTAAAATAACACTAAGGAAATACTTTATAGGTGATAGAGTCTTCTTAAGGGTGAAGCCTACTAAGAGTTCCATTAAATATTCCAAACTTAACCCTATATTTGTGGGTCCATTTGACATTTCAAGAAAAATAGGTCTTGTTTCTTATAAACTAAATTTGCCATCAAGCTTATCAAAAATTCATAGTCTTCCATGTATCCCTACTTAGGAAGTACATTGCTAACCCCACTCACATTTGGGATGTTTCCAATTTTCAAATGTTCAACCCACTAAAATTTTAAGTTTGACCAATTCAAATACTTGGTTTTAGGACCAAGAACTTGAAAAGAAAGAATATTGAGTAATGCCAGGTCTAGTGGGACCACTACTTAGATAGAAATGCCACATGGGAGAATGTGGTTGATATGCAAAAATAGTTTCCTTATCTATTTGAGTAGACATGAATAATTTAAAAAATTTATGTGAATTTATCATGTATATGTATATATGTGTGGATGTATACTTGGACTATTGAGTAGGGTTGATTTTGTGTATGTTTTGGTTTATGCATGGATATATAGTTGTATGCAAAATAAAACACTATGTGGATAGATTAAGTAACCAAGTTTGAATTATTGAATAATTTATGGTTAAATGATGATTTATGGACATGATGAATGATGTATGATTAATGAATGGATATATTTATTGATGGATATGTGAAATTATATATATGAATATATTTGACTTGTTTCAAAATGTAATAAAATACAAGGACTATGATTATTTCTAGTGGGGGAGGATGTAACAACCCTCCTCCTAGACAGATTGATAGCAGATAAAGCTGATGGTTTATACTTACCTTTTCTATAATATACTACTAATGATGGATGTTGTGCATGCAGGACTAGGTATATACATTTGATGGATAGAATAAAATTGACAAAAAGGTAAGAGGGAAGTAATAATTCAGCTCATGAGTACATGAAATATCCATAAATTGCATATCATGTAGGTGCATCATGTGTCTTGCATTGTACATATGCTTATTTTGCATATGTGTCTATTTTTTGACATTAAATAAGGCTTGCATATGGGTTTTGGTGGTGATGAAAATGCTATGGACATGGAAGCCACTCTTTAATAAGTTAGATGATGAATTAAAGTGTTCATATGTTTATTACTTTATAAAATGAAAATTATAAACTGGATTAGATAATATTAAATTAAATAAAACCTAAGTTTAATAAAACTAATTTTTATTTTGACAAGTGCCCTTGAGTGTGTGCATACGACTATTTTTAAAGTGCTAAGATGATATAAAAATAAAATGAAACAAAAAAAATCCACTTCAGATGCCTTTTTCATGATGTTTGTTGATGAACGCAATATGATTGTTGTAACTCTTATTCCTACTTGGCATTTTGCATGTAATCTAAATAATATAATGATCCAGGTTTTTGGAGTGAAAGAATGAGGGGGAAGACGTCTTACTTGCATGTTGTGAGAATGGTATATATTTGTTTTCTAGGTTATTTTTGTTTGAAAAAAATATGCATCTATGTAATATAGAGAGGGGATAAGAGTCATTAGAGTAATCTACATTGTATTAGCGTGGAATAGATGTTTGGAAACATGACTTGGTATTGTAGTGAAATTTACAAGTAGTGAAGTAGTGAACTCTTAATAAATTCAATTAGCATTCAGATTAAAAATGGTACCTAAAATTGTTAGATTTAAAGTATATTACATCATTTGGGTCATCTAAATGTACCTCCTTAGGTACATAGTTAGAATAGAAGATTAATTTAGGGGGAAGTCATCTAGTTACTTCAAGCAATGTAATAATGCACATGTGGCAATGTGCAAGTTGTAATGTGTACGGTATCCCCTTGTACATTTAGGTATATTTTTGGCCAAGGAATATATCTTCCTATATAAAGGGCCTCATAGTAGTATATTACAATAATATTCATAGAAATATCTATCAGGTACTCCTATATGGAGTACAATGTAACTCCTTAGCTTAAATTAATGGAGTGACAATTTTCTCCATATTGCATTGTATTTTCGTCACTTCTATTTATAGTATTTTTAAGTCATATTGTTGTTCCACTTTCCTATATTTCATTGGGACCTATATTAGATCTCTCCACTACATATATCCTCAAAAGCTAACAATGGTATCAAATCCATGGTTAATCGAGATAGGAGGACCTACATCCATTATAAGAGAAGTTTAGTAGATCAAGAGGAATAGGGAGAGTCACCATTACTACTATTGACCCAAATATTTGCAAATCAAATCTACCATTTAGTATCACTAAATGAAAAATTTAACTGATAAAAAAATCCATAGTGGTCAACAAGATTAGGAAGGCGAGGACTAAAATGAATCTCAGTTGCATAAAACTTGATATTACATATGGCTAGGGTCTTTCCACAAATTTATAAATAAAAATACTCATGAAAACGAGGACTCAACATTCAAGCCACTAGTTTGATAAATCAACTAGTGAAGATTATTATCTCTATTGGAAATAGTGTCTATTCCATCATTTGGGTTATGTAAATGTATCCTCCAAGATACATATCTAGATTACTTCCTGTGCAAGTTATCTAGTTACTTCATGTAATGTAATAAGTGGACAAGTGTCAATGTGCAAGTTGTACATGTGCAAGTTATCCTATGCACAACTAGATAGAGTGTTGGCCAAGCATCTTATTTTTCTTATATAAGGATGGCCTCTTAGATAGATTGATAATATAGTTGGGGGACATAGTCAGATAGTGTAGGTTAGTGGATAGTGTAGTTATGTGTTCCACACCATTTATTGGTGATGGATATGATGTAGATCTGTAGATTTATTAATAGAGTGCTCACTTCCTCCATAGCTACATTGTAATCTTTTATATGATTTATATTTCAGTATACTTCATACATCTAGCAGATTTACTTTCTTTTATGTTATTCAGTATCTTGTGATTTTTATCTCTCATGGCTCATTCATAAAAATATAATAGTGGTATCAAAGCCATGGTAGATCTAATTTGTGTAGTTCAATAGGGAAACCACCATTGTTGGTTAGCCTAAGATTTTTGTCAAACTGACGCACCATTGGACCAACCACTAGAAAAAGATCTTAGGAGTATCTAGGTGGTAGATTTTGGGAGATTCACAAAGATAGGACTAAAAGGAATCTCAATTTTAGAAAATACTGAGATCATTTTCATCTAGAGTCTTTTCCATAGAGTTGTTATGAAAACTCGTGAAGACTAGGACTCAGCATTTCAATCCACTAGATTGATAAATCATCTAGTGAAGATCATCTAGGTTATCTAGAATTTTCTAACTGGTGCCTAAAGTTTCTTTTGTTGCAAGAAATTAATTCTCAGAGGATTGGGACTCCTCCTACGATAGAAATCTAGGAGACTCCAAATTTTTTTCCCGATGGTCGATGTGCCCTCATAGTGCAGAGGTTAGTTCATCGTGCGAGAGAAGAATACTACAAAAGAAGACTTCTAGTGAAGGATCATGGTGAATATAGGAGACTAAATATCTCCACTATTGGATTGTAGAATTCCACAGTTGAAGAATAGGCCAGAAGAGCCTTGATATAGAAAGGCCATAGAAACCTTGAAGAAGAAGCCATAGAAGTCTTGATATTGAAAAGGCCATAGAATTATTCATACTAAAAATTCCATAGAAGCCTTGATACGAAAAAGGCCATAGAATCCTTGATACTGAAAATGCCATAGAAGCCTTTATATTGAAATAAACCATAGGAGACTTGGTATCGAAAAAGGCCACAGGAGCCTTGACAATGAAATAGGCCACAAAATCATTGATCTTGAATATGAGTATCTGATTCAAAAGTACACTAAATATTTTAGTACTAATATCTTTGTTGTAGGAATAGAAGATTCAGTGAGTTGGGAGACTTCCTACAAGAAATTTAGGAAGAGTATCTTCTTCAGAATCAGCTTAATCCTGAAGTAAAAGAGAAGATATTAGGAGAATATCTCATTGAAGAACTTCCAATATTGGAAGAAGAAGAAGAAGGACTAGGAGAGTCCTACTCAAAACCAAGAGCAATAGAATCAGAAGATCCAAGAGAATATCTTACCACCAACACTTCCAGGAGCATAAGGTTGAAGAAAAGGTCTCAAGGAAGACCATCAAAAGTTAACAGATAAAATACCTTGTGAAGGTCTCATTGAGAATCCAAGAAAGGCTAGGAGAGCCTTGTTGAATATCAAGAGAGTTCTTTGAGAACTCATTGGATAAATCCACTATCTAGGTGAAGTCCCTGATAGTGAAGGACTTGGGATAATTATCGAAAACCAAAAACAATCCCAAGAGGATAATTTAGCAAGGAGTTCCAAATCTATGAAGGATAATTTGGCAAGGAGATCCAAACCCTAGAAGAAGATCCTGCTTGAAGTCAGAATTTGACAAGAATACTTGAAGATAGAAGAAGCTCACCAAATCTTGGATATTTGAAGATTACCTCTCACAACAAGAAGGCACCACTCTAGATACATAGACTTATCCAAATCTATAGCATAAGGAGGATAACACAAGAGGAGAACAAGCCACCAAATCCTAGGCTCGTGAAAGAAAGTTCAAGACCATAATTTGGTGAAGAAGGAGCTATTCAGGACATCCTACTTGAAGCAGCAACTTGGTGTTTTTAGACACCAAGGTCTACATCCTCTACAAAGGTGGGAGAAGAGCTACAAAAAAGGTATGCAACTTATGGTGCAAAAAGATTCATTAATTGAATTATTTATCAGATTTATTAGAGCACCTGAATTTGGATTAAAGTTGCAAAAAGGAAATTAGATTATAGTATTTTGAAGTGCAAAAGAAAATAGATTCTTTTTAAGGATTCAATTGCACATTTATTAGGATTTTATTAGATTTTATATTAGCTTCTATCAACTACCTATTATCTATTTTTGAAAAATAAGACTAAGTCCTACAAACATTGATTGTAGTGAAATTGCAGAATAACTCCTAAAGATTCATTTTAGGTTATTCTTGATTAGTTGTAGTAGATTATTAGTGCATGACTTTGAGAGTTTATTGGAGTGATAAGGTGTAATATTAGTGCATTAAAAGTAAATAACTTGTACTATTATACCACTCTCAAAAAGAAAATTAGTTTTGTGTTTCTTGAAAGGCACAAAGTCTGATTTGTATCAAGTGTCTAAAGACACTATTGAAGCACAAAAATCTACAACTTGAAGTGGCCAATAGAAGCCACTAAAAAGGGTTAGAATCCTCCAAAATTTGGAGAAGAACTTAACTAACCAAAAATAGAAATAGAAGCTTATGAAAGTGAGACTTGGTGAGTCTCAAAATCAAAAGCATTACAAGTTGAATGCAAAAAATAAAATGCAGAAAATTTGCATCAATTAAAAAGCTTCTATCTATTGTTATTGAAACTTGGACTTGTTATCAAAAGTGTCCAAGAAAAAAGGTAAAGGTGTGTCTACTCTTTAAATACAACCTCAAACCCTTGTATTGCAAGAAATATGCCACAAAACCAGAATTTAAAATCTAGAAATAGAGTGCAAAAGAAGGTATATTAAAAAGCCTTATTTTACAAAATTATAATACATTATCTTGCACTACTCTAATCTGGTTTTTGATAGCATAAGAGCATATTTGGAAGTGCCACATTAGGGCATGTATTCTATAGGGAAAGAACAACCATAAAAGTTCGGGCATCAACACTCTTCCTCCCAAGCTAGAAGGAGCCATTCAAGGGCTCATCTTGGATGTACATACCTATAGAATCAAAGCTCATTTTAGATCATTCATGAGCCACATTTACATAGATAGGCAAGTGCATATCGATCTCAAAAAAGACGTCAAAATATCTACAAGGAAATAAATACGTTCGAAGGCATAAAAGAAAGAGGGAAGGTGTTACATTCGTGGTCTCTAACTTGGAGAAGACCACTCACCAAGGGAAGCCTCAAATCATCATCCAAGCTCCATAGCACATCACCCATCCACCTACAGAGAAAAATCTTGCTTGCTGCCCAAGCAATGTTGCAAAGAAAAAGGGTCATGGAGTTATAATCTCCATCTTCGAAGGTGTTACAAGAATGGACTCCATGCAGAAATAACACTTGGTATTCTGGTCATCATTCCTCTCAACATTCTAGAAACTCCCATGAAGGAGTTACAAGCAAATACGTGACACTTGGTATTCTCCACCAGCTTCACACAAGTGCCCATACATTTTCTAATTTCTCCAAGAGCGTTGAACAAAGGTTTTGGAGCATTACGTAAAGAAGGGAGCGCTCACGTGTAATGGATGTGACACTTGTCACAATGCCTATGATCAACAGTGCTTAAAAGGTATCTTAAGTCCAATATCAACATGCATGAGTGAAGCATAGTCAAAGACATCCAAAGGAGGAACGTAGCACAGTCAAGGTGTGAGAGAAGCGTAATAGAAATATTCGAAGTGCAGCATGGAAGACAAGGGGAAGGAGCATTAAAAGCTCCCCATTTTTGAAGGTCAACATTCAGTGCCATACGTACAACATTCAAGTCTAGCCACTCCAAGGAATCTCCATTAAATTGAGCACCCAAGGTACCTCTTATACGTTGTTATACTCAACCATAGAAAGTGTCAAATATTGAGGAGATATTGCATCCATAAGGTAAGGTCTAAATCTCATTTATTATTGCTTTCATAAGTTGGAGTTATAAGGGTTATAAACTAAGGTTAAAACTTAGATTTTGAAAGCTAAAGGGGTGACTTATCTTATTAATTTAATATTTGCAATCTTACTTAGGAGGAATAAGGAATTCAACTTGGATTAAACTATATTGCAAATATTATTATCATTTCTCTAATTTTCCAAACTTGGGAGTCACAAGGATTACTCCATCAAATTTATTTTATTTGGAAATTAGAAATAATCCAAGGGATATAAAAGAGGTTATTAAGGGTTTTTATTAAGGTTGGATAAACATATTTTTACTTGTCTCAAATTTCTAAAAAGGGGATAAAATAATTCCAACATCAAAACCTCTTCAAAATTGAAAAAGTGCTTAGTTCAATTAGGAGTAATAAGGTGTTAAAAAGTTAATTTTTGATTCTTGCAAAACTTGTACAAAATCAACCAAAATTGAACTACATTTTTACAAAAAGCACTACATCATACTCTTATCACTAGGGAGCCATAAGATAAGACTATTAAGGTCCTATCAAATTTCAATTCCAAAGAAACATTATGGATGAGATTTTGAGAAAATATTTCAATAATGAAGAACTATTCCATGAAGTGGAATACTACTCCCAAAACCTAATAGATACTTTAGAAGGATACAAGTATCTATCTTCTAATGACAAGATGAAATTCTCCTTATTTATTAAGGAAGCCAAAGAAGGCAGATTTACGGCCTTGATTAACTATCTTCATGAAATTCTCTTCACATCATGGTGGAACTCACAAATATTGGTTATTTTTTCTCCAGAAGAATGTCTGATGATTTATCTATCATTAATTGTGTTTGTACTTACTCAACACAAGAAACAAGTTGATGTTAAAGAACAATACTTTTGTGATGATAGACTAACTTGTTTTAAAGTTGAGGTTTCACCTACATCAAAGCAGAATCATAGGAAGAGAAGAAGGAAAAAGAAGAAGAGACATACAAGAGGGAATCAAGACATGAATATTAAATCAACAAAGGAAAAACCAGCACACCAAAAAGGCAAGCACAGAAGAAATAAAGGATAATTGCATCATTCCCTACTTATTCATCAGCAATCAGAATCAAATGAAGATACTTGCAAGGAGGACTACAAAGGTGGCTGGATAGAATATGAACCAGAACATGTCAAAGATTATCCAATGAGAATAGAAGGCCTAGCTGCAACCTACTCTGCATCATATGAAGACACAAACTACCTGTTGAACCTGAATACAAAGAATGCAGAGGAAGAAGACTATGAAGATCAATAAGAAGAAGATGAAGAAAATCCATATTGAAGACTAAAGCCTTCAATACCCAAATAATGTAATATAGGGGGGTGTTGGAAATAGTGTCTATTCCATCATTTGGGTTATGTAAATGTATCCTCCAAGATACATATCTAGATTACTTCCTGTGCAAGTTATCTAGTTACTTCATGCAATGTAATAAGTGGACAAGTGTCAATGTGTAAGTTGTACATGTGCAAGTTATCCTATGCATAGCTAGATAGAGTGTTGGCCAAGCATCCTATTTTTCTTATATAAGGATGGCCTCTTAGATAGATTGATAAGATAGTCGGGGGACATAGTCAGATAGCGTAGGTTAGTGGATAGTGTAGTTATGTGTTCCACACCATTTATTGGTGATGGATATGATGTAGATCTGTAGCTTTGTTAATGGAGTGCTCACTTCCTCCATAGCTACATTGTAATATTTTATATGATTTATATTTTAGCATACTTTAGTCATCTAGCAGATTTACTTTCTTTCATGTTATTCTGCATCTTGTGATTGTTATCTCTCATGGCTCATTCATCAAAATCCAAAAATATCCATATTTATAAGTTCTTCTTTTCTAATATCTAACAAATTGTTGCAAGAAAATGATATTCAAAAAAAGGTTAATAATATTCCTACAAAAGAGTTATGAATAATATATTCTTAGAATCACTTCAACACTTGTAGCAACACGGAGAAGATTAAATATTTCAAATACCTTGATAAAGGTCTTATTGCAAGATCTGCAATCTTGCAAATTACAAAAGTAAATAAAAGGCCATAGTATTCCTATAGTTGAATCAAAGAAAAATAGACTCTATAAATTGAGTCATAGGAGGAGGTAGGATATTAGTGATTTAAATTCAATATTAATACCTGCAAAGTGGAGAAGAAGAATAGGGCAAATAAGACCAAAAGAATAAAAAGCCAAAGAATCCTAGAATAAGAAAAGACTAAAGAAGCTTAGAATAAGAAAAGGCTAAATAAGCCTAGAAGAATAATAGGCCAAATAATCCTAGAAAAATAATAGTCCAAATAATCCTAGAAGAATAATAGGCCAGAGAAGCCTTGAAGAATAAAAGGCCAGAGGAGCCTTGATCAAGATTAAGTTCATAGAAGACTTAATTCTGAAGAAAACATCAAAAAAAAAATTGAATCAGAAGAAAAACTTCTGATTCAGAAGTAAACTTCAAAGAAGAGTTATTGAAGAAAACATCAAAGAAGAATTCTTGATCCAGAAGAAGAATTCCTAACTCAGAAGAAATATTCCAAAGAAGTGTCCAACAAATAAGAGATTGGTGATCTCCATCAAAACCTGCAAATTGTGGAAGAAAGATAGAGGACCAGTGAAGTCATATTCTAGAATCCATAAGTAGCAAAATCAGAGATCTGATAAGAAGATCTCATCACCAAAACTTTTAGAAGTAGAATATTGAATAAAATGTCTCAGTTAGAAGACCAAAGAAGCTGAAAGATAGAAGACCATGGATAGGTCTCAAGAAGAAGAAAAAAAAGGGTTGGATAACTTTGTTGCAGAGTTTGTAGAAGCATCATTAGAAGAGTTCTCAAGAGAAATCACTAGAGAAATCCACTACCAAGGAGAATATCCTGATAGTGATGGACTTGTGACAATTATCACCATATTAAAACAAGCCCAAGAGAAGAAAATTTTGAAAAAGAGTGCCAAATTCGAGAAGAAGAATTTTGCAAGGAGTGCCAAATCTTAGAAAAATAATCCATTGAATACCTCAAAAAAATAAGAATATTAAGAAGAAAAGTATCCTATTTGAAGTTAGAATTTGATAAGAAGCTTGAAGGAAGGTTTAGACAGAAGAATCCTACCAAATCCAAGAGATTTGGATATTACCTCTCACAACAAGAAGGCACAATTTTAGAAAAGGAGTTCTTTGAATCTACAACAGAAAGCAGAAGATCACTAGAAGCATTAAGCCACCAAATCCAAGGCTCAAGAAAAAAAAATTGATGCTAGATATTGGTGAAGGAGAAAGTTGTTTAGGAGAAACAACAAGGAAACTGCGTATCCATTCATTTCAAAGCAAAAACTTGGTGAATCAAAACACCAAGATGTACAGAAGCCATAAAAAAGGTAAGCAATTAAGGTGCAACTAGTTAAAATTCAAATTATGGTTCATTATCAAATTCTATTATAGTATTCAAAAAAGTGTAAAAAGGGAGAGTTCATTTTAAGTATTGTTTGCACATTAATTAGGAATTGGATATTTTTGAAAGAAATAAAACCATAATATACATATTTGCTATCTATAAATCAAGAAGACTATATCCTACAATATTGATTGTGTAGACACCAAAAAAACACCAATATGATCATGTGGATATGAAAGCACGAGATTCCGGGCAAAGGAAACACTAATTGCGATGCATTCAAAATCAAATACGCTTAAGTCCTAGAAATGTAAATTGCATGAAATGAAAGAGACGCATTGGAAGAGACACAAGCAAATGGAGAAAACACAGCCCTTTCATTAAACTTTCTTGATCTCTGTTACAAATACGCCTCCTCCCTTTTTAGGGGCTAGGAGCGTTAAAAGAATTTGACTACAATCGAGACTTAAGGTTCCTCTTCCCGCGTGCCCACACTTGAAATGGACGGGCCAAGATGATGTCGCCGCTGATGTCGATGAGTCCTTGACCTCTGCTGCTCCTCCTGCGAACAAAGAAACAACGAAGATGTCAGTAGCACCTGCTGCAAATGAAAAGTGTTTGTTCTCTAAAATCGCCAAAAGATGCATGTAAACATTTGTCTGAAACAGTGGGTAAAGTAAGTCCAAATGGCCTGAAAACTTGACAAGAGGACAGAAAATATCACCAGGAGGCCACTGCCACTGAGACAGTCGGCCAATCTGCCTTAAACTGGAATTCGTCCCTAGGCAGGACGAATTCTGACTGCAAATCTTCCCTGGGTGGGACGAATTCTTCTGTGTTGGAAAAGCCGACCTGATGCTGCTCCAATGTCGAATCTCGGGACCTGCAAAATGACTGCAAACAAGGGGGTTATGTAATTGGGGCCATTTTGGGATGACCTAGATGGTCGGATTCTCCCAATTTGGCCTCTATCCTCGGGAATTAGATATCGCCACCTGCAAGTTAGTGAAACAACAAAGCGACACAAAGCATGATAAAATTTGATCAGAATGTTATGAAATTGAAGCTATGAATTCACCAAATAGAATGACATGAAATGCAACCTGAAACAATAATCTAGAATGCTTTTGAAACAAAAACTTGGAAAGTGCGGGGGTGCCCCAAGTGGGCCTCCCACCGTTGGCACTTGATCTTGGCGCCAATCCACTAGGGATGGGCCCAAAACTTCTTAGGATTGGGGGGTCGGCAAATTGGATGATTCGGGTGTCCATATGTTGGATTTGGGTCAGATTCAAGCTTCCAAAAGCCACCCAACAACCTCCCTTGCAAAAGAGATTGGTGGATGTGAGAAGGTGAATCAAAGGGGATGCAAGTGGGTGTTCAACTCGGCAGCACTTCGTTGCTTGAAATCTCCTTCAACCTGCATATCTTGGGTGAGAAAAGTCCCACCTTTTATAGACCCATGGGGTCTCTTTTGAGAGGGAAGCACAAATGCCATGTGTTGGTCATAGGTGCCATGTGGCAGTCATGTCTTCCCATGAGGGAGGGGAGTCCTCCATTGACTTGGGCTTTCATAATTGCCCTTGTGACAGTCCTCTAACGGCCTATCTGTCCACCCACACACGCGTGCGAGGCAGGAGTCATCAACTGACTGTCCTGGGCTGCCACTTGGCACCATTCTTCTTTTTGCCCGTTAAACTCAGAATTCGTCCCTACCAGAGACGAATTCAGAATTCGTCCCTGGGTGAGACGAATTCCAGTTAGTATTCGTCCCTGGGTGAGACGAATAGTGAGCAAAGTGTCTAAATGTGCCAAATTGCTTCCTGACCTTACAAAATTGCTATGAAAGTGGTTAAGACCACTGTTTGACCTCTGAGGGCTGCCCTGGGGGCTGTGTTTGTCAACGCGATCAGTGTTTGCAGTCACATAATCGGATTGGTGCTGTTTTGGTGTCTACGGATGCCCCTTTTTGGGATGCGTTGTGCATAGCGCAGCGCCGAGCAAAAATAGATAACCAAAGCACTAATGATTAGGGTTTCTTGGTAACCTAACCAACTTTTGATGCCCCAAGCATGGAAAGGGCATGCATTCTTGAATCCTTGCTTTTGACGAGCTAAGGAGTTTGATTTCAAGTGTTAACCTATTTTGGTGAGGTGTGACTTGAGCTTGGACATTGATCAATCATGATTAGGCAAAGGGCGCAACCTTTTATCCTCGGGGGAACCTTGTGTTCATGATTCACGAAATGCCAAGTGTTTGATTGATTTGATTGTTGCTTGTTTACTGCCCCAAGCGGGAGCGTGATTGTCTTTGTCAATGATTCTTTGAATGCATGTCGTTTTCCTTAATTGGGTGTGTGATTGTTGATTGGTGACTAAGTGTGACTACCCCCTCAAGCGACGAATCGATGAGGGAATGACCTTCATGAGAAAAGCGACGAGTCGCTTGACCCAAGATGACTTGTGCAAGGGTGCCTTTAGATGGTTTATCGTTAAGCATGTGCAATTTTTCCAACATCTGGACCTGTTTTTGGTGGGTGTTAACCCTTTTTGTGATGCCATAATGGGGTGAAATCGTCGACAACCCATCTTCCCGTGGAGCGGTCCGGCTATGATAGCCTTCTTGGGGAAGTAGGAGAGTGACAATTTGAACCTCGACATCGATTTTCTATGCCAAGAGGTTAAGTGCGAGAGCACTTGTGTCCGACAATGCTTATTGCTTTGTTTTTATGTTGCATTTTTTTGTTGTTTTTGTAGTGTTTTTGTGACACCATTTTGGGATTAAATTATCGAAAATCCGTCTTCCCGTGGAGCGGTCCGGCTATGGTAGCCTTCTTAGGGAGTAGGATAGTGATAATTTGTGACTCCAATGTCTATTTTGTATGCCCTGGATGTCAGGTGCAGCAGCACTCTTATCGGGCAAATTTATTGTCTGTTTTTAGTGCATTTTTGATCATTTTTTGATGTTTTTGAAGTGCTGGTTTGAATTCGTCCCTGGGTGGGACGAATTCCAGCTGTAGAATTCGTCCCTGGGTGGGACGAGCGCTAACCTGAGCGCTCGTCCCAGTCAAGGATGAATTCCAGCTCAAAAGGCCTATTTAAGGGCCAAAACTTGCATTTGGGCTCATTTGTGTCATTTTTTTCTTGCGATTTTGGGGCTCTGGGAGGAGGAGGTAATTCTGCGAAGCGAAGCGCTGCTGGAATTCTCTCTGCCATCATGAGTGCACAAACTGGTTCGAGCGGCGGAGCCGAAGCGAAACCTGTAAGTATCTTCTAGAGCTTATTTTTGTTTAAATTTGCACTTGTTTTATTTAATTGTTTTTTTTTGATGCTGTTTTTCAAAATGTGTTTTAAAACTTAAACTCAACTATATTGAAGACACTAAGACTTATTGTACAATTAAACGTAGTTAAACCTAGGCACATAATTTTCTTACGACTAAACCCTAGGTTACAACGTAAACCCTAAGACGTATATTTTTTTTTTTGTGTTTTGAATTTCTTTTTATTCTATTTTTGAATTAATCAGTTAAGATTAGAAATCTTGGAACTGAAGGTTTGTTTTTGTTTTGTTTATTTGATTTTTTTTTGCTTTTGTTATTGTTGTACAGTTCTTTTCCATGATTTTTAATTTTTTTTGTTGAATTGTTTTCTTTTGCAGGTTAGGAGCCGGTACCGTGTACCTACCGCCTTTACTGAGGCGCGGGGTGCACTGACTGATGATGATTGGGAATGGCTTGATGCCCTTGGGCTCAAGCAGGTGTCTCGACTGGAGCCTGTGGTCCCGGATCAGGCCTATCTGACGGCCTTGATCAAACTTTGGGATCCGCGGACCAACACGTTCCATCTTTCGACAGGGGAGATGACTGTAACTTTGGAGGATGTCTATCGGTTGCTTCGGATTCCGATAGACGGACTGCCTATTAGGACATCGCCGCGTGATCAGCGGACTGTTGTACTTACGAGATGCTTTGGGCATGGGGAGCGGCTGGGTGTAACGAACCCAGTGGAGACGGTTGAGGTGGACTGCCAGGCTGGTGGGATTTTGGTTGGTTGGTGGCAGGAGAGGGGGGTGTTAGGAGTGAGGCACGCATTCTTGATGGGCCTTATTTCTAACATGCTTCTCCCTGATTCGTCAGGGGCGAGGTTCCCGTGGAACCTGCTGGATTTTGTATGGCAGTTGGTAGAGTGCCCGATAGAGGCACCACTGATTTTGAGATGGGGACAAACATTGTTGGCACAGCTCTACGGGGAGCTGTATGCGGTTCGCTGTCGACAGCGGAAGGGTGTCAGTTGTAGTTATCTACTGCAGTGCTGGGGTTGGCAGCACATAGCAGTGGAGAGGCCGACCGGGTTACCGTGGATGACTCGGGCGGTGATGGATGACACGGAGATAGGCTATGCAGTTTTGTGGCGGCGGTCTACGGAGCAGGGGCAGAGTCGGCGATGGGCAAGTGTTGTAGAGCACTATACCGATGCCTTTTCTCGGCTCACTCTAGGGGAGGTGTTTTGGCGCCCTTATCGGGACTGTCCAGCCTAGCCAGAGGCTGGAGAGTGGCTCCGTCGGGTACGCAAGGAGCGGTGGTTGACTGGGAGGCACGGGACGGAGCATGAGTTCTTTTCATACAGCCGGGTTACACGATAGTTTGGGGTGCGCCAGGGGTTGCCTGGTGAGCCCGTGGTCTATCGGCGGTGGGGAGATGAGAGGGATTTAGATCCACCGGTCACCGTGCCATTGGGCGAGGAGTCAGATGCGGTTATTGACGTCCCGAACGTAGATGACGTCGGGACTACCACTGAGTATGACTCGTGGTGGGTACTACGGCGATGGAGAGGAGAGGGGCCACTGGGAGGCACGGAGGCGGTAGTGGAGGGTGCTGAGGCAGCAGGGGATGATTGGGGAGGTCCGTTGGATGATGCGGACATGTTGGATGTGGGGGATGAGGATGTAGACTTGGGCGCTCCGGATCAGCCGGACATGCAGGACGTGGAGGAGCAGTGGGAGCCGAGAGCAGGCTGCTATTCCAGAGGGTCCTGTTCGTCAGGCAGACACAGATGAGGTGGAGTCTGAGATACGTGCTGAAAATGCACGACTGACAGAGCTACTGCGGATACGGGATCTGGAGTTGGGGGATGCGAGGCGGGAGCTGGGGGACGCACTGCGAGAGAGGGATCTCCTACGGGCTGAGCTGGCAGAGCGGGATAGGGTTCTGGCACAGCGCGACGATGCGGTGTCATACTATCATCGGCGAGAGGCAGAGTGGTGTCGGCACCGGATAGAGTTGGAGAGGGAGGTCATCCGCCTTGGTGGGCGACTTCCTGAGCCCTCGGTCAGTGGATCTTCATGCCGGACGAGGGATAGTGCGACTGAGCAGTCAGCATCATCTCGTCGTCGACGATTAGATGAGGGAGGCGGTAGCGGGGCATGATGCGGGGGCTGGCAGTAGCCGCCCTAGGGTCCCATAGGACCCACACCACGGGGGGTAGTTCCCGTCGCACCGATCCTGCGTGATTATGGTGGTCGACGCTTTAGGTTGGGTTTTTGGATATGATTGCGGGGTCTGAGGACCAGTTTTGTAGCCTGCGGGCATTTTTTTTGACGATATATATATATATATACCGGTTTTATTGTGGTTTCTTACATGTGATGATTTGATTTTTGTTATGCATGATGGCTAATGACTATGGATGTATGCATGTTTATTTATTTTGATGAATGCTTATGCTATGATGAATGCAAATGTTTTTTATTTCTTTTTGATATGCAAAGTGAAATGGATGAATGATATTTGTGGTGATTGGTTACGGCACCATAGGCTGTTTAAGACGCTCTTTATTTCATTTTTAGGCGATTGCTATGATGTATGGCTCTTGTATGTATACATGTGGTTTTCTCTTTTTGTATTTTTTGATGGTATTGTAAGGATGAAAAGTAGCGCAGTTGGTTTAGAAATGTAGCTAAGGTTTTCTGAGACTCAGACGGTTTTAACTCACTAGCCAAGACTGTACTTTATCTTACAAGACTTTTGAACAAGGTATGAATCGGACTTGTTTTTGACCAGGCTATTTCACATCCCTGTGTGTGCAATTGAGTTCATTTATGTGGTATTTGTCAGGATACCGCCAGTGCCAGATGGGCTTTCAACCGAACCTGTACTGAGGATCACCTAATTAGCTCCACTAACTCCTTTGTTGTATTTAGTTAGATTAATCTGCGGTGTTATCCAGGATGCCATAAGCTATCTCATCCACATGCAAACATTGATCTGTACGCAAATTAATGTGACAGATATATCGTCATGCGGGAGGATTACTGTCAGTTACCGATAGGCTATCAACCAAATCGGTATTGAAGCTTGCCTTATGACCTATAGAATGCTGAGAGTTCCAGGGATTCAAGTTCAACTCCCTTCTTTTTTTCAATTATATTGGGATACTTGCTCGTTTGTAGTGATAAGATCACTGTTTATTTTGATTTGTTTTTCTTTTGAGCAAGGGATTGGGGATATGGAGTGATGAAAATCACTATTGCTTGTGCCTTTTGATGTGTGCATTGTAGGATGTCAAATTTTGGATTTTTGACGTTTTGCAAATTTTTGATGTTTTGCAACTATTGAGAACTTAGGGATTCTTAGGGAATTGGGTAGGGAGGATGCTTGTCCTTTTGCCAACTCTCAGCATTCTTTGGGTCATTCGCACAGGGGGATGAGCAAGATAACCGTTTCGCTTGTGGTGACCTGGATTACTGTGCGAGGTTTCATCTTTCTTTCACACAACTTGGGAATTGTTTTATGTGTCTTGATATGTGTTGGGATGTTACGTAACAAGGTGTATTTCAAGTATGACTCTACCTTCGTAAAATCTGTCTGACTTGATACAGTACATGGCTAAAGAGCAAAGTGATGACTGAATCACGAAAACTTTTGATACATTAAAAGACCACTAGCTCTAGTGTGGTAAAAGCAATGCATGGTGTTTTTGTTGTTTTTGTAAAATGGAACAGTGTGGAACAAGATGGACTAGCAGAGTAATTACAGCCTATGGTGCCTTTTACCTGTACGACCACAAATATGCAATGTATGGATGCAATGCTTAATGCAGCTACATATTTTTGTATTTTTGATGGATTGATTTTTGTGAATATGAATATGAGGTGCGAGAAGAGCTCTCGATTGATGAATTTGAGTATGCCTAGAAATGAGATGCAAATTTTTGGTTGTTTTTGATTATTTTTTATTTTGACCAAGTGATTGCGATAATCCTTGGAGCATTTTGGTTTGACCAAGTGATTGCGATAATCCTTGGAGCTTTTGGGTTTTGACCAAGTGATTGCGATAATCCTTGGAGCTTTTTGGTTTTGACCAAGTGATTGCGATAATCCTTGGAGCTTTTTGGGTTTGACCAAGTGATTGCGATAATCCTTGGAGCTTTTTGGTTTGACCAAGTGATTGCGATAATCCTTGGAGCTTTTTGGTTTGACCAAGTGATTGCGATAATCCTTGGAGCTTTTTGGGTTTGACCAAGTGATTGCGATAATCCTTGGAGCTTTTTGGTTTGACCAAGTGATTGCGATAATCCTTGGAGCTTTTTGGGTGACCAAGTGATTGCGATAATCCTTGGAGCTTTTTGGGTTTGACCAAGTGATTGCGATAATCCTTGGAGCTTTTTGGGTTGACCAAGTGATTGCGATAATCCTTGGAGCTTTTTGGGTGACCAAGTGATTGCGATAATCCTTGGAGCTTTTTGGGTGACCAAGAGATTGCGATAATCCTTGGAGCTTTTTGGGTGACCAAGTGATTGCGATAATCCTTGGAGCTTTTGGGTTTTGACCAAGTGATTTCAGGAATCCTTGGAGCATTTTTGGGATGTGGCTCTCTTAGATATGAAATGGTCGTAAATGACTGATATTCAAGGGTTCTGTTTCCTTGATACCATCAAGAGAAGCTAGCCGGTACGTCCCGGGTCCTATTTTGCTATCAATGACATATGGACCTAACCAATTTGCCGTGAACTTGTCCCTCAGGTGGGACGGCAAATTAGAGTTTTGTTGGTTTTCCTTCAGAACCAAATCACCAACCCGAAAGTCCCTTAGGTGAACTTTCATGTTGTAAGCTTTCTTTAGCCGCTCTTGATAGATACGTAAGTGCTCAAGAGCATTAACGCGTCGTTCGTCAAGCAACGTAAGTTGGTCTAACCGGGCCTGCCGCGCGGTGTCATCATCGATGAACTCCTGCATTGATATGCGCAGGGAAGGAATTTCCAACTCGAGAGGCATTACTGCCTCTGAGCCATACACGAGCGAAAATGGAGTTGCCCCAGTTGGCGTCCGAATGCTAGTGCGATAAGCCCAAAGGGCAAGTGGGATTTGTATGTGCCAATCCTTATGACTGTCTGCGACTGTCTTTTTAAGGATGGCCACTAGTGTTTTGTTTGATGCCTCTGCTTGCCCGTTTGCTTGCGGATAATAGGGCGTTGAAAAGCTGTGCTGAATTTTGTACTTTGTGGTCAAAGCACGCACGTCTTTGTTCTTGAATGATGGCCCATTATCCGATATTATTTTGGATGGAATACCAAAATGACATATGATGTTATGCAAGATGAACTCCACAATGCGGGGTCCTTTCGTTGAGGTTAACGGAATTGCTTCCACCCATTTAGTAAAATACTCTGTGGCCGTTATGATAAACGTGTGACGGCCTGACGATGCAGGGGAGATCTTTTCGATTAGATCGAGGCCCCACTGCGAAAATGGCCAAGCAGACTGGACTGTCTGTAGGGCCTGGGAAGGTACGTGCATCAAATTGGCATGATGTTGACATTTCACGCACTTCTTGACATATTCGCAACAATCTCGCTCTAAAGATGGCCAATAATAGCCCATGCGGAGAATGCGCTTTGCAATGGCCATACCACTAAAGTGGCCACCACATGTACCGTCGTGCGCTTGGGCGACTGCCCAAGTGGACTCTTGCTTGTCCAAGCAACGAAGAAGAATCCCGTCATAGCTGCGACGATACAAAATGTCTCCTATCAAGACATACTTAGCCGCTTTCTGCTTGAATGTTCGTTTTGCGGCGTGCGTCAATCCAAAGGGAAGATTACCTAACTTGAGGTAATCTCTGATGGGTAAATACCAGTCCTGTTGATCGAAAACCTCGACAGTATGAATAGCCAATCCCTTTTGAAGTTCTTCCCTAACAAATGCTGAATGGGATAGAACTTGTAAGAATAGCGTTGTGTTGCTATTAATGGGAGTGGGGGAAAACAAGGACCCCCAGTTGGCACGTTTCAGACGGTCTCGGATTCGAAAGAACTTATCCGAGGATGGTTCGATATGGATCATGTGGATTCCTGGTGTCAAGTCTGAGCTTGCACGCTCCATCATGGATTGCGATAAGGTTTTGACTTGAATGGTTGTCATGTCACCGGAAAGGTCTTGCGGGATTAATGACCCCAAGGAGGCCATTGTGTCCGCAAAATGATTCGATGATCGAGGGAGTGCCTCGATGTCGTACCATTCAAGTTTTGCCAGGAATTTGTCCATGAGGGCTTTATAGGCCTTCAGAACTGGGCATTTGCATTGATATACCCCTTTGACTTGATTGACTATTAACAGCGAATCACCAAAGATATTCAATCGTTTGATGTTCATGGCGATTGTTGTCTGAAGACCTAGGAGCAAGGCTTCATATTCTGCATTATTGTTGGTGCATTGGAAGTTTAATTTAAATGACAGGGGCATTGGAGCGCCCTGCGGTGTGAAGAATACAATTCCTGTGCCACCACCTTGCTCACACTTAGAACCATCGAAGAATAGGGTTATGTCGGCCTGTGACTCAGGCTCATCAGAATCTGGCGATTCTGAGACATGGAAGACCCCATCATCGGGTAGTTCTATGACCAGAGGCTGATCGTCTTCAAGAGGAGCCTCTGCTAGTTGATCGGCTATGACTTGTCCTTTGATAGATTTTTGCCCAATGAACTCTATGTCAAATTCCGTCAACAACATGATCCATTTCGCCGTGCGACTACTATGATAAGTACGACTCATCATGTATCGCAATGGATTCTCCTTAGACACAACATACGTAGTGTTGCTCAGCATGTAGTGGCGTAGCTTCTTGGTAGCAAACACCACTGCCAAGCAGAGTTTCTCAACGTATGCATAGTTAAGTTCGTAACTGACCAGGGTGCGGCTAAGATAGTAAGTAGCCTGTTCTTTGTGAAGTTCATTCTTCTGGGCTAGCATGGCTCCCAGTGCCACCTCGATAGCTGAGATGTATAAGTAGAACGGCACTCCTGGTCTAGGTGGTGCCAATACTGGCGGCGAAGCCAAGTATTGTTTTATTTCGTCAAAGGCTGACTGGCACTCGTCATCCCAATGAAATGTGACCCCCTTGTGCAATAATTTGTTCATGGGTCGGCATTTGTCAGATAATTGCGCTATGAAGCGTTTAATCGACGCGACCTTTCCTTGCAGACTTTTGAGCTGCTTGATGGTAGTGGGGGAGCCATTTCAAGGATTGCCTTGACTTTCTTTGGGTCCACTTCGATGCCTCATTTTGAGACTATAAAACCCAAGAGTTTTCCAGATGTGACGCCGAATACGCACTTCTTGGGATTCAGTTTGACCTTATGTTCTATGAGGCGATCGAGAATCTTGCTCAAGTCATCGAGATGATCTGAGCGCAAAAGAGACTTTGCTAACAAATCATCCATGTAATCTTCCAAAGTTTTGTGCATGTAGTCATGGAAGATGTACGTCATGGCACGTTGGTATGTAGCGCCAGCATTTTTAAGGCCAAAAGGCATGACCTTATAGCAAAATGTCCCCCAAGGCGTTGTGAACGCCGTTTTAAGTTGATCCTCAGGATTGATACGAATTTGATTGTATCCTGAGAAGCCATCCATTAGGGAGAGCATTTCGTGACCTGTTGTAGCGTCTACCAACGCGTCGATGCTCGGCAAGGGGAAATCATCCTTAGGACTCGCTTTGTTTAGGTCTCAAAAATTGGTGCATATGCGAATCCTCCCGTCGGGCTTCTTGACGGGAACCATGTTGGACAGCCATGGCGGATAATCCATGCAGATGACAAACTGTGCATCCAACAGCTTTTGCAATTCATCTTTGACCATCAAGGCCACTTGTTGGGTGCATCTTTCGTAGTTTTTGCTTTACGGGGCTTGATTGTCGGATCAAGCGTTAAATTGTGCATGACTAGCTGCGGGTCTAGTCCCGGCATATCCTTGTATGACCATGCAAAAACTTCCTTCTTCGCTTTGAGAAGGGCGATGTAATCGGCTTGCTCTTCGGGGGAAAGACTTACCCCCAACTTGATAATCTGTGGACTCGTTGGGTCTAAGCCGATGTCTACGTCAGTCATTTCCTCAACTGACATGTGGGATCCGTCCTCCAACTGATGTGGAGTTGGGATCAAATGGATATCATTAGCTGAGTTTAGATCTACGTTTGGAACCTCGGGTCCCTCTTCAGCTTGAAAAATATCCTGAGTTGTCCTTGGGGTGGAATGAAGCATTTCACCGAAAGGCCAGTACTCTGATGGCGATAAAGGTGAATTGACGCGATCCCAGTCGATGGCATCTATGTCTAGGTGCAATGATTGTGATGGATCGGCCGGATTGCGGATGGGTGCGGTCAAATCAATGGAGATCATGTGGATGGAATGAATTTGGTCTCCAGAACCGCGGGTGTGATAACTCGATTCTTTTAGATGCTCCCTATACTCTGGATCTGGCTCTACGGGAACGGGCACGAATGGATCTTCCCTAGGTGCGAATTCGTCCCTATTTGCGAAAAGGATGGCAGGGTCTTTTCTCGGCACTGATGTCATGATGGGATCTCGAGGTGGACGATGCTCATCTTGAATTTGGAGCCATGGATCCAATACTTGGTCCCACCTTGTAGGGTCTACCCACCATTCATGCCCTAGCAGTATGCCCATCTGTCCCATTAGATCTTCATGAGTTAAAGGGCGGTGATGCCGTCGCGCATGTCTGAGATAGTCCATCTCAGTCTCATCTTCTGAATCACTTTCGGAGACCCAAAAATGTTCATCCTCTTCAGCAACTGTTACTTGCGACGTTGAGTGCTCTCCTTGTTCCAGTAAGTTAATCTGGTCTCCTTGCGGTTGTTCCACTCTTGGTGGAGGGACCTGACTCTCTTGACACTGTATTGTTTCATCTGGAACCTCTAAGGGGAACAATTTCAGAAAGATGTCCGACAACCGTTGATGTTCTCTTTGAGGATTAATCTCTGAACTTTCACCTCTCTCTAGCAAAGGAGAGGGATTATTGCTATTTCCAGGGGTGTTTGTTGACCATGGGAGGTAGTCTCCCAATGTGTATTCTGTATTTGGATTGGCATAAGGATCTTGTGCCAATCCCCCCTTGTTGCCTATTTCTAGGCCTTGCATATTTTCAACCAAGATGTCTAAGGGCAGGGGGTGATTGAACCCTACTCCTGACTTGTCATATGGCATCTGATATCTTGGTTGGCAAAGGACCCGCATCCCTTGCTCATATCTGCCTAGCCCGTATCCATGCCAATTGCATTGGCCGAGATATTTTAGGGCAAAATCTGGGTTTGACAGATAGTTGATGTTTTCAACAAAAGGCTCTTCGTCTGCTTCCTTTTGTTGGCATGGTTCAAGACCATGATCAAGGCCCCCATACACGAAATTCGTCTGGTTTGGAGGGTAGCCTAGAGGGACAACTGTCCCTATGGGAAGGCGAGGTCTTCCCATGTCTTGTACTGACTCCAATGCTGGCGTCGCCACAACATTTTGCACTAAATATTCCCCCAGGCCCGTACTGGCCATTTCAATAGTGATTGTTGATGATTGGGTGGGAGGAAACGGGAGTCCTTCCTGAGTCCATTCCATGTTCGGCATTTTAGGAGTCTCCACTTCCGTTGTGCGAGGTGTTTCTTCTGTTGATATCGTTGAAATTGTGGGCAACTTCTCTTCTAGAGGCTTAACCTCTTCCATGATCTATTTTCCCTTGTCCTTCTGTTTGGCCATGACAGGTGGCGTTGATGATGAAGGAGCAGATGATGAAGTTTCACCTGGCTGGGATTTTGCCTTGTTGGTCACCAGTGGTGCCTGCGGTATCGAACCCTGTTTAGATGGATTTAACTGGAAATCCAAATGCGTTGAAGGGAGGGTCGATTGAGGTATAAATTGTACCGCATTGCAATACTTGAAGGGCTCTAAGTCCATTGGGACTACATGTATTTCTCCTTCATAAGCATACTTTAAGCACTGGTGGGCGATCGAAGGGACACACTTCATGTCCCTGATCCAAGGCCGCCCTAGCAGTATATTATAAGCCATCTCGCCTTCTAACACATGGCACAGTGTAGGTATTGATTTTTGTCCTACCTGGATAGGCAGAACAACTGTGCCGACTGTCGAGCATATTGCATCGTTGAAAGCTCGCAGTGTGTACGTGGAGGCTGTGATGTGAGAGGCTGGCAGCTTCAAATGTTTTAAGGCTGCAGTGGTAATGATGTTATCTGGACGAGCCAGTATCTACCAACACTCTTTTGTACGGAATCCCGTTGACCCGCGCGATAACGTGTAGGGGTGGATCTGCCATGTCATTCGATATCGTTTTTACCTCGTCTTCTCTGAATGTGATGACCGGCTCCGTACATTGTTTCACATGTCCCACGAAGTTGTTGAAAGAATTTGCTTCGTGAGGTTGTAATTCGATGGCTTTTAAAATGTCCATAAGAGCTTCCCTATGGGGTGCTGACTGTTGAATAAGCTCGTAAATGGACAGCCTAGCCGATGTGGTCCGCAAACTCTGCGTGAGTTTGGTCCGTATCGTGATTTCGGGTCTAGGCGGAGGCAACTGCGTTGGGCGTTGTTGAGGCTGCGATGTTGTCGGAACTTCCCTCGTAGCTACCTCGGGGGCAACTGCTGGGTACCTTCTGTTCCTTGTTACTATGCTAATCATTCCCACAAATCCCTGCATGGGAAGATTCTATCGCACCTCGTTAATCTGGAGTGGTTTTGTCTGTGCCTCGTGGGCAGGCAAAGGGTCCTTGAATACCCCCATTTGTTGGTTGTTTGGCGCTATGGGGTTGTCCACGGCCAATGTTCTATTGTCGATCAAATCTTGGATTAGTTCTTTGAACTTCCAGCATCCATTTAAGTCGTGTCCTCTGCGCCTATGGAATCTACAATACAATTCCTCTCTGTATCCCCTAGGCTTAGGAGCATTAGGGTCTATATTTTGAATTTACGGTAGAGTGACTAAATTTGCCGCTGACAAGCGGTCAAATAGGGAGTCCCTGGACTCCGTGTAAGGGGTGAATTGTCGCCTAGGGCGACGCTGCTGATTCTGCTCCTGTCTTCTATTATCTCTTTCATAAGTAGGAGGCACTGCCTAGTAATTAGCCTTTTGAGGCTGCATTTCTTGCACAGGCACGGGAACATTTATCGCAACTTGGTTGACTGCAGCGTGTTGTGATTGTGTTGTCCCGGTTTTAGTGGTTTTATTCCACTCTTTCTTTTTAGGCTTGGCGATTGCGCCTTCGCCTATCTTAATCTCTTCTATAACTCTGGCTTGTGCCAAAGCTTCTTCTAAGTTGTCGTATTGCCGCAGCAACAATAGACCAGAGATTGATTTTAAGCAACTTTTTGTGAACATCTGCGTGAGATCAGACATAGGGGGACGGTAGGGTAACTTAGAAAGCAAAGCTCTCCATCGATTCCCATATGCTGCCATTGTTTCTTCCTCAAATTGCTTGAGGCTCGCCAGATCACTCAATGATGCCTTCTTCCTTGTGTTGAAGGCAAAGCGTTCAAGAAACGCATCTACTAATTGATCTAGGTTGCTTATACTGTGTTTAGGTAGTTGTGTGAACCAATCCGAGGCAGGGCCTACGAATGTGGTTATGAATGTTCTAAGCAGCAATGCGTCATTATCTTGGATGCCGAAGCATTGGCTTAGAAATCTTGTAACATGTTCTTGTGCGTCCTCTTCACCTTTAAAGATTGCCAATTGAGGCAACTTGAAGTGCTCGGGGTAAAGAGGTGTAGGCACTGAGGGATGCACCGGATTACTGCGGAGTTGACGTAATGTGGGTTTTTGATGCCCAGCAGCTTTTGTTTCCACAGACTCTAAACGCTCTAATAGCGCTTGGTATGCATCGGAAGATTTTATTTCTTCCTCTCTTGTTTGCTCCCGTTGTAAGTTATGGAAGACTGGAGGCCTATGAAGGGGTGGCCGAATGGCAGCCCTCCTGCCTTGATGGGGAGTTTCAACATATTCTACGTCTGGTTCATACTCCTCGTAAAATTCTTGAGGAGTCTCTGGGCGAAACCTATGACCCTGATCGAGTCCTCGCTGAAGGTACCCATCATTGTTTCGGGGAGTTGCCTCCCTCTCGAGTCTATGAGGTCTCGGCGGCAAAGCTTGACGAGGTCGTGGAGACCTATCTTGCACCAACAGATTATGCCTCTCATATTGTTCGGCTCTTTGGGTGCGAGGGGTTGGCTCCCTCTCAGGTAGTTCATAGCGTAGCTCATCCGCTTCGCGTTGCATGCGCTCTCTATCCAAGCGGTGTCGATACTCTATCTCCTGATGACTTTGTTTAAGCCGCATGATTTGGGCTTGACGGGTGGCATGTTGGGCGACTATCGGGTCAATTTGGTCTACCCTATTTTTCTTAGGAGGTTCGAATGTCCCTCCTATGTGTTTGCCTCGGTTTTGATGATCTAAAATTTCAATGGGTCGCTTCCCTCTGTCGAGGTAGGCGGCTTGTACTCGAGGTTCTGGCCTCAAGGGGTGATCATGATGTCCAGCTGGTGCGGAAGCGCAAGGTTCCCACGTTGTATGTTGTTGTCCTTGAGGAATGCGATGATTTTCCTCGTGCTCCCTCTCATAGGTGTGAAGGGGGCGGGCGGAGTTAGCTCGCCCTGTGTAAGGAGCCCTACGCTCTGGATTTTGTCTCTCTGTTCTGATGGGAGGTAAGGAAGGGATACCATATCCACGTTGTCCCTCCAAATGGATAGTGTGCCTCTCTAGCGCTCCATCGCGCTGTGGCCACTCATGTCTAACCTCAGAAGGTGATTCTCTATTTACATCAAGGTCTACATGTAGGGCGTCTTCCCGAAAGGGGCTGCTTTGAATGGGCATACCCCACCGAGGATTCTGAATCGGATTCTTTTGTAGGCCAGACCGATAAGGCGGTATGACCAAGTCCTCAAGACTGAAGCGAAGGCGACTTGTGCCTGCTTCTTGTGTACCTTTCGGAGCTTCTGCCCTTGATTGGGCTTGGCTACGGGTGTACACCATTGCGGTGCTTCTCTACTATCTAAACAGATTTTTATCTCGTTTATGATGATTTTTCTTTTTGTCTACACTAAGCAGAATTAAACACACGCATACACAAACCGTGATTATCTCTTTTAAGGATTATTGGTGTGCCCTAGACTGGTTTAGTGCATTTTGATGTTTTGTTTTGTTTTTGAATGTTTTGAAGAACGTTTAAATGCATAATGAAGGCTCATATAACTCCCAAAATGGTCGCCCCTTCAATATACCAACCAGGCCGATATACCAACCTCTCTATATACCCGCCCTTACGAGAGGGAGACTATAGGTACGTGAGAGCAGAAGGTACGTGGTACGTAGGTGGTACGAAAGGGGGATTGTCCTGTTAATGGCACCTACCATAGAAGACTTATCCTCGCGCGCATGGGAATCACCCCAGCGACACTCGGTCAGCTTTCGTCAGGATTTACGCCTAACAACAGTTGAAAATCGGGAAATGGATGCAAAGCTAAGCCAAGGTGGTGATGAACCCACCGTTGGTCTTGCTCAAGGGCTGGGGTCTTACGACCAGCTCCTTGGTTTAAAATTATTGCGTGAAGTGTGTGGGATTCATTTTATTTAACGAAAATGAAACAAGCATAAATGACTTTTCCTAATGCAATGCAGGATTAAATGAAAACAATTAAAGAAACAGAAACAGAAACAGAAAATTTAACAGAGATTATGAAAATCCCTACCTCTTCTCTGCCTGGACCGGTTGCTTCTGAATTTCTGCTCTAAAAAGTTGCAGACAGAAATTCGTCCCTCGGTGAGACGAATTGCAGAACAGAATTCGTCCCTCCCAGAGACGAATTTGAATTCGTCTCAGGGTCAGACGAATTTCAGTAAAGCAATCGCCACAGTCAAGGACGAATAACAGTCAGAAACTAAAAAGGTACCTGTCAAACACAAAACACAAAAATTTAATCAGTTTTTGTGATTTTAAAAACCAGGGAACAGTGTCCCACCGTGATCGCCACTGAAAGCACGAGATTTCGGGCAAAGGAAACACTAATTGCGATGCATTCAAAATCAAATACGCTTAAGTCCTAGAAATGTAAATTGCATGAAATGAAAGAGACGCATTGGAAGAGACACAAGCAAATGGAGAAAACACAGCCCTTTCATTAAACTTTCTTGATCTCTGTTACAAATACGCCTCCTCCCTTTTCAGGGGCTAGGAGCGTTAAAAGAATTTGACTACAATCGAGACTTAAGGTTCCTCTTCCCGCGTGCCCACACTTGAAATGGACGGGCCAAGATGATGCCGCCGCTGATGTCGATGAGTCCTTGACCTCTGCTGCTCCTCCTACGAACAAAGAAACAACGAAGATGTCAGTAGCACCTGCTGCAAATGAAAAGTGTTTGTTCTCTAAAATCGCCAAAAGATGCATGTAAACATTTGTCTGAAACAGTGAGTAAAGTGAGTCCAAATGGCCTGAAAACTTGACAGAAGACAGAAAATATTACCAGGAGGCCACTGCCACTGAGACAGTCGGCCAATCTACCTTAAACTGGAATTCGTCCCTAGGCAGGACGAATTCTGACTGCAATTCGTCCCTGGGTGGGACGAATTCTTCTGTGTTGAAAAAGCCGACCTACTGCTGCTCCAATGTCGAATCTCGGGACCTACAAAATGCCTACAAACAAGGGGGTTATGTAATTGGGGCCATTTTGGGATGACCCAGATGGTCGGATTCTCCCAATTTGGCCTCTATCCTCGGGAATTAGATATCGCCACCTGCAAGTTAGTGAAACAACAAAGCGACACAAAGCATGATAAAATTTGATCAGAATATTATGAAATTGAAGCTATGAATTCACCAAATAGAATAACATGAAATGCAACCTGAAACAATAATCTAGAATGCTTTTGAAACAAAAACTTGGAAAGTGCGGGGGTGCCCCAAGTGGGCCTCCCACCGTTGGCACTTGATTTCGGAGCCAATCCACTAGGGATGGGCCCAAAACCTCTTAGGATTGGGGGGTCGGCAAATTGGTTGATTCAGGTGTCCATATGTTGGATTTGGGTCAGATTCAAGCTTCCAAAAGCCACCCAACAACCTCCCTTGCAAAAGAGATTGGTGGATGTGAGAAGGTGAATCAAAGGGGATGCAAGTGGGTGTTCAACTCGGCGACACTTCGTTGCTTGAAATCTCCTTCAACCTGCATATCTTGGGTGAGAAAAGTCCCACCTTTTATAGACCCATGGGGTCTCTTTTGAGAGGGAAGCACAAATGCCATGTGTTGGTCATAGGTGCCATGTGGCAGTCATGTCTTCCCATGAGGGAGGGGAGTCCTCCATTGACTTGGGCTTTCATAACTGCCCTTGTGACAGTCCTCTAACGGCCTATCTGTCCACCCACACACGCGTGCGAGGCAGGAGTCATCAACTGACTGTCCTGGGTTGCCACTTGGCACCATTCTTCTTTTTGCCCGTTAAACTCAGAATTCGTCCCTACCAGAGACGAATTCAGAATTCGTCCCTGGGTGAGACGAATTCCAGTTAGTATTCGTCCCTGGGTGAGACGAATAGTGAGCAAAGTGTCTAAATGTGCCAAATTGCTTCCTGACCTTACAAAATTGCTATGAAAGTGGTTAAGACCACTTGTTTGACCTCTGAGGGCTGCCCTGGGGGCTGTGTTTGTCAACGCGATCAGTGTTTGCAGTCACATAATCGGATTGGTGATGTTTTTGTGTCTACAGTTCCACCCAGGGATGATTACAAATTGGTATTCACCCCACCCAGGGATGAATATTAGTATTCACTCTAGGGTGGGGCGAATAACAGGTTTGACGAGAAAAAAGTCAAATCTTGACAAATGGTAGCTCAGATCTGCCACTTAACTCCTCCTTCATTGCATGGGAGTGTAGGTGAGCATTTTCAAGCATTAGAGGTAGTTAAAGGGGTAGTCATGAAGTCCCTAATCAGGGAGGAATCTCCTTCCCCCTAGGAAGGCATGATTGCCAACTGGTGCCTCTACATGTCCAATTCAAGAGACCTCCAGGTCTATAAATTGGTGAATTTCCTCACCCCAAAATATACAGAGAAGGAGCATTTTTGATCAACGAAGTGCTGTCATTTTACTTTCACACCCACACCCATTTGAGTTGTGCCTTTCACATCCTTGATCTCTTTTGGAAAGGAGGTCATAGGGTGGTTATTGGAAGCACAAATCCAAAACCAAAACTTGAAATTTGGCCACAATATCCCATAAAATTTGCTAAAAATACCCCACAAGATGTTTTGGACCCATCCCAAGTGGATTGGTGTCGAAATCGGGCCCCAAACGATGGGTGGCCTGCCCCCGGGCACCCCGCCCACTCGTTGCACTCCTAATAGCCCACCCCATAGCGATTGGAAATTTGTGGTAGAATTCCTTCATTATTTATTTTGCATTTAATTCTATGCTACTCAGATAGGTTTTCATTCAAATTTCATGTCGTTATGAGCATTTCTAATCATGTTTCTATTATTTCTCGCTTTTGCTAACATATAGGTAGCATCATCAAATTCCCATTGATGGAGGCCAAATTAAGAAAATTTGACCATCTGGGTCTTCCCAAAATACCCCCAATTAGCTAATCCCCAAATTTGCAAGTGATTTGGAGCTTCTCAGATGTGACATTTGGGATAGTGCCTTTTGACATTTTGTTGCAGGTCTATTCGTCCCTCCCCGGAGTGAATACAAATATGTGGTGAGTTTTTTTACTATTCCATTTGTAGTGTTTTCCTTGTGATGTTGTGATGTCCTTGTTGAATTTTTAGTTCATTTGGGTATATGTTAGTTATCATTGTATTTATATCTTGCATGCACTAAGTGAAGGCGTGGGGATTGCATGTTTTATTTCATCTCGTAGGTGCTACTGACTGTTTCTTGTTTTCTTGAACATAGGATTTGGACATGAGATGAGTAGCAAGGAGTCAAGACTCATCGACGCAAGTGGTGGCAACGTTTGGTCCACCCATTTTACATGTGGGCATGTAGAAGAAGGAATAGCATCCATGGTTGTAACAAGAACACATATTTAACACTCATAGCCCTTAGAATGGGAGGAGGTGGATTGTAACCAAGATCTGAAACATATCAATAAAAATGGTTGTCTTCCTTATTGGATTTTTGTTTCATTTTGATTCGTTCATGCTTTCCCTCCTTTCATACACTTTCAATTCATAGGATTTAGCGTTGAGTTTAGTTCCATTTGCATCACACTTGGAGTTTCCTTTTTGCTTCCGTATCCTCATGCTTTCAGTGGCGATCATGGTGGGACCCTTGTCCTATATTTTTAAGATCAGAAATCTGATCAAAACTTGGTTGTTTTTGCTTGCAAGTACCACGTTTTCAAACGCTAGACTACTTTTCGTTCCAGCCTGAGGCGAATATAGAGCTGGAATTTGTCTTACCTAGGGACGAATGGGAATTTGCCCCACCCTATGATGAATACAGTCTTGTAATTCATTCCTCCTCAGGATGAATATCTATCTATGTAGTTTCTGAGCAGAAACTCAGAAGGAATCAGGTTTGGGCGAGAGAAGAGGTAGGGTTTCTGAACTCTCTCCGTCATTTTGTCTCTATTTCTATTTTTTGTTTTTTTGGTTCTTTGTGTGCGTAAGAAAAGTTGTACTGCATGTTTATTTTATTTCATGCAAAATAAAAAGAACCCCACACATCACATGGCAACATAAACACCAAGGAGCCGGTCATAAAACCCCAGCCCTTGATCAAGACCAACGGTGGATTTCACCACCACCTTGGCTTGAATTTTGCATCCATTACCCTGATCGCTATTGTTGCTAGACGTAAATCCTGACGAAATCTGATCGAGTGCAGCTAGGGTGAATGCATGAGGATAAGTCTTCTATGGTAGGTGTCAAAAATAGGGTGATCCCCCTTTTGTATCACCTACGTTCCATGTACTATCTGCTCTCACATACAAACAGTTTCCCTCACGTAAGGGTGAGTATATAGAGAGGTTGGTATATCGGCCTGGTAATGGTATATGGAAGGGGTGACCATTTTTGGGAGTCATAAGAACCATCATATTGCATTTAAATGTCCTTTACAAAAACTTTCAAAACAAAATCAAAACACACTAAACCAGGTTTTAGGCACACCTTTAATCTTTAAACAAGATAATCATTGCTTTGCATGTGCGATATTTTCTGTTTAGTTTAGCATAAAAATAATAAAAGAAATAAAAATCTACGCATATTTTAGGAAAGCACCACCATGGTGTACACCCATAGCCAATCCCAATCAAGGACAGAAGCTGCAAAGAGTGTACAAGGGGGCACAAGTCACCTTCGCTATAGCCCCAAGGACTTGGTCATACCATCTTAGCGGCCTGACCTACAAGAGAGTCCACATCATGCCATTTCAGAATGGGACTATAGAGGCACCCCTTTGAGGGAAACGCCCATTCATCATAGCCCCTTTTAGGAGTCCTTACATGTGGCACTCAACATAAACAAGAAGGCTCCCTTAGAAGCTCGTTATGAGTGGCCACCGTGCAATGAAGCGCTAGAGCAACATAGGGTCCATGAGGAGAGGCCACATGATTATGTCATCCCTCCTCTACCCCCCATTATTGTTAGAAACAAAAGGCCAAATCCAGAGCACAAGGCTCTTCAAACAGGGCGAGCCAACTCTACCCGCCCCTTTCACATATATGAAAGGGAGCATGAGGAAGACCATTACATTCATCAAGAGCAATACATAGCACGGGAGCAATGCACCTTTGCACCTACTATCTACCAAAACCACCTTTCGATGCCAGATCCTCGAGTGAATGTCGCCAACCTCGATAGAGAGAAGCGACCTATAGAGATCTCGGATCATCATGATTGGGATAAATGTGTAGGAGAGGCATCTAGGCCTCCTAGACTCAAGATGGCAAAACAAATCGACCTGGAAGTCACCAAACATGTCACCCACAAAGCGTAGATTACACAACTTGAGCAAGACCAACAATAGCTAGAGCATCTATATCGCCTTAGAAAAGAGCACATTCGGCACCAAACAGATGAGTTGCTCCATAACACTATGCCTGAGAGGGTTCCAACCCATCGCACGCAAAGAGAAAAACCGTTGAGAGGCACAACCCCTTGGTGTGAGACAGGTCCCCATGACCTTACCAAGTGCTACCTCTGAGACCTCCTAGACCTGAATGGGAGGCCACTCCTAGGAACAACGATGGGCACCCTCTACGGGGACCCACCCATGGTCATAGGTCTCACCCAGAAACTCCTTGGGAATCCTATGAGGAGTATGAACAAGAAGAAGAGTGGGCCGAAACACCCTACCAAGGTGGAGGGGCTACTATCCGACCACCCCTCCATAGGCCTCAAGTTTCCCACAACGCATAACATGATTAAACTAAAGAGGAAGAGATTAAATCTTTCGATGCATATAAAGTGTTGCTAGAGCATTTGGATTCTATGGAGACCAAGACTTATGGTCCGCAAAAGCCCACGTTACGCCAAATCCATAGTCATCCTGTGCATCTGTCAGTGCCTGCACCCCCTTACCCTAAACACTTTAAGATGCCTTAGTTGGCAATATTTAGAGGTGAGGAGGATTCCTAAGAGCATGTGACTAGATTCCTGAGCCAATGCTTTGGCATTCAGGATAATGATGCTTTGCTATTAAGAACATTCATCACCATGTTCGTAGGCCCTACCTCGGATTGGTTTACTCAATTGCCCAAGCACAACATTAGCAACTTAGATCATCTAGTGGATGTGTTCCTCGAACGCTTTGCCTTCAACACCAAGAAGAAGGCATCACTAAGTGACCTAGCCAGCCTTAGGTAGTATGAGGAAGAAACCATGGCGGCCTATAGGAATTAGTGGAGGACTCTGCTTTCTAAGTTGCCCTACCTCCCTCCCATGTTCGACCTCACACAAATGTTCTCAAAGAGCTATTTGAGATTGATCTATGTGCTATTGCAGCTACAACAATATGCCACCTTAGAGGAATCTCTAGCACAAGATAGAATCATTGAAGAGATCAAGATTTAGGATGGCGAGATAGCCAAGATGAAGAAGAAAGAATGGTCTAAGAACCCCAAAATAGGGACCATGCAACATAAACCTATTGCGGTCAATCAAGTTGCTATCAACGTCCCTAAGCCTACACAAGCAACACAGACCCAAAAGGCTAACTATCAGGTAGTGCCTCTTAACATTTATGACCGATAAAACCAGAGGCAAGAACAAAATCAGCCATGTCACCCTAGGTGACAGTTCACATCTTACACAGAGTCTAGAGACTCCCTGTTTGATCGCTTGTCAGCCGCAAATTTGATCAACCTGCCCGAGATTCAACCTATAAATCCCAATGCACCAAAACCCAAATGCTACAGGGAAGATTTGTACTGTAGGTTCCATATGCGGAAGGGACATGACCTTAACGCATGTTGGAAGTTAAAGGGCTTGGTGCAAGACCTAATTGATAAGAAGACATTGGTGGTGGATAATCCCATGGCACCAAGCAACCAACAAATGGAGGTCTTTAAGGACCCCTTGCCTACCCATGATGCACAGGCAAAGACCCTACAAGTCAATGAGGCAACGCAGAACTACCCCATGCAAGGGTATGTAGGGATGATAAGTATAGTGACTCAAAATAAGAGGTATCCGAGTGTAGCTGCCCTCGCGGCAGCTACAAGAGAGGTGCCAACAATGTCGCAACCACACTAGCACCTTACACAACCTCCTCCACCTAGACCCATGGCCATAATTCACACCAAAATCACTCAAATATTGAGGACCACATCGGCTAGGCTCTCCATATATGAGCTCATACAACAATCAATGCCCCATCGGGAGGCTCTAATGGAGATATTGAAAGCCATCAAGTTACAGCCCCACGAAGAAAATTCCTTCAACAATTTTTTAGGACATGTCAAACGATGCACGGATCTAGTCATCACTTTTTGAGAAGACGAAGTGAAGTTAGTGGCTGATGACATGGCAGATCCACCCCTACACATTATCACGCGGGTCAACAGGATTTCGTATAAGAGGGTATTGGTAGACACTGGCTCATCCAGTAATATCATTACAATAGTGGTATTGAAACATTTGAAGTTGCTAGCATCTCACATCATGGCTTCCACCTACACTCTATGAGCATTCAATGATGCAATATGCTCGACAGTTGGCACAATTGTCCTACCCATCCAAGTGGGAAAAAAGACTATACCTACATTGTGCCATATCTTGGAAGGTGAGATGGCCTATAACATCTTATTAGGTCGGCCATGGATCAGGGACATGAAGTGTGTCCCTTTGATATCTCATCAATGCTTAAAGTATACATTTGAATGGGAGGTGCATGTAGTCCCGACGGACTTAGAACCCTTCAAGTATTGCAAGGTGGTGTAGCTGATGCCGCAATCGATCCTTCCATCAACGCATTTGGATTTTTAGTTGAATCCATCTAGACAGGGTTTGATTCCGCAGGCATCCCCATTGACAAGTCCATCAAAACCATAGTCGGGTCCATCTTCATCATCTAATCCTTCACCGATGATGCCACCTACGATGGCCACACCAAAGGACAAAGGGAAGAAACCCCTATAAGAGGCACCGCCATCAGTATCAACTATCTCTATCGAGGACATGCCTAGCAGAATGGAAGTTGAGGCTCCTAGTCCATCCGACATGGAGTGGACTCTGGAAGAACTTTTGTTCCCTCCCCCTCAATCGCCAACAATCATCGTTGAAATGGTCAATAAGGGCCTGAGGGAGTATCTGGTATGGAATATTATAGCAACACCCACACTGTAGTCCATGCAGGACATGGGGAGACCTTGCCTCCCCATCGGTACTATTGTTCCTCTAGGCTACCTACCAAACCAGACAAACTTTGTGTATGGGGGCCTTGATCATGGTATTGAGCCATGCATGCAAGAGGACGAAGATGAAGAGCCCTTTGTAGAAGATGTCAATTATTTGTCCAACCTAGATTTTGCTTTGAGGTATCTTGGCCAATGCAATTGGCATGGATATGGGTTAGGCAAATATGAGCAAGGAGTGCGGGTCCTCTACCAACCCATATATCAGATGCCATATGAAAAATTAGGGGTAGGGTTCAACCACCCTCTACCCTTGGACATATTGGTAGAGAACATGCAGGGCCTAGGGATAGGCAATAAGGGGGTATTGGCATTAGACCCATATGCCAACCCTAACACAACATATACACTGGGGGATTACCTCCCATTATTAACAACCAACCTTGTTGACCTCAACAACCCTTTCCCTTCACTCGAGAGAGGAGAAAGTTTGAGTACTCACATACAAGAGGGGTATAGACAAGAGCAGGAAGGATCTTCAGAGGATGAATCATAATATGAGGTAGCACCATGGGATCCCTTCGAATTAGATAGCAATCACTCACAAGTGGTCCCCATCGATGATTATCAAGATAGCATCTTGACCATGTTCCCTTTGGATGCTCCAATCGAGCAAGTGCTATGTCAAGAAAATCAGGTCCCCCCACGAAGAGTGGAACAACCACAATGGGGCCAGATCAATTTGCTCGAGCAAGACGAGCCTCTAATGTCGCAAATAGTTGTTGGAGCCAACGAAGGCCTTTGGATCTTTGACAATGATTATGAAGATGAAACTGAGATGGCCTATCTCAATCATATGCGATAGCAACAATACCCATTGGAGATTAATGACATATTTGAAAAACTAAACATAGTGCCAGGGCATGAGTGGTACGTAGACCCAGTGCAGTGGGAACACGTGTTGAATTCGCCACTTTGGGCATATGGAGAATACCTTCCGCCCAGAGGCCCTATAGCGATATCAGTTTTAAGGGCATACCCTATCTTCCTATTCGCACATAGGGCCGATCCATTCGTGCCAATACCCATAGAGCCATATCCGGAGCGCAAAGAACATCTAGAATGTCTGAGTCACTACACCCATGGTAATGGAGACCAAAATCATTTCATCAACATGATCTCCATTGACTTAACCACCCCCATCCATAACCCGGTCTATCCAGCATAGTCATTGTATCTAGACATAGATGCCATAGACTGGGATCACGTTAATTCACCTCCATACCCATCAGAGTAATGGCATTTTGATAAAATGCTTCATTTTACCCTAGGGCCAACTCAAGATATCTTCCATGCTGAAGAGGAACCCAAGATTCCCAATGCAGATTTAAACTCAGCAAATGATATCCATTTGATCCCAACTCCACACCAGTTGGAGGATGGATCCCACATTTCGGTTGAGGAGACGACTGACGTAGACATTGGCTTTGATCCAATGAATCCACATATTATTAAGATGGGGGTAAGCTTATCCCCCAAATAGCAAGCCAACTACATTACCCTTCTCAAAGAGAAGAAGGAGGTTTTTGCATGGTCCTACAAAGACATGCCGGGGCTAGACCCACAACTAGTCATGCATAACCTAAAGCTTGATCCGACAGTCAAGCCGGTTAAGAAAAAACTACGTAAGATGCACCCAACAGTGGCCTTGATGGTCAAAGATGAATTGCAAAAGCTATTGGATGCATAGTTTGTCATCTGCATGGATTACCCACCATGGATGTCCAACATGGTGTCCATCAAGAAGCTGGATGGGAGGATTCGCATATGCACTAATTTTTGAGATCTAAACAAAGCAAGTCCTGAGGATGATTTTCCCTTGCCGAGCATCGACGCATTGGTAGATGCTACAATGGGCCATGAAATGCTTTCCCTCATGGATGGTTTCTCGGGATACAATCAGATTCGTATCAATCCCAAGGACCAACTAAAAATGGTGTTCACGCCTTGGGGGACATTTTGTTATAATGTCATGCCCTTTGGCCTTAAAAATGTTGGCACCACCTACCAATGTGCCATGACATACACCTTCCATGATTACATACATAAAACTTTGGAAGATTACATGGATGATTTATTGGCCAAATTTCTTTTGCACCCAGATCATCTCGATGACTTAAGCAAGATCCTTGATTGCCTAATGGAACATAAAGTCAGACTAAATCCCAAGAAGTGCGTATTTGGCATCACATCTAGAAAACTCTTGGGTTTCATAGTATCAAAGCAAGGAAATGAGGTGGACCCACACAAAGTCAGGGCAATTCTTGAAATGCTCCCCCAACTACCATTAAGTAGCTCAGAATCCTATAGGGAAAGGTCATGTCAATTAAGCACTTCATAGCGCAACTATCTGACAAGTGTTGACCCATGAACAAATTATTGCATAAGGGGGTAGCATTTCATTGGGATGACGAGTTCTAGTCAGCCTTCGACGACATTAAACAATACTTGGATTCATCACTAGTATTGGCACCACCTAGACCAAGAGTGTCATTCTACTTATACATATCAGCTACTGAGGTGGCACTGGGCGCCATGCTAGCCCAAAAAAATGAACTTCACAAAGAACAAGCTACTTACTATCTTAGCCGCACCTTGGTCAGTTATGAACTTAACTATGCATACATTGAGAAACTCTGCTTGGCAGTGGTGTTTGCTACCAAAAATTTATGCCACTACATGCTGAGCAACACTATGTATGTTGTCTCTAAGGAGAAGCCATTGTGGTACATGATGAGTCGTACTTATCATAGTAGTCGCATGGTGAAATGGATCATGTTGTTGATGAAGTTTGACATAGAGTTTATTGGACAAAAATCCATCAAAGGTCAATTCATAGCCGATCAACTAGCAGAGGCTCCTCTCGAAGACGATCAACCTCTAACCATAGAACTACCTGATGATGGGGTCTTCCATGTCTCGAGAATCGCGAGATCTCGATGAGCCTGAGTCTCAGGTCGACATAACCCTATTTTTTGATGGTTCTAAATGTGACCAAGGGGGTGACATAGGAATTGTATTCTTCACACCGTAAGGGGCTCCAATGCCTCTATCATTTAAATTAGACTTCCCATGCACCAACAACAATATTGAATACAAAGTATTGCTCATAGGTCTTCAAACAACAATCACCATGAACATCAAACGATTGAACATCTTTGGTGATTCGCTGTTAATTATCAATGAATTCAAAGGGGTATTCCAATGTAAATGCCCAATTCTACAGGCCTAAAAAGACCTTGTGGACAAATTATTATAAAATCTTGAATGGTACGACATCGAGGCACTCCCTCGGTCATCGAATCATTTTGCGAACACTATGGTCTCCTTAGGGTCACTAATCTTGCAAGACATTTCTGGTGATATGACAACCATTCAAGTCAAAACACTATCGCAATCCACAATGGAGTGTGCAAGCTCTGAATTAACACCAGGAATCCACTTGATCCAGATTGAACCGTCCCTGAACATGTTATCTCGAATCCATGATTTTTTGAACCACGCCAACTGGGGGTCCTTGTTCTCCCATACTCCCCTTAATAGCAACACAACGCTATTCTTACAAGTTCTTTCCCGCTTAGATTTTGCTAGGGATGAACTTCAAGAGGGATTGGCCGTTCATATCATCGAGGTTTCTGATCAATAGGATTGGTATTCACCCATAAGGGACTACCTCAAGTTAGGTAACCTCCCACTTGGATTGACACATGCCACAAAATGATCATTCAAACATAAAGTGGCTAAACATGTCTTGTTAGGAGACATTTTGTATCATCATAGCTATGAAGGAATCCTCCTTCATTTCTTGGACCAGAAGGAGTCCACTTGGGCGATCACCCAAGTGCACGATGGTACATGCGGTGGCCACTTCAGCGGTATGGCCATTGCAAAGCACATTCTCTACATGGGCTATTACTGGCCATCTTTAGAACGAGATTGCTACGCGTATGTAAGGAAGTGCATGAAATGTCAACACCATGCTAATTTGACACACATACCTTCTCAGGCCTTGCAGCCAATCCAATCAGCTTGGCCATTTTCATAGTGAGGCTTAGATCTAATCAGCAAGATCTCCCCTGTATCGTTAGGTCATCACATGTTCATCATAATGACCACAGAGTACTTCACCAAATGGGTGGAAGCAGTTTCGCTTACCTCTATGACTGGACCTCGCATTGTGGAGTTCATTTTACATAACATCATATGTCATTTTGATATTCCATCCAAGATAATTTTGGATAATGGGACGTCATTCAAGAACAAAGACGTGCATTCTTTGACCACAAAGTACAAAATTCAGCATAGTTTTTTGACACCCTATTATCCATAGGAAAATGGGCAAGCAGATGCATCAAACAAAATGCTAGTTGCCATCCTCAAAAATACAATCGTAGACAGTCATAAGGATTGGCACATTTAGATCCCACTTGCTCTTTGGGCTTATCGCACTAGCATTCGGATGCCCACTGGGGCAACTCCATTTTTGCTAGTGTATGGTTCGAGTCAGTCATGCCTCTCGAGTTGGAAATTCCTTCCCTGTGCATATCAATGCAAGAGTTCATCAATGATGACGTTGCACGATAGGCCCGGTTAGACTAGCTTACATTGCTTGATGAACGACGCATCAATGCTCTCAAGCATTTACATATCTATCAAGAGCGACTTAAGAAAGCATACAACATGAAAGTTCACTTGAGGGACTTTTAGGTTGGTGAGCTGGTCTTAAAAGAGAACCAACAAAATTCTAACTTGCTGCCCCATTTAAGGGATAATTTCATGGAAAATTGGTTAGGTCCTTATGTCATCGACAATAAAATAGGACCTGGAACATATCGGCTCACCTCTCTTGAAGGAATCAAGGAAATATAACCCTTGAACATCAGTCATTTGAGGCCATTCCACATTTAAAAGATCCATCGCCCACCCAAAAATCTCCAAGGGTTCCCATAATCGCTTGGTCAACATAAAATGCCCCATAGGTATCCATAATCCCTATGGTCAAACAAAAATCTCCAAGGTTTCTCACCATCGATTGGTCACCCAAAAGCTCCAAGGATTTCAAAAATCGCTTGGTCAGCCTAAAATGCCCCAAAGGTATCCATAAAATCTTTGGTCAAACCAAAAACTCCAAGGGTTCCCACAATCGCTTGGTCAAAAAATAATATTAAAAAACAAACAAAAACAAAAGATAATAAAAAATAACAAAAAAATTGCATCTCGCTTCCATGCATACTCTTAAAAATCAAAACACAATAAAATAATAAACTGCATTACGCATCACATCCATACATGGCATATTTGTTGGTCATACACGTCATAAGCAACATAGACTATAATTGCTAGGTAATTACATCATTTTCCACATTTAGTTCATTTTGTAAACACATCCATCCAGAATAACGCCATCCACATTTTTTATCATAGTCAGTTGTCCGCTAATGTCTTTAGGGTTTTTCGTCATTCAGCCGTCTTTAGATTTTTGATCAAAAGTTGTACGAAGTCAGACCAATTTTTACAAGGTAGAGTTTTACTTGGACCACACCTTGTTGCATTGCATCCCAACACAAGTTAAAACACATAAAAAAAATTCCAAATTTTGTGAACACAAGAGAAACCTACAAAGCAATCTAGGGTACCATAGGTGAAAGGTTAGCCTGCTCATCCCCCTGTGCGAATGGTTCAAGAATGTTGAGAATTGACAAAAGGACAAGATCTTCCCTATCCAATTCCCCATAATAAATAGTGGTTATCACCACTATAAAAAAACCCAAACACCTTTGATTCAAAAATTCATAAGGATTCATACCACACACCCCTGAAAAGGATGGGTAGTCATCCCCAAGGCCTAAAAGGATCAATGTCATTCACAAGAAAAAAAAAAAATCCACTATCAAGAAACCCCAAACACCTTTGATCCCCAAGTTCATAAGGATTCGTATTACATGCCCATGCAAAGGATGGGTAGTCATCCCCATGGCCTAAAATATCAATGCCATTCCAAAGCAAATTTCCCAATCACCTTTGGTCCCCAAATTCATAAGGATTCGTACTACACGTCCCTGAACAGGATGGATAGTCATCCCCAATGCCAAAAGGGATCAATGCCATTCACAAGCCAAAAAACTATGAGCTCAACTTTGAAATCCAAAATGCAAAATCAAATAACAGTGGTTATAACCACTACTCAAACCCCTTGCTCAAAAAGAAAAACAAAAGAGAAAAATAAACAAATATTTTCATCACTATGTATGAGAGCAAGTATCGCAACAAATTGAGCAACTGAAAGACGCCTGAGCTTGAATCCCTAGAATTCTCAACATTCGAAAAACCATCTAGGTGATCCTCATTATGGGTTTGAATATTAATTATGAATTGGATATTTTTGAAAGAAATAAAACCATAATCTACCTATTTGCTATCTATAAATCAAGAAGACTATATCCTACAATATTGATTGTAGTGAAAATTTACAAAATACTTATTAAGGGTTCATTACATATTTGCTCTTAAAATTTGTAGATATTATTAAGTGCATCATAAATTATTTTGAGAGTTAATTTTCTAGAGCAGTAAGGTGAGATTATTTTTATCATTAAAAAGTGTATTGGCACTATACTAGTTGATATCTAACTAGTTACTATCAAAAGGGTTAGTTTGTGTTTGTTGATTATTAAGGATAAAGAGCACAAAAACCAATAGATTAATCAAAGTGTCTAGAGACACTATTTAGTGCACAAAACTTGCAAAATTTAGTGGCTAAAAGAAGTCACCAAAAGTAGATCATATTCCTCCATGGAATTGAGAAGAAAGATACCATTAAAATCAGCAAGGGAAACTTCAAATACAGACTTGGTGAGTCTCAAATTAAAAGCAATAGAAGGGTTATTTACAAGGAAAATTTATAGGAAATAACCCCAAAAAATATATTCTATATACATGATTACAAGCTTGGTTTCATTAGCCAAATAAGGGGATATTATGTTAAATCACGAGGATATAGAAGCCCATATGCGTACCGGATGTGGTGCAAACAAAAGCATACGAAACGCTAAGTCCTACAAATGAACAAAGGACTAAAGTGCATGAAAAAGGGAAAACCAATGAACTGAAATGAGATATAAAGCAAATGTAAAGTGCAGCCCTTATTTTTATTAAATTTACTTTGAGACCAGGTTACAATATGTCTCCTTCCTTTTTAGGAGCTGGGAGCGTTAGATATAGTTTTGTTACACCATGGATGGTACGCTTCCCTTCGGGATCTTCCGTGTGCCCACATTTGAAATGGGTGGGCCAAACATTTTCACTGCTTGTGTGAAGGCATCTGTAGTTCCTTGCTAACCCTCAGATGTCGATATCCTACATTCAAATAAATAGCAAATGATTAATAGCACCTGCGGATGGAGAGAAATATGCAATCCCCAAGGCCTCTAGTTAATGCATGCATGAAATAATTAAAATGGTAATAAAAACATGCCAGAATAATCACTACATATTTCTAATCTCTCCGAGGTGGGGTGATTAGGACTGCAGTAGTGCAGAGGGTTCCCTGGGGCAGGACGCCCGCTATTTGGGGCTTGGTTTCAACACCAATCCACTTGGGATGGGTCCAAAACCTCCCAGGGGGTTGTGTTAGAAAATTGGATGGGGTATTGTGGCTAAATTTTTTATTTCTAGGTTTGGATTGCACTTCCAATGTTCACCCAATAACCTCCCTTCCAAAAGAGAGATCAAGGATGTAAGAAGCACAAGTGAGGTGTGAGGATGTAATTCGACAACACTCCGTTGCTCCAAATGTTCTTGCTCTATTTTTTTTTTGGATGAGAAGACTCACCATTTTATATACCTAAGGGTATCTTGTGAATGAGCATGCAGAGGCACCACTTGGCCATCATGCCTTGTTAGGGGGAGAAGATTACTCCCAGATTAAGGGTTCCATGACTGCCTCTATGACTGCCTCTTTGAGCTCAACAATACTTACTCGCACTCCCATGCATTGAAGGTGGAGTTGAGTGGTGAATATGAGCTGCCATTTGAGTGGTGGATATTATTAGCGAATGCTGCTAATCATATTGGGGTGGGACGAATACCAGTTTGTAATCGTCCCAAGGTGGAAGGAGTAGGGAGCAGAGTGCCTGAAAGGTGCCAAATTGACCTCTCACCTTCAAAAACTGTTGTGGGAGTGGTTAGGACCACTTTTTAACCTTTGGGGGCTGCCCTAGGGGCTATGTATGTCAATTCGATCAATGCTTGTCATCACATAATCGGATTGGTGTTGTTTTGGTGTCTATAGATGCCCCTTTTTGGGATGCGTTGTGTGTGGCGCAATGTTAAGCAAAAATAGATAACCAAATAACTAGTTATTAGGGTTTCTTAGTAATCTAACCAAATTTAGATGCCCCAAGTATGTAAAGGGCACACATTTTTGAATCCTTGCTTCTAATGAGCTAAGGAGCTTAATTCAAGTGTTAACATTTTTCGGTGAGGTGTTACTTGATCTTGGACATTGTTCAGTAATGAATAGGCAAAGGGCGTAACCTTTTGTCTATGGGAACCTTGAGTTAATGATTCTAGAATGCTAAGTATTTGATCATATTATGATAATTGCTTTTTTTCTACCCCAAGCAGGAGTGTGATTGTCTTTGTCAATGATTCTTTGAATGCATGTCATTTCCTTGATTGGGTGTGTATTCGTTGGTTGGTGACTAAGTGTGACTACCCCCTCCAACGACGAATCGATGAGGGAATGACTGAAATGAGAAAAGTGACAAGTCGCTTGACCCAATATGACTTTTGTAAGGGTGCCTTTAGTTTTTTACCTTTGAATGCTTAGGCAGTTTCCCAATAATTTGACCTGTTTTGGGTTGGTTTTAACCCTTTTTGGGGCACCTTTGGGGCTGAAATTGTCAAAAATTCGTCTTCCCATGGAGCGGTCCAACTATGGTAGCCTTCTTAGGGAGTAGAATATTGATAATTTGTGGCCTTGATGTCTATTTTTCATTCCAATAACGTGAGGCGCAAATGCGCCTTTGTTTGGCAGTTTTATTGCTATTTTTGGGTGGGCTTTGACCCCTTTTGTGATGCCTTTTGGGGATGAAATTGTCGAAAATGTGTCCTCCCACGGAGCAGTCCGAATATGGTAGCCTTCTTAGGGAGTAGGATAGTGATAATTTAGGACCCTAACATCAGTTTAGGATTCCAATAATTGCAAGCGCAAAGGCCCCTTTGTTCGGCAACTTTATTGCTATGTTTGGTGCATCTTGGATGTAGTTTTGGTTGTTTTTTATTTTCTTGCTCTGTATTCGTCCCTGAATGGGACGAATACCAGTTTTGTAATCATCCCAAGGTGGTACGAGTGCTAAGTAGAGCACTCATACCAAGGTGGAATGATTACAGGCCTAAGAGCCTATATAAGGGCCAAAACTAGGTTTTGGGCTCATTTGCACTTTGTTTTTCTGACGATTTGGAGCTGTGAGAAGGAGGAGTTCGATTCTGCATAGTGGAGCACTATCGAGATTTCATGGATACCATGAGTGCACGGACTGGATCATCGAGTGGCAGAGCTGAGGCAAGACCGGTAGGTGCTCCTGCACTTTATTTTGTTGTTTTTATTTTATAGTTCAAAACCATAATTTATTTTATATTTCGTTTTTTCGTTTAAACTAAGATCAAAACCCTAGTTTAATTGTTCTGTATTTGTATTTTGTTGCGTTGTTTTAAACTAAGATCAAAATGTTTTTATTTTATTTTTTTGTTTGCTTTTTTTAAATTTAAAATAAGGTTAAAAACCTAGGTTAAAGAATTTATTTTGATTTTTTTTTGTTTAAACTAGAGTTAAAAACCCTAGGTTACAAAATTTGTTGTTTTTTGTTTTTTTTTTTCTTTTTTTTTTTGTTTTTTGTTTAAACTAGAGTTAAAAACCCTAGGTTACAAAATTTGTTGTTTTTTTGTTTAAACTAGGGTTAAAAACCCTAGGTTACAAATTTGATGTTATTTTGTTTTTTTTGTTTAAACTAGGGTTAAAAACCCTAGGTTAAAAAAATTTGATGTTATTTTGGTTTTTGTTAAAATAGAGTTAAAAACCCTAGGTTAAAATTTTGTTTTATTTTGTGTTGTTTATTGATTTTTTTTAATGTTTGTACTTTACATTTGGTTAATGTTGTTGTACAGTTTATTTTGTTGTCATGTTTTAATGTTTTTGTGTTTTTGTGTTTTTTTGTTTTGTAGGTGAAGTGTCAATACCGTCAACCGACGGTATTTTATAAAGCATGGGAGGCATTGACTATGGTGGATTGGGAGTGGCTTGATGCCCTTGGGCTCAATAATTTGAATTAGTTAGAGCCTATGGTGGGGTATCGGGCATGCCTAACTACCCTGATCAATTTATGGGATCCTCGCACCAACACCTTTCATCTCCCAACAGGGGAGATGACAGTGACTCTGGAGGACGTTTATCAAATTTTGTGGATTCCAATAGACAGGCTACCCATTCGGACTACTCCTCGTGATCATCATATGGTGGTGCTAACATGGTGCTTTGGGCATGCGATGGAGATGTGGGTGGATGAGGTGGTGGAGAGGTTAGAGGGGTACTGCCTGATTGGCGATATTTTGATGCGATGGTGGCTGGAGCAAGGCATGTTGGGGGTGAGGCATGCATTGATTATGACTCTCATCTCCAAAATGCTACTTCTTGAATCCTCAGGTGTGAGGTTCCCATGGAACCTGCTTAAGGTGGCATTTAGAATTATGGATTTTTCGACCTCAATGCCACTAATTATGAGGTGGGGTCAGACATTAATGGCATAGCTTTATGATGAGATGTACAAGGTCCACTACTAGAGGTGGAAGGGTATTGGATGCAGCTACCTATTGTAGTGTTGGAGGTGGAAGCACATAGCTGTGGAGCGGCTACAAGGATTGCCTTGGACCACTCAGGGGGATATGGTGGATAGGGATATTGGTTATGTTGCTTTATGGTGGAGGTCATAGGAGCAAGGGTAGATTCAGTGGTGGGTAGGTGTCGTAGGGCACTATACTGATGCCTTCTCACATCTTGCTCCAAGGGAGGTATTTTGGCATCCATATCAAGACTGTCTAGCCTGGCCTAAGGTTGGGGAGTGGATCCAGCAGGTGCACATGGGGAGATGGCTGATCGGGTGGCACGAGATCGAGCAGTAGTAGTTCCTATACGTCTAGGTAACTTAATAGTTTAGGGTACGCTAGGAATTTCCTAGTGAGCCCTTAATATATCAGCATTGGGGTGACGAGAGGACTTTTGCTTGGCTGATCATTGAGCTGATGGGTGAGGAGTTGGATGTAATGATTGATATCTCTGACATGGACAATGTTGGGGTGACTACAAAGTATGACCAGTGGTGGACGATGTGGTTATGGCGGGGTGAGGGGCCTCTAGGAGGTAAAGATGTGGCAACAAAATGTGGTGGGGTTGCGGAGGCACCGCGGGAGGGTTGGGGGGATCTGTGCGATGATGCGAATATGGTGGAGGTAGATGACATCACTAGGGATGATGTAGGGATTCAATAGTGGTCATATGTTTAGGATGTTTCAGAGCAGTGGGTGCTTGAGTAACCTATCATCTCGGAGATGCCCATGCCTCAAGAAGTCCCAAGGGACATGGAGGCTAGGTATCATGCTGAGATAGCAGGATTAAAGGATCTACTGTGGGGATGAGATGAGGAGCACTAGGAGGTTCTACAAGAGAGGGATATCCTATGGACTTAGTTGGAAGAATGGAAGAAGGCATTGGTTACATACCATCAGTGGGATGGGGACACAGATGCTTCATAGGAGAGGGATCTCCTACGAAATTAGTTGACACAGTGTGATGAGGCATTGGCTATGTACCATCAGTGAGAGGTGGATTAGGTTCAGCATCGATTGGAGTTGGAGGCAGAGATTATCTGCCTCAGTGGGTAGTTACCTGAGCTCACTAGAGGTGGATCTTCACACCGAATGAGACACAATGAGACTGAGAAGTCTTATTCCTCTCATCGTAGATAGGTGGGTGAGGGTAGCACTAGTGGGTATGATGTAGGGGATGGTAGCAACTACCCTAATATGTCCCATCGGACCCACACCACTAGGGGTAGTTCCAGTCGCACTGATCCTACGTGATCATGGTGGTCGACTCCCTAGGCTTGGGGTTTTTGAGTTTTTGCTTTTTTTGATGTTTTTGTGAGGTCAAAGGACTGACTTATTGTAGCCTATAGGCATTTTGGAAATATATATACATTACTTTATTTTTTATTATGCACTTTTTGTGATTTAGCGTTTATTTTATGCACATTTAGTTAGTTGATGTATGCATGTGTTATTATGAATGTGATGTTTCTAATTATATGATGTATGTATATGGAATGGATGAAATTATTTGTTGATAACTTGTCAGTGGCACCATAGATTGTACAAGATTTACTAGATTTTTGTACTATGTGATGACTTTGCATATGTATATTTTTTTGTTTGTATTTTGTACTATGTACAACATTTGTTTTAGAATGTAGTTAAGGTTTTTTTGAGATTCAGATGTTTTAACTAACTAGCCAAGACTGTACATTTATCTCACAAGACTTTTGAATAAGGTACGAATAAGACTTGAGTTTTACCAAGTTATTTCACATCCTTGTGTGTGCGATTGAGTTCGTTTATGTGGTATTCATCAAGATACCACTAGTTCTAGATAGACTGTCAACAAAACCTGTACTGAGAATCACAAAATTAGCTCCACTAACTCCTTTGTCGTATTTAGTCAGATTAATCCATGGGGCAATCTAGGATACCATAAGCTAGCTCATCCACATGCAAACATTGGTCTACACACATGCAAAGCTAATGTGATAGACATATTGTCATGCATTTAGGATACTGCCATTGCCAAGTAGGCTATCCACCAAACCTGTAATTAGGATCACCTATATGATTTTTTGAATGCTGAGAATTCTAAGGATTCAATCTCAGGTGTCTTTCAGTTGCTCAACTTGTTGGGATACTTGCTATCATACATAGTGATGAAAATCACTATTTATTTTTCTCTTTTGTTTTTCTTTTTGAGCAAGGGGTTTGAATAGTGGTGATAACCACTGTGATTTGATTTTGCATTTTAGGGTTCAAATTTGAGCTCGTAGTTTTTTGGCTTGCGAATGGAATCGATCCCTTTTGGCTTTGGGGATGACTACCCATCATGTTTAGGGACGTGTAGTACGAATCCTTACAACTTTGGGGACCAAAGGTAATTGGGGATCTTATTATGTAATGGCATTGATCTTTTAGGCCTTGGGGATGACTACCTATCCTTTTCAGGGGCATGTAGTATGAATCCTTATGACTTTGGGGACCAAATGTGATTGGGGATTTGATTATGGAATGGCATTGATCTTTTAGGCCTTGGGGATGACTACCTATCCTTGTTAGGGGCATGTAGTATGAATCCTTATGACTTTGGGGATCAAAGGTGTTTGGGGTTTTTTGATAGTGTATTTTAACCACTATTTATTATGGGGAATTTTATGGGGAAGAGCTTGTCCTTTTTTCAATTCTCAACATTCTTGAACCATTCATACAGGGGGATGAGCAGGCTAACCTTTCACCTATGGTACCCTAGACTACTTTTTAGGTTTCTCTTGCGTTCATACAACTTAGGAATTTTTATGTGTTTTAACTTGTGTGGGGATGCTACGTAACGAGGTGTGATCCAAGTAAAACTCTACCTTTGGAAAAAATAATTGACTTCATACAACATTTGATTGGAAATCTAAAGATAGCTGAATGACGAAAAAACCCTAAAGACATTACGAGACAATTGACTATGATAAAAAATGTGGATGGCGTTATTATGGATGGATGTGTTTACAAAATGGACTGAATGTGGAAAATGATGGAATTAACGAGTAATTAAAGTCTATGGTGCATTGGACCTGTATGACCAACAAATATGCAATGTATGTTTGCGATGCCTAATGCAACTTTTTTTTTTTTGGTATTTTGATTGTTAAGAGTATTCATGGAAGTGAGACACAATTTTTTTTGTCATTTTTGATTATTTTTATTATTGTTTGTTTTTTTTTGTTTTTGAATATTTGTTTTTGACCAAACGATTGTGGGAACCCTTGGAGCTTTTGGTTTGACCCAAGGGTTTATGGACACCTTTGGGGCATTTTAGGTTGACCAAGCAATTTGTTCAAATCCTTGGGGCTTTTGGTTTGACCAAAGGAATTTATAGGTACCTTTGGGGTATTTTTGGGTTGACCAAGTGATTTTTGGAATCCTTGGAGCATTTGGTTTGACCAAAGGAATTTATAGGTACCTTTGGGGCATTTTTGGGTTGACCAAGTGATTGTTGGAATCCTTGGAGCATTTGGTTTGACCAAAGGAATTTATAGGTACCTTTGGGGTGTTTTTGGGTTGACCAAGTGATTGTTGAAATCCTTGGAACATTTGGTTTGACCAAAGGAATTTATAGGTACCTTTGGGGCATTTTTGGGTTGACCAAGCGATTGTTGAAATCCTTGGAGCGTTTTGTTTGACCAAAGGAATTTATAGGTACCTTTGGGGTATTTTTGGGGTTGGTCAAGCGATTGTTGGAATCCTTGGAGTGTTTGGGTTGACCAAGCAATTGCTAGAATCCTTGGAGCATTTGGGTTGACCAAGCGATTGCTGGAATCCTTGGAGCTTTTGGGGTGGGCTATGGCTCTTTAAATGTGGAATGGCCTCAAATGACTGATGTTCAAGGGTTCTAGTTCCTTGATTCCATCAAGAGAGGTGAGCTGGTATGTTCCAGGTCCTATTTTTCTATCAATTACATAGGGACCTAACTGGTTTGTTGCGAACTTGTCCCTTAAATGGGGCGACAAGTTAGAATTTTGTTGGTTCTCTTTTAAGACCAAGTCACCAACCTAAAAGTCCCTCAGGTGAAATTTCATGTTGTATGCTTTCTTAAGTCGCTCTTGATAGATACGTAAATGCTCGAGAGCATTGATGTGTCATTCGTTGAGCAACCTAAGCTAGTCTAACCGGGACTTCCACACAGCATCATCAACGATGAACTCTTGCATTGATATGCATAGGGAAGGTATTTCTGACTCGAGAAGCATGACTTCCTTGGAGCCATACATCAGCAAAAATGGAGTTGCCCTAGTGGGCATCTGAATGCTAGTGCGATAATCCCATAGGGCAAGCGAGATTTGAATGTGCCAATCCTTATGACTATCTATGATTATCTTTTTAAGGATGGCAACTAGCATTTTGTTTGACACCTCTGCTTGCCCATTTGCCTACGGATAATAGGGTGTTGAAAAACTATGCTAAATTTTGTACTTTGTTGTCAAAGCATGCACATATTTGTTCTTAAATGACATCCCATTATCCAAGATGATCTTGGATGGAATACCAAAAAAACATATGATGTTATGTAAAATAAACTCTACAATGCAGGGTCCAGTCGTAGAGGTTAGCAGAATTGCATCCACCCACTTGGTGAAGTACTCTGTGGTCATTATGATAAATGTGTGATGGGCTGATGACATAGGGGAGATCTTTTCGATTAGATCTAAGCCCCACTGTGAAAACTGCCAAGCTGATTGGATCGACTACAAGGCCTTAGAAGGTACGTGTGTCAAATTAGCATGGTGTTGACATTTCATGCACTTCCTTACATACATGCAACAATATCGCTCTAAATATGGCTAATAATAGCCCATGCAGATAATGCACTTTGTGATAGCCATACTGTTGAAGTGGCCACTGCATGTACCATCATGCACTTGAGTGATCGCCCAAGCGGACTCCTGTTGGTCCAAGCAATGGAGGAGGATCCCTTTGTAGCTCTAATGGTACAAAATTTCTCCTAGCAAGACATGTTTTGTTTCTTTATATTTGAATGATTTTTTCATGGCATGTGTTAGTCTGAGTGGAAGGTTACCTAGCTTGAGGTAGTCTCTTATGGGTGTGTACCAATCTTGCTGATCAGAAACCTTGATGGTATGAACTGCCAATCCCTCTTGCAGTTCGTCCCTAGCAAAAGATGAGAGGGAACAAACTTGTAAGAATAGTGTGGTGTTGCTATTAAGGGGAATAGGGGAGAACAAGGACCCCTAGTTGGCATGATTCAGGCCATCGTGGATTTGAGTGAACCTATCTTGAGATGGTTCAATATGGATCAGGTGGATTCTTGGCGTTATGTCAGAGCTTGCATGCTCCATCAAGGATTGTGATAGTGTTTTGAATTGAATGGTTTTCATCTCACTAGAAGGGTCTTGTGGGATTAGTGATCCCAAGGAGTCCATAGTGTCCACAAAATGATTTGATGATTGAGGGAGTGCCTCAATGTCGTACCATTCAAGTTTTGCCAGTGATTTATCCACAAGGGCTTTGTAAGCCTACAGAACTAGGCATTTACATTGGAATACCCCTTTTACTTGGTTGATAATTAATTAATAGTGAATCATCAAATATGTTCAATCATTTGATGTTCATGGTGATGGTTGTCGAAATACCTATGAGAAAGGCTTCAAATTTAGCATTGTTATTGGTGCACGAGAAATCAAGTTTAAATGATAGAGGCATTGGAGCCCCTTGCAGTGTGAAGAATACAATTATTGTGCCACCCCCTTGCTCACATTTAGAACCATCAAAAAATAGGGTTATATCGTCCTGTGACTTAGGCTCATCAAAATCTAGTGATTCTGAGACAAGGAAGACCCCATCATCGAGTAGATCTATGTTCAAAGGTTGATCGTCTTCGAGAGGAGCCTTTGCTAGTTGATCAGCGATGACTTGACCTTTGATCGACTTCTATCCAATTAATTCAATGTCAAACTCCATCAACAACATGACTATTTCACCATGTGGCTACTATGATAAGTATGACTCATCATATACCATAATGGATTCTCCTTAGACACAACATACGTCGTATTGCTCAGCATGTAGTGGCATAGATTTTTGGTAGCAAATACCACTGCTAAGCATATCTTTTTGACGTATGCATAGTTAAGCTCATAACTGACCAGGGTGTGGATAAGATAGTAATTAGCCTGTTCTTTATGTAGTTCATTTTTTAGGGCTAGCATGGCGCCTAGTGCCACCTCAGTAGCTGAGATGTATAAATAGAATGACACTCCTATTCTAGGTGGTGACAATACTCGCAGCAAAGCCAAGTATTGTTTAATGTCATCAAAGGTTGTCTAGCACTTGTCATCCTAGTGAAATGCTACCCCCTTATGTAATAATTTATTCATGGGTCGACACTTATCAGATAATTGTGCTATGAAGCACTTGATTGACGCGACATTTCCTTGTAGGCTTTTGAGCTGCTTGATGGTGGTTGGAGGAAGCATTTCAAGGATTTCCTTGACTTTATGTGCATCTACCTTGATGCCTCATTTTGAGACTATGAAACCCAAGAGTTTTCCAGATGTGATTCCAAATATGCACTTCTTGGGGTTTAGTCTGACTTTATGTTCGATGAGGCGATCGAGGATCTTGATTAAGTCATCGAGATGATCTAGGCGTAAAAGAGATTTGGTCAATAAATCATCCATATAGTCTTCCAAATTTTTATGCATGTGATCATGGAAGATGTATGTCATAGCACATTGGTAAGTTGTGCCAGCGTTTTTAATGCCAAAGGGCATGACCTTATAACAAAATGTCCCCCAAGGCATTGTGAATGCCATTTTGAGCTGATCTTCGGGATTGATATGAATCTAATTGTATCCCGTGAAACCATCCATGAGGGAAAGTATTTTGTGGCCTGCTATAGCGTCTACCAATGCATTGATGCTAGGCAAGGGGAAATCATCCTTGGGACTTGCTTTGATTAGATCTCAAAAATCAATGCATATGCGAATCCTCCTTTTCGGCTTCTTGACAAGTACCATGTTGGATAAGCATGGTGGTTAATCCATGTAGATGACAAAATGTGCATCCAACAACTTTTGTAATTCATCTTTTACCATTACTTCCACTGTTAGGTGCATCTTATGTAGTTTTTGCTTCACTAGCTTGAATTTTAGATCAAGCATTAGAATATGCATGACTAGCTACGAGTCTAGCCCTAGCATGTCTTTGTAGCACCATGCAAAAACCTCCTTATATTTGAGAAGGATAATGTAATTGGTTTGCTCTTCGAGGGATAGAATTACCCCTAGCTTGATGATTTGCAGATTCATTGGATCAAAGATTATGTCTACGTCAGTCATCTCTTCGACTGACATGTGGGACCCCTCCTCCAATTGGTGTGGAGTTGGGATTAGGTGGATATCAATTGCGAAATTTAGGTCTATGTTTGGAACATCGGGTTCCTCTTCAGCATGGAAGATATCCTGAGTTGGTCTTGGAGTGAAATGAAGAATCTCACCGCAAGGCCAATACTCTGATGGTTATGGTGGTGAGTTAGCATGATCCTAGTCTATGGAATCTAGTTTTAGATACAATGGTCATGCTGGATCGGTTGGATTACGAATGGGAGTGGTTAAGTCAATGGAGATCATGTTGATGAAGTGAATTTAGTCTCCATTACTGCATGGGTGGTGACTCAAAAATCCTTGGTGATCTTTGTGCTCCGGATCTGGCTCTATGGGTATAGGCACAAATGGATCAAACCTCTATGTAGATAAAAGGACAGGGTTTGCTCTTGGCACTGATTGCTCTATAGGGTCTCTAGGTGGAGGGTGCTCTCTGTATGCCTAAAGTTGCAAGTGCAATACTTGGTCCAACTATGCCTAGTTCAAATGCCACCTATGCCTTTCCCCATGTTTAGTTGTTCAAACATGTTATCAATGTCCATGGGGTATTGTTGCTACTGCATATGGTTGAGATATGCCATCTCAGTCTCATCTTCATAATCACTATCAGAGATCCATAGGCCTTCATTGGCTCTGATAACTATTTGTGGAATGTGAGGCTCATTCTGCTCGAGCAAGTTAATTTGGTCCCATCAAGGTTTTTCCACTCTCTACAAGAGTGCCTAGTTCTCTTGAGGTGGCAATTGCTCTATTGGAGCATTCAAGGGGAACATTGCCAAGAAGTTCTCTTGATAGTCGTCTATGGGCGTCACTTGCAAGTGATTTCTATTGGACTCAAAATGGTCCCAAGGTGCTACCTCATACTCTGACTCATCTTCTAAATACCCTTCTTGACCTTGTATATATCCCTCTTGTAGGTGAGTTCTCAAACTTTCTCCTTTCTTGATCAAAGGGAAAGGGTTTTTGAGGTCAACAATGTTGGTTGTTAACAATGGGAGATAATCCCCCAATGTGTATGTTGTGTTAGGATTGGCATATGGATCTTGTGCCAACCCATCCTTGTTGTCTATCCCTAGGCCTTGCATCTTCTCTATCAAGATTGCAAGGGGCAGAGGGTGGTTGAACCCTACACCTAATTTGTTGTATGACATCTGATATCTTGGTTGACAAAGAATGCACGCACCTTGTTCATATCTGCCTAACCCATATCCATGCCAATTACATTGGCCCAGGTATTTGAAAGTGAATTTTGAGTTGGAAAAATATTTTATGTTCTCAGTAAAGGGCTCTTCATCCTCTTCCTCTTACAGGTAAGGTTTGATGTCGTTGTCGAAACCCCCATATACAAAATTGTCTGATTTGGTGGGTAGCCCAAATAGACAATAGTGCCGATGGGAAGGCGAGGTCTCCCTATGTCTTGCATGGACTCAAGCATGGGTTTTGCTACAATTTTCCACACTAGATACTCCCCAAATCCTGTATTGGCCATCTCAATGGTGATCGTTGGTAGTTGAGGGGGAGGGAATAGGATTTCTTCCTGAGTCCACTCCATTTCGGGTGAACTAGGCATCTCGACTTCCACTCGGCTAGGCACCTCTTCAGTAGATATGGTTGAGACTGATGGCGATGCCTCTTCTAGGGGTTTCTTCCCATTGTCCTTCGATGTGGTCACCATAGGTGGCATCATTGGTGAAGGACCAGACGATGAAGATGGACCTAACTAGGGATTTGAGCTACTTAACATCGAGGATGTATGTAAAATTAGACCCTATTTGGATGGGTTCAATTGAATGTCCAAATGTGTCAATGGAAGGTTCAAATGTGGCATCAACTACACCACATTGCAATACTTGAAGGGCTCTAAATCTACCAAGACCACATGCACTTGCCCTTCGTATGTGTACTTTAGGCATTGATGGGCTATCAAAGGGACACACTTCATGGCCCTGATCCAAGGCCGTCCCAGTAAAATATTGTAGCCCATATCACCTTCCAATATGTGGAACAACGTAGGAATAGTATTTTTTCCCACTTGGATGGGCAGGACAATTGTGCCAACCATCGAGCATATCGCGTCATTGAATGCTCGAAGAGTATAGGTGGAGGCCAAAATGTGAGATGCTGGCAACTTGAGGTGCTTCAATGTGGTTGTTGTGATTATATTACTAGAAAAGCTAGTGTCCACTAACACCCTCTTAAATGGAATCCTGTTGACCCGTACAATGACATGCAGGGGTGGATCTGCCATATCACCAGTCACCAATTTTAGTTCATCTTCTATAAAGGTGATGACTTGTTCTGTACATCATTTTATATGTCCCACAAAGTTGTTGAAAGAGTTTTCTTCATGGGGATGTAGCTTGATGGCTTTTAGTATCTCCATTAAAGCCTCCCGATGGGGCGATGATTGTTGGATGATCTCATAGATGGAGACCCTAGCTGACATGGTCCTTAAAATTTGTGTAAGTTTAGTCCAAATCGTGGCCACTGGTCTAGGTGGGGGAGGTTGTGTAGGGTGTTGTTGAGGTTGTGAAGTTGATGGAACCTCTCCTGTAGCTGTCGCGGGGGCATCTGCGCTTGGGTACCTCTTGTTTTGAGTCACTATGCTTATCATCCCTACATACCCATGCATGGGGTAGTTATGTGTCACCTCATTGACTTGTAGAGTCTTTTCCTATGCATCATGGGTAGGTAGGGGGTCTTTGAAGACCTCCATCTGTTGGTTGTTTGGTGCTATGGGATTATCCACTGCTAGAATTTTGTTGTCTATTAGGTTTTGCATGAAGCTTTTGAACTTCCAACATGCGTAAAGGTCATGTCCTTTCTATTGGTGAAATCTACAGTACAAGTCTTCCTTATAGCCCTTGGGTTTTGGCATGTTTGGGTCTACGGGTCGACTTTCTGGTAGGTTTATCAGGTTTACCACGGACAAGCGATCAAACAAGGAGTCTTTAGACTCTGTGAAGGGTGTGAATTGTCACCTAGGGCGACACTGGTGATTTTGCTCTTGCCTATGATTTTCCTTTTTATAGTGTTGAGTGGTATTTTCACCCAGTTGTAAAAGTACACTCTCCTTTAGGATTTGGGTTCCAAATCCCCTCTTGCAAAGAAGTTAAACAAACAACTTCTCCAAGGTCTCCGCTATATTAGCATTTGCATATGTGTATTAGTAATCTCAAATAAAGATATTCAATTTAAATGCTTGGAACACCTTAGTGATTGCAAGTAACTGTAAACAATGGGTAATGTTGGTTTATTTTACCATGAAACTTTAGTGATTGTTCATTGAACCAAAATAAAGCAAATGTGAGTTGGCCCTCATATGACCACCATGTAGCACCTTAATTCCTTTTATCTTGAGGGTTTTAAAATAGATTTTATCTTCTTTATTAAGTCCAAATATGGCTTCTTATCATGAAGATGAATATAGCTTTCAATGTGATCGATAAATCACCCCTCTTTGGTGAAATAGGTTTTCACAAAGAGACGATAATTTATGGCCTTAAATTAAGTACTTTAAATGTCACTTTAACTTATCCCTCTTAAATGAAATCAAATTTTCATTAAGATGAACAATTAAGTGCTTTGAAGAAATGACCTTCAATGTAATACTCAAATTACCCCTCTTTCGTAAAATTAGAATTTTTATGAAGAGGGTAATTTTAGGCTCAAAAATGGAAATTTGTGAAATGCCATAAAACATAACTCCTTCAATGAAATTGGAATTTTCATGAAGGAAATGTCATCATAGGCTCATGAGCATAAAACAAAACTGAAAAAATGAAATTTGACCTTAAAATGGAAATTTTCTATTTTCGGATTTTTTTAAAATCTGCAGTAAAACAACAACTTCGATGAATTTTAAAAAATACTAAACAACTACGAAAATGAAATTTCAAAGTACGCATTGGAATTATGAAGTATAACCTACGCAATGGTGAAATTATTTTTGGATTTTGAAAATTTTTAAATGTTTATTTTAATGCCTGAAAATTAAAAAAAAAGTTAAAATTTCTGGAAAAATAAAATGCAAAAAAATGAAAATGAAATCAGAAAATGAAAATAAAATGCATTCAGTATGATGCTATCCTATTTTGATAAAACCGAAGATGTGAGGTTTTCATGCATGCAACCTAACCTATTGGATTTGCAAAACAAGCACAATCAGGATAAGCTAAGTGCTGGCTCCTAGGGTTTTAAATGAGATTTTTAAATTTAAACATTTGCATGAAGCAACCAAGAAACTTGTATAAAATCCATTAACAAGCCTAAAATATGAAAAGGGGAACAATAAATATTTAATATTGCATGCAGAAAATGACTCCTTTCTTGTCCATAAGATGCAACTTTCTGAAATTTTATGTATTAAAAATTTGTCATTTTACAATAACATAAATTTCTGGTTTTCCCAAACCAGTCCATGGAAGAAAAACATCCCAAACAGGTCCAGAATAGCCCTCTTGCCTTCAAATCTGCAACTCGCTTGCAGTAGTTTCCAACCCCTCAAAACATCATTGCCTGGCGTATTTAAAATTTTTAGGAAGCTTTTCGTTTCATTTTCCAATGACTGTTCATTTCACCTTCCCTTGTGCATGCATGTGTTTTGGTTTCCAAAAAGGCTTTTCATTTCTATTTTGTGGCCCTTCGTTTCATTCCCATGGTTTGGCTTCCTCTATTTGGTTTTCTTCACTTTTCGTTTAATTTTAAAAAAAAATGTTTCCTTTTCTCCACATGGGCATGCGTCCCCTTCCTTCCATGTGTAACGACCATCTTAAATGATTTCAAATCATTAAAGATTCCTTATGTAACGTTTTGTCTCATTTATTGGATTTTGTCCTTATGTGACAAATTACCTTATTCAATATTTGATTTATTCGTTATAGGTCCACGTCATTATGCAGTCTTCAGTTTCACTATCCTGGTGTTCATCACTAATATCAGACACACTGTCCACTACTCTTTTCCCTTGGCAAAAATTGGACATGTCGTGAAATCGTGACACTCTTGTCTCTTTGCCTGCTTGCCCCTTTTGAGTCGCAAAAATGCAACATGTCGCGATATCGTGACACTTTTGTTTCTCTGCCTGTCTACCCTTTTTGAGTCGTGAAAATGCAACATGTCATGATATCGGGACACTTTTGTTTCTTTGCCTGCCTGCCCTTTTTGAGTCACAAAAATGTAACATGTCGTGATATCACAACACTTTTTCCTTTGTTTTGGACCGCAAAAATGCAACATGTCTCGATATCACAACACTTTTCTTTCTTTTTCTTTCTCTTCTCTTTTGGCCGTAAAAATGCAACATGTCGGGATATCACGACACTTTTTCCTCCTTGCTTTTTCTCTTCTCTTTTGGCCACGAAAATGTAACATGTCGCGATATCGCGAAACTTTTTCTTTCTTGTGTTTTCTCTTCTCTTTTGGCCATGAAAATGCAACATGTCGCGATATCATGACACTTTTTCTTTCTTGTTCTTTCTCTTCTTTTTTGGCCGCGAAAATTCAACATGTCGCGATATCACGATACTTTTTCTTTCTTGTTCTTTCTCTTCTCTTTTGGCCATGAAAATGCAACATGTCGTGATATCGCGACACTTTTTCTTTTTTGTTCTTTCTCTTCTCTTTTGGCCACGAAACTGCAACATGTCACGATATCATGACACTTTTTCTTTCTTATTCTTTCTCTTCTCTTTTTGCCGTGAAAATGCAACATGTCGTGATATCGCGACACTTTTTTTTGCTTGCTTTTTCTCTTTCCTTTGGACCGCGAAAATGCAACATGTCGCGATATCGTGATACTTTTTTCTCCTTGCAGTGTTTTGCTTTTTCTTTGATCTTTGGCATATGGGCCACTTCGGTCTTCTTGGAAAATATGCAAAAATGTGGGTCCCCAATTTCGAGGTACATTTTGGAGGAACCACAACAAATGGCGACTCTGCTAGGAAATGCTTTTGAGCATTTCAGTGAGAACTCAACCTGAACACCTTCAAAACTCAAACACAAGCATCAAAAAATATCTCAAGAATGAAACTAGACGAGAAATACATGAAACATTAGAATTATTAAGCATCAACTCGGTGTGTGCAATGTGCTTCATTCCATATCGTTTGAAACTCGTTCAACTTTCCATTGTCATTTTCACTTATGATTCATGTGTATGAGAAGTTATGGATGATTCCTGTAGGATTTAACGTATGGTGAAGATGCTACAAATATAACAAGCTTTGCAAAGGCTCAAATTTTCTAATACCATGAACAAACATATTAAAACTGTCAAATCCTCTTCGGACCCAATATGAGTATACTGAATTAATTTACTAGATCCCAAAGTTGGTTATGCATCACTACCATATTGAACCCATGTGCAAGAGTAAGTGAAATCAGAGCTTTGGGGAATAGGATTCCCAAACTAAGTGAGATGGGAATTTAACCCTATCCTTACTACTCTGATCTAGATTTCATTACCTCATCTTGAACAAAATTATTTAACCTATTATGGATGAAACTATCAGGTTATCCTGTCCGTTTGAGCAGTCAATGGTCTTGCTTTTAGACAAGACATGTTGCCACGCATCAGTATACTCCACTGCCAGTCAGGCGTCTATAGCCTCGATGGAGATCAACCCCATAATCCAGGATTTGACTTTACTTTTGATTTCTTGAACCTTGGGGATGACTACCCATCCTTGCAAGGGACATGTAGTATGATCCTTCTAATCCAATATCAATGATGCAATAAAAGTAGGATGAAAAAATATTTTCTTTGGAACTTCAAGTTATTGAGTGTAGATCATGCTTTTAATTTCTTAAAGCATGATGGAGGTAAAATAGAAGCTTTGGGGAATCATATTCTCAACCTAAGCGAGATGAGAATTAGATCCTATCCTTACTACTCCATGAAGATCAAATCTGAGCTTTGGGGAATTGGATCCTCAACCTAATTTCGATGGGGATTTAACCCTATCTTTACTACTATGATTTTAGGCTTTAAGCACTATAGGAGTGGTAAAAACCATTGTTTTAAGGATTATGTTGCATGATAGGACAGACATGAAATACTCCTTTCACCTCACATTTTCTTCCAAGTATGGTTTTAACCATTTTGCTCATGATCCTCTTTAAAATGTTTAGAACGTGCTTGGTTCAAGATAGTTCAGGCATCAATTCACAACCTTAGGATCCTTTTAATATATGTTATGTAATAACCCTAAGAGGATTCGACACCTTTTCAATGATTGTATTTGAAATGTAGATGCAACTGAGATTAAATGTATATGCAATGTTGAATGTAACATGAGATACGGATGAATGCATTGCTCTTTTTGAAATGCGGATGAAGTATACCACCTACTTTACCACAATGTGTAAAATTGACAACTTCATGCATCACAAGTTCCAAATGATATTCTTTAATGTGTTTGCGATACTCATGGATATTTCTGCAATACAATTCCGATGTTTCATATTCTCTTAGTCTTAGTCAACATTCATAAGGACATAAGTTGACATCTCATTTTTTTTGCATTTTTTTTTTTTAGGAAAAACCAAAAGTGTCCAAAGGACCAACACACAAAACTTAAAATCAAACCCAAAATACAATCCCAAAAAATACACTTGAAAACACAAACCAACACCAAAAACCAAAGACTATATACAAATGTACAATATGGTACAAGATGGTGCAAAGTTTGGATTATCATTTTTTGGGATCCCAAACTTGATTAGAATTCTTTAAAAGACATATGACGTGATACACATACCAAGTTTTGTATGAATCCAACAAAATCAAGATCAAACCAAACAAAGAAGTAAACTTCCACTTGCCCCTCTCACCATACCAATTTTATTTAGTTTCATTAATAATCCTATGGTGGAGTCTCAAGTTTTCAAATTGATTATACAATGATTGATATTCAATTCCTTTATGTCTATTCTTTAAGATGTCCATTCCACACTTTGATTCATGGTGTAAAAATAAGCTTTCATTTTCATTCAATAAATCCATAACATTAATAATATTTGAATCAAACCATTCATTAGGCAAACCTTCATTTGAATTTTGCATGGTGAAACAAAAAAGGTGAGATTTTACCTTTGGCATGTTTTCATTTGACCTTACTTAAAGAGAATTTGAAAATTCCTCTTTTCTCTCATGAAATTCATCATCATGTAGCACTTGTTCTTTCTCCATGATTTGTTTATCAAAGGCACCAAACTTAGGTACCCAATTGAACACATGTCCATCCCTTTCAAACCATAAGTCTTGTCTATCTAGGGGTGGGTTAACTAAAACATTTCCATGATCAATCACTTGGGTTGTTTTGGGTAACGTGAGATTTTCAATTGGATCATCAATGATATCAAACCCAAATGATTTAGGTTTTGTAATTTTATCATTTTGAAATGGCATAATCATTGTAGCACAAGTAAGTGGATCAAGATTTTCAATTTCTTTTCCTTCAAAGGAATCTAAATCAAGTGACTCTCTTTCTTGATTCATGGTTGTAGAATCCTTATCATGTTCCAAAATTTTATGAGATTCGAATTCCTCTTCCAAAACTTTATTAAATTGTACAGGATTTATAGTATCCTCATGTGAGGAAGCAATTGAGTTATCCTGCATATTAATTGACACAACAAGTTTGTTAGAATATTTATATTGATAATATTCTTCCCATTTCTTCCATAAATCATAGTAATAATATTCCAATTTCAAGTTGTGATGCTCAAGTACTTCTTCTTCATCTTCTGATTCATCAACATGTTTCTCATCCAATTCATCTTCACCTTCATTAGACGGTCCAGTTATTTCCAAAAGTGGGTTATCTCTTGAATTCAAATTGGTAAAGCTATCATAATCCAAATTTGTAACCCATGATTCAATTTTATTACAATTTGGAAGGTGTGGATCCTCTTCGTCATCACTTTCGAGAACATCATCCAAAGTGTCTTTCGAGAACAAGTGGTGAAATTCGATTATGTCTTCAACTTCATTTGTTGATTTTCTTTCAAATTCATTTTCAGCCACTTGTGATGGATTAGGAGATTCTATAATGGGATCGATTTTTGGATTTTGTGTCATATAGTTGCTCCAATCCTTTGCAAGTACATCTGACCAAATCATATCCACATAAGTTCATTCATCCAAATCCTCATTTTTAGGTAATGATTCTAGATATTTCTTTTCCAAAACAAGATGGTGATCATTTGATTCCAACTTCTTGTTACCCATCCATAGAATTTCTTCTCCAAAAACCTCATGCTCTTCAATAATTTTTGAATAGGTATTTACTTCAACGTGAGTCAACTCAAAATCTCTTGTATCGCTTGAAGAAGCATAACATGAAACATCATTAAGATTGTAATTATGAATTTTCTTCCTAGGATGATTTGGATGCATACATTGACATGCTCGTTTTTGTGGTGGAACATGCCTACATACCTTCTTAACCACTTTCTTTTGCTATTTTACTTCTGATGCAAACTCTTTGGGTTGAGTGGTAGAAGTAGTAGGATTAGTTGGATTGATACCCATGGACAAAGCTTGAACATTTGTTGCAATGGTTCCATGGGTGACCACATGATTCTCTAATTGAGGTATAGTTGGATGGATGGAAGTACTTGTATAAGCACATGTGGGAGCATAATTTGGTATGGTAGGATAAAGTTGATTGTAGGGAAAAACATTTGATATCAAATTTTGTTGTGCCCACGCTTGATTTACCATCAAGGTTTGATTGCAAGCCCCTAGTTGTCCTACCATAGTTGATTGCTCCATTCCATAACCTTGTGGCCTCAATTGTTGATCTACAATCATAGCTTCTATGTAGGCCGATGCAAGATCAGTAACCAAGGGATTCATCCTAACAAATATGGCACACCATGGATCCAATGCTCTAAAGTATATTTGAAGAGCACCACTTTCCTCAATAGTATAGGGAGAAATTAATCTCGCATAAAGCTTTCGAAACCTCAAGTTGAAACTTCTCACTGGCTCATTAGGTTCTCTTTTGCCAGAAGTAAATTTTTGATATATCATGAGAGGATCAATGAGCAACCTAAATTGATTGATAAAACCATATTTCAATTGAGTCCAAGATGTAATAGAACTAGTGGGTAAATTGATGTACCAATCATATGTCACCTCATCTAGGGTTCCAGGAAATATTCTACATGCCACATCCTCATGTTCGACATTCCATCTAACTAGGATATCCACATAGGCTTGAATATGTTCCTCGGCTAATGTTGGACCATTGTGTTTAAATTTGGGCAAACATTTTTCTACGTTCTTGGGTAAATCATGAGAATCTCCACTAATGTTCAAAGGATTAACGTGTATCCCATACCACATTCCTACAGTTGTAGCCATTAACGAAACTCAAAGAATGACTTCAAAACCAATTTGTTAGTCATGAATAAAGGAAGGAACCATGACAAAGAAATATTCTAAAAATGTAAATTAGTTTCTAATTCACCAGATCGCATATGCGCAAGTGAAGAGCATACTCCTAGTGTTGTAGGCTTTCTGAATAGCAAGATCACATTACATGCAAGTGAAGAGCATAATACCGACAACAAATACATTTTAGACAAAACAATTCCTTACAAATAAGCATGAAATGACTAGCAAATATCAAACATGTAACGTATGAATAATCATGTTAGCATCAACCAAGAGATGTATCCATTAAAATCAAATGAAAGTAATTGCATGGAGACAATCTCGTTAGTCAATACAAAAAAAATTCAAAATCAAATCAAAACACATTATTCCTGTATGAACAATCAAAAGCATTAGAAAAATGCATAGCAATTCATGTCCTCCTTTTAACATTACAAGGTTGTATTATTAAAAGAGGGCTAAAGATAATAATCAATAGGGCATGAAATATTCAAAATTTAAATCCCTATAGCATTTAAATCACACTGAAATAAACCAATTTAGGCCCTCCTTCTAGTTCAAAAATGTTGTGAAAGTACACTCTCCTTTAGGATTTGGGTTCCAAATCCCCTCTTGCAAAGAAGTTAAACAAAAAAATTCTCCAAGGTCTCCACTATATTAGCATTTGCATATGTGTATTAGTAATCTCAAATAAAGATATTCAATTTAAATGCTTGGAACACCTTAGTGATTGCAAGTAACTATAAACAAGGGGCAATGTTGGTTTATTTTACCATGAAACTTTAGTGATTGTTCATTGAACCAAAATAAAATGTGAGTTGGCCCTCATATGACCTTCAATGTGATGCTCAAATTACCCCTCTTTCGTAAAATCAGAATTTTCATGGGCGTAAAAGAAATTGAAAAACTGAAATTCGACCTTAAAATGAAAATTTCCTATTTTTGGATTTTTTAAAATCTGCAGGAAAACAACAACTTCGATGAATTTTAAAAAATACTAAACAACTCCGAAAATGAAATTTCAAAGTGCATATTGGAATTATGAAGTATAACCTACGCAATGGTGAAATTATTTTTGGATTTTGAAAATTTTTAAATGTTTATTTTAATGCCTAAAAATTAAAAAAAAGTTAAAATTTTTGGAAAAATAAAATGCAAAAAAATGAAAATGAAATGTAGAAAATGAAAATAAAATGCATTCAGTATGATGCTATCCTATTTTGACAAAACCGAAGACGTGAGGTTTTCATGCATGCAACCTAACCTATTGGACTTGCAAAACAAGCACAATCCGGATAAGCTAAGTGCTGGCTCCTAGGATTTTAAATGAGGCTTTTAGATTTAAACATTCACATGAAGCAACCAAGAAAATTGTATAAACTCCATTAACAAGCCTAAAATATGAAAAGGGGAACAATAGACATTTAATCTTGCATGCATAAAATGACTCCTTCTTTCTTGTCCATAAGATACAACTTTCTAAAATTTTCTATATTAAAAATTTGTCATTTTACAATAACATAAATTTTTGGTTTTCCCAAACTAGTCCATAGAATAAAAATAGCCCAAACAGGTCCAGAATGGCCCTCTTGCATTCAAATATGCAACTATTCTTGCAACAGTTTCCAACCCATCAAAACATCCTTGCCTGGCATATTTAAAATTTTTAGGAAGCTTTTTGTTTCATTTTCCAATAATTGTTCGTTTCACCTTCCCTTGTGCATGCATGTGTTTTGGTTTCCAAAAATGCTTTTCATTTCTATTTTGTGGACCTTTGTTTCATTCCCATGGTTTGGCTTTCTCTGTTTGGTTTTCTTCACTTTTCGTTTGATTTCAAAAAAAATGTTTCCTTTTCTCCACATGGGCATGTGTCCGCTTCCTTCCATGTGTAACGACCATCTTAAATGATTTCAAATCATTAAAGATTCCTTATGTAACATTTTGTCTTATTCATTGGATTTTGTCCTTATGTGACAAATTACCTTATTCAATCTTCGATTTATTCCTTATAGGTCCACATCATTATGCAGTCTTCCATTTCACTATCCCGGTGTTCATCACTAATATCAGACGCACTATCCACTACTCTTTTCCCTTGGAAAAAATCGAACATGTCGTGAAATCACAAAACTCTATTCTCTCTGCCTGCCTGCACCTTTTGAGTCACAAAAATTCAACATGTCATGATATCGTGACACTTTTTTTTCTTTGCCTGCCTACCCTTTTTGAGTTGCGAAAATGCAACATGTCGCAATATCGCCACACTTTTGTTTCTCTGCCTACCTACCCTTTTTGAGTTGCAAAAATGCAACATGTCGCGATATCGTGACACTTTTTCCTATGCTTTGGACCGTGAAAATGCAACATGTCGTGATATCGCGACACTTTTCTTTCTTGTTCTTTCTCTTCTCTTTTGGCCACGAAAATGCAACATGTCGCGATATCGCGACACTTTTTCCTCCTTGCTTTTTCTCTTCTCTTTTGGCCACTAAAATGCAACATGTTGCGATATCGTGACACTTTTTCCTCCTTTCTTTTTCTCTTCTCTTTGGCCACGAAAATGCAACATGTCACGATATCGCGACACTTTTTCTTTCTTGTTATTTCTCTTCTTTTTTGGCCGCGAAAATGCAACATGTCGTAATATCACAATACTTTTTCTATCTTGTTCTTTCTCTTCTCTTTTGGCCACAAAAATGCAACATGTCGTGATATTGCGACACTTTTTCTTTCTTGTTCTTTCTCTTCTCTTTTGACCGTGAAACTGCAACATGTTGCGATATTGCGACACTTTTTCTTTCTTGTTCTTTCTCTTCTCTTTTGGCCGCAAAATTGCAACATTTCGAGATATCGCGACACTTTTTATTTTTTGTTCTTTCTCTTCTTTTTTTTCCACGACAATGCAACATGTCACGATATCGTGACACTTTTTTCTCATTGTAGTGTTTTACTTTTTATTTGATCTTTAGCATATGGGCCACTTCAGTCTTCTTGGAAAATATGCAAAAAGGTGGGTCCCCAATTTTAGGGTACATTGTGGAGCAGCTACAACACATAGGTTTCAAGAGGAACTGCCTGGTAATTAGCCTTTTGGGGCTATGTTGCTTGTGCAGGCTTACGTATGTTTATAGCAACCTGATTGACCATGATGGGTTTCGGTTGCATTGACCCAGTTTTGGCATTTTTGGGCCACTCTTTCTTGTGTGGCTTGGCAATATCACCATCCTGTATCTTGATCTCCTCTATGATTCTGGATTGCGCCAGGGCTTCCTTGAGAGTGGCATATTACTATAGCTACAATAGCATGGAGATTGACCTCAAACAACTCTTCAAGAACATAGGGGTCATGTCGGCCATGGGAGGGAGGTAAGGTAGCTTTGAAAGCAACGTTCTTCACTGATTTCCATAAGCCGCCATGGTCTCTTCCTCATACTGCCTAAGGCTAGCAGGTCACTTAATGATGCCTTCTTCTTGTTATTGAAGGTGAAATGCCAAGTCAATTTGTTCTACCGTCTTGAGTCTAGGAGGCCTAGATGCCTCCCCTACACATCTATCTCGATCATGGTGATCTAAGATCTCTATAGGTCTCTTCCCTCTATCGAGGTTAGCGGTATTGACCCGAGGCTCTGGACTCAGTGGGTGATCTTGATAAATAGTAGGTGTAGAGGTACATTGCTCCAATGTTGTGTATTTCTCTTGAGGAATATAATGGTTTTCTTCGTGCTCCCTTTCACATATGTGAAAGAGGTGGGCAGAGTTAGCTCGCCCTATTTGAGTAGCCTTGTGATATGGATTTGGCCTATTGTTTCTGATAGTAATAAGGGGTAGAGGAGGTATGATGTAATCATGTGGCCCCTCCTTATGGACCCTATGTTATTCTAGCACTTCATCATGTAGTGGCCACTCATAACGAGTGTCTAAGGGAGCCCTCCCGTCTATGTTGAGTGCCACGTGTATGGACTCCTCCTGAAAGGGTCTATGTTGCATGGGCATGCCCCTCGAATGGGTGCCTCTATAGTATTATTCTATCATGGCATGATGTGGACTACTTTTTGGGTCAGGTCGCCAAGGTGGTATGACCAAGTCCTTAGGGCTATAGCGGAGGTGACTTGTGCCCCCTTGTACACTTTTTCATAGCTTCTGCCCATGATTGGTCTTGGCTATGGGTGTACACCATGGTGGTGTCTCTCTACAAGATATGTAGGTTTTTATCTTCTTTACAATTTTCTATGCTACACTAAACAAGAAGGGGCCAATCCAAGCAATGATTATCTCGTTTATAGATTAAAGGTGTGCCCTAGATCTGGTTCAGTGTGTTTTGATTTTTGTTTTGAACACCTTGTAAAGAAATTTTTGTTGTATATGCAATATGAGGGATCTTATATCTCCCAAAATGGTCACCCCTTCAATATACCACTGCCAGGTCGTTATACCAAACTTCTCAATATACCCATCCTTACATGAGGGAAACTATTGGTACGCGAGAGTAGAACAGTATGTGGAACATAGGCGGTACAAAAGGGGAATCACTCTATTTTTGACACCTACCATAGAAGACTTATCCTCATGTGTTGGGAATCACCCTAGATACACTTGGTCAGCTTTCATCAGGATTTACGTCTAGCAACAGTAGCGATCAAGGTTATGTATGCAAAATTCAAGCCAAGGTGGTGATGAAATCCATCGTTGGTCTTGATCAAGTGTTGGGGTTTTACGACCAATGCCTTGATGTTTAGATTATATCATGGTGTGTGGGGTTATTTTTACTTGTGCAAAGAAAGGAAACATGCAGTAAAATTTCCTATGCAAGCAAAGAAACAAAAAAATCATAGAAACAAATACAGAAAATTATAGAGAGTGTTCAGACAACCTACCTATTCTTTGCTCACACCAGATGCCCCTGAGTTTCTGCTCAAAAAATGCATAGAGAGCTAATAATCCCAGGGTGGGATGAATAGCAGATCTATATTCATCACTGGGTGGGACGAATGCCTTATTCATCCCGAGATGGCATGAATTCCAATCTGTATTCGTCACAGGGTGGCACGAGCATCAGTCCAACGCTTCAAGGATTAACACCTATAAGAAAAAATACAAAGTTGTGACCAGAATTTTGATTCCAAAATTAGGGGACAGGGTCCCACCATGATCACCACTGAAATCATGAGGATATGGAATCCCATAGGCGTACCGGGTGTGGTGCAAACAAAAGCATACAAAATTCTAAGTCCTACAAATGAACAAATGACTAAAGTGCATGGAAAATGGAAAACCAACGAACTGAAACGAGATATAAAGCAAATGTAAAGTGCAACCCATATTTTTATTAATTTTTATTTGAGACCTGGTTACAATACATCTCCTTCCTTTTTAGGATCTAGGAGCGTTATATATAGTTTTGTTACACCATAGATGGTACGCTTCCCTTCGGGATCTTCTGCGTGCCCACATTTGAAATGGATGGGACAAACATCACCACCACTTGTGTGAATGTATCTGTAGTTCCTTGATGCCCCTCCGGTGTTGAGATCTTGCATTCAAAGAAACAGCAAATGATTAATAGCACCTACGGATGGAGGGAAATATGCAATCCCCAAGGCCTCCAGTTAATGCATTCATGAAATAAATAAAACGGTAATAAAAACTTGTCAAAATAATATGAAATTTGGACAGAAGCATGCAAAAACTATCAGGAACACACTGCAAAAGGAACAATCAAGAAATCTACTATAGATTTCTAATCACTCTGGGGTGGGACAATTAGGACTGTCATAAAATGTCAAAAAGAAACCTCCTAAATGTCCCATACAGAGGCATCCAAAACACCTAAAAAGTTTGGGTTAGGGAAAATAGGGAATTTTGAAACAACCCAGAAGGTCATATTCTATAGATTCAACCCCTATCACCCTGTATCCAAAGATGCTCCTTGTATGTTAGTGAAGGTGAAAAACAATGAAAACATAGTCAAAACTCATTAGAATGGCATGAAATTTGAATGGAAGCATATATGAATGACATAAAATAAAATTCAAAATAAATAGTAGAGAAATATACTACATATTTCTAATCACTCTAAGGTGGGGCAATTAGGACTGCAGTAGTGCAGAGGGCACTCGGGTGCAGGACGCCTACCGTTTGGGGCTTGGTTTCGACACCAATCCATTTAGGATGGGTACAAAACCTCCTAGGGGGTTGTTTCAACAAATTGGATGGGGTATTGTGGCCAAATATTTAGGTTCTAGGTCTAGATTGCAGTTCCAATGTTCACCCAATAACCTCCCTTCCAAAAGAGAGATCAAGGATGTAAGAAGCACAAGTGAGGGGTGAGGATGTAATTCGAAAGCACTCTATTGCTCCAAATGCTCCTGCTCTATTTTTTTTTTTGGGTGAGAAGACTCACCATTTTATAGACTTGAGGGTCTCTTGTGAATGAGCATGTAGAGGGGCCACTTGGCCATCATGTCTTGTCAGAGGGGAGAGAAGATTCCTCCCTGATTAAGGGTTCCATGACTGCCTCTATGACTGCCTCTTTGAGCTTCAAAATTCTTACTCGCACTCCCATGCATTGAAGGTGGAGTTGAGTGGTGGATCTGAGCTACTATTTGTAAATGTTTGACCTTTTTCCCATCAAACCTTCTATTCACCCCATCCTAGAGCGAATGCTGCTAATCGTCCTGGGGTGGGACGAATACCAGTTTGTAATCATCCCAGGGTGGAGCGAGTAGGGAGCAGAGTGTCTGAAAGGTACCAAATTGACCTCTAATCTTCAAAAACTATTATGGGAGTGGTTATGACCACTGTTTAACCTCTGGGGGCTGCCCTAGGGGCTATGTATGTCAATTCAATTAGTGTTTGTCGCCACATAATCAGATTGGTGTTGTTTTGGTGTCTACATTATGGAACTTTAGGTCTATTATTTATGAAAAGGATCTAGAAATATTATAAATTTTACATCTTTATTGTCCTTTTCCTTACAAAATTTGGAGTTGCTACTTTAAAAATGTGAAAATATATTTAATGGTTCCATCAAAAATATAAGATTTGATGACATGTTGGATTAATTATTTCAAAGCTAAAGAATTAATGTATTCTTTAGAGGATTGGTCCTACCATTATTTATTGGAATATATGGCTTAAAAGGAATAATTGAATTTTTAAACACAAATCTTAAAATAATGCCAATGTTTAGAACCAAATTATTACCTCTTATATAATTTTTATAGACATGGTGCTTATCATAACATATATCAAGTGTTGAAAAATATTTTCTAGCCTCTTGCTTATAGGATTCCAATACACATAGAAGAGTCAACTATGACATTGGAGTTTCTTTTTAAGATTTGCTTGATATATGGTAAAATATAATTGTTTGAAATTGGGTTTATCAAAATTAATCTTGATAGTGCTTCCAAAAAAAGCAAAGAAAAAGTTAGTGGAGGTGATGTGTTTCAAAATATTGAAGCAAAAATTCTTGTCACTTAGAATTATATAAAATTTTAAGTAATGAATATGTAAAGGATAAGACACTTCATATAAAGGTAAACATTCCAATTGAAAAAGGATGAAAAATATTTCAATTTATGGTATTTACAAAGTATATTTAATGCTATCAATAAAAATGGATGTGGGACTTAGATTGAAAAATAGTATTATCATGACTGGTCAAAGGAAAGAGCTATGGTTTAGTACAATAATGGCAAGAGTATGTGCTTATTGAGATGGACTGGAGGAATGCTACAATGGCGTCAACCCATCACAAAGCATGCATACTAGTGACATTTTCATCTAAAAATGATTGGAAGGAACGGGATTTCCCAATGCATATCAAGAATTATTTGTTAAAGAACAATGGATGTTTGAAATTATGTGAAGCCAGGCCGGTTCTAGTGGTTCAACCAAAATTGATGGTGGAATATGTGGAGTATATAACCAAGCATGAACTTATTGGAATTTTTTATGTGCATCCACATTTATCTTTCCTTTGTGGATGCTTGGGTTAGGAAGACTTGGAACCCTAACGGTGATGTGGAGGTGATGCTAAGTGTGAATAGCTATTTTATGGTGTTTTTATCTTATATTGTAGATCATAATAAAGTATTTGAATGGGGCCTCTATTTTTGTAATGAAGTTTAACTCTTTCTTAAACCTTGGCATGTGGGTTTCAACCTTTTAGAGTAGTCATCGTGGGTTCTAGTGTGGGTCCAGCAATCATGGCTCCCATTGAAATTCTTGAGAAATGATATCTTGCATATGATTGGCCTTATTGTAAATCCAGTTGGACCATCACAACAGAAAATGGAGAAAAAGGTAATTTATGTTGATCGTATCTATGTTGAAATTGATTTAAACAATAATATTTTAGATTATGTTGAAATACAATTTGGATCATCTACATGGGTTCACCAACTTGACTATGAAGATGTTCCATTTCATTTTTGGATTAATCATGAATACAACCACCTGTAAAGAAAATATCCTAAGTTTGTCCCACTTGTGGCTTCAAATACTAGGCCCTCTCAATTTGAAAAAAATCTAGATAAATAAAAATCCCTAATAAAGGAAGGGTATCAGGTTAAATAAGTATTTATTCCTATAAAACCTTAAAACAAAGGAAGAAGGGAAAAAAGATCCCTTAAGGATAGCTAGCCAAATGCTCTACTCAATCATTTTGAGATACTGGATGATATTGGTCAGTGCATGGAGTCACATGAAACATCGCTACCTGGTGTAGATATAACAAGATCAAATCAAATGTCTCTTCTTGAGGTGGAACCTAAGGAATCAGATATAGTGGGTTTAAATGAAGAACAAATGGTTTTGGATTCAAGTACAAGTGATATGGTTGGCTCTAGCCCTAGAAGGAAACAACTTCAAGTAATGGATTTCTATTATTGATCTAGTTGAAGGAGAACAACTCATACAAATAATAGATGAGCTTCAAAAAATGCTTTGAGTTTTTTCCCTATGTATAAACAAAGGTATGAGTTTATTTATAATTTATAAAAGGATTTTGGATACTTAGTTAATATGGAATATGAGTATGTCAAGTAATCAATATTTTCTACTTCTTATAATTTTTATGGAAAAATATTTAGTTGCAAGAGACCCTCCTCAAGGCTTACTCATTCCTTTTGTTAACAAATAGAAAGAATTTTTTTTATAGGAATTATTCTATAAAGAAGAGGATATTATGGACCTTTACGTCTGTCTTTTATGAGAAGGATCTAAAAATTATACAATTTACATCTTCATTGTCCTTTCCTTACAGCTTTTGGTGTTGTTACTTAAAAAATGTAAAAATATTATGAATAGACCCATAAAAAATAAATGAGTTGATCATAGGTTGGATTAATTATTTCAAATCTAAAGGATTATATATTCTGTAGAGGATTGGTCCTACCATTATTTATTGGAATTTATGGCTTAAAAGGAAAATTTTAATTTTTAAACATAAATCTCAAAATCATGCCAAATTTTGGAACCAAATTATTATCTCTCTTATATAATTTCTATAGACATGGTTCTTATCATAAAATATATCAAGTTTTGAAAAATATTTTCTAGCCTCTTGCTTATAGGATTTGAATATAAATAGAAGGGTCAACTACGACATTGGAATTTAAAAAAAAATTGTTTGATAGTGTTTCCAAAAAAAAAGCATGGGAAAAGTTGGTGGAGGTGAGTGTTTCAAAATATTGAAGGTAAAATTATTGTCACTTAGAATTATATAGAATTTTAAGTAATAAATATGTAAATGCTAGGACAATTCTTATAGGGATCAATATTCCAATTGAAAAAGGATGAAAAATATTTCAATTGATGTGTGTTTACAAAGTATCTTTTATGCTATCAATAAAAATGGATGCGGGATTTAGATTTAAAAATAGTATTATTTTTTTATGAAACCACATATAACGTGTTAAAAATATCTCATATCAATTAAATATACAAATTAAATTTGTTTTCAATACAATTTTGAAATTTTTTGTAAAACAAAAAATGTTTAACCATGAGAAAATCTAAAATTTTAATTTAATGGCTTTAAATAACTAAATAAATAATTTTAATTAGCAATGCAACCAAATTAAAATTTATAAAACAAAATTTTAATATACTAAAAATTGTAGTTTAAAAAAAAAAAAATTATAATGGCATTAGTTCAATGGGTTATATTATTCTATTTTCAATGAGCGAAAAAATGCATAATTAATAAATTGTTGTAATACTAATGTATAATCATAATATAATATAATATGGGTAAAACATATATTAATAAAATATAAACAATTAAAATTTATAAAAGTAAAAAAGTCTAAAATTTTCTTTTTAAAATATAAAAGAATAACTATGTAATTCAACATCAAGTAACATTAAATTTAAAATTTAAAAACTTGTTCTTAGAATATATAAATTCATGTATAGTAACCAAGATAATAATGGTAAACCCAAGAGTGTCCGGGGGTCATTTGTGATAGCAGTGGTTGACTTATTCTTGTTTTTGTTGAAAATCTGGGTGTCCAATCTTCCCAGTTTGCCGAAGCAAGATCTGTTTTTTTAGGTTTATCTTTGATTAAGGATTTGGGAATTTAAAAAGCTATCATCGAAGGAGATTCTTTAAATTTCATAAATATGATGAAGGATACTTTTCAAGTAAGTTGGAAGGTGTCTAACCTGATTGATGAAGTCGTGGGGATTATTCGATCCATGCATAATGTCTTAATTGTGCACATGTTTAGGGAAGGTAATGTAGTGGCAGACTTGATGGTGAATCTTGGTGCTTCTCGTTTGGGATATTCTGTTTGGAAGAGGAATTTTCCTTTTGATATTATTCACTATGCCAATAATGAGGTCCATTAATTTTTTTTAGGAGGCTAGCCTTCAATCACTTTTGTGGGGACAGTTATGGTGCAGCTAGAGTTGTTGGTTAAAGTGTAGGGTGGCAGTTAGTATTTATTTCTTGTGCTTGGTGGGGTTTGTTTCTTTTCAAATTTTGAATTTTGAATATTTTTCCCCTTCATTGTTGGCGTCTAGATTTGTCCCGAAGCTTCCTTAGATTTCGTTGGAATTCCTTTTCCTGTGAGTACCCCGTCCTTATTCCATCCTTTCAGGATTTTTTGTACATTCTTGGAATGGGGTGCTTGCCTTATTTTATGGTTTGGTTTTGGACTACCTCTTTTGTGTCTCTTATTAGGATTATTGGGTGGTGGTGGTTTCTCCTTTGGAATCGATATGGGGTGACTATCCAAGTAATTTTTAATCCCCTCTCTTGGCATGTGTATTTGGGTAATCATTGCTAGCTTAGGCCTTTTTACTTGTGTGTGGTGGTTCTTTTCCATGTCATTGCCTTTGTGTTGTCATTCTTGGTGATATTTTCTCATAATTTTATACCTTTCTTGAGGCTTGTTGTCTCTAGACCATATGGTGGCATGTGGAGGGGCTTCTTGAATTGGCGCACAATGGATGGCCTTTTCATTCTTGCTTCTAGGAAATGGATTTCTTTTGGTAAGAGTAGAAGGATGCCTATGTTATTTTTTTTGAGCCCCAGTATTTTATGCTCCATATCATAGTTGAAAGTCTATGTTATATTTTGTGTGTTCTCTTCTCTTTGGAATTTGGGTGGAGAATTTTTTTTTCTTCCTTAGATCTTCCTAGTGCTAATGGGTATCTTGCATCACTGATTTTCATGGTTGTCTTGGGTGGAATGACTATTCTTGTGTTGTTGGTGGGTGCCTATTTTTGCTCAGGATTGTTATGGGGCCTTCTATGCTTTGCTATTTTCTTGGGTGTTGCCTCCTTTGGTTCCCTAGTGTGGAGTGTGGTGTTACAAAATGGGGAAGTTGTGTTCAAAGTGAAAATGGTAAAAGACAAGTTGTATGGGCCTAAGCCAAGACATGTTAAATCTTAAGTGGATCCTTTTTATTTGAATATTAATGAGGAGGTTAAATCTATTATGAAGGATGATGGTTTTTTTGGGCTCTGGTCCAGATAATATCTCTAAAAAAAATCAAGTTTTTGTTAAAGGTGTGAGGATAAAAGTGGCGAAGATCTCTACTGACAAGGTTGTTAAGATTTCTCTAGTTTTTTTTGTGGCCTTGCTTGTGGTGGGGGGTCCTCATTTTGTTAGCCTGGTGGAAGGTAGTGACACCCAAAAATTTATGTGTTTGATAGGTAAAAAGTGGGATGAGGAAAAATATTCTCACTTATCCTACTTGAATTATGTGAAGGTTCTTCCCAAGGATTTCATTAAGGATAAAATGGTGGCTGATGTTTATGCTCTCGGGGAGACCTCTATGAGGATGAGTGTAGTTTTGCACAGCCTGAAGTTGATTAATATCAAGCAACATGTGAGATGGATTTATATAAAAGTGTTGTTAGATTATGATGAGGAGGTTGATCAAACGTCTAGTAAAATTTCCCACGAGATCGATTTGATGTTGTAGAACTTTCTCGGTTCTCTCATTGCTAGATTTCATGTTTGTTTTTCCTTATTTTATTTTGGTGTGCCTCTTTGTTTTTTTTTTTTTGGTGATTTGCTCTTATGGCTACCTTTGTGGCAAGGTAATATATAAAAGGTTGTAGGATCCCTTTAAAAACCTTTTTTTTTCTTAATAATATCAAAAAAAGATATTAATGGTAAAAAAACATGAACTATAACATACACGTTGGATGAGAAGTGTTACAGAGTTTGGCGAGTGGTGTTTCAGAGTTGGGAAAGTGATGAGAATTCAAGTAGAAAATATATGGTATGATGGAGCTGAGGTTGATTCCTCAGAGGTTTTGAAAATCAATTTGGAAGACCTATTTTGGGAAGGTAAGTCGAGCGGTCAGGGTTTTTTTACCTCTTAGTACCCAAGAAATGTTAGATATGGGGTGTTTGGTATTAATACATCCTTACCATCCCTCTCCTATGTTGAGGTGGTATCTAGCCAGAGCTACAAGTATGATTTTTGCCCTTGTGAGGTTGTGGTTGGGTCCTTTCAAATTTGTATTCCTTATAGTATTGTGAATTCTCTACTAGAGAAAGACTCATTTAAACTCATTGGAAAGTTTGAAGGGGGAAGGCCAAACCTTGATATGCTTAAAATATGGGTGTTAGAAATATGGAAACCATGCAGTTCTTTGGATCTTGCTTATCTTAAAAAAAATTCCTAATCAGGCTCTCTTGTGAAGCTGAATCAAGGAAGATTTTGGAAGGTGGTCCCTTGTTCTTTGGAAAGCATGGATTCTTCCTGAGGAGGTGGGGCTCAGAATTTAATCCAGAGTTGCAACATGTAAATTTTATCCCTGTATGGGTGCATTTTCCTAAATTTTCCATATTTCTTTGGCATGAATATGTGTTTAAGGTTGTGTTAAAGTTCATTGGAGAATTTTTCTCCTTCGAATCATTGTCTCTTATGATAGGTGATAGTTTTTTAAAATATATCTTTTGGTTGATATCAAAAAAAATCTCCCGAAATTGGTAGAGCTAGTCTCTCATCTTGGTTTCTGGTCTCAACCAATGGTATATGAAAATAAGTCGATGTCTTAAAGCATGTGTGGGTTGGGGAGGCATCATCAAAATTCCTACCCTTAGAAGATATCTTGAAAGCTTTCTCCTTAGCAATACAAGTTCCTGGAAACTCACGATGATCTTTCAAGAGTTAGATATTTGTTTAAGAAGTAGAAGATATGGCATAATAAACCTCACTAAGGATAAAGGATTGGGTTTCCCCTCCTAATTTGAAGAGTGCAGTAATGGGTACATTTGAGGCATCTCCTCAATCTGCTAATTATAGCAAAGCTAAATATTCTATGGAGGAACCCCATAGAAATTTGGATGTGGTTCTCCCATCAGAGCCATTAGAGAAGGAGGTTGCCATTTTTCTCAAGAATTTATTTGAATACCTTGAGATGGATGCATCTAAGGCAATTGATTTGGTTAAAGACTAAGAGTTGTCTACTTTGAAGGCCAACAGATGGTTGTCTTCTCCCAAGGAGCTCATCATGTCTCCATCCAATGGATTAGGAATCCTTGTGGATTCTCCTAAAATTATTTTTAAAAAAGGTTCATCTAGCCTAAAAACTAAGAGCCAACGTAGAAAGGTTATTAACATTGGAATGACAAAAAATCTAGGTAATCCTCCAAGAAAAGCTAGTATGAAGAAGTTAATGGAGGATGCAATTGTAGATGGTGGGCATGCCTGCTTGGTTATGGAGGAGGAAAATGGTGATAGGGGTAGTTGCAGATCCCCTGAAGTTGGTGGGTGGGCAAGAAACTCTCCTTCTAACTTTTTCCATGAAGATTTGCTCATGGAACGTAAGATGACTCAATAGCTCCTTGAAGAAAAGGTTATTAGCTTCTCTAAGAATGGAGAGAGGGCTTGATTTTTTGTGTATTCAAGAATCAAAGTTGGTTGCTTTGTTGTGGGAGGTAATTCATAATATTATGTGGAAGAATTCTAGGTTCATGGCTAGCGAGGTGTTAGGCTCAGTAGGGGGATTTATTTTCTTTTGGAACTCCTTGAAGTATGATGGTCATATCATCTCATCCTCTAACAGGGTGATTAATTTTTTTTGGTGTAAAGCTACCTGTAGAAGGTGGGTGATGTCAAACATTTATACCCCAAACTCTTATTTTGATAGACGTAAGTTTTGGTAGTTATTTCTTGATATGAGAGACACCTTCCAGGAAGAATCTTGGGGATATTTCAATTCTCCTTTGTATATGTCATAGAAGAGAGGTGGAAATGGAATGGACATAATAAGTCTAAATGATTTTATTTATTTTTTTAACTCGAAAAGCCTTCGAGACTTGGATTTGAAAAGATCAAAATTTACCTAGAGCAATCAAAGGTCAAGTGCTAATCTTATCTTGATCCGATTGGATAGGATTTTTGTTTCTAACTCCATTGTTAGCCTTTTTGGATATGCTTCATTGTCTACACTTCTGAGGATTAGGTAGGACCACAATCCACTATGGCTCAAAGTTCCTGAGGGATTATCATTCCTGTTGTGGCCATTTAGATTTGAGATGACGTGGTGTTCCCACCCTGAATTTGAATTCTGTTTGGAGTGATGGTAGGAAGATATATTTGGTGAAGGAATGATTAAATTGAACAATAAATTAAGGAATTTAAGATTCAAACTTAAAATATGGAATAATTTTACCTTCGGCAATATCTTTAGAGAAACAGAGATACTAGTGGAGTGAATTGATCATATTGAATTAGAAATGGATTACAAGGGCTGCTCTAATGAGTTGCTCAAGGAGGATAGATCCTTGATTTCTGCTATTCATAATTACCAAGCAAAGGAAGAGCTTCATTAGAAACAAACTTCCAGGGAATGGTGGTTAAAATAGAGCAACCAAAATTTGTGGTACTTTCATTTATCTACCATGTGTAGGAGAGGGTGGAATAGAATTAGAGAGATCAAATTGGGTGATGAGAGTGTTTCAGATGATACTCTAAAATTAAGGGAAGAGTTAGTAGACTTCTTCTCAAACTTGTCGTGCTCTTTTCCAGGACATGATTGTGTTGTAGATAATTTTATGTTAGAGTCCATTCCAAGATTGGTTTTGGATGATATGAATGTTGGGATTTTGGCTCCTTTCTCATATGAAGAATTATTTAAAGAAATAGATTCTATGAACCCTCTCAAAGTTCTAGGTGCAAAATAATTTCCTTCAGATTTCTTTTAGAGGTTCTAGCATATTTGTGGTAATGATATTTGTTTTGTGATTAGAGAATCTCAGCGTTCCTTGGTGATTCCTAAGGCTATGAACTCCACACTATGTTGGAAGTTACATTAGGTAAAAAATGATTTTACCACAATGAAAGGGTGGACTTACCTTTTACCTCATGGACAGCGGAGTTTGGATGGCATGGGCGACAGAGAGAGAACTCAAATTCAATTTCCTTTTCTTCTTTCCTCTGTATTTTCTTTCTCCCTATTCTCTTTCCCCTAAGTTAGGCATATGGTTAATTAGCTCCTATTTAAACTTTGTAACTTGATTATTATTGTTAATGGTTAATGCTCATTTGATTTTTATTGTTTCGACTCTTTGGTTTCTAACCCTAAGCTCCTGATCTCAATATCTGGTATCAGAGCAGGTTGGAAGCGAAGCTGGTGGGCGTTGTCGAGGCAGGCATGGATCTCGAGGAGGAGGTCAGCCCATAGCACATGAACCGAGGTAGGCATGAATCTCGAGGAGGTCAGCCTAGCCCGTAGCATGCGAACCGAGGTGACCCTGGAGGCACAAAGATCGAGGAGCAAATAGAACCAGAGACGTGGACACGTGGCATGAGGAGACCAGACTAGACACTGACACATGGCATGACCAAACAAGAGCAGACCAGACTGACATGTGGCACGAGGAGGCACGAATTGCACAGAGAGGCAAAAGGTAGTCCCAATTTCCCGTAGGCAATCGAGAATCTATCGACGACGTTAGGCTTTTAAAGCCTACAAAAACATTTGCACAGCGGATGTGGGACTAAAGTCCTAGTTTTTTAATCCTGTATCTAGCGAAGATAGGAAATAAAAGGAAGGACTCTTCCTTCCTTTTTTGTCGAATACACTAGCCCGACTGGCTATTCAAGCCAGCGTTAAGTTGAGGCGCGGGAGGTCACGGGGTCGAACCCCACGCACACCTAACAAAGTTTTTTTTGCTTATAAAATATAATATATATATTTTTATTTTCTTTTAATCATTTTTAATTTTATAAATTTATATTATATAGATAAATATTTAAAAAAAAAATTAAATTTTTATCTATAAAAATATATAGTTTATAAAAATTTTGATTAAAACTAAAAAAAAAAAAAAAATTATATATATTAAATTTTTTAAAAGAAAATCTCTAGCATTCTCTTTCAAATTTTATTCTTATAACTAGAGAAAAATTATTTCCGAAGAGAAAATAGATGTAAAATTTTTTACGCTTTGACAAGTAAAAACTTAGAAAAATTTCCTAAGAGGAAATTGTTGTAAAAAAGAAATTTTGGGGAATTTTTTTTTAAAATATCTAGATGATCAGATCTGGTGGGTGTTATCATGCTCTATGTAGTTTGTTACTAAGAACAAACGCAGAAAATTTTGACGAGCATGTAAGAACGCTTGGACTTAACACTGTATTTTCACAATTACAAAATGTAGTAATTGCAAATCAGCGAAATCCTGAACTAGGCTACGAAGCAGATTCAGAAGATAATTCTTTTGGAAGCAGATTTGAACAATCTGAGTCAATACCAATTGCTCCAATAGAATTGAAATATACTCATTATAGTAATTCCATTGAAATTATTGAACCAGATTCACTAGAAATCATCTTAATCAGTGACGACGAGGAAGAAGTTGCAGACAATTTTGTGCACCAGGAGATAGCAGAGTCTCGTCAAGCAGATAAAAGCCCTTTGTGAAAATTTAAAATCAAGCAAGGCTTGATCTTTGTAATTTTCTTTATTTTCTTGTAATTGCACAATAATAAAAGTTTTTTTGTTATTATTTGTAATGGCATCAAACTACAATCTACCCATCCCTGAATTTGATGTGGATGATTATGAGTACTGGTCCATCAAGATGAGGACACTACTCATTGGAAAAGGCTTATGGGATATTGTCGAAGATGGCTACACAACTCCAACGGATTGGACTACTTTGAGTGCAGCAGACAAGAAAACACTAAAGGAAGCCCAGAAAAATAATTCTTTTGCCCTATCCCTACTTCAAGCGGCATTAGTTAAAAGTATCTTTCCTAGGATTGCATCAAGCACAATTGCTAAAGATGCATGGAAGGCCTTACAAGAAGGTTTTCAAGAAAATAATAAAGTGAAGCAGGTCAGGCTTCAAACACTGAAAAGAGATTTTGAAAATCTCAGAATGAGAGACAATGAAAGAGTCAGAGATTACTGTGTAAGAGTTAAAGCGGTAATCGATATGATGCAAACCTTGGGTGATGACACAAAACTTGAAATAGTGGTGAAGAAAGTGTTGAGAACACTTCTTCCTAAGTGGAATCACATAGCAATCATAATCGAAGAATCAAGAGACATTTCTACTCTCACATTTGATAACTTAATAGGTTCATTAACTTCTCATGAGGAGAGGTTACAGGGGGCACCTTCCACAAGCTATGGAGGTGAAGACAATGTCTTCACTTCAAACGAAGCCGTAGGGCAAGGACAAGGAAGAGGAAGATGCAAAGGATGACAATAGAGAGACAGATGCCGAGACAACTCAAGAGGAGCAAAATCCTACGAAGGAGGAAATCAAAATAGAGGAGGTAAACAAAATCAAAGCAACAATCCAGGATGGAATGGAAATCAAGGACGAGGAAGCAACAAGTCCAAAATAGCATGTTTTAATTGCGGTAAACCAGGACACTTCACTCATGACTGCTGGTCGAAAACTTCACAAGGACAAAGCCATCAATACGGTTCCTTCTATGGAGAAGAAGAAGACCCCTCAAATATTTTTCTTTCATATGGACAATCAGATCACAATCTAGATGATACATGGATTCTAGATACTGGTTGTTCCAATCATATGAGTGGCAAAGAAGAACTCTTTGCTACCTTAGATTCAAATTATAAATCCCATATTAAGTTAGGGGATAATAAAACATTGCAATTAGAATGCATTGGAGCCATGGAGGTTCCAACAAAAGAAGGCCTTAAAAAAGTGAATGACATTTATTTTACTCCCAAGCTCCAACACAATCTCCTCAGTGTTGGGCAAATGATGGAAAGGAATTACAAACATGTTTTTGATGAAGGTATATGTACCATACTTGATAAAAACAATTGTAATAGATTCATTACACAAGTACCTATGACAAAAAATAGGTTATTCCCTCTTAAATTTGGTGATCCAGGGGGAGCACAACTTGCGAATGTAGCTATTTCAAATCCAAGTGTACTGTGGCACTTGAGATATGGTCACCTTAATTCCGCTAGCTTGAAAATGTTAACTTCACAAGCTATGGTGACAAGACTACCAAAGATTTTAGATCACAAGAAAGTATGCGAAGGTTGTGCTTTGGGAAAGCACTCCAGATCAAAGTTTCCTAAAGGACAAGCTTGGAGAGCCAGTTATCCTCTTCAACTAGTGCACTCGGACATCTATGGTCTTATGCAAACAAAAAGTCTAGGAAACAATTCATATTTTCTAACTTTTATTAATGATTATTCCAGAATGTGCTGGATTTATTTTTTGAAACATAAAGATGAAGCATTTGATTGCTTCATAGATTTCAAAAATAATGTAGAAAACCAGAGTGAATATCATGTAAAATGTCTAAGGACAGATAGATGAGGTGAGTACTCCTCAAATGAATTCTTGCAATACTATAGAGAGAATGGGATTAAAAGGCAGTTCACTACTGCCTATACTCCTCAACAGAACGGTGTGGCAGAGCGAAAGAACCGCACCCTTGTAGATATGGAAAGAACTATGCTACAAACAAAGCATCTACCACACACATATTGGACAAATGTTGTTAGAACCAGTGCATACATAATAAATAGAAGTCCAAATTCTAGTTTAAATGGTATCATTCCTTATGAAGGATGGTACAGCAAGAAGCCAAATGTAAAGCATTTCAAGATATTTGGTTGTTTAGCCTATGCACATATTCCAGAAGAGAAAAGAAAGAAGCTATCCCAAGAGTCAAGAATGTATATTTGTAGGGTACTGTGAATCCACAAAAGGATACAGACTCTACAATCCAAAGACCCATAAAGTAATTATTTTAAGAGATGTAATTTTTTATGAAGGGGGAGAATGGGTTCATCAAAAATTTGCTAATGTAGAATCTGATTCAACCAGTTCTTCACAGGTACAAATTAATAATAGCAATGGTACCCCACCATAGAGTCCTCAAAATGAATCGTCTTCGAGTACATTGAGTGGTACACCAAGTCCTAGAAGAAATCCTTTGAAGGCACCACCAAACTCTCCAAGAATATTTCAGAGATCTGTAAGTGCTCCAAGTCCTATGGATATTTATCCATCTTCTCAAAGGAAAGAGACTAATAAAGGAAAAAGAACACTACAGAATCATCCATCTTCTCAAATGTTGGATGGGAATTTTCAACGAAGATACACTAGAAGTCAAGCTAGTGAGATGGATGACATATTATCTAGACTTGAAAATCTTCATATGTCTAGAGATGATGAATCTCACAAACCAAGAGGAGATGTAATCAATTATTCTTTATTGGCTACTGCACAACTAGAACCATCTAGCTATGAAAAAGCATGTACATAAAGTATATGGCAAGATGCCATGAAAGAGGAAATATCCTCTATTAACAAAAATGATACTTGGGAGCTTGTGAAGCTACCCAAAGGTAAAAAATGTGTTGGTTGTAAATGGGTCTATAAGACCAAATTCAATGCTGATGGAAGCATTGAAAGACATAAGGCAAGACTAGTTGCAAAATGTTTTACTCAGAAATATGGAATAGACTATGAGGAAACCTTTGCTCCTGTAGCAAGACAGTAGATAATTAGAACAATTATTTCCTTAGCTGCTCACAAAGGTTGGGCAATACAACACATGGATGTGAAAAGTGCATTCTTAAATGGATACTTAATAGAAGAAGTGTATGTTCAGCAACCTCAAGGTTTCCAAGAACAAGGAAAAGAAAACCTTGTTTATAAATTGAAAAAGGCACTTTGTGGCCCCAAGCAAGCACCAAGAGCTTGGTACTCACGCATTGATGGCTATTTTAATGAGCTTGGATTCACTAAAAGCAAAATTGAACCAAATTTGTATTACCTCAAGAATGGAACAGACATCCTCATAGTTTTTTTATATGTGGATGATCTTATATTTATGGGTAGTAATAATAAAATGAACATGGAGTTCAAAAACTCCATGATGAATCAGTTTGAGATGAAAGATCTCGAATTAATGAGATACTTCCTAGGCATGGAAGTACATCAATCAAAAAAAGGGATCTTCATATGTCAACATAAGTATGCAAGTGACATGATCAATAAGTTTGCTATGCAGTAGTGCAAATCAGTTACAACACCAACAGGACATGGAATCCAGCTGAGCAAAGATGATGGATCACCAAAGGTTGACATGACCACTTTCAGGAGTATGGTTGGGAGTCTGATGTTTCTTACCAACACAAGACCTGATATTCAGTACGTTGTTTCTCTTGTTTCAAGGTTTATGGCTAGCCCATCTGAGTTGCATCTTCAAGCAACCAAAAGAATTCTACGTTATGTAAAAGGTACATTGGATTTTGGAATCCATTACCACAAGAGTAACTCTGTGAAGTTACTTGGTTTTAGTGACAGTGATTGGGGCAGCAATATAGATGATAGGAAATCTACATCAGGGAACTGTTTTAGTCTAGGTTCAGGACTAATAACTTGGAGTTCCAAGAAATAATTTGTTGTAGCATTATCATCTACTGAAGCTGAGTATATAGCCATTACACATGCTAGTACTCAAGTCCTCTGGTTGAGGAAAATCCTTGAAGAGATTGGTGAAAAACAAAGTCATCCAACAACTCTGAATTGTGATAATATTACTGCCATTCAGTTGGCATATAATCCAATCCATCACAAAAGATCAAAACATTTTGATATGAAGTATCACTTCATTCGAGATATGGTGGATCAGAAGATAGTTGAGCTTAAATACTGCAGCACTTTGGACAATATAGTAGATATCTTCACCAAAGGCATAGCTACAACTCAATTTATAAAGCTGAGAGACTGTATAGTTAGTCCTCTCAACTTTAAGGGGGAGAATGTTGGAAGTTACATTAGGTAAAAAATGTTTTTACCACAGTGAAAGGGTGGACTTACCTTTTACCTCATGGACGGCAGAGTTTGGACAGCATGGGCGGCAGAGAGAGAACTCAAATTCAATTTCCTTTTATTCTTTCTTCCCTATTTTCCTTCTCCCTATTCTCTTGCCCCTAAGTTAGGCGTATGGTTAAATAGCTCCTATTTAAACTTTGTAACCTGATTATTATTGTTAATGTTTAATGATCATTTGATTTTTATTGTTTTGTCTCTTTAGTTTCTAACCCTAAGCTCCTGATCTCAATACCCTATTGGCCCTTGTTCATAGGAAATATTCAGCATCCTCTTTCAATGATTTCAATCCAATTAGCTTATGTAATTTGGTTTACAAGATTTTTTCCAAATTCATGGTTAATAGGTTGAAGTTGATTCTTCCAATTATGATTGATAATGCTCAAAGTGCATCCGTTCCTATGAGACATATCTTGGATGGTGCAATTGTTATTCATGATATTTTACACTCTTTTAAGAAAAGTGGCAAAGCAACTTTTTTCTTAGAGTGAGATCTTAACAAAGCTTATGACAGGGTTTCATGGTCTTTTTTGCTTAGTGTTTTGAAAAAGTTTGGCTTTTATGACTCCTAGATTGGATTGGTTGAGGCTTGTGTCTCCATGGCCTAGTTTTCAATCCTTATAAACAATTATCCAACAAGGTTTTTCAAGTCCAATCGTGGTATTTGGAAAGGAGATCCATTACATCCCTTATTGTTCATTTTAATGGTGAAATCTCTTGGGAGATTGATCTATCAAAGACGTAATGAGTTTGGTATTCATCTAGATTTACCTTACCCTCTGATTTCCCAAAAAAAAATTATTGACGATACTCTTCTTTCTTGTGTTGCTTCAGTGATCCATGCTAGGGACATCAAGTCTCTCTTAGACTGCTATGAGAAGATGACTGGGTAGCAAATTAGGTTTGAGAAAAGTAATATGTTTTTTATTAATACCTCGGAGGCTCGATAGAGAAAGATTGCTAATATTTTGAATTTCAAGATAACAACTTTGCTAGCTACTTATTTGGGTCTCCCTCTTTTTGTTTTTTGTATGAAAGAATCACTTTCGACACTAGTGGTTGAAAGAGTCCAAAGAAAATTGACCTCTTGGAAAGGGGTCCTCCTCAGTCAGGTGGGGAAAGTTGCGTTGGTCCAAAGTACTCTACAAAGCATCCCTATTTATTTTATATCATTTTTCATCTCCATGGCAAGGTGGCAGTAAAGCTTGATAGTATTTGTAAAGCTTTTTTGTGGGATGGTTCAGATATGAAAGGGAAATTTCATCTTGTTTATTGAGAGCAAGTGTGCAGAAGAAAGAAGGAGGGTGGTTTGAACTTTAAGAATGTTGCTTTGATGAATAATACATTGGTAGCTAATATTGGTTGGAAGTTTGCGTCTAACACTAACCACCTATGGTGCAGTATTTTGAAGGCTAAATATAATTTTATTTCTTTTTTATCGGACTTTCTCCCAAGAGGGGGGTCAATGCTTTGGAATAGTATGATTAAGTCCTATGATTTTCTTAATTCCAATTGTAGATGGTTCATTGGTGATGGTAAGATAGTGAATTTATGGGAATACCAGTGGATCAGGGCTCAGTCGTTTATTGAAGACCAGAGGTTTGGGGCTTTAATTTAGCATTCTCAAATTGGTCATCTTAAAAAGGTGGCAAGATTTTTGGTAATTTGTAATGGTAGAAAATATTTGTCCAATTCCATCTTGATATTAAGGGATGATTCGGACGTATATCTATGAATTTCTCTATTGGAGTAGTTGAGGTTGATTGTGGTGCATCAAGAAGATGTAAATGATCGAATGGTATGGGGTGGGGACAATGACGGTTCCTACATAGTCAAGTCAGCATATGATCTGTTGTGTTCTAAGTTGGTTGGTCATTTTCTAGTGAATTTAATCTAGCTTAAGAACTTAGCACCAAATATCAACATGTTTTATTGTTTGGTGGTATAGAAAAAATTTCTAACATTGGAAAATCTCCTTAAAAGAGGTTAAACCTTGGTCAACCAATGTTTTTTATGTAATAAGGATTAGAAATTAACTTCTCATTTGTTACTCAGATGCCAAGAATTTCAAGAGGTATTCTCATTTATTATTTCATGGTTGGGTGTTGCATGGATGCTTCCAAATTCAATTTTTTATTGTGTTCTCATTGATGATCTCTATTTGCCTCTCCAAGGCTTAAATATTTTTGAAATTTCCTTCTTCCTCATGTGCTTTGGGGTGTTTGGAAGGAACATAATGCTAGAGTGTTAAAATATATGGAGAATAATCTAGAGCATGTTAGTTTTAGAATTATTTAGAAGGTTGTGGAGAATGTTTTGTCAGTGTTTAAAATTTTTAACTTTCTTCAAGCTCGCTCCCTAAGCAAATATAGGCTCGAGGAACAATTAGGTTTCATTTTTTTGGCTTTGCCTCCACCTACTCCTAACCTAAGAATGTATGTTCATTGGTCCCAATCACCTACAAACTAGTTTAAATTAAACTTTGATGGAGCTTCTAAATGGAATCTTGGCCTTGCTAGTGCAGGAGGAGTGATGCAAGACAATAATGGTGATATTATTCTGGTCTTTACATATTGTATTGGTACTCAATATTCCATTTTTGTAGAAGCATGGATTACCTTTGTTGGTGTGATGCAATTAAAAAATATTGGTATCCGTAATGCAATAATTTAAGGTGACTCTTTATTAGTGATTAATATGCTTAAAGGGGTCTTTCAACCTGGTTGGAAGGTTTCTAATATTATTAATGAAATTATTTGGAACTCCCGCTCCTTTGATAATGTGGCATTTAAGCACATGCTCAGAGATGGCAATGCGGTGGTTGATTTATTGGCAAATTTGGGTGTTTTATAGGGATTTTTTGTTTGGCAGGAGGATTTTTCCATGGATATCGTTAGTTGCATTAGAGATGAAGTTCCTTAAATATTTTGAGAATGTTATTCATGGGCTGCATTCATGATGGACTATTTACTACCTCCGTAGATCTTTGGTAGTGTATTATAGGTACATGGAATTTATGGTGTCATTTGTGTGTGACTAGCTCTGCTCTTATTTGTTGTACCTTCAGCCTTGCATTGGGTATGTGGATCTCCTTATGACATGTGCCTTTGGAGACATTGGTAATAATTGTTGTACCTTCACCCTCCCATTGGGTACATGGTTCTCCTCACAACATGTGCCTTGTGGAGTCATTGGCAATTTTTAAATTTTGAATCCTTGCCTTTGAAGCAACATGGTGGAAATTGGATTGTTCCCTTGGTGCTTCGGATTAGAACTTCCTTGGTTCTCTCTTGCCCTTTTTTTCATTACTCTTTTTTGCTCTTGTCTCTTCGATTGTTTCGTTGGTTCACATTTAGGGTGTTTGTTTGTGTTCTTTGGTTGTGGTCCCTAGGACTTATCTCTTGTAAAAGGTCACGGGGTTCCTTTCAAAATCCTCTCTCTTGTAAAATGTTACGGGGTTCCTTTAAAAATCCTCTTTTTCTAATAGTATAAAAATATATATATTTGTTGGATCTAAGAGGCAGAGCAGAATACAGAGAACAATTACAACAATAAAAATAAAATAAAATAACTCTAGCATAATATATATATTTTGTATTAAATTTAGAACTTCAAATTTACACAGAGCTTCAGCTCAATTTTTTTCTCCAGCTTCTTCTCCTCTGTTGGCTACCTACAGGTCATCATAAGATACAAAGACTAAAAAATCAGAGTATTTTCAGTAAGATTTCTTTCCTCACATTGAGGCCAAAAAAGCTACGAAAAAGCCTTAAGTTCCTGCAAGAGTGGATTGGGCCGATCCCAAAACGATCTCATCCTTCCAAATATTTGCGCTTTGAAAATCTAAGAAAAAAACATTCTAAAAATAAACCCTAGACTATCGCCTTACATTTAATTATTTTTTTTTATATTATAAGATATACATCTAATTTTAATACTTATATACGCCAAAAAAAATTGCTTTGTTTCTGTTCTGCAAAATGAAACGATGTAGTTGAGATTACTCTTTCCAACACTGCCCCTTAAGCTCAACTGCTGCACCTCCATCTGTGATGCCCAGATTGTCACGTTGTTGTACAAAACTCCTTGTTCCCAATGGCTTTGTGAAAATATCTGCATATTGATCCTCTGTTTTGCAATGTTCCAAAATGATCTCTCCAGCATTTATCAGTTCTCTAATAAAATGATACCGTGTATCAATATGTTTGGTTCTTTTGTGAAACACTGCGTTCTTGGAGAGGGCTATTGCTGATTTATTGTCACAGAATAATTTTGTTGCTTCTTCCTATTTATGACCCAAGTCTTTTAATATCCGTCTCATCCAAATGGCTTGACATGTTGCCCCTGTCGCTGCAATATACTCAGCTTCAGTTGTAGACAAGGAGACTATAGGTTGTTTCTTCGAAGCCCATGAAACTACTCCTGACCCAAGATGAAATACATAGCCTGATGTGCTTTTTCTATCTTCTATACTACCTACCCAATCACTATCTGTATATCCAGTCAATTTAAATTCATTTGTCTTGGTGTACAGAATACCATATTCTTTTGTTCCATTAACATATCGTAAAATTCTTTTTGTTGCTTGCAAATGCGTTGCCTTGGGAGTCTCCATGAACCTTGAAATTAAACTAACTGCATACATTATATCCGGCCTTGTGGCTGTCAAATACATCAAGCTCCCTACAATGCTCTTGTACAATGTTGGATTCACATTTTTAGTCCAATCTTCTTTTCTCAGTTTTAAACCAATTGCTACAGGAGTGGGGGTAGGTTTACAATTTTCCATTTTAAATCTCTTTAATATGTCTGCTGCATATTTTTATTGACAGATAAAAATACCATGATCCATTTGTTGCACTTCTATCCCAAGAAAATATCTCAACAATCCTAAATCTGACATCTCAAACTCTTTCTTCATTGCATTTTTAAACTCAACGACAATATCTTCATCATTGCCCATAAAAATTAAGTCATCTACATACAACACAACAATCAGAAGCTTACCTTGACTTGATTTAATGTAGAGAGTGGGCTCACCATCACTTTTGCAAAAGCCATTGCTCAGAAAATAAGAATCTATTCTGTTGTACCATGCCCGTGGTGCTTGCTTCAGTCCATAAAGTGCCTTTTTCAGTTTATATACTTTGTTTTCTTCTCCTTCAACCTCATAACCAGGTGGTTGTTGCACATACACTTCTTCCTTCAACACACCATTTAAAAAAGCTGATTTCACGTCCATTTGATGGACCTTCCATCCATATTGGGCTGCAATTGCAAGGACTATTCTCACTGTCTCCATTCTTGCTACTGGAGCAAATGTATCTTCATAATCAATTCCATATTGTTGCTTATAGCCTTTCACAACTAGTCTTGCTTTGTACCGCTCAACTTTTCCTTCTGCATTGCATTTTGTTTTATAAACCCACTTCACTCCAATTACATCTTTTCCTTGTGGGAGATTCACCAACTCCCATGTTTCATTCTTTTCTATTGCATCTATCTCTTCATTCATTGCAACTATCCATTTTTCTTCTTTAACTGCATCTTCAAAATGTATTGGATCACTTGCAAGTGAGTATAAGGCAAATAAAGAATTCTGACCTGCATTGTTCTCATTTTCTTCTTGCTGATAAACATCATTTAAACTTCTATATTTTTGCCTCCTTAAATTTGCCAATGTTGGGTTAGATGTATCACTAGAGGTTGGACTATTTGATGGGCCTGCTGATGGGGTTTGTTGTGCACTTACTGGAGTGCTTGCTTGCATTCATGGGGCTGATTTTGTGTTTGTTGATGGTGTTACCTATGGACCACTTTGTTGTGCATGCATTGGTGTGGATGGAGTCACAACTGTGGGTGTATTGATTGACACTATATCCTCTATATCTTCATGTGGACTTGCTGCAACAACATTGATTGTTTTCTCCAAACTTCCATCCCATGCTTCTTCTTCAATGAACTGTACATCTCTGCTGATTATAAGTTTCTTTGTCACTGGATTGTATAGTTTGTATGCTTTTGAGTGTTCATTGTATCCTACAAATATGCATTTTTCTCCCTTGCTATCCAATTTCTTTCTTAACTCATCTGACACATGTGCATAAGCCACACAACCAAATATTCTCATGTGAGAAACACTATGTTTTCTTCCACTCCATGCCTCTTCAGGAACTATATCTCTCACACTCTTGGTTGGACACCTATTTATGATATAAACTGCACTTTCTACTGTTGCTGCCCAATATTCATTTGGCAAATGCTTTACCTTCAACATACTTCTTGCCATCTCCATAATTGTCCTATTTTTCCTTTCAGCTACACCATTTTGTTGAGGTGTATACCTTGCTGTAAATTGTTTGTGAATTCCATTATATTTGCAGTAATTTAAGAACTCCTTTGAAACATACTCACCACCTCTATCCATCCTCAACACCTTGATGTAATATCCACTTTGCTTCTCCACTAAAGCCTTGAATTGTTTAAAGTACTCAAATACTTCATATTTATGCCTCAGAAAATAAACCCATGTCTTTCTTGTATAATCATCTATGAAAGTTAAGAAATAATTCATTCCACTGATTGATGGTGTTTGCATTTTTCCACACAAATCTGAGTGTATAATCTCTAAAGGTGCTTGGGCTCTTAGTGTCTTTCCTGCTGGAAATGAATCTCTGTGTTGTTTTCCTAAGATGCATCCTTCACATAATTTTTTTGATCTTTCTATGGGTGGCAAACCTTTCACCATTCTCTTTCTATACAATAAACTTAAACCTCCAAAGCTTAAATGCCCAAGTCTTAAGTGCCATAACCAGTTTTCATTTTTTATTTCAGCTTGAAACATAGTTTGACTGACTGTTGCAGCTATTCCTTCCATTTGTGGATTCAAATTATGTCTTATCTTCAAGGGAAACATTCTATTGTTGGTCATTTGAACTCTTGCAATAATTTTCTTACTAGGATATTTATCCAAAATTACACATTCATTGTTGTCAAAAGAAATTTTGTACCCTTTTTCAAGAAGCTGACCAAGGCTAATCAAATTGTGTTTTAGACCAGGAACAAAATACACATCTGATATATACTTTTTCTCCCCCTTCTTAGTTAAAATATTTATGTTTCCTTTTCCCATGACTGAAACTTTGTTATCATTCCCCAAAGTAACATCAGACTTCACATTTTCATCTAAGTTTGTAAACAAATCCTTGTTTCCTGACATATGATTACTACAACCAGAGTCTAAATACCATACATATTTTTTATCTTCCTTCAGTACATTACATGCTAACAACATACTACCCTGACCTTCATCTTCTCTTGTAAAATTGACATTTTTTTCTTTTTTAAGATCATACTGCTTCTTTCTACATTCATTTGCATAATGGCCAAATTTTTTGCAATAATAGCATTGAGCTTGAGATTTATCATACCTTTCACCTTGAGATTGATTTTGTCTCCAGTTCTGGCTTGGGTTTTGGCTTATGTTTTGGCTACTGCCCCTTCCACTCAAATTTGATGGACTGCCTCTGCCTCCTCTATATGAATTTCTTCCTCTTCCTCTATAATTTTGCCTTCCTCTGCCTCTGCCTTGGCCAATATTAACTTGTGTTTTGAAGGTATTCTCCAATGAGGTGTTTCCTGATCTACTCAACCTATGCTCATGTGAGATAAGAGATGCTTGGAGCTCATCCACTGAATACTGAGCTAGATTCTTAGTTTCTTCTATGGCAACTACAAGAGAATCAAACTTTATTGGTAGGCTCCTCAATATATTTTCCACTATTCTTCTATCCTGAATATTCTCTCCATGTGATCTCATATGATTTACTAGCCCAATAACTTGGGTGAAAAATGAATCTACTGATTCTGATTCCTTCATTTGCAATGTCTCAAAATCCCTCCTTAGCATTTGTAGTTTTGTTGCCTTCACTTTCTCCATTCCTTGATAAGTTGTTTGTAAGATGTCCCAAGCTTGCTTAGACTTTGTCGCTCCTTGAATCCTTGGGAAGATGCTCTGATCTACTCCTTGAAATATATAGAAAATGGCTTTTGAATCCTTCTTTCGGTTCTCTTTCAGTGTGTCTTTCTCAGCTCTTGTGAGTGCATTGAATGTTGTTGCATCTGCTGGCTCTGGAAATCCATTCTCAACAACTTCCCATATATCTTGTGAACAAAATAGGGCTTTCATTGTAATAGACCAATACTCATAGTTCTTACCATTAAACTGAGGAATCTGCGGACTCGACAGGCTTGTGCTTGGACCCATTTGTGCTGCCATTGTGGCTTTCAACCTTCTGCTTGAAACCCTTGTCTCTGGAACTTTTTGAAACCCTACGCTCTGATACCACTGTTGGATCTAAGAGGCAGAGCAGAATACAGAGAACAATTACAACAATTAAAAAAATAAAATGACTCCAGCAGAATATATATATTTTGCATTAAATTCAGAACTTCAAATTTTACACAGAGCTTCAACTCAATTTTTTTCTCCAGCTTCTTCTCCTCTGTTGGCTACCTACAAGTCATCATAAGATACAAAGACTGAAAAATCAAAGTATTTACAGTAAGATTTCTTTCCTCACATTGAGGCCAAAAAAGCTACGAAAAAGCCTTAAGTTCCTGCAAGAGTGGATTGGGCCGATCCCAAAATGATCTCATCCTTCCAAATATTTACACTTTGAAAATCTAAGAAAAAAACATTCTAAAAATAAACCCTAGACTATCGCCTTACATTTTTTTTTTTTTTTTTACATTATAAGATATACATCTAATTTTATTTTTTTTGCATTATAAGATATACATCTAATTTTAATACTTATATACGCCAAAAAAAATTGCTCTATTCTGCAAAATGAAACGATGTAGTTGAGATTACTCTTTCCAACAAAATTAATTTTCTTTGCATAGAACCTCTCAAACTCCAACAACCCTTGAAAAGAAATCTAACTAAATAGAAGAACAATATGGAAATCTAACTAAATAGAAGAAAAATATGTTACAACCTAGTTCAAGCTTAAAATATGAACAAACTGAAAAATTATAAAACCTGTAAACAGTACGGAAACAAATGTGAGATAATTGTGTTAGACCGTTAAAAAGGTAATTGGTCAAAGCTTCAAATAGAAAGACTTTAGAGAAATAGGTCAAAAACTATCAATGCCTAAAAACTCTTCAAAGATATGCAAAGTTCGTTATTCTTTTCGAGAAGTTTTAGTCCGTTGCCTTTGACATAGGAACTACAAATATATGAATCTTTACCAACAACTAACAGAAATCATGGAGTTTTAGCATTGGACTCATCGGTAGGTACAAAGGCACAAAATTTCATTGGAATATAAGAGCAGTTGCCAATAATAGAAAAGGGGCACAGTTTAATAGTTTTGTACTTGAGAAAGAGGTAAATATAGCCAACTGGGACATGACTTGTTTCAAAATGAGTTCAAAGCTGTCGAAGTGAAAGGCCTTGCAGACGAATGATTGTGAAAATTACTTCTTGGGGAAGCTATACAATGGCTATCAATAGTAAATGTAGACTATTCGCTTAGGAAAAAGATCAATGTAGTCAAACTGGACTAGCTACTGTAGAGGATTTACCTTCTGTAATGCAAGTGAGTTTCTTTGAGGGTGTCCGGGTCATTCAAGCTTCTGTAAGTGCTGAACATTCCTTTGGAATAATATGAGCTTTGCTTTTTAGCATTGCTGTGTTGTCTGGAATAATGGGTAGTGCACCTCTACACACAGGGCACCATTGTCTTTTACTCATCCCAACGTCATACTGTCAAAAGCCATAGCTCATACACTCGTGTTATTGTGACATTCGGTTTATTGTTCTTTTTCATTTGTTGCTTATTGTTATAAATAGACGTCATATAGGTCATTACGTCACGATAGGAAAGAGAACATGAATGATTATGTTGGTTATCATGGTTATACTTCCCAACACCTGAGTGTCATCTATAGGAAGGGGCACAGATCGGAAAATGGTGATATTTTATGACTACGTAATAAAAAAAAATAGGGCTAATATCATTATATTAGCTAAAATGTTTAGTAAAAACAATATTAATATTAATATTAATAATTTAAAATTTATTTTGGACTGGAGTAGTCATTTAAAAGTTTAATGAAAAACATTATTCAATATATATAAACTTTATTTTTTATTTTTTTGGAATTGGGTAATGTGGAAAACCACTACTATCAATGCATACGGGTTGAGGAGTCCCTTGGGAGGGTGGAGACCACAACATCCTCAACTAACTAACTAACTAACTTATATATATATATATATATATATATATATATATATATATATATTTATTTATTTATATGAAATATTCTTTATATTTTGTATAAATTTGAGTCAATAATTTTTTTTTGTATTAAATTAAAGAGAGGGTTTTGAAAGGGTCCCCACAACATTATACATTAAGCCAAACTCTCAACCATAATAATAATCTCCAAAATATTATACCTATTAGGAATAACCATGAGATTTCAATTCCTAATAACCATAATGATTTTGATGATAACTTAGAAAAACACAACACTTTGAAGGTAAAACAAACTCTAGTCAAAAGGCAAAGTGAGACTGAACACCCCTTCCAACGAGAGCCAAAGGGATGTCCTTTTAACATATAATTTCTTGAATCTTTATGGTAAATTTTAAAGTTCATATGGTGATGTGGGGGAGTTGGAGGAAGTGGGTTGTGTAAAATTCTAAGTAAAAGGGAGGTCCCAAGTTCAAATCCCTCCCCTCACATGCATGCAGATATGTAACTCTGGGGTGTGTTAATCCCACCCACCTAGTAAAAAAAAAACATAAAAAAATAAATTTCCTTTAAAGGATATGAGATCCCTTACTCGACATGAATTACCTAAAAGAAACATCTAATGTGACCTTGGTTAGGATATTTTATACTTGCTTTTTTGAGGCCACAAGAACTAGATCAAGCATCCCATGCAGATAAAACAATTGTAAATAGTGCATCTAAATCTAGATGTGCTTGGCTCATTGATGAAACATTTATTTGCAAAAAATATGATGGTGTACTTATTATCATAAAAAAGACTCACTAGGTAATATTGAGGAACATCCACCTACTCCAAATTCCTTAAAGATCCACCTCATTGGTAGCATAATATTCAACTTTTATAGTAGGCTAATAAGTAGTGGATTGTCATTTAGATCACCAAGATACAAGGTTGAAGTAAGATAAAATACAAGACCCATTGTGAAGCATTGCTCATCCAAATATTTAATGAATTTGCACATGAAAATCTTATTATAATCAAATGTGAACAAATTGAATAAGGAATACCCACAAAACTTAGGTTTGTATTAAAGATTATCTCTTATTGATTTTTTTTCTTTCATTTGTTCTCCTCATATTCTGTCATCTTGTTTTGTAGTATTTGTTCTTCCTTTGACATTCTACTAAGCTCCTCTTTTCAAAAAAATTATCCTAATTCTTTCACTAGATTATAAAAAATTTCCTTTAATATTGCCACATGAAGCACCTTACATATGAAGCATTTTTAGTATTACTTTTTATTAAGTTAATAGGGTTTTGGGGGTCCCCAAACCCATACAAAAGCTCCTTAATATCTTCTTCAAGTCCAAAACTGGAACAAAAACTACAACCAATTAACAATTAATATGAAAACCTACAATCCCTACTCTATAACTTGCACTTGCAACAACAACATTGACCAAAAAAGTACTGATTAAATAAACTATTGGTATCCACCTTAAAGTTAAAAACAACATCATCACAACTAAGACATAATAGAAAATATAGATGAAAAGGAGAATGATCATCCTAAACATATTGATATACCTCCAAATGTCCAATTGGAACCTTAGCATCTATTTGACTTGGGAAATTCAATTTTTTGGTTAATGCCATCATGGATGGACCATTTGGATATATCTCCTAGATATTAATTCCTATAATTAACTTCATAGTTGGAACCATTGATTCCCACCTACTACTCTAACAGGTGCTTATTCTAAGTCTTCTCATTCTAGATTATATCTAATAAAATGGGGGAACATATTGTTAAATCCTTTTATTCTCTAAGGTTACTCCTTGGTTTACCATAAAATTGGTTATCCCATTACCTTCTCTATACACATGTTGAATCACTACATTCTTTAATCTCCTAATATCCATGTTGCTCTCATCATACCAACAATATTCTAGCTTGGTTCTTGTTTTTATTTCAAGGCTTTGATTACATTCAAAGAATCCCTTTTGATGAGCACATTTTCCACTTCCAGCTACAACAATAGTTGGGTTCCTACTAGCAAATCTTTGGTCTTAGAAAATTTATTAGTTTGATAGCCTAAGGGGTCTCCATAGGCCAGAATAATCTCCCCATAAACATTCCTCACCATGCCACCTGCACCATCTAGACTCAAATTTCCCTTTACCTCTCTATAAAAGTTGAGCTTCATCGATTTAGGGGGAGGGGAATTCCATTTCACCTCATCCCTAGATGGTCACTATTTGATTTGATGGGATTGAATTGGAATCCCTCATTCTCTACACACTAGAAACTCTTGTTGTTGCACCATATGCTCCTTGATATTCACTATATTAAGGTTATCCAAGATTACACTTTCAATTCTAGAACTATTAACACTTTCCATTTTTTGTCCTTGATAAATTATGCTATTCCATTCATGCCACAAACCCCAAAGGAGGTGAAGGAGACTGAGTTACCATAAGGATTCCAAATACCTACTTTTGAAAGGATAAATCCCCTAGAGGTAGACATCTACTAAATTGTTTGGTAGGGCCCAAGAAACTAAAAATCTATAAGGTTAATATAGAACACATTATAAAAAAATCACATTCAAGAAGTAAATGATAAAGTGTCTCACTAGATTTTTCACACTAGGGAAACCTGTTAACAATACTAAAAGCTCTTTTACAAAGATTATCTATGGTCAAATTTTTATTTTGAACTACTTATCAAAAGAAAAGTGAGATTTTAGAAATTAGAAATTTTATCCATACTTTCTTTACCAAGAACCAAATCAGTTCCCTATCTAGAAGAGAGTAGTTGATCTTGACAAAATATTGCCCTTTACTTTCCTTATGACAAAAAAAAAAATCTTATTCTCTTGAAGGGTTTAAAGGATATACATAGAAAAGGTTAACCAAACTCTTAACAACTTATCTTTGGATCTCATAAAAGTCTTTAAAACTGAACTTTTATTTTGTATATGATTTACATTTACATTAACTATATATATATATATATATATATATATATATATATATATATATTCATTCTTGAGAAAGATATTTTTGTACTTTTTTTTTTACATAACTCTAGAACATAATTTGTTTGTCTCTACACATCAATGGATGAAGTTTCCCTTTATGCCACCACATATTAACATTATTAGTATATACTAAATTCACATATATTTAATTATTCAAAGAGATCAATAATTTATTTAATATACAAAACAGATTCTACGGATAAAAAAACACTGTTGATAAGAGGAGATGGATTGAATAGGCTGAGATATTTGAAAATACATTTTGCATTGAAAAAAAATTAAATAATTAAATAAGGTTAACTAATACTATGTATTTCAACATGTTAGAATCACGTATAGACTCACTATTTAATAAAATATTTATTTTCTATTTTATGAGCTTAATGACATCATATTTGTTCATGATGTATAACTTTGAATAAATATTATAATAATTGCCTGCATGATTCTAAGAATACTAATAGTTATATAGAAACCATTTTTTTAATAAATTTATGGAGCAAAAGAGTTACAATCAATCCTTTTGTTTCCTACTGGATAACTATTCCCCTGTTTTCTACTGAATAACTATTTTTATATTTATTTTTTAATATAAAATATTAATAAAAATACTATTAATTTAATCGATTAAATTTTTAACATTAAAAAACCTAAATTTAAATAATATCAAGTGCCAAGCACTTATAATACTATAACTTATAGTACTATAAATTTATTATCTTAATAAAGCATACATGTTATAAACTATTATCTCAATAAAAAAAATATTATATATATAATAACGATGTCAAAATTATTATGGCTAACCAGAAATACAGGCTACATTAAAAATAAATTATTAATACACGTTTCTGGTTCTGAAACCAAGAACATATAAATGTCCAATGGAATTGTGGTTGTCTTCTAATTAAATTAAAACAAACAGATTCATTCATTAAAGACTTAGATAACTATTGGTTAACGAGTGGTGCTTATTTGTCGGCATTGCCATATTGGTTAACGAGTGGTGCTTATTTGTCGGCATTGCCATTTTATTTATTGTATGCTGCAATGTATGCTGCATGTAAAAGAGACAGCTACATGTGACTACAATAATGTAGAAAGCTATTAATCAACTTTATCTGTAGCCCTGAGTGGTACTCAGTTTAATACAGACCAATTGGGTTTGGACATCTTTCCAAATCGGTATTTATTCTAACAACAAAACATTCGGTTTGATTGCTCGTTGCACAAATGCTTCCTTTATGACCTGCAATTTGCTTAACTTCTTACAAAATTCGAATCACACGAATTCATGAAGTTTAGTATTTTTTTTCACCAAAATAAAATATTAACTTGATTAAATTTCTTAATATTTAATAAATTTAAATTCAAATAATATTAAAAAAATTATAATTAGAAAGTAATACTACTACAAAATTATAATGTTATGAACTTATTATCTAAAAACATACTGCAATAAGATTACCGATGTTATAAATGTTTTATTTTAATATAATATATATTATGATGTCAATATTATTACGGTTAACAAGAAATACAATAATATAGAAAGCTATTAATCAACTTTTATCTGCAGCCCTCAGTTCATGAGAATGGTACTCAGTTTAATACAGACCAATTGGCTTTGGAAATCTTTCCAAATCGTATATATTCGAACAACAACAAACCATTCGGTTTGATCACTCGTTGTACAAATGCTTCTTTTATAACCTGCAACTTGCTTAACTCTTTAAAAAATGACTATCTATATACATAGATGAGAACACACGAATTCAAGATATTTAGCTTTCTCGTACCTAGTACACATGGTACATAGGTATAGGAGATAGAGTAAGTAGTAGAAATGTCCTAATAAAGCACCGTCAGTATTAATAAACATGGTGGGTTGCTATAGCAGATACAATAGGTAATCGATATGTGCCAATAAAGCTCCGTTAGCATTAATACACATCGTAGGTTGGTAGTCGATTTGCGAATAAAGCACTGCCAGTAATTATACATTTTCGGCGGAGAAATTTACGTGTATAAGTACACTCAGTATTTAGCTTTGCTATCAATCATTGATCTACACGTTTGTGAACTGAGTAGAGCAGAATTAGTGAGAGAGAGTGTGTGTGGAGGAACAACAATGGGTGCGTCATCAATAACAGCAAAATTTGGTGTCATATTGTTTCTTCTTGTATTGGTTAGGAATACAAACGGAACAAAGACAGAAATAGCTATGAATCGGAAACTCCTTCAATTTGGACCTCCTCTTTTCCCGCTACCTAGATCCCCTCTTTTTACCTTTCCTCCGCTACCTCGAACCACCTTTCCTGGTCGGTCTCCTCCACCCGTGGGCAGGTCTACTGCACCACCACTACTTGGAACCATCATTCCCACTTTGTCTCCTCCACCTGCATAAGTTTTACTCCACCCCCACCTACTTCGCCCACATTTAACTCATGAAGTTCCATTCATTACTTCTCGATCTCCAGTTCCAACCCCTCTTTCTCTTTCTTCTTCTATGGCAATAATGATATCTACTACTGAAGTTGTTGCTGTATATGTATGTCCGTATTCCTGCCAGGTTTCCTCCTAAAAAGATTACAGCCTCAGTGGTCTCCTCCTCTATCTGCCTCTTCTTAGTAACCTAAAGGTGTGGGTATCTTCATTAATTATTCGCAGGGTATATGCTTGGTCAAGTAATCCTGCACTACAATGTATGCTATAGTGTTCCCATTCTGAATCCTCATGTATCGTATCACAATTACACATATACAATATAATATATATTGTATGTATATCGTGGTGCTTTTGTTTTGCTTTTTAATTTGTTTGAATGCTTAAAGTTAGATTATACAATGTGAATTGACTTTTTAAGCACACAATCTTTGCGTGTAAAGTCATTAAGTTTTATCGTATTTTTTTCCTCGCATAAGATTAATATTATCTATCTATTTTTTAAACATATAATTTTTTTAATAATTATTTTTAATTATAATATAAATTTAATTTATTAAAATATTTTAAATATAATATTTTTTATTAAGGAAATTTTATTAAATAATAAATTTTGCTATAACTTGTAGCGTGTAAAACATTATAAAGGTAATAATTTTGGATTAAAAAACAAAATTGTTAAATTATATAATATATACATTTTATTAAAAAAGAAATAATATATATTTTATTAAAAAAATAGATTGTTGTTTTTTTAATTTTTTAATGTAATTTAAATATAACTTTTATTAGATGAGGTAATAATTCACTAAAATTATGTAAAATTGTATGAGAATTATAATTTTACTCAAATTATTATTTAAAACATAAGCCATGCGAAAATTAGATAAATTGCAAAAATAAGGTTAATGATTCCAAATAAAGTGCATTGAAAACAATTAAAATATTCATATTTACCACGGTTATGAATGGGTTATCTTTATTTAATAATTAAATTTAGATATTTTATGATTATAATTTTTTTTGGGCAAGGTACAAGTTGTATTAGTGGGAAAAAACATCTGATAAGTTAATACAATTATTTAAATTACTATTGGTTGTTTTGACATAGTACAAGCTAATATGTAGTCTGTACAATCATGATTACATTAATTGAATATAATAATATATATTTTGAAGTTATTATCTTCAATTATTTAAAAATTATAATTTTTTTTCTTTTAAATATAAAAATAAAAATTATTAAGGTTTTGAAAGGGTCTTTGAACCTTTTTTTACTCAAAAAAAAAAAAAAAAATAGAAAATATCCTCGAACGAACCCTTTTTTTATTTTTTTCAAAAAAAAAATATTGAGAGGGCCCTATAGGGCGAGCTCTAAAGGTCTAACAACATAAACAAAACATAGGTGAACCTTGAACATAAACAAAAAGAAACAAAACAAACCATCTCTTTCTAAGGACACACAAGTAAGACACAAGAGGATAAAAGAATAAAGTAAGAGCATAGACAAAGTCCAAGATGGGAGGTTTAATCATCCTCACCATCATTAGGGGTGTTAGGATCCTCTTGTGCTTCACCATTCTCATACTAAAATTCTAATTCCTCTAGAAAATAAGAGGTTTATTTCATGAAGGATATTCTCATTTGAGTCACTTTGAGCATGGCACTAAGGAGATCCTCAAATATTTGTGTGTACTCTTTCTTTTTTATGAATGGTACACAAGTTACAAGGAGGAGTAGTTTTAAGTACCTAGGGAGTGTTGCTTTGAGTGGTCACCTTGCACGACAAAGTCCTTAAATTAGCAAAATATAAGAAACTTATGAGTTATACTTTTTCATTATTTTTATTTGTAAATAATATAATAAACTAAAATATTTTTACTTTTTTATTGGTTAATTTATTTGTTTTGAAAACTCTATTAAGTGACACAAAGTAAATTTGAATATTAAAACAACATTATAATATTTATACAAAATTTAAGCCTACGCTATAGTAATTGCATATTTTAAAATAAATTAAGTTAAGAAAGAATTTTATAAGAACTAAATATTAAGAGATGACATTACCACCACCCAATATTTTGAGATAAACATACTTATTAAGTCATATAAAAATAAATCCTCCCATAATCTATTGAGTTCATATCTGATTATGGTTCTTGAAACCAACCTATTGATTATAACAATAGGTCAATGTTATTCTTACGATGTCAAAAAAGTGGCCATACTCATCCAAACAAGGATTTACGGGGTATGAAAATTTATGTGGAAAAAAAGAAGATTTCAGCAGACCAGGAGCTTGCTGGAACTTCATCAGGAATTCAACCTTAGAGGCCCTCTGGTACTCTAGTTGATGGTTGCTAGTAAATTTGTAACAACCCTTCTCGTACACCCATTGACAAAAAATAAAGTTGATGGTTTATACTGCATTTTCTAGAATATGGTATTGTTGATGGTTATTTTGAATGCAGGACGAGGTATATATCTTTGATGGATAGAAGAAGGTTGATAGAAAAGGTAAGAGAGAAGTGATGATTTAGCTCGTGAGTACATGAAATCTCACATAAATTACATATCATATAGATGCATTGTGAGTGTCTTGCATTGTGCATGTGCTTATTTTAAATATGTATCTATTGTTTGATGTGAAACAAGGCTTGCATATGCGTTTTGGTGGTGATGAAAATACTACGAACATGGGAGGCACTCTTTAATAAGTTAGACAATGAATTAAAGTTTTCATGTGTCTATTAATTTATAAAATGAAACTTATAAAATATATCAGATAATATTAATATATATAATATATGTATATATATAATAATAATACTAAATGTAAAATAAAACCTAAGTTTAATCAAAAGTGATTTTTATCTTGACTTGTGCCCTTGAGTGTGTGAATACGACTATTGTTAAAGTGTTGAGATGATACGAAAATAAAATGAAATGAAAAATCCACTTCAGATGTTTTTTTTGTGATGGTTGTTGATGTGCACAATATGTTTGCTTTGACTCTTATTCTTACTTGGTATTGTGCATGTAATCTGAATAAGATGAGGCCTTGGTTTTCGAAGTGAAAGATTGAGGGTGAAGATATCTTACTTGCATGTTGTGAGAATGGGAGATATCAATTTTCTGAGTTGTTGTTTAAAAAAAAATTGTATCTATGTAAAATAGAGAGAGGGGATAAGACTCATTAGAGTAATTTGCATTGTATTAGCAAGTAGAATCTAGTGGAATAGATATTTGGAAATAAGACTTGGCATTGTAACAAAATTTACAAGTAAGGTTATTGCTTTCAGTTCTGAACTGTATGAAATAATGTTTAAAATAATTTATGTGCAAAAGAGAATTTTTATTTTACATTGTGAAAAATGTGGAAATAGCTATTTTATTGAAATATAATATTTAGAATATTAATATGTTCTCTGTTGCTATATCTTTCGTCAAGTCTTATGGGGTTATTGTTATTTTTTTGAGATGTATTTGGTATTAAAATATTACTATGCACATATGGATTTTTTTATTAATGTGTGTGTTTTTATCAATTCTAGGTGTAATGTAGTGAAGTCTTAATATATTATATTTGCATTCATAGTAAAAATGACACCTAAAATAACTTGGTATTTCAATATGAAATGAAATGCATGATATAGATATATTTACACTCAATTTTGCTTGTATGATTGAATTTGTATTGAAATGGAGCAAGCTGGTTTCTTTTAAGTAAACTTAGAATGCATTATAGTATGCATATCATAATAGAATAATTGTATCTGATCCCCTGTATATCACCTACATCCCTAGGTTGTGATTATGGAGGTGCAAGGACATTATTTAAGCAAGAGGATAATTGGGTGTTGTATTGGTGAGCCAACAATAGAACTAGGAGTTTCTTTATGTACACATTTTCAAGGGTGAGATAATACTCAAGAAGATCTTCATATTAACTCAATTTTCATGTCTGATATTTTCTATGTACATGTATCGCATATAGAACCTAAATTTTGAATGAAGTCCAAACTTGTAGTGGAGTATGTAAATTGTGATTGCAAAATAAGAAACCTTTTTATGAAATTTTATTTATTTTGATATATATATATATATACTATATATCAATTTCATAGAAGTAATTGATTCAATGTCATATTGAACATCAATTGTGTAACCAAATGCATTAAAGTAATACAAAGTTCAGGCTTTATGTCATCTGAAAAATGTTTGTGCATTTGAATTTAAGTTTTGACCAATATGACATAAAATCTGTGAAATATCTTAAATATTGTAGACACCAAAATAGCACCAATCCGATTATGTGACTGCAAACACTGATCGCTTTGACAAACATATTCCCCAAGGCAGCCCTCAGAGGTAAAATAGTGGTCTTAACCACTTTCATAGCAATTTTGTAAGGTCAAGAAGCAATTTGGCACACTTAGACACTTTGCCCAGTAATCGTCTCACCCAGGGACGATTGCTAACTTGAAATCGTCTCACCCAGGGACGATTTCTGAAATCGTCTCCAATAAGGACGATTTCCAAGTTTAACGGGCAAAAAGACAAATGAGGCCAAGTGGCAGCCCAGAACAGTCAGTTGATGACTCATGCCTCGCACGCGTGTGTAGGTGGACAAATAGGCCGTTTGAGGACTGTCACAAGGGTAGTTATGAAAGCCCAAGTCAATGGAGGACTCCCCTCCCTCATGGGAAGACAAGACTGCCACATGGCGCCTATGACCAACACATGGCATTTGTGCTTCCCTCCCAAAAGAGACCCCATGGGTCTATAAAAGGTGGGACTTTTCTCACCCAAAACACACAGGGTTGAAGGAGATTTCAAGCAACGAAGTGCTGCTGAGTTGAAGACTCACTTGCATCCCCTTTGGTTCACTTTCTCACATCCACCAATCTCTTTTGCAAGGGAGGTTTTTGGGTGGCTTTTGGAAGCTTGAACCTAACCCAAATCCAACACATGGACACCTGAACCAACCAATTTGCCGACCCCCCCATCCTAAGAGGTTTTGGGCCCATCCCTAGTGGATTGGCACCGAAATCAAGTGCCAACGATGGGAGGCCCACTTGGGCACCCCTCGCACTTCTCAAGTTCCATTCTTTTTTAGCATTCTAGATTATTTGTTTACATTGCATGTTGTGTCATTCTGTTTGGTGAACTCATAGCTACAATTTCATAACTTTTGATCAGATTCTAGTATGTTTTGTGTCGCTTTGTTGTTTCACTAACTTGCAGGAGGCGATATCAAATTCCCGAGGATAGAGGCCAAATTGGGAGAATCCGACCATCTGGGTCGTCCCAAAATGGCCCCAATTACATAACCCCTCTGTCTGTAGGTGTTTTGGAAGTCTTGGGAGTCGACATTGGAGAAGATCACTTTGACTTTTCCAACACAGAAGGAATCGTCTCACCCGGGGACGATTAGCAGTCAGAAATCGTCTTGCCCAGGGACGATTTCCAGATGAAGGCAGATTGTCCGACTGTTTCAGTGGAAATGGCCTTCTGGTAATATCTTCTATCTTCTGTCAGGTTTTTAGGCCATTTGGACTCACTGTACTTACTGTTTCAGGCAAATGTTTGCATGCATATTTCACTAATTTTAGAGAACAAACACTCCTTATTTGCAGTAGGTGCTACTGACATCTTGGTTGTTTCTATGTTCGTAGGAGGAGCAGCAGAAGTCAAAGACTCATCAGCGTAAGCGGTGGCAACATTCTGGCCCGCACATTCAAACATGGGCACGCGGAAAGAGGAACATTAAATGATTGTAACCAAATTCTTTTAACGCTCCTAGCCCCTGAAAAGGGAGGAGGCGTCATTGTAACAGAGATCTAGAAATTTTAATGAAAGGGTTGTGTTTTCTCCATTTGCTTGTGTCTCATTGCAATGCATTTTTTTTTCATTTCATGCACTTTACATTTCTAGGACTTAAGCGTACTTGATTTTGAATGCAATCGCAATTAGTGTTTCCTTCGCCCGGAATCTCGTGCTATCAGTGGCGATCACGGTGGGACAAAAGTGCTCATGCACTTAACCTCTAAGAAAATAACATAGATGTTGAGGTTCAAATTATCACTCTCCTACTTCCCCAAGAAGGCTATCATAGCCGGACCGCTCCACGGGAAGATAGGTTTTCGATGATTTCACCCCATTTAGGCATCACCAAAAGGGTTAACACCCACCAAAAATAGGTCCAAATGTTGGAAAAATTGCACACGCTTAACGGTAAACCCTCTAAAGGCACACCTGCACAAGTCATCTTGGGTCAAGCGACTCATCGCTTCTCTCACGAAGGTCATTCCCTCATCGATTCATCGCTTGAGGGGGTAGTCACACTTAGTCACCAATCAACAATCACACACCCAATTAAGGAAAATGACATGCATTCAAAGAATCATTGACAAAGACAATCACACTCCTGCTTGGGGCAGTAAACAAGCAACAATCAAATCAATCAAACACTTGGCATTTCATGAATCATGAACACAAGGTTCCCCCTGAGGATAAAAACGCCCTTCGCCTATTCATGATTGATCAATGTCTAAGTTCAAGTCACACCTCACCAAAACAAGTTAATACTTGAAATCAAATTCCTTAGCTCGTCAGAAGCAAGGATTCAAGAATGCATGCCCTTTCCATGCTTGGGGCATCAAAAGTTGGTTAGGTTACCAAGAAACCCTAATCATTAGTGCTTTGGTTATCTATTTTTGCTCAGCACTGCGTCACCTGCAGCGCTTCCCAAAAAGGGGCATCTGTAGACACCAAAACAGCACCAATCCGATTATGTGACTGCAAACACTGATCGCTTTGACAAACATAGCCCCCAGGGCAGCCCTCAAAGGTAAAACAGTGGTCTTAACCACTTTCATAGCAATTTTGTAAGGTCAAGAAGAAATTTGGCACACTTAGACACTTTGCCCAGTAATCGTCTCACCTAGGGACGATTGCTAACTTGAAATCGTCTCACCTAAGGACGATTTCTGAAATCGTCTCCAGTAAGGACGATTTCCAAGTTTAATGGGCAAAAAGACAAATGAGGCCAAGTGGCAGCCCAGAACAGTCAGTTTATGACTCCTACATCACACGCGTGTGTAGGTGGACAAATAGGCCGTTTGAGGACTGTCACAAGGGTAGTTATGAAAGCCCAAGTCAATGGAGGACTCCCCTCCCTCATGGGAAGACAAGACTGCCACATGGTTCCTATGACCAACACATGGCATTTGTGCTTCCCTCCCAAAAGAGACCCCATGGGTCTATAAAAGGTGGGAATTTTCTCACCCAAAACACATAGGGTTGAAGGAGATTTCAAGCAACGAAGTGCTACCGAGTTGAAGACTCACTTGCATCCCCTTTGGTTCACTTTCTCACATCCACCAATCTCTTTTGCAAGGGAGGTTGTTGGGTGGCTTTTGGAAGCTTGAACCTGACCCAAATCCAACACATGGACACCTGAACCAACCAATTTGCTGACCCCCCCATCCTAAGAGGTTTTGGGCCCACCCTAGTGGATTGGCACCGAAATCAAGTGCCAACGGTGGGAGGCCCACTTGGGCACCCATCGCACTTCTCAAGTTCCATTATTTTTTAGCATTCTAGATTATTTGTTTACATTGCATGTTGTGTCATTCTGTTTGGTGAAATCATAGCTGCAATTTCATAACTTTTGATCAGATTCTAGTATGTTTTGTGTCGCTTTGTTGTTTCACTGACTTACAGGAGGCGATATCAAATTCTTGAGGATAGAGGCCAAATTGGGAGAATCCGACCATCTGGGTCATCCCAAAATGGCCCCAATTACATAACCCCTCTGTCTGCAGGTGTTTTGGAAGTCTCAGGAGTCAACATTGGAGCAGATCACTTCGACTTTTCCAACACAGAAGGAATCGTCTCACCCGGGGACGATTAGCAGTCAGAAATCGTCCTGCCCAGGGACGATTTCCAGATGAAGGCAGATTGGCCGACTGTTTCAGTGGCAATGGCCTTCTGGTAATATCTTCTATCTTCTGTCAGGTTTTCAGGCCATTTGGACTCACTGTACTTACTATTTCAGGCAAATGTTTGCATGCATATTTCACTAATTTTAGAGAACAAACACTCCTTATTTGCAGCAGGTGCTACTGACATCTTGGTTGTTTCTGTGTTCATAGGAGGAGCAGCAGAAGTCAAAGACTCATCAGTGTAAGCGGTGGCAACATTCTGGCCCCCCCATTCAAACGTGGGCACGCGAAAAGAGGAACATTAAGTGATTGTAACCAAATTCTTTTAACGCTCCTAGCCCCTGAAAAGGGAGGAGGCGTCATTGTAACAGAGATCAAGAAAGTTTAATGAAAGGGCTGTGTTTTCTCCATTTGCTTGTCTCATTGCAATGCATTTTTTTTTCATTTCATGCACTTTACATTTCTAGGACTTAAGCGTACTTGATTTTGAATGCAATCGCAATTAGTGTTTCCTTCGCCTGGAATCTCATCCCAGCCAAGGACGATTTCCAGTTCAAAGGCCTATTTAAGTGCCAAAACTTGAATTTGGGCTCATTTGTGTCATTTTTTTTCTTGCGATTTGGGAGCTCTGGTAGGAGGAGGTAATTCTGCGAAGCGAAGCGCTGTCGAAATTCTCTCTGCCATCATGAGTGCGCAAACTAGTTCGAGCGGCGGAGCGGAGACGAAACCCGTAAGTCCTCCCTAGATTTTATTCTAGCATTTGTATTTGTTTTTGAATTTTGTTTTTGTTTTTGTAATTATCAGTTAAGATTAGAAATCTTATAACTGAAGATCTGTTTTTGTTTTGTTTATTTGATTTTTTTGCTTTTGTCATTGTTGTACAGTTCTTTTCCATGATTTTTAATTAATTTTTTTTTTTTTTTGGTTGAATTGTTTTCTTTTGCAGGTTAGGAGCCGGTATCGTGTACCTGCCGCTTTCGCTGAGGCGCGGTTGGCGTTGACTGATATTGATTGGGAATGGCTTGATGCCTTTGGGCTCAAGCAGGTGGCTCGACTGGAGCCTGTGGTCCCTAATCAGGCCTATCTGATGTCCCTGATCAAACTTTGGGATCCGTGGACCAACACTTTCCATCTTTCGACAGGGGAGATGACTGTGACTTTGGAGGACGTCTATCGGTTGCTTCGAATTCCGATAGATGGACTGCCCATTAGGACATCTTCGCGTGATCAGCGGACTACCATACTTATGACATGTCTTGGGCATGCGGTGCGGCTGGGTGTAGCGAACCTAGTGGATACGACCGAGGGGGGCTGCCAGGTTGGCGGGATATTGGTTGGATGGTGGCAGGAGAGGGGGGTGTTAGGAGTGAGGCACGCATTCCTGATGGGCCTCATTTCTAACATGCTATTGCCTGACTCGTCAGGCACGAGGTTCTCGTGGAACCTTATGGAATTGGTATGGCAGTTGGTAGTGTCCGATAGAGGCACCATTGATCCTGGGATGGAGACAGGCATTGTTAGCATATCTTTACGGAGATCTGTACGGAGTTCGTTGTCGACAACGGAAGGGAGTCAGCTGCAGTTATCTATTGTAGTGCTGGGGTTGGCAGCACATATCAGTTGAGAGGCCGACCGGGTTACCATGGACGACTCGGGTGATGATGGAGGATCAGGAGATTGGTTATGCAGTTTTGTGGCGGCGGTCCACGGAGCAGGGGCAGAGTCGGCGATGGGCAGGTGCTGTAGAGCACTATACCGATGCCTTCTCTTGACTTACTCCAGGGGAGGTGTTTTTGCACCTTTATCGGGACTGTCCAGCCTGGCCGGAGGCTAGAGAGTGGCTCCGTCGGGTATGCAAGGAGCGATGGTTGACTGGGAGACACGGGACGAAGCATGAGTTCTTCTCGTACAGTCGGTTTTCACGATAGTTTGGGGTGTGCCAGGGGTTTCCTGGTGAGCCTGTGGTCTATCGACGGCGGGGAGATGAGAGGGATCTGGATCCACCAGTCATCGCGCCATTGGGCGATGAGTCAGATACTGTGATTGACGTCCCAAACGTAGATGACGTCGGGACTACCACCGAGTATGACTTGTGGTGGGTGTTACAGCGATGGAGAGGGGAGGGGCCACTGGGAGGCATGGCAGCGGCGGTGGAGGGTGCTGAGGTAGCATGGGATGATTGGGGAGGTCCACTGGATGATGCAAACATGGTGGATGTGGTGGATCAGGATGTAGACTTGGGCACTCCGGATCAGCCGAACATGCAGGGCATGGAGGAGCGGTGGGAGCCAGAGCAGGCTGCTATTCCAGGGGGTCCTGTTCGTCAAGAAGACATAGAGGAGGTGGAGTCTGAGGTACGCGCTAAATATGCACGTCTTACAGAGTTACTGGGGATACGGGATCTAGAGTTGGGGGATGCGATGCGAGAGCTGGGGGACGTGAGGCGGGAGCTGGGGGACGCGCTGCGGGAGAGGGATCTCCTGCATGCCCAGCTAGCGGAGAAGGATAGGGTTTTGGCACAATGTGATGATGCATTGTCTTACTATCATCGACGAGAGGCAGAGTGGTGTCTGCACCAGATAGATTTGGAGAGGTAGGTCATCCGCCTTGGTGGGCAACTACCTGAGCCTTCAGTCAGTGGATCTTTACGTCGAACGAGGGATAGTCTAACTGAGCAGTCAGCATCATCTCGTTGGAGGTGGTTAGATGATGGAGGTGGTAGTAGGCATGATGCGAGGGCTGGCAGTAGTCGTCCTGCAGGGTCCCATAGTACCCATACCATGGGGGGTAGTTCCCGTCGCATCGATCCTTCGTGATCATGTTGGTGGATGCCTTAGGGTGTGTTTTTGGGTATGATTGCGGGGTCTGAGGACCATTTTTGTAGCCTACGGGCATATTTTTGACGATATATATATATACCGGTTTTATTATGGTTTTGTACATGTGATGATGTTATTTTGTTGTGCATGTTTATTTATTTTGATGAATGCCAATGTTATGATGAATGCAAATGTTTTTGATTTCTATGTGAGATGCAAGGTGAAATGGATGAATGACATTTGTGGTGATTGGTTATGGCACCATAGGCTGTTTAAGATGCTCTTTATTTCTTTTTTAGGTGGTTGCTCGTGATGTATGACTCTGCATGTATACATGTGGTTTTTCTTTTTTTTTCTTTTTTTGTATTTTTCGATGGTATTTGCAAAGATGAAAAGTAGCGCAGCTTGGTTTAGAAATGTAGCTAAGGTTTTCTCGAGACTCGGACGGTTTTAGCTCACTAGCCATGACTCGTACTTTATCTTACAAGACTTTTGACCAAGGTATGAATCGGACTTATTTTTGACCAAGTTATTTCACATCCCCGTGTGTGCAATTGATTTCATTTATGTGGTATTTGTCAGGATACCGCCAGTGCCAGATGGGCTTTCAACCGAACCTGTACTGAGGATCACCTAATTAGCTCCACAAACTCCTTTGTTGTATTTTGTTAGATTAATCTGCAGTGTTATCCAGGATACCGTAAGCTAGCTCATCCACATGCAAACATTGATCTATACACAAGTTAATGTGATAGATATATCATCATGCGAGAAGTTTACCGCCAGTGACTGATAGGCTATCAACCTAATCGGTACTGAGGCTTGCCTCATGACCTTTTAGAATGCTGAGAGTTCCAGGGATTCAAGGTCAACTCCCTTCTTTTCTTCATTTATATTGGGATACTTGCTCGTTTTTAGTGATGATATCACTGTTTATTTTGATTTGTTTTTCTTTTGAGCAAGGGATTGGAAATATGGAGTGACGAAAATCACTGTTGCTTTGTGCATTTGATGTGTGCACTATAGGATGTCAAATTTTGATGTTTTGATGTTTTACAAATTTTTGATGTTTTGCAACTATTGTGAATTAGGGATTCTTGGGGAATTGGGTAGGGAGGATGCTTGTCCTTTTGCCAACTCTCAGCATTCTTTGGGTCATTCGCATAGGGGGATGAGCAAGATAACCATTTCGCTTATGGTGAACTGGATTACTATGCAGGTTTCATATTTCGTGCACACAACTCTAGAATTGTTTTATGTGTTTTATCTTGTGATGGGATGTTACGTAACAAGGTGTATTTTAAGTATGACTCTACCTTCGTAAAGTCTTTTGACTTGATACATTATAGGCTAAAGAGCAAAATGATGACTGAATCACGAAAAACTCTTGATACATTAAAAGACCACTGACTCTATGTGGTAAAAGAGATGTATGGTGTTTTTGTTGTTTTTGTAAAATGAGACAGTGTGGGACAAGATGGACTACCGGATTAATTACAGCCTATGGTGCCTTTGACCTGTACGACCACAAATATTTGATGTATGGATGCAATGATTTAATGAGCAATGTATTTTTGTTTTTGATGATTTTTGTTGTTTTTGAGTTTTTTTTTTTTGACCAAGTGATTGCGATAATCTTTGGAGCTTTTTGGATTTTGACCAAGTGATTGCGATAATCCTTGGAGCTTTTTGAATTGACCAAGAGATTGCGATAATCCTTGGAGATTTTTGAATTGACCAAGAGATTGTGATAATCCTTGGAGCTTTTTGGTTTGACCAAGTGATTGCGATAATCCTTGGAGCTTTTGGTTTGACCAAGGGATTGCGATAATCCTTGGAGCTTTTTGGTTTTGACCAAGTGATTGCGATAATCCTTGGAGCTTTTGGATTGAACAAGAGATTGCGATAATCCTTGGAGCTTTTTGGATTTTGACCAAGTGATTGCGATAATCCTTGGAGCTTTTTGGATTTTGACCAAGTGATTGCGATAATCCTTGGAGCTTTTTGGTTTGACCAAGTGATTGCGATAATCCTTGGAGCTTTTTGGTTTGACCAAGTGATTGCGATACCTGGACTTTTTGGGGACCAAGCGCGATAATCCTTGGAGCTTTTTGGATTTGACCAAGCGATTACGATAATCCTTGGAGCTTTTTGGATTTTGACCAAGTGATTGCGATAATCCTTGGAGCTTTTGGGTTTGACCAAGCGATTGCGATAATCCTTGGAGCTTTTTGGTTTGACCAAGTGATTGTGGGAATCCTTGGAGCATTTTTGGGGTATGGCTCTCTTAGATATGAAATGGTCGCAAATGACTGATATTCAAGGGTTCTGTTTCCTTGATACCATCAAGAGAAGCTAGCCGGTACGTCCCGGGTCCTATTTTGCTATCAATAACATATGGACCTAACCAATTTGCCGTGAACTTGTCCCTTAGGTGGGACGGCAAATTAGAGTTTTGTTGGTTTTCCTTCAAAACCAAATCACCAACCCGAAAGTCCCTTAGGTGAACTTTCATGTTGTAAGCTTTCTTAAGCCGCTCTTGATAGATACGTAAGTGCTCAAGAGCATTAACGCATCGTTCGTCAAGCAACGTAAGTTGGTCTAACCGGACCTGCCATGCAGTGTCATCATCAATGAACTCCTGCATTGATATACGGAGGGAAGGAATTTCCAACTCGATAGGCATTACTGCCTCTATGCCATACACAAGTGAAAACGGAGTTGCCCCAGTTGGCGTCCGAATGCTAGTGCGATAAGCCCAAAGGGCAAGTGGGATTTGTATGTGCCAATCCTTATGACTGTCTGTGATTGTCTTTTTAAGGATGGCGACTAGTGTTTTGTTTGATGCCTCTGCTTGCCCGTTTGCTTGCGGATAATAGGGCGTTGAAAAGCTGTGCTGAATTTTGTACTTTGTGGTCAAAGCACGCACGTCTTTGTTCTTGAATGATGGCCCATTATCTGAGATTATTTTGGATGGAATACCAAAATGACATATGATGTTATGCAAGATGAACTCCACAATGCGAGGTCCTTTCGTTGAGGTTAACGGAATTGCTTCCACCCATTTGGTAAAATATTCTATGGCCGTTATGATAAACGTGTGACGGCCTGACGATGCAAGGGAGATCTTTTCGATTAGATCGAGGCCCCACTACGAAAATGGCCAAGCAGACTGGACTGTCTGTAGGGCCTGGGAAGGTACGTGCATCAAATTGGCATGATGTTGACACTTCACGCACTTCTTGACATACTTGCAACAATCTCGCTCTAAAGATGGCCAATAATAGCCCATGCGAAGAATGCGCTTTGCAATGGCCATACCACTGAAGTGGCCGCCACATGTACCGTCGTGCGCTTGGGCGACTACCCAAGTGGACTCTTGCTGGTCCAAACAACGAAGAAGAATTCCATCATAGCTACGACGATACAAAATGTCTCCTATCAAGACATACTTAGCCGCTTTTTGCTTTAATGTTCATTTTGCGGCATGCGTCAATCCAAAGGGAAGATTACCTAACTTGAGGTAATCTCTTATGGGTAAATACCAGTCCTGTTGATCGGAAACTTTGACAGTATGAACAGCCAATCCCTTCTGAAGTTCTTTCCTAACAAATGCTGAATTTGATAGAACTTGTAAGAATAGCGTTGTGTTGCTATTAGTGGGAGTGGGGGAAAACAAGGACCCCCAGTTGGCACGTTTCGGACGATCTCGGATTCGAAAGAACTTATCCGAGGATGGTTCGATCTGGATCATGTGGATTCCTGGCGTCAAGTCTGGGCTTGCACGCTCCATCGCGGATTGCGATAAGGTTTTGACTTGGATGGTTGTCATATCACCGGAAAGGTCTTGCGGAATTAGTGACCCCAGGGAGGCCATTGTGTCCACAAAACGATTCGATGATCGAGGGAGTGCCTCGATGTCATACCATTCAAGTTTGGCCAGGAATTTGTCCATGAGGGCTTTATAGGCCTTCATAACTGGGCATTTGCATTGATATACCCCTTTGACTTGATTGACGATTAACAACGAATCACCAAAGATGTTCAGTCTTTTGATGTTCATGGTGATTGTTGTTTGAAGACCTAGGAGCAAGGCTTCATATTCTGCATTATTGTTGGTGCACTGGAAGTTTAATTTAAATGACAGGGGCATTGGAGTGCCCTCGCGGTGTGAAGAATACAATTCCCGTGCCACCACCTTGCTCACACTTAGAACCATCGAAGAATAGGGTTATGTCGGCCCGTGACTCGAGCTCATCGGAATCTGGTGATTCTGAGACATGGAAGACCCCATCATCGGGTAGTTCTATGACCAGAGGCTGATCGTCTTCAAGAGGAGCCTCTGCTAGTTGATCGGCTATGACTTGTCCTTTGATAGATTTTTTCCCAATAAACTCAATGTCAAATTCCGTCAACAACATGATCCATTTCGTCGTGCGACTACTATGATAAGTATGACTCATCATGTATCGCAATGGATTCTCCTTAGACACAACATACGTAGTGTTGCTCAACATGTAGTGGCGTAGCTTCTTGGTAGCAAACACCACTGCCAGCGTAGTTTCTCAACGTATGCATAATTAAGTTCGTAACTGACCAGGGTGCGGCTAAGATAGTAAGTAGCTTGTTCTTTGTGAAGTTCATTCTTCTAGGCTAGCATGGCTCCCAGTGCCACCTCAGTAGCTGAGATGTATAAGTAGAATGGTACTCCCGGTCTAGGTGGTGCCAATACTGGCGGCGAAGCCAAGTATTGTTTGATTTCGTCAAAGGCTGATCGACACTCGTCATCCCAATGAAATGTGACCCCCTTGTGCAATAATTTGTTCATTGGTCGGCATTTGTCAGATAATTGCGCTATGAAGCATTTAATCGACGTGACCTTTCCTTGCAGACTTCTGAGCTGCTTGATAGTGGTTGGGGGAGCCATTTCAAGGATTGCCTTGACTTTGTTTGGGTCCACTTCGATGCCTCGTTTTGAGACTATAAAACCCAAGAGTTTTCTAGATGTGACGCCGAATACGCACTTCTTGGGATTCAGTCTGACCTTATGCTCTATGAGGCGATCGAGAATCTTGCTTAAGTCACCGAGATGATCTGAGCGCAAAAGAGATTTGGCTAACAAATCATCCATGTAATCTTCCAAAGTTTTGTGCATGTAATCGTGGAAGATATACGTCATGGCACGTTGGTATGTAGCGCCAATGTTTTTAAGGCCAAAAGGCATGACCTTATAACAAAATGTCCCCCAAGGCATTGTGAACGCCGTTTTGAGTTGATCCTCAGGATTGATACGAATTTGATTGTATCCTGAGAAACCATCCATTAGGGAGAGCATTTTGTGACCTGCTGTAGCGTCTACCAACGCGTCGATGTTGGGCAAGGGGAAATCATCCTTAGGACTCGCTTTGTTTAGATCTCGAAAGTCGGTGCATATGCGAATCCTCCCGTCGGGCTTCTTGACGGGAACCATGTTGGACAGCCATGGCGGATAATCCACGCAGATGACAAACTGTGCATCCAACAGCTTTCGCAATTCATCTTTGACCATCAAGGCCACTGTTGGGTGCATCTTGCGTAGTTTTTGCTTTACAGGCTTGATTGTCGGATCAAGCGTTAGATTGTGCATGACTAGCTACGGGTCTAGTCCTGGCATATCTTTATACGACCATGCAAAAACCTCCTTCTTCTCCTTGAGAAGGGCAATGTAATCGGCTTGCTCTTTGGGGGAAAGACTTACCCCCAGCCTGATAATCTATGGATTCTTTGGATCTATGCCGATATTTACGTCAGTCGTCTCCTCGACTGACATGTGGGATCCGTCCTCCAACTGATGTGGAGTTGGGATCAAGTGGATATCATTAGCTGAGTTTAGATCTGCGTTTGGAACCTCGGGTCCCTCTTCAGCTTGAAAGACATCCTGAGTTGTCCTTGGGGTAAAATGTAGTATTTCACCGAAAGGCCAGTACTCTGATGGTGATAATGGTGAATTGACGTGATCCCAGTCGATGGCATCTATGTCTAGATGCAATGACCATGATGGATCGGCCGGATTGCGGATGGGTGCGGTCAAATCAATGGAGATCATGTGGATGGAATGAATTTGGTCTCCAAAACCGCGGGTGTGATTACTTGATTCTTCTAGATTCTCCCTATACTCTGGATCTGGCTCTACGGGAACGGGCACGAATGGATCTTCCCTAGGTGCAAATTTTGTGAAAAGGAGGGCGGGGTCTTCCCTCGACACTGCTGTCATGATGGGATCTCGAGGTGGACGATGCTCATCTTGAATTTGGAGCCATGGGTCTAACACTTGGTCCCACCTCGCTGGGTCTACTTGCCATTCATGTCCTAACAGTATGCCCATCTGTCCCATTAGATCTTCATGAGTTAAAGCGCGGTGATGTCGTCGTGCATGTCTGAGATAGTCCATCTCAGTCTCATCTTCTGAATCGCTTTCGAAGACCCAAAAATGTTCATCCTCTTCAGTAATTGTTGCTTGTGATGTTGAGGACTCTCCTTGTTCCAGTAAGTTGATCTGGTCCCATTGTTGTTGTTCCACTCTTGGTGGAGGGACCTGATCCTCTTGACACTGTATTGTTTCATCTGGAACCTCTAAGGGGAATAGCTTCAAAAAGATGTCTGGCAGCCTTTGTTGTTCTCTTTGAGGATGATTCTCTAAACTTTCACCTCTCTCTAACAAAGGAGAGGGATTACCGTTGTTGCTAGGGGTATTTGTTGACCATGGGAGGTAGTCTCCCAATGTGTATTCTGTATTCGGATTGGCGTATGGATCTTGTGCCAATCCCCCCTTGTTGCCTATTTCTAGGCCTTGCATATTTTCAACCAAGATGTCTAAGGGCAGGGGGTGGTTGAACCCTACTCCTGACTTGTCATATGGCATCTGATATCTTGGTTGGCAAAGGATCCGCATCCCTTGCTCATATCTGCCTAGCCCGTATCCATGCCAATTGCATTGGCCGAGATATTTTAGGGCAAAATCTGGGTTTGACAGATAGTTGATGTTTTCAACAAAAGGTTCCTCGTCTCGCTTCCTTTAGTCGGCATGTTTCAAGACCATGATCAAGGCCCCCATACACAAAATTTGTCCGGTTTGGTGGGTAGCCTAGAGGAACAATTGTCCCTATGGGAAGGCGAGGTCTTCCCATGTCCTGTACTGACTCCAATGTAGGGGTTGCAACAACATTTTGCACTAAGTACTCCCCTAGGCCCATACTGGCCATTTCAACAGTGATTGTTGATGATTGGGTGGGAGGAAACGGTAGTCCTTCCTGAGTCCATTCCATTTTTGGGGGTTCAGGAGTCTTGGTTTCTGTTGTGTTGGGTGTTTCCTCTGTTGATATTGTTGAAACTATGGGCAACCCCTCTTCTAGAGGCTTAACCTCTTCCATGATCTATTTTCCCTTGTCCTTCTATTGGGCCGTGATAGGTGGCATTGATGATGAAGGAGCAGGTGATGAAGTCTCACCTGGCTGGGATTTTGCCTTGTTGGTCACCAGTGATGCCTGCGGTATTGGACCCTGTTTAGATGGATTTAACTAGAAATCCAAATGTGTTGAAGGGAGGGTCGATTGAGGCATGAATTGTACTGCATTGCAATACTTGAAGGGCTCTAAGTCCATTGGGACTACATGGATCTCTCCTTCATAAGCATACTTCAAGCACTGGTGGGCGATCGAAGGGACACACTTCATGTCCCTGATCCAAGGCCGCCCTAGCAGTATATTATAAGCCATTTCACCTTCCAACACATGGCACAGTGTAGGTATTGACTTTTGTCCTACCTGGACAGGCAGAACAACTATGCCGACTATCGAGCATATTGCATCGTTAAAAGCTCGTAGTGTGTACGTGGAGGCTGTGATGTGAGAGGCTGGCAGCTTCAAATGTTTTAAGGCTGCAGTGGTAATGATGTTACTGGACGAGCCAGTATCTATCAACACTCTCTTGTACGGAATCTCATTGACCCGCGCGATGACGTGTAGGGGTGGATCTGCCATGTCATTCGATATCATTTTGACCTCATCTTCTCTGAATGTGATGACCGGCTCCGTACATCGTTTCACATGTCCTACGAAGTTGTTGAAAGAATTTGCTTCGTGGGGATGTAATTCAATGGCTTTTAAAATGTCCATAAGAGCTTCTCTATGGGGTGTTGACTGTTGAATAAGCTCGTAAATGGACAACCTAGCCGATGTGGTCTGCAAACTCTACGTGAGTTTGGTTCGTATTGTGACCTCGGGTCTAGGCGGATGCAACTGCATTGGGCGTTGTTGAGGCTGCGATGTTGTCGGAACTTCCCTCGTGGCTACCTCGGGGGCAACTGCTGGGTACCTTCTGTTCCTCGTTACTATGCTAATCATTCCCACAAATCCCTGCGTGGGAAGATCCTGTCGCACCTCGTTAATCTGGAGTGGTTTAGTCTGTGCCTCATGGGCAAGCAAGGGGTCCTTGAATACCCCCATTTGTTGGTTGTTTGGTGCGATGGGGTTGTCCACGACCAATGTTCTATTGTCGATCAAATCCTGGACTAGTTCTTTGAATTTCTAGCACCCATTCAAGTCATGTCCTCTGCGCCTATGGAATCTACAATACAATTCTTCTCTGTACCCCCTAGGCTTGGGAATGTTAGGGTCTATAGTTTGAATTTTTGGTAGAGTGACTAAATTTGCCGCTGACAAGCGGTCAAATAAGGAATCCCTAGACTCCGCATATGGGGTGAAATGTCGTCTAGGGCGACGCGGGTAATTTTGCTCTTGTCTTCTATTGTCTCTTTCATAACCCGGAGGCACTGCCTGGTAATTAGCCTTTTGAGGCTACGTTTCTTGCACAGGCGCGGGAACATTTATCGCAACTTGGTTAACTGTAGCATGTTGCGGTTGCGTTGTCCCAGTTTTAGTGGTTTTATTCCACTCTTTCTTCTTAGGCTTGGCAATTGCGCCTTCGCCTATCTTAATCTCTTCTATAACTCTGGCTTGCGCCAAAGCTTCTTCTAAGCTATCATATTGCCACAGCAAAAATAGACCAGAGATTGATTTTAAGCAACTTTTTGTGAACATCTACGTGAGATCAGACATAGGGGGACGGTAGGGTAGCTTAGAAAGCAAAGCCCTCCATCGATTCCCGTATGCTGCCATTGTTTCTTCTTCAAATTGCTTGAGGCTTGCCAGATCACTTAGTGATGCCTTTTTCCTTGTGTTGAAGGCAAAGCGTTCAAGAAACGCATCTACTAATTGATCTAAGTTGCTTATGCTGTGTTTGGGCAGTTGTGTGAACCAATCCGAGGTAGGGCCTGCAAATGTGGTTATGAATGTTCTAAGCAGCAATGCGTCATTATCTTGGATTGTGAAGCATTGGCTTAGAAATCTTGTAACGTGCTCTTGTGCGTCCTCTTCACCTTTAAAGATTGCCAATTGAGGCAACTTGAAGTGCTCGGGGTAAAGAGGTGTAGGCACTGAGGGATGCACCGGATTACTACGGAGTTGACGTAATGTGGGTTTTTGATGCCCAACAGCTTTTGTTTCCACAGACTCCAAACGCTCCAATAGCGCTTGGTATGCATCGAAAGATTTTATTTCTTCCTCTCTTGTTCGCTCCTGTTGCAAGTTATGGTAAACTAGAGGCCTATGGAGGGGTGGCCGATTGGCAGCCCTCCTGCCTTGATGGGGAGTTTCAACATATTCTACTTCTGGTTCGTACTCCTCGTAAAATTCTTGAGGAGTCTCTAGGCGAGACCTATAACCCTGATTGAGTCCTTGCTGAAGGTACCCATCGTTGTTTCGGGGAGTGGCCTCCCTCTCGGGTCTATAAGGTCTTGGAGGCAAAGCTTGGCGAGGTCGTGGAGACCTGTCCTGTACCAATGGATTATGCCTCTCATACTGTTCAGCCCTTTGGATGCGAGGGGTTAGCTCCCTCTCAGGTAGTTTATAGCGTAGCTCATCCGCTTCACGTTGCATGCGCTCTCTATCCAAGCGGTGTCGATACTCTATCTCCTGATGACTTTGTTTAAGCCGCATGATTTGGGCTTGATGGGCGGCATGTTGGGCGACTATCGGGTCAATTTGGTCTACCCTATTTTGCTCAAGAGGTTCGAATGTTTCCCCTATGTGTTTATCTTGATTTTGATGATCTAAAATTCCAATGGGTCGCTTCCCTCTGTCGAGGTATGCGGCATGTACTCGAGGTCCTGGCCTCAAGGGGTGATCATGATGTCCAGTTGGTGCGAAATGCAAGGTTCCCACGTTGCATGTTGTTGTCCTTGAGGAATGCGATGATCTTCCTCGCGTTCCCTCTCATAGGTGTGAAGGGGGTGGGCGGAGTTAGGTCGCCCTATGTAAGGAGCCCTACGCTCTGGATTTTGTCTCTCTGTTCTGATGGGAGGTAAAGAAGGGATACCATATCCACGTTGTCCCTCTAAATGGATGGTGTACCTATCTAGCGCTTCATCACGCCGTGGCCACTCATGTCTAACCTCAGAAGGTGATTCTCTATTTATATCAAGGTCTACATGTAGGGCGTCTTCCCGAAAGGGGCTGCCTTGAATGGGCATACCCCACCGAGGATTCTGAATTGGATTCTTTTGTAGGTTGGACCGATAAGGCGGTATGACCAAATCCTCAAGACTGAAGCGAAGGTGACTTGTGCCTGCTTCTTGTGTACCTTTCGGAGCTTCTTCCCTTGATTGGGCTTGGCTGCGGGTGTACACCATTGCGGTGCTTCTATGCTATCTAAACAGATTTTTATCTCTTTTATGATGATTTTTTTTTTTTGTCTACACTAAGCAGAAATAAACACACGCATACACAAATCGTGATTATCTCTTTTAAGGATTATTGGTGTGCCCTAAACTAGTTTAGTGTATTTTGGTGTTTTGTTTTGTTTTTGGTAGGTTTTGAAGATCGTTTAAATGCATTATGACGGCTCATATAACTCCCAAAATGGTAGCCCCTTCAATATACCAACCAGGCCGATATACCAACCTCTCTATATACCCGCCCTTACGAGAGGGAGACTATAGGTACATGAGAGCAGAAGGTACATGGTACGTAGGCAGTACGAAAGGGGGATTGTCCCGTTAATGGCACCTACCATAGAAAACTTATCCTCGCGCGCATGGGAATCACCCCAGTGACACTCGGTCTGCTTTCGTCAGGATTTACGCCTAACAACAGTTGACAATCGGGAAATGGATGCAAAGCTAAGCCAAGGTGGTGATGAACCCACCGTTGGTCTTGCTCAAGGGCTGGGGTCTTACGACCAGCTCCTTGGTTTAAAATTGTTGCGTGGAGTGTGTGAGATTCATTTTATTTAGCGAAAATGAAACAAGCATAAATGACTTTTCCCTAAGCAATGCAGGATAAAATGAAAATAGTCAAAGAAATAGAAACAGAAATAGAAAATTTAACAGAGATTATGAAAATCCCTACCTCTTCTCTGCCTACTCCGATTGCTTCTGAATTTCTGCTCTGAAAATTTACAGACAGAAAATCGTCCCTTGGTGAGACGAATTATGTAACAAAAATCGTCCCTTGCAGAGACGATTTTAAAATCGTCCCAGGGTGAGACGATTTCCAGTAGAGTATTCGTAATGATCGAGAGACGATTAACGATCTGCAATAAAAAAAATGTACTTGTCAAGCACAAAACACAAAAACCCGATTAGTTTTCTGTGATCTTAAAAAAAAATAGGGAACAGGTCCCACCGTGATCGCCACTGAAAGCACGAGATTCCGGGCGAAGGAAACACTAATTGCGATTGCATTCAAAATCAAGTACGCTTAAGTCCTAGAAATGTAAAGTGCATGAAATGAAAAAAAGACGCATTGCAATGAGACACAAGCAAATGGAGAAAACATAGCCCTTTCATTAAACTTTCTTGATCTCTGTTACAATGACGCCTCCTCCCTTTTTAGGGGCTAGGAGCGTTAAAAGAATTTGGTTACAATCACTTAATGTTCCTCTTTCCGCGTGCCCACGTTTGAATGGGCGGGCCAGAATGTTGTCGCCGCTTACGCTGATGAGTCTTTGACTTCTGCTGCTCCTCCTACGAACATAGAAACAACCAAGATGTCAGTAGCACCTGCTGCAAATAAGGAGTGTTTGTTCTCTAAAATTAGTGAAATATGCATGCAAACATTTGCCTGAAACAGTAAGTACAATGAGTCCAAATGGCCTGAAAACCTGACAGAAGATAGAAGATATTACCAGAAGGCCATTGCCACTGAAACAGTCGGCCAATCTGCCTTCATCTGGAAATCGTCCCTGGGCAGGACGATTTCTGACTGCTAATCGTCCCCGGGTGAGACGATTCCTTCTATGTTGGAAAAGTCGAAGTGATCTGCTCCAATGTCGACTCCCGAGACTTCCAAAACACCTGCAGACAGAGGGGTTATGTAATTGGGGCCATTTTGGGACGACCCAGATGGTCGGATTCTCCCAATTTGGCCTCTATCCTCGGGAATTTGATATCGCCTCCTGCAAGTCAGTGAAACAACAAAGCGACACAAAACATACTAGAATCTGATCAAAAGTTATGAAATTGCAGCTATGAGTTCACCAAATAGAATGACACAACATGCAATGTAAACAAATAATCTAGAATGCTAAAAAATAATGGAACTTGAGAAGTGCGAGGGGTGCCCAAGTGGGCCTCCCACCGTTGGCACTTGATTTCGGCGCCAATCCACTAGGGATGGGCCCAAAACCTCTTAGGATGGGGGGTCGGCAAATTGGTTGATTCATGTGTCCATGTGTTGGATTTGGGTCAGGTTCAAGATTCCAAAAGCCACCCAACAACCTCCCTTGCAAAAGAGATTGGTGGATGTGAGAAAGTGAACCAAAGGGGATGCAAGTGAGTCTTCAACTCGACAGCACTTCGTTGCTTGAAATCTCCTTCAACCTGCTGTTTTTGGGTGAGAAAAGTCCCACATTTTATAGACCCATGGGGTCTCTTTTGGGAGGGAAGCACAAATGCCATGTGTTGGTCATAGGCGCCATGTGGCAGTCTTGTCTTCCCATGAGGGAGGGGAGTCCTCCATTGACTTGGGCTTTCATAACTGCCCTTGTGACAGTCCTCAAACGGCCTATTTGTCCACCCACACATGCGTGCGAGGCAGGAGTCATCAACTGACTGTTTTGGGCTGCCACTTGGCCTCATTTGTCTTTTTGCCCGTTAAACTTGGAAATCGTCCTTATCGGAGACGATTTCAGAAATCGTCCCTGGGTGAGACGATTTCAAGTTAGTAATCGTCCCCGGGTGAGACGATTATCGGGCAAAGTGTCTAAGTGTGCCAAATTGCTTCTTGACCTTACAAAATTGCTATGAAAGTGGTTAAGACCACTGTTTTACCTCTGAGGGCTGCCCTGGGGGCTATGTTTGTCAAAGCGATCAGTTTTTGCGATCACATAATCGGATTGGTGTTGTTTTGGTGTCTACAAATAGACAATTTGTTAATAAAACATGTTTTGCTTTGTTGGTTGCCCTATAATATTTTGGTAGAAATATAACCTTGAGATTCATTGACATACATGTTAGTGAGCTCCTCAGTGCTGCTTTAGAATGAGGATGTCAAACTTTTGTAATCCAACCAAAAATAATATGTTTCTATTAAGAGACAATAAGGGCGACAATGGTAAATCATGACCATAGTGAACTTGTAGCTTTGAAGAATCAAATAATTAATGTGAAGGTGAAACAACTTATATTTAGGTTTGGTATAAATCCTAAGGTTTTAGTTAGTGAATTATGGTTGCTTGTCATGGAAAGCGTAGGAAGTGCGAATGGTAGGACCCTTCCCTTATTTTATTTGACCTTAAGTCTATGAGGTAATATAAGTGAAATGTATATATTGATTGCATTAATAATTATTGGTGATTAAAAATTAGATCATATCTAGAATTTTCATAGTAGCATTACCATTAGTGCAACATAATTTGGTAATATCATCTTAGTGGTAACTCTTCAAGTACATAAAATATAATTGTAATAAGAAATTTGAAGGGTTTACTATTTCAACATATAAAAACCTTAGGACCAAGATACAAAAATTTTGTGGAAGAGACTTGAATAAAATAGGAATATTAGTTGAGTATACCTTAGCATATAACCTTTTTCAACTTGCAATTAAAAAAAACTTCAGTAAATTTTTATTTAACATCATGAAGGATGATTATTCACAACACTCGATAATGTTTATATGTAGGTATGCATACAACAAGACTAAAAAACAATTATATTCTAATATAACATGTCAAAACAAGAGATCTAGTTAGAACTAGTAATGAGGAATGATATAGTATGTATCCTAGTAGGGAGGAAGGAAATATAGTAAAAGTAGTACAACTATTACAAACTCATATAGAGCAACAAAAAGAGGAAATGGTTCAACAAAACACTCACATGGATCAACAACAAGAGTTAATAGTCTAATAATAAAAATTAATAGAGGACTTGACCTAGAGTAACTGGGAACATATAGTGAGCCTACAGTAACTGGCACTGGTAGGGCTAGAGTGAGTGTGGAGTTGGCCAAGGACCTAAAGAAGGTTATGATTTCCAAGTTTAATGGAAAATATGATGGAGATGTAGTGAAGAATTAACTTAATTATATTGAATCATACTTTTCTCTAATGGTTTTGTTATAAAAATCTAAACATACATTTGTTGTTATAAATATGGTAGAAGTAACCCTAGACTGGTGTAAGACCTTTAAGAGAGGGTAGGGCATTGAAGTTGCAGATCTCAAATGGGAGGACTTTGTTAAGTAGTTTAGAAAAAATATTCCTAACTAAGCATTACTATGTGGAGAAATTTGGGAAACTTACTAACTTACAGTAAGAATCAATGACATTCTAACCCTATCATCAGAAACTTACCCAACTACTAAAATATGCAACCTAGTATGAGAAAAATGAAGAGATGAAGGTTCAAAATTTCATTTTTAGACTTCACCCCCAAAATCTAAACTATGGTAAACATGCATAATCCTAGAGACCTTTTTAAAGCTTTTGATTTAGCTCATTAAGAAGAAGCAAATCAAGAAGACAAAAAGGTATATTTCAAATACCAAAAGCTATCTAAAAAAGATAAGGACGACCTTAGGAGGCATAAGAGTGTAGGATTTCTAAATTCAAAAAAGAACGAAGTAAAAATCCAAAAATATATGATCAAAGAAATCCAAGAAACAAAAACATAAATAACTTCCAAGATAATAAGTATAGAAGGGATGGTAAGGTTTATCCTAGAAGTAATGATCAAGGACCATCAAATCTGGATAAGGCTAAGGAACTTGCATCGCAAGGTAGGAATGGGGAGAGTAAAAGGTATAGCAAAGCTATTCTAAATGGTTGTTATGTTTGCAGAGGCCCCGATTTTACCAACAAGTGCCCCCACATAGTTGATATATGCTAGAAGGCACTAGAAGAAACTACCCACTGGATATTTGCAGCAACAGGTAGTCCCATAATTTATGGGTAAGTTACTCCTTTTATGTTAAATGGTAAAATTTATGATAAGGATGTACACATTTTGATTGATAGTGGATCTACTAATAGTTTTATTTCCACTAGTTTAGTGAGGAACATACCAAAAATATCTAGATTTATGGCTAATTTTTGGAAGGTAGAGTATGTTTTAGGGCATACCTACCAAGTAAATCAATGTTTATTTGACCTTCATATTATCTTACCCAAGGTAAAACTCATTGGTACATGTATGTGGTACCTCTACATACCTTTGATATTATTCTTGGTGTTGACTGGTTGAAAGCCCATAAAACCCTCCTAAATTTTGAGGATATATGGTTAGAGTTTATAGATGAATCTAATTAGAGGGTTAGAATTCATTGTGATCATGGTTTTGTAAAACCACATTTGTTTTCAGCAATGCAAGCGAAGAAGGCAATAAGGAAGAAGGGAATGATCTATGTTGTTAAAATGAACAAGAAGGAAGAAACTAAAGTTGATTTTGACCTCTTCCAAAAGCATCTTGTTTTGTACAAATTTAAGGATGTGTTTTTGGAGGACCTACCAGGTTTATCTCCCCAAAAATAATTTGACTTTTCAATAGAGTTATTACCTAAATCTACATCCATTGCTAAAGCACCATATAGGATGGCCCATATAGAGTTACAATAACTCAAGATGCAACTTTAGGACTTGCTAGAGAAAGGGCTTATCAAGCCCAATGTGTCACCTTAGGGTGCTCCTATTTTGTTTGTAGGGAAGAAATATGGATTCTTAAGGTTGTGCATAGACTACCAGATGCTAAATAAGGTTAGCATCATTAATAGGTATTCATTACCTAGAATAGATTATCTTTTTGATCATCTGAAATGAACCACCATCTACTCAAAAATTGATCTTAGATCAAGTTACCATTAGATAAGAATTTGAGAATAAGATACACATAAAACTACTTTTAAAATAAGGTATGGACACTATGAGTTTACTATCATACCTTTTCGGTTGATGAACACCCCAGTTGTATTCATCAATATCATGAATACTATTTTTCAAGAGAAGATAGAACGTTTTGTGCTCATATTCCTTGACAACATACTAATCTATTTTTAAAACAAGGAGGAACATGATCAACATATGAAAATTTTACTTGATATCTGAAAGCACAAGGATACGGAAGCAAAAAGGAAACACCAAGTGCGATGCAAGTGAAGCCAAAGATGACGCTAAATCCTATGAATTGAAAATACATGAAAGGAGAGAAAAATAAATGAATCAAAACCAGATAGAAAGCAAATATGGAGTACAACCCTTTTTATTAATTTGCTTTAAATCTTAATTACAACATGTCTCCTCCCTTTTCAGTGGCTAGGAGTGTTAAGTAAGGTTTCGTTACATTGTGGGTGGTATGCCTTCTTCCGCGTGCCCACATGTAAAATGTGTGAACCAAACATTGTCGCCACTTGTGTGAAAGGGTCTTTGATTATTTACTTCTCCTTCGGTGTCGAGGTCCTGTGTTCAAGGAAACATAAAACAATCAGTAGCACCTATGGATGAAATGAAACATGCAATCCCCAAGCCTAAGATTAGTGCATGCAAAGAATAAATAAAACGACAACTAGAATAGATCAAAATGAGCTAAAAACTTGACAGAGGCATGAAAACATCACTTGGAAGGCACTGCAAAAATAACAGTCAAAAAATTTGCGACGAATTTCTAATCGCTCCGGGGTGGGACGATTAGACCTGCAACAAAATGTCAAAAAGCACTCTCCCAAATGTCCCATCCGAGAGGCCCCAAATCACCTAAAAAGTTGGTTGTTAGGTAAAATTGGGTATTTTGGAAAGACCCAGAAGGTCATATTTTGCCAATTTGGCATCTATCACTGGGAATTCGATGATACTACTTGCATGTTAGCGAAAGCGAGAAATAACAAAAACATGATCAAAACTGCTCAGAATTACATGAAATTTGAATGCAAGCCTATCTAAGAAACCTAGAATAAAATGCAAAAATAACAGAACTAAAATCTGCTACAAATTTCTAATCGCTCCGGGGTGGGGCGATTAGGACTACAGCAGGGGCGATTAGGACTGCAGTAGTGTAGGATGGGTCCAAAACCTCTTGTGGGGTGTTGTCAAAAATTTTGGGTCGGATACTATGGCCAAATTTTGGGTTTGGGGTCTGGATTGTGCTTCCAATAACCACCCAATGGCCTCCCTTCCAAAAGAGATATGAAGGATGTGAAAGGCACAATCAAAAGTGAGTATGCAAAATGGCAGCACCTCATTGCTCAAAATTCTCCTTCTCTGTATCACTTTGGGGTGAGAAGACTCACCATTTTATAAACCTGATGGTCTCTGTGTATGAGCATGCAAAGGCGCCACTTGGAAATCATGCATTTCTGGGGGGGATAAGATTCCTCCCTGATTAAGGGCTCCATGATTGCCTCTATAACTGCCTATAGCGCTAAAAAACTCTCACTTGCACTCCCATGCAATGAAGTAGGAATTAAGTGGCGGATTTGGGCTGCCATTTTTCAAGATTTGACCTTTTTCCAGTCAAACCTGCTATTCGCCCCACCCTGGAGCGAATACTTCTAATCGTCTCTAGGTGGAACGAATAGAGAGCAGAGTGCCTAAAAGGTGCCAAATCGATCATTGACCTTCCAAAACTATTGTGAGAGTGGTTAGGACCATTGTTTAACCTCTGGGGGCTGCCCTGGGGGCTGTGTGTGTCAATGTGATCAGCATTTGTAGCCACATAATTGGATTGGTGTTGTTTTGGTGTCTATAGATGCCCCTTTTTGGGATGCATTGTGTGTGGTGCAATGCTGAGAAAAAATAGATAACCAAAGCACTAATGATTAGATTTTCTTAGTAACCTAACCAAATTTTGATGCCCCAAGTATGGAAATGGCATGCATTCTTGAATCCTTGCTTCTGACAAGCTAAGGAACTCAATTCAAGTGTTAACATTTTTCAATGAGGTGTTACTTGATCTTGGACATTGACTAGTCATGAATAGGCAAAGGGCACAACCTTTTGTCTGTGGGAACCTTGAGTTCATGATTCACGAATGCCAAGTGTTTTATCAACTTGTGATTATTGCTTGTTTGCTACCCCAAGTAGGGGCGTGATTGTATTTGTCAATGATTCTTCGAATGCATGTCATTTCCTTAATTGGGTGTGTATTTTTTGATTGGTGACTAAGTGTGACTACCCCCTCAAGTGACGAATCGATGAGGGAATGATCGACATGATAAAAATGACGAGTCACTTGACCCAAGATGACTTATGGTAAGGGTGCCTTCAGTTGTTTTGCCTTGAATGCTTATGTAGTTTCCCAACATTTTGACCTGTTTTTGGTGGGTGTTAACCCTTTTGGTGATGTCGTTTAGGGTTGAAATTCTCGACAATCCGTCCTCCCGTGGAGCATTCTGGATATGGTAGCCTTCTTAGGTAGTAGGATGGTGAGGATTTGTGACCCCGACATCTATTTTGCATGCCAAGAAGCACAGACGCAAAGGCACCTTGTTCGGCAATGTTATTGCTATTTTTGGGTGGGTTTGGACCCTTTTTGGGACATCATTTGGGGATGAAATTCTTGGCAATCCGTCCTCCCATGGAGTGGTCCGGATATGGTAGCCTTCTTAGGGAGTAGGATAGTGAGTATTTGTGACCCCAAAATTTGTTTTGCATGCCAATAAGTAGAGGCGCAAAGGTGCCTTGTTCGGCAATGTTATTGTTATTTTTGGGTGGGTTTGGACCCTTTTTGGGATGCCGTTTGGGGATGAAATTCTCGGCAATCCATCCTCCCGTGGAGTGGTCCAAATATGGTAGCCTTATTAGGGAGTAGGATAGTGAGGATTTGTGACCCCGACGTCTATTTTTCATGCCAAGAAGCAGAGGCGCAAAGGCACCTTGTTCGGTAATGTTATTGTTATTTTTGGTTAGGTTTGGACCCTTTTTGGGATGTTGTTTGGGGATGAAATTCTTGGCAATTTGTCCTCCCGTGGAGTGGTCTGGCTATGGTTGCCTTCTTAGGGAGTAGGATAGTGAGGATTTGTGACCCCGTCATCTGCTTTGCGTGCACGAAATGTCAAGTGCAAAAGTACTCTTATTGGACAATTTTATTGCTTGTTTTTGTGCATTTTGTGCAGTTTTTGTTTTTTTTGAAATTTTTGCTCTGTAATAATCCCTAGGTGGGACGAATACCAATTTTTTAATCATCCCAGGGTGGTACGAGTGCTCGTCCCAGGGTGGAACGATTACAGGCTAAAAAGCCTATTTAAGGGCCAAAACTAGGTTTTGGGCTCTTGCATTCAATTTTTTTGGCGATTTGGACCTCTGAGGAGGAGGAGGTCAAGTCTGTGAAGTGAAGCACTATTGAATTTCTCCCGATGCCATGAGTTCACAAACTAGATCGAGCGGCAGAGCCGAAGCGATACCGGTAAGTGCTCCTTCTCGTTTAGTTAGCTTGTATTTTATTTTACAGTTTTAAAATTGTAACTTATTTTGCAATTTGTTTTTCTGTTTTTAAAATAAGGTAAGACTCTAGGCTAAAAGAATTGACAAAAACTAAAACTATAACCCTAGGTTAAAATGAAACCCTAGGTTTTGTCGTTTCTTGTATTTTTTTTTGTTTGTTTGTTTTTTTTGTTGTTAAACTAAAACCCTAGGGTAAACTGAACGAAAAACCCTAGCTTAGAAAAATTGTTGTAATCTAAACTTTTGTTTTTAAACTGAAATCCTAGGGTAAACTGAGAGCAAAACCCTAGTTTTTAAAAAAAAATTGTTGTTATTTTGCGTTTGTTAGTTTAAACTACATTTAGAAACCCTAGTTTAATGAAAACCCTAGGTACTGACACACTATTTTTTGATTTTTTAATTTGTTTTTTTTTTTGTTTTTTTGTTTATCTGTCAGTTTAAACTTAAACTCAAAAAACTTTAGGTACTGAAAAATGTGATTTTGTTTTTTTTTTTTGAATTGTTGTTTGTTTTTTATCTATTAGTTATAGACTTAAAATTAAAAAAACTTAAGTGCTGACAAACTATTTTTTGATTTTTGAATTTGTTTTTGTTTTTTGTTTATTTGTTTATCTGTCAGTTTAAACTTAAAGTCAAAAAACTTTAGGTACTGACAAATGTGATTTTGTTTGTTTTTGAATTGTTGTTTGTTTTTTATCTGTCAGTTGTAGACTTAAAATTAAAAAAAAAACTAAGTGCTGACAAACTGTTTTTTGATTTTGAGTTTCTTTTTGTTGTTTTTTTATTTGTTTATCTATTAGTTTATACTTAAAAAAACTTTAGGTATTGACAAATGTGATTTTTTTTTTAATTGTTTGTTTTTTGTCTGTTTTTAGCTATACATTTTTTTTATGCATTGTTGTATATTCATGTTATTTATGTACAGTTTATCATGTTTTTAATGTTTTTGTATTTCAGGTGATTAAGAGCCGATATCGTCAGTCGATGGTGTTCTTTGACACCCGAGGGGCATTGACTTTAGCGAATTGGGAATGGCTTGATGCCCTTGGGCTCAAGCATGTGATGCAGCTAGAGCTAGTGGTGGGGGGTCGGGCATACCTGACCGCACTGATCAACCTATGGGATCCCCACACCAATACCTTACATCTCCCAATAGGGGAGATGATAGTGACTCTGGAGGACGTCTATCGAATTCTATGAATTTTGATAGACGGGCTACCGATCAGGATGACATCGCATGATCAATGGATAGTTGTACTGACACGATGCTTCGGGCATGGGGAGGAGTTGGGTGTGGACAACCCAATGGAGAGGGCAGAGGGCGACTGCCAAATTGGTAAAATTTTGGTACGATGGTGGCTAGAGAGGGGCATGTTGGGAGTGAGGCACGCATTACTGATGAGCCTCATTTCCAACATGTTGCCTGATTCTTTGGGCATGAGGTTCTCGTGGAACCTGCTAGCGGTGGTCTTCAGGTTGGTGGAGTGTCCGACTACAGAGCCCCTGATTATGAGATGGGGTCAGACACTACTGGAACAACTCTATGATGAGTTGTACGAGGTCCACTGTCGAAGGCAAAAGGGTATTGGATGTAGTTACCTATTGTAGTGCTGGGCTTGGCAGCACATAGCTATGGAGAGGTCAGTGGGATTACCGTGGATGACTCAGGTGGAGATGGTTGATAGATAAATAGGGTATGCGACACTGTGGCATAGGTCGAAGGAGCGAGGGCATAGTCAACATTAGGCAGGTGTCATGGGGCACTATTCTAATGCTTTCTTATGGCTTGCTCCTAGGGAGGTAGTCTAGCGGCCATACCTATATTGTCCAGCTTGGCCTAATGTTGGGGAGTGGCTTTGATAGGTTCATAGGGGGAGGTAGCTGATCAGGTGACATAAGACTGAGTAGGAGTACTTCTCATACATTTGGGTCACACGATAATTTGGGGTGCTCCAGGGATTGCCTAGGGAGCCCTTTACCTATCGACATCGGGGTGATAAGAGGACACTGGACTAGTCGATCATTGAGCTATTGGGTGAGGATTCAGATACAACGATTGACGTCCCATACATGGATGACATCAGGGTTACTACTAAGTATGAGTAGTGGTGGACATTGTAGTGGTGGCGAGGCGAGGGGCCTCTAGGGGGTCCAGAGGTAGCAGCAGTAGGCGAGGAGGGTGTAGAGGCACCAGGAGAGGGTTGGGGGGCTCTGCTAGATGATGCAAACATAGTGGAGGTTGATGAGGTGGGTGGGGATTTTGGGGTTCCAAAGCAGTCGAAGATGCAAGACGTCCCAAAGTAGTGGGAGCTAGAGCAGGCTACCATTCTGAAGATGTCGATGCCTCAAGCAGTCTTGGAGGATACAAAGGCAGGGTTGCATGCTGAGATAGCATGATTGGAGGGGCTACTCTAGAGACGATATGAGGAGCTCGATGATGCGATGTATAAGAGGGATATCTTGTAGACATAGCTGGCGAAGAGGTAGAATGCATTGGCTACATACCACTGATGGGATGGGGATATAGATGTTGCACGGGAGATGGATCTCCTACAGACGTAGCTAGTGCAGCATGATGATAACTTGGTGATGTTTCGTTAGTGGAAGATGGACTTGATTCGACATCGGTTTGAGCTGGAGGTAGATATTATCTGCCTCGATGGGTGGATCCCTACGGTTAGTGGAGGTAGATCATCGCACCGTACGAGAGGGAGTGATACTGAGTAGTCAAAATCCTCTTGGTGTAGGCTACTAGATGAGGGAGGCCCTAGTAGGTGTGATGTGGGGGCTAGCAACAACCGCCCTAAGGGGTCCTCTAGGGCCCACACCACGGAGGTAGTTCCCATCGCACCGATCCTATGTGATCATGGTGGCCGACGCCCTAGGCTTGGGGGTTTTTGAGCTTTTGCATTTTTGCAAGGTCAGAGGATTGGTTTATTGTAGCCTACGAGAATTTTTGATGATATATATATATATATATATATATATATATATATATATATATATATATATATATATATATATATATATATATATATATATGAATTTATTTTGTTTATACACGTGTTGTGATTTGATTTTATGCATAGTGATTGATGTTTGATGGATGCATGTTAATTTATATTATGTATGTATATGTTGTGATGAATGCTAATGTTTATATGATATGCAAATGGAATGGATGAATGGGATTTGTGATTTTTGGCGGTGGCACCATAGAATTTTTAGAACGTATGGCTTTTTTTCCTAGGCGGTTGTTGTGGTAAATGAATTTTCATGTATACATGTTGTTTTTTGTATTTTTTTATGGCGATGGAAGGATGAACGATATCACAGTTGGTTTAGAATGTATTTATGGTTTTCTAAGACTCAGATGTTTTAAATAACTAGCCAAGATTGTACTTTTATCTTACAAGACTTTTGAATAAGGTATGAACCCGACTTGTCTTTGACCAAGTTATTTCACATCCCTATGTGTGCAATTGAGTTTTTTTATATGGTATTTGTCAGGATACCGCTAGTGCCAGATAGGCTATCAGCCAAACCTATACTAAGGATCGCCTAATTAGCTCCACTAACTCCTTTATTGTATTTAGTTAGATTAATTTGCGGTGCTATCTAGGATACCATAAGCTAGCTCATCCACATGCAAACATTGATCTGCACACAAGTTAATGTAACAGATATATCATCATGCGGGAGGTTGGCCACCAGTGGCCGATAGGCTATCCACAAAATTGGTACTGAGGTGCACCTCATGACCTTTTGAATTCTAAAATTTCCAGGGATTCAAGTTCAACTCCCTTCTTTTCTTCAATTGTATTGGGATACTTGCTCTTTTGTAGTGATAAAAATCATTGTTTATTTTTGTTTTTTATTTTGAGCAAGGGATTTGAATATGGAGTGATGAGAATCACTATTGTATGTGCCTTTTGATGTATGCACTTTGGTTGTGATGTCAAATTTAGGATTTTTGACTTTTACAAATTTTTGTTAGTCTCACAATGACAGTGAGAGGGGGGGTGAATCAGTGTAGCTCTTTTAAAACTTAAATCTTCAACTCTTAAAGCCGAAACAATGAAAACTTGAAACCAAATAAAGCAAGTATAACAAGAGAACATCACACAACACAAGATGTACCGAGGTTCACCGATTTTGCTACATCCTCAAAATTACTGTTTGGACTCCCATCCAAATCTAGCCTTTGCAAAGCACCAAATTTACAATCAATTTACCAGCACCCACTGGAAGGAGCACCAACCCCTGATTTATCTGCACCAACAAAAAAGAGTACCAACCCCTAATTTATCTGCACCAATAGAAAGGAGCACTAACCCCTAACTTATCTACACCAACAGAAAGGAGCACCAACCCCTCTACCAAGCACCCACTTGATTTTGATATTGATAATAAAATGACATATATGAATCTTCTGTTCTCACAAAAAAATTGACCATTCTCTTAGCTCATTTTTTCAATTGTTAAACACTTTCTGAGTATTGTGCATAACTCTGTCTATCACCTCGTATCAAAATTTCAGCCAAAATTGATATCGTATGAGAAATTTATGCCCAAAATACTAAAATGACGTTTTTCACATTTTTCCCAAAAACATGGATTTTCACTCTTTATTTTTCTCCACACACTCTTCTCTCCGCACAAAATAAAATCACACTCTTCAATAAAATACTTCTAACTTAAATGCACACACTTGCATTTCTTTTGCCTTTTCACTTTCTCCAAAGATATTTATTTAATGAAAAAACTTAAAATAATATAACTCCCTTTTTTTATATTGAGAAGGCATTTCGTCAAACACGTCACATGCAAAGAATTGACACCTTACTCTTTCTCATACTTTGGAGCCACGTGACAACTCAAACCAAAAATAAAATATGATCTATTTGATGCCTTGAAGGTGTAACAACACTAAAATTGAAACTCTGGTGACTCTTCAAGGTCGAACCTTATTTTATAACGCTTATAACTCTAACTTATGAAAGCAATAATAAATGACATTTAGAACTTACCTTATGGATGCAATATCTCCTCAATATTCATTGCTTTCTATGACTGAGTATAACAACATATAAGAGGTACCTTGGGTTCTTGGTTTAATGGATATTCCTTGGAGTGGCTAGAATTTAATGTTGTATGTATGGCATTTAATGTTGACCTTCATAAATGGGGAGTTTTTAATGCTCCTTTCCCTTGTCTTCCACACTACACTTCAAACATTTTTTCTATGATTCTATCACATCTTGATTATGATGCATTCCTCCTTTGGATATCTTTAACTATGCTTCACTCATGCATGTTGATATTAGACTTAAGATACCTTTTAAGTATTGTTGATCATAGGAATTGTGACAAGTATCACATCCATTATACGTGAGTGCTCTCTTGTTTACGTAATGCTCCAGAATATTTGTTCAACGCTCTTAGAGAAATTAGGAAATGTATGGAAACTTGTGTGAAGTTGGTGGAGAATACCAAGTGTCACGTATTTTCTTGTAACTCCATGGGATTTTTTAGAATATTGAGAGGAATGATGACCAAAATGCCAAGTGTTATTTCTACATGGATTCCATTCTTGTAACGCCTTCAAATATGGAGATTATAACTCCATGACCCTTTTTATTTGCAATGTTGCTTGGGTAGCAAGAAATATTTTTATCCGCAGGTGGATGGGCGATGTACTATGGATCTTAGAATACGTTTTGAGGCTTCCTTTGGTGAGTGGTATTCTCCAAGTTAGAGACCAATAATGTAACAACTTCCCTCTTTATTTTATGCCTCTGAACATATTGATTTTCTTGTATATATTTTGACATATTTTTTGAGATTCATATGCACTTATCTGTCTATGTAAATATAGCTCATGAATGATCTAAAATGAGCTTTGATTTTGTAGTTATCTACATCCAAGATAAGCCCTTGAATGGATCCTTCTATCTTGGGAGGAAGAGTGCTGACACTTGACCTTTGATGGTTATTTTTTACCTATAGAATACATGCCCTAATGTGGCACTTTCAAATATGCTCTTATGCTATCAAAACATAGACTATAATAGTGCAAGATAATGTATTATAATTTTATAAAATAAGGCTTTTTAATATACCTTATTTTGCACTCTATTTCTAGATTTTAAATTTTGGTTTTGTGGCAGATGTTTTGCAATACAAGGGTTTGAGATTATCTTTAAAGAGTAGACATGCCTTTCCATTTTTGCTTGGATATTTTTGATAACAAGTCCAAGTTTCGATAATAGTAGATAGAATCTTTTTAATTGATGCAATTTTTTTGCATTCAACTTGTAATGCTTTTGATTTTGAGACTTACCAAGTCTCACTTTCATAAGCTTCTATTTCTATTTTCTGTTAGTTGAGTTCTTCTCAAAATTATGGAGGATTATAACCCTTTTTATGGCTTCTATTGGCCACTTCAAGTTGCAAATTTTTTTGCTTCAATAGTGTCTTTAGACACTTAATACAAGTCAGACTTTGTGCCTTTCAAGAAACACAAAACTAATTTTATTTGTAAGAGTTGTATAATAGTACAAGTTCTTTACTTTTAATGCACTAATATTACACCTTATCACTGCAATAAACTCTCAAATTCATGCACTAATAGTCTACTGCAACTAATCAAGAATAACCTAAAATGAATATTTAGGAGTTATTCTGCAATTTCACTACAATCAATAAATAAGTTGCATACTTATTTATGGTCTCGAACATACTTATTTATGGTCTCGAACATAAATAAGACATACTAAAATGAATATTGGTGCTCTAATAAATCTGATAAATAATTGAATTAATGAATCTTTTTGAACCATAAGTTGCATACTTTTTCCTGTAGCTCTTCTCCCACCTTTGTAGACGATGTAGACCTTGGTGTCTAAAAACATCAAGTTCTTGCTTCAAGTAGGATGTCCTGAACAACTCCTCTAAATGATGGTCTTGAGAATTATTTAATGAGCCTAGGATTTGATGGCTTGTTCTCCTATTGTGTTCCCATTCTTCTGCTATAGATCTAGAGAAGTATATATCTCTAGAGTAATGTCTTCATGCTATGAGAGGTAATATTCAAATCTCTAATATTTGGTGAGCTTATTTTATCTTTAGGTCTTCTTATCAAATTCTAACTTCAAGTAGGATCTTCTTCTATGGTTTATCTCTCCTTACCAAATTATCCTTCACAATATTTGGCACTCTTTGCCAAATTCTCCTCTTGGGCTTGTTGTTGGATGACAACAATTATCCCAAGTCCTTCACTATTAGAGACTTCACCTAGATAGTGGATTTATCCAATGAGTTCTCAAATAAATCTCTTGATATTCAACAAGGTTCTCCTAGCCTTTCCTGGATTCTCAATGAGACCTTCACAAGGTCTTTGATCTGGTAGCTTTTGATGGTCTTCATTAAGAACTTTTATTCAACCTTATGCTCCTTAAAGTGTTTTTCATGATATCTTCTCCTAGATATTCTAATTTTGCTCCTCCTAGATTCGAGTAGGACTCTCATAGTCCTTATTATTCTTCTAATACTAGAAGTTTTTCAATGAGATATTCTCTTGATCTCTTCTCTTTTCTTCAAGATTAATATGATTCTAAAGAAGATACTCTTCATAAATTTCTTGTATCAATTTTTCTAACTCACTAAATCTTCTATTCCTATAACAAATATATTAGTACTGAAATCTTTAGTGTACTTATAAATCACATATTCTTCTTTAGGATCAAGGATTATGTGGCCTATTTCAATGTCAAGGCTCCTATAACATTTTTTAGTACCAAAGCTCTTATGGCATTTTTTAGTATCAAGGCTTCTATGATATTTTCAGTATCAAGAATTCTATGGCCTTTTCAGTATCAAGGCTTCTATGGCCTTTTCAATATCAAGAATTTTATGGCTTCTTCTTCAAGGCTTCTATGGCCCTTCTATATCAAGGCTCTTTTGGGCTATTCTTCAATTTTGGAATTTAACAATATAACAATGGAGATCTTTAGTCTCCTATATTCACCACAATCATTCACTAGAAGTCTTCTTCTGTAGTATTCTTCTCTTACACAATGAAATAACCTCTACACTATGAGGGCACACCGACTATTGGGAAACAAAGTTGGAGTCTCCTAGCTTTCTACCGTAGGAGTCTCAATCCTCTAAGAATTAATTTCTTGTAATAAAAGAAACTTTAGGCATCAATTAGAAAATTTTAGATAACTTGGATGATATTCACTAGATTATTTATCAATCTAGTGGATTGAAATGCTTAGTACTAGTCTTCACAAGTTTTCATAACAACTTTGTGGAAAAGACGCTAGACAAAAATGATCTTAGTATTTTCTAAAATTAATATTATTTTCAGTCCTCTCTTTCTGAATCTTCCAAAATCTATCACATAGATACTCTTGAGATATTTTTCTAGTGGCTGGTCCCATGGTGCATTAGTTTGAAAAAACTCTCAGGCTAACCAACAATGGTGGTTTTCCTATTCAATTGCGATCTACGGTGGCTCTGATATCACTCTTAGATTTTGATGAATGAGCCATGAGACATAACAATCACAATATGTAGAATAACATGAAAGAAAGTAAATCTTCTAGATGACTAAAGTATGTTGAAACATAAATCATATAAAATATTACAATGTAGCTATGGAGGAAGTGAGCACTCCACTAATAAAGCTATAGATCGACATCATATCCACCACTAATAAATGGTGCAGGACACATAACTACACTATATACTAACCTACGCTATCTAACTATGTCCTCTGACTGTCTTATCAATCTATCTAAGAGGCCATCCTTATATAATAAAAATAGGATGCTTGGCCAAAAATCTCTCTATTTGGGCATAGGATAACTTGTACATGTACAACTTACACATTAACACGTGTCCACTAATTACATTGCATGAAGTAACTAGATAAATTGCATAGGAAGTAATCTAGATATGTATCTTGGAGGATACATTTACATAACCTAAATAATGGAATAGATACTATTTCCAATAGAGATAATAGTATTCACTAGTTGATTTATCAAACTAGTGGCTTGAATGCTGAGTCCTAGTCTTCACGAGTGTTTTTTACAATTTTTTGGAAAGATCCTAGCCAAATGTAATCTCAAGTTTTCTATAACTGAGATTTATTTATCCTCACTTTCCTAATCATGTTGACTATTGTGGATTTTTATATCAATTAATCCTAAGGGTAACTTTTGCATGTAGTGACACTCAATGGTAGATCTAGTTTGTAAATATGTAGGTCAATTGTAGTAATGGTGACTCTCCCTATTCCTCTTGACCTACTAGACTTCTCTTATAATGGATGTAGGTCCTCCTATATTTATTAATCATGGATTTGATATCACTATTAGCTTTTGAGGATATATGCAATGAAGATATCTAACACACGTCCTAATGAAATATAGGAAATATAAGAGAAAGTAGAACAACAATATGATTAAAATATATTATAAAAAGAAGTGATGAAAATACAATGCAATATAGAGGAAATGGTCACTCCACTAATTTGATCTAAATATCTACATTGTACTCCATAAAGGAGTACCTGATAGATCTTTCTATAAAGATGATGATATGAAGATGATTGTAATCTACTACTATGAAGTCCTTTATATAGGAAGATAGATTCCTTTTCCAACACTCTACTTAGCTATACAAGAGGATACCTTACACATTACAACTTGTACATTGCCACTTGTGCATTTATTACATTGCTCGAAGTAACTATATAAATTCCCCCTAAAGTAATGTCCTATCCTAACTATGTATTTAAGTAGGTACATTTACATGATCTAAATGATATAATATACTCTATATCTAACAATTATAGGTACCATTTTTACTATGAATGCAAAAAGAATTTATTAAGACTTCACTACATTACACCTAAAATCGAAAATATTGCACACATTAATAAACAAATCCTCATATGTGCACAATAATATTTCAATACCAAATAGATCTCAATAAAATGGATATAACCCCATAGGGTTTGACGAAATATATAGCAACATAGAACATATTAATCTTCTAAATATTATATTTTAGTTGAATAGTTATTTCTATATTTTCACAATGCAAAACAAACATTCTCTTTTGCACATAAATTATTTCAAACATTATTTCACATAGTTCAGAACTAAAAGTGACAATCTTACTTGTAAATTTTACTACAATGCCAAGTCTTCTTTCCAAAAATCTATTCCACTAGATTCTACCCACTAATACAATGTAGATTACTCTAATAAGTCTTCTCCTCTCTCTCTATCTTACAAAGATGCAATTTTTTTCAAACAACAACCTAGAAAAATATATATACCATTCTCACAACATGCAAGTAAAATATCTTCCCCCTAATTATTTCACTCCAAAAACTTGGGTCCTTATCTTATTCAAATTACATGTATAATTCCAAGCAGGAATACGAGTTAAAGCAATCATATTGCATGCATCAACAACCATCATGACAAAAGCATCCAAAGTGGATTTTTCATTTCATGTTATTTTCATATCATTTGAGCACTTTAAAAATAGTCGTATGCACACACTCAAGGGCACAAGTCAAGATTTAAATTAGTTTTGATTAAACTTATGTTTTATTTTACATTTAATATTATTGTTATATATGTATTTAATATTATCTGATCTAGTTTATAATTTTCATTTTATAAATTAATAAAAACATGAACACTTTAATTCATCATCTAACTTATTACATAGTGGCTCTCATGTCCATAGTATTTTCATCACCACCAAAACCCATATGCAAGCCTTATTTCATGTTAAATAATACGTACATATTTAAAATAAGCACATGCACAATGCAAGACACATGATGAACCTACATGATATGCAATTTACATGATATTTCATGTACTCACGAGATGAATCATCACTTCCCTCTTACCTTTTATGTCAACCTTCTTCTATCCATCAAAGGTATATACCTATTCCTGCATGCACAACATCCATTAGTAGTACCATATTCTAGAAAATGCAAGTATAAACCATTAGCTTTATCTGCTATCAATCAGTGTGTGAGGAGGCTTGTTACATCCTCCCCCACTAGAAATAAACATAGTCCCATTATTTTATTACATTTCTAAATAAGTCAAATATATTCATATATCACCTTTCACATACCCATCAATAAAAATATTGATTCATTAATCATATATTATTCATCATGTCCATAAATCATCATTGAACCATAAATTATTTACTAATTCGTACTTGTTTAATTAATCTATTCACGTAGTGTTTTATTTTTTATACAACTATACATCCATGCATAAACCAAAACATACACAAAAGTTCTATATTTATATAAAAAATAGTTCTATATTTATATCCATTATATGCCTTAATAGTCTTAGTTTTATATTTTTTCCCATGAAAAGAGGACACAAAACAAAAATAAGGACACTCACCTTATCCCTAGTGGACCCTTTTTCTACTTTTGGTCATACTATACAATACATGATGAGTCATAATGGGTCCAAGGTATATTTTTAATATTATTATAATATGACCACTATTTGAACCATGAGTGGAGAAGTGTCCTATAAATAGAGGACATTTTGTGAAGAAAGGGCAATTTTAAGGAAGCCTTGGAAGGTCTAGGGAGTATGCTCTCCACCTTGGGTGGATCAGAAACTAGAAGGCTTGAAAGAGCTATCCAATTGTAGAAGAGAGATAGACTTAAAGGAAAATTTTGAAGGCTGAAGTAGGGAAAAGCTCATTAGAATATGGAATACCTTCGGGAATGAATCAGGTCAAACTCTTCCTTTTTACTCTACATTTCTAATTTTATTAAAATAGAGAAATTTCAGTCATCAAATGCTATATCCTTTTGTGCAATCAAATGGAAATTTATTTACAAGGAATGACTAAAAAATTAAGGATGATTTAGCCATAATTCCAAAGGCTTAGAATATGGGTTTTAACTCAATATTAAGACTTTATGTTTAATATATATAAAAAATAAATATGGTCCTTTATGGACCATCCACTGAGGTTAGAACACAAGAAATCTCATATGCTCAATGATGATTTTTAATACAAAAATATTCCTATATTCATTATATATTATATTAAAGGAGTGATCCTTGTTATGTTAGACGTTGGATAGAGTCTAGGAGTTTTAGACTACACCTAGGTCAGACCATAGCATTGATATCATACTATGCTTGTGAAGGAGTTATTCGTGGGCATCAATTATTTTGTCAAACATCAATTTCAATCGATGAGTCCCTTTTGATGATCTTGCATCCGTATATATTACACCTACACGATCTATCCATGATTATCTGGAGGGAATAGATCCTTTGTAGGACATATCACAAACTCTAGGAGGTACCAACACCTTTACTCACCTCCATTAGGTTGGATTTGGCTATCACAACCCTCCCCTATCTCAAACAAAAATTAATGGCATTTTTTCATAAATTAAACATTACCAAGTAAATACTGTATGTACAGGGAAGGTAGCGATCCTGGATTGGAACCACCCGATCACTGTGTAAATAGCCTAGGGGATCACAATTTAGGATTTTGTGATATAATAACCCTGATTTATGCCATTGTTAAGGTGATGTAATATATTTTTGAGTCGACCCATTCACGGGCTGAAATTGGTATTCGAGTTTGATCTATGTGGTGATTTGGAAACGAAAAACCCTCAATTACATCAAAGGCCATAATTACGACTTACCTCCATAATAGAAGAATACTATGAGATATCACCATTGATTTGATTAGGAGTTGTATACCTCCATACGACCAGTTAAGATGATTTCCTTATAATATGTGGATAAACCTATTATTGTAAACCTTACCCACCTATAAAATTTTGACATTTGTAGACAATCCTATCTGCATGATCAACCCTATGATGAATTCCTAAAATTATAATCCACAGTAGAAACTCCTTTGCATTGAGATATACTATATCAGTAATTTAGAGCAATTAGAATCCGCATAGGGAACACTGGTCTAACCTCTGAATCTTCACACAATCATTGAAAATGAGAAGGCCTCAATATTTTGACCTTATGTATAATCCTGTAGTAAGCTTCTGATAGTCACCTATCCATTATAATTACACAGGGTATAAGAAATGTATTCTACTTTGGTAAAAATCAAAATACCCTTGTGCTAAAGACCCAAATGGATTACTACCTCTGTCCTACCACACTTGGAAGTATACATCTTCTTCGCTAATGATGGGGGTCAAAAATAAAATGGTCGTCACACAGCATAGAAACCAGTGTCATTTGTAGAACTCGGTTCATGAGATGTAATGATTAAAAGCTTTCAATATGCAACCACTAGTGTTTAGAGAACCCTCAAAGTGTGGACAACATTTCCTTAATATTGCACAGTATAAAACCCTTTATCGGGCGAGTCCTAGTGAATAAGACTCAAACTAGTTTGGGATGAACATGTGAATTATAGTGAATTGCACTGTCAACATGTGATCGATGTAGCATATGTGGTTGTGCTATGGCCTACCATGGGGTAGTTAGTTTCATTCAAAACAAGATGATGGTTTAGTACTATCGAGATGTAGTAGTAAAATAATAAATATAATCCCCAAAATGATCTTAAAATATGTATTGATTAGATGGGATATGATTGTTGGTTCTAAACCAAACTCTATCCATAGTAGTCTACACACCTTGAATGACTTAGGTAAGTGGGTTAATTCCAATGGTCTTGAATAATTTGAAAGGACCAGAATAACTTGTATTTAACAAATGAGTTAAAAGTCATCTTTATGTGATAGTGAAAGGAATCTATAGGACACTCTAGTCACATTGAATAAGAAGTTAGTGTTTAGTTTATTCCATTTATATGAAATAGATATAGAGTGGAAATGTATGGAGAAACATGGTTGATTTGTAGAAATGACAAATAATGAATTGATGGTATTAATTTAATGATACATGAATTAAGGATGGGGAACTTAATTCATGAAAAGAAAGAATAAATGCTTTATAAATTAGAGGTATGGGACTTTAATTTATAAAGCAAAGGTTAATTATTTATCATCTCGAAAGAATGAATTTGGAATTCATTCTAAGGGAAATTATGAAATTTCCTCTAGTGTCAAAGAGTCATCTCCAAAATATGGAACCAATGAATATCATAAACTTACACATGGTGTTATAATCCCTAAGATGTTTCAGAGAAAGGAATCAGTGGATTCCTTAAATGTATCTATAATTATGAAGGGGTAGGTGGTTTCCTCCTTGGTATGGAAAATACCTTAATATTAACATGATATTTTAGAGAAAGGAATCAAATAAATCCTTAATTGCATCATGTATGTGTATAGGAATAGTAGCATTCCTTGAATTGTATATATTGAGTAAAAGAGATTTGTTGAGACCCTTATATACTTGTAATATTTAACATCTTCAGTTTATGAATATGAGGAAAGATAATATTTTGGATGCTGTGTTTATTCCCTATGAGGGTTCCTAGGATAAATCATTGTGTCACTCTATTTTGTGGTTTTATGTGTTATTTTTTGTTCCTATTGCTTTTACTTTCAAAAAGAAAATGATATATGTGGATGAGATGGCTAAAATTTATGCATGTTTATAGATTACTGTAATGTATGTTAGAATAATAGAATATTATCTTAAGTTCCACTAGGATAGACACTTGAGTTTCCACTCCTCCATGTGTCAGAAGAACTCTCAATGGTGTCTTCATCAAGTCTGATGAGTTGTTGTAATCCAACGACTCTCAATGATCATCTCTACTATTTATACAGAGCTGATCCTTGGAATAAATAAATCAGTTCTACTCTTATCTTCATCTCTTGTAATGCTTTGCATGTCTATTATGAAATTCTAACATGGTACCAAAGCAAGATATATTTTGCTAGTATTCTCTCTTGAAGGTTCTAGGATCTAATTCATTTACTTTGGATAATTTTTTTTGGCTATCTAACTTCAAAGTTTGCAGTAGTCTCCTTTTATCCATAGTTTTCTCTTTCAGCATATTTATTTTTTAAAATATATGTTGCAAATTCTTTCAAATCTGTGTTGAATTCGTGCTTGAGGATTTTTTTTTTAAATATAGCTATTTTCTTTTCTTTAAACACAAGGTTTACCCTGTGTGAAGGCGCTATTCTCGCCCTATTCAAATAAAAACCCTCTTAATTTTTTTTATTATTTTTCTCAGTTTGATATTCATTTTAACTAACACTTTGCGGCCCACCAATCTAGAAATATCGTTTGATTTACGCTTATTTTTATAGCGCAAATATCATTTATTTCTAACTAAAGTGTTTACTTACAGTGCTTTGAGTTTTATTCGCTTTTGAAGGACAATGGACTTCATCATTCAAATTTAAAATTAGCACACTCAAAATTCTCTCTGGTGCACTCGATGTTCTCTTTGGATCCGTTCCAACATCTATCGTTTATCATCTTTCTCGTTGTTCCTCTCGAAGTTGCATTTCAACCTATGATCTCTCCTTTTCGGTCAATATATATCATCTCCCTACAGGTTTTTAGAACCAAGATTTGCTTTCATATATTATTTGTCTAATAATTATTCACTATAGCAAGAGTCAAAAGTTTCTTGGTTTCAACATCCTGTAGAGGTCCCTCTCCTTTTAGTCATTTTGTGTAGGTTTCGCTAGTTTGTCAGATGCAACACTCTTCCATCTGTCCATTTAGGACTTTAAGGATAGATAATTTTTATTTTAAAATTTGTGTGCAGGTTTTACTATTCATTTGGAGACAACTCCCTAATCATTTTATACAGGTTTTGCTGGTTCGTCTGAGGCAACACTCTTCCATATGATCATTCGGCACATTACCAAGAAACAAATAATTTTTCATTTTAATAATTGTGTGCAGGTTTCACTATTCGTCCAGAGAAAACACCCATTGGGCACATCCCTCTGCTCCCAAACTAAATTATTTTTTTAATTATTATATTTTATTTATCCTATTATCGATATTGCTTCCTTTATTTCTACCGAGCATAACATTTTATACAAGAAAGTTGGAGTGTTATATTTTTTTTAACATTCTCATCTACAGGTTTCTTCATTCTGCTCTTTCGACAATGACCTGGTAGGGTTAAGGTGCCTTTTCGAAAAAAATATCTTCTCCATTTGAGACCAGTTTTCTCGGAGTGACCTCTCTCTATCATCTCGGTGGCTTCCTCTCTCTAAACGAATCGCCTCTACTTTTTCAGAGGAAAAAAGTTTGTATTATTATTTTATTTCTCCTCATTTTTTTATGTAAATGTTTATTTCGGATCCTTGTGTTTCGAAGAAACTACTTTGTCTCATTTTTTAGGAAGCCTTATTTATTTTTATTGGATCTCTAAAAAACGTGAGACCCTATTGTAAAACTTTTAATAAAAGTTTTTTTGGGAAGGGGGTGAGTGCAGTTTTTGCACTCAATTGGTCCATCATTTAAGGGGGGTCTGCTTTCTTTTGTTTATCTTAATCTATTCCTCTACTTTATTTCAAGTAAATTTACGAGGTTATATTTTTTAAATGTTAATTTAAATTTCATAGAGAAAATCACATTAAATCCTTAAAATTTCTTTATACAAAAAAGGGGGCCTATATTTAAATTACTGTTATCTTTTTATTTTCTTTTATTTAATATAAACTTTAAAATTTCTCAAGTTTACTATAAAATTCAAAACATTTAATAGGCCCATATATTTTATAAAAAAATTGTTTCTTTGGCAATTATAAATTATATTTTTTCATTATAACCTTGTTTGTTTCATAGATAATATTATTTTTTTAAAAAGAAAATTTTGTTTCTCCCATCATTTCCTTTTAAGTTTTTTTTTTAAATAATTAAAAATTTTAATTTACAAGATTTCAAAATAATTCCTTCTTTTTTCAAATATTTTTTACCTATTGTAGACACCAAAATAGCACCAATCCGATTATTGTAGACACAAAAATAGCACCAAAATAGAGGTAGTTGCAAGGTCAGCCATGAAGTCCCTAATCAGGGAGGAATCTCCCTCCCCCTGGGAAGGCATGATTGCCAAGTGGCGCCTCTGCATGCCCAATTCAAGAGACCTCCAGGTCTATAAATTGGTGAGTTTCCTCACCCCAAAATATAGAGAGAAGGAGCATTTTTGAGCAACGAAGTGCTATCATTTTACTTCCCCATACGCCCTTGTTTGATTTGTGCCTTTCACATCCTTGATCTCTTTTAGAGAGGAGGTCATTGGGTGACCATTGGAAGGTCAAATATTGAGCCTAAAACCCGACATTTTGCCACAGCATACCACCCAATTTTTTGACAACACTTTACAAGAGATTTTGGACCCATCCCAAGTGGATTGGTGCCGAAATCAGGCCCCAAACGACGGGCGGCCTGCCCCGGGTGCCCCCCGCACTGCTACAGATCTAATCGTCCCCTTTAGGAGCGATTAGGAATCTGTGGCAGATTTTCCTTCTATCATTTTCTTTTGCATTTCATCTTATGCTGCTTAGATAGTTTGCAATTTCGATTTCATAACATTTTTGAGCAAATCTTATCATGTTTCATCATTTTTTCGTCTTTACTAACTTGTAGAGGGCATCATCAAAATCTGGGTGTTAGAGGCCAAATCGGGGAAATCTGACCATCTGGGTCATCCCAAAATACCCCCAATTAGCTAACCCCCACTTTTGTAGGAGATTTGGAGCTGTCTAGATGTGACATTTTGAGCGGTGCTATCTAGGCATTTTTGTTGCGGGTATATTCGTCCCGCCCCGAGCGAATTCAAATCTGTGAGGAATTTCCTAATCTGTTCCATTTGTAGTGTTTCCTTTGTGAGGTCTTGATGCCCCTATCAAATTTTTAGATCATTTGGATATATGTTAGTTATCATTTTATTTATTCTTTGCATGCACTAATCGTAGGCTTGGGGATTGCATGTTTCATCTCATCCGCAGGTGCTACTAACTATTTCTTGTTTCTTTGAACGTAGGATCTAGATGTTAGAGGAGTAGCAAGGGAGTCAAGACTCATCAATGCAAGTGGCGGTGATGTTTGGTCCGCCCACTTTACATGTGGGCACGCGGAAGAAGGATGGCTATCCATGGATGTAACAAAGAAACAAATTTAACGCTCCTCGCCCCTAAAAATGGAGGAGGCGAATTGTAACCGAATTCTGAAACATATCAATAAAATAAAGGGTTGTTTTCCGCATTAGCTTTTCATTTGAGTTTCAATTCGTTTATGCTTTTCCTATTTCATGCATTTTCAATTCGTAGGACTTAGCGTTAAGTTTAGTTCCGTTTTGCATCGTACTTGGAGCTTTTCCTTTTTTTATTTTCGTATCCTCATGCTTTCAGTGGTGATCATGGTGGGACCCTATCCTCTATTTTTTTTTAGATCAAAAATCTGATCAAAACTTGCTTTTTGCTTGCAGGTATCATTTTTTTTGAACGCGGGACTATTGTTCGTTCCAGTCTATGGCGAATACAGAGCTGGAATTCATCTTACCCAGGGACGAATGGGAATGCACCCCACCCTATGATGAATTCAGTTCTGTTATTCATCCCATCCAGGGATGAATAGCTCTCTATGTAGTTTCAGGGCAGAAACTTAGAGCCAGCAGATTTGGGCAGAGAAGAGGTAGGGATTCTAAACTTTTCCTATCATTTTTTGTCTTCAGTTTTTCTATTTTTGGGTTACTTGCTTGCTTAGGGAAAGTTTTCCTTTACTGCTTGCTTGTTTCCTTTTTGCAAAATAAAAAGAACCCCACACATCACGTGGCAAATTAAACACCAAGGAGCTGGTCGTAAAACCCCGACCCTTGATCAAGACCAACGGTGGATTTCATCACCACCTTGGCTTGAATTTTTGCATCCATTACCCCGATCGCTACTGTTGCTAGACGTAAATCCTGATGAAAGCTGACCGAGTGTAGTTGGGGTGATTCCCAAGCACATGAGGATAAGTCTTCTATGGTAGGTGTCATAAACAGGGTGATTCCCCTTTCGTACCACCTACGTTCCACGTACCATCTGCTCTCACGTACCTATAGTTTCCCTCACGTAAGGGCGGGTATATAGAGAGGTTGGTATATCAGCCTGGCAATGGTATATCGAAGGGGCGACCATTTTTGGGAGTCATAAGAGCCATCATATTGCATTTAAACGTTCTTTACAAAAACCTTCAAAAAAAAACAAAAACCAAAACACACTAAACCAGGTCTAGGACACACTTTTAATCTTTAAACGAGATAATCATTGCTTTGTGTGTGTGTGCTCTTTTTCATTTAGTGTAGCATAAAAAAATCATAAAAAGAGATAAAAACCTACATAGCTTGTAGAAAAACACCACCATGGTGTACACCCATAGCCAAGCCCAATCAAGGGCGGAAGCTGCGGAGAGTGTACAAGGGGGCACAAGTCACCTCCGCTATAGCCCCAAGGACTTGGTCATACCGCCTTGGCGGCCTGACCCACAAGAGAGTCCACATCATTCCATTTCAGAATGGGACTATAGAGGCACCCCTTTGAGGGACACGCCCGTTCATCATAGCCCCTTTCAGGAGGAGTCCTTACACGTGGCGCTCAACATAGACAAGAAGGCTCCCTTAGAAGCTCGATATGAGTGGCCACCATGCGATGAAGTGCTAGAGCAGCATAGGGTCCATGAGGAGAGGCCACATGATTATGGCATCCCTCCTTTACCCCCCATCACTATTAGAACCAATAGACAAAACCCAGAGCGCAAGGCTCTCCAAACAGGGCGAGCCAACTCTGCCCGCCCCTTTCACACATACGAAAGGGAGCATGAGGAAGACCATTACATTCCTCAAGAGCAATATACAGTGTGGGAGCCATGCGCTTCTGCACCCGCTATATACCATGATCACCTACTGAGGCCAGAGCCTCGAGTAAATGCCGCCAACCTCGACAGAGGGAAGTGACCTATTGAGATCTCGGATCATCATGACCGAGGTAAGTGCATAGGAGAGGCATCCAGGCCTCCTAGGCTCAATATGGTGGAACAAATCGACCTGGAAGTCGCTAGACATGCCGCCCGCCAAGCGTAGATCATGTGGCTTGAGCAAGACCAACAATAGCTAGAGCATCTATATCACCTTAGCAAAGAGTGCATTCGATGCCAAACAGATGAGCTGCTCCATAACCCGATGCCTGAGAGGGTTCCAACCCCTCGCACCCAAAGAGTGGAACCGTATGAGAGGCGCAATCCCTTGGTGCGAGATAGGTCTCCGTGACCTTACCAAGTGCTGCCTCCGAGACCTCCTAGACCTGAGCGGGAGGCCACTCCCCGAAACAATGATGGGTACCCTCCACGGGGACCCACCCAGGGTCATAGGTCTCATCCAGAGACTCCTCAGGAAGCTTACGAGGAGTATGAGCAAGAAGAAGAGCGGGCCAAAATGCCCTACCAAGGTGGAGGGGTTGCTATCCGGCCACCCCTCTATAGGCCTCAAGTCTCCCACAACCCACAATGGGAGCAAACTAAAGAGGAAGAGATTAAATCTTTAGATGCATATAAAGTGCTGCTAGAGCGTCTGGAGTCTATGGAAACCAAAACTTTTGGGCCCCAAAAGCCCACTTTACGCCAGCTCCGTAGTCATCCTGTGCATCCGTCAGTGCCAACACCCCCTTACCCTGAACACTTTAAGCTGCCTCAGTTGGCAACCTTTAGAGGTGAGGAAGATGCTCAAGAGCATGTGATGAGATTCCTGAGCCAATGCTTCGGCATTCAGGACAATGATGCTTTGTTATTAAGAACATTTATAACCACATTCGTAGGCCCTGCCTCGGATTGGTTTACTCAATTACCAAAGCACAACATTAACAACTTAGATCAGTTAGTGGATGCGTTCCTCGAACGCTTCACCTTCAACACCAAGAAGAAGGCATCACTAAGTGACTTAGCCAGCCTCAGGAAGTATGAGGAAGAAACCATGGTGGCCTATGGGAATCGATGGAGGACTTTGCTTTCAAAGCTGCCCTACCTCCCTCCTATGTCCGACCTCACTCAAATGTTCTCAAAGAGCTATTTGAGATCGATCTCTATGCTATTGCAGCTGCAGCAATATGCCACCTTAGAAGAAGCTCTGGCGCAAGCCAGGATCATTGAAGAGATCAAGATACAGGATGGTGAGATAGCCAAACCTAAGAAAAAAGAGTGGACTAAGAACACTAAAATAGGGACCATGCAACAGAAACCCGTTGTGGTCAATCAAGTTGCTATCAATGTCCCTAAGCCTGCACAAGCAACATAGCCCCAAAAGGCTAACTATCAAGTGGTGCCTCCTAACAACTATGACAGAGAAAATTAGAGGCAAGAGTAGAGTCAACAACGTCGCCCTAGGCGACAATACACACCCTACACAGAGTCCAGGGACTCCCTGTTTGACCGCTTGTTAGAGGCAAATTTGATCAACCTGCCAGAGATTCAAACCATAGACCCCAATGCTCCCAAGCCTAAGGGGTACAGGGAGGACTTGTACTGTAGGTTCCATAGATGGCAGGGACATGACCTAAATGCCTGCTGGAAGTTTAAGGGCTTGGTGCAAGACCTAATTGATAACAAGACACTAGCGGTGGATAATCCTGTGGCACCAAGCAATCAACAAATGGAGGTCTTTAAAGACCCCTTGCCTGCTCATGCTCCATAGGAAAAGACCCTACAAGTTAATGAGGTCACACAGAACTACCCCATGCAGGGGTATGTAGGGATGATCAGTATAGTGACTCGAAATAGGAGGTACCCGAGCACAAATGCTCCTGTGGTAGCTGCAGGAGAGGTGCCAACAATGTCACAACCGCAACAGCACCTTGCACAACCTCCTCTACCTAGACCAGTGGCCACACTTCGGACCAAACTCACTTAGAGTTTGAGGACCACCTCGGCTAGGCTCTCCATATACGAGCTCATACAACAATCAACGCCCCATCGAGAGGCTCTAATGGAGATATTGAAAGCCATCGAGTTGCAGCCCCATGAAACAAATTCTTTCAACAACTTCGTGGGACATGTCAAATGATGCACTGAGCCAGTCATCACATTTCGAGAAGACGAAGTGAAATCAGTGGCTGATGACATGGCGGATCCACCCCTGCACGTTATCGTATGGGTCAATGGGATCCCATATAAGAGGGTGTTGATAGACACTGGCTCGTCCAGTAATATCATCACAACCATGGCCTTAAAACATCTGAAGTTGCCAGCATCTCACATCACGGCTTCCACATATACACTGCGAGCATTCAATGATGCAATATGCTCGACAGTTGGCACAATAGTCCTACCCATCCAAGTGGGACAAAAGACTATACCTACATTGTGCCATATCTTGGAAGGTGAGATGGCCTACAACATCTTGTTGGGTCGGCCATGGATCAGGGACATGAAGTGTGTCCCTTCGATAGCTCACCAATGCTTAAAGTATACATTTGAAGGGGAGGTGCATGTAGTCTCGATGGACTTAGAACCCTTCAAGTATTGTAATGTGGTGCAACTGATGCCGCAATCGACCCTTCCATCAATGCATTTGGATTTCCAATTGAATCCATCTAAACAGGGTCTGATTCCGTAGGCATCCCCATTAGCAAGTTCTTCAAAACCCCAGTTGGGTCCATCTTCATCATCTGGTCCTCCACCAATGATGCCACCTATGGGGGCCAAACAGAAGGACAAAGGGAAGAAACCTCTGGAAGAGGTGCAACCTCTGGAAGAGACACTGCCATCAGTATCAACTATCTCTACTGAGGAGATGCCTAGCCGAATGGAAGTTGAGACTCCTAGTTCACCCGACATGGAGTGGACTCAGGGAGAACTTCCATTCCCTCCCCCTCAACCACCAACAATCATCATTGAGATGGCCAATACGGGCCTGGGGGAGTATCTGGTGTGGAATATTGTAGCAACACCCACATTGGAGTCCATGCAAGACATGGGGAGACCTCGCCTCCCCATCGGCACTATTGTTCCCCTAGGCTACCCGCCAAACCAGACAAACTTTGTGTATGGGGGCCTTGATCATGGCGTTGCACCATGCACGCAAGAGGATGAAGATGAAGAGCCTTTTGCTGAAAATGTCAACTATTTGTCTAACCCAGACTTTGCTTTGAGATACCTTGGCCAATGCAATTGGCATGGATATGGGTTAGGCAGATATGAGCAAGGGGTACATGTTCTTTGCCAACCAAGATACCAAATGCCATATGACAAGTCAAGAGTAGGGTTCAACCACCCCCTACCCTTGGACATCTTGGTGGAGAACATGCAAGGCCTAGGGATAGGCAACAAGGGGGGATTGGCATCAGATCCATATGCCAACCCTAACATGACATATACATTGAGGGATTATCTCCCATTAATGACAATCAACCTTGTTGACCCTCGCAATCCCTTCCCTTCGCTCGAGAGAGGAGAAAGCTCGAGAGCTCATTTTCAAGGAGGGTCTAGACAATGTCAAGAAGGGTCCTCAGAGGACGAGTCAGAGTATGACCCCTTCGAATCAAATAGCGATCACTCACAGGTGATCCCCATGGATGATTATCAAGAAAACCTCTTGACAATGTTCCCTTTAGATGCTCCAATCGAGCAAGCACCACTCCAAGGCAATCAGGCCCCACCGCAGAGAGCGGAACAACCCCAATGGGGCCAGATCAATTTGCTCGAGCAAGACGAGCCTCTAATGTCGCAAACAGTTGTTGGAGCCAATGAAGGCTTTTGGATCTTTGACAGTGATTATGAAGATGAGACTGAGATGGCCTATCTCAATCATATGCGACAACAACAATACCCCTTAGAGATTAATGACATATTTGAACAACTAAACATAGTGCCAGGGCATGAGTGGTACGTAGACCCAGCACGATGGGAACAAGTGTTGAATCTGCCACTTTGGGCATACGAAGAATACCTTCCACCCAGAGACCCTATAGCGACATCAGTGCCGAGGGCAGACCCTATCTTCCTATCCACACATAGGGCCGATCCATTCATGCCAATACCTCTAGAGCCAGACCCGGAGCACAGAGAACATCTAGAATGTCCGAGTCATCACACCCATGGTAATGGAGACCAAAATCATTTCATCAACATGATCTCCATTGACTTAACCACCCCCATCCACAACTCGATCGATCCAGCATAGTCATTGTATCTAGACATAGATGCCATAGACTGGGATCACGTCAATTCACCTCCATCCCCATCAGAGTACTGGCCTTTCGATGAGATGCTTCATCTCACCCCAAGGCCAACTCAGGATATCTTCCATGCTGAAGAGGAACCCGAGGTTCCCAACGTAGATTTAAACTCAGCAAATGATATCCATTTGATCCCAACTCCACACCAGTTGGAGGATGGATCCCACATGTCGGTCGAGGAGATGACTGACGTAGACATCGGCTCGGATCCAATGAATCCACAGATTATCAAGCTAGGGGTAAGTTTATCCCCTGAAGAGCAAGCCGACTACATTACCCTTCTCAAAGAGAAGAAGGAGGTTTTTGCATGGTCATACAAAGACATGCCGGGGCTAGATCCATAGCTAGTCATGCATAATCTAACGCTTGATCCGACAGTCAAGCCAGTTAAGCAAAAACTATGTAAGATGCACCCAACAGTGGCCTTAATGGTCAAAGATGAATTGCAAAAGCTGTTGGATGCACAGTTTGTCATCTACATGGATTATCCACCATGGCTGTCCAACATGGTGCCCATCAAGAAGCCTGATGGGAGGATTCGCATATGCACTAATTTTTGAGATCTAAACAAAGCGAGTCCTAAGGATGATTTCCCCTTGTCGAGCATCGATGCATTGGTAGATGCTACAGCGGGCCACGAAATGCTTTCCCTCATGGATGGTTTTTTGGGATACAATCAGATTTGTATCAATCCTGAGGACCAGCTAAAAATGGCGTTCACAATGCCTTGGGGGACATTTTGTTATAAGGTCATGCCTTTTGGCCTTAAAAATGCTGGCGCCACCTACCAACGTGCCATGACATACATCTTCCATGATTACATGCATAAAACTTTGGAAGATTACATGGATGATTTGTTGGCCAAATCTCTTTTGCGCCCAGATCATCTCGATGACTTAAGCAAGATCCTCGATCACCTCATGGAACATAAAGTCAAACTGAATCCCAAGAAGTGCGTATTTGGCGTCACATCTAGAAAACTCTTGGGTTTCATAGTCTCAAAGTGAGGCATCGAGGTGGACCCAAACAAAGTCAAGGCAATCCTTGAAATGCTTCCCCCAACTACCATCAAGCAGCTTAGAAGCCTGTAAGGAAAGGTCGCGTCAATCAAGCGCTTCATAGCATAGCTATCTGACAAGTGCCGACCCATGAACAAATTATTGCACAAGGGGGTAGCATTTCACTGGGATGACGAGTGCCAGTCAGCATTTGATGACATTAAGCAATATTAGCACCACCTAGACCAGGAGTGTCATTCTACTTATACATCTCAGCTACTGAGGTGGCACTGGGTGCCATGTTAGCCCAGAAAAATGAACTTCACAAAGAACAGGCTACTTACTATCTTAGCCGCACCCTAGTCAGTTATGAACTTAACTATGCATACATTGAGAAACTCTGCTTGGCAGTGGTGTTTGCTACCAAAAAGCTATGCCATTACATGTTGAGCAACAAGACGTATGTTGTGTCTAAGGAGAATCCATTGCGATACATGATGAGTCATACTTATCATAGTAGTCGCACGGAAAAATGGATCATGTTGTTGATGGAATTTGACATAGAGTTTATTGGATAGAAATCCATAAAAGGTCAGGTCATAGCCGATCAACTAGCAGAGGCTCCTCTCGAAGACGATCAGCCTCTGGTCATAGAACTACCCGATGATGGGGTCTTCCATGTCTCAGAATCACCAGATTTTGATGAGCCTGAGTCATAGGCCGACATAACCCTATTTTTTGATGGTTCTAAATGTGAGCAAGGTGGTGGCATGGGAATAGTATTCTTCACACCGCAAGGTGCTCCAATGCCTCTATCATTTAAATTAAATTTCCCATGCACCAACAATAATGCAGAGTATGAAGCCTTGCTCATAGGTCTTCAGACAGCAATCACCATGAACATCAAATGATTGAATATCTTTGGTGATTCGTTGTTAATTGTCAACCAAGTCAAAGGGGTATTCCAATGTAAATGCCCAGTTCTATAGGCCTACAAAGCCCTTGTGGACAAATTCCTAGCACAACTTGAATGGTATGACATCGAGGCGCTCCCTCGGTCATCGAATCATTTTGTGGACACTATGGCCTCTTTGGGGTCACTAATCCCGCAAGACATTTCTGGTGATATGACAACCATTCAAGTCAAAACACTATCGCAATCCATGATGGAGCGTGCAAGCTCTGACTTAATGCCAGGAATCCACATGATCCAGATTGAACCACCTCAGGATAGGTTCTCTCGAATCCATGATCATCTGAATCATGCCAATTGGGGGTCCTTATTCTCCCCTACTCCCCTTAATAGCAACACAACGCTATTCTTACAAGTTCTTTCCCGCTCAACTTTTTCTAGGGATGAACTTCAAGAGGGATTGGTTGTTCATACCATCGAGGTTTTCGATCAGCAGGATTGGTATTTACCCATAAGGGACTACCTCAAGTTAGGTAACCTCCCACTTGGATTGATGCATGCCGCAAAATGAGCATTCAAGCAGAAAGTGGCAAAGTATGTCTTGTTAGGAGACATTTTGTACCATCGTAGCTATGAAGGAATCCTCCTTCATTGCTTGGACCAATAGGAGTCCACTTGGGCAATCGCCCAAGCGCACGATGGTACGTGCGGTGGCCACTTCAGTGGTATGGCCATCGCAAAGTGCATTCTCTACATGGGCTATTATTGGCCATATTTAGAGCGAGATTGTTGTGCATATGTGAGGAAGTGCATGAAATGTCAACACCATGCTAATTTGACACACGTACCTTCCTAGGCCTTGCAGTCGATCCAATCGGCTTGGCCATTTTCATAGTGGGGCCTAGATCTAATCGGTAAGATCTCCCTTGCATCGTCAAGTCATCACACATTTATCATAACGGCCACAGAGTATTTCACCAAGTGGGTGGAAGCAGTTTCGCTTACCTCTACGACAAGACCCCGCATTGTGGAGTTCATTTTACATAACATCATATGTCATTTTGGTATTCCATCCAAGATAATCTCGGATAATGGGACGTCATTCAAGAACAAATATGTGCATGCTTTGACCACAAAGTACAAAATTTAGCATAGTTTTTTGACACCCTATTATCCGCAAGCAAATGGGCAAGCAGAGGCGTCAAACAAAATGCTAGTTGCCATCCTCAAAAATATAGTCGCAGACAGTCATAAGGATTGGCACATTCAAATCCCACTTGCCCTATGGGCTTATCGCACTAGCATTCGGACACCCACTGGGGCAACTCCATTTTTGCTCGTGTATGGCTCCGAGGCAGTCATGCCTCTCGAGTTGGAAATTCCTTCCCTATGCATATCAATGCAAGAGTTCATCGATGATGACACTGCATGGTAGGCCCGGTTAGACCAGCTTACGTTGCTTGATGAACGATGCGTTAATGCTCTCGAGCATTTACGTATCTATCAAGAGCGACTTAAGAAAGCATACAACATGAAAGTTCACCTGAGGGACTTTCAGGTTGGTGACTTGGTCTTAAAAGAGAACCAACAGAACTCTAGCTTGCCGCCCCATCTAAGGGACAAGTTCATGGCAAACTGGTTAGGTCCCTATGTAATTGATAGTAAAATAGGACCTGGAACATACCGGCTAGCCTCTCTTGATGGAATCAAGGAACTAGAACCCTTGAACATCAGTCATTTGAGGCCATTCCATATCTAGAAGAGCCATAGCCCAACCCAAAAAGCTCCAAGGATTCCCATAATCGCTTGGTCAACCCAAAAAGCTCCAAGGATTCCCATAATCGCTTGGTCAATCCCAAAAAGCTCCAAGGATTCCCATAATCGCTTGGTCAATCCCAAAATGCTCCAAGGATTCCCATAATCGCTTGGTCAAACCCAAAAATTCCCCAAAGGTGCCCATTACCCCTTTGGTCAAACCAAAATGCTCCAAGGGTTCCCACAATCGCTTGGTCAAAAATAAGAAAATTCAAAAACAATAAAATCATCAAAAATAACAAAAATTTGCATCTCATTTCCATGCATACTCACAATCATCACAACAATAAAGAGCTCTTTTTGCATCTCATCTTCATATTCACAAAAATCAATCCATCAAAAACACAAAAATATATAGTTGCCTTAAGCATCACATCCATACATTACATATTTGTGGTCATAAAGGTCAACGCACCATAGACTGCCATTACTTGGCAAAACCATCATTTTTCACATTTTTTTCCACTTTATCAATAATTCATCGCAAATAACCGCCACTCACATTATTTTCCCACATCATAGTCGGTTGTCTTCTAATGTATCAAGAGTTTTCATCCTTCAGTCATCATTAGCTTTCTAGCCACGTACTATACCAAGTCAGACAGATTTTACAAAGGTAGAGTTCTACTTGGATCACACCTTGGTACGTAGCATCCCAACACAAATTAAAACACATAAGAATTCCCAAGTTGTGTGAACGAAAGATGAAACCTGCAAAGCAATCCAGGTCACCATAAGCGAAATGGTTATCTTGCTCATCCCCCTGTGCGAATGACCCCAAGAATGTTGAGAGTTGGCAAAAGGACAAGCATCTTCCCTACCCAATTCCCCAAGAATCCCAAGTTCTCAAAAGGTTGCAAAACATCACAAATTTGCAAAAGTCAAAACTCCAAAAAAATTTGACATCACAACCAAAGTGCATACATCAAGAAAAGCACATAAAATAGTGATTCTCATCACTCCATATTCAAATCCCTTGCTCAAAAGAAAAACAAAAATAAACAGTGATTTTTATCACTACAAAAGAGCAAGTATCCCAATACAATTGAAGAAAAGAAGGGAGTCGAACTTGAATCCCTGGAACTCTCAGCATTCCGACAGGTCATGAGGCAAACCTCAATCTGGTTTGGTGGATAGCCTATCGGTCACTGGTGGTAAACCTCCCGCATGATGATATATCTATCACATTAACTTGTGTGCAGATCAATGTTTGCATGTGGATGAGCTAGCTTATGGTATCCTACGACAGCACCGCAGATTAATCTGACTAAATACAACAAAGGAGTTAGTGGAGCTAATCGGGTGATCCTCAGTACAGGTTTGGTTGATAGCCTATCTGGCACTGGCGGTATCCCGACAAACACCACATAAATGAACTCAATTGCACACACAGGGATGTGAAATAACTTGGTCAAAAACAAGTCCGATTCATACCTTGTTAAAAAGTCTCGTAAGATAAAAGTACAGTCTTGGCTAGATAGTTAAAACATTTGAGTCTCAAAAAACCCTACCTACATTCTAAACCAACTTGCTATCTTTCATTCTCACCTTGCCATCAGAAAATACAAAAAATAGCCCATATACATAAAGAAAGTCAGGTCACACAACAATCACCCAGCACAAAAAGCCATAAATTCTAAACAGTCTATGGTGCGACCGCCAAAAATCACAAATTCAATTCATCCATTCCATTTGCATATCATATAAATTAAAAACATTTGCATTTCATCAAAACATATGCATCCATCAATATAAATTAACATGCATACATCCATATTCATCAATCATCATGCATAACATCAAATCATGACATGTGCATAAATAAAATAAAGTCATCTATATATATCATCAAAAATGCCCGTAGGCTACAATGAACCGGTCCTATGACCCCACAACAAAATCCAAAAGCTCAAAAATCCCCAAAGCCTAAGGCGTCGGCCACCATGATCACGCAGGATCGGTGCGATGGGAACTACCCCCCATGGTGTGGGTCCTATGGGACCCCTCAGGGTGGTTGCTGCTAGCCCCCGCATCACGCCTACTACCCCCTCCCTCATCCAATCGCCTACGACGAGATGATGTTGACTGCTCAGTATCACTGCCCCTCGTTCGACGTGAAGAGCCACCTCCAGAGGGCTCAGGTACCCGCCCCTGAGGTGGATGATCTCTCCCTCCAAATCCATCCGATGCCGACACCACTCCGCCTCCCACCGATGGTACATCGCTACTACATCATCACGCTATGCCAGCTACGTCCGTAGGAGATCCCTCTCTCATGCAGCATCGGTATCCCCCTCCTATCGGTGGTGCGCAGCCCATGCATTCTCTCACTCCGCTAGCTGAGCCCGCAAGAGATCCCTCTCTTGCAGAGCCTCCCCCAGCTCCTCATATCACCTCCACAGCAGCCCCACCAATCATGCATTCTCAGCGTGCACCCCTGCCTCCGTGTCCTCTGCCACTGCCTGGTGCATAGGCAAATCTGGGACTGTAGCTTGCTCTAGCTCCCACTGCTCTAGGGCATCCTGCATCTTCGGCTGATCTAGAACACCATAATCTGCACCCACATCATCTACCTCCACCATGTCCGCATCCTCTAGCGGAGCTCCCCAATCATCTCCTAGTGCCTCGGCACCCTCCTCGCCTGTTGCTACCTCTATGCCTCCCAATGGCCCCTCTCCTCGCCATCACCATAGTATCCACCACTGGTCATACTCTACGGTAGTCTCGACGTCATCCATATCCAGGACGTCAATCACCACATCTGAATCCTCGCCAAGTGGCACGATGACTAGCCGGTCTAGAGTCCTCTCATCCCCCCAGTGTCGATAGACCATGAGCTCACCAGGAAACCCTTGGCGCACCCCAAACTGTCATGTCACCCGAATATAAGGGAAGAACTCTTGCTCGGTCCCATGCTGCCCAATCAGCCACCGCTCCCTACGTACCCATCGGAGCCACTCTCCAACCTCAGGCTAGGCTGGACAGTCTCGATAGGGGCGCCAGAACACCTCCCCTAGAGCAAGCCGAGTGAAGGCATCGGCATAGTGCCCTACGACACCTGCCCACCATCGACTCTATCCCTGCTCCTCAGACCACCACCACAGAGCCACGTAACCTATATCCTTATCCACCATCTCCGCCTGAGTCATCCATGGTAACCCCACCGGCCTCTCCACCGCTATGTGCTGCCAAGCCTAGCTCTGCAATAGATAGCTATAGCTAATCCCCTTTCACCTCTAAAAGTGGACCTCGTATAGCTCACCATAGAGTTGTGCCAATAGCATCTATCCCCACCTCATGATCAAAGGCTCATGCATCGAACACTCCACCAGCCGACAGACCACATCCAGTAGGTTCCATGAGAACCTCACGCCTGACGAGTCAGGTAGCAGCATGTTGGAAATGAGGCCCATGAGTACTGTGTGCCTCACTCCCAACACCCCCTTCTCCAGCCACCATCGAACTAGAATCTTGCCAATCTGGTAGTCAACCTCTGCCCTCTCCACTAGACTATCCACCCCCACCTCCTCCCCATGCCCGAAGCAGCGTGTCAGCACTATTGTCCGCTGATCGCACGACGTCATCCTGATAGGTAATCCATCTATCAAAATCCGTAGAATCCGATAGACATCTTCCAAGGTCACTGTCATCTCCCCTATTGGGAGATGGAAGGTGTTGGTCCGAGGATCCCACAAGTTGATCAGGGCCGTCAGATAAGCCCGATCCCCGACCATAGGCTCCAGCTGAGTCACCTGCTTGAGCCCAAGGGCATCAAGCCACTCCCAGTCAGCCATAGCTAGCGCCTCCCATGCTTCAGCAAAAATAGTAGGCACACGATACCGGCTCTTCACAACCTGCAAAAGCACACAAAAACATTAAAATCATGAAAAACTGCATAAACAGTAACATGAATATACAACACTACATCAAACAATGTACAGCTCAAAAACAACAAAATTCACAAAAATTCAAAACAAAAACAGTTTGTCAGTCTTAGGGTTTCTGCATTCTAAGTTTAAAACTGATAGACAACATAAAAAAACAAAAAACAAATTGTCAAATACAGTTTGTCAGTCTTAGGGTTTCTGCATTCTAAGTTTAAAACTGACAGACAACATAAAAAACAAAAAACAAATTGTCAAATACAGTTTGTCAGTCTTAGGGTTTCTGCATTCTAAGTTTAAAACTGACAGACAACATAAAAAACAAAAAACAAATTGTCAAATACAGTGTGTCAGTCTTAGGGTTTCTGTATTCTAAGTTTAAAATTTTTCTTTTACTTAAGGTTTACCTTACTATAAAAAGGAAACAAATTTCAGACTGTTATCACGTCTTTTCAGCATACATGTAAACTCGGGTTTCATTTTTACGAAGCCAACTAAAAAAGAAATATATAAACTAAGTTTTGAACTTAGTTTTTTACCTAGGGTTTTTTTACCTAAGTCATAAGACAACAAGTCATGCATAACGACATACAGTTAATCAGGGTTTTTCAAATCAACAACAAACTACAAAAGAAGCAACAAATTGCGGTATTAAAAATTGTAAACAACAAAATGCAAGCAATAACGAGGAGGATCACTTACTGGTCTCACTTTGGCTCTGCCGCTCGATCCGGTTCATGCACTCATGATGTTGGGAGAAATTTGGTAGCGCTTCGCTTCGTAGAATTAACCTCCTCCTCCTTAGAGCTCCAATTCGCCAGGAAAAACGAAGGCAAATGAGCCCAAAACTCAGTTTTGGCCTTTAAATAGGTAGTTTAAGCTTGTAATCATTCTTCCCTGGGATGAGCACTCTGGTTAGCACTCGTCCCACCCTGGGACGAATACTAAACTAGTATTCGTCCCACCCAAGAACGAATTCAGGGCAAAAATTTCAAAAACATAAAAAAATGAACAAAATGACCCAACAATGAACAATAAACTTGCCCGATGAAAGTGCTTTTGCACTTGACATTTCGGGCATGCAAAATAGATGTTGGGGTCACAAATCCTCACTATCCTACTCCCTAAGAAGGCTACCATAGCCGGACCGCTCCACGGGAGGATGGATTTTCGAGAATTTCATCCCCAAGCGGCGTCGCAAAACGGGTCCACACCCAACCAAAATAGCAATAACATTGCCGAACGAAGGCGCCTTTATGCCTGACATTCTTGGCATCCAAAATAGATGTTGGGGTTACAAATTGTCACTATCCTACTCCCTAAGAAGGCCACCATGGCCGGACCACTCCATGGGAAGATGGATTTTTGACAATTTTAGCTCCAAAAAGCGTCACCAAAAGGGTTAACACCCACCAAAAATAGGTCTAAATGTCGGAAAACTGCACACACATTCAACGATAAACATCTGAAGGCACCCTTACACAAGTCATCTTGGGTCAAGTGACTCGTCGCTTTTCTCATGTTGGTCATTCCCTCATCGATTCGTCGCTTGAGGGGGTAGTCACACTTAGTCACCAATCAACAAATACACACCCAACCATGGAAATGGCATGCATTGAAAGAATCATTGGCAAAGACAATCACGCTCCCGCTTGGGGCAGTAAACAAGCAACAATCACAAGCTGATCAATCACTTGGCATTCATGAATCATGAACTCAAGGTTCCCACAGACAAAAGGTTGCGCCCTTTGCCTATTCATGACTGATCAATGTCCAAGCTCAAGTAACACCTCACCAAAAAAGGTTAACACTTGAATTGAGTTCCTTCGCTCGTCAGAAGCAAGGATTCAAGAATGCATGCCCTTTCCATACTTGGGGCATCAAAAGTTGGTTAGGTTACTAAGAAACCCTAATCATTAGTGCTTTGGTTATCTATTTTTGCTCAACACTGTGCCATGCACAGCGCTTCCCAAAAAGGGGCATCTGTAGACACCAAAACAACACCAATCCGATTATGTGACTGCAAACACTGATCGCATTGACACACACAGCCCCAAGGGCAGCCCCCAGAGGTCAAACAGTGGTCCTAACCACTCTCACAATAGTTTTGGAAGGTCAGGAGTCAATTTGGCACCTTCAGGCACTTTGCTCAATACTCGTTTCACCCAGGGATGATTTCAAACTGGGATTCGCCCCACCCAGGGACGAATAGTAGTATTCGCTCCAGGGTGGGGCGAATAGCAGGTTTGATGGGAAAAAAGTCAAATCTTGACAAATGGCAGCTCAGATCCGCCACTTAACGCTTCCTTCATCGCATGGGAGTGTGGGTGAGCATTTTCGAGCGTTAGAGGCAGTTGCAAGGGCAGTCATGAAGTCCCTAATCAGGGAGGAATCTCCCTCCCCCTGGGAAGGCATGATTGCCAAGTGGCGCCTCTGCATGCCCAATTCAAGAGACCTCTAGGTCTATAAATTGGTGAGTTTCCTCACCCCAAAATATACAGAGAAGGAGCATTTTTGAGCAACGAAGTGCTGCCATTTTACTTCCCCATACGCCCTTGTTTGATTTGTGCCTTTCACATCCTTGATCTCTTTTAGAGAGGAGGTCATTGGGTGACCATTGGAAGGTCAAATATTGAGCCTAAAACCCGACATTTTGCCACAACATACCACCCAATTTGCCGACAACACTTTACAAGAGATTTTGGACCCATCCCAAGTGGATTGGTGCCGAAATCAGGCCCCAAACGACGGGCGGCCTGCCCCGGGCGCCCCCGCACTGCTATGGATCTAATCGTCCCCTTTAGGAGCGATTAGGAATCTATGGTAGATTTTCCTTCTATAATTTTCTTTTGCATTTCATCTTATGCTGCTTAGATAGTTTGCAATTTCAATTTCATAACATTTTTGAGCAAATCTTATCATGTTTCATCATTTTTTCGTCTTTACTAACTTGCAGAGGGCATCATCAAAATCCAGGTGTTAGAGGCCAAATTGGGGAAATCTGACCATCTGGGTCATCCCAAAATACCCCCAATTAGCTAACCCCCACTTTTGCAGGAGATTTGGAGCTATCCAGATGTGACATTTTGAGCGGTGCTATCTGGCATTTTGTTGCAGGTCTATTCGTCCCGCCCCGAAGCGAATTCAAATCTGTGAGGAATTTCTTGACTGTTCCATTTGCAGTGTTTCCTTTGTGAGGTCTTGATGCCCCTGTCAAATTTTTAGATCATTTGGATATATGTTAGTTATCGTTTTATTTATTCTTTGCATGCACTAATCGTAGGCTTGGGGATTGCATGTTTCATCTCATCCATAGGTGCTACTGACTGTTTCTTGTTTCTTTGAACGTAGGATCTAGACGTTAGAGGAGCAGCAAGGAGTCAAGACTCATCAACGCAAGCGGCGGTGATGTTTGGTCCGCCCACTTTACATGTGGGCACGCGAAAGAAGGAATGGCTTCCATGGATGTAACAAAGAAACAAATTTAACGCTCCTCACCCCTAAAAAGGGAGGAGGCGAATTGTAACCGAATTCTGAAACATATCAATAAAAGAAAGGGCTGTTTTCCGCATTGGCTTTTCATTTGAGTTTCAATTCGTTTATGCTTTTCCTATTTCATGCATTTTCAATTCGTAGGACTTAGCGTTAAGTTTAGTTCCATTTTGCATCGTACTTGGAGCTTTTCCTTTTTTTTTTCCGTATCCTCGTGCTTTCACCTATGTTTTATGTATCAATACCTATAAAAATTATAGTTTCCCTCTCGTAAGGGCAGGTTTTTTGAGGCAATTGGTATAAAGGCCTGACAAATATTTTTCTATAATCTGTTTCTTTGGGTATCTCTCTAACTTATAGTTTCCCTCTCGTAAGGGCAAGTTTTTGAGAAAACACCAAATAAACTGATTGTTTCCCTGCATATCAATCCAACACCCTTCCAAATTCTTCTCTCTACTTATAGTCTCCCTCAAGTAAGGTAAGATATTGTGAAGAATAAAAAGAAGGATTTGGCTCTCTCAAAGCAAACAATATTAAAAACTCATTATAATTCTATTTTAGCTCTCGTTAGGGTGGGTATTTTGAGTAATATGTATTGAAAAGCTTCATATATTTTCTTTCTTCCATTTGTATTAATCAATTAATTGAAGTTCTAAAGGGGAATATATTGGTTAATTATAAAACTTCAATCCTTTTAAAAATATGAATTCAATTGAACCTATCACCCCTCATAACTTTCACACTTGGAAACCTAAAATTTTAAATATTATCTCTCAAAAAGGTCTTACTCATTTGTTAGAAGAAAAGAAACCAGAATTTGATAAAGATCATGAAATCTTTGTTCATAAAGGAAAAATGCATGAAAATATGGGTATTATTAGCTCTAATGTTCATGAAAGTTTATGGTTTCATATTATAGATTGCAAAACTCCTTATGAAATCTAGGAGAAATTGAAGACTCTATTTGGAAAATTAGATCAGATGAGATCAAAGCAATTAGAAAACAAACTCACATCTCTATCTCCTAAAGATTTTAGTAGTATTTTTGACTTCCTCACTAAATTCAAAGAAGTCCTAACTCAATAAAAAGGTAGTGGGAAGACTAATACTAAATAAGAATGTATTTATCTAATACTCTCTAAGCTAAATGGTGTTTTTCAGATATTTGCTACCACCTTGATATCTACCAAAGATGCTCTAGGTGCAACCTTTAAAATGTATTCTTTAGAAGAATTTTGTGATAGATTAACTAGGGAAGAAACTAAAATTGCTAGATATGAAATCTCTTCTTATTCCTCTTCTTCTAAAACCTTAGTAGCCTCCACATCTTCTAAAGAAAAATTCAGACATAAGGAAAAGACCCCCATAACCTATACTCAATGCAAAAAGAACGGTCACTCCACTATCAAATGCTAGAAAATATTGCAGAAACTAGAGGCATCTATAAAATATCAAAATATAGACAATAAAAAGCAAATAGGAAAAGCCCTTAATGTTCAAGGAAAAACTTCTAATTCTTCCTCTAATTTTTGGGTCCTCGATTCTAGAGCTACTCATCACATGACTGCTTTAGATAAGTTTTTTTCTTCTATCTCATCTAGTTCTACTTGTAGCATAGAAGTAGGTGACTCTTCCTTTATCAATGTCAAAGGAAAAGGAGATATAGCCATTGATGGTGGCTCTATTAACAATGTTCTCTATGTTTCAAACATTGCCACTAATCTCATATCCGTCTACCAAATTTGTACTTTTAGAAAGGGGAAAACTATCTCTTCTCCCCAACAAGAGTTGAAATAGGAGAGTTTCAAGATCCCAAATCCATTATAGCCAAAGGGAATATTGATCACAACTCTCAACTTTTTCACTTCAAATATTTTCAAAATCCAGAAGGAGCTTCCTGTTTTGTGGCTCATAGTGATATTGAAAGTAAAATATGGCATGAAAGGTTTGGTCATCTTAGTTTCAACTACCTAAAGGATTTGAGCACCCATAATATGGATACAGGATTACCCCAAGTATTTTCTAGTGATGGAGTTTGTCCAATATGTGCTCTTGGAAAGCAAAATCAAGATTCTTTCCACCCAAGTAGTTCTCTAAAAACCTCTTCACCTATGTATTTAATCCATAGTGACTTAAAAACCTTTCCTGAACCATATTTTAAAGGAGCAAAGTATGCTCTAACCTTTATTGATGATTTCTCTAGAATATCCTAGGTCTACTTCCTGAAATATAAGAGTGATGTTCTATCCCACTTTAAGGTTTTTAAAGCCTTAGTTGAAAATCAGGCATCTTGCAAAATAAAGAATATTCGCACTGATAATGGGGGGAATACTGCAGTAATGAGTTCTCCACTTTTTTATCCAATCATGGCATCATTCATCAACATTTTGTCTCCCATAATCCTCAAAAAAATGGTATTGCAGAAAGGAAAAACTGGACATTAAAAGAGATGGCTAATTGTATGCTCCATTCAAGAGATCTTCCAAAAAAAATTGGGTAGAAGCTATTAATTGTGCAAATTATATTCAAAATAACACACCTCATAAAGCTCTTGACCATTTAACTCCTGAAGAAGCATGGACTGGCTTAAAACTAGATGTTTCCTACTTCAAGATTTTTGGGTGTACTGCTTGGGCTCACATCCCAAAGAAGAAAAGGAAGGCTCTTGATAAGAAAAGAAAAAATCTCATATTTATCGGTTATTGTGAAGAATTGAAAGCATACAAGCTTCTTGATCCCTCAACTCATGAGGTCTTATTTCATAGGAATGTCCAATTTGATGAAACATTCCCTCAAAAAGATCCTCAAAAGCCCTCTTCCTCCATTGAGCCTTCTCCTATAGTAGAACCTCAATATTATGAAGATCCAACTCTTGAAGTTAACTTGGTTATTGATAATCAAGATGAGGAACATGTAACTCCATATCAATGCCTTTCAACTCCTTCAACTCCTTCCTCTATGCCAAAATGGGCCCGCACCATTGTTAAAGAAGCTACTCCTTACATCCAAAATCTCCCTTCAATAAGATCATCCAACCCCATAGGCACTGGCCTTGTATGTCAGTATATTTCCTCTGATCCTCAATCCTTCAAGGAAGCCTCAGGTATTAAAGAATGGGATGATGCCATGGAAAACAAATTTTCTTCCTTGATCAAAAATGAAACTTGGGACTTAGTTCCCTTACCTAAAGGAAGAAAATTAGTTCGTTGTAAATGGATCTTCAAAATAAAATATGGGCCTAATGGAGAAATAGACAAACACAAGGCTCGTCTAGTTGCCAAAGGTTTTTCTCAAATTGAAGGCATAGATTATGCAGAAACCTTTGCTCCTGTTGCTAAAATGGATTCTGTAAGATTGGTTCTTGCTCTAGCTGCTTCCCAAAAGTGGTATGTCTATCAAATGGATGTCAAAAGTGCTTTCTTACATGGATATTTAAAGGAAGAAATATTCATGGAACAACCTGCTAGTTTTACTCAAGACTCCTCTCTAGTTTGTAGGCTTAAAAAGTCTCTCTATGGCCTCAAACAAGCCCCTAGAGCTTGGTATAAAAAAATGGACTCCTTCCTTCTTTCAGCAGGTTTTTCTCATTGTGAGTCTGATAACACAGTTTACATTTGGAGAAATGAAGGCAACATCATCATTCTTGTTCTTTATGTTGATGATCTTCTTCTCACTGGTAGTAACTTGACTCACATTCAGACTATAAAAGACTCTCTCTCTAAAAAATTTGAAATGGCAGATCTAGGAAAAGCTCATTACTTCCTTGGGATCCAAATAAGTCAAACAGATGAAGGTATATCTTTGTGCCAACAAAAGTACACTCTAGATCTACTACAAATATTCAAAATGACATATTGCAAACCTTCTCCTACCCCCTTTCAATCTGGCATTAATCTTAGTACTTCTTGCTCATCCCCTCTTTGTGATGCTACTCTATACCGTCAACTTGTAGGAAGCTTGCTATACCTTACTCATACTCACCTAGATATCTCATATGTTGTTGGCCTCATATCCAGATTCTCTCATTAGCCTCACTTCAGTCATTGGAAAGCAGCAAAAAGGATCCTCCATTACTTGCAAGGCACTACTCACTTTGGGCTCTTCTACAAAGGGAAATCCATGAATATCATTGGCTACATAGATTTTGATTGGGCAGGTTCAGTAGAAGATAGATGTTCCACATCAGGCTATGTCTTTTGCCTTGGTTCCTCACCGATAGCCTGGTTATGCAAGAAACAACAAGCAGTAGCCCTATCTTCTACAGAAGCAGAATACAGGGCAGCAGTTTTGGCTAGTCAGAAAGCTCTTTGGCTTCATCAAATTCTGAAAGAATTTGGCTTCACACATGAACATCCTATAACTCTTTGGTGTGACAATCAGAGCACAATTCATATTGCACGCAATCCAGTTGAACATCAGAGAACCAAGCATATTGAGATACACATGCACTTCATAAGGCAACATATTCAGAAAGGGGACATTCACTTGGAGTATATTCCAACTGAGGCACAAATTGTAGATATCTTCACCAAGCCATTTCCTTCTCCACGTTACCTTCAGTTGCGAGAAAATCTTGGAGTCATACAACTGCATTGATTGGTTTTATGAGGACAATATTCACCATACGAAGACATGCCTCTCTTCATATTATAGTTGGTTTTTTCCCACAAGGATTTTTTCACCAACTATTATATGTAAATGAGTACCTAATCAGGCCATGTTGTTGGGACTCATCTTTCTTTATTGTTAAAAGAGGACAATCTTCACCATACGAAGACATGCCTCTCATTGTTGGTTTTTCCCCACAAGGGTTTTTTCACCAACAATATTATGTAAATGAGTACCTAGTCAGGCCTAGTCATCGGGACTCATCTTTCTTTATTGTATAAAGAGGACAATCTTTGCCATACAAAGACAAGCCTCTAATAGTTGGTTTTTTCCCATAGGGGTTTTTTCACCAACTATTATATGTAAATGAGTACCTAATCAGGCCATGTTGTCGGGACTCATCTTTCTTTATTGTTAAAGAGGACAATCTTTGCCATACGAAGACATGCCTCTCTTCTTCTCATAGTTGGTTTTTCCCCACAAGGGTTTTTTCACCAACTATTTATTGTATAAGGAGGACAATCTTCGCCATACGAAGACAAGCCTCTAACTTCCTTTTGATTGATGGTTTTCTCCCATTGGGTTTTACCATCTCTACAAAAGAAGTCATTGTACATGAGTAACCTTATTGAAGGACTCATTTGTACGTTCACCCCTAGTATCACTTAAGGGGGGTGTTAGAATAAGAGAATATTCTCTTAAGTTCCACTAGGATAGACACTTGAGTTTCCACTCCTCCATGTGTCAGGAGAACTCTCAGTGGTGTCTTCATCAAGTCTGATGAGTTTTTGTAATCCAACGACTCTCAATGATTAGCTCTTCTATTTATACAAAGTTGATCCTTGGAATAAATCAATCAGTTCTACTCTTCTCTTCATCTCTTGTAATGCTTTGCATATCTATTATGAAATTCTAACAATGTATACATTGAATGTGATTTATTAAGTAGTTCACTATGATATTAACAATGTATGCTTAATTTTGAATATGTTGTTGATTTAATATTATGTGATTGTGCCATTTATTCTATGGATTAAATTGAATAATTATGAATGTTGCAACTAGTTAGTTTTACTCTATGTAATCAATGGTTGTGTGGAATTATAAAGCTGATCATAATGGAATGTAATTCTTGCTTAAATAGACCTCTCATGTGTTGTTTAAAATCTAAGGTTATGATGTAAGGAATCTTATCATAAAAGGACATCATTTATTTATATTTACCTCATAAAAACTCATTAGAACACATTGGAATTTGGAGTGGGATGAAACCCACCAGGAAGCAAATTGGTCTTGAATTATGAACTAAGATAGACCTTACATTTTGAACTAAAGAACTGAGTGTACATGAGGAGGGGTATTCCCATGTTGGACAAGAAATGTCCTTTTGTAATGAACTTAATTGATTCATGTGTATTAAAAAAAAAAGGATGCCTAAATGAAAGAATGGACAAATAAGTCTTAAGAGGTTTAAAGTTACATAATCATGCTTAATATGACATTCCATGGATTCTTTGAGTTTAATTATGGGTAGTGATTTTCTATCTTAGAGATTCCATGAAGAAGATGTGGATCGGATCTAAGATATATGAATAACCATTGATAAGGTTGGTTTATTATGATGGATTACCATCTTCAAGGCATTCACCTATGTATTGGTCTTGGTGGACCATATGGTGATTATACCTTTTATGTGGGATAAAACCTAATGCTTGGCCAATGCTCTCATACCAGTGGGGTATGAGGGTTTCGTAGAAGCTGAACACTTCTACTCAAAAGAGACTCTGATAAAGTCTCAATAGCTCTTGATGCTATTTACCTTGATAACTTACAATCCAGTTGGAACGATTCTACCTTAAATCATGATTATGTCTCTTACCTCATGGACAATGTAAATGCAAAAAAAAATAGAGTGGTTGAGTAGTGACCACAGGGGTTGTTACAGTCATGAAATGATGAATGGATAATTATAAATTGGAGCTTGCATGAAGTAGAAATGGGGAAGCTCGACGACCTGACATCATGCATGGAGGAAGAGGTAAACAACTCACATGAATCTCGCATATCATTGGGAGTGACGAAAGAACAAAAAAAAGGTAAGGTATTTTTTAAAAATCAACTTTCAGGGAGAGGATGGACGAGAAGAAATGCAGAGGGAGACTGAAAGTTTAGAAGTGAGTTCATTTTGAAAAGCGAAAGAAACAGGTCTATAGTCTCTATGTCAATGAACACATTCTCCATATTTTAAATAGATTGGTTAAAATTTTGTATTTGTTGTGTTGTAGCTATATGGCTATAATAGATATGGTAATTGATAACTATGAACTTGTTAGTAAATTGTTACCATGTTGGAGAAATTCTCTTTGTGTCTTAATTGCTATGTTATCGTGATAGGAAGAAGGAAAATGAAAGCAATGGAAGTGTTCAATTAATTTTATTATGTTGTTAAATTAATTTATAAGAAATCATGTATTGATGGTGAAACTTTGTTATTATGTTATGATGATAGCAAACGTTGATAACATTGTATGTTGTGTAACAATGTATTGATATGTGCTGCCTTGTATGCAAATAAGAATTGAATTCTATGTTGCTATGCTGCAGTATGTTTGAATTTAATAAAAAAGTAGGAATGGGTGCAATGTATGTATGGTATTCTTTTGTAAGAAAAAAGAAGGTAGTAAAACTTTAAATTTTCTTCCTTTGAAAACTAGAGAACATATTTATGAGATAAATCGGTTTAATTGTGAGAATATGTTTGAATTCTTGGGAATATCGGGGAAGGATATTGGTGGAATGTTTCTAATTTTTTTTTAGAATTATTGCTTGTGTGCATGTTATAATATTGCATATTCATGACTAGAGAGTCATGTATGATCCCTAGTAACACCCAAATTTCCTTTGTACAAGCTACAACCTTCTTGAAAAACATTGGTATTGCGCTGGAAGAACTAGAGAAGATTAGTTTCCATAATGTGTAAGGAAAAAAAGTGAACGAAACAAAGGGAAATAGTGTCATTGGGCAAGCCAAACTTAAAAAAAAAAACAAAAAACATAGTATGACCATTTAAACAATGAAAGTATGTAATCTTGTTTCTAAAGAAAGGGTGAAGCCCATGTAATGTTACTTTATTTTAATGAATTCTAAATGCTCTACGAAGTGACATCGTGAGCTTAGAGAAGCTGAACATGGTATTTGTATTTTTAAATGTACTAAAAATAATATTACCATATTTAATGATGATGATTTCTGGATTTGTATTATGTTTGGTGAATGAGATATTAATAAAGCATCTTGCTTAAGTTCGAGAGGGTCTTGGACAAATTCAAAGTATCATTGTGTTTAAGACTTAAGTTTATTATAAATGAATTAAATATTTCTAATATTTTGGAATGGCGAAGCACACTTATGGTAAGTCAAGTGAAACCTATAATTAAATTAATTATAATTTGTGAACTTCTACATAAACTTAAATGGGGTTGCTACATTAAGCAAAGGCTAACATAGATGTTTGTCAAAAAATTATTGGCAAATCCAAGAGAAAAGTTTAGATTTACGTAAACATAGTTAATGTCGTGGTGAAACTTTAATACAACAGTAGTATGATATTTACCCTGCTATCGTTATAATGATTGATAGTCGTTTTAAAAAAAAAAATAAACAAAAGTTATTCATTACAATATAGGAATCTTTTTAAATTTTTGGTTTAATTATACAAGCTTTTAGAAGATAAACCAAAGGAGAAATTGGGAGGCAACTCTTCCTTTAGAATGTTTATTTAGCCATAGTGATAATGTAATTTGGTGTTAAACAATCTATCATTTTCAATGTGATAGTCTTTTCTTATTCGGCATGCTCTTAAATTTTTTTCTTATGATCTTGTATGCATTAAATTAATAATATATGGTTGTTGAGCATAACTCAAGTAAAACCTTAGAAATTTTAGGTTCTAAAACCTTAAGCCTTTGGTCATGATAAAATGTTGAGGTGCGGGTATGCACACAATAAGTTTTGAGTCAACAGATGACCGATGGGAGGGTCGATAGAGACTTGGTTGGTCAAGACTGGATGGTGGTATGGGACACCTTTCTCCAAGCTAAACTCAATTAGAACTATGATGAAATCCTTACTCAATATACTTAGTTTCTATAGCCTAAGAGTTTGGTATGGGATAAACTGCTATGAGTTATCCTGGGTTTGGGAAAATGAAGTACAAGATCAAGGTATTGACATGGCACTAACTGCCTCTATTTTAAGGAAATCAATAGTTAGTCACAGAAGCATAGATACGCTAACCTCTTTCATATATTCTAAAGAATAGGTCAACTAGTTAGTCGAGGGTTCGATATATTGAGGTGTTATGGGCCCTAGGGGATAACCCTACTCATTTTTAGAATAAGAGAATATTCTCTTAAGTTCCACTAGGATAGACACTTGAGTTTCCACTCCTCCATGTGTCAGGAGAACTCTCAATGGTGTCTTCATCAAGTTTGATGAGTTGTTGTAATCCAACGGCTCTCAATGATCAGCTCTGCTATTTATACAAAGCTGATCCTTGGAATAAATCAATCAGTTCTACTCTTCTCTTCATCTCTTGTAATGCTTTGCATATCTATTATGAAATTCTAACATGGTACCAGAGCAGGATAGATTTTGCTAGTATTCTCTCTTGAAGGTTCTAGGATCTGATTCATTTACTTTGGATAATTTTTTTTGGCTATCTAACTTCAAAGTTTGTAGTAGTCTCCTTTTATCCATAGTTTTCTCTTTCAACATATTTATTTTTTAAAATATATGTTGCAAATTCTTTCAAATCTGTGTTGAATTCGTGCTTGAGGAAAATTTTTTTTTATTTTTATATATAGCTATTTTATTTTCTTTAAACACAAGGTTTACCCTGTGTGAAGGCGCTATACTCGCCCATATTCAAAGAAAAAGCCTCTTAATTTTTTTTTATTATTTTCCTCTATTCGATATTCATTTTAACTGACACTTTTTGGCCCACCAATCTAGAAATATTGTTTGATTTTTGCTTATTTTTATAGCGCAAATATCATTTATTTCTAACTAAAGTGTTTACTTAGAGTGCTTTGAGTTTTATTCGCTCCTGAAGGACAACGGATTTCCTCATTCAAATTTAAAATTGGTGCACTCGACATTCTCTCTGGTGCACTCGACGTTCTCTTTGGCTCCGTTCCAACGTCTCTCATTTGCCGTCTTTCTCATTGTTCCTCTCGGAGTTGCATTTCAACCGATGCTCTCTCTTCGTCGATCAATATATATCATCTCCCTACAGGTTTTTAGAACCAAGATTTGCTTTCATATATTATTGCTCTAATAATTATTCATTACAACAAGAGTCAAAAGTTTCTCGATTTCAGCATCCCGTAGAGGTCCCTCTCCTTTTAGTCATTTTGTGCAGGTTTCGCTGGTTCGTCAGAGGCAACGCTCTTCCATATGCCCATTCGAGACTTTAGGGATAGATAATTTTTATTTTAAAAGTTGTGTGCAGGTTTCTCTGTTCATCCGGAGACAACACCCTAATCGTTTTATGCAGGTTTCGTTGGTTCGTCTGAGGCAACGCTCTTCCATCTGGCCATTCGACACATTACCAAGAAACAAATAATTTTTCATTTTAAAAATTATGTGCAGGTTTCACTGTTCGTCCGGAGACAACGCCCATTGGGCACATCCCTCTACTCCCAAACTAAATTAATTTTTTAATTATTATATTTTATTTATCCTGTTATCGATATTGCTTCCTTTATTTCTACCGAGCATAACATTTTATACAGGAAAGCTGGAGTGTTATATTTTTTTAACATTCTCATTCTGCAATGACCTGGTAGGGTGAAGGGGCCCTTTCGACAATGATCTCTTCTCCAGTTGAGACCAGTTTTCTCGGAGTGACCTCTCTCTAAATTATTCCTGGTTTGGTAAATCGCCTCTACTTTTTTAGAGGCCGAAAGTTTGTATTATTATTTTATTTCTCCTCATTTCTTTTTTTATGTAAAAGTTTCTTTCGAATCCTTGTGTTTCGAAGAAACTACTTTGTCTCCTTTTTTAGGAAGCCTTATTTATTTTTATTGGCTCTCTAAAAAACGTGAGACCCTATTGTAAAAAATTTAATAAAATATTTTTATGGGAAGGTGGAGAGTGCATTTTTGCACTCAATTGGTCCATCATTTAAGGGGGGGTGTGCTTTATTTTGTCTATCTTCATCTATGCCTTTACTTTATTTCAAGTAAATTTATGAGGTTATATTTTTTAAATGTTAATTTAAATTTCATAGAGAAAATCACATTAAATCCTTAAAATTGCTTTATACAAAAAGGGGGGCCTATATTTAAATTATTGCTATCTTTGTCTTTTATTTGATTTAATATAAACTTTAAAATTTCTCAAGTTTACTATTAAATTCAAAACATTTAAGAGGCCCATCTATTTTATAAAAAAAATTCTCTTTGGCAATTATAAATTATATTTGTTCATTATAACCTTGTTTATTTCATAGATAAGATTATTTTTTTAAAAGAAAATTTTGTTTCTCCCATCATTTCCTTTTAAGTGTTTTTTAAAAAAATCATTAAAAATTTTAATTTACAAGATTTCAAAATAATTCCTTCTTTTTTCAAATATCTTTTGCCTACGTTCCATGTATCAGTACCTATAAAAACTTATAGTTTCCCTCTCGTAAGGGCGAGTTTTTTGAGGCAATTGGTATAAAGGCCTGGCATATATTTTTCTATAATCTGTTTCTTTGGGTATCTCTCTAACTTATAGTTTCCCTCTCGTAAGGGCAAGTTTTTGAGAAAACACCAAATAAACTGATTGTTTCCCTGCATATCAAGCCAACACCCTTCCAAATTCTTCTCTCTACTTACAGTCTCCCTCAAGTAAGGGCGGGTATTGTGAAGAATAAAAAAAGGATTTGGCTCTCTCAAAGCAAAAAATATTAAAAACTCATTATACTTATAGTTTCCCTCTCGTTAGGGTGGGTATTTTGAGTAATATATATTGAAAAGCTTCATATATTTTCTTTCTTCCATTTGCATTAATCAATTAATTGAAGTTCTAAGGGGGGATATATTGGTTAATTATAAAACTTCAATCCTTTTAAAAATATGAATTCAATTGAACCTCTCACCCCTCATAACTTTCACACTTGGAAACCTAAAATTTTAAATCTTATCTCTCAAAAAGGTCTTACTCATTTGTTAGAAGAAAAGCAACCAGAATTTGATAAAGAATATGAAATATTTGTTCATAAAGGAAAAATGCACGAAACTATGGGTATTATTAGCTCTAATGTTCATGAAAGTTTGTGGTTTCATATTACAGATTGCAAAACTCCTTATGAAAGCTGGGAGAAATTGAAGACTCTGTTTGGGAAAGTAGATCAGATGAGATCAATGCAATTAGAAGCCGAACTCACATCTCTATCTCCTAAAGGTTTTAGTAGTATTGTTGACTTCCTCACTAAGTTCAAAGAAGTCCTCACTCAATACAAAGGCAGTGGGAAGACTAAGACTGAAGAAGAATGCATTTATCTAATCCTCTCTAAGCTAAATGGTGTTTTTCAGATATTTGCTACCACCTTTATATCTACCAAAGATGCTCTGGGTGCAACCTTTAAAATGCCTTCTTTAGAAGAATTTTGTGATAGATTAACTAGGGAAGAAACTAAACTTGCTAGATATGAAATCTCTTCTTCTTCCTCTTCTTCTAAAGCCTTAGTAGCCTCCACATATTCTAAAGAAAAATTTAGAAAAGAAGGAAAAGACCAACCCCCCCCCCCCCCCCCCCCCCCCCCTCATACTTCTCAAAAAAAGGGCCCCCCAAAACGGAAAAAAAAAAAAAAAAAAAAAAAACCACTCTCCCCCCCCCCCTTTGTCCCCCCGGGCCCCCCCCCCCCCCCCCCCCTTTTTTTTTTTTCCCCCCCCCCCCCCCCCCCCGGGGGCCCCCCCAAAGGAAAAGGAGATATAACCATTTATGGTGGCTCTATTAACAATGTTCTCTATGTTCCAAACATTACCACTAATCTCCTATCCATCTACCAAATTTGTACTTCTGGAAAGGGGAAAATTGTTCTCTTCTCCCCAACAGGAGTTGAAATAAGAGAGTTTCAAGATCCCAAATCCCTTATAGCCAAAGGGAATATTGATCACAACTCTCGACTTTTTCACTTCAAAGGTTTTCAAAATCTAGAAGGAGCCTCCTATTTTGTGGCTCATAGTGATCTTGAAAGTAAAATATGGCATGAAAGGTTTGGTCATCTTAGTTTCAACTACCTAAAGGATTTGAGCACCCATAATATGGTTACAAGATTACCCCAAGTCTCTTATAGTGATGGATTTTGTCCTGGATGTGCTCTTGGAAAGCAACATCAAGATCCTTTCCACCCAAGTAGTTCTCTAAAAACCTCTTCACCTCTGGATTTAATCCATAGTGACTTAATGACCTTTCCTGAACCATATTTTAAAGGAGAAAAGTATGCTCTAACATTTATTGATGATTTCTCTAGAAGATCCTGGGTCTACTTCCTGAAATATAAGAGTGATGTTCTATCCCACTTTAAGGTTTTTAAAGCCTTAGTTGAAAATCAGGCATCTTGCAAAATCAAGAAGATTCACACTGATAATGGGGGGGAATACTACAGTAATGAGTTCTCCACTTTTTTATCCAATCATGGCATCATTCATCAACATTCTGTCTCCCATAATCCTCAACAAAATGGTATTGCAGAAAGGAAAAACCAGACATTAAAAGAGATGGCTAATTGTATGCTCCATTCAAGAGATCTTCCAAAAATTTTTGGGTAGAAGCTATTAACTATGCAAATTATATTCAAAATCGCACACCTCATAGAGCTCTTGACCATTTAACTCTTGAAGAAGCATGGACTGGCTTAAAACCAGATGTTTCCTACTTCAATATTTTTGGGTGTACTGCTTGGGCTCACATCCCAAAGAAGAAAAGGAAGGCTCTTGATAAGAAAAGCAAAAATCTCATCTTTATCGGTTATTGTGAAGAATTGAAAGCATACAGAGCTTCTTGATCCCTCAACTCATGAGGTCTTCTTTCATAGGAATGTCCAATTTGATGAAACATTCCCTCAAAAAGATCCTCAAAAGCCCTCTTCCTCCATTGAGCCTTCTCCTATAGTAGAACCTCAATATTATGAAGAGCCAACTCTTGAAGTTAACTTGGTTATTGATAATCAATATGAGGAACCTATAACTCCATCTCAATGCCTTTCAACTCCTTCAACTCCTTCCTCTATGCCAAAATGGGCCCGCACCATTGTTAAAGAAGCTACTCCTTACATCCAAAATCTCCCTTCAATAAGATCATCCAACCCCATAGGCACTGGCCTTGTATGTCAGTCTATTTCCTCTGATCCTCAATCCTTCAAGGAAGCCTCAGGTATTAAAGAATGGGATGATGCCATGGAAAAGGAATTTTCTTCCTTGATAAAAAATGAAACTTGGGACTTAGTTCCCTTAACTAAAGGAAGAAAATTAGTTCATTGTAAATGGATCTTCAAAACAAAATATGGGCCTAATGGAGAAATAGACAAACACAAGGCTCGTCTAGTTGCCAAAGGTTTTTCTCAAATTGAAGGTATAGATTATGTAGAAACCTATGCTCTTGTTGCTAAAATGGATTCTGTAAGATTGGTTCTTGCTCTAGTTGCTTCCCAAAAGTGGTATGTCTATCAAATGGATGTCAAAAGTGCTTTCTTACATGGAGATTTAAAGGAAGAAATATTCATGGAACAACCTGCTGGTTTTACTCAAGACTCATCTCTAGTTTGTAGGCTTAAAAAGTCTCTCTATGGCCTCAAACAAGCCCCTAGAGCTTGGTATGAAAAAATGGACTCCTTCCTTCTTTCAGCAGGTTTTTCTCATTATGAGTCTGATAACACAATTTACATTTGGAGAAATGAAGGCAACATCACCATTCTTGTTCTTTATGTTGATGATCTTCTTCTCACTGGTAGTAACTTGACTCACATTCAGACTATAAAAGACTCTCTCTAAAAAATTTGAAATGGCAGATCTAGGAAAATCTCATTACTTCCTTGGGATCCAAATAAGTCAAACAGATGAAGGTATATCTTTGTGCCAACAAAAGTACACTCTAGATCTACTACAAAGATTCAAAATGATAGATTGCAAACCTTCTCCTACCCCCTTTCAATCTGGCATTAATCTTAGTACTTCTTGCTCATCCCCTCTTTGTGATGCTACTCTATACCGTCAGCTTGTAGGAAGCTTGCTATACCTTACTCATACTCACCCAGATATCTCATATGCTGTTGGCCTCATATCCAGATTCTCTCATCAACCTCACTTCAATCATTGGCAAGCAGTAAAAAGGATCCTCCATTACTTGTAGGGCACTACTCACTTTGGGCTCTTCTACAAAGGGAAATCCATGAATATCATTGGCTACACAGATTTTGATTGGGCAGGTTCAGTAGAAGATAGATGTTCCACATCAGGCTATGTATTTTCCCTTGGTTCCTCATCGATAGCCTGGTTATGCAAGAAATAACAAGCAATAGCCCTATCTTCTACAGAAGCAGAATACAGGGCAACAATTTTGGCTAGTCAGGAAGCTCTTTGGCTTCATCAAATTCTGAAAGAATTTGGCTTCACACATGAACATCCTATAACTCTTTGGTGTGACAATCAGAGCATAATTCATATTGCATGTAATCCAATTGAACATTAGAGAACCAAGCATATTGAGATACACATGCACTTCATAAGGCAACATATTCAGAAAGGGGACATTCACTTGGAGTATATTCCAACTGAGGCACAAATTGTAGATATCTTCACCAAGCCATTTCCTTCTCCACATTACCTTCAATTGTGAGAAAATCTTGGAGTCATACAACTGCATTGATTGGTTTTATGAGGACAATATTTGCCATACGAAGACATGCCTCTCTTCATATTATAGTTGGTTTTTCCCCATAGGGGTTTTTTCACCAACTATTATATGTAAATGAGTACCTAATCAGGCCATGTTGTCGGGACTCATATTTCTTTATTGTTTAAAGAGGACAATATTCGCCATACGAAGACATGCCTCTCTTCTTCTCATAGTTGGTTTTTCCCCACAAGGGTTTTTTCACCAACTATTATATGTAAATGAGTACCTAATCAGGCCATGTTTCTAGGACTCATCTTTCTTTATTGTTAAAGAGGACAATCTTCGCCATACGAAGACATGCCTCTCTTCTTCTCATAGTTGGTTTTTCCCCACAGGGGTTTTTTCACCAACTATTTATTGTATAAGGAGGACAATATTCGCCATACGAAGACAAGCCTCTAACTTCCTTTTGATTGATGGTTTTTTCCCATTGGGTTTTACCATCTCTACAAAAGAAGTCATTGTACATGAGTAACCTTATTGAAGGACTCATTTGTACATTCACCCCTAGTATCACTTAAGGGGGGGTGTTAGAATAAGAGAATATTCTCTTAAGTTCCACTAGGATAGACACTTGAGTTTCCACTCCTCCATGTGTCAGGAGAACTCTCAGTGGTGTCTTCATCAAGTCTGATGAGTTGTTGTAATCCAATGACTCTCAATGATCAACTCTGCTATTTATACAGAGTTGATCCTTGGAATAAATCAATCAGTTCTACTCTTCTCTTCATCTCTTGTAATGCTTTGCATATCTATTATGAAATTCTAATAGTGATTTGGTTTAGTCCTCATGCCAAAATATGTGGACAATAAATGTGACTAACTAATTACACTAAAAGGCTACTTTACGGGATATGGTTGATCTCGTCCACTTGGGTGGCTATTTGTAGTAGTCGTAGATCCAAACATGGTTAATTATGCTTGTGCTAAGTAGACAATGAACATTTAAAATGTCACTGGATGAATTAAACTATGTGAACATGTAAACAAATCCAAGAGCATAGGAAACTAACTTTCGGGTCTGCTTAGTAAACTTACCAAAAAAATTATTGGTTAGCCGCATGTATTATTTTAGGTCAACCAAGTGTGTTGAAAGGCTTGGGTTGTTACAATAGAAGTATGACCAAAATCCCATTCGAAATTGTGTATGAAATTCATCGTAAAAGAGTAGATTTGTGGAGTATCGTTGAATTGTAGAATCCTAATGCATTGGTTGAAGACTTTGACAAGTATATGCAAGACTTACATCATGAAGTAAAAGTTGATTTGGAAAGCAATGTCATACAATATGAATAATGTGCTAACCTCAAGTGTTGGAAACATGGATTATAAATTGGAGATATGGTTTTGGGACATTTATGAAAGGAAAGGTTCCCAAAAGCACTTACAACAAGCTTAACTAGAAGAATATTGGACTATGTAAGGTCTTGAAGAAGTTTACCACCAATGCATATGAAATTGAGCTTCTAGAAGGGATCAAAATTTGGTCGATAATTAATGTAGTTGACTTATATTTGTACTATGGTCAACCTAGTGATGATGATAAAATTCATACATCTAATATTTGAACAAAGGAATGGATGGCATAGTTACAAGAGAAGTAATAGGACGAAATTTAATTTAGTAGAGATTCCAAAGTGGCAAGGAGAACAAGAGGTAAGCCATATCATGAATATTTGGTTAAGTGGAATATCTAGAATGTTGAAACAAAAACATGGCTAACAACTTCTGAGGTTACAAAATATGGAGTATTCATTGATGACTTCCAAAATGTTTAGGGAATATTTATTTTGTTACCTAACGAGTATGATGTGGAAGCATTTAGCTAGCAACAACCAACTAAAAATAATTAGAATTTCTATTTTTATGGTGGAAGCATCTACTTGGGAATGACCAACTAAAAATAGGTTGAAATTTCTATTCGAAGGATAGAATAAATGATAAGCATGCAACTGACGATTTCACCATTTAAATTAAAGTGAATGATTAAATTTTTTAGAAAAATAAACTAGAAGTTTCACCATGCAAATTAGCTGGAAACTCACATGGATAACCTTAAACCTTGCGGCAGATAGAGAGAATAGGAGAATTGTAGAAGAGTGGAAGAAAAAATTGTCAAAAGAGTTTTAGGTGCAGTCATTATGTATAGTCATGTTGTGTAAAAACTATACAATATTAACTTGATTAATAAAATATTTATATTTTTTTTCTTGACTCTTTAAGCACCAATATTGCAAAAGATATATGTATTTTTTTTTTTTTGTGGAAAACATCCCAAAAGGGATGCCACTTTCGGGTAAGACCCAAGGAGGCAGGGGTATCCATTCCGCCAAAAATGCCCAGGACTCGGACCTGGCCTACCACCTTTGACATACTCAAGGAGCAAACAAACACACAAAACCAATTTAAAAATAAGTAAATAACAACAAAAATAATAAAATAAAATAAAAAACATGCTCCTTGAGTGTGTCAAAAACAAAAGCACAACCAAACACGCACAATAAGATAAAAGAAACCACAACACAAACCACATAGAAAAACACAAGAACCACATAACAAAACACAAACAAGACAAAAACAACAAAACACTACAAAGACATAACCCAAAAAAAACATGAAAAATAAACACAACCAAAACCTAAAAAATTAAAAAATAAAAATAAAAAACAACCAACAACAGACAATAAACAAAAACAAAAAACATAGAAAACACTCACACATAAAAACACAAAATAACACAAACAAAGAGAAACCCAAGAACAAGAACGAAAAAAACACAAGAACAATAACAAAAACAAAAAACAAAAAACAAAACAAAAAAAACAAAACAACAAAAACACAAGAACAACAAAAAACAACACAAAGAACAAAAAAACAAAACAAAATAAAAAACCCACCCACCTTAAAAAAACTAAACAAAAAAAAACAAAAAAGAAAAAAGAAATAAAAAATGAACAAAACAATGACCTATCTAGACCAGAAGACTATTAAGGCAAGAATCAACAGAGGAAACAAAATAAAGAATAGAATGAGCTAGGGAACTAAAAAAAACTGAATGAACCAAAGAGAAGCAAAAAAAAAAAACAAGAAGAAACTAGGTACCTTCAGAACTGGAGCCATCCAAAGAAATGATAGAAAGAAGAGCTTCCCTAATTTGAGAAGCCCACCATATAGGAGGGTGGCCATAACAAGTAAGATCACCTTTGTCCAAAGCCCAATTAGCTAAAGCATCAGCACTCTTGTTTTGATCTCTCGACCACATGATTGTAATCAACTTTCAAAAATCCCATCCGGATTAACTCGAATCTTCTCAATAATTCTTTTTATTCTCCAATCCACCTTATGATTATTAGAAGGATTCTTCAAGAGATTAATCATAAGTTGAGAGTCGACTCAACTAACACCTTTTCCCATCCAACCTTAGTAGCCTCCTGAAGGCCTCCGAGGATACCATACCCCTCAAGCAAGGTTATTGGAAAGAATACCCAAATTCTCAGCAAAAGTAAAAACCAGGGAGCCATCTGAAAGTCTACCAATTCCTCCCACACTCGGCTTTTCCAGGGTTCCCTCTAGAGGCTCCATCAGTATTGACTTTTCCAAAATCCTTAGGAGGAGGTTGCCAATTTCTATTCCTATCCATCTTACTAATACTCACATTCCCTTTAAGTTGGTTGCCCTTAGAAGGTTTAATCTTCAATCTTTGCATCACTTGATCCCATCTTTGGTGGGAGTTTTGGGGGTGATTAAGGAGATGATGGACTGATTCAACTAAGTTGGCTATGGTCTTTTGCCAAATATAGTGAATATCCTTCCTATCTTGATTAAAAATTTGGTTGTTCCTTTCATTCCAAATATTCCAAAGAAGAATGGTAGAACCCATCCAAACTAACTGCCTAATAAAATGATCAACACCCTCTTGATTAGGCCAATCCCTCCAAAGTTGTTCAAAAGTAAAAAAATTGGACCACTCGTAAGCCAAGTAAAGTGGCCATTCTCCTCCACAGCTCAGAGGCTAAAGTACACTCAATAAAAATATGGTTGATATTTTCTACATTCTCTTCACACATTTCACATCTAAAAGGGCCATGAAAACCATGCTTCATAAGTTGCTCACCAGTAAGCACCCTACGATGCAATAAAAGCCAATTAAAGAACCTCACCTTAGGCCAGAGCTTTTGAGCCCACAATCGAGAGAATATGTCAGAAGAATGGTTGGTATTATTATGGCATAAGGTCAAATAACCTTGAGCAACTGAATACTCACCCTTAGTAGTGTTGTTCCATCCAAAACAATATTTTTCATGGGACCAAGAGAGGGATCTCATATGAAGGATGCCTTGGATATCTTGTCTTTGCCTTTCTGGGATTTGAATAGGCCAATCCTCAATAGGGATCCAATATCTACCAACCTTTGAATTACCAAGTATGGTACCGATAGTAATTAGCCACCTTTATCCAATTAGCTCGGTGAAGCTCCTCCATCCAAGGCCTCCAATCGGGAAACCGAGTTATCAAAGGCTTGTGACCATCCCAAGAATCTGTCCAAAAATTTGCATGTTGACCATTATGAATGATCCAAAAAATTTTTTTTTTATCAAATCCTCACCAGTCTTAAGAACTGCTAAAATGGGAGAACCTTTGGTAGGAAGTTGATAGCGAACAAGGTCTTCAGGACTTTTGTTCTCAGCATATTTAGCACGGAGATTATTGGCCCAAAGAGCATTGGGGTTATGCAACATCCTCCAATATAATTTAGCAGCTAAAGCTTTGTTGTTATTAATTGAAGACCGTAATCCTAACCCCCTTCACTCTTAGGAAGACATAAAGTATCCCATTTCACCAAGCCCCCACCCCAAAGAACGCCCATTTTCTTTTCCCCAGACCACCCCAAAAGAAACCGAAGAACAGCCTTTGGGATATTCAAAATGGAAGAAACATAAATAGGAATAGCTTGAAGGACTGATTTTACCAAGGTGATTCTACCCCCATAAGAAAGCCACTTGTTGGTCCACTTTCCAATTTTCTTCTTGACTTTGTCCAACAACCAATTCCAATATTTATTTTTCTGCCTTTGAATATTTATGGGAATACCTAAATAAGTGATTGGAAGAGAGGTCTTCTTATATCTTAGTTTATCCAAGACCATGGATTCCTGTCTAGAAGAGCAATGAAAGAAAATAACTTTAGATTTGTCTTCATTGATCAACTCGCCCAGTAGCCTTAGAAAAATAGCTAATGATTTGCTTAATATTAGAAGCTTCCTTAACCGTAGCTTTACCTAAAAGAGTAGAGTCATCCACAAATTGAAGATGAGAGATAGGTCTAGCTCCATGAGCAATGGTAACTCCCTCAAGGGTTTTGTTTTCCCTCTTTTTGGTTATAGTCCTACCCAAGCATTCAGCAAGAATGATGAATAAATAAGGGGATAGCGGGTCACCTTGCCTAATACCTCTGGAAGCTGGGAAAGACCGAGAAGGCCTACCATTGATAAGAACTAAGTAGGAAACTGAAGAGATACATCCCATAATCCAATCCATCCAATCCTTAGAGAAACCAAATTGCCTCAAAACTTTGATAAGGAAGTGCCAATCCACTCTGTCATAAGCTTTGGATAAGTCTAACCGAATGAACATGGAAGGAGAATTTTGCATATCCATGGAATGGATGGCTTCCTGAGCAAGAACTATCTCATCTACTATTTGACGTCCTTCCACATAACCCCCTTGCTCAGGGGAAATAATCTTATGCAAAAGAGGCTTCAACCTTTCAGCCATGATTTTAGTAATGATTTTGAGAAGAACATTACATAAAGCAATAGGTCTAAAAGCTGAGATATGATCAACCTCTTGAGCTTTTGGAACAAGAGTAATATAAGTTTTATTTATAACCTTCAAAATTTCTTTGGCTTTCCTGGCTTCTTCCACCACCTCTAATAAATCAACATGAAGGATATCCCAGAACTCTTGGTAGAACTCAATAGGAAAACCATCAGGACCTGGGGTTTTCCCTTTTTGCATTTTAAAAACTACTTGTTGAAGCTCATTGATAGTAACAGGAGCAGTCAAAATAGAGTTCTCCTCGAAGTGATAAGAGAAGGGATTGCTTGAAGAACATTATGTTGTGAAGCCGAGTCAAGGGGAGTAGCAGCAAAAATATTGGAAAAGTAATCAACAACAATAGAGTTCATGCCATCCCAAGTATAAACAACATCTCCAGAATCTGATTTTAAGGAAGAAATAAAGTTGTGAGATCTTCGAGCTAGAAGATATTTGTGGAAGAAATTTGTGTTTCGATCTCCTTCTTTGAGCCATTGAATTCTAGATTTTTGCTTCCATAAGATTTCTTCTCTTTTTCCCATTCCTCTAACCGAGTTGTGAGTTTAATTTCATCTCGCACTTCTCTTCTCCGTGAGGCCATCTAAATGGATTTTCTTATTCAAATTTTCAATATGAGCAATAACTTCATGTTTTTTTTATGAACATCCCCAAACTCTTTCCAGCTTCCAAGTCTTGATTTTGGATTTAATGTATTGCGCTCTTTTGGCAAAATAGAACATCTTAGTCCCATGCCTAGGTTTACCTTCCTTCCACCATTGTTGCACACGAGGTCTGAAGGAAATGTCTCTAAGCCACATTAATTGAAAACGAAAAGGAGAGAAACTCACATTGGTTTTCCACATTTCCACCATGACCGGCCAATGATCCGAACCAACATTATTAAGAGTCTTCACTTTAGGAATGTGACCATGGATTAAGAAATTTTTAGAGAGCAAAAACCTATCCAATCTCTCCATTATACAAGCTAAGCCTTGCCTTTTGTTAGACCAAGTCATAAGGCCATTATCTGGTTGGATATCCACAAGATGGAGGTTTGCAATATATTCGCTCATGAGGTCAGTGCTTTTGTCCAAATTTCTCTTTTCCCCCATTTTCTCATCCAGAGAGAGGATGGTATTGAAATCTCCTCCGATCAAGATCCAAGCTTTAGGAAAATGAGAGATAATATGAGTAATATCCTTCCACTGTCTTCTTTTTTCCTCCAAAGAAGTCGGAGCATAAATAGTAATGTAGAGCATAATCTAGTTGGAATGTCTACTTTGAATAGCTATAGCCAACAAACCCCAACTGCCAACCATATGGTGAATAACTACCTCTTTTGGATCCCAAAGACAAGCAATGCCACCCGAAGTCCCTTGGGAACCGAGGGAAACCACTTTTCTAGCTGGCCAAATTTTATCGGCAATTAAGTCCATATCCTCCATTGACATCTTTGTTTCTTGAAGGAAAACAAGATGTGGATGATTTATCTCGAATCATTCTTCTAATTTCATTTTGTTTTGAAAGACTCCCTTTGAGTCCTCTAATATTCCAAGTGATGATCTTCATTAATACCAGGGCTAAAAAATTTGGGAAGGGCATTAATCTTACCTTCCTCTACAAGCTTTTCACCTTCTTTTACCATATGATATTGATTGGTCTTGCGACCTACTTTTTGATTAGAATCCATCTTCAATTTTTTTTCCCTTTTTCTTGACTTATTCCAATTGAATCCGAGATGGCTTCTAACCTTGAAGAATGCTCGTACACAGCCAAAATTTTACTAGATGGTTCAACGGAGTCTATATTGGGACCTCCATTATTTGAAGTTTTGACATTTGAAATATTGTTTTTCTTGTGTAAATTTTCTCCTTTTTTTTTCTTTTGAAAACCTTTGATTTGTTGGTTTGTCTCTGAGTTCTTCCCTTCATATTTAAATTGTGTTTCTAAGATTTTAGTTTCCATTATTTCCTCTTCCTCACTTGGGATATCATTTGTGGAAAGGATTTCAAACATATTAGCAGATGACTTTGATTGATCCTTCATAACTAGTTTTTTCTGAGTGTTCTTCTTCTTAGGTATTTGGAAACCTGTTGAGTTTATATCTTCTTTCTTTTGATCAGGAATTTTATTTGGGCAAGCATTGGCCAAATGACCATATTCATGGCAAATTCTACAACGAAAAGGAATGTTCTCATAGTCCACTACTTGCTCCCAAGTGTCTTCCCCAAATTGTAATGTGATATTTTTAGGTAGGGGTTTGTCAAAATCCATTAAAACACAAATACGAGCATAAATAATATGTTCAAAATTTTGAGTACAATCAACAGTCATCATAAAAGTTCCTAAAGAGTTTCCAATTGAAGAAAAAATAGTAGGATTCCAAAATTCAATAGGGAGGCCAAAGAGTCTAACCCACACGGGAGCTATAGAAGGCATCTCTTCTTCGACTTTAAATTTAGTATGCCAGGGCTTCATGAAAAGCCCTGCCCTTCCAAAAAACCAAGGACCCCCTTGAAAAGTTTTCTCTCTATCTTCATTATTAGCAAATAAAACAAGAAAATAACCATTTGGATAAATAGAGATTTGTAACTCACCTTTAGTTTTCCAGCTTTTTGCAGCCCATACTTTGAAAGCCAGATGAAAACCTAAGAAACAACAAATTAGTCCTCTTTTTTCTAAATCTTCAATGCTAGTCTGAATGTTACCCATATCAAGCTTAACAATAGGAGTTCCATCACTGCTTTAAGACATCCCGACTCCATTTTCCCGGGATCAATCTTAGGCATTCTTAGAGGTTTATGGGAAGCCCTAATATTGATATTAGCATTGGGCTGAGGCTGTCCACCACGAAGGGCATCCCTAAAATTCATTTTTGGGACCGAGTCTTCGAAATTCTTACCCTTGATAGGGGTTTTCACAGTAGAATTATTTTGTGGGTGCACCTTAGCACCAGATTCACTTGAGATATGAGCCATTTTTTGATCAACTGCTTGAAACTTGTTTCGTGATCTCTTTAATCCTTGCCCTAGACGTCGTGGAAAGGTATGATTTTCACTTTTCTTTTGTGCAGCAAATTGGAAGTCGTTGTCACTCAAGTTCACGGTATGATCTATTGAAAGACAAATTTCTAACCCATCTTGTATCCCCCGCAACATTTCCTGCTAAAATATTGAGCATAAACCACAAAAATATTGGCCGCTAGGGCCCGAAGGCCCTAAAAACCAACCTTCGGAGCTGCTTGCACTCAACCCAGATGAAACCCTCGCATAGCCGCTTGCCAAATATGTCGTTCACACATAGGGATGCGCTAGGATCTGTGTTGCTCCAAATGATATGAAAATTGGTGGAGACGTTCTAGGGTTTTTCAGGCATCTACCCTCAAAATTTCAGCTCAATCCGAGTCCGGATGAGTGAGATATGGCCAAAACGAGTTCGGCAGTTTGGGCAGTCCTGCGAAAAATGTCTAATCAATTTTGCCTCATCTTCTCTGACTTGACTCGTCTAAACCCCCAAAAGATATATGTATTGTGAGTATGTGAGATTATGTGATGTAGGTGTTCATAATATGTACAGGTTGTTGCAACTCTACAATCTAAAGAAGTTGCTCACAAGGATAACACCATCTTGGAATGAGTCGTCAATGAGCAAAGAGAAAAGTTGGGTTGCTGACGAAGACTAAAGATGGTCGATGTCTACATCGAAGATTGTTGATTGCCAACGTGAGGGTGGCGTTGTTGGAAAGAAAGAGCATCATTCGAGTAAGTCTTGCTGACCTGAGTTCCAACGTCATCGGAAAAACTTACCGTCATAGAGTGAACCTTGTCGTCAAGAGACTAGGAGCTGCCGATGTTGGAAGAGTGCCATCATAGAGTAAACCTTGTCATCAAACGACTAGGAGCTGCCAACGTTAGAAGAGCACTGTCGTAGCTGTAACGTGTCGTCTTAACCAGTGGAGTTTGCTAACATTAGACAATAGCCGACATAAAAACGTTATGCTATCATAAAACATCCGACTCAAGAAAATTTCTATTTACCATCGTAATAAAGGAGTTTGCCATTATAAACTCTGCCACCGCCATCTTAGCAAGGAAATTGCCGACTGCGTGTTGCTGTTTGCTGTCCAAGGCGGACAACTCATCTATCCGCTGCATGAGGACTTAAACAAATGTTACAAAAAGTCATCATTGATATCCTGGCCTAGTTGCGGTCATTAGCGAGTATCTACTGAAGGGATCAAATGATGGTTAAGAAAGTTATTAATTTCAAAAAGAATTAACTTATACTATAAGTTAAATAAAGATTTCATTGTTTAATCACCCATGTTTATCTTATTGACTTTCCTAGAGAACCTAGTGAAACACCATGCTCATCTCCATTGTTTTAACTATTATGAAACGTAAAAGCATCCAACCTATAGAGAGTCCGGAATAGGATAGAGAATAGAGCCAGGGGGAGAGGGATCAAATTTACAAGTGTTAGTAGGAGGGGTCGTAGGGAGGGTTGGAATTTAAAAAAAAATTAAATATAATTACTTGTCAATATTTACATAAGACACATTCCTAAGGTTACCGTTCAATTTTTTTGTTTTTTTTGTTAGTAAGTATTTAATAATAATAAAATTTTAAGTTAAAATATATGCACTTTTAATAACTTGGTAAATGAGATTTGAAGACAAGTCCAAGAATGTTTAGTGTTTACTTATTCTAAAGTTGTTTTTTCCTTGCAAAAGGACAAATGAAAATTGAAAGGAGAAACGAAAGTTGAGAGTAGAGTTGAACTCACAGCTATGTCAAATTTCAAAATTAATATTTTTATTTTTATTTACTTCCTTGCCAACCACCTTAATTAATAAGCCTTAAAATGTTATTATAACATTAGCATCAGAGGTATTGATAAAATGGAAACCACTTAGCCTTGATTACCTTCTGTGAACCGTATTGATTCGAAGTCAAACTCTGAAGCTATGCTTATCTCTTTGTTTGTAATCAAGTGAATTTGATCGAGTTGTACAGATTAAAGGGATGGATGGATTATCATCAACTCAATCACATGAAGTTATAAAGGGTGGATGGATGACTTTGATGACAACTTTGTGGGACTACTTTGATGACAACTTTGTGCAGGACTTTGATAACAGCTTTGTACTCAGCACATGCTCCCATTAGCATTCCATACCCAAACCATTCAGGTAACACCTAATGTATTAGTATTTATACATATAAATAATACAGTTTATATATTACAAATATAGTTTTTAATATATTTACCTGTAAATTTTACTGATTATAAGTAAAAATTTATAATTTAAAGTTTTAAGTGCAAAATACTCAAATTTCACGGATAAGTGCAATAATTCACTAATTTTCAATATACAATGTATTCGCCGTTAAAGAGAACCCACTACTTTATTTTTATTTTTCAGATTAGTACAGATTGAATTTGATCGCTTGTACATGTTATAGTCGGGGATTACCTATGCAATTTACTCGTAGTCTGTCAAACCACTACCCATTCTTTTATTTTGCTCATTGCTTATTTTAGAGCGTTGTTAAACGCTAAGCCGTTGCCTTATTTCGTCTTTGCGAGTCCTCGTTTCAATTATTACATGTTTTTGAACGACAGGTTAAAGACTGCACTGACTATACGTGCTTTTGAACGACAGCTTAAAGACTGCACTGACGTGACAATTTCCGAGCAACTCTCTTTATCCGTGCAAAAAGCCATTCATAACAATTTTCGGATTTGATCACTTGTACCTGTCATAGTCATCATAGTCAAGGATACCTGTCCGATGTATTCGCAGTCTAAACAGAATCCACTACTTTATTTTTCAGATCATTACAGATTGAATTTGATCACATGTTATAGTCACGGATTAGTAAAACCAGTACCCACTCTTTTTTGTTTTTTTTGTTATGGCTTACGTTGTTAAACGTAAAGCCCCGGGTTAAAGACTGTACTGAAGTGACAATTTCCCAACAACTCTCTTTATCCGTGCAATAAGCCATTCACGAAATTGCAGATACCAATTTTCAGATCAATATACATTGAATTTGATCATTTGTACATGTCATAGTCAGGGATATCTATCCAATGTATTCGCTGTGTAAACAGTACCCACTACTTTATCTTGATTAAATTTGATCACTTGTACACTTGTACACGTTATAGTCAGGGATTACCTGTACAATGTACTCGTAGTCTGTCAAACCAGACTCCCTCCTTAATTTTTCTTATGTGTAAACCATAGTTAAAACCGAAACTTCTGCCATATGTCCACGCGAGCAGGGCTGAAATATAAAATTTTATAACGGTTAAAAGGTTACAGTTTGGAATTTTATAAAAAAATTATGACGGTTAGAAGGTTACAGTTTAGAATTTTATTTGTTTTTTTTTCTAGTAAATATTTGTATTTGTATATCTGCACAATAAATTAAAAAGAGGTAACATTATTTGTATAATTTAATTCAGCACATCTAATACATTTATAGATATAAATATGAATCATATTGTATATCATAAATAAAATCTACAGTTTTAGAAATATTAATTTGTAAAATTTATGATTTATAAAAAAATAATAAATAAATAAACTATTATCAAAATAAAATTTAAACTTTCAATTGGACAATAAGATCATATGCCCATCAAATTCCAGCTGTTCACCCGTTAACCAACCAATTCAACGTAGGAGGCAACAGCAGACCAGAAAGGCCATCAACATAGGATTCGCTTCGCCCACGTTGCCATGAAATTTTTTAACGAAGCTTCCTCCGCTTAAAATGTATTATTAAATTTATTTGAATGTGTTTATGTGACCAATAAATAGATATGGGCTGTCTCTGAATAATACACTCGTATAGATTTTAAATCTCGGCCGGCGTAATGATAAAACCTATGCTCGTTCCCTCATTAAGTTGGAATATCGTAGAGCCTGTTAGAAAAATTAACCCTGATGTTCACTCTCCGTCCAACTTCGCTCTAGAATTGCACGCTGTCGGGAAGCGCATCCCAAAAATTGTGAATTTGGGTGACCCGCCAAAATCTTAGATGTGACGCCTTACATGTGAGTTGTCCAATCAGCCTTTATTTTCCGTGTGCGAAACTAGGTGATTGGTTATTTCATTTGTGCGGGGTAAGTGATTGGTTCGTCGTCCTCGGCTATATAAACCCAAGTTTTGATGTCATTTCGTGTGGGTGAATGCAGAGTAAAGAGAACAAACACAGAGCAGCTGAAGCATATCAGTTTAGTGAGCAAAGAAGCTCCTTTGTCTCAAGTCCGAGCAGCAGTCTCGGTGGTTTTAAATCCTTTTGTTTATCCTGCAATTTCATTTGCAGATGTTTGTTAATCCTCGGTTGAGGATCTTTGTAACCCAGTTTCTATTACACAAATAAATATTACCACTTTTGGGCATATTCTAGGGTTTCCTTTTTATCTGTCTGCATCGTACTGTAACCTGCTCCTTTGCACTTTAGCCGATGTGTTATTTCAGTCATTTCGCATAATGTATTTGATTGCTAATCCTAGCTAACAGCGCTTGAAGTTCCTTTGTGGAACTTTTGCAATCGCGTCCTCAACGGAGTGATTTTGTATCTTGCTAAGGTTTTGAGCTTGAGTGCCAAACGTCACCTCTAGACTTGGGGTCCGTCTCCTGCCCGTACAGCACTTGACAAGCTAAGCAAGGCATCGCCGCATCTGCACGCGCCTTTGGACAACAAAGTTCGGAAGGTAAAAATTTACTAAGTTTCTTGCTTGACCGTCTGACTGCGCAGCGCAGTTCGACTGCACGTGCCTTTTCGTGGACACTCCGACGGGATAGCCACAAATTTGATTAAGTGTTCTGGTTGTCGCCCGACTGCGCAGCGCAACCCGGCTACACTCACTTTGACCTGTGCAGTCAGACATTGACCATTTCTAAAATGCCTACCATCACAAATCTTCAACTCCATAGCCTTACGATGCGGGACGTTTTTGCACACTCCATCGGTTTAACAAAAATTGAATTAAAACTTCAAATTGGTATCAAAGCGGTATTGCCATTGACGTAGAGACAACATAATGGCTTTCGAAAATAACCATTCTCTGTAGTTGCAGATCCCGCACTTCAACAACAAGAATTACGATTACTAGAGCATCCAGATGAAGATCTTGTTTGGATCTCAAGAGTTGTGGGAGCTAGTTGAGAATGGATACCCAGAACCAACAGATGCAGCAACACTAGTTGTCCTCTCCCAAGTAGATAAGGACTTGTTGAAGGAGAACACGAAGAAGGACCAGAAGATCCTCTTCTACATCATGAAAGCGGTCGAGGAGACCGTATTCTCGTGGATTGCATCAACCACCAAAGCAAAGCAGGTCTGGGAGATTCTAGCCAGCTCATATTAGGGCACCAACAAGGTGAAGTTGGTGAAGCTGCAGATGCTTAGGAGAGAGTTCGAGAACCTTTAGATGAGTGAATTCAAGTCCATGAGCGACTTTTTCACCCGAATGACATACATCATCAACCAGATGTGGTTGAATGGAGAAATTATGCAAAGCCAAAGAATCATAGATAAGATTCTCAGAAGTTTGTCTGCCAAATTTAACTTTGTCGTGATTATGATAGAGGAGTTGAGGGATCTGACAACCCTCTCGACAGACGAGGTCATGGGTTCATTGCAAAAACATGAGCAGAGACTGAGCCGCTCATCGCAAACATCTCTAGAGCAGGCATTCAAGGCTCAAGTCTCATTTCGAGACAACAACAAACAAGACCCCCACCAAGGCACCTCTAGTTCTCAAGGAAGAAGAGGTAGAGGCAAGCGTGGAAAAGGAAACAAGTTAGGAGGTCGGTCAAACCCTAGTGATGGGGATACCAATTGCAACTTCCATCAGCAAGGAGGAAGAGGCGTTGCAAAGAACCAAAAAGTCAGATCTGGTCAAAAAAAGGACAAGTCAAAGGTCCAATGTTATTATTGCAAGAAATATTACCACTACATCTCAGATTGTAGAAAGAGGATGGCCAAGGAAAACCAATATCAAGCCCATTACATCAACGAAGCTGAAAATATGATAGGAGAGAACGTGTTGTTGACTTGCAATATTTAGGAGGAGAGCCAGAAGAAAGTATGGTATCTGGACAATGGGTGCAACAACCACATGACGAGAAACAAGGAGATGTTCTCACAACTGGATGAAACAGTCCAGTCCGAGGTCAAGATGGGGAACAACAGCAAGGTTCTCGTGATGGGGAAAGGAAAGATCCTCATACACACTAGGCATGATAAAAAAAGTAGATCTGTGACGTCTACTATGTGCTTGGTCTGAAGCACAACCTATTGAGCATTGGACAACTCATGTAGAAGGGGCATATGGTCTAGTTCAAATACGAAGTTTGCACCATCAGAGACAAACTACATGGGTAGATTGCAACCATGTCCATGATAAAAAGAAAAATGTTTCCATTGTATATTTAGAATGAATCTTTGATGTCTCTGAGTGTAGTCATGAAGGATGCTACCTGGCTGTGGCATCTCAGGTTTGGTCACCTGAGTTTCAGTGGCCTGAATCTGCTGCAAAAGAAGTATATGGTGAAGGGTTTACCCCTCATAAAGCAACAAAATCAAGTTTGTGAGGGTTGCTTAGTCGACAAATAGCATAAGGATTCGTTCCCTTTTGGACAATCTTGGAGAGCATCACAACCTTTGGAGTTGGTGCTCTCAGACATCTACGATCTGATGTAGACCAACACATTTACCGACAACAAATATTTCCTGACCTTCATTGATGACTTCAGCTGAAAGACATGGGTATATCCCATCAAACAAAAGTCAGAAGCTTTCAGCAAGTTCAGAGAGTTCAAGGTTGTGGTGGAGAATCAGAGCGACTACAAGGTCAAAACCCTCAGAACAGATGGTGGAGGTGAATACATCTCCAACAAATTCCCTAAATTTTGCAAGAAGCACAGAATTCAAAGGCAATTCACTGCCAGATGCACATGGCAATAGAATGGTGTAGCTAATAGGAAGAATCGAACCATCATGGAGATGGCACACAATATGATGAAGGCGAAGGGATTGCCACATGATTTCTAGGTAGAGGTTGTAACCTATGCAGTCTACCTGCTGAAAAAATATCCCACTAAAAGTGTGAAGGACAAAATCCCTCAAGAGGCCTAGAGTGGTCAAAAGCCATGTGTGGCTCATTTGCATGTATTCGGGTGCATTACATATGCACATGTTCTAGAAGAGAAGAGGCAAAAGCTAGATGATAGAGATGATAAGTGTATCTTCACAGGATACAATGAGCAAGTGAAGGCATACAGGTTGTACAATCCTATGACAAAAAATCTCATCATCAGCTCAGATGTGAAGATCTTGGAAGATGAAGCCTAGAACTAGAAGTCAAAGTCTAGCCAGCCTGAGCCAATAGTTGTTGAGTTTGTTGACTTGGATGAGAGCAGTGTATTGCCACATGTAGCCTCAAGTAGCAGCAGTGACCCTAGTAGTAGCACAACCTCACCATATCGATCACCTCCACTTGCAAGCAAAATCTTGAACTTGAGGACTCCGACGAAGACGAGAAGCTTGCAAGACATCTATGAGGCAACCTACAACCATCAAGATGAGGAATACTATGACTTTGCATTATTTACTGAGGTTCATCCAGTTGATTTTGAAGATTCAAGTCAGAATCAAAAGTGGGTGAAAGCGATGGACGAGGAGATAGAATCCATTGAGAAGAATTATACATGGCAGATAGCTGATATTCCAGTAGGAAAGAAGACCATTAGGGTCAAATGGGTGTATAAAATGAAATTCAACGCCTAAGGAGAAGTTGACAGACATAAGGCTAGATTGGTATCGAAGGGCTACAAGTAGAAGTCAGGCATTGATTACCATGAGGTATATGCGCCTGTAGGCCGACTTGACACAGTGAGGATGATCCTAGAACTGACAACTCAGAAGGACTGGAGTGTTTACCAAATGGACGTCAAGTCAGCATTCCTCAACAAATTTTTGTAGGAGGAGGTCTACATAGACTAGCCACTAGGTTATAATTTGAAGGCCAAGAGGGCAAAATCCTGAAGCTAAAGAAGGCCCTGTATGATTTGAAGCAAGCGACCCAGGCTTGGTACAACCGGATTGATAGTTATTTTTAAGAGAATGGGTTTGTCAAATGCCCATATGAGCACACCCTATACGTGAAGACAAATGAAGCAAGGGAGATCATAATAGTCTGTCTATATGTGGATGATTTGATTTACACTAGAAATGGAACTATATTGTTTGCCCAGTTTCAAACAGCCATGAAGAAGGAGTTCGAGATGACAAAATTAAGGCTGATGAAATATTTCTTAGGTGTCGAAGTTGACCAATCGACAGATGGCATCTTCATTTCTTAGTGCAAGTATGTGAAGGATGTCCTGAAGCGATTCAAGATGGAGGATAGCAAACCTACCATCACACCTGTTACCATAGGTCTGAAGTTGAGTAAGTTGGACTTTAGGAAAAATGATGATCCAACCTTGTCCAAGTGCCTAGTTGGCAGTCTAATGTATTTGACTGTAACTTAACCAGATATGATGTTCAAAATTAGCTTGATCAGTCAATTTATGGAGACTCTGAAGGACACACATTGGCAAGCAGGCAAGAGGATCTTGCACTATGTCAACGGGATGTGAAACCATGGACTATTCTATGCCAGACAAGAATAGTTAGATTTAGTGGGCTACACAAAAAGTTACTGGGCTGGCAGCATCGATAATCGAAAGAGCACCTCCGAGTATGATTTCCATCTCGGACCAAGGTCAGTCTCATGGGTATCCAAGAAGTAACCTATTATTGTGTTATCCACTACTAAAGCAGAGTATGTCATCGCCACATCAGCTGCATGCTAGGGAATTTGGCTGTGAAGAGTTCTAGGTGAACTGAACCATCCTCCAGAAGGCGCGACAACTATTTTTTGTGAAAACAATTTCACCATTGCATTGTTGAAGGATCCAGTGTTCCATGGTCAGATGAAACACATCGATATTCGATATCACTTCATCAGAGAGTTGGTGAAGTTCGGGGAAATTCAACTATAGTTTTGTAGGTCCAAGGAGCAGTTGGCTGATATTTTTACGAAGCCTTTGAAGGAGGAAGACTTCAACAGATTGTGAGAGCAGCTAGGAGTCAAAGTTCTCATGAAATTAGGTTTAAAGGAGGGTGTTAGAAAAATTAACCCTGATGTTCACTCTCCACCCAACTTCACTCCAGAATTACGCGCTGTCAGGAAGCACATGCCAAAAATTGTGAACTTGGGCGACCTGCCAAAATATTCGATGTGACACCTTACATGTCAATTGTCTAATCAACCTTTATTTTTTGTGTGCAAAATTAGGTGATTGGTTATTTCATTTGTGCGGGGTAGGTGATTGGTTCGTCTTCCTCGGCTATATAAACCCTAGTTTTATTGTCATCTCGTGTGTGGGGAATGCAAAGTGAGGAGGAAGCATAGGAGAAGAACATACACAGAGTAGATGAAGCAGATCATTTTAGTGAGCAGAGAAGCTCCTTTTTCTCAAGTATGAGTAGCAGTCTCGATGGTTTTAAATCCTTTTTTTTATCCTGCAATCTCCTTTGCAGATGTTTGTAAATCCTCGGTTGAGGATCTTTGTAACCTAGTTTCTATTACACAAATAAATATTGCCACTTTTGGGCATCTTGTAGGGTTTTGTTTTTATCTGTCTGCATCTTACTGTAACTTGATCCTTTGCACTTTATCCGTTGTGTTATTTCAGTCATTTTGCATAATGTATTTGAATGCTAATCCTAGCTAACATTTTTTGGTGTTCCTTTGTGGGACTTTTGCAATCACCTCCTCAATAGAGTGATTTTGTATCTTGCTAAAATTTTGATCTCGAGCACTGAACGTCACCTCCAAAATTGGGGTCCCTCTATTGCCCGTGTAGCACTTGACAAGCTAATCAAGGCATCGCCACATCTACGCATGCCTTTGGACAACAAAATTTGGAAGGTGAAAATTTACTAAGTTTATTGCTTGCCCTCCTGACTGCGTAGTGCAGTCTGACTATGTGTGCCTTTTTGTGCATAATTCGATGGGACAACCACAAATTTGATTAAGTGTTCTCGCCATTGCTCGACTGTGCAGCGCAGCCCGACTACGCTCACTTTGACCTACACAGTCAAATGTTGACCATTTCTAAAATGCCTATCGTTGCAAATATTCAACTTTACATCCCGATAGTGCAGGACATTTTTGTTCACTCCGTCGGTTTAATAAAAATAGAATTAAAACTTCAAAGCCATTGGGGTTGAAGACTAGCACTCGAGATGATATCTGACTGACCATGACTAATGTTGCCACCTCGGATCCCACATCCCATGTTAACCGATCTGCACCATGCAATTCGCTAACATGTCAATTATGTCATTGTCATGGCTCCCTCTGCATTGTTGTCATCGTTATCAGTCTTGAGTGTCAGTAGGGGATTATCCAAAGGTTCTATTATTTCTATGTTCATCCATTCCCTATGTACAAGGTGCAACTGGGAATGTTCTAAGTGCTGGTAGAGGAGGCCAACAATGTTTCATTCCCTCTGTACTCACCCTATTCATACCAAAATGACTGTGTGTTATTCCCCTATTAACATGTATAGCTCTCGATCTTAGGATGGGTTATGATTCGTACGGGTCTGCTCAGCCCTATGCATGGGGTGTAGGGGTTTATCACACTAACCACAAACTTTTTGTCCACCTTTGTAGCACAAGTGGAGATGGTGAGCCTGGCCTTGTTGAATAGGAGATCCACGATTTGAACTTTTGAGATGCAAAGGTCGACACGATCTCTTATGGCTTCCCTCTAGATAGTGGTATACTTGGATGGGACAACATTTCCAACCACCTAAGAGTGGGCTCTCGAGGTTTCTTTCTAACCTAAAATTTTTTCCCCCAAGGGTTAGGTGGATTGGTAAGTGCTTGTCTGACCAAGCACTTACCAAGAAAAAACCAAGATTCAAAATTTGGGGGCAACCTGTTTGCAAAGGTAGTAGTTTGATTTGAATAGTTTAAGTGCATTTCAGATTAACGTTGATGGTACGAGCGATTTGTGATCCCCTTCACGTCAAATTAACAATAATTAAGTGGAATAGGTTTGATGGGAGCAGCTCCTACAGTTTGAACCCTACGCTTGTCAATTACCAAATAGTGTGGTTGTAACCAACTCTCCTATGTAACAAAAAAAAAAAAATTAAGGGTAAAATTATACACTATATTAATAACTATTTAGATGACTAATAATTCTCATATAACCAAATAGGTTCTACTCTCCTTTACTTTACCACTGGGAAATCCCTCCTCATATTTAATTCTACATTAAAAAATTAAAGAAATCTTTACCTCTCATATTATTTATTCATCTTTCAATTTCTCAATGTATAATTTAAAAGAATGCAAGGAATAATGACTAGTCTTGTTTAATTTCTATGTCACTTTCAAATCTTTGTAATAATATGTATAATAGGATTCATTGAATTTTTGTGTTGAAATTTAAAATTCATTAAAATTATTTAACCTATATTTTAAAATAAAATTCAATGTTACTTTCAAAGGAAAAAAATAAACTTTTTAGCGTATCTAATACTTAGTTATCATATTTATAATATTCACATAGATATTCTCTTTAATAACATTATTTTACTATAAATGTGTTGACAACATGTGATATACGAAACTTTGACCACAAGAGGCAAATGAGGTATTAGTCATAGACAAGAAATGTTTCTCAAGTAGGAAGAATCATTCATCTCATACCTAAGTAGTCATGACTCATAAAAATATTATTTAATAAAGAATTTATGTTGTGCATGGATCATAGGTTGAAAGGAGAAACATGTGGAGTAATTATTGCTTGCGTAAATTGTTTGCTAGGTAGAGAAACTCCCTATCATTTAGTATGATGTTAATAAATTTCTTTATCTTGAATTTGTAGTTCCTTTAACAAATTCTTACAAACTAAAACTCAACTTATTTATAAGAAAGGCAAAGACTTAATAATTTTTTTACTCATTATTCATGTATAATTATTCAAAAAAGTTCTTTTAGATTGATAATAAATGTAATCTTATTTAGGAGAAAATAACTCAACATTTAACTTAAAGGTTATACAAGTATTTAAATAATTGTAACATCTTCCCTCATAATAATCAAATTTATTTGTCCTTTCCTTGTAAATTTACATGATTGAATTTAATTCATACTTGAGACAAATGTTTATAATTTTTTTTTTCAAGTTGAAGAAATCATCCTTGTTTTAAAGACATCATCATCCTAAGAGTTCTAAAATTACATAAAAATATGGTATAGTCATGGTCCTATTAAACCATTTCTCATCACATAGAATTGACCATAGTTGAGACTAGTTATCCATAAAACTAATTTTTGAATTATCCCATTAAAAAATCCATAAATGCATGATAGAAGTTATTATAACCATGGTTTTATTAATTCATACCACATAGATGAAAATTAGTATATAAAATAAGCTAAAGAATAATCTTGATTATAATGATTTTTTTTAACTAGATTTAAGCACCTAATGATACAATAGTACATTCATGTATTATATTTATTAGTGGTTTATTTCTAGAGTACCCTATTTTTAAATGGTTTGATGTACAAAATGATCTCCATATATTGGAATATTAGAAAATCCATTTGAAATTGTAAATTTCATGGAAGACTTTCTTATATTCCTTATTAATATAAGAAGAAAAAATATCTAATATATGTTCATTTATTTTATATGTAGGATATTAGGATTAGATCTAGATACATTTTTTTCATGTTAGAATTTCATGCATAATAGCTCTTATTAATTCATATGATGTTATTTATTATAAACAAGTGGGTATGATCTTTTATTTGATCTAAAATTAAGAAATTTTAGATTTTTTTCCAAATAATCAAAAAGTTCAAAATATTTTCTTAGACTTGTATCTATACAAGAATGAATAGATAAACAAATTATAATTGGTAGGGATAGAAAGGTTGATTTAGAAATGAAATAACTAACATCCAATGTTATTCATACTTTATTGAATCTTGAATATTCCATGAATATTTGATGGAATTCCCTTTTAAGCTTATAGTATTTGAGATATCAAATTTTATGAGGATATATATGAGGAGAGAGAGTGTATGAGAGATAAGCTACATCATATTCCTCTTCATATATAGGATTTTCAAATGTGTCTTAGTCCTCTTGGACCTAATCCAAAGGGTTTATGTTGTAAGCTAGTTGGTAGGCAACAATTTGAGTGACATATTGTCATTCGACCATGGCTTAGAAGAGAGACGAGAAGTAAATTTATTAAACTTATGTATTTATAATCATTTAAGAGAAGAAAATAAGATGTATTTATATCCTTATATCATCTTACCTCTATATACCTATCTAACCTCTATACCTCAAGGCATCCCTATATACCTAACCATTCTCAATATACCTATCAACATGTGAAATACAATTGATATGTGGAACAACAATGGTAGGTTGGAGTGACCACTAGGTATATGATCCAAGATGGTATACAAAGGGTAATAAAATCCCTCCTTATGACTCCCACTAGTATGTTTCATTATACTCCCCTATAGGCTTAAAGTACTCATGAAAACCTATATGGGTGATTGGCAACTTGGGCTTACAATATACCTAATTTAACCTATAGAAACATACTACAATTACTCAAGGGATCATATGCAATCCCTAATATGACTTTTCTTTGCTTAAGTTCTTCTTAATATTTATTAATGTGATTTAACTAGGAAAGCAAATTAGGTTTAACATAATTTTATCTTTATTAAACATCCTCAACAGGATAGGAAATACCTTTGGGATCTATGTGGTGTTCACATAGGGTTAACCAAATATATGATCATGTAAATGAAGATAATCACAAATACATATCCCTTTTCATATGAGATCACACTCACAATTGGGTAAAATCTTGTTGTGTCCTAAGGAACTAGTTGGATCAAATTTATAAATGTGTATGGGTTTGTGGAAAGTAATGGATTTCCCCTAAGATACCATCCCCTCTTAATGTAAAGATCTAATTCATGTGATACAAGATGTCAACATACAAAACCCTATTTTACGTGAACTTTTCTTCGAATTCCTATGAAATGAATAAAATATACCTCTATTTTAAACAAGAATACAAGGATAATATGTACTCTATCCTAGGATGCAAATACATACATTTCACTTTTGTGCTTAGTATTGAAAATTAAAAACAAGATTCATCCTTTGAATCAATATATAAACGAAGCTAATTTTCTTATTTCATTGATAACATTCCTTTACAAAATGCAATAAGAAATTAGAAAATAGTAAAAATTTCCTTACAATACAATTTACTGTGTCTTTAATTAAATAACTAATGCAATGAGTAAGATATATTACTACTTCTTTAGTATTTTTGTAATTAAATATAAACTTGTTACCTTATTGCAATACTTTATTTTTAAAAATTAGACACAAAGACGATAAATTAGATAGATCATGCAATTCTAAGATCCTATAACATTAATAGATTAAAAATATAATAGACAATACTTGATTCATAGACTCATGTTAAAGTGCCATGTAGAAGAAAGAGGAAGAAGAATAGTATAAAAATGCTAGTCAAAAGTGCCATAAATAAATTTGTATGGCATTTTTGCTCTTGAACAATTATTTCAACTATACCTATAAAATAGAAGAATTTGTAGACAAAAATAAAGAAAATAAATGATCAATATAAGGGGGTTTGTTTGATTTCAACAAAAATCAATGAGCTTGCTTGCTTAGAAATATCAAACCCTTGTCTTTCTTTATATAACATAGTAATAATTTGAATTATAAAATAATAGCCAATGCTAAAAGTAAAAGAGTGTAGAATCCTTGAAAATACTAAATATGTAAGGAAGACAAATAAAAAAAGCTATATGTTTAAAGGAAGAATATATATGAATTGAAAGACAAGTGTTAAGTGTATTCAAAAATAAAGATGAAGATACAAGCAAATAACTATATATAGCACTTCTTCTAATGAAGATAGCCAAGGAATGCTCACTTATCTACTTGGAAGCTTGTGGATGCTTGATGGATATTTTCCAAGAAACATGTCAATGCTCAAGTACTCTTTATTTTTCCCTTGATTGTTGATGACACAAGGATTTAGCTGTGTATTGGTGTACCAAACATTCCTTATCAAATGCCTCTATAAAGGGTTATTTTATAGACACACCAATCCCATTTTAAAGAGATATTGAATTTTTCCTATGGAGATAAAGGTAGGTAGATTAGGAATTGTATACTATTGCATAAAGGTAACTGAGAGTCATAGTCATTTGCATGGAGGATTTGAGGTTGATTGGAAGTGGATAGGAATAAGGTGTCATACAACTACCAATTAAGAATATTTACTTGGCAATTTTCCTTTTTGGTACACACAAAATTGGATGATGAGATGATATTCATCGTAAAACAAATGCTGACAAATAATTAAATTACAAATATCTTAATTTCAATAGCAATGAAGTAGAAGTACCATGGTGGTATAGAAATCTTGCAACACTTTTTCTCGCATGCTATTGCTTCTTGAAAGTTGGTAGGGGGAACACGCCAATAGAATTGATTGACAAAAGCACTATAGGGCAGCAAAATTTCCATGTAAAATTTCCATAATGCTTTTATAGGGTTCCAATGCTTTTGCTTTGAAATTTTTTTGAGGTACTAGTTCTTATACAACTATCAACATGTTTAAACTCATTAGAAAGCTTTTAGTTCATTCCACTAGTATCATTTGTATAATTTTTTGTTAGGACTTATAGTAATTTTGTAAACCTTAAATATGATGCCATTTTTTACCCCAAATTTGGATTTGAGAGAGTCAAACTAACTTAATTTGCTTAAAAACTAGTTGACAATGGAAATGCCTCTTTTAACAATCTATTAGTGTACAAATTTGGGTGTCTACATTATTATATGTATATAGAGATAGTATCTCCATTTATTTTTCATATAGAAAATCATGTTTCTCTATTTCAAATTTTAACACTAAGATGCTACATTTACAAAGCTTATTATGTGCTTCATAATCCTTTCAAGGATCAAAATGACCTTGCATTTCTTCCTATTACTTATTGTAGACACCAAAACAACACCAATCCGATTATGTGACCGCAAACACTGATCGCTTTGACAAACACAGCCCCCAGGGCAGCCCTCAGAGGTCAAACAGTGGTCTTAACCATTTTCACAGCAATTTTGTGAGGTCAAGAAGCAATTTGGCACACTTAGACACTTTGCCTAGTAATCGTCTCACCCGGGGACGATTGCTAACTTGAAATCGTCTCACCCGGGGACGATTTCTGAAATCGTCTCCGGTAAGGACGATTTCCAAGTTTAACGGGCAAAAAGACAAATGAGGCCAAGTGGCAGCCCGAACAGCTCGCTTGATGACTCTCGCCTCGCACGCGTGTGTGAGTGGACAAATAGGCCGTTTGAGGACTGTCACAAGGGCGGTTATGAAAGCCCAAGTCAATGGAGGACTCCCCTCCCTCATGGGAAGACAAGACTGCCACATGGCGCCTATGACCAACACATGGCATTTGTGCTTCCCTCCCAAAAGAGACCCCTTGGGTCTATAAAAGGTGAGACTTTTCTCACCCAAGACATACAGGTTGAAGGAGTTTTCAAGCAACGAAGTGCTGCCGAGTTGAAGACCCACTTGCATCCCTTTTGGTTCACCTTCCCACATCCACCAATCTCTTTTGCAAGGGAGGTTGTTGGGTGGCTTTTGGAAGCTTGAATCGGACCTAAATCCAACACATGGACACCTGAATCAACCAATTCGCCGACCCCCCAATCCTAAGAGGTTTTGGGCCCATCCCTAGTGGATTGGCGACGGAATCAAGTGCCAACGGTGGGAGGCCCACTTGGGCATCCCCGCACTTTTCTTAAGTTTTATTTCAGAAGCATTCTAGTTTATTTTCTCATGCTGCATATTGTGTTTTCTGTTTGGTGAATTCATAGCTGCAATTTCGTAACCTTTGATCAGATTCTAGTATGTTTTGTGTCGTTTTGTAGTTTCACTAACTTGCAGGAGGCGATATCAAATTCCCGAGGGTAGAGGCCAAATTGGGAGAATCCGACCATCTGGGTCGTCCCAAAATGGCCCCAATTACATAACCCCTCTGTCTACAGGTGTTTTGGAGACCTCGGGAGTCGACATTGGAGCGTGTCAGTTCGGCTTCCCCAACACAGAAGAAATCGTCCCACCCAGGGACGATTTACAGTCAGAAATCGTCCTACCCAGGGACGATTTCCAGTTGAAAGCAGATTGGCCGACTGTCTCAGTGGCAATGGCTTGTTGGTAACATTTTCTGTCTTCTGGCAAGTTTTCAGGCTGTTTAGAATCATTTTGTTTACTGTTTTAGATAAATGTTTGCATGCATCTTTTGATGATTTTAGAAGAACGAACACTTTTCACTTGCAGCAGGTGCTACTGACATCTTGGTTGTTTCTTTGTTCGCAGGAGAAGCAGCGGAGGTGAAGAACTCATCGACATCAGCGACGGCATCATCTTGGCCCGCCCATTGCAATCGTGGGCACGCGGAAAGAGGAACATTGAGTGATTGTAATCGAATTCTTTTAACGCTCCTAGCCCCCGAAAAGGGAGGAGACGTCATTGTAACAGAGATCAAGGGATATTAATGAAAGGGCTATGTTTTCTCCATTTGCTTGTGTCTCTTCCAATGCGTTTCTTTTCCATTTCATGCACTTTACGTTTCTAGGACTTAAGCGCATTTGGTTTTGGTTATATTGCAATTAGTGTTTCCTTTGCCCGAAATCTCATGCTTTCAGTGGCGATCACGGTGGGACCTGTTCCCTATTTTTAAGATCACAAAAAACTAATCGGGTTTTTGTGTTTTGTGTTTTACAGGTACATTTTTTTTTTTGCAGACTGTTAACCGTCTCTGACTGTTACGATTACTTTACTGGAAATCGTCTCACCCTGAGACGATTTTAAAATCGTCTCTGCCAGGGACGATTTCTGTTCTGTAAATCGTCTCACCAGGGGACGATTTTCTGTCTGCAGATTTTCGAGCAGAAATTCAGAGGCAACTGGAGCAGGCAGAGAAGAGGTAGGGATTTTATCATCTCTGTTAAATTTTCTATTTTTGTTTTCTGTTTCTTTGACTGTTTTCATTTTATCCTGCATACTTAGGGAAAATCATTCATGCTTGTTTCATTTTCGCTAAATAAAATGAACCTCACACACTCCACGTAACAATTTTAAACCAAGGAGCTGGTCGTAAGACCCCAACCCTTTATCAAGACCATTGGTGGATTTCATCACCACCTTGGCTTGATTTGCATCCATTTCCCGATTGTCAACTGTTGTTAGGCGTAAATCCTGACGAAGACAGACCGAGTGTCACTGGGGTGATTCCCATGCGCGCGAGGATAAGTTTTCTATGGTAGGTGCCATTAACAGGACAATCCCCCTTTCGTACCGCCTACGTACCACGTACCTTCTGCTCTCACGTACCTATAGTCTCCCTCTCGTAAGGGCGGGTATATAGAGAGGTTGGTATATCGGCTTGGTTGGTATATTGAAGGGGCTACCATTTTGGGAGTTATATGAGCCGTCATAATGCATTTAAACGATCTTCAAAACCTACAAAAACAAAACAAAACACCAAAATGCACTAAACCAGTTTAGGGCACACCAATAATCCTTAAAAGAGATAATCACGGTTTTGTGAATGTGTGTGCTTAATTCTGCTTAGTGTAGACAAAAAAAATCATAAACGAGATAAAAACTTATTTAGATAGCATAGAAGCACCGCAATGGTGTACACCCGCAGTCAAGCCCAATCAAGGGCAGAAGCTCCGGAAGGTACACAAGAAGCGAGCACAAGTCGCCTTCGCTTCAGTCCTGAGGATTTGGTCATACCGCCTTATAGGTCTAACCTACAAAAGAATCCAATTCAGAATCCTCGGTGGGGTATGCCTATTCAAAGCAGCCCCTTTCGGGAAGATGCCTTACATGTAGACCTTGACATAAATAGAGAATCACCTCTTGAAGTTAGGCATGAGTGGCCACCGCGCGATGAAGCGCTAGACAGGCACACCGTCCATTTGGAGGGGCAACGTGGATATGGCGTCCCTTCTTTACCTATCATCAGAACAGAGAGACCAAATCCGGAGCGCAGGGCTCCTTACATAGGGCGACCTAACTTCGCCCACCCCCTTCACACCCGTGAAAGGGAGTACGAGGAAAGCCATCGCATTCCTCGAGGGCAACAAACAACGCGGGAACCTTGCATTTCCGCACCAGCAGGATATCATGATCACCCCTTGAGGCCAGAACCTCGAGCACATACCGCTTACCTCGACAGAGGGAAGCGACCCATTGAAACCTTAGATCAGCAAACTCGAGGTAAACACATAGGAGAAACATTCGAACCTCCCGAGAAAAATAGGGTAGACCAAATTGACCCAACTGTCGCCAGATATACCACCCGTCAAGCCCAAACCATGCGGCTTAAACCAAGTTATCAGGAAATAGAGTACCGACACCGCTTGGATAGAGAACGCATGCAACGCGAAGCGGATGAGTTACGCTATGAAATACCTGAGAGGGGGCCAACCCCTCGCATCCAAAGAGCTGAACAATATGAGAGGCGTAACCCGTTGGTGCAGGACAGGTCTCCACGACCTCGTCAAGCTCTCGCCTCCAAGACCTCATAGATTCGAGAGGGAGGCAACTCCCCGAAACAATGATGGGTACCTTCAACAAGAGCTTGATCAGGGTCATAGGTTTCGCCCAGAGACTCCTCAAGAATTTTACGAGGAGTATGAACCGGAAGAGGAATATGTTGAAACTCCCCATCAAGGCAGGAGGGATGCCATTCGGCCACCCCTCCATAGGCCTCCAGTTTACCGTAACTTGCAACAAGAGCGAACAAGAGAGGAAGAAATAAAATCTTCCGATGCATACCAAGCGCTATTGGAGCGTTTGGAGTCTGTGGAGACAAAAGCTGCTGGGCATCAAAAACCCACATTACGTCTACTCCGCAGTAATCCGGTGCATCCCTCAGTGCCTACACCTCTTTACCCCGAACACTTCAAGTTGCCTCAATTGGCAGTTTTTAAAGGTGAAGAGGACGCACAGGAACACGTTACACGATTTCTAAGCCAATGCTTCGGCATCCAAGATAATGACGCATTGTTGCTTAGAACATTCATAACCACATTCGCAGGCCCTACCTCGGATTGGTTCACACAACTGCCCAAACACAACATAAGCAATTTAGATCAATTAGTAGACGCGTTTCTTGAACGCTTTGCCTTCAACACAAGGAAGAAGGCATCACTAAGTGATTTAGCGAGCCTCAAGCAATTTGAAGAGGAAACAATGGCAGCGTACGGGAATCGATGGAGAGCTTTGCTTTCTAGGTTACCCTACCGTCCTCCTATGTCTGATCTCACGCAGATGTTCGCAAAAAGTTGCTTAAAATCAATCTCTGGTCTATTGTTGCTGCGACAATACGACAACTTAGAAGAAGCTTTGGCGCAAGCCAGAGTCATAGAAGAGATTAAGATAGGCGAAGGCGCAATTGCCAAGCCTAAGAAGAAAGAGTGGAATAAAACCACTAAAACTGGGACAACGCAACCACAACACGCTGCAGTCAACCAAGTTGCGATAAATGTTCCCGTGCCTGTGCAAGAAACGCAGCCTCAAAAGGCTAACTACCAGGCAGTGCCTCCTGCTTATGAAAGAGATAATAGAAGACAGGAGCAGAATTACCCGCGTCGCCCTAGGCAAAATTTCACCCCATATGCGGAGTCTAGGGACTCCTTATTTGACCGCTTGTCAGCGGCAAATTTAGTCACTCTGCCAGAAATCCAAATTATAGACCCTAACATTCCCAAGCCTAGGGGGTACAGAGAGGAATTGTATTGTAGATTCCATAGGCGCAGAGGACATGACTTGAATGGGTGCTGGAAATTCAAAGACCTAGTCCAGGATTTGATCGACAATAGAACATTGGTTGTGGACAACCCCATCGCACCAAACAACCAACAAATGGGGGTATTCAAGGACCCCTTGCCAGCCCACGAGGCACAGACAAAACCACTCCAGATTAACGAGGTGCGACAAGATCTTCCCACACAGGAATTTGTGGGAATGATTAGCATAGTAACAAGGAATAGAAGGTACCCGACAGCTGCCCCTGAGGTAGCTACGAGGGAAGTTTCGGCAACATCGCATCCTCAACAACGCCCAACGCAGTTACCTCCGCCTAGACCTGAGGTCACGATACGAACCAAACTCACGCAGAGTTTGCGGACCACGTCGGCTAGGCTGTCCATCTACGAGCTTATTCAACAATCAGCTCCCCATAGAGAAGCTCTTATGGACATTTTAAAAGCCATTGAATTACAACCCCACGAGGCAAATTCTTTCAACGCCTTCGTGGGACATGTGAAACAATGTACGGAGCCGGTCATCACATTCAGAGAAGATGAGGTCAAAACGATATCAAATGACATGGCAGATCCACCCCCGCACGTTATCGCGTGGGTCAACGGGATTCCGTACAAGAGAGTGCTGATAGATACTGGCTCGTCCAGTAACATCATAACCACTGCAGCCTTAAAGCATTTGAAGTTGCCAGCCTCTCACATCACAGCCTCCACGTACACACTGCGAGCTTTTAATGATGCAATATGCTCGACAGTCGGCACAATCGTTCTGCCGATCCAGGTAGGACAAAAGTCAATACCTACACTGTGCCATGTGCTTGAAGGTGAAATGGCTTATAATATACTGCTAGGGCGGCCTTGGATCAGGGACATGAAGTGTGTCCCTTCGATCGCCCACCAATGCTTAAAGTATGCTTATGAAGGGGAAATACATGTAGTCCCAATGGACTTAGAGCCCTTCAAGTATTGCAATGCGGTACAATTCATACCTCAATCGACCCTCCCTTCAACGCATTTGGATTTCCAATTAAATCCATCTAAACAGGGTCCAATACCGCAGGCACCACTGGTGGCCAACAAGACAAAATCCCAGCCAGGTGAGACTTCATCACCTGCTCCTTCATCATCAACGCCACCTATCATGGCCCAACAGAAGGACAAGGGAAAACAAATCATGGAAGAGGTTAAGCCTCTAGAAGAAAGGTTGCCCACAATCTCAACGATATCAACAGAGGAAACACCCAACACAACAGAAACCAAGACTCCTGAACAACCAAACATGGAATGGACTCAGGAAGGACTACCATTTCCTCCCACCCAATCATCAACAATCACTGTTGAAATGGCCAGTACGGGCTTGGGGGAGTACTTAGTGCAAAATGTTGTGGCAACCCCCACATTGGAGTCAGTACAAGACATGGGAAGACCTCGCCTTCCCATAGGGACAATTGTTCCTCTAGGCTACCCACCGAACCAGACAAATTTTGTGTATGGGGGCCTTGATCATGGTCTTGAACCATGCCAACAAAAGGAAACAGACGAAGAACCTTTTGTTGAAAACATCAATTATCTGTCAAACCCAGAATTTGCCCTAAAATATCTAGGCCAATGCAATTGGCATGGATACGAGCTAGGCAGATATGAGCAAGGGATGCGGATCCTTTGCCAACCAAGATATCAGATGCCATATGACAAGTCAGGGGTAGGGTTCAACCATCCCCTGCCATTAGACATCTTGGTTGAAAATATGCAAGGCCTAGAAATAGGCAACAAGGGGGATTGGCATAAGACCCGTATGCCAATCCAAATACAGAATACACATTGGGAGATTACCTCCCATGGTCAACAAACACCCCTAGAAACAACAATAATCGCTCTCCTTTGCTAGAGAGAGGTGAAAGTTCGGATAGTAATCCTCAAAGAGAACATCAACGACTGTCGGACATCTTTCTAAAGTTGTTCCCCTTAGAGGTTCCAGATGAAACAACACAATATCAAGAGAATCAGGTCCCTCCACCAAGAGTGGAACAACCGCAATGGGACCAGATTAATTCACTGGAACAAGAAGAGTCCTCAACGTCGCAAGCAACAGATGCTGAAGAGGATGAACAATTTTGGATCTATGAAAGCGATTCAGAAGATGAGACTGAGATGGATTATCTCAGACATGCACGACGACATCACCGCGCTTTAACGCATGAGGATCTAATGGGACAGATGGGCATACCGCTAGGGCATGAATGGCAAGTAGACCCAGTGAGGTGGGACCAAGTGTTGGACCCATGGTTCCAAATTCAAGATGAACATCGTCCACCTCGAGATCCCATCATGACAGCAGTGCCGAGGGAAGACCCCGCCCTCCTTTTCGCAAAATTTGCACCTAGGGAAGATCCATTCATGCCCGTACCTCTAGAGCCAGATCCGGAGTGCAAAGACCATCAAGCTGGGAGTACCTCTATCCCCTAAAGAACCATAATTCAAACCCAAAATGCTCCAAGGATTATCGCAATCACTTGGTCACCCCAAAAGCTCCAAGGATTATCGCAATCACTTGGTCACCCAAAAAGCTCCAAGGATTATCGCAATCACTTGGTCACCCCAAAAAGCTCCAAGGATTATCGCAATCACTTGGTCACCCAAAAGCTCCAAGGATTATCGCAATCACTTGGTCACCCAAAAAGCTCCAAGGATTATCGCAATCACTTGGTCAAACCCCAAAAAGCTCCAAGGATTATCGCAATCACTTGGTCAATCCAAAAAGCTCCAAGGATTATCGCAATCACTTGGTCCACCAAAAAGCTCCAAGGATTATCGCAATCACTTGGTCAACCAAAAATCCAAGGATTATCGCAATCACTTGGTCACACCAAAAAGCTCCAAGGATTATCGCAATCACTTGGTCACACAAAAAAGCTCCAAGGATTATCGCAATCACTTGGTCACCAAAAAAGCTCCAAGGATTATCGCAATCTCTTGGTCACCCAAAAACTCCAAGGATTATCGCAATCACTTGGTCACCCAAAAAGCTCCAAGGATTATCGCAATCACTTGGTCAAATCCAAAAAGCTCCAAGGATTATCGCAATCTCTTGGTCACCCAAAAAGCTCCAAGGATTATCGCAATCTCTTGGTCACCCAAAAGCTCCAAGGATTATCGCAATCTCTTGGTCACCCAAAAGCTCCAAGGATTATCGCAATCTCTTGGTCACCCAAAAAGCTCCAAGGATTATCGCAATCTCTTGGTCACCCAAAAAGCTCCAAGGATTATCGCAAATTCTTGGTCACCCAAAAAGCTCCAAGGATTATCGCAATCACTTGGTCACCCAAAAAGCTCCAAGGATTATCGCAATTTCTTGGTCAAAACCTAAAAAGCTCCAAGGATTATCGCAATCACTTGGTCACCAAAAGTCTCCAATGATTTCCACAACCACTTGGTCAAAAATAAAAAACAATCAAAAACAACAAAAATTTGCATCTCATTTCTAGGCATAATCAAATTCATCAATAGAGAGTTCTTCTAGCACCTCACATTCACATTCACAAAATCAATCCATCAAAAATACAAAAATATGTAGCTACATTAAGCATTGCATCCACACATTGCATATTCATGGTTGTATAGGTCAAAGGCACCATAGGCTGCAATTGCTCTACTAGTCCATCTTGTTCCGCATTGTTCCATTTTACAAAAACAACAAAAACACCATGCATAACTTTTACCGCACTACAGTCAGTGGTCTGTAAATGTACCAAGAGTTTCAGTGATTCAGTCATCATTTTCCTCTTTAGCCATGTAATGTATCAAGTCAAACAGATTTTACGAAGGTAGAGTCATACTTGAAATACACCTTGTTACGTAACATCCCAACACAAACTGAACACATTAAACAATTCCTGAGTTGTGTGAACGAAAGATGAAACCTGCATAGTAATCCAGGTCACCACAAGCGAAACGGTCATCTTGCTCATCCCCCGTGCAAATGACCCCAAGAATGCTCGAGAGTTGGCAAAAGGACAAGCATCCTCCCTACCCAATTCCCTAAGAATCCCTAGTTCTCAATAGTTGCAAAACATCAAAAATTTGCAAAATGTCAAAAATCAAATACTTGACATCTTACAGTGCAAAAATCAAAGGGCACAAACGATAGTGATTTTCATCACTCCATATCCCCAATCCCTTGCTCAAAAGAAAAACAAATCAAAATAAACAGTGATCTTATCACTACAAACGAGCAAGTATCCCAATACAATTGAAGAAAAGAAGGGAGTGGAACTTGAATCCCTGGAACTCTCAGCATTCTAAAAGGTCATAAGGCAAGCCTCAGTACCGGTTTGGTTGATAGCCTATCGATAACTGGCGGTAAACCTCTCGCATGACGATATATCTGTCACATTAACTTGCGTACAGATCAATGTTTGCATGTGGATGAGCTAGCTTATGGCATCCTGGATAACACCGCAGATTAATCTTAGTAAATACAACAAAGGAGTTAGTGGAGCTAATTAGGTGATCCTCAGTACAGGTTCGGTTGAAAGCCCATCTGGCACTGGCGGTATCCTGATAAATACCACAATAATGAACTCAATTGCACACACAGGGATGTGAAATAGCTTGGTCAAAAACAAGTCCGATTCATACCTTGTTCAAAAGTCTTGTAAGATAAAGTACAGTCATGGCTAGTGAGTTAAAACCGTCTGAGTCTCAGAAAACCTTAGCTACATTTCTAAACCAACTGTGCTACTTTTCATCCTTACAATACCATCAAAAAAATACAAAAAAAAGAAAAACCACATGTATACATACAAAGTCATGCATCACAACAATCGCCTAAAAACAAAATAACAGAGTTCTAAACAGTCCATGGTGCCATAGCCAAACATCACAAATCCTATTCATCCACTTCATATCTCGCATATCACATATAAATCAAAACCATTTGCATTCATCATAGCATATGCATCCATCAAAATAAATCAACATGCATACATCCATATTCATCAACCATCATGCACAAGATCAAAGAAAATCAAAACAACAAAAACAACAAATAAATGCAACACAAAAACAAAAAGCAATAAACATTGCCAGACACAAGTGCTCTTGCACTTAACCTCTTGGCATAGAAAAACTGATGTCAGGGTCTACATTGTCGCTATCCTACTCCCTAAGAAGGCTACCATAGCCGGACCGCTCCACGGGAAGACGGATTTTCGACAATTTCATCCCCAAACGACGTCACAAAAGGGTCAAAGCCCACTCAAAAACAACAAATAAATGCAACACAACACAAAAATCAATAAACATTGCTAGACACAAGTGCTCTTGCACTTAACCTCTTGGCATAGAAAATTGATGTCGGGGTTTACATTATCACTATCCTACTTCCCCAAGAAGGCTACAATAGCCGGACCGCTCCACGGGAAGTTGGATTTTCGATGATTTCACCTCATTACGGCATCACCAAAAGGGTTAACACCCACCAAAAATAGGTCCAAATGTTGGAAAAATTGCACACGCTTAACGGTAAACCCTCTAAAGGCACCCTTGCACAAGTCATCTTGGGTCAAGCGACTCGTCGCTTCTCTCACGAAGGTCATTCCCTCATCGATTCGTCGCTTGAGGGGGTAGTCACACTTAGTCACCAACCAACAATCACACACCCAATTAAGGAAAATGACATGCATTCAAAGAATCATTGACAAAGACAATCACGCTCCTGCTCGGGGGAGTAAACAAGCAACAATCAAATCAATCAAACACTTGGCATTTCGTGAATCATGAACACAAGGTTCCCCCTGAGGATAAAAACGCCCTTTGCCTGTTCATGACTGATCAATGTCTAAGTTCAAGTCACACCTCACCAAAACAGGTTAATACTTGAAATCAAATTCCTTAGCTCGTCAGAAGCAAGGATTCAAGAATGCATGCCCTTTCCATACTTGGGGCATCAAAAGTTGGTTAGGTTACCAAGAAACCCTAATCATTAGTGCTTTGGTTATCTATTTTTGCTCAGCACTACGTCACCCGCAGCGCTTCCCAAAAAGGGGCATCTGTAGACACCAAAACAGCACCAATCCGATTATGTGACTGCAAACACTGATCGCTTTGACAAACACAGCCCCCAGGGCAGCCCTCAGAGGTCAAACAAGTGGTCTTAACCACTTTCATAGCAATTTTGTGAGGTCAAGAAGCAATTTGGCACACTTAGACACTTTGCCTAGTAATCGTCTCACCCAGGGACGATTGCTAACTTGAAATCGTCTCACCCAGGGACGATTTCTGAAATCGTCTCCAGTAAGGATGATTTCCAAGTTTAACGGGCAAAAAGACAAATGAGGCCAAGTGGCAGCCCAGAACAGTCGCTTGATGACTCCTGCCTCGCACGCGTGTGTGAGTGGACAAATAGGCCGTTTGAGGACTGTCACAAGGGCAGTTATGAAAGCCCAAGTCAATGGAGGACTCCCCTCCCTCATGGGAAGACAAGACTGCCACATGGCGCCTATGACCAACACATGGCATTTGTGCTTCCCTCCCAAAAGAGACCCCTTGGGTCTATAAAAGGTGGGACTTTTCTCACCCAAAATATACAGGTTGAAGGAGTTTTCAAGCAACGAAGTGCTGCCGAGTTGAAGACCCACTTGCATCCCTTTTGGTTCACCTTCCCACATCCACCAATCTCTTTTGCAAGGGAGGTTGTTGGGTGGCTTTTGGAAGCTTGAATCGGACCTAAATCCAACACATGGACACCTGAATCAACCAATTCGCCGACCCCCCCAATCCTAAGAGGTTTTGGGCCCATCCCTAGTGGATTGGCGCCGGAATCAAGTGCCAACGGTGGGAGGCCCACTTGGGCATCCCCGCACTTTTCTTAAGTTTTATTTCAGAAGCATTCTAGTTTATTTTCTCATGCTGCATATTGTGTTTTCTGTTTGGTGAATTCATAGCTGCAATTTCGTAACCTTTGATCAGATTCTAGTATGTTTTGTGTCGTTTTGTAGTTTCACTAACTTGCAGGAGGCGATATCAAATTCCCGAGGGTAGAGGCCAAATTGGGAGAATCCGACCATCTGGGTCATCCCAAAATGGCCCCAATTACATAACCCCTCTGTCTGCAGGTGTTTTGGAGACCTCGGGAGTCGACATTGGAGCGTGTCAGTTCGGCTTCCCCAACACAGAAGAAATCGTCCCACCCAGGGACGATTTACAGTCAAAAATCGTCCTACCCAGGGACGATTTCCAGTTGAAAGCAGATTGGCCGACTGTCTCAGTGGCAATGGCCTGTTGGTAACATTTTCTGTCTTCTGGCAAGTTTTCGAGCTGTTTAGAATCATTTTGTTTACTTGTTTTAGATAAATGTTTGCATGCATCTTTTGATGATTTTAGAAGAACGAACACTTTTCACTTGCAGCAGGTGCTACTGACATCTTGGTTGTTTCTTTGTTCGTAGGAGAAGCAGCGGAGGTGAAGAACTCATCGACATCGGCGACGGCATCATCTTGGCCCGCCCATTGCAATCGTGGGCACGCGGAAAGAGGAACATTGAGTGATTGTAATCGAATTCTTTTAACGCTCCTAGCCCCCGAAAAGGGAGGAGACGTCATTGTAACAGAGATCAAGGGATATTAATGAAAGGGCTGTGTTTTCTCCATTTGCTTGTGTCTCTTCCAATGCGTTTCTTTTCCATTTCATGAATCATGAACACAAGGTTCCCCCTGAGGATAAAAACGCCCTTTGCCTGTTCATGACTGATCAATGTCTAAGTTCAAGTCACACCTCACCAAAACATGTTAATACTTGAAATCAAATTCCTTAGCTTGTCAGAAGCAAGGATTCAAGAATGCATGCCCTTTCCATACTTGGGGCATCAAAAGTTGGTTAGGTTACCAAGAAACCCTAATCATTAGTGCTTTGGTTATCTATTTTTGCTCAGCACTGCGTCACCCACAACACTTCCCAAAAATGGGCATATGTAGACACCAAAACAGCACCAATCCGATTATGTGACTGCAAACACTGATTGCTTTGACAAACACAACCCCCAGGGCAGCCCTCAGAGGTCAAACAGTGGTCTTAACCACTTTCATAGCAATTTTGTGAGGTCAAGAAGCAATTTGGCACACTTAGACACTTTGCCTAGTAATCGTCTCACCCAGGGACGATTGCTAACTTGAAATCGTCTCACCTAGGGACGATTTCTGAAATCGTCTCCAGTAAGGACGATTTCCAAGTTTAACGGGCAAAAAGACAAATGAGGCCAAGTGGCAGCCCAGAATAGTCAGTTGATGACTTCTGCCTCACACGCGTGTGTGAGTGGACAAATAGGCCATTTGAGGACTGTCACAAGGGTAGTTTTGAAAGCCCAAGTCAATGGAGGACTCCCCTCCCTCATGGGAAGACATGACTGCCACATGGCACCTATGACCAACACATGGCACCTATGCTTCCCTCTCAAAAGAGACCCCATGGGTCTATAAAAGGTGGGACTTTTCTCACCCAAAAAGACAGGTTGAAGGAGTTTTCAAGCAACGAAGTGCTGCCGAGTTGAAGACCCACTTGCATCCCTTTTGGTTCACCTTCCCACATCCACCAATATCTTTTGCAAGGGAGGTTGTTGGGTGGCTTTTGGAAGCTTGAATCAGACCTAAATCCAACACATGGACACCTGAATCAACCAATTCTCCGACCCCCGCAATACTACGAGGTTTTGGGCCCATCCCTAGTGGATTGGCGCTGGAATCAAGTTCCAACGGTGGGAGGCCCACTTGGGCATCCCCGCACTTTTCTTAAGTTTTATTTCAGAAGCATTCTAGTTTATTTTCTCATGCTGCATATTGTGTTTTCTGTTTGGTGAATTCATAGCTGCAATTTCGTAACCTTTGATCGGATTCTAGTATGTTTTGTGTCGTTTTGTAGTTTCACTAACTTGCAGGAGGCGATATCAAATTCCCGAGGGTAGAGGCCAAATTGGGAGAATCCGACCATCTGGGTCATCCCAAAATGGCCCCAATTACATAACCCCTCTGTCTGTAGGTGTTTTGGAGACCTCGGGAGTCGACATTGGAGCGTGTCAGTTCGGCTTCCCCAACATAGAAGAAATCGTCCCACCCAGGGACGATTTACAGTCAAAAATTGTCCTACCTAGGGACGATTTCCAGTTGAAAGCGGATTGGCCGACTGTCTCAGTGGCAATGGCCTGTTGGTAACATTTTCTGTCTTCTGGCAAGTTCTCAGGCTGTTTAGAATCATTTTGTTTACTTTTTTAGATAAATGTTTGCATGCATCTTTTGATGATTTTAGAAGAACAAACACTTTTCACTTGTAGCAGGTGCTACTAACATCTTAGTTGTTTCTTTTTTCGCAGGAGAAGCAGCGGAGGTGAAGAACTCATCGACATCAGCGGCAGCATCATCTTGGCTCGCCCATTGCAATCGTGGGCATGCGAAAAGAGGAACATTGAGTGATTGTAATTGAATTCTTTTAATGCTCCTAGCCCCCAAAAAGGGAGGAGACGCCATTGTAATAGAGATCAAGGGATATTAATGAAAGGGCTATGTTTTCTCCATTTGCTTGTGTCTCTTCCAATGCGTTTCTTTTCCATTTCATGCACTTTACGTTTCTAGGACTTAAGCGCATTTGGTTTTGGTTATATTGCAATTAGTGTTTCCTTTGCCCGAAATCTCGTGCTTTCACTTATAACACTAATTCTAGTTTTAAATTTGTTTTTTTTATTGATTCTTCTCTATATTTTTTTATTTTTTGGTTGTAATTATTGATAATAAGTATATTTTCACTTAAGTTCTATGAAAAATAAATAAAAGGCTAATATAGTAGCGTTAATTCATACTTTTGTTTTTTCTAATTCCATTTCTAAAGTTTCTTTTATATCAAACTTTATAATCCAAGTTTAGATCTAGTATAACTATTGTTCTTATTTTTGTTTAAAACATGAATGACAAATCATGTTTTTCCTATATTAATTTAATGATTCTCTAAAATAAAATAAAATTAAATTAAATTATATATATATATATATATATATATATATATATATATATATACAAATAAATAAATAAATAAAGAGAAACCATTACTATGTTTTTAAAAGGTTTATAAGATTTGAAGATAATATCGTAACTTTAGTATGTACTCAGATTTTAAAATTTAAAATAAACTTAAACCTATTTTAGTTTAAATTAAATAATTAAAAATAAATAATAACCTAAGCCATTTCAATAATTGTGCATATTTGTTTATTTTTATGTTATTTTTTATTTTATGATTTAATAAGAATATTTCTCTCAATTGGGTGGTGGTAATGTCATCTCTTAATATATTTTTTTTTTTGGTAATTATTTTAATAGATTAACAGTGGGTTTTTATAGAGGATCCCAAAATCTTATGTAAAAAATCAACCTTGCTGGAATGTGCATCATGCCTTGTGGCTGGAGGAATAAAACTGATGATAGAAAACAAAAATTGCTAATTTCCCGAAGGCTACAAGTAGGGCCCTTATGCCTGAATATCCTAGAAACAAACTACATTTTACCAAGGAAAACAAAAATACTAGCCAGAGAAATTTGACCATCGAAAGTAGAAACAACCAAACCAAACGAATGACCTTCTGAAGCGGGGAGAACATCATGAGAGGATATCCACATTGGCCAAACTCGCCACCTCAGACGGGAAGCGTGAGCGCCACACAATAGGACACATGGTCACAAGCCCTTTGTTGGCCATGTGGTTTGCCACACGATTTCCTTCCCTAAAAATATGACACGCCTTCCACCTATCACATTGAGAGAGGAGCATCCTAGCCTCAAGAATGATGTTGTAGACCCTCCAAGATGGGTCTTTAGAGCCTAGAAGATAGTTGACTATATTGAGCAAATCACCTTCGACTATCAAAGGCCGAGGATCCTCGAAGAGGATCTAGATACCTTTCAAAATAGTTCTGGCTTCAGCATAGTGATTAGTCTGGGCGCCCAAAAATTCACAATAAGCCAACTCGAGATTCCCGTTATGGTCTCTAACCACACCACCAAAACTAGCAGGGCCAGGATTGCCTTTGGTCGCACCGTCAAAGTTTAATTTAATCCAGCCCACAGGGGGCTTGGTCCAAATAACATCCCCATGTTGAGACTTAGAAACACCATCATGAAAAGGGAAGAGGCCCAAACTTTTGAAGATCATTGCTTTGCCAGGAATGCAGGGACGGGAATTAGGAACAACTTTAGAATTCTCAATGGTGAAGGATAAGGCTCTTTGAGCGACACAAGGAGGTACTCTAGGGACCTTGCCGAAGACTCTAGAATTCCTCTCTAGCCAAATCTGCCAAATGGAGTGGTGGAAAGAGGCCTCAAGAAGGAAGCAGAGTTTAGGATTCTTGAAAGGATTGGGCCATTGGTGGAAGGCATCTTTGAGGGAGCGGGGAGTGCACCAAAGGATTTGAAAGGAAGACAGGACAGTGCCGAGGATAGAATGGGAAAAAGGACAGTGCAAAAATAAGTGGTCTGTTGTCTCACAATCAGCAAAGCACAAGAAGCACCTGTTGGGAATAGCAAAACCCCTCTTATGGAGGTTGTCGATGGTTAAGGATTTATTATGAAAGGCAATCCATGCAAAGTAATTAACTTTAAGAATAATACCCTTCCTCCAAATCACTTTCCATCGGTGATCCATGGCAATATCGCAAGTAAGAAGATCATAGGTGGTCTTGACAGAGAACAGACCATCCTCCGTGCCACGCCAGATGATTCTGTCGTCTCTTCTAACAGATGGAATTAAAATAGACCAAAGAATATTAGACAAAAATGTCATTTCATTGTTAAAGCCGTCTAGGACTGGCAAATTCCATCGAGGGGGAAGAGAGATCCGATCAATGAAGTCTACAACCTTGAGTTTGGAATTTAGATCCACTTGGGATTTCAGGCCAGCAAGGTCCGCTCTCAACTTGAGAGCTCCATCAGTAACCCACCTGTCCTTCCAGAATAGAATGGAGTTGCCATCACCCAAAATCCAACGAGCACCAAAGTTGATCAGAGAGTGCGCTTGAAGCACCGATTTCCAAAAGGCAGACGCTTTAGGAGGAATCCTGACATCAAAAAGAGAACTCGATCCAAGATACTTCCTCTTAACCAGCTTGACCCACTCTGCTGGGTCATTAGTCAGGATCTTCCAAGTGTGCTTAGCAATCAAAGCAGTGTTCATGAGTCTTGATCTCCTCATTCCCATGCCGCCTTGGTCCTTTCACAAGCAAACCTTATCCTAGGCCACAAGAGGGATTCTAGATTTTTCTTCATTGCCAGACCATAGAAAGGTCCTCTGAATCTTTTCAATCTTGGAGTGGACAAAAACAGGCAGCATGAACACAGACATGAAGTAAGTTGGGATTCCTTGGAGACAAGCTTTGGTAAGGGTGGCTTTCCCAGCTTGCGACAGGAATTTGCCTTTCCAAGTGCTCAGCTTTTTGTGAAGACGTTCCAGGATCATGTCCCACATGCTTCCATTGGCCCGACCATTACAAGCCAGAGGCAAACCCAGATAAGACGCAGGTAGGGAATCAATAGTGCATTCCAAAATTTTGGCTATGCGAAGCTACCTTCGCATAGGAGTGTTAATAAAGTAAATTTTGCTTTTGATGTAATTGAATTTCTATTTGGCAGCATTTTCATAACGGGAGAGGATTCGCTTGATGGATTTGGCTTGAGTGACGGATGCCCCAGTGGAGATGAGGGTGTCATCCACAAATTGCTGATGAGAGACAAGATCAACTCTGGAGGTGGGCAAAATGTTGGAGATCTTATTCTGGCAAAGAGCCTCTTTCAAAGACCAGCTCAGAACCTTAGCTAGAAGGATGAATAGAATAGGACACAAAGGGTCACCTTGTCTGAGGCCTCTGGCACTTTGGAAATACCAAGCAGGGGATCCATTGATTAGAATAGAAAAGGAGGGAGTGGATATGCAACTACTGACAAGGTCAATCCAGTGAGGGTTAAAGCCGAACTTGAAGAGGACAGCACAGAGGAAACTCCTATCAACTCTGTCAAAAGATTTATTCATGTCCAGCTTGAGGAAAAGAGCAGCATTTTTGGAGCGGTGAGCAGAATGGAGGGTTTCATGGATGGTGATGACACCATCGAGAATGTTTCTACCTTTTACGGTGCTTCCTTGAGAAGGAACAACCAAGGAGGGAAGAAGGGACCTTAGACGGTTGGCTATGGACTTGGTTAAGATTTTATAAAAAACATTGCACAGGCTAATGGGACGATAATCAAAGAAAATTTTGCAGGCGAAAGACTTAGGGATGAGAGCAAGAAAGGTAGAATTTAGTTTTGGATGGATGGATCTGGAGGCTTGAATCTCCTGAATTGCTTCGCACACATCCGAGCCCACAACATCCCACATAACTTGAAAAAAATGGGGGGGAAAATCGTCAGGCCCAGGGGCCTTGTCTGGTTGCATGGAGAACAAAACTTCTTTAATCTCGGACACAAAAAAAGGCTCCAAAAGCTTAAAGCTTACCTTGGGAGGAACTTTGACTAGAAAGTTATCCAGTAGAGATTTCTGAACCTGGAGATCACTATCGGGAGGAACACCAAGCAGATCCTACAAGAAGTCAACCGCTTCACTTCAAATTTCCTCAATATCCTTGATAACGCGTCCATCCTTGCACACCACTTCCCTAATTTTGTTAGCCCCTCTATGCCGCAAAATTGACACATGAAAAAACATCATATTGGAGTCTCCATTTCTCAACCAGAGGTCCCTAGATTTCTGGCACTAGAAAGTTTCTTCCCTTGCAAGAATAGAATGATAATCCACTAAGAGCCTCCTTTCCTCCTCCCTGAGGCAATCGGTGTAACCTTCGAGCTCCATTCTCTCCTCCACCAATTTTAGGTTTGTAGAAATGGACCTTTTGGACTCAAAAATGTTGTCGAACACCTCCTTGTTCCATGTTTTCAAATTCCTTTTGATTAACTTTATTTTTAAGGCCACTCTCTTGGAAGCGGAACCTGCTACCTTCTGCTACCACCAGGCCATAACCAACCCTCTGAAGTCCTTGTGAGAAATCCACATGGACTCAAATCTGAAGGGGGTTTTAAAAACACCCCCATCAACAATCTCTAGGATAATAAGATTGTGATTAGACCCAATCCTCGGTAAGGTCGAGAGACTTGCCGCATCGAGTATGGGAATAACCTCTTGGGATATGAAGAATCTGTCAAGCTTGACTTGAATAATATTGCTCCCAATCCTCCTGTTGCTCCAAGTGAAGGATGCCCCCTTGAGGTCAATGTCAAGCAAGTTATTGGTGGATACAAAATCTTGAAAGTCTTCCAGACTATGGCTAGAGTGGTCCGATCCTCATTTATTTTTAGATGGGTGAAGAGGACAGTTGAAATCTCCCCCTAGAACCCAAGGGAAATTACAGAACGTTTCCCTCATCTGGGAAATAGCCTTCCACATTTTTGCTCTCTCCGAGATAGAGTTTGGGGCATACACATTGGACAGGATCCAAGAAAATTTAATGGCTTTGGAATGAAACAAAACATTGATAATCCTGCTGGAAGTTGAGAGAAGGCTGCCCTCAAAAATATCTGGATCCCAAAGAATCATGAGATCGCCTGCCGTTCCCACCGTAGGACTGGAGAGGAATTTTGCCTTAGCCCAAATGACTTTAGCAGCTCTGGAAGAAGAGATAGCATTGGTCTTAGTCTCTTGCAAAATTAGGATGGACAAATTTGTCCTCTTTCTAAGATTAGCCACCAATCTCCGTTTGGAAACTGCATTAAGCCCTCTCACATTCCATGAGAGGACTTTTATATCAAAATTTTGATATTCTTCTTACCTCCCTTTCCTTGTTGGAGGGGAGGTTTTGGGACAGACGAGTCACCCATCTGGGAATCAGAATTATCCTGAAAAAGCAGTCATTGAGTACCATTTGCAACATCTACCAACATCTCCTTGTCCCACCTGTATTTGTTGGGGGGATGGTCTTGCTTCCTTTCGCTACCAAAATCAACACCTTGCTTTTGGCTCCTCGTATTATGAGGGCTGATATTACCAGACTGCTCACCCCTTCTTCCTAGTAGGTAATCTTTCAGCACATTTTGGGACTCGGGGTGGTTATGGTCCAGGATTTTGGGTGAATCTGCCTGTGTGGTGATTTGGGGAAGGGACTGGTCCTTCTCCTCCTGTGGTCCAAGGTGAGGGCTTGCACCACACGACTCAGAGACCGTTTGGGGGGAGACTGCTTCCACCGGGTGGGAGGATTCGGGATGGTCCCTAGACGGGCCTGAAGATTCATGCACTTTCGTAGCAGGGTGCTTTGTCTAACCTTCATCGTGTTCCAAGGGGTTGTTGGAATCCCATTTCTTCATCCCTAGATTTTGAAGAGGATAGTTGGACTGGAGGTGCCCTTGAGAACTGCACTGGGGGCAGAAAGCTAGTTTGTTCTCATACACAATGGCTTGCTTATGGAGAATGATATCTCCAGATCGAAGAGTGATGGATGATGGAAGGTCAGCCTCCAAGTCCGCTACAACGCAGAACCGAGATTGAACAAATCTGGTTCGAGCTTTGGTGGGAGGGTCAATGGTAACCAACACACCAATGGAGCATGCAATTCCTCTGATTACATTTTCATGCCAACAAAAGAGGAGGAGACTCGGGAGTCTAACCCATATTGGAGCAATGTTGATATTTTGGGTATCGAGGTTGAAGTTCATACCCAACTTCCTTAGAAAGAGACTTCTACGGCCTAGGAACTAGGGACCACCAGCCAGGATTTTACAGTAGTCATCCTTGTTATTCAGTCTAATCACGAAAAAACCCTGAGTTAAGGCCGCCAACTCCATGTGACCAGAGGTTCGCCATTTACCTACCACCCACTTGCGAATGGTCTCCATGTTGAGACGACCGCCAATAAACTTACCGATGAGGGTAAATTTTTTGAATTCCACAAAGCTTGAAAGAATTTCCGCTGGGATGTCCAACTCATCCCCGATAGGAAACAACTACTTGGAGAGCAGACCGCTAAGGGTTTTTGAAGCCGCTACCTGAGCGTACAACTTCTGATGTCCACCTCCCCATTTTTCTGGTGGATCCTTGTCATGAACTACATCCTCTTCGGTTGGAGAGGACTCCTTAGCGCCCCCAGTCTCTGACTGCCCTCCCTTCGCCCTGTTGTGCCCCTGGTTCAGTCTATTGGCATTCCTGTGCTCTCCCGCAGAAGCTTTCCCGCCCGTTGTCATCTGAAACCCTTCAAAAACGGGAGAATGTTTTCATCATCTCTTAATGTTTAGTTTTTATAAAGTTTTATAATTTTTTTATTAGTTTGATTTATTTTAAAATATGCAATTACTATAGTTCAATCCTAATTTTTTTAATAAATATTTTAACGTCCTTTTAATATTTATATTTGCTTTGTGTCATTTAGTAGAGTTTTAAAAACAAATAAATCAATGAATAAAAAAGTAAAAATAATTTAATATTATTATATTATCTACAAATAAAAATATTGAAAAAGTATAACTCATAAGTTTCATATATTTGAAAGGAGAATTTATAATTGATAAATAATCAAAGATAGCTAATAATTTCAAAATATATACTATTATACTTAATTATAATAATCACCATTGTAAAGACTACATCTTGGCCTGGACTATGTCAAAACAACCAAATAGTAATTTAGATAAATGCATAAACTTATTAGATTTTTTTTTCCACAAATAAAACTTGTACCTTGCAAAATTTATTTCTTACAACCCATAAAATATCTAAATTTATAATTATTAAATAAAAATAAAGCATTAATAACTATAGTAAATATTGATATTTTAATTCAATTTCAATATACTTTATTTGGAGTCGTTAACTTTATGTTTATAATTTATTTAATTTGACATGGCTATATTTTAAATAATAATTAAATTAAAATTATAATTCTCATACAAATTTACATAATTTTGATGAATTATATATTACCTCCTTAAATGTTGTATTTAAATCACAAATTAAATAATAAAACAAACTACACCTTTTTTTACATAAAATTTAGATAATATAAAATTTAACAAATATTTTTTATCCCTGTTAAATTATTATATATTTTGTTACATTCTATTGACTACATATAAAAATATTACCTTTATAACATATTTACATATGTTTTACATACTAAAAATTATAACAGAACTTATGATTAAAAAACATTCTAATAATAATATAATATTATTATAAAGCTTTTATTCTCAATAAAAAATACAAATTATATTTAAATTATAAAATTAATTAACTTCATTTTTTTTAGTGAGTACACATAAAACATGTCAAAAACATGTCAATCATATGTCCATGCCATAAAATAACACCTGACACCCACGTCTTGCATCCTTGACATTATAATTTTATTTTATTTTTTTAATTTTGAGATTTTCAGATTTAGGCACTGAATTCTTACAAGTAGATAGATATTTTTTAAAACGTAATATCAATGCTAACCTTTTAAACCTATTACAAGCTGAAGTGGATAATCATTTATGACTAGTAAATTAAAATTAAAATTTATAATTTGAAAGTTTGCTATTTTGAATTTTTATTTTAATGCAAAATTAAAGTGATTTGAGATAATTTTACGAACTTTACGCGTAAAGATTGTTATCTTAAAAAGTCAATTCACATTGTATAATCCAACTTTAAACATTCAAACAAATTAAAAAGCAAAAACAACACGATATACATATAATATAATATATTATATTATATTATATATTTGTAATTGTGATACGATACATGCTTCTTAAAATGAGGATTCAGAACGGGAACACTATAGCATACATTGTATTGCAGGATTACTTGACCAAGCATATACCCTACGAATAATTATTGAATATAGCCACATCTTTACGTTACTAAGAAGAGGCAGGAATACGGGCATACATATAGAGCCAGTATACGGAAACCTGGCAGGAATACGGACATACATATACAGCCAGAACTTTACTAATTTTTTATTTAGTAGGAAACCTGGCAGGAACACGGACATACATATACAGCTAGAACTTCAGTAGTAGATATCAGTATTGCCATAGAAGAAGAAAGGGGAGGAGAAAGAAGAAAGAGAAACAGGGGTTGGAGCTGGAGATCGAAAGGTAATCAATGGAACTTCATGAGTTAAATGTGGGCGAAGTAGGTGGGGTTCGAGGAAAACTTATGCAGGTGAAGGAGACAAAGTGGGAATGATGGTTCCAAGTAGTTGTGGTGCAGTAGACCTGCCGACGGGTGGAGGAGACAGACCAGGAAAGGTGGTTTGAGGCAGCGGAGGAAAGGTAAAAAGAGGGGATCGAGGTAGCGGAAAAAGAGGAGGTCCAAATTGGAGGAGTTTCCGATTCATAGCTATTTCTGTCTTTGTTCCGCTTGTATTCACAACGAATACAAGAAGAAACAATGTAACACCAAATTTTGCTATTATTGATGACGCACCCAATGCTGTTCTTGTTGGATAGAAGAGAGGCAACAAACTGTCCACAATAATAGAAAACACAATAAAAAATTTAGGATACATATTGTTTAAATTGTTACTGAAATAAATTATTTTAATTAAAAATCTTAAAGCATTGTATCATGTAGCATGCAAATTATTTCTATTAAAAAACTTAATGCATTCTATATACTGCTACACTATTTAACAACTAAATATTCACCCAAGTGAAATGGATAGATGATTAATTGATAAAAATTAATATATAAAAAAATTAATAATATATAAGAATTATAATGCTTAAAGTTGGTGGATATTGGATGCCTGAAAAACACAAATGATAATATATTCCTTGACTCGCTGTGCCATGTAAAAAAAACAAATGACAATATATTCCTTGATTCGTTGTGCATATTGGATTGCCATGTAAAAGACAAATGACAATATATTCCTTGACTCCTTGCAGCCAACCTAAGATAGAAACAACCAAATATAAATTATTAAATGCTAGAAATTATGAACACCGTAGAATCTTTTTCAACTGTTACATTAATTATTAATTCCTTCATTTTTTCCCCACGCGCTCTCTGACTAATTCTGCTCTGCTCAGTTCGCAAACGTGTAGATCAATGATTGATAGCAAAACAAAACACCGAGTGCACTTATACACGTAAATTTCTCCGCCGAAAAAGTATAATTATTGGCGGTGCTTTATTCGCAAATCGACTACCAATCTACCATGTGTATTAATGCTAACGGTGCTTTATTGACACATATCGACTACCTACTTTATCTGATATAGCAACCTACCATGGTTATTAATACTGACGGTGCTTTATTAGGGCATTTCGACTACGTACTGTATCTTCTATACCTATGTACCATGTGTACTATTCCTACTGAACACGAGACAAGAAAACTACTATTGGCTAAATATCTTGAATTCGTGTGATCCCATCTATATATTGTGGCATTTTTTAAAGAGTAAAGGAAGTTGCAGGTCATAAAGGAAGCATTTGTGCAACGAGTGATCAAACCGAATGGTTTGTTGTTCGAATATATACGATTTGGAAAGATTTCTAAACCCAATTGATCTGTATTAAACTGAGGGCTGCTGAGAAAGTTGATAAATAGCTTTCTACATTATTGTAGGCACATGTAGCTGTGTTTCTTCCTTGCACCATACAATAAATAAAATGGTAATACCAACAAATAAGCACCATAATGAATGTGGAGGACAATCTGTTTCCGTTCATTTAATTAGAAGACAACCACAATTCCATTGAACATTTATATGTTCTTGGTTTCAGAACCATAGTCGCACCCACATTGATTACAACCGAACAAACGTGTATTTATAAGTTATTTTTAATGTAGCTTGTATTCGGTTAGCCCTAATATTATTATTATTATTATTATTATTATTATTATATATATATAATCTTTTAGTGAGGTTGATAGACAATTGTCCTAGTGGTTATGGTTGTTTTAAGTGGGTTTGTGTTCAAAAGGGTGGTTGTTGATGTAATTTGTAAACATTCTCCTAAAAAAAATCTCTTAATGAGATAGTAAGTTTATAATATTCTTGCAGTATTGTGAGAGTTTGACACTTGATATTATTAAAACTTAGCTTGTTTTTTTAATGTTAAAGAATCTAATTCATCCTATTAGTATTATTTTTATTAATATTTTATATTTAGAGGATAAATATAGAAATAGTTATTTAGTAGGAAGTAGAGGATAAATATAAATATAGAAAGAGTTATTGAATAGGAAACAAAGGAATGATTGTAACTCTTGTTTTTCATAAATTTATTTTAAAAATGGTTTCAATAGAGTCATTAGTATTCTTAGGAATCATGTCGGCAATTATTAATATATTTTCTCAAAATTCGTATCTTGATAAATTTAATGTTATTAAACTAAGAAACTCGACAATGGATATTTTATCAAATAGTGAGTCTACTCGGAATTCTAACGTATTGAAATACATAATATTAGTTAACCATACTTAATTCTTTCAATGCAAAATCTTTTTAATTTACTTATAAAGTTTAATTTTAACTTTAATGAGAATTTCTTCAGCCTATAATCCATCTTTTCTTATCAACAGTGTTTCTTTATCCATATACTTTTACCGAGTGTTTAAAAAAGTTATTGCTCTTTTTGAATAATTAAATATATGTTAATTTGATATAGATCAAATATTTTAATATGTGGTGGCACAAAGGAAAACTTTATCTATTGGCATGTATACCTAAACAAGTAATGTTTAGAGTTGTGTAAAATAATATGGTAATATATCTTTCATAAGAATACAAATTTTCTTATAGTTAATGCAAATGTAAATAATCTACAAAATAAAAACTAAGTTTAGAAGGCTTTGATGAGATCCAAAGAAAAGTTGTTAAGAGCTTGACTAACCTTCTATGTGTCTATATTTTAAACCCTTCAAGAGAATAAGACTCCTTTGTTTGGCATAAGGAAAGTAAAGGAAAGTTATCTATCAATATTGGCTACTCTCTTTTAGATAGGGAAGGACTGCTTTGGTTCTTGGTAGAGAAGATCCGAATAAAATTTTTAATTCCTAAAATCTCACATTTCTTTTGGTTAATAATTAAGAATAAAATTTTGACCATAGATAATCTTTACAAAAGAGGTTTTAATATTGTTAACAAGTGTCCCTAGTGAGACACAATATCATTTATTTCTTGAATGTAATTTTTTTTAATTTGTTCTATCTTATCCTTAATAAGTTTTAGTTTCTTAGGTCCTACCAAATAATATAGTAGATGTTCACCTCCAATGGACTTATCCTTTCAAAAGTAGGTATTTGGAATCCTTATGTCAACTCTCACCTCATATACAGTTTGTGGCATGAATGAAATAATGAAATTTTCAAGGAGAAAAAAATAGGAAGTGGCATTTATCAATTCTAGAGTTGAAAGTGCAACCTTGGAAAACCTTACGATAGTGAATCTCAAGGAGAATATAATGCAACAACAATAGTTTCTAGTGTGTAATGAATGGGGGATTCCGATTTAGTTCCATCAACCCAAATAGTGACCATCTAGAGATGAGGTGCAACAGACTTCTCCTTCCCCTAACTAGATAAAGCTCCACTTTGATGGATCGATAAAGGGACATTTAGGTCCAGTTGATGCAAGTGGTGTGGTGAGGAAAGTTGATGGGGAGATCATTCTGGCCGATGGAGATCCCTTAGGTTGTCAAACTAATAACTTTGTTGAAGATAAAGGTCTACCGGTATGAACCCAACTCCTGTTGAAGCTAGGAGTAAAAAATATGCTCATTAAATGGGATTCTTTGAATATAATAAAATCCTTGAAGGAAGAACAAGAATGAAGCTGGATTATTGTTGATATGGTGCTAGAGTAAAATGAATCTCAGGAGATTGAATGATGTAGTGATTCAACATGTGTATAAATAAGGTAATGGGGTGGCTAATTTTATGGCAAACCAAGGAGTAACTTGGAGAATAAAAGGATTTGACAATCTGATTTCCCCTTATTTTATTAGATATAATCTAGGCTAAGAAGACAAAGATCAAACACCTGTTAGAGTAGCAGGTGAGAATAAATGGTTCCAATTATGAAGTCAATGATGGAAATTAATATCGAGGATACATACCCAAATGGTCCAACCATGGTGGCATTAACCAATAAATTGAATTACCCAAGTCAAACAGATGCCAAGGTTCTAATTGGACATTTGAAGGTGTTTGAGGTAGCTCAAGATGTTTAGGATGGTCATTCTCCTTTTGGTCTATATTTTTTGTTATGTCCTAGTTGTGATGATGTTATTTTTGTCTTTAAGGTGGATAATAATAGTTTGTTTAATAACAGTAGTTTTTTGGTGGATGTTGTTGCAAATGTAAGTTAGAGAGTAGGGACTATAGGTTTTTATGTTAATTGTTGACCAATTGCAGTTTTTGTTCTAGTTCTAGACTTCAAAAATATCTTACAAAGATTTTGTATGGGTTTGGGGACTTTAAAACCCCTATTACCTTAATAAGAAAATAATAGTACAAATTCTTAATTTGTAAGGTGCATCATGTGGCAAGATGCAAGGAACTCTGTTATAATCTAGTGAAATAATTAGCAAAAAAAAAAAGGTGTATTAGGGATGCTTGATCTAGTTCTTGTGGTCATAGCAAAGCAAGTAACAAATATCCTAACCAAGGTCACATTAGATGTTTCTTCTAGGCAATTCATGTGGAGTAAGGGACGTCATATCCTATAAAGGAACTTTAAAAATTACCATAAAGATCCAAGAAATTATAAGTGATAAGGAAGTTTAAATTATTAACTCTAATTAATACAAAATATAAAGAATGTATATATTTTAAAATAAAGTGATATAAAAATACATATAATCTAGAAATTTAATTTAATTTATATATATATTTTTGTGTATACTAGTGGGATCTTGACTTGTTACATTTGTTCATCACCTCTTTGTGGGTTCAAATCCTGCTCCTTGCTGCCACTATAAACTCTAATTACATCAGGTAAACTTTTTAAATGATGCTAGCATGACATACCCTTGAGTTCTATGAGACCTTAGGGATTAGAACCATGCTCTCCATCCTCCCAATGGAGCGCTTTGACTAACATGGTAGACCCTCCAACCTTATACATTTTTAATAAGAATAATATTTAAAATTAATTAGTCCCATGTTACAGGGCAATGATTTGTTTAAAATTAATTAGTCCCATGTTACAAGGCAATGATTTGGGGTTTGCCTCTTCTTCAAGAGGTCCAACGTTCAAACCATGACGCCTATGTGTCTATGTGTTAATTCCCTATTGATAAACTTAGCTCTCATCCTTAAGAAGGGTCATGGCTTGGAAGGGCTTCTTAGCTCCTATGCATTGATTCTAAGGGCTTATCACACTACCCAAATCCAAAAAAAAAAAGAATTAATGAAAAAATTATATATAATTAAATAATGTTTTTCGATAAACTTTTAACTAATAAAATAATTAAATTAATAATAATAATAATAATATATTTTTTATTAAACATTTAACTAATATTATGATATTCACGCTAACTACCGTGGTCATAAATTATCACATTTACCGATCTGTGCTCCGTCATAGATAACACTCGGGCGTTGCAAAGTATAACCATGGTAACAAATATAATCATTAATGTTCTCTTTCCTATCGTGACCTAATAGCCTATATGACGTCTCTTTATAACAACAAACAACAACTGAAAAAGAACTATACACCGAATGTCACAATAACATGAGTGTATGAGCCATTCATGGCTTTTGACAGTATGACGTTGGGATGAGTAAAAACAATGGTGCCCTGTACGTAGACGTGCACTACCCATTACTCCAGACAACACAGCAATGCTAAAAAGCAAAGCTCATATTATTGCAAAGGAATGTTCAGCACTTACAGAAGCTTGAATGACCCTGACACCCTCAAAGAAACTCGCTTGCTTTAGAGAAGGTACATCCTCTACAGTAGCCAGCCCAGTTTGACCAGATTGATCTTTTTCCTAATTTGCACAATCATTCGTCTGCAAGGCCTTTCAGTTGGACAGCTCTGAACTAATTTTGAAATGAGTCATGTCCCAGTTGGCTAGATTTACCTCCTTCTCAAGTAAAATACTATTGAATTGTGCCCAATTTCTATTATTGCCAACTGTTCTTATATTCCAATGAAATTTTGTGCCTTTGTACATGCCTATAAGTCTAATGCTAAGACTCAATTATTTTTGTTAGTTGTTGGTATAGATTCATAAATTTGCGGTTCCTATGACTACGACGATGTTCGAATCATTCTTTTTCTTGAATGAAGCAGATTGGGCTGTGAACAAGCCACTGTTTCCATTTTGTCATCCCAAAAATGAGCCCTTTCTCGTTTGCACTGTCCCTTCTATGTATGTCAAAGGCAACGGAGTAAAACTTCTCGAAAAGAATAAAGAACTTTTGCATATCTTTGAAGAGTTTTTAGGCATCGATAGTTTTTTACCTGTTTCTCTGATGTCTTTCTATTTGAAGCTTTGACCAGTTACCTTTTTAATGTTCTAACACAACGTCTGTTTCCGTACTGTTTACAGGTTTTATATTTTTTCAGTTTGGTCATATTTTAAGCTTGAACTTAGGTTGTAACATATTTTTCTCCTATTTAGTTAGATTATTTATATTAAATTTTTAATTTAATGCTATTTGATGTTGAATTAGGTAGTTATTATTTTATATTTAAAAAAAAAATTAGAATTTATTATTATTATATGTGATAGAAATATGTTTCATCGATATTATATTATATTATGATTATATAGTAGTATTACAATAATTTATTAATTATGCATTCTCTTATCCTCCTTGAAAATAGAAATATATAACCGGTTGAACTAATACCATTATAATTTTTTTTTTTTTTTTTTTTTAAACTAAGTTTTTTTTAGTATATTAAACTTTCATTTTTATTGCTTTTAAGTTAGTTGCATTGTTATTTAAAGTTATTTTTTTTTAGTTATTTAAAGTTATTAAATTAAAATTTTAGATTTTTTCATTGTTAAATATTTTTTGTTTCACAATGTTTTTAAAATTTTATTTAATTTTTTAGAAAACAAATTTTATTTTTATATTAAATTGATATAAGACATTTTTTAACAAGTTATATGCATTTTATATAGGAAGACAATGGTATCAAAATACAGAAACATTACATTTGTTGTTAAATCAATTAAAGCATATCGAACTTGTTCTTTCATCGAACTTGTTCTTTCATCGAACTTATTCTTCATTTCCTTTTCTATCAAATATATGTGTCATATTACTCATATTATTGTGTTTCTACGATCACTTCTTGCAATCATTTTTAATAAGAAATGAATTCTCAATTGATGAGTTCCCTTCTAGCCAAGACTAAGACCAACATGATGGTTCATTAAATTAGGTTATGCCCAATTTATTCTCTCTATATATGATCACATTTGCATGGGCCTACCTCCATTCATCAATGATAATATTATTTTTCAATCTAAGTCCCACATCCATTTTTATTGATAGCATAAAATATACTTTGTAAACTTCCATCAATTGAAATATTTTTCATCCTTTTTCAATTGGAATTTTGACCTCTATAAAAAGTGTCTTAGATTTTACATATTCATTACTTAAAATTTTATATCATTCTAAGTGACAAAAATTTTACCTTCAATATTTTGAAACACATCACCTACACCAAATTTTTCCTTGCTTTTTTTGGAAGCACTATCAAGATTAATTTTGATAAACCTAGGTTCAAACATTTATATTTTACCATAGATCAAGAAAATATATAAAAAAAAAAACTCCAATGTCATAGTTGACCCCTCTATGTATATTGGAATCCTATAAGCAAGAGACTAGAAACTTTTCTTCAACACTTGATATATCTCATGATAAGCACCATGTCTATAAAAATTATATAAAAGAGGTAATAATTTGGTTCTAAAAATTGGCATTATTTTAATATTTATGTTTAAAAAATCAATTATTGCTTTTAAGCCATATATTCCAGTCAATAATGGTAGGATCAATCCTCTACAAAATACATAATTCTTTAGATTTGAAATAATTAATCCAATATGTCATCAACTCTTATATTATTGATGGAGCTATTGAATATATTTTTCACAATTTTCAATTAGCAACTCCAGATGTTGTAAGGAAAGGGACAATGAAGATGTAAAATGTATAATATTTCTAGATCCTTTTCATAAACGATAGACCTAAAGGTCCATAATATCCTCTTCTTTTGCTAATGAAACCAAGCTTGTAACCATGTAGATAGAAGCTCTTTTTTGGTATTATTTTCTACAATATTTTCTTGTAAATAATCCTTCTATTACTTTGAATTTGAGACTCACCAAGTCTTGATTTGAAGCTTCTCTTGCTGATTTTAATGGTGGCTTTCTTCTCCACTTCATGGAGTAATCTGATATGCTTTTGGTGGCTTCTTTTTGCCACTAAATGTTGCAGGGTCTGTGCACTACATAGTGTCTCTAGTCTTTTTGATTAATCTATTGATTTTTGTGCTCTTGATCCTTAACAATCAACACACAAAAACTAACCCTTTTTAGAGATATAGTTAGAGATCAACTAGTATAGTGCCAATGCACTTTTTAATGATAACAATAATATCACCTTATTTCTCTAGTAAATGAACTCTCAAAATAATTTTAGATGCACTTAATAATATCTGCAACTTTTAAGAGTAATTTGTAATGAACCCTTAATAAGTATTTTGTATATTTTCACTACAATAAATATTGTAGGATATAGTCTTCTTGCTTTCTAGATAGAAAATAGGTAGATGATAGTTCTGTTTCTTTCAAAAATATACAAATCCTAATTAATATGTAATTAATCCTTAAAATGAATTATTTCCTTTTGATCTTTCTTGAAGACTATAATGCAATTATTATTCTACAACTTTTAATTCAAATATGATACTTAATAGAATTTGATAATGAACCCTAATTTGAAGTTCAACTAGTTGCATCTTAGTTGCTTAAATTTTTGATGGCTTCTATAGATCTTAGTGTTTTGATTCACCAAGTTGTTGCTTTGAAGTGAAAGGATACACAACTTCTTTGTTGGCTATCTTGAACAACTTTGTCCTTTACCAATATCTAGCCTTGAAATTTCTATCTTGATCCTCGAATTTGGTGGCTTAATCCTTCTAGTGATATTTTGCTTTTTGCTATAGATTTAGAGAACTCCTTTCTTGAAACTGTATCTTCTTATTGTGAGAGGCAATCTCCAAATCTCTCGGATTTGGTAGGATTATTTTGTCTGAATCTTCCTTCAATCTTCTTATCGAATTCTAACTTCAAATAGGATATTCTTCTTCTTAGGATTTGACACTTCTTGCCAAAATTTTCTTCTCGAATTTGGTACTCCTTGTCAAAATTTTCTTCTCTTGGGCTTATTGTTGAATGGTAATAATTGTCCCAAGTCCTTCACTATTAGGAACTTCTCCTTGGTAGTGGATTTCTCTAGTGATTTCTTCTGGAAACTCTTTTGATGATTCTTCTATGAGCTTTGTAATAAGGCTATCCAAGCTTTCTTTTTCTTCTTCTTGAAACCTCTCCAAGGTCTTTTATCTTGTAGCTTATTTGGTCTTCCAACTGAGATATTTTATTCAAAATTCTACTTTTAGAAGTTTTGGTGATGAAATCTTCTTCTTAGATCTATGATTCTGCTACTTCTAGATTCTAGAATAGGACTTCACTGGTCCTTTCTTTTTTTTCTATAATTTTTAGGCTTTGATGGAGATCACCAATCTCATATTTATTGGAATCTTCTTTGGAGTCTTTTTCTTGAGTCAAGAATTTTTCTTCTGAATCAGGAATTCTTCTTTGAAGGTTTATTCAAGATATCTTCTGAGTCAATAATTTTTTTTTGATGTTTTATTTAGAATTAAGGATTCTATGACCTTCATATTGATCAAGTCTCCTATGGCCTTTTCTACTTCAAGGCTTCTCTTGCCTATTATTCTTCTAGGATTATATGTCTTATTCTTCTTCTAGGATTCTCTAGCATATTATTATTCTAGGCTTATTTGGCATTTTCTTCTTCTAGGCTTCTTTGGCCTTTTTGTCTTCTTGGATTCTTTGGTATTTTCTTCTTCTGGGCTTCTTTGGCCTATTCTACTTTTTTAATTTGTAGGTATTAATATTTAATGGAGATCACCAATATCCTATATCCTCCTATGATTCAATTTCTAGAGTCTCTTATTCCTTGAGTCTGCTATAAGGCTACTGTGAAATTTTCTTTACTTCTGCAATTTACAAGATTGTAGTTCTTGTAATGAGATCTTTCTCAAGGTATTTGAAATATTCAGTATTCTCCTTATTTTTACAAGTACTAAAGTGATTCTCAAAATATATTGTTTCTAACTTTTCTGTAGGAAGTTTTTCAATATTTTTTTTGAATCTCCTTTTCTTGCAATAAGTTGTTAGATACTGGAACAAAAGAACTTATAAATCTAGATATTGTTAGATTTTTATGAATGACCAGTAAGAGATAATAATCACAAGATGCATAATAACATGAAATAAAATGAATCTTCTAAATGACTAAAGTATGCTAAAATATAAATCATATGAAATATTACAATGTAGCTATGGAGGAAGTGAGCACTACATTCGCAAAGCTCAAGATCTACATCATATCCATCACCAATAAATGGTATGGAATACAGAACTACACTATCCACTAACCTATGCTATATGACTATCTCCATCATATGTCTTATCAATCTATCTAAGAGGCCATCCTTATATAAGAAAAATAGGATGCTTGGACAACACTCTATCTAGCTGTGCATAGGAAAACTTGCACATGTACAACTTGAACATTGACACTTGGCCACTTATTACATTACATGTCTTGGAGGATACATTTACATAAACTAAATCATGGAATAGACACTATTTCCAATATCCCTTGTATTACATTATTTGGGTATTGAAGGCTTTAGTCTTCAATATGGATTTTCTTCATCTTCTTTTGATTGATCTTTGTAGTCTTCTTCCTTTGCATTCTTTGTATTTAGGTTTATGATGCAGGAGCCTATCTTTAAAGGATTTTTTTAAATAAGTTTTAAAGTCATTTTTTATTACTAAAAATGGAATTATTTGACGCAAAAATTAATTTACCTAAAATAGTAATTACTTAAAAAGGCATTTTATAGTGGAGAAATCAATTTGCCGAAAATAGTAATTTTATTTTTTATTTTTAATGTTTTAAGCTTTAGGGTTTTCTTTTAGGGATTCAAGTTTTAGGATTTTCTTTTAGGGTTTATTTGGGGATATATATTCCCTTGGTATTGCATTGTAAAATGTAGAAGTGAATCCAAGAAGAAGAAAATAAATTATTTACTGGTTTATTTCAATGTACTGTAGTTTTTATGTGAATGGAGGGTTTTACTAATTATTTTCATTTATTGTAGTTTTTATGTAAATGAAGAGTTTTACATATGATTTTCATTTACCATAGTTTTTATGTAATGGGAGTTTTTATGTAAATGGAGAGTTTTACATATGATTTTCATTTACCGTAGTTTTTATGTAATGGAAGGTATTTTATTTTGACCTCTTGCAGTTGGATTTACATCATTTGGTATCAGAGCAAGTTGGATCTTGTTGGGAGCAGAAAAAATAAGAGAAGAAAAGAGAAAATGAGAGGAGAGCAAAGAGGCTCCAAAAAAAAAAATTGGCACTCTATGTAGTGCTTGCAGAAGGTTTGTAAAACCTTGGAGAAAGAAATTGGCACTTTGTGTAAGTGCTTGTAGGAGGTTTTTTTATGTAAAATCCTCAGAGAAAGAGATTGGCACTTTGTGTAGTGCTTGCAGAAGGTTTGTAAAACCTTAAAGAAAAAAATTGGCACTCTGTGTAAGTGCTTGCAGGAGGTCTTTTATATAAAACCTCAGAAGGAGGAACTGACACTTTGTGTAGTTCTTGCAGAAGGTTTGTAAAACCTTAAAGAAATAAATTGGCACTTTGTGTAGTGCTTGCATGAGGGTTTTTTCATTAAAACCTCAAAGGGAAGAATTGGCAATTTGTGTAGTGCTTGCAGGAGATTTGCTATTTTAAAATCTCGAAGGAATAAGTTGGCACTATGTAGTGCTTGCAAAAGGTTTGAGATATAAAACCTCAGAAGGAGATTGGTACTTTGAGGAGTACTTGCAGATGTGTGACACTCTATGGATAGTGATTATGAGTTTGATTAGAGAAACTCGTAGGAGCAGAGTTATTTTCAACCAAAGGAGAATGGTGCAGGAGCCTATATTTAGAGGGTTTTTTTAAATAAGTTTTAAAGTAACTTTTTATTACTAAAAATGGAATTATTTGATGCAAAATATAATTTGCCAAAAATGGTAATTACTAAAAAAAACAATTTTTTATGAAAAAATAATTTACCAAAAATAGTAATTACTTAAAAAGGCATTTTATGGTGGAAAAATAAATTTGCCGAAAATAGTAATTTTTTATTTTTATTTTTAGGGTTTTAAGCTTTAGGGTTTTCTTTTAAGGCTTCAAGTTTTAGGGTTTTTTTTTAGGGTTTATTTGGAGATATATATTCCCTTGGCATTGCACTGTCAAAGGCGGAAGTGAATCTAGGAATGAGAAAATAAATTATTTACTAGTTTATTTCAATGTATTGTAGTTTTTATGTGAATGGAGGGTTTTACTAATTATTTCCATTTATTGCAGTTTTTATGTAAATGGAGAGTTTTACATATGATTTTCATTTACCATAGTTTTTATGTAATGGGAGTTTTTATGTAAATGGAGAGTTTTACATATGATTTTCATTTACCATAGTTTTTATGTAATGGGAGGTATTTTATTTTGACCTTTTGCAGCTGGATTTACATCAGTTTAGCAGGTATTTTATGTCTTCATATGATGTAGAGTAGGCTATCGCTAGGTCTTCTATTCTCATTGGATAATATTTGACATGTTTTGGTTCATCTTCTATCCAACCACCTTTGTAGTCCTCCTTGCAAGTATCTTCATTTAATTTTGATTGTTGTTGAATAAATAGAGCATGATGCAATTATCCTTTCTTTATTTTGTGCTTATATTTTTGGTGTGCTGGATTTTACTCTATTGGTTTAATTTTCATGTCTTGATTCCCTCCTATATGTCTCTTCTTCTTTTCCTTCTTTTCTTCCTGTGATTCTACTTTGATGTAGGTGAAACCTTAGCGTTAAAACAAGTCAGTCTATCATCACAAAAGTATTTTTCTTTAACATCGACTTATTTATTGTGTTGAGTAAGTACAAATACAATTAATGATTGATAAATCATCAGATATTATTCTAGATAAAAATAATCAATCTTTGTGAGTTCCACCATGTTGTGAAGAGAATTTCATGAAGAATCAAGGCTATAAAGAGTCCTTCTTTGGCTTCCTTAATAAGTAAGGAGAATTTCATCTTGTCACTAGAAGATAGATACTTGTATCCTTCTATAGTATCTATTAGGTTTTGGTAGTAGGATTCTACTTCACGAAATAGTTCTTCATTATTAAAAGCTTTTCTCGAAATCTCATCCATAATATTTTTTTCAGAATTGAAATTTGAATAGGACCTTAATAGTCTTATCTTATGGCTCCCTAGTTATAAGAGTATGATGTAGTACTTTTTCTAAAAATGTAGTTCAATGTTGGTTGATTTTGCACAAGTTTTGCAAGAATCAAAAATCAATGTTTTAATACCTTATTACTCCTAATTGAACTAAGCATTTTTTTCAATTTTGAAGAGGTTTTGATGTTGGAATTATTTTGTCCTCTTTTTAGAAATTTGAGACAAGTACAATATGTTTATCCAACCTGAATAAAAACCCTTAATAACATATTTTATATCCCTTGGATTATTTCTAATTTCTAAATAAAATAAATTTGATGGAGTAATCCTTGTGACTCACAAGTTTAGAAAATTAGAGAAATGATAATAATATTTGCAATATAGTATAATCCAAGTTGAATTCTTTATTCCTCCTAAGTAATATTATAAATATTAAATTAATAAGATAAGTCACCCCTTTAGATTTCAAAATCTAAGTTTTAACCTTGTTTTATAACCCTTATAACTCCAAATTATGAAAGTAATAATAAATGAGATTTAGACCTTACCTTATGGATGTAATATCTCCTCAAAATTTGGTTCTTTCTATGACTGAGTATAATAGCATATAAGAGGTACCTTGGGTGCTTGGTTTAATGGAGATTCCTTGGAGTGGATAGACTTGAATGCTATATGTATGACATTGAATTTTGACCTTCATAAATGGGGAGTTTTTAATGCTCATTTACCTTGTATTCCACACTACACTTCAAATATTTTTCTATGCTTCTCTCATGCCTTGACTATGCTATGTTCCTCCTTCAGATGTCTTTGACTATGCTTCACTCATGCATGCTAATATTAGACTTAATATGCCTTTTAAGTATTGTTGATCATAGGAATTGTGACAAGTATCACATCCATTACACGTGAGTGCTCTCTTTTTTACTTAACACTCCAAAATATTTCTTCAACGCTCTTGGAGAAATTAGAAAATGTATGGGAACTTGTGTGAAGCTGGTGGATAATACCAAGTGTCGCATCTTTGCTTGTAACCCCTTCATGGGAGTTTTTAGAATATTGAGAGGAATGATGACCAGAATACCAAGTGTTATTTCTGCATGGATTCCATTCTTGTAATACCTTCAAAGACTAAGATTATAACTCCACGACCCTTTTTCTTTGCAGCGTTTATTGGGTAGCAAGAAAGATTTTTCTCCACAGGTGGATGGGCGATGTACAATGGATCTTGGAATTTGATTTGAGGCTTCCTTTGGTGAGTGGTCTTCTCCAAGTTAGAGACCAGGAATGTAACACCCTCCCTCTTTGTTTTATGCCTCTGAACATATTAATTTCCTTGTATATATTTTGACATATTTTTTGAGATCTATATGCACTTATATTTCTATGTAAATATAACTCATGAATGATATGAAATGAGATTTGATTTTGTAGGTATGTATGTCCAAGATGATCCCTTGAATGGCTCCTTCTATCTTGGGAGGAAGAGTGTTGATGCCTGACCTTTGATGGTTGTTGTTTCCCTATAGAATACATGCCCTAATGTGGCACTTCCAAATCTACTCGTATGCTATCAGAACATAGACTAGAGTAGTAAAATATAATGTATTATAATTTTGTAAAATAAGGCTTTTTAATAAACCTTCGTTTGCACTCTATTTCCAGATTTTAAATTATGGTTTTGTGGCATATTTTTTTCAATACAAGGGTTTGATATTATATTTAAAGAGTAGACACCCCTTTCCCTTTTTTCTAGGATATTTTTGATAACAATTCCAAGTTTCGATAATAGTAGATAGAAGCTTTTTAATTGATGCAAATTTTTTGCTTTTTTTTTGCATTCAACTTGTAATGCTTTTGATTTTGAGACTTACCAAGTCTCACTTTCATAAGCTTCTATTTCTATTTTTGGTTAGTTAAGTTCTTCTCCAAATTCTAAAGTATTCTAACCCTTTTTTATGGCTTCTATTGGCCACTTCAAGTTGAATATTTTTGTGCTTCAATAGTGTCTTTAGACACTTAATACAAATCAAACTTTGTGCCTTTCAAAAAACACAAAACTAATTTTCTTTTTGAGAGTGGTATAATAGTACAATTTCTTTACTTTTAATGCACTAATATTACACCTTATCACTCCAATAAACCTCAAAGTCATGCATGAATAATCTAATGTAACTAATCACATATAACCTAAAATGAATATTTAGGAGTTATTCTACAATTTCACTACAATTAATGTTTTTAGGACTTAGTTTTATTTTTCAAAAATAGATAATAGGTAGTTGATAGAAGCTAAACTAAAATATAATCAACTCCTAATAAATGTGCAATTGAATCCTTAAAAATAATCTATTTTCTTTTGCACTTCAAAAGACTATAATTTAATTTTATTTTTGCAACTTTAATCCAAATTTTGGTGCTCTAATAAATCTGATAAATAATTCAATTAATGAATATTTTTTAACCATAAGTTGTATACTTTTTCCTATAGCTCTTCTCTCGCCTTTGTATAGGATGCAGACCTTGGTGTAGCTCTTATCACTCTCATAGCCTTTCTTATATTCTTAATGAGACATTCACAAGGTATTTTATTTTACAGCTTTTGATGGTCTTCCTTGAGACCTTTTCTTCAACCTTATGCTCTTAGAAGTGTTGGTGGTAAGATCTTCTCCTACATATTCTAATTTTTCTAGTCCTGGCTTTGAGTAGGACTCTCCTAGTCCTTCTTATTATTCTAATACTAGAATTTTTTCAATGAGACCTTCTCTTGATCTCTTCTCTTTTTATTCAAGATTAAGATGATTCTAAAAAAGATACTCTTCATAAATTTCTTATATGAAGTTTTCTAAATCACTAAATTTTCTATTCCTGTAACAAATATATGAGTACTGAAATATTTAGTGTACTTATGAATCTTATATTCTTCTTTAGGATCAAGGCTTATGTGGCCTATTTCAATGTCAAGGCTCCTATGAATTTTTTTAATACCAAATATCCTATGGCATTTTTTAGTATCGAGGCTTCTATGGTCTTTTTAGTATCAAAACTTCTATGGACTTTTCAGTATCAAGTCTTCTATGGCATTTTCAATATCAAGACTTTTATGGCTTCTTCTTCAAGGTTTCTATGGTCTTTCTATATCAAAGGATATTTTGGGCTATTCTTCATTTGTGGAATTTTGTAATCCAACAATGGAGATATTCAGTCTCCTATATTCAAAACAATCCTTCACTAGAAGTCTTCTTATGTAGTATTCTTCTCTTACATAATGAAATAACCTTTGCACTATGAGGGCACACCAACTATTGGGAAAAAAAATTGGAGTCTCATAGCTTTCTATCATAGGAGGAGTCCCAATCCTCTAAGAATATATTCTTGTAATAAAATAAACTTTAGGCACAAAGTAGCAAATTATAGATAACCTAGATGATATTCACTAGATGATTTTTCAATCTAGTGGATTGAAATGCTCAGTCCTAGTCTTCACAAGTTTTCATAACAACTCTGTGTAAAATACTCTAGAAAAAAATGATCTTAGTATTTTCTAAAATGAAAATTCCTTTCAGTCCTATATTTTTGAATCTCCTAATATATACCACCTAGATACTCCTAAGATCTTTTTCTAGTGGCTGGTATCATGGTGCATTAGTTTAAAAAAAACTCTTAGGCTAACCAAAAATGGTGGTTTTCCTATTAACCCACACAAATTAGATCTACCATGGTTCTGATATCACTTTTAGATTTTGATGAATGAGCCATGAGAGATAACAATCACAAGATGTAGAATAACATGAAAGAAAGTAAACCTGGTAGATGACTGAAGTATGCTGAAATATAAATCATATAAAATATTACAATGTAGCTATGGAGGAAGTGAGCACTCCACTAACAAATCTATAGATCTACATCATATCCACTACCAATAAATGGTTTAGAACACAAAACTACACTATCTACTAACCTATGCTATCTAACTATGTCTTCTGACTATCTTATAATTCTATCTAAGAGGCCATCCTTATATAAGAAAAATAGGATGCTTTGCCAAAATTCTATCTAGTTGGGCATAGGACAACTTGTACATGTACAACATGCAAATTGACACTTGTCCACTAATTACTTTGCATGAAGTAACTAGATAAATTGCATAAGAAGTAATCTAGATATGTATCTGGGAGTATACATTTACATAAACCAAATAATGGAATAGAAACTATTTCCAATAGAGATAATAATATTCACTAGTTGATTTATCAAACTAGTGGCTTGAATGCTGAGTCCTAGTCTTCATGAGTTTTTTTACAATTTTGTGGAAAGACCCTAGCCAGATATAATCTCAGGTTTTTTGCAACCGAGATTTATTTTAGTCCTCACTTTCCTAATCATGTTGACTACTATGGATATTTATATCAATTAATCCTAAGGGTAACTTTTGCATGCAGTGACACTCAATGGTAGATCTATTTTGTAAATATGTAGGCCAACTATAGTAATTGTGACTATCCCTATTCCTCTTGACCTACTAGACTTTTATTATAATGGATGTAGGTCGTCCTATCTTGATTAATCATGGATTTGACACCATTGTTAGCTTTTGAGGATATATGCAGTCGAGAGATAGAACACATGTTCTAATGAAATATAGAAAATATAAGAGAAAGTAGAACAACAATATGATTGAAATATACTATAAAAAATAAGTGATGAAAATACAATGCAATATGGAGGAAATGGTCACTCCATTAATTTTATCTAAAGAGCCACATTGTACTCCATACAATAGTACCTGATAGATATTTCTATAAATATGATGATATGAAGATGATTGTAATCTACTGCTATGAGGTCCTTTATATAGGAAGATAGATTTCTTTGCCAACACTCTACTTAGTTGTACAAGAGGACACCTTACACATTACAACTTGCACATTGCCACTTGTGCATTTATTACATTGCTTGAAGTAACTAGATAACTTCCCCCTAAAGTAATGTCCTATCCTAACTATGTACTTAAGGAGGTACATTTACATGACCCAAATAATATAATATACTCTAACTCTAACAATTATAGGTACTATTTTTACTATGAATGCAAATAGAATTTATTAAGACTTCACTATATTACACCCAAAATTGAAAAGATTGCGTGCATTAATAAAAAAATCCTCATATGTGCACAATAATATTTCAATACCAAATACATCTCAATCAAACAGATATAACCCCATAAGGTTTGATGAAATATATAGAAACATAGAACATATTAATATTCTAGTATTATATTTTAGTTGAATAGTTATTTCCACATTTTTCACAATGTAAAACAAACCTTCTCTTTTGCACATAAATTATTTCAAACATTATTTCACACAGTTCAGAACTGAAAGTGATAATCTTACTTGTAAAATTCATTACAATGCCAAGTATTCTTTCAAAACATCTATTCCACTGGATTCTACCCACTAATACAATGTAGATTACTCTAATGAGTCTTATCCTCTCTCTCTATCTTACAAAGATGTTTTTTCAAACAACAACCTAGAAAAAAATATATACCATTCTCAAAATATGCAAGTAAAATATCTTCCCCCTCATTCTTTCACTCTGAAAACTTGGGTCCTTATCTTATTCAAATTTCATGTACAATACCAAGCAGGAATAAGAGTTAAAGCAATCATATTGCATCCATCAACAACCATCATGACAAAAGCATCCAAAGTGGATTTTTCATTTCATATTATTTTCATATCATCTTAGCACTTTAACAATAGTTGCATGCACACACTTAAGGTCACAAGTCAAAATTAAAATTAGTTTTGATTAAAGTTAGATTTTAGTTTACATTTAATATTATTGTTATATGTATTTAATATTATCTGATCTAGTTTATAATTTTTATTTTATAAATTAATAAACACATGAACACTGTAATTCATCATTTAACTTATTAAAGAGTGTCTCCCATGTCCATAGTATTTTCATCACCATTAAAACCCATATGCAAGCCTTATTTCATGTTAAACAATAGATACGTATTTAAAATAAGCACATGTACAATGCAAGACACATTATACATCTACATGATATGCAATTTACGTGAGCTTTCATGTACTCATGAGATGAATCATAACTTCCCTCTTACCTTTTATGTCAACCTTCTTATATCCATCAAAGGTATATACCTAGTACTACATGCACAAAATACATCAGTAGTACCATATTATATAAAAGGTAAGTATAAACCATTAGCTTTATCTACTATCAATTGGTGTGTGAGGAGGATTGTTACATCATCCCCCACTAGAACTAAACATAGTCCCAATGTTTTATTACATTTCTAAATAAGTCAAATATATTTATATATATCCTTTCACATATCCATCAATAAACATATCCATTCATTAATCATACATTATTCATCATGTCCATAAATCATCATTTAACCATAAATTATTCAATAATTCAAACTTGGTTACTTAATCTATCCACATAGTATTTCATTTTGCATACAACTATACATCCATGCATAAACCAAAACATACACAAAAGAAACCCTACTTAGTAGTCCACGTATACATCCACACATATATACATATACAACATAAATTTATTTTGAAAAAATGGAAATCCTCATATACATCACAATATAGGTTCGCTCTCCTGCCTGTGTCAACCCTTGAGGGGGGATTTCCCTCATGGAAATCCTCCCTCCTATTTTCATTTTTTTAGCTCCCTTATTTTTATCTTTTAGATCAATTTTATGGTTGAGAAAGAGTATCCTCTATCCCTAGGCTAATTCAGTTCAGAAGGGATACGATAAATTCTCACTATAAATTTTGGGTAGGATAGTTGTATAAATCATGGTGTAGTTTTTTTGAAGGTTTCGATGATTTAATGGTGAGGGTTTTCAAATTGATGAGGCTTTGATTTGATTTCTAGAGGAGATATGTTCTATGCAGCCGATTGCTTATTGTATATGTTATGAGATGGAAAATATTCTTTATGATGGGCATTGCTGCATGTTGTGATGGTGTAACTTTATCTTGGTTGAAAACCCAGATCTTATTATTTTTTTTTTGTGAGTCTGAATAAAACTAGTCGTATACCATGATTATGTCCCCTGAAAGAGCAACATGTATTTTTTTAATTACCTATGTTGATGTAGGCCAGTTAGGAATAGTTTTTTCTAGTAAGTCCATGGCTATCCATACATTTAAATAGTTTCTTTCTCTACATGTATATGAGAAGAAATTTTGCTACGGATCATGTATTTGTACGCGTGGTTGTTTTCATATTGCTCATTTCTTAGGATAATGCCATTGTTGTACTCGTTTTATCTCAGCCTTGATCGTCACATTGGACATTGGCATATTTGTCATTCGCAACGATGGAGGTGTTTTGGTGATTAAAAATGTAGCTCAGATTCACGAAGAGGGAGAAGTCATGATTTCATAGAGGAGTGCATAGTCCGCTGCAAGTGTTTATAGTAACAAATATGTTCATTGATATTGAAGTGTTTGCAGTGTATGGTAGCATCCTGTGTATGCAGGATTCATGATTGAACTCATGCAGTCAAATTTTATATTCCCTCTCACCCGCAAGATTCGCGGTAGAATCCTCCATTTACGGCTACAATTTGAAATGCATTTTTTTTGGTAAATTTATTGAAAGAAACTAGAGCTTCTCTGCTCTCTCCAACTGTAGTGGAAATGTAGAGGGCCATGTAATATTCACTTAGATGGAGGAAACAAGAATATTTGCTATGATATTGTCCATAGGGAGCATACGTGGAAGTGCATGTCAAAACCGATGTATGAAACACTACATGGAAAAAGGGTATCCACATTGGTGTTTGTAAGTGATTTCTACCATAATTTCAGGGAAGCCTACGGTAGGATTTAACATCCAATGCTGCTAGTGGTTGTAACAGTGCAATGTGTTCGAAATCGCAGTCAGTGAGATCTTATTTTCTAAAAATGTTGCATGGATGTATCTATGGTATCTACCAATTATTTTCTAAGCTACATGACATGCAATAAATACCCATGTAGACTAGAGCTATTGTCGTATTTATCCTCTCTATTGTGGGGCCTGTATTTCTATATATAGTTTAGTCACCACTAGATACCTAATTTTTTATCTCTTCTCATGTGTAATTGACATGGGAAAATGAATTGTGTTTTATTATAAGCTTTGTCGTTGGTTCACTATCTCCATTGGCACATGCAGCTGCAAGCAAGTTGTACCTTCTTTGCTTGGTATATAATGATCAAGTTTGTGGTAATATATCATAATGTAGGTTGAGCTATCACAGTTGATCGTAGCCCGTGCGATGCAACATTTTTTACCCTCTAGATGGTACCATTGCTATGTCGTGTGCTTCATGCATAGTTGAAATTTTTTTTGGTGGGATTTTTGAGAACTAGAGGCTCATTATTGTTGCACCATTTGTCCAATATGGTTGTTGGCATTGATCATGCATGATGTTTTTTAAATATGGTTGTTCTATGTAAAAGTAGAGGTTACTAAGGTGCACCTCCATACAAATATACATCCATGCATAAACCAAAACATACACAAAAGAAACCCTACTTAGTAGTCCAAGTATATAGCCACACATATATACATATACATCATAAATTCATTTAAAAATTATAGATTATTCATGTCTACTCAAACAAATAAGAAAACTATTTTTGCACATGTGGCATTTTTGTCTAAGTAGTGGTACTAGTGGACCTGGCATTGCTCAATGTTCCTTCTTCTCAATTTCTTGGTCCTAGAACCAAGAATTTGAACTTCTCAAACTTCAAATTTTAGTGGTTCAAACATTTACAAATTGGAAACATCCCAAACGTGAGTGAAGTTAGCAGTGTACTTCCTAAGGAGGGATACATGGAAGAAATTATGGATTTTTGATAAGCTTAGTGGTAGAGCAAATTCATAAGCAACAAGACTTATTTTTCTTAAAATTTCAAATGGACCCACAAATATAGGGTTAATTTTGGAAGATTTAATGGAACCCTTAATAGGCTTCACCCTTAATAAGACTATGTCACCTACAAAGTATTTCCTTAGTGTTATTTTAAGATTTATGTAGCTATTTTGGTGATCTATAACCTCTTTCAGCTTTTTTTGAATTCTTTTTTATTGATTTTCTATTTATTTTATAGTATTTGGTCTGATCACTACCTGATATTTTAGATTATCCCATGACAAGGGAGTCCTACATATTATTCCATATAAATTTTCAAATGGTTCCATACCTAGTGAAGCATAATAGTTATTATTGTATGTGAATTCGACTAAGTATAAATAATCTTCCCATTTAGTATGTTGATCCATATAATATGTTCTTAGCATATCTTCTAAGTATTGATTCACCCTCTCAATCTATCCATCTATCTTAGGGTGATAAACTGAACTGATATTAATTTTGGTACATAATACCTCATGCAATTCTTCCTAGAACTCCAATCTAAAACGTGAATGTCTATCAAGATTAAAACTTTTGGAAATCCATGTAATGTCACTATCTCTCTATAAAACTTACTCGCTATAGCAGGTGCATCATCAGTATATTTTGAAGTATGAAGTATGCAACCTTGGTTAATTTATCTACTACTACCAGTATTACATCATGTCTAAATCTTGTTTTAGGAAATCCAACTACAAATTCCATCGACACCACCTACCATTTCTATGTAGGAATATCGTGTGGGTACAAAAAATCTACTAAATACAATTTTTTTGCTTTGAATTTCTAACACTCCAAGCACCTAGCCACATAATCATTAATGTTTTTCTTCATTCTTGGCCAATAATAGGCCTTTCTCAAATTCCCATGCATGTATACCGCTCCTAGATGTGCGGTATAAGGAGCATTATGTGACTCATTTAGTATAGTTTCTCTCTATCCATCCATATTTGGAATAACTAATTTATTATTATAGTATAGAAAATCATCTCAATGTACAAAACCTGCCTCCTTTTTTGACTCTTGCTCAATTTGAGTTTGATATTTCTAACAAATTTTATCAATATGTTGCATTTATTTAACCTGATATATCAAGTCATAATGATATTTTATCATTGCAACAATACACCCTCTCCTACTTAGGGCATAAACTATCTTTTTCACCTTACCCTTTATCTATTCAATACCAAAATTAAACTCAAATAGAAATGCCATGCAATGATGTTGTCTGGAATTCAAGAAGGGTTAAGTAAAATATGTACTTTAAGGTTTGATGAATCATATTTAGTTGAAATAGTTTCCCTAGCAAATAGTGCCTCCAAATATTAAGAGCATGCACAAAAACTACCAAATATAAATCATGAGTGGCATATTTTACCTCATATCTCTTAAGTTTTCATGATTTGAAGGTAATGACTGCATCTTCATGGGTAAGATTCACTCTCAATACCTTAATAGATGCATTAGTGCACACTATAAATTATTAGAAGGATCATGTAACTATAGAATTGGTGTCATTATCAATCTATATTTCAAATTTTTGAAGGCTTTCTCACACTATTTTTTCCACTTAAAATACTTTCCTTTTATTTGAAGTTTTGTGATAGGTTGAGGGGCCTCAATAACATTTATGGATGTAGGTTAGTCAATATAGCCTCAATATTATTGGATTTGACAACAATCCCTTCAGTATAAACTATGTGCCCTAGATACTATACTTGAGAAGTGTAGAATTCACACTTTGATAACTTCCCATATAGTTGATTCCTCCTAAGGCTATTGTAGACACCAAAACAACACCAATCCAATTATGTGGCTATAAACATTGATCGCATTGACACACACAACCCCCAGGGCAGCCACCATAGGTTAAACAGTGGTCCTAACCACTCTCACAATAGTTTTGGAATGTCAGAGATCGATTTGGCACCTTTCAGGCACTCTGCTCTCTATTCGTTCCACCCAGGGACGATTACAAATTGGTATTCGTTCCACCTAGGGACGATTAGCAGTATTCGCTCTAGGGTGGGGCGAATAGCAAGTTTGACTGGCAAAAGGTCAAATCTCGACAAATGGCAGCCCAGATACGCCACTTAAATCCTCCTTAATTGCATGGGAGTGTGAGTGAGCATTTTGGAGAGCTAGAGGCAGTTACAAAGGCAATCATGGAGCCCTTAATCAGGGAGGAATCTTCTCCCCCTGGAAAGGCATGATTGCCAAGTGGCGCCTCTGCATGCTCATACACAGAGACCATCGGGTCTATAAAATGGTGAGTCTTATCACCCCAAATAAATACATAGAAGGAGCATTTTGAGCGACGAAGTGCTACCATTTTGCATACTCACTTTTGATTGTGCCTTTCACATCCTTGATCTCTCTTTTGGAAGGGAGGTCATTGGGTGGTTATTTGAAGTGCAATCTAGACCCCAAACCCAAAATTTGGCCATATTATCCCACCAAAATTTGTTGAAAACACCCCACAAGAGGTTTTGGACCCATCCCAAGTGGATTGGTGCCAAAATTGAGCCCCAAACGACGGGCATCCTGCCCCCAGGTGACCCCCTCACTACTGCAGTCCTAATCGCCCCGTCCTAGAGTGATTAGAAATCTGTAGCATATTTCAGTTCTGTTATTTTTGTATTTTATTCTAGGTTGCTTAGATAGGCTTGCATTCAAATTTCATGTAATTATGAGCAGTTTTTATCATGTTTTTGTTATTTCTCGCTTTCGCTAACATGCGAGTAGAATCATCAAATTCCCGGTGATAGAGGCCAAATTGGAAAAATCTGACCTTCTGGGTCTTTCCAAAATACCCCATTTTACCTAACCCCCAACTTTGCATTTGATTTGGAGCCTCCTAAATGGGACATTTGGGACAGTGCTTTCTGACATTTTATTGCAGGTCTAATCGTCCCACCCCGGAGTGATTAGAAATCCGTGGTGAATTTTCCAACTATTATTTTTGTAGTGCCTTCCTGGTGATGTTTTCATGCCTCTGTCAAGTTTTTATCTCATTTTTATCTATTCTAGTTGTCATTTTATTTATTCTTTGCATGCATTAATCTTAGGATTGGGGATTGCATGTTTCATTTCATCCGCAGGTGCTACTAATTGTTTTCTGTTTCCTTGAACGTAGGACCTCAACACAGGAGGAACAACAAATAATAAAATAACCTTTCGTACAAGCGGTGACAACATTTTGTTCACCCATTTTATATGTGGGCATGCGGAAGAAGGCATACCACCCACAGTGTAACGAAACCTTATTTAACACTCCTAGCCCCTAAAAATGGAGGAGACATGTTGTATCCAAGATTTAAAGTGAATTAATAAAAAGGGTTGTACTCCATATTTGCTTTCTATCTAGTTTTGATTCATTTATGTTTCTCTCCTTTCATGCATTTTCAATTCATAGGATTTAGCGTTATCTTTGGCTTCGCTTGCATCGCACTTGGTGTTTCCTTTTTGCTTTTGTATCCTTGTGCTTTCAGTGGTGATAAGTCATGAATCAGTAAATTGCACAAAAGGAGGACATTAGGAATAGTATTTTGTCCCACTTGGATGGGTAAGACAATTGTGCCAACTGTCGAGCATATCGCATCATTGAATGCTCGCAAAGTGTAGGTGGAGGCCACGATGTGAAATGCTAGCAACTTCAGATGTTTCAATGCCACTGTTGTAATGATATTATTGGATGAGCCAGTGTCCACCAACACCCTCTTATACAAAATACCATTGACCCATGCAATGAATTGCAGGGGTGGATCTACAATGTGCATTTTGTGTAGTTTGTGCAGGGGTGGATCCGCAATGACGAGACAATTGTGCATTTTGTGCAGTTTTTACTATTTTTGAAATTTTTGCTCTGTAATTGTCCCTAGGTGGGATGAATACCAGTTTTGTAATCATCCCAAGGTGGGACGAGCGCTAAGCGCTCATCCCAGGGTGGAACAATTACAGGCTAAAAAGCCTATTTAAGGTCCAAAACTAGGTTTTGGGCTCATTTGCATTCGATTTTTCTGGCGATTTGGAGCTCTAAGGAGGATGAGGTCAAGTCTGTGAAGCGAAGCATTGTCGAATTTTTCCTGATGCCATGAGTTCACAAATCGAATCGAGCGGCGGAGCCGAAGCGAGACCGATAAGTGCTCCTTCTCGTTTAGTTATCTTGTGTTTTATTTTACAGTTTTAAAATCGTAACTTATTTTGCAATTTGTTTTTCCATTTTTAAAATAAGGTAAGACTCTAGGCTAAAAGAATTGACAAAAACTAAAACTATAACCCTAGGTTAAAATGAAACCCTAGGTTTTGTCGTTTCTTGTATTTTTTTTGTTTGTTTTTTTTGTTGTTAAACTAAAACCCTACGGTAACTGAACGAAAAACCCTATCTTAGAAAAATTGTTGTAATCTAAAATTTTGTTTTTAAACTGAAATCCTAGGGTAAAATGAGAGTAAAACCCTAGTTTTTTTTTTAAATTGTTGTTATTTTGCATTTGTCAGTTTAAACTACATTTAGAAACCCTAGTTTAATGAAAACCCTAGGTACTGACAAACTGTTTTTTGATTTTTGAATTTGTTTTTGTTTTTGTTTTTTGTTTATTTGTTTATCTGTCAGTTTAAACTTAAAGTCAAAAAACTTTAGGTACTGACAAATGTGATTTTTTTTTTTGAATTGTTGTTTGTTTTTTATCTGTCAGTTGTAGACTTAAAATTAAAAAAACCTAAGTGCTGACAAACTATTTTTTGATTTTTGAATTTGTTTTTGTTTTTTGTTTATTTGTTTATCTGTCAGTTTAAACTTAAAGTCAAAAAACTTTAGGTACTGACAAATGTGATTTTTTTTTTTTTGAATTGTTGTTTGTTTTTTATATGTCAGTTGTAGACTTAAAATTAAAAAAACCTCAGTGCTGACAAACTATTTTTTTATTTTGAGTTTGTTTTTATTGTTTGTTTATTTGTTTATCTGTCAGTTTAAACTTAAAGTTAAAAAAACTTTAGGTACTGACAAATGTGATTTTTTTTTAATTGTTGTTTGTTTTTTGTCTTTTTTTAGCTGTATAGTTTTTTTATGCATTGTTGTATATTCATGTTATTGCTGTATAGTTTATCATGTTTTTAATGTTTTTGTTGTTTTTGTGTTTCAGGTGATTTAGAGCTGGTACCGTCAGCCGATGGTGCTCTCTAATGCTCAAGGGGTGTTGAATTTTGCAGATTGGGAATGGCTCGACGTCCTTGGGCTCAAGCATGTGACGCGACTAGAACCGGTGGTAGAGGATCGAGCGTACCTAACCGCACTGATCAACGTATGGGATCCCCACACCAATACCTTCCATATCCCAATAGGGGAGATGATAGTGACTCTGGAGGACATCTATCAGATTCTATAGATTTTGATAGACGGGCTACCGATTAGGATGATGTCGCACGACCATCGAACAACTGTACTAACATGATGCTTCGAGCATGGGGAGGAGTTGGGTGTGGAAAGCCCAGTGGAGAGGGTAGAGGGCAACTGCCATATTGGTGGCATTTTGGTATGATGGTGGCTAGAGAAAGGTGTGTTGAGAGTGAGGCACGCATTATTGATAAGCCTCATTTCCAACATGTTGTTTCCTGACTCTTAGGGCATGAGGTTCCCATGGAACCTATTGGAGGTGATCTTTAGGTTGGTGGAGTGTCTAACCATAGAGCCCCTAATTATGAGATGGGGTCAAACACTACTGGCACAGCTCTATGATGAGCTGTATGAGATCCACTGCCAGAGGCGAAAGGGTACGGATGCAGTTACCTATTGCAATGTTGGGCTTGGCAGCACATAGCTGTGGAGAGGCTGGTGGGGTTGTCGTGGATGACTCGAGCAGAGATGGTTGACATAGAAATAGGGTATGTGGCACTATGGCATAGGTCGAAGGAGCGAGGGCACAGTTGGCGATGGGTAGGTGCCATGGGGTACTATGCTGATGCTTTCGCATGGCTTGCTCCTGGGGAGGTAATTTGGCAGCCATACCTAGATTGTCCAGCTTGGCCTGAGGCTAGGTAGTGGCTTCGACAGGTTTGAAGGGGGAGGTGGCTGATCAGGTGACACGAGATCGAGCAGGAGTACTTCTTGTATGTTTGAGTGACACAATAGTTTAGGGTGTGCCAAGTATTTCCTAGGTAGCCCTTGATCTATCGATGTTAGGGCGATGAGAGGACACTGTACTGGCCAATAATTGAGCCGTTGGGTGAGGATTCTGATACAACGATTGACATCCCAAACATGGACAACATCAGGGTTACTACTGAGTATGATCAGTGGTAGACGTTGCAATGGTGGTGATGCAAGGGGCCTCTAAGGGGTCCAGAGGTGGTAGCAATATGCGGGGAGGGTGCAGAGGCACCAAGAGAGGGTTCGGGGGCTCTGCTGTATGATGCAAACATGGTGGAGGTTGATGAGGTGGGTGGGTATTTTTGGGTTCCAAAGAAGCCAAAGATGTAGGACATCTCAAAGCAGTGGGAGCCGAAGTAGGATGCCATTATGGAGATGTTGATGCCTCAGGCAGTCCCAGAGGATACGTAGGCAGGGTTGCATGCTGAGATAGCATGATTGGATGGGTTGCTCCGAAGACGGGATGAGAAGCTCGGGGATGTGCTATAGGAGATGGATCTCCTACGAACATGGTTGTCAGAGAGAGAGAATGCATTGGTTGCGTACCATCGATGGGATGGGGATATAGATGTTGTGTGGGAGATGGATCTCCTGCAGACATAGCTAACACAATGCGATGATAACTTAGCGATGTTTTGTCAGTGAGAGATGGACTTGATTCAGCATCGGTTTGATCTGGAGGCAAATATTATCCACCTTGGTGGGTGGATCCCTATGGTTAGTGGAGGCAGATCATCGTGTCGTACGAGAGGGAGTGATACTGAGCAGTTAGCATCCTCTTGGTATAGGCGACTGGATGAGGGAGGTGCTAGTAGGCATGATGCGAGGGCTGGCAGTAGCTGCCCTGAGGGGTCCCATAGGGCCCACACCACTAGGGGTAGTTCCCGTTGCACTGATCCGGCATGATCATGGTGGTCAATGCCCTAGGCTTGGGGGTTTTTGAGATTTTGTCTTTTTGTGAGGTTAGAGGACCGGTTTATTGTAGCCTACAGGCATTTTTGATGATATATATATACAGATGACTTTCTTTTGTTTATACATGTGTTGCGATTTGATTTTATGCACAGTGACTGATGTTTGATGGATGCATGTTAATTTATTTTATGTATGGATATGTTGTGATGAATGCTAATGTTTATATGATATGAAAATGGAATGGATGAATGGAATTTATGATTTTTAGTAGTGGCACCATAGACTGTTTAGAACGTATGGCTATTTGTCCTAGGTGATTGCTGTGGTAAATGAATTTTCATGTATACATGTTTTTTGTATTTTCGAATGGCGATGGAAGCATGAAAGATATCACATTTGGTTTAGACTGAAGTTAAGGTTTTCTAAGACTCGGATGTTTTAACTAACTAGCCAAGACTATACTTTTATCTTACAAGACTTTTGAACAAGGCATGAACCCGACTTGTCTTTGACCAAGTTATTTCACATCCCTGTGTGCAATTGAGTTTGTTTATGTGGTATTTGTCAGGATACCGCCGAGTGCGAATAGGTCGTCAACCAAACTCGTATCTGAGGATCACCTAATTAGCTCCACTAGCTCCTTTGTTGTATTTAGTCAGATTAATTTGCGATGCTATCTAGGATACCATAAGCTAGCTCATCCACATGCAAACATTGATCTGCACACAAGTTAATGTGACATATATATCGTCATGTAGGAGGTTTGCCACCAGTGACTGATAGGCTATCCACCAAACCGGTACTAAGGTGCACCTCATGACCTTTTGAATGTTGAGAGTTCTAGGGATTCAAGTTTGACTCCCTTCTTTTCTTCAATTGTATTGGGATACTTGCTCTTTTGTAGTGATAAAAATCACTGTTTATTTTTGTTTTTTTTTTTGAGCAAGGGATTTGAATATGGAGTGATGAGAATCACTATTGTATGTGCCTTTTGATGTATGCACTTTGGTTGTGATGTCAAATTTAGGAGTTTTGACTTTTGAAATTTTTTTGATGTTTGCAACTTTTGGAGAACTTGGGCTTCTTGGGGAATTGGGTAGGGAAGATGCTTGTCCTTTTGCCAACTCTCAGCATTTTTGGGGTCATTCACACAAGGGGATGAGCAAGATAACCCTTTCAATAGATGGTATCCAGGATTTATTTGCATATTTCATCTTTCATTTACACAACTTGGGAATTTTTATGTGTTTTAACTTGTGGTGGGATGCTACGTAACAAGGTGTGATCCAAGTAGAACTCTACTTTTGTAAAATTTGTCTAACTTTGTACAGTATTTGGCTAGAAAGCTAATGATAGATGAATGACAAAAACTCTAGATACATTAGAAGACAACTAACTATGATATGGCGAAAAGATGTGAATGGCATTTATTTTTGATGGACTATTTATAGAGTGGAGAAATGTGGAAAATGATGGATTTGCCGAGTAATTATAGTCTATGGTGCATTTGACTTGTATGATCAATAAATATGCAATGTATGGTTGCGATGCCTATGCAACTTATATTTTTGTGTTTTCGATTGATTGATTTTTGTGAGTATGAAAATGATATGCAAAAGAGTTCTTTATTGTTGTGATGATTTTGAGTATGCATGGAAATGAGATGCATTTTTTTTTTATTTTGGATAATTTTATTATTTTTGAATTTTCTTATTTCTGACCAAGCGATTGTGGGAACCCTTGGAGCTTTTGGTTTGACCAAAGGGATGATGGGTACCTTTGGGGTGTTTGGTTTGACCAAAGGGTTTGTGGGCACCTTTAGGGTATTTTTGGGTGACCAAGCGATTATGAGAATCCTTGGAGCTTTTGGTTTGACCAAAGGGATTATGGGTGCCTTTGGGGCGTTTAGGGGTTGACCAAGCGATTATGGAAATCCTTGGGGCTTTTGGTTTGACCAAAGGGATTATGGGTACCTTTGGGGTGTTTTGGTTTGACCAAAGGGTTTATGGACACCTTTGGGGAATTTTGGGGGGTTTGACCAAGCGATTATGGGAATCCTTGGAGCTTTTGGTTTGGGCTATGGCTCTTTTAAATATGAAATGGCCACAAATGACTGATGTTCAAGGGTTCTAGTTCCTTGATTCCGTCGGGAGAGGCTAGCCGATATGTTTTAGGTCCTATTTTACTATCAATTACATAGGGACCTAACTAATTTTCTATGAACTTGTCCCTTAGATGGGGTGCAAATTTAGAGTTATGTTGGTTCTCTTTTAAGACCAAGTAACCAACCTAAAGTCCCGCAGGTGAAACTTCATGTTGTATGCTTTCTTAAGTCACTATTGATAGATACACAAATGTTTGAGAGCATTGACACATCGTTCATCGAGCAATGTAAGTTGGTCTAACCGGGGCCTCCTGCGTAGTGTCATCATTGATGAACTCTTGCATTGATATGTGCAGGGAAGGTATTTCCAAATCTAGAGGCATGACTGCCTCAGAGCCATACACTAGCAAAAATGGAGTTTCCCCAGTGGGCATCCAAATGATAGTGTGATAAGCCCACAAGGCAAGTGGGATTTGAATGTGCCAATCCTTATGACTATCTACGATTATATTTTTGAGGATGGTGAGTAGTGTTTTGTTTGACACCTCTGCTTGCCCATTTGCCTGCGAATAATAGGGTGTAGAAAAACTATGCTAAATTTTGTACTTTTAGGTCAAAGCACGCATGTATTTGTTCTTGAATGACGTCCCATTATTCGAGATTATCTTGGATGGAATACCAAAACGACATATGATGTTATGTAAAATAAACTCCGCAATGTGGGGTCTAGTCGTAGAGGTAAGCAAAATTGCTTCCACCCACTTGGTGAAGTACTCTGTAGCTGTTATGATGAACGTGTGATGACCTGACGATGCTGGGGAGATCTTTCTGATTAGATCTAAGCCCAACTATAAGAATGGCCAAGCTGATTGGATTGGATGTAAGGCCTAAGAAGGTACGTGTGTCAAATTAGCATGGTGTTGACACTTCACACACTTCATTACATATGCGCAACAATCTCGCTCTAAAGATGGCCAATAATAGCCCATGCAAAGAATGCGCTTTGTGATGGCCATATCGCTGAATTTGCCACTACATGTACCATCGTGCTCTTGAGTGATCACCCAAGTGGACTCCTGTTGGTCCAAGCAATGAAGGAGGATTCCTTTATGGCTATGACGGTGCAAAATGTCTCCTAGTAAGACATGTTTTGCCACTTTTTGCTTGAATGATTGTTTTGTGGCATGCGTCAATCCAAGTGGGAGGTTACCTAGCTTGAGGTAATCTTGTATGGGTGTATACCAATCCTGCTAATCGAAAACCTTGATAGTATGAACAACCAATCCCTATTGAAGTTCATCCCTAGCAAAAGCTGAGCAGGAAATAACTTGTAAGAATAGCGTTGTGTTGCTATTAAGGGGAGTAGGGGAGAACAAGGATCCCTAGTTGGTGTGATTCGGATGATCATGGATTTGAGAGAACTTGTTCGAGGACGGTTCAATCTGGATCAGGTGGATTCCTGGCGTTAAGTTAGAGCTGGCATGCTCCATCATGGATTGCGATAGTTTTTTTTGAATTGAATGGTTGTCATATCACCAAAAATGTCTTACGGGATTAGTGACCCCAAGGAGGCCATAGTGTCTACAAAACGATTCGATGATCGAGGAAGTGCCTCGATGTCATAACATTCAAGATTTGCCAAGAATTTGTCCACAAGGGCTTTGTAGGCCTACAAAAATGGGCATTTACATTGGAATACCCATTTTACTTGGTTGACAGTTAACAACGAATCACCAAAGATGTTCAATCATTTGATGTTCATGGTGATTGTTGTCTGAAGACCTATGAGCAAGGCTTCATATTTGGCATTGTTATTGGTGCACGAGAAATCTAGTTTAAATGATAGAGACATTGGAGCCACTTGTGGTGTGAAGAATACAATTCTCGTGCCACCCCCTTGCTCACATTTAGAACCATAAAAAAATAGGGTTATGTCGGCCTATGATTCACGCTCATCAAAATCTGGCGATTCTGAGACATGGAAGACCCCATCATTGGGTAGCTCAATGGTCAAAGGCTGATTTTCTTCGAGAGGAGCCTCTACTAGTTGATCAACGATGACTTGACCTTTGATGGATTTATGTTCAATGAACTCGATGTCAAACTCCGTTAACAACATGATCCATTTCACCGTGCGACTACTATGATAAGTATGACTCATCATGTACCGCAATGGATTCTCCTTAGACACAACATACATCGTATTTCTTAGCGTGTAATGGCATAGATTTTTGGTAGCAAACACCACTGCCAAGCAAAGCTTCTCAACGGATGCATAGTTAAGTTCATAACTGACCAGGGTACGACTAAGATAGTATTTAGCCTATTCTTTGTGTAGTTCATTTTTTTGTGCTAGCATGGTGCCCAGTGCCACCTCAGTAGCTGAGATGTATAAGTAGAATGACACTCCTGGTCTAGGTGGTGCCAATACTGGCGACAAAGCCAAGTATTTTTTAATATCGTCGAAGTCTAACTAGCACTCGTCATCCCAGTGAAATGCTACCCCCTTGTGCAATAATTTATTCATGGGTCAACACTTATCAGATAGCTACGCTATGAAGCACTTGATTGACGTGACCTTTCCCTACAGGCTTCTGAGCTGCTTGATGGTAGTTGGGGGAAGCATTTCAAGGATTTCCTTGACTTTATTTGGGTCTACCTCAATACCTCGTTTTGAGACTATGAAACCCAAGAGTTTTCTAGATGTGATGCCAAATACACACTTCTCGGGGTTTAGTTTGACTTTGTGTTCGATGAGGGGATCGAGGATATTGCTTAAGTCATCAAGATGATCTAGGCATAAAAGAGATTTTGCCAAAAAATCATCCATATAATCTTCCAAATTTTTATGCATGTGATCATGAAAGATGTATGTCATAGCGCATTGGTAGGTGGCGCCAGCATTTTTAAGGCCAAAGGGCATGACCTTATAACAAAATGTCCCCCAAGGTATTGTGAACGCAATTTTTAGTTGGTCCTCGGGATTGATACAAATTTGATTGTACCTCGAGAAACCATCCATGAGGGAAATAATTTTGTGGCCTGCTGTAGCGTCTACCAATGCGTTGATGCTAGGCAAGGGGAAATCATCCTTAGGACTCGCTTTGTTTAGATCTCAAAAATTAGTGCATATGCGAATCCTCCTGTCAAGATTTTTTATGGGCACCATGTTGGATAGCCATGGTGGGTAATCCACACAGATGACAAACTATGCATCCAAAAGCTTTTGCAATTCATCTTTGACCATCAAAGCTACTGTTGGGTGCATCTTACGTATTTTTTGCTTAACTCAATTGACTATCGGATCAAGCATTAGATTATGTGTGACTAGATGTGGATCTAGCCCCGACATGTCTTTGTAGGACCATGCAAAAACCTCCTTTTATTTGAGAAGGGCAATGTAGTCGGCTTGCTCTTCGGGGGATAGGCTTACCCCCAGCTTGATTATCTAAGGATTCATTGGATCAGAGCCAATATCTACGTCAGTCGTCTCCTCGACTGACATGTGGGACCTGTCCTCCAACTGGTGTGGAGTTGGGATTAGGTGGATATCATTTGCTAAATTTAAATCTATGTTGGGAACATCAGGTTCCTCTTCAGCATGAAAGATATCCTGAGTTGGTCCTAGGGTGAAATTAAGCATCTCACCACAAGGCTAGTACTCTGATGGGGATGGTGGTGAATTGATGTGATCCCAGTCTATGGCATCTATGTCTAGATATAATGACTTTGCTGGATCGACTAGATTATGGATGGGGGCGATTAAGTCAATGGAGATCATGTTGATGAATGATTTTTGTCTCCATTACCGTGGGTGTGGTGACTCAGACATCCTGGATGATTTTTGTGCTCCCTATCGGGCTCTGGAGGTATTGGAATAAATGGATCGGCCCTATGTGTAGATATGAGGATAGGGTCTGCCCTTGGCACTTATATCGCTATAGGGTCTCTTGGTGGAAGGTGCTCTCTGTATGCCCAAAGTGGTGGATGCAACACTTGGTCCAATTATGTTGGGTTTAGGTGCCACCTATGCCTTGGCCCTATGTTTAGCTATTCGAACATGTCGTCAATGTCCAGGGGGTATTGTTGCTACATCTTCCACATGTGATTGAGATATGCCATCTCAGTTTCATCTTCATAATCACTGTCAGAGATCCAAAGGCCTTCGTTGGTTCCAACAATTGTTTATGATATTTGAGGCTTGTCCTGCTTGAGCAAATTGATATGGTCCCATCGGGGTTGTTCCGCTCTCTACGGGGGGGCCTGATTGTCTTGAGGTGGTGTTTGCTCGATTAGAGCATCCAAAGGGAACATTGCCAAGAGGATTTCTTGGTAGTCATCCATGGGGGTCACTTGTGAGTGATTGTTATCCGATTCGAAAGGGTCCCATGGTGCTACCTCATACTCTGACTCGTCTTTCGAAGATCCTTCCTGACCTTGTTTGTTTCCCCTTTGTAGGTGAGTTTTTCAACTTTCTCCTTTCTCGGTTAGAGGAAAGAGGTTGTTGAGGTCAACAAGGTTGTTCATCAACAATGGGAGGTAATACCCCAATGTATATGTTGTGTTGGGGTTGGCATATGGATCTAATGCCAACCCATCCTTGTTGCCTATCCCTAGGCCTTGCATGTTCTCTACCAAGATGTCTAGGAGCAGGGGGTGGTTGAACCCTACTCCTAATTTGTCGTATGGCATCTGATATCTTGGTTGGCAAAGAACATGCACTCCTTGCTCATATCTGCCCAACCCATATCCATGCCAATTGCATTGGCCAAGATATCTTAAAGCGAAATCTAGGTTAGACAAATAGTTGACGTCCTTAGCAAAAGGCTCTTCATCTTCGTCTTCTTGCATGTAAGGTTCAATGCCATTATCAAGGCCCCCATACACAAATTTTGTCTGGTTTGGTGGGTAGCCTAGAGGAACAATAGTGCCTATGGGGATGCGAGGTCTCCCCATGTCCTGCATGGACTCAAGTGCGGGCATTGCTACAATGTTCCGCACTAGATACTCTCCTAGGCCCGTGTTGGCCATCTCAATAGTGATTGTTAGTAGTTGAGGAGGAGGGAATGGGAGTTCTTCCTATGTCCACTCCATGTTAGGTGAACTAGGCATCTCGACTTCCATTTGGCTAGGCATTTCTTTGGTAGAAATGGTTGAGACTTATGGAAATTCCTCTTCCAGGGGTTTCTTCCCATTGTCCTTCGATGTGGCCATCGTAGGTGGCATCGTTGGTGAAGGACCATATGACGAAGATGGACCCAACTGGGGATTTGATGGACTTAACAGTAGGGATGTATGCAAAATAGAACCCTATTTAGATGGATTCAACTAAAAATCCAAATGTGTTGATGGAAGGGTCGATTGCGGCATCAAATGCATCATATTGCAATATTTGAAGGGTTCTAAGTCCATCGACAGTACATGCACCTGCCCTTCAAATGTATGCTTTAAGCATTGGTGGGCTATCGAAGGGACACACTTCATGTCCCTGATCCATGGTCGACCCAATAAAATGTTATAATCCATCTCACCTTCCAATATGTGCCACAATGTAGGAATAGTCTTTTGTCCCACTTGGATGAGTAGGACAATTGTGCCAACTATCAAGCATATTACATCATTGAATGCTCGCATAGTGTAGGTGGAGGCCATGATGTGAGATGTTGGCAACTTCAGATGTTTCAATGTCGTTGTTGTAATGATATTACTGTATGAGCCAGTGTCCACAAAAACCCTCTTATATGGAATCTTGTTGACCCATGTAATGACGTGCAGAGGTGGATCCGCCATGTCACCAGTCACTGACTTCAATTCGTCCTCTCTAAAGGTGATGACTAGCTTGGTGCATCGTTCGAAATGTCCTACAAAGTTGTTGAAAGAGTTTTCTTCGTGGGGCTACAACTCGAGGGCTTTGAGTATTTCCATTAGAGCCTCCCAATGGGGTGATGATTGTTGTATGAGCTCATAAATGGAGAGCCTAGCCAACATGGTCCTCAAACTTTGGGTGAGTTTGGTCCGAATTGTGGCCACTGGTCTAGGCAGAGGAGGTTGCGTAGGATGCTATTGCAGCTGTGGAATTGTTGGCACATCTCCTATAGCTGCCACGGGGGCAATTGTGCTCAGGTACCTTTTGTTCTGAGTCACTATACTGATCATCCCTACATACCCCTAGATGGGGCAATTTTGTGTTAATTCATTGACTTGTAGGGTCTTTGTCTACGCATCATGGGCAGGCAGGGGGTATTTGAAGACCTCCATCTATTGGTTGTTTGGCGCTACTATATTATCCACCACTAGCGTCTTGTTGTCGATTAGGTCTTGCACGAAGCTTTTAAACTTCCAACATGCATAGAGGTCATGTCCCTTCTGTCGATGAAACTTAGAGTACAAGTCTTCCCTATAACCTTTGGGTTTTGATGCATTGGGGTCTACAGGTCGACTCTCTGGAAAGTTCATCAAGTTTGCTGCTAACAAGCGGTCAAACAATGAGTCTTTAGACTCTATAAAGGGTGTAAATTGTCGCCTAGGGTGATGCTACTAATTTTGATCTTATCGATGTTTTTCCCTTTCATAACTGTCAAGAGGGACTGCCTGATAGTTAGCTTTTTTTTGGGTTGTGTTGATTATGCTGGCTTAGGTACATTTATAGCAACCTGATTGACCACGATGGGTTTTGGTTGCATGGTCCCTATCTTGGTGTTTTTAGACCATTATTTCTTCTTTGGATTGGCAATCTCGCCATCCTGAATCTTGATCTCCTCAATGATTCTGGCTTGTGCCAAAGCTTCCTCTAAAGTGGCATATTACTGTAGCTACAATAGCACAAAGATCGATCTCAAATAGCTCTTTGAGAACATTTGGGTAAGGTCGACCATGGGAGGGAGGTAGGGCAGCTTTGAAAGCAATGTCCTCCACCAATTTCCATAGGCTACCATGGTTTCTTCCTCATAACTGCCTGAGGCTGGCTAGGTGACTTAGTGATGCCTTCTTCTTGGTGTTGAAGGTGAAGCATTCGAGGAACGCGTCCACTAGCTGATCCAAGTTACTGATGCTATGTTTTGGCAACTAAGTGAACCAATATGAGGTAGGGCCTGTGAATGTGGTTATAAATGTTCTTAACAATAAAGCATCATTGTCCTGAATTCCAAAGCATTGGCTCAAGAATCTAGTCACATGCTCTTGGGCATCCTCCTCACCTCTAAATATTACCAACTGGGGTAGCTTAAAGTGTTCAGGGTATGGGGGTGCTGGAACTGACGAATGCACTGGGTGATTGTGGAGTTGGTGTAAAGTGGGATTTTAGGGCCTAGAAGTCTTGGTCTCCACAGACTCTAAGCGCTCTAGAAACGCTTTATATGTGTCAAAATATTTGATCTCTTCCTCCTTGGTTAGTTCCTATTGTGGGTTGTGGGAAAATTGAGGCCTATGGAGGGGTGGCCAGACAACACCCCCTCTGCCTTGGTAGGGCGTTTTGGCCTGCTCTTATTCTTGCTCATACTCCTCATAGGATTCTTGAGGAGTTTTTGTACAAGACCTATAAACATGGGTGGGTCCCCGTGGAGGGTGCCCATCATTTCCTGGGAGTGGCATCCCGCTCAAGTCTAGGAGGTCTTGGAGGTAACACTTGGTAAGGTCATGGGGACCTGTCTCACACCAAGGGGTTGCACCTCTCATATAGTTCTGCTCTTTGGGTGTGAGGGGTTGGAACCCTCTCAAGCACAGTGTTATGGAGCAGCTCATCTGTTTGACGTTGAATGCGCTCTTTTCTAAGGCGATACAGGTGCTCCAACTATTGTTGGTATTGCTCAAGCTACGTGATTTGCGCTTGGCGGGTGGCATGTTTGGCAAATTCCAAGTCAATTTGTTCCATCGTCTTAGGTCTACAGGGCCTAGATGCCTCTCCTACATATTTATCTTAGTCATGATGATACGAGATCTCTATAGGTCACTTTCCTCTATGGAGGTTGGCAGAATTCACCCGAGGTTCTGGCCTCAATAGGTGATTCTAATAGATAGCAGGTGCGGAGGTGCATTGCTCTTGTGCTGTGTATTACTCATGAGGAATGTGATGGTCTTCCTCATGCTCACTTTTGGATATGTGAAAGGGGTGGGCAGAGTTGGCTCACCTTGTCTAAAGAGCCTTGTGCTCTGGATTTGGCTCATTATTTCTAATAGTGATGACGGGTAGAGGAGGGATGAAATAATCATGTGGGCTCTCCTTATGGACGCTATGCTATTCTAGCACTTAATTGCATGATGGCCATTCATATCGAGCGTCTAAGGGAGCATTCCCATTTATATTGAGTGCCATGTGTAGGGATGAAAGGGTCTATGTTGAACGGGAGTGCCCCTCAAAGGGGTGCCTCTATAGTCCCATTCTGAAATGGCATGATGTGGACTATCTTGTGGGTTTGTCTGCTAAGGTGGTATGACCAAGTCCTTGGGGCTATAGCGAAGGTGACTTGTGCCCCCTTGTACACTTTCTACAACTTCTGCCTACAATTAGGCTTGGATACTAGTGTACACCATGGTGGTGTCTCTCTACAATCTATGTAGGTTTTAAAGCATGAGAAAAAAAGACATCGAGGTCACAAATCCTCACCATCCTACTCCCTAAGAAGGCTACCATAACCGGACTGCTCCATGGGAGGATGGATTGTCAAGAATTTCAACCCCAAAAAACATCACCAAAAGGGTTAACACCCACCAAAAATAGGTCAAAATATTGGGAAACTGCATAAGCATTCAAGGCAATACAACTGAAGGCACCCTTCCCATAAGTCATCTTGGGTCAAGCGACTTGTCGCTTTTCTCATGTCGGTCATTCCCTCATCGATTCGTCGTTTGAGGGGGTAGTCACACCTAGTAACCAATCAAAAAATACACACCCAATTAAGGAAATGGCATGCATTTGAAGAATCATTGACAAAGATAATCATGCCCCTGCTTGGGGCAACAAGCAAGCAATAATCACAAGCTGATCAAACACTTGTCATTCGTGAATCATGAACTCAAGGTTCCCACAAACAATAGGTTGCACCCTTTGCCTATTAATGACTGATCAATGTCCAAGATCAAGTAACACCTCACTAAAAAATGAGGACACTAGGAATAGTCTTTTGTCCCACTTGGATGGGTAGGACAATTGTGCCAACTGTCAAGCATATCACATCATTGAATGCTTGTAGAGTGTAGGTGGAGGCCATGATGTGAGATGCTAAAAACTTCAAATGTTTCAATGCCACTGTTGTAATGATATTATTGGACGAGCCAGTGTCCACCAACACCCTCTTATACGAAATCCTATTGACCCATGCAATGACGTGTAGGGGTGGATCCGCCATGTCACTAGTCACTGATTTCAGCTTGTCCTCTCTAAAGGTGATGACTGGCTCGGTGCATCATTTGACATGTCCTATCAAGTTGTTGAAATAGTTTTCTTCATGGTGTTGCAACTCGATGGCTTTGAGTATCTCAATTAGAGCCTCCCGATGGGGTGATGATTGTTGTATGAGCTCATAAATGGAGAGCCTAGCCGACGTGGTCCTTAAACTCTGGGTGAGTTTGGTCTAAATTGTGGCCACTGGTCTAGCCAGAGGAGGTTGCATAGGATGTTGTTGTGGTTGTGACATTGTTGGCACATATCCTGTAGCTGTCATGGGGGCAGTTGTGCTTGGGTACCTTTTGTTTCGAGTCACTATACTGATCATCCCTACATACCCCTGCATGGGGCAGTTCTGTGTTACTTCATTGACTTGTAGGGTCTTTGCCTGTGCATCTTGGGTAGGCAGGGGGTATTTGAAGACCTCCATCTATTGGGTTTTTGGCACTACTAGATTATCCACCACGACTATCCAACATAGTGCCCATCAAAAAGCTTGACAGGATGATTCACATATGCATCGATTTTCAAGATCTAAACAAAGTGAGTCCTAAGGATGATTTCCCCTTGCCTAGCATCGATGCATTAGTAGACACTACAATAGGGCACAAAATTCTTTCCCTCATGGATGGTTTCTCGGGATACAATAAGATTCATATCAATATCGAGGACCAACTAAAAATGGTGTTCACAATGCCTTGGGGGAAATTTTGTTATAAGGTCATGCCCTTTGGCCTTAAAAATGTTGGTGCCACCTACCAATGCGCTATGACATACATCTTCCACGATCACATGCATAAAAATTTGGAAGATTATATGGATGATTTGTTGGCCAAATATCTTTTGTGCCTAGATCATCTCGATGACTTGACCAAAATCCTCGATCGCCTCATCGAACACAAAGTCAGACTAAACCCCAAGAAGTGTGTATTTGGTGTCACATCTAGAAAACTCTTGGGTTTCATAGTCTCAAATAAAGGCATCGAGGTGGACCCAAATAAAGTCAAGGTAATCCTTGAAATGCTTCCCCCAACTACCATCAAGCAACTCAGAAACCTATAGGGAAAGGTCACGCCAATCAAGCACTTCATAGCATAGCTATTTGAAAAGTGCCAACCCATGAATAAATTATTGCACAAGGGGGTAGCATTTCATTGGGATGACGAGTGCTACTCTACCTTCGACGATATTAAACAATACTTGGCTTCATCTCTAGTATTGGCACCAGCTAGACCAGGAGTGCCATTCTACTTATACATATCAGATACTAAGGTGGCACTGGGTGCCATGCTAGCCTAAAAAAATGAACTACATAAAGAATAGACTACATACTATCTTAGCCGCACCCTGGTCAGTTATGAACTTAACTATTCATACGTTGAGAAGCTTTGTTTGGTAGTGGTGTTTGCTACCAAAAAGCTATGCCATTACATGCTGAGCAACATGATGTATGTTGTGTCTAAGGAGAATCCATTACGGTACATGATGAGTCATACTTATCATAGTAGCCACATGGCGAAATGGATCATGTTGTTAACAGAGTTTGACATCGAGTTCATTGGAAATAAATCCATCAAAGGTCAAGTCATCACCGATAAACTAGCAGAGGCTCCTCTAAAAGACGATCAGCCTCTGACCATAGAGCTACTCGATGTGGGGTCTTCCATGTCTCAGAATCACCAGATTTTTATGAGCCTGAGTAACAGGCCGACATAACCCTATTTTTTGATGGTTCTAAATGTGAGCAAGGGGGTGGCACGGGAATTGTATTCTTCACACCGCAAGGGTCTCTAATGCCTCTATCATTTAAACTACATTTCTCATGCACCAATAACAATGCCAAATATGAAGCCTTGCTCATAGGTCTTCAGACAATAATCACCATGAACATCAAATGATTGAACATATTTGGTGATTCATTGTTAATTGTCAACCAAGTCAAAGGGGTATTCCAATGTAAATGCCTAGTTCTATAGGCATAAAAAGCCCTTATGGACAAATTCTTGGCAAAGCTCGAATGGTATGACATCGAGGCACTCCCTCGATCATCGAATCATTTTGTGAACACTATGGCCTCCTTGGGGTCACTAATATTGTAAGACATTTTTGGTGATATGACAACCATTCAATTCAAAACACTATCGCAATCCCTGATGGAGCATGCCAACTCTGACTTAACACCAGGAATCCACCTGATCCAGATTGAACCGTCCTTGAACAATTCTCTCGAATCCACGATCATTTGAATCACGCCAATTGGGGGTCCTTGTTCTCCCCTACTCCCCTTAATAGCAACACAATGCTATTCTTACAAGTTATTTCTCACTCATATTTTTTTAGGGATGAACTTCAAGAGGGATTGGCTATTCATACTATTGAGGTTTCCGATCAACAGGATTGGTATACACCCATACGAGATTACCTCAAGCTAGGTAACCTCCCACTTGGATTGATGCATGCTACAAAATGATCATTCAAGTAGAAAGCGGCAAAACATGTCTTACTAGGAGACATTTTGTACTGTCGTAGCCATGAAGGAATCTTCCTTCATTTCTTGGACCAACAGGAGTCCACTTGGACGATCACCCAAGCGCACGATGGTACATGTGGTGGCCACTTCAGTGGTATGGCCATCACAAAGTGCATTCTTTGCATGGGCTATTATTGGCTATCTTTATAGCGAGAATGTTGTGCATATGTAAAGAAGTGCATGAAGTGTCAACACCATGCTAATTTGACACATGTACTTTCTCAAGCCTTACAGTCGATCCAATCAACTTGGTCGTTCTCACAGTGGGGCTTATATCTAATCAAAAATATCTCCTCGGCATCGTCAGGTCATCACATGTTCATCATAACGGCTACAGAGTACTTCACCAAGTGTGTGGAAGCAATTCTACTTACCTCTATGTCTAGACCCCACATTGTGGAGTTTATTTTACATAACATCATATGTCATTTTGGTATTCCATCCAAGATAATCTCGGATAATGGAACATCATTCAAGAACAAAGACGTATGTGCTTTGACCACAAAGTACAAAATTTAGCACAATTTTTTGACACCCTATTATCCGTAGGCAAATGGGCAAGCAAATGTGTCAAACAAAATGCTAGTCGCCATTCTCAAAAAGATAGTCATAGATAGTCATAAGGATTGGCACATTCAAATCCCACTTGCCCTGTGGGCTTATCGCACTAGCATTCGGATGCCCACTAGGGAAACTCCACTTTTGCTGGTGTATGGCTCTGAGGTAGTCATGCCTCTATATTTGGAAATATCTTCCCTATGTATATCAATGCAAGAGTTTATCTATGATGACACTGCACGGTAGTCCTGGTTAGACCAACTTACATTGCTCGACGAACAATGCATCAATGTTCTCGAGCATTTGTGTATCTATCAAGAGCGACTTAAGAAAGCATACAACATGAAGGTTCACCTGAGGGACTTTTAGGTTGGTGACTTGGTCTTAAAATAGAACCAATAGAACTTTAACTTGTCGCCCCATCTAAGGGACAAGTTTACAAAAAATTTGTTAGGTCCCTATGTAATTGACAGTAAAATAGGACCTGGAACATACTGGCTAGCCTCTCCCAATGGAATCAAGGAACTAGAACCCTTGAACATCAGTCATTTATGACCATTTCATATTTAAAAGAGCCATAGCCCAAACCAAAAGCTCTAAGGATTCCCATAATCGCTTGGTCAAACCCCCCAAAATGCCCCAAAGGTGTCCATAAACCCTTTGGTCAAACCAAAACACCCCAAAGGTACCCATAATCCCTTTGGTCAAACCAAAATCCCCAAGGATTCCCACAATCACTTGGTCAACCCCAAAATACCCCAAAGGTACCCATAATCCATTTGGTCAAACCAAAAGCTCCAAGGATTCTCACAATCGCTTGGTCAACCCCTAAATACCCCAAAGGCATACATAATCCATTTGGTCAAACCAAAAGCTCCAAGGATTCTCACAATCTCTTGGTCACCCAAAAATGCCCCAAAGGTTCCCACAAACCCTTTGGTCAAACCAAATGCCCCAAAGGTACCCATCATCCCTTTGGTCAAACCAAAAGCTCCAAGGGTTCCCACAATCGCTTGGTCAAAAATAAGAAAATTCAAAAACAATAAAATCATCCAAAATAACAAAAAATTACATCTCATTTCCATGCATACTCAAAATCGTCACAACAATAAAGAACTCTTTTGCATCTCATTTTCATACTCAAAAAAATAAAGCAATCGAAAACACAAAAATACAAGCTGCATAGGCATCACAACCATACATTGCATATTTATTGATCATACAAGTCAAATGCACCATAGACTATAATTACTCGGAAAATCCATCATTTTCCACATTTCTCCACTCTATAAACATTCCATCAAAAATAAACGTCATTCACATCTTTTCGCCATATCATAGTCAGTTGTCTTCTAATGTATCTAGAGTTTTTGTCATTCAATTGTCATTAGCTTTCTAGACAAATACTGTACAAATTCAGATATATTTTACAAAAGTAGAGTTCTACTTGGATCACACCTTGTTACGTAGCATCCCACCACAAGTTAAAACACATAAAAATTCCCAAGTTGTGTAAATGAAAGATGAAATTTGCAAAGCAATATCGGATACCATCTAGTGAAAAGGTTATCTTGCTCATCCCCCTATGCGAATGACCCCAAAAATGTTGAGATTTGGAAAAAGGACAAGCATATTCCCTACCCAATTCCCCAAGAATCCCAAGTTCTCCAAAATTTGCAAACATCAAAATATTGTTGAGCAAGGTGCAACGACAATATTGTCATTATTGTCAACATAGTCAAATAGATCGGTTGATGCAGTGGACAGGAGTTCAAATATTATTCAGAGTAAGTATAATGATGTTAAATTCTTATAAGGATTTTTTTGATGTTTGGGTGAAGTTGTTACAGGTTGTTTGTGCAAATTTGCAAAAGTTGAAAAAATCGTTAGAAAGTTGTCAAAGCAGCAAAATAGTCAAAAAGTTGCAAAAGTCGCCATAGACACATTTGGATAGGATGGATAAGTTTGGAACATGCCAAAATGTCAAGAAATAGTCCAGAACAACATTGGAGATGTCAGCACAGTGTTTGGAGTGATCGATGGTGTTTTCGGTATCTTGGCTGATGATTTGGCAAGTGGTTGTACAGGTTGAAAAAGTGCAGGTTTTGTCATAAGCACTGCAAACAAACCATAAGTATTTATGCAAAAAAAAATTAACTAGAGGTGGTTGTTATATTCAAGAACATGTGTTACAAATTTCAATGAAAATGGAGAAATGAGGCGAATTTTAAAAGCGTTGCAAGACTGTCACAAAAATGCTCTTTTTTGAAAAAGTGTGTCAGTAGCAGTTTTTGTGGAAGTGGTACAGGTGAACTGTAAGGAGTTAGGCAGTGAGTTTTGGTTTGGACATAGTGTTGTAAATATTCTATATTTAAAATTTCAGAAAAAACTGAGTTACGAGGTGAGAGTTATGATTTTTCCAAAAATGTTACAGGTCTCTTTTATGTCAATTTGTGCCACTTGGGCAAAATCCTTTAGTTGGTCGTTTCAACCTTGAAGAGTCATCAGAGTTTCAATTTCAGTGTTGTTACACCTTAAAGGCATCAAATAGATCATATTTTTTTTTGGTTTGAGTTGTCATGTGGCTCCGAAGTATGAGAACGAGTAAGGTGTCAATTCTTTGCATGTGATGTGTTTGACAAAATGCCTTCTCAATATAAAAAAAGGGAGTTATATTATTTTAAGTTTTTCATTAAATAAATATCTTTGGAGAAAGTGAAAATACAAAAAGGAATTCAAGTGTGTGCATTTAAGTTAGAAGTGTTTTATTGAAGAGTGTGATTTTATTTTGTGCGGAGAGAAGAGCGTGTGGAGAAAAATAAAGAGTGAAAATCCATGTTTTTGGGAAAAAGGTGAAAAATGTCACTTTAGTATTTTGGGCATAATTTTCTCATATGATATTATTTTTGGCTAAAATTTTTATAGGAGGTGATAGACAAAGTTTTGCACAATACCCAAAAAGTGTTTAACAATTGACAAAATGAGCTAAGAGAACGGTTAATTTTTCTATGAGAAAAGAAGATACATATATGTCATTTTATTATCAATATTAAAATCAAGTTGGTGCTTGGTAGAGGGGTTGGTTCTCCTTTCTATTGGTGCAGATAAGTTAGGGGTTGGTGCTCCTTTATGTTGGTACAGATAAATCAGGGGTTGGTACTCCTTCCAGTCGGTACTAGTAAATTAATTATAAATTTGGTTCTTTGCAAATGCTGGATTTGGATGGGAGTCCAAATAGTCATTTTGAGGATGTAGCCAAATCGATGAACCTCGATACATCTTGTGTTGTGTGATGTTATATTGTTATAATTGTTTTATTTGATTTCAATTTTTCATTGTTTTAGCTTTAAGAGTTGAAGATTTAAGTTTTAAAAGATCTACACTGATTCATCCCCCCTCTCAGTGTCATTGTGAGACTAACAATTGGTATGAGAGCGAGGTTCCTAAACAAGCTTAATCGGATAGGGTGATCTTGGAAGTGACACAATGGCGGGTAGTGAAGGCTTATAATCAAACAAAGCACCATTATTTGATAGAACTAAATACGTATTTTTGAGACTCAAGATGCAGACATATCTTTGTGCTTTGGGATACGATATTTGGGATTCAGTAGATAGTGGATACACAATACCGACCACTTCTCCAACCGATGCTTTCTGTAACAAAGTGTTTGAGAATGACTCAAAAGCAAAGAATGCTATCATGTGTAGATTAGTGTACAGTGAACTAGTAAATATTATGAGTTGTAAAATGGCAAAAGAAATATGGGACAAACTAAGGAGCATTCATGAAGAATACATTAAGATCAAGGATGTCAAGTTACAAACACATCGAGCTCAGTTCGAAGTATTAAATATGAATGGCGATGAGAACATAGAGGCATATATGCTGAGAGTTAATGAAGCCATTAATGCGATAAGAGGACTAGATGAGAAAATCAAAGATTTTGTCATCGTGAAAAAGGTATTAAGATCTCTTCCCCAAAGATTTGATTTTAAAGTTTTAGCTATAGAAGAAGCTAAAGATCTAAATTCTTTTTGTATGGATGAGATGCATGGTTTTGTTATTGCATATGAGATGAGAATGGAAAAATTTAAACCCATAGACAAAAAAACTACATTTAAAGCCCATAAAAATATGAAAGTAAAACAAGAATCCGAGGAAGAAGATACATCAGATGAAATGGAAGCAAACTTTGTTCAAAAACTAAAAAGGGGAAAAGGAAAATACAGAGGAAAGTTATCGTTTAAATGCTTCAATTGTGGAAGCATTAGGTATTTTGCAGCTAAATGTACACTAAATGAGAAGAACAAAAGTGATGAAGGATCACACCAAGAAAGAAGTGATTGGAAGAAAAAAAAAAAATTCAGAAAAGGCAACTTCAAGAAGAAAAGTTTCATCTCCAAGAATATCAATTCATCAGAAGACAACTTCAGTGAGCATTCTGAAAAGGAAACATGTGAAGCTCTTTTCATGGCACTCAAAGAAGAAAAATAGAAAAAGAACAAGAATGTGATGAAGAAGAAATTGATGCAGAAGTAAATTTGGAAGAGGAACTAATTGCAGCTCTGGATGAATTGAAGATAGAAAGAAAAAATAATAAGAAAATTTCAAGAAAGCTTGACTATGCAAATGAAATCATAACTAGTTTGAAAGTACAGATAGAAAAATCTAAGAAAATATCTGAAGATATCGAAGTGCAAATAACCATGAAAATAGATTATTGCAGCAAGCTAGAAGAAGAGACTATTGGTTTAAGGATGCAGATAGAAGAGATGAATTGTAAAATTAGTTGTTATCACAAACATGAAGAAAGTTCTATGAAGCTAGATAAGATCATAAATAACCAAAACACTACAGGCATCAAATTTGGTTTGGGATTTGACGAAGAAGAATCATCAAATGGATCAAAGGCTATAAATGAAGAATCCATAAAGAATGAAGATAAGAAATAGGTTGATCAAGAAAAATTGACTCATGCAAAAGAAAGCAATAATGCAAGGCACGAAAGGAGAATTGACAATGATGGATTCACCAATGTCACACATCAAATAAGAAGATTTATGGCTCCTACGACAACATGGCAAAGACCATCACCCAGGTTAAATCATATTTTTTTTGGTTACTATTTTAAATGCAATGGTTATGGACATAAGATTTTAGATTGCAAGTATAATGTAGGACCAAGGAATTTTACCAGTAGAAATATTTTTTCACCTTTGATGGATTATGTAGTAGAATGTTATAATTGTCATAATTTTGGGCACATTGCAAGAAATTGTTGAAGTACATTTGCATCAAATCAATTTCAGGGAAGAAAATTTCAACCAAATGGAATGAGACAAAATAGAAAATTTCTCGAAAAACATGCACAAGCTACTAAAAAAGAAAAGTCAAAACAAGAGCCCAAAACTGTAATCAAACTAGAGTGGAAAGAAAAAGAGCGATCTAAGGAAGAAAAGGAATCCCTGATCGTACAAAAATCATTTAAAGCACAAAATAAATCTACACCATGGATACTTGATAGTGGATGCTCCAGTCATATGACAGGTGACAAACAAAAATTTGAGAAGTTACAACAATATGAAGGTGGTTCAGTAAAATTTAGAAATAATTATGGAGCTAAGATAGTTGGAAAAGGTTTAGTTAAGATCAGTGACAAAAAAATCAAGTTAAAATAAGTCTTGCTTGTGGTTGGTCTGAAGCATAACTTGTTGAGCGTAAGTCAGATTTGTGATAGAGGTCATGAAGTGATTTTTAAGAAGCAGGGTTGTGAATTCAGAAAGTTGATAGCAACTGGATCAAGGAAATTTGGCAACATGTACACTCTCTCAAAGACTTCAGAAGGAGCTTGCTTGATTGGACAAGAAGAAGAAAATTAGTTGTAGCACAAGAGGCTCGATCATATCAGTTTTGAAAATCTAGTAAAAATCACCTCAAAAAAGGCAGTGAGAGATATTCCCACCATTGGAAAACCATCAAATAGCATTTGTACTTCATACCAAAATGGGAAGAAAACTAGAGTCTCATTTAAAACAAAAGAGTACTACACAAGCAAACCTTTGGAACTAATACATATTGATTTATGTGGACCTATGAGAACACAAATCATAAATGGTGACAAATATTTTATGTTGTGTATAGATGACTATTCTAGGATGACATGGGTACTATTTTTGAAGCATAAATCAAAAGTTTTTGAGATGTTCAAGGTTTTAAAAAACCAAGTTGAGAATCGAACAGGAAAAAGGATTAAATATTTAAGATCAGATAGAGGATGAGAGTTCATTTTAGAGGATTTTACAGAGTACTATGAAAAATATGGTATTAGGAGATAGTTTTCAGCAACCATGACACCTCAACAGAATGGTGTGGTAGAAATAAAGAACAAGACAGTGCAAGAAATGGCACGAAATATGTTGATTGAGAGCAAAGTAGCAGATAGATTTTGGAAAGAGGAAGTCCATACTGCGGTATACATCCAAAATAGGTGCATGTTGAGGACGCATGAAAGTAAAAATCCTTATGAGTTGTGGTCTGGTAAAAAGGCAACAGCAAGATACTTTAAAGTTTTTGGCAGCAAGTGTTACATCAAAATAACTGAAGAAAACCATGGTAAGTTTGAATATAGAGCGGATGAAGGTATTTTTATTGGCTATTCGTCAAAAAGCAAAGCTTACAAATGCTACAACAAGAGGCTAAAGAAAATTGTGGATAGTGTTGATGTTAAAGTTGATGAAGGTAGGGAACAAGTAATTAGCTATGAAAAGAACTACCCAATTTATGAAGAGCTTATTGAAGGAGATGAGGAAAAGGAAATGAAAAAGACACAAAAAATTGACTCAGATGATTCAAATAGTGATTCAAAAGTGGAAGAAAATAAGAAATTCAAAATAGGTAGCTGGCAGAAAGATCATCCTAGAGAGCAAATAATTGGAGACCCCATAGTTGGTGTTCAGACAAGAAGAAGAGTAGTAAGTAACTACTCTCTATTATCCAACATTAAGCCCAAAAATGTTGTTGATGCAAGCAAAGATGAAAGTTGGATGAAGGTAATAAATGAAGAATTAGATCAAATCAAGAAAAACAAAACTTGAGAGCTAGTACCAAGACCTGCAAATAAAAATATAATCGATACTAAATGGGTCTTTCGAAACAAATTGAATGAAGACGGACAGGTAGTCAGGAATAAAGCAAGATTTGTATGTAAAGGCTATGCACAAGTTGAATATATTGACTTTGAGGAAACATTTGCACCTGTGGCTAGACTAGAGGCAATTAGAATGTTTCTGGCTTTAGTAGTTTACAAGAATTTTGAAGTTTATCAAATGGATGTGAAATAAACATTTTTGAATGGAAAACATGAAGAAGAGGTTTATATTGAGCATCCAAATGGTTTCCAACTTGGTGATGATCCCAACTTGGTTTGCAAGTTGAAGAAAGCATTATATGGCTTAAAACAGGCACCCCGAGCAAGGCTAGACAACTATCTTACTCAACAAGGGTTCAAGAAAGGTATGGTGGATAGTAATTTGTATGTCAAAATAGAAAATGGCCATCTTATTGTTCTGGTTGTATATGTAGATGATATCATATTTGATAGCAACAAAGATGAGTCATGTAAATATTTAGCAAATAAGATGTAGAAAGAATTTAAAATGTCAATTATTGGTGAAATTTCATATTTCCTCAGGTTTCAAGTTAATCAAAATGAGAAAGGCATATTTATTTCTCAAATTAAATATGTGAAAGAGATGCTAAAAAAGTTCACAATGGAGGATTGTAAGCCAGTTAGCACTCCCATGATGACAAGGTTGCAAGTTGAGCAAGGATGACAAATCTCCACATGTTGATCAAACCATGTACAAATCTATGATTGGGAGCTTACTGTACTTGACAGCTACCAGACCAAATATTTTATAGGCAGTATGCATGGTAGCACGATTTTAGGCTAGTCCCAAGGAGACTCATGTGATAGCAATGAAGAGGATTCTTTGGTACCTCAAGGGTACTATGGAGTATGGGTTATGGTATCCGAAAGGTAAGGACTTCACCCTTATTGCATATTCAGATGCAGATTGGGTAGGATGTGTAGATGACAGAAAGAGTACCAGTGGAGGTGCATTCTATCTTGGAGATAGGTTGGTCATGTGGCATAGTAAGAAACAAGAGTCAGTCTCCTTATCCATAGCAGAGGTAGAATATATTACAGTGACAACGTGTTGTACGTAGGTATTATGGATGAAACAAACCCTGAAAGATCTTGGTATTAACTTCAGTGAGCCAATTTTAGTTAAGTGTGATAAAACCAGTGCCATTAACATCTCAAAGAATCCGGTTATGCATTCTCGCACAAAACATATTGCTATCTAGTATCACTTTTTGAATGAGAAAGTTGTGGAAGGTGAGGTTAAGTTGGATTTTGTTCCAACAACAGAGCAAGTAGCGGATATCTTCACAAAACCGTTGCCCAAGGAAGTCTTTGAGTACCTTCACAATAAATTGGGAGTGGTCATGCTTCCCAAGAATTGACTAGCTATCAAGACCACATTCTCAAGGGGAGCATTTGTGTATTTGTTTATCTTTTTGCTCATGTTTATGATTTTTGCTAAGTGTAATAATTTTTGTCTGAGAATGTTGTGCATGGACTCAGTGGGGAGTTTACAGTAGCACTTTGGTATTGTTGTCAAAGGGGGAGAAGAGTTACAGGAAATTGCATGTGTGTTGCCAACAATTCCAAAGGGGGATATTGTTGAGCAAGGTGTAGCGACAATATTGTCATTGTTGTTAACACAGTCAGATAGATCATTTGATGCAGTGTATAGGAGTTCAAAGGTTATTCAGAGTATGTACAGTGATTTTAAGTGCTTATGAGGATGTTTTTTATGTTTGGGTGAAGTTGTTACAGGTTGTTTGTGCAAATTTGCAAAAGTTGAAAAAATCGTCAAAAAGTAGTCAAAGCAACAAAATAGTCAAAAAGTTGCAAAAGTCACCATAGGCATATTTTGATAGGATGGATCAGTTTGGAACATTCTAGCATGTCAATAAATAGTCCATAACAATATTGGAGATGTCAGCACAGTGTTTGGAGTGATCGGTGGTGTTTTCGGTATCTTGGCGGATGATTTGGCAAGTGGTTGTACAGGCTGAAAAAGTGTAGGTTTTGACAGAAGCACTTCTAAAAAACCGTAAGTATTTATGCAACAAAATTTTAATTAGATGTGTTCATTATCTTCAATAACATGTTTTCCAAATTTCAACAAAAACGGAGAAACGAGACGAATTTTACAAGCGTTGCAATACTGACACAAAAATGCTCTTTTTTGAAAAAGTGTGTCAGTAGCAGTTTTTGTAGAGGTGGTACAGGTGAACCGTAAGGAGTTAGGTAGTTAGTTTTGGCTTGGACATAGTCAGTGTTGCAAATATTCTACTTTTAAAATTTTAGAGAAAACCGTTTTACGAGGTGAGAGTTATGATTTTTACAAAAATGTTACAGGTCTCTTTTCTATCAATTTGTGCCACTTGGGAAAAATCCTTTAGTTGGTCGTTAGATTTTGAAAGCTAAAGGGGTGACCTATATTATTAATTTAATATTTGTAATCTTACTTAGGAGGAATAAGGAATTCAACTTGGATTAAACTATATTGCAAATATTATTATCATTTCTATAATTTTCCAAACTTGGGAGTCACAAGGATTACTCCATAAAATTTATTTTATTTAGAAATTAGAAATAATCCAAAGGATATAAAATATGTTATTAAGGGTTTTTATTTATGTTGGGTAAACATATTTTACTTGTCTCAAATTTCTAAAAATGGGACAAAATAATTCTAACATCAAAACATCTTCAAAATTGAAAAAAGTGCTTAGTTCAATTAGGAGTAATAAGGTCTTAAAACGTTGATTTTTATTCTTGCAAAACTTATGCAAAATCAACCAACATTAAACTACATTTTTAGAAACAATACTACATAATACTCCTATCACGAGGGAGCCATAAGATAATACTATTAAGGTCCTATCAAATTTCAATTCCAAAAAAATATTATGGATGAGATTTCGAGAAAATATTTCAATAATGAAGAACTATTCAATGAAGTAGAATACTACTCCCAAAGCCTAATAGATACTATAGAAGAATACAAGTATCTATATTCTAGTGACAAGATGAAATTCTCCTTATTTCTTAAGGAAGCCAAAGAAGGCCACTTTATAGCCTTGATTAACTATATTCATGAAATTCTCTTCACAACATGGTGGAACTCACAAAGATTGATTATTTTTTCTCTAGAAGAATATATGATGATTTATCTATCATTAATTATATTTGTACTTAATCAACACAATAAACAAGCTGATGTTAAAGAACGATACTTTTGTGATGATAGCCTAACTTGTTTTAAAGTTGAGTTTTCACCTACATCAAAGTTGAATCATAGGAAGAGAAGAAGAAAAAAGAAGAAGAGACATACAGGAGGGAATCAAGACATGAATATTAAATCAATAGAGTAAAATCTAGCACACTAAAAAGGTAAGCACAAAATAAAGAAAGGATAATTGCATCATGCTCTATTTATTCATCAACAATCATAATCAAATGAAGATACTTGCAAGGAGGACTACATAGGTGTATGGATAGAATATGAATCAAAATATGTCAAATATTATCCAATGAGAATAGAAGACCTAGTGGTAGCCTACTCTACATCATATGAAGACATAAACTGCCTGATAAACCTGAATACAAAGAATGCAAAGGAAAAATACTACAAAGATCAATGAAATGAAGATGAAGAAAATCTATATTGAATACTAAAGACTTCAATACCCAAATAATGCAATACAAGGGGTGTTGGAAATAGTGTATATTCCATCATTTAGATTATGTAAATGTATCCTCCAAGATACATATATAGATTACTTCATGCACAAGTTTTCTAGTTACTTCATATAATGTAATAAGTGGACAAGTTTCAATGTTCAAGTTGTACATGTGCAAGTTATCCTATGTACAACTAGATAGAGTGTTGGCCAAGCATCCTATTTTTCTTATATAAGGATGACCTCTTAGATAGATTGATAAGATAGATGACTAAGATAGTCATATAGCGTAGGTTAGTAGATAGTGTAGTTTTGTATTCCATACCATTTACTGGTGATGGATATGATGTAGATCTCGAGCTTTGTTAATGTAGTGCTCACTTACTCCATAGCTACATTGTAATATTTCATATGATTTATATTTTAGCATATTTTAGTCATTTAGCAGATTTATTTTATTTCATGTTATTCTACATCTTTTGACTATTATCTCTTACTCCTCATTCATCAAAATATAACAATCTCTAGATTTATAAGTTCTTTTATTTCAGTATCTAACAACTTATTGCAAGGAAAGGATATTCAAAAAAAGGTTGGAAAGCCTCCTACAAAAGAGTTAGAAACAATATCTTTTTAGAATCACTTTAGCACTTGTAGAAATGAGGAGAATACTGAATATTTAAAATACCTTGATAAAGGTCTCATTACAAGAGTTGCAATCTTGTAAATTGCATAAGTAAAGAAAATTCTATAGTAGCCTTATAGCAGACTTAAGGAATAAGAGACTCTAGAAATTGATTCATAGGAGGAGATAGGATATTGGTGATCTCCATTCAAGATTAATACCTACAAAGTGTAGAAGAAGAATAGGCCAAGAAAGCCCATAAGAAGAAAATACCAAAGAATCCTAGAAGACAAAAAGGCCAAAGAAGCCTGGAAGAAGAAAATGACAAAGAAGCCTAGAAGAAGAATATGCTAGAGAAACCTACATGAAGAATATGCTAGAGAATCCTAGAACAAAAGTAATACAAATAAGTATAGAAGAATAATAGATAAGAGAAGACTTGAAGTAGTAAAAGGCCATAGGAGCCTTGATCAAGATGAAGGCCATAGAATCCTTAATTTTGAAGAAAACATCCAAAATATTTCCTAACTCAGAATATAAATTCTTGACTCAAAAGTAAACTCCAAATAAGATATCCTAAAGAAAACTTCAAAGAAGAATTCTTGATTCAGAAGAAAAATTCTTGACTCAGAAGAAAGACCCCAAAGAAGAGTCCAATAAATAGGATATTGGTGATCTTCATCAAAGCCTGCAAATTATAAAAAATAATAAAGGACCAGTGAAGACCTATTCTAGAATCTAGAAGTAGAAGAATCATAGATATGAGAAGAAGATATCATCATAAAATCTTCTAAAAGGAGAATATTGAATAAAATCTCTCAGTTGGAAGACCAAAGAAGCTACAAGATAAAATACCTTGGAGAGGTTTCAAGAAGAAGAAAAAGAAGGCTTGGATAGCATTGTTACAGAGCTCGTAGAAGCATCATCAAAAGATTTTCCAGGAGAAATCACTAGATAAATTCACTACCAAGGAGAATTTCCTAATAATGAAGTACTTGGAATAATTATGACCATTCGACAATAATCCCAAGAGAAGAAGAATTTGACAAGGAGTGCCAAATTCAAGAAGAAACATTTGGCAAGAAGTGCCAAATACTAGAAGAATAATCCATTGAATACCTCACAAAAATTAGAATCTTGAGAAGAAGAAGATCCTATTTGAAGTTAGAATTCAATAGGAAGCTTGAAGGAAGATTCAGATAGAATAATCCTACCAAATCCAAGATATTTAGATATATTCTCTCACAACAAGAAGGTACATTTTCAAGAAAGGTGTTCTCTAAATCTACAAAAAAAAGTATAATATCACTAGAAGGATTAAGCCGCCAAATCTAAGGCTCAAGATAGAAAGTTCGAGGCTAGATATTGATAAAGGAAAAAAATTTTCAAGACAACCAACAAAGAAGTTGTGTATGCATTCACTTCAAAGCAACAACTTGGTGAATCAAAGTACTAATATCTATATAAGCCATCAAAAAGGTAAGCAACTAAGATGCAACTAGTTGAACTTCAAATTAGGGTTCATTATCAAATTCTATTAAGTATCATATTTGGATTAAAAGTTGTAGAAGAATATATTACATTATAGTTTTCAAGAAAGTGCAAAAAGAAATAATTCATTTTAAGGATTATTTACACATTAATTAGGATTTGGATATTTTCGAAAGAAACAAAACTATCATGTACCTATTTGCTATCTAGAAAGCAAGAAGACTATATCCTATAATATTTATTGTAGTGAAAATATACAGAATACTTGTTAAGGTTTCATTACAGATTACTCTTAAAAGTTACAAATATTATTAAGTGCATCAAAAATTATTTTAAGAGTTCATTTACTGGAGCAATAAGGTGATATTATTGTTATCATTAAAAAGTGCAGTGGCACTATACTAGTTGATCTCTAACTATATCTCTCAAAAGGGTTAGTTTGTGTTTGTTGATTATTAAGGATCAAGAGCACAAAAATCAATAGATTAATCAAAGTGTCTAGAGATACTATTTAGTGCACATATCCTACAACATTTAGTGGTTAAAAGAAGCCACCAAAAGTAGATCAAATTACTCCATGGACTGGAGAAGAAACCCACCATTAAAATCAGTAAGAGAAGCTTCAAATCAAGACTTTGTGAGTCTCAAATTCAAAGTAATAGAAGGGTTATTTACAAGGAAACATTGTAGGAAATAACACCAAAAATAGCTTCTATCTACATGGTTAGAAGCTTGGTTTCATTAGCCAAAGAAGAGGATATTATGGACCTTTAGGTCTATCATTTATGAAAAGGATCTAGAAATATTATACATTTTACATCTTCATTGTCCCTTGCCTTACAACATTTGGAGTTGCTACATGAAAAATGTGAAAAATATATTCAATAGATCCATCAAAAATATAAGAGTTGATAACATGTTGGATTAATTATGTCAAAGCTAAAGAATTATGTATTTTGTAGAGGATTGATCCTACCATTAATTACTGGAATATATGGCTTAAAAGGAATATATTGTTAAAGCTGAGAGACTATGTAGTCAGTCCTCTCAAATTTAAGGGGGAGAATGTTGCAAGTGTGAATAGGGGTTCACCTAAAGAGGCTTAGAAAAATCCCTTTCCTAAGCCTGTGAACACTCCACTTCCTATAATTATCGGCATTTTTTTGTCGGCAATACTTCCTAACTCCCTATCCTATTTTCTCTCCTATTCTCCTCCTATATTCCCTCCTTATCCCTCATTTTCCTCCCTTCCCATTATCCCTCCAACCTCATTATCCCTCCGCACCTTTCTATCCTCTATCTTCTCCCTTCTTATCCCCTATACACTATATAATATTATTTTTCAAATGAATGTAGGGTTGCTGTGGGTCCTTCAAATGAAATAAATATTTTAATTTTTGTCCTATGCATTATTTTTGTTGATGTGACTGCGTTCGGATTCAATATCTGGTATCAGAGCCAGTCTTCGTCATCCGTCGAGCACGGTTCCCGAGGCAAAGTGAACCGTTCATAGCAGGACTCACATCCCGAGGTAGATCATGAGCAGGCTCGAGCACAGGTCCCGAGGTAGTTCAGGCATGGATCCTGAGGTGGATCATGCACAGTGGCAGTGGCACAACTCTCGAGGTGACAAGTGGCAGTGGTGCGACAGTCGAAGCAGAGGTGACACGTGGCGTTAGCAGATCGTGACACGTGGCACAGGGCGATTGGCAGTCTGGTTGGCAGCGAGTGGGCAAAATTTTGCCACGTGGCGATTCGTCGTGGCAGTGAGGTGGCGAACGGTGATTGGTTGAAGCGACGGTGAAAGTTTCTAGTTGAAGATCGACTGCCCGACGGCAATCGAATTTAACATTGCCATTTTGGGTTAATAAACCCTGTGAAGTGCCTTTACCCGCTGCATGTGGGATAAAGGCAATTTGTTTTTTTTTTTTAAAACGTGCTCGGCGGTGATTTTATTTATCACCGCCTTCCCTTACCTTTCACGTCTGAGCGACGTGGTGCAGCGGTCAACGTTGTCCGCTATCCGGGAGTTGGACATGGGATCGATTCCCGTTAAGAAAAAAAAAAAATTAACTGTTGCCGCCGTCAGGAGGTGATAAACTACGGCCCGTCCGCTTTGCTTCCAAGCGGAGCCGCTTGGCGTAGCGGCAGAGCACACCGCCGTGCTCAGTGAGGTCATGTGATCGAATCACGACGGAAAAAGGTAAAAATTTTTAAATTTGGTTTTTAAAGGTTTAAAATTTATTTAATAATTTTTTATTTTTTTTAAATTATCTTTTTTAAATTAATTTTATTTTTTAAAAAAGGGTAATTTAAAAAATAATAAAAAGATTATTAAATTTATTTAAAAGGAAAACCTTTATAAAACTTTTATTTTGCAAACCTTGAAGAGTTTTTTGTGGCCAATTAAAACTCGCCCAAGGGGGCTTGAAAATTTGCATATTGTGAACCTGGAAAAGTGACGGGAAGTCTTTCGGAGCACCCGTTTAGCACCTCCAAAATTTTTTGGACTGCCCCTTGGAACCCCGTTTAAGGGTTCAATATTGAAGTGGAGCCAAAGCCAGTAAATCCAGAGCTAGTAGAGCCAGAGCCAGCAGAGTCAGAGCCAGTGGAGCCAGAGCAGAGCGGAGCTAGAGCTAAAGCCGGTATTGGGAGTCTCATAACAAGCAATCAATAAGAGAATTACTTTGCTTTGTAATTGCTTATTTCAAGTGAAATCAAAGTTTGTTTTTTGAAATGGTCTGCAAGTAATAGTCTGCCAATCCCTAAATTTAATGGTAGCGACTATGATTACTGGTCTATAAAAATGAAGACTTTGTTGATAGGAAAAGGCCTTTGGGATGTTGTAGAAGATGGTTATACAGAACCAACTGCTGCTGAATGGGCAGCATTTTCAAATGCTGATAAAAAGACACGAAAAGAAGCACAAAAGAATAATGCTTTTGCCTTATATCACATTCATGCTGCTTTAGATAAAACTATCTTCTCTAGGGTTGCATCATATGTAATTGCACAAGATGCATGGAATGCCTTAAAAGAGAGCTATAGAGGCAGTGACCAAGTGAAGCAGGTAAAACTGCAAACCTTGAAACGAGATTTTGAGAATCTCAAAATGCAAGAGAATGAAAGAGTCGGTGATTACTGCATGCGAGTGAAAACAGTAGTCGACAAAATGGTCACACTAGGGGAAGATATCAAGCCAGAGATGATGGTGAAGAAAGTGTTGAGAACACTTGTTCCAAAATGGAATTCTGTTGCTTGAAGAATCAAAAGACTTATCTACATTGTCTTTTGATGCATTAACTGGTTCACTTCTCTCACATGAAGAGAGATTGCAGGAAACTCCTACCACCAGTTATGGAGGAGATGACAAAGCTTTTGCCACACATGAAGGAAGAGGTAGAGGCCATGGCAGAGGTCAACAAATAGGCAGAGGCAGGAATAATCAAAGAGAGGGAACTCCTAACAGAGGAGGATCATCCAACAGAGGTGGAAACCAAAATAGAGGAGGACAGCAGCAAAATAGAGGGAAACAATCTAGAAAAGGAAAAGGAGCAGACAAATCTAAACAAGTTTGCTACAATTGTGGCAAACCTGGCCATTATGCTCATGATTGTTGGTCAAAGACTTCGCAAGGAAGCAATAGCAACCAGAGCAGCAGTTAGTTTGGGAATTTTGGAGAAGAGGAAGAGTCCTCAAATCTCTTTCTATCATATGGCCAGACAGAGCAAAATTTGAATGATACATGGATTTTGGACACAGGGTGTTCAAATCACATGAGTGGCAAAGAAGAACTCTTTGCTAAGTTAGACTCCTCATACAAATCTAGCATCCGGTTGGGAGATGACAAGTCATTGGCAGTTGAAGGCATTGGAGCCATGGAGGTTCCAACAAAAGAAGGCATTAAACACGTAAGTGATATCTATTACACTCCTCATCTTCAACACAATTTGTTAAGTGTTGGTCAAATGCTTGAAAAGAATTATAAGTTGATTTTTGATGAGGGTAAATGCACCATATTTGATAAAAATAATAGTAATAGAATCATTACACAAGTGCAAATGTCAAAAAATAGATTATTTCCTTTGAAGTTTTGCCAGCCAGGAGGAAATAAGTTAGCAAATGTAGCTATTACTAATCCAAGTGTCCTATGGCACTTGAGATATGGTCACTTGAATTTTGCAAGTTTGAAATTGCTAACTTCACAAGCAATGGTGACTGGACTTCCCAAAGTTCAAGATAGTAAGGAAGTCTTTGAAGGGTGTGCCTTGGGCAAGCATGCCAGATCAAAATTTCCTCATGGACAAGCATGGAGGGCCATCTATCCTCTTCAGTTGGTACATTCAGACATCTGTGGTCCGATGTAGACCAAGAGTCTAGGTAATCACTCTTACTTCCTACTTTTCATTGATGATTGCACAAGAATGTGTTGGATATACTTTTTGAAGCATAAATATGAAGCATTTGCATGCTTTGTTGATTTTAAAGCAAAAGTTGAAAGTGAGAGTGGATATTCTATAAAATGTCTTAGATCAGATAGAGGAGGAGAATACTCCTCAAATCAGTTTTTGAATTTTTGTAAACATCATGGCATCAAGAGGCAGTTCACAACTGCCTACACTCCACAACAAAATGGTGTAGCAGAAAGAAATAATCGCACCATTGTGGAGATGGCGAGATCAATGCTTCAGACAAAACATTTGAGTAATGCATATTGGGGAGATGCAACAAGGACTAGTATTCACATCTTGAACAGAAGTCCTACTTTGAGTTTGAAATGGAAGACACCTTGCCAAGCCTGGTATGGTAAGAAACCAAATGTGAAGTATTTCAGAGTATTTGGTTCATTGGCATATGCTCACATTCCTGATGAGCTGAGAAAGAAGTTGGATCCAAAGAGTCAGGCTTGCATTTTTGTAGGATACTGTGAAAACACAAAAGGGTATAGACTCTACAATCCTACAACTCGAAAGATAATGGTTTCAAGGGATGTGATTTTTGATGAAGGGGGAGAGTGGGGTAAGCCCCAAATATTCAATGATGTTGAAGCCACTGATGTAGTTGCTCAGCAGATGCAACCACAGCTACCACGAAAGGAAAGCAGTCTCCGCCCACACATCCACCAAGTCCATCTTCTGATTCAACTGCTTCACCAAGTCCTTCTCCACAACGATCAGTTAGTTCCTCACCAATGGATATTGATGTTCCATCCAAAGGTAAGAGAACTTTACAGTATCATCCATCATCTCATATGTTGGATAAGATTTTTTCAAGAATATATACTAGGAGTCAAGCTAGTGAAATGGATTTTGTTTTACACAGATTAGAAAGTATGCACTTGTATGGTGATGATGAATCCCAGCAAGAACCCAGATGAGATCAAGTTAACTATGCTTTGTTAACTAGTGCACAGCTTGAACCTTCTAGTTATGAGAAGGCATGTACTTAGAAGATTTGGCAAGATGCCATGGAAGAGGAGATAACCTCTATAAAAAACAACGACACTTGGGAGCTTGTGAAGCTTCCTAAAGAAAAGAAATGTGTTGGCTGTAAATGGATCTTTAAGACAAAGTTTAATGCTGATGGAAGCATTGAGAAGCATAAGGCAAGGTTAGTGGCAAAGGGTTTTACTCAGAAGTATGGAATAGATTATGAAGATACTTTTGCTCCTGTAGCCAGACAGGAGACAATCAGAATAGTTCTTGCCTTAGCTGCACACAAAGGATGGAAAGTCCAACACATGGATGTGGAGAGTGCATTTCTCAATGGTTACTTGACAGAAGAAGTGTATGTTGAGCAGACACAGGGATTTGAAGTGCAAGGTAAGGAACACCTTGTTTACAGATTGAAGAAGGCACTCTATGGTGTGAAACAGGCACCAAGAGCTTGGTACTCACGCATTGATGGGTACTTCAAAGATTATGGGTTCACCAGGAGCAAAAATGAACCCACACTCTACTACCTAAAGCAAGATAAAGACATTCTCATAGTTTGCTTGTATGTGGATGATCTTATTTTTATGGGTAGTAATGAAACAATGAATAGGGAGTTCAAACACTCCATGATGATGCAGTTTGAGATGAAGGATCTTGGACAAATGCACTACTATCTAGGAATGGAAGTTCATCAATCAGATACAGGGATCTTCATCTGTCAACATAAGTATGCTCAGGACATGATCAAGAAGTTTGCTATGGAGCATTGCAAACCAGTTGCAACTCCAGTTGGACATGGGATCCAATTAAGCAAAGATGATGGAGCACCGAAAGTTGATGTGACCAATTTTAGAAGCATGGTTGGGAGTTTGATGTTTCTCGCCAACACCGACCAGATATTCAGTATGTTGTACCTCTTTTTTCTCGGTTTATGTCTAACCCCTCTGAGCTGCATCTGCAGGTAGCTAAAAGAATTTTGAGATATGTGAAGGGTACATTGGATTTTGGAATCCAGTACCGTCAATGTAATACTATCAAGCTTGTAGGCTTCAGTGATAGTGATTGGGGTAGCAATATTGATGATAGGAAGTCAACATCAGGAAACTATTTTAGTCTTGGATCAGGACTAATAACTTGGAGTTCAAAAAGCGATAGAGTAGTAGTGCTATCTTCAACAGAATTTGAGTATATAGCGGTTACTTATGCAAGTACTCAAGCCTTGTGGCTAAGGAAAGTACTAGAAGAGATTGGAGAACAGCAAAATGATCCGACCAGAATCTACTATGACAACATCAGTGCCATTTAGTTGGGATATAATCCTGTCCACCATAGCAGAACCAAGCATTTTTATATGAAGTACCACTTCATCAGAGATATGGTGGAACATGAAATTGTTGAGCTTCAATACTGTCACACTTTGGAGAACGTCGCTGACATCTTCACCAAGGCGATGACAAAAGCTCAATTTGGAAAGCTGAGAGATTGTGTAGTCAGTCCTCTCAACTTTAAGGGGGAGAATGTTGCAAGTGTGAACAGGGGTTCACCTAAAGAGGCTTAGAAAAATCCCTTTCCTAAGCCTAAGTGTGAACACTCCACTTCCTATAATTGTCGGCAATTTTTTGTCGGCAATATTTCCTAACTCCCTATCCTATTTTCTCTCCTATTCTCCTCCTATATTCCCTCCTTATCCCTCCTTTTCCTCCCTTCCCCTTATCCCTCCAACCTCCTTATCCCTTCGCGCCTTTCTATCCTCTATCTTCTCCCTTCTTATCCCCTATACACTATATAATATTATTTTTCAAATGAATGTAGGGTTGCTGTGGGTGCTTCAAATGAAATAAATATTTTAATTTTTGTCCTATGCATTATTTCTGTTGATGTGTCTGCGTTCGGATTCAATACATTGCGAAACAAAAAATATGTAACAATGAAAAATCTAAAATTTTAATTTAATGACTTTAAATAACTAAAAAATTAACTTTAAATAACAATGCAACTAACTTAAAAGCAATAAAACAAAAGTTTAATATACTAAAAAAACCTTAATTTAAAAAAAAAACAAAATTAGAATGACATTAATTCAACCAGTTATATATCTCTATAGAGAATGCATAATTAACAAATTATTGTAATACTACTATATAATCATAATATAATATAATATCGATAAAATATATTTCAATCACATATAAACAATTAAAAAAATCCTAATTTATTTTTTTAAAATATAAAATAATAACTACCTAATTCAACATCAAATAGCATTAAATTTAAAAATTTAATATAAATAATCTAACTAAATAGGAGAAAAATGTGTTACAACCTAAGTTCAAGCTTAAAATATGAACAAACTGAAAAAATATAAAACCTGTAAAAAGTATGTTACAACCAAAGTTCAAGCTTAAAATATGAACAAACTGAAAAAATATAAAACCTGTAAAAAGTACGGAAACAAACGTGAGATAATTGTGTTAGAACATTAAAAAGGTAACTGGTCAAAGCTTCAAATAGAAACACATCAGAGAAACAGGTCAAACACTATCGATGGCTAAAAACTCTTCAAAGATATGCAATGTTCTTTATTCTTTTCGAGAAGTTTTACTCCGTTGCCTTTGACATACATAGCAAGGACAGTGCAAACGAGAAAGGGCTCATTTTTGGGATGACAAAATGGAAACAATGGCTTGTTCACAGCCCAATCTGCTTCATTCAAGAAAAAGAATGATTCGGACATCATCGTAGTGATAGGAACTGCAAATTTATGAATCTTTGCCAACAACTAACAGAAATCATGGAGTCTTAGCATTAGACTCATAGGCAGGTACAAAGGCACAATATTTCATTGGAATAAGAGAACAGTTGGCAATAATAGAAATGGGGCACAGTTCAATAGTTTTTTACTTGAGAAAGGGGTAAATATAACCAAGTGGGACATGACTCATTTCAAAATGAGTTCAAAGCTGTGCAAGTGAAAGGCCTTGCACACGAATGATTGTGCGAATTACTTCTTGGGGCAACCATACAATGGCTATCAATAATTAAGGTAGACTATTCGCTTAGGAAACAGATCAATGTGGTCAAACTGGACTGGCTACTGTAGAGGATGTACTTTCTCTAATGCAAGCGAGTTTCTTTCAGGATGTCAGGGTCATTTAAGCTTCTGTAAGTGCTGAACATTCCTTTGCAGTAATATGAGCTTTGCTTTTTAGCAATTTTGTGTTGTCTGGAATAATGGGTAGTGCACGTCTACGTACAGGCACCATTGTCTTGTACTCATCGCAACGTCATACTGTCAAAAGCCATGAATGGCTCATACACTCGTGTTATTTCGACATTCGGTATATAGTTCTTTTTCATTTGTTGCTTATTGTTATAAATAGACGTCATATGTCATTAGGTCACAATAGGAAAGAGAACATGAATGATTATGTTTGTTATCATTGTTAAATGGTGATATTTTATGACTACGGTAATAAATAAATAGTTAGCGTGAATATCAATATAGTATGTTTTTGGAATTCCTTTCCATCTTAATACTACCTATCTTGTTAGTGTAGTTTGTATGTGTGTTTGTGAATAATCCCACATTAACTGTGTCGTGGGATTTGAGTGGTTTATAAACCTCAACACTTGCAATACTTTTTGCCAATGGGATAGTAGGCTTAAAGGTGCAAGTCCTTGGTCCCATTTTGTGGGATTCCTCACCATGTGTGGGGGGCTGGCCCTTTTGCTTTTTAATCGGTTAATGTGATGATGCAAGTCTAGTGGCATATTCCATGATTGGAATCCTTTTGCTTTATAATCGGTTAATGTGATGATGCAAGTCCAGTGGCATATTCCATAATTGGAATTCTGTTCTATGTTAATACCTATCTATCTTGTTAGTGTAGCTTGTATGTGTGTTTTTGTGAATAATCCCACATTAATTGTGTTGTGGGACTTGAGTGGTTTATAAAACCTCAACACTTGCCATACTCTTTGCCAATGGGGTAGCAGGCTTAAAGGTGCAAGTCCTTGGTCCCATTCTGGGATTCCTCACCCCTATTAACATTGAGTTTGGGCATGTGTGTGGGGGCAGTCTTAAAGGTGCAAGTCCTTGGTCCCATTTTGTGGGATTCCTCACCCCTATTAACATTGATTTTGGGCATGTGTGTGGGGGGCTTGTCCTATTGCTTTCTAACCGGTTAATATGATGATGCAAGTCTAGTGGCATATTCCATGATTGGAATTTCATTCCACGTTAATACCTATCTATCTTGTTAGTGTAGTTTGTATGTGTGTGTTTGTGAATAATCTCACATTAACTGTGTTATGGGACTTGAGTGGTTTATAAAACCCAACACTTGCCATACTCTTTGCCAATGGGGTAGCAGGATTAAAGGTGCAAGTCCTTGGTCCCATTTTGTGGGATTCCTCACCCCTATTAACATCGAGTTTGGGAATGTGTGTGGGGGGTTGGCCCTCTTTCTTTCTAACTGGTTAATGTGATGATGCAAGTCTAGTGGCATATTCCATTATTGGAATTATGTTCCATGTTAATACCTATCTATCTTGTTAGTGTAGTTTGTATGTGTTTGTTTGTGAATAATCCCACATTAACTATGTTGTGGGACTTGAGTGGTTTATAAACCCCAAAACTTGCCATACTCTTTGCCAATGGGGTAGCAGGCTTAAAGGTGCAAGTCCTTGGTCCCATTTTGTGGGATTCCTCACCCCTATTAACATCGATTTTGGGCATGTGTGTGGGGGGCTGGCCCTCTTGCTTTCTAACCGATTAATATGATGATGCAAATCTAGTGGCATATTCCATGATTGGAATTATGTTCCACGTTAATACCTATCTATCTTGTTAGTGTAGTTTGTGTGTGTGTGTTTGTGAATAATCCCATATTAATTGTGTTGTGGGACTTGAGTGGTTTATAAACCCCAACACTTGCCATACTCTTTGCCAATGGGGTAGCAGGCTTAAAGGTGCAAGTCCTTGGTCCCATTTTGTGGGATTCCTCACCCCTATTAACATCGAGTTTGGGCATGTGTGTGGGGGGCTGGCCCTCTTGCTTTCTAATCGGTTAATGTGATGATGCAAGTCTAGTGGCATATTCCATGATTGGAATTCCATTCCACATTAATACCTATATATCTTGTTAGTGTAGTTTGTATGTGTGTGTTTGTGAATAATCCCACATTAATTGTGTTGTGGGACTTGAGTGGTTTATAAACCCCAACACTTGCCATACTCTTTGCCAATGGGGTAGCAGGCTTAAAGGTGCAAGTCCTTGGTCCCATTTTGTGGGATTCCTCACCCCTATTAACATCAAGTTTGGGCATGTGTGTGGGGGGCTGGCCCTCTTGCTTTCTAACTAGTTAATGTGATGATGCAAGTCTAGTGGCATATTCCATGATTGGAATTCCATTCCACGTTAATACCTATCTATCTTGTTAGTGTAGTTTGTATGTGTGTGTTTGTGAATAATCCCACATTAAATGTGTTGTGGGACTTGAGTGGTTTATAAACCCCAACACTTGCCATACTCTTTGCCAATGGGGTAGCAGGCTTAAAGGTGCAAGTCCTTGGTCCCATTTTGTGGGATTCCTCACCCCTATTAACATCGAGTTTGGGCATGTGTGTGGGGGGCTGATCCTCTTGCTTTCTAACCGGTTAATGTGATGATGTAAGTCTAGTGGCATATTCCATGATTGGAATTTTGTTCCATGTTAATACCTATCTATCTTGTTAGTGTAGTTTGTGTGTGTGTTTGTGAATAATCCCACATTAATTGTGTTGTGGGACTTGAGTGGTTTATAAACCCCAACACTTGCCATACTCTTTGCCAATGGGGTAGTAGGCTTAAAGGTGCAAGTCCTTGGTCCCATTTTGTGGGATTCCTCACCCCTATTAACATCGAGTTTGGGCATGTGTGTGGGGGCTGGCCCTCTTACTTTCTAACCGGTTAATGTGATGATGCAAGTCTAGTGGCATATTCCATGATTGGAATTATATTCCATGTTAATACCTATCTATCTTGTTAGTGTAGTTTGTGTGTGTTTGTGAATAATCCCACATTAACTGTGTTGTGGGACTTGAGTGGTTTATAAACCCCAACACTTGCCATACTCTTTGCCAATGGGGTAGCAGGCTTAAAGGTGCAAGTCCTTGGTCCCATTTTGTGGGATTCCTCACCCCTATTAACATCGAGTTTGGGCATGTGTGTGGGGGGTTGGCCCTCTTGCTTTCTAACCGGTTAATGTGATGATGCAAGTCTAGTGGCATATTCCATGATTGGAATTTTATTCCACGTTAATACCTATCTATCTTGTTAGTGTAGTTTGTGTGTGTGTTTGTGAATAATCCCACATTAACTATGTTGTGGGACTTGAGTGGTTTATAAACCCCAACACTTGCCATACTCTTTGCCAATGGGGTAGTAAGCTTAAAGGTGCAAGTCCTTGGTCCCATTTTGTGGGATTCCTCATCCCTATTAACATCGAGTTTGGGCATGTGTGTGGGGGGCTGGCCCTCTTACTTTCTAACTGGTTAATGTGATGATGCAAGTCTAGTGGCATATTCCATGATTGGAATTTCGTTCCACTTTAATACCTATATATCTTGTTAGTGTACTTTGTGTGTGTGTTTATGTGAATAATCCCATATTAACTGTGTTGTGGGACTTGAGTAGTTTATAAACCCCAAAAATTGCCATACTCTTTACCAATGGGGTAGCAAGATTAAAGGTGCAAGTCCTTGGTCCCATTTTATGGGATTCCTCACCCTTATTAACATCGAGTTTGGGCATGTGTGTGGGGGGTTGGCCCTCTTGCTTTCTAATCGATTAATGTGATGATGCAAGTCTAGTGGTATATTCCATGATTGGAATTTTGTTCCATGTTAATACCTATCTATCTTGTTAGTGTAGTTTGTATGTGTGTGTTTGTGAATAATCCCACATTAACTATTTTGTGGGACTTGAGTGGTTTATAAACCCCAACACTTGCCATACTCTTTGCCAATGGGGTAGCAAGCTTAAAGGTGCAAGTCTTTGGTCCTATTTTGTGGGATTCCTCACCCCTATTAACATCGAGTTTGGGCATGTATGTGGATGCTGACCCTCTTTCTTTCTAACCGGTTAATGTGATGATGCAAGTCTAGTGCAATATTCCATGATTGGAATTCCGTTCCATGTTAATACTTATCTATCTGTCTTTCCTATCATGGTTATACTTCCCAACACCTGAGTGTTATCTATATGACGGGGTACAGATCGATAAATGGTGTTATTTTATGACTACAGTAATACATAGATAGTTAGTGAGGTTTAGGTGGATTGGTAAATACTTGTATGGTTAGGTATTTACCAAGAAGATACCCAGGTTTAAACCTAGGGTAACCTGTTTGTAAAGGTAATAGTCTGATCTGAATCCTCTAAGTTTTGCCATATCAATAATGATGGTACGAATCTTGAGCGACCGGTGGTCCCCTTCATGTTGTATCAATAATAACAATTTGGAATATGTTTGGTGGAAGTAGCCCTATGGTTTGAACCCTGCACTTGTTAGTTACTCAAAAATAGTCTAAAAATAGTGCAGTTGTGACCAACTCTCTAACTAAAAAAATAAAAATAAATAAATAGTTAAAGTGAATATCAATATATTAGCTAAAATTTTTAATCTTTTATATATATATATATATATATATATATATATTGGATTCAATAGTCATTTAAAAAGTTTAATGAAAAACATCCTGCAAGTACTAGGTGGAAGAGACCTAGGTTCAAACCTTGGGGGAAGACAACCCTTTGCAAAGGTAGTAGTCTGCTATGAATCCTCTGAATGCGTGCTAGACCAAAAATGATGGTATAAACCCCGAGTGACCTGTGGTACCCATCTCACACCATGTCAACAAGAACGAGATGGCTAGGTTTTTTGGGAGTAGTCCTTGTGGTTTGAACCTTGCATTGGCGAGTTAGTGAAAAGAGTGGCTATAACCAACCCTCCTATATAATAAAAATAACATTATTTAATATATATAGTTTTTTAATTAACTTTATTTTTTATTTTTTTATGTACAATCATACACACACCCACTCCCTTACACACTCACCCACACTGTGGTTTGAACCTTGGACCTCCTAAAGAAGAGCCAAAACCTAAACCATTGCGCTATCCCCCATAGGACAATAACACTATTTTTTGTATTCGAATAGTGTGATAAACCACTATGACTAATACATAGGGTATGAGTCCCTCCAAGACATGACCCTTCATAAAGGTGAGAGCTACACTTATCAATAGGGGATTAACACATAGACACACATGTCACAGTTTGAACCTTGGACCTCCTCAAGAAGATCCAAACCCCAAAATTCAAGCCATGACCCTTCACAAAGGTGAGAGCTAAGCTTATCAATAGGGGATTAACACATAGACACACACATGTAGTGATTTAAACCTTGGACCTCCTAAATAAGAGCCAAATCCTAAACAGTTGCATTGTCCCCATGATTAATTGATTTTAAAAATTATTGTTATTAAAATATATATAAGGTTGGAGGGTGCGTCATGTTGGTCAAAGCTCTCGCTTAGGGGGTGGACACCATGGTTATAATCCATAGAGGATTAATACATAGACACACATATCACGGTTTGAACCTTGGACCTCCTCAAGAAGAGCCAAACCCTAAACTTCAAGCCATGACCTTTCATAACGGTGAGAGCTACTCTTATCAATAGGGGATTAACACATAGACACACACATGCAGTGATTTGAACCTTGGACCTCCTAAAGAAGAGCCAAATCCCAAATAGTTGCACTATCCCTAGGATTAATTGATCTTAAATATTATTGTTATTAAAATATATAATGTTGGAGGGTGCGTCATGTTGGTCAAAGCGCTCCCTTGGGGAGGTGGAGACAATGGTTCTAATCCATGAGGTCTTAAATAATTGAAGGACATGTTGTGCCAACATCTTCAGTTATGTTAAAATTTTTACCCAATGTAATGGGATGTTATATTGACATCAAGGAGTATGATTCAAATCCATGTAGAGGTAAAAAAATGTGATGAGTTACGATCCCTCTAGTATATGCAAACACTATATATATATATATATATATATATATATATATATATATATATACATATACATAGTTAGATTATATATGTTTATATATCTAAATTGTTAGATTATATATATTTTTATATTAATTTATTTTAGAAGACATACATTCTTTATATTTTGTGTTAATTAGAGTCAATAATTTAGACTTCCATATAACTTATAATTTCTTGAATCTTTATGGTAAATTTTAAAGTTCTTTTATAGGATATGAGATCCCTTACTCCACACATAAAAGAAACGTTTGATGTAACCTTGGTTAGGATATTTTCTACTTACTTTTCTAAGGCCACAAGAACTAAATAAAGCATCTCATGTAGATAAAACTATTGTAAATACTTCATCTAAATATCAATGTGCTTGGCTCATTGATGAAATATTGAATTACAAACAAGATAATGGTGTTCTTATTATCATGTTGAAGACTCACTAGGTAATATTGAGGAACATCCACCTACTCCAAATTCATAAGGATACATCAAAGTTGCTTTGCTACCTCATTGATAGCATAATATTCAACTTTTGTAGTAGGCTAAGAAATAGTGGATTGTCATCTAGAGTACCAAGAAAAAATGTTGAACTAATATAAAAGACAAGATCCATTGTGAAGCATTGCTCATCCAAATATTCAATCAATTTGCATATGAAAATCTTATCATAATCAAATGTGAACAAATTGAATAAATAATACCCACCAAACATAGGTTTGTGTTAAAGGTTATCTCTTCTTGATTTTTTGCTTTCATTTGTTTTTCTCATATTTTCTCATATTTATTTGTAGTATTTGTTCTTCCTTTGATGTTCTACTAAGCTCCTCTTTCCATATTTTTCACCCTCTATATCTAGGAAATTCTTGTGGTTCTACTAATTCTTTCACTAGATTATAATAGAGTTCCATGCATCTTGCCACATGATGTACCTTACATATTAAGCATTTGTAATTTTTTTTATTAAGGTAATAGGATTTTGGGGTCCCCAAACTCGTATAAAAGCTCCTTAAGATATTCTTGACATCCAAAACTAGAACAAAAACTACAACCAATCAACAATTAAAATAAAAAACTACAATCCCTACTGTGTAACTTACACTTGCAACAACAACATCATCAAAACCAACACATAATAGAAAAAAAAAAACCAAAAGTATAATGACCATCCTAAACATCTTGATCTACCTCCAATGCCTCTAAATTTCTAGCTAAAACCTTAGCATCTATTTGACCTAGGCAATTCAATTTTTTGGTTATTGTCATCGTGGCTCGACCATTTGGGTATATATCCTGCATATTAATTCTCATCATTTACTTCATATTTGGAACCATTGATTTCCACCTACTACTCTAATAGGTACTTGTTTTCAATCTTCTCATCTTGGATTATATCTAATAAAAGGGTGAGAAATTATATTGTCAAACCCTTTTATTATCTAAGGTTACTCCTTGGTTTTCCATAAAATCAGGCATCCTGTTATTTCTCTATACACATGTTGAATCACTATATTCTTCAATATTCTAAGATTCATTTTTCTCTCCAACATCATATCGGCAATTTTCCATATCAGTATTTGTTCTTACTTCAAGGCTTTGATTATATTCAAATAATCCCCTTTAATGAACACATTTTCCACTTTGAGCTACAATAGGAGTTGGGTTCCTACCAGCAAATCTTTGGCCTCATAAAATTTATTAGTTTCATAGCTTAAGGGGTCTTCATAGGCTAGAATGATCTCTCCATCAACTTTCCTCACGTCACCTGCATCAGCTAGACCCAAAGTTACCTTTGCCACTACATTAAATTTGAGCTTGATCCAGTTAGGTGGAGGGGGAGTCCATTTCACCTCATCCCTAGATGGTCACTATTTGGGTTGAAGGGACTAAACTGGAATCCCCTATTCTTTACACATAATAAACTCTTGTTGTTGCACTATATCCTCCTTGAGATTCACTATCTTAAGGTTCTCCAAGATTGCACTTTCAATTCTAGAACTGATAGAGGCCACTTTTCATTTTTTCTCCTTGAAATTTTTTTTATTCCGTTCATGCCACAAACCCTAGAGGAGTTGAAGGAGATAAATTCACCATAAGAATTCCAATTGCCTACTTTTTAAAGGACAAGTCCACTAGAGGTAAACGTCTGCTAAATTATTTGGTAGGACCCAAGAAACTAAGAACTTATTAAGGATAAGATAGAACACATTATAAAAAATTCACATTCAAGAAATAAATGATAAAATATCTCACTAGCTTTCTCACACATGGGACACCTGTTAACAATATTAAAACCTCTTTTGCAAAGATTATCTATGGTCAAAATTTTATTTTGAACTACTAACCAAAATAAAAGTGACATGTTAGGAATTAAACATTTTATCCATACTTTCTTTAGCAAGAACCAACTCTGTTGTTCCCTATCTAGAGGAGAGTATTCGATCCTGATATAATATTACCATTTGCTTTCCTTATGCTAAAAAAAGGAGTCTTATTCTCTTGAAGGGTTTAAAAGATAGAAATAGAGACTGTCAGCCAAGCTCTTAACAACTTTTCTTTGGATCTCATCAAAGCCTTCCAAACTTAACTTTTATTTTGTAGATTATTTACATTTGCATTAACTACAAGAAAATTTGTATTCTTATGAGAAAGATGTTGTACCCTATTTTTTTACACAAATCTAAAACATAACATGTTTGGCTCTACACACCAATAGATGAAGTTTTCCTTTGTGCCACCACATATTGAAATTTGTAGTATATATCAAGTTGACATATATTTAATTATTCAAAAATATCAATAACTTATTTAATCTACAAGACACTTGATGAGAGTCAATAGATAAAGAAACATTGTTGATAAGAAAAGATGGATTGCATAGGCTCAAAAAATTCTCATTAAAATTAAAACTAAACTTTGAAAGTAAATTCCAATAAGATATTTAGAAATAGATTATGTATTGAAATAATTAAGTTATTAAGTATGGTTACCTAATATTATGTATTTTAATATGTTATAACCACATATAGACTAAGTATTTGATAAAATATCCATTTACCAATTTATTATTAATAACATCATATTTGTTGTGAAAAATATATTAATAATTGTCTTCTTAAGAATACTAATTGCTCTAGTGAAACCATTTTTAAAAAAAAATTATGAAGCACAAGATTTACAATTGTTTCTTTGTTTCCTACTGCTAATGATTAACTATTTCTATATTTATCTTCTAACATAAAATGATATTAGTTTTGAACAGTTATTTCTATAATTATCCTCTAACATAAAATATTAGTAAAAATGAAATTAACTCAGTTAATTAGATTCCTTAATATTTAAAAAAAAAAACTTAAATTTAAATAATATCAAGTACCAAACCCTTATAATATTATGATGTTATAAACTTATTATCTCACTAAAATATTATATATATATATATATATAATAACGATGTCAATATTATTATGGCTAACTAGAAATACAAGCCACATTAAAAATAACTTATAAATACACGCTTGTTCGGTTGTAACCAATGTGGGTGCGATTATGGTTCTGAAACCAAGAACATATAAATGTCCAATGGAATTGTGGTTGTCTTCTAATTAAATTAAAAGAAACAGATTTTCCTCCACATTCATTAAAGACTTAGATAACTAGAGTGGTGCTTATTTGTGGGTATTGCTATTTTATTTATTGTATGCTCCAAGGAAAAAAGACAACTACATGTGACTACAAAGCTATTTATCAATTTTCTCTGCAGCCCTCAGTTCATGAGAGTGGTACTCATTTTATTACAGACCAATTGGTTTGGACATCTTTCCAAATCGTTTTTTTTCGAACAAAAAACCATTCGGTTTGATTACTCGTTGCACAAATGCTTCCTTTATGACCTGCAATTTACTTAACTTTACAAAATTCCAATATACATGGATGGCATCATACGAACTCAAGAAGTTTAGCGCATAGTAGCTTTCTCATCTTGTGTTCACTAAAAATAGTAACATTCTTCGATAGATATTTAAAATATTTAGATTCAAATAAATTTCAAAAATAAATATATAATTAAAAGTGTCAAGTACTTGTAATTCTATTATAAAATTATGATATTATAAATTTATTATTTTAATAAAAAATACTACAATAAGATTACTATATTATAAATGTATTATCTTAATAAGATATATATTATGATATCAATATTATTAGGGCTAACTAGAAATACAAGCTACATTAAAAATAACTTAGGGCAGCAAAATTGTTATGCAAAAGTTCCATAATCCTTTTATAGGATTACAATGCTTTTGCTTTCAAGGTATTTTGAAGTATTGGTTCTTATCCAAGTATCAATATGTTTAAATTCATTGGAAAGCTTTTTTTTTAGTGTATTGCACTAGTATTATTTGTAAAATTTTATTTTTAGGATTTATAGTAGTTTTGTAAACTTTAAATATGATGTCATTTTTTATCCCAAATTTGGATTCGATAGAGTCAAACTAACTTGATTTTCTTACAACACTAGTTGAAAATTGAAATGCCTCTTTTAACGATCTATTAGTGTGCAAAGTTGGGTTTCTACATTATTATATGTATATAGATATACTATCTCCATTTATTTTCATACAGAAAATCTTTGTTCTCTATTTTAAATTTTAACACTAAAATGCTAAATTTACAATGCTTATTATGTGGTTCATAATCCTTTCAAGGATCAAAACAACCTTGCATTTTTTCCTATGACTTATAACACTAATTCTACTTTTAAAATGACTTATTTATTGATATTTCTCTATATTTTTTATTTTTTGGTTGTAATTGTTGATAATAAGTATATTTTCACTTAAGTTCTATGAAAAATAAATAAAAAACCAATATAGCCTTAATTCACAATCTTGTTTTTTCACCATTTAATTTTTTTTTTTTATATCAAACTTTAAAATCCAAGTTTAGATCTAGCATAACTATTGTTCTTATTTTTGTTTAAAACATCAAAACAATAATAATTAGTTTGAATGATAAATCATGTTTTTCCTATGTTAATTTAGTGATTCTCTAGTATATATAGACATTTATTTATAATACAAAGAGAAACCATTGCAATGCTTTTATAAGGTTTATAAGATTTGAAGATAATATCCTAACTTTAGTATGTACTTATATTTTAAAATTTAAAATATAATTAAATCTATTTTGGTTTAAATTAATAATTAAAAATAAATAATAATCTAAGTCATTTCAATAATTGTACATATTTAGTTTGGCAGGTCATTTGGAGCAAAGTCAGTCTATGCTAAAGAGGAAAATTAGGTTGTTATTGGGGCAACAGAAAAAGAAGTTGAAGTGCAAGAGGGACATGACAGAGCTAGTTGGAAACCACCCCCAGAAGTTTGGATTAAAATTAATACTGATGGAGCTACAAAAGGCAATCCGAGTAGAGCTGGAATTGGAGTGGTATGCTAGAATCATGTTGGAACAATGCTCTATTGGGAACTACAAGGCTTGGGAAGAGCCACAAACAATGAAGCGGGAGCCTTAGCTATCAAATCTACTTCTATTTGGGTAGTAAAACAAGGTCACATGAGGATAATCCTAAAATCAGATTCTTTAATAATGGTTGGAGTTCTAGATTGAATGAGGAAATTTGCTTTGAAAACATGGAGGTTGAGGATTCTTGTCATTCAAATTAAGAAATTATGGAGTGAATTAGATGATGTGATTAGAGATCTAAATAAAGTGATAGACTTCGTGGTTAATATGGGTACTAAGAAGGAGGTAGGGGTTTAGTGGCACAGTGACATGGCTATTGAGGATGATATGATTAGGCAGGTTGGTGAGCAATTTGGATAACCATTCCAGAAATACTATTTTTTTATAGTTGTAAACAAGTGAACAGTCATTGTAGAAATATGGTTTAAGAGATTTGGATCCAATGCAAATCTTTTTTTACTTTTGTAAAAGTGTGTTCTCTTTGGCTAAGGCTGGGAAAAGTCTCATCTCAACTTGTAAATGATCTTTTTTTTAATACAAGTTTTTTCAAATTATTTTTAGAAAATAATTGCACATATTTGTTCATTTATTTATGTTATTTTTTAAGTATATTTCTCTCAAAATATTTTGTGGTGGTAATGTCATCTCTTCATATTTAGTTCTTATAAAGTTTTATAATTTTTTTCTTAGCTTGATTAATTTTAAAATATGCAATTACTGTAGTTCAATCCTAATTTTTTAATAAATATTTTAATAGAGTTTTGAAAACAAATAAATCAATGAATAAAAAAGTAAAAATAATTTAGTATTATTGTATTATCTACAAATAAAAATATTGAAAAAGTATAACTTTAATATATTTTAAAAAGAAAATTTATAATTTATAAATTATCAAAAATAGTTAATAACTTCAAAATATATACTATTATACTTAATTAAAATAATTAGGATTGTGAAGGCTATGTCAAAACAACCAAATAGTAATTTAGATAAATGCATAAACTTATTAGATTTTTTTTCACAAATAAAACTTATACCTTGCAAAATTTATTTTATACAACCCATAAAATATTTAAAATTATAATTATTAAATAAAAATAAAACATTCATAACTATAGTAAATATAAATATTTTAATTCAATTTCAATGTATTTTATTTCGAATCATTAACTTACTTTTATAATTTATTTAATTTTACATGATTATATTTTAAATAATAGTTAAAATAAAATTATAATTCTCATATAATATTTATTACCTCCTTTAATATTATAATTAAATTACAAATTAAATAAAAAATCTACACTTTTTAAAATAAAATTTAGATAATATAAAATTTAACAAATCTTTTTTATCCCTGTTAAATTATTATATATCTATTATATATTTTATTACAGCTTTTGACTACATATAAAAAAAATTACCTTTATAACATATTTACATATGTTTTACATACTAATAGTTATAACAAAACTTATGATTAAAAAACATTCTAATAATAATAATATTATTGTAAAGCTTTTATTTAATAAACTCTCAATAAAAAAATATAAATTATATTTAAATTATAAAATTAATTAAATTATTTTTTTTTAATGAATACACATAAAACATGTTAATTATATGTACATGCCATAAAATAACACCTGACACCCACGTCTTGCATCCTTCACATTAATTAATTAAATAGTAATTAATTAATTATCTATATATATAAATAATTTTGAGATTTCCAGATATAGGCACTGAATTCTTACAAATAAATAGATATTTTTTCAAACGTAATATCAATACTAACCTTTTAAACCTATTACAAGCTGAAGTGGATAATCACTTATGACTAGTAAATTAAAATTAAAATTTGTAATTTGAAAGTTTGCTTTTTTGAATTTTTATTTTAATGCAAAATTAAAATGATTTGCATTACAAGAGATAATTTTACGAATTTTACAGGTAACGATTGTTATCTTAAAAAGTCAATTCACATTGTATAATCTAACTTTAAACATTCAAACAAATTAAAAAGCAAAAAACAACACGGTATGCATACAATATATTATATTATATTATATATGTGTAATTGTGATACGATACATGCTTCTTAAAATGAGGATTCAGAAATGGGAACACTATAAGTATACATTGTATTGGAAGATAATTTTGAAGCCAAACAATCATTCTAGATTACTTGACCAAGCATATGCCCTACGAATAATTATTGAATATAGAGCCACACCTTTAGATTACTACGAAGAAGCAGATAGAGGCTAACGAGACCATAGGAGGAAACCTGGCAGGAATATGGACATACATATACAGTCACTTCAGTAGTAGATATCAATATTACCATAGAAGAAGAAAGAGGAGGAGGGGTTGGAGATGGAGATCGAGAAGTAACGAATGGAACTTCATGAGTTAAATGTGGGCGAAGTAGATGTGGGTCCAGTAAAACTTATGGAGATGGAGGAGACAAAGTGGGAATGATGGTTCCAAGTAGTGGTGGTGCAGTAGACCTGCCCACGGGTCGAGGAGAACGACCAGGAAAGGTGGTTCGAGGTAGCGGAGGAAAGGTAAAAAGAGGGGATCTAGGTAACGGAAAAAGAGGAGGTCCAAATTGGAGGAGTTTCCGATTCATAGCTATTTCTGTCTTTGTTCCGTTTGTATTCCCAACGAATACAAGAAGAAACAATATAACACCAAATTTTGCTATTATTGATGACGCACCCATTGCTGTTCTTCTCCCACACTCTCTCTGACTAATTCTGCTCTGCCCGCATACGTATAGATCAATGATTGAGAGGAAAACAAAACACCGAGTGTACTTATACACGTAAATTTCTCAGCCGAAAATGTATTATTATTGGCGGTGCTTTATTCGCAAATCGAACGACCAACCTATCATGTGTATTTATGCTAAACCAACCTATCATGTGTATTAATGCTAACGGTGCTTTATTGGCACATATCGACTACCTCCTGTATCTGCTATAGCAACCAAAACTATAAACATCTGTCTCAAGTATAGATTAAATACAATTATATAAATTTACAAGAAAATGGCAAATAAATTTGATTATTATGAGAGAAGATATTGCAATTAGTTAAATACTTGTATAACCTTTAAGTTAAATGTTGAATTATTTTATTTTAAATAATTTTACATTATCAAACAAGATATTTATCAATCTAAAAAAACTTATTTGAATAATTTTACATAAATAATGAGTAAAAAAATTATTTAAGTCTTTGCCTTTCTCCTAAATAAGTTGAGTTTTATTTTGTAAGAATTTGTTAAAGGAACTACACATTCAAGACAAAAAATTTTATTATCATATTCAATGATAGAGAAGAATTTTCTACCTTGAAAATATTTTAAGCAAGCAATAATTACTTTACATGTTTCTCCTTTCAACCTATAAACAATGCACGACATAAAATTCTAATTTTAAACAATATTTTTATGAGTCACGATTACTTAGGTATGAGACAAATGATTCTTCCTACTTGAGAAAAATTTCTTGTCTATGACTAATGCCTCATTTACCACTTGTGGTCAAAGTTTCTTATATCACATTTACCACTTGTGGTCAAAGTTTCGTATATCACATGTCAACATATTGTTTACAGTAAATTTGATTATTTGAAACCGAGTATGTTATTAAAGAAAATCTTTGTGAAACTATTATAAATGTGATAAATGAGTATTAAATATCTTAAAATTTTTATTTTTTCTTTTGAAAATAATAATAAATTTTACATTAATTTTAATGAATTTTAAATTTTAACACAAAAATTCTTTGAAAATAACAATAAATTTTACATTAATTTTAATAAATTTTGAATTTCAACACAATAATTCAATGAATCTTATTATACATATTATTGCATAGATTTGAAAGTGGCATAGAAATTAAACAATACTAATCATTATTCCTTACATTCTTTCAAATTATACATTGAGAAATTGAAAGATGAATAAATAAGATGAGAGGTATTTTTTTTAATGTAGAACTAAACATGAGGATGGTAGAGTAAAGGAAAGTAGAACCCATTTGGCTATATGAGACTTACTAGTCATTTAAATAGTTATTAATATGATGTATAAATTTATTTTCTAATTTTTTTAGTTATATAGGAAAGTTGGTTAAACCACACTATTTTTAGTAATTGATAAGCACAGGGTTCAAACCACAAGGGCTGCTCCCACCAAACCTATTCCACTTCATTATTGTTGACACAACATGAAAGGGACCACAAGTCATTCAAGTTTTGTACCAACAACATCAATCTGACATGCACTTAGAGGATTCAAATCAAACTACTACCTTTGCAAACAGGTCGCTCCCGAGGTTTGAATTGGATGTTTTCTTGGTAAGGCCACACAAGCACTTACTCATCCACCTAACCCTTTGAGGTAAAACTTTTAGGTTAGAAAGAAACCTCGAAACCCGCTCTTAGGTGGTTGGCAATGTTGTCCCATTCCGGATTTAAGATTATCTAAAGGGAAGCCACAAGAGATTGTGTCCTCCTTCGTATAGTAGAGGTTCAAATCGACGGACCTCGTGTTCAATGAGGCTAGGCTCGCCTTCTCCACTTACGCTATAAAGGTGGACAAAAATTCCGTGGTTAGTGTGATAAACCCTTACAATCCATGCATAATTCTCAGAATCATGATCCCTTCTAAGGCTGAGAGCTACACTTGTCAATAAGGGAATAACACACAACCATTTGAGTATCAATAGAATGAATATAGAAAGAATGGAGCCTTGTTGACCTCTACCACCACTTAGGACATTTCAACTACACCATGTATATGCAGGGTAAACACACTAAAATAAAACTACGCTACACAAACACATATATTATCCTTAAAACTTCAATAAGACATTCAAAGTCATGCACTCTAATTGTGTGAGTAACATTATTCTGAGACTCTAAAGGTATGGCAGCCGATATGACCTTCTGATGACCCTGACAGCGATGCAGAGGGAGGCGTAACAGCGACGCAGAGGGAGGCGGCCGTACTTGACATGTTAGCGAATTGCATGGCACAGATCGGTCAACGTGGGATATGGGATCCGAGGTGGCAACATCAGCCATGGTCGGTCAGATCTCATCTGCAGCGCTGGTCTTCAAGCCCAGCGACTCTACGATATTCAAACTTTATTGGGGAACGAGCATAGATTCGATCATTAGGCCGGCGGAGATTTAAAATCTCCATGAGTTTATTATTCAGAGACAGCCCATGACTATTTATTGGTCACATAAACACATTCAAAGAAATTTAACAATACATTTTAAGCGGAGGAAGCTTCGTTAAAAAATTTCATGGCGTCGTAGGCGAAGCGAATCCTATGTTGATAGCCTTTCTGGTCTGCTGTTGCCTCCTTCGTTGCATTGGTTGGTTAACCTGCGACCAGCTGGAATTTGATGGTCATATGACCGTATTTTCCTTAGTAAATTAAGGTTTTAATTTTATTTTGATAGTAGATTTTTATTTGTTATTTTTTTTTATAAATCATAAATTTTACGATTTTAAATATTTAAAAACTGTAGGTTTAACTGCAGTATTTATATGTATAAATATAAATTAAATGTGCGGAGTAAAGGTTTAGTATGCCGTTTAAATATGGAATGCTAATGTGCTGCCTCTGAGCAAGGTCCATTGAGTACAAAGCTGTCATCAAAGTGGTCCATCCATTCAATGTGCTGCTTCAGGACAAAACTGCCATCAAAGTGGTCCATTCATCCAATGTGCTGCTTCAGTACAAAACTGCCATCAAAGTGGTCCATTCATCCAATGTGCTGCCTCTGAGCAAGGTCCATTGAATACAAAGCTGCCATCAAAGTGGTCCATCTATCCCTTTAATCTGTCCAGTTCCATCACGGCTACGCAGTTTCTACTCCTATTTTGTACAAAGCTAATGCAGGTTAACTCTAGAGTTCATCAGGGATACATGGTTTCCATTTTAATGTTAAAATGGCTTCTCTGAGGCTGAATAATTATGGTGGGTGGTAGTGGAAATAGTTCCATGGTTTCCATTTTAATGTTAAAATGGCTTCTCTGAGGCTGAATAATTATGGTGGGTGGTAGTGGAAATAGTTCACTCTAGAGTTCATCAGGGATACATGGTTTCCATTTTAATGTTAAAATGGCTTCTCTGAGGCTGAATAATTATGGTGGGTGGTAGTGGAAATAGTTCAAGGTAAATAAAAATAAAAATATTAATATTAAAATTTGACATTGTTATGGCCTTCAGTTTTGCTCTCAACTTTTGTTTCTTCTTTTTATGAAAGACACAAGGAAAAACTTTCAATTGTGTCTGACTCAAAGAAAAACACACATTCGCAAGGAAAAGCAATTTTCAAATGTGGAAGATGCAAGGAAGAGTAGACATTCGTCAATTAGTTTTGACATCTCATCCACAATTTTCAAATGTGGGAGATGCAAGGAAGAGTAGACATTGTCAATTATTTTTGACATCTCATCCACCTCCAAAGTTCAAGTTATTAAAGATGCACATATTTTAACTTAAAGATTCATTGTTTTTTTTGAAGAGTAGACATTCGTTAATTAGTTTTGACATCTCATCCACCTCCAAAGCCCAAGTTATTAAAGATGCACATATTTTAACTTAAAGATTCATTATTTTTTTTAAGCGGTCAAAGTCACCTGAGGGTCGCACTCCTACCCGCACCAACATTATCAATTGGATTTTGGATATCCAATTCAGCTTTTTGGTAGGGTGGAGATTTGAACCTGGCCCTCTCCTCTCCAACTCACCTACAACACCTGGGTACTTAAAGATTCATTATTATTTTATAAGTTAATTCATGTTTATATTTACTTAGATTTTAACCATATTTTTTTTATATTTATTTTTATTAATTTAAAAATAATAAACGAGCAAATATTTACTTTGTCATAATTTTTTATAAAATTCTAAACTATAAACTTTTAACGAGTCTTAATTTTTTTTTTAAATTTCAACCCCACTCGCGTGGACATATGGCAGAAGCTTCGATTTTAACAATGGCTTACAGATGACAAAATTCAAGGAGCGGGTACTGGTTGGACAGACTGAGAGTACATTGTACAGGTAATCCCTGACTATAATCTGTACAAGTGATCAAAAAGTCATCAAATTTAATCTCTAATATGAAAGATAAGTAGTGGGTACTGTTTACAGAGCGAATACATTGGATAGATATCCTATCTATGACATGTACAAATGTTCAAATTCAATGTATATCGATCTGAAAATTGGTATCTGCAATTTCGTGAATGGATTATTGCACCGATAGAAAGTTGTTGGAAAATTGTCACGTCAGTGCAGTCTTTAACCTGTCGTTGGCAAGCACGTAAAAATTATAAAGAGCACTACGAAATTAGGCAGATGCTTAGCGTTTAACAACGTAAGCAATAAGAAGAAAAAAAAAAGAGAGTAGGCACTGGTTTTACTAATCCGTGACTATAACATGTACCAAGTGATCAAATTGAATCTGTAATGATCTGAAAAATAAAGTAGTGGATTCTGTTTAGACTGCGAATACATCGGACAGGTATCCCTGACCATGATGACTATGACATATACAAGTGATCAAATTTGAAAGTATCTGCAATTTCGTGAATGGCTTATTGCACGGATAAAGAGAGTTGCTGGGAAATTGTCACGTCAGTGGAGTCTTTAACCTATCGTTCGAAACCACGTAAAAAATGAAACGAAATAATGCAGAGGCTTAGCGTTTAACAACGGTTTAAAAAATAAGCGATAATCAAAATAAAAGAACGGGTAGTGGTTTGGCAGACTACGAGTACATTGCAAAGGTAATCCAGACTATAACATGTACAAGTGATCAAATTCAATCTGTACTGGTCTGAAAAATAAAATGAAAGTAGTGGATTCTGTTTAGACGGCGAATACATTGTACATTGATCTGAAAATTGATATCCTTACTGTAAAAATTAGTGACTTATTGACGGGCGACAGTATTTTGTATTTGAAACTGTAAATTAAGGGATGGTAGATTTTTACTTATAAAAAAAATTAAAAATTATAGATTTTACTTGTGATATACTATTATTTATATGTATAATTAATATATTAGATATGCAGAGTAAAGGTATATGAATCCATTACTTAGTAGATGGTTTGGGTATATGTATATGAATACATTAGGTGTTACCTCTTTTTAATTTAGTGGATGGTTTGGGTATGGAATGTTAATAGGAGCATGTACTGCCTCTTAAGCAAGATCCAATACGTACAAAATTGTCATTAAAGTTGTCCAGTACAACTCTATATGGTTCACTTGGTTAAAAAAAAAAAAATAAACATAGCTCCAAAGTTTAACTTTGAATCAACACAATTCGCGGACGGTAATGAAGGCTAAGCTATTTCCATTTTATCCAGTCAATGCTAATGTTATAATGGCATCTATGAGGCTTATTAATTAAGGTGGTTGTTAAATACAGTTTGTTGGAGGTAAATAAAACTAAAAATATTTTGAAATTTGAAATTGCTGTGACTTACTTTGCTCTTAACTTTTGTTAAACATCCCTGAACTTGTCTTCAAATTTTATTTACGTTTAAAGCTCCAAATTATTAAAGGTGCATATATTTTAACTTAAAAATTGATTATTATTTTATAAATTAATTTATGTTTATATTTATTTGTTAATATTTATTAGATTGTGCGTCTATTATTTTTCATACTTATTTTTATTGATTTAAAAATCATAAGCAAAGAAAATTTTAAACTCTAATTTAAAAGTTTTTTTTATTTAACAGGTTTTTTTTTCAAAATTCCAACCCTGCCTACGATCCCTCCTACTAAATTTGATCCCTCTCCCGAGAGTTCTCCTTGTCTCTATTTTCTAGAGGTTGATGGTTTTACACGATATTGACGGTGTAGAATCTTATGATCCTAGTTTCTCATACCAAGATAACTTTACAAAAAAATATTTTACTAAATTAAAAAATATATAAAAGAGTTGATTCTTCTTGAAATTAATTACTTTCTTAACCATGTGATTATGCCCGCAACTAGGCCAGGATATCAATGCTTTTTGTAACATTTGTTTAGGTCCTCATGCAGCGATAGATGAGTTGTCCGCCTTGGACAGCAAACAGCAACTCGTAGTCGGCAATTTCCTTACTATGATGGCGGTGGCAGAATTTATAATGGCAAACTCCTTTATTATGATGGTAAATGGAAATTTTCTTGTGTCAGATGTTTTATGATAGAATAACGTTTTCTAATGTTAGCAAACTCCACTGGCTAAGACGACACGTTCCAGCTACGACAGTGCTCTTCCAACGTTGGCAGCTCCTAGTCGTTTGATGACAAGCAGGGCTGGAATTTAAAAAAAAAATTGCCATGAATTTTTCTATGACGGTTAATTTTTTTTATCGATTTTTAGGTTATTGTTTAAAATTTTTATTTGTTTTTAATTTTATTTGAAATATGATAGCGGCTTCAAATTGCCAGAAAGTTGCAGGATCAAATTTATTTTGAAAGAGTTATTTATCCATAAAATTAACAGTTATAGTAAGAATCATGCAATCACAATTTAACTTTAAGAAAAAGAGTGAAAGAATGTTGAACTAAAAGTAGTTGTGTCAACAAATATCTACCGGTTTATCCATGAGGGCTAGGTGGATTTGTATGAAGTTGGGCACTTATCAGAAGGAGACCTAGGTTTAAACCTCTCAATCTAGGGCAAAGGTAGTAGTCTGACTTGAGTCCGCTCAGTGTGCCCAGCTTGATGACGGCGGCACCAACCCCGAGCCATCGGTGTCTCCCTCAATTCGAGTCCTATTTACTGAGGCTAGATAGAAGTTATAGTGGTAGCACCTTGATTTGAAACTACTATGAGAGGTAATGCCACTTCACCCTATGACCAAATGTTCAAAAAGAAAAAGTAGTTGTCAATTCTTCTATATATAAACAAACAAATATTTACTTGTTTTAATCCCATATAACCAATTAACAAATACCATTTAAATCGAAGTACTTGATTTAAAAAAATTTATTGCACAGAACATTATTGTGAGTCATATAAACATTATATTAAACATTAACACCAACCAGCCATATTTGTTTTTTACGCCCATAATTAGAAGCACCAGCTACAATTAAAAGCTCCTTTTTGCTATGACAATTATGGGAATTTCACCAAAGAAGTTTCAAGTGAGTCATAACAACATATTTTTTGTGTGAATATTTATGTGCTATTAACCAAGTTCAAAGTTGTTATGGTTATATGCTATTTTATTATTAGTTGCAAGCAGGCCTAGAATTTGACAGCCATATGATCGTATTTTTCATGTTTATTATTAGTTGCGAGCAGGTCTGGAATTTGACAGCCATATTATGATTGTATTTTTGCATGTTAATAAGAATGATTTACAGAAAAAAATTTCAAAAAAAAAATACCAACTATCTGTAGATTTAAGAAAAAACTTACCTTTAAAGATTTGTTGAAAACTAAAACCTTATTCTGAAACCTTATGTAGAAGCAACGCCACGTCAAAGCTAATTTTCTTTTTTGTTTGTAATTACCAAACTAGGCGAACCAAATGGAAATGAATGGATGGTAAACCCTGCAAGATGCCTTAATAATATAAATTTAATGTTTTCAATTGTCCATTATAAAATAAATTATTGCAATTATTATTTCACCAATCACCAGTATCCAACCTTGCCCTTTGTTTTTAGTTTTAGTTTTTCCCTCTCTTTTATCTCATCCTGGATTTATTCCAGTTGTAAAAGACCCAACATATTTTCACACCCATTAGGACTTGTTCCAGCTATAAAAGACTCAATGGATTTTCACATCACTTAGACAATACGCAAAAATTTAATCCGTCGAGACTCGATATTCCCCTACCTCGTCACATTTAATCACCCCATCGCATGCGTATCCATGTGAGTTTTTCATTAATTACCTATGGCAAGAAAAATAAAGCAACCCAATAAATACACATCTATCTCATGCATAAGCATGCATACGTTACAAAAGTGTATGCCACACTACCTTGTGTGCTTCAATTATTAGAGAGGGGATCTTCTGCTGCCCCATATTTATATAACCTTATTTTGTACATTTATTTTTAGTGCGCACATCTAATGTTTATATTTATATTATAAGTAAAATTTACGATTTTTAAATATATTTATTTATAAAAAAATAGCAAGTAAAACTCTACGGTTGGTATAAAATTTAAACTGCAATTTACAGTTTCAAATACAAAGTATGGTCATATGTCTGTCAAATTCGAAGCCTGATGACAAGGTTAACTCTATGATGGCGCTTTTCCAACATCGAAAGCTCTAGTCTCTTGACGACAAGGTTCCCTTTATAATGACAAGTTTTTTCGATGATGTTGGAACTCTGTCAGCAGACTTACTCGAATGATGCTATTTCTTTCCAAAATCACCCTCACGTTGGTAATCAACAATCTTCGTTGTAAACATCGACAATATTTAGTCTTTGTCAACAACCCAACTTTTCTTCTCTTTATCCATTGAAGACTCATTCCAAGATGGTGTTATCCTTTTCAACAACTTCTTTAGTTTGTAGTGTTGCAACAATCTATACATATTATGAAAACCTACAACACATAATATCACATACTCACAATACATATATATTTTACAATATTGGTGCTTAAAGAGTCAAGCAAAAATATATATATTTTATTAATCAAGTTAATATGGTATAGTTTTAACACAACATGACTGTTCAACATTATTGCACCCAAAAATATTAGGATAAATTTTTCTTCCTCTCTTTTATAATTCTCCTATTCTTTCTGTCTGCCCCAAGGTCTGAAGTTCTCCTTTTATTTATAAGCTTGAGAACAATGAATTGCCAGCTAATTTGCATGGTGAAACTTCTAGTTTATTTTTCTAAAAATGCTAATCATCCATTAATTCAAATGGTGAAATTGTTAGTTGTATGCTTATCACTTATCATGTCCTCCAAATAGAAATTGCAACCTATTTTTAGTTTTTCATTTCCAACTAGACATTCCCACCCTCCAAAGAGAAATTCTATTTATTTTTAGTTGGCTGTTGCCAGCTAGATTCTCCTCCATCATACTCGTTGGGTAACAAAAGAAATATTCCCTAAAGATTTTGGAATTCATCAATGGATACTTCATTTATGGTAACCTCAAAAATTGTTAGTCATGTTGTGTCAACATCCTAGATCTTCCACTTAACCATATTTTCATTATATGTGTTACCTCTTGTTCTCCTTGCCACTTTGGAATCTATAATGGATTCAATTTCATCGCATTCATTCCTTTATTTGAATATTAAATGTGTGTATTTTATCATCATCACTACATTGACCATAGTACAAATATAGGTTAGTTACATTAAAAATTGATGAAATGTTGATCCCTTCTAGAATCTCAATTTCATATGCATTGGTAGTAAACTTCTTCAAGACCTTACATAGTCCAATCTTCTTCTAGTTGAGCTTGTTGTAAGTGCCTTTGGGAAACCTTTGCTATCACAAATATGCCAAAACCGTATCTCCAATATATAATTCATGTGTCTGACACTCGAGGTTAGCACATTGTTCATATTTTATGACATTGCTTTCCAAATAAACTTTTATTTCATGATTTAAGTCTTGCATATACTTGTCAAAGTATTCAACCAAGGCACTAGGCTTCTACAATTCAACGGTACTCCACAAATCTACTCCTTTATGATGAGTTCCATACATAATTTCAAATGAGATTTCGGTCATACTTATATTCACTAAATTATTATATGCAAACTCTATTTGTGCCAACATAGTATCCCATAATTTTGACTCCTTATAAATGAGACATTGCAACAAATTCCCAAGACTCCTATTCACTACTTTGGTTTGTCTATCTATTTGTGGGTGACAAGTTGAACTAAATATTAATTTGGTACCCAAATTCATCCATAGGGTATTCCAAAATGCCCAACAACCTTCACATCCATATCTGACATAATGTTCTTCGGGAAACTATGTAATATTACAACTTTTTGAAATATTAAATTAGCAATATGAGTAGTATTACTTGTTTTTTTACAAGGTATAAAATGTGTTACCTTCAAGAATATATCAACAACAATAGCAATAAAATGATTACCCCTTTGTGTCCTCAAAAGCCTAACAACAAAATCTATGCTCACATCATCCCATGATCTTTTTGATACTAGTAGTGGTTGTTGACTTATCCACTTGGCATGATAACAAACTTGATAATACTACACAAATTGTCTTACATCTGCATTCATTCCTAGCCAATAGTAACTTTCATAAAGTTGAATCATCATTTTGTACACTCCAAAGTTTACAACTAGTCCCCTACTATGCTTCTCTTGTACTAGGTTCTCCCTCATGGAATTTTGTGGTATGCACAACTATTTTCTCTTGAACAATAGTCCATATTGGATGAAATAATCCATCCATGGTGTCCTATCCCCTGTAGTAGGATTACTACATGATTCCCAAGCTTCCTTCAAGTCTACATCATTAGCATAAATCTCATTCATGGCATCAAAACCAACGAATTTAATATGCATTATGTTTAACATCAAATTTCTTCTACTCAAAAAATCAACTACTTGATTTGAATGATCACTTTTGTGCTTCAAGACAAATGAAAATACTTATGAAAATTCCACATAATTAAAATACTTTTGATAGTTTGATTCAAATTACATTGAATTTTAATAAACAACAAAGCATGGTTATCCATATATAAGATAAAATATTTTGGCAACAAATATTTAGGGCTTGAACAATGGTATAAAAATATTGGTCATAGACCAAGTACTTCTTCTTTGCCTCATTTAAATTCTTGTTGAAATAGGTAATGGGATTCCCTTATTGGATCAAGACTCCTATTGTTGTTCCACTTGCATCACAATACAACTAAAATACCTTGTTGAAGTTCAACAAAGTTAAAATTAGTTGCTCCATCATCTTCTCATTTAGGATTTGATAACTTCTTTTTACTGTATTTTTCTACCTAAACTCATGCTTTCCTCCTTTAATCATTTTAATTATTAGAGCACAAATTTCACTAATTTTTTAAATAAAATTCCTATAAAATCCTTCTAGACCATGGAAACTTCTAGCCTCAAACTTACTTCTTGGTGATGGACAATTCATAATGGCTTTCACCTTCTTAGGGTACATAGATAACCCCTCTTGAAAAATCATAAAATATAAGTAAACTAATTCATATTTCATTAATTTACATTTCTTCAAGCTGACTAGCAACATTTCCTCCTTTAGTATTTGTAAGATGATTTTCACATATGCTAAATGGTCCTCCTTAATTTTACTAAATACCAAGATATTGTATAAATACACAACCACACACTTGTCAAGAAATGACTTCAACACTTTTTTCATCAACCATGTAAAGGTATTGGGTGTATTTATCAACCTAAATGATATAACTAGCAACTCATATAATCCATACTTTATTTTAAATATGGTTTTCCACTCATCTCCTTCCCTTATTTTAATTTTATGATTCCCACTCTTCAAATCCTTCTTTATGAAGTACCTTGATCCACTTAAGCAATCCATCAAATATTCCATACATGACAATTGAAATTGATACTTTATAGTTATTTTTTTGATAACCCTAGAATCCATACACTTGTGCCACTCTCTACCTTTCTTTAGTGCAAGCATTATTGAGACTTTAGATAGGCTCAATATTTCCCTTTTCAACCCCTTTTCTAATAGCTCCTGAAATTTTCCATTTATTTCTTTATTCTCCATGGGTGTCATTCTATATGTTGCCTTATTGGGTAAACTCGAACCAGGAATGATACTGGTGTGTTGGCTAATACTTTTTATTAGTGGCAATCCATCCGATAATTCTTCTAACAAATTTTTTACATGCTTCTCTAGAAAATATTTCACATCACTTGGAATCTCCGCCTTTTTATCCACCATTTCACTTTTTATAGATTTAGCAATCAAGGCAAACCATGCCTTCTTCTCTGTCATCTTCTCCAAAAATTGCTTTTCAAATAACAAGCATACTTTTGGACCATTGTCCTCTTTCTCATCCTTGTCCTTCAATGGACTCAACACAAACTTATTACCATATTTCATAATGGTGTAGGTGTTTTCCCTACCATTAGTTATTTCTCTTTTATCAAATTACCAAGGTATACCCAACAACACATGACAAGTGTCCATAAGCATGATATCACATAGGACCTCATATTTATATGATTCTATTTGAGAATTTACTTTGCATTTTTCACTAACTAATATTTGGTGTCCCTTTTGGAGCCTAGGGACCTTTTATGTTTTGGGGTGTGCTATCCTTTTTAATCCCAATTTGTCTACCATATCCTTGCAACATTTGTCACCTTATTTACATACTATTCTAAAGATATTTCTCCTTTGAATAGGTTCACATTCATTCTTCTCTAGCTTTGAGAGTACTCTATTCATCATGAGAGATTCTTCCTACTTAGGATCTTCTACATGCTTTGGGGAAGCAACAATTTCTTATTTTCCTCATGCAATATGGTTTTTGATCTCCTTTCCAATATTGTTGCTTTATTTCATGATTCAAAATTCAAATTCCTTATGACCATCATCTCTACATCTATAACATATTTTAGAGAATCCTCTACCTCTTCCTCATCAAAACCACATGTACCTCATAAGGAGTCTCCACCTCCTTTGGTGTTTTGGCTGAAATGACTATGATAAGTAAAACTTTTTCTATCTTTTTTTTCCTATCCTCTTTTATTGTTTGGTTGTCCTTGTCCTTATGAGAACCTTCCTCTTCCTATTATTAATTTTTTAATTTCACAACAAATTATCCTCTACCTTTAAAAAATATTGGTAGTCTTCCTCTACCATATTTATCCTTACCATGCTAACTTCACCATGTATGGAAATTCATAGTCCATCAACGTACTTTGAAAGTTTTTTTTCATCATATTCCATAATAATGACATGAATGGTAAGGCTATAAAATTCCTATGTGTACTCCTTCACACTCATATCCTTCTATATTAGGTTCTACAATTAAAAAAAAAAAAGACCCCACTGATAGTTTGATGAAAAGAATTTGGAGCTTAGTTTGGTGATTGTTTTCTCCCATGTCTTGAACTTGTCATTTCCTTTTCTTTGCCTTTTAGTTTACAAATGGTCCAACCACAAGGATACATATCCTTTTAGATTCATATTGACAAAACTCACCCTTTTGCAGTCTTCTATTGACTTGAAATAAAAATACTTCTCCATTTTCAAAATATAGTCTATGAGCTCCTTCGGATTCAAGCTTCCATTGTATGACAAAGTTTCTATGTTTGAATTTCAACCTATATTAGAAACTTCTTAGATAAATAACTCTCCCTCTAGTTATATTTCTCATTCTTCATCTTGATTTTTTATGTGTCCAACCTCCTCTTCTTTTTTGTTAGTAATCTCCTCTAGATGAATACCTTTTCTTTGAGTGGTTTTAATTGCTTCGAGTTGGGCAGAAATTTTCCTCAATATTCTAGTTATGTTTATAGTTTGAGGTCCTCATGGTTGTCCTCTTCCCCATTGTGCCATAATTTATTTGATATTTTCTCAATAATATTCTAGCTTGATACCAAAATGATGTAGCATATAGATGAATTGCTCACCTTGGCAAATAGCAACACTCCTAGTTAATGAAAATAAATAAAATTTTTAGTGTAAGATATTTTATGATGGCATGATGTCCTTATGTGGGCTATTGTATAACTTTTTCAAACTCCACTAGCTAAGAAAAAATATTTTACCTATGATGGTTCTCTTTCAACATCCACAACTCCTAGATGCTTGATGACATGGTTAACTCTATGACAAAAGGTTCTTCTGACGACATTGAAACTCTCTCATATGCAATATTATGACACCCTTTCTTTCTGATGAAAGCATCCTCATGTTGGCAATCGAAGATGTTCATTGGAAACCCAACTCTTCTTACATTTGTCTTTGACAGCTGATTCTAGGATGGTGCTCTCCTTGTTGGCAACTTCTTTAGACTGCAATGTGGCAAAAACCTATGCAAATTATAAAAACTTGCAACACAAATCTCACAAACTCGCAATACATATATCTTCTACAAGATTGGTGCTTAAATACTCTCACACATGTAAAACTATAAATTTTTATTAATCAAGCCAATATGCCTAGCTTTTACATAACCTGACTTGAAACACACAAAACAATCTCAAAACAAACTTTCCTTCCTCTCATCCAGAGTTCTCCTCTTATTTTATTCTTCCCCCTTAGGTTTGAAGTTCTAAGTTTAAAAACAATAAGTTTTACATTGTAAAACTTCAAGTTTATTTAAAAAGAACTAATAATGACCTAATTCAAATAGTAAAATTATCGATTTCATGTTTATTATCACTTATCTCGCACTCCTAAAATATAATTTCCAACCTATTTTTAGTTGGTTGTTTCCAACTAGATGTTCTCATCCTCACAATAAAAATTCTAATTATTTTTAATTATTTGTTAGCAGCTAGATGCTCCCACATCAGGTTCAAGTCTAAGTTACCTACATTCTTGATGATAAAAAAGTGAAAAATTGGTAAGGTTTGAAGGCCGATCACAACCACTGATGGTCTGTTATGTTCTCTATTCGATTCTACCTGGTCACTTAGGTAATATTAAGGACTTTTCACAAAAAATATTGTTATTAACTTTTCATCAAAAGGTATTCTTATTAACTTTTTCTTCTATCCTTGAGGGATAGATGGATTGGTAAGTGCTTGTATGGCCAGATACTTATTGAGAAGACACCCAAGTTCAAACCTTAAGGATAATCTATTTGCAAAGGTAGTAGTGTGATCTGAATCCATTGAGTGTGCACCAAACTGACGATGATGGTATGAATCTCGAGCGATTGGTAGTCCCCTTCATGTTGGGTCAATAATAACGAGGTGGAATAGGTTTTGTGGGAACAACCCTTGTGGTTTGAACCCTACACTTTTTAGTTAATAAAAATAGTGTGGTTGTGACCAAATCTTCTATTTAACCAAAAAAAAAAACTTTTTCATCTTGCATCTATAATAATAATAATTAAAACATCTATTTATTAACTTTCTTCTCTCATGTTCATAAAATTGTATTATATTGTTTGTATATTATATGTACAAATGGAAAGAAGAGAATAAGGGTCAATAAGTGAATATAGAATAATAAAAGATATTAATGATTTTGTAAGATACTTTTATTTATTATTTATGTATTGTGTTAACATACAGTATATACTATTATACTATCATGTTGGAATAAGCGATTTTCTATGATGTGCATGAGAACCAAATATCAAATCACATAAATTATATATGCTGCCCACAATTTGAACATTGGACCTCCCCAAAAAAACCAAAGTCCTAACCACTAAGCTATCCATACCAAAAAAAATATAAGGTATTTGAATTTAAATAAAATATATATAAGTTAATTGATAAAATCCAAAATATACAAACAAATTATTAACATTGAATAATGGAAAAAATACTAATTAATAAAATATTGCATAATTTAGAGCTAAAATACATGTAAATAAAAAAATATAGCTAATTTAAATCAAAATTTATATATCATAACCCAAAAATATATGGGAGGGTTTGAACCTAGGTGGGAGTGACTTTGAGGGATTTTTAATTTATAGTTAAGTCTGACAATGGTGGATTTTGAGGGTTTGAAGATAGGTATCAATGGCTCTAGAGGGTTTTTAATTCATATCTAAGTTTCATGATAGTGGCTTTCAAGGGTTTGAAGCTAGGCGATCATAACAACTTTGGAGGGTTTTTAATTTCTAGCTAAATGCGGTCATGGTGGCTCTTTGAAGTTAGGCAACGATGGTTGTAGAGGGTTTTTAATTCATAGCCAAGTCTGATGGTAGTATATTTCAAGGGTTTGAAGCTAGATAGTGGTAGCTTTGGAGGGTTAAACAATAATGTTACAATAATTGTCAAAGGTGTGTGGATTGGAGGTACAAGGGTTTAATGGAGGAGCGAGAGCTAGAATTTGAATGGTGGTGATCAAGGTGGGAAAGGGTGGGAGTGGGAGACTTTGAATTTGGTTTACACAAGTTTGCAAAAGGGTGATGGGAGCTCTCAAAATATGTGGAGGTGGTGGTTGGATTGGATGCAAATGTGGTAGTTCTAGCTTGGCCAAATGGTATTTTTGAGGAAAAACTACTCTGCTAGGGTTTTATGGAGAAAAACTACTCTACGAGGATGGTAGTAGCTTCTAGAGGAGGTCTAAAAAATTGGAGGAATGTCATGATGGCATCGGGTCCAGCATAAAGAGTGCATGCTTGAGATGCTTTTTCATCTAAAAATGACTGGAAGGAACAATATTTTCCATTGCATTTCAGGAACCGCTTGTTAAAGAACAATGGATGTTTGTAACGATGTGAAGCTAGACCAGTTCTAGTGGTTCAACCAGACTCGGTGGCAGAATATGTGGATTATATAATCAAACATGCCCTTATTGGAAAATATTTGGGCATCCAAATTTCTTTCCCCTTTGTGGAGTCTTGGGTCAGGAAGACTTGGAATCCTAAAGGTGATGTGGAGGTGATGCTGAGTGTGAACAACTATTTTATGGTGGTTTTCTCTTGTATTGCAGATCGTAAAAGAGCATTTGAAGTGGGTCGTTATTTCTATAACCAATGGGACTCTTTATTAAACTCTGGCATGTGGGTTTCAACCCATTAGAGGAGCGGTCACCATGGGTTCCAGTATGGGTACGACTTCCATGGCTCTCGTTGGAATTATGGAGAACTGATATCTTGCATAAGATTGCCCTTCTACTTGGGAAGCTGGTTAGACTATCACAATAGACAATGGATAAAAGGGTAATCTATGTTGCTCGTATTTGTGTTGAAATTGACTTAAATAATCCTATTCCATATTCTATTGAAATACAATTTGGATCAACTACATGGGTTCAAAAACTTGACTATGAAGCTCTTCCATTTCATTGTCGGATTTGTCATGAATATGGCCACCTGCAAAGAAAATGCCCTAAGTTTGTCCCACTTGTGGCTTCAAATCCTAGGCCCTCTTGGTATGGACAATGTTTGGATAAATAAAAAGCCACAATAAAGGAAGGGGAACGGGATAAGGAAGGTTTTGCTCTGGTAAAAGCCCGAAATAGAGGACAGAGGGCAAAAAAAGACCTTAAGGATAGCCAGATAGATGCTCTACTCAAACGTTTTGAAATATTAGATTATCTTGATCAGTGCATGGAGATACTTGAAATGTCACTACCTGATTCAAATGTAACAAGGCTGAATCAGATGTCTCTTCTTGAGGGGGAACTTAAGGAATTAGATCTAGGGGGTTTAAATGAAGAACAAAGGGCTTTGGATATGAGTATAGGGGACATGGATGGGTCTAGCCCTATAAGGGAAACTATTTTGGAAAGTGGTACAAATTTAGTTATGCCCTCTCCTACTCAGGCACTGATGTAGTCATCCTTGGACTACAAAACTCCTACGGTGTTGGGATTGTAGTAGAAAATAATTAAAAAAAGTTTTTCGGATAAGATTATGAAGGTGGGTCGGAAGAAGGACCAGGATAAAATGAAGTTAATGGGGGAGACTTTGGTGGAGTCAGGCTTGGTGAGAACATTGGACTCCCATTTTTATAACCCCCAAAAATGATTATCCTCTCATGGAATGTAAGGGGGTTGAACAACATCCCCAAAAGAAAAATTGTTTGTGATTTTTTTCATGTGCATTCTCTGGATGTGGTGTTTATTTAGGAGACTAAATTGGCTATTGATAGTATGTTCAATATTACTCCCAAGTTGTGGAGAAGGGGGCAATGCTAGTGTATTGGTGCATGTGGATATGCTAGTGGTGTCACTTGTTTATGGGATCTAGTTAAGATATCCCCTCTTACTTGGATTTCTAGTAGATGGTCTATTTAGACGGTCGAGCATGATAATGAATTTGGTGAAACCATCCTACTTACAAATGTGTATGATCCTTTTGATTACAATGGTAAAGTGAATTTGTGGGAGCACATTTGCTTTTTGAGAAGTTTGATTCCCCTGTACCCATAGATTTTGGCTAGAGACTTCAACTCTATCACTTGTCTAGAGGAGAAACATGGTGGGGTGGACCGTCTCGAGCCTTTTTCTTCTGTCTTCAGTGCTCATATCCAGGCCCTAAACTTGGTTGACATCAAGCCAGATAATGGGATATTTACTTGGCATAATAGAAGGTGTGGGTAAGCTTCCATATCAAAGATATTGGATAGGTTTTTGATATCCAGTTATTGGATGGGTAATAACAAAAGTGCTAGTTCTATGATTCTGGAGGGTCGAGGATCTGATCATTGGCCTATCAAACTCTCTGCTTTGGAGTTAGGGCTAAAAAATAATTCCTCCTTTAAGTTTCAACTTATGTGGCTTCATGATCCCAAGCTTCATGATTTCATGCGAGGCTGGTGGACCACTGGAAAACCTCCTCATGGCACCACTATATATTACTTTATGAAGTGAGTACAATATTTAAAACATAAATTGAAGATCTGGAATAGACTAAATTTTGGGAACCTTTCCTTGGCTAAGCTAGCAACTCTTAGGAGGATGGAAGAAGCTTCAAGGAATATTAGAGATCAGGGATTCACGAAGGAGCTTCTTGTTGAGGAATCTAAGGTTGTGAAAGACCTTGTTGAATGGGAACTGAGGGAAAAAAATTTTGGAAACAAAAAACTCGAGTAGATTGGCTTCATGAAGGGGATAGGAACACAACCTTCTTTTATAACTCAGTTAAGGCTCATCATAATGGTAACCTGATTACCTCTATTGTGAATTCTCAGGGTGCCCTGCTCTCTTCTTTCAGGGATATTTCAGAAGAGACTAAGAGGTATTTTTCCCCTCTCTTCAAGGAAGACTCCCTATCAGATGATGAGAATGAAAATCTTATTCTAAACTATATTCCAGTGATTATTTCTAGAGATATGAATGAGCACTTGATGGGTCCAATTTCCCTTGAGGAGTTGGAAAATGTTGTATTCAATATGAAAAAGGAAAATCCCCAGGCCCGGATGGATTCTTGATTGATTTTTATTAGGATTTTTGGGATTTAATCAAATTTGATCTTTTAGAGGTGGTCCATGAGTCCCAAAAGAACAAACAGATGCTAAGGGCCCTAAATGCTACCTTTGTGGTCCTTATACCCAAAAAAGAGGGAGCAAATTCCTTGGATATGTTCAAGACTATTGCTCTCTGCAATGTTGTGTATAAGACCATCACAAAAATTATTGCTGAGAGGTTGAAGATATGGTTGAGAAAAATCATCTTTGAGGAGCAAGGAGGGTTTTTTGCTAGTCGAAAAATCTTGGAAGGGGTTGTTATTACTACAAAAGCTATTCACTCAATGGAATCTTCTAAGGAGAAAAATATGTTCATTAAGTTGGACATGGCCAAAGACTATGATCGGGTCAGATGGTCCTTTCTTCAGAAAGTTCTTGCTACTTTTGGATTTGAGGAGGAATGGATTAGATGGGTGATGAGCTATGTTTCTTCTTCCTCATTCTCTGTTCTTGTTAATAATGAGCCATTAGATTTTTTTGAGGCCTCAAGGGAATTGAGGCAAGGAGATCCTTTATCTCATTATTTGTTTATCATTATGGAGGAAGGGTTGGGAAAATTGCTCAAGTATCAACTCATTTAGGGGTGGAAGTGGGATAGTAGTTTGCCACATCTTTCCTACATTTAATTTGTTGATGATACTGCTTTGTTGGGAGTTGCCACTATCAGGGAAGATGGAAATATTAGACAGTATCTTGACATATATCTTGGTGCTTTTGGACAATTGATTAATGAGGACAAGTCTTCTATTTTCTTCTTCAATACCCCTCCTCTTATTCAATCCAGGATTGCTCGCATTCTAAGATTCTAGGTTGGGACTCCCCCATTCATTTATGTTGGTAGTCCAATTTCATCTCATCCTCTACCTAGATATTCTTGGCAGTCTATGCTTGATAAGTTTAAAAGTAAGGTGAATCACTGGACTTTCGGATGGCTATCCACTACATGTAGAGTGTTGCTTTTAAAATCTATTGTTCAAGCTTTATCCATTTATAGATGTTTTGTAAAAATAGCTCCCTCTCACTTCATCAAGGACATGGATGCTTTTTCAAGATAGTTTTTATGGTCTAGAAAACTTGATCAATCTAAATGGAGTTTGGTTAGGTGGGATTCTATATGTAGGCCGGTTCAAGAGGGAGGTCTTGGGTTGCGACAGACGACTTTTTTTGGGCAGGATTTGGCTGTAAAAATTTATTGGAGATGGTGTACCTCTCAAGATAATATTTGGGCTAAAATATTATCTAGTAAATACTTGAGAGGTATTTCTGAGGCTGAGATCCCTAGAGTCATCTTGGTTGGGAAAGGTTCAGTTATCTGGGACACTCTGAAAAGAGGAGCTAATTTAATCAAGCAGGGTTTTTTTTGGATTTGCAATCAGGTATCAAATGATATTTTTTAGGAGTATTCTTGGGATGGCCACCCTCCTATCTTGAATCAATATCATAGGTTACGTTCCCTAAATTTGTTTTTCTTGGAAGCAGGATGGTCTCATGTGGAGAACTTTAAAAAAATCCAGTCTTTTGGAAATATGGAGATGTACAGGTGGAAAGATCTGCAAGAATGGCCCCAAGGGGGACTGGCCAAGGATAGAGAGGTGCTTGCTCTTATTCTTATAGGGAGGCCTTTTTCTTCATTGAGGGGTAAATATATTCTAGCTTGGAACCCTAATCCTAAGGGAACCTACTCGGTAGCCTATGGTTATTAGGTTCTTGATAAGCAAAAGTATGGGAGTCTTCCTGTCACTTGGTGGAAAAATGTGTGGAACAAATTTGCCTAGCAAAAATGTAACTTCTTTATCTAGTTGGTAGCTCATAATAAATGCCTCACTTGGGATAATGTGAGGAAGAGGGGATTTTAGGGTCCCTCTTTTTGTGTCCTTTGTAGTAAGAATTAGGATGACTCTTCTCATTTATTTTTCCAATGCTCCTTTGCCAGAGATATTTGGCACCATTGGTGGAGCGCCTGGAACCATCCATGTTTTCATGTGCTATCCCTGGTGGAGTTTTGTAGTAGTCTGGGAAGACATCCGGCTAAGGCCCCCTTCCTTCGGGTGGCTTGGAATTTGGGCCCTTCTTGCATCATTTAGAAAATTTGGCTTGAACAAAACTAACATATATTTTAGGGTAGTTATTTGGCTATTCAACATATCTGGCAAAGGATCCTATATATGGTTCAGGAAACCATCCATAGCAAATGTGATGTGGACCCTATTTTGGATTCTAGGGAGGAGAAGGTACAACAAGCCCTTGGTCTCTTTGGGGATGGTGTGAACTCTTCTAGCCCTAGTAGGGTTCCTCAGATCAGCAAGAAGGTTAGGAGAAATGGTAGGTGGAGGCCACCCCCCAGAGGAGTTTTAAAAATTAAAACTGATGGATCGTCCAAGGGTAATCTTGGACATGTTGGCATTGGCAATGTTGGGAGAGATTCTATTGGTGGTGTCAGTTTTTTCTTTTCCATTTATAAAGGTGTTCACTCCAACAATTTTATGGAAGCTCTTGCAATTCTTGAGGCCTTGAGGAGGGGGTTTTCTCTTGGATGGCATAGGATTATCTATGAGTCTGACTCTCAAATTGTGGTTAATATTTTAAATAGTAAAAGGGTGGAGGAAGTTAATTGGCAGTTGGCCTCTATAGCCTTTCAAATTCTCAGAATGAGTGAAGATTTTGAATTTATATCCTTTGTGCACATTCCAAGGGAATGGAATGTGGTTGCTAATTACCTAGCCAAAAGGGCTTTTGAGCTACTGGATCCTTGGAGTATCAATAATTGGGAGAGTCTCCCGTATGGGGACTCTCAACACCTGTGGGAGTTGATCCACAAGGATGTATAGACTTAATGTGGTTTGTTCTTGTTGTATTTTTTGGGTGTCATTCTAGTCTAGTGGTTTTAGCATGTTTGGCTATTTATTTGAGTCATGGTTGGAAGCTCAGTTGTACTCTGTAATCCAAACTTTTTATCAATAAATTTTTACCCCTTTATTTAAAAAAAATGGTATGTTTGTAGGATCCCTGGTATTGTCTTCATGGGTCCTTCGAGAAGCCATGGGTTGTCAAACAACAATCTGGATGTTTGGTCCTCTTCTCATGACCTAAAATATTTTCCTAAAAACTCAAGCCTTAGCATTTTGTATGCTACAATGATATGTAAAGGTGTGATGGAGACCTTCTCAAAACCTATTGCAATATATTCCCATGGGAAATGCCATTAGTACCCTCAGTGGACTAGTTAATTTTACCATGGGTGACGATGGTTGTGATCTTATGGGAAAGTTCAAGTGGATAAGGCTAGAACTAGATTCAATTCGAATATGGGGGCTAGAAAAATGGAAGCCTTTGTGTTCCATGGAAATTGTAGTGTCCCTTAAAGCCTTTTTATATCAGATTATACATGGAATATGCAAACTATATTCTAGGGGGAGACCCCTAGTTCTAGGGAAAAAAATGTTTGTTTTTGCAAAATTTGGAATCTGATTTAAATCTTCATACACAAAGAGTTAACTTTGTGCCTTTGTGGATTCATCTCCCCACTCTCCCTTACTATATTTAGCTATATCTTACTATGGAATATAAATCAAGAATGGTGTATGCAAGAACGTGTTTCATGGTAGATCTAGATACATATCTTCCCTCTTATATCAAGATTATCTTATTCCTGGGTACTTGGGACTAGCCCATTGTTTATGAAAATAGGCCAACCCGCTACTCTAGCTATGGAAAAGTAGATCACTAGGTGAACTGATGTCCCCTCAAGGCATAGGCATAGAAGGAAAAGAGACCTACAAGAACATAATGAATCCAGGAGAACTTAGGTCGAGTCTCATCAAAGGATTTGGGTGTAATTCCTTAAGGGTGGGGGAAGGAGAAGCTCAACCCAAAATGGACGAGGTTCAAAATTTGAAGGCTTTGGTAGAGGAGATTTTGCAACCCTTAAAATTGATCCTAGCCAACTTGGTGGTGATTTAGAAGGAATATAAAGAGAAGAATGTAGCCTCGAAGCTTGGTATTATTGAGGTATGTTAGTAAAATATCATTTTTAAAGACATTGCTTTAAAGGTTTTCTTCACGATTCCTTTGATGGGATTTGTATTGGTTCTACTCTTGACGATCCTATGATTCAATTGCTTACCCCTGAGGTAGGGTCTCCAATTAGGTCCCTAAATATCTATCTAGAGAAAGGTTCTCCAAGTCCTAAAACTTGAAGTCAAAGGAAGGACAATGTGGATGTGGTTGTTGAGAGGAAGCTAGGAAAGCCATCTAACAAGTCTATGAGTAAGAGGAAAAGAAATTCTAAGATTGCAAATGGATCTCAAGCACTACTCAAAATTGAAAAAGGGAAGGTTGTAGGAGTATGATAACTAAAGTTGGAATATTTCTAACAGATTAACCATGGGGTGTTTGGGGGAAATAAATATAATTCTAAATCTCATAAATGAAGGGTGTTGGAATATTTCACTTTCCTATGTAAAGAATTTTTTCCTGATATTTTTTTTTGCAAGAAACCAAGTTGGATGGTTAGGATATAGAAGTTGCTAGAAAAATAATTTGGAAAGAAGCCCATTTATTGCAAGCCCATCCAATGGTTCCTTTGGGGACTCTTTTGTCTTTGGGATGTCAACAAGTTTGAGGGATTGGTAATTTCTTCCTCAGATAAGACTATTAATATTCTCTTCTACAACAAAGAAATTAATAAAAGGTGGGTTATGAATAATGTATATGCACCAAAATATAGGCTTAGTAGAAACTTGTTATGACAAACTCTAAGTTCGATGAGAAGGATTTTTGCTCAAGAAACCTAGTTCCTAGTAGGGGATTTTAATTCCCCTCTATTTTTTTGGATAAATAATGAGGGAACTCCTCAATATCGAAAAACATGGAATAGTTTACAGATTTTTTGAAAAAAAATGAGCAATTGAATGTTGATTTGAAGGGTTCAAGGTAAACTTGGAGCAATAAGAGAGTGGGTGACAAACTCATCCAAATTAGGTTGGACAAGTTTCTTCTCTCTAAGGAGTGCCTTTTGTTGTTTGGAAATTTGTCTCTGTGTTATCTACCTAGAATTGTCTCTTACCATAACCCCTTATGTTTTGAAATGAACCAAGAAGAAACCACATTTCCAAATCCATTTAGGTTTGAGGAAATATGGTGTCTTCATCCTCAATTGGAAGTTGAAATAAAAAATTGGTGGTCAACAAGGGTCCAAGGCTCTAGCCTTTCCAAAATTGTGATGAAGATTAGAGTTGTTAAAAATGACCTTAAAGAATATAATAAAAGGATTTTTGAGATTATTTTGCAAAATGAGAAAGAACTAAAAAGTCAATTGAAAGCTATTGAATATGATATAGAACTTTGAAATCAATCTAAAGTGGTCAGATACAAAGAAAATGAGGTGTTGGTTGAATTTCATAACACTATTTCCAAGGAGGATATTTTGTGCAAACAAAAATCTAGGCACTTTGGCTAAAGGAGGGAGATAAAAATTCTAAGTTTTTTTACATTACAACCTTGAGCATAGAAGTGCAATAGGATTAGAAAAATAAAAAATCTGATGGATCGAATGGTACTCACATTTAGGATATAAGAGCTGAGATTGTGGATTTTTTTTTAAATATCATTGGGATGGAAGAGGTTTGTAATGAGAGAGCACAAAATAAGCTACTTGGTAGCATTACCGGTATTTTCATTATTGATATGAACCAAGCCCTTGTATCTCCCTTCAACTATGAGGAAGTTAGAGTTGTTATCTTTGTGATGGAAGGAATGAAGGCTCCGGGTCTTGATGGTTTCTCCCCCTCTTTTTCTAGAAGTATTGGCATATTGTGGGGAAGGATATTGTTGATGCCCTTCAAGAGGTCTAAACCACCAATCATATGTTGTTTGGAGTAAATTCTACTTTTTTTAACTTTTATCCCCAAGACTATTAGTGCAATGGAATTTGGTACATTTAAAACCATCAACTTATGCAACATTATTTATAAAAATTTTACAAAGGCCCTTATTAACAAATTAAAACCTTTTCTTCCAGCCTTGATTGATTCAGCTCTAAGTGGATTTGTGCTAGGGAGATAGATCTTGGATAGTATCATAGTTGTCCATGCAATCCTTCATTTAGCTAATAAATGTGGTGGAGCTAGTCTCCTCATCAAATTAGACATGAAAAAAGCTAATGATATGGTTTTGTGGGTGTTTTGGTTAAAGGTTTTGGGAAATTTGGTTTTTGCAATATTTGGATAAAACTTGTACATTCTTGTATCTCTTTTACCAAGTTTTTGGTATTAATAAATAGGTCTCCAATAGGTTATTTCAAGTTTGATAGACATTCACCAATGAGAGCCTTGTCCCCTTACCTTTATATCTTAGTGGCAAAATCTTTATGTAGGGCTATCAAGTTAGAACCCTTTATCAAAGTTTTAAAGCATGCTTTACTAGTGGATCTTATTTCTCATTACCAATTTGCATATGATGTTTAAATCTCCCTCCTTAATTTAGTGCCCCAAGTAAGGGTGCTAAAAGAAACCTTGGAGGCATTTGAAATTACTGCTAGGAAAAAATAAATTATATAAAAAACAAAGTCTTCTTTTTGAATACCTCTTTAGCAAGGTAGAGGATAATTGCTCGCATATTGGATTGTGTGGTGGCTTCCCTCATATCCATTTACCTTAGAATACCTTTGTTTAAAGGTAAGATATGTCATTCATTTTGGGAACTTATGGTGGAAATATTATAGAGGAAGCTAGTTGGGTGGAAAGGATCCCTCTTCAGTCAAGTCGGAAAGGCTACCCTAGTAAAGTCTACTCTTCAAAGCATTCCAACCTTCTTCTTATCTATATTCAAAATTTCTAACAAGATTTTATTGAAGACTGAACATATTCAAAAGTCATTTCTTTGGTCAGGTTCTAATGAGAAGAAAAAATTTCACTTGTTTGGGAGCAAGTTCATAGATATAAAAAAGGATGGTGGCTTAGGTCTCCATAACATCGAGCAAATGAATAAGGCTCTAGTTTCAAAAAAAGTATGGAAGTTGGTAAAGCAAACTAAAACTAGCTAGGTCAACATTGTGTCGACCAAATACTTTAGAGAGGAGGATTTTATGCTTGTTGATCCTCTATCGACTTTTGGTTTAGCCTTTTGATTGAGTTTGCAAAATTCGAGGGTGCAAGTCTCAAAAGGTTGAGGGTGAAGGTTGGGTGATGGACTCAAGATTGATTTTTGGAAAGATATTTTGCTGATGCACCAACCCCTTGCACATATTCTAAATCTGACATGTTTGGATCCTAGGACCAAATTGCTCTTTAGGTCTAACATGGTTAACTTTATCGAGGTGGTTAATGAGTTAAGGTTTGGAAATCATTAGACCAGCCTATTCTCAACAATGTTGAACTTGAAGCTTGGATTCTAATTGCTAATAAGTTGAAGTTTCAGGTCATTAAATAGAAAAATGAAGAGGATGAGATCTTTTGGGCAGGGGAAAATAATGGATCATTTTTAGTCAAGTTTACCTACAATTTGATGGTTATCAAAACTCCTCCATGGGTCCCACCTTTCAAAGTATGGCTTAAGGGTCTAACACCAAAGGTGAATATTTTTTTTTGGTTGGAAATTGAGAATAATATTTTGACTATTGAAAATATTAGAAAAAAGAGATTGGTCAATGTCGAACAGATGCTACTTGTGTGGTGCTAATGAGGAATAGAAAAGTCATTTATTCTTTCAATGCCTGTTCTTTGTGGAATTTTTTAACTTTATTTGTAATATTTTGGGACCGAGTTGGGTGGTGCCAAGTTCGTTTATTGATTTTTGTACTCAATGACCATCTCCTTTTTACTATCCAAAGCTGAAATATTTTTAGAATTTATATTTATCATATCTTTTCTAGTGGGTGTGGAAGGAGAGGAATAGTATAATTTTTGAAAAATTTCAAAAGAGATATTGCCTTTGTTTGTGTGAGAGCCTTTACCTCCACCTTGGAAAATGTGTCCTCTCTAGCTTTAGAGGAGGGCATATTTGAGGAGGCTGAGCTTGAAAGGAAAATTATCTTTCAATTGAGTAATATGGTTGTTGGTCTTCTTGGTCCTAATCCCTGGACCCTTGTGAGGTGGGAACCTACTTCTCTAAGCTAGGTTAAACTAAACTTCAATGGAGCTTCAAAGGGTAATCCCGGTAATGCTAGTGCTGGTGGGGTGCTTAGGGATGACAAAGGTAGGCTTCTGCTAGTGTATGCTGAATTCTTAGATATTAAAACTTGCCATGTTGTAGAGGCCATAGTCCTTTACCAAGGTCTCCTGCTTGTGGGGAAGATGGAGTACCAAAAAGTTTCGCATTGAAAGAGACTCACTTAATATTATAAACTTGGTCAAAGGTGATTCAATGCCTCATTGGAGTATTGAGGTTGTGATTATGGAATCTAGGCGAATTCTTCAGTCTAGAGAGGATAAGGAGTTAAAGCATATTTTCAGAGAAGGAAATTGCTATGCTAACTTTATAGCAAACCTGGGTATAAGTCTCATTGGTCTAACTATTTGGAGAAACAATTTTCCCGAAGGCCTTCCTCAATTGGATTTAGCGATGCATGCTTCTTAATGCTTTCTAAGCTTTTATTGTTTATGAAGGTGCACAACCATGTGAGAGTGTCGGTTGGCTAGGGCTCATCAAGGCTGTTCTAATTTTGTTTCTCGTACCAAGTTGTAGCTGGTTCACTTGGTGATGGGTGGCTAGTTGTAGTGCTTTATAGTCGTTCTTGTTCTTGTCCTGTATTACTAGTCTTAGGCCAAATTTTATAGGGTTTCTCCTATTTTAACAGGTTTGAAGACCCTTTCAAACCACTTTTATATCTAGATAACATAGTAAACAATAAAATATATAATAAATTATTCACACCAAATTCTATGTATTATTACTAATCGATTAAAATGGAAGAGTTTGACAATTTCAATTAATATTAACTAAAATGTCAGAAATATTTTTAATGATCGAGCGATCCCATTTTCATTTTCTGTCCTAATAAAAATGTGTAATAGTTCAGTAGCAGTGCTCACTTGTTAATGGTTAGGATGGAGTCTTTATACGACATATATTTGAGCCTTTTCTTCCCACCCTAATTGAATTGCTATTGTTCAAATCAATAATTCAAATCATATTAAAACTTAATATTTAAACATAAAAATTACGACACCTCTGTTAATAGACCTAGAGCTAGAGATAACGTAACAGGTAAACAGCCCAAAGTTGCTAACTACGTGAGGTAGCTAATCTTAAAAGCGAAAATAAACAGTAAGCAATCAACTGTGCACAAGCCGCAACATTTCCCGGTGAAATTTATTCGAAGAAAAAGTTGGACCAACCAACAGTCTAAAATATAAGTTCTTAAACAATTGTTCATATTCCCAGTATTTTATATAAATTCTACAATGATAAACGCACCATAACATGTGCCGGCCACTTCTCACACCAAGCCTCTCCAACAACTTACAGCGAGGCATGTATGGGCTTTATTGCTTTCCATCCACATCTATAATTAAATATATAAGTGCAAGGCTGCAAGATTCCACTAGAGAGACACTTGAATTATAGCTAAAGCGAGATGTCCATTATAGCTAAAGCGAGATGTCCAAAATGATGCTTCCAGAAAAGAATAAGGTTGTCACAAGAATTTGATCACAGATAGATGCAATAGTTTACTTTAACATGATTTAACATAAAGTTTTGTTTTTATTTTATAGTTGATAATATTAAGTTGATTTAAAATAAATATTTTTATAAAAATTTTATCTTATAGTTAAGAAATTTACATTTTTATAAGATATAAAATTTGAATTAAATTTATTTGATTTTAAAGAAAGGAACTTGTAATGATTATTGATTGACTTTTATGTTATCTTGATTTAAGATAAAGTTTATTTGATTTTAAAGAAAGCAATTAAAAAATTGTAATGACTGTTTTTGACTTGATATAATGTAAATCAAGTGATTGACTCTTATGTCATATTGATTTAACATAAAGTTAGTAATTTGAATGACAACTTGTTTGATTTCCAAGAAAGAATTTTTTTAATTGTAATGTAGTGCAAATCACACAATTTTAAATAAGATTTTTAATTGTAATGTTTTTTTTAATCAAGTGGTGGACTTAACATAAAGTTTACACTTTATAGTTGGGACCATGACTAGTAGTTTACATGTGAAATCTTAATGATAATTTGTTTTAATTTTTTAATTGTAATATTTATTTTTAATTTAATGTAATATAAATCATATAGTTGATTTTTATGTATTGATTTAATATAAAGTTAATTTTTATGTATTGATTTGATATAAATTTTACATTTTATAGTTGAAACCATGTGTAATCATCTATATATTACTTTTATATGTAAAATCTGAACCACAATTTATTTAATTTTAAAGAAAGAAATTTTTAATTATAATATTTGTTTGTAACTTGATGTAATGTAAATTAAATAGTTAATTTTATGTAAGGTTGATTAACATAAATTTTTCATTTTATAGTTGATTCATGTATAATAATTTACACTGTGAAATCTGAATTACAATTTATTTGACTTTAAATAAAATTAATTTTTAATTATAATATTAATTTTAAATTTCATATAAGATTTTAAAGAAATGAACTTTGTAATGTTATCACATGATTAACGCTTAGTTTGATTTTCAGAAAATAAAATTTTCAATTGTATGTTTATTTTTAATTTGATATAATGTAAATAATTTTAATATAAGGAAGTTTTTGATATAATGTAAATTATTTAAATAGAAGAATGTTTTTAATTGTAATATTTGTTTTAAACTTTTTGAATGGTAATTTGTTTGATTTTAAGGAAAATAATTTTTTTTGGTAATATTAATAAAGCAGAGGGTTTTAAAGGAATCCTACAACCTTTACATAAAGTAAGTCCAGAGGGTAGGAAATAGAAAGACTCAGATACATCAATGAGACCAAAATCGGAAATAAAAAGTGAAGATAGAAGTGGAAGGACACATCGACAACAGGACTAACCCAAAAGGATCTACAAGGAAAATCGAGGTGATTTTTCCTTGATGAGCTAACCTTCTTAGAAGTCAAAGCTGCCAAGCTAGATACTTCCACTGACTCATCTAAAGCACCTTTCAACAGATTACATATTTTCTTATTCTTAATTTAAATTGAGTTCAGACTATTAAAAAAAAAGATTTTTTACTAGAAATGAGGGCCTCCTAAACATACACATCCTCAACCTTCTCATCCTGAGAACAGTCCCGAGGCAAAACCTCATGATTGAACCAAAGGCCACAATTCTTATGTTGAACGTGAAAGGAGGACACATAATCACTATGGACCAGAATCCAAAAATACCACATTACTCATTGGCCAAGAGAACAGGACAACGAGAATAATCATAATAGTATGTCCAAAACAAGGCAAGTCAAACCCAAGGCAAGTCAGACCCATTCACATGAAAGGAAGCTTCCCGAAGCCTCTAGATAACTAGAAAAGAGCGCCTCCCATGGAGAAGAAGACATTTTAAAAAAATTGAAATCGAAGATAAGCTGAGGAAGGACAACATTTCATTTAATAATTTTTGCATTTGCCAGTTTCAACAGCTCGGGCGGGAAATTTGAATGCCACATAGAGAGGCCTTGAGTAGCTGCTCCAACATTGACCATAAACCGAATTTCCTTCTTTGAAATATCTGCCTCTAAAGAATGGATAAGATTAAGACATTCGATGATCAGATTAGAGATACATCAGATGGAGTTGGATCGCTCTTTCCAAGAAGAAAAGAAATAATATTGCATGACTCGCCTTCGATAATAACTCACTGATACCAGTTTTCGCAAGAAAGGAAAGGAAATTTTTAATTGTAATGTATATTTTTAATTTAATGTAATATAAATTAATGTAAAATTTGAATGATAATTTGTTTGATTTTAAAGAAGGGAATTTTTTAATTGTAATATTTGTTTTTAACTTGATGTAATGTATTTATAATGTAAAATTTGAATGATAATTTGTTTGATTTTAAAGAAAAGAATTTTTTAATTGTAATATTTGTTTTTAACTTGATGTAATATAAATCACACCTGATTTTAAAGAAATAATTTTTCTAATTGTAATGTTTATTTTAACTTGATGTAATGCAAATCACATATTTGGATTTTTTTTTAATTTGTGGAAAACATTCCAAATCGAGTAAGAACCAAGGAGGCAGTGGGTATCCATACATATTTGGATATTATGTAGAGTTGATTTAACATAATTTCACTTTATAGTTGGGGCCATGTGTAGTAATTTGTATGTTTTTATTGTATGAAATCTGAATGACAATTTGTTTGATTTTAATGAAAGGAACTCTTTAGTTGTAAATTTTGTTTTTAACTTGATTTAATGTATTGTGGATAATAGGGAGAACCATTAAAAGTAAATATATATAAATAAATATATAAATATATATAAAAAATGATTAATTTATAACACATCTCAACATCTTTGTCAACGAATTATCAAATGATATTAGTTCAATTTTTTAATTCTTTAATTTTTATCCAAGACACAAGGTTAGAACCTTGCCAAGTGATATATGCATAATAACCGAGTTGATGCAATATATATGGGATTTGATAAAATAAAAATCTTGATAAGATAAAATATTGTAAAAATATTTGTACTTGTATAATTTAAATTATCTCTAAAAATTATATGAACTTTTTTTTATTGATGGAAATGGGGTTTTGAAAGGTCCCCGAAACTTTTACAACTTCAAGTCAAAAAGGGAAAACCTAGGAAAGGATCCCATAGAGAGACAGAAAATATGGAAACCAAAATGAGAAACAATCAACTTCCAATAAACAGTCATGAGAGGAGCCATGCTATGGTTAAATGGCCACTTGGGAATAGAAATTTTTATGCCACAATGGTATTGTCTCACCATTATTAGACTTTTTTGAAAACAATTATTGATTTGAAACATCATGATAGAGGTAAAGTCAACGATTTCACTGGGGAAATTGCTATCCCAAACTTGGATGCATATCTAGTTCAAGCCTAGGTTTACCATTAGATCAACAACTCCATTTCTTCTCTATAAATGTGCTAAACTAAAGAGTGATCAAAGAATATGAGAATCATTTTTTGATTCATCGATAGCACTAGCAACAGACCATGTAGGAGGAGAGGAACCCTTAACAAAGTTGATGGTATTGAACAAATCTCTTTCAACAATGAGGTTGAGGAACTTTCCGTTGGCGATCAATGTGAGACTCTGAAACAAAGTTTGAGCTTCAAAAAAATTGTTAGACTAGACACTAATTACCTCGATGAAGGCAAGAATAATTCTACTTTGGTCATCCCTAATGAGACCTCCTGCACTACCTTTGCCAGGGTTGCCTTTAGTAGCTCTGTCGAATTTGAGTTTGAACCAATTAGAAGGGGGAAATACCTAAAGAACAGAGGATCTATAAACTTTGGGGAATTGAGCCTTGGAAGATCCAGCAAGAAGATTGTGAGAAAATTAGATGGGTCACAATTCCATGAACTCAACTTTTAGAGCAAGGAATAAGACTAGTATTCTCCTTAACTAGTGTGAGAATTTTATTAGTGACAGAACTAGGGCTACAAGAAGAATCATTGAAAGCCCTATTGTTCATCTCTAGCCACACCTACCATAGTAAATGAGGGAGATAGAAGGACCATAGGGAGCGAAGGCGGATGTGGTGGAAGGGATTGTGCCACTGGGAGTAAAGATCCATGATGAAATTAGGAGGATCCCAAGAAATACTAAACTCCAACATGAGGAAGGACAAGATGGTTCAGGTGTAAGGACAACACAAGAAGAGGTGGGGGATCGATTGCCAATAGAAATGGTACATATAGCACATGTTGGCAAGGATTAACCCATGATGAGACAAGTTGTCTAAAGTTAAGAAATTGTTTTGCATAAAAATCCAAAAAAAGAAGGTAACTTTGGGAATGAGGTGGCGAAGCCAAATGAGATTAGCTAGAAACTAATTTTGCAGAGATTCTTCTTGGAGGAAGTAGGTATATTTGATATAAATTGCTCATGATCAGTGGCACCCCAAAGGACATTGTTAAAATATGGGTTAAAAGGGATAATAAAGGTTATGTGTAAGTTTGATAGGGCTTTGGTAGATTCAGCAGAACTAGAGATATCACTAGAGGAAGGAATTGGTTTCCAAGAAGGACACTAGTTACTGTCAAAGGTAAATAAATTGAAAACTAAATTCCTAGTAGACCGATTAAGAAGAGGCTTTAAGAGAGAAAACTTAGGATAATTGATGAGGGGATTGTTGTGGGCCAAACAAGGTTAACTTTATATCTATTTTGTCATTTTTCTGATCATTAATTATCAACCAGGGATTCATAAACTTTCGAAGGATCTCTTACAGGATCATTCACAATACCACCTTGAGATGAGTCCTTCTAACTCTACTATTGGGGGGTGTTCAAAAGGTTGTCAATATCTCATGCACTCCTCAATAAAATGCGTATGAACAATTAAATATTTAGAAATAAAGCATTCATACGTGCATCTAAGAAATAATCAAACCTACTACAATAATAAAACACAAATACAAGAAATGAAACTATGAAAGCATGAAATCTACAAAGCAGAAAAGAAAGAGAAGAATACTGTCTTGGAGTGGGTCCAAGCTCCAGCAGATCCCTACCAACGTGAACACGCTTTAGGAACTTGTAGACTTTATTATTATTATTATTATTATTATTTTAAGCAAAAAATCCCTTGCGGAGCCGCCTTGGTCTGAGAGACCATGAATAGGGGGTTTTACACCGTCAAAGTCACCCAGGGGTCGCACCAGAACTTGACCGCACCAAAATTATAAATTGGATTTTTGATACCCAATTTAGCTTTTTGGTAGGGTGGAGATTTGAACCTGGGACCTCCCTTGGAGGATTTCCCTCTCCTCTCCAAATCACCTACAACACTTGGGTAAACTAATGGAAAACACCCCTTTCAAGGTGCCACTTTCAACAGGTTTGGCATAGGAGGAATGGAGCCTTGTCGACCTCTACCAACACATAGGACATTCCTAACTATACCATATATCTGCAAGATGGAGACAAGGGGAATGGAACCTGGTTTGGCCTCTACTAGCACCCAGGGCATTTACCACTACACCACAACAAGCAGATCTTGTAGACTTTATTATGCAATCAAAGGATTACAATGTGTATTCTATACCTTCTATATAATTGCTATATGTTCTATATTCTATATTCTATATTCTTCAAAGAGGTTTGTGTGTGTTTATATAGCACACGCACAGGTCTTCTGTTACAACTCAGTTACAACCATCGGTCTATTCTAGACTAGACGATGACAATCTGGTAAGCTTCGATCGTCGTCTACCAAAAATTGGCTTTGTTCCTAATATTGGTGTGTTTTGTAATTAGCTAATGTTTCACTTGGCATGGGAGGCACAACTACCGTAAATATCTTGTGTGGTGTGGAGTTGTAACTGCACCATTTGTTATCACCCACGTCATGTTTGATCTGGTCAACGTGCAAAAATAGAGGCACCTTCGTAGCAAAAGGTGCCTACCTTCTATTGGTGTTTTCCTAGAAGAGGAAGATGCCTATCTTCAATTGGCACCTTCTTGGAAGGGGAAGGCGCCTAACTTATTTTGGCACCTTCCTAGAAGAGGAAGGCGCTTGTCCATTATGCATCATTTTGATAGTAAAAAAAGTGCCAGGTCCATGAAATAGACCTCGACTGATTAAATCTGACAAAATCAACAATATCTCCATAGAAACACACTAAAACACACAAATCAAATAATACGCATAATCTCATTAAATAAATACATAATCATTGATAAAAACATACAATTCCTAATATATCACCGCATAATATCTGTTAAGACTCATACAAAAATATAGGCACTTTTGGGACTCATCATCCCCCCATGCCTAACATATGCCATGCCCTCGTGGCATCAAAACTGTAGGCACTCTGGTCATCACCTGTATCTGGACGTTCTTGCTGTTGTTGATTTTTTACGATCTTCTCTCCTTATTCTGGCTACTATTAGGACTGGCATGACTACTATGGGTGTCCTTGCCTGAAATGTTGCTTTTGTAGCCTGCCATAGTTTGGTTTCTTCGGTCCTGAGAACCGTAAGGGGGATATCTGAATCACTTCCCCTTTGACGAACCACCTAGGCCTTATATGTTATGGCCTCCTCAGGATCAGGCATTGGATCTTCCTCGACCTTAACTATAGCCTCTGACTATGGGTTGAATATCCCCCATCTCTCTAACCATTTCCTTTTTTTTGAGGGTCACCCTGGGGCTGAGCCATAAATTTTCTAAAATTTACTCTTATGTGCTAGATCAATACTAATGCCAAAGGTTCCTTGGACCCTCGAAGAGGATTTTATCCCCTGCATAGCTGCCCTCACCTCTCTGCATAGCCGTTCAAACAATTTTTACCTATTGTCAAATGGATGCATATCCCAGTCATCATCTTTTGGCTCTGTGATAGCCTCCTTGGCCTTCTTTCGAGTAGTCCTAGGCCTTTGGCTATGGCTTGTGCAGGAACTACGAAAGCTCAATCAAAGGGCTATCTGGCGGCTATGCATCCTTCCTTTTCGATCACCTTGCCTTCAATTATTGATTTTATTTTTGCAATGGTTGAATCAACTGCTCGAGGTGGGAAATTTTCTTTGCTTGCTCTTCTAGCTCACCTCTCTGACTGCTTTGGCAATCCTCCAACATCTATTGGGCCATCCAATAGTTGGTTTTCCAGTCTAATGCTTCCTCCAGGGCCATGTCAATCTCACTATTGCCCCTGGGGGTTTCTCTTTTTAATGGGTCCTAGCCTATCAATTTTTGCAGGGCCTATGTTGTAGCCCCAACCTTCGATTCTTCTTCCTCTTCCTATGAGGAGAGGAGTCAGAACAGACACTTTCTCTTGGGGGTCAATTTTGGCTGTTGTGACTCAATCATGCTGCTGGTGAGTTGTGCCCCTGTATCTTCATGTTTGGGTATAGGTAAGTGTCCTCTCTCTTCTATGCATTCAGGCAATGTTGACAGCCCGATATCCCCTACTTCCCTTGTAGGGATTTCTTCTGCTTGCATTGCATGGCTCCCTGTCGCTTGAATTACAAGGCTTTCTACTGTTTGCCCTACATTGACAACTTCCATTGCCTAGCCTCCATCTTCTCCTACATCAGGGTCCTACCTCTATGCCTCTACGTGGCAGGCCAGTGCTGATATGAGCCCATGGTGGGCCAAAGCTGTAGGTGCTCCCTTTTGATATTGTGTCGCTTCTTCCTTAAGGGTTTGTTCTAGGTAGAAGGACACGTTAATTCTTCTCCCATGCACCAGGTGGTTCAAAAATTGCACATGGTGGACATGCAGGTGGGTGTATTTCTCGATGCAAGTGAATAATTGAGCAACCTGCTTGAATATCTCCCATAAATTTATAGGGAGGGTGCTTTTGATCAGCCCATATCTATCTATCTGTGGATTATCTCCAAGCAACAACTATTTGGTGCAGTATTTCAATGTCCCACTCTTGTACACACATTCACTTGTCAGGGGTAAGCCAGTCACCTCTGATATGTATTCTGGGGTGACTGGAATTGCCATCCCTCACACCTGAGCAGAATCTCCCCTTAAGGAGGTAGAAAAATCCCTTGCTGCCTCTACATCCTAGTTTTGGCTAACCAAGGCATAGTATCTGAGCCATCCCTCTGCCTGAAATTGGGCTCTCATCACCCCCTTGATCCCATCTATGCTGCTTGGCTCGTTCTTTTTTATTGAATGATTCTTTGATTGACCTCCCATGGCACCTTCCTGCAAGCTACTATTTCTCTTCTTTGCTTTCTCAAGGAGGTGCCTTCCTTATAAGGAGGGTGTCGAATAGCTAACTCCCAATCCTTGCTAGGCACGCATTTTGAGGTACATGTTGGCACGATCGGCCATGGGGGGTGTATGATTTTTTTTGTTTTATGGCGGTGATATTTTGGTACTCGCATATTTTAACAATGATTACATATAAATCTAAGTAGAGTATGCGCATACCTGATTGGATGCCTCGTGTGTCGTGGGGATCATCGATTCATCGATTATTTATGGGGGATGGGTACCTTGTTGGTGTGAATTATGCTATTGATTTGCTTTGATGATAAGTGTTGAAGACAAACCAGAAAAACCGATTGTTTTTGGAACATGCACCAATTTCACCCTATAATTCTTTGAGATTTGCTTTGATTGGGGCAGATTCTACTTACGTGCTCCTGGAGATAAATTTGTGCCATGTGTCACGTGATGATTGAGGCACATGTGAAACTTGATCATTGGCTGCATATGAAAGGCACATGATTCGATACCTTCTCGATGCGGAAGGTGCCTATTGTGGTGCCTTCCCGATGTGAAAGGTGCCTGATGTTCTACCTTCCCGATATAGTTGTGAATGCACCTTTTGATGAGGGAAGACACCTTTAATGAATGCACCTTGCTAGAAGAGGAAGGTGCCCTTAAGGACACGTGTGCCTTCCTGGGAGAGGAATGCGCTCTTCTGTATAAATGCATCTTCTTGGTGTGGAAGGTGCCTGATGGACGGATGTGCCTTCTTGGTATGGAAGGTGCTTTGACATGCATGCACCTTCCTGGGTAAGGAAGGCACTCTTGAGGCTCATGTACCCAAAAAGGAGGGTGCTCCGATGTGATTTTTTTTTTTTGTTGTAGTAGGATGCACCTTCTTGATGAGGAAGGCGCTCTCATACTTTTTTTTTAGGATGCGCCTTCCTGATGAGGAAGGCGCTCCCCTACTATTTTTTTTTAGCACATTCTTATTTTTTCAGGGTGTCTTCCAGTAGTGGAAGGCACCTTATTCACACGGGGTGCCTTCCTGGGAGAGGAAGGCACCTTATTTTATCGGTAGCCATATCATATTTGATCTGGAAAGGTGATCAGGCCTCCTCGGGCTGACTTCATGCCTACTTTTATTCTATTAGTACCGACATCGAGGTGCTAAGCCAAACTAATCCTGGTGTCCCAGATGGCTATCCGTAAAACTATCAGTTCCTCCACCTACAAAAAGTAAACAAAAAAAAAGAAAAATATGGGCAGTTAGATGCATTTCGTGCCTGTTAGGCCCTGTGGCCAAGATGCCTGCAGCTTGCATGCGAGCGTCGTCCCTACAAAATAAAACACGCTGTAAGAAAATTATTTACACCTATCTACTATTTTTTTTGGTGATAATTTTCATGCCCATCGTTCTATTTTGCCAAGAGTTTGGATCCAGATTCATGGGGATGAGGTCTCCCCCATGCTTGTTCTGGATCCCACTAGTACATTTTTAGACATGCTATAGGGACACAGTCAATAGAACATTATTGTCGTCGATAGTTCTAACATGTAAAAATCTATTCTTAATGAGTTCTACCACCTCATACGGTCCCATCCATATTTGCATAAGACTTCCCTTCATTTCTTGGAACCGAGAATCATACAATAGTACCCATTCTCCTTCTTTAAACTACTTTAGTTTGATGTGGTGATCATGCCATCATTTCCTTTTCTTATGTGTGATTTTCTTCTTCTGTAAAGCATCCATTCAAATTTTGGCTAGCTGATCCAACTACCGAATCCTTTCTTTTTGAGTGTCAACCAGGCTCAAATTCAATTCTTCCTGTAGACTAGTAGGAAGGGTGTGAAACCCATGGTACACTTCCATGTTGTGTTGTATATCCATACTGCCTCTGGTATCCATGTAGCCCAATCCTTTTTGTGTTGTTGCATGGTCTTCATCAATATATTCTCAATCTTCCTGTTTGTTACTTCCACTTGCCTGTTTGCCTACGAATGGTAGGGTGTAGTCTTATTATGCCAAATTTTGTATTGCTCCATTAGCTCATCAATAAAATTTGAAGTGAACTGAGGTATCTAGTCCGTTGTTATTTCCTTGGGGACCCCAAACCGTGTAAAAATATGAGCAAACAAAAAATTGGCAACTATTATTTCTTTTGAATATTTCAGTGCCTAGACTTCAACCCACTTGGTGACATAGTCTGTGCGGACTAAGATAAACCTCTTCCCTATTGAAGGTGGGTTAATTGGCCCCAAAAAATCCATACCCCACTTATCAAAGGGTTTGAGGTGTACTTGAGGCTGGAGGGGCATTTCATCACGATGGGTTGGTCTACCCATCCTTTGGCACTCATTACACTTGCTGACATACGCGGCTGCATATTTGAATAGGTTAGGCCAGAAATACCCAACCTGCAAAACTTTATATGCAATTTGTTTCCCTATAAAGTATCCTCCACAAGGTCCATCATGATAGTCTTTGAGTATCTTTGAGAATTTCTACTCTGCCACACACCTCCTTATGATTTGGTCACATCCTATTTTCAACACGAGGCCATAGATCCATAGGTAGGGTGCACTCTTCTCTATCACCCCCTACTTTTCCTAGTATGAGAGAGCAGGTGAGGTTCTACCAGTGGCCAAGTAATTGGCTATGTCTGCATACCACGAGATTTTCTCACCGATGGTAAATAAGTGTTCATCCAAAAATTGGTCTTCCACTATCGTATAGTTTGCTGGTGTCAACCTGGATAGGAAGTCTGCTACCACGTTGCCCTTTTTTGGTTTGTCAACTATGGTGATATCAAATTCTTGCAACAGTAGGAGCCACATAACCACTCTCCCACCAATATCCAACTTACTCATCAGGTATCTGATGGCTGCATGGTCTGTATGGATGAACACCTTATAGTCGGTGATGTAATGGAAAAATTTGTTTATGGCATGCACCACTTCAATAAACTCCTTTTTTGTTATCATATAATTGAGCTTGGATCCTGCCAAGTTTTTACTGATGTAATAGATGGCATAGAAATCTTTGCCATATTTTTGTCCTAGGACTGATCCAATCGCATTATTGAATGCATCACAATAAATGTGGAAGGGTATGGCCCAATCTGGTCCTCTTAAAATTGGTGCAATTATCAGCTTCTCCTTAAGCAATTGAAAAGCTTCTTCACAGTCTTTCGTCTAGTTGAACTCTATGTCCTTAGACAATAGAGTGTGTAGTGGTTTTGTAATCTTGTTAAAATCGACGATAAATCTTTGATAGTACGCAACAAATCCGAGGAAACTCCTCACTTATTTCTATGTCCTGGGGCTAGGTAGGTCTTTGATGACCTCAATCTTCCTTCTATCAACTTTTATCCCTACTATAGAGATATGGTGTCCCAACACGATGCCTTCTTGCATCATCATGAAGCATTTTTCATTTCTCAGGGATAGATTGTTCTCGTTTCTTTCAAGCACTTTATCTAGGTTCAACATTGCTTCTTCAAAGGTCTCTCCATAAATGGTGAAGTCATCTATGTATACTTTGATCACTTCTCCTATCATGTCCAAAAATATGCTAAGAACCACCCTCTAAAAGGTGGTCGATGTATTGCATAACCCAATGGGTAATACCTGGTAAGCAAACGTTCCCCATGGGCAAGTGAACGTTGTTTTATCCTGATCCTCTCCTCCTATCTGGATATGATTGTATCCACTGAACCCATCTAGGAAGGAGAAGTAATTTCATCTTGAAAGTGTGTCCAAGACTTGATCAACGAATGGGAGTGGGAAGTGGTCTTTCTTAGTTGCTTTATTCAGCGCTTTGTAGTCCATGCAAATTTTCCATTTCCCATTTTTTGAGAGACTACCACAAGTGGTGACACCCCACTCACTATCAAAAATTGGATAGATGAATCCGGCAGCCAAGAGTTTTTGTAACTTTGTTTTGGCAATGTCCTTCATTGCCAGGTTCATTCTCCTCTGTGGTTGCCTTCTCGGAGTCACTTGCTCATCAAGGTATATTCTATGAGTGTAGATTTTTGTGTGAATACCCTTCATGTCCAAGTAGTCCCTTGCAAATTCCTGTTTGTGTCTTACCAGGAGTTCTACTTTTGACAGCTGTGCAGGAGTCAACCCATTGCTAACATTCAACGTCCTTCTAGGCCCAACAGTTATCTGTTGGACGTGATGATCATGAGTGCCAGCCAATGGTAATCTAGGTATGCTGGTAGAGGACTCTCCATAGAGGAATTTTATAATAGCCCCATCCTCATATTATTCCTCTACTAACTCATCTAACGCCATTATTGGCTGGATTATGGATAGCTTTTGATAATTATGCCTGGGTAACGTAGCTTCTCCCAATGGGTTGGCAGACTGCGTAGGGGGTAAAATGGTCAATATATTGACATTTTGGCCATCAAATATGGTCATAAGCCCATCCCGATAGTTGATGTAGGCATCGACTGTTGCCAGCCATGGTCTCCCCAAAATGAGTAGGTAGCCACCCAGCCTAGTCTTGGACTACAAGACCAAGAAATTTGTTGGGTATTCCCACGTGCTAACTATCACCATTACATCCTCTAGCATTCCCTCTAGTGCTACTATTGATCGGTCAGCTAATTGCAGCACTGTCGTGGTGGGTCTCAGGTTTGTGAGTTGTAGCCTCTACATGGTTTCTTGAGGCATTACGTTGATGGCTGCTCCAAGATCAACCAATGTATTAAACAAGGAATGCCATTTGATTTTTAGAGTTAGTAGTGGACTACCTAGATCCGCATACTTGGGATGACATATCTTGCCCATCATCAGGTTCGTTAATTTACCCATGATATTGATATTCTGGGTTGCTTTTCGCCCTGGCTTTGTCAAGCACATTTCTCTTATTGCCTTACTATATATTGGAACATATCAGATGGCTCAAAATAGTGGTATCATCACTGTGATGTTCTTCAGACTCAATAGGATATCAAACTCTGGCTGCTTTTGTTTCTTCCAGTCTTGCAGCCGATAAGGGAATGGAGCCTTTGTTCTCTCAGCTATTTCCTCTATCACCTCTTCCATAAGAGGTATTTCTTCTTCTTCTTCCTCCTCTTCTACCAGTGGAGGTGTTTCTACTCCTAACTACCTACCTAACCTAAGATGAATATTGTACATAGGATACATCTCACCTTCAATGTTGTATGTCGACTTATTTACTTTGTTGTTTGGATTATCCATCGGTTGTGCTAGTAGCTACGCAGGTCTCACTATTGGTAGAGCCGACAAGTTTTGATGGGGTTGAGCTAGCGCTACATTCTATGGGGCCAGATTCCATGGTGTGTGGCCTCTCCACTATTGCCTTGGATATTGGTACTACATCCAGGGTTGCTGATTCATGAATGCCACTCTTGGGGGTGCGTTGGACCAAGGTTATGGCCCCAACCATCCCATGTTAGACGGTTGAGGTGGACCTTGTGGCATGTATGCCATTCCTCTATATTGTGACATTCCAGCTGGCATACTCCCCACAGGGGGTTGTGGCTAACTCTTTCGATTACCTATGAAATAGGCTTTCGATGTCTCAGCCTCGTCCTGGTTACTAGGCAACTTTAGGCACAATCAAGTCTTATGATTCATTTTGCATACTGTGCATACTCTAATCTTGTTCTCTGGGCATGCGTTCTTTGCATGATTTCCTCTATATTTTGGGTAAAAATAGGTTAATGTTGCCTCGTTCTCTTTTTTCTTCTTCTGTAATAGTAATATGTCCATATACAATGCTAGATAAGAGAGCATCTCACTTTTCATATCTTCCAGCATATTTTCAATTTCTATATTTGTCATCGAAGCAATCGCTTTCATGCTTTTGGAAGTTGTCTTGCCTCTTCTTCTTGAGTAATTCCAACAAATTTTTTTGTATATATTCCATATTGTGCTAGTAGACATCACCTCCAAAAATCATATTAAGAGCCTCTAATGATTCATTATTAAGTCCCCTCAAGAATATGCTTTTGAGGGACTTATCGTACAGCTTTGCATGGGGAGATTATTGAAGATTAAAATTAAATCTCTCCTAGTACTCCTCGAGAGATTCATCCTCTTTCTATGTCATACTCGGGACTTCTTCTTTGAAATCTCTTGATCTCTCGAAAAGAGCTTCTTCATTTGATCCCATGTCATTATGTGCTTTTCTCCCAGACCGATGAACCACTGCAAAGCTACATCATCTAGTGTAAAAGGGAAGATTTTTAGATTCTACGTATCTGATTTGTAATCCATAGATCTGCACAAAACATCAAACTTGAATAAGAACAGGTCAGGGTCTTCGGTCGGGTATCCTCTAAAGGTAGGGAGATGAGCAGGGGATATGTTTTTCATCTTGGTTTCTCCTACTCCTTCATCAATTAGGAAACTAAATCCATATGAGACTTCTTCTGTGTCAACCATTTTTCAGGAAATGTGGTCTCAAATGCAACACTTATGGCATTATGGTCATTTAAAACTTTTTGAGTCAAAGCGCTATTATTATCTAGAGTTATTGTCTGATCTTGCACAACTTTCCACAACAAGGCTTCATCTAGGGGTGTTATTTTAAACAATGGGTTCATAACTTTTTGTTCTTCCACAAGTAGATGTGATGAGGAAGCACTTCGTTCAGAGTGCTGATCCTTGATCCAGTGGATTGTTGGTTGCGAGTCATGCGATTCTAGTTCTAAAGAGCTTTTTTTTATGAACCGACCGTCAGGTCCTCTTCTTCTCGAAGAACTGATACAAATTTAGGTAGAATGTTTCGGGTATTGGAATTGATCTAAAATACGCTTCCCCAAAAATGATGCCAAAATTTTGTGGGTCAAACAAGGTTAACTTTCTATATATTTTATCACTTGCCCGATCATTAATTATCAACTAGGGATTTGTAAAATTTTGAAGGATCTCTTACAGGATCATTCACAATACCACCTTGAGATGAGTCCTTCTAACTCTACTATTGTGGGGTGTTCAAAAGGTTGTCAATATGTCATGCACTCCTCAATAAAATGCGTATGCACAATTAAATCTTCAGAAATAAAGCATTCATACGTGCATCTAAGAAATAATCAAACCTACTGCAATAATAAAACACAAATATAGGAAATGAAACTATGAAAGCATGAAATCTACAAAGCATAGAAAATAATGGGAAGAATACTGTCTTGGAGTGGGCCCAAGCTCTAGCAGATCCCTCCCAATGTGAACACGCTTTAGGAACTTGTAGAATTTATTATGCAATCAAAGGATTACAATGTGTATTCTATACCTTCTATACAATTGCTATATGTTCTATATTCTATATTCTATATTCTTCAAAGAGGTTTGTGTGTGTTTATATAGCAAATGCATAGATCTTCTGTTACAACTCATTTACAATCATCGGTCTATTCCAGACTTGACGACAACAATCTGGTAATCTTCGACTGTCATCTACTGAAAACTATCTTTGTTCCTAATATTGGCATGTTTCGTAATTAGCTCATGCTTCACTTGGCATGGGAGGCACAACTCCCGTAAATTTCTTGTGTGGTGTGGAGTTGTAACTGCACCATTTATTATCGCCCATGTCGTTTTTGATCTAGTCAACATGCAAAAATAGAGGCACCTTCCTTTGTGGAAGGCGCCTACCTTCTATTAGTGCCTTCTTGGAAGAGGAAGGCACCTATCTTCAATTGGCACCTTCCTGGAAGGGGAAGGTGCCTACCTTCTTCTGGTGCCTTCTTGGAAGAGGAAGATGCATATCCATTATGCATTAGTTCCATAGTAAACAAAGTGCCAGGTCCATGAAAAAGACCTCGACTGATTAAATTTGACAAAATCAACAATATCTCCATAGAAACACACTAAAACACACAAATCATATAATACACATAATCTCATTAAATGAATACATAATCATTGATAAAAACATATAATTCCTAATATATCACCACATAATATCTTCTAAAACTCATACAAAAATATAAGCAATTCTAGGACTCATTAGGGATGGTCTAAAATCCATAGGTATTCCCAAAACTGAATGAGGTTGCCATTACCAAACCACCATCTGATGCCTTTGGTGAGGATGCTTCTGGTATAGGATAATGTATTCCAAAATGTCGAGCCATTAGGATAGACTGAATCTACAAAAAAAGGAACAATGGTAGAGGTATTTTCTTTTGACAATATCAACCCACAAGGATTTTGAGTCAGATAAGATTTACCATACATGTTTGCATAATAAATCCATGTTCATTTTAGATACTTTCTAAAATTCCAAGCCCCTATGGGCCTTCCTTGTATAAACTTTGTCCCACACTACCAATTGAAATCTATGTTTATTTTTTGACCCTGATCAGAGAAATTATTTTTTAATGTGTTCAATTTGTTGGTAGACTTCTTTGGGAACTTTGAATACTAACATTAAGGAAACCATAATGCTCTGGAGGTAATCTTGGACTAAAGTTGTTTTAGCTACTTGAATGAGTAAAGCACATTTCCACCCTCCCAAATTTTTCATGATGCGTTGAATGACTCTGTTCCATATTGCCTTCGTCTATTCACCTTGAAATAGAGGAAGGACAAGGTAGATGGATAACATATTTGCACTATTGCATCCCAGAATCTGAGCTATTTTGAACTACCTTTCTTCAAAAGTATTGGTGGAATACAAGTTACTCATTATGAATTTGATTTTTTGACCAGATGCCTCTTCATAGTTATTAAGAATGTGTTTGATGGCCTGAGCTTTAGGGATAGAGTACTGGGTGGCCAAGATAGTGTCATCCGCAAATTACTGGTGGGAAAGTGAAACGAGACCAGAAGAGGCTTTCATTTTAGAAATTAACCTGTTAGCACACACCACCTTGAGAGCACACCCTAAGGATTTGGCAAGGATGATAAAAATAAATGGAGACATGGGATCACCTTGCCTCAATCCCCTATGGATTTTGAAATAACCAATCGAAGAGTCATTGACAAGGATGAAAAACTAGACTGTGTTGAGGCATTCCTTGGTGAGTCTAATCCAGTCCTCATGGAACCCAAATTTGGAGAGGACAACCAATAAAAAATTCCAAGAAACTTATTCAAAGTTTTTATTCATGTATAATTTGAGAAAAAATTTGACTTTTTACTTTTAGATATGGAATGGATTATCTCGTGAATGGTGATGATACAATCAGTAATCTGTCACCCTTGAATAGAGCTCCCTTGGCACAGGTCTACGATTTAGAAAAGAATATCCTTCAAGCAATTGGCCATCATTTTGGTAAGAATTTTTTAAAGGACATTGCAGAGGTTGATGGACCAATAATCTGAGAGAGAATGACATTCCTGGGATTTGGAAACAAGGTCCAAGAATGTAGAATTGACATCTCTCAATAAGTATTTGATGCTCTAGATTTTTTGAACAAAAATAGTGATGTTAGGGCCTATTATGTACCATCTAAAAAAACCTTGGGGGAAACCCATATGAGTTAGGAGCTTTATACAAGGATATTAAGAACAAAGAATCTCTGATTTCATCTTTGGAAAAGGTCCTGATTTGAAATTAGAGAGGGCAAGGTTAGGGATATGGTGAAGGGATTCTGAAATAGAGGGAGGGCATTAGTGGGAAGGTCCAAAGAGATCCTGGAAGTGCTTCATAGCTTCAACCCTAATATCAAAAATATTAGTGGTTATGGCTCCATTTCTTCTATAAAGGTCTTTGACTCTATTACAACTCTGATATTTGAGGGTTGATGTGTGGAAGAAATTAGTATTAGAATCCCCTACATTAAGCCATAAATCCCTATATTTTTACCTCCAAAATATCTCTTATTTGACAAAGATGTAGAATTTGGAAAGAAGATATTTTTCACTAGCCCTCAAGTACTGAGGAGGAGCACCCACCTGGATTTAAAGGTCCTGAGGAGTAGCACCTGCATGAAGTTACCTTTCAATTTCATTGAGCTTGCTGATAATAACTTTCTTGGTTTCAAAAATATTCCTGAAGACTTCTTTGTTCCAAAGTTTGAGCTTCTCCTTAATGCAACAAAGTTTCTTGGCCACTTGAGCTATGCGAGATCCATCAAAGTCTTGAGGCCACCATTCAATGATTCGATCAGGATGCTGGAGCCACATGGATTCGAATCGAAAGGGAGGTTTGAAGGAAGAAGCTGGATGTAAACCTTCAAATACAAGTGGGTTGTGATCAGAAGCAATTTTAGGAAGGTAAAAAAGGGTGGCATCACCCAGGAGGGGAATGGCTTCCTTCGATATGAGTAACCTATCAAGACAAATTTGAATGAGACTATCACCAGCTCTTATGTTGCTCCAAGTAAATATGTTGCCCTTGATTTCCACATCCATAAGCTCTATGTTATTAATAAAGTCAAAAAATACCTCATAAAATTTGTGTGTAATGATATTCCCTCCAATACTTTTTGTGGGATATAGAGGATTGTTGAAGTCCCCTACAAGCATCCAGGCCTCATTAGGGAAGGCTATCCTCATATGCATCAAATAAGTCTAGAACACTAATCGATCTGAAGGGTTATTAGGTGCGTAGATGTTAGATAACACCCATCTAAAGCCTATATTCTTGCAATGAAAGAGAATGTTGGTCACACGATTAGAAGAGGAAATAAGTCTTCCTTCAAACTGGGTGGGGTTCCACAGAAACAGGATGTAAAATTCATTAAACTAAAGCCACTAATACTTAAATAATATGATATTTTAATAATTATTTTTATAAGAAATGAAATTTTATATTTTTCTAAGAGAGTATTAAAATTAGAGATCTAAATGTATTACTTTAAAAATAAAATATATTTAAATTTTACTACATCAAACAATAAGAAACAAACAAAAATACATAATACATAATAAAATGATAACTATGGTGAGATTTATATTTTACTTTCACTTAAACATATACTTATTCATCCATAGGAAAAATATATTTGACAATAGAACTCTAGAGATTATTACATTTAAGGCATTGTGTAAGAATGTGAGCTAGAAGTGAGTATGAGCCATGAATAAGTAGGAAGCATGAGTAGGAAGTAGGAAGTGGAAAGCAAAGTGTGACAAAGGAGAAATTGCCACTTCTTGTTCCAAATATTAAGAGAAACATAAAAACTAAATGATTTATGTGAAAAAATTCTAGGTAACATGACAAAAAAAAGACATATTTTAAATCCATTTCTAAAATTAAGGATGCCCTAGTTATTGATAAAAGGAAGATCCAATTCATAGAAAACCTTGTCTAGGTAGTAGATACTACAGAAGAAGTGATTATTAGAGATGATATGATTGAGCATGAGATAATGCTTCTTAAACTAGAGGGTTAATATGTTAGTTCTATGGACGCTAGCTAGGTTTTTATGTGATTCAAAATTCAATAAAGTAGAAGGGGCATTCAATTCAAATTACTCCATGATTTCTCTTTTGAAAGAACATTTTCTCATTATATTCCCCAATTTATAAATAAGGGGTAGATTAATAGACAGAGGTCCTTGGTTTAGGAGAAATCATAAATTACATTTAAGACCATGGAGTGAGAATTTTTTGTGGAGATAGAGACTATTAAAAGGCTTCCACTTTGGATTAGGATTTTTGTACTTCCTTAACAACTCATCAATAAATAGGTTTTGAAGAATATAGGTAATATTGTAGGTTAGTTCATCCAGGAGGTACCAATCTCTAAAGAGAAAAGGTATACTACATGCACTTAAATATATGTTTTCATGGATATTTCAAAATATTTACCATAGTTTATTATGATTAAATCTAAGTCAAGAGAATGGGATCAAAAAGTGTATTATGAAAACATTATCTTTTGATGTCACAAATATCATAAAATTAGACACATGGCAAAAGATTACAAAGTAAAATAGTTGAGGAAGAGATGAAAATTTTTGGGTATGAGGAAAACTTCAATATATATCATAGGAGAAGATATATCAAATCAAGGATTTTCCACTCCCAATAAAGTGGCAATAAATACCATTTTGCATCATCATATGGAAAAGTCCATTACATTTTACTTGAATCAACCATTAGAGATAAAAAATGAAATGAGTGATGAGGAAGTACAATGTGTAAGTTCATATAGAGGATTTAAAGGTGAAATGGAAGATGAGAACGCAAATTTTAAAGCAAAGGAAGATGGGGAGGCAAATTGTAAAGTGAATAAGGTGAAGGAGGTCAAGCTTAATCCAATAAAATCGTCTTCATTTTCCTCAAGTAGCATAAAATTTTCTCTTTACCATAAAAGTGAAAGTTGCATACAATGTATTCCATGCACTTTAAGGTTTCAAAACATAATAATAAAAATCATATGGATTATATCTAAGGAAATTTAGGTTTTCCATGCCAACATAATAAAGTAATGACTATGGATGATCATTTATGAACTTTAGGGTTTTGAAGGCATCATAAAGAAGAAAATTTTAGTGAGGCTAATTATGAACAATATAAAAAAATAGGAAATATTGATGAAGTGGAGAGTGGTGGTGGTAATGAAAAAGGGAAATGAAGGTCATCAAAACATAAACAAAGAGAAAAATAAAGTCAAAGAGATATCAATTTGGGAAGACAAATAAAAATATTACATGTGTTAACAAGAAGTAGGATTAATCCCACTAGTAAAAATAAAAAGTGACAATGGTGAAAATGATATCATGGAATATTAGTGGTATAAATAAGACCCTTAAAAAATGATTTATTAAGGAGTAAAAAGGTTTTTATGGTCCCAAATTTATCTTAATACAAGAAATAACATTATGTAGCGAATAATGCAACGATGATTTTAAAAATATTTGGAACATGGATGATTGTCTAGCAATTTATTCTACAAAAGCTTCAAGTCGTCTTGAAATAATATAAGATAAATGCAAATGGTATGGGAAATTATTAGAATAAAAAATTAATTGGGTTGCTCAACTATTTTATAGAAAAGAGGAAAACATCAAATTCAAGGTTCAACTATATATACTTCAACTATAGTTACTCATGGTGAAAAATGTTGGAAGGACCTTGTGAAACCAAACAAAAGAAAAATTTACACTACAATACTTCATTCAAAAAACATAGTGATCCACTAATTTTATATTAAGATAAAAATGAGAGGTTCCAAAGTGAAATTCCCTTTACAATCCTTGCCCTGAAGGCTACAATGGGGTCTTCTTAAAGAAAAACCTTTTAGAAGTTCTCCAAAGATAGCAAGATCTCTCTTTTGGATGTTCCTCGGTGTAGATGGGCTTCTTGCATGTGGGTGACCACTAGTTTGATGTGTTCTTTGTACTTGTTAGACCTGCAAAATATTATTAGTGCATTAAGGGGCCTACTTCAGTCAAACCTCATGTTTATGAAGACAAAAATCAATATAAAACATGAAATAACTTGCTAAAATCCATATGAAACACTAAAATAAGCCATGCTTACCTATTTAGGTGATTGTCTCACTATAGAAGAGATTTGCATGGGGTGCAAACCTAGTTTGAACTAGGAATTTTGCACAGGGGTGTACGAACCTATATTTTTCTGGCTAAACTTGCAATGTGTGATTTTTTGGCTTTTCTGATGTGATTTGCTCCTTGATGAATTTGAAGGGTCACCTTCATATTTTATCTTTTGATGATGATAACCTATCTAGATCACAAGGAATGTTATGAAAGTGACTAAACTAATATTACAATATGAGTGTGATGGATGCTATGTGTTTGGAGTTATTTATGCAGAGTATCTGTAAGCTAAGGTTGATATATCTAAAATGATCAAAATGACCCTCTATTTATAGACTTGGCTAAGGTTAGGGGAAGGGATGAGGTGTCCCCTATGAGGTGTATGTGGTGAGGTGTTCACCTAAGAGGTGTCCCTTAAGGTGTCCTAGATCATAAATGAGATTGGGTGAGAGAATACCTCACCCATATACAAGTCATAATGTCATGGAGGAAAGTCTCCAAATGACATTTATTAAAAAAAAAATCCTAATATCTTTCAATTTACAATTACTTTTTGTGTGCAAAAGTCTCCATTTCTCATTTATGACCCAGGGGAATGTGAGGTGGAGAAATATATGGGTGAGAGGTGGCAAGGCTAGGCTAGTCAAAGTAGACTAGGTGAGGTGGAGGGATTAAATTAAGCATGTTTAGCCTAATTAACCACATAATTAGCCATAAAGCAAGTTTTGACTAAAGTTGTTGACTTTTTGCCCATAAAGTGCTTTTTGACCATGATGGAGAATTCAACCTTAGTTGAGTTGTGAATGAGGTCACATGAGGACCTAGAGTTAAGCGTAGTAAGGGGCTTAGCTAGCCCAAGGGGGCTAAGGATGATGAATAGTGATTTTGATGAATGGATAGTGGAATAAAGCTAATTTATGTAATTTTCAAGGGTTTTTGCAAATTGATCGTGAATATGAGTAAAGAGACCATGTGTGGCTTTTGGGTGTCTACATTTTGCTCCTTTTTGTATTGTATTATGTGAAAACATAATTCAGTACAAAAATAGATGATATAAATTGATGGATGAATTGGAAGGCAAAGAATTTGCGATCAATGATTTATGGATGATTGCGAAAGAGACGCATTAATAAAAACTATTTTGTGATCCAGTACAACACTTTACATCATTGTAATGATTGCTTTCAAGGGAATGCGTAATATTTCCTTACTTTATGATCAATGTGATATGTTATAATTATGGAAGGAAAAAATGACTTTATCCATTTTTGCTTTTGATTGATTGATGATTTCTTATGACAACATTTGATAATCTTATAGAGCCATAGCGTATAAATTTCAAGAGCTTCATTCAAGGGTGGTGTTACGACTACCAAAATGAAGAAGGGAATCCATGAGATGTCTACAGTTAGAGGCATTTTGAGATTTATCAAACATTGTTTTTTTTTGGATTAGAGTTTTTGATTCAAAAGAGAAGTTTCACTTTTGTATTTGTCCTAGCATGAGGACTTGAGATAATCTTCAACAAAAAAATTCTTAGGTAATTTTTGTATCCATGATTGGATGTTTGGTTGTTTGATCATATGCTTAGAATTTTTTGATGTGTTGGATTACTACCCCTCAAGTGATGATTTACTGATGAAGGAGATGAAAATAGGTAGTGAAATGATTGATAATGATGAGAAGGAATGGAAAAATTGTGAATGGAAAAATAGAAAAAAATAAAGATTCATAGGAATCCAAGAGGAATTTAGGGCGAGAGTAGCAAGTTTGACTTGCAAACAAAGGTTCACATGTCGGGGTATGAACGGGATGGTTTCCATGAGGGTGTACAAATTGGTTCGTTCACACGCGTGGGTGTGAATTTATGAAGAGCAGATATATAAAGTGAAAATGATATTTTTAGATCATTTTTGTGCGAATTACGGAGGAAGAGTAGAGGTGAGGGAGACAAATTCTAAGTAAAGTGCTACCAAACTATGGAATGGATAATAAAAATGGTGAGTGCATCATCGAGCATGAAAACCAACGTGGTGGCACCAAAGGTAATCTAATTATGCTAGCTTGAAATGTGTTTGAATTTCTAGGGTAAATAGAATAGTGTGTGTTTGAAATGGTATGGAGTGTGCTTGCTTGTTAGATCTGAGTAAAATTTGTATACTTTATGAAAATAAGCCAAATGGGTATCCTGGGTTGTTGTTTGTTTTTGGCCATGTGACTTTTTAGGAACCTTGTACAACATGGTAAAAGTGTGCATGATGGTGTGTGATTTTTTTTCTATTTATATGCATATGAGATGAAAATGAGTGGAATAGTGATAATGTGGGGCTATATGAGTACCCAAATCTACAAGTAGGTGATTGTTTTAGCTTTCCATGGTTAACCTTGTGTTGTGTGCTTGGTGTGCTTGAAGATGTGCATGTATATTTTCTCATTTAATAGCATAGAACTGTGCAGTGGCAAAATTGGTGGGATCGTTGCATCGATTGACCCAATGGATCGATGTGCATCCCAAGAACTGAGGTTCGTATCAGGTTGTGCAAATGGGGAGGTTTGAATAGGGGTCATGCAAATGGGGGTGGTTCACACGGGAGTCATGCAAACCACCCCCATTCGCATAGGGTCGTGTGAATCATTATGTTTTTTCTTGTTTAAATTCCAAAATCCCCATTGAGTTCTTTGAACTTGACACCCAAAAATTAGGAGAACATCCCAGATTAGTCACTCCACCTCATACATCATCCGTGATATCTTCTCAGTTAGCTAATGTGTTTTCTATTCCTTCAAGTCCAGCTAGTACTGCTACTAGCATCCCACCTCCTCAACCTCACACACCAGTTCACATGGCTCAAAATCCACCACCACAACAACCACAGCCACCAAGGTAGTTCCCAACATGGAATATCTCAAGATCTTTGAATTTACAAGCACAAAATCTAGTCCCTCAAGCAGCATTGAAGGCTTTGCCTACCTATGATGGTACTAGTAAGACTTCCTATGAGCATATCCAATATGTGGCTTCTTTGGCAACAATCCATGGTATCATAGATAAAGATATTATGGTAATATTGCTTGGTGTTGTCACTTAGAGGGAAGTTTTTGTATTGGTATCGATCCTTGCCACCCGCTACTATTACCACATGGGACCAGTTGGTAGAATTTTTTATTAAGAACTTTCATGAGCAAGCCAATCCTTTTTCCTTGCTGCACCAATTCACGAATATCCAGAGACATCCATAGGAGGAAATAGTGGATTTCAATGTCATATTTACCCAAATATGGTAGAGAGTCCTTGATGGCCTTCGACCCACGCATGAGCAAGCTGCATTTTACTACCTCAGAGCCTTTAACTCTGACATTGGTATGGTGGTCCGACAAGCCAATGTCAACATCTTTCCAGATCTGTACACGCAGGTGCAGAAGGCCGAGGTGGATCTGATTGCTATAGGTAAATTGCCTCTAAAGGTAACTATGCCCATTCTTCCTGATCTTCCACAACATCTGTATTCAAGTGCATTTTCATAGCCTATGCCTTCTATGTACCCGGTTCCCTCATGGAGCTTGGGACCACCTCAAATTGCTCCAATTTTGATTCCATAACTCCTCACTCCAAGTATCCTACAATTACCTATGCCAGTTGTGCCATAGTTGCCAACCCTAGACTTGTTCCCAGCATTACCAACACCACCTATTTCATTATAGTTTCCTACTCCACCAATACCTCTACCTTTTCCAAGACCTTTTGAACCCTCAAATACTGATCCCTACACAAAATTATTACAAGAAATACAATCTATTAATTCGGTCGTAAGGATAATGTCGAATGAAATCACGATAGTTAAGAAGAAGTAAGTTGAAGCTGATTTTTGGTCAAGAAGGTTTCAAACACCATCGATTACTAAAGAACAATCGACTACTAGCAAAGGTCCTAAAAGAAATACTATTATGTTGGCAAATGAAGAAGCTAGCACATCAGAGCGAGCATATTGGTGTTCCACTTGTAATGATCCTCATGGTGAAGATACATGCATGGTTCATTTGAACTATGTACATACGTTAGCAGAAAGTTCTACTGGTGGAAAAATCAATATGATAACAGAAGTTGATCATAAATTTATGGTCCCATCCTTGGAGCAAGTTTCAGTCCTTACGAGGGCTAGAAAGAAGCCGGTGACTATTGATCCAATAGAAATGGAGCCTCTGAAAGTTCTTACTAAACAAAAGGTACAAAATGAAAAGGTACAACCACAAGCGAAAGCACCTAGTGCAACAACTAAATAACAAGATTCTATCTTGTTGAAGGATCTATTGCCTAAACAAGCTCAAGAGAAGTTGCAGATGAAGGCGTCAACTTCACAGCCTACAGTCGCTCAAGTACAAATTGAGGCAAAAGAACAAGCCAAAGAGCGCCTCAAGTACCCATCATTGACCAAGCGACAAAGGGTGGAAGCCACTCAACAATACTAAAATAAATATGAGTCGACTAGTGAAGAAAAGGTCTCTAGGACTTATGATTATAACATTGTGGAAGAAATGAAGAAGATCCCTGCAAAGGTGAGTTTATATGATGCACTACAGTTACCTGGGTAAGTTGACCTATTGTAAGAGTCTCTCAAGTCTATGAAATATCAAAAGAAAAGCCTTTCCCAAATAGTGTTAGCATAGACACTACCAACTTCTACCATTGGTAAGAATAGACCACCCCCATTCTATTTGTCTCTCATAATGGAAGGGTGGATCATGCATAATTGTATGATTGACTCTGATGCTACGACTACTATCATGCCAAAGGCAGTATGTGAAGTAATGGGAATGGAGTATACAAGGAGTAGTCCAAGCATCTTGTAGTTGGATGGGACCCCAATCAAAATAGTGGGTGTGATCAAGGATATTCCTATTATTCTACACAACATGCCGCAGATCACTGTCATCCAAGAAGTAGTGGTGGTTGACTTGGAACCATACTTCAACATGTGTCTTTCAAGGGAATTCACAATGAAACTAGGAGGATATCTTTCCTTGGATTATTCACATTTGGAGATCCCTTTCAAGGGAAGAAGAATCCGCATCTATAATGAAAAGCCATCCACTTTTCATATAGAAAGACTTGAAGAAGAAGAAAAGCCCATTGGTGCAGTTAATATGATGACAAAAGAAGTGCAAGAAGTGGACTTGATGGAGGAAGCCCTTGGTGAGCTCCGCCTGGAGGATGAGTTTTCACTAATGGATTTCAATGCAATGGTAGAAACCGATATCGGTTGTTATACCATAACGAAACCTGAACATATTGAAGAAGAAGTTTCTGATTCCCCTAAACCTATTTCTGATCAGCTATGGAAGTTATACTTCGATGGTGCAAGATGTAAGAATGGTGCAGGAGTCAAAATTATTCTTATTTCTCCTACAGGGTTATAGAAAACCTATTCATATAGGTTAACTTGGAGCTGCATGAATAATGCCATTGAATATGAAGCATTGTGCCTTGGTTTGAAGAAAGCTGAAAAGTTGGGAATAAAACAATTATAAATTTTTGGAGATTTTGAGCTCATCATCAATCAAACTACAAAAAAATGTGTGTCAAAGCAGCACTATTTGAAGGTCTACCATAACAAGGTATGGGATTTGTTTGAGTCTTTTACAACATTGAATATTCAAGTGATTTCACGAGAGAAAAACAAACATGCAGACATCCTAGCTTCCCTTGGTGCTAATTTCTCTCCCATAGAGCAAGTGGTCAGGAAACCCAAGATTGTGAGGGTAATTTATAGACCTTCGATCCTTGATAAAAACATTTATTGGCAAGTGTTCGAAAGTGATGAACAAATAATTAATTTTCTGATCAAGGAAGCTACAAGCATAAAAGATAGAATACTGGCCAAAGAGGAGATGGAAGGAATGATTCAATTGAAGAATAATCACATTCCTAGGGGACTGATTTTGCTTGAGAGTTTATTTGATCAAAATGATAGGGTAGAGAAACATAAGATCAAGGTGGATGCGAAAGAATACAAGGAAATGCAGTTGGAGCCCAAAAAGATTATCAAAGTCGAAATAGACTGTACGTTAGAAGAGCTTGAAGATATTAAAAATTTGTGTTATGAGTTTCCAGACATCATCGCTTGGAGCTATCATGATCTGAAGGGATATGACAAGAACGTGATCCAACACACCATTGAATTGTAGGAAGGGGTGAAGCCTTTTCGATAAAAATAGTGGCCTATCAATCCTAAAATTGAAGTGCTTATGAAAGCAGAGTTGTTAAAAATGTTGGAGGTAAAAATAATTTATCCTATCAAGCACTCAACATGGGTGGCAAACTTGGTTCCTATTCGGAAGAAAAATGGAGATATTCACCTGTGTGTGGACTTTCAGAATCTGAACCAAGCATCCTTGAAAGATCACTATCCATTACCACAGATCGACCAGATTCTGCACGTAGTCACTGGAGCTTAGAGATTTTCATTACTTGATGGTTTTTCTAGCTACAACCAGATCTGGGTGAAAGATGAGGACCAGCACAAAATGACATTTACTACAAAGTGGGGTACTTTCACCTATCAGAGGATGCCATTTGGTCTTTCCAATGCTAGGTACCACCTTTCAGAGAGCTATGGATATCGCTTTCGGTGAGTTGTTGAATCAAATTATTGTAATTTACCTTGACGACATGACTATTTTCTCACATCGCAGGGAAGAGCACGTCTCTCATTTGAGGCAAGTGTTCAAAAAATATCAAGAATTTGGAATTTCCATTAACTCAAAGAAATCCATTTTCACTATCAAAGAGGGAAAACTCTTGGGACATGTGATTTCACAAGAAGGACTAGTGATTGATCCTGTGAGAGCTGAAGCGCTTTTGAAATTACCATTGCCTACTAGTAAGAAGGATCTGCAATCATTCTTTGGCTAGATCAACTTCATTCAAAAATTCATTACTGATTTCGCTCAAGTAGTAAAGCCAATGACCAAACTTCTGAAGAAGAATGTAGACTTCAAGTGGACAGAAGTAAGGAGACAAGCATTTCAAGAAATCAAGGAGAGAATCACCCAAGCACTAGTACTGATTAATCCAGATTATTCAAAATATTTCATCCTTTATATAGTAGGAGAACAGGAGAGTTATGCTATTGTCCTCACTCAAAAGCAAGATGATGGGGATGAGAAACCAATTGCTTTCCTGAGTCAAGTCATTGTACCACACCAGGAGAAATATAACTTCATTGAGAAATAGGTGTATGCGATCATGAAATCCCTAAAGAAATTTCATCATTTTATTTCACAGAGTAAGACAATTGTCTACGTTATACATCTAGATGTCAAAAATTTCATCATTCAAGGAGAAATGGGTGATAAAAGAGCAGGCTGGGTTTCAAAGATTTAGGAATACGATGTGGAGATTTGACCTACTAAGTTGGTTCATGGTCGAGAACTCTATCAAGAGTTGGCCAAAAGCATAGCTTCTAGATCGCTACCTCCAATAGAGGACAAGGTCATCAGCGAGAGTAATCTTGCCAATAAAGTATATCAGTAGTGGGGCTTGGATTTAATAAAATTTATTGATCCTCATTCCTCCATCGAGCAAAAATATATCTTTATGGCAACCGATTATTTTACTAGGTGGGCAAAGGCCATTCCGACCAAAAAAGTAGATCAGGCTATAGTCATCTCCTTCCTTGAGGGGTTGATTACTCATTTTGATGTTCCAGATGCCATTGTAATAGATAATGAGACTCCATTTATTGGGGCAAAGATCACAAAATTTGCAAGTAGGTATGGGATTTATCTGAAGACTTCTTCCAATTATTACCCACAAGGAAATGGTCTGGCCGAATCCACAAACAAAAATTTTCTTCGGATCTTGAAAAGGACACTTGGTAGCAACAAAAGGAGCTGGCATCTATTATTGAATCAGGCTCTATGGGTAGATCGTATATCAGTTAAGAAGTCTATCAAAGCCTCTCCTTACTCCTTGGTATATGGAAAAGAGGTAGTGTTACCCACTCATATCGAGCTACCTATCCTCCAGATGTTGTAGTTGTTCAAATATGAAGATGATGAGTTTGATCCCATGAGTGCAAGGTTGGCTCAATTGCTGCAGCTGGAAGAGGAGAGAGAAAAGGTATATGAGGCTTTCACTAAACATGCAAAAGTGATGCAAAAGTGGTTTGGAAAAAAGACAACATAATGCAAGTTTCAGGTGGGAGATCTAGTCCTCAAGTGGAACGAGAACAAAGCCAAGCCAGGGAAGCACCACAAGTTCGATGCAATCTGGGAAGGTCCATTTCAAGTTTTTGCAGTAAATTTTGTGAACACGTATCATCTTCAAGATATGGATGGTTGGGATCTACCGATTCTAGTTAACGGTCTTCATCTAAAGGCCTATTTTCAATGATGTAGTCAAGAGGTACAAGTGTGTAAATATGTACAGATTTTATTTACAAGTATTTTATTGCTTTATAAAAAAAAAAAGAGAGAGAGAAGTACGAGGTGGACTCTACTAGAAGATGTCAGGATTTCCTCAAAGAAAACTTTGTTGTAAAAATGCTCTTTCTTTGAAAATCAATTTCACCCCAAAACATTTCCCTGAGGACATATTACGAGTTTCGGGTAGAATTAATTGTTGTATTAAAAATTTTAGCAGGTTTGAAAGCTCCGAAAGCTCCAAATTTAAAAAGGTTAAAAATTAGTTGGGAAAACATCCGAAAGCCCTTGGAAAAAGTATAAGAGCGGAAGGGCAAATGCCTTAATTTAAAAATCCAAGTGCGATATATAAAAATGCGTCAAAACACTTTCGCCCAAAGAAAGGGGCGAAAACCTCATTCATCTCTCAATGGGATGCACACATATTTGAAAAGGGGAAAGATGATAAGAAAGCATCAAGCCACCATGAAAAAGTGATCAAAAGGGCTTTCACCCCAAACGAGGGGTGAAACTCCCGTTTGCCTCTCGTTGGGGTGAAAGTATATTATAAATATTTAAAACGTTGATCGTGGCTCCTGCACCCTTCATTTTAAAAGGAAGTGATTTAAAAGGTCTTTCGCCTCGAATTTCAGGCCAAAATCTTCCATGCCTTTCGTCGAAGAAAACATGGTTTATGATGATTGTTGCGCCAACAATTAAAAAAGAAGAATAGTCAACCATGCTTTCACCTTATGAGAGGGGCAAAACCACTATTCATCCCCCACAAGGGCAAAGCGACATAAAAATATTTGGAAGCATGAGGGTGTGTTTCGATATTTTGATCAATTACATATAAAAGATTTCGACGAAATCAAAAATGAAGCAAAGTTAAAAGGAAAGGAGAAAAAAAATGGAGGTAAAAGCAAAAGTCTTATTATTAAAAATTTTGAGGGAAAAGCAAAAAATTAAAGTTTTTTATTGATTTTCTTTCATATGGTGAAAAAAAAAGAGAGATATATATAAATATAAAAAAAGAAAATAAAAAAAAAAATAAAAGCTCTAAAATTAGAGGATTTTCTAAGTAAAGAAAATCCATGCTTTTTTGGAACATATGGGGCGAAAAATAAAGGCAACGAATTGTTTTAAAAGGAGGGTTTGCCATGAAATTAAGCCAAACAGGTTGAAGGCATTTTCGGAGCAAGAGAAGAAGAGACCAAGTGCGCCATCAAAGTGCTTTCACCCCTCCATTGCTTTTCGGGCATGTGATGATTTTTTCAGCGCTAATCAAATTTTCTCATATTTTTTGAGCGCCCTCTCAAGGTGATTTCACCCACCGATACGTGGTGAATTTTGAAAAGTGTTCATGGACATCAAGATGCATTTTTGGAGCATTTAATTTAAAACGTGCACCCGGATTTGCGTTGGGAGATGTTTTGGCCTTCTCGGGAGCCAAAATCTCACAACATCGAAAGCAAGGATGCCCATTGGTCCATAGGTGGCAGATTTATTTTTTCGAAGTAGTTTTAGTAGCCAGGGCATATTGTTTGAAGGTATGATGCGGCAAGAAGGGCACACTTTTCAAAAATAATTTTTTGGTGAATAACATTTAGTTGTCATTAAAGCATCGGGAATAGTGCCAGTCGAGTGAAACGAGGTGCACGCCCTCCCGAATTCACCAAGATAAAGTGTTGTATTTACTCCGGTGGTTGAGAGCTCCATCTATAAATAGAGCATAGGTAAACTTGCTTAGAAATTAAAATTTTAAATTTTCTACCAATGCATTTTTGAGCTTTTGGTTGCAGAAGTTGCAGAGCATCTTCAGGATTGCCAAATTGACATAATGGGTAAGAAAATCAAAGAAGTGAAAGAGACCATAGAGCCCAAATAGTCAAAGAAGAGGGCAGAAGGTGGGAAAAATCCAAGAAAGCATGAAGAAATGAAAACGTAGATTTGGACCCGTACTCTAACACCATGGTAGAGGTCGGGGACTGCATGATCACCAATAAGGGCATGGTGAAGCTTTGACAAGATGTGGAGTTCATAGTCAACCAAGGATTGACATAAGAGAGCCCTTTGACTATGTCATTTTATGCATAGTTATTTTGGTATCTGTGTACGCCCGTACACCCTTGCCCAGAGTTGGTAAAATTGATTGCCATATTTTATAACCCAACTACCAGGGTGGTTCGAAATGTGAGTGGGGATGTACTTTTCTCTATCACCTCCGATGAAGTGAGGGAAGCATTTACCTATGGGTTAAAACCTCCCTCTGACATGATTTTCAAGAAGCTACACATTAATGAGCAAGAAGAGAGATATGTGTCCACTGTGACAATGCGCCAGTTCATGGAGGTGCAATTAATTAAAGAGCCATAGCTAGGGCAGTTGCCAAATCTATCGAATCCATTATCAGAATTCAAGAGCCTCAGATTTATTTTTTATGCTGGTATGGGTTGCTAGTCTCTCTCTGGATTCTACAATTCATAAGTGGTAGGCAATGTTGGTGCAATGTATATCTTAGGTGGAGTTTTACGCTCCAACGATAATGAGAAAGGGGACAAACCCTATTTATTTTGACTGGGCTGATTTCATATATCAAAAAATGCATATTCAGCTGGAGAAAATGAATACGAGAGAGGTGACTTCATTCAAGCATAGCTCCTTCCTCGTCTGGTATTTCTTCTTTCATTTACATCAACATTTTTTATTTATTGCAATTAAACAAGTTGATGAGGAGAATGAGATTTTGCCAGTTTATATGTGGACTCCCACTCTATCAAGATGGGAGTCATTCTATAGTTTTAACCACTTATTTTTGGGGCCCACAATTGAGTTGATTTGTGGCAAGAGTGAAAGAGTGTCACGGGAAATGAAGGAGGCGGTTGTCATAGCCAAGAAGGGTGACATATTTTTGCTAACTCAAGGTGTGGTTGTGAGAATTTATGGCTTCATGGGTAAGCCATTCCTGCTTCCATATTTTACCATCGAGCATGTTTTTTCCATGGAGGTGGTGCACCATACTGATTATACTAATGATGTTTATGGAGCAGGGCATGGTAAAAGAACAACATGCACGATGTCATTCAAGTTCGGCAACATAGAAGTGAACCAAGTCGGCTAGAACAGGTTACTCACAGAGGCACTTCAAGACCTGGGTCTGATAGAACTACCGCAAAGATGGAGATATGATCCATTGGGTAAATTTTTGAAAATAATCAAGGCCAAGCATTTTCATTGCTATCCATGACCAGATATTCAGGAAAATTACAATAATTTTGATGGGCATGATTTAGAGTGGCACATCGAAGCCATGATGTCGCTTCCACCATGGCATGACTTCTATGAGCAGGAGGCCGAATATAACCCCACAGTGCACAGAGATCAAATTCCTCCATTAGGACTATTTGGCTAGATGAAAGAATAATTGCCCACGTGGTCCGAAGAGAAGATCATGAATTAGTGGATTATGTGGGTCCATAGGGGAAAAATTACATCACCTTATGGGTTGAAGATGGATGAGGCATTTTTGAAAGCGTATGATGAATTTTTTAACGTCTATCAACCTATCACTTTCACCAAGGTCATGCCTCAAAGTTTTCAAAAGTCTGACAGTGAAGGAAGCATGGCTAAAGAAGAGTGCCCTGTAGTTGAGGAGGTGACAACTGGGGAAGACGACCAACATTATATATTTAAAAGGAGGTCACAATGGGTAAAGCAAAATATAGATGAGACACTTCCTTTAGATAAGCAGAGTGTAAAAGAGGCCTTTTCTTTCCTGAATTCTATAAATAAGTTGAGTACTGACATTGTTTGCTCATCCAATATTGTAGTTTTTATGGTTGTAGTTATAGTTGTTGTTATTTTAATGAATTATCCTTCACCAGCATCAGCTACTCAAGGTGAAGTTACCCAAGAGTTTCCATTAATTCATGAGTGGTCATTGGACCAACAAGTGGAGATCATAGACCTTGAGGTGGGAGCAGAGCATCAACAAGAAGAACCTATTACATAGTCACTTCCATCATTAGGATCACATGGTGCCCATACCCGAAGGTACGTCTCCTCTTCCCTCTTCTTCCACTCAAGAGCAAGTAGTGGTTATCAGTTCATTTCCTTCAGTCCCTACTTCTTTTACTCCTCCATTTGGTATGCCTTCCATTTCCATTTCACTCCCTTCCTCCCATTCGCAAGTCACTACTACTCCTTCTCTTCCCCTCTCTTCGACCTCCCTTTCTTTTAGTTCATTTGCATCAGGTCCAAATCCATTTTTGCATCCTTCACCTTCCATTCCTACCACTACTTCCACTATAGTTGTAAGTACGCAAGCTCCTCCAAGAGTGAGCGTAACTATAGCTAAACCTAGATCTTCCATTCACTCTACCATTTTGGTCCCCCCTCTCATATTTGTCTCCTCTTCTTCCTTTGAGCCAGATCGTGCATAGATTCTAGTCCCTTTCATGCCATTTTTGGAGATGCAAGTGCTTCCCAAAGCCAAGGTGATGCCCAAGCAACCCGATGTAGAAAATATTAATCGTGCTCATCTTAGTTCGTCATAGTGGCTGAAGAGCCATAGGAGAAAAGAAGCACTTGCTCCAGCTAGGCCTCTCAAGAAAGTCACCTTCGATCTAGTTGCTATGGAGGCTCACACTACTAAGATAATTCCCTTGGTCCAAAATCCATGAGGAGAGATGACACCGAGCGATTACGCTTATGAGATCATGATGGAGGACCTGACGAAGATTGATCCTACTAAAAAATGGGGAATATCCAAGTTGATATGAGCTCAGTTTATTTGCATGACGAGTATTATAAGCAAAGATTTTATGATGCCGAGACAAAAATTGCCAAACTTGAGGATGCCTTGGTAGCAAGTAGAGTGCAATAAGAGAATATGGTGAAAGAGGTTGAACAATGACATCAACAAGTAGGGGCTCATCAAAAGGCCAAAGATGTAGTAGAATAGTAAGCACAAACATTGAAGGCACAGCTTGAGTCCATACAGAATCAACTGGTAGAGAAGGCCACATAAGTTGTAGGATTCTATCAAAAAATAGTTAAGGAGGCTCGCCTTCGATTGGCTCAGAGTTGTGAGAAGTTGGTGGTAAGAGCAGTTCAAGTTCTACAGTATCTCTACGAGGCTCGAATACAAATTTAATTGAGCCAACAAGTAATAGATAGTATTGAGGAGATGCTAGAGCCTCATCTAGAGATGGCTATAAAAATTCAAGCCCTGGCTCAGTCCAATATGCGCATTCACCCCATGAGCGAGATGGATCAAGCCTGGTCTACCTCTAAGGTTACGCTACACAGGTTACTTCCATAGGTTGGATCTAGTGAGAGAAGGTAGAAATCTCCTTAATACAATGGAGTGGGAGCATACTATTTCAATGATCCATTTTGATGCTCTCACTGATATGGGATTTCTATATTTTATCAACGAATGGGGCGAGCCATTGCCAAAGGAATAGTTAGAAGCGGCCTAGAAGAATTTTGTGGAGGACACATCAAAAATTGACAAGTGGGAGGAGCCAATCATAGAGGAACAGGTGCTGCCACTCATGAAGAAGTTCACCCACATGGATTTGTCCTTGTTTGAGTTGGCCCAATGATCTAAGCACCTTAGCCTGGAGGATACCAAGAATCTATGGTATATTTATGAATCACTTAGTGTTCCTTGCTTGTTCACCACACATGCTTGGGCCAAGGTAATTATAGTTTATGAAATCACCTATGAAAGTTTGAAGGAGCAAGAGGAGCAAGCCGCAGTAGAACAAGCAGCAATAGAACAAGCAATAGTAGCACTGATAGCATTCAAGCAAGATGTAACTGAGAAGGTGGCAATTAAACAGGTGCAAAAAAGGATGATAAAATCAGAAGAACCATCCAAGGTAGTCGATAAGAAGGACCACTGAAGAGCCCAATGGATAAAGGCCTAGGATCACTTGCATCCATGCGATATGGATACCCCAAGAGCTACCAAAAATATTGGTAGTTTTGCACTATGCCACATTAAAATTTTGATGAAGTTTTATTGATTGTAAAAGTGGAAAAATATATTAATACTATGTTGTAGTATTTTGGCCAGAATAATAAGTTGTAGTTTATTTTTATGTGTTAATCTCCTTCTTTGTTTCTTTCATGAGTTTCATGCTAGAAATAATGGGTGTTAGAGGAAAATCAGTTGTAGGAAAAGGCGTGACAACTCATTTGGAATCGCTTGAGGAATGTCAACAAAAACAACGCTTGAAATATTAAGGTAAAATGTATGTAACAACATTTTCACCCCAAGAGGAGGGCAAAAATGTTTGTCACCCTCCCTTGTGGTGAAGACGTCTTTATTTTTGAAAAATAAAAAAATGCTTTTGCCCCAGAAGTGATGTGAAAAACCCATTCACCCCAAATTTGGGACGAACATAAATTTGAAAAGGGAATAAAATATGTTAAGTCGACAGATATAAATTCACCCTAAGAGAGGGGCAAAAGTCCCTTTCACCCCTATTTGGGGTAAAAACATATTCAAGTGTTTAAATTTTTGGTGAACCCAAATTTGAAGTGTCACGGTAGTTGAAATAAGTACATTCACCCCAAATATGGGGTGAAAGTATCAGTCACCCCACCTTGGGGTGAACATTATTAAAATTAATTGATGATTCATCTAGTCAAAGCATGGAAAAGTCAACTAGAATTTCACCTCATGTGAGGGGAGAAACTCCCTTTCACCCCTCCCTAGGATGAAAGGCCCAGCAATGATGAATTTAGGAGGAGTTGCACCATGGGTCACTCAAAGGTGTTGTTTATGAAGTGGAGTCTTAATTTTAGGTGAATATCAAGAAAAGACAATCAAAACACTAAGTTTTGGCATTGTGAAATGAAGGCATTTTTCAAGAAAAGGGTGAAGCTACCTTTCAGCCCTCTTGGGGGTGAAAGCATATGGGAAAGAAAACATTGTGGCCTCCATAGTGGCACATATTTGAAAATGGAGTTTTAAATGGTTTTGATCCAATTGGGGGGTGAAAATCCCATTCACCCCTCCTTGGGGTGAACGTATGTTTTGAAGTTGACAAAGATTTTTCAAATTAAGTCATCAGTAGTGCTTTCACCCCAAGTAAAGGGTAAAACTCTCATTTGTCCCTCTCTAAGGTGAAACAAGATAAATATAGGTAAAAGCATTGAAAATAAAATGAAGGCATAAGAAGGTTTTTCTCCCAAGGGAGATTGTTGTTATGGGATGAATGCGATGAAATAAATTAACCTCTAGGTTGTGTATTTAGTGAAATTATGTTCAGCAATGCAAAGCATGATTCAAAGATGTAGGTTGAGCAAAATTATAAAATCGCTACTTTGAGGGAGCCCTCTCCACCAAGAAGTGATAATAAGGTAAAAATGATGGAATTTCAAGCACCTTCGCTCATCACTTTGTTTTTTGTGAATTTGATTTTAAGCTTCAATGAAGACTTTTCAAAGATGCCTAGGTCAGACGAGTGATGGGAATTTAATGATTGATGCAAATAATGACTACCATAGTTGATTTCACGCTAAGAGCACTACAAGATTAAAATCATAGGGCAATTTTCATGAGTTCCAAGAAATTTTGTATAGGGATAAATTTCCAATGAATGATAGAGGTATCAAGTCAACGACCAACTTTACAGTTTTTGTGCACCAATGTCCAAATATGTTAATTTTTTAGAAATTTCTCCTTAAAAACTGGATCATTATCTCAAAAGAAAAATTTTCAAGGATTTCAAGGAAGGATTTCTTCATGAAGGTTCTTGATGTATAAATATTTTGGTTTTTGTGCATTAAATTAACAGAGATGAAAACCTCTATAAATACTAGAAATTTTCAATGTAAAAGGAGGATAGACACTTTGCAGAAAACACTTCAAGTTTTTTGTGCAAATATAAGTAATTTGGATTTTGATTCTTGAAATTAATTTCTATGTGTTGTTTATTTCTATTCTGAGCATTTTTGTTTTATATTCATAACTATTATCTGCTGCTAAGATCAAATTTTGCATCCAGATTTGAGCACTGTTGGTGAAGGAGTAAGTACTGGAATGCAATTTTGGAAGTTGTCTCCATGGAATTGTAAGTAGATTCTTTGCTTCCTTTCTATTCTATGCTACTATTATGCTTGATTGGAATTCTTGCTGCTAGTCTATCCCCAATCCTACATCTTCTAGCCTGTGGCTATATTTCCTATTTCTTTCTATTATTTCCATTTCTTTCCTACAACTCTAAACTTAAACCGGTGTAGGATTAGTAAGGGAGCCAACCCTCTCTAGATATTGGTATGGAGGACATTTCTTTCCTCTAGAATTTCAATGTTGGCCATGTCTAGGGTGCACAAACATATGTTTTGTATTTTAGGTAGATATTTGACCAAAAATATGCTTATGAAATTATATATGAACAAAGCATATGATAGGGTTTCCTATAATTTTCTACGTGGTATTGTCAAAATTTTTTGTTCTAATAATAGTTGGTGTGAATAGATTAAATGTTGTTATAACATTGTGAACTATTCTATTTTAATCAATGGTTTTTTTTGTTGGTTACTTCAAGTGATCTTGTGGGTTTTTTTCCAGGCAATCCACTATCTCCTTATCTATGTATTATTCTTACATAAACATTAGGGAGAATTTTCTCAAAGGCAAAAATGGAAGTAAAAATAAAAGGTATTCATGTTACAAAAAAAAATTTCTTAGAATCTCATCTCCAATTTGTCAATGTTAATTTTATTTTTTGGTCATCCCTTAGTGTTGCCATGGAGTGTAAATCAATATTACCATGCTATGAGAAGGCTACTAGACAGTTGGTTAATACTACAAAATCTAGATTTAAAAAAAACTTTGCCCTATATTTACAATAAATTATTATGAATACATGGGATCGTAAAATTAAAAACAAAATCCATTAACCTACTTGGGTATTCCTTTGTATCATATGGGAAATAACAAAGAGCTTTAGGTCTCTTTTTTTTATAGAATAAAATCTTGTTTGATGGGTTGGAAGGGTAATTTATTAACCATTACTATGGCAAGAAGGCTACAACTTATAAATACTACATTTTAATCCATCCCTAATTATGTGATGTCACTTTCAATATTACCAATAGGTATAGCTTAAAAAAATGATAAGATTCAAAGAGACTTCCTTGGAAAGGTTGTGACTAAAAATTTATATTTTCTCTTTGTAGGTGAGATGGGTTTGCAAATGAAAAAATATTAGAGGAGAAAAATTATGGATTTTTAGAATAAAAAGTATGGCATTAGGGGTAAATATTGGATAGACATAATTTAAAAAACAAGGAAAGAATAAGGAAAAAAAATACCTAAAAAATATATAGGTTTTCTTGATGCAATGAAATTATTTAGAAAAGGAACCCTACCCAAAGGATTGTCAATGTGGAATATCATATTAGATAGTTTATATTTAATAAAAAAACATATTATATGATAATTCAATCAGGGGAATTTTACAAATTTTTGGTTTGATGCTTGGTTGAATCCCTATCCTCTTATCTCTAACTCAAAATGCTAACCATTAGCTCAATATTTCCTATCTTGTAAAGGTCCAAATATCAAAGACTATATTAATATGAGAAACATACCTAGATCATGGTTTTATTTTAATAACTTAGAAGAAGATGAACTCAATCAAATTTTGATGAACTTCAAGAGTTTTTTTTGTTGATTTTTACATGAAAGGATGAGCTAGTTTAGAATCTATCAAAGGATGGTGGATACTCACTCAATTTGGGATAGCTAGATTTAGGGTAATCAAAATTTCCTACTCCCAAATATTTTCCTTAGAAAAATGTTTTGTCATTAGAGGTTCTCGTTAAGGCATCAATAATACTTTGGTTAGTAGTTCAATGTAATCCTATTATAGGAGAGAGTTTACAAAGAAGGGGATATCATGGAAATTTTAAATGTTCCTTGTGTGAGAAGGATTTAGATACATGATACCATTTACTTCTTCACTATCCATTTGCTCACATATTTGGGGTTACCTTTTTAAAAATATAAAAATATATTGGGTAGCTCTATCAACATTAAAAGAGTTGATGTAAAATTAGATTAATTATTTCAAAGTTAAAGTATTATATTTTTATGAAGGATTGACCCTTTAATTATTTGTTGGGAATTATGGTTTGAAAGAAATAATAGAATTAATAAAAATATATCTCAAGTTCATTCCCATGTTTGGAACTAGATTATTGTCTCTTATAAAATATCTATAAATATGGTGTTCATCATGGGAAGTATCAAGTATAGAAAATGAGGTGGTAATAACATGGTTACAGAATTTGAATATACATGGAAGATTCATCTATGATAATGGAATTAAAAAAAACGATCTACTCGGATCTAGGGTAATATAAAATATCAATAAATTGGATTTATCAAAATTAATTTTGATGGTGCATCTAAAAGAAATCTAGGAAAATATAGTGAAGGTGGCATTTTTAGAAATAATGAAGGAAAAGTTCTCCTCAATTACTAAAAATAATTTAGAACATCAACTAACAACCATGTAGAGGCTATGGAACTTCTTATAGGGATAAAAATTGTAATAAAAGGATATAAATATATTTCAATTGAGAGGGATTCACAGATTATCATCAATGCTATCAATAATAATGGATGTGGGGTTTGGAAAAAAATTATTAATATTATTGATATTCATCGCCTACTATTGGAGGTAATCCCTTGGAAATGTGAGCATATTTATAGAGAAGTAAATTAGGTAGTAGGTAATATAGCCAATCATGGTGTTGATCTTCATATTTGTAGTTTTTTATTTTATTTTATAAGGCAACTATCCAAGTGAGATTTTATCTTTTAATGAAAATTATGTAAAGGAGTTGATAGTGGAAACATAACACAATGGAAGCTAAAGAATATATTTAATACAAAAACAAATGAAAAATATTTGTGACAAAAAAATTGTTGAATGTGGTTTAATTGACCTAATAATAAATATATGTTTTGAAAAACATAAGTTTATACTGAGAGGGGGGTGAACAGTATAAGATAAAACTTTTTAATTTTCTTTCCAAAGCACAATTATCCGATATTATCAGTTGCAATAATGAAACAATGCATAAATCATCACACATATAAGAGACACAGATTTAACGTGGTTCACCCAATGTGGGCTACATCAATGAAAAAAAAAAAAATTTATAAATTTTCTCAACAAATCTCTTGGGAACCAATTCCTTATTACAATTTTTATGGGCACCAACCTAATGGAGAGACCAATCCCATATGCGCAAGTTTGTGGACCTCTATCCACATGAGACACCAATTTCCTTTGCTCTAATCTACTTAAATCTACTCACAACTCTGCTCAATTTTGCTCATAAAAACCTACTCAAATCTTCTCATAAAAATCAGATAAAATATGCTCACAACTCTGCTCAAATCTACTCACAACTCTACTCAAATTTTCTCATAACTCTACTTGAATATGTTCATAAAAACCTACTCAAATATGCTCACAACTCTGTTCAAATATTTGGCACTACTGCGAATTGAACCTCCAACCTCACGACAAGCAACTTTATCTCAAGCGCCTTGACCAGCTATGCTATCACGGTGGCTGAGACCAAAGGAGAGGCACCTTTTACTTAAACTACATTTTGCACACTTTCCAACACAAAAACCACAAAATTGATGATGATGGGAATCGACACAATCACCTCCCGCAAAAAAAAATCTACATACAATCCACAACTAGGTAGGCTACCCTAACGAACGAGACATCAAATGTAAGCAATAGTATTTATTTCATTTTCCTCTCTTCTCCACAGCAAAACATAATTGGCATCCATAGGATTTGACCCCTTGAACCCACCAAATCCATGCATATCCACACTGTCAGTTATATTATCCAAAGAACAAACTAATAGGCGTGCAAGATAAACTTTATATGTCCTTGCCTCATTTTTTGTTGTCTTATACTCTAATTTTTTGTGTTTGCATTCATAGAGAAAACAATGTATTCGATTTTATTTTCATGTCGTTAGTCGTGAATTTCAAAGGTAAATAAATCACCATATTTATATGCTTCCAAATAGCTTACAAAATTATCACTTTGGATTAAAAAATAAACTCAAATTTCTTCCATACGTTGGCGCCAAAAAATTTGGGTTATAATATTTAAATTGAATATTATAACTTTAACTTTTAAGCCCTTATAATAATTAAATACTTTGATTTAATATTGCACATTTATGTCCCTGACTTGGTCCTTGGATTATGAAATTTTGTCATCATACCATTTAAACCTTTATTTAAATCCTTTGTCCCAAGCTTTGAACCTTTATAATATATTTAAATATTTTTTCCAAGCATCCTTAAACCATTGTCTTAAGTTTTCTTTTGGAAGTGGCTTGGTAATAATATAAGCAATCTATTCCTTTGTAGCAATGTATTTCAATTTTACTTTCTGATCAGTCACTTAATCTCTCAAAAAACAGTAATTGATTGAAATATGCTTATTCCTTGAATGCATAACCAGATTCTTTAAGATATCGATGACACTTGTATTATCACATAGTATGGAGAGAGGATGATCATGCTCTATTTTGAAATTATTTAAATTCTACTTCATCTATAAAACCTGTATACAACAAGCAACTACTGCAATGTACTCTATTTCTACATTGGATAAGGATATTGGTGCTTATTTCTTGCTTAGCCAAGAGACTAAATAGTCTCCAAGAAAGAATGCTCCTCCACTTGTTTTTTTTCTATCATCAATATTGTTTTCCCAATCCACATATGTATATGCTATGAGAGTGAAATTATTGCACATGGGGTACCACAGTCCAAAATCCATAGTACCTTTCAAATATTTAAATATTATCTTAAGTGCATGTACACGTGTTTCTTTTGGTGCAGCTTGAAATCTTACCATCACTCCAAATACCTGCATTATATCAGTCTTTATAGCTGTGACATACAGTAAAATCCCAATAATGAATCTATACAATATCTGATTTGCCTCAGGAGACTCATCATCTTTATTTAATTTACATCCTATAACCATGGGGGTACTCATAGGATTAAAATCCTCCATCTTGAATTTTTGTAACATTTCTTTCACATACTTGGTCTGAGAGAAATATACCTTTATCTGATTGTGAAATTTGCAACCCAATAAAGAAAGATAAGTCACCAAGCATAGACATATCAAATTCATTTTGCATACACTTTGAAAATTTTTGACATATTTTGTCATTACTACCTCTAAAAATGATATCATCCACATAGTCCACTACAATCAATAAGTTATTTCCTTCATTTTTGATGTATATATTGCTATCACCTATGCCTTTTTTGAAACCTTGCTCTTGGAGATACTTATCCAATATTGAGTACCAAGCCCAAGGGGATTGCTTTAGTCCATAGAGATATTTCTTTAATTTGCATACATAGTCCAGCTTATCTATTAGGCTAAAACCATTTGGTTGCTCTATGTAGATATCTTCCTCCAAGTAACCATTTAGAAAAGTTGATTTTACATCCATTTGATACACCTTGAAGTTTTTGAAGCTTGATAAAGCTAGAAATATTCTTATGGCTTCAAGAAGTGCAATGAGAGAAATTTTTTCTTCAAATTCAATCCCCTCAACTTGTGTGTAGCCTTTGTACACAAGTCTTGCTTTATGTTTGATAACCTGACCATATTCATTCAACTTATTTATGTAGACCCATTTTGTGCCAATTACATTCTTGTCTTTTGGATGTGGTACAAGTTTCCAAGTTTCACACTTTTCTATTTGGTCCAACTCTTCTTCCATTGCTTTAATCCAGTGTTTGTCTTTAATTGCTTCACTGAAATTCTTGGGCTCAACCTTGGATACCAAAGAAAAATTTACATGTTCACCTATTCCTATTATCTTCCTCCTTTTTTGTCTCTCATTTGGATTCCCAATAATCAGTTCTCTTTGATGATTCTTTTGTATATACCTGTATGGTGTCTTAGGTAGTGTCCTTTGTGTCCCATCTTCTTTAATTTCTTCACCTTCTTCTTTGCAACTTTCTCCTTCTTGATACAAAATTTCTTGAGCTAGTTCTATTAGATCTATTTCTTCATCAACGCTTACATTTGTACTTTCCACCATTTTATATGATCTTTTATTGTAGCATCTATAGGCTTTACTCTTGGTGGAATAACCAAGGAAACTACCCTCTTCACACCTGAAATTAAATTTACCTAGATTTTTCTCTTCTCATCTAATGTAGCATTTGCTTCCAAATTTTTTTAAGTACTTCACAGTAGCTGGTATTCCCTTCCAAATCTCATGTGGATTTTTGTGGTGATTTTATCTTATTTAAGATGTATGGATAATATAAACAGTTGTACGAATTGCCTCTTTCCAAAACACATCAGAAATATTAGACTCATTTAACATAGCCCTAGCCATATCCTGAACAATTATATTTTTCCTTCCAACTACTCCATTTTTTCCTGGAGTTCATGTTGTTGAGTATTGACTCTTGATTCCATATTGTTCATAAAATTCTATAAATTATCTTGAAGTGAATTTTCCTCCTCTATCTGATCTTAGAAACTTGATCTTTTTATTTGTTTCATTTTATACTAATACCTTGAATACCTTGAAATTTTCCAATGCTTTTGATTTTTCTTTTAAGAATGTTACCCAAGTCATTCTAGAGAAATCATCAATAAATAACATGAACTCTCACCTTGTAAAATTTGTGTCCTTGTATGCCCACATAGATCGGTGTGAACTAGCTCTAAGGATTTGGATGAAGAAAAATCCTTTGATTTGAAACTTAATCTTATTAGCTTACCATGTTGGCATTGTGCACAAATCTTACTTGGGGGTTTTGCTATTTTGGGTAAACCTTTGATTACCTATTTGTTGCTTATTTTCACTATGTTGTCAAAGTTCGGGTGACCCATTATTCTATGCCATAACTAGCTCTTATCCTCTTATGATAAAAAGTATTTTACTCCCTTAATTTCACTTAATATGTAGAGGTTGTTTGTAATTCTACTGGCATCTGCAATAAGCTTTCCAATCTTGGATTTTTTGATCTCACATCCATTTGGATGAATGGTGAGTATGTGCCCTTGATCACATAGTTGACTTACACTTAGTATTGTGTGCTTCAATCCTTCAATATATAGTACATTTTCTATCCTAGATTTTCCATTATCCAAACTCAAAATCCCTTTTCCAATAATTTTGGCAGAAGCATTATCACCAAATTTCACTGTTCCTTTATTTATTTTCTTGAGAGAAATAAAATTGCTTTTATCACTTGTCATATGGCTTGAATAACCACTATCAATGTACCACTGATTACCTTGATTTTCTACATGAAGAGCTATTTGTACCAACATGGACTTTTATTTTTCTTGTTCCTTTTTCTTTTTCCAAACTTTTGAGGAAATCTCCTTCTGAACTATTTGAACTTCCTCTTTCTTGCTTGATTTACAATGTTCAGGAAATATTATTTTACACCATCTATATTTGTGCCCAAAATTATTACATTTGTAAAAATAGACATTTTTATTCATGAGAGGTGCAAAAGAATTGTAATTTCTATTGATGATGCCAACATTTTTTTTCACATAGACCATGCATTGTACAAATTTATGACCATATTTGTTACATGAGAAACAATAACCATGGAAGAAATATTTTAAACCTATTTGATTATCTTGAATTATATGGTCGCATGGTTCTTTCATTTTTATTTTTGTGATTGACTTCTATCCATGATGATTATTTGTATTTTTCCTCCTTCAATACACCAACATAGGTCATGGGCTCCTTTTTACTAACTTTATTTGATGTCTTTGTTCCTTTTGAGGTTGACTCTTCTTTCTATTTCTATAATATTATATTTTGTTGAAACTTATCTTTAGACTTTTCTACTTCCTTTCTTAGAGAGACAACTCCATGCTCCAGTTTTTCACATTCTAATTGTTTTACCTTTAATTTCTCAACCATAACTTCTTCAATTCGTTTTGTCCCTTCAACCTTCACTTTTAATTCTACAAGATCTTGTAGAAGCTTTGTCTTTCTTTCCTCATCCTCTTGCACTTGAGCCTTTATTGGATTCTTCTTTCTAACCCTTTTCAATTATCCAAGAGAAGCAATAAGTTCCTTTTCCATATCAATAGTGGCTTCCTCTTTTTTTTCTAAATATTTCTTGTTGATTTAATGTTAGAATATTATAATGTGCACTATACCTTATTTTTGACACTTGTATTATGCCACTTGTCTTATAATTTCTAGTTTGAGTTCTCCAACTGGAGTTATGTGTCTTCTGCATGACACTTGGAGTGGATATTATGACACTTGTCAAATATCACTCATAGTCTTTATGCCTATATATTGTAACATATTTCAACAATACATTAATGTCTTTTTTTCAGTCCCACTATTTGGTATCAGAGCAATGAGATCTACCTATGGTGATCATTAGGGTCTTGAGATGTGAGCTGAGGTAGTATGCTCTCAACTCATTGAGTGGATCAGAAACCAGAAAGCTCATCCCCTGCTTTTGTTTTTAGGCTGTATTTTTTTCTAGGTTTTTGGTAATGTTTTATAAATAAAGGGAATTTTTTTAGAAATATTTTTTCTAAGTCTAATTTTGCCATTTTTATGTAAGCGGAAGGCATATTGTTCATAGATTCATTTCATAATTCAAGGCCTTGTAGTAAGACGTCTATGTTTATTTTTTCAAATGAGGGAAGTTCACTATTTTTCTTGAGCCCTCCTCCCTTTATGGCATAGATTCCCGCATAGGCGAATGTGTCTATATATGGTTGTAGACTGTTTCATGCACAATGTGGGACCTTTTTTTGGAACATCTATTTTAATCTATTTTTAGATATGTTTTTGTTGTGGACACACCTCATAGACTTCCATCCATGTAGGCACCCACTTCCACACACAATACCATGTGGGCCAAGCACGTTGCATACCAAAGGGTATTCGATAGGCAACTAAGTGAAAAAGATGTAGTTTTTCCCCATGTGTCTGCATTGCTAAAATGGTGTTTCTGATAAGATGTGTAGAACAAAAGCTTAGTTGTGGGTAGTATTCCAATCCATTTTTGGGAAGACAACATTGCCTAAATGGAACTCAGGTCTTGGCATGCGTGGTGGACATGCATTCAATTTTTTTATAGTTGTCAAATCATAGCTCTTTCTGGTCTCTCTCTAAGGATCTCATGTTCGTGAATAACAACTTTAAAAATTATGAAAATAAAAACTTCTTACGGGGATGTGGGAGTCCCAAGCATTGTACTTGGGATCAATGGCCAAAAATATGGTTTAAACTAGTAGAAACGTGCCCAAAAATATCTGCCACGAGAGCTGCCATCTTGGAATATACCTTGTGCACGGTGTTCACTCCCTCACCACCGAAAACCTAGGCGCTCATTTGTGTCAACAAAAGAAATTAATTTTTTTTACGCACAAGCTTCACCAAATATTATGATGATTACGATGTAGTGGCATCTTTTTCCAGAATAGTGGCATCCTATGTAAAAGAAGCATAGTGTAGTTGATCGAATGGCAAAGTGGCAATACAACACTTCAGATATAAGGGACATTTATCCAACTGATAGGAGTTCAAGTTCAAGTTGATGTTTTACACATATATCCGTAAAATTATGCATGAGTGGTGGTGGGAAAGCACTTCTTGAAGAATATTTTCAGTTGAATATCATTGCACCTGGTGCATGTTCACCTGCCACAACATATCTAGTAATGCTTAGGCAATATTTAAGGTAGGTGCATCTTGGTTTTTTGGTTCACTTGAGCACATGACATCTTAGAATACACCTTAGTATTGGATCGAGAGCCAACCAGTTGGGTGACCATTTGGTTAAATATCGATGATCTGGTTGAAGCCTGTTTCATTTTGACTTTGCAGCAATTTATGGGAAACTAATGATCAACACCGATTGTTCGTGTCTATAGGATAGATGTCTTCAACCCCCATAAAATTTTCTATGAAGTCCTCGAAGCCACAAAAAATAGATGACTCGGTGGATCTCATTGTTGCAGGTGACATCTTCGATCTCGTAGAAGGTTCCATTATAGGAAATTTGTGACTGATAATGTGTTATCTAGTGATCAAATTTTTTTCATGTTTTTTATGTTTGACGCCCAAATAGCGAGAAGCCACTTTAATCGATGATGTGATGTGAATAAAATAATCAAAGCTTTCTACGATGGAGTGAGGTGTCACATTTCCATGGCATAAAGCATTGGTGAGGCCCCGTAGAAGTTTTTTTTTATACCTTTAATTGTCCATTGTTTCTTATTATTCATGCTTTGTATCGAGGGATGTCATAGAAAAATTCTTTTATTGTGGTGTATTCAAGCATTGACGATGGATTCTTCCCAAAAATGGGTCAATTTTTGCTTCACCTAAGAAAACTCAAGTCAATGTCAACAGTGCATATCAACTACCTTGGGGTTGGTGATTGTTATAAATAAACCTATGGGTCATACTTCATCTACTTTAAATTTGATTGATTTTATTGTGAATGATTGTATTATGGTGAATAACTACATTTTTTTGATTGGTTGTGTTGTACCAATCAATATGCTTCACATGAACCAATATTGAGTCTATCAGGAAGCTAAGTAAGGGTTTATTAAATTGGAAAATATTTATTCCAAGGCAATATTGAAAGTTAACACCACAATTGGAAGTATTTTTTTCAAAAATTGAAAAAGGTAATCTACCTATTTCTTACTTCCAATAGCCATTTGTTTTCTTCACAAAAAAAGGCTCAATATGTATTCGGCTATAGTCTTATATATAGTTGTTGGAAAGGTCTTTTCGAGGGGAATCCATTGTGCAGTCATTTTCAGTTTTGAGATCATTTTATAGGGTAAATGTTGGTTTGAAGTTCACATTGTAAAATATAGTGCATTTTTGGTTGCATCTGACACTCTTCAATAGAAAATTTGGTAAACTTGAGAGGGGCTCATTTTTAAGTCATTGGGGGAATATTAGGCCAAGTTATTCATTAAAGTTGGCAAGTTTGGAGGTATTCTTATTATTGAAGGCATTGATATTGTAGCATATTTTAAGGCACATTTGGAGCTATCTTTTTGCCAAATTTTCTAATACAATCATCAACTCAAGGGATGAATTAGGGCCCCTTGTCCCGTGCTTGTGGAGTCCTCTTATAGCATTGTCTTGGCCACTATGTTTTTGGTGTTTACCCCTCCTCATTTGGGCTTGTTCTTCATTTTATGCTTGCTATAACCCTTGCATGTTTTTGGGTTTTATAATTTTAATCAAGCTTAGTTCTTTTGCATATACACTTGACTTTTTACATCTATAAGCAAGCAAGCACACAAGAACCTTGTCATAACAATAATCACCTCAATCTTTGGAACATCTATTGTAAAAAAATTCTCAAAATGTAAGCAATCAAGCATTGTAATAAGAAATTTCACTTCTTACTCTCTTTGGGTGGAATAGGGCACTTGTGTTCAAGTTATCCCTCCCACTATTGGAACCACTTGATGATTCAGAGTGGAAAACTAGGCAAACCCTCCTTTGGATTTTAAGTGATGTACCCTAGATTTTTTTAGGTCTCTTTATTGGAATTTGTGTTTCTTATTTTCTACTTTGTTGAGCTACCTCTTCTCTCAATACTTTACTAAATAATGGGTACAACAAATATAATAAGAGGTCTCACTAAAAATATTGAAGGAGCTCACTCTTTTGAAAATTTGAAATATGAAATGGAATTCATATTAATGATGAATGGCATGTGGTATTTTTAAGAGATATGAAATATGATGAAGACCCACTCACAGTACTTGATGACCCTACAACAAAAGTACTATTTGAAAAAGAAATCCAATTTAGCTTTAAGTCTCATCAAGCTAGCTATAGGAATTCAATGTAGAGAAACTATAAGGGTTGCAACTACACCTAAACAAGTTTGGGATGCTCTGATAAGATTGTTTGATAGGCCAATTCAAGATAATATTTTGTGTCTAAAACAAAAATTGCACAATATCTGTATGAAAGGCTCACTTCCTAATTACCTTATCAAAGTGAAATCTATTAGGAATTATTTCTTAGTTGTTGGAAAAACTCTTGATCATAATGAGTTGATTCCTATAATGTGAGATGTTATTCATTCTAAATTCCACTCCTATGATACCATGTTAGATATAAGTGGTAAAAAAATGAATTAATCACTTGAAGAGATTGAAATTATACTTAAGAAACCTGAGCAAGACCTAATCAAAGATGAAGAAATTGAATTCTCATTAGCAACCTTTGCCACCAAGGTATCCTTACAGCCTAGACACAACAATGGTCCAAATCAGTAGCATCATAATCAAAGAGGTAGATAGCATCAAATATACCCATAATAGTCATATCAGTATTAGTAGAAATAGCCACATCAGCAATACCAGCAACAACCATGTTAGAAGTTTCAGCAACAACCACAATAGTATAATCAATAGCCAAATCAGTAGCAAAGATGACAAACAAGACCTCCCCAAGGAGGTCATCCTAATAGAGGGTCTCAAAACAACAATCAACAAGGGTGTGATTATTGTGGCAAATGGAATCATAATGTCACTAATTGCTATCAAAGACAAAGAGATCAAAGAGGTCCACAAGATAATAATCTCAACACATTGTATGCAACAAAACAAATTAATATTGAATATAAATATTATTGATATATATTTTGGAGTAGCTAAGAACATGACAGGAATACAGGATTGGTTGACCAAGGTTCACCCTAATTCTAATCAATTAATTACTTTTGGTGATGAAAGTGTCCTTCCCATTGAAGGTGTTGGAGGGTCACCACTTGCTTTGCATGATGGTAATAATGTTCCTACAATAGATGTCTTGTATGCACCTGGTCTTAAGAGGAGTATCCTATCCATTTGGTAACTTATAGATAAGGGTTATACTGTATATTTTGAAATAGACAAGTGCTACATTTAGTAACCAAATGGCACTATCAAATCCATGGTAGTAAAAAAGGATGGTGTTTACTACCTCATGTAGACACTAAAATCATGTAAACTGGATAAGACTACTATGCACCACTCTTATAGACATCATATGGCCCTATTTGGTAACCATAAAGGGTTAATTAGGTCTCCCAACCACTTTTGTGATGGTTTATCCCATTTTTGGGAGGTTTAGGGCCATGTATCCATGGTTGTACCATCCAGGGATGACCATAGTTCATGACCATACCACCCAAGTATGACCACCAATAGCCATCCCTGGGTGGGATGACCATGAACCAGACCCCTAAAAAGTCAAAGGGTGGGACAAATGATAATCAATTCCTACCATTTATCCCATCCAATAACCTAAAATTTATTGGGATGTTGTCATAAACATTAAGACCTACAAATTAGAGGTCCCAAAATGGGTAAGCTTTCCCACCTTGTGCATGGCAAGGGTATTGATAAGTGGTAACACTTGCCTTGCATGCCAGAACATTGTCATTTGCACATTTGCCCTATTTTAGCTATAAATTGAGGTACTCCTACCCAATTTCAATAGGATACAATAACAAGCATTGCTCACAAATTTCTGCTCGCATTTGTCCTCAATATTTACCCAAGTATTTTCCTTGAAAAACTCTTCTTTCGAAGGCACTTTTAGGGGCATCCTAAAATACACTAAAATGATTCCAAAACCAATCCATTTTGAGAGTTAGTTTCCCAAATTTTATTACAAGACACCTAGGAGTTTTATTGACCAAATACAAGTGGAATTGGTGGCAAAAACCACCCCAATTTGTGGTCATACCCCCAGGTACAGTTAGTAGGTATTATTGGAACTCCCAAGTATGGCCATGAAATGGTCCCTAATTTTAGTCTAATTTATATGTAGATCATTTCTATAGCAGGAAAATAGCATCATATCAAAATTTGGTAAATTTGTGAGTAGATTTGATGGGTCAATTACTGTTTTGATGATTTTCATCTTGCTTGTTCCTCCCAAGAATGGCCACTTGTTATACTAATAATTTAACTATGATTTATGCTTAGATACTTATAAAATCACCTACTAAACATCATACTAGAATTGCAAGTCATTTGGAGTTGTTTAGAATAGTCACAAATTAATTTTATATTCATAGATGCATAATTTCTATGGTTTTCCTAGTTTTTATCACTAAACGCATATAGGATTAACATAATTCAATATATTTTGTGTAGATGCAGGTATTCTAAGCATGAGGTATGATATAAGTAGTATTATAAATTAAGCCTAATATTATCTCTCAAGTGTGGGTTGCAAGAAGAACATTGGAAGCACGCCTTTATGCTCATGGAGGGATTTGATCCCTTGTAATTTGTAATTTGAAATGTATCAAAATGAGAAGCCCTCTAAGGGGGGTGTATTGTAATCCTTATGAATTTATTAATTTATGAATAAAATGGTAAACCCAACCTTTTCACTTTAAGTCATCCATCATTTCAATAGATTCCTTTGTTTACATCTTTTGCACCACTCTTTTGCATGCTTTCTTAGGAACACTAGATTGCATTTTAGTTTCCATCTATTAGGTGATTATTTTATCATGATTATTTAGTGGTGATCATGGTGGGACCCTTGTCCCTTTTTCCCTTTCTTTTTTGTCATTTTGACCTCTTTTTTGTGTTTTGTGTGTTGTAGGTTCTGGTCGTTCTGAGGAGGAACAACTACAAAATTTCTAATTGGAACTACCAGGGATGACCACTGTAAATGTCCCTGCTAGGTATGGCCCCAAAATTTATAGCCATCACACCTATGGATGGCCACAAAACTAGGGGTTCTCTACAAAAACTTCCAGAAACAACAATTTTCAGAACATAAAAGGTAATCTTCCAAACATTCAATTTCCATCTAGGTTTTTTCAAAAAGGGTAAATTTTAGTTTTTCTTGTATTTTGTGTGCAATTGAAATTTAGATCTCATATTTCTAAATTTTTGCATTAAAAAATCGAATAAAAATAGGAAAAATAATAGCCTTTCAAAATGCATTTTTCTGGTTTGCCTGCATATGACCTGCCTAAGGGTTAGGGTTTCATATAGTTTAAAATTTTTTGTAGCTTACTTTTATATATATGCTTATGATTCTAAAATTAAAATTTAATTTCATGCATTTAATGAACAATAATTGAATGCTATCTTATTTTATTTCAATCATTTTAATAGGAACCACACACACACCATGCTTCTTTTTAACTTTAGTGATTTGGAATTCATACCCAACCACAGATAGAGTTCAACGATGGTAGGTTTCATATCCATCCTTTGGATAAAATCCCATGTACCCTATATTTTTGGCCAAAGCCAAATCCAAGATCTCACATAGCTTGGAAAACTTACATGTAATCCTCTTCAGAGGGTATAACATTGACAAAGTGAAAACTAGGTGAGGACTGGTAGGACCTATGCTCCCTGATCGGGTATGGATTTCATCTCCATAATTTGGTTGGTTCATGTGATTGGAATTTATTTTCTAGTTGTTGAGCTACGAGTGTATAGGTGAAAACCTTTAAAAATTTGAGAATTACTCAAAAATTCAAAACATGTGAAAGAGATTTTTTACAAAACCAACAAATTTGAAACACATCAAACAGTTTAGGAACACATAAATTTTAAAAGAGATAATCATTTGTATTCTTGTGTGTTTCTATTGATTGTGTGTTTGAATCTATAAAAATTGTAAAGGATATAATCACATAGAGGTTTAGAGTAAGTAGATATGGTATATACACGTAGCCAAGCCCACTTAAGAGTGGATGTTACGAGGAGTAGGAAAGAGGACATAGAATGTTTGTGTTTACCCCAAGGACATGGTTATTCCTTCTTGGTGTAAACCTACTCTCCCAATTCACTGAGTGGTAGACGAGTGGCTAGAGTGTTAGAAAGGGGACCTAGCTTACAAGGGACTCCTATACGGGGTACCCCCATAAGTCTTAGTACCAATATAGGAAATTATTTCCCTAATATAGATACTACAAATGCCTTCTTTCAAGAAGAGCAACCTTGCAATGAGGCACCTCCAAATAGAGCAGTACCATGTATTCGCATGCCTACTTGATCTACTTCATGCACTGGTGTGTAGGATCAAGACTTCTCACCTAGGGTAGGGTTAAATGATCATCTTATGCTTTCAAATCACCCTTATCCAAGGTACCAAAACCTATATGAGTATGATACTCATCATAATGGGTGAGCCAATTCTGCCCTACCTTTCCTAATTTATGAGGGAAGACCTGAGGAGGATCCTGAGTATCCTACGATGAGTAAAATATCATGAATATATGTTTATAAGGGAACCTTGAGTAAATAAAACTTCTCTCAATTGAGGGAAACTCGTAGTAGATCTCACATATCCTCCTGAATAGGATAGGTATCAAGGCAATAGTGCTAGGGAACATAGGCCTAATACAGCTGATCAAATAAACCATTTAGTCAAAATTTATGTTGATCATCAAGGTAAGTTTAATCAAATTTTATCTGATAAAAAATGCTTGGATCTCTTAGAGCATCGATAGTAGTTAGAAAAACAAAGACTTGAACATCAGATTCAATAAATGAGGCTCACTAGATACAATAAAAATAAAGAAATTTTTAATTATCCTCTCTGGCCCTATCGTTAGAGTGGTTTAACCAAATTCTAAGTCATAGCATATATACTTTTGAATAGTTTGCAGATGCATTCTTGGAATGTTTCACCTTTAATACCAATAGGAAGGTGACCCTAACCGACCTTACGAGGTTGAAATAATATGATTATGAGTCTATCACTGACTATAGAAACATGTGGTGAATGCTCTTAGCTAAGCTACCCTATATATTGCCAATGACCAAGTTAACTAGGATTTTTTCAAAGAGTTGTTTGAAACCAATATATTTATTGTTGCAACTCTAGCAATATTCCACTCTTGAGGATGCTCTAGCACAAGATAGAACCATATAAGAGATCAAAATCCAAGAGGGGGAGATAGCTAAACCTTGTAATAAGGAGTGGACAAAGAATACAAAGACCAATATGATACCATTGAAGACAAAAGTGGTCAATCAAGTGGCCATTAATATCCTAGGGCCTACATAAACAATACCTCCTCAAAAGGTAAATTACCAGGCCCAACCTCCTCCTGCAATTTATAATAATAATACTCAAGTGAATTAGGGTCAAAATGAGCAACATTACCCTAGGTGATAGTTTACACCTTTTGTTGAGTTAATGGACTCCCTATTTGATCATTTGTATGTTGCCAAACTAGTTAATTTACCAGAAATCAAACCTATAGACCCAAATACAAGTAAACCAAAGCCTAAGGGGCATCGAGAAGACCATTTTTGTTTATATCATCGATAGAATGACCATGAATTTCCTACATGCTATGGTTTCAAAAACATAGTGCAAGAAATGATAGAGAGGAACGAGATCCAAGTGGATAATCCTCTCACCCCAAATAATCAATAGATGTGGTTTTCATATACCCCTTAACTACTCATGAGGTACAAAAATATCCTACAAAACCAATGAATGAGGTCAATATGGCACCTCGTTTACAAGGTTATATCGGGATGATAAGTATTGTGACTAGGAATAGATGCTACCCAAGTCAAGTTACACCACTTATAGCTTCAAGCAATTTTCCATCAACATTGCAACATTCCCCACCTATAGTATAGAGCCTTCCACCTAGGTTAGTAGTGATAATGAAGAGTAATATTACACAAATCTTAAGGACCACATTGGCTAGATTGTCCATTTATGAGATCATTCAACAAAATCCTCCTCAAAGAGAACCTTTAATGGATATTCTCAAGTCAATAGAGTTGCAGCCCTAGGAGTCTAACTCCATCATTTTTGTGGGGTATGTGCAATAATGTAAGGATTCAATGATCATGTTCCATGAGCACAAAATAAAACCTATAGCAAGTGATGTGGTTGACCCTCCTTTGCACATCATTGCATGTGTGAATGACATACCATATAAGAGAGTTCTAATAGATACTGGTTCATCAAGCAACATAATAACTGCTAGTGCTCTTAAATACCTAGGACTCCCAACATCTCATGTTTTTGCATACACATACACCCTATTATAATTTAATGATACAATATGCTCCACATTCGGTATTATAGTCCTACCCATCCATGTGGGGCACAAAACTTTATTGAAATTATGTCATATTTTAGAGGGTGCAATGGCTTATAACATATTGCTAGGTAGACCTTGGATTTAGGATATGAAGTGTGTCCCATCCATTGCTCATAAATGTATCAAATATACTTATGAAGGGCAAGTACACGTAGTCTCTACAGATCTTGAGCCCTTTAAGTATTGCAACATGGTGTAGAAAATCCTTGAGATGATATTACCATCAACTCATGTGGTATTCTAACTAAACAAATCCATTTAGGGTCCACTCCCATCTCCATTATCTTCCATTATCCCATTACTATCTTCGTACATACCATCATCATCATTGACATATTTAGAAAAGCCTTCATCATCATCAGATCCTCCATAGAGGAATGTGTTGAAGAGGCCAATCGATAAGATCCCTCCCATAATTTCCACCATATCTACGAAAGATATTCCTCATCTAGAAGATGAGGAACCATCTCAGGAGGTACATATTGAGTCATCTCAAGCCTCACTTCCATCCCCTACACCTTCACCATCCCATGTTACAATATAGATGTCAAGTATAGGGATAGGAGAATACTTAGTGAGAAATGTCACAATAGTTCCATCCATAGAGACAGTGCAAGATAGGAGTATTATTCCTCTAGGTATACCACCCAATAAAACCAATTTTATATATGGGGGTATCGAGTATAGAATGTTTCAAGTTCCTCAACAAGAATAAGATGATGAACCTTTCTCTGAGGATATAAACTACATGTCTAGTACTAACTACACCATGTGATATCTTCATCGTTATCACTATAATGGTTATGGTCTAGGGCTATATGAGCAAGGTACTCATGTTCCATGTCACCCACATTATCAGTTACCATATGATAAATATGGGTTGGGACACAACAAGCCAGTACCTTTGGATATCCTCACAAAAGATCTAGAATGTCTATATCTGAATTATAGGGATGAGCTTACATGTGATCCCTATGCCAATCCACATAATTTTCATTCATTGGGATATTATTTTCCTATAAATATGGTATATCAATTGTTATCCAGTGATGTTGCTCAACCTCACAAAGTGGGGGAGAATTCACACACCCTTCAATATGTCAGTGAGGAAGAGGATCAAGGTACTCCTCATGAGTGGACAATAGATGATGAATCAAACTATGGTATAGTACCCATAAATTATCCAAGTTCATATGAGAAATATGAGTAATTTGTCCCTTTGGATGATGAATAAGAGTTCTATCTTCACATGTTCCCAGTATAGCATCTAATATGGTGGTAGATTTTACCACTTGAAGAGCAAGATTGTCACCTTCCCCATCGACCACCATCGATAATTACACCTCCACCACAACCACCCTCGTGTGTTAAGAGACAACATGAGATCTCTAGACCCACTCACCCATGGAAGGGAGATCATGTATCCATCAAAATTATTTCTATAGATCTAAGTGCACCATTGAGAGATCCAAATAACCCATAAAATCCATTGAACATCGATGTTGAGGTAACTAAATTTCATCAGGGATATTCTCCTCTATCTCTATCAAAGTATTGACCTTGCGAGGAACTATTACAACCATTTCATTTTTCTCCAAGGACTACTCAAAATGTCTATCAATCTGATGTTGAGCAAGAAATACCAATTGAAGGTGTCAACCCAGTTGATGACATTCACTTAATCCCTATTCCACACCAGTTGGAATATGGATCACATATATCAATTGAGCCAACAATTTATAGGGATATCGAAAAAAATTCCAATAATCCCCATAACATAAAATTAGGGGAAGGTCTATCCCTTTATGAAAAAGTTGATTATACAAAGTTTTTAACAAAGAATATATAATCTTTTGTTTGGATTTATAAATATATGCCAAGACCAGATCCTAATTTGGTCATGCATAATATTACATTGGACCCAAGTGTTAAACCAGTTAAGTAAAAGTTGCATAAGATGCATCCAAAAATTGCCTTGATGGTCAAATATGAATTACAAAAAATGTTGTATGTTGACTTTATTATATCAGTATATTATCTACCATGGGTTTCCAACATGCTACCAGTCAAGAAACCTGATGGGAGGATTTACAATTGCACTAATTTTAGAGATCTCAACAAAGTTATTCCTAAGGATGAGTTTCCTTTACTAAACATTGATGCGTTGGTGTATGCCACAGTAGGACACAAAATATTATCACTTATGGACAATTTCTATAGATACAATAAAATTCATATTAATCCAGAAGACAAGATCAAAATGGTGTTCACAAGGCCTTTGGAGACATTTTGTTAGAAGGTCATGCCTTTTGACCTCAAAAATTCTTGCACCACCTACCAACAAGCCATGACATATATATTCCATGACTACATGCATAAAATCCTAGAATATTACATGGATGACTTACTGGAAAAATATCTATTATGCCATGAGAATATCAATGTATTGTGAAAGGTTTTAGATCACCTAATTGAGCATAATGTTAGGATAAATCCCAAGATGTGTGTATTTGGTGTTACATCTGGTAAACTCTTGGGATTCATAGTATTTAAGTGAGGCATATAAGTAGACCCAAATAAAGTCAAGGAAATTCTTAAAATGCCTCCCCCCACAACTATCAAGTAGCTATGTTGTTTGTAAGGAAAGGTCACATCCATAAAGTGCTTCATAGAACAATTATCGTATAAATGTAGACCTATGAATAAGTTATTGCACAAGGGGGTTGCATTTCATTGGGATGAATAATATCAAGATGCCTTTGATGAGATCAAGCTATATTAGGCTTCACCACCAGTATTAGCTTCTCCATGACCAAGATTGCCATTCTATCTTTACATCTCAACTACTGAGCTTACAGGGGGCACCATGTTGGCCAAAAAAGAATGAACTACATAAAGAACAGGATACATATTATATTAGCCGCACCCTAGTTAGCTATGAGGTAAAGTATACATATGTTTAGAAGCTATTCTTAGTAGTGGTCTTTTCCACTAAAAGTATATGTCATTACATGCTCAATCATACCACGTATGTAGTTTCAAAAGATAATCCATTGCGCTACATGATGAGTCAAACTTACCATAGTAGTCGTACGGTGAAATGGATGATGTTGATGGAATTTGACCTAGATTTTATTGGACATAAATAAATTAAGGTTTAGGTCATAGCCGATCAACTAGCATAGGCTCCTCTCTAGGATGACCAACATATCACTATAGAACTTCCTAATGACGAAGTTTTTCATGTCTCAGAATCACCAGATCCTAAAGATCCTGAGTCACAAGCTGACATAACTTTATTTTTTTATGGCTCTAAGTGTGAGCAAGGGGTGGCATAGGAATCATGTTTTTCATATTGCAAGGAACTCCAATACCGCTTTCGTTTAAACTCAATTTCCCATGAACCAATAACAATGTTGAGTATGAAGCCCTTCTCATAGGTCTTCAAATGATAATCGTCATGAAAATAACAAAGTTAATTTTTTTTTGTGATTCCTTGCTCATAGTTAATAGGTCAAATGAATATTCTAGTGTAGGTGCCCTGTCTTGCAAGCCTATAAATCCATAGTGGATAAACTTTTGGAAAATTTTGAATGGTTCATATAACCATTTTGTGAATACAATGGTTTTGCGGATACAACGGCCTCATTAGGGTATTTAATACCAGAAAAATCGTTTGATGATATCACAACTATTAAAGTGAAAATTCCATCACAATCTATGACTAAGCGTGATGAGCTTAACTCCATGCCAAAAGTCCACATGATTCACATTAAACCTTCACATGAAAGATTCTCTCAAATACACAATTATTTGAATAATGTTGTTTTGGGAAATTTGTTCCCTAAGAATCATTTTGATACTAGCACAATGATATATCTACAAGTTCTCTCTCAATCAGCATTTGCAAGGGACAAACATCAAAAATATTACATAGTTCATACAATTGAGGCTTTTTTAAAACAAGATTGGGCCATACAAATCAAAGATTATTTAAAACTAGAAAATATACCTTTTGGATTGTTGAAAGTCGTAAAATGAGCATTCAAGAAAAATGTGGTAAAATATATCTTAATAGAAGACATAATGTATCATCAAATTTATGAGGGTATCCTCCTTCATTGCTTAGACTCTCAAGATTCAACTTGGTCCATTTTCCAAGTACACGATGGTACATGTGGTGGTCATTTCAAAGACATGGCCATCACAAAGTGCATTCTTTGCATGGGCTATTATTGGACCACTTTAGAGCAATATTGTTGTGCTTATGTCCAGAAGTGCATAAAGTGTCAACTTCATACAAATTTGACACACATACCTTCATAGACCTTACAACTAATTCAATCAGTTTAGCCATTTTCACAATGGGGGTTTGATTTAATTGGGAAAATCTCACTTGCATCCTCAGTCCATCACACATTTATCATAATGACTACTGATTAATTTAAAAAATGGGTGGAAGCAATTCCCCTTACCACCACGATCAAACCTCGTATTATGAAGTTCATTCTGCATAATATCATGTCGTTTTGGTATTCCATCCAATATAATTTTAGATAATGGGATACCCTTTAATAATAAGGATGTGTGTGCTTTAACAACAAAATATAATATACAACACAACTTTTCTATGCCCTATTATCCACAAGATAATGGGTAAGGAGAGGTATCTAATAAAATAGTAATTGTAATCTTAAAGAAAACCATTAAGGAAAATCATAAGGATTGGCATAATTAGTTACCTCTTGCCCTTTGGGCCTATCACACTAGTATTCAAACTCCCACTAGGGTAACTCATTTTCACTAGTGTATGGTGTTGAGGCTATCATACCTTTAGATTTGGATATACTGTCATTGCACATATATATGCAGGAGTTCATCAATGATGACAATGCAAAATAAGCTCGTCTAGATCAAATCACTTTTCTTGATGAGCGATGCATGAATGACCTCGAGCATCTACGTGTTTATCAAGAGCACCTCAAGAAAGCTTACAACATGAAAGTCCACCCTAGAGACTTTTATGTTTCTAATTTAGTTTTGAAATATAACCAACAAAATTTAAATATACCACCCCATATACGGGATAAATTTGTGGTAAACTAGTTAGGTCCATACATCATTACTAGTCAGATTGGACCTGGAAATTATCACTTAGAATATATTGAAGGAAGTGAAGAGCTTGAAACTTTGAATATAAATCATCGGTGAGCTTTCATGCTTAGAGTACAATGCCCTACCTAAAATATGCCTAGGTGGTCTACGACCATCTAGGTCAACCAAAAATACCCCTAGGTGGTCTATGACCATCTAGGTAAACCTAAAATACCCCTAGGTGGTTTATGACCATCTAGGTCAACCTAAAATACCCCTAGGATATCTACAACCATCTAGGTCAACCTAAAACATCGCTAGGTAGTCTAGGACCATATAAGTCAATATAAAACACCCCTAGGTGGTCTACAACCATGTAGGTCACTCCAAAATGCCCCAAAGGCATCTATAAGCCCTTTGGTCACCCTAAAACACCCCTAGGTGGTCTACGACCATCTAGGTCACCCCAAAATGCTCCAAAGACATCTATAAGATCTTTGGTCACACTAAAACATCTCTATGCAATCTACAACTATCTATATCACCCTAAAATGCCCCTAGATGGTCTATGATCATCTAAGTCAACTTAAAATACCCCTAAGAAATATACGACCATCTAGGTCACCACTAAACACCCCTAGGCAGTCTATGACCATCTAGGTCACCCAAAAATGTTCCTAGGTGGTCTAAAACCATTTAGGTCACCCCAAAATACACCAAAGGTATCTAGAAGCCCTTTGGCCATCCCAAAACACCCTTAGGTGATCTACAACCATCTAGGTCACCCCAAAATGCCCCAAAGGTGTCTATAAGCCCTTTGGTCACCTTAAAATGATCCTAAGTGGTCTACGAATGTCTAGGTCAATATCAAAAGTCCCAAAGGCATCTTAATCTCTTTGGTCACACAAAAATACTCAATGGAATTCATCAAGACCATGGGTCAAACTGTATATACATATCTATATTAAAAATATAAAAACATAATTAAAACATAAAAAAACACAAAATAATTGCATTGCATTGCATTTCATATCATTACATTATAACATCAATTGCATTATGTATTCCTATCATTGCATTTTTGCATTTTAGAGTTGATCATGCATGTCTAGCACTAAGTACGTACACTAGGCATATGCCATAATCAATGTTGTCAAATGTTAGTTTTACCACTTGTTTACATAACATGTATCACTTACACTTACACTCCATATTGTATGTCTATTTCCCGTCACTTAGCCATTTTTTATAAGATAAAGTTAGGTTTTTCGGTTTCTCAACAATATCTACTTTTATTTTCATTTTTTTTAGAAAGTTATCATGATTTTTAGAAGGTAGAATCATGCTTAGATTATACTTGGTATACATAAAAATCCTAACACATTTTCACATTAATAAATCCAAGTTTAACACAAGGAAAGATGAAACTACAAAGTGGTCTAGGTTACCCTAAGCAAAAAGTTTATCTCGCTCATCCCCTTGTGTGAATGGTTCAAATATGCTAAGAATTGACAAAAGGACAAGTTCCTCCTTACCCAAAATTATCAAAATTCCTTGCTTCACACCAAGTTGGGGCAAGTATCCAAATAAAATAATAAACAATGATTATTATCACTTCACAATATGAAAAAATAAAGATTGGTTTTACAATTAGCAAAAGCAATATAAATAATGGTTCTCACCACTACAAAAATCCCTTGCTCACCATAAAAAAATGGAGAAACTCCATCGAAAAATTCAAAAATTAAAATAAAATAAGGGAGTATTGAACTTGAATCCCTAGAATTCTCAGTATTCGAGAACCATAAGGTGATCCTAATTACAAGTTGGGTGGAATCAAGCCCACTTGGAAATGGTGGTATCCTTATGCATGACAATATGTCTATCACATAAGCAACTTGCTCTTGTCTAGACCAATGTTTGCATGTGGATGAACTAGATTTTAGGAGCCTATACTACCTAGTGGTGTAATCCAACTAAGTACAAAAATCAGGATAATAACACTCACAGAGTGAGATCTAGTACATATGGGTTGAATCAATCGTTTTTGGAACTAGGGTAACTTTATGCATTATCATAGTAATGATATCGCATGCACACATAGGGAAATTGAATATCTTGGTCATCTTAGCATATTCATACTTTACCAAAAGTCTTGCATGGTTACTATACAATTTTTGATTAGGTAACTAGAGTGTTTGAGTCTCTTGAAAACCCCAAATACACCATAAGGCACTATACTACTCATTACAAGTCATATCATGCCATCACATGTTTGTTAGTGTACATCTTCACAAGCCATTACATAATATCATAATAACATGAAAATGATGAGATAAATTTTGTATACTCTATCATGCTAGCATCTAGTGTGTCAACTAGTAATCAAAATACATCATACAAATACATGCATACATAATAGGCATAAAGTAAAGCATCATAATCAGAATTTAAGCATTGCATACATCTCATAAAGCAATAAAAGAACATATGATAATAAAAAAAAACCTCATATATATATATATATATATGAAATAAAAAACTACATCATCATCCATAAACTGCCCGTAGGCTACAATAAAATGGGTCCTCGGACCTCATAAAATCCAAAATATCAAAAAGAACCACCAGAGTCTCAAAAACCATGGTCATGCAATACCAATACTGTGACTCATTCCTATCCTCAATAGGATTCCATCAAGAACTCCTAGATATTCTACCCCCTACCCTGTCTAATCGTTTTCTAGAGCCAGGTGACTCCATCCATACAGAAGACAGTCCTATACCACTCCTCTGACTTTGGTGTGACCCACTAGTATATGGATGATTTGGTAAGCACCCCCTAAGGTCCACTATCTCATCCTCTAACTCATCAGTATAGGTCCTATCCTATTGGAAATGATCCTAGAAGACTCCCACTAAAGACTAAAGTTGTACCACCTCCTCTCATAGCATGGCCATCTCACCACTTTTATATCCCTCATGGCTAGGGATCTATTATCCAACCTATACCTGAAGAGTAGCTATCAATGCTACCTACCTATCCATATCAGTCTGGGTGTTATATACCTATTCTTGGAAGATATCCCTCTCCCATTGAACTCTAATAATGTCACCCTGTAGCTTAGTAATCATAACATCTCGTGTTGCTATTATGCTTGTGTCCCTTGATCATCCAAGTTGGCCTCACCAAAATCATCCTATATATCTCCTAAGTCAAGGAGCTCTATCCACTCATATTCTACATGGTGATGCACATGTCACTCACCTCCCTCCACATTTTCATCATCTAGAGACTCATCATAACCCTCCTCCTCTAGAGCATCCCTGGATGCCTCCTCTTCTACCTCAGTTGCATCCCCTCCTAGTGGCACCTCTCCTTGCCACTACTATGTCACCCAAAAGGAGTCATATTTCTTTGTAGTCCCAACATCATACATATCTGATATTTCTACTATAATATTTGAATCCTCCCCCAATGCCTCCACTGTAGGTCAACTAAGAGTTCTCTCATCCCTGTGACACCGATAGATCATCAACTCACTAGGAAAACCTTGGTGTAGCCCAAAATACCATAGGAATTGAGCATAAGGAAAGTACTCCCACTTAGTCCTGTCACCTAATTAGACATATTCTCCATATCACCTGGTGCAGCTATGTCTCAGACTCAACCCATACTGGAAAATATCTATAAGGTCTCCAGGTAACCTCCTCTACCCTGAGTTGTGCAAAGGTCTCTACATAGTGCTCAACCTCACCTACAAAGAAACAACCCTAACCTCTCTCCTACACCCACTACCATAGAATCCTATAGCCTATATCTCTTTTAGCAATTTGTGGTTAGGTCATTCATGGCAATCCCTACGATCGATTCACAAAAATATGTTGTCATCTCCAAACCTATATTAGAAAGCTACAACCCAAGTCCTTCCACCCATGGGAGTATATCTCATATAACTTATCATATATTTGTGCCGATAAGGTATTATCCCAAGCTATCACTAACAACTACTCTACTGTGCACTCTACAAATGAAAACACCAACTCTAAAATATTCCAGGGGAACATGGCTCCTGATGAGTTTGGGAGCAACATGTTGGAGATCAAAGTCATAAGTAAGGCATGTCTAATACTTAGTATGTCAAATCCAAACCATAGCTCTACCATTATCCCTTCATTAGATAGGTTTTACATATGGTAGGGTGCCCCTCTATTGAAATGCACAATATTCGATAGGTGTCCTCTAAAGTCACCATCATATCTCCTATAGGTAAATGAAAAGTGTTGGTGTAAGTATCCCAAAGATCTATCAATGCAGTCAAGTAGGCATGATCGCCCACCACGAGCTCTAATTGCATCACATGATTAAGGCCAATGGAATTTAGCCATTTCCAATCCTCTTCTATCAAAATGTCCCTAGCGACCTGAAAGAGAGTCGAAACTCGATACCGACTCTTCACCACCTGACAGAGCTAACCAAGTGTCAAAAATGCACTCAAAATGCATCAAAAAATTCCAAAAATATCAAAAAAATGACCAAAAAATGGCCCCTTTTACCCCAATTTTATGGCCATCCCACCTAGGAATGGCCCCCAAAAATGTCTAAAATAGGGTCATTTTAACCTTTAAAATAGCGCTAAAAATGCATTAAAATAGAAAAATAATTTCAAAATAATGCATCTAAACTAGAAATAACTAGTTGCATTCCTATATTCACTACTATTATGGTTCTTTAACCAAAATTTAGTATGTTTTATGGAACAACCACAAGAAATTAGCATTTCACATCAAATAAATAAAGAGAGGAAAATGCAGTCTGTACCCATCTCACACTAGCTCTGCCACTTGATAATTCCTATTGTTGGCTCATGGTGATTATTGGATATTTCAGAAGTTCTTCGCTTCAAAAAATCAGACTCCTACACCTCACGTCTCAAATTTCTAAGCCAAACAAACAAATGAGCTCATTTGCCTCATTTTGGGCTTATATAGCTGCAAAAAGAGCATGACTACTCCTAGGTGGTATGGTCAGCTATTCGGCTTACCATACCACCTAGGTACAGAAATGAATTGTGCAACCATCCCACCTAGGGACAACCAACAAAAATCCTACAAAACAACTTTAAAAAAATAAAAAAAAGGCCAAAAACCCACTAAAAATAGGTCAAAATGGTTCAAATTAATAAGGGATCAATATTAAATACAAAGTATTCATGGACACTCTGAAAATTATTTATTTCACTCCCTAAGAAGGCTATTATGTCTGGACCACTCTAATATAATGACGTACTTAGGCTCTCGCTTCCATAAATCATCATTAAAATGATCAAAATTCTAGCAGAAATGATAGGGTTTGCAATGGATAAAATTGATGGTTATCCTAGTTAAGTCATATGTGTCAAGTGACTTGTTGTTTTAATCATTAGTCTTACCCTCATTTACTCATCATTTGATGGGGTATTCATAACAAATATTTCATAATAAAATCAACACTTAAACATTCAAAAGTGAAATATTCATACATTTAAAAGAATCATTGCCAAACATAAACTTGGAAGCCCATGTTGGGGCAAGTAATAAAAAAGTGCAAAAAAACAAAGGCATGGTCTCCTTGAAACCTAGGTAATTCACCCATGTAAAGGCTTACAAGGAAACAAGGAACCAATACCAAGTATACCCTAAGCCCCAAAAATGCTATGGCAAGCACGGTTGAAAGGTATACCAAAATAAATCCTTCAACTATGTCAAAAGTAAGGATTCCAAAAATATATGCTCTTTCCCAGGGTTATGCATAAGAGGTTGGACTCAAAATATACTTGTAAACAAATGGATAATCATAATTGAAATCAAGGTGAATCCTAAGAAAATCAAATAAATCATCTTCACATTGATACCTACAATATCATCTTGTCCTTCCTCTTCACTCATAAATCAAGAAATTCCTCCACATGAATAAATCCCCACAAATGATCCATGTCCTCCATCTCTTCTACTCCTCCATATAATAATTAATCCACATCATCCAATCCTTTACCTAATTGGGTTAAAGCCACCATAGATGAATCCCAAATTCATTTTCCCACTTATATGGGTAAAATCCCTTTAACCCTAAGACACCAAGTGAATTAAGCCCTCATGGCTAAATTCCTTAGCCAATCTGAACCTTATAATATCAAAGAAGCACTTAGTCATCCTAAATGGTTTCTTGCCATGGAACAATAATTGGATTCCATTGAAAGAAATCACACTTGGGAGTTAGTTGATTTACCCCAAGGCAAATATACCATTGGTAAAAAATGGGTATACAAGGTAAAGTATAAAGCAGATGGCTCATTAGATCACTACAAGGCTTGCCTAGTAGCTCAAGGCTACAAGCAACAAGAGGGAATTGATTATGAGGAGAATTTTGCTCCTGTGGCAAATATGACTACAATCCACATAGTTATTGCTTTAGTAGCTCAAAAGCATTGGCCTATATATCATATGGATGTCAAAATATTATTTCTCAATGCTAACTTGAAGGAGGAAGTGTATGTGAACCAACCACCAGGGTACACAATTGAAGGCTAAGAAAACAAAGTTCTTAGTTTGAAGAAATATCTATATGGGTTGAAGCAAGCACCTCAATCTTGGTATATAAAGATTGACTCCTATTTCATCAACCTTGGTTTCACTAGATCTACAACAAAATCTACTCTCTATGTGAAACATTGGAAGAACCACATCATTTTGGTTACATTGTATGTGGATGATCTTCTCATTACAAGTGATGACACAAAAGGAATAATATTTCTCAATGATGACTTATGTAAAAATTTTGATATGACAGACTTAGGCTTCCTCCACTATTACGTAAGCATAGAGATATGGCAAAAAACTGGTAAGATCTTTATCTCATAGGCTAAATACATTCAGTCTATATTGGAGAGGTTTCGCATGGAGGATTGTAAGACATCCCCCACTCCCATGGAAACTAAGTTGAAATTGGTTAATAGTGGTTATGAAGAAAGGGTTTATGACACCCTTTACAAGCAACTAGTTGGAAGTTTGATCTACTTAACTTCAACTAGACCATATATTTCCTATTTAGTTGGCCTTATTTCTAGATTCATATAGGATCCAAAGAAGAGCCATTGGATAGCAGCTAAGAGGATTTTGAGATTCCTCAAGGCCACCCCTCATCATGGCCTTATATATACATCATGTAATGATTTTTATTTGATTGGGTACATAGATTCAGATTGGGCTAGTTGTCCTGAAACTAGAAGATCTACATCAGGTTATTATTTTCAATTGGTGCAAGCTCTATTTCATGGATCACCAACAACCAGAACACAATTTCATTATCTTTAGTAGAGTATGAATATAGAGTAGCAATTGAGGAAAATAAGGAGGCAATTTGGTTGAGGCAATTACTTTAGGACATTGGGCTACTCATAGATGGTCCAACTTATATATATTGTGACAATCAAAGTACCATTAAGATGACAAATAATCCATTTTTCCATGCTAGAACAAAGCACATTGAGATCCATCATAAATTCATCAGATACATGGTCCAAGAAGACATTATATACATGGAGTATATACCAACTCAATATCAAGTAGCTGAAATCTTCACCAAGTTACTTGGACTAGACAAGTTTTCTCAGTTTAGCAAATTGCTCTATGTATGTAATAAAAGTCAATATTAAGGGGGAATGTTATCTAATGTTGACTTATTTTTTTTCTTCTATAGTTAGGATAGTGCACATTAAGGGGGATTTTTAGAATATTATAATGTCGACTATGCCTTGTTTTTGACGCTTGTCTTATGTCACTTATCTTATGATTTCTAGTTTGAGTTCTCCAATTGGAGTTATGTGTCTTCTGCATGACACTTGGAGTGGAGATTATAACATATTTCAACAACACATAAGTACATTTTGTTTAGTCCCAAAATTTCAATCATAGGAGCATCTTCTATCACTTCAGTGGTCATGTGTGTTCTTATAAGATCTTCCTTCAAGATTTTAGGCTTTCACGAAGGAACCTACTCTGATACCAATTGAATAACACAAGCTTATACTGAGAAGGGGGGTGAATAGTATAATATTAAACTTTTAATTTTTTTTCCAAAGAAGTATTATCCAATATTATTAGTTGTAATAATGAAATAATGCACAAAATATCACACACATAAGAGACACAAATTTAATGTGGTTCACCCATTGTGGGCTACATCCATGGAGAAAATATTTATTATAAATTCTCTCAACAAATATCTTGGGAACCAATTACCTATTACAATATTTATGGGCACCAACCCAAACGAGACACCAATCCCCTATGCTCAAGTTCATTGACCTCTATCCATAGAAGAAACCCCTTTGTTGATATACTCAAATCTGCTCACAACTCTGCTCACAAAAACCTACTCAAATATGCTCACAAAAATATGCTCAAATATATTCACAACTCTGCTCAAATTTTCTCACAACTCTGCTCAAATCTATTCACAACTCTACTCAAATATGCTCATAACTCTACTTAAATCTTTCGCACTACTATGAATCGAGCCTCCAACCTCATGACAAGTAATTCTCTATCAAGTGCCTTGACTAGTTGTTCTACCATGATGGTTGAGACCAAAGGAGGTGTGACTTTTACTTAAACCATGTTCTATACACTTTCCAACACAAAAACCATAAAACCAGTGATGATGGGAATCGACACAATGACCTCCCATGAAACAGTATTTCATGCACAACCCACAATCAGTTAGGCTATGCCAATGAACGAGATGTCAAATGTAAGCGAGATGTCAAATGTAAGCAATAGTATGTTGAGCAAGTTGGATTTTTGAGCAAGTTACAACAAAAGTATTGTCATTGTTGTCAACACAGTCAGAAAGATCAGTTGATGAAGTATACAGGAGTTAAGAAGTTCTTCAGAGATCAGTTGATGAAGTACACAGGAGTTAAGAAGTTCTTCAGAGTATGTTGAGCAAGTTGGATTGTTGAGCAAGTTGCAACAAAAGTATTGTCATTGTTGTCAACACAGTCAGACAGATCAGTTGATGAAGTATACAGGAGTTAAGAAGTTCTTCAGAGATCAGTTGATGAAGTATACAGGAGTTAAGAAGTTCTTCAAAGATTAGTTGATGAAGTATACAAGAGTTCAGAAGTTCTTCAGAATATGTACAGTGATTTTCTAAAATATAGAAGTGGCCCATTTGAGAAAAATCAAAAGAAAATCACAAGGAAGAAAACTGTCACGATATCGCAACATGTTGAGCAATAAAGGAAAACTATCACGATATCACGACATGTTTGGAGAAAAAGAGCAAGAAAGCAAAACTGTCATGATATCGTGACATGTTTGGAGAGAAAGAGCAAGAAAGCAAAACTATCACAATTTCGTGACATGTTCGGAGAGAAAGCGCAAGCTAGCAAAACTGTCACGATTTCATGACATGTTCGGAGAGAAAGTGCAAGCAAGCAAAACTATCATGATTTCATGACATGTTCGGAGAGAGAGCGCAAGCAAGCAAAAATATCGTGATTTCACGACATGTTCAGGGAGAAGGTGCAAGCAAGAAAAATTGTCACGATTTTGCGACATGTTCGAAGAGAAAAAGGCAAGTAGAAAAAGTGTCACGATTTCGCGACATATTGCAAGAGAGATAGTACGAAAGAAAAACTGTCACGATTTTGCGACATGTTGGAAGAGAAAAAGACAAGTAGAAAAAGTGTCACGATTTCACGACATATTACAAGAGAAAGAGGAGAGAGAAGAAAGTGTCGTGATTTCATGACATGTTTCATTTTTGCGGTCCAAAGCGAAGAGAAAGAGGAGAGAGAAAAAAAAGTCACGATTTTGTGGCATGTTTCATTTTCATGATCCAAACTGTAGAGAAAGAGGAGAGAGAAAATGGTGTCACGATTTCGTGACATGTTTCATTTTCGTGATCCAAAGTGAAGAGAAAGAGGAGAGAGAAAAAGGTTTCGTGATTTTGCGACATGTTTCATTTTCATGATCCAAAGCAAAGAGAAAGAGGAGAGAGAAAAAGGTGTCATGATTTTGCGACATGTTTCATTTTCACGATCCAAAGCGAAGAGGAAGAGGAGAGAGAAAAAGGTGTTGCGATTTCGTGACATGTTTCATTTTTGCGATCCAAAGTGAAGAGAAAGAGGAGAGAGAAAAATGTGTCACAATTTCACGACATGTTTCATTTTCACGATCCAAAGCGAAGAGAAATAGGAGAGAGAAAAAGGTGTCACGATTTCGTGACATGTTTCATTTTTGCGATCCAAAGTGAAGAGAAAGAGGAGAGAGAAAAAGGTTTCACGATTTCGCGATATGTTTCAATTTCATGGTCCGAAGCAAAGAGAAAATGCAAGGAAGGAAAAGTGTCGCGATATCGCGACATGTAGCATTTTTGTGGTCCAGAGCGAAGAGGAAGGCAGAGAAGGAAAAGTGTCGCGATATCGCGACATGTCTCATTTTCGTGACTCAAAGGAAAGAGAAAGTGCCAAGGAGAAAAAGTGTCGCGATATCGTGACATGTCGCATTTTTGTGACCCGAAGGCAAGAGAAAGAGCAAAGGAGAAAAAGTGTCACGATATCACGACATGTCGCATTTTCACGACTTTAGGAGGAGAGAGAAAGTAAGAAGGTTGAAGTGTCGCAATATCACGACAAAAGTAAAAAGGAACAACGAGGCAAAAGTGTCGCAATATTGTGACATGTGTTTTTGCGGGTACAATCCGAGAAGAGTAAAAAGAGGCAGAAGTGTCACGATTTTGTGACAGGTCACTTCGGCACGAGTTAAGAAGAGAAACCAGTCAAAAGAAGATATGTGACAGTTAACTAAAGTTAGTACGATGGTGCAATTACAGGAGAAGTCGGTACAACAGTTACAAGTATAGTTACAAAGAAAAGGTGATAAAAGGAGGTCTGCGTGGAGAATTAAATATATGCTGAAACAGAGTGAAAGCACTTGGGATTAATGTGAGGCAGATTTAATCTTACGAAGAGAGCAAGAGGATAGCGATAGAGGTGTGCAGTATGTGAAGCACGAGGAGAGTGCATTGGAGCCGAGAGAGCACAGTGTGTGTTGTGTGAAGAGTAAGAAATGTTGAGAAAGCAATAGACCAGTCAGGGTCTTGTAAAAGTGAAGGCATATTTATGTCAATCTTCTAGTTTCATTATAGAAGTCCAAGTTGATGCTTGGAATCAGGGGTTGGTGCTCCTTTTAGTTGGTGCTGGTAAATCAAGGTTTGGTGCTCCTTCTAGTTGGTGTTGGTAAATCAGGGGTTAGTGCTCCTTTCTATTGGTGCAGATAAACCAAGGGTTGGTGCTCCTTCTAGTGGGTGCTGGTAAATTGTTTATAAAATTGTTATTTTACAAAGACTAGATTTGGACGGGAGTCCAAGCAGTCATTTTTGAGGAGTAGCCAAATTGGTGAACCTCGTGACATCGTGTGTTGTGGAATGCTCTCTTGTTATACTTGCTTTATCTATTTTTAATTTTTCATTATTTTGGCATTAAGAGTTGTAGATTTGAATTTAAATAGCTACACTGATTCACCCCCTCCTCTCAGTGTCATTGTGAAACTATCAATTGGTATCAGAGCAAGATTTTCTTATCAGGCTAAATCATCTAGGGTTGATCTTGGATTAGTATGCAATGGGTAAGAAGAATAGATCCTCCTCAAAAAAAGCATCTCAGTCAGTTGCAATTCCTGTGGAAGAGAAAATTGAACTAGAAAATATAGAAGAAGTGAATTATGAAAATATAGGAGTGAACTCTAAAGCATGTGATGAAAACCTTGAGGGTGAAGTATATCTAGAAGGTGAGTCGATCGCTGCACTTGAAGAATTGAATATAGAAAGGAAAAAGAACAAAATACTATCCAAGAAGTTGGAAGAATATGGGGATAAGATAGAAGATCTCTTCTTACAAATTCATAAAGCCAAGAAAATAGAAGAAGCCTTGAAGTCACACCTGGATGATAAAGTCGATGTATGTAACAAACATGAAGAGGAATCTAACAAAGTTTTTAGTGATCTAAAGCTGCAAGTAGAAGAGTCCAAAAGGATTGAAGAAGCTCTCAAGTCACAGATCAATAAGAAAGAGATTTTTTGCTACAAACAAGAAGAGAAGATTATTTTATTGAAGAAACAACTAGAAGAGGCCAATACAAATCTCAAATTTGAGAAGAGCACAGAGTTGCTAGATAAAATGATAAGTCATCAAAGAAGCCCCATGTGTAAGCTTGGTCTTGGATATGAAGCTGAACAACCTTCATCTTCTAAATTTGCAAAGAAGAAGAAGTCCACTGCTGAAGGATCAAAGCAAGAACAGTTTGAAGCTGAAACTTCAAAAGGAAGAAAATCTCAAAGGATATCTACAGCAAAGAAACCACAACAAAAGAGGTTCTATCACTCTAACTCTATTCATAATAATGCTTTTAATGGTTATTGTTTTAGATGTAACCATTATGATCACAAGGCAATTTATTTTGGATTGAATAATAGATCAAAGAGTTATCTTTGGTAGAAATACATTTGTTGAACACCATGTGCAATGTTTTAAATGTAATGGTCATGGGCACATAGCAAGGTTTTGTCCAAGAATTTTTTTATCTAATCTAAGGCAAGACAACAAATTTCATCAGACACAAATAATGCAACACAGACAGGGAAGAAATCATGTGTATCAAAGAAAGGAAAATAATCATCCATCAAGGATGCACAAGAGACAACCACCCAAGAGAAATTTTCAATTTTACGAAAAGGTTCAAAATAGGGATGCAGTTGAAAACCTTCAGCCTAAGTTCAAGAAAGATTGGAGAAAGAAAGAAGAGAGGAAATCATGTCTCCTTGGACTGAAGGAGATTACTCTACTATTGCACTAAGCAGCTCCAAGTAGCACATCCTTAGGGGGAGCAATCTTAAAGTTTTATTTTCATGCTCCTATGTTGTTTGGTTATCTGAGGATGAAAGGCAAGTAGTCAGGGGGAGTTGTCGTATAGTTGTCAAAATATGTTTTAGCTCATGTAGTTGTTTGTGAAGGTAATAAGCAGGAGCATGAGATGTTGGCTTGACAGAGCCAATTTTTTATTATTATTGTAAAATCTCTCTGGTGATGGCGGTTACAATAGCAGATAGTGTCAAACTGATGTGCTTCAATAGAACAACATGGTGAACAGCTAGGTTTTTGATCCAGCAACTTATAGGCATTATCTAAGATAGAACATGCAGTACATGTCATCGTGTCATGGAAGCATAAGCTGGCAGGTGCTGGTTTTGAATCCTGTAACATTCTTGATCTACAAATAACATAGAATCCATGTTTTGAGTGTCTCGATTTATCTACCAATATCGAGGGAGGACTATGGTAAATCTCTTCATGATCATTATGAAAAATACTACCGTGTAGCTGGGAAGGCATATGTTTCTTAACTAAAAATACAACACTTCATTTGGTATAAGAGAGCATCAATTTTCTCTAAATAAGTAGCCGTTATCAAAGAGATGCCAGAGTCAAAGCAAATAGTAGCACTAGCACCCAGTTTCGTCAAGAGTTCCAAGTGGCACATGCAAGGCAGAGATGTTGAGAGAATAGCACCCAGGTGGTGAAGCGCCAAGGAAGACAATATGCCTATGCACCTAAGAAAGTCTTCCATTATTTGAGGAATGTGAGATATTGCCTGAGGAATTCCTTAATTGCAGCGAGGAGAAATGCTCCCTAGAATTGCGTGAAGAACGTTCATCTAAGACATTGAGTAGCCCTGACACAGGAAGCAAAATACCGAGATTTGATGACTGCACACAGATTGAGGGTTCAATGCTAGATGTACTTCATGGCAGCCGTTAGAAACCAGAGACATTGAACTGCACCAATAGTATATGTGTTTCGATAAAAGCAGTGTATATTTGAACTACACATTGACGTGAAGATTGTTAGATCTTTTATGATGCTATGGTGAAAAATATTGAAGTTTGATCATTGATTCATGTTTAACTCATCAAGATGACCAACTTTGATTTGTGAATCATACCTATCCGAGGTCTAGAAGTATGAGTTTGAGTAAGGTGCACCATAGTTGGCCATGAAGCGTTTAACAAAATTTGTCTCCTAATTCGAACAGTTGAAAGTAAAGGTGTGACCAGCGGTGACTGTAGAAAACATAGACCAAATTAAACATGTAAGAAGGGATTTGGTTGGTGTTGTGGTACTGTGTTTTATGCTTGCACAGAGTTGGCGATAAAATTGCAGTGTTGGTACAGTGTTGGACAAAAATTGGTACAAGTTTGAGTCACGTGTCAATTTTGTTGACAAATGTGAAATCAGTGTTTTTGAATGGGAAGCTTGAAGAAGAGGTTTATATTGAGTAGCAAGATGGTTTCCAGATTGGTGATGATTGGTTGAGTTGATTTGATTAAGCCTAGTCAAGTTATGTGTGAAGTGATTTTTAAAGTTCTCTGAAATAAAGTACATGAGTTAAGAAGTTCTTCAGAGATCAGTTGATGAAGTACACAGGAGTTAAGAAGTTCTTCAGAGTATGTTGAGCAAGTTGGATTTTTGAGCAAGTTGTAGCAAAAGTATTATCATTGTTGTCAACACAGTCATACAGATCAGGATTTAAGAATTTCTTCAGAGTATGTTGAGCAAGTTGGATTGTTGAGCAAGTTGCAGCAAAAGTATTGTCATTGTTGTCAACACAGTCAGACAGATCAGTTGATGAAGTATACAAGAGTTAAGAAGTTCTTCAGAGATCAGTTGATGAAGTATACAGGAGTTAAGAAGTTCTTCAAAGTATGTACAGTGATTTTCCAAAAGATAGAAGTGGCCCATTTAAGAAAAATCAAAAGAAAATCACAAGGAAGAAAACTGTCGCAATATCGTGACATGTTTAGCAATAAAGGAAAACTGTCATGATATCGTGACATGTTTGGAAAGAAACAGCAAGAAATCAAAACTGTCATTATATCGCGACATGTTTGGAGAGAAAGAGCAAGAAAGCAAAACTGTCACGATTTTGTGACATGTTCGGAGAGAAAGCGCAAGCTAGAAAAACTATCACAATTTCACGACATGTTCGGAGAGAAAGCGCAAGCAAGCAAAACTGTCACGATTTCATGACATGTTCGGAGAGAGAGTGCAAGCAAGCAAAACTATCATGATTTCGTGACATGTTCGGGGAGAAGGCACAAGCAAGAAAAACTATCATGATTTTGCGACATGTTTTAAGATAAAAAGGCAAGTAGAAAAAGTGTCACGATTTTGTGACATATATAAAGAGAGATAGTACGAAAGAAAAAGTGTCACGATTTTGTGACATGTTGGAAGAGAAAAAGACAAGTAGAAAAAGTGTCACGATTTTGTGACATATTACAAGAGAAAGAGGAGAGAGAAGAAAGTGTCGCAATTTTGCGACATGTTTCATTTTTGCGGTCCAAAGCGAAGAGAAAGAGGAGAGAGAAAAAGGTGTCACGATTTCGTGACATGTTTCATTTTCGCAATCCAAAGCGAAGAGAAATAGGAGAGAGAAAAATGTGTTGCGATTTTGCGACATGTTTCATTTTCGCGATCCAAAGCGAAGAGAAAGAGGAGAGAGAAAAAGGTGTCGCATTTCACGACATGTTTCATTTTCACGATCCAAAGCGAAGAGAAAGAGGAGAGAGAAAAAGGTGTCACAATTTCGTGACATGTTTCATTTTTGTGATCCAAAGCGAAGAGAAAGAGGAGAGAGAAAAAGGTGTCACGATTTCATGACATGTTTCATTTTCGTGATCCAAATCGAAGAGAAAGAGAAGAGATAAAAAGGTGTCATGATTTCGTGACATGTTTCATTTTCGCAATCCAAAGCGAAGAGAAAGAGGAGAGAGAAAAAGGTGTCACAATTTCATGACATGTTTCATTTTCATGATCCAAAGTGAAGATAAAGAGGAGAGAGAAAAAGGTGTCACGATTTCGTGACATGTTTCATTTTCGCGATCCAAAGCGAAGAGAAAGAGGAGAGAGAAAAAGGTGTCGCAATTTCACGACATGTTTCATTTTCGCGGTCCAAAGCGAAGAGAAAATTCAAGGAAGGAAAAGTGTCACGATATCGCAACATGTAGCATTTTTGCGGTCCAAAGCGAAGAGGAAGCAGAGAAGGAAAAGTGTCATGATATCGCGACATGTCACGTTTTCACGACTCGAAGGAAAGAGAAAGTGCCAAGGAGAAAAAGTGTCATGAAATCATGACATGTCATGTTTTTGTGACCCGAAGGCAAGAGAAAGAGCAAAGGAGAAAAAGTGTAGCGATATCGCGACATGTCGCATTTTTGTGACTCTAGGAGGAGAGAGAAAGTAAGAAGGCTAAAGTGTCACGATATCATGACAAAAGTAAAAAGGAATAGCAAGGAGGCAAAAGTGTCATGATATCACATGTGTTTTTGTAGGTACAAGCCGATAAGAGTACAAAGAGGTAGAAGTGTCACGATTTCACGACAGGTCGCTTCGATGCGAGCTAAGAAGAGAAACCAGCCAAAAGAAGATATGTGACAGTTAACTGAAGGTACGATAGTTACAGGTGTAGTTACAAAAGAAGTCAATATGACACTTATAGGTGTAGTTACAGGAGATGTCGGTATGATAGTTACAGGTGCAGTTACAAAAGAATTCGATACAACAGTTACAGGTGCAGTTACAGAAGAAGTCGATACGACAGTTACAAGTGCAGTTACAATAGAATTCGGTACGACAGTTACAGGTGCAGTTACAGAGAAAAGGTGATAAAATGAGGTCTGCGTGGAGAATTAAATGTATGCTAAAACAGAGTGAAAGCACTTGGGATTAACATGAGGCAGATTTAATCTTGCGAAGAGAGCAAGAGGAGAGCGAGAGAGGTGTGCGGTATGTGAAGCACGAGGAGAGTGTGTTGGAGCCGAGCGAACACAGTGTGTGTTGTGTGAAGAGTAAGAAATGTTGAGAAAGAAATAGACCATTCAAGGTCTTGTAAAAGTGAAGGCATCTTTATGTCAATATTCTAGTTTTAGAACAGAAGTCCAAGTTGATGCTGGACATCAGGGGTTGGTTCTCCTTCCAGTTGGTGTTGGTAAATCAGGGGTTGGTGCTCCTTCTAGTTGGTGCTGGTAAATCATGGGTTGGTGCTCCTTTCTATTGGTGCAGATAAACTAGGGGTTGGTGCTCCTTCCAGTGGGTGCTGGTAAATTGTTTGTAAAAATGTTATTTTGCAAATACTGGATTTGAACGGGAGTCCAAGCAGTAATTTTTGAGGAGTAGCCAAATTGGTGAACCTCATTACATCGTATGTTGTGGAATGCTCTCTTGTTATACTTGCTTTATCTATTTTTATTTTTTCATTGTTTCGACATTAAGAGTTTTAGATTTGAATTTAAATAGCTAAACTGATTTACACCCCCCTCTCAGTGTCATTGTGAAACTATCATAGTATTTGTTTTGTTCTCCTCTATTCTCCACAATAAAACACAATCGACATCCATGAGGTTTGACCCCTTGACCTTATGCCCAATAAACCTCCACACAGATCCACACTATCAACTAGACTATCCAGTGAACAAACTCACAGGCATGCAAGATAAACTTTGTATGTCCCTACCTCATTTTTTGTTGTATCCTATTATATTTTTGTCATTCGTATTCATAGAGAAAACAATGTATTTGATTTTATTTTAATTTTTTTAGTCATGAATGTCAAAGATAAATAAATCACCATATTTATATGCTTCCAAAGGGCTTACAAAATTGTCATGTCAGCTTCAAAAATAAACTCAAATTTCTTCCATACGTTGACACCAAAAACTTTGGATTATAATATTTAAATTAAAAAATTTAACTTTAACTTTTAAGCCCTTGTAATAATTAAATCATTTGATTTAATATTACACATTTATGACCCTACCTTGGTCCTTGGATTTTATAAAATTTTATCCTCATGCCATTTAAACCTTTATTTAAATCCTTTGTCCCAAGCCTTGAACCTTTATAATATATTTAAATATTTTGTCCAAGCATCCTTAAACCTTTGTCTTTTCCTTTATAATATTTAAATATGAAATTTAAATATTATAAACCTTTATTTAATAGATATTTTCATTGTCTTGTTCCATACAAAATATATGCTTGTCTTGAATAATTTTTTAACCTTTTCAACTACACATCCTTGAAGAATATTTATGCCTTGAATAATATTCACCCTTTGACATCAATGACAACTCAATATACTTAATATTTCCAACATTTTTTTGGTAGTTTAATGGGAGTGGCCCCCAATAGAAGTCACATGACTTATTAATAAAAATGATAACTATGCATGCATTTTTTTTAATATAATAATTGTTTTGGTTGAATTATTACTATTGTATTTTGTATAGTTATCTTAATAATTTGAGAATGGGCACAAGAATGACCGTGGTGTTGGATCCCATTGCAGAGGAGACCAAGCCTATATTTGGAGAGATCCACTTCTTCATAGACTTGCATTTTCCACCTTCTGATATTGAAGACCTCTTCGCTACTTTTTGGATTCCACCTCAAAGAGAATTTGTTGATTTCTCTTTAGAGTCTCATTTTTATCTAGTTGAGTTCAAAGTCCTTTTTACCTATTAGTATTTTATTTTTTAGGAGAGTATGAGGGCTGAGTTTTGTAGCTCAGAGTCCTCTTGCATATTAGTATCTATGGTGGGTTATGGGGCTTACATTTTTCTTGTTAGTGCTTATCTTATGGCAATGCTTGAAGTGCCCCCTATTCTAGATTTTCCCAAAGCATTGTTGTGGGACAGTTTGTGGGCCGATGGAAAGATATGTTGGCATTTAGGCTTTGAAATTCCATGTAGTTTTGGTTGGCCAATTTGTTGCTATTGGATTCCTTCCTCGGTGGGAAAAATATTCTTTGCATACCTATGGGGTTAGAACCCATAATGGTTGGTAGTTTGGTGTTGTAGTGTGCTTGTGGGGTTTGAACCCATAGGTTTTAAGGTTCTAAATCATTCCAAAATCATACACCAAGATTTTAGAAACCTTTTAAAATCTAATTCCTCCCATAGCTCATTTGGAAATGTTGTTCAAGTTTTACTCTTATAGATGTTGGGAGCTATACGGTTTTGTTAGTGGCTAACCTTCGATGTCAATTTTAGCATTGGAGGTTTGGATGATATTTATTGTTGGATCTTACCTACATAATTTTAGTTGGAAAGTGATGCCCTATGTTGGGTTTTCAGTTGTAGAGCATTCAAGTTTAGTGGGAGTTTGTTTCCATCTATTTTGTAAGACCTTCTATTGATAAGTCCTCTGGTTTCCTAAATTCCTATTCTAAGGTCTTAGAGTTTGGTAGGATGTAGGATTTGGATGGTCTGGTATGAAGATTTTTTTTTGTTTGATGTCGGATCCCTTGTTTGTTCTTCGATGGTCCTTTTTCACCATATGATTAGGTGGGATAGACTTTATTTGAAGTATAGGTTTTGGGATCCTCAAATCTTGGTAGTTTTTTATGAGCAATGATTGTATTTTTAGGATCAGACATATATTTAGTTTCAAGGGTTCTATTCTAGTTATCTAGTTTTCTTATTGTGCCCTTGTCTGGTTGTGTTCATGGTATCTCCTTCTAAGAGTTGGGTTCCTTTTCTTTTGGGGTCTTTCAACCACAGGATTCTAGGTTATCACACAATTTTTACTTTGCCTATTGATTTTTTTTTTTACCCAAAAATAGGGTTTTTGGGTGTGGTTATTTTCGTTGTAGCTATATTTACTTTTTATTAATATTTAGGATTATCTCATTTTTGAGGTTTCATAACAAATGTGTAAGAACAACATATCCTAAATGCTAGTTGGGTGAGTGCTACAGGATGATAGTCTCTTTGTTCTTAGGTTCCTTGTTGGATTGGGTGTTGATCCTCTCCTTCCTGGCTTCCAACCTTGACTTTTTATTGTTGGAAGGTTAGTTTTTCTCTTCTCTCGCTTGGCGAGAAGATTCAAATTTGAATTTTATACATAGAGCAGGAAGTTAAAATTTCAAATTCTTCTTTAGTGCTCATATTCAAATTTGTCCTAGATTTTATTGAATATTTTCACTAGCGGTTGGATAATCCCTTTGGGTTTGCAAGCTATAAGTTTCCATTTGGAGTTTGTGTGCGGTTTCAATTTGCATCGATTGGTTATTGGTATGATGTTGTGCCTCTCTCTAAGCTTGTTGAATATCTTTATGTTTAGGTTTGAGGACCCTTGGAAAACCCTCTTGTAAAATGTTAAGGGACCCTTTCAAAACTCCTTTTACCAAATCAAAAAAAAAATTATCCCATTAAAAAACAAGGAATGACTAATCAATATGGATTGCCTAGACTATGCTATTCTTAATTTTAGTAGCTTTAAAAAACTAATAACTGATTTTTATATTTTTGTTAACCAAATTTAAGTTTCATAACAAATGACTTGAACTATCAAATCATTCAATTAAATTTTTTATTTATTTTTAAATTCTTTCTTTATATCATTTCTAATCACATAATTGAACATTCTAATTATTTCAATGCAACATTGGTTATATACTATTTATGGATAATGCAACTTTTATTTGATACATAAAAAAACTAGACCCAATCATTTGGACAGTTTCTTATCTACTCTAGAATAAAATTTAACTCTCTCTTTTTCTTGGTTCTTAAATAATGAAATACAATTTTCAAGTTAAAAAGATAAGAAAACCAATTTGATTAGCTTAAGGTTCTCAAAATACATACAAGATATTTAATTTTATGCACAACCAACTCAAAGAGTTGCATGTTCATATTGACATAAATATGTTTAGAAAATTTTATTGATAGTTATCATAAGGTCTAAGGGAACAATGCCAATCAAGGACCACATAGCAGGGTAGTTCTATAGAAAAACATTTTAAAAGCAATAACCAAATTGAACCCAATCATTTTGGATGGTTTCTTTTCTACTATATAAAAAAAAATTAACTTTATCTATTTTGTTGATTTTAAATAACTTAGTAAAATAATAAATCTAGAAAATATAGAATACCGACCACAATTAGATTAAGGTTATCTCTTGCAATTATCAAAATAAATAAAAGAAATTTAATAATATACACGATCAAATAAAATATAGCCTTGTTTAAATTGAAATCTTAAAAGATGTTGAAATCATTTCACTCTTGCAATAGTTACTCTACTAAGGTATAAGGTGGAAATGTCAAAGGAGGACCATGAAATTGTTTAGTCTTATTGATATGTAGAAGTTGATTTTGTAAAGAGATTTATGAAGAATCTTCAAAACATAACTTTAAGAGAAGTTGCAACAAGGAGAAAAAGGTTAGTAAAGGATCTAAAAACCATAACTTTAAGAGATTTTACTAAACAAGGACTATGGACAAGAGATCCTTGTCCATGTTGACATCTTACAAGATGTCCACAACTAATAAAAAATATATTAAAGTGACTCACATAATGACTAATCAATCCCTTGCACAATAATTATAGATCTACCTTTGGTAGTATTAATAGTTAGATTACTTTTAATTTATTTTTTAAACCTAAAAAAAAATATAAATATGATGGAAATGTAGGGGTAAACCGTCATGATGACAATTTTTTTATGGTTGATCATATAGTATCTAATATTTTGAGAAGCAAACACTACAACTAAGTAGAGCTTCTATAAGACCATATATAAGAATTTGTAACATCCATTTCTCTATGTTAGTCATAATATTATGCCAGCATATCTCCTTAGGCATGGTCAGTGGTCATTATGTATAGGAGCAAGGGCATATAGATATTATCCAATAGAATAATAAGAGCGGATAAAATATATGATATAAAACCACCAAATACCATTTGAAGAACACAAGATTATACTGATAGGGGGGGTGAACAGTATAAGACTTAACCAATTAATAATTTTAACTTTAGATAATAGTGGCATCAACACAACATTAATCAAGACAGAAAGCATCACACATTGAAGACCCATTTTTAACGTGGTTCACCCAAAATGGTTGGGCTACGTCGAAAAAAACTTTTTTCTAAAATTTATCTCAAAGTTCTTTAAGAATCCTTCCCAAATACAATGTTTATGAGCCTCGGCACAAAGGAGATACCTTCCCCCAATTAGAATTTATGAGCCTCTGCTCAAAGGAGATACCTTCCCCTCTGCTTTGGAAATGATCCCTCAGAAGATCAACTGCCTCTACCTCTTGCCAGAACGTGGAACTCCTTTCCATCGAAGACCTCCTATCTTCAATGCTTAGCCTAAGAGACCTCTGCCTTCTATGATCACGTGACACTCTATGTCCATATAGTAGCACTCCGCATTCGTCTTTGCCCTTTGTGCTCTCTTCACCCTCTGCTCTCTCTATGCAATCATAGCCGCACTTGGTTGAACTTCAACCTTTGCACTCTCTGCGCAATCATAGCGGCACTTGGAACAATTTGCCATGACTCTTCACTCACTCTACACACTTTGATATCATCACACCACTTCTACGCTATCTGCATTCTTTCGATTGCATCTCGCACACTTCGACGCACATTCAACCACACATCCACTCTTCAAAAAACCCTCCTTTTATAACAAAATTTTCATGATGAAAAATTTAATCTTAGTCGGCTGTTATAACAAATGCAAAACCCTAAATTTAGTCGACTGTAGACCCTAATCTTCATCGGCTCACATTTAACTTTGTCGGCTTCAAGTACCTCTGTAATTCTGTAGCTTATGCTGTGAAACTACAACATGTCATGATATCATGACACCTTTGCCTCCGTACACTTTATTTTGGATTTTGTCACGATATCGTGACACTTCTACCTTTGTTGACTTCAACTAAGCTCTCATCATGATATCATGACATTTCTATCTTCGTCAGTATCAAATTTGCTTTTGTCACAAAATCATGACACTTTTGCCTCTACAGACTTTGTCTTCACTTCTGTCACGATATCGCAACACTTTTGTCTTCATAGCCTTCCTTTCTACTTTTGTCATGAAATCATGACACTTCTATTGAAGACCTACTTTTTGTTTCTATCATGAAATCGTGACACTTTCTCCAACCGTACGCTGCCATCTCAATCTGTCGTGAAATCACGACACTTTCTGCATCCATGTGCTTTCTTTTCTGCCTGTCACAAAATCATGACACTTTCTACATCCATATGCTTTCTCTTCAACCTATTGCAAAATCGTGACACTTTCTACATCCGTACGCTTTCTTTGCAACCCATCACAAAATTGTGATAGTTCTTATTTCAAACTCTTCCCTTTGCTGCATGTCACGAAATCGCGACGGTTCTCACTTCGAGTTCTGCAGCATGTCATGAAATTATGACAGTTCTCACTTCAAATTTTGCAGCATGTCATGAAATCATGAAAATTTATCTTGCTTCCACTTTTTCTTCTAACTTGTTTTCTCTCTCCTGCTTAAGTCACGAAAATGCGACATGTCACGATATCGCGACACTTTTTCTCCTTAGCTCTTTTCTGTTCTTTGGGTCGCGAAAACCCGACATGTCACGATATTGTGACACTTTTTCTCCTTAGAACTTTTCTTTTTTTTGGGTCGTGAAAACCCAACATGTCGCGATATCGCGACACTTTTTCTCTGTGAGCTCTTTCTCTCGAACTTGTCATGAAATCGTGACACTTTTTTGTCTGTACAATCCCTCTTGCAAATTGTCATGAAATCGCAACACTTTTCTTTGCGAGCTCTTTCTCTCGAACCCTGTCAGCTTGGGGTTTGCAAAAGACCTTTGAAACTGTCATGTCGTAACCTTCATCAAAACAAATTATTTGACATTAAATCAAATTCCTTCAAGAGCTTCTTGACATCAATGACAACTTATACACTTGAGCAAAGGCAATGTACCCAAAGTACCAAAAATTACCAACAATCTCCCCCTTTGTCATTGATGGCAAACCTTTACTGAAAACACTTCTCAAGAGCCAAAACTGAAACCAACTGTGCTAACAAATGAGAATATTCCTTTGAATTTTTGCTCCCCCTAACTTGAAGCTTTCCTCTTCACTTTGAAACTCTCCTCCTTACTCATATCTCTCCCCCTTTGTCATCAATGGCAAAGGGTCACCTTTGGGTCTCGAGACTAAGAATGAGCCTCTTAGCTTAGTCCCTCCCCCACCTCCTTATGAGGTGATTAATTTTGGGGTGGGAGTACAACTCCCAATTTCTCCCTTAGATACTCAAACGTATCTCTTGGAAGAGGTTTGGTGAAGATATCTGCAATCTGCTCTTTAGTAGACACATACTCTACCTTGACCTGCTTGTCTTGCACTTTCTCCCTTAGAAAGTGATACTTGATGGAAATATTCTTTATCCTTGAGTGCATTACCAGATTTTTGGAAATACTTATGGCACTTGTATTATCACAAAGTATGGAGATGGGTTGTTCATGCTTGACTTTGAAATCCTTCAAGGTGGTTTTCATCCATAAAACTTGTGTACACCCAGCCACTACTGCTATGTATTCAACGTATGCTATAGATAAGGAAACTGAAGGTTGTTTCTTACTTAGCCAAGAAACCAAACTCTTTCCCAGAAAGAATGCTCCACCACTAGTGCTTTTCCTATCATCAATATTGCCTACCCAATCTGCATCTGTATAAGCTATGAGGGTGAAATCATCACCTTTGTGATACCAAAGCCCAAAGTCCATAGTGCCCTTCAGATATCTGAATATCCTCTTAACTGCTATAACATGAGAATATTTTGGAGCTGCCTGAAATCTTGCTACTAACCCAATTGCCTGCATGATATATGGTCTGGTAGATGTACTATATAGTAAAATACCAATCATAGATCTGTACAACCTCTGATCTGCCACTGGAGATTCATAATCTTTACTCATCTTGCACCCTGTAATCATTGGAGTGGTTTGCTATCCATCATCCCAAATTTCTTCAACATTTCTTTGATATACTTTCCTTGAGAGAGAAATATACCATATTTTGACTGAGCAATCTGAAGACCTAAAAATAATGACAGCTCTCCAATCATAGACATATCAAATTCCTTCTGTATGGTGTTAGCAAAAACTTTGCACATCTGAGTATTATTTCCCCCAAAAATAATATCATCAACATAGACAACCATAATCAACATATCATCATATTCATTCTTAATATACAAATTGCTATCTGCCACGCCTTTCCTGAAGCCTTGATCATGAAGATAACTGTCAAGTCTTGAGTACCAATCCCTAGGTGCTTGCTTTAACCCATATAAGGCCTTTTTAAGTTTACACACAGTCTGACTATTCTGAGAGAGACACTCCTTCTGGCTGTTCTATGTAGACTTCTTCTACCAACACCCCATTTAGAAAAGTTGAATTTACATCCATTTGATATACCTTGAATTATTTGAAGTTTAAAAGGGCCAAAAACATTCTGATAGCTTTAAGACAAGCAATAGGAGCAAACGTCTCTTCGAAATCAACACCTTCTACTTGAGCATAACCTTTGTAGACTAACCTAGCTTTGTTTTTGACAATCTTTCCATCCTCATTGAGTTTATTTTTGAATATCCATTTTGTGCCAATGACATTCTTGTCCTTAGGTCTTGGAACCAATTCCCAAGTTTCACTTTTCTCTATTTGATTTAGCTCTTCATCCATTGCTTTTACCCAAAACTTATCTTGCACATGCTTCACTGAAATCTTTTGGATCAATCTAAGATAATAATGAAACATTTGTAGAATCATGTGAAGGAATGACTCTTCTTCTTGTTTGCCTGCTATTTGGATCACCAATGATCAAATCTTTGGGATGATATATCGTGAAGGAGTTTTGGGAAGCAGTTGTTGTCTTTCCTCTTCTTCATCTGAAACCTCTCTGAATTCTTCTTAACAAATTTCATCACTGAGTTCCTTGACTGGTTCTCTTATCCCTATTTTTTCATCAACTCGTTACATTTATGCTCTCTACAACTGTATGAGTTCTTTTGTTGAAGCATCTGTAGGCCTTGCTTCTGCTAGAATATCCAAGAAATATTTCCTCATCACACCTAAGATCAAACTTACCCAAATTTTGATCTTCCCTTCTGATGAAGCACTTACTCCCAAACACTTTGAAGTATTTTACTGTAGCTGGTCTTACTTTCCACAACTCATAAGGAGTTTTATGATGATTGACTCTAAGTTGGGCCCTAGTGATAATGTAGACTGATGTACTAACTGCCTCTTTCCAAAAACCATCTGAAATTTTTGACTCATTTAACATAGCTCTAGCCATATTTTCAATAGTTCTGTTTTTCCTTTCAACTACTCCATTTTGTTGAGGAGTTTTTGTTGCTGAATATTCTCTTTTGATTCCTTGTTGCTCATAGTATTCCACAAATTCATTTGAAGTTAACTATCCTCCTCTATATGATATTAAGCATTTTATTCTCTTGTCAGTCTCATTTTCAATCATTTCTTTGAAAGCTTTAATTTTTTCAAAAGCTTCAAATTTTTCTTTGAGAAAAGTAACCCAAGTCATTCTAGAATAATCATCTATAAACAGCATGAAGTAGCTTTCTCCCTGAATGCTCTGAGTTCTGGTAGGGCCACATATATCAGTATGAATAAGATCCAATGGTGTTATACACCAAACCTAGCCATCGGCTAGGTATTCCAAGAGTAAACATTTCATATATATATATATATTAGATAGATTATTTAAATTAAATCATCGTGTTTTATTTTTATTCACTGCAATTCGCATTTGCCTTCACGACGGGATCTGCCCTCCTAGTGGCACTATATTCTTATTCGAGTTTTCCATTTTTTATAATTTTGTTTGGCTTATATTGTGCTATATCACTACTGGAAAATTGTGTGTATTCCTGCGTATTAGTGTTACAACTGTATAAGAAACAGTCAAGGGTAATATTACCCTTGCAAGTGGTATCAGTTAGTCAATAATCTGGGCAACACAGCGTTCTGCCGTCATAATCGTGTCCTTTCACCATAGAGGGTAGCAAGGTTATTCAATTCCGAAGCTAGTTGGGGAGAACTCCATTGTCATCTCCTTAAATAGAATCTATGCAACCACTATTGGCCTTCGGTAAACGATGTCTCACCAACACGTGTATTACAACTTACATAGAGTTGACATATCACAAGCATCACAGAGATGGTATACCGACCGAGCTTACCTGGCGGGGAGAATCCAACCTCAAGAGTGTCTCAATCTGCCCATCGCAACAATAATTAAAGAGATCCTCTCGATCGCGGCCGAATAAATCAAAAAACCAGCAAATTCATGCACTGCAAACCTAGGATAATAGCGAATGACATCGTCCAATCACAACACGCAAATATCTATGAATTAATCATGTTACTAAGGTACAAATTTATTTTTTAATTTACATTTGGGATCTTTATCCCACACGTCTTGTACAGCGGACAAGCGAAGGTTTATAAACCTGAACGCGCACTAAGTTAGATGTGACTTAGGTCACATAGAGCTTCTCCCTCGTGATTAGTTGGCGTCGTGTTCATCCGCATTATCCTTCTGTTGTTGTCAAGTTGTCTTCTGTTGCATCAATTTGTCTTTGGTGTCCTTGTTGTCCAGCTGTCGTGTGTCTCGCTGTCATGTTTGTCAGTCGATGTTTTGAGTTTCATGTCTTGTGTCTTTAGTTTGATCCTGTCATCTACGTGTCTTCAGTTTGATCCTGTCATGTCCGTGTCTCATTTTGTCATGTAATTTCAGTTGTTCTTGTTTGGTCCTGTTGCTGTCTTCGTCTAGTCTGTCTATCCCTTTGCATAGTCTTCATCCAGTCTGTATGTCCCTTCGTCCAACTGTCACTGTCTGTACCTTTGTCCAGTCGTTAGCTGTCATGTCCTTGCTCCATTGTCTTTGTTGTGTCTTCTGGTTCCACGTCATTGAGTCTGTCCTTCATATTGCATCATGTCAATTTTGATCGTCGTTGTCCGGTCCACGTCCGTCGTGTCAGTCCCAGTCTGGTTTTCGTATTCCACAACTCGCTGTCAAAAGTTGTCACTAAAAGTTGTTAGAAGTTGTCACTAAAAGCTGTCAAAAGTTGTTGTCAAGGACGAGCCCAAATTCAAAATCCACATTGTAGTTGGAGCGATAGTTGAAGCGAAATCCAAATTTTTGCTAAATTCAACTAAATTTTGTAGCAGTCAAAGCTCAAAATCTCCTAAGCATGTTATGCTAACAAGTGCATGAGCAAAAGGTGGACCAAGGGATCTGACAGTCGACTATCAAGCTCGGAGACGACCAATAACAATGCACAAAGACCTCATCGAAGCCCAGGTACAAAAAATTCTCCTCCTTTCAAAATTGGTAGTTATAATCCACATCATCCACTGGTAGAACCTATGGCTACTAACCCTCCCCCAACTCATGAAAACATCACACAAGAAGACTCAAGTAACTCGGCCATTTCCATGAATGAAACTCTTTGACTCTTACTAGATGGTATGCATGAAATTAGTGTCAACCTAAAAAACCTAGTGAGCACACAAAATTGACTTAATCCTAATACTAATCCCCAAAATCACTCCCATGCACAAAGGAATGAAGAAAATGACGACCAGGATGATGATTGGGAGTAGCACAAAGGCAATCCGGATAATTATAGGGATCGCTATCATAGACAGCGGTATAACCAATATCAGGAAATGGATATGGGTTATCACAAATAGAGAGGTCCTAATAATTTTCCACGAATTGATATGCCCACTTTTGAGGGTCATGATCCTCATGGTTGGATAGCCAAAATGAAAGGCATTCTCGACTTATACCAAATTAAGTATTTTGATAAAGTCCCTTTTGCTACATCAAAATTAGGCACTGAGGCCTACCAATGGTTTGTGTGGCTTAAGTGAGAGAAAGGAGCTACTATTAACTGGAAAAAATTCACTACCTATTTTTTAGAAATATTTTATGAAGGAGCTACATCGTCATACACAGTAATACTGTTATCTCTTAAACAAGAAGGATCGGTTAGCGAGTTTGTTTTGGAATTCACCAGTTTACTACCATATACATTAGACCTCAGTCCCGACACAGTGGTAGGAGCTTTTCACAATGGATTGAAAGAAAATATTAGGGTGGAGGTGGACATTCAAAATCCAACCGCACTGAACGATTGTATAAGAATAGCCAAGCTGGCAAAGAAGAGAATTCAGTATTATGCACGGCGTGAAACTTATAGTCGTCCTTCATATCGCAAAAATTCCTTTCGTAGAAATGATCAACCCTCAAGATAATTTTTCTATAAATGTCGCACTCATCATCCCAGGGAACAAGCATGTACCCAAAAACAAAACTTTCATATTGAATGCGATCAATATGAAGGAGAAGAGGAAGAAACTTACCACCAGGAAGAACCTATGCAAGACGAACTACCAAGTACTCTAGAAGAGAAGGAAGAGGATACAATGGTGATCTTCGTGCATGCCCTCATGGGGTTAACTACCCACCATACCATCAAGGTACCAGGATTTCTCTGCCAAAAAAAGGTGAATGTGCTAATTGATTCTGGCAGTACCCACAATTTTATCGACATCAAAATAGCAAAAGCTTTGAACTTATTCATTAACTCTTCCAAAAAAGACAAATTCCAGGTTCTAGTGGCCAATGAGGTGAACGCGCAATGTGTTGGTCGAACATCTCAAGTTTCCATAAAAATGGGAACTTATACCTGGTTTGGATCCCTTTTCGTCATGAATTTAGGGAACTCTGATGTCATTTTGGGAGTTGAATGGTTGGAAACATTAGACACGATTAGCTTCAATTTCAAAAAATTATTTATGGAATGGAAGGAAAATGGATGATTCATTCGTTTACAAGGCATTACTACTCCTCAATCACAAATGGTGAGCTCTCATAGTATGGAGAAGATATTAAAAAATGGTGGATATGGATTTATAGCTCAAATTAATTGTTTGGAAAAACAATCTCGAGCAACTTCGGATATTACTGCTCTAGATTTACGAGACATCATAACAAACTACGAAGAGGTTTTCCAATAAACTAAAGGAATACCACCTAAATGATCTCATGACCATGCCATCCATTTGATTCCAGGGAGTGTCCCACCTAACAATCATCCTTACAGTTATCCTCAACCACAAAAGACAGAAATCGAACAAATCATTTAGGATCTGCTAGATCATGGAGTCATTCGTCATAGCACTAGCCCTTATTCCTCACCTGTAGTTCTGGCTCGACAAAAAGATAACTCTTGGCGTATGTGTCCTGATTTTTGAAATTGTTTTGAAGAAGTATACCCTTTTGATTTGAAATTGGTTCTGGTCTATTTTCCATGTTGAAAAGGACCGCAAATGATGTTATGGGGCCTTTTTATTTTGGGCAAGTCTCTAACTACTTCCTTGTTACTAATATTGAAAATATTATCAAAGCTCAAATGCCCCAATATTTTATGCCATAACCAACTCTCATCTTCTTGAGTTAGAAAACACTTTTCCTTTTTTATCTCACTTAGCATGTAAATATTGTTTGGAGTCCTTGTAGCACTAGCAATGAGTTTTCCATTTTTTTTCTTTACTTATCTCACATCTATCTGAAAATAAAGATACTATGTGCCCTTGATCACAAAGTTGACTCACACTAAGAATATTATGTCTTAGGCCTTCTACATAAAGCACATTTTCTGTTTTGGATTTCCCATCAAAACTAAGAGTCCTTTTACCACAGATCTTAGCTGACCTGTTATCACCAAAACTGACTGTTCCTCTATTTGTTTCTTTTAAGACCAAAATTTTTTTCTTTTCACTAGTCATATGTTTTGAACAACCACTATCAAGATACCATTTTTCTACTTTGTCTTGAGCATGAAAAGTAGTTTGAACTATCATTGACTTAGATTTGATCTCAATTCTCTTTTTAGTGAACTCAAGGCTAGATCTATCCAAACTACACATCCTTGCTATATGCCCAAAATTCTTGCACTTGTAACACATGAAATTTTTATTCATAATAGGTGCAAAAGAGTTAAAATTTTCCTTACTATGGCTATTCAAAGACTTATTGCAATGCATAGCTTTGTGACCAAATTTCTTGCAAGAAAAACAATAGCCATGGAAAGTATTATGTAACCTGTTTTGATGCCTTGGATGATTGTTCTTCTTGTGACCAACTGGAATCCACCACTCTTAAGGATGAAGATTGATCTTGCTCAAAGACCATATTTCATGAATGGTGATACCATCATTCTTTTGCTTTTCACATGGAGTATTTTGTCTGAGAGCCAACTATTCCAACTTCACTCTAAGAGACATAACCTCTTCTTCTAGTTTCTCACAATCATCTTCTTCTCCTTTTAGAGCCTCTGTCAGAACCTGTTCAACCTTCTTCCCTTCTTCAACTAGGATTTTGAAGTCTATAACACTTTGAGACAATTCTGATCTTGCTATCTCTTCTTCCTGATATTGATGCTTGAGAACAGAATTCTCTTCCCTGAATTTCTCAAGCTTTCTTAAAGCCAAGAAAAATTCACCTTTGAGATCGAACTCACCCTCTTCATCTCTTTCTAAATATGTATGTTCCCCTAATAGATCCTTCTCCAAGCTGTTAGGCTCTTTTTGGAGAGATCTGCTCTGATACCAATTGAAGAACACAAGCTTATACTGAGAGGGGGGTGAAAAGTATAAGACTTAACCAATTAATAATTTTAACTTTATATAGCAGTGGCATCAACACAACATTAATCAAGACAGAAAGCATCACACATTGAAGACCCATTTTTAATGTGGTTCACCCAAAATGGTTGGGCTATGTCCACAAATTTTTTTTTCTAAAAGTTATCTCAAAGTTCTTTGGGAATCCTTCGCAAATACAATGTTTATGAGCCTGGGCCCAAAGGATATACCTTCCCCCAATCAGAATTTATGAGCCTCTGCTCAAAGGAGATGCCTTCCCATCTACTCTAGAAATGATCCCTTAGAAGATCAACTAACTCTACCTCTTGCCAACACGTGGAACTCCTTTCCACCGAAGACCTCATGTCTTCAATGCTTAGCCTAAGAGACCTCTGCCTTCTATGATCACATCCACAACAGCTCAGCAACCTATACCAATCACAATTAGTCGGTCTAGTACAAGTCTTCTCTTAGTTGTCTCTCTGCACACACTTTGCACTATCTTCACACACTCTGTGCCCATACAATAGCACTCCGCATTTGTCTTTGCCCTTTGTGCTCTCTTCACCCTCTGCTCTCTCTGCACAATCATAGCCACACTCGGTTGAACTTCAACCTTTGCACTCTCTGCGCAATCACAGTGGCACTTGGAACAATTCACCACGACTCTTCGCTCACTCTGCACACTTCGATATCATCACACCACTTCTACACTATCTACACTCTTTCGGCTGCATCTCACACACTTCGATGCACATTCAACCACACATCCACTCTCCAAACAGCCCTCCTTTTATAACAAAATTTTCATGATGAAAACTTTAATCTTAGTCAGCTGTTATAACAAATGCAAACCCTAAACTTAGTTGGCTACAAACCCTAATCTTCGTCGGCTCACATTTAACTTTGTCGGCTTCAACTGCCTCTGTAATTCTATAGCTTATGTCGTAAAACTACATGTCGCGATATCGTGACACCTTTGCCTTCGTACACTTTCTTTTGGCTTTTGTCATGATATCGCGACACTTATGCCTTTGTTGACTTCAACTAAGCTCTTGTCATGATATTGCAACATTTCTGTCTTCGTCAGTATCAAATTTGCTTTTATCACGAAATCATGACACTTCTGCCTCTACAGACTTCATCTTCACTTCTGTCATGATATCGCGACACTTCTATCTTCATAGCCTTCCTTTCTGCTTTTGTCGTAAAATCGTGACACTTATCCTATTGAAGACCTACTTTCTATTTTTTTCATGAAATCGTGACACTTTCTCCAATCGTACACTGCCATCTCAATATGTCATGAAATTGTGACACTTTTTGCATCCGTGGGATTTCTTTTCTACCTGTCATGAAATCACGACACTTTCTGCATCCGTACGCTTTCTCTTCAACCTGTCGTGAAATCATGAAACTTTCTGCATCCGTATGCTTTCTTTGCAACCCGTCGTGAAATCATGACAGTTATTATTTCAAACTCTTCCCTTTGCAGCATGTCACAAAATCGTGACAGTTCTCACTTCGAGTTCTGCAGCATGTCACGAAATCGTGACAGTTCTCACTTCGACTTTTGCAGCATGTCGCAAAATCATGACAATTTATCTTTCTTCCACTTTGTCTTCTGACTTGTTTTCTCTCTCTTGCTTAAGTCGCAAAAATGTGATATGTTGCGATATCGCAACACTTTTCCTCCTTAGCTCTTTTTTGTTCTTCAGGTCATGAAAACCCGACCTATCACGATATCGTGACACTTTTTCTCCTTAGCGCTTTTCTTTTCTTAGGGTCGCGAAAACCCGACATGTCACGATATTGTGACACTTTTTCTCTGCAAGCTCTTTCTCTCGAACCTGTCGCAAAATCGTGACACTTTTTCATCCGTACAATCCCTCTTGCAAATTGTCGTGAAATTGTGACACTTTTCTTTGCGAGCTCTTTCTCTCAAACCTGTCAGCTTGGGGTTTGCAAAATACCTTTGAAATTGTCATGTCGTAACCTTCATCAAAAAAAATCATTTGACATTAAATCAAATTCCTTCAAGAGCTTCTTGACATCAATGACAACTTATACACTTGAGCAAAGGCAATGTACCCAAAGTACCCAAAATTGCCAACACCATTTAATATTGATTATCCCATTCAAAGACCACAAGCTTTCTTAAAATCTTAGTGAGTGATTGACACTAGTTGGCTAGTTGGGAGATGAATCTATGAATGGATTGGATTTTTTATTAGATAATCCTATGTTGGTTTGGAGTCCATGAGAGTGGCATATCAACAATAGCCAATATTTTATTAGGATCATCTTTGATTACACATTAGAAGATAACAAATTCTAATATTTTTCTTGATGTAACCCTAAATATTTACTTCTAAGGATTTAGGTGCATCTTATACTTTCTTAGTTATTCAAATATGCATTTTAGATATCAAACATGATCTTCCTAATCTAAAGGTTGACTAAGAAGGTCATCAACATAGTATTCCATTATGTTATACATCATGTTATGAAATATATATGTCATTGCTCTCTAGTAGGTGGCCCCTACATTCTTTATCCTAAAAAGGCATGACTTGATAGCAAAAGGCTTTCCACAAAGTGGTGAAAATTATTTAAACTTGGTCCTGAGGAGTGATCCTAATTTGGTTATAGCATGAGAATACATAAATTAAATATAATATTGTGTGTTCTATAGTGAAATTGATATTCATGTCGATGTTGGGTAGAAGGAAGTTATCCTTGGTACATGCTTTATTGATGTTCCAAAAGTTACTACACACTCTAATGTTGCTTGTCTTCTTATAAATAGGGATAATATTAGATATCTAGTCAAAATATTTGATGGCTTTGATAAATTTGATATCAAGGAGTTTTAGAGGCTCCTCTTTGACCAACAATGCAACTTTTAGATGCACTTTTGTAATTTCTTATCTACACATTTTGCACTAGGAGAGACAAGCAAGTTATGGATTACTAGAGAAGGATCAAGCATAGGCATATAAACACAGGATCAAGCAAATATATATTTAAAATTTATCAAGATATTGGTGTATTCCTCTCGCTTAGTTGAGATCAATATCTTGTGTAGCTTAAGGATCTTGGGGTCTCCTAGAGTTCTAATATCAATGTCTATAGTTTCCTCAAATAAAAAATGAGATTCATCTTCCAAAAGGGGATTTAGCATCTCTTATAGGCTCTCTAGATTTATAGGATCTAAGGTTAAATAATTACTTTCAATTTGCTATGATATAGCAACATTAGTAATTTGGTAAAAAGATCCACCAAAATAAAATAAAAATTGCACTAGATAGACCATCTTGGAGAGGATTATTTGGAATATCCCTTGAATCAAAATTTCCTTTGTTCATAATCAATTTGGAATTCTCTAGGGTTAAGATATTTACACCAATAGATAAGATAAATTTGAGGAATGTTAGGTCAATGAGGAGTGATGACCCATCATTATATTCCTCAACATATTCCAATCTATTTAGAAAAATAGTGTTGTCATGGGATACCCATATCATGATGACTGACTTTACCTTTGCTATCAAAATAAGAAGTAGGTAAGTACTTACTATATATGATGTATAACCTATCCCATACTTTATTATCTAGGATTTACTCTATAGGGGCTCTTTCATGCCTTGCTCATATAGGTCTAGTCCTTTACCTCAATATCCCATATTATAAATAATTTTCTTAGGGGTGGGATATGAGTTTAGTAATAAGTATGAAGTGTATTATCATTAAATAAGGTAAGTTTTATTACCATGTATTTTATCCTTGTTGGAAGTGCTAGCATAAATGAAGGAGAAACATCTTGTATGTGCTATTTTATCCTTATTTCTAGAAGGTAAACCTAATGTTTAGGGTGATGAAGGCATCTTGGATAGGTCTATGATAAGTTTATTATTAGTTTATTTATCATAGTTAATTTTGGTTAGTATAGCAATTTGATTCTTAAGTTTCTTTTTAAATGAAGTACTTAAGATGAGAGACATTAACAGATCAGTGATAGGATACTAAAAATAATAAGAGGATGATTTAAGATATGAATTGGGAGAAAGGCAAAGACAAGCTTTAGGGTTTTCAACCTTCATAAGGTAATAATAGGTAAAGGTTTTAGGGTTGACTACAATATGATAATTCTTGCCCCTATATTTATATCTAAGCATTGATGAAGAGTTGAAGGGATAAACTATATTTCATAGATACAAGGCCTCCCAAGAATAATTTTGATGGAAAAACATATAAAAGAGTGTTGATAATGTAGAGTTTTAATTTGAGGGATAAGATTATAGTGCCAAAAACCCCATGTTTCCCATTATTAAAATATTTAATAACAACATCAAATTAATCTAAATATTTTTTGGTCAACTTGAAATGGACGATAAACATTAAGCTATAGATATTTAGAACAAAACCATTATTGACTAAGATTCACTTGATGAGCTTGTCATTTGTATGGCCTATGATTTATAATGAGATATCTCCAACATAGATGATTAAGGGATATATTTTTTATGGAATTTTATAGTTGCATGGTTACTCCAATAGATCATACTATGGAAGTAATGTTATTGAGGTTGAGGTCTTGATTAACAACCTATTTGATCAAAATTTTATGTAAGATATATCTATGACTTAGAGAAGACTTGAGAAATTCAAGAAGAAAGATTTTGGATAGGGATAATTTGAATTATCACATAAAATAAAAATTACCCTTGGACTTGGCCTATAATTGAATGATTAAAGGAATTCCTTCATGTCAATAAATTCTTTTTTTATGAAGGACCAAAGGAAGACTTGAAGGGTGATCAAATGATGGATTTTTGTGTTATTGTGTGATCACAAAAAAATATGATAGATATGATTATAATAATATAGTACCCTAACCATCCCTTAATTTGAAGTTGGGATGTTCCTATAAAGAATATTATTTATTATGCTTTGATTCTAATTGTGGTTGTAGCAAAACTGAGAAGATACCCAAATCTTGATTGGAAGAAGATTAAGAGTTAGATCCATTGAGAATAACTTGACCATTTTCAATTAGGTCTTGGAGCACATTCTCAAGTGTTGGAAATTTGAGTTATTTTATGTTGTCATTGATGTCACATGGATCACATTGAGTTTTGGTGGCCAAAGCATTTCATAAATAAGCATTTATGATATTTTGGAGAAAATGGATGTATATAGGGTTTTTGTGAAAACCAAGGCAGTAAAAATAAAAGGTTTTATTTAAAAATATGGATGCTTTGAAATGGATTTTTCTTAAAACCCATATTGGCTTTTCGTTTCATCGAAAAAGGTGCCTCGGTGATGGAGATATTTATTTTTAAATATTTAGTTTAAATTTTAAATTATTTAAAATTTAAATTTAAATTTTAAAATTAAATATATTAATTTTAGCGCCGACTAAAGAAAGAAGGAAAGGCTAAATTAATTTATAGCACCAACTTCTAAATAAAGAGGAAATGCATATATATATGCCAACAAAATCTTAGACTTTATGAACCCCAATGCTTATTTTTCGAATGCCTTCGATTGGGGAACGAATTGCGAAAAGAGAGAGAAGTGTGACTTTGGTCTATTGAAAAATCATTCATAGAATTTAATAAGATGCATAGGCATATTTTGCCTAGCATTTTTTGCATTGTGTGTTATGCAGGAGGTCCTGCGATCGAGTCCCACTATGGTTATTTGCTTTGTTGAAGCGCACGAAGCACTGTTAAGTTTTTTGAAGGGTGCAAAAGTTTATAGTATAAGTTTTTGTGTGTGTCCCTTTGGACACGTGAGGGCGTGTGGCCCAAAGAAAGGTTGGTTTTGGTTAAGGCACTGAGAAAGGAGACGTCATGAGATTGAATCCCGTCAGGTACAGAGGCAAGTTAATAATTTTTTTTTAATATATTTTATTTTTCTAAAGTTGCCCTAGGAGGAATAAAGGTTGTGATTCATGTTTAGAAAAAAATATATTTCTGGTGTTTCTCATTTTGAAAGTATATTATATTATATATCATTGGAAATCTTATTTCGAGGGCTATTTGATTAACTTACTTAAAGGGAGAAATAATATGTATGTAAAGAGATATTTCTATTTTTGTAAAGTGTTTCAAAAGTGAAGGTTATTTTGTTCTTTTTCAAAGGTGATTAATTCTTTCATGAGGGGACATGTTTTATTTTATTGAGTAGGAGTGATAAGGTATTATTTGGATATTATTGTTGTGATATTAATCATGATCTCTAACCCTTGTTAAAAGTTGAAAAATAAGTTTGTTGAGTGTGGCATATTTAGTGGACATCCAATAAGGCATCAAAAGGTATGAGCAATATTCTCCATTAACTTTGTTTATGGTGGTTGATTTCTGAAATATCATTGGAGAGAAAAGGATTTATTGTGGTTTACTTGTTGAAAGTGGTCGGTTGAATGCTTCAAGGTTTTATGGTTTGAGAGTTGTGTTTAAACATTATTTTATAAGCATAGTTGTTGAATCCCATTGGTTATGCAAACAACTTGAGTTAGAAAAGAACATGAGTATCATTGTTATGTAAATTTGTGGTTGAACATTGTTGGAAATATTTGAGTTGGTTGATACATTCTTGGACTAGGGTTTTGTGAGAAAGAGTTTTCCCTTGTGGTGATTGGTTGAGGTGAGTTGATTAAGCCTATTCAAGTGATTGAGTTATGTGATTTTTCAAGTTCTATGAAACAAACTATTCTATAATTATGATTTGAGTTGAGATCGAGCTTTGAGATTAGAACATATTGAGTCTCTAACAATTATCTTTATGCTTCTATAAGACTTGAGTTGAGATCATTGTGGATAATTGTTGTTATCCATTATAGAGTGCATTCCTTTCATTATTGAGTTCATCATTGATACTTGCCTTCATATATTTGTGGATGAGATTTGAGTGCTACTTGAGCATGATTGGTTGAGCCTTTAAGAAGGCTTTTGGGAAAGATTTATGGATAGATTTGGGATAGCATTTGAGCAAGTTCTTGGTGAGATTATTGAGAAATTTTTGAGCAAGTTCTTGGTGAGATTTTTGAGCATATTTTGAGCAAGTTCTTAGTGAGATTGTTGAGCAGATTTGAGCAAGTTCTTGGTGAGCTTGTTAAGTAGATTTTGAGCAAGTTATTAGTGATCTTGTTGAGCAGATTTTAGCAAGTTCTTGGTGAGCTTGTTGAGCATATTTTGAGCAAGTTCTTGGTTAGCTTGTTGAGAATATTTTGGGCAAGTTCTTAGTGAGCTTGCTAGAGCATATTTTGTGCAAGTTCTTCGTGAGCTTGCTAGAGAAAATTTGGGCAAGTTCTTGGTGAGCTTGCTGAAGTAGATCAGTGGATTGCCTACCTGAGCAGATCAAGATTACCTTGCTGAGTAGATCAGTGGATTGCCTACCTGAGCATATCAAGATTGCCTAGCTGAGCATATCAGTGGATTGCCTACCTGAGTAAATCAGTGTATTTCCTAGATTTGAGCATATAAAAGTAATAATTTTGGGGTAAGGATCCTTATTTATGTGTGAAATATTATAAGGATATTATCTTGTGGAGTACCCCACATTGGGGGAACCACGTTAAATATTGTGTCTCAATTGTGTGTGGTGATTTGTGCACTTGTTTACTATTGCTATCTATGTCATTAATGCACACTACTATATTTGGTTATTGCAATTAAGGACACTAATTGATATTGGTTTGAAAAGAAAGTAAACGATGGGTGCTATACTATTCACCCCCATCTCAGTATAAGCTTGTTTTATTCAATTGGTATCAGAGCGGGTTCCTTCAGAAAGGCTAATAGCTTGACGGTAGATTCTACAAGAAAACATATGGCTTCACATAATGGATTATCTACAAATAAGGCTCCACTATTTGACGGTAATAATTATGCTTTATGGAGCATAAGAATGAAGAACTAATTGACATAACAAGGATATGAGGTATGAAAGATGGTTGAAAAAGAGTATAAGGTTGAAGGTGAGCCCGAGGTAGATAAGACTATTAGAAAATTGGTTGAGATCAATTCAAGGATAATAAATTATATTTTGACTGGGCTACGTGAAACAAATTTTGTGAAGGTAATGGTATTTAATTTAGCTAATGAAATGTGGACCAAGTTACAGAATACTTATGAAGGAGATTCCAAGGTAAAGTTGGCAAAACTACAAACTCATAGCAAAATATTTGAGAAATTGAAGATGGAATATTCTGAATATATTGCAAAGTTTTTACTTTGATTTGATGAGATTACTAAAACCATGAGAGGCCTAGGATTTGGTATGAAATAATTAGAAGTGACTCAAAATTTTTTGAGATCACTTCCCATGAAGTATGATGCAAAGGTTTCAATAATAGAAGAAATAATGGCTATCAACAAGCTAACAATGGAAGATCTACAAGGAACTCTCACAGCTTATGAGATGAGGGTGATTAAGCATCAGGTTCCAATAAAAGAGATTGCATTCAAGGCTTCAAAGAAAAAGAAAGGGAAAATTCCAAAGATAAATAAATATTTAGATAATGATGAGGAAGATAACTTCATCAAAAGGAAAAAAGACTTAAGAAATTTTAGGGATATGAAGAAAGTCAAATGCTACAAGTGTGGTGATTTTGGTCACTATGCCCACAAGTGTCCACATGAAGAAAATAGTGATGATGAAAAATAGGGTCACAGAAGAAAAGAATATGAAAAGCATAAGCATGACAAATATGATAGATTCAAGAAAAACAGGTATGAGAAGGAGAAAAGTTTTCATAAGAGAAAGAAAATTTACTACATTGCAGAAGCAAGTGATAGCTCAGATAACAGTGATAGAAACAAGTCAGATGATGAAAAGGAAGAACATATATTACTTGGAATAGAATGTGAAAGAGAAAAATGCTTTGTGTGTGGTCAAAGAGATCACAGATCAGGATATTGCAATGGTTTCAGTGATAGTGAAGATGAGATGACAAATTAAGGAAATAGGAATGGTCAAAGAAATCATGAGAGTTTGTTTGCTATATAATATAATAATGATATTAGTGATAGTGAAGATGAAGAAGTCTCACTTGTGGTAATAGAAAAATAAGAGGATGAGACAAGAAAACAAAAAATACAAGTCAAAAGGCTAAAATAAGAAATCAGGAATCTTGAAAACAAGATTTGAATAGATGTAAAAATCAGAGAAGAACAACTTCAAACAATCAGTGATCTAAGAGATGAGCTTCAAAATTCAAAAAGTATAGAGGAAAGGATGAATGAATAACTAAGGGTAATAACAACAAGACATGACACATTAGATGAAAATGTTCAAAAAAGAGTGGAAACTTATTTTAAAACTATATCATATTTCTAAGAAAAGTCACACTCAAAAGGAAAGGAAGTTCTAGAAGATGAAATCAAGGAAGCACGTAAGTTTTATGAAGAAATTTCCAAAGTTCCTATGGACTCAAACATTCATTTTGGATCTTGTTTTGAGATAGGTGAATCAAGTTCAAAAGGAAAAGAAATTATTGAAGAGGAAAGAAAGGAAGAAACTAAGGAAGAGGATTTAGATACTACAAAGAAGGTTCAAGGATGCAATGCATAAGTTGAAAATTATCATAAGGATAATGGTCAAGAAAGATATGAGGAACCAAGGCATGAACATAGGGATTTTCAAGGACATTTTTTTTCTTGTAATGGATTTGGACACAGGGCTATACACTGCAGCATCCATGGATCAAAGAAGTTTTATTTTTCTGGAAGAAACTTCAAAGGAAGAAGGTATAGTTTACAAGGACATTGCTTCTTATGCAACAGGATTGGTCATAGAGCTTCTCAGTGCAAAGAAAATTAGAAATATGGTTTTGGTTTTAGAGCTACATAAATCAGAAGTCATGGTTATAATGGTCATGAAAACAAAACTTCACAATATAGGGTTTAGGAAAGGAATGGATATGGAAATTATTTCAAGAAAGAATTCAGGATATGGGCACCATCCAAAGGCTACAATATAAAGTGTTTTAATTACAATAACTTTGGACATATTGCAAAATGGTGTAGGACTCAATTCCAAACATGTTCAAGACAAGAAGGTCAAACAAGTTCAAGAAAAGAAGGTTAAACAAGTTCAAGAAAAGAAGATCAAGTAATTCATCAAGAGAAGGATATCATAAAAATATGGAAGGAAGTTGACAGAGGAAAGAAACAATATTATTTTGGAGTAAAAGTACTCCCACCCCAAAATTAATCACCTCAAGAGAGAAGGTGGTGAGGGGGCTAAGCTTAAGAGTTATATCTTTTATCCCCATAGGTGTTCCTTTTGCCATTGATGTCAAAGGGGGAGATATTTGAGTACGGGTAAGAGAATTGAATTAGGGGGAGTAGCCTCCAAAGAGAGCATTGAGTTAGGGAGAGCAGCCTCCATAGAGGGTATTGAGTCAGGGGGAGCATCTTTGAATCTTAGAGATGGTTTTTGCAATGATTGTGGTTTTTGCATTAGAGGTGTTGCCATCAATGACAAAGGGGGAGATTTTTGGCAATTTGAGTTATTTTATGTTTTCATTGATGTCACATGGATCATTGATGTCACATGGATCACATTGAGTTTTGGTGGCCAAAGCATTTCATAAATAAGCATTTATGATATTTTGGAGAGCATGGATATATACAGGGTTTTTGTGAAAACTAAGGCAGGCAAAATAAAAGGTTTTATTTAAAACCATGGATGGCAGATTTGAAATGGATTTTTAAAACCCATATTGGCTTTTCGTTTTGTCAAAAAAAGTGGCCCAGTGATGGAGATATTTATTTTTAAATATTTAGTGTAAATTTTAAATTATTTAAAATTTTAATTTTAATTTTAAAATTAAATATATTAATTTTAGCGCTGACTAAAGAAAGAAGGAAAGGCTATATTAATTTATAACGCTGATGTCTAAATAAAGAGGAAAGGTATATATATATGCCAACAAAATCTTAGACTTTATGGCCCCCAACGTTTATTTTTTGAATGCCTTTGATTGGGGAACGAATTACGAAAAGAGAGAGAAGTGTGACTTTGGTCTATTGAAAAATCGTTCATAGAGTTTAATAATATGCATAGGCATATTTGTCCTAGTGGTTTGTGCATTGTGTGTTACGCAAGAGGGTCCTACGATCGAGTCCCGTCGTGGTTATTTGCTTTGTTGAATCGCTCGAAGCGCTGTTAAGTTTTTCAAAGGGTGCAAAAGTTTATAGTATAAGTTTTTGTTTTTGTCCCTTTGGACACGTGAGGGCATGTGGCCCAACAAAAGGTTGGCTATAGTTAAGACGCTGAGCAAGGAGATGTCACGTTATCGAATCACGTCAGGGACAGAGGCAAGTTAATATTTTTTTTAATTTTTTTTATTTTTCTAAAGTTTCCCTAGGAGGAATAAGGGTTGTGATGCATGTTTAGAAAAAGAGAGATTTTTGGTGTTTCTCCTTTTGAAAGTATATCATATTATATATGGTTGGAAAGCTCATTTAGAGGGATATTTGACTAAAATTCTTAGAGGGAGAAATAAGGTATACATAAAGGGATATTTCTATTTTTATAAAGGGTTTCAAAAGTGAAGTTTGTTTTGTTCTTTTTTCAAAGGTGATTAATTCTTTCATGAGGGGACATGTTGTATTTTATTGAGTAGGAGTGATAAGGTGTTATTTGGATATTATTGTTGTGATATTAATCATGATATCTAACCCTTGTTAAAAGTTGAAAAAGAAGTTTGTTGAGTGTGGGATATTTAGTGGACATTCAATAAGGAATCAAAAGGTATGAGCAATATTCTCCATTGACTTTGTTTATGGTGGTTGATTTCTGAAATATCATTGGAGATAAAAGGATTGATTGTGGTTTCATTTTATAAAGTGTTTGGTTTAATGCTTCAATTTTTTTTGGTTTGAGAGTTTTGTTTAAACCTTATTTTATAAGCATAGTTTTTGAATCCCATTGGTTATGCAAAGAACTTGAGTTATAAAAGAACATGAGTATCATTGTTATGTGAATTTCTGGTTGAGCATTGTTGGAAATATTTGAGTTGGTTGATACATACTTGGACTAGGTATTTGTGAGAAAGAGTTGTCCCTTATGGTGATTGGTTGATTTGAGTTGATTGAGCCTAGTCAAGTTATTGAGTGATGATATTGTTCAAGTTCCATGAAATAAACTATTCTATAATTCTTATTTGAGTTGAGATTGAGGTTTGAGATTAGAACATATTGAGTCTATAACAATTCTCTTTATGCTTTTATAATACTTGAGTTGAGTTGATATTGATTTGAGTTGAGATCATTGTGGATAATTTTTGTCATCCATTTTAGAATGCATTGCCTTTCATTATTGAGTTCATCATTGAGCCTTGCCTTCATAGATTTGTGGATGAGATTTGAGCGCTACTTGATAATGATTGGTTGAGCCTTTAAGAAGGCTTTTGGAATAGATTTGTGGAAATATTTGGGACAAAATTTGAGCAAGTTCTTTATGAGGTTGTTGAGCAGTTTTTGAGCAAGTTCTTGGTGAGCTTGTTGAGCAAATTTTGAGCAAGTTCTTAGTGAGATTGTTGAGAAGATTTTAGCAAGTTATTGGTGAGATTGTTAAGCAGATTTTGAGAAAGTTCTTAGTGAGCTTGTTGAGCAGATTTGATCAAGTTCTTGGTGAGCTTGTTAAGAATATTTTGAGCAAGTTCTTGGTGAGCTTGTTGAGCAAATTTTGGGCAAATTCTTAGTGAGATTTCTAGAGCATATTTTGGGCAAGTTCTTGGTGAGCTTTCTAGAGTATATTTGGGCAAGTTTTTGGTGAGCTTGCTAAAGCAGGTCAATGGATTTCCTACCTGAGTAGATCAGGATTACCTTGCTAATCATATCAGTGGATTGCCTACCTGAGCAGATCAATATTACCTAGTTGAGAAGATTAGTGGATTGCCTACCTGAGCATATTAGTGTATTGCCTAGCTTTGATTATATCAAAGTAATTATTTTAGGATAAGGATCCTTATTTCTGTGTGAAATATTATAAGGAGATTATCTTGTGGAGTACCCCACATTGGGAGAACCATGTTAAATCTTGTGTCTCAATTGTGTGTGGTGATTTGTGCACTTGTTTACTATTGCTATCTATGTCATTAATGCACACTGCTATATTATTTTATTGCAATTAAGGACATTAATTTATATTGGTTTGGAAAGAAAGTAAATAGTGGGCGCTATACTATTCACCCACCCCCATCTCAATATAATATTGTGTTTTTCACCAAGGATCATCCATATATTAATTTCATGACTATTGATATGGTGAAAGTCACATTGGTCATCGTTATGAAACCAATGATATTTTCCTCCTCTAGATCCAATGGTTTGACAAATTATCATGAATTTTATAAATTAATTTCATGAATTTTGTAAAATTATCATATTTAAATTTCTTGAGTTTCTATAAGTCACTAATGGTGATTATTTTCGTAATGTAGACAAAAGAGTTTCTTGACAAACATTTCAACAAGGTCTCTAAATATTTTCATGGAATACCTTCATATTTGATAGTACCATTCCAAGGTGAGACCGCTAAGGCTTTTAAGAATTATTTTTAGTAGGGTTTTTCTATTATAATATATATCATTACAAGTTGTTCTAAACAACCTTATATGGTTGGAAGGATCCTCCTTTCCTTTGTACATTTGAAACTTAAGGGTTTTCAAGTTAGAAGGAAAATATTGACTACATATAAAAGGATCTATAGGTTGGTCATACACATCATCATATGAATACTTGTGATTTTATAAAGACGCTTAGATGATATCTATTTGTTGTTTCAATTTCTCTAATTGATAAGTTAAGGTATGAAGTTTTGGATAAGTGTGATTTGATGCACAAAATATGTGTGCTAAAAGAGAGAGAAGTAAATTGCTTATGATTGAGATAAAAAAGAGGTTGGTATACCTAGGCATAGAATGTCAAAGTTGGAATTGTATGGCTTGACTCTAGGGTACTTGAGATAAAGGATGATAGGTTACAAGGTTAGGATTTTAGGTGAACACCATACCCATAATTTTAGGATTTGAATGAGGACCATAGGATAAATTGATATAAGGATTGAATATTAGGATACTTAATGGCACACTCTCACTAAGAGTATATCATTTTCCTATTTATTGATATATAGGAAAACTATCATTGTCTTATAATAATTCTACAAGGGTAGGCAAAGATGAGTTATGTTCTAATAAATTTAAGAGTATTATCACCATAAGAGAAGGATTTGAATCAATGGAAGGATATATTGATACACTAAGGTTTTTATTTATTGACCCAAAGTATGGATCAAGTTGATTTAATAGAAAAAGAATTGAGTTAGAGTTTTTTATATAGTCTATGAATGAAACCTCCCCTATAAATATCCCTAGGGTTTCCCAAAATTCCTTAAGAAATACCTCTATATTTTCCCTGTACTTCTGCAATAAAAAGGCCATATAAATTATAAATTGGAAGACTAATATTCCATATTCCTCATGGGTAGGGTATGGATAACCTTCAAGTGTAGACAACTTCACTTCTTAATAAAATGTTGGGATCTCAAAGCCAGGTTGGTTAGCATGAATCTCCATAGAAGTATTAAGGTTAATGGCCAATTGGTGGGTAGCACTACAAGTTAGTTAGCATTTCTCAATCATAGGTTTATGAGAAGAGATAGGATTAATTAAGTTTTAATTATTTGTAGATTTTATTAAACAAGAAAAAGAAGATGTTTTAAAAACCTTGTCCCTTTCCCTCTATATATAAAATTTGATCTATATATCTTAGTGATCTATCTATATATGAAAGGTATTGATATACATGATTGTGCTCGATATGTCCATAAATTCATGAGAGAAGGTCAATACATAGAATTCTAATGATATGTGGAAGTGACCTCTTGAATACATGATCAATATGGTATTTAAGGGGTAATAATATGCTTCCTTATGGCTTCCACTAGCCTACTCCAATATAATCCTTACTAGGTGTAAGTATGTGTAAGACCCTATGTGGGTGGATGGCATATTGTGCTCTCTATATACCTAATATATCCTAGTAGCTTGTATGATAAATACTCGAATGAATATAATGACCCTTAGTAGAACTAGTAATTGGTTATGTTCTTGTTATTTGGACTAAATATAGTCTAAACCTAAATATATAAAATTTAATGGTCATGATTATATTTTAATGACAATTATTTTGATTAAGGTTTAGCTTGGTTAATAAGAATCTTGGGACCTATAGTGATGTTTACATTAGGTTCACAAAAATGTGATAAATGCAATAGGAAAAAGTATTGCAAAGGGATTATTCATGATGTTTTTCTCTTCTTACTCACATCAAGGAAAGGTGCAATTTATAAGCTTAATATCCAGGATTTAGTGGATTTTTTAGAGAAGACCTATGTTTCTTCTAAGATTTCCTTGACAAATCTTAACCTTAATATTCCCTAGTTGGCTATAAGTGCATCATGCAAAAAAATAAGACCCAATAACTAAAATTATTTTTTATTTGACAATAAAAGAAAATATGTTTTTTCTTTTAGGAGTAAGGATTTAAGAGGGATTATGTAGTAAAAATGCCTAATGCAACTACTTAAAATTTTGCTTTTGATGATAAAAAACTTAAATATTTTGTTGGTCCTCTAAGTGATCAATGCTAACTAATTTATTTATTTTCCTTTTATCCTCTATGATTAAATAGAATTATAGAAATAAAAATACATTCAAATCAAATAATAAACAATCCTAAGATCCAAACATTGAAATGAAGGGATTAGATTGGAAAAACTTGACTTTCTACCACAAATACAAAAGTGTTGTCGTCCTTTGAAAGTGCTACTAGTAGAAGCATTGTTGGTCCCATGGAATTCTCACTGGTTCTATGCTTCTTTATGGCACATTTACTCATCTAAAAAATAGATTAAAAAAATAACGAATCATAAGCAAAAGGGTCTACCAAATATAGAGGAGAGTATGTGTCTCCCTTGACTAGAATTAGGCCTCTATTTAGAGTTGAGAATGAAAAGATAAAATTATTAAATAGTTACTATGTTCTCAGTGGTGGAAGCACCATTGGGTGATCAATAACACTACCAATGCTTTTATTATTTGACTATGCTTTCACCTAATATGATTGTGACCAAAATATAGAGTTACAATGCCACAAAACATGTAATTTGATAGCATTTTTGCTTATGTATATCATATATTGATGCTTTTATGATGAACTTATGACTTTATGAAAGATGCAATGAGGGTCTCCAACATAGAGGTGCAAGGTACATTAAGGATACAATATAACAAAAAGATTGCTTATATGAAATGCAAGCTAGTGATGACAAAAATGCAAGATGAAAAGTAGGTGCAACTATGATGGTAAAAAAAAAGTTAATAAGCTATGATGAAATAATATTGAGGTGCAATATTATTAAAAATAAAATTGACAAAATATAAGGATGGGAAAGAACACAACCCAAGAAAACTTATAACTTTAAGATGTTAAGGTTGAATTTATCTTTATGTTGAGGAAGATTAATGAGCTTACTTGTTGCTATATAATGCTTGAGATATTGAGATCTGGAGTGCTTCCACAAGATCGTGATAGGATTTTGATATAATATTTCCATTCTTAAAGATAAATTACTATGGATTTTGATATAGTTTTGTTACATTCAATGATAATATAAATTGAGCTCCCAAAGTTCTAACTTTATAGGAATACAGTCTCCTTGGGATATGGTTGTATTGACATTGATAGGATTGGTGAAGGTAAGATTTTGAATGTGGATCAAAATGCAATTAATGGATTGGAAATTGAAAATGATAAATTTTGGGCTTTGGATTTCTATTGATGTTGTGGGTCATACTAATGGTGGGTAGCTTGAAAGGTACTAATTTTTAAAATCTACCTTTTAAGTTTTAAATATTCAATATTACTAGAGGCAATAACACTGGTGATGCTAATGTTACAACACATTTCCAAGATGACCACTACTAGTCAATTTAGTCAAAAAATGTTGAAAAAGTTAGATTTTGATAAAAGTGCAACAAGGGATAAAATGCATCACCAATTATTTCCCTCATGCCCTTTTGCCTTTGATTTTGGATAAATAAATACTCCTCATTTGATATTGAAGATAATTGATTCAATTTGAATGTTTTATTGGTTTATTGATGAAGACATTGGCAAGCTTAGAGATTGATGATGCACTAAAAATTGGGTGTTTACACTAAGTATGCAAGTGTTTCATTCCTCAAATAAACCTTTCCACATGCTTGAATCCTAGATTTATGTTATTTCACCTAAACCTAATGCTTTTTCTCAAATATATACCCAAAATAAAAGTGATTCCATGTTTGAACATTCCTTTTGATATTACATATTTATCCAACTAAAATTGATTTCCATGGAGTCGGCCTATTTATAGACTCTAATTGACCATTGTAAAAAATACCCTTTTGCTATTAGTAGAGTGTTGTATAATATTTCACCCCTAATGGACCATAGTAGGCAAAGGCGATACATTAAATCAAAACCCTTAATTTAGAACTCATTAACCCCCTCATAAACATTCATTGTCTTAGATAATGGTAGACAATCTTATGAATCATGCTGATAAGTGTGAGGGCATCAATATGGAGTGGATAGTATATATAAATTTAATGAAACCAATGACTACTTTGCTAGTAGATAAGTGGGTTTTTTCCACTCAAGAGGAAGAAGAAATTTTCCTATATTGGAATTTAAATGGATATGATTATGGTCCACTATATTTCAACTCAATGCCTACAAAAATTTAAAAGTCTCCAACTTATAATAATGTAGATGTCATATCAAGTGGCATTAGCTCAACTAGTTAGATTCCTCAATATTTAAAGAGGAGACCAAGGTTCAAATATTACCCAATGATACATGGATAATATCCAAGCTTTGTTGTAATACCACTATGTGGTGATGATGTAATATGTGTGGGTCCCATTTCAATCCCATATAACCAATTGAAAAAAATGTAGATGCCATTGTTTTTATTTATTTTTAATTAGGATAATTTCCCCATTAAAATTTTATTCCTATCATTTATTGTATGCTAGTATGATGACTTGCAATATCTGACTAATCACACCCACCCATTTTTTTATTAAGATTGAAATTATTAATATAATGCTTGTTTTACCTCAAAATATTTGTATTAAGTCATGCATCTTAGTCCCCATCTTCCTATAGGGTCCTAGCACCATGAGCAAAGTATATTAAAAAGAACTCTTGAGTACACATTAGCTTGACTTTTAAAACTATCCTCTATGCTATTTTTTAATTAATGACTATCATGATAGGATAATAATTAAATTAAATTATTTTCTCAATATAACTCAAAACATAGTATTCTATCCATTCTTGAACAATTAAAGAGAAATATGTCTAGTATCAAAACAAAAATATACCATGTAAAAGTATCATTTTCGGTATTACATATTATAAATAGTTTTATGGAATAAATTTCAATGGATTAATCTAAGTATTAGGATCCCACCTTTCTTCTTTGAAACTCTCAAATAACTTTTGAAATTACCTCAATGATCCTATTTTTACCCAAAAATATATTTCCATTGATAAACACTCCCCTTGAATTGTTTGTACTACTAATTATGAAGCATGTATATTAGTTATAAAAGCCTATAAGTTTTATTACAATTTATTAATTTATATACTAATCCAATATTTCCAAAGGATCCCTCCATTATATTTGACTTCTTTTAGTTCCAAACCAATATTAGATCTTCAAAAACATTAATTGTATCAATTTAACCCTAGGATACCTCAAGTCACAATCAATTTGAATCCATTGATTCTAAGATCCTATTTGATATAATTTTAAATCAAAACCACATTTGGTTTTTTGTTTTTTTCCCATTACCAAATTCCACAAAAAAAAATTATTTCAAATATTAATTTATGTTTCTTAAATATTCCATGATAGTATTTTGATTTTTCTTATTATAATTACTCACTCCAAAGTATTCTTGATTTTTTCTCATGATCTTAATATTCTTAGCACTTGTCCTTATTTATTTAAAATTTTATCCTTCAACTTATTATTGCATTGATAGTTTTAATTATTATGCTCTATGGGTTTCTTGAACTGTATTATCTTGAAGGAAATAACCATCCTTATTTTTCTATGATTCTTTATATCTCCTATGCTTGTGATCATGCACATTTTAATTTCTATTTTTCCAAATTAACATCCTTCACTTTCACCAACTATTTCTCTCACCAATTATAACTCTACTTCTCCTATCAACATACAAATTAGACAACTTATGGACTCTGATATCTAAAACCAACTTTTTTTTCTCAAAGTGCCAATAGTATTTGTACTTTCATTTTTATTTCTAGAATGAATCCTATATAAGGGATTAGTTTATCATTTCTTTTATCCTTTCTTCTTATCATAACTTGTTTTTAGTTTTCTAGATCTAACAATTTCTCAATGATTTGGGGATTCTTACATTGTGTTTTATTTCTTTTGTAGAACTATTGTTGTGGGATATCTATAAATTCAACAATAAGATATTTAACCGAAAAAAATTGTTATCACATAAACTACTCTAAAAATAGATATTTTCATAGTGAATTTAGATTGCTTATGAAAATAAATTTTAATCTTGCCTTCTTAACCATCCTCTTTAATGCAAAGGAATATGCTCATTTACTTAAAAAGGAAAAGTACTCTTTGGATTTAATATGGAAAAATACAAATCATCATTCCCGCATAGTTGCCAATTCTATGCAATAAGTATTCTTTAATAAAATGGACCAATAAACTAACTAGCGAAACCCATGCAAGGCTACCAATAATTCATTTTACGGAAAATATAAACTAGGTAAATAATATTCAAGGAAAGGATCATGTTATCTATAAACCATAGACCAAGTTTAAAAATAAGTTTGTATAGATATTGATGAAAAATATTCTTAACAACATGGTTATTTTCACAATCAGAAATATTTAAAGTATATCAATCCCATACCCCACCCTTAAACACTTTTGGGTATCTTTCAATAAATATATAGATCAATGTGTTGCTTTACCTCCAAATCCAAATCTTTTATTAATAACATTTAATTTTTTTATTTATTCACAACTTTGATATTGATCTTCTTAATTTTTCTTAGCATTAGAGAAACCCCTCAAGTTCGCTAAGATCTTAACTCTCTTAGAATTCAAATATTGTAATATAATTGAGAAAAAAATATCCTATTAGCCCTAATATCTATCATTTATACTTATCATCCTTGAGCTTGAATCCATACTAATCATATTTTTTCCTTAATAAAATGCCAACTCACAAGCACAAATATAAATTATAAAATTCAATAAATTCCTTAATCAAAATGAGATTTTCACATATTATTTAGATTATAACACTTTTGTTTTTGGCTTGTTTCTTTAGCTTTGGTTGATGGATCTAGCTATTTTTCAATCTAGTTCTTCTAAATATGATTCTTCTTGCTTTAGTTATTGAAATGTTTAGCTTTGACTAGTTGTTCTAGCTTACATCCCTCTTGGATTTTTCCTTACATCTTGGTGGTTATTTTGGGCTTTCCTTCTTGATGAATTTACCATATAACCATGTGGTTGTGTAAAGTTCCAATTCAAGCACAAATCAAATGATAGATTAACTTACAACACATTCTAAGATTACTTTAATATCTATATACCACCAAAATAATGGTCATCATTATCACATATTTTCTAGTGCATTAATTGGATAATAAGTATATTATTGCTTGAAATTAAATAAAATATGGTTAGTTAAAATGTATAAAAATAGAAGGACCATGACTTTTAGGGGTTGTGGCTCTGAGAGAATTTTAGAAACCCTTGCAACCCATAAGACCTTTTGGGTAGTGAACCCTGCTAGTTGATGACTTTGTATCTATAGTGGGTTTGTTGGGAGGAAGGCTGAATAGATAGAACCTCAGAAGTAGATTGGTAAAATGAGGCTAAGTCATATAAAGGATATTAAATATCTTGTTGTGTTGTGGGAGGTCCCCTATCTTGGTTCATTCAAGGTTTCTAGATCTCTGTTTTTTTTGTCTTTGTTAAAAATGAATGTGGGATTATGGGATGGAAGGCTAGACAACTAGAACCCTAGGAGCTAGGGGAAGGAGGCTTGGTCAACTTAAGGAACCTCAACATCATAATTTTCTAATGGGTAGATGCATAGATAGTTATGTGGTTAAAATCCAATGAGATCTATGGGGATTTCTATCATCGTAGAGATCCATGTTGGAGGGTTTTCTTGTTTTCGGTGTGCTTTGTTGCAGATCTCTTATTTAGGCTAGTTTTGTTGTTGCTATCTAGTCCTTGTTTGGGTCCCAACAAGTGGTTGGGTGTGCTATTTAGAAGGTGGGGTGAATTTTTAGGATTCCCTTGGGGAAGATAGCTGCTATGTCCACTTTGTGTGCTTCAGTTCAAGTAGTTTTAATCTGGTATATTTCTTAACTAAGGTAGGGTGATTATATGAGACCCTTGTTGGGTGGGGGATTTTGATTTGGTTTTTATTTTTCATGTTACATTCTGGGAGGGCTTTATCTCTAAACTTTATTTTTGATAGCATGTTTGTTTCTTCTATGTGGTTCTCGAGTGCTCTTTTTGTCCATGCCTTTTTCTCCTTCTTGAGTGCATGGTTTTTAGTAGTGGATGGATTATTTCACTTATTTCTAGTAGGATGTGTTGCTTCTTGCAAGGCTTCTGGTTGAGGTGATATTATCCTTTTATCCTTTGTTGTATTATGGATGTGGAATGATATATGCCAACCTAGTTAAATTTTTGTCAGATCCAGGTGATAGGTCCTTTATGGTAGCTTCTCCTATAGTTATAAGTTGGATGTTCACTTTGAGGATCTAGTTAAATCCTTAGGTTTGGCCAGCTCTTTGAGATAAAAGGACTATATGTTTCTCTACTATATCTTTTTGGACTTTAAAGTTTCTATTTTTTCTAGCTTCAAGGTGTCCTCTATTCCCAGTTATTATTTTGAAGCCCTGGGCAAATGGGGTAGACTATAGGTTCTATTACCTTGAAGGAAATAATCATCCTTATTTTTCTATGATTCTTTATTTCTCCTATGCTTGTGATCATGCACATTTTCATTTCTATTTCTCCAAATTAGCATCCTTCACTTTCACCAACTATTTCTCTCACCAATTATAACTATGCTTCTCCTATCAACATCCAAATTAGATAACTTATGGACTCTAATATCTAAAACCAACTTCTTTTTCTCAAAGTGTCAATAGTATTTGTACTTTCATTTTTATTTCTAGAATGAATCCTATTAGAAGGAATTAGTTTATAGTTTTATTTATCCTTTCTTCTTATCATAACTTATTTTTTGTTTTCTAGATCTACCAATTTCCCAATGATTTGGGGATTCTTACATTGTGTTTTATTTATTTTGTAGAACTATTATTGTGGGATATCTATAAATTCAACAATAAGATATTTAACCAAAAAAAATTTGTTATCACATAAACTACTCTAAAAATAGATATTTTCATAGTGAATTTAGATTGCTTATGAAAATAATTTTTCATCTTGCCTTCTTAACCATACTATTTAAGGCAAAGGAATATGCTAATTTACTTAAAAAGGAAAAGTACTCTTTGGATTGAATATGGAAAAAATACAAACCATAATTCCCGCATAGTTGCCAATTCTATGCAGTAAGTATTATTTAATAAAATGGACCAATAAACGAACTAGGGAAACCCATGCAAGGCTACCAATAATTCATTTTATGGAAAATATAAACTAGGTAAATAAGATGTCAAGGAAAGGATCATGTTACCTATAAACCATAGACCAAGTTTAAAAATAATTTTGTATAGATGTTGATGAAAAATACTCTTAACAACATGGTTATTTTCATAGTCATAAATATTTAAAGTATATGAATCCCATACCCCACCCTTAAACACTTTTGGGTATCTTTCAATAAATATATAGATCAATGTGTTGCTTTACCTCCAAATCCAAATCTTTTATCAATAACATTTAAATTTTTTATTTATTCACAACTTTGATACTGATCTTCTTAATTTTTCTTAGCATTAGAGAAACCCCTCAAGTTCGCTAAGATCTTAACCCTCTTAGAATTCAAAGACCTTAATATAATTGAGAAAAAAATATCTTATTAGCCCTAATATCTATCCTTTATCCTTATCATCCTTGAGCTTGAATCCATACTAATCATATTTTTTCCTTAATAAAATGCTAACTCACAAGCACAAATATAAATTATATAATTCAATAAATTCCTTAATCAAAATGAGATTTTCACATATTATCTAGATTATAACACTTTATTTTTGGCTTGCTTATTTAGCTTTGGTTGATGGCTCTAGCTATTTTTCAATCTAGTTCTTCTAAATATGATTCTTCTTGCTTTAGTTATTGAAATGTTTAGCTTTGACTAGTTGTTCTAGCTTATATCCCTCTTGGCTTTTTTCTTACATATTGGTGGCTATTTTGGGCTTTCCTTCTTGATGAATTTACCATATAACCAAGTGGTTTTGTAAAGTTTCAAGTCAAGCACAAAATAAATGATAGATCAACTTACAACACATTCTAAGATTAATTTAGTCTCTATATACCACCAAAAGAACGATCATCATTATCACATATTTTCTAGTGCATTAATTGGATAATAAGTATATTGTTGCTTGAAATTAAACAAAATATGGTTATTTAAAATGTATAAAAATAGAGGGACCACGAATTCGAGGGTTTGTGTCCCTCAGAGAATTTTTGAAATCCTTGCAACCCATAAGCCCTATTGGGTAGTGAACCTTGCTAGCCTAATGAATTTGCATCTATAGTGGGTTTGTTGGGAGAAAGGTTGAATAGCTATAACCTCATAAGTGGGTTTGAGAGAGGAGGATGAGTCAGATAAAGGATCTTCAACATCTTTTTGTGTTGCGGGTTGTACCCTATATTGGTTTGTTCAGGGTTGCTAGATCTCTGGTTTGTTTGTATTTACTATAAATGCATGTGGGATTGCGGGATGGAAGGCTAGACAACTAGAACCCTAGGGGCTGGGGGAAGGAGGCTTGGTCAACTGAAGGAACCTCAACATCCTACTTTGCTAATGGGTGGATGGATAGGCAGTTATGTGGTTAAAATCCAATGAGATCTATGGGGATTTCTATCATCGTAGAGATCCATGTTGGAGGGTTTTCTTGTTGTCAATGTGCTCTATTGCATATCTCTTATTTATTCTAGTTTTGTTGTTGCTATCTAGTCCTTTTTTGGGTCCCAAAAAGTGGTTGGGTGTGCTCTTTGGAAGGTGGGGTGCATTTTTAGGATTCCCTTGGGGAAGATAGTTGCTATGTCCATTTTTTGTGCTTTAGTTCAGGTAGTTTTAATCTGGTATATTTCTTGACTAAGGCAGGGTGATTATCTCACGCCCTTGTTGGGTGGGGGTTCTGAATTGGTTTTTATTTCTCATGTTACAGTCTAGGAGGGCTTTATCTCTAAACTTTATTTTTGATAGCATGTTTGTTTCTTCTATGTGGTTCTCAAGTGCTCTTGTTGTCCATGCCTTTTTCTCCTTCTTGAGTGCATGGTTTTTAGTGGTGGATGGATTATTTCACTTATCTCTAGTAGGTTGTGTTTCTTCCTACAAGGCTTCTGGTTGAGGTGATATTATACTTTTATCCTTTGTTGTATTATGGATGTGGAATGGTAGATTCCAACCAAGTTAAAGTTTTGTCAGATCCAGCTAATAGGTCCTTTATGGTAGTTTCTCCTCTTGTTATAAGTCGGATGTTCACTTTGAGGATCTAGTTAAACCCTTAGGTTTGGCCATCTCTTTGAGCTAAAATGACTCTATGTTTCTCTACTAGATATATTTGGACTTTAAAGTTTCTATTTTTTCCACCTTCATAGTGTCCTCTGTTCCAATGGGGTAAACTACAAGTTCTATGTATCTGAGCTATTAAGAATTATCTCTGGATCCTGTTATTGATTTTCTATTGTGTGGGATTACCCCCTTTTTTCAAATGTTACTAGACCAATTTCTAGGGTGTTCCTCGACCCATTCTTTGTTTTTCGAGTGGGAGGTGTTTTTTAATTTCTAAATCCTATCTTATTCACTCATGTTTAATTTAGTTGTTAGAGTCTTATTTGCATGAGATTCATATTATTTGGTGGTTGTTGGTTAGATGCTTGGGTTGCCTGCAACTAGTTTCTATTTGTGGATGGAGTGAAAGTTTCAATTTTCAATCCTTCTTTTATGCTCCTATTTTTTCCTAGTTCGGATGGTACTCTCACCTGGGTTCTAGTTTTCAGTTGGGTATTTTTAGATCTCGGGTGGTTTTGTAGTTTGGAAGCACTTTGGTGGATAATTTAATGAAATTCTCAAATTCATGTGCTTCTGATAATTGTAGGATTTTGCAATCTTGTTTCTAGCTTATAGGTTTCGGTTTCTATGGTCGAATTTTGAATATAAGATATAATTTTAAATTTGAAGCTATTTTTTTGATCGGGATTTCATGAGAATTTTAGATCCATCGAGGGAATTTTATTGTTTTATTTATGGTGATTTATTCCTCAGGATTGAGTTGCTATCCACTCTTTGGGGATGTGAGGACGTGGCCTTTGGTGTAAATATTATTTTACTTTTCATAGGCTAGGTTGGTGGCTAAATTTAGTTCTCCTTTTTCTAGTCATTTACTCCTCATTAAATGGGTAACTCTTTTTGGTTATGTTTTTAAATATCCATTTGGATCTTGATGTATAAGGTTGCGGGGTCCTCTCAAAACCCTCTTCGTTTAATTATAAAAAAAATGTATAAAATAAATAATGCATATTTTCTTTAAAAATATGTTGCATATTATTTCATTTCAACATCCTAAGTGATATTATCACAATGACACTGAGAGGGGGGGTGAATCAGTGTAACTATTTAAAATTTGAATCTGCAACTCTTAATGCTTAAAAATGCAAGCTTAAAAATAGATATAGCAAGTATAACAAAAGAGCATCACACAACACAAGATTTAACGAGGTTCACCGATTTGGCTACTCCTCAAATAATGACTGTTTGGACTACAATCCAAATCCAGCCTTTGCAAGGATTCAATCTTTACAAATAGTTTACCGAGCACCCACTGGAAGGAGCACCAACCCCTGATTTATCTGCAACAACGAGATAGGAGCACCAACCCCTTATACCAAGCACCAACTTGGATTTCTATTTTGAATAATAGATTGACATAAAAATGCCTTCTCTTTTACAAGACCCTCACTGGTCTATTGCTCATTCAAATCAATCTCATAGAAGCATAAAGAGAATTGTTAGAAACTCAATATCTTCTATTGCATACTAAAACCTCTCTTTCAATTTTTCAAGAATAAAACCAGGTTTCAGTTCTGTAGCTATTTTTCTTACAGCACTCTTACCCAACCTCACTTTTTGTTTTTCAAGATAAAAACACGGTTGCAGTAACCTCACTTACTGCGCCTTTTCGATTCTTTATACTTGGCTTCCTCGAACGACTCTTTCAAAACGGCTCTATTTTTCCCTCCAATTTTTCATGCATTTACGGCTACGTTCAATCTGTCACAGCCTCTCTGACGCGCTCTGTCTTCTAGCCGCTTTCTTTCTGACTCATTCTGACAGTCTACTCTGCTCATTCTGACGACTTTTTCTTGACAACCTTTTTTACGTGTTTCGATGCTCTATCATTCTTTTCTTTTATCCTTTACGTAACTGCCCTCTCGACACCTTTACACTTCCAGATGGCACTCTTTTCAATTCTGAGTCAAACTTTCTCTTCTACCCGCAACTTCCATTTTTGACACATGCAACCTCCGAGAGGATTTCTCGTTTATCGAGATTCTCGATATATCTGCACTTTTGACAGCCTTGCAACATCACGGCCCTGTAATAGCCATTCTTGTCTTTAATGCACTATTCTATAACTACCACCTGTAGCTTCAGTTCTAACTCCAGTTAACTCTTACCTAACTGGCTGCATGATTTTCTTCTACACTTACCCCGACAACTGTCACTATGTAAGCTTCTCGAATTTTACCTGTGCAACTAAGACATGTCACGATATCATGACATTTCTACCCATTTGACCTTTTCTGGATAGTTGACCATGAAAACAAGACTGTCACGATATCACGACGTTCTCCGCCTCCTAGTCCTTATCTCGGCATGCAACCAAGAAAACAGAACATGTCACGAAATCGCGACGCATTTTGCTGCCTCTAGCTCTTTTTGTCTCCTACCCGCAAAAATGGGACATGTCATGAAATCATGACACATTCGCTCATCGAGCTCTTTTTTGTCTCCTACCTGTGAAAATGGGACATGTCACGAAATCATGAAACTTTTTGCTTTCCTGCACTCTACTTCGCTTGCACTCGCAAAAATGGAACACATCACAAAATCGTGACACTTTTCGTTGCCTTACACTTTTCTCCGCATGCCTTAGTGAAATCAGAACATGTCATGAAATCGTGACATTTTTTTGCCTTAGCGTTGTTCTTTGCCTTTCACCCATGAAAATGCAACATGTCACGAAATCGTGACATCTTTCGCATCCGTACAACTCTCTCTTCATGCACTAGCGAAATCAAGACATGTAGCGAAATCGCTACACCTTTTTGACTTAGCACTTTCTCTTTGCTTCGACCAGCGAAAATCCAACATGTAGCGAAATCGCTACACTTTTTGACTTAGCACTTTTTCTTTGCTTCTGCCAGCGAAAATCCAACATGTAGCGAAATCGCTACACTTTTTGACTTAGCACTTTTTCTTTGCTTCTGCCAGCAAAAATCCAACATGTAGCGAAATCGCTACACTTTTCTTGCTTCTTCTCCAAACTTGTCACGAAATCGTGACACTTTTCATTGCCTGCGCCTTTACTCCAAACATGTCACGAAATCATGACAGTTTTTCAACTTTGCTTCTTTCCTTCCAGCATGTCGCGAAATCATGACAGTTTCTCCAACTTTTCTCTCTCCTTCGATATGTCACGAAATCATGACATTTTTGGCTGCGCCTTCTCTCTCCTCAGTTTTGTCATGAAATCATGACATTTTTGGCTGCACCTTCTCTCTCCTCAGTTTTGTCATGAAATCATGACATTTTTGGCTACGCCTTCTCTCTCCTTAGTTTTGTCGTGAAATCATGACATTTTTGGCTGCCTTCTCTCTCCTCGTTTTGTCACGAAATCGCGACAGAAAACATGTCGCGATATCGTGACAGTTTTCTTACTTGTCTTTTTCTGCAAATTTTTGAATCTGGGCCACTTCTTTCTTCTTGGAAATTCATTGTACTTGTTCTGACTGACCTCTGAACTGCATCAACTGCATCAATCTATCTGTGTTGACAACAATGACAATACTTTTGCAATACTTTTGCTGCACCTTGCTCAACAATCTCCCCCTTTGGAATTGTTGGCAACACATGTGCAATTTCCTATAGTAATTCTTCTCCCCCTTTGCCAATAATACCAAAGGGCTACTGTAGACTCCCCTTGAGTCTATGCACAACATTCTCAGGCATAAATAATTTAATGCTCCCCTTGAGAATGTGTTCCCCATAGCTAATCAGTGCTTGGGTAGTGTGACCACTCCCAGCTTACTCCGAAGGTACTCAAAAACTTCCTTGGGCAATGGTTTTGTGAATATATCTGCTACTTGCTCTGTGGTTGGAACAAACTCCAATTTGACCTCTCCTTCTGCAACTTTATCTTTCAAAAAGTGATACCGGATTGCAATATGTTTGGTGCGGGAATGCATAACCGGATTCTTTGAGATGTTGATTGCACTAGTGTTATCACATTTAACTGAAATTGGCTCATTGAAGTGAATACCAAGATCTTTCAGTGTTTGTCTCATCCATAATATCTGTGTACAGCATGTTGTTGCTGCAATGTATTCTACCTCTACTGTGGATAGAGAGACTGATTCTTGTTTCTTGTTGTGCCATGCTACCAACTTATCTCCAAGATAAAATGCTCCTCCACTGGTACTTTTTCTGTCATCAATACATCCTGCCCAATCTGCATCAGAATATGCAAAAAGAGTGAAGTCTTTTCCTTTTGGATACCATAGCCCATACTCCATAGTACCCTTGAGGTACCTAAAAATCCTTTTCACAGCTGTCACATGAGTCTCTTTGGGACTAGCCTGAAATCTTGCAACCATGCAAACTGCCTGTAAGATATTCGATCTGGTGGCCATCCAAATACGATGAGGCTCCCAATCATAGATCTGTACATTGTTTGATCAACATCTGGAGATTTGTCATCCTTGCTCAACTTGCGACTTGTTGTCATGGGAGTGCTAACAGGCTTACTATCCTCCATTGTGAACTTTTTCAGCATTTCTTTCACATATTTAATTTGAGAAATAAAAATCCCCTTTTCAGTTTGATTAACTTGCAGTCCGAGGAAATATGAAAGTTCACCAATCATAGACATTTCAAATTCTTTCTGCATTTTATTTGCTATGTCTTTGCATGATTCATCATTGCTGCTCCCAAATATTATATCATCTACATAAACAACAAGGACAATGAAATTGCCATTCTCAGTTTTGATATATAAATTGCTATCCACCATACCTTTCTTGAATCCTTGCTTAGTGAGATAGTTGTCCAATCTTGCATACCAAGCTCTAGGTGCTTGTTTCAAGCCATACAATGCTTTCTTCGACTTGCAAACAAAGTTAGGATTATCACAGAGTTGAAAACCATCAGGCTGTTCAATATACACTTCTTCTTCAAGATTTCCATTTAGAAATGCTGATTTCACATCCATCTGATAAACTTTGAAATTCCTATGAACTGCTAAAGCCAGAAACAGTCTGATTGCTTCAAGTCTGGCCACTTGGTGCAAAAGTTTCTTCAAAATCAATCCCTTCAACTTGAGCATATCCTTTCTGAGACCAATCTTGCTTTATTCCTTACAACCTGTCCGTCTTCATTCAATTTGTTTCGAAATATCCATTTAGTACCGATTATGTTTTTATTTTCGAGGCCTTGGTACTAATTCCCAGGTTTTGTTTTTCTCAATTTGATCTAGTTCTTCATTTACTGCCTCCATCCAGCTTTCATCTGTGCTTGCTTCAATAATATTTTTGGGCTCAATGCTGGATAATAGAGAGTAGTTGTTTACTACTCTTCTTCTTGTTTGAATACCAACTGTGGGGTCCCCAATAATCTGCTCTCTGGGATGATTTTTCTGCACATTTGCTGTTTTGGATTTCCTATTTTCTTCTATTTCTAAATCATCTGAATCTGATTTCTGTCTCTCTTCTTTTTCTTGATCTTCATCCTCTTCAATAAATTCTTCATAAGTCGGGTAGTTTTCATTATGGCTGATTTCTTGTTTCCTACCTTCATCAACCTTAACATCCGCACTCTCCACAATTTTCTTTAGTCTTTTGTTGTAGCATGTGTAGGCTTTGCTTTTTGTTGAGTAACCAAGAAAAATTCCTTCATCAGCTCTATCTTCAAACTTGCCAAGATTGTCTTCAATTCGTTTAATGTAACACTTGCTGCCGAACACTTTGAAGTATTTTGTTGTAGCCTTTTTGCCAAACCACAGTTCATAAGGTGTTTTGCTTTCATGCGGCCTCAACATGCACCTATTCTGGATGTAAACTATAGTATGAACTGCCTCTTTCCAAAACCTATCAGCAATTCTGCTCTCTGTCAACATGGTCCGTGCCATTTCCTGCATAGTTCTATTCTTTCTTTCTACTACTCCATTCTGCTGAGGTGTTCTTGCTGCCAAAAATTGTCTTCTAATCCCATGTTTTTCATAGTATTCTGCAAACTCATCTGAAATAAACTCTCCTCCTCTATCTGATCTTAAACATTTAATTCTTTTTCCTGATTGATTCTCAACAAGATTTTTGAAAGTTTTGAACATCTCAAAGGCTTCTGATTTAAGTTTCAGAAATAGTACCCATGTCATTCTAGAATAGTCATCTATACACAACATAAAATATTTGTATCCATTTATGCTTTTCGTTCTCATGGGTCCACATAAATCAGTGTGAATTAGTTCTAACGGCTTGCTTGTGAAGTACTCTTTTGCTTTGAAAGTGGCTCTGGTTTGCTTCCCCTTTTGGCATGACTCACAAATACTATTTGAAGGTTTACCAATAGTGGGTATGTCTCTTACTACCCTTTTTGAGCTGATTTTTACCAGATTATCAAAGCTTATGTGACCGAGTCTCTTGTGCCACAACCAATTTTCTTCTTCCTGTCCAACCAAGCAAGCTCCTTCTGAAGTCTCTGAGAGAGTATACAGATTTCCAGAAGTTCTCAATCCAGTAGCTATCAACTTCCCATTTTTTGTCTTTCTTACTTCACAACCCTGCTTCTTGAAAATTACTTCATGACCTCTGTCACAAATTTGACTTACACTCAGTAAGTTATGCTTCAGACCAACCACAAAAAGGACTTCTTTAGAGTTGATTTTTTCGTCACTTAACTTAACTGATCCTTTACCCACTATCTTGGCTCCATCATTGTTTCCAAATTTTACAGAACCACCTTCGTAAGTCTGTAACTTATCAAACTTCTGTTTATCTCCTGTCATATGACTGGAGCATCCACTATCCAGAATCCATGGTGCAGATTTGTTCTGGGCTTTGAGAGCTATTTGAACGATCAAGGATTCCTTATCTTTCTTAGGTTGTTCCTTTTCTTTCCACTCTGATTTGACAGCAGATTTGGTCACTTGTTTTACCTTCTCCCTTTCATTGGCTTGTGACTATTTTTCGAGAAATTTTCTGTTTTGTTTCAATCCAGTTGATTGATACTTTCTTCCCTGATATTTATTTCCTGCAAAAGAGCTACGACAATTTCTTGCAATATGTCCAAAGTTATGACAGTTATAACATTCTACAGCATAATCTATCAAAGGTGAAAAAGCATTTCTACTAGTGAAATTCCTTTGTCCTACATTATATCTACAATTTGAAATTTTATGACCATAAGCATTGCATTTAAAACAATAACTAGAAAAGGAACGAGTGTACCTAGGTAATGGTTTTTGCCATGTTGTAGTAGGAGCCATGGGTCTTCTTCTTCTTTGATATGTGACTTTGGTGAATCCATCATTTGCAGTACTCCTTTCATGCTTGGCCTTATTGTTTTCTTTTGCATGATACGGTTTTTCTTGATCAACCCTGATCTTATCTTTATTCTTTATTGGTTCTACAGTTATAGCCTTTGATTCCTTTGAGGATTCTCCTTCATCAAATCCCAAACCAAATTTGATGCCTGTAGGCCTTTGGTTATTTAACATTTTATTCAGCTTCGCAGAACTGTCTTCAAATTTATGATGACAACTCAATTTCCGATTCATCTCTTCTAGCTGCATCCTTAATCCAACTATGTCTTCTTCTAGCTTATTGCACTCATCTATTTTCACGGTTAGTTGTGCTTCAAAATCTTTAGACTTTTTCTTAAATTCTTTAGTCTGTACTTTCAAACTGATTATTAATTCGTTGGCATCCTCAAATTTTCTTGAAATATTTTTATTCTTTTTCCTTTCTGTACTTAACTCTTCAAGTGCAGCAACCAACTCACCTTCCAGATCTACCTCAGCCTCATCCTCTAATTTTTCATCACACTCCTGGGTTTCCTCTGTTCTTTCTTCTTCAAAAGCCATGAACAAGGCTTCACCAGTTTCTTCTTCAGAGTCCTCACTGGAGTTGTCTTTAGAAGAGTTAACATTCTTGGAAATGAAACTTTTCTTCTTGAAGTTCCTTTTTCTAAAATGTGGTTTCTTCTTCCAGTCACTTCTTTCTTGGTGTGTCCCTTCATCACTTTTGTTTTTCTCATTCATTGGGCATTTAGCTGCAAAGTTCCCGATGCCTCCATAGTTGAAACACTTGAACGGTAGCTTACCTCTGTACTTTCCTTTTCCCTTTATTAGTTTCCTAACAAAGTTTGCTTCAGTTTCATCTACAGATTCTTCTTCCTCAGATTCTTGTTTAGCTTTTATATTTTTTTGTGCTTGGAAAGCAACTTCTCTGTCTGAGGGCTTAGTTTGTCCTATTCTCATTTCATATGTTGTTAAAGAACCATGCATTTCATCCATGCTAAAAGTATTTAAATCTTTAGCTTCTTCTATAGCAGAAACTTTAGCATCAAATCTTTTATGGAGAGTTCTTAGTACCTTTTTCACAACAACTGCATCTTCTATTTCCTCACCGAGTCCTCTAATCGCATTGATGATTCCATTTACTCTCAGCATATAGGCCTCTATGTTCTCATCATCATTCATCTTTAATGCTTCGAACTGGGCTCGATGGGTTTGTAGCTTGGCTTCCTTGATCTTGCCATCTCCTTCATGAATGCTCTGTAGTTTGTCCCATATGTCTTTTGCCGATTTACAGCTCATGATCCTTATCAATTCACTGTCTACTAACCCACACATAATAGCATTCTTAGCTTTAGAGTTGTTCTCAAACTTTTTCTTCTCAGTCGCATCTGTTGGAGGAGCAGAGGGTATTGTGTATCCATTTTCAACAGATTCCCAAATGTCATATCCCAATGCACACAGATATGTCTGCATCCCGAGTCTCCAGAAAGAGTAATTTGTTCCATCGAACAAAGGAGCTTTGTTGGAAGAAAATCCTTCACCACCGGCCATTGTGTATCTTCCAAGATCACCTTAGCTGATTAAGCTTGTTCAGGTACCTTGCTCTGATACCAATTGATATTCTCACAATGACACTGAGAGGGGGGTGAATCAGTGTAACTATTTAAAATTTGAATCTGCAACTCTTAATGCTTAAAAATGCAAGCTTAAAAATAGATATAGCAAGTATAACAAAAGAGCATCACACAACACAAGATTTAACGAGGTTCACCGATTTGGCTACTCCTCAAATAATGACTGTTTGGACTACAATCCAAATCCAGGCCTTTGCAAGGATTCAATCTTTACAAATAGTTTACCAGCACCCACTGGAAGGAGCACCAACCCCTAATTTATCTGCAAAACGAGATAGGAGCACCAACCCCTTATACCAAGCACCAACTTGGATTTCTATTTTGAATAATAGATTGACATAAAAATGCCTTCTCTTTTACAAGACCCTCTTTGGTCGATTTCTCATTCAAATCAATCTCATAGAAGCATAAAGAGAATTGTTAGAAACTCAATATCTTCTATTGCATACTAAAACCTCTCTGTCAATTTTTCAAGAATAAAACTAGGTTTCAATTCTGTAGCTATTTTTCTTACAGCACTCTTACCCAACCACACTTTTAGTTTTTCAAGATAAAACACGGTTGCAGTAACCTCACTTACTGCGCCTTTTCGATTCTTTATACTCGGCTTACTCGAACGACTCTTTCAAAATGGCTCTAATTTTCCCTCCAATTTTTCATGCATTTACGACTACGTTCAATCTGTCACAGCCTCTCTGACGCGCTCTATCTTCTAGCCGCTTTCTTTCTGACTCATTCGACGAGTCTACTCTGCTCATTCTGACAGCTTTTTTGACAGCCTTTTCTGCGTGTTTCGATGCTCTATCATTCTTTTCTTTTATCCTCTACATAACTGCCCTCTCGACACCTTTACACTTTTAGATGGCACTCTTTTCAATTTTGAGTCAAACTTTCTCTTCTGCTCGCAACTTCCATTTCTGACACACGCAACCTCTGAGAGGATTTCTTGTTTATCGAGATTCTAGATATATCTACACTTTTGACACCTTGCAACAACACGGCCCTATAATAGCCGTTCTTGTCTTTAATGCACTGTTCTGTAACTACCACCTGTAGCTGTAGTTCTAACTCTAGTTAACTCTTACCTAACTGGTTGCATGATTTTCTTCTACACTTACCCTGACAACTGTCACTGTGTAAGCTTCTCGACTTTTACCTATGCAACTAAGACATGTCACGATATCATGACATTTCTACCCATTTGACCTTTTCTAGACAGTTGACCGTGAAAACAAGACTGTCACGATATCACGACATTCTTCGCCTCCTAGTCCTTATCTCGGCATGCAACCGCAAAAATAGAACATGTCACAAAATCATGACGCATTTGCTGCCTCTAGCTCTTTTCTGTCTCCTACCCATGAAAATGGGACATGTCACGAAATCGTGACACTTTTTGCATCGAGCTCTTTTCTATCTCCTACCCACAAAAATGGGACATGTCACAAAATCGTGACACTTTTTTCTTTCCTGCACTCTACTTCGCTTGCACCCGCAAAAATGGAACACGTCACGAAATCGTGACACTTTTCGCTGCCTTACACTTTTCTTCGCATGCCTCAGCGAAATCGGAACATGTCACGAAATCATGACGCTTTTCTGCCTTAGCGCTATTCTTTGCCTTTTGCCCATGAAAATGCAACATGTCATGAAATCGTGACATCTTTCGCATCCGTACAACTCTCTCTTCATGCACTAGCGAAATCAAGACATGTAGCGAAATCGCTACACCTTTTTGACTTAGCACTTTCTCTTTGCTTCGACTAGCGAAAATCCAACATGTAGCAAAATCGCTACACCTTTTCAACTTAGCACTTTTTCTTTGCTTTTGCCAGCGAAAATCCAACATGTAGCGAAATCGCTACACTTTTTCAACTTAGCACTTTTTCTTTGCTTCTGCCAGCGAAAATCCAACATGTAGCGAAATCGCTACACTTTTCGACTCATTGCTTCTTCTCCGAACTTGTCGCGAAATCGTGACACTTTTCATTGCCTGCGCCTTTACTCCAAACATGTCGCGAAATCGTGACAGTTTTTCAACTTTGCTTCTTTCCTTCCAGCATGTCGCGAAATCGTGACAGTTTCTCCAGCTTTTTCTCTCTCCTCCGATATGTCGCGAAATCGTGACATTTTTGGTTGCCTTCTCTCTCCTCATTTTGTCATGAAATCGTGACATTTTTGGCTGCGCCTTCTCTCTCCTCGGTTTTGTCATGAAATCATGACATTTTTGGCTACGCCTTCTCTCTCCTCAGTTTTGTCATGAAATCGTGACATTTTTGGCTGCGCCTTCTCTCTCCTCCGTTTTGTCGCGAAATCGCGACAGAAAACATGTCGCGATATCGCGATAGTTTTCTTACTTGTCTTTTTTTGCAAATTTTTGAATCTGGGCCACTTCTTTCTTCTTGGAAATTCACTGTACTTGTTCTGACTGACCTCTGAACTGCATCAACTGCATCAATCTGTCTGTGTTGACAACAATGACAATACTTTTGCAATACTTTTGCTGCACCTTGCTCAATTGCATACCATAAAAGTTCATTGAAAATTCAAGGCAACATCCACTTGACAAAATAATAATCCAATAAACATTGAGAACCTTATTTGAGAAATCATGAGGGATGAAAAATGATCCATATATTCATCATCCGTAGGACACAGAAGACAAATATTGGGGAGACAAAATCCTTTCTTACATAAATTATCAACAATCAAAATTCTATTTTGCAAACAAAGCCATAAAAAAATACAAACTTGGGGATCAAATGAGGATGCCAAACCCTTTCCACCAGAAAATATCCTCCCCTAGATAATGTTTGGGTCTCATATGTAGTCTTGATATAAAAAATACCTTTAGGAGAATGACTCCATAGAAGGAATTCCCTTCTATTCTATTAAGAAAGTAAGTATTATTGTAACAACATGTTCAAATTTGTCAAACTCTAAAGGATCCAAAGATCAGTTGTATGTAAAGTTAGATGCTTCCAAATCCTATTGACATTAGTGATGATTATATATTCAGTTATTTTTTCTCCATATTTCAGTGACAAAGGAGCCTTCAAATCATAAAAATTAGGACTAAGAAAGAGGGGTTTAGGAAGAATCCAAGTATCCTGCCAAAAGAACACATCCTTCCCATTCCCAATATACCATTGCATCCCCGCCATAACCAAAATTTTGACCCCCAAAAAACCATTCCAAATCACAAAGCCCCTAGGAGGAGAAACATTTCTAAAAAATGAAATGCGAATTTTTAGATACTTACCTCTCATAATATCTTTCCATAGTTGATCCTCTTCAACACATAATCTACAGGTTGTTTTTACAATCAACACCTTATTGAACAACAATAGATTTCTAATCCTAAGACCGCATTTCTTAGAAGAGTAGACCCTATACCAAGAGATAAGGGACACTCTATGTTTATCCTCCACCTCAACCCACAAAAATATCTTAAAGATATGGTCAATCCTCCTCCTAAATTTGAAAGAGCATTCTAAAAAGAGATATATAATAGACATGAATGCTTTGGAGGGTAGCTTGAAGCAATTGTAACTTACCTTCTTGGCTCAGGAGATTACCTTTCCACCTAGCTAGCTTATGTTTAATCCTATCAAACATAGGAGATTATAACTCCTCCTTCATCCTACCAGTAAACAATGGTATTTCTATATATAAGGAAGAAATTTTATCAATGCCATAACCAAAAATCCCTACAATTCTATGTTGAATTTACCTTCCAATATTCACAAAAATATTTGACATTTATGGACGTTAATTTGTTGGCTGGAAGCTTTCTCATACAACTACAAAATATTCATGAATTCCTTAACCTCTCTCATAGTAGCCTTACCAAGAAGTATAGTGTCATCTACAAATTGTTGTCTCCATAGTACCACCAGGCCTAATACCCTTAATCTTATAGGAAAAGGTGGTAGCAAGAATCAATCTTCTTAAAACTTCAACCATCAAAATGAAAAGATATGGAGACAAGGGATCACCTTGCCTAATACCTCTTTGATCCTAAAAAAAAACACTCGAAATCCCATTGATGATGATAGAAAATATAGCAAAGAAAATACAAACTCTAATCCACTTCCTCCATAGATCCCCAAATCCAAATTTTTACAATAGCTTGTCAAAGAACTCCCAATATACCTTATCATAAGCCTTCTACATATCAAGTTTAAGTAGCATCCCAACCAATTTAATTTTGGACATAAAATATAAAATATCATGAACTGTAATGATCACATCCACAATCTGCCTACCATGAAAAAACATATTGAAGAGGAGAAATCAAGATGGGGAGAAGTCTTTTCAACCTACTAGCAAGTGTCATAGTAAGCAACTTATATAGGGTATTGCATAAACTGATAGGTCTAAAATCCCTTAGAGAAGAGACACCATGTTTCTTCAGAAACAAAACAATAAAGGTAGTATTCCATGCTTGCAACAAAGAGGAAGAATATTTGAATTCTATTTATGGTTCCAAAATATCTGAACCAATAAGGTTCCAAAACCTTTAAAAAATCTATTAGGGAGCCCATCTAGCCTATGCACTTTTTCCTTATTCATAATTAATAGGTTGATCATGATATCATCATTAAAAAAGGGGGAATTCATAGCATTATTCATATCAGGAGATATCACCTAGAGAATTTTCTTGAGAAACTCCTTTGAAGCATCCACGTATTCCTCCTTGTCTCTAGAAAACAAATCCTGAAATAAGAATGTCATGGTAGTAGCAGTTTCTTCCTTATTTGTAAGGCATTCACTGGATTCCAATGTAATTTCTCTTATTTTATTAGAACTCCTAAAATTGGTATTCCTATCCCCCTCCTTAAGCCATGTAGCTCAAAACTTTTGTGTCCAAAAAGACTCCTCACTGGCAAGAATATTATAAAATTTTGCAAGAGTAATTTGCTCTTTGTTGGCCACCTCCTCTAACCAACCTTCAGTTTGGTCTTTTTCCTCAATTTCCTACAATTCTTGAAATATTTTTTTGCTTCCTATGAAAAAGATTCCCAAAATCCTTTTGATTCCACTTCAAGTTAGTTTTGACAATTTTTAGCTTCTTGATAACTTGAAACATCTTACTACCACAAACATCTAAATTCCACCCAACCTTAAGCAAGCCTTCATGATTTGGATGAGAAAGCCACATTGTCCCAAAAAAAAATTGAGGAAGAAATATCTTAAATAAAAATAGTATTTATTTTTATTAAAAAAAATTAATAACAAATCGTTAAATGATAATAACCTTGGATGGGGATTGGGCTAGGGTTTTTAGTATCAATATGATCCCCAACCCTAGTGGACCAATGCACAATATTGGCATTCCAGAAGGGAATGCATTTGATAATGGTTCCTCTCAACTGATTGTGCAGGTTTGTGTTGAGAATGGTCCACAAGGTAACCCTCATTCTCATGATGTAATTCTTCCATTACCTAAATTTGATTTTGCATGACATTGTTTAGTATCATTCACCCTTGTTGGTTATTTAACTGGACGTATCCCAAATGAGTCTTTCCTTAAGGCCTTTTTTAATGTAGTTTGGACTCCTCATTGAGTCAAGCTAATGATGGTTCAAAACCTTACAAAGGGATTTTTATTGTTTCACTTTGTAGAAATAATCCATGCTAAGGCGATTTATGAACATGATCCCTAGTACATGAAAAGCTCTTTGCTTATTTTTTCTGCTTGGACCCATGAATTTTCTATTTTTGAGGAAAGATCTAACCAAATTCCTTGTGTGGGTAGAATTCCCAGGACTCCCTCTACCTCTATGGCCCTTTCTCAATCGCATAGCAACCCTTCTAGGGCATGTCAATTTGGTGGAGGTAGACAAATATTTCCATGCATACCCTCAAAAATCTGTTTGCATCAAGATCGATATTACTTGAGATCTCAAGAAGACTATTGATATACAAGTTGGTGATATTATGCTATCCCAATGGGTCCTCTACATCAATTTGCTCAACACATGTTTTCGATGCTAGTCCTCAACACATAAGATCAAATATTATTCCTTGATGCCACATGACAGGGACAAGCAGAGCCCCACTACACCAAGTATACCCACTCCTCAACCTTAGGAGGATGGTTGGATGACTATGGGAGGGCATAAAAATGAATGTTTGGCTGCTTCTAAAGGTACACAATCCAAGTTGGCATGTGAGAAAAACCAGTAGAAAAAGGGTATGAAAAGGAAAAAGTTAGTCCCGAGCTAGAACCGCCAACAATGAGGCTCCTTAGTCTCAACATATTCATACCCCAAGGAATGCAATAGTGGTTACTTCACATTGTGCCCAACCGGCAAGTACTCCAATACATTCCCCCTAGCTAATGCAAGCTACGTCCATAGCCCGAGAAGGAGATCTACAAAAGCAGATGCTGCTCCAAAAAAGTGATTTTATTTGACCAATTTTCAGTTGGGTAATTATGTTCCTGATTCATCCAACAACTACAGTGTGTTGGAGTATCTTAGCGGTGGCAAGGATATGTCGTTGGATGCAGAGCCATCATCAATGGAATTGGCGGTTCTTACAAAGGAAGCAAAATCTAAAGATCCTTCCCTTTTTGTGTGGTTTCAACATTCTCATAGTCCTTGATAAAGGAAAGAAGATGGAGACAATTTATCCGAAAAATAGTTTCACCCATTCAACCCAATAGTTCCAACAAGTTTGAGGCGTTGGCTTTGAACAAATGTAGGATAATGGAGCAATAAGGCTACTTGGTGCCTAAAGTTACACTTCTACAATTTAGGTTTTTTTACTAGTTTAGTTTTCTATGCTTAATTATATAGTGTATTGACCTTTTTAAAGGTTATTTTTTGTTTTCATTGTATGGATAAGATTGTACCCCGAGTTATGATCTTTCCAACTTTTTTTTTTTTTTACTGTAACCTCTTTATTTTTATATTTATTTTTATTGAATATGATTGTTGGTTCAAATTTATAATTATAATAATAATAATAATATTATAAATAACATCAAAAATAACATTAAATATGTTATGTATAAATTTTATAAGCTAATATAAAAAGAACGAGTCTTCAACTACTGGCCATATCCGTATACGCGCTTCCTCACCAAAATTCAACTTCACGAGAGCCCTGCTCTGAGAAGTCAGGAAAGCGAAAAGATCCTTCCCGTGAAGGGAGAATTCTCCGCGTAGAGAATTGCTTACCTGAGGAATTATTCCTCGGATTTTAACCTGGAGAAGGGGGTAGGACAATAGTTTTACCGCCGGTTCTCCTTTCCATCGCCGCACCTACGCCATTTAGTTCTTACAAGAAGAAATTTCGTCAGACAAGATGTCTAAATTATAAGATGGTCACACGATTATTATACAATATGCATTCAGTCTACTGGAACTTCATTTCGACACAACGTCAGCCCTTCTCAAAGTTATAACACATGAAACCGGTGTATTAAACTTCCAAAAAGTTTATAAAAGATATAACACCATGTGCAAATCAAAAACATAAACCGAAGCGTTTGTGAGTTAGCGATCCCAGATATTTTCGGTGGTACGTTCCGAAATGCTTTCCATTGCATGTATTGATGAAATTCTTGATGGTGTTATGCAATCTCCCCTGTTTAACTAATTTAGTGAGAAATTTCTATTGGCGTCAAATATATGCAAATTTCATCTAGCCGGTTCAACTCTTTCACCATCTACAAAATCCACACTTCATATTAAAAATAGTTAGGTATTCTAAAATCAAGACATGGTTGATTTCTTCAATATTTAGTATATATTCGAACATAATCTTAATTTGACGGTACAGTAAGATTCATGACAGACAAACTGAATTTAATTATATTACTCCGAGTACATCAACCCCTCACTAGAACGAAGACAACTATTATATGTACGAACTAAGACAATTACCATATGTATGCTAAAGAAGGCGGAAGTTGAAATTAAGACCTAAACTCCATCTGGATCAGGCATAGGAGATGGAACAGAAGGAGGAGAGCTTGCAGTAGAAGAATCAGATTCTGTTTCAGCGTCTTCAGGGCAGGAGAAGAATCAGGTTCAGCCTTCAACGTCTTCAGGGGCAGGAGAAGGAGCAGCAGCAGAAGAATCAGGTTCAGTTTCAGCATCTTCAGGGGCAGGAGAAGAACCAGGTTCAGTTTCAGCGTCTTCAGGGGCAGGAGAAGAACCAGGTTCAGTTTCAGCGTCTTCAAGGGCAGGAGCGGTTAAGCTCATACGCAACCCTGACGCTGATTCAGGATATACAGATGGAGAAACTTTCAGAGAAACTTCATGACGGGATGCTGCAGCTCCACTCGAAGCCGGAGTAGATTCTGCATCTCCTCCCTTACAATTCACAAACACCACAATAACCAACAATACAATGAAAAAAAATTTCATCACGGCTAACATATGCGTTGCTCGTTTCTGTGCTTTCTTCTCCTCTCACTTCACACATTGGAGATGAACCAAACATCTGGGTGCTCTTATAGAGAATTCCCCATGCCTATGAGATATGAATAGCATTTGCACCACCCATTCGAAAAAAACAAAGTTCTCGTGGTTCTCATTGGACACGTCTTCAGGAGACATGGAAGACACCGAAAAGAAAACTTTATTTTTTTTTGTCATTGAGTGAAGATCACGATAGAAAAATAAGCTACTCTTGTGGACGTCATTGCATGCGAGGTATGAATGGCGCTGTTATTAGCTCGTACTGGAGATGAAGGTGGTCCTCATTTGTACTGGACATGAACAGAGTTCTCGTGGTCCTCATTTGCAATTGTCTATAGTGGAAAAAAAAGTTAAAAGAAAGGAGATTATTTTTTTTTTATTACAAAGTGTTGGTTATATGTAATTGGTTAGCCTAAGGTTCAAATCACAGTGGAGTTGGAATCTATCTTGTTGATCCATCTTGAGATGGGACCACTCTTGTTGGCCCAGTATGAGATGGGATCATGGATAGCTCGGATTCGTACTGTCATCGGTACCTTTGCAAAGGTTGCAAAGGGAAAGTTTGAACCTCTCTTCTTGATAAGTGCTCAAATACACCCATAAAACCAAGGAGCAAGGAAATATCATAATACTATGTTTTTAGGTTTTTATTGAAGAAACTTAAGTTTAAATTTGAGGCTCATGTAAAAACTTGTATTTATAATTTAAAATTTTAAACAAAAGGGATAGGCGGGTTGTAATAGTGGTTTTTTACTCAAAATTTTTAGGGAAAAACGATAGTCTAGTTGATAGTTACAGTTTTTAACTTAAAATTTTTATCCAAAAGGGATAGGCTGATTGGTTGGTAGGAATAAAATACTTCCAAGTGGTTTACCTGATTCTATTTCCTAAAAAATTAAATTCATTTAAATCCAATTACTTAATCTTTACTCAACAAACTAAAAATTATAAAAAATTCCTTAAAAAAAATTATTCTTATGTACTAGATCTTCCATATATATTGGTTAAATTCCTGTTCCACTTACACCTCACTTACCATACTTTTTGCTCTGGTCTTGTACTTTGAGACTTGTTTCAAGTAGTAACTACAAGGTGAAATTCAAATAGCTTTTGGATATCTCACCTTTTTTTTCAGTGTTAAATTAAATTTTAATTTTACTTTGAATAAATAAAATATTAAAATAAATATTTAATTAATTAATAATTCAAAGGTAGGTTTCAGGTGTAGATCAATTGTTTCGACTAAACTTCGTAAAAATAAGAGAGTCAAATCTCAGGCTTCCCCATCATTTAAATACCGATTCTACAATGTAAATTAAAAAACAATAGGAAGGGTGGTGCAGATCGTACATTTGGTAACGAGGGAGGGCGGCCTGGATATACAATAATGAACAGGGGTCGCAAACAACAATGGCGTTTCTTTGATTGTTTTTTTTGTTGATTGAAAGAGACCCCTATCTGTCGAGACTGGTACAGTTTCAGGAATTTACAGGAACCACAAGCTACAAACAAATAACTATTAAAAATTTAAAAGTGCGGGTATCAGTGGCTGTCATGCGGGGCCTAGATATTTTCTTGGCAGTGGGAGGTCATGCTCTACGGATGAATGAACGCCAGGTTAAAGAATTCACTTGTTTGTCTGCTCTGAATACCGAATCTTTCCTCCATTCTTCAATGTGACTTTGTGTTTTCACTCAGCGCAGATGACGGAACTCTTGACGGACAGCCCACATGGTGATGTTTTTAGCACTTTCATCTGCGAATAAATTGTTAAAACTTAGGTTTAAAATTTTTATTGAAAGTGCCTTTCATCTTCACAGGATAAGTATAAGGTTCATTCTATCAAACTTATTCTGTTCATTTACTGTTGACCCAATAATCTTGGATCACGGGTTCCTCCGAATTTGTACCCTGTGTGGCACGTACTAGATTCAAACACATTACATACATTAATATCAAAAAAAAATTGTAATATTTAATTTAAAAAAACAGTGGTGGTATAAAAGTACATTTTAATCCATACAATTTACAGTTTAAACCTTTTTGAAGAACTGTAAAAACAAAAAAAAACAAAACAAAACTTACTATGCAGATTTGTATGAAACTTAAAAATTACTGACAAACCATGTACATTCGTCTGCATTTAAAGTCAGCCCAATCAATCTAAGAATAACCTCTATAATAAATATAACTAGCTTAGATATATAAAATATATATTGAGAGTTATCAATATCGATGCCCCTATTTATCCAATCAATCTAAGAATAACCTCTATAACAAATATAACTAGCTTAGATATATAAAATATATATTGAGAGTTATCAATTGAGGCGCCTATTTATCACACCCCCAAGAAAGTATAATATTTTGATATTTTCATAAAATAAAATATCATCAAACCCACATATATTTATTAAAAAAAATTAAAAATTAAAACATTATCTTGTTTAAGCAACGCCTTCAAAAAAAAAAAAAAAATAGTCATATTAATCATAGTACACAAAAATCTAATCAATAGCAATAGTCTTAAAATCTAATGGTAATGAAGGACAAATATGACCCATAGCTAACTTATTAATGTTTAAAGAAAAAAGTATAATAATAAAAAATTAAATTATAATATTTAATTTAAAAAAATTGTAATATTTAATTAAAAAAAACAATGATAATATAAAAGTACATTTTAATCCGTACTTACAGTTCAAACCTTAAATTGATAGATTGAAAAACTGTAAAAACAAAAAAAAACAAAACAAAATTTACTATACAGATTTGTATGAAACTTAAATCTAAAAATTACTGAAAAACCATGTACATTCGTTTGCATTTAAAGTCAGTCCAATCAATCTAAGAATAACCTCTAGAACAAATGTAAATATTATCGTGCTCACTAGTTCCTTGCAGTCTTGAATCTGTTCAAACTACTCCAACACCTTAAAACTGTTTAAATAATTTTTTATGTAATAAAATACATGACTTATAATTTTAATTTTTTAAATTTAATAATTTTATTTAAAATGCACCGTAAAACGTGGAGAGTCAGCTCATACTCTATCTATCTATCTTTCAAATAATTCTTTATATGAATCACGATGACGCAAACCCCTTGCGTATGAAGTTTATTCTAAAGCTTGCTTACAATTGTTGTATTGATTGTAGGCCTATAAAAAAACAAAAATTCTATCATACAAGTTTTTAAAATTCTAAAGCTTGCTTATAATGGTTGTATTGATTGTATGCCTATAAAAAACAATTTTTTTTTTTTTTTCGTTTGCAGATATAATGTGGAACGAAATTCTACGCTTAGCCAAGGTGCTCCAAGTAGATTTAATTTAGTAGCATCAAATTGTTTTAAACCATCAAGGCTAATGTTTGTCGAACATGAAACTATATGAAGGAGGAGTAAGATATGTATCATTTGGAGCAATAGTTTCTGGTGGGTGATATGGTTTTCTTGTGACTTCAACATTATTAAGTTACACTTCAATTTTATGGTCCTTATGGTCCTTACAAGGTGTGTCGCCAAATCAAGTAGGTTGTATATCAGTTGAAGATTCTTCCAACTTTCAAAATTTGTTTCGTGTTTCATGTATTAAATAGGTCATTAGGCAAAAGGTGCGGCTCTAGATTGTTATGTTAAAATAGGTAGTATATTACATTATACTACATAGGTTATTACATCTACCTTTTTACCATAGGAGATATTTACTATTCTATGAATTACCTTTTAGTTAACTAAGGTTAATAACTAAATATCTTATGATATTTAGTTAGGTTGTTAGAATAAATCTATTATTAATCACCGTTAGCGCTTCTAATGCTAAGTGGTTAATAAACCTATTTTGTAACCTACTTAAGCTTCTAAATTGAATGTAATTTCTAATGTTCAATTGATAATTATTTTGCTTAATATTTCATACATTTTGCTTCATTGGTATCAAAGCCAATCCCTATTTTGCTTACTCAGAGGACTAGTGATGGTCAGAGCGCCTGTAGGCCCATCACTCGCTAGGCCAACTCGACCTGCCAGTGCCTAGGTGCGCGCCCGCAAGATCCACCTTGGCCAGGTCAGATCGAACTACCAGTAGCAAGGCATCCTTGGTGATCGACCAGGGCTAGCGGATCCATCTAAGCCTAACCAGGCTAGGTGATCAACCGCCCTCATGATCAACCAAGCCCCTAGATTTGATAGTGATTCGCTGTCGACAGGCTTCACGGTCAAAGCCTGAGGTGATTGAAGCCTCGGTTCCCACTAATGCAGCCAAGGCTCGCAAAGCCATGTGGGCCTAGGAGCCACGTGGCTTCATCACCACTCAGGAGATCCGAGAGGGTAGGAGTGCCCTCCCCTCCTAGCTAGACACACACGAGATCCAAAATCAATATCTGAGAGGGTAGGAGCACCCTCCAATCCTCGATAACCTCGATATCCACAAGGGCAAGAGGCTCTCTGATCCTTGAATCTGACCTATCACATTGGGACATGTGGGATAGAATCATATTGGACACATGGTAGACAACCACTGGACTGGACCCACATGCTTGATTATTGGATAAGCATTAATGGAGCATGTTGCCTTTTAGGTAGTCTATGCCTTTAAATACCTTTGGATATTTTATGTCCATATAAAATATGTCTTTGAATAATCTATGTCTATATAATATTTTCCTTTGGACAATTTATTTACATGTTGATATGTTTTTTGAATAGTCTATGTACAATTTTTTATATAATTTTTGGATAGTCTATGTCCTTATAACTTTTCTTGGATAGTCCTTGTCCATAAATTTTATTTTGGATAATTTGTGTCCATATAGATAGATGTTGTCTTGGATAGTCTATTTCCATAAAACTATTGCTTGGTATTTTTGGATAGTCTATGTCCATATAAATTTTACTTTGGATGAGCTATAGCTTTATTGTTTCAATATGTTGAATATTTTATGTGTGTATTGTCTTCATATGTTGGATAGTTTATGTCATTAATACTTAGATGTTTACTTATGTTGAATGCCCTCATTTTTGGGGTTATTTTACTATTTTCTTCTATCTTTCCCCTATTCAAGGGCGGCTTTCATTAGGAAATATTTTTCTTCATTTTTTATAAGCATTTATGTTATTATAGCAAGAGAATGTATAAAGAATGTCAAGAAATCATGTGAGGTAATCATGCATTGATGATAAACAATCATGAACAAAGTAAAGAGAAATTTTGGAGAGTTGTCAAGGATATTTTATAGCCTTGTGACCTACTACAAGTGCAATACAAGTTACACTTTTTTATATCTAGAGTTATTGTAGCTTCATTGTGAGAATCACCCTCATAACTTTTTAGGATGTCTAAGCGAAATTCAAACAATAATGCAAGCAAACATATGAGAAAGCAAAGCACAACAAAGTCCATAGGCATATTTATTTGGTATAATAAAATAAAATATAATGTTTTGGGTCTCAAATAGGTGGGGGATCACACTTTCCATCATTTGACCCAATAGATAGGGAGAGAAAAGAAACAAATTTTATAAAAGAATATGATGGATCTTGGTAAGATTATTTTATCCTAGCTATGTTACAAACAATCTAGGGATGATGTTCCTTATTTTTATCATTGGTAGCCTTGTACTCTCCTCATACAAATGTCCATCAATATGCAAAAAGAGGTAATACCACCTTTGGACTATTTGTAGGACAATGAAGAGCTTTGTTTCAAATTTTCCAATATATACCTATTCTATGAAAAAAATCATAGAGTTATCAATTATGTTAGATGCTCATTAATGGTAAGCACTTGTCAATCATTGAATAATTTTACCAAATGTTTCTCCAAAGTATAAAGATAAATCGGGTGAGAATATTTTTTTATATTAAGAAATAAATGTAATTAAGGAGAATTTTCCTAGATTATATTACCCCCATTTAAAGTAAAATATGCTTATGTGGTATCAAAAGTCATCATGGTGCACGAACAAGTTAGTTGAAAGGTGATAGTTATAGGAAATCAACAAGATGTGTGTGAACAAAAATATTCTCTAGGGATACCTACTACCTTATATACCTAGCTAAGTGTAATGCAATATCCTAACTAAGATCACCATTGGTCATGGTGAATCTTCTGAATTTGTATGCAATGGTTAGCCAAGCATTAGATATTTGAATACAATCAAACAAATTGATCATTCAACAAGCAATCGATGTAGTCAAGTACATGATCATAAAGGACATGCGTATTCAAGTATAGTATGTTTTTAGGTGCATTATATTTATTGTATCCTTATTTTCTTTACCATCTAAGGGGGTTAAGATATATGTGCTTGACCAAAATTTTGGCAATTATTATAAAAGGACCTAGCCAATTGTGCTCAAATTTATCCTTTTTGTCTTCTTTCACATTAGTGTTCTTTTGATTTTTCTTAAGTACTAAGTAACATATTTCAAAGGAGTAGGGTCACACCCTCTTATCTCAGGCTCTTTTAAGTCTTTATGATAAGCTTATAAATGCTCTAGGACATGGATATGCATTTCATCAAGTAACTGAAACTAACTAAGTCACTCATGGTGATAATCATCATAGAAAAATACATCCATAAGAAGGATTTTAAGAGAAAAAATTCTAGCTCAATGGGGAATATTGCCTTAGTCCCATAAACCATGGTACATGGTATAGCAACAATTACAGTTTGAATGTTAGTGTGATATGCCCATAAGGCAAAATATAATTGCAAATGCCAATCCCTATCAATTTTTGCAACTAGTTTCTTTAGTATTTTTATCAATGTCTTATTTGAAGCTTTGATTTGACCATTACCCTATTGGTAATATGAGGTTGACCATTTATGTTGTATTTTAAATTTGGCACAAAGTTTTGTTACATATTTATTTTTAAAGGATGTACCATTGTTAATTATTATTGTTTTTGGGATACCATATCTCAAATGAATATAGCTTAATATAAAAATTGAAACTCTAGCTCTAGTGCAAGAGGACAAGATCATGAACTCTACCCACTTGGTGAAGTACTCTTCATTTTTATTATAAAATTATGCCCATTAGAGGATATAGGGTTAATATTTCCTATTATATCTAATCCCCAAGTAGAGAAGGGTCAAGGGGATGTCATAGACTATAAATCTTGGCTAGGATCATGGATTAAGTTATCATATAACTGATACTTATCACATATTTGTCTGAAATCACAAGTATCATTTTCTATAGTTGGCCAATAATATCCCATATGAATAATATTTTTAGTGATGGTTGCTCCATTGAAATGACCACCACATGACCCTTAATGGTCTTCTTGGACTACTATTTTAGCTTCATTAGACTTAAGACATCTTAAGAGGATTCCATCAAATTTGTGCTTGTATAAGATATCTTAGAGTATGAAAAATCTACAATCAATTTGCCTTCATTTTTCTTGTTGGTACTAATTTAGACCTTTAGAAATACCTCCATTCTTGAGGAATTCATAAATTTCTTTATAATAAGTGTCAAGGATGGGTGCTTATTTGATGGTAAAAATAGCTAATGGTTATTAGATACTTTGCAAGGTTGTGGGTTGTCTTATTTGGTGAATTATGATTGTTGTTTGTTAAACTTCTAGATCTAAAGGCATAAGTGATGTGATGGCAACCATAGCATCAACTTGGTAATACTAGATTCTAGAATAGTGTCAATAGTCACTTTGTCAAATAAGGTCATCAATTTATCCAAGATATCTTTATACAACTTGATTTTATCATCTTTAGTTTGATAAAATCTATTTATTTGGTTTACTATAGGTTGGTAATATCCAAAAATAGATATCAAGACTACTCTTAGGGTTAAGGTAGCCCTTAGTCCAAGGATGAGCATCTCATGCTCAACTATATTATTCATGTACAAGAATTGAAGCTTGAAAGATATGAGAATGAATTTTGTTGTGGAGAAACTAGCACAACACCTACCTAGCACCTTTGACACATATTTATCCATTAAAGAAAAGGGTCCAAGTGTCTTATTAGGATACTTCTTGGGTTGTTATCATTTCATCATAGTATTCAACCACCAAAGGTTGTCTAGCAAGTAAAGGGGTAGTAGCTAGTTGATCGGTGATTACTTACCCCTTAATTGAATTTTGTCCTATAGAATCTAAGTCATATTCATTGAGGGTCATTACCACTTAGCTATCCTCCTTGTAAGGTAAGGTTTATATATGAGATAGCTCAATAGGTCTACCTTTGACTATAAAATTTTTATGACTTAGCATATAATACCTTAGATTTTACAAATGAAGACTACTACTAAGCATAATCTCTCTAAGTGTGTCTATCTAGTTTCAAAATTGATCAAGATACTACTAATGTTGTATACTTACCTTTCCCTACGTTGGTCATTGTATTACACCAACATAGCTCCTAAGGCATGAATTGTTGCTATAATGTATAAAACCAATGGTTTAAAAGGATCAAGAGGTATCAAAATTGGTAGAGTTAGAAGACATGTCTTCACGGCATCAAAGGCCTTTTGATAGTATTTGTTAAATTTAAACTCAATCCCTTTCCTTAAAACTTTTGAGAAGGATTTTCACTTGTCTATAAATTGGGATATAAATCTTCTTATAGCATACAACCTACCTTTTAGGCTATGGATTTACATTAAGGTATTTGGATGTGGAATCTTGGTTATTGTTGATATATTATTAGGATCTACCTCAATTCCACATATTGAGACAATAAAACCTAAGATCTTGTTGGATGTTACCCCAAATATACATTTGGATGGTTTTAGGTAAACTTTACATTCGTTTAGTCTTTCAAAAAATTATTAATTCTTTAGCATTATCCTCGCTTTTCATGAATAATCCTAAGATCATTAATGTAATCTTCCATGATGTCATACATCATATCATCAAAGATATATGTCATGGAACGTTGGTAAGTTCTGCCATAATTTTTTAAACCAAAGGGGATTAATTCATAGTAAAATATACCCTAAGGATTAATGAAATTATTCTTAGCCTAATATTTATATGCAATCCTAATTTGATTATATATGCAAAAACTATTTATCAATGATAGCATCATACATATAGCAATAAAGTCAACTATCATATCTATGCTAGGTAAAGGGAAATCATCCTTAGGGTATGCTTTATTAAAATCTTGAAAGCCTATGCAGACCCTCACAACACCTTCATTCTTAGTGACAGGGGTTATATTTGATATCCAATTATAATAATCAGTTACACTAATAAATTTGACCTCCAAGAGTTTTTAGAGTTCTTCCTTCACAAGTAAAGCATTTTTTGGATGCATCTTTCTTAGATTTTTTTTTCATTGGCTTATAATCCAACTTAACTACTAAGTGATGAGTGACTATAGAGGGATCTATTCTTGGCATACATATGTAGTACCATGCAAATATATCACAAAATTATTTTAATACTTTTTAGTATTCCTCATGCTCTTCAAGAATTAGAAAATATTCTACCTTAATTATCCTCGGGTTATCCCTCGATCCTATATTAATATCTATAGTTTCTTATAAAAGTATTTCAGACTCAACTTCAAAATGAGGGGGGTAGTTATGACAACTAAACTTTGGAGTTCACATATGTCTAAATTCTAGTACTTGTCATTGTCCGACTATGAGGGATGTGGAACTAATGAGAAATATCCTTCAATAGGGATGTTATAATGAGTATCCTTAGAAGGTTTGTGGGGTAAAGATTTTACCTCATAGTAATTTATGATAAAATATGATAAAGGAGCTTATACAAATTGGGGTGTTATTGGAGGTAGAACTCACCTATCCTTGCATTTAAAGGTGTTGTTGGAATATTTTCAACTTCTACAAGTTCAGGATAGACAACACTAAGTGTGTTTACGTGAGCATATTGAGTGAATGAGTTAGAAAATAAGGATGAAGGCTTATCATATTCCTCTTCATCCCAATATAACCCCTCTATTAGGTTTATATACTTTTGTGGTTATATTAAAAATGACATACTTCTTCATCATCATCACTTTCTAAAGAAGTATAGGGTGTATTTTCATTGGTTTTGGAGAAGTAACCTAATCCCTAACATTTATGCCAAGCTTATAACTCTAAAGGTTATTTTATCCTTTTTTTCTTGAATTCCTAAGCCTTTCCCTTTATATAAAATGTTACAAATAATTGTTTTAAGGACTGGGTAAATATTAGAAAGATAGCAAGAAGAATATTTTTGTTCTATCATATAGAGATTGTTCCCATGAATTGTCTCTTCATTTGTTGTCCAAACAAAAATGAAAGTACAACTCCTAATATTTACTCTGATTCCCTTCCTAGAGGGTAACCTTATAATTCAAGGGAATGGGAGTAGCCTAGCTAATTATAAGGCTAAAATTTAGGTTTTTGATTGAGTTTTATGTGGTTGATGTCTTGTACATCAACCTTTTATTTCCCTTTAAGTGAATCTTGGGTACTTGCTCTAGCTTCTTGGTCTTTTTTGGTTTTTGTGAGTCAAACAAAATGCATAGAGTCATTGATAAAGGGATTAAAAGTATTTAAGGATGAGCATAAGATATCCTTAGCATTATCTCCTTAAATATTCCAATAATATACAAAAGGGTCTTTATTGCCTTCAGTGTATACACTTTTTCTTGGTACTGAAACATCACACATTAATGATACATTGAAGAAACTACTTGCATAGTGTGAATTGAAGACTACCCTAAAAGAGGGTTATAATTTAAATAAGAGGGAAACACATAGAACAAACTGTTAAAAATATGAGGTCCCCTATTAATTTATAAGATTATGTATTTTATCGCTTCTCTTTCCTCATTATCATAAGCCTTTATGACAATGTAAAATTTTTCGAAGTCCTTTCTACCAAGTTGTATCCTTTAGATAAAGCTAAAATTGCAAATATTTATGGCAAAGCCACCATCAATTAGAAATATCTTTATACATTGATCATTGATTTGGAAAGTAATATATAAATGAAACTCACCTATCATTGAAGGTGAAGAGATATCATCCTTAAATAAGGAGATTGTGGTATGGTTTATGTTGAGGGTGATGTCAAAAGTCACCCATAATTATTAAATTAATATGTGAGTTGTAAATAAAATAAAGCACATGCAAAAATATCTTAAATTGGGTGCTTTATTCATGCCAATTAATAATTTTAGTTAATTTAAAAATAAATAAATAAAATGCATAGTGGCATAAAAAAAGCTATTTTTTTTAAATTTAGTTTTTAGATTTTTTAGCATTTTTACCTTTTTTGCATGATCAAGGTTGATTTATCATTATATATTTTGTAATTGGACTATTTTTGAAGATAAGAATAAAAAATTTTTAGTGTGCACTATTGTGGAGCTTTTTTAAAGTTTATATTTGTGCATTTTTTTCAATTCTAGATCTAATTTTTTGGTTTGGACTAGCAACATAGTTTGCTGAAATTGGAGCTTTTGGCTAAGGATATTTCATCGTTTGGTATTCAAAATTGGTTTATATTAATCACTAAACACTCCTGGACCATTTTTGGGTGATATCCATGCTCCATTAATGTTTTTTTTTTCATAGATCAAAATTACCTTATTGTTGTATTTTTATCTCTCCACCTCAAAAACTTTCATTTGGTATCAAAGCCAAGTTTTTGGTGAGTTTTAAAAATTTGTAGGTGAAGCTAAAAAAATAGAAGGTGAATATTTATTATTCTCAACATCCTTTACAATATTTTGGATCAGAAATACTTGTGGCTATTTGTTTGCTATCATGGCAATAGATAGTACATCCTTAAATATGCCTACATTCAAAAGAGATAACTTTAAGTACTGGAGATATCAAATGAGTAACATATTTGTATGGAAGGGGATTTGGAAAATTATATTTTAACCATATACTCCTAATTATTGGAAATATCTTTCACAAGATCAAAATAATATATTGGAAGAAGAAGAAAAAAATGATGCTCAATCTTTCTTCTACTTACAGAGTGCAATAGATCCAAGCATCTATCTAAGGATAGCTAGTTGTAATAATACCCATAAGGCTTGGACAACATTGGAGACATAATATCAAGGCTTAAAAAATATAATATCAGAAAGTCTCTTCACATTAAGAATCAGTTTTTAAAATATGAGAATGCATTATGATGAGAATGTTGGAGACTATTATATTAGATCAAATGATATAGTGCATAGAATGAGAGTGTATGGTGAAGTCATGGAAGATAAAGTAGTAGTAAGAAATATTTTGAGATCCCTAAATCCAAAGTGGTTGCATATTTTTATTACATTTGAGGAGTGTAAATATTTGGACCAAATTAAGGTTGAAGAGTTAGTGGGTTCTTTATTGTCCCATGAGGATAAAATAAAAATTTACTCAAATGAATTGAATCATGCACTAGAGTCCAAAGTATGGGTTTCAAAATTAAATACAAATTCCTCAAATTAGAAAGTATATTTTTTTCAAAATTTAGATCAAAAATAGAAAAATCAATCAAATTCAAAATGGAAGGATAAGAACATCGTCACTTGTCATTATTGTAAGAAGCCATATCACATGATAAAAGACTATATGAAACTAGCATCAAAAAATAAAGTAAACCAAGATGGGGGTAAGAAAAAGGCTTACCATGTTGAGAATAATGATGATCAAATTAATTAATCTCTTTCATATAATTTAGGTATGGATGATAAAAAAAAATATGTTGTTTCTTGATTCAAGATGTTCTAACCATATGTCATATTTTAAGGATTGTTTTGACAAGCTAGATGGTTCATTCAAGATCCAATTTAACTTATGAGATGAGAAGGTGATTCATGTAGAAGGAAAATGGAGAATGCCTATCGCCATAAATCATGGGAAGGGTGATATTAGCAACATTTATTTGGATCCAAACATGAAGCACAATCTAATGAGTGTTAGACAACTAGTAGAGAAAATATTCAAGCTACTTTTTGACAATGGAGAATGTTTGATATATGACAAAAAACAAGGTAAAGAATAATTTGGAAAGTCTATTATGTCAAAAAATAGAATTTTTTCATTGATAATAAATATGTTAAATTACAATTCTTACTTTTCTACCATTGAGTAATCAAGCATGTTGTGGCACTCTAGATATGGTCATTTAAATTTTAGAAGTTTGCATGTTATTTTTAAAAATATGGTTTATGGTCTTCCAAGGATTTAATCCAAATTGAAGGAAGCATGTAAGGCATGTATGCTTGGAAAACACCATAAATAAATTTTCCAACCAGCAAATGGAGAGCTACCAAAAAATTAGAATTGGTAAATTTATATTTTTGTGGGACTATGCCTTGCCCTAGTATAGGCAAAAATTTATATTTTATTTCCTTTATTGATGATGCTATCAGACTAATGTGGGTTTTCTTCTTGAAGATAAAACATGGGGCATTCTCAGCCTTCAAGATATTCAAGGTATTGGATGAAAATAAATCAAGTTGTTCTATCAAGGTGTTAATAATTGATAGAGGTGTGGAATTCTATTCATAGGAATTTCTAGTTTTTTGCTCTTTGCATGGAATAAAAAGGCATTTTACTGCTCCCTACACACCACAACAAAATAGTTTTGTAGAGAGAAATAATAGGAAAATAATTAATTCAGAAAAAACCATGTTGTAGGATACGAAGTAGGAGAGGAATTTTTGGGTCAAAGCAGTGCAAACATCAACCTACATCTTGAATAGAAGTCCCATAATGATGGTGAAAAACAAGACACCCTATGAAGCATGGTATGGTAAGAAGACCATGGTGGCTCATATTAGAGTTGTTGGTTGTTTAGAACTTTTTCACATTAATGATTCTATAAGGAAAAAATTAGATCCTAAGAGTGAGCCTCACATTTTTATAGGTTATAGTGATGGTAGTAAGGCTTACAAGTTTTTCAATCCTGTTAGTAAGAAAATTATTGTTTCTAGGGATTGTATTTGTTTTTAGAATTATGTGTTTTCTAATCATAACCAAAATAATGCAGAGATTATTAGTGAAGAGAGATAGTATTTTTATGGAGAAATGGAGGTCAATAAATATACTCCACAAGTTCCTAGTGTTAATGGTAATAATAATAGTTCTTCCAAAAAGACTAGTTTTCCAACAAATTCAACCTCAATAAAAAACAAGAGGTTTTTGCTTCCACATATAGCAAGTCAGATGTTGGATTACAACTATCAAAGGAGAAAAAAATCCATCAAGCTCAATCAGGTAATAGTATTAAATATATTGAATATGGAATGACTTACTATGTCTTATATTGTATTTCTAGTGAATCAAGGAACTATGCAGAGGCTAGTCAAAGGAAATAATGGGTTGTGACCATGAATGTTGAGATGAAAGCCAATGAGAGAAATGAGACATGGAATCTCATTTACCCTAATAGTGACATGGATGTCATTGGTAAAAAATGAGTCTACAAGACCAAGTTCCATAGTGATAGAAAAATAGACAAACACAAAGCTAGACTAGTAGAAAAAGGGTATACACAAACATATGGAGTAGATTATGAGGAGAATTTTGCTCCTATGGCTCATCATGATACTATTAGATTAATTGTTTTAGTTACTTCTTATAAAGGATGGGAAGTTCACAAAATGGATGGCAAGAGTGCATGTTGAATTGTGATATTGAAGAAGAGGTATATGTGGAGCAATCATAAGGTTATGAAATAAACGGTAAAGAGAATTTGGTATACAAGTTGAAAAAGCACTTTATGGGCTAACAAAATCTCCAAGAACTTGGTACTCAAATATATATGGATGGTGTTTTGAAAATAACTTTGAAAGGAGAAAAAATGAGCCAACTATTTACATGAAATTTTTTGACACTAACATGTTGTATGTTCATCTTTATGTTGGTGATCTCATTTTTACAAAAAAATTCAAAGCTATGATGCAAGACTTCAATGAGAGCATGACAAGTGATTTTGAGATTCTTATCTTGGAAAAATGAAATACTTTTTTGGCATGGATGTACAAAAAAGGGAAGATGAGATATTCATATGCCAAGCCAAGCATGTTTAAGACATGTTGAAGAAATTTTTATTTCTAGATTGCAAGGTGGTTGATACTCCTATTGCTAGTGGGGAGAATATTATAAAAGAGGATGGGAGTCCTTTTTTTGATGAGAATAATTTTAGAAGTATGGTGGGTGGATTGATGTACCTTACATCCACAAGACCCGACATTACCTATGTAGTTTCACTAGTTTCTCAATTTATGAGCTTGCCAACTCAAAGGCATATGTAAGTGGTGAAAAAAATCTTTAGATATGTGAAGGGAAACTTTGATCATGGTATATACTATAGATCAACAAGATCCTCAATGTTGTTTGAGTATGTTGATTCAAATTGAGAAGGTTCTATTGATGAATAAAAAGCTACTACATGGTATTGTTTCACCTTGGGAAGTGGGTTGATTTCTTGGTCATACAAGAAATAAAATACAGTGGCTTTGTCTTCCATTGAAGCTGAATATGCAGCCCTTACTTCAGCTTGTACTCAAGGGATTTGGATGAGGATAATATTAAAGGATTTTGGTGAGGCTCAACATGAGCCTACTAAAATATTTTATGATAATAGTGGGGCAATACAATTGTCCAATAATCTAGTTTTCCATGCAAGGAACAAACACATTGAGTTGAAGCACCATTTTGTTAGAGACTTGGTACATGAAAAAATGTTTGTCATTGAGTATGTGATGCAAGATCATCCAATGAAAAGCAAAATACCGCAAAGAAGAAAAAGTGTCGCGATATCATGACATGTTGGCAAAGAATAAAAAGTGTTGCAATATCACGACATGTCGGCAAAGAAGAAAAAGTGTTGCAATATCATGACATGTCGCATTTTTGCGACCAAAATATGAGAGAAGGCACAAGAGAGAAAAAGTGTCACGATATCGTGACATGTCGCATTTTCACGACCAAAATACGAGAGAAGGCGCAAGAGAGAAAAAATGTCGCGATATCACGACATGTCGCATTTTTGCGACCAAAATACGAGAGAAGGCGCAAGAGAGAAAAATTTTCGCGATATCGCGACATGTCGCATTTTCGTGACCAAAAGACAAGAGAATGCACAAGAGAGAAAAAGTGTCGCAATCTCGCGACATATCACATTTTCGCGACCAAAAGAGAAAAGAAAGAGAAAGAGGAAAAAAGTGTCGCGATATCGTGACATGTCACATTTTTGTGACTAAAAGAGAAGAGAAAGAGTAAGAAGTAAAAAGTGTCACAATTTTTTGACATGTTGTTTTTTCATGACTCAAAAAAAATTGCAGGCAGTTACAAGGGTCGTTATAGAGGAAATTATCAAGTGGTGGGTATATCGAACGTCATCATTGGTTGACAGGCAGACAGAGTCTACAATGGCAGCACTGAACAACACGTGGCACCAAGGTGCAATGAAAGTAGACGAAGACCAAGAGTCAAAAAGAAAAATGTTTCAAAATCCAAAACAACGAAGAGGCACAAGAAATGAAATGAAGGGCCACAAAAGGGAAACGGGGAGTCACGCAAAAAATTTAAAAATGGGAAGCAAAGGCATGCACAAGGGGTCAGAAACGGTTGAGACAAAGTTGCAGATTTGAAGGCAAGAGGGCCATTTTGGACCTGTTTGGGCTGTTTTTCTTCCAAGGCGAGAAAATGGTGTAAAAAAAAAAATACTATCTTTCAAAATAAAGGAGTTTATTTGGCAGACTACTACCATTTCTGTAAATATTTTTTCAAGTTTTTTGAATGAGAATTGGTTTTATCAAGTTTGGCTCTCCATCAAGTGGTATCAGAGCTTAGGGTTCCTGAGTGTGTGAGCAGATCATCAAAAGTGAGGCAGTTTGCACCAAGATATGTGGAAGAGCTTAAGGTTCCTGAGTGTGTGAGCATATCGTCGAAAGTGAGGCAGTTTGCACCAAGATCTATGGAAGGGTTGTGAGAAGAGAGTAAGGAAGAATACCTCCATGAAGAAACCATGGTGGTGGGAGAAATGTGGTACTGGAAGGAGATTTTAAAGATTTATAGAGGCAAGTGCAAGCCCTGCAAGAGGAGTTACGAAGAGGGGTTGAGCCAAGGAGAGAAGATCATAGTGAAGATGAAGCTTGGGAGGTTGATGATCCATCATATGAAGAAGAAGCAATGGATCCTGTAGAAGCTAGATTATTTAGGGCCATATCTCGGATCGAGAAGAAGCCAAAGTTTGATGTCTCCATGTATTTTAGGAATCTCAATCCATAATATTTGATTGATTGGATCAATGATATGGAGTATTTTGAGTATGAGGAGGTTGTAGATCCAGATCGGATCAAGTTTGCAAAAACAAAGTTGAAAGGCCTTGCTAGCATATGGTGGAAAGAAGTGCAGCTAGAAAGAAATAGAAGTAAAAAGGAAAATATAACCAGATGGGATCGAATGGTAGAGAAGTTGAAGAGATAGTTTATTCCTCCAGATTACGAATTGGATCTGTTGAGGAAAATGCAGAGTTTGAGATAGTCAAGAAAATCTATCAAAGAATATATAGAGGAGTTTTACAAGATCTCAATCAAAACTGGCCATTCTGAGGCTAACAAGGAGAAGGTAGCTCGTTACATCAATGGATTGAGAACTAGTATTCAAGAAGAGTGGAGTCTAGTTAGGATGAGCACCATTGAGGATGCTTACCAGTTTGCTCTAAAAGTTAAAGAGAAGCTGAACAAAAGATTTGAGGGTAAGCAAAAATAAATAGGTCATGAAGAAATAATTGGTGGAAGAATAGATGGAGGATGAGATTAGAAGAAAGAAGAAGCTAGCATCAGTTAGGATCAGAAGGGAGATAATGATTATAGATCCCATGGTCAGAATAACTACCCAAGAGGGAGAGGTAGATATAGTCGAGAAAATGGAGAAAGAGGGTTTCGTGGAACCTGCTTCAACTATGGAGAAGGAGGACATCGAGCATATGAGTGTCCACATCACCAAGAGAATCCAAATAGGAGGCCAACGGGTAATGCCAAAGTTGCTATTGTAGATGAAAGAGCTGAATCAGAGTACTCTGAGGAGATAGAGAGAGAAGAAGTTATGGTCACAAGGAGAACCTTGTTGAATGAGGGGAAAGAACTAGACCAGAGGAGGAGCCTATTCTGTACAAGGTGAAAATGTTTAGGTAAGGTCTGTAATGTTATTATAGATAATGGTAGTACTGATAACTTGGTCTCTAAAGAAATGGTTACTAAGTTACAACTAGAGAGGAGGAGACACCCGCATCCATACCAGATTGCATGGTTGCGGAAGGACCATAGGGCATTGGTCAGTGAACAGTCCTTAGTCAAGTTTAATATTGGGAGATACTAGGATGAGGTCCTATGTGATATCCTACCTATGGATGCTTGCCATATGCTATTAGGAAGACCATGGCAGTTTGATCACCATGTAGTCCATGATGGACATGCCAACACTTACTCCCTAACAAATGAAGGAGTGTGCCATAAACTAAAGCCACTAAAGGAGATGGATGAAAAGAGTTTGCTGACAACAATGAGAGTGGAAGTTGTGGGATTTGAATAACTTAAGGGTTTGTACCCTAAAGACCCAAATTTTGTTGAAGCTTGGAGAGCTTGTACAACCCCAGTTACTTTGGATAAGACTATCAATAGGAGTACTGGTAAATCACCATTCTAGATTGTATGTGGGAGTAGTTCAAGGAATGCTTCTGAGTTGAGAATGATGGATAAAGGAGAAAAGAGCAATGCCAAGACTGAATATTTTGTAGAGCACATAAAGAGTTTACATGAAGAGGTACAACAACATGTCATTAATATGAATACTCAGTACAAGGTCAAAATAGATCAGAAGAGGTATTTCAAGGAGTTTAAGTGGACTGCAAAGGCAGGTGCAAGTTTTGAGATGTTGAAAAATAAGGTGACAAAACAGTACAGGAGTGAAGGTCACTTCTCAATCCACCCTAGGTGTCTGATGCAGGAGCATCCAACAAAAAGAAAAATACCACAAAGAATAAAAAGTGTCACGATATCGCGACATGTTGGAAAAGAAGAAAAAGTGTCGCGATATCACATGTCAGCAAAGAAGAAAAAGTGTCGCGATATCACGACATGTTGCATTTTCATGAATAAAAGACAAGAGAAGGTGCAAGAGAGAAAAAGTGTCACGATATTGCGACATGTCACATTTTCACGACCAAAAGACGAGAGAAGGCGCAAGAGAGAAAAAGTGTCACGATATCGCGACATGTCGCATTTTTGCGACCAAAATATGAGAGAAGGTGGAAGAGATAAAAAGTATCGTGATATCGTGACATGTCGCATTTTTGTGACCAAAAGAAAATAGAAGGCGCAAGAGAGAAAAAGTGTCATGATATCATGACATGTCGCATTTTTGTGACCAAAAGACAAGAGAAGGCGCAAGAGAGAAAAAGTGTCGCGATATCGTGACATGTTACATTTTCGCGACCAAAAGAGAAGAGAAATAGCAAGAGCAAAAAAGTGTCGCGATATCGCGACATGTCACATTTTCGTGACTAAAAGAGAAGAGAAATATTAAGAAGGAAAAAGTGTCACGATTTCATGACATGTTGTTTTTTCACGACTCAAAAAAAAAGGCATGCGGTTACAAGGGTCGTTATAGAGGAAATTATCGAGTGGTGGGTATATCGAACGTCATCATTGGTTTACAGGAAGAAAGAGTCTACAGTGGCAGCACTGAACAGCACGTGGCACCAAGGTGCAATGAAAGTAGATGAATACCAAGAGTCGTAAAGAAAAATGTTTTAAAAGCCAAAACAACGAAGAGGCATGGGAAATGAAAAAAAGGGCCATAAAAGGGAAACGAAGAGTCACACTAGAAATTTAAAAAGGGGAAGCAAAGGCATGCATAAGGGGTTAAAAATGGTTAATACAGAGTTACAGATTTGAAGGCAAGAGGGCCATTCTGGACCTGTTTGGGCTATTTTTCTTCTAGGGCGAGAAAATGCTATAAAAAATAAAAAATAAACTATCTTTCGAAATAAAGGAGTTTATTTGGTAGACTGCTGCCATTTTTGTAAATCTTTTTCCAAGTTTTTTGAATGATAATTGGTTTGAGAAAGTTTGGCTCTCCATTAGTATGTTAAGAGTGAGGATCAATTTGTTGATATACTCAAAAATGGGTTGTTGAAGATGACTTATGGCAGACTCAAATATATGTTGGATATTTCTTCCTTTGACATCAAAGGAGGGATTGTTGAGGGTGATGTCAAAATTCACTCATAGTTATTAAATTAATATGTGAGATGTAACTAAAATAAATAACATGCAAAAATATCTTAAATTGGGTGCTTTATTCATTCCAATTAAGAATTTTAGTTAATTTATAAATCAATAAAAAATAGCATGCAATGTGGCATAATAAAAGTTTTTTTTTAATGAGTTTACACAATTTTTTATGAGGGGTCATGGTCCCCTCATACTGAGTAGGTTTTGAACCTTGGACCCATAAAAGCTATTTTTTTAAAAGCTACTTTTTAGTTTTTTTGCATGATGAAGGTTGATTGATCATTATATATTTTGTAATTGGACTCTTTTTGAAGAGAGAATAAAAAAAAAAAATTAGTGTGCACTATCATGGATATTTTATGTCAAGTATTTTTAATGTTTATATTTGTGTGCTTTTTTCAATTCTAGATCTAATTTTTTGGTTTGGACCAACAACATAGTTTGCTGAAATTGGAGCTTTTGGTTGAGGATATTTCATCATTTGGTATTTAGAATTGGTTTAGCTTAATCACTAAACACTCCTAGACCATTTTTGGGTGATATCCATGCTCTAATAATGTTCTTTTTATCTTATATTAGAATTGATTTACTATTTTTTGTTATCTCTCCACCTCAAGAACTTTTAGTTTATAGCTAATGAGCCCATCATATTAGCCAATTTTGTGTGGCTAACATCTTGATGTACTATTTTATAACTCAAAAGTTTAAATAGTCTCTCTCTATATCTAGGGGAATTATTTATAAGTTCTAATATGGAAATTTTTGGTGGAGTTTCTTCTAACTATTGTTGGATGTTAAAGGCCCTTTTACCTTTATCTTGAAGTTTTAAGACTAAGGGTGGACCTTTTATAATGAATGCATGCCCAGGCCTTAGTACTAGATGTGGATTAGAGTATTTCATAGATTGACCATTTTCCTTGTCCTATTTTCTAGTTATAGTGGTAACTTGGATCATCCCCACCAAATCTTGGTTAGGTGGGGAACATTTCTATAGGACATAGTGCTAGTGGCCTTTTGCTCATATTTTGGAAAAGGGTATTGGAATATCTATTAGTCTTTATTTGAGGAGGCTTCTTGATCAGAACCTCCCACTACAAGGTAACCTTCATCAATAATATCTTGTATTAAATTTTTAAATGTTCAACATTTTTTGATGTGATGTCCATTCATGCAATGGTAACCACATTGTTCATCATCTTTAAACCTAGGAATATTTTCTCTTTCTATATCATGTTTCCTAGGAGGAGAAAACTCTATCATTTTTTCTTCCTAGAGTTGTGATAATATAATAAATAAATATTGATTTAGTTTAGTGAAATGTTTTAAGGGTTTTCTTGAGTTTTCTTTAGGATCAGTATTTTAAGGCCTTCTATGGTGTCCATATCACCAATTTTCATATTAGTAATAGGACTAGATTTGATAACACCATCACCCACTAAATGCTTATTTTTATATTGTGATTTAGGTTTGGAAGAAGAAGATGAGTTTTCATCTTCCATGTTGGTTTTTATTTTCCCCATATGTTGGAGAGAGGGTTAAATCTATTTAGTGAGATCCAATGCATCATAAAAAGACATCACACATTTCATATCTATGGGATAAGATAATTTTTCTTGAATATTGCATATGAAAATACACAAGATTTATTTAGGTGATGGGGTAAATGGAAGCTTCCTCATCAAGGCCCTTCACTAGTGTAGAAATTCATTAAGGGTTTAATTCTTATCTTCTTTTAGTTGATATAGATCATCAACTATGCACTTCTCTACAATGGAAGCAACAAAATATTGTCTTAACATCTCTACCAACTTAGAGAAGATTTTAATCGAATGGTTAGGTAGTTGGTAAAATCATGTTAAAGCCTCATCATCGAGACTAGTAGGAAATATTTTCAATAGGAAAATCTCATTATGTTTTATGTCATGGCATGTAGCTCTAAAAAAATTGAAGGTTTTCTTTCATATCACCTTCTCCCCTATACATTCGAAATCTTAGTAATGCAAATTCCAAGGGCTAATACTTAATTGTTAAGATGAGATCTAGAGGTTCACTACAACAATATTTGTAAGCATGTTTCTTTATTGTGCCTACTTGGAGGGACACTATTTGTTGTTTGAACTTGAATTTTTCCCTAACAAGTTTTTCTATCTTAGAATTTAAATCTTGAAAATATGGATAAGGAACTGGTGGTATCATGAATTGAGGTTGTGCATTTAATTAAAGATAGTATTGTGAGTTAGGGTGAATTGGCCTAAAAGGATCAAATGCATTATTTACTATAGTATTACTAGGGATAAAAGTATTTTATGATGGGATTTTTAGGATTTATGCTTAAGGTTGTAGTAATTTAATGAAGGGGTTGGATGTTATAAATTTAGACGCATTGGACATACTAGTAAACATGTACACATTTTATCTGTGGAATGCTTATGGGTTGGAACACAAGATTGTTTAACCTAAAGGGATCCAAATTTAGAGGAAGGAAACCTTAATTTCTAGAAGATAAGGGGATTCTTGGAGACCTTCCTTTTATGGTCATGGTTATAATGAAGGGACTATACCATGTCCTATTAAGTTTATTTGGATTACATCTATATAAATGGACCCATGTAAAGGGTTCCCTTGAGGTTCCATAGGACTTGACCTATGGTATTGTATAATAGCCATAATGGATTGTTTTGTGGCTAAAATAGTCATACGATTTATTTTTAGCAGAATTACTTGTTACATTGCTTCCCTATTTCCTTTAGGGAAGGAAACTAGATGGTTCATAAACCTAAAAATTATATCTCCCTATGGATTATGCATGGGATAAATGGTGCCAGAAGGAGGATGTTACTCATCCTCTTCTTCTTCATAGAAAATATTTCTACTTCTTTTTTCTTATCAGACATTTTAAGTAATGAATTTAGATTTTGTTCCAACTAAAGCATAATATTTTTGGTTATGTATGGTGGTTCATCCATGGCCAAGGAAGTTCAATTATTAGTGTTTTTTTTTTTGAGTAATTTTAGTCAAGAAGAAGATGTGAGACCATTATGTCACCCTAGAATATCATCCCTCCTTCTGACTCCTATCAACCTCCTGTAATATTCTAGCCAAGGGAGATTTCCCCCAATGTTCATATGTTAGGTTACTTAAGGGGTCATTATACATCCCCTAGTAGGAGTGACAGTTCTTTTTATATTGATTAATGTGATTTAACTACACAAAAAAACTAAAGTGACCTTTATTAAGATTAACAAATTTTATCTTGATTAAGATTGGATTGATCAAAAGGGTAGGATGGGGATTTGAGTGTTGTTCATGGTAGGTTCACCAAATATGTGAGCGCCAAACAAAAAGGGACAGAACCCCAAGGGTAGGTACTGGTATCAATGGGATCTTCTTTTTGTTTGTATTCTCACACTCAATATGGGAGGGTGTTGCTTTAATTACCATCATTCCATGTGTTTTAAAATGATATCTTGCATACTCCTATTTGTTGTTTTTTAAACATTAATGAGTGGAGAATGTAAAAAAACCTACTTTTAAATGATTAGAAGAATGAAGTGTATATGAATGTGAGCATAAACAATATATGTGGTAGCAAACAATATTGATATAAATTTAAAATGAATGTATGGGCCTACAAATATGAACAATATACATATATAGCAGAGATCTAATGATTTAAACACAAGAAGAGTGAAGTTAGCTTATAAAATGGAGTATAAAGTAGAAAATGAAACATAAAAGAGTATATGAGGTGATTAAATCACAAAATACACCTACAATAGATGTTATGTGAAATAAATTAGAGCATATATGGTTGTGAACAAAATGATAATAAACCAAATGACTAAAAAATATATGGAAATGAAAGAAAAAGGTACGTTAGAGAACAAAAACAAAACAATAAAACCTTGTATAAGAAGTTCAGTGCTACAAACAAAGTAGAGAGACACAGGAAAATAGGTTAGAATGGATGTAAGATAGAGAATAGGCGCATAAAAAATAAAAATGTAGAGATTGGTAGTTGTACAATGGAAATCCAAGCATTTGCAAGGAAAATAAGGAAAAATGCATGTAATGAAAAGAAAAATAAAGAGAAAAAAAGTTGGTAATAGATAATTACAACCAAATCCTATTAATGTCTCCCCTTCCTAGCAAAGAATTCCTCATTGATGGTATTAACAAGAGGATGTGAGTTTCTCCAATGCCCTTATACCTTGCTTGACTTACCCCAAATGTTATTGAAGATGCCCATGATGTGAGAGAATGATAAAGAAAGAAGTAGAGCTTGAGAAAAGAAACTTATAGAGATTTGATAGCCTAAGAATGCTTCCAAATGAAATCCAAGTAGCATTTCCTTATATCCAAAAACCTCTCCCAAATTTCATTCCGAGGTATAATTATATAATAAAAGGTAGCAACATAGGGGAGGATAAGGTGTCAAGTTGTGGTGAGTTGAAGATGGCTAGTTTACTACCTTGATTTCTAGTTACACAATTTGATTGCTTATTAGGAGATGTTAATTGGGGACTAATTGGTAGTTAAGATATGTTGATTGAGGACTGATTTATGGTTAAGATATGTTTATTGAGGACTAATTGGTAGTTAAGGGATGTTGATTTATGGGTGATTTTAATCTCTTTTATTTTAATTTAGTTTTCTTATTTTTAAATTTTTTATTTTATTTTTATTATTTTTTAGCTTTTCTTTATTTTGGATTATTTTTATTATTATTGTATTTTTATTTTGATTTCTTTTATCATTTGTTTTGTGAATTAGATTACTAAGAGACCTAGTGGCTAAGGTTTAGAAAGGGCCCATGTGTATGAATTTTGGGTGTCTATAGATGGTTTTCAACAACACAAGCACACATGTCGTTGACTTCCACTATAGATAGAAAAATATCTTCCATGGTCAATGATTTTTAGAGTTTTCAATTTGTTCCATATTTTATTATCTCCATTTCATAGGTGCTCACAAAACCAATGACAATAGATGAATCCATAGTGGTAGATTCTTATCATAGGAAATATTTTTTCCAATAGTAAATTTGTGTCCTACTAGCAGATTCATCAATGCAAGGAAATATAGATGTTTTTTGCAATAGAACCTTTATTTTTTATTTTTAAGATAAATTTGTTTGTTGTTTGTCACTAATTTTGCTTTATATTTTTTATTTTACTATTAATTTAATGAAAACAATATTGAATCTTAGATAAATTGTCATTTTATTTATCTTTTTTTATGCAAGGAATAATTTTTTTATATAGTTACATTTTAGGATAGTTTTGGGTGCTTATACTCATCTCTTGTTTGTATTGAAAAGGAAAATAAAATTTACTTTTAATTATATCATTTGAATTAAAAAATAATATGTCCTTGGGATTTTTTTCTTATATCATGTGTATCCTTACATCCTTTAATTCTCGGTTCTAATATCTTAAAAGCTTAGGCATAGGAGTTTGGGGAGAAATGTTATCTTCTCTCAGGAACTCCTATATGTTTGTATAACGTATACACAAATGTAGTTTAAATTATAAAATATGTACCATTTATACATATTGAGGTAATATAACACACAAATTTCTCACATTAGTTAAGGAGGCCTTACATGTCTATAATAATTTTTTGAATCTTACATGAACACCTTAATGGGTTGCCTTAGCCTTAAAATAGAGGATATGAGGAGGGGCATAGGTGAAGAATTGAAAAAATATTAAACCTACCATATTAAGTGTAATAGCTCAATGTGTGATAGGATTTGAGCTGGGGTTATTCTACTACTACCCACATGAGGGATGTTATGAAGTCACAAAAATTCCTTGTCTTAAGCATAAACTTAATAAAATATAAAATCAACAAAACCTCTAACAATACCACATAATTATATTTATGTAGTTAGAGATTTTTAATTAAAGATCAATAAGAATCTAACCATATATTGGTCATATTAAAGGTTTTTACAACCCTTTAAACAACCACCATACAAACCTTGAGGATATATCAGGTATACAACAATCCCAAGATGCCAACCTCCCATATAGGGTATTGCATATAATTTAAGCCTTCATGGAGGATATTATGGTGTACTAGTGGGAGATATAAGGAGGGTTTTATCATTACCTCTCACATACATATCTTGTATCACATACCTAAGATGTCACTTCCATGTATTGTTGTATTTTAAATACCTTAAATTCTCTCTCACATACTACCACATATATCAAGGGGCCTAGCTTCTTCCACATACTAATAGATCTATAAGAAGGGTGGATATATATGTTGGTGAAAATGCAACTTTGTATATCTGTTATGACAAATATATAATGTACATCATGTCGTTATAGGGTTTACAACAAGCCACTCAAAATACAAAATAGGTGTAACCACAAATTTACACTTAGTATATAGTTTTAACTACTAACCAATATGCCCATCAAATCTTATGTGCTTCTATTATCTAGAAGGTTTATTAAAAAAATAATGGAACAATATTTTTTCTAACATTCCCATCTTAATACATTATTTGGAATACATAGAGTTGTGAAACAACTCAAACTTGACACATGTAAGTACCTTTGTAAAAATATCTACAACATGTTTGTCGGTGGGAATGTACTAGATATATATCTTGTGTTTTTGAACTTCATCTCAAATGAAATGTCATTGATATTTAATGTGATTTATTCTTTCATGGAATATTAGATTCTTGACTAGTTTTTATTGGCAATTTGAGTTATTTTATGTTGTCATTGATGTCACATGAATCATTGATGTCATATGGATCACATTGACTTTTGATGGGCGGATGATATTTTGGAAAGCATGGATAAATTCAGGGTTTTTGTGAAAATCAAGGTAGGTAAAATAAAAGGTTTTATTTAAAACCATGGATGGTAAATTTGAAATGGTTTTTTCTTAAAACCCAGGTTGGCCTTTCGTTTCATCAAAAAATGTGCCTCGGTGATGGAGATATTTAATTTTAAATATTTAGTTTAAATTTTAATTATTTAAAATTCAATTTTTAATTTTAAAATTAAAATTAAAGTTAGCGTCGACGTCTAAAGAAAGAGGGAAAATAAATAATGCATCGACGTCATCGAAAATGAGGAGAAGACTATATAAATGGGGATCTTAAGGTTCATTTGAATTTAATCCTTGCTCGTGTTAATCGTTAGCTAAGCATCCGAAGAGAGCTCGTGCGAAAATTGTTTTGAAAAGGGAGACAACGAATAAATCCAAGGTTGGTCGAAATCCCAAGATATTGTGGGCAGAGTGGCGCATTGGAAATTGGCTTTTTGTTAAGGTGTGTGGCAGCACTTTACATCAAGGTTTGAATCTCCTTGACTACATTCGAAGGCATTGGAAGGAAAGCGCTCGAAGCACTTTTGGTTTGCATGGAAGGGAGGAAGTACTTAAGGCACATCATGCCTTTTCCTTTTGAATGAGCAGCTAGGTCGTATGGAAACTTTAGCCACGATGATGGAGAAGCCTATTTTTAGAGGGTTTTTTTAAAAGAAGTTTTAAAGTAATTTTATATGACTCAAAATGGAATTATTTGACGCAAAATATAATTTATCGTAAATGGTAATTACTAAAAAAGGTAATTTTTATGAATAAAATAATTTTCCAAACATAGTAATCTTTTTTATTTTTAGGGTTTTAAGCTTTAGGGTTTTCTTTTAGGGTTTCTTTTAGGGCTTCAAGTTTTAGGGTTTCTTTGGGGATATATATTCCCTTGGTATTGCATTATAAAAGGGAAGTGAATCCAGGAATGAGAAAATAAATTATTTACTAGTTTATTTCCATGTACTATAGTTTTTATGTGAATGGAGGGTTTTACTGATTATTTCCATTTATTGTAGTTTTTATGTAAATGGAGGGTTTTACATATTATTTTCATTTACCATAGTTTTTATGTAATGGGAGGTATTTTGTTTTGACCTCTTGTAGTTGGATTCACATCATTTGGTATCAGAGCAAGTTGGATCTTGTTGGGAGGAGAAAAGAGAAGAGAAGAAAAGAGAAAAGGAGAGGTGAGCAAAGAGGCTCCAAAAAAAAAATTGGCACTTTGTGCAGTGCTTGCAGAAGGTTTGTAAAACCTTGGAGACAGAAATTGGCACTTTGTGTAAGTGCTTGCAGGAGGTTTTTTTTATGTAAAAGCCTCATAGAAAGAGATTGGCATTTTGTGTAGTGCTTGCAGAAGGTTTGTAAAACATTGGAGAAAGAAATTGGCACTCTGTGTAAGTGCTTGCAAGAGTTTTTTATATAAAACCTCAGAATGAGAAATTGGCACTTTGTGTAGTGCTTGCAGAGGGTTTGTATGTGTAGTTTTTGCAGAAGGTTTATAAAACCTAAAAGAAATAAATTGGCACTCTATGTAGTGCTTGTAGGAGGTTTTTTTCAATAAAAACCTCAAAGGGAAGAATTGGCACTTTGTGTAGTGCTTGCAGGAGGTTTGCTATTTTAAAACCTCGAAGGAATAAATAGGCACTATGTGTAGTGCTTGCAGGAGGTTTGAGATATAAAACCTCAGAAGAATATTGGTACTTTGAGGAGTACTTGCAAATGTGTGACACTCTATGGAGAGCAATTATGAGTTTGATTGGAGGAACTCGTAAGAGCAAAGTTCTTTTCAACCAAAGGAGAATGATGTAGGAGCCTATTTTTAGAGGGTTTTTTTTTAAGTTTTAAAAATAATTTTATATTGCTCAAAATGGAATTATTTGACACAAAATATAATTTACCAAAAATTGTAATTACTAAAAAATGTAATTTTTTATGAATAAAATAATTTGCCAAACATAGTAATTTTGTTATTTTTAGGGTTTTAAGCTTTAAGGTTTCTTTTAGGGCTTCAAGTTTTAGGGTTTTATTTTATAGTTTCTTTGGAGATATATATTCCCTTGGTATTGCATTGTAAAAGGTAAGTGTATCCAGGAATGAGAAAATAAATTATTTACTGGTTTATTTCCATGTACTGAAGTTTTTATGTGAATTGAGGGTTTTACTGATTATTTCCATTTATTGTAGTTTTTATGTAAATGGAGGGTTTTACATAATACTTTCATTCACCATAGTTTTTATGTAATGGGAGGTATTTTGTTTTGACCTCTTCCAGCTGGATTCACATCACATGGCTAAGGCACTCACGGTGTATGCAATTTGGGGGTTCGAATTCCCTTAAGGAGGTAATTACGTTTTGCTCTAATTAATTTCGTTGATGCCCTAGGATAGGAGTTATAATGTGGTTAAGGAATAATTAATTTTTTTAATTAAACTTTATTTTTATAAGGGTTGTGATTATTATTTTAGATGTGGACGAGTTGTTGATTTAATTTGATATTCATGAAATTGAAAAATTAAGATTTAGGAGAAATAAGGACCTGTTATAAAATATTTTTTTGAGAGCCTTGTTGATTATTATTTTTGATAAGGGTTTTTATTAAAAATGACTTTGGTGGATGTGTTTATTAAGTTGGATTAAAAAGGTGTAAATTGAGTTATGCTTATCTTATGATTATTATTTGAAGTCCACTAACCCTTATTGAGATTGGAAAGGAAAGTTGTGTTTAGTGTGGCAGATTTTGTGGACAACTTCTTGGCATAAAAAAGGTATGGGTACATTCTCCTATTGATTGTTTATGGTGGTTGATTTCTAAAATATCATTGGAGTGAAAAGGATTGATTGTGGTTTCCTTTTTGAAAGTGGTTGGTTAAATGCTTCAAGGTTTTCTGGTTTGAGAATTGTTTTTAAACCTTGTTTTATAAGCATAGTTATTGAAACCCATTGGTTGTGAAAGAACTTGAAAAGAACATAAGTATCATTGTTATGTGAGATTTATGGTTGAGCATTGTTAGAAACATTTTATTTTGTTGATACATTCTTGGACTAGGATTTTTGTGAGAAAGAGTAGTCCCTTGTGGTGATTTGTTGAGTTGAGTTGATTGAGCCTAGTCAAGTGATTATGTAAGGTGATTGGTCAAGTTCCATGAAACACACTATTCCAAAAATTTTATTTTATTTGAGTTGATATTAGAACATATTGAGTCTCTAACAATTCTCTTTATGCTTCTATGAGTTGACTTGATTTGAGTTGAGATTGATTTGAGTTGAGTTGAGTTGAGATTGAGATTAGAACATATTGAGTCTCTAACAATTCTCTTTATACTTCTATGAGTTGATTTGAGTTGAGTTGATTTGAGATCATTGTGGATCATTGTTGTCATCCATTGAAGAGTACATTGTCATTCATTATTGAGTTCATATTTCAGCTTTGGCTTGATATATTTATGGAGGACATTTGAGTCCTACTTGAGCATGATTTATTGAGCCTTTGAGAAGGCTTTGTGGGTAGTTTTGGGACAACCTTTGTTGACAGTTTTGGGATAGCTTTGTGGCCAGTTTTGGGACAATTTTTGGAGAGCTTTATGGATAGCTTTGGGAAATCTTTGTGGATAGTTTTGGACATCTTTGTGGACAGCTTTGTGGATAGCTTTGGGAAAACTTTGTGGATAGTTTTGGGATAGCCTTGTGGAAAATTTTGGACAATTTTATGGATAGCTTTGTGGACAGTTTTGGAATAGATTTATGGATAGATTTGATCAAGTTATTAGAGAGCTTGCTAAAGCATATTTTGGGCAAGTTCTTGGTGAGCTTGCTAGAGCATATTTGGACAAGTTCTATGTGAGCTTGTTATTCATATTTGGACAATTTATGTGTGATATTGTAATTCATATTTGGACAAGTTCTGTGTGAAATTGTTATTCATTTTTGGATAAGTTATATGTGAGCTTGTTATTTAGTTTTGGACAAGTTCTATGTGAGATTGTTATTCAGATTTGGACAAGTTCTGTGTGAACTTGTTATTGCCTAGCTTTAAGCAGATAAAAGAAATCATTATAGTGGATAAGGATCCTTATTTCTATGTGAAATATTATAAGGAGATTATTTGGTGGAGTATCCCATATTATGGGAACCACGTTAAATATTGTGTCTCAATTGTGTGTGGTGACTTGTGCTCTTGCTTACTACTGCTATCTGAGTTATTAATGCACACTGCTATATTTGGTTATTACAATTAAGGAAAATAATTGATATTAATTTAGAAAGAAAGTAAAAAGTTGTCTTATACTGTTCACCCCCCATCTCAATATAAGCTTGTGTTCTTCAATTGGTATCAGAGCAAGTTCCTTTGAAAAAGCTAATAACTTAAGGGTAGATTCTACAAGAATACAGATGGCTTCATAGAATGGATCATCTATAAATAAGGATCCATTGTTTGATGGTAACAATTATGATTTCTATAGTATGAGGTTGAAGAACTACTTGATATCACAAGGATATGAGGTATGGAAAATGGTTGAAAAAGAGTATAGGCTTGAAGGTGATCCTGAGGCAGATAAGACTATCAAGAAATTGATTGAGATCAATGCAAGAGAAATGAATTGTATTTTGAGTGGGCTTCATGAGACATATTTTGCAAAGATCGTGGTATGTAATTTAGCTAATGAAATGTGGACCAAGTTGCAGAATACTTATGAAGCAGATTCTAAGGTAAATTTGGCAAAACCATAAACTCAAAAAAATATTTGAGGAATTGAAAATGGAAGATTCTAAAGCTATTACAAAGTTTTTACTTTGTGTTGATGATATTACTAACACCATGAGAGGCCTAGGTTTTGAGATGAAATAATCAGAAGTTACTCAAAAAATTTTGAGATCACTTCCCATGAAATATGATTCTAAGGTTTCAGTAATAGAAGAGATAATGGATTTCAACAAGCTAACAATGAAAGAATTACAAGGTACTCTCACAACTTATGAGATGAGGGTAAGTAAGAATCAGGTTCCAATAAAATATATTGCATTAAAGGCTTTAGATAAAGAGAAAGGAAAAGTTTGAGAAACAAGTACAAGTTCAGGTAATTATGAGGAAGCTAACTTCATCAAAAGGAATAAGGACTCAAAGAATTTTTGGGATATAAGGAAAGTCAGATGCTACAAGTGTGGTGATCTTGGTCACTATGCATATAGGTGTCCACTGAAGAAAATAGTGATGATGAAAAATAGGGTCAAAGAAGAAAATAATATGGAAAGCATAAGTATGACAAAGATTATAGATACAAGCAAAATAGGTATGATAAGAAGAAAATTTTTCATAAGATAAAGAAATCTTACTACATTGTAGATGCAAGTGATAGTTCAGATTACAATGATAGAAACCATTCAGATGAAGAAGAATGTACATTCTTTGGAATAAATGAAGAAAGGTAAGAACATCTATTCCTAGGTATTGAAGTTGAATAAGAGGATATATCTATTGAATAAATATATGAAGAGCTTGCCATAGCCATTGATAAAGCAAATAGGTACAAGAAAGGTCTAAGGATATTAAAATGCTTCATATGTGGATATTTTGGGCATATAGATGATGATTGCACGTACTACAGTAATTGCAACAAGAAAATTTTATTTGTTGAAAAAGATAGCAACAGTTCTAGTGATAATTCTAGCAGCAATGATGATGAAGAAGAGGATTCGACAAAATAGGAAAAGAATATCAAAATATTGGAAAATAAAATCAAGAGGCTTGAAAATAAGGTTCATGAAAATGAAAAGGTCAATATGATGCTCAATCAACACATTCAAGATTTATAAAAAGAGCTTTAAGAAACAAAAGAGCTTGGCATCACTATTTCTGAGAAATTGAATGCAAGAAAAGAAATATGGAATCAGTTAGAAGAAGAAGATCAAAAAAATTTGGGAACCTACATAAATGAGTTAGCACGATTTTAAAGAAATTTAAAAACTCTGGATAACTTTTTGGATTCACAATGAGATCCATTTATAAAAAATAGAGCTTGGTTATGAAGAAGGGAAATAAAAAATAAGTACACAAGGACCTATATTTGTATCAAGAGGTTTTGTTTTAGAAATATATAAGGAAGAACCGGTTTCCAATGAAAAAGAAGCAGCAAAAAAGGATACTTGCATTTCAGAGGCTATAGATATATGTGCCAATTTGCTACTTGACACAAATAAAGAGAAAGAAGAGGAAAATTCCAAAGCACCAAAGGTCTCATATTTTAGGTTTGGAGAATCACACTTAAAAGGAAAGGAAGTTCTAAAATATGAAATCAAGGAAGCATCTAAGATTTGTGAGGAAAGTTCCAAAGTTTCTATGGCTCCAAATATTCAGTTTGGTTCTTGTTTTGAGATAGGTGAATCAATTTCAAGAAGAAAAGAAATACTTGAATAGAAAAGCAAGAAAGAAATTAAGGAAGAGGGTTTAGATACTACAAATAAGGTTCAAGGATGCAATGAACAAGTTGAAAATTATCATAAGGATAATGGTCAAGAAAGGGATGAAGAACCAAGGCATGAACAAAGGGCTTTTCAAGGACATTGTTTTTCTTGTAATGGATTTGGACACAGGGCTATACACTATAGGGTCTATGGATCAAAGAAGTTTGATTTTGCTAAAAGAAACCTCAAAGGAATAAGGTATGATTTTTAGGGGTATTGTTTCTCATGTAACAGGATTGGTCATAGAGCATTTTAGTGCAAAGCAAATGGGCAACATGGTTTTGGTTTTAGAGCTTCACAATTCAGAAGTCATGGTCATAATGGTCATGAAAACCAGGCTTCACAATACAGGGTTCAATAAAGGAATGGATATGGAAATAATTTTAAGAATGAATTCAAGACATGGGCACCATCCAAAGGCTAAAATCTCAAGTGTTTTAATTGCAATAACTTTGGGCATATTGCAAAATGGTGTAGGACTCAATTCCAAATAGGTTCAAGGCAAGAAGGTCAAACAGGTTCAAGACAAGAAGATCAATTAATTCATTTAAGAGAAGGATATTAGAAAAAAATGGAAGGAAGTTGATAGAGGAAAGAAACAATGTGATATGGGAGTAAAAGCACTCCCACCCTAAAATTAATCTCCTCAAAAGAGGAGGTGGTGATGGGGCTAAGTTTAAGAGTCATATTTTATCCCCATAGGTGTCCCTTTTGCCATTGATGTCAAAGGTGAAGAGATTTGAGCAAGGGGGAGAGCATTGAGTTAGGGGGATCAGCCTCCAAAGAGAGCGTTGAGTTAGGGGGAGCAACCTCCATAGAAAGTATTGAGTCAAGGGGAGCAACTTTGATTCTCAGAGATGGTTTTTGTAGTGATTGTGGTTTTTGCTTTAGAGGTGTTGTCATCAATGACAAAGGGGGATATTGTTGGCAATTTGAGTTATTTTATGTTGTCATTGATGTCACATGAATCATTGATGTCATATGGATCACATTGAGTTTTTATGGGCAGATGATATTTTGGAAAGCATGGATAAATTCAAGGTTTTTATGAAAACCAATGTAGGCAAAATAAAAGGTTTTATTTAAAACCACGGATGGTATATTTGAAATGGATTTGTTTTAAAACCCAGTTGGCATTTTGGTTCATCGAAAAATGTGCCCCAGTGATGGATATATTTAATTTTAAATATTTAGTTTAAATTTTAATTATTTAAATTTTAAATTTTAATTTTAAAATTAAAATTATAGTTAGCACCGACGTCTAAAGAAAGAGGGAAAATCTATAATGTGCCAACGTCATCAAAAATGAGGAGAAGACTATATAAATGGGGATCTTAAGGTTCATTTGATTTTAATCCTTTCTCATGTTAATCGCTGGCTAAGCATCTGAAGAGAGCTCATGCAAAAATCATTTTAAAAAGGGAGACTGTGAATAAATACAAGGTTAGTCAAAAGACCAAGACATTGTGGGTAGAGTGGCGCATTGGCAATTGGCATTTTGTTAAGGTATGTGGTAGTGCTTTATGTCAAGGTTCGAATATTCTTGACTGCATTTGAAGGAATTGGAAGGAAAGCACTCAAAGCACTTTTGGTTTGCATGGAATGGAGGAAGGACTTAAGGCACATTGTGCCTTTTCCTTTTGAATGAGCGGCTAGCTCGTGTGGAAACCTTAGCCGTGGCTAAGGCGCTCGTGGTGTGTGCAAGTTTTGGGTTTGAATCCCCTTGAGTAGGTAATTAAATTTTGCTCTAATTAATTTCGTTGATGCCCTAGGATAGGATTTATAAGGTGGTTAAGAAATAATTAAAGTTTTTAATTAAATTTTATTTTTATAAGGGTTGTGATTATTATTTCAAGGGTGGATGAGTTGTTGATTTAATTTGATATTCATGAAATTGAAAAATTAAGATTTAGGAGAAATAAGGAGTTGTTATAAAATATTTTTTTGAGAGCCTTGTTGATTATTATTTTTGATAAGGGTTTTTATTAAAAAGGACTTTGGTGGATGTGTTTATTAAGTTGGAGTAAAAAGGTGTAAATTGAGTTATGCTTATCTTGAGATTATTATTTAAAGTCCACTAACCCTTATTGAGATTGGAAAGGAAAGTTGTTTTTAGTGTGGCAGATTTTATGGAAAACTTATTGGCATCAAAAATGTATGGGCACATTCTCCTATTGATTGTTTATGGTGGTTGATTTTTGAAATATCATTGGAGTAAAAAGGATTGATTGTGGTTTCCTTTTCGAAAGTGGTTGGTTAAATACTTCAAGGTTTTTTGGTTTGAGAGTTGTGTTTAAACCTTATTTTATAAGCATAGTTTTTGAAGTCCATTGGTTGTGAAAGAACTTGAAAAGAACATGATTATCATTGTTATGTGAGATTTATGGTTGAGCATTGTTGAAAACATTTGAGTTGGTTGATACATGCTTGGACTAGGTTTTTTGTTAGAAAGAGTGGTCCCTTGTGGTGATTGGTTGAGTTGATTTTATTGAGCCTAGTCAAGTGATTGTGTGAGGTGATTGTTCAAGTTACATGAACAAACTATTCCATAATTCTGATTTTATTTGAGTTGAGATTAGAACATGTTGAGTCTCTAACAATTCTCTTTATGCTTCTATGAGTTGACTTTATTTGAGTTGAGATTGATTTGAGTTGAGTTGAGTTGATATTGAGCTTAGAACATATTGAGTCTCTAACAATTCTCTTTATGCTTCTATGAGTTTATTTGAGTTGAGTTGAGTTGAGATCATTGTGGATCATTGTTGTCATCCATTGAAGAGTACATTGCCATTCATTGTTGAGTTCATATTTGAGCTTTGCCTTGATAGATTTTTGGATGATATTTGAGTACTACTTGAGCATGATTTATTGAGCCTTTGAGAAGGCTTTGTGGACAACTTTGTGGATAGTTTTGGGACAACCTTTGTGGAAATTTTTGGGATAAATTTGTGGACAGATTTGGGACAGCTTTGTGGAGAGTTTTGGGATAGCTTTGTGGACATTTTTGGACAGCTTGGTGGACAACTTTTTGGACAGATTTTTGGATAATTTTGGGACAGCTTTGTGGACAGTTTTGGGACAGCTTTGTGGATAGTTTTGGACAGCTTTATGGACAACTTTGTGGATAGTTTTGGGACAAATTTGTGGAAATATTTGAGCAAGTTCTTGGTGAGCTTGCTAGAGCATATTTTGGGCAAGTTCTTGGTGATCTTGCTAGAGCATATTTGGACAAGTTCTGTGTGAGCTTGTTATTCATATTTGGACAAGTTCTATGTGAGCTTGTTATTCAAATTTGGACAAGTTCTGTGTGAGCTTGTTATTCAGTTTTGTACAAGTTTTGTGTGAGCTTGTTATTCAATTTTGGACAAGTTATGTGTGAGCTTGTTATTCAAATTTGGACAAGTTATGTGTAAACTTTTTATTTCTTAGCTTTAAGAAGATCAAAGAAATCATTGTATCGTATAAGGATACTTATTTTTGTGTTAAATATTATAAGGATATTATCTGGTGGAGTACCCCAAATTGGGGGAACCACATTAAATCTTGTGTCTCAATTGTGTGTGGTGACTTGTGCTCTTGATTACTACTACTATGTGAGTTATTAATGCACACTTCTATATTTGGTTATTGCAATTAATGACATTAATTGATATTTATTTGGAAAGAAAGTAAAAAGTGGTCTTATACTATTCACCCCCCCTCTCAGTATAAGCTTGTGTTCTTCTATTTCAATACACATTTATTATCATATTTCAAGTGTATTGGTATATTTTTCTAAAGTCCCATACTTGAAAAAATGTGACATAGCCATATTACTTCATATATATTTCCTTCTATGGCATGATATAATACCTCCATGGATGATAGTGTAATTGCTTGCTACTTCTTGCTATGCCATAAGATAGGTCTAGATCCTAGATAAAATATGTATATAGACATTGACTTTTTGTCATCTAGGGATATTGCATAGTTTGAGTCTATGTATTATTGTAAAAATTACTTGTCATTCTTCTAGTATTCTAATCCATACTCTACTATTCCATAGACATAATGCAATACTCTATTTGATGCTTTTTGATGACTGATCTTAGGCTCTTACATGAAATTTGATAGATATATTAGAACAAAGATTATATTTAGCCTAGTATTTATCAAATACATGAGACTCTCAATCAGTTGATGATAAAATTTTCTAGATATCTGAGGAGAATTGACTTATCTCAAAAATTGTAACCCAAGTTCCATTCGAGTTCCTTTGGGTCTATAATTTTTCATCTAATATTTATCTAAAAGTGTCATGGAATATTCTATTTGTGAGATCTTGATGTGATTCTTCCTTTGCTAGACCTCCAAGTGAAGGCAATATTGTAGAAGTCCTAGATGTATCATATGAAATTTATTTTTTGAGTCACTTTTCATAGTGTTCACCATTTCATATGAACTACCAGTAATGAATAGATCATCAAAATACAACACAAGTGTAGACCAAAATCTAGCCACTTGTCATCCATCCATAGCTTCCCACCACATTTATCCATTATTTATATAAATTTATATATATTTATTTAATATATACTTAAATAATAATATTTTATATATTATATTTATATATATATAATAAATATATATATATATATATGAATTAATCTGATCCATCCATCATTATTTAATCCTAGACACTCATTTTTGTTAATCCATGCCACATACCCAAATTTAATATCCACCCTCTATCATGTTTTAATCTTGACCACACAAATTGTGTCGTTGAAACCCTAACATGTCCTAGGAGATATTATAAAGAGAAGTCATTTTTATGACTCAACCCCTAAGTTTTTAAGTCCTTAAATATCCAAGCATTCTTACCATTTCTATCTTCCATCACTCACCATCGTCTTCACATACACCACCACCTATCTCACCCGAATTAGATCTTCTTTTGTAGCTTATGGTTCAATCCTTGAAAGTCCCTTTGAGTTCCTAGAAATGCCTATGGGTGATTTCTACTATCATTGAGCACCTTTGGGTACCTCCTTCCATCACAGAGTGTTCACAACCCTAATTTTGCAACTCTACTACACCTCCGGTTTTCTAGGGAATCTATGCACCATTTTCTAAAATAACGATGAAGATCATAATACAACAAGTTAGTGTGAAACAAGGTAAATATTTGTGTGTATTTATTTAATTCTTGTATTATTGCTTTCAATATTATTCTACAACATCTAGGGTTAGTAATCATATTTTTAGAGGGTCTCATGTAGTGGATCCCTCACAGGTATTATTGACTATTTGTATGTTGTCTATTGTTTGCAGGTGTAGGGATAACATTATTGGTAGCTATTGAAGCTGGAGTGGTCCTGTATAGGATATCAAAAAGCCCACTCATCAAATCAAATGTGAAGACACCACCACTATTTTTTTACTAGGGTTTCAAATAACCCTAGTGTATTGTAATCATTGTATCAAGCATAATAAGCTTTGTAACCCCATATTTGGGGCACATTTTATTGTAACATTGAATATCCACGGGCATCATAATAAAAGTTTATTTTATTTTGAAATTCTATGTGTTACACTGCTTATGTAATTCTATAGTTCATATTTTGGTGTTGTTCGATTTTCATTCACAAATGGTGATCATAGTGGGATCCAAAAAAGGTTATACATTTTAAATTACCTTGTTATTGATTTGTGGTTTTCTATTTTTGTGTTGTATATTTTTTAGAAAAAATGGATCATACAAATTTTATAAAACCAAGGTTTCTAAGGAGTTACAAAAGTTGTAGAAGGTGTGCAGATTCCCTTAAGCACTCGTGGGACATTTGAGAAATGCGCTTATGTATTTCACAGGTGCCCAAAGGCATTTCCTAAAGAGGAGGAAAAATATGTTGGCTTATCTTTAAGTCTACCTCAAAACCCTAACCTCTCTATTTTATGTATTTTCATGTTCTTTTTATAGATTTATGGTTAAATAGAACATCAATAAAAATTTGTTAAAAAAAAGAATTTTAATCTGCATTTTAGGCATTAGATTAGTTTTTGCATCCATATTTCATTCACACATTTCATACTTCCAACTGAAATTTCACATTTTTTTGGTGTTTTACACTTTAAAATATTGTATTTTATTTGCATATGAATGGTTAATTGCATACAATAGTCTACAATTTTAGGGTTAGGAATTTCTCTGTTTGTTGATCTAAGTAGGAACATCATTAGTATACTGAAAGTACCCTCACATTTGGTGATTCAAGGTGGAAGAGTAGGTGAACCCTCATCTATTTAGAGAGCGGTCTTAAGTGGTGTACTCTACTTATTTTAGGGAAATTAATGGATATGTGGAACTTGTCTCCTCCCAACCTTCAAGCCTTACCTAGGTGTACAATAATCCTCTTTTTGAGGTATCTACTACACCTTCCCAACATTTTTCTATACCACAATCATCATGTGCCCAAAACACATCCATTCCATCCTCATACATGTTAGTTCATGATAACCCCATGTATGAAGCACATGTTAATGTTGCTTCACAAGTGCCCATGTCCATGCCATCTAGTGTCTCCCATCAAGTTGAAATTACCATTGCAACTTACCCCCCACCTACCTCATTTATATCTTCCACATCCACTCCATCAATAACTAATATGGAAATACATGAAACTTGGGAACATCTCAATAAATTACTTAAGAAGCGATAGAACACTCAATAGCAAGCTCAGGTGATCAATCTTAAGCCTCAACCTATTTCCACTTAGCCCATCTATATTAGACAAAGTTCATATTGGGTACCACAATATTTTTTGGTTTCCATTACAACACCACCAACAACCCATACCCATTATATTCCCATTGACCAACCTATCCAAAGCCCTCATACATCATCTCCATATCTTCATTAACAATCATTCCTTCATCAACCTCATTATCATAAAAATCAATATACTTTACCAAGCCATCATAACCTCATCACACCTAAACATATTTCCACCTAAACATCACAAATTCATCAAGTGATTCAGGGTTTCCATATTCTATGGGAGGACGCTTGAATCCAGGCTATGCAACAACAGATTGAAAATTTGATACAACATACTCCTAGCGTGATACACCAGAAGCCTACCCTACATCAACTAATCAATCAACCAATTCATCCTTTGGTACCATCATCGCCATATCTGGTAGATTTCACAATACCAAAGTTTTATAAATTTAAAATGACAAAGAACCCTAAAGATTACATGATCTCATTTGTTCATTCCTGCTTTAGAATTCAAATAAATGATGCTCTAATGCTTAGAACCTCCCCTCAAACATTAGGGGGGGATGCTATAGAATGGTATAACCATTTTCCCAACCATATTATTTATACCTTTGAGAAATTTGTTGACCAATTTCTTGAAATATTCTCCCTCAATATAAGAAATAAAGTCTCATTATTTGATATATATGATTTAAAATAATATGATGATGAGTCTATCTATGAATTTGGTAACTTTTTGAGGGTCGTTATCACCAAATTGCAATCTGTCCTACCAATGGAGGAGTTGACCTGATTGTTAACTAAGAGTTGCTTAAAACCCATCTCTTGGTTATTACAGTTACAACAACATACATTATTTTATGAAGCTCTTGCCAAAGCTAGCACAATTGAGGAGATAAAATCCAATAAGGAGTGCTTAAGCCTAAGAATAAAGAATGGAAAAACAAGGGCCAATATAAAGGAAGTTATTTTGGTTAGACAAAATCCAATCAGGCCAATCTAGCCAATTCATCCAATCAAGTAAATCAAGTGGTTATGATCCAGCCTGTAATGGTTCAACAAAAACCCATGCAAAAACAACCATGACAAATTGGATATCATCTAATTCCCTCAACTACTCAATCAAGTCAAAGCATAGTGCCAATTGTGGAAAACCAACCACATCGATAATCTATACGATAACCCCATTAATATACCCCAGTGGCTGAATCTTTTACCTCCATTTTTCATAGGTTATATGACACAAATTAATTTACCTTACCTAAGGTCAAATCTGATGGTCTCACTAAACATGGTAAACACTATAGGGAGCATTTGATTTATCCTTATCATAGATAGAATGGGTATGATATCAATAACTACCATCAATTCAAAGATAGAATACAAGACCTTATTGAGTTATGTGCTATCAAGCTTAACAGTCCTCTAGATCAAAAAAATCAAAATCTTGGGATTTATCAAACACCAGTTCCTCATCATGAAGAAGCACAACCAACAATAGGAGGGTCAAATACCAAGATTCCTCCTAATCAGGTTAATCATATTCAATAGTACCAAGGATTTGAGGGTTTTATTCATGTAGTAACCCAAGGTCAACAACAATGTTCCAATCAACAAAATGTTTAGCAACAGTCTATTCAACAACCCATAACTCCACAAGCAAGTGTGTCTCAACCTACCACATCATCATCTACCATTAATTTTTTTTACAATCCCTCTTAATCAATTTGTATTCCAGCCCATCCATATCAACCCATTCATTCTTCCAATCATCCATCTAAGCCAATCATATTATTGAGAAGTTAGTTAACCACAAACTTAAAAATGGCTTCAGTCAAACTATCTCTATACAAGCTAATCTAACAATCTCCCCCACATCATGAAGCATTAATGGATATTCTAAATTCCATTGAGTTTCAATCTCAGGATGTTTAATGCATTTAACAATTTTGTGGGGAATATTCAAACATGTATGGAACCATCCATTACTTTCTATGATTTTGAGATCAAATCAATATCATTGAAATTAGTGGATCCTCCATTATACATCATGGCTCAAATTTATAGGTATCAGATCCTCTATAAACATCATCACCATATTTACCCTTCAATATCTCAATATTCCACCATACCACATCACAAAATCATCTCTTACCTTGAAAGTATTTAATGATGATCTCTGCTCCACAGTTGGCACTATTGTTTTTCCCATCAAATTGGGATTCAAAACATTGCATACTATGTTCCACATCTTGGAAGGGTCCATGGCATATAATGTACTCCTTAGATGACCTTGAATGAGATAAATGAGATGTGTCCCTTACATATTACATCAATGCTTGAAATTCGTACATGAGGGACAAGTACATTGCATACCAGTGGATGTTCAACCATTTAAGTATTACAATTTTATCTCAAACCCCTATGATTCCATGCTTCAGTCCACTCATCTATTCCTCACATCATCAACTACTTTGTCAACCACCCCATCTATATCACCATCTAAATCCCCTATTCCTGATGAGCTTCCCATCACCAATTCACCTCAAGCATCCACTTCCATACCCCCATATTCATCACCATTGACTACATGCACATGTTTTCAAACTCAATCTACATTAGCCACATCATCAAAATCCTTCACCACTCTTTCCACATCATTGACAATGCAACAATCCACCCATCCAAATCCATCTTCATCCACATCAGCCAATATATCATAAGTTGAAATAACGAATTGTGAGATACCATAAATAAACCATGATTCAGCTCCATCTACATCCAATCCATCCACATCATCCCAAGTTGAATTCCACCTTACTAATCTTGGTATTGGTGAATATGTGGTCCAAGACATCACAGTTACACCGCTCAACATTCAAACTGCTAAGGACTATGGTCACCCATGTGATCCACCCTTATCTATATGAGAAATATATAATAAGTATTTAGTTTCTAATAGCATTAATTTTGTGTATTGGGGACTTAATTCATCTTCCAATATAATTACCCTAGATGAACCCAAATCACCAACACCGCCAAATAAACAACATATGTCAAGTTTTTCATCTTGATATTTTCACATTGTTAATTGGCAAGGACATGGTCTTGGATGGCATGAAAAGGGAATGCATGAGATATCAATGTTTCATATAAAGAAATGCATGACCATTCAATTTTAGGTTATCATCCACTTTCATCCACCTCTTCTCTTAAACAAGCTTTTCAAAGCTTAAATTTAAATTCAGGAGAATATATCCATCACATCGATGACTCTAAATATGAGATCTATGAATAATTTGACATTATGTCAATAGCTTCTAATGAATATGAAGAGGAATCATACCCCATCATTACACACACTAAACAAGATGATTTTTTACCTCAAAATGTTCCCCATCCATCAACCCATCTTTTGCTTGCTTCTCTGACAAGAGCAAGTTGATCCAACTAGTGAACCACCACCTCCATCTCATTAATCCATCTCATAAGCCATCTTGTTCGTAATATATGTACATAACACAAAATAAAATAAAAAATAAATAAATTTTAAAATTAAAAAAAATAAGTTTCGAGGTGTAGACCAATTGGTTCATCCAAACCCCATAAGGGAGGCGGAGGTCCAAGGTTAAAATCTCGGGCCTCACCATACTGAATTATTGTCCCTTTCCTAGTGCTTCCAGTGGCATAAAAGGTTTAAAATGATTGTGGCATGATGGTTATAGGGGCAGACTGTGCGAAGATCTGTGTGGCAGCTTCCGGGGCAGACAATATAGAATACTATGGTGGCCATAAAAGCTAGACAGCCTGCCCAGATTCGTGGCAGCTACCGATTCCACCATGTAAATTCAAAAAAAAATATACCAAGTTTAACAGAGTTCTAGCATTGGTTATACCAAACAAGATAAATTCCATTTACCTTTTCCACCCATCCATTTTCCCTTTAAGTCAACATGAATCCTATTGACTTATTCACCCCACTTTGTAATCCATACAATTTGGCAAAGCCAATTCCTATTGACATGAGTCTTATTGATATGGACCGAATTTCCTCACCACCATATTTTTTTGAGTTTGTCCTATCCAAGGAATTATTAAGGGCTTCAGCCAATTACATTCCTTCGTCACCTCCACCTTCACCTTTAGATCCTAAGGTTTTCTAGGTAGACATAGACAAGGATAAGTCAGAATAATTTTATGACATGATATATGACATTCATCTAGTCCCAACTTCCCTTAAATTTGAGGAAAGGTTCTCACATGTCTATTGAAGATATTATCAATGTGAACCTTAGTTCAAAAGTAGACAATCCCCAAATTATCAAACTTGACAAAATTTTATCCACTGCTAAACAAGAGCAATTAATTGCTATCCTCAATAAGAAGAAGGGCATTTTTGTGTGATATTACAAAGACATTCCTGACCTTGATCCTAATTCGGTTGTTCACAATCTCACCTTACACCCTGATGCTAAGCCGATCAAACAAAAACTTAGAAGGATGCATCCTACCATTGCCTTCTTGGTCAAATAAGAGCTTCAAATCTATTAGATGTGTATTTCATTGTACCCATTTATTATCCTAAGTGGCTCTAAAAAATGGTACCCATTTGCAAGCCTAATGGGGCAATACACATTTGCATTGATTTTTGAGATCTTAACAAAGCATGTCGTAAGGATTATTTTTATCTTCCAAACATTGATACTCTTATCAATACCTGTGGTGGCCATGAAATTCTTTCTCCCATGGATGGTTTTTCAGGATACAACCAAATTTGAATAAATTCTTATGACCAACACAAAACAACATTCACTACAACTTGGGGGACTTTTTGTTACAATTTAATGCCCTTTGACCTCAAAAATGCAGGTTCCACTTATCAACATGCCATGACATACATGTTCCATGATTACATGCATAATATCATCAAAGATAATGTGGATGATCTCTTGGTAAAATCCAAAACTCAACAAGAACATATTGGTGTATTGTAAAAAGTCTTTGATCGACTTCTAGAGCATAATGTAAGGTTGAACCCCAATAAATGTGTCTTTGGTGTTACCTCTGGCAAACTACTAGGGTTCATTGTCTTCAAAAGAGGTAATGAGGTAGGTCCAAACAAATTCAAGGCCATCATGCAGATACCTCCCCTAAAAAATTTGAAGGAATTATGTAGTTTACAAATAAATATTCAATCAATCCATCGTTTCATTATGTAAATTTATGAAAAATGCAGGTCATTCAATCACCTACTACAAAAGGGGGTGTCATTTTCATGGATGGATGAATATCAAAAAGCCTTTGATGACATTAAGCAATACCTGGCTTCTCCACCAGTCTTAGCTCCTCGTCTGGGGGTCCTCTTTCATATTTATATTTCTATAATGGACTTTACATTAGGGACAATGCTTGCATAAAAGAATAAAAATTATCAAGAGAAAGTTATCTATTACATTAGTTGAAAATTGGTAAGCTATGAAACCAGATATGCTTACTTGGAAAAATTGTGCTTAGCAGTGGTCTTTACCACTAATAAAATTAAACATTATATGCTTAGTGACGGGGGACCGAGAAATAAACTCACAGGCACACTCCCAAATTCCCAATTTCCTTTTTATTAAATCTAGAAAAATACATTACAAACAGCCCATAGGCTTCAAAATGACCAGCGCTCCGCTTGGTCTTCAAAATCACCCCACTGCCTCTCTTCCCCATTCCCCCCGATCTATTACAAATTCTCAAGTTTTTATTGAGGTCTCGGCCCTCTAGGCAATTAATGCCCCACCTGGTCGAATTCATGAAATTAAATATGAAAGTTCGCTTCCTCTGTCAAGTTTTCAAATTTCCTTCCATCAATGGGCAACTGCCCCGATCCACTATGGAAGCTTACATTAAAGACACCCCCTTGCCCTGCAATCACTGTTTTGGTCAGACTGTTCCTCTAAACCGCTGTCTCATCCAAAATACCCATGGCCTGCAACTGTCACCTTGTCTGAACATTCATCTACCATCGTTGTCTCTTTTCCCGTGCACGTGGCCCATCCACGTGTCCAATTTTTAATTTGTCTTCAATCGGTCGCAATATTGTGACATGTCGCGATAACATGACATGTCATGATATCGCGACCACTTCTCCTATGAGCCCTTTGCCTTGGTTTTCATTGTGATATCACAATGAAAACTGCCTCTGTATCTTTGCTTCAAAAATTGTCACAACATCACGATATCGTGACGTTGCGATATCGTGACGAAAACTGCCTCCGTGCCTTTGCTTCAAAAACTGTCGTGACATCGCAAAATTGTGATTTAGTGATGTCGTGATATCGTGACAAAAACTACCTCCATGCCTCTGCTTCAAAAAATGTCATGATATCACAACATCGTGATATTGCGACGTCACGATATCGTGACAAAAACTCTGACTTGCCTGAATTTCCTTTAGATGTCACGATTTTGCGACAAAACCTTTGCCTTGAGTTTTCTGCCTTTGAGTTTTGCTTCTGCCTTCTGCCTTCCGCCTTCGAGCCCATGCCTTATGTTTTCTGCCTTTGATCCTTGCTTTTGATTTTTTGTCGTGATATTGCAACCACTTTTGCCCTCGACCTTCGTTCAGCGTTTCTGTTGTGATATCGCACGTCGCGATATCACGACCATTTTTGGATGAGCCTGTACTCCGCTTTTATGTCATGATTTCATGACATGTCACGATTTCGTGACCCTCCAACTTCTGCCTTGTTCCTGCTAAACACTTCGAAACAGAAATAAATTTTGGAAACACTTAGAAAAATTTGGTTGATGCAGGATTGCTCTACTGCCATCGGATGCTCCTACATCAGACACCCGGGGTAAATGGAGAAGTGACCTTCACTTCTATGTTGTTCGGTCCGCGTCTCTTGTATTAGCTCCAAACGTGCACCTGCCTCTGCAGCCCGCTTAAACCCCGTCTCCTAGAAAAAATATTTTTTGCCTTCTACCAGAAAAATTCTGGCACTGTTGCACACCTTCTCGTCCACTGCCTGTATTGGCTTTAATTTGTGGCGCACTCCATCTTTCATCAAGGAATACATATTTGCACGACCATCATGCACTGCACTTCGATCAAACTGCCATGGTCTTCCCAACAACAAATGGCAAGCATCCATGGGAAAAACATCACACAGGACTTCATCCTGGTATCTCCCAATATTGAACGTGACTAAGCACTATTCATAGACCCATGCTCTGTGGTCCTTTCGCAACCACGCAATCTGATATGGATGCGGGTGTCTCCTCCTCTCCAGCTGTAACTTAGCAACCATCTCCTCGGAGACTAAGTTATATGTACTCCCATTGTCTATAATAACATTACAGACTTTGCCTGCACTTTTGCATCGTGTGCAGAACAGGCTTCTCCTCTGCTCTGGTTTGTCTTCCTCAATCAGCATGGCTCTCCTCACGATCATTGCTTCTCCTCTCTCAGCTTCCTCCGAATATTCTTATTCAGCATCTTCCTCTACCACAACAGCTCTGGTAGGACCCACAAGTTTCTTATTCACCCTCTTGGGGTGCTGGGGACACTCATATGCCCGATGTCCCTCTTCTCCACAGTGGAAACATGTTCCCCAAAACACTCCTCTTCCATACCCACATCCAGATCTACCTCTTCCCCTTGGGTAGCCATTGTTCTAAACTTGGGGTTTGGGTTCCTCATCTTCCTTCTGATCTTGGCTGCTGCTAACCTCTTCTTTCTTCTCCTCTTTTCCTTCATCTTTTCTTCCACCAGTCTTTCCTCCATGCCCTCTTCCTCTTTGCTTGCTCTCAAACCTTTTATTCAGTTTTTCTTCCACATTTAAGGCAAACTGGTAAGCATCCTTAATGGTGCTTACCCGAACTAGGCTCAACTCTTCTTGGATATCGAGTCTCAACCCATTGATATAACGGGCCACCTTCTCCTTGCTTGCTTCTAAATGGCCAATTCTGATGGAGATTTTATAAAACTCCTCCGTGTATTCTTGGACAGTTTTATTCATTTGTCTCAAACTCTGCATTTTCCTTAGTAGATCCAACTTGTAATATGTTGAAATAAACTGTCTTTTTAATCTTTCCACCATTCTATCCCATATTGTTATCCATTCTTTTCCTCTTCTGTTCCGCTCCAGTTGCACTCCCTTCCACCATATGCTGGCATGACCCTTCAGCTTGGTCTTGGCAAATCTGACCCTCTCAAGATCTTCAACTTCTTCATACTCAAAGTACTCTTCCAGATCATTGATCCAATTGATCAAATCCTTCGAATCCAGATTCCCAGAATACGTGGAAACCTCCATCTTTGGCCTCTTCCCAATCTGGGATATGGCTTTGTACATTCTGGCTTGTGCCGGATCTACAGCCTCTTATTCTTCTTCAGACTAGTTTTCTTCTTCATCCACTTCGTCTTCACTGTCTACATCTCTTCTTGGTTCGTGCCCTCTACGTAGTTCTTCTTGCAGGGCCTGAACTTGCCGCTGCAAAGCTCAAAAATCTACTGCTGTCATCATGCCTCTCCCACCAATAGGGTTTCTTCTTGGAGGCATTCTACTCACTTTCTCATGAGCCTTCCCACAGATCCTGGTGTAACTGCCTCACGTCCGGTGATATGTTACACACTCAGGAACTTTCAGCTCTGATACCACTAACGGGGGACCGAGAAATAAACTCACAGGCACACTCCCGAATTCCCAATTTCCTTTTTATTAAATATAGAAAAATACATTACAAACAGCCCGTAGGCTTCAAAATGGCCAACGCTCCGCTTGGTCTTCAAAATCACCCCACTGCCTCTATTCCCCGATCCCCCCGATCTATTACAAATTCCCGAGTTTTTATCGAGGTCTCGGCCCTCTAGGCAATTAATGCCCCACCTAGTCGAATTCATGAAATTAAATATGAAAGTTTGCTTCCTCTGTCAAGTTTTCAAATTTCCTTCCATCAATGGGCAACTGCCCCGATCCGCTATGGAAGCTTACATTAAAGACACCCCCTTGCCTTGCAATTGCTGTTTTGGTCAAACTATTCCTCTGAACTGTTGTCTCATCCAAAATACCCATGGCCTGCAGTTGTCACCTTGTCAGAACATTCATCTGCCATCGTTGTCTCTTTTCCCATGTGCGTGGCCCGTCCATGTGTCCAATTTTTAATTTGTCTTCAACTGGTCACGATATTGTGACATGTCGCGATATTGCGACCACTTCTCCTGTGAGCCTTTTGCCTTGGTTTTTTTCACAATATCATTATGAAAACTACCTTCGTATCTTTGCTTCAAAAACCGTCGCGACATCGCGACGTCATGATATCACGATGAAAACTGCCTCCGTGCCTTTGCTTCAAAAACTATCGTGACATCGCGACATCGCGATATCACGACGTCGTGATATCGTGATGAAAACTGCCTCCGTGCCTCTGCTTCAAAAAATGTCACGATATCACGATGTCGTGATATTGCGACAAAAACTTTGACTTGCCTGAATTTCCTTTAGATGCCACGATTTCGTGACAAAACCTTTGCCTTGAGTTTTCTGCCTTTGAGTTTTGCTTCTGCCTTCTGCCTTCCGCCTTCGAGCCCATGCCTTATGTTTTCTGCCTTTGATCCTTGCTTTTGATCGTGCATCACGATATCGCGACCACTTTTGCCCTTGGCCTTCATTCCGTGTTTCTATCGTGATATCATGACCATTTTTGGCTGCGAGCCTGTACTCCGCTTTTATGTCATGATTTTGTGACATGTCATGATTTCGCGACCCTCCAACTTCTGCCTTGTTCCTGCTAAACACTTCGAAATAGAAATAAATTTTGGAAACACTTAGAAAAATTTGGTTGATGCAGGATTGCTCTGCTGTCGTCGGATGCTCCTGCATCACTTAGTCACACCACATATGTCATAGCTAGATGAAATCCTCAGCATTATATGATGTCTGGTACTTACAATAACACTCGCACTGCTAAATAGATAATGCTTCTCACTAAATTTGATCTTGAGTTTATTGGCCAAAAATCCATTAAAAGTTAGGTTATAGCCGATCAATTTGTGAAATCTCCACTATCTAGTAATAATCCTTTGATTATTGAGCTCCCAGATGATTTGGTATTCACTATCACTAAACAAGAATAAGATGTCATTCCAGAGGAAGACATCAATATCACATTATTCTTTGATGGTTCTAAGTGCAAAAAATTTCAAGGTGCTGGAGTCATATTTCATACACCCCAGGGGGTGCCCATCCCCTTATCATTCAAACTAGAATTCCAATGGACAAAAAACAATGCAGAGTATAAATTCTTAATCTTAGGTCTTCAATAATCTATATCTATGGGTATTAAGTGTATCATGATATTTGGTGATTCTCAACTTGTTTTTAAATAGGTAACCATATAATACCAATGCAAAGAGCCTACCATTAAGCTTTACCATGAAGTAGCAATGAAATTTCTCTCTAAGTTTGATTGGTATGAAATTGATAGTTTTCCATGTTCGACTAATATATTTTCAGATGTGATGACCTCTCTTGGATCATTGATTCCAAAGGATACCTTAGGAGAGGTACAACCCCTCATAATTACAACGATCTCTAAATATGTAATTGTCTATGTTGAATCTAAGGATGAAAAGGATTTTTGCTTTATCCATTTGGAGTCATTTGAGCCTTGGTCAAACCAAATTATAGCCTTTCTCAAGTTTGGAACACTCCCATCAAATATTTCTTGAACTTCTAAATGCACTTTCATGCAAAAGGTAGCTCTATTTACTCTCTTGGGGGACATGTTGTATAGACATGGTTATGACATAATTCTCCTTCATTCTCTCAAGTCTGCTAAGGCACAAATAGCCATAGTTGAAGCTCATGATGGTAATTTTGGTGGTCATTTTAGTGTAATAGCTATTGCAAAGTGTATTCTATGCATAATTTATTATTGACCCACAATGGAATGAGATTGTTGCACATACATCAAACAATGTAAGCAATGTCAAGAACATGCTAATTTAACTCATGTACCATCACAAGCATTATAGCCTATTCAAATCCTTTGGCCCTTTCCACAATAAATGCCTAGATTTAATTGGAAAAATATCACCTTCTTCCTCATGACAACATACATTCATCATCACAACCATAGAATACTTCACAAAGTGGGTCAAGGCAATTCTTCTAACCAATACAATAGTGATGCACCTTACCAAAGCCATACCTTTTGCTCTGAGTGTCTGTTTGGCCCGGTTATTTTTTCAAAACATGTTGAATGGCATGGAGAACTTAAGAAAACTTTCCCTTTGCATTTTCGCGCAAGAAAATGCCTCTAGGAGGCCCAAAAGTAGCTTTTAATGTAATTGTCAGTTTTTGCAACTAAAAATTTATCATAACTACTAGTGTAGAACTAGAGTGGGGTTGCTATCTTGGGATAGTGGTTATTATTGAATAACGGGTGCATGATTCCATTTTGGATGCCATCCGAGTTTATTTTTTATTTTTTTTAGGGTTACTAAAAATAGCAAGTGAGTTGCTAAAAATAGAAAGTGACTAAAAGTAGTAAGGGGATAGCATAGGCTAGGGTTTTTATTTTGGGGAGTATAAGAAGTGGGAGACTCTATTGTAAGGGGGATGTGAATTCAGATAATGAAAGGAAGCATTTGTAGGTTTCTTTTACTGGTGTATTTTGTATGATGTCTTGTCTTACAATTTTACCCTTAAAGTCCATTGTTAGTCTCCTACAGTGAATTTACATAAAATAGGACCTAGAAGCGTGGAGTTTATACTTCATCATATTATTTATCATTTTGGTATCCCCTTGAAATTAATCTTTGATAATGGTAATTCTTTCAAGAAAAATGATGTTCAAGCACTTTACGAGAAATATAATATCCAACATAGTTTCTTGACTACTTATTACCCACAATAAAATGGATAAGTTGAGGCTACCAATAAAACCTTAATTGCTATTCTCAAGAAAAATTTTAAATAAAATCATAGAGATTGGCATGCACAAATTCCCTTGACATTATGGGCTTATTGAACAAGCATCTGCATACCCATTGGGGAAACACCATTTTCATTGGTATATGGAGTCGAAGCAATCATGCCTCTTGAGCTTGCGATCCCCTCATTGAAAATTCCATTGCAAGAATTCATAGATGATGACACTGCTAGACATGAACATCTTCACCAACTCACACTTCTTGATGAAAGGTGAGTCAATGATTTAGAGCATTTACAAGAATATCAAGACCGCCTAAAATATTCTTATAATGCCAAAGTTCATCTACATGAATTCCAAGTAGGAGATATTGTCCGTAAAGAGAATCAATAAAACACCAATGCATTGTCACACCTTCATGATAAATTTATGGCTAATTGGTTAGGTCCATACATTATTACTCAAAAAATGGGTAAAGGAACTTATAGACTTGTCATTCTAGAGGGAGTTGAAGAACCCAAACCGCTTAATGTTATACACTTGAGAGCATTCTATGCATAATGTGATTTATATATGTGTGTATATACATGGCTATTACATAAAAACAACATTGTATTTCATACATTTCATTTCACACATTGCATTACACACATTTCATTTCACAAATTGCATTTCATACATTCATAACCACATTTCATATTAGGGATCATTTATTCAATTTAGATATTAATTGGTCCAATAAAGTCATGTTACCTTAATAATGGGCACTTTCAAGTCGTAATTCATGTCATTGCACCATTCCATAAATCCAAATTGTCATTTGCAAAGCTAAATTTACATAGTCCCTATGTGTTTTCGGTCACTCAGCCAATCTTAGTGTTTTAAGCAAACCAAAAATACATGTCGAGTTTTCTTTAGGACCAAGACACATTTTCACTAAGAAAATATTGAGACTCCAGAACACTCTTGAACTAAACACAATTACATATATTAAAAAAAAATTATGTCAAATAGAGATAACACCATACTTGGGTTGAACCTCGAAGTGAAAAGTGTCTTCCTTGCTTATCCCATCATGCAACATAATCCACAAAAATAGTGGTTTTCACAACTATCATAGTTTCTTCCAAATACAAAATATGGAGTAGTAAGGATAGGGTACAATTATCATTACACTTAGGTTGAGAATTCAATTCCCCAAATCTCTAAATATTTCATCACACACCATAGATCCTCAAGTTGTAAGGTTAGTACTACATTTCTAGTTAGATGGTTATGTAGTCATCTCCAAAGCCTAAAGATCAAACTCTTGGACTATGGAGCTAGTCTCCACCGAAGATATAGATGCTTGACTGGTAGTGGAGTATGCTCATGCATGGTGAAACGTCTCTTTTAAAGAGACCTTTGACCATACATAAGGACAATCTAGCTTCTTGGTCTTATCCATAATAGGTTTCACCCAATTTACTCAAGATGAGTTAATGAAGTCACTTGCACACACATTGGTTCTTTATTGGATTGAATCATTACCAAAATTTTGATTTGGTAAATGAATTCACTACACACAGTTGATCTTAGAATAATTAGGAAATATTTAGTGAGTTTGTTTGATGTTACTAGTATGTATGAGTCTCTACAAAAAAAATACTTTTCCATATTAGCATCCATATCTTCTTCCATGTCTACATCTATATCTTCTTCCATGTCAACATACATATCATTTCATAAGTCTTCCACTCCACTTGCCACCAGTCTAGTGCCCCTGTTTAAACAACAATGCTAAGCATGGCCAAGAAAAATCTACACTATGAATGATCATTAGAATATTTTCATTCATACACATTCTATCACTTGCATTAATATTTTATATACATTTGTATTATCACTTGCATTAATCATCCATATACATTTGCATTATCACTTACATTAATCATCCATAACACATGCATCCACACAAAAACATTCACATAAAATCATAACACAAAAGTAAAATCCATGTATATATATATAAATATCGCATGTACAATGAATACCCAAAGGCTATATACAATGGAGAACCATGGCTCATATACAAAAAGTGCATCTAATCACTAGTCCTTGGTGCCTCCACCTCGTCACCTCATATAGCTCATGGTACAACTACACCAATAATGTAGGATTCCACGCATACACCTGAGGTGTAGTGATCATATCGCACACCAAACTGATAAGGTTCCATGGGAATCAAGGGCCAGTACTATTTCAGTCCACTATGTTGGCCAACACAAACATCACCAATGTGGGTAGGGCATCCAACTTCTTCTCCACATACATGGACAAGTATGTTATCCCTCCACCCATCACATCCACATCCTCCCACCCATCTCTGAACATGCAGCTCAACTCATGCTTCTTGTCATGTCCAACCTCAACACATAAGCCCTCCATTGGTAACTTGAGGATGCGGTATACATCCTCAAGTGTCATAGTCACCTCTCCAATAGGGATCTAAAATGTCCCCCTATTTGGATTCCATCACTCTTCAAGGGAAGAGAGATACCCCTCCTACACCCTCACCACATCTATCTTGGCTGCCCTAGCTAGCCCAACATCCTCCAACCACTTCCACTCATCCTCATGCAATGCCTTCCTCATCCTAGGTATGAGAGGCAATAACTGATGTCGAGCCTTCAAAATATTCAGTTGCAACACAACACAAAATTTCAAATACATTGCATTATTTATTTATTTTAAAAAAAATAAAGAATATTTTTTTGCATAAAAACAAAAAAATGGTTCAAAAGCACTTACCTTGGAAAAGCGCATACCTGCTCCTGTGGTCACATCCACTCCATCTGTTGCCATAGCTTTCGTAGCACACCCACTCCACTCCATTTCCTCAGACACAGCTTTCAAAATTGTGTATGTACAAATGAGCTTGATTTCCCCTCTACATACCTTTTATAGCTATTTTAAGTGCACTAAAACACCCATGGGCATTTCTAGCTACACTGAAGTGCTTCCCTATGTTTGAAAAGTGCTAAAATTTGGTGAGCGTTTGCACAAGCAATAAGTGCTCGTGGGCGTTTGGTGCCAATATTGACAAAAAGAACAAACTGATCCAAAAAGGTAGCTTACCTCCACTATTTCACTCCAAATTGCATTCATACATGAATTTTACCATAATTTCATGTTTTGTAAAAGAAAAAATTATTTTGGATTCTTAATTTTTGCTCATGACCAAAAGTCACAAAATCCCATTACAAGTTACAAAACATTTCAAAATGGTCCAATTTTTCACAAAATGACCATTTTCATCATTTTAATAATTAAATCCATCATTACACTCATTTTTGTGAAGATATGAATAAATTTGAGGGACTAATTATTATTTGCATCCACAAGCCACAAAATTGTCCAAAATTGCTTCAAAACGCTCCAAATCAATGCAAAAGTTCACATAAACCCAAACAAAAAAATCACCAATGCATTTATCATCATCACATCTTCATTCCAACATTATTTTTATCCATAAATCATTGCATTTGCACATTTTTCCAAGTCATATGCAATTTCAAGTGAACCTCGTATCTAGTGGTCTATTCTATCTCCTTGGTGATTGCAGTGATTTGCATCCATGCAATTTGGTAAGATGAGTAAATCACCATAAGGACACTTGGCCATATTCATCATCACATATTTCATTGTTCAAAAAACAAAATCAATTTTGGTACTTCATCTTTTGAGTGAGATTATGCCAAGACCAATTTGCTCAACAACTATCATTGATCCCCTTTTCCATGTGTTCCAAACATGGATAAATTTCATCATTTCATTTACAATTACACCAATTTCCTAGGACATATGTCGGGTAAAGTGATTGAGCAACCATTTAGGTATTCTATGTGGTAATTTCTACAATCATGAGTGGCTCCGAGGGTAAGACTATTTTTCTTTTCTTTTTGTATTTGCATACTTGCATTTCAATGACGTCAAAAGGCACATTCTTCAATAGCATGGAATCACCCCAAACTTGGGGCAACCACATTTGACTTTGATTTTTCCACAATAGGATACATCTTACATGATCATGGCATCTACACTTGGCAAAAACTCCTTTTCTCTGTTAGGGCAAAAATAGAATCATTAACTTACTTTTTTCAACAATACCCTTCCACCATTGGGGCAAAAATGACATCACATTTACATCATTCATATTATCCTCAATTGCACCATGCATTTCACATAATCATCTGTAAAAATATATTAATTGGCTCGTGAGATGCATCCATCACTCATTCGTCAATTGAGGGGGTAAGCTACACAATCAAAATTATTTTATCTTCAAGTTCATCTTTGCATTCCAACAAGAAAGTTGCTTCTCCATCAGGCCAAACCAGGTGTCTTTTATTTTTGCACTGCATTGTGTTTCATGCAACACGATAAAAAAATATGTATTTGTAGACACAAAAATATAGCCACTTGTCATCCATTCATAGCTTCCTACCAAATTTATCCATTATTTATATATATTTATATATATTTGTTTAATATATATTTAAATAATAATATTTCAAATATTTTATTTATATATATTTTATACATATATATATATATATATATATATATATATATATATATGAATTAATCCTAGCCATCCATCATGATTTAATCCTAGCCACTCATTTGCCTTAATCCATGCCACATGCCCAAATTTAATCTCCACCCTCCATCATGTTTTAATCTTGATCACACAAATTGTGTCATTAAAACCCTAACGTGCCCTAGGAGAGATTATAAAGAGGAGTTATTTTGATGACTCAACCTCTAATTTTTCCTTAATTTTTTGAAGTCCTCAAACATCCAAGCATCTCACCATTTCTATCTTCCATTGCTCACCATCGTCTTCACATCCGTCGTCACCTATCTCACATGAATCAGATCTGCTTATGTAGCTTCTAGTTCAATTCTCGAATGCCTCTCTGATTTCCTTGAAGCACCTTTAGGTAATTTCTACCATCATTGAGTACCTATATATACCTCCTACCATCACTAAGTGCTCGTAGGCATTCACAGCCCTAGTTCTATAGCCCAACTACCCCTCGGGTATCTCTAGGGCATATGTGCACCATTATCTACAATAATGATGAATATTAGAAGGAAAAAAATTTGCGTGAAATAAGGTAAAAAGTTGTGTGTATTTATTTAATTCATGTATTATTGCTTTCAATATTACTTTACAACATCTAGAGTTAGTAATCATATTTTTAGAGGGTCATTATTGACTATTTGTATGTTGTATATTGTTTGCAGGTTCAGGGATCATATCATTGGTAGTTGTTGAAGCTAGAGTGGTCATGCATAGGATATCAAAAATCCCACTCACCTCTATTGGAATAAGATCAAACATGAAGACACCACCACTATTTATTTACTAGGGTTTCGGAGAACCCTAGTGTATTGTAATCATTGTATCAAGCATAAAAAGATTTGTAACCTCATACTTGGGACACATTTTATTATAACATTGAAGATCCATGGGCATCATAATAATAGTTTATTTCAGTGTGTGATTATGTGTGTTACACTGCTTATTTAATTCTATATTTAATATTTTGGTGTTGTTCGATTTGCATTCACAACAAGTATCACTATTTCATATTCAACTTTCTTGAAATATAAATTTACAAGGGGATTTTTTTTAATCTAGTGTATAATAGGTGATTGTTAATTTTGATATACTAGTCTCTCAGAGCCTACTTCAACCCTTACAAATATTTTATCAATTTGCATATTTTGTGTTCTTGTCCTTCAACAATAAAACCATTAGGTTGAACCATATACACCTCTTCCTTTGAGATCACCATTTATGAAGGCACTATTGACATCCATCTAGTGTAACTTCCAACCAAATTGAGTTGTCATTGCATAGAGAACATGAATGGTTTTCATATTCATTATCAGTCCAAATTTTTCCTCATAGTTAATGCCTTATTTCTAAGTATAGCCCTTTGCAACGTGTTAGACCTTGTATTGATAAATTTATCCATTTTTTTTATACTTCATATTGAATACCCACTTGCAACCTATGAGCTTATTTCCTTTTAGTAGATCAACCAACTCCCATATATTAATTTTTTTAAAGACTTCTATTCTATTTCCATAGCTTTTTTCAATTGAGGTAAGCTAAGTGTATCCTTCACTGATGTGGTTTTTGTATGCTCAATGACTAAATACATTAATCCCATATTTATTTTCTAATGTTTCATAATTTGAGTAATTGATTGGGTAGAAGTAAGATCAGGGGGTACATCAATTTTGGTACCTCTCAAAGTACTTTTGTACCATTTTGATACTTTGGATTGTTGTGTGGGAATAACCATTTCAAGTTCATCAACAACTATAGAAGTGTCATCTTATACATCTTCATCAAATTATATTTTCATAATAGGAGATGTGTTATTTCTATACTCATTAGAATCTATTGTATTATACTTGAGAGTAATTCCTTCATCAAATATCACATCTCTAATGATATGTATTTTCTTGATGATGGATTTAATAAATCAATACCCTTTGGATTCGTCATTATACCCAATAAATATACATTATAGGGACTTCATATGTAACTTGTTCTATTTCTTCTTAGGAATATGTATATATGCTTTGCTGCAAAATATTCATAGATGAGCAATGGATATCTTCCTTCTAGACTAATATTTAGGCATAACTCTATGGAGTGCTTTTGTGGGTGATCTATTGAGAATATACACAATAGTGAAGATGGTTTCAACTTAATATTATTGACCAAGATTAGCTTCAATGAGTAAATATCAAACCATCTACATGATGGAATGATTCTTCCTTCCAATAACCCCATTCTATTATGGATTATAAGATATTATGAGTTGTCTCTTTGTCCCATGATGTATAAAAAACCTTGAAAATTTATTGGAAGTATATTCCCTCCTTAATTTGAGTGCATGGTCTTAATAGAACATCCTAAATTTTTTAAAACATGTTTCTTCAATTGCTAAAAATATAGGAAAGCATCAAACTTCATTCATAAAAAAGATACCCACAATTTCTTGGAGTAGTCATCAACAAACAAATAAAAGTATCTCTTCTCGTGAAAATTGTTTGGCATGGGTCCACACAGATTGGTGTATATCAACTTCAACAATGCTTTATCTCTAGAAGATCTCTATTAAAAAGTAACTTGGTGTTGCTTCCTTACTAAGCAATACAATCATAATGGCAATGTCAATGAGAGGTCAGGAAATACTAACACTATTTCATGTTTCCTTAATTAGAGTAAATATCCTAAACTTAGATGCCTATAGTGCTTGTGTCATAAGGAGGTTGCTTCTTTGGTGGTGGTATCCAATATTACATTAGAATAAATAGGGCATCTAGAGAAAATAGGTCATGTTTATATGAGCCTATAGCTATATGTTTATAATTTTTAGTAATTAAGCACTCCTTTTGTCCATCAACTACTCTAAAATTAACTACCACTTTTGTCCATCAATTACTCTAAAATTAACCATCATGTTTATATGTAGAATTTGTAGAACTAACAATAGATTGTTTACAAGTCTCGGTATAGATTATCTACACCTTTGAATCTTTCCTTTATTCTTTTGACATATCCAAATATATCAAAGTAAATATTCCAAGAGTCATCTTGATCTAATTTTAGGGTGAATAATGACTCATCAAGAAGTTTTACTACTAAGAGATGACTAGCCTCTAAAGGTACAATTTCTAACTAGTTAGAAATGACCTAGTCTTTCACAAAGTTTTGGTTGACAAATACAAGATGAAATTCACTAAGCATAGCAACCCACTTAGTGGTTAATCATGAAATGTGAGGCCTATACATGAGATAACACAAGGGGTTAACCCACATGATAACAAAGTTTTTAAAGTTGAGCATATAATATCTGATATTTTGAGAGGTAAACACTACAACTAGGTAGATCTTCTCGAAGGCCATATATAATAATTTGTAACATCTCTTTCTCTATGTTAGTCATCATATTGTGCCATGATATCTCCTAATGCATAGTCAGTGGTCATTATGTATAGTAGCAAGGGACTATAGGTATTATCTAATAGAATAATAAGAGGGGATACAATATGGTACTTGAAAGCATCAAATACCACTTAATAGTGATAGTCCCATTCAAAGACTACATCCTTTCTTAAAATCTTAGTGAATGGTTGACACTTGTTGGCTAGTTGGGAGATGAATCTATGAATGGATTGGAGTTTTTCTTAGATATTTCTAAGTTGGGTTAGATTTTATGAGAGTGGAATATAAACAATAGCCAATATTTTATAAGGATCAACTTTGGTGTCACATTAGTAGATAAAAAGGTCTAATAGTTTTTTCATGTAACCCCAAACATGTACTTCTAAGGATTTAGGTGTACCTTGTGCTCCCTTACTTATTCAAAGATGTATTTTATATCTCAAACATGATCTTCCTAATTTAAATAGTGGCTAAGAAGGTCATCGACATAGTCTTCCATTATGCTATACATCATGTTATGAAATATGTATGTCATTGCACTCTAGTAGGTAGCCCCTACATTCTTCATGCTAAAAGGCATGACTTGAAAGCAAAAGGATTTCCACACAGTGGTGAAAACTATTTTAGCTTGGTCCTTAGGAGCGATATCAATTTATTTATAGCATGATAATACATCAATTAAATATAATATTGAATGTTGTATAGTGAAATCAACATTCATGTCGATGTTGGGTAGAGGGAAGTCATCTTTGGTACATGCTTTATTGATGTTCCAAAAGTTAATGTACACTCTAATGCTTTTTGTCTTCATATAAATAAGGACAATATTAGATATATAGTCAAAATATTTTATGGCTTTGATAAATTTGACATCAAGGAGTTTTGGAGGATCCTCTTTGACCAAAAATGCCACTTTTAGATGTATTTTTTGTAATTTTTCTCTACATGTTTTACACTAGGAGTGACAAGTTGTGGATTATTGGAGAAAAATCAAGCCTAGGCATATCAATATAGGATAAAGTAAATATATCTTTGAACTCTATCAAGATATTGATGTATTTCTCTCACATTGTTGAGATGAATATCTTGTGTAGCTTAAGGATATTAGGATCGCCTAGAGTTCCAATATCAATGTCCATAGTTTTCTCAAGTAGAATGTGAGATTCATATTTCAATTTAATGGGAGATGCATCACTTATAGGCTCTCTATATTTATAGGATCTAAGATTAAATGACTATTTTCAATTTGTTATGAGATAGCAATATTAGTAATTTGGTAAAAATATCTGCCAAAAGAAAAGTCGTCATGTACTAGATAGTCTAATGAACCATATTGGAGAGGATTATTTGGAACATCCCTTGAATCACAATTTCCTTTGTTCGTAATCAAATTGGGATTATCTAGAGATAGGATATTTACTCCAATAGATCATATAAATTTGAGGAATCTTGGTTCTATGAGGAGTGATGACCCATCATCATCTTCCTCATCATAATCTAGTTTATTTAGATAAATAGTATTGTCATGGGATGCCTCTATTATGATGACTGACTTCCCCTTTGCTATCAAAAGAATAAGTAGGTAAATACTTACTATAGAATGGGTATAACCTATCCCATACTTTCCTATCTAGGCTTCATTTCATAGAATTTATTTAATGCCATGTTCATACAGGCCTAGTCCTTTACCTCGATATCCCATATTTTAAAGCATTTTATTAGGGGTGGGATATGAGTTTAGCAAGAAGTATGAAGTGTATTATTATTAAACAAGGTAAAGGTTACCATTGTGTATTTTCTCCTCATTGTAAGTGCTAGTGTAAATGAATGAGAAACTTCCTATATGTACTAATTTATCCTTATTTCTAGAAGGTAAACCTAAGGTTTAGGGTGATGAAGGCATCTAGGATAGGTCTAGGATCAGTTGATTATTAGTTGATCTATCATCAATAATGTTGGTAGGTTTAGCAATTTTATTATTTTTTGAAAAATAATTTGAAAAAACTTGTATTAAAACAAAGATCATTTACAAGTTGTGATGAGACTTTTCCCAGCCTTAGTCAAAGAGAACACATGTTTACAATAGTAAAAGAAGATTTGCATTGGATCCAAATCTCTTAAACCATATTTCTACAATGACTTTTCACCGGTTTACAACTATAAAATAAGATTTACATTAAAACATAAATCTCCTAAATAGTATTTCTAGAATGGTTATCCAAATTAGCTAAGCACTGGATTTTCTCACCAACCTGCCTAATCATATAATCCTCAATAGCCATGTCACTGTGCCACTGAAACCCTACCTCCTTCTCAGTACTCATCTTAGCCAGGAATTTTGCCACTTTATTTATATATCTACTCACATAAACTGGAATTACATCATCTAATTCCCTCCATAATTCCTTAATTTGAGTGACAAGAATCCTCAACCTCCATGTTTTCAAAGCAAAGTTCCTCATGCAATCTAGAGCTCCAACCATTATTTGAGAATCTGATTCTAGGATTATCCTCCTGTGACCTTGTTTTATTGCCCAAATAGAAGCAAATTTGATAGCTAAGGATTTTGATTCATTGTTTGTGGATCTTCCCAAGCCTTGCAGTTCCAAATAGAGCTGTTCCAACATGGTTCCAACAAACCACTCCAATTCCAGCTCTACCCAGATTGCATTTTGTAGCTCCATCAGTATTAATTTTAATCCAACCTTCTGGGGGTGGTTTCCAACTAGATTTTTCCTGTCCCTCTTGCACTTCAACTTCCTTTTCCATTGCCTCAATAACAACCTGAGTTTTCTCTTTAGCATAGACTACCACAGTTTATGTGACTTTGCTCCAAATGACCTGCCAAACTCCATCTAAAGAAGAAAAAGTTTCTCTAAAAATTCTAGCATTTCTCTCCAACCACACTTGCCACCAAATAAAGTTTAATCCAAGATCCCAACCAATACAAAGAGCTTTAGATTTAAATCTACCCCTCTTCCATCTTTCCCAAATATTAATCCGATTCAAATCACCATTAACTTGAATTTTATAATATAAAAACCATCTCTCCCAAATCTAGCGCGTGAATGGGCACTCAAACATCATGTGATCAGTTGTTTCCTCGCTCTTGTAGCATAAAACACATTGAGATAGACCAATGATTCCCCTAAATATGAGATTATCAAAAGTAAGAATTCCTTTATGCATGAACTGCCAGGCAAAAAATTTTACTTTCGGCCAACCCTTGGACTGTCAAATCTTTCTCCAATCCTCAACCTGATATGTATGACGAGTAGGCTCTGGAAGGATCTTATCATATTCATTCTTCCTTGTGTAGACACCAATGCTCTATAGCCCCAAGCTAATTCATCCTCCTCATATCTACTCGTGAGAAATATTTTTGCCAAGATTTTAGTCATGATGGGTGTCAAATCCGAAGGGATTGAAATTGGCCACTCATCCAACTTCTTAAACTACTTAAATTTATAATCCCCCAGCTGACTAGTGTTGAAATAACTTTCAATTTGGACCCATCCCTTGGTTTCTATGGCTATTTTTATTGGTTACAATTCAAGAAATTCAACAATGATAGGTGGGTGTTGATCCCATGAATCTGTCCAAAATCGTGCCTTCTCCCCTCTCCCCACTTTCCAAAATAATCTATCTTTTACTACCTGAGATCCTAACTTGAGAGCCTACCACACTAAGGATCCATTACCATCCAAAGGGAAATGACCCACCTCATTTGGTTTTATATGTCCCAAATATTTACTAGTTAAGATTCTACTGAATAAAGAAGTTGGTTGGGAAATCCACCTCCAGTAAAGCTTTCCAACCAAAGCTTTATTATTTAACTTTGATCTTCTCAGTCCCAAACCTCCTTTTACCTTGGGCTGGCTTACTTTATCCCAACCTACTAAGTCTCATTTCCTCTCTCCTTTTACTCCTTCCCATAAAAATTTTCTAGACATCTTGTCCAACTCTTTCCATTTGGTATGTGAGGCAGCAAGGATAGAAAATTTATAAATTGGCATGGCCTGAATGACTGACTGTAAAAAAGTTAATCTACCCCCATAGCTTAACCATTTGTGATACCAATGATTAATTATGTGCTTGATACAATCCAAAAGATTCCTCCAGATATCTATTTTTAGTTTTTTAAAATGCAAAGGGACCCCCAAGTATACCACTGGGAGATAAGTCCTTGTGAATCCCAAGATCTCTAAAATTATGTCCTGAAGCCTTTGATCAAGATTGAAAAAGACCACTTTGGATTTTTTATCATTTATGACTTGGTTTGTAGCCCTAAGGTAGACATTAAGTGTATCTCTAATCATTCTTGCTTCCCGAAGCTGGCCACTCCCACCAATCTTGTGTCATCCAAAAACTATAGGTGAGTCAAAAATTCCTCACCCACATTGATACCAGTTAGCAAACCTTGTTGTCTTCTCCTCAAGATGAGTCTACCCAATCCTTCAGCCAATATGAGAAAAATATAGGGAGAGCAAGGATCTCCTTGACGAAGGCCTTGAGTAGCTCCAAATGGTTGCGAGGGAAGACCCTTGATTAACACTGAGTATGTCAGAGTAGAAACACAACTCATGACCCATTCTATCCAATCCTGAGAGAAACCAAAGGCTGCCATCATCTTTGACAAGAAACTCCACTCCACCTTATCATAAGCCTTTGACATATCTAATTTTATGAACATTCCTCTCTAACCAGATGTTTGCATTGAATGGATTGCCTCTCGAGCTAGAACCACACCATACAAGATATGCCTACCCTCTACAAAATCCCCTTGCTCTAAGGAGATAATGTTATGTAGAAGAGATTTTAGTCGCTCAGCCATTACCTTTGTGATTATTTTATACATGACATTGCATAATGCAATAGGTCTATAATCTGAAATATGTAACCCCCTCCTCTCCTTTTGGAATTAAGGTAATGAAAGTATGATTTAATGCTTTAAGAATTCTTTTACTACCTTTGGACTCCTCTATAATAGCCATTACATCCTCCTCCAAGTTATCCCAAAAGGCCTAAAAAAACTCAATTGGAAAGCCATCTAGACCTGGTGTTTTTTTGGTGCTCATTCCAAAGACTACATTCTTCAGTTCCTCTCTATAAATGGGTTTAAGTAGGGTCTAATTTTCTTCTTTAGAGATAATAGAGGGTATGACAACAATAACTTCTTTTTGAGCCTCTTCATCTTGCACCATACTTTCCTTAAATAGTTTAGAAAAATAATCCATTGAATGGAAATGCATACCTAGAATTGTATCAAAGGAGTGTTCGTTCTCATCTTGAAGAGATTCCATGTTGTTCATATGTCTCCTAGCACAAGCAGTCCGATGGAAAAATTTAGTATTTTTATCACCTTCTAATAACCAAGTGGTTCTTGCTCTCTGTTTCCAGTAGGTCTCCTCTTGGTTGTCAATGTCCTCAACCACTTTACGTAATGCATCATCCTCTTCTTTGAGCTGGTGTGTAATTGTTCCTTCCCTAAAGTGTTTTTGAACCTCATCCCATCTGGCCACCAATGGAGATCTTTGGACCTGGAAGTCTGTCTTGTTAGCTCGCCTCCATTGTTTCAGTTGATCTTTGACATAATGAAGTTGTTTTTGGAATCTAAACATTGTTGTCCCATATGTTGGGTGACCTTCTTCCCACCACTATGGAATTTTCTTTCGAAGTTCATATTTTTGTAACAAAAAAATTTCAAATTTAAATGGTTTGTGATGTTGCACTGTCTTGATCCCTCCTTCCAACAAAATGGGAAAGTGATCTGAAACTGGACCCTCCAAAATTTGAAATTTTATATTCCATTTTACAAATGCCTCCTCTAAAACCAAAAAATGGTCTAACTTCACCTTCCTGCTATGTGGCTCCCTCCTCTTATTAGTCCAAGTATATTTGGTTCCAGGGAATTTAATATCCACCAAGTGTAATGCCTGGACTTGGGCAATCATAAGTCGATCCCTTGGGTTTAAAATTTGGGTTCCCCCTTCCTGATCTCTAGAGGATAATTTAGCATTAAAATCCCCAGCAATAATCCAGTCTAAATCTTCCCTTGAGACTCTCATGTTATGCATAACTTTCCATTGATGCATCTGACCATCTAGGTTTTGATCCCCATAAAAATTTGTGATTAAAACATGTTCAACTGTGACATTATTTCTAAAATGTGATGTGATAACACCCCTCCAAGCTATATGTTCTATTGCAGTCCATTCAAGATAGTTCCAAAGAGTAACTATCCCCCCTGAGGCACCTTGGGCAGCCACTTCCATATGACCAGTACCCCTCCAAATTCTGTTAACTATTTTACACATAAGATCTAACGATATTTTTGTCTCCTGGATAAGCAAAAAATATGTTTTACATTTTTCTAAGAGTCTTCGAACAACAGATTGATGGGTTCTACTGTTTAAACCCCTAAAATTCCATGATTGTATAATCATTGGTTACCTTGAGAGCAGTAAAAATCTATTGGCCTCACCGATCCTCCAGTGATCAATTTGTCTCCTTGAACTACTATCAATTCCTTATTTGATTTTCTACCAACTCCTTGAGAGTTGCTAATTTTTGATCTCTTTTTCACTTGAGTTATCCCTAAAGTTGGCCTTTCTCTATTCTTTTCTGCTATGCCCATGCTGACATCCTTAATTATTGGTTGCTCTTGGTTATGCACTATCAATGCCCCTGCACTCTCTGATTGTGGTAACTCACTGTACTCAATTACCTGCTCTATGATGGGGGGAGATGAAAGAGGAGCTTGAATATGGATGTTATTATTTTCATTATTCCCATCCACTCCTTCCATGAATTGTTCTTCTTGGTCCATTAGTGTCTTAAATATCTCATACCTATTAGAGGGCTTGATTTGGGTTTGCTCTTTACCATATTTTTTCTTTCGCCTTCTCCTTCTTTTGGGCTATTCAAAACCATCTCCCTGTTTTTCTTTACCCTGAGAAATATTGGTTGGTTCTTTGTTGATTGTTGACTTACCCTCCTTAGGAAGATTTTACATTCCTAGAGGAGCCTCCATTTTTATGTTCATATTATTTGGGCAAGATCAGTCCAAATTCCCATATTTGTGGAAAACTCTGCATCTGAATGGCAATGCCTCATAATCCAGTTGTTGAATCCAAGATAGTCCTACAAGTTCAAGTTCCACCTCTATCGGTAGAGGCTGGCTAAGATCCATTTCCACACATAATCTTGCATAAACAACTGTGTTTCCTTCTATTGTGTCTTTGGAAACACCCAAATGTCTTCCAAGGTAATTACCGATAATTTCCAATACCTGCTCACTCCAAAAATCCATTGGAAGTGCATACAAATGGATCCAAACCGGGACAAGAGTGGGTTCAACTCGAGGATCAAATCCCACTCTCCAAGGTTGAACAAATAATCCTGTCGGACCATGATTCCTCTTTTTTGATTCGAAATCCTTATTTCTATCGAAAAGTGAAGAAAAACTAACAATAAAATATCCATTGCTAATAAACCATAAAGAATACTCACCAAGAGGCTCCCAATTTTGTTGGACCCAGGAATGCAAAAAATTCAAGTTAGGGCGAATACCCATGAATTTACAGATCAAATATGATTGGCTCTATATAAAACTGTTTCTTCAACCATCCTTTTCTCAATGATAATATTTGGCCTTGATTCTAACTGTGGCAAGCATCCATTAACTCATTGAGATGTTGATCTATTTCTAGCAGCCGTAAAGAGCATTTTTAATGCAATTTTTTGTGCTTCTTCAGTATTTGATGGAGATTTATCCTTTAACAAATCTACAAAAGAACTATGTCTCTCTAGAAGAGGATCCGGAGGTGTCCCCATTGGACCCTCCTAGGGCAGCAATCTTGTCTTCAAATCCATAATAACTAGAAATCTCTTTGGCTTCCCAACTGATGCCCTAGTTTTCTCTCTGCACCCTAGTGTTGATCTTCATATTTAGACAAGACCTTAGCAATTTTATTATTACAATTATTTTTAAATGAATTTCTTAAGATGAGAGACCTTAATATATGAGTGATAGGATACTAAAATGAAAATAAGGCTGATTTAAGATATGAATTGAGATAAAGGAAAAGACAAGCTTTAGGGGTTTCAATATTCATCAGCTAATAATAGGTAAAGCATTTAGGATTTATTGGTATATGATAGTTCTTGCCTCTACATTAATATCTAAGAACTGATGAATATTTGAAGGGATAACCTATATTTCATGGATCAAAGGCCTCCCAAGAAGAATGTTGATGGAACAACATATAAAAGAGTGTTGAGAGCGTAGAGTTTAAATTTGAGGGATAAGACTATAGTGTCAAAAACCTCATGCTTCCCATTATTAAAATCTCTAATAACAATATCAAATTTATCTAAATATTTTTTAGTCAACTTGAAATGGGAAATAAGCATTAAGTTATAGATATTATGACCAAAACCATTAATGACTAAGATTCACTTTATGAACTTGTCATCGATATGGCCTATGATGTATAATGGGATATCTCCAACATAGATGATTGAGGGATATCATTTTTGTAGAATTTTATAGTTGCATTGTTATCTCCAAAGGATTCTACTATGGATGTAAGGTTATTGAGGTTGAGATCTTAAGGAACAACCTATTTTCTCAAAATTTTAAGTAGGATATCTCTATGACATAGAGAAGACTAGAGAAATTCAAGAAGAAAGATTTTGGATAGGGATATTTTGAATTATCATAGAAAATTAAAAGTACCCTTAGTCTTTTAATCTCATTGAATGATTAAATAAATGTATTCATGTCAATAAGTTATTTTTATACAAAGGACCAAGGAAGGACTTTAAGGATGATCCGAAGGTGGATTTTTGTGTTATTTTTTTATCATAATTAAAAGTATGAGAGATATTATTAGGATAATATAGTACCCTAACCATCCCTTAATTTGAATTTGACATGTTCCTATAGATAATATTATTCATTGTGATTTGATTCTAACTATTATTGGATAGTTAAATTGAGAAGATACCCAAATCTTGATTGGAAGAAGATTAAGGATTAGATCCATTGAGAACAACTTAACCATTATCAATTAGGTCCTGGATCACATTCTGAAGGCTCATTCATTTAATAATTTTATGAGTATTGATGTGGTGAAAGTCACATTGATAATTGGGATGAAATGAATGAGTTGTTTCTCCTCTAGATTCAATGGTTTAACAAGTGATAGTTCTATCATTTTGGATTTTAAGAGATGATCTAGGATGGTTTAAATAGGATGATATAGTTGATAGCACCTCATTTTAGTTTTTTTTTGTTGAGGATTTGTTAAAATGCATTTTTGAATATTTATAGAAGCACTAACATTGTTGACTTAGCATGAGTCTACGAATACATCACCTACAACATGTTTCTTTTGGTACTACCCCTTTCTGTTATACGAGGAATCATATTCATATTTATGGAACTTGGTCTTTAATTGCACTCATTTAACAAGAGAGGTCTCTATTCTCTTTGTCATGCCAATCATGTCTTCAAAGGAAGACACATTGATTATCTCTAAATAGAAATCCAATTTCTTATTAAGGTTTCCTATGAAGATGTCTAGCAAGTTTCTAGGTGGAAGGATATATTTATTCACCCTATTAGAGTTTTATATATTACTAATAAGTTTATAAAATTATCATATTTGGATTTCTTGAGTTGTTATATGTCACTAATGGTGACTATGTTCTCAATGTAGACAAAAGAGTTTCTTGACAAACATTTCAACAAGATCTCTAAATATTTTCAAGGAATACCTTTGTATGTGGTAGTACCATTCCAAGGTGAGACCACTAAGGCTTTTAAGGAAAAATTTTAGTATAATTGTTTCATCATAATAATTATCATTACAATTTGTTCTAAACAACTTAATATGGTTGGAAGGATCCTCCTTTCCTTTGTACATTTGAAACTTAAGGGTATTAAAGTTAGAAGGAAAAGAGTGACTAGCTACAAAAGGATCTAGAGGTGGGTTACACAAGTCATCATTTGAATACTTGTGATTTGATAAATACCCTTAGATGATATCTATTTGTTGTTTCAATTGCTCTAATTGATAAGTTAGCACTTGAAGTTTTGGATAAGTGTGATTTTATGGCACAAATATGTGTGCTAAAAGAGAGAGAATAAATTTTCTTATAACTGATATAAGAAGGAGGTTGGTATACCTAAGTATAGAATTTTAGAGCTGGTATTAGATGGTTTAACTCTAGGGCACTTGATATGAAAGGATTAGAATATGAAGGATTATAGGTTACAAGGTTAGTATTTTTTGTGAATCCCATACCCAAAATTTTAGGTTTAGAATGAGGACCATAGGATAAATTGATATAAGGGTTGAATATTATGACACTTGATGGTATACTCTAACTAAGAGTGTAGCATGTTCCTACCTATTGAGATATAGGATAACTACCATTACCCTATAATAATTCTACAAGGGTAGGCAAAGATGAGTGATGTTCCAATGAGGTAGGAGGATTATCACTACCATCCATGGAAGTAGTGATAATAGGAGGATTGACTAGTTGGGAAGGTGTTTAAGGGTAGAACTTAGCATGATAGAGAAAGCTAGTTATGATGTATAAGCTACCTAATTTTTAGGTCATTATGAAAACTTTGAAGAAATGCCAAAGAGGCATCTAAATAATGTAATTTCATTATTTTTTTCTTCTTTGCATCTAGTGACTAATAAAAGTTAATCAAATTTAGTAAAAAAGGGTCTCTCTTCACTTTCAAGGGAAATTTTTATTTTACTTTAACCACTATTTATTAATATTTGGTTTTTGATGCATGGATTTATTTTACTTTAACCACTATAGTATAGCTGACAAATTTATTTATTAATATTTTACTTTAACCACTATTTATTATTATTTGGTTTTTACTCAATATGGCTATACTATAGTTGACAAATGGCTCCCACCATGAAATATTTTCTCTTAAAGCTATAAATGAATGGATAATGATTCTTGGCTCCCACATTACACATTTATATAGTAGATCCTACCACATGAAGAGGAATTCCTACACCTAGCAAGTCCCCATACTAAAATTTTTTGAATATAAGCCTAATTTCAACTAGGTCAATCTACCCTTCTTCATCCATTATTAGAAACTTTATCTAGGGCCACATTTTTTAACCAATAACCTATTTAATACAAGAAACATGAAAGATAATGGATTTTGAAAGTTGGAGGAATCTTCAATTGCTATACCACCTACTTGATTTGGCAAACCACCTTGTAAGGACCATAGAATTGAGGTGCAAACTTCTAACTATATATGGTATTCAAGGATAATTGTTTATAATGTTGGACTCACAAGAAGACCATATCACCCATCGCAAACTACTACTCCAAATGATGTAAATATTATTGCTTCTTCACATAGTTTTATTTTTATCAAACATTATTCTTGATGGTTTAAAAATAATATGATGCTACTAAATTAAATCTACTTGGACCATCTTGGCTAAGCCTAGAACATAGTCTTCCATACATTTTGGTTTTTGTCCATACAATTCTTTAAATGGGGAGATATTGTAGGGAAAATGCTAAGAAGTATTATACCACCATTGACTAAGTGAAGTCATTAATTCACTACTATTATTTTTCTTAGGTGAAACATATAAGGTATGTACCCAAAAATTTATTCACAATATTTATTGGGCCATTAGACTAAGGGTGATAACAAGAGGTCATATTCAATAGACTACCACTAAGAGTGAACAATTCATTTCAAATATTGTTGGTAAAAACAAGATTGAAATCACTAACAATGAATTTGGACATACCATGTAGTTTGAAAACTGATTCAAGAAATACCTTGACTACCTTGCTTACATTGAAAGTGTGTAATAACCCCATCAATACAAGAGAAGAAGATAATAGTTTGGATACCAACCTCCACACGATAAAATGTATGAATAGTCTCAAAATCTAAATACTATTTCATACGAATCCATGAAAATAACTAGGGATGAATACTAGAGATAGCATTGACAATGATCATGTCATCATATTTAAATGAAAGAGAATCTATTACTACATTCTATTTTCCTTTCTTGTATTCAATGGAAAGGTCATACCACAAGAAATTGATCAACTATTTGTTTTGTTTAAAAAAGAGATATGTTGTTCTAAGAAATGCTAAAGGCTAATATGTTATGTTTTGATAATAAAACAATGACTACACAATAAGGATTCCATTTATGTACAACATGCAATATGGCTAATATCTCCTTTTCATAAGTAGAATGACCTACATTCTTATCAAAATTACTTATTTCATAGGCTAGAGGACGGTTTTTCTACATCAAGACAACCCTAATACCTATTCCTAAAGTATCACACTGAGTAATAAACAACTTGATAAAGTTGAGAGTAACTAAAAATGGATGGTGCACATAGCCTTTTGCAAGACATTGAAGGCCTTATAGTTGAATCAAACCAAACAAAGACATCCTTCTTGTTAGATACTTATTACATTAGTTGATGATGTTAGATAATCATTACATTATTTGATAATATTGTTACACCTCATGATAGGTTGAAGAGAAGCTAAATATTTACGGCTCATGAGAGATTGAGAGAAGCTGAAAAGTTAGAGATAAAGGTAAAGTACCAAGAGTATCTTGAGACATCCAAGAGATATGCATCGTATGTATTTATATACATGTGCATATCTGATGTTATTGATTAAGTGAATAAAATATCGATGTTTCAATTGCTATCATTGGTATTAGAGCACTATGTGATCCATCATTTTTTGTCTTAAACTATCGTTAACTTATATGTGTTTGCCATAGAGTGTGTTATCCAATGCACAATCATTTTCTAGTTATGAGAAACCTTGCTATTGTGTTAAGTGCTTGTTATATCTACAATGATTTCCCTAGTTTTGAATAAAAAACCACTTTCAATATTTCCTAGAAGTGTTTTCCCAAGTGTATGTAAAGAAGCTTTAGAGGTCTACTTGTAGACTCCTTTGATTTTGGTTCTTTTGAGTTATTTTATTGCTTCCCAGACTCTCTCATTGAGGAATTAGAGGGCCTGTAGATGACCAAATTACTGCTATGTTACATTTTCAATAAAAACATGGTGGGACACATGGTGGACCATCCCTTGCCATTGGTTCCTAAAGCTCAAAACACCTTGATATACATACAACTATTATAAATGGTAGCAAAGTATTTTTGTGAGTTGAGTTTATAACTCCTTAAGAGGATTAGGATTAGTGACAAAAGAAATGTATTTAAGCTTCTCATCTGCCTCTTTTGCAGTCTTCTTCCGCATCTCATAGCTCTAGGTCACTCCCTTCTTCACTGTCTCTCCCTTCTTTAATGGCTGCTTCATACTATTTTTTTTATTGTAACATATTTATGGTCTAGTTTGAACTGGAATTTTTTTTTTTTTTTTTTTTTTTTATATTATTATGAAAATAAGAAAATTATATCAATCAAATTTTTAATTATTTTTTAATAAACATAAATCGTTTGCAAGGAAAAGACCAAAAACCTCTTTCTATATTTCGCCAAACAAAGCGGTAAACATTTTAAAAACTTGTGACATAGAAGTTTTTGTTTTTTTATAGGCATACAATCAATACAACCATTATAAGCAACTTTAGAATAAATTTCATATGCAAGGGGCTTGCGTCATCGTGATTCATATAAAGGATTATTTGAAAGATAGATAGAGTATGAGCTAACTTGCCACGTTTTACGTTTAATATTATATTAAATTATTAAATTTTTAAAAAATTAAATTATAAGTTAGAGCCCACATATTTTTTTGTACATAAAATGCTTTAAATAATTGATTGTTATGTAAAACAATTCCAGGTAAGATTAAAATCTTAAAACTAAGTTTCTTAAGAGGATCCCGTCCTATGAATTTCTTTATTCAATAAGTTAAAGAATTATAAAGATAATTTATTATTCCTAGAGGGCAAGTTGTTAAGTTTCATTTTAGTAATGTAAGTTTGAATAATGAGAATGAAGGTATTATTATTTTGTTGCTTGGGAGTGTACTCAACTTGTTGAAGGCAAGTTTGAATAATAAGAATGGAGATGTAAGTTTGAATAATGAGAATGGAAGTTCTATTATTTTGTTGCTGGGAGTGTGCTCCAACTTCAACTAAGTCTAAATAATAAGAATGGAGGCCTTTTAGTGCTGAAAATATATTTTAATTATATTACTTGTTGTACTTTACGAACTGTACCGTACGGGAAAGCGTCTATTTCAATCAACGAAAAAATCAAAGAAACGCCATTCTTGTTTGCGACCTCTGTCCAATATAGTATCCGAGGGTACGATCCTGTTCACCTTTCCCATCGTTAACCAGTCATTTTTCATTTGTCCCATTCATAGAAATGGTAAAATTAAAACTTACTTGGGCACCGACGAAAGAAACCTGAGATATCCAGAAGCTATTTGAATTTCACCCTGCAGTGAATACTTAAACAAGACTCAAATTACAAGATCATGGCAAAAATATTGTAAGTGTGGTGCAACTGGAACTCACAACATTGGAATTCAACCAATAGGTATGGAAGATCCAGAACAGTTGCTTTTAGTAGGGAAGAACCACTATTGTTTTTTAGCTTAAACAAATTTTATAATCTTTATTGCTAAATTAATTTAGGTGGTGTAAACTTATTAATAAGTATTTGATGGTATTAATTGATTGATCTATATAATAAGTAGTTGATCATTATTAATTTAGTTGGTGTAAACTTATTAATAAGTATTTCATCGGTATTAATTGATTGATTTATATAATCCATAAGCATTTAACCGCTATAAATTAATCTATATAACTATTTTTTAGATTAAAAATATAGATTTAAGGGAAAAATATCTACGATCCCTCACCGAACAACTATTATTGCTTTTAGCTTTTTGATTTCATGTCTACTATAGACGACTGCACATGAGGATCACGGGAACTCTATTCATGTCCAATACGACATTCGTACCTCACATGCATGCAATGAAGTCCACAAGAGTAGCCTATTCTCCTAATGTAATCTTCACTGAATGACAAAAAAAAATTATTTTCAGTGTCTTTCATGTCTCCTGAAGACGACGTGTGCAATGAGAACCACCAGAACTTTGCTTTTTTCGAGTGGGTGGTACAAATGCTATTCATATCTCATATAGATGGGGAATTCTCTATAAGACCACCCAGATGTTTGGTTCATCTGCAATCCATGAAGTGAGAGGAGAAGAAAGCAGAGAAACGAGCAATGCATATGTTAGCCGTGATGAGAAATTTTTGCACTGTATTGTTGGTTATTGTGGTGTTTGTGAATTGTAAGGGAGGAGATGCAGAATCTACTCCGGCTTCGAGTGGAGCTGCAGCATCCCGTCATGAAGTTTCTCTGAAAACTTCTCCATCTCCATATCCTGAATCAGCGTCAGGGTTGCGTATGAGCTCAACCGCTCCTGCCCTTGAAGACGCTGAAACTGAACCTGATTCTTCTACTGCTGCTCCTTCTCCTGCCCCTGAAGACGCTGAAACTGAACCTGGTTCTTCTCCTGCCCCTGAAGATGCTGAAACTGAACCTGATTCTTCTGCTGCTGCTCCTTCTCCTGCCCCTGAAGACGTTGAAGGCTGAACTTGATTCTTCACTGAATCTGATTCTTCTACTGCAAGATCTCCTCATTCTGTTCCGTCTCCTATGCCTGATCCAGATGGAGTTTAGGTCTAACTTTCTACCTCCACCTTCTTTAGCATATATATAACGCACATATGGTAATTGTCTTAGTTCGTACATATAATAATTGTCTTCGTTCTATGTTGGGGATTGATGTACTCGGAGTAATATAAGTTAATCCAGTCTGTGGATTGTCTGTCATGAATCTTACTGCACTCTCAAACATAAGATTATGTTCGAGTAAATGCTAAATATTGAAGAAATCAACCATGTCTTGATTTTGGAATACCTAACTTTTCTTAATATGAAGTGTGGATTTTGTAGATGGTGAAAGAGTTGAAGTGGGTAGATGAAATTTGTATATATTTGAAGCCAATAGCAATTTCTCACTAAATGAGTTAAGCAGGGGAGATTGCATAACACTTTAAGAGGGGCTGACATTTTCTAGAAATGAAGTTCCACTAGACTAAAGACCTATTTTCTAAGGGATTTTAGACATATCAGCTTATGCAATATCTTTTATAAATTGCTTACTAAGACACTTGCTAATAGGTTGAAAAGGCTTTCCTTATCTTGATTTCTCCTCTTCAAAGTGATTTTGTTCATGGTAGGTAGATTGTGGATGGGATCATTACGATTCATGAGACTTTACGTTTTATGTCCAAAAGCAGGTTGGTTGGAATGCTTCTTAAACTTGATATGCATAAGGCTTATGACAAGGTAACCTGGGAGTTCCTTGACAAGGTGTTGTAGAAATTTGGCTTTGGGGATCTATGGAGGAAGTGGATTAGAATTTGTATTTCTTCTATTAAATTTGCTATCATCATCAATAAGATTTTGAGTGGTTTTTTGGGGGATCAAAGAGGTATTAGGCAAGTTGGTCCCTTATCTCCATTTCCTTTTATTTTGATGGCTAAAGATTTAGGAATATTGATTCTTGCTGCTACCTTGTCCTCTAAGATTATGGGTATTAAGCTTGTTGGTATTGTAGAGGTAGTTTCTTGTCAACAGTTTGTACATGACACTATACTTCTTGGTAAGGCTACTATGAGAGAGGCTAAGGAATTCATGAATATTTTGTAGTTGTATGAGAAAGCTTCCAACCAACAAATTAAACTTCCAAAAAAGTCAAATTGTTTTTGTGAATACTAAGGGGCAACTTTAGCATAGAATTGAAAGAATTTTTGGTTGTGGTATTGCTAATAGTCTTTATTTATATCTAGGTATACCATTATTCATTGGTAGGATGAAGGAGGAGTTGTGGTCTCCTATGTTGGAAAGGATTCAACATAAGTTAGTTGGGTGGAAAGGTAATCTCTTGAGTCAAGTAGGTAAGTTACAATTGCTTCAAGCTAACCTCCAAAATATTCCCATCTATTATATATCTTTTTTTAGAATGCTCTTCAAAGTTAGGAGGAGTATTTATCAGATCTTTAGGATATTTTTGTGGATTGGGATAGAGGATAAACATAGGGTATCCCTTGTCTCTTAGGATAGGGTCTGATCTTCTAGGAAATAAGGAGGTCTTGGGATTAGAATTTGTTGTTGTTCAATAATGCATTGATCTTACATGTAAGAGTTGATCTTGAAATATAAGATTGTCTCCTATGACAATGTCTTTAAAAATAGCCTAGAGATTATGTGTTGAAGAGGATAAATTGTGGAAAGATATTATGAGAGGTAAGTATATAGAAAATCACTTTCTTTTTTTTAGAAGTGCTCCTCCTCCTAGGGGCTCTATGATTTGGAATGGTTTTCTTGGGGTCAAAACTTTATTTATAGAGGGAATGCAATGGTAGATTAGGAATGGCAAGGATGTGTTCTTCTAGGAGGATACTTAGATTCTTCCTGAACCTCTATTTATTAATCCTAATAAAGATGATTTTAAAGCATATAACTTTAAATATAGTTGATCTTTATATCCTTTAGAGTTTGGCAAATTTGAACATGTTGCTACAACAATACTTTCTTCCTTAGTAGAATGACAAGGACTTCCTTCTATGGATTCATTCTCCTAAAGGCATTTTTCTATCAAGACTACATATGAGGCCCAAAAATTATCTAGGGGAGGATCATTTTTTATGAAAATGGTTTGGTATCCTCATTTGATCCCCAAGATTACATTTTTTTGTGGTTGTGTTTGCAAAATAGAATTTTGACTGTTGATAATTTATGTAAGAAAGGCTTCCATATTCCTAATATTTTCCTCTTGTGTTCTAAGGATGTTGAATTTGTGGATCATATTTTCATTCTTTATGATTTCTCAAATAAGATGCTCAATGCTTTATTGGATTCTTTTTCTATCAAGTGGACGTTGCCTTAAATTTTCAAGGAACTTTTATGGTATGCAAGGATCTTAGGAAGTTGAAATGAAAAAATATGCAATTTATTTTTAAATAAAATATGCATTATTTAGTTTTATACATTTTAATTAACCATATTTTGTTTAATTTCAAGAAACCATATACTTATTATCTAGTTAAATACACTAGAAAATGTATGATAGTGATGACCATTCTTTTGGTGGTATATAGAGATTAAAGTAATATTAGAATGTGTTGTAAGTTGATCTATCATTTGATTTGTGCTTGACTTGGAATTTTACATAACCACATGGTTATATGGTGAAATAATTAAGAAGGAAATCCTAAAATAGCCACCAAGATGTAAGGAAAAAAACAAGAGAAATATAAGCTAGAACAACTAAACAAAGCTAAATATTTCAACAACTAAAGCAGGAAGAATCGTATTTTGAAGAACTAAATTGAAAAAGAGCTAGAGCCATCAACCAAAGCTAAAGAAGCAAGCCAAAAAAGAAAAAGTATTATAATTTAAATAATATGTGAAAATCTCATTTTGAATAAGGAATTTATTGAATTCTATAATTTATATTTGTGTTTGTGTGTTCACATTTTATTAAGGAAAAATATGATTAATATGGATTCAAGATCGAGGATGATAGGCATAGAGGATAGATATTGAGGCTAATAGAATATTTTTTTCTCAATTATTTTAAGGTATTTAAATTTTAAGAGAGTTAACATCTTAGCAAACTTGAGGGGTTTCTCTAATGCTAAGAAAAATTAAGAAGATCATTATCAAAGTTGTGAATAAATAACAACTTATAAAGTTATTATTAAAATATTTGGAGTTGGATATCAAGCAACACATTGATCTATATATTTATTGAAAGATACTCAAAAGAGTCTGAGGATGGGGCATGGGATTCATATACTTGAAATATTTGTGACAGTGCAAAAAAACATGTGGTTAAGAGTGTTTTTCATCAACATCTATACAAATAAAGGGTTTATGCAATTATTTTTAAACATAGTCTATGGTTTATAGGTAACATGATCCTTTCCATGACATATTATTTACCTAGTTTATTTTTTCCATAAAAGGAACCATTGGTAACCTTGTATGGGTTTCACTAGTTAGTTTGTTGGTCCATTTTATTGAAGAATACTTATTGCATAGAATTGGAGATTATGTGGGAATGATGGTTTGTATTTTTCCCATATTCAATCCAAAGTGTGCTTTTTATTTTTAAGTAAATGAACATATTTGTTTGCCTTAAAGAGTGTGTTTGAGAAGGTAAGATGAAACTTTTTTATAAGTAGTCTAAATTCACTATGAAAATATCTCTTTTTAGAGTAGTTTATGTGATAACAAAAAGTATTTGGTTAAATACCTTATTTTTGAATTTATAGATAGCCCAAAAATATAATGCCATAAAAGAAATAAAACATAGTGTAAGAATCCCCAACTCATTGGGAAATTGTTAGAGCTAGAAAATAAAAAACAAGTTATTATAAGAGAAAGGATAAAGGAAAGGGCAAAATGATCCCTTGTAATAGGCTTCATTCTAGAAAGAAAAAATGAAAGTATTAATACTATTGGAACTATGAGAAAGGTAAGTTGGTTTTAGAGATCAGACTAAATAAGTTGGCTAATTTGGATGTAGATAGGAGAAGCTGAGTTAGAATTGGTGAGAGAAATAATTAGTGAAAGTGAAGGACGTAAATTTGGATAGAAATGAAAATGTGCATGATCATGAGCTTAGGAGAAGTAAATAATCATAACAATAAGGATGATTATTACCTTCAAGATAATAGAGTTCAAGAGACTCATAGAGAATAATCACTAAAACCATCAATGCAATAGAGATAAGAGAAATAAGGGGGTATGGGGAAGAAAACATGGATATAAGTTGAAGGAAAACATTTTAAATAAATAAAGACAAGTTCTAATAGAATTAAGATCACGATAGAAAATCAAGAATACTTTAAAGTGTGCAATTCTAATAAGAAAAATCAAAATACTATCATGGAATATTTAAGAAGCATAAATGAATATTTGAAATAATTTTTTTTTGTGGAATTTGGTAATGGGAAATTAAATAAAAAACCAAATGTGGTTTTGATTTAAAAGTATATCAAATAGAATCTAGAATCAATGAATTCAAATTGATTGTGACATGAGGTATCCTAGGGTTCAATTGATAAAATTAACATTTTTGAAGATCTAATGATATCTTGGGACTAAAGGAAGTCAAATATAATGGAGGTATCCTTTGGAAATATTGGATTAATGTATAAATTTTTCATTTGTAAGAAAAATTATAGGATTTTATAACTAATATACATGCTTCATAATTAGTAGTACAAACAATTAAAGGAGATTGCTTATCAATGGAAATATCTTTTTGGGTAAAAATAGGATCATTTAGGTAATTTCAATAGTTGTTTAAGAGTTTCAAAGAAGAAAAATGGGATCCTAATATTTAGGTAAATCCATTAAAAATTATTGCATATAACTATATATAATATGTAATACCAAAAAATAATATCGTTACATGGTATATATTTTTTGAGACTAGACATACTTCTCTTTAATTGTTCAAGAATGGATAGAAGACTCTATGTTTTGATTTATATTGAGAAAATAATTGTATTTAATTATTATCCTATCATGATAGTCATTAATGAAAAAGTAGCATAGAGGACAATGATAAAAGTCAAGCTAATGTGTACTCAAGAGTTTTTTAATGTACTTTGCTCATGGTGGTAGGATCCTCTAGGAAGATGGGGAATAAGATGCATGACTTAATACAATTTTTTTGATGACAAAAAAGCATTATATTGATAATTTCAATCTTAATAAAAAAATATGGGTGGGTGTGATTAGTCACATATTGTAAGTTATCGTACTAGCATAAAATAAATAATAGAAAATAAAGTTTAGTGGGGAAATTATCCTAATTAAAAAAAATAAAAACAATAGCATCTAAATTATTATAAGTTAGAGACTATTGTGTTTTTCGTAGGCATTTAGTTGAAATATTGTGGACCATAATCATATCTATTTAACTTCCAATATAGGGAAATTTCTTCTTCCTCGAGTGGATAAAACCCACTCATCTACTAGCCAATCAGTCATTGGTTTCATTACATTTAGATATACTTGCCACTCCATCTTGATGTTGGCACACTTATCAACATGATTCATAGGAGTGTCTACAATTCTCTAAGATAATGAATGTTTATGAGGGGGTTAATGAGTTCTAAATTAAAAGGTTTGATCGAAGACATGACCTTTGCCTACTATGGTCCATCAGGGGTGAAATATTAGATGACACTCTACTAATAACACAATAATATTTTTTCTAGTGGTCAATTAGATTCTACAAATAGGCCAACTTCATGGACACCATTTTTACCTGGATAAATATGTAATATCAAAAGGAATATTCAAACATGGAACCTCTTTTATTTTTGGGATATATTTGATAAAAGGCATTAGGTTTAGATGAAACGACATAGATATAGGATTCAAGCACATGGAAAGATTTATTTGAGTAATGGAAGGCTTGCATACTTAGTGTAGACACCCGATTTTGAGTGCATCATCAATATCCAAGATTACAAACATCTTCATCAATCAACGAATCAAATATTCAAACTAAATTAGTTATCTTCAATCTCAGATGAAGAGTATTTATTTCTCTAAAATCAAAGGCAGAAATGCATGAGGGAAAGAATTGATGATGTTTTTTATCACTTGTACCACTAAATTTAACTTTTTCAACTTTTCTTGCCTGATTTGACTAGTAGTGGTCATCTTGGAAAACATGTTGTAACATTAGCATAATCAATGTTATTGCCTCTAGTACTATTGAATATTTAAAACTAAAAAGGTAGATTTTAGAAATTAGTACCTTTCAAGCTACCCATCAAACATGGACCTAATCACATTAGTCTGATCCACAACACCAATAGAAATCCAAAGCCCAAAATTTGTAATTTTCAATATTCAATCCATTAATTGCATCTTGATCCCAATTTTAAACCCTACCTTCACCAATACTATCAACACCAAACATCTCCCAAGGAGCAGGGGTTCCTATAAAGTTAACACTTGGGGAGCTCAATTCATATTATCTATGAATGCAACAAAACTATACCAAAATTCATAGTAATTCATCTTTAAGCATGCAAATATTATATAAAAACCTTGTCATGATCTTGTGAAAGAACTTAGGACCTCAATCTCTAAATCATAATTTAGCAACAAGTAAGCTCATTAATCTTCCTCAACATAAAGGGAAAATCAACCTCAACATATTAAAGCTACAAGTTTGTTTGGGTTGTTCTCTTTCCCCTCACATTTTTTCAATTTTATTTTTATTAATCTTGCACCTCAATAATATGTCATCATATCTTACTAACATTTCTTTTTACCATCATACTTGCACCTAAATTTCATCTTGACTTTTTGTCATCACTAGCTTGCATTTCGTATAAGCAATATATTTTTCATATTGTATCCTTCAAGGACCTTCCACATTTGGGTTGGTGACCCTCATTTAACCTTTCATAAAGTCATAAATTCATCATAAAAGCATCAATATATGATATACATAAGCAAAAATGCTATCACATTACAAATTTGGTGGTAATGCCACTCTATTTTATAGTCACAATCATAGTAGGTGAAATCATAGTAAAATATTAAAAGTGTTAGTAGTGTTATTCATCACCTAATGGTGCTTTCACCACTGAGCACATGATCAATATTTTATCATTTTATCTTTTCATTCTCATATCTAAATAGGGGCCTAATTCTAGTCAAGGGAGCCATATACTTTCCTCTAGCTTTGGTAGACCCATTTGCTTCAGATCCATTACTTGTTTATCTATTTTTTAGATGATTGAATGTGCCATCAAGAACCAGTAACACTAGTGCTACTTCCATAGGACCAACAATGCTTCTACTAATAGCACTTTGAAAGGACTACAACACTTTTTTTCTATGTGATAGAAAGTCAATATTTTCTAATCCAATCCCTTCATTTCAACATTTAGATCTTAGGATTGTTTGTTATTTTATTTGAATCTATTTTGCTTCTATACTTCTATTTACTCATCAAGGATAAAAGGAAATTTAAAAAATTAGTTAGCATTAATCACTTAGAGGATCAACAAAATATTTGAGTTTGTTATCATCAAAAGCAAAATTTCAATTAGTTGCATTACGTATTTTTTCTACATAATCCCTCTTAAATCCTTACTCTTGAAAGAAAAAATATCTTTGTTTTTATTGTCAAATCAAAAATTATTTTAGTTATTGGGTCTTCTTTGTTGTATTGCATGATGCACTTATAGCCAACTAGTACTATATTAAGGTTAAGCTTTGTCAAGAAAATATTAGGACAAACATAAGTCTTCTGTAAAAAATCCACTAAACCCTAGATATGAAGCTCATAAATTGCATCTTTCCTGGAGGTGAGGAAGAAGAGAAAAGCATCATGAATAATACCTTTGAAATAATTTTTCCTATTGTTTTTATCACAATTTTGTGAACCCAATGTAAACATCATTGTAGGTCCCAAGAATCTTCTTAACCAAGCTAAACCTTAATCAAACTAATTATCGTTAAAATTTAATCAAGACCATTAAATTTTATTAGTTTAGATTTAGACCATATTAAGACCAAATAACAAGACAACCAATTGCTAATTCTAATAGGGGTATTTATAGTCATTCAAGTAGTTGTCATACAATATGCTAGGCTATATTGGGTATATAGAGAGCACAATATATCAACCAACCACATAGGGTCTTGCACATACTTACTCCTAGTGAGTATATTGGAGTAGACTAGTGGGAATCATAAGGAAGCATATTATTATCCCTCAAATAGCATCTTGGTCATGTATCTAAGCAGTTACTTCCACATATCATTGGAATCCCATGTATTGACTTTCTCTCATGAATTGATAGGTATATCGAGCACAATCATGTATATCAATATCTTTAATATATAGATAAATACCTAAGATATATAGGTCAAATTTGATATAAGGATTCATAAGGTTGTTAAAACATCTTCTCTTTCTTATTTAATCAAATCTACAATAATTAAAACATAATTAATCCTCTCTCTTCTCATAAACCTATGACTAAGAAATGCTAACTAACCTTTAGTGCTACTCACCAATTGGTCATTAACCCTAATACTTCTATGGATGGTCATGCTAACCAACCCACCTTTGAGATCCCAAAATTTGATCAAGAAGTGAAGGTTTCTACACTTGAAGGTTTTGTAAGCCCTGCCCATGAGTAAGATAAAATATTAGTCTTTTAATTTATAATTTATATGGCCTTTTTCTTGTAAAAGTATAGGGAAACTATAGAGGTATTCCTTAAGGAATGTTGAAAAACCCTATGTATCTTTATAGGGGAGTAGGTTTATGCATAAGGGGTCGGGCCTAAAATGTATTTATAAAAATTAGATGAATTGATTTTGAAATTGAGGTGAATTGTGTCCAAAATCATGTAGAAGAGATGGTGGATTGCATCTTTTCTATCAAAATTTATAAAAATGGGGTAAACCAATTGAAAAATATTTCTACCACTTAAAAATGGTTTTCTTGAGGATTTTACTAAGTTTTAAGTGTAGATATTGTCAATCTAGGTGGTTTAAAAAAATGAAAATGAAGCTCTGGATTAAAAGTTATGCCTCCTAGAGGATTATAGGGTTGTCTCATGGCTATAGGTACGAGACTATAAATCTCATGCCTATAAGCATGAGACTAAGGTTATGCATAAGGGGTTGGACTCGAAATGTACTTGTAAAAAATGGTGAATCCTAATCAAAATCAAGGCAAATCCTAAGAAAATCAAATCAATCATCTTCACACCAAAATTTTGGGGTATTTGAAGCTCTAAAAAGTAAGATAATCTTTGGAGAAAATTTTGACCTATTAAATTACCTTATAACTTTATGAAAACACCACCATTTAGGGTTATGCACAGTGGTGAATATTCACCAATTGGGCGAATATTAGGATTTTCAAAATTGAAAATTGGTGAATATGAGGACCCTCGACGTCGGCCCATTCACCTAAAATTTTCAAGACCAATTTTTTCTTAGGGTCAATTCACCATAATATATATCCAAACATAGGCATATTTGTACTCGTTGGAAAGCTCTTTTCGAGCCTGATCTAATGGTGGTGTTTTTATGAAGTTATAAGGTAATTTAATAGGTCAAAAGTTATCCCAAATATGACCTTACTTTTTAGGGCTTCAAATGCCCCAAATTTTGGTGTGAATATGATTGATTTTATTTGCTTTGGATTCGCCATGATTCACCTTTATTTTGATTAGGATTCGTCATTTTTTTACAAGTGCATTTTGAGTCCAACCCCTTATGCATAACCCTGCCACCATTAGATCAGACTCAAAAAGAGCTTTCCAACGAGTACAAATATACCTATATTTGTATATATATTGTGGTGAATTGACCCTAAGAAAAAAATGATCTCAAAAATTTAAAGTGAATGGGTCGACATCGAGGGTACTCATATTCACCAATTTCCAATTTTGGAAATCTTAATATTCACCCAATTTGTGAATATTCACCACTATGTATAACCCTATTAATATTTGCCCAAGTTGATTGATTATAGAGAAGCAACCAATCCAAAGAAAAGTTAATTGATTGCAGAGGAGCAACCGATCTATTGTAGAGGTTGATTTATTTTGAAGCATAAATTACTGATCATTTATTTTGAAGCATAAATGATGCTTTAAATTATTGTAATTATATTTAATTTTTTTTCATCCATTTGTGGATGTATCTTGCTAATATTTTAACAACATGCACTTAAAAGTGTAGGCAAAGGAAATATGCTTTTGAAACTTATGTAACTTACATTGAAAGGAGATTTCAAAGGAAAGGAAAAACAAATATGATTTTGTTCTATAGTACATATCTTGATGAAGAAACACTAACATGAATTGCTACCACTATTGATATTATAGACACCTATCACCAATGATATTTTAGGATACTCTTTTTTCTAGTAGATTTTTCTCCCTTATTTCCATTGGGATTTGGAGCCATTGTACCTGTAAATAAAAATGTTAGAAGAAGATAGACAGATTAAAAATAAAAAATTTCAATCACATGGCATTAATTGTATGGTAATAAGTTCATTGTTTCGTAGCATAAATTATGCTTTGAATTATTGCAATGTTATTAATAAAAAAATTATGGTAAACAAGTGGAGCATCAAAATAAATCATGGTCTACTTGTTGTTGGTAGTGATCGCTAGGAGAGTCTATCGACCACAAACACAAGATGAGCTAGGATAGTTTGCTACCTATTGTCTTTTGTCTATCATTTTTCATTTGTTTCCTATAGTCTTTTGTCTACTAACTATAGTCTTTTGTCTACTACCTATAGTATTTTATTTGTAATATTATATCTACTTCCTATAGTCTTTTTTCTATAGACTTTTATCTGCTTCCTATAGTCTTTTGTCTACTGCCTATAGTCTTTTGTTTGTAGTCTTTTTTTTTACCTATAGTCTTTTATTTGTATTCTTTTTTCTACTACCTATAATATTTTATCTATAGTCTTTTATTTGTTACCTATAGTCTTTTATCTGTAGTCTTTTGTTTGATGCTTATAGTCTTTTGTCTATTACCTATAGTCTTTTGTTTGTCATCTTTTATTAGCTACCTATAGTATTTTATTTGTTGCCTATAGTATTTCTTCTATAGTCCTTTGTATCTTGCCTATAGTCTTTTGTTTGTAGTCTTTTGTCTACTACCTATAGTCTTTTGTCTGTAGTCTTTTATCTATTGTGTATAGTCTTTTGTTTGTTTGCTATAGTCTTTTGTATGTTTCTTGTAGTCTTTTATTTGTAGTATGTAGTATTTTGTCTACTTCTATGTTGTCATGGTATCATTTTTAAGGTGATTATCACTTCACATGATAATTTCACATGGACACACAAACCTTCCTATTCGAGGTGCCATCACTTAACTCAATTGCATATGGGTTCCTAACCTCCATGGTAGGAAGTAAGATTCAAGCTACACCACTTAGAATCTTATCCAAAAACTCTCCATATTTAGATAACATCAGAGTTCCCCACTCTAGATGTGCCCATTGCAAAAAGTCTTGGGTTTTTCCTCCCCATAACTTCCTCATGTTTGGGTTCATCTTAACAAGGCTTCTAACAAGGTTGCTTAAATTATGTCCTCCTAACCATTCAATACAAAAGTATAACATCTCAATAAATATCTCTCAAAAATAAAACATGCTCACTTTTCTTAAATAAGAAATGGCTTAAACATTTCTAATGCATGTTATCAAAAGTATTAAACATCTTAATATAACTACTTTCCATTCATTTTTTCAAAACATAAATTCACCCCTATGGGGTTTACATTAAGAATAACTATAATTTAATTCTTTCAAAATGAATTGGAAGTAACAACAATGAATACTTATAACATCAACTATTCAATTCTTCTCATCATAAAGAAACTTATTACAAAGTCTTCCTTAACAATATAACTCAATATACATATCATCAAACCATGACTAGTCATTATAAACTCTTCCTACATTACATCTCTTTTTAATAAAAGATTCCAATTACATGATATTCTTAAACAATATGAAACCATGGTATATACAAGATAGAATACTATCCTTCCATATCATTGTCTACTAATTTTCCTTGAGCTTTATTGTGAGGTAGTTGGAGTAAGAAATTAGGACAACTCCTTTAATGATAATACATCCAATAAAATATATAGAAATAATCATTCACATTTCTACATTCTTTAATCAATACATCAAATAACCCATATAGAAATTATCCTTACATTTCTACTTATTTTTTATAAAACCGATCATGTGAGGAAACCCCATAATTTTCTCATTTAAAAGGACTCCATGTTCATTTGAATATTTTAGGCTTCTTTATTTTTTAAAACACGACACTGAGGCAAGTAGATCAATAAAATAATAAAATATTATTAACTTTCAACCCCAAAATTAATCAATACAATGGCGCTTAAGGGTATTTATAGGGAAGGAGGAGGAGGAAGAAATGGAGGAGAGGAAAAGGTGGAGAGATAAGGGGGAAGGGAAGGCGTGGAGGGATAAGGGGATAGGGGAGGCATGGAGGGAGCGGAGAAAGCGGGGAAAGCGGAGGAATAAGGAGGCAAAAAAATAGGGAGAGAATATAGGGATTATTTTAAAACAATTTGCCGACATTGTGCCGACAAAATTGGAAATATGTTCACACTTGGGCCTAGAAATATCTAGATATTTTTGGGCCTAAACCATTTTCATACTTGCAACATTCTCCCCCTTAAAGTTGAGAGAACTGACTACACAGTCTCTTAGCTTTATAAATTGAGCTTTAGCCATCGCTTTGGTAAAGATATCTGCAACGTTCTCCAAAGTGCGACAAAATTTAAGCTCAACAATTTCATGTTCCACCATATCTCGGATGAAGTGGTACTTCATATCAAAATGCTTCGTTCTACTATGGTGGATCGGATTGTATGCCAACTGAATGGCACTGATGTTGTCGTAGTAGACTCTGGTTGGACCACTTTGCTGCTCTCCAATCTCTTCTAACACTTTTCTTAGCCATAGGGCTTGAGTACTAGCATAGGTGACTGCTATATACTCAGCTTCTATAGAAGACAAAGCTACCACTATTTGTTTTTTGGAGCTCCATGTTATTAGTCCTGATCCCAGACTAAAATAGTTCCCTGAAGTTGATTTCCTGTCATCAATATTACTGCCCCAATCACTATCACTGAAGCCTACAAGCTTAACAGTGTTACATTTATGGTACTGGATTCCAAAATCTAATGTACCCTTCACATATCTAAGAATTCTCTTAGCTTCCTGCAAATGCAGCTCAGATGGGCTAGCCATAAATCGAGAGACAAGAGAAACAACATACTGAATATCGGGTCTGGTGTTGGCGAGAAACATCAAACTCCCAACTATGCTCCTGAAAGTGGTCACGTCAACTTTTGATGCTCCATCATCTTTGCTTAATTGGATCCCATGTCCAACTAGAGTTGCAACTGGTTTGCAATGCTCCATAGCAAACTTCTTGATCATGTCCCGAGCATACTTATGTTGACAGATGAAGATCCTTGTATCTGATTGATGAACTTCCAATCCAAGGAAGTAGTGCATTAAGCCGAGATCCTTCATCTCAAACTGCTTCATCATGGAGCGTTTGAACTCCATATTCACTTTTCTATTACTACCCATGAATATGAGATCATCCACATACAAGCAAACTATGAGGATGTCATTACCTTGCTTCAGGTAGTAAAGAGAGGGTTCATTTCTGCTTTTGGTGAACCCAAAATCTTTGAAGTACCCATCAATGCATGAGTACCAAGCTCGTGGTGCCTATTTGAGGCCATAGAGTGCCTTCTTCAGTCTGTAAACAAGGTGCTCCTTACCTTGCTCTTGAAATCCCTATGGTTGCTCAACATATACTTCTTCTGTCAAGTACCCATTGAGAAAGGCACTTTTCACATCCATGTGTTGGACTTTCCATCTCTTGTGTGCAGCTAAAGCAAGAACTATTCTGATGGTCTCCTGTCGAGCTACAGGAGCAAATGTCTCTTCATAATCAATACCATACTTTTGTGTAAATCCTTTTGCAACCAATCTTGCTTTGTGCCTTTCAATGCTTCCATCAGCATTGAATTTGGTCTTGAAGACCCACTTACATCCAACACACTTCTTTCCTTTAGGAAGCTCTACCAACTCCCAAGTATCATTGTTTTTTATAGAGGTTATCTCCTCTTTCATGGCATCTTGCCATATCTTCTGAGTACAAGCCTTCTCATAACTAGAAGGTTCAAGTTGTGCACTAGTTAACAAGGCATAGTTAACTACATCTCCCCGAGGTTCTTGGGAGTCATCATCTCCATACAAATGCATATTTTCAAGTCTTTGCAAAACTGAACCCATTTCACTTGCTTGACTTCTAGTATATCGTCTTTGAAAATTTGTATCCAACATCTGATAATATGGATGATGTTGGAGAGTTCTCTTACCTCTAGATGGAGAATCAATATCCATTGGTGAGGAACTAACTGACCTTTGTGGAGAAGGACTTGGTGAAGATGATGATGAACTGGAAGTCGAATGTCTGCTTGGGCTTGGAGGAGGAGGAGACTTCTTGCTTTTCTGTGGTGCCTGTTGAATTTGTGAAGAACCTGCATCATGAGATTCAACATCACTATAAATTTGGGGATTTCCCCATTCTCCCCCTTCATCAAAAATCACATCCCTGGAAAGTATTATCTTTCGAGTCCTAGGATTGTAGAGTCTGTAAGCTTTTGTGTTCTCATAGTACCCTACAAAAATGCATGCTTGACTCTTAGGATCGAGCTTCTTCCTCTATTCATCAAGAATGTGTGAGTAAGCCAGTGAACCAAACACTCTAAAATGCTTGACATTCGGTTTCTTACCATACCATGCTTGGTAAGGAGTTTTCCCTTTCAAACTTGAAGTAGGACTCCTATTCAAAATATACACACTGGTCCTGGCTGCATCTGCCCAATACATATTGCTCAAATGCTTCGTCTGAAGCATAGATCTTGCCATCTCTACAATGGTGCGGTTTTTCCTTTCAGCCACACCATTCTGTTGTGGAGTATAGGCAGTAGTGAACTGCCTCTTTATTCCATGTTCTTTACAAAAATTCAAAAATTCATTAGAGGAGTATTCTCCTCCTTTATCTGATCTGAGACACTTAACAAAATATCCACTCTCATTTTCAACTCTTGCTTTAAAATCTATGAAGCAGTCAAATGCTTCATCTTTATGCTTCAAAAAATATATCCAACACATTCTTGAAAAATCATCAATGAAAAGAAGAAAGTAAGAGTTATTACCAATGCTCTTGGTCTGCATCGGACCACAGATGTCCGAATGCACTAGCTGGAGTGGATAACTGGCCCGCCATGCTTGGCCATGAGGAAATTTGGTTCTAGCGTGCTTGCCCAAGGCACAACCTTCACAGACTTCCTTATTGTCCTAAACTTTAGGAAGTCCGGTCACCATCGCTTGAGAAGTTAACATCTTCAAACTGGCTGAATTCAAATGACCGTATCTCAAGTGCCACAACACACTTGGATTTGCAATAGCAACATTTACTAACTGATCTCCTCCTGGTTGGCCAAAATTTAAAGGAAATAACCTATTCCTTGTCATTGGCACTTGAGTAATGATTCTATCACTATTACTCTTATCAAAAATGGTACATTTACCCTCATCAAATAGCAACTTATAGTTTTTCTCTAACATTTGACCAACACTTAAAATATTGTGTTGGAGATGAGGTGTGTAATAGATATCACTTACTTGTTTCATGCCTTCTTTTGTTGGAACCTCCATGGCTCCAATGCCTTCAACCACCAATGACTTGTCATCTCCCAATTTGATGTTGGATTTGTAGGAAGAATCCAGAGTAGCAAAGAGTTCTTCTTTGCCACTCATATGATTTGAACACCCAGTGTCCAAGATCCAGGTGTCATTCAAGTTCTGATCTGACTTGCCATATGAGAGAAAGAGATTTGAGGTCCCTTCCTCTTCTCCAAAATTGCCATACTGACTACTCTGTTGTTGCTCCCTTGTGAATATTTTGACCAGCAGTCACGAGCAAAGTGGCCAAGTTTGCCACAATTGTAGCAAGCTTGTTTTGACTTGTCACTTCCTTTTCCTCATCCTGGATGCTTCTCTTTGTTCTATTGTCCACCTCTATTTTGACCTCCACCTCTGTTTGAAGATCCTCCTCTGTTAGGAGTTCCACCTCATGGACTATTCCTACCTCTACCTCTGTTCTGACCTCTGCCACGACCTCTGCCTTGTCCTTTTCCTTCTTGTGAAGTGAAGGCTTTGTCATCGCCTCCATGGCTAGTGGAAGGAGATTCCTGCAATCTCTCTTCATGTGAAAGAAGAGAACCAATTAGTGCATCAAAGGAAAGTGCAATCAAATATTTTGACTCTTCAATAATGATTGCTACATGATTCCACTTAGGAAGAAGTGTTCGCAACACTTTCTTCACCACAACCTCTGGTTTAACTTCTTCACCTAGAGTGACCATTTTATCTACTACGGCTTTGACTCGCATGCAGTAGTCTCCTACTTTCTCATTCTCCTGCATTCTGAGATTTTCAAAATCTCTTTTCAGAGTTTGAAGCCTGACCTGCTTCACTTGATCACTCCCTTGAAAACTTTCCTTCAAAGCCTTCCAAGCATCTTGAGCTGTTATACAGGATGCTATTCTAGGAAATATGCTTTTATCTAGGGTTGCTTGTAAATGATATAGGGCAAAGGAATTGTTTTTCTGGGCTTCTTTCTTGGTTTTTCTATCGGCAGCACTTAAGGTAGACCAGTCAGTAGGAGAGGGTTCTGTGTAACCCTCTTCAACTATTTCCCATAAACCTTTACCAATCAACATAGTTTTCATCTTTATTGACCAGTATTCATAATCACTACCATTAAATTCAGGAATTGGGAGATTCGAATTTGAAGCCATTTCTACTATTTGAAAGCAAACTTTGATTTGACTAAAAATAGGAAGTACAAAGCAATTACAAGTTCAAATCAAATCTAGATTTCTTAACTCTCTCACTGATTTCTTGTTCTTCTTCTTGAGGATTACCCAGTACTGGAGGCCCAAAATTGTCTGCAATGGAATCCTCATCGTCACTGATGATGACAATTTTAGGAGCTGCTACTGGCTCGGCCTGTGCTAGCTCAGGTTCTACTGACTCAGGCTCTGGCTCTGGCTCTGGAGAGCGAGGGGTATAGCTCTCACTGGATTGTTCCTCAGGCTCAAATGCAACTGAATCGGACTCCTCCACTCGTTGTCCAAATATATTATCTTCTGAGTCAGCCTCGTAACCAGAATCCAGATTCCTTTGGTGGGCTATAATAGAATTCTATAGCTGACTGAATACGACATGCAGTCCATCTCGTCGAACTCGTTCATCAAAAGCTTCAACAGTTTCTCTTCGCAGTAGAGAGCACAAAGCATGGTAACATCCGGTAGATCTGATCATCTACTCATCAAGGCAAAAAGAAAACTTTGTTAGAGCTTTTGAGGTTACAATTTTTGCTCTTTTACAGCCGTTGAGGCTATTACACAAAATTTTTGCTCTAGAAATGCTAAACGGGCCTCCGGAAGGCTTCCCGTCACTATTATGCTCCCCCTTTTTACAAAGATAGCCCTTTTAAAGTTTTCAAATTTTTATAAAGGTTTTTTAAGAAAATTTAATAATATTCTTTTATATTCTTAATTAAATTTTAAATAAAAAATTTTATTTAAAACTAATTAAAAAATATAAAATTGAAATAATTATTAAACTTAATTAAAACCTTAAAAAAAATTTAAAAACTTTAACAAAATGAAACCTTTTTGTTTTCGGAGCGGATGGGAGTTGAACCGACGACCTCCCATGAGCTAGAGCTAACACCAGCCAACACGCCGCCTCGTGGCTTTGAAATGAACTGTGGGCGCTTTTGTTTTAAAGTCACCTTGCCCAATTTTTTTTTTTAAAAGACTTCACCCGACGGGATTCGAACCAGGGTCTCGTCACTGCTTGCAGGCAGCCTTTACCGCCAGGCCACACCTCCTGATGCATTCACAAAGGAGAGCACAGGGAGTTAAACAAAAAATGTCGTAGCTTTTTTTTAAAAAGGTTTTAGTCCCACATGCAGTGGGCAAAAGCAATGAAATGATTTAAATATGTGCGCGAGCGCATATGTTTTTGATTGCCTTCGGGCAATCGACAGCCACTCATTTTGTCACCTCGTCAAATGAACTCGAGCCACATGTCGCACTCGTACTCGCCAACCCAGAGCTACCAATTCGCCATGTGTCGCCTTGCCAGCTCAGCTCGCCAGCCAGATCTCTGCCACGTGTTCACCACCTGGCACCTCGAGAATCATGCCCAGGCTACCAGCTCAGCTTACCCAATCAGCACCTACCACCTCGAACTACGTGTCGCTACCCAATCAACATCCACCTCGAGATCCGTGCCCTCGACCTCGGCTCTCGTGCCTTCATGTCTGTGCCTCAAAAAATATGCCTAGCTCTGATACCAGTGAGGCAAGTAGATCAATAAAATAATAAAATATTATTAACTTTCAACCCCAAAATTAATCAATACAATGGCGCTTAAGGGTATTTATAGGGAAGGAGGAGGAGGAAGAAATGGAGGAGAGGAAAATGTGGAGAGATAAGGGGGAAGGGAAGGCATGGAGGGATAAGGGGATAGGGGAGGCATGGAGAGAGCAGGGAAAGCAGAGGAATAAGGAGGCAAAAAAATAGGGAGAGAATATAGGGATTATTTTAAAACAATTTGCCGACATTGTGCCGACAAAATTGGAAATATGTTCACACTTGGGCCTAGAAATATCTAGATATTTTTGGGCCTAAACCATTTTCATACTAACAAACACATACATGTAAACCCCATTATTTCCTTATAACAAATAGATTTTGATCCCTTGGAGTATTCAATAAATAAACAATATATTCACATTATTTTATTTCATTAAATAAACCTTCACTTTAGCAAGATACTATCCCATACTAAAATATTGAACAAAATATATCTCTTAATAGATTCTAGAGTTTAAACCATTCTTTTATTCTTTAAAAAGAACATCAAAAAAACTCAACATATTTAAGAATTCCTTCCTTTGAAATAGATTTAAATAGTCCAAATCCTTTAAATTAATTTTCTTTAAAATTCTAAGAATAATAATAAACACTTTTGTCCTTACTAATGTTCAAAGCATACACTTTACATAAAAGTCAAAAATATTCAAATAAATATAATTTAATCCTTTCTTCTTTCTATAACAAAACAAGTTGAAAAATACCCATAATATCATACACGACTTATGTACAGTGTTCGGCTTGTGTATAAGCAATTCAAAACATTGAAAAGAATTTACATAGATTTTAATATAAAATATATTTTCCATTTTAAACCATATGAATAATAAAATAACTATAGCTTAACCAAAAGAGACAAGTTTTAATTTTTTGTGATTCAGGTTTGGAGAACAGTAGTTTTTTGAAAATAAAAAATATGGTGCTTATCAAACAATGTTCTTGCTTGGAAATAGCACCATAACTTAGGTATATAGACTTCAACCAAGCCAAGTAACCTCTAATTAATTTTATTATTAAAATAATAAATAAATAGAAATATTGAGAAGGAGATTTCTTTTAGAAATAAAACAATAATTCAGGTATTAATTTTCTAGCCGATTTCTTCTAAACATCAATACTTAAGTCTAGAAAACCTTCAAGGTCAAAAAATACTAAAATTGTTTTGCTTATTCAAAGCTCTTGGTAATAGTCTAAAAAATTATAATGGAATTCGTCTACTGGTCAAACACTGAGATCTAACACTATTTTAGACCAGTTCAACACAATAATATCTTACTATCACACATATATACATTGATCTTCACCAAAAGTAAAATCAATCTAATAAATATGAAAAGGGTATTCCATGGATTTTAGAAATATGTTTGAGGTTTTATTTAAAGAACAAAACTACTATCACAAAACATTAGCTTATTATTATGTGCAAACTAAGAAAAAAGAGCAACATTTTCAAACATAACCAAAACATACCAAAGCAAATCTCACTGAGGTAATAATAGAACCAACCTAGTATGCAATATCCAACACAAGAAATAAGTGCTTATTAGTTTTGTTATAAATGAGTGTCATGCTCTTTCACCCCCTCTTTTCTACACTACGTTCTCTAGTTCTCCTCTTCATGATCCCTCTTTTTTCCCTTCTCAAGAATTCCCATAACAAGAAGATGAAAGTCCCCAAAACCAAACTTTCTAACTACTTTTAATCTGCTTGAAAACAACATTTCAAACACCTTTTAATAAAGAATAATTTATTCTAAACTATATCACCTTAATGCTCATGATATAGTTATTTCATAAAAAACCTTCCATAAAATATTTGTTAATGTTAACTTATTAATATTCAAAGCAATTAGATAATTTTATCATTTTTTAATTCACTTTTATTAATTTCATAACTAATACTACTTATTAGCCATGTTATTAATATGAAGGTATTAGTAAGTCTTCTGACTTAATAATTCCTTCCTAAGTGGATTCTTTTCCCAAATTCGCAAATTATAAACGACACATATAAACTTTAGATGCTTGTAAATAAAATATTGAAATACATTATACCACTCATTATTCTTGGTTAGCAACTTTGTTGATGATTTGTCATCACGTGCTACTATAAATGACTTCCTTGCTCTAGCAAGTTCCTAGACTGGTGAAATAACCATACACAAACATGCAACAATAGATGCAACTACATACGAATGAATCCTACCCTAGAGATGTCTTCACTTAAACTATCCATCATTTTCCTTAATCGGTCTCCCATTCCTAGTGGTCAACTTCCTCTTCCACCTACGAGAGTGCCTAGTCTTGTAAACATGCATAATATCAACAGTACCATATCCTCTTATAATATAACCAAAAAAACAATTGCAATTAATACTAAGCATTGTAAAATTCCACATTTATACATAATTCATGTTATGAAAGAGTCTTTCCAAGGTGGATTATGACAATAATCACCAATTTTTTTCCATCCCAATATTTTACATAAATATCATATTTATCTTCACATCATCAAAAAACACAACTAAAGAAGAAGGAATGGATCTTCTCATACTAGGCATGAGGATCTTACTTAAGTTTGTATAAGTACCTACTCAAATGATAAACCAATGGAACAATCTTAAACCTGGGTGGCTATTGCATGTAGATTTTCTCTTGAATCTCCCTAAGTAGAAATAACTCTCCATGTCCATCTTATGTACCTTATGTCCATATGAGGTACTAATGAATATAATCATCAAGACTAAATCCATCCTAGAAATTGAGGAAAATATCTTAGTATAGTCAAATTCCTCTTGTTAAGAGAATCCCTTAGTTATAATTCATATCTTATGCTTATTTACTTGACCATCTAATGTATACTTGGTCCTATAGACCGATATATAGCTATTAATATTCTTATCTTATTGAAGAGGAACCAATTACAAAGCATTGTTCTTGTAACAACCCCAAATCTACCAACCCAATTTTTTTAAATAACACTTACAAAATACAAGCTCTCAAGGGAGATACCCTTAATAATTTATTTCAACATATAAGGATTAACCACATTTGAGTTTCCAAGTCATTTTAGATGACACTTAGTGGACAAGAGAGGCCAACTCTCATAAATTTTTGGGTTCACCTTACTAAACCTACATGTTTATAAGCATGCCATAAGTGGTCCCCCCACATTTCCTATACACTACTCAGTATAGGACCACATGACCATGATGCAGGGATTACCCTTTAAGGCCCATAACACTTGAATGGGGATGTCAATTCCCTAACCTGACTCTAGCTTATCCTAGACAAGTTATTTGATGTAGAGCCTTGGTGTTTAGTTACCATGCCTTCGTGGACTAAAGTTATTACTATTTCAATGATAGTTAACATGATCTCTTGATCCTATGCAATTAAGGAATCATAATTGTTGTCTTGTGAATAGGTTTCCCACACACTTGATCCTATGCAATCAAGGAATCATAATTGTTGTCTTGTGAATAGGTTTCCCACACACTTGATCCTACTCGATCAAGGTGTGACTATGCACAAGTACCTTGGTTGTTGTATACACACAACTCCTTTCAGGTTCATTAGATCCTAGCTATTACATTCTCACAACTCCTTCTAGGGATCTCAGCTACTTGGCTATTGCATTCATGCAACTCCTTCCAGGATTGAGTTTTTTTAATGGATTACAAGAGGTAAATTCTACCCATCCTAAGGATAGAGAACAACATAATCATACCATAAATCTAAACTAAATTATTAAGCATAAAAGCACATTGCATTATTCATCTCACATGAAAAGCATAAAATAAATTCCTCTTAACCAAAAACCAACTATGCACTTATCAAAACTTGGATCACAAAATATTTCCATCAACATTTATGCATTAGCAAGATATCTCATATCTCTAGCATATATTGCAAATAGTTAAGGGAAACAAATTAACAACCATATTCAAATATTAGTCAGGATTTCTACTCCAAGTTATCATTAAACAACTTAAACAACGTTTAAATGGTTAAAACAATACAAGAACCCAAAATTCTATTTTTAAAGCAACATTATTCAACAAGATTAAAGTAACAATTCTTTGCATAAATAAGAATTAAATTATCCTTGGAAACAAGAGTCAAGATTACAATTATTTCAAGCAAAACAAACCTTTCTTATTTACAACAATATCATTTTGAAGAGCTTACAACCATATTTCAAGTTCTTTTTCCAACTAAATCTGCAAGCTTCTTGATGGAAAACCCCCCACCACTTATGTTTACTTAGGTATCAAGATAACTTTATATGCAATGCAACTTAGCTTATGCCTTATTCTATTATGCAAACAACCATACACATAAAGCAAGTTATAAGAAACAAGCATCTTTATAATCCATTAAAATTTAAACCAATCCATAAAAGTATAGAAGAAGCCCATACATCTCTTTCATAATGATCCCTTAATCCACAAAGATCTTAGTAATCATTATAAATATTTTATTTTACACACTAAATGGCAACATTCATAATAATCCAAGAGAAGCCCATACTTCACTTTATAATGATCCCATAATCCACATGGATCTCAAGAATCATTACAAATATTTTCTCTCATCCAAACAACATTTAGACAATCTAAGAGAAGCCCATAATTCTCTTTATAATTATCCTTTAATCCACATAGATCTCAGGAATCATTATAAATATTTTCTCTCAACCAAACAAAATTCAAATAATCCAAGAGAAGTCTATACTTGTCTTTATAATTATCCCTTAATCTACATAGATCTCAGGAATCATTATAAATATTTTATCTCAACCAAACAATGATTGAAGTTGAGTACTACAAATGTTTTGAGGCACGGGTATCTTGTTAAAAGCTTTACAAAACAAGTATACCTTTAATATTGACTCACATCAAAAGCTTTAATTAAACATGAACTTCAAAGCATATTTAATAATAACCAAAGTACATTATCAAAGCATTTACAAAGTATTTACTACTCTTTAGTCCATAAAAGTCTCAAAAATAGATGTACATATTTTTCATTCATAACCATCTAAATATTGAAACTTAGAGAGCTACCTCTTAGTTTTACCTTTCTTTCTAAGCCAAGCATAATAAGGTTAAACAAAGATAAGGTTCTCATTTAAAATAAAGTCTCTATTATCAGTCTTAATCAACACATAAACGAGCCTCTAAAGCTTGCAAGGTAAGGCTTTAGTCCATGCAAGTTCCAACCATCTTCATAAGCTCTTACTAAAAGAAGACTAGCCATATTTACTAATGCTACCTCACAAATCATATTACAACATAAATTTTTTTAATGAGACATAAAGTTACACGTTAATATAACAAGTGTAATAATAAAACATTCAACCATATATAGCATAATAAAGTATTGTTGCCACACATAAAATTAAACAAAGCAATCAACCACTCAAGACCAATGCATGCAAAGGATACAAGGATAACACACAGGATGAAGGAAGAACAACACAACCAAAACCTTATCTTGAAGGTGATGTAAGGATGCAAAGGCCAACCCAACAACAAACAAATTAGGGTTTATATGGGATGTTGCCCACCATCCTACAAAAAGGAAGAAAATGGGTCAACACAAGTAAGACTCCCTCCATTATTGTAGGGTGCTCCAAACAAGTTAAACAACCACAATGCACAAGAGAGAAAAGTATAAAAAAAACTACCATCCATAGGTGAACAATAGAGAAACCAAGGAATGTAAAACCACATGGAAACAACTAGCAAAAATGAAATTAATGGGGCACCATGGGAAACAAAATAACCCACAAAAACCACATGTGAACAAGAGGTTGATGCAATATAAGGTCGACATCGACAACCAATGAAACAACCACCCAAAGCATAATAGGTGGAACAATGTAAAGCAATAATATAGGAAAGGTTCAATCACATAATAGAAAAACTAGAAAGGAGCAAACATAGAAAATTAAAGTACATGTACCATAGGCTTTGTTACCTCCAAAGGTCTTCTTTGAACATTGATATTCTCTCCCTCCTTCTACCTTCGTCACCATTGCTTCTTTAAGTACTCATTACCTCCTTTACGATTTCTTTCCTCTTGATTTAAAATAGGAGTATTAACTTATGTGGGTGAATGTCTCCTCAAGCACCCAAATAGCATTACACTCTATGCACTCAAGCGGTTTTCATGAGGAAGCTAAATAGCCCTTATATCTTCCATGGTGGCTAGAAGGCATAACGTACTAGAAACTATATTCTAAGGTAACTTAATACCTGGTTCTTGGAATTAATGAATACAACATATATATAAGAAATCATTTAATGCTCGATTTATTAAACTTAAACTTAGTTTCCATAAAAGCAAAAATAAGAGTAATAATTGCTAACCTAGACATAATTTTCTTTCTCACAAGCAACTCAGTCAATCAAAGTGTCACATCCACTATTTACACCATTGTTTTATCCACAAGTAGGTGGTCCTTTTTATGATGGTCTAAGCTATTGTGAACTTCATTTGAGGATACTCATTGCAAGAAATATCCTAGCCCAATGGTGCAAATGTGAAAATAACAATAAAATTATATGCATCTACATGAAGGTAAATTTTCCATGTTTACCCTGAGTTGTCAATGAATGAATAATCATCATCATGGTAGGTGGTTTGCTTATAACACCACAAAGGATACAACTGTACCATGTTCCATGATTAAATAAAGCAATTAGTATTTTATTAAATCATGTTGATAGAAAATATACCATCACATAAACACATTAATACATAGTTCATTATCCACAAAATTTTTTCCAAGGAGGGGTGTTACATATTTCTCCCTTGGACTAAACATAGTCCTCTATGTTTTCTACAAAAATTAGCATACATAAAATTTATTCAAATAAAACTACAAATTGTTGTCTCATATCATCAATATTTTTCATGTAGCATAATTCTCTGATTATTGGTCCCACTGGACCTTACACTATTCTATGGTTTATTTCCTTAGCACTTTGGAATGAAACTCTAAAATATTAATTGGATACACCTCAATGGCTATGGGATCTATCATCTGTAAATTAGAAGTATTCCACAATGAGTAGGATCAACAACATACTTCCTAAGTAGGAATATGTGGAAAGTGTCATGCATTTTTGATAGGTTGGGAAACAAAGTGAGCCTATAAGCTAATGGACTAATCTTACTAATGATTCCAAAGGACCCCACATAATAAAGATCCAAATTTGTTGACTTTATGGCACTTTTCATAGGTCTAACTCTTAAGAAGACTTTGTCTCCTTAGAGAATTCCAGTGTCAATCCTTTCATATCCACATAGCTCTTTTGGTGATTGGCTATTTCCTTAAGCCTAAGCCATATTGTTATAAGTTGTTCCTCCATCCACAATAGCTTGTGTTAACTTATCCTCTAATATCTCCATATGAAAAAATGTTGGTTTCTTTCCAGTATCAATCATTAATATTGTTGGATCCATAAAATAAGCCTTCTTTATTTTCATCAACGACTAGCTTTGCACTTCCATTATCTTTTGGGGTTGTAATTCTTTCCCTATTGCCTTATGCAAGGCCAATATGACTTCTAGCAAACTAGTCACTTTAACTTCCACCATTTTATTTAAAGCTTGTGTTGTCAATCTCTATATTTATGATTTTTCCTCTCATCTGCTTGGCTTATTTAATTTTGTTTATTCTGCTAGCCTTATCTACTTAGACTTTTGTGCTTCTTCTTCAATTACCTTTTTTGCCTCCTACAATCTCTCCTTTTCCTTGGTAGGTTCTAAGTAATTATATTTCTTGGTCTAACCATGTGTCATGACCAATATATCTTTTTCTTTCCCCCCTTCCCCCATGGGAGGTACATCAATGTCAAAAAAATTGACATTCTAAGAGTTACTCATACTCCTTGGGATAATTAACTTCCTTGTGGTTGCTTGGATCACACCTTCAACACATATGTGTAATATTATTTTATAATATCTCATTTTTTTTAGTAGAAAAATTCTTTACAAAGTGCCCCCACTCTTTGGAATTATGAAACTGTATGATTGGTCTACCTTTTGAATCATACTACAAACAACTATGACCTCATTATCGATTACTTTGGTATGGACCTCCTCCTCTATGATTATTCCTATAACCACCACTGGTTGCACCTTGTCCACTCCCTTAGACATTTGGTTTTTCCTCACTCCCTTAGATCATGAAGATCTAATGCCTTACCCATTTCAAATTGAATAGATAATGTACCACTTCGTGTCCCAATAAATCACATATATTACAATATGCATTCCTAGGATAATTCATGTTTATAAATCCCTTAGTTTTGTAATCCATTTACCATACATCCTTCTAATATTTCCTTGTTTATCCTTTAACTTCCTTTAACATTTTATCAAATTCATTGTAGAATGATTGGATAGCATGATGCACCTTATCGTGTACATCAGTATACAAGTCCTCATGCTTGTAATATCCTACTATACCAACTATCATCTTCTTTGACTCACTTTCAAAGTTTACTTTTTCTAGCACCTCCTCATATTTTTATGATGAAACTAAATTCATCTTATTTATGTATTTGGGTAGTAGTCCATCAATGAACCATCTCCTTATGAGTCCATTTACTGGTGTTATTTGAATTTTATCTGTCAGTTGCTTTAATATTTGATTATATGCTTTGACATCCTTGTATTTTCCTTGCTTAGTGGCTTATATTTTAGTTATAATTTCAATATCATCTCTCAAGGGATAATTTTCCTTAATGAATTCACCTTTTATCATATTCCATAATAAAAAAATTGGTGTATTCTCTCACTTTAGATAGCAATCTATCACGAGTTCCCATAATGTAGTGAGAAATAGTTGCAACTACTCATCTGGTTGGTTTACACCATTTGCTTTCCAAATGGTAGTGCATGTGCCAATATGCCTTATTGGATATTCCTTCCCTTACCTTGTGAAGGGTAGGCATCTTTTCTTTCATACTCTTGTGTCTATGTTAGCTGTTAGTGGAGTTCCTCATTCATCGTCACTTGATGGGGATTCCCCTAGAATTCTAGTTTGGTTCCTTCCTATAATGGGTGATTTGTTTTTTTTTTCCTCATCAGATGTTTCTATTCATGGTATCTTTTACTCACCAACTAGTCATCTGTCTATTTCTTATGAAATTTAAGACCCCCTTCGCTGGTACCAACTAAGGTCTTGGTCTTCCTTCTTGAGACCTTGCATGTTATGGCTTTGGTGCTTGAATCCTATCCTCCACACTCCTTGGCAACCTTCATATCTCTTATTCAAGTATCAACATACACTTAGTGTATCCTGACATACTTTCTACATCTATGTCTTTCCTTATGCTAACATATTTCTTAAATCTTGGTGGTCCTTGTACTCCTCCTTTTGTATCTGTAGACACCAAAATAGCACCAATCTAATTATGTGGCTTACACAGCCCCTAGGGCAGCCCCCAGAGGTTAAACTGTGGTCCTAACCACTCCCAAAAAAGTTTTGGAAGGTCAGAGGTCAATTTGGTACCTTTCAAGCACCCTGATTGTTATTCGTTCCACCCTGGGATGATTAGAATGCTATTCACCCCATCCTGGGACGATTAGCAGCAATCGCTCCAAGGTGGGGCGAATAGCAGGTTTGATGGGCAAAAAGTCAAACCTTGACAAATGGTAGCTCAGATTCACCACTCAACTCCACATTCAATGCATGGGAGTGCGAGTGAGTATTTCAAAGCTCAAAGAGGCAATCATAGAGGTAGTCATGAAGCCCTTAATCAGGGAGGAATCTTCTCTCCCCTGAAAAGGCATGATGGCCAAGTGGTGCCCTTGCATGCACATTCAAAGCAGACCTTCAGGTTTATAAAATTATGAGTCTTCTCACCCCAAAAAGGGGATGGATGAGGAGCATTTGGAGCAACGGAGTGTTTCCAAATTATACCCTCACCCTCATTGTGCTTCCTACATCCTTGATATCTCTTTTAGAAGGGAGGTTATTGGGTGAACATTAGGAGCGCAATCCAGACCCAAAACCTAAATAATTAGCCACAATTTCATACCCAATTTACCGACACAACCCCCTAGGAGGTTTTGGACCCATCCCAAGTGGATTGGTGTTAAAACCAAGCACCAAACGATGGGCGTCCTGCCCCCGGGTGCCCCTTGCACTATTGCAGTCCTAATCACCCCAACCCGGAGTGATTAGAAATCTATAGTAGATTTCTTCACTATTTCTTTTGCATTTTGTTTTAGGTGACTCATATATGCTACTGTTCAATTTTGAATGCATTCTGACTTTTTTTTACTATGTTTTCATTTTTTACGCTTTTACTAACATACAGGGAGCGCCTTCGGATACAGGGCGATCGGTGAAGAATATTCAAAATCCAACCTTCTAGGTCATCTCAAAATGCCCCATTTTTCCTAACTCCAAGTTTGTAGGTGTTTTGGAGGTCCCTCGATGGGACATTTGGGAGGTCGCTTTCGGACGTTCTATGATAGTTCTAATCATCCCACCCCAAAGTGATTAGAAATCTATAGTAGATTTCTTGACTATTATTTTTGCAATGTGTCCCTAATGGTTTTTACATGCTTCTGTCCAAATTTCATTTCCTTCTAATAAGTTTTGATCATTGTTTTACTTATTTTATGTATGCATTAACCGGAGGCCTTGGGGATTGCATGTTTCCCTCCATCCGCATGTGCTATTAATCATTTGTTGTTTCTCTGTATGTAGGATATTGACACTAGATGGGTATCAAGGAACTAATAATGTATTCATGCAAGCGGTGGCAAAATTTGGCCCACCCATTTTGAATTTGGGCACGCGAAAGATCTCGAAGGGAAGCGTACCGTCCGTTGGTGTAACAAAATTGTATCGAACACTCCGAGCCCCTAAAAAGTTGGGGGGAGACGTATTGTAACCTAATAATAAGAAAAATTAATAAAATAGGTTGCACCTTTGTTTTTTCTTTGCATCTCATTTCATTCATGCTTCGCTTTCCCTTTTTTATGCACTTAGCATTTCGTTAATACAACTACTTTTGTTTGCATCGCACCCAGTGCGCCTGTGCTTCCGTAGAGATGCTTTCAGTGGCAATCACGATGGGACCCTGTCCCCTGCTATTGGGATTAAATTTTTGATCAAAAATATTGTGATTTTATTGCAGATGTTAATCCTTCAAGCATTGGACTGCTGCTTGTGCCCCCTATGACGAATATAGACTAGAATTTGTGCCACCTCGGGACGAATACATATTCGTCCCACCCTATGACGAATACAGATCTGCTATTCATCCCACCCTAGTATGATTAGCTCTCTGTGAAATTTTTGAGCAGAAACTTAGGGGCATCTGGTGTGGACAGAGAAGAGGTAGGTTTTCTAAACACCCTATGTAATTTTTTGTTTCCTATTTCTATAATTTTTTTGTTTCTTTTCTTGCATGGAAAATTTTACTGCATGTTTTCTTTCTTTGCATAAGTAAAAATAACCACACACACCACGTGATAATATAAACATCAAGGAGTTTGTCTTAAAACCCTAACACTTGATCAAGACCAACGGTGGATTTCATCACCACCTTGGCTTGAATTTTGCATACATAACCCTGATTGCGATTGTTGGTAGACATAAATCCTGATGAAAGCTGACCAAGTGTAGTGGGGGTGGTTCCTCGTGCATGAGGATAAGTCTTCTATGGTAGGTGTCAAAAATAGAGCGATTACCCTTCCATACCACCTATGTTCCACATATTGTTCTGCTTTCGCATACCAATAGTTTCCCTCACGTAAGGGCGGGTATATTGAGAGGTTCGATATAATGGCCTGGTAGTGGTATATTGAAGGGGCGACCATTTTGGAGATATAAGAGCCCTCATTATGCATGTTTTCATTACAAGGTTTTGCACAACAAAAATCAAAACACACTAAACCAGATTTAGGACACACCTTTAATCTATAAACGAGATAATCATTTCTTTGATTGTGTGGTCCCCTTTGTTTAGTGTAGCATAAAAAATTGTAAAGAAGATAAAAACACACGTATCCCTTAGAAAACCACCACCATGGTGTACACCCGTAGCCAAGCCCAATCACGGGCAAGAGTGGCAAAAAGTGTACAAGGAGGCATAAGTCACCTCTTTTATAGCCCCAAGGACTTGGTCATACCACCTTGGTAGCCTGACCCCTAAAATAGTCCACATCATACCATGACGGAACAAGACTATAGAGGCACCCTTTCGAGGGGCACTCTCATTCAACACAGACCCTTTCAAGAGGAATACATACACGGTAAGACCCCCTTAGACACTCATTATGAGTGGCCATCGCACGAGGAAGCGCTAGAACAACATAAGGTCCATAAGGAGGGGCCACATGATTATATCATCCCTCCTCTACCCCTCATTACTATCAAAAACAATAGGCCAAATCCAGAGCGCAAGGCTCTTTAGACAGGGCGAGCCAGCTCTTCCTACCCCTTTCACATATATGAAAGGGAGCATGAGGAAAACCACTATATTCCTCAAGAGCAATACACAACACAGTAGCAATGCACCTTCACACCTGCAATTTATCAGGATCACCTATTGAGGCCAAAGCCTCGGGTGAATGTTGCTAACCTCGACAGAGGGAAGTGACCTATAGAGATATCAAATCACTACGACTGAGGTAGATATGTAGGGGAAGCATCTAGGCCTCCTAGACCTAAGGCTATAGAACAAATCGACTTGGCATTTGCTAAACATATCACCTGCCAAGCGCAAATCACGTAGCTTGAGCAAGATCAACAATAGTTAGAGCACCTGTACCCTCTTAGCAAAGAGCGCATTCAGCGTCAGACGAATGAGTTTCTCTAGAACACTGTGCATGAGAGGATTCCAACTCCTCACACACATAAGACAAAGCTTTATGAGAGGCATAACCCCTTGGTATGAGACAGGTCTCCACGACCTTATAAAGTGTTGCCTCCAAGACCTCCTAGACCTGAGTAGGAGACCACTCCTAGAACCAATGATGGGCGCCCTCCTCGGGCACCGAACCATGTTTATAGGTCATGCCCAAGAACTCCTCAAGAAGCCTATGAGGAATTCGAGCAAGAAGAATAGCAGGCTGAAATTCCCTACCAAGGTAGGGGGGCGCTATCCAGTTGCCCCTCCATAGGCCTCAATTTCCCCATAATTCACAATGGGAACAAACCAAGGAGGAAGAGATCAAATCTTTCGATGCATACAAAGTGCTACTAGAGCGCTTAGAGTCCATGGAGACAAAGACTTCTGGGCCCCAAAATCCCACTTTACGCTAGCTTTGCAGTCACCCTGTGCATCCTTCAGTGCCAGCACCCTCATACCCTGAACACTTCAAAATGCCTCAATTGGTAATTTTTAGAGGGGATGAGGATGCCCAAGAGCACATGACAAGATTCTTGATTCAATGCTTTGGCATTCAAGACAAAAATGCTTTGCTTCTAAGAACATTTATAACCATGTTCGCAGGCCTTACCTCAGATTGGTTTACCTAGTTGCCGAAGCATAGCATCAGCAACCTAGACCATCTAGTGGACATGTTCCTCGAACATTTTGCCTTCAACACCAAGAAAAATGATCATTAAGCGACCTAGCTAGACTCAAGAAGTATGAGGAAGAGACCATGGCAGCTTATGGAAATCGATGGATGACATTGCTTTCAAGGCTACCTTAACTCCCTCCCGTGGCTGACCTGACCCAAATGTTCTCAAAGAGTTTCCTAAGGTCGATCTCCATGCTATTGCAACTACAACAATATGCCACTCTCGAGGAAGGCCTGGTGCAAGCTAGAATAATTGAGGAGATCAAGATACAGGATGGCGAGATCGCCAAGCCATGCAAGAAAGAGTGGCCCAAAAATACCAAAATTGGGTCCATGCAATCGAAACAGGTCGCAGTCAATCAGGTTGCCAAAAACATACTAAAGCCTGCACAGATGACATAGCCCCCAAAGGCTAATTATCAGGCAGTTCCTCTTGACATCTATGAGAAGGAAAATCATAGGCAAGAACAAAATTAGCAGTGTCACCCTAGGCGACAATTCACACCCTTTACAGAGTCTAAAGACTCCTTATTTTACCACTTGTCCATGGAAAACTTGATAAACCTACCAGAAAGTCGACCCATAGACCCCAACATGCCAAAACCCAAGGGCTATAGGGAATACCTATATTATAGATTTCATCGACAGAAAGGACATGACATTTACGCATGTTGGAAGTTCAAAATCTTAGTGCAGGACCTAATAGACAACAAAATTCTAGCGGTGGATAATCCCGTAGCACTAAGCAACCAATATATGGAGGTCTTCAAAGACCCCCTACCTGCCCATGATGCGCAGGCAAAGACTCTACAAGTCAATGAGGTGACACAAAACTGCCCCATGCAGGGGTATGTAGGGATGATAAGCATAGTGACAAGGAACAAGAGGTACCCAAGCATAGCTACCCCCACTGTAGCTATAGGAGAGGTTCCATCAACGTCACAACCTCAATATCACCCTACTCAACTTCCTCCACCTAGACCAGTGGCCATGATTCGGACTAAACTTACCCAAAGTTTAAGGACCATGTCGGCTACGCTCTCCATCTATGATCTCATCCAACAATCATTACCCCATCGGGAGGCTCTAATGGAGATACTCAAAGCCATCGAGCTATAGCCCCATGAAGCCAACTCTTTCAATAACTTTGTGGTACATGTAAAACAATATACAGAACCAGTCATAACCTTCAGGGAAGACGAACTAAAATCGATGATTGGTGATATGGTAGATCCACCCCTGCACGTCATTGTGTGGGTCAACAAAATTCCATTTAAGAGGGTGTTGGTGGACACTGGCTCGTCCAACAATATAATCACAACAGCGGCATTAAAACACCTCAAGTTGCCAGCATCTCACATTGTGGCCTCCACCTATACTCTTCGAGCACTCAATGATGAGATATGCTGGACTGTTGGCACAATTGTCCTGCCCATCCAAGTGGTACAAAAGACTATTCCTACGTTGTGCCACATCCTGGAAGGTGAGATGGCCTACAATATTTTGCTAGGCCGGCCTTGGATCAGGGACATGAAGTGCATCCCTTTGATAGCCCATCAATGCATAAAGTACACATATGAAAGGCAAGTGCATGTAGTCCCAACAAACTTAGAGCCCTTCAAGTATTGCAATATGATACAACTGATGCCACAATCGACCCTCCCATCGACACATTTGGAATTTTAGTTGAATTCATCCAAACAAGGTTCGATTTCGCATACATCCCCATTGTTAAGTCCCTCAAATCACCAATCGGGCCCATATTCATCGTTTGGTCCTTCACCAACGACACCACCTATGATGGCCACATCGAAGGACAATGGGAAGAAGCCCCTAGAAGAGATACCACCATTGGTCTCAACCATCTCCACCGAAGAGGTGCCCAACCAAATGGAAGTCGAGATGCCTGGTTCACCCAAAATGGAGTGGACTTAGGAAGAACTCCCATTCCCTCTCCCTCCATCGCCAATCATCACCATTGAGATGGCCAATATGGGCCTGGTGGAATACCTAGTGTGAAACGTTGTGGCAACACCCACGCTTGAGTCCATGTAGGACATGGGGAGACCTCACCTCCTATCGATCACAAATCTGCCACAGGAAAGGATTTTATACGTATATGCGCCCTAGACTTGGCCAACATTGAAAGGCCGAGAGAAAGAGATGTCTCCCGGGCCAATCTCCAGAGAGGGCTGGCTCCCACACTAATCTAAACTGGTTTCAAGACTAGAGATGCAGGAAAGAAATGGGAAAATGGGAAAGAAAGGGAAATAAATGCGGAAAGAAATGGGAAATAACGGAAAGGGATGTAAATATGGCCGAAGCCGATCGTTGATGGGGAGAACAACCTCGAACAGCAATAACTTCAACTAGATCCTAAAGCTAAGCAGCAATTGACTCTTAGAATACGTATACAGAAATTGGATCACGCATTAGCCATGAGTTCGCTTCCAAATAAACTTCAAACATTCAAATGCCAATACAGCCAAATTCAACACAACAGAATTCAACTGATATTACACTGGACTACACAGAAGTAAATCACACAGAAAGCCAAACATACACAACAAATTAGATCACCAACTCTGGAAGACACTAAGAATGGAAGCAATTGCATCTAGGATTTCTATTTCAATTTTTGCAACAAGATCCTCCTCCTTTTGCTTGAGTTTTACATTGGTATTTATAGAGGTCCGCCCTCTTCCTTTCGTATTACAACATTTAATACATGAAACAGATTTTGAAAAAATGATCCCCTTAATCTGCCTCGAAGAAATGACAGTTATCGGGGTGAGCCGAAAGTTGTTAAGAGATCACGAACAGGAGCTTTGAATATTGGAGGCGTCTTTAATTTTGGCGGCATCGAAAACTGCCTCAGGTTCTTCCATCTTGCGCACATCGGTAATCAGCAGCATTTAATCTTGGAACCGCTTCTTTGACCACGATCTCAAAAATAGTTGGAGAGCTTTTACTTGATCCTTATCTGCTCTGCACGTTCTCCTATGCAATCCTGAAGAAAAATGCAAACTAAACTGTATCGGGCCTTTGTTGTTGCTTCGGTCGCAAAAATGAGACAGGTCACGAAAATGCGACATGTCGCGATATCGCGACACTTTTACCTTGTTGCCTTCTCTCTCCGCCACCAGTCATGAAAACATGACATGTCGCGAAATCGCGACATCTTCTTCTCTTTTGGCTCTTCTCTATGATATGTCACGAAATCGTGACATTCGCCTCTGCTTTGGCTTCTTTGCTGCTCCTTATCGTGAAAATGAAACATGTCACGAAATCGTGACATCTTTCTCTTGCGCTGTCTTTTCCTCCTTCTTACCCGCGAAAATGTGACAGGTCGCGAAAATGAGACATGTCGCGATATCGCGACGTTTTTCATTTGGTTCTTTCATCTTCAATATGTCACGAAATCGTGATAGGTTTCTATGTTCTCCTTATTTTCGCCTTTGCCTCATGAAAATGGAACATGTCGCGAAATCGTGACATGTTTTTCCATTTGGCCTTTTCTCCACAATATGTCATGAAATCGTGACACTTTCTATCTTCTTGCACTTTGATGCTTTTAGGCCACGAAAATTTGACATGTCGCAAAACGTGACATGTCATGAAATCGCGACAATTCTCCGCACTTTGCCCTTCCTATCCAATATGTCACGAAATCGTGACATTTTCTTGCTTTCTCTATTGTTGTCGCTTCCTGTCGCGATATCGCGACAACTTCCTCTTACTTAGCTTCATTTCTAAAAATGTCATGAAATCGTGACGTCTTTCATGCCTTATGTTTTTCTTTCAACCTTGTCGCGATAACGTGACATGTCGCGATATCGCGACATTCCATACCATTTTCTCCTTGCTTGCTTTTCTGTCGTGATATCGCGACATTTTTTATCACACTGCTCCATGGCCACCACAAGTCACAATTTTGCGACATGTCACGATATCACGACAACTTCATTTTAGTGCTTTCATTGACTACGTTGACCGCGAAACTCCAACACGTCGATATCGTGACAGTTTTACCCCCTCGCTACCGTTGACCACTTTGACCGTGAAAATGTGACATGTCGCGATATCGCGACACTTTCTTGACTTAGCCCTTTTCTGCATTTGGACCGTAAACTATACATTCATCCGATATCCTCCACATTTCCTGAAATGCGACATGTCGCGATATCGCGACATCTTTTGGGCTTAGCTTTTTTATGGTATGGACGTCATGAAAATGCGATAGGTCACGATTTCATGACATGTCACGAAATCGTGACACCTTTGCTTTTTCACTTACAAACAGAGGAATGAGGATTTTTTCTTTACAATCTGAGCATTCTTTTACTTGAACAACAACAACAAAAACAATGTGGCAAAAATGCCAACATTCTTGGTGGCTCGCAGGGTATACAGTTCTATTGTATGCATGAACATCAGGCCTTTATCCATTGGGCAACAGAGTCAAGAAGTAGGAGGAGCAGGAGAAGTGAATGCTTGGTTGATGCTGGACTTTTGCGGGTTGCTGCAACAATCTCTTGTTGGTACTCGGCATTCAAAAATAAGACCTACAACAAAAAATTATGGAAGAGCAGAACTCCCTTATTTCTTTAGAACTACTGCACTTTGCCTAGCTCGGATGAGCTGGGGAATCACCAGGTGCTGTGCAAGGATCTCCATGGCAGTAGTGAAAAAGCACCTTAACTACAAAACGAAAATGAATGGAGGGATGACCAGCGGAGGCGCAGGCCGTGGAACGGGAATGGTGAATGATGGAAGGATGGAAGATGAAGGAGTAGAAATGGTAGATACAGCAATAGGGTGCTACTGTGCTACCAGCTGCTGGGATGCTATGAAACAGATAATGAAATGGAAGTGGATGGAATGGAGATGATAGTAGAAACTATAGCTGTGACGAAGTACTCACAAGACAAAGGACTAGAAGAAAGGGAAAGTAGAAATGGGAACATCAGAGGGGGGAGTAGAAACAACAGTAGTGGCTTGATTATGTAAGAAGAAGTAGTAAGAATTGTAGAAGAAGAAGGAACAAGAGAGGAAGGGAATGCATATGAGGAAGTGGAAAAGAAGTAGAAGAAAGCCACTAACTACTGGGAAGGAAAAGGGAAAAAAGAAAGAATTTTTTTTTTTTTTTAGATATGTACAAGGTAACCCCCGAGCTTAGTTGTGAACTCTCTCGAGAGGTACGTACCCAAACATGACTCTATGATCTCCTGGATCCCAGACCTTGGATAGACACTCAGTAGACTCCTGATTGATAATCAGCTCGGAGTCACCAAAGATTTGCAACCGTCGCGTTCCAAGTGTCTCAGCCGTCTTGAAACCTAAGCACAAAGCCTCATCATCTATAGTATTATCTGTGCAGCTCCAGGTTAACTGGTCTGAAGAAGAACGTTGAATTCTAGAAGGTGACATTAGAACAGTCCCAATGCCAGTGCCATTTTTGCATTGTGCCCCATCGAAATAGAGCTGATCTTGACTTCCATCATTCTGTTCTTGAGCCTTTTCAGTCTTGAGAATAGAATAACAACCAATCTCAGTTTCCACCATGGCATTAAAATCAAGCATTGAAAACTCATCCTCCAAGCAAAGCTCATCCAGGACTTTACCCATCAAATCAGGATCTTCCAATTCTTCAGTTATCATGTGAACAGAGGGTTTGGATCTTTCTTCTTCTCCCATCTTCTCTATATGAAAAGTAGAAGGCTTCTGATTGTCAATACGGACTCTTCTTCCTTTGAAAGGAATCTCCAAGTGAGAATAATCCAGAGAAAGGTAGCCTCCCAGCTTAGCAGTGAATTCTCTTGATAAACACATACTGAAATATGGTTCCAAATCAACCACAACTATCTCCTGAATTACTGTAATCTGAGGCAGACTATGTAGAGCAATAGGAACATCCTTGATTACACCCACTATTTTTACGGGAGTCCCATCTAACTGCAAGACACCAGGGCTACTTCTTGTATACTCCATACCCATGACTTCACAAACTGCCTTTGGCATGACAGTTGTCGCAGCACCAGAATCAATCATGCAGTTATGCACAATCCAACCCTCCATTCTGAGTGACAAGTAAAACGGGGGTGGTCTATTCTTCCCAGTGGCTGAAGAAGTTAACGTTTGAGACATAACTATCTAGGCTGGAGCCTTTCCCTTACTCTGTATGGTCTTCAAGGATTCCTGTAAGAGATTTACCTGTCCAGGTATCTGCAAGGTGTCATACAGACTTACCTTAGCTGGTGTCCGTTTGAGTTCTTCAACTATGTTGTACTCCATTGAGATCTGCTCTTTCCCTCCACTAGCAGATTCAAATTTGTTTCTGTACTACTGGGTGGCCTCCACTCATTGCCATTTAGTCAATGATGGATACCATAGCGTCTCTCTAGCTTGTTCCTTTGTTTCTGCTTGTGACTGGGAAGTAGAAGCTTTTTCCTTCTCTTTTTCTTGTGGTGGAAGTGGATCCTTCGACAAAATAGGTGATTGTTGTGGAGCTGGAGGATCATGAGCCTTTGCAGGTATTTGTCTCCTTTATTGCTTGTACAGGAGGCACTTTCAATGGCTCCATCTTAGCCGGATCTACCAACATTGGTTTCTTGCCGCTGCGTGTCAGGACTGCTATGTGTTCCTCAAGAGACTTCATAGAATTAAGATCTACCTCTCGAATCATGTTTACATGGCTCCTTGCAAGAACTTGCAAATAATTTTGGTGGACCATGCAAGTGGACTCATCATGTGGGTCATTGCATGTAGAGCACCAATATGTTCCTTCTGCAAGGCCAACTTCCTCATTTGTCAACACAGTCAGGTTCTTTTCAGGCACTTTGCTTGTTGAAGCTGCTTGTTCTCTAGTGATCGGCGGAGGTTGAAATCTCCTGGGTTGGAAATCTCTCTCGACCTGCTTTCTTTCAAGAACTGTGATTTTGTTTCCCATCGCTCTTATAGCTGAGTTAGCAGATTGTACCTCTTGTAATAGGATTGCAAAAGGATCAGGATTTGAGGGCGCAGGAGGTGTTGGTAGAGGTAGAGGTGCTAGCGGTGCAGGTAATGCGAGGAATGAAGTGGGAGCTGGTAATTGCGGAATGATTGGTGCAGACAACTGTGGAATAGTTGGAGCAGGGAGCTAGGGAACTGGAATGGGTGCGATCTGAGGCGCACTTGAGCTCCATGAGGGAATAGGATACATGGAAGGCATAGGCTGTGAAAATGAACCAGAGTACAAATGCTTAGGAAGATCAGGTAAGATGGGCATTGTTACCTTTGGTGGAAGCCTACCTATGGCAATCAAGTCAGCTTTCGCCTTTTGCGCTTGTTCGAACAGTTCTGGAAATGTAGTCACGTTGGACTGTCGGACAGCCCAACCGATGTCTGTGTTAAACGCTCTGAGGTAATAAAATGTAGCTAGCTCATCAGTAGGCCGAAGACCATCAGGAATTCTCTGCCAGCTTCTGGTAAATCTGACATTGAAGTCAGCTATCTCTTCCTGCGGGTGCCTTTGAATTACATTAAATTGATGCAATAAGGAGTATGGATCAGCTTGTTCATGAAAATTTTTGACTAACAATTCTCCTAATTGATCCCATGATGTAATAGTGCCTGGTTGCAATGTTCGGTACCAATACAACAATTTACCTCTTAATGATAACACCAACAATTTTATCATTACATCTTCATCTGTTATGTCATGGATGGCCGCCAAAGAGGCTACATCATTAATATGCTCATAAGCAGTCTTACCAATACCATCATAGGTCGGCAAAGCTTTCAAAGCAGCTTGAGGAACTGGATTTTGTGCCGATAAGTTCAAAGCTCCCGAACCATTCCATGCTGAGAACTTCCTTGGTGGAGGATGCTGGGCCATTTGGACTGATGGATCTGGATGTAGCAAGCTCGTAGCAGTATTGGGAGGAGTTGGGGATGGCACAAACTGACCTACAGCCTGTGATGAGATAACAAATGATGGGTTCACAGGACTTACCAATCTTGAGCGCTCCCTCCAGTTCTGAACATCAATCTCGAAGAATTCGACTGGATCTTTCGATTCTTTGGCACTTGATCTCGTGATCATGAAGCAAATATTTTCACCAGCTTCACAATTAGAAATTTCTAGGTACAATCACCTTCAGCAGAGTCACCAGATGAACTTACAATCTCCGCTTTGAGGTCAAGACAGTTCATCAAAATCTTGATTCCTCCGGGTGTCAATTTGAAATAATGCTTGTCCCACCGATTGTGGATCTTTCAGAGACAAAAATAGTCTGTCCCACCGGGCGTGCCAAAAATTGTTGGTATAGGTGGGTAAAGACAGTCCGTCCCACCGGGCGTGCCAAAAACTGTTGGTCACAAATCTGCCACAGGAAAGGATTTTATATGTATATGCGCCCTAGACTTGGCCAACATTGAAAGGCCGAGAGAAAGAGATGTCTCCCGGGCCAATCTCCAGAGAGGGCTGGCTCCCACACTAATCTAAACTGGTTTCAAGACTAGAGATGCAGGAAAGAAATGGGAAAATGGAAAGAGAGGGAAATAATGCGAAAAGAAATGGGAAATAACTAAAAGGGATGTAAATATGGCCGAAGCCGATCGTTGATGGGGAGAACAACCTCGAACAACAATAACTTCAACTAGATCCTAAAGCTAAGCAACAACTGACTCTTAGAATACGTATACAAAAATTGGATCACGCATTAGCCATGAGTTCGCTTCCAAATAAACTTCAAACATTCAAATGCCAATACAGCCAAATTCAACACAACAGAATTCAACTGATATTACACTGGACTACATAGAAGTAAATCACACAGAAAGCCAAACATACACAACAAATTAGATCACCAACTCCAGAAGACACTAAGAATGGAAGCAATTGCATCTAGGATTTCTATTTCAATTTTTGCAACAAGATCCTCCTCCTTTTGCTTGAGTTTTACATTGGTATTTATAGAGGTCCGCCCTCTTCCTTTCGTATTACAACATTTAATACATGAAACAGATTTTGAAAAAACGATCCCCTTAATCTACCTCGGAGAAATGACAGTTATCGGGGTGAGCCAGAAGTTGTTAAGAGATCACGAACAGGAGCTTTGAATATTGGAGGCGTCTTTAATTCTGGCGGCATCGAAAACTGCCTCAGGTTCTTCCATCTTGCGCACATCGGTAATCAGCAACATTTAATCTTGGAACCGCTTCTTTGACCACGATCTCAAAAATAGTTGGAGAGCTTTTACTTGATCCTTATCTGCTCTGCACGTTCTCCTATGCAATCCTGAAGAAAAATGCAAACTGAACTGTATCGGGCCTTTGTTGTTGCTTCGGTCGCAAAAATGAGACAGGTCGTGAAAATGCGACATGTCACGATATCGTGACACTTTTACCTTGCTGCCTTCTCTCTCCGCCACCAGTCGCGAAAACATGACATGTCGCGAAATCGTGACATCTTCTTTTCTTTGGCTCTTCTCTATGATATGTCACGAAATCGTGACATTCGCCTCTGCTTTGGCTTCTTCGCTACTCCTTATCGCGAAAATGAAACATGTCGCGAAATCGTGACATCTTTCTCTTGCACTGTCTTTTCCTCCTTCTTACCCGCAAAAACGTGACAGGTCACGAAAATGAGACATGTCGCGATATCGCGACATTTTTTCATTTGGTTCTTTCATCTTCAATATGTCACGAAATCGCGACAGGTTTCTATGTTCTCCTTATTTCCGCCTTTGCCTCACGAAAATGGAACATGTCGCGAAATCGTGACATGTTTTTCCATTTGGCCTTTTCTCCACAATATGTCGCGAAATCGCGACACTTTCTGTCTTCTTGCACTTTGATGCTTTTAGGCCGCGAAAATGTGACATGTCATGAAATCGTGACAATTCTCCGCACTTTGCCCTTCCTGTCCAATATGTCACGAAATCGTGACATTTTCTTGCTTTCTCTATTGTTGTCGCTTCCTGTCGTGATATCACGACAAGTTTCTCTTACTTAGCTTCATTTCTAAAAATGTCGTGAAATCGTGACGTCTTTCATGCCTTATGTTTTTCTTTCAACCTTGTCGCGATAACGTGACATGTCGCGATATCGCGACATTCCATACCATTTTCTCCTTGCTTGCTTTTCTGTCGCGATATCGCGACATTTTCTATCACACTGCTCCATGGCCACCGCAAGTCATGATTTTGCGACATGTCGCGATATCGCGACAACTTCATTTTAGTGCTTCCGTTGACTACGTTGACCGTGAAACTCCAACACGTCGCGATATCGCGATAGTTTTACCCTTGCTTCCATTGACTGCTTTGACCGCGATAACGTGACAGTCACGAAAATGCGACATGTCACGAAAATGCGACATGTCGCGATATCGCGACACTTTCTTGACTTAGCCCTTTTCTGCATTTGGCACCGCAAAACTATGACAGGTCGCGATATCGCGACAAATTCCCATGCTTGCACCTTTTGGATTTGGACCCCGCAAAAACGTGACAGGTCGCAAAAATGCGACATGTCGCGATATCGCGACATCTTTTGGGCTTAGCTTTTTTATGGTACGGACGTCGCGAAAACGCGACAGGTCACGATTTCGTGACATGTCGCGAAATCGTGACACCTTTGCTTTTTCACTTACAAACAGAGGAATGAGGATTTTTCTTTACAATCTGAGCATTCTTTTACTTGAACAACAACAACAAAAACAATGTGGCAAAAATGCCAACACCTCCCCATCGGCACTATTGTCCCTTTAGGCTACCCATTGAATCAGACAAATTTTGTATATGGGAGCCTCAATAATGGCATTGAACCTTACCTACAAGAGGAAGAGGATGAAGAGCCCTTTGCTAAGAACATCAACTATTTGTCCAACCCAGACTTCGCTTTGAAATACCTTGGCCAATGTAATTGGCACAGATATGGATTATGCAGATATGAACAAGGAGTGCGTGTTCTTTGCCAACCAAGATATCAAATGCCACATGATAAATCAGGAGTAGGGTTCAACCACCCTTTGCCCCTTGACATATTGGTAGATAACAAGCAAGGCCTAGGGCTATGCAACAAGGATGGGTTGGCACAAGATCCATATGCCAATCCTAACACAACATACACATTGGGGGTTTATCTCCCATTGTTAACAACAAACCTTGTTAACCTCAACAACCCCTTCCCTTTGATCGAGAAAGGGAAAAGTTCAAGAATTTACCTCCAAGAGGGATATAAACAAGGTCAGGAAGGATCTTCTAAAGACGAGTCAGAGTATGAGGTAGCACCTTGGGACCCTTTCGAGTTCAATAGTAATCACTCGCAAGTGACACCCATAGATGACTATCAGGAGAACTTCATGGCAATTTTCCCCTTGAATTCTCCAATCGAGTGATTGCCACCCCAAGAGAATTAGGTCCTCCCACAGAGAGTGAAACAACCCCGATGGGACCAAATCAACTTTCTCGAACAAAACGAGCCTCACATGCCACAAACAGTTGTCGAAGCTAATGAAGGCCTATGAATATTTGATAATGATTATGAATATGAGACTGAGATGGCATATATCAACCATATGCTGCAACAACAACACCCCATAGACATTGATGACATGTTTGAATAGCTAAACATGGGGCCAAGGCATAGTGGCATTTGAATCAAGCATAGTTGGACCAAGTGTTGAATCCACCACTTCAGGCATATAGAGAGCACCTTCCACTTGAAGACCCTATATAACCATCAGTGCCAAAGGCAGACCCTGTCCTTCTATCTACACATAGGGCTGATCCATTTGTGCCAATACCCATAGAGATAGATCAGAAGCACAAAGATCACCAAGGATGTCCAAGTCACCACCCACGTGGTAATGGAGACCAAATTCACTTCATCAACATGATCTCCATTGAATTAACCACCCTCATCTATAATCCAACCAATCCAGCATGGCCATTATATATAAACCTAGATTCCATAGACTGGGATCATGCTAACTCGCCACCATCCCCATCAGAGTACTGGCCTTGCAGTGAGATGCTTCATTTCACCCCAGGACCAACTCAGGATATCTTCCACACTGAAGAGGAACCCGACGTTCCAAATATAGATTTAAATTTATCAAATGATATCCACCTGATCCTAACTCCACACCAGTTTGAGGACGGGTCCCACATGTCAGTCAAAGAAACGACTGACGTAGACATCGGCTCTAATCCAATGAATCTTCAAATCATCAAGCTGGGGGTAAGTCTATCCCTCGAAGAGCAAGTCGATTACATTACCCTTCTCAAATAGAAGAAGGAGGTTTTTGCATGGTCCTACAAAGACATGTCGGTGCTAGACCTGCAGCTAGTCATGCATAATCTAATGCTTGATCCGACAGTCAAGCCATTCAAGAAAAAACTACATAAGATGCACCCAACAGTAGCCTTAATGGTCAAAGATGAGCTACAAAAGTTGTTGGATGCATAGTTTGTCATCTTCATGGATTACCCACCATGGTTGTCCAACATGGTACCCGTCAAGAAGCCGGATGGGAGGATTCACATATGCACCAATTTTTGAGATCTAAACAAAGTGAGTCCCAAGGATGATTTCCCCTTGCCTAGCATCGATGCATTGGTAGATGCTATAGCAGGCCACGAAATGCTTTCCCTCATGGATGATTTCTTGAGATACAACCAGATTCATATCAATCTCGACGATCAACTCAAAATAGCGTTCACAACACCTTGGGGGACATTTTTTTATAAGGTCATGCCCTTTGGCCTTAAAAATGTTGGTGCCACCTACCAACGTGCTATAACATACATCTTCCATGATCACATGCATAAAACTTTGGAAGATTATATGGATGATTTTTTTGCCAAATCTCTTTTGCGCCCAGATCATCTCGATGACTTGCGCACGATCCTTGATCACCTCATTGAACACAAAGTTAGGCTAAACCCCAAGAAGTGTGTATTTGGTGTCACATCTAGAAAACTCTTGGGTTTCATAGTCTCAAAACGAGGCATCAAGGTAGATCTAAATAAAGTCAAGGAAATCCTTGAAATGCTTCCCCCAACCACCATTAAGCAGCTCAGAAGCTTGCAAGGTAAGGTCTCGTCAATCAAGCGCTTCATAACGTAGTTATCTGAAAAGTGTCAACCCATGAATAAATTATTACACAAGGGGGTAACATTCCATTGGGATGATGAGTGTCAGTCAGCCTTCGATGAAATTAAACAATACTTGGCTTCGTCGCCAGTATTGGCACCACCTAGACCAGGAGTGTCATTCTATTTATACATCTCGACTATCGAGGTGGCACTCGGGCGCCATGCTAGCCCAAAAAAATGAACTACATAAATAACAGGCTAATTATTATCTTAGCCGCATCCTGGTCAGTTATGAACTTAACTATGCATACATCAAGAAGCTATGCTTAGCAGTGGTATTTGCCACCAAAAAGCTACGCCATTACATGTTGAGCAATACAATGTATATTGTGTCTAAGGATAATCCATTGCGATGCATGATGAGTCATACTTATCATAGTAGTTGCACGATGAAATAGATCATGTTGTTGACGAATTTTGACATCGAATTCATTGGATAGAAGTCCATCAAAGGTCAAGTCATCACCGATCAACTAGTAGAGGCTCCTCTCGAAGATGATCAGCCTCTTACCATACAGCTGCCCGATGATGGGGTCTTCCATGTCTCAGAATCACCAGATTCTGATGAACCTAAGTCACAGGCCGACATAACCCTATTTTTTGATGGTTCTAAATGTGAGCAATGGGGTGGCACGAGAATCGTATTCTTCACACCGCAAGGGGTTCCAATGCCTTTATCATTTAAACTTGATTTCTCGTGCACCAATAACAATGTCGAATATGAAGCCTTACTCATAGGTCTTCAGACAACCATCACCATGAACATCAAATGCTTGAACATATTTGGTGATTCATTATTAATTGTTAACCAAGTGAAATGGGTATTCCAATGTAAATGCCCAGTTTTGCAGGCCTACAAAACCCTTATGGATAAATTCTTGGAAAAGCTTGAATGGTATGACATCGAGGCGCTCCCTCAATCATCAAATCATTTTACGGACACTATGGCCTCCTTGGGGTCACTAATCTCGCAAGACCCTTCTGGTGAGATGACAACCATTCAAGTCAAAACATTATCGCAATCTGCAATGGAGCGTGCAAGCTCTGACATAACACTAGGAATACACCTGATCCAGATTGAACCGTCTTAGGATAAGTTCTCTCGAATCCATGATAATCTAAACCACGCTAACTAGGGGTCCTTGTTCTCCACAACCCCTCTTAATAGCAACACAACGCTATTCTTACAAGTTCTTTCCCACTCAACTTTTGCTAGGGATGAACTTCAATAGGGATTGGTTGTTCATACCATCAAGGTTTCTGATCAGTAGGATTGGTACACACCCATAAGAGACTATCTCAATTTGGGTAGCCTCCCACTTGGATTATCGCATGTCGCAAAAATATCATTCAAACAGAAAGCAACAAAACATGTCTTGCTAGGAGACATTTTATACCATTGGAGCTACGAAGGGATCCTCCTTCGTTGCTTGGACCAGCAATATTTTTCTTGGGTGATCACCCAAGCGCACGATGGTACATGCGATGGCCACTTCAGCGGTATGGCCATCGCAAAGTGCATCCTTTGCATGGGCTATTATTGGCCATATTTAGAGCGATATTGTTGCACGTATGTGAGGAAGTGCACGAAGTGTCAACACCATGCTAACTTGACACACGTACCTTCTCAGGCCTTACAACCGATCCAATAGGCTTGGATATTTTTGTAGTGGGGCTTAGATCTAATCAAAAATATCTCCCCTGCGTTGTCAGGCCATCACACGTTCATCATAACGGCCACAGAGTACTTCACCAAGTGGGTGGAAGCAATTTCGCTTACCTCTATGACTGGACCCCGCATTGCGGAGTTTATTCTACATAACATCATATGTCATTTTGGTATTGCATCCAAGATCATCTCGGATAATGGAACATCATTTAAGAACAAATATGTGCATGCTTTGACAACAAAATACAAAATTTAGCATAGTTTTTCAACACCCTATTATCCATAGGAAAATGGGCAAGCAGAGGCGTCGAACAAAATGCTAGTTGCCATCCTTAAAAAAATGGTCACAGATAGTCATAAGGATTGGCACATTCAAATCCCGCTTACTCTGTGGGCTTATCACACTAGCATTCGAACGCCCACTGGGGCAACTCCATTTTTGCTAGTGTATGGCTCCGAGGCAGTCATGCCTCTCGAGTTGAAAATACCTTCACTGCACATATCAATGCAAGAGTTCATCGATGATGACACTACGTGGTAGGCCCGGTTAGACCAGCTTACATTGCTCGATGAACGACACATCAATGCTCTCGAGCATTTACGTATCTATCAAGAGCGACTTAAGAAAGCATATAACATGAAAGTTCACCTGAGGGACTTTTATGTTGGTGACCTGGTCTTAAAAGAGAACCAACAAAATTCTAACTTGTCGGCCCATTTAAGGGACAATTTCATGGTAAACTGGTTAGGTCCTTATGTAATTGATAGTAAAATAGGACCTGGAACATACCGACTAGCCTCTCTTGACAGAATAAATGAACTAGAACCATTGAACATCAGTCATTTGAGGCCATTCCACATTTAAAAGTGCCATGGCCCACCCCAAAAGGCTCCAAGGATTCCCACAATCACTTGGTCAACCCAAAAAAGCCCCAAAGGTGCCCATAATCCCTTTGGTCACCCCCAAAAGCTCTAAGGATTCCCACAATCGCTTGGTCAACCCAAAAATGCCCCAAAGATAACCATAATCCCTTTGGTCAAACTAAACACTCCAAGGATTCTCATCATCGCTTGGTCAACCCAAAATGCCCCAAAGGTGCCCATAATCCCTTTGGTCAAAACAAAAGCTCCTAGAATTCTCGCAATCGCTTGGTCACCCCAAAATGCCCCAAAGGTATCTATAAACCCTTTGGCCAAACCAAAAGCCCCAAGGGTTCCCACAACCGCTTGGTCACCCAAAATGCCCCAAAGGTATCTATAATCCCTTTGGTCAAAACCTCCAAGGATCCGAAATAATCACTTGGTCCGCACCCACTCGGGATAAACCCACCATAACAAATTTTCAAAAACAATAAAATACTCAAAAAAAAAAAAAAATTGCATCTCACTTCCATGCATACTCTTAAAAATCAAAACACAAAAAAAAAAAACAATAAGTTGCATTAGGCATCACAAACATACATTGCATATTTGTTGGTCGTACAGGTCAAATGCACCATATACTGTAATTACTCGGCAGTTCCATCATTTTTTGCATTTTTCCACTTTGTAAATAGTCCAGCAAAAATAAATGCCATCCACATTTTTTCACCATATCATAATCAGTTGTATTCTAATGTATCCAGGGCTTTCGTCATTCAGCTATATTTAGATTTCTAGCCAAAAACTATACAAAGTCAGACAGATTTTTACAAAGGTAGAGTTTTACTTGGATCACACCTTGTTACATTGCATCCCAACACAAGTTAAAACACATACAAAATTCCCAAGTTGTGTGAACGAAAGATGAAACCTGTAAAGCAATCTAGGATACCATACAGTGAAAAGGTTATCTCGCTCATCCCCCTGTGCGAATGACCCCAAGAATGCTAAGAGTTGGCAAAATGACAAGCATCTTCCCTACCCAATTCCCCAAGCATCCCAAATTCTCAAAAAGTTGCAAATATCCAAAAAAATTACAAAAATTCAAAGTACAAACTCCAAATTTTGACATCAAAACCCACACAGTGCATACATCAAAAAGCACAAGAAATAGTGATTCTCATCACTCAAAATTCCAATCCCTTGCTCAAAAGAAAAAATAAAAATAAACAGTGATTTTTATCACTACATACGCGAGCAAGTATTCCAATACAAGTAAAGAAAAGAAGGGAGTCAAACTTAAATCCATGGAACTCTCAACATTCGAAAGGTCATGAGGTGATCCTCAGTACCGGTTTGGTGGATAGCCTGCTGGTCATTGGCGGCAAACCTCCCGCATGATGATATATCTATCGCATTATACTATGTACAGATCAATGTTTGCATATGGATGAGCTAGCTTATGGTATCCTAGATTACATCGTAGATTAATCTTACTAAATACAACAAAGGAGTTAGTGGAGATAATTAGGTGATCCTCAGTACAGGTTTGGTTGACAGCCTATCTGGCACTGGCGGTATCCTGACAACTACCACATAAACAAATTCAATCGCACACACAAGGATGTGAAATAACTTGGTCAAACTCAAGTCTGATTCGTACCTTATTCAAAAGTCTTGTGAGATAGATGTACAGTATTGGCTAGTTAGTTAAAACATCTAAGTCTCAAAAAAACCTTATCTAGAACACATGCGGTACATTCCATTCTTACATCACCATCATAAAATACAAACAAAAAAATATTACACATGCAAAGTCATTCCACAAAGCAATCACATAGTACAAAAAGCCAGTAAATCTTGTACAGTCTATGGTGCCACCACCAAGTTATCAACAAACCATTTCATCCATTTCATCCATTCCATATGCATATATCATATAGTAGAAACATTCGCATTCACAATAACACATGCATACATCAACGTAAATAAATGTGCATAAAATAAATGATAACTCACGACAAGTGCATAATCAAAAAGAGATTCATGTATATATTAGATCAAAAATACCCATAGGCTACAATAACTCGGTCCTCTGACCTCACAAAAAAATCAAAAAATCAAAAACCCCAAGCCTAGGGATTCGGCCACCATAATCACGCAGAATTGGTGCGACTGGAACTACCCCCAATGGTGTGGGTCCTATGGGACCTCTCAGGGCGGCTTCTGCCAGCCCCCTCATCATGCCCACTAGCGCTACCCTCACCCAACCACCTGTGAAGAGAGGATGCTGACTACTCAGTCTCATTGCCTCTTGTATGATGCAATGATCCATCTCTAGTGAGCTCAGGTAACTGCCTATCAAGGCAGATAATCTCGGCCTCCAACTCCACTTGGCACTGACCCCACTCTACATCTCATCGGCAGTATGCAGCCAATGCATCATCCCGCTTTGCCAACTGAGCCCACAGGAGCTCCCTCTTGACTTGGTGCTCCTCATCCCGTCTCCATAGTAGCTCCTTCAATCATGCTATCTCAATGTGATACCTAGCCTCCATATCTCTTGGGACTGCCTAAGGCATGGGCATCTTCGAGATGGCATGCTGCTCCAGCACCTGCTGCTCCAGGACGTCCTTTGTATCTGGTTGCTTCAAAAACCCTACATCATCCCCAGTGAAGTCATCAACCTCCACCATATCTGCATCATTGAGTGAAGCCCCCCAACCCTCCCCTAGTGCCTCCATAATGCCACTTCCTACTGCTACTGCATATGGACCTCCTAGAGGCCCCTCACCCCACCATCATAGCATCGTCCACCACTGGTCGTACTCTACAGTCACCCCAACATTGTCCATGTTGAGGACATCAATCACTACATCAGACTCCTCACCCAGTGGCTCAATGATCGTCCAAGCCAGAGTCCTCTCGTCGCCCCGACGTTGATAGATCAAGGGCTCACTAGGAAATCCCTGGCGCACCCCAAACTATCGAGTCACCCGAATGTACGAGAAGTACTCCTGCTCTATCCCATGTCGCCTGATCCACCATCTCCCCCTACACACTCATTGAATCCACTCTCTAGCCTCAGTACAGGCTGTACAGTCTTGGTATGGCCGCCAAAACACCTCCCCTAGAGCAATACAAGAGAAGGCATCAGTATAGTGCCCTACGACACCTGCCCACCATCGACTCTACCCCTGCTCCTTTGACCTCCACCATAGAGCAGCATACCCAATCTCCCTATCCATAATCTCTCCTCGAGTGGTCTAAGGCAACCCCTACGGCTGCTCCACAACTATGTGCTGCCACCCCAGCACTGTAATAGATAGTTGCACCCAATCCCCTTCTGCCTCCGACAGCGGACCTTGTACAACTCGTCATATAGCTATGCTAGTAGCGTCTGACCCCACCTCATAATCAACGATGCTGCTGTCGGACACTCCACCAGTCTGAACACTACCTCAAGCAGGTTCCAAGGGAACCTCGCACCTGATAATTCAAGAAGCAACATGTTGGAGATGAGGGTAATAAATAATGCATGCCTCACCCCCAACACGCCCTTCTCCAGCCACCACTGCACCAAAATCTGGCCAATCAGGCAGTCCCAAAAAATCAAATAAACAACACAAAAAATACAAATTTTAAACTAGGGTTTTTAACCTTAGTCTAAATGAAAAAAACAAAATAAAACTACAAAAATTTTAATACTAGGGTTTTTAACCTTACTATTAAAACAAAACAAAATACCACAACAAGCATTTCTATGTGCGTTCTAAAAATTCAATAAAAACAAACAACTAGCAAGCAGAAGGAAGGAGCTCCTACCGGTCTCGCCTCGGCTCCACCACTCGAAGATCTAGTCCGTGCACTCATGGTGTCAGCGAGAATTCAATAGAGCTCCGCTACGCAAACTCGAACTCCTCCTCACAACTCCAAATCGCCAAAAAAAACAATTGCAAATGAGCCCAAAACCTAGTTTTGGCCCTTAAATAGGCTCTTAGGCCTGTAATCGTTCCACCTTGGGATGAGTGATCTAGTTAGTGCTCGTCCTACCCTGGTAATATTACAAAACTAGTATTCGTCCCACCCTGGGATGATTACAAATCAAGAAAATAAAAAACAACCAAAACTGCATCCAAAATACACCAAAAACAACAATAAAACTACCGAACAAAAGCACCTTTGCGCTTGCGATTCATGGCATCCAAAACCAATGTTGGGGTCACAAATCCTCACTATCCTACTCCCTAAGAAGGCTACCATAGCCGTACCGCTCCACGGGATGATGGATTTTTGACAATTTCATCCCCAAACGGCGTCACAAAAAGGGTCCAAACCCACCAAAAAACAACAATAAAATTGCCAAACAAATGCACCTTTGTGCCTGCGATTCTTGGCACAAAAAACTTACATTGGGGTCACAAATCCTCACTATCCTACTCCCTAAGAAGGCTACCATAGCCATATCGCTCCACGGGAGGACAGATTTTTGACAATTTCAGCCCCAATAGGCATCACAAAAAGGGTCAAAACCCACCAAAAAACAATAATAAAATTACCGAACAAAGGCACCTTTGCGCCTGACATTCTTGGTATACAAAACTAACGTCAAGGACACAAATTATCAATATCCTACTCCCTAATATGGCTACCATAGCCAGACCGCTCCACGGGAGGACAAATTTTTGACAATTTTAGCCCCAATAAGCGTCAAAAAAAAGGGTTTAAATCCACCAAAAATAGGTCTGATTGATGGGAAACTGTATAAGCATTCAATGGAAAACAACTGAAGGCACCCTTAAAAAATTCATCTTTGGTCAAGCGACTTGTCGCTTTTCTCATTTTGGCCATTCCCTCATCGATTCGTCGCTTGATAGGGTACTCACACTTAGTCACCAATAAAAAAATACACACCCAATCAAGGAAATTGCATGCATTCAAAGAATCATTGACAAAGATAATCACGCTCCTGCTTGGAGCAGTAAACAAGAAATAATCACAAGCTGATCAAACACTTGGCATTCTAGAATCATGAACTCAAGGTTCCTATAGATAAAATGTTGCTCCCTTTGCCTATTCATGACTAAACAATGTCCAAGATCAAGTAACACCTCACCGAAAAAGGTTAACACTTGAATTAAGCTCCTTAGCTTGTCAGAAGCAAGGATTCAAGATTGCATGTCCTTTCCATACTTGGGGCATCAAAATTTGGTTAGGCTACTGAGAAACCTTAATCATTAAGTACTTTGGTTGTCTATTTTTTCTCAACATTGTGCCATGCACAACTCATCCCAAAAAGAGGCATATGTAGACACCAAAACAACACCAATCCGATTATGTGGCTACAAGCACTAACCGAATTGGCATACACAGCCCCTAGGGCAGCCCCCAAAGGTTAAAAAATGGTCCTAACCACTCCTAAAGCAATTTTGGAAGGTCAGAGGTCAATTTGGCACCTTTCAAGCACCCTGCTCCTTATTCGTTCCACCCTGGGATGATTAGAATGCTATTCGCCCCACACTGGGATGATTAGCAGCAATCGCTCCAGGGTGGGGCGAATAACAGGTTTTATGGGAAAAAATTCAAACCTTGAAAAATGGTAGCCCAGATCCGCCACTCAACTCCACCTTCAATGCATGGGAGTGCGAGTGAGCGTTTCAAAGCTCAAAGATGCAGTCATAGAGGCAGTCATGGAGCCCTTAATCAGGGAGGAATCTTATCTCCCCTGACAAGGCATGATGGTCAAGTGGCACCCCTGCATGCACATTCAAAGCAGACCTTCAGGTCTATAAAATGGTGAGTCTTCTCACCCCAAAATTGGGATGGAGCAGGAGCATTTGGAGCAACGGAGTGCTACCGAATTATACCCTCACCCTCATTGTGCTTCCTACGTCGTTGATCTCTATTTTGGAAGGAAGGTTATTGGGTGAACATTAGGAGCGCAATCCAGACCCAAAACCCAAACAATTGGCCACAATCCCACACCCAATTTGTTGACACAACCACCTAGGAGGTTTTGGACCCATCCCAAGTGGATTGGTGTCAAAACCCAGCACCAAACAGTGGGCGTCCTACCCCCGGGCGCCCCCCGCACTGTTGTAGTCCTAATCTCCCCACCCCGAAGTGATTAGAAATCTACAACATATTTCTTCACTTTTTCTTTTGCATTTTTTTTAGGTGACTCATATATGCTTCTGTTCAATTTTGAATGCATTCTGACTTGTTTTGACTGTGTTTTCATTGTTTTATGATTTTACTAACATACAGGGAGCGCCTTCGGATACAGGGTGATCGGGGAAGAATCTACAAAATCTGACCTTCTGGGTCATCTCACAATGCCCCATTTTGCCTAATCCCAAGTTTTTAGGTGTTTTTGAGGCCCCTGGATGGGACATTTGGGAGGTCACTTTTGTACATTTTATGACAATCCTAATCGTCCCACCCCAAAGCGATTAGAAATATACAGCAGATTTCTCGACTGTTATTTTTTGCAGTGTGTCTCTGATTATGTTTACATAATTTTGTCCAAATTTCATTTCATTTTGATAAGTTTTGATCATTTTTTAAATTATTTCATGTATGCATTAACCGGAGGCCTTGGGGATTGCATGTTTCCCTCCATCTGCATGTGCTATTAATCGTTTGATGTTTCTTTGTATGTAGGATATCAACACTGGAGGGGAAGCAAGGAACTAAGAACATATTCACACAAGCGGTGACAACATTTGGCCCGCCCATTTCGAATGTGGGCAAGCGGAAGATCCCGAAGGGAAGCGTATCGTCCGTTGGTGTAACAAAATTGTATCGAATGCTCCAAGACCCTGAAAATGGGGGGGGAGACATATTGTAACCTGATAATAAGCAAAATTAATAAAATAGGTTACACCTTCATTTTTTCTTTACATCTCGTTTCATTCATGCTTCACTTTCCCTTTTTCATGCACTTAGCATTTTGTTAATACAACTGGTTTTGTTTGCATCGCACCCGGTGCGCCTGTGCTTCCGTATACATGCTTTCAGTATCTTACAATAATATCTTCCACCTTTCAATATATCCTTCATCTAAATTCCATACTAATTCTATTACAGGTTCATCTATTTCTAAATTTTTGTCATGTGCATTCTCCCTTTGAGTGATTCATGTACTTCTCCTTATCGGAATTTGCTCCTCTTTATAATCTTGTTTGTCATGTATTTGTAGACTTATATCTATCATCCACCTGTATTTACTTCACACTACTTAATAGTATAAATCCTTAAATTTTGATTAGGCAATGGTGCTAAATGTAGCACAAGCGATGGTTTTCCTGATGAGGGGGTATGAAGATAGATCTCAAAATGATTCTTAGGGGTTTGTATGTAAAATAGGGTAATCGTACATTTGTATGATCACAATTGTATAACTCTACAAAACATACAATAGTTGATTATACAATTACAAAATGTACATTGTACAATTGTACGATCACAAATTTACAATCATAATGAACCGTATGGTTTGCCAAAATGTATAGTTTACCAAAAATATTCAATTAGCAATCATTGAGTCTTATCGATCAAATCTTGTAATTGTTCATTTGGTAAGTCATTGATCTTGCTCTATAATATGCAATAAGGAATTTAGGCTTAAAATAGAGTATAATTTTACCAATTATACGATTAGACTAACTGATTGTATTGTTAGATAGACTAACTGTACAATTTTTTAATATGTATATATGACATGAATCAACTACAATAATGTCATCAATAATAAATAAGGATTCAAATTTCAATTCATGCATGCACAAATCTAGTTAATTGAGAATCAAAACATCCATAATGACAAATTTTGGTAATAGTACAATCACATAAAACACATGTACTCCATCAATGAGTTACCCTTGTTCTCCATTGATATCTTTCAACATGAATAAACATGAACAATGATTCAACTTCCTTTCTGAATCTTGAACAACTATCAACAATCTCATCACATGTATGAACCTATATATAAATAGCTATCAATGAACAACCTCTAAAATGAGCATGGAGGCAGTTATAATGTTTGTTCATGTCATTCCAAAATGGTTCCTGAGATAGTGCATCATTCACAACTGCCACCCGTAACTTCTCAATAACAACTTCATTATTTTTTTACTAAGGTTATAATTTGATTTTTATCAAATTACATTTCATCTACATGTCTTTACATTTCATTTCAATTTACTTTATTATTTCCCTACATTGTACATTTAGCAAAACCCTACATTGTACATTTTACTCAAAATTGTGCAAATCCTTTGAATTGTACATTCTTACTTTCTTTTCTTATGGGAGGTGGATTTGCTTCCTACAGATCCTACCACCATAAAAAATTTATATTAAAAAATATATCGATTCCATATTAGCATGACTTTTAACAATGTCCTCTATGTTCTTTTTTCATTAATGCCTACCATGATAGGCTAAAAATTAAATCCAATTATTTTCTCAATATAACTCAAAACATAGAGCCTTTTATCCATTCTTGTACAATTAAAGAGAAATATATCCAATCTCAAAAAAATTATACTATGTAAAGTATCATTTCTGGTATTGCTTCTTATAAGTAATTATATGCAATAAATTTCAATGGTTATATCCAATATATTGGTATCCCACCTTGATTCTTGGAAACTCTCAAACAACTATTGAAATTGCACTAATGATCCTATTTTTACCCATAACTATTTCCATTGATAACCACTCACCTTAAATTGTATTTCCTACTAGTTGTAAAGCATGTAGATTAGTTATAATAGCCTATAAATTTTCTTACAAATAAAGATTTATATATTGATCCAATATTTTCAATGGATCCCTACATTATAGTTGACTTCCTTTAGTCTCAAGCCATTATTAGATCTTCAAAAAATCTAATTGTATCAATTTAACCCAAGGAAACCTTATGCCATAATCAATTTGAATCAATTTATTCTAAGGTCCTATTTGATATACTCTTAAAATAAAACTACATTTGGGATTTTTTGCCATCGTTATTTATTTAAAATATTATCCTTCCATTTATGTCCCTTTTGTCATCCTCATAAACCCATAATTTCTCTTATCTATATTGCATTGATAGTTTTAATTATTACGCTCTATGAGTCTCTTAACTCTATTATCTTGTAGGCAATAATAATCCTTCTTTTTCTATGATTATTTATTTTTCCTATCCTCACGATCATGCACATATGCATCTCTATCAAAATTTACATCCTTCACTTTCACCAAATATTTCTCTCACTAATTCTAACTTTACTTTTTGTATCTACATCCAAATTAACCAACTTATGGAATCTAATCTCTAAAACCAACTCATTTATACTTCAATTTTTCTTGCCAAAATGAGGCCTGTTAGAAGTGATTATTTTGTGCTTTTCTTTATTATTTCTTCTTATTATAGCTCACTTTTCCTTTTGTGGATCTACCTCTTTCCCAATGAGTTGGGGCTCCTTACACTACATTTTATTTCTTTTGTAGCACTCTTGTTGGGTTATCTATAAATCCAACAATAAAGTATTTATCCAAATAATTTTGGGTATGGTATAAAAAAAAGAGATATTTTCATAGTGAATTTAGACTACTAAAGAAAATAAATTTTCATCTTTCCTTTTCAACTATACTCTTTAAAGCAAAAGAATATATTCATTTACTGAAAAAGATAAATTACTATTTGGATAGAGTACGAGAAAAATGCAAACCATATTTCCCACATAATCCCCAATTCTATGCAATAAGGTTACTTCAATAAAATAGACCAACAAACAAACTAGTTGAACATGTGCAAGATTAACAATGGTTCCTTTTATGGAAAAGATAAATGAGGTAAACAATGTGTCATGAAAAGGATCATGTCACCTACAAACCAATGTTTAAAAATAACTGCATATCCCCTTAAGAAAATCCTTTTAACCACATGGTTATTTACACATTCACAAATATTTCAAGTATATGAATCCATGCCCCACCCTTAGACTCTTTTAAGCATCTATTAATAAATTTATAGATCAATGCATTGTTTTACCTCGAGATCCAAATATTTTATTAATAATTTCATAATTTATTATTATTCACAACTTTGATACAACTTGACTAGACCTAATTTTCTTAATTTTTCTTAGCTTTAAATAAACTCCTTAATTTTGCTAAGATCTTCACTCTCTTAGGGTTCAAAGACTTTAATATGAATGGGAAAAAAAATAACCTATTAACCTTAATCTCTGTCCTTTATCCATCCTTGAGCTTGAATCCATATTAATCATATTTTTTCCTTAATAAAATGCTAACTCACAAGCACAAATATAAATTATAGAATTTAATAAATTCTTTATTCAAAATGAGATAGTTCACATATTATTAAGATTATAACACAATTCATTTTTTCTATTTTGGATTTATTCTTTAGTTTTGGATCATGGCTTTAGCTCTTTTTCAATTTAATTCTAAATATGATTCTTCCTTCTTTGGTTGCTATAGTTGTCAATTTATTTTTAGCTTTGGCTAGTTGCTCTAGCTTACATTCCTCTTGGTTTTTTCCTTATAGCTTGGTGGCTATTTTGGGCTTGCCTTCATAATGAATTCACCATATAACTTTGTGGCCACATAGATGTCCAAGTCAAGCACAAATTAAGTGATAGATCAACTTACAACACATTTCAAGGTTACTTGAATCCTTATATACCACCAAATAAATTGTATCATTATGATACATTTTTAGCGCATTAACTGGATAATAAGTATATGGCTGCTTGGAATTAAACAATACATGGTGTTTTCCTAAAAAAAAAATTCCATTGCCTCTAATCATGGTGCTACCATTATAACTCCTACCGGAGTGAGGGGGTGTTTTCTTAAGGAGAGATGGAGTTGTAGCTATAGCTGGAAAGATGAAGGGTTGTTTGGGCTGCTAGGTGGTGGTGGTTGGGTTCCCTTGTTTTGGAGTCCTACTTTTGTGGTAGTGTTTGATGTTTTTGTGGGTTTGGAGCCCACAAGGAAATTTTGTGGTAGTGTTTGTTGTTTCTGTGGGTTTGGAGCCCACAAGGATTGATGTATCCTTAATTATTATTGTTTCCACAATTTTTGAGGAGGTTCTTGTGGTTCTTTGGTCTTAGGTGTTTGTTTTGGGAATCCTTGATTCTTATTATTTCCACAATTTTTGAGGAGGTTCTTGTGGTTCTCTTGTATTAGGTGTTTGTTTTGGACAAGATTGTTTTTTTTATGATCAGGCCTTTGGATTGGTCTGAGTTTTCTTATAGCAAGTTTGCTATCAGCAATGGTTTTTCGAAGATGCACTATTGCTTTGTACATAGGACCTCAGTTGATCCTAGATCCACTTGAACTAAGAATTTGGATCTTGTTTGTGAGGATTTATTTTTGTTATCTTTGGTCTTATTTTCAACAATCCTAGGATTAAACGGGATTGTGGATTCTATCTTCGTTGTTGATACAAATTGGTGTTTAGCTTATTCTAATTTTTATGTTACTACAGTGCCTGAGAACATAGATCCTATGGTGGATCTTTGGTGGTTCTTACAGGCTACCTTCTTCAAGTTGGAAGGGAGAAGATTCAAATTTCTAGAGCTTGCAGGGTTCTGGGTGTGTGGGGCTCTACAGCTTTTCTCTAAGGTTTATTGGATGGGTTCGTGGACCCCCTTTTTGTTAGAGTAAATCACTATATAAAATATAGAAAAGCAATTATAGTGTTTCAAAATTTAACAGCAGAATTGACAAAATAATACAAACACACAGTAGAAGAGACAACGATTTTAACGTGGTTCACCCAATGTGGGTTACATCCACCGAGAATTTTCAGTCCTTTCTTTCTTAATCCAAGCAATAGAGGGTTACAACCTACCACAAACATCTGTTGTAATTTCCTCTCTATATTTACAAGGAATCAACACAGTAATTTTCTCATAATTAACTCTGTTTTTCCTCACAACTATATATAAGAAAAAAATAGAAAAAAATTGCTTTTCTTAATACATTCCAAGATTAACACTGAGTTCCTAGCACCTAATTTTGGGATAAAAACAAAAAAAAATTCCCTGGCTGTCCTGGTGTAAATCCGAAAACTTTCTCTGGTAGACTAACAGACTGTAAATTTGGAAACTTTCCTTGCCCGTCCTGCAGTAAATCCAAAAACTTTCTCTGTTTAGCCTCCTCATAATTAGGCTCCATTCCTAACAATCTCCCACTTGGAGACTAATTCCATTGCACCATACTGCAACCAAGGACTGAAAATTTTTCATCATGACCTCTTATTCCTTAAGGCCAACTGAAGTTGAGCAAAAGCTCAAATTTTCTCTTGACGCCACTTTTGTAAGCATATAAGTAGGATTTTGTGATGTGTGAACTTTCCCTAATTTCAAAGATCCATCTTCCACTACTAATCTAATGAAATGATACCTGATTTTGATGTGTTTAGTTTTTGAATGGAATACTAAATTCTTCGCAAGGTGTATAGCACTCTGGCTATCACTCCACAACCTATTATCCTCTTGCTTCTTCCCTAGTTCTTCCATTAGTCTTTGCAACCAAACCATCTCTTTGCTTGCTTCTGCAGTAGCAACAGATTCAGCTTCAGTGGTTGAAAGGGCAACTACATGTTGGAGTTTAGAAATCCAACTAACCGCTCCTCCTCCTATAGTAAATATGTAGCCGGTAGTGCTCCTTCCACCATCAAGATCACCTGCCATATCGAAATCTACAAAACCTTTCAAGCATATATTAGAGCCTCCAAAATTCAAAGAATAATTTGAAGTTCCTCTCAAGTACCTGAGTATCCATTTTACCGCTTGCCAATGTCCTTTTCTTGGATTACTCATAAATCTACTCACTACTCCCACTACGTGGGCAATGTCTGGTCTTGTACAAACCATTGCATACATCAAGCTTCCAACCGTTGATGCATAGGGAACCTTAGCCATATGCTCTTGTTCCTTTTGTGTTTTGGGACACAAATCTTTGGTGAGTTTGAAATGCTTTGCCAATGGAGTAGCAACAGACTTTGCATTGTTCATGTTGAATCTCTTAAGCACTTTTTCAATGTATTTTGCTTGTGATAATTTCAGAGTGTGACTCTCCTTGTCTCTTGTTATCCTCATACCAAGGATTTTTTTGGCTTCTCCCAAATCCTTCATGGCAAAGGATTTAGCCAACTTCTTCTTGAGCATGTTTATATCTTGCATATTTGTTCCTACAACTAACATGTCATCCACATACAATAGCAAAATAACATAGTTACCATTTCCAGTTTGCTTAAAATATACACAATGATCACTTTGACATCTTTCAAACCTTTGATTAGCCATGAACTTATCAAATTTTAAATACCACTATCTAGGAGCTTGTTTTAACCCATACAAGATCTTTTTCAGTTTACATACCCAATCCTCTTTACCTTTCACCTGAAAGCCTTTTGGTTGGTGCATATAAATTTCCTCCTCTAAATCACCATGAAGAAATGTTGACTTCACATCCAATTGCTCCAGATACAAATTTTCTATAGCTATAAGACTCAAAATAGCTCTAATAGAGGTCATTTTTACAACTGGAGAAAAAATCTCATCAAAATCAATACCTTTTTTCTGAGAGAATCCCTTGACCACTAGTCTTGCTTTGTATCTCTTATGCCCTTCATTCTCCTATTTAATCATGTACACCCATTTATTGGTCAAAGCTATTTTACCTTTGGGTAGCTCAACCAAATCCCAAGTTTGGTTGTGGAATAAAGAGTCCATTTCTTCATTCATTGCAAGCTCCCACTTATTCCTGGTATCCATCTGTAATGCTTCCTGAAAACATTCTGGCTCACCAGCATTAGTATACAAAACATAATCAGAGAAACGTTGAGGAATTTTACTTATCCTGGTAGATCATCTAATAGCACTTTCTGGAGATTGAGGTGCTTGTTGCTGCTGCTGTACATTTTGATCTTCTACCACTTTTGGAGTTACCTTTTCTATGTGTCCATCAAGGTTTATGTATTCAGCAATTTCCTCTTTCTATTTCTTTCCCTGCAACCGATCTTTATACAAGTTTTTTCATTAAATATGACATCCCTACTTCTAATGAATTTTCGGTTATCACAATCCCATAATCTGTAACCTAAGCCATCAATACCGTAACCAATAAAATAGCACTTTTGGGCCTTAGCATCTAACTTATTTATGTTCTCTTTGTCTATATGCATAAAAGCCTCACATCCAAATACCTTAAGGAAAGAATAATTTATTGGTTTACCTGTCCAAAGCTCTTCCAAAATTCCTCCATCCAAGGCACTAGATGGTCCTCTATTAATCGGATATACTGCGAGTATCAACGACATGAGCCCATAAAAATAATGGTAAGCCTGCATGTATTCTCATGCTCCTAGCACGCTCCATGATGGTTCTATTCATTCTTTCTGCAACCTCATTTTCTTGAGGTGTTCTTGGAACTACCTTGATTCTTCTAATTCCATTTTTAGAACAAAACACATCAAATTATCTACTGTAATATTCTCCACCATTATCCGACTTTAGACACTTTAACATTTTTCTAGTTTCATTTTCAACTAATGCTTTCCAATTCTTAAAGGTATTAAAAACATCACTTTTATTCTTAATGCAATATATCCATGTTTTCCTTGTTGTATCATCAATAAAAAGTACATAGTAAGAGGAACCTCCAAGAGAAGTTACCTGAGTTGGGCCCCAAACATCTGAGTGCACAAGCTCCAATTTCTCTTTATTCCTTTCCTTGCCATCCTTGAGAAATCTAACTCTCTTTGCTTTACCATAAACACAATCCTCACAGAATTCCAAATCAATCTCTTTTAACTTAGGCAATAACTTTCTTGAATGTAAAATTTCCATACCTTTTCCACTCATATGGCCAAGTCTTTGGTGCCACAAAGATGCACTCTCACCTGTAGAAACTAAATTCATGGAGCGAGTGAGAAAAATCAGTAAGTAAATAAAGAGTACCCACCAATTTACCTCTAGCTACTATCAATGAACCTTTAATAACTTTCCAAGCATTTTCTTCGAATGCAACCGTGTATCCTTCACCATCAAGCTTACTTGCCCATATAAGATTTCTCTTTAAATCTAGTATGTGTCTCACCTCTTTAAGAGCCCATTGACATCCATTTGGGGATTTAATCAAAATCTTTCCAATACCCATGATTTTACATGGTTGGTCATTTCCCAACAGAACCTGTCCATAATCTCCAAAAACATAATCTATGAAGTATTCCTTATGTGAGGTAGCATGGAATGAAGCACCACTATCAATTACCCAATAATCACTATTTCTATCAAGAGATAATATTAAAGCATCTTGTAGAATTTGTCCAGTAATATTGGCTTCTGAAGTGTTACCATTATTATCATTATCTTCATTTCCATCACCCTTTCTTTGCCAACAGTCCTTCTTGAGATGACCCTTTTTGCCACAGTGCCAACACTGTAGCTTTCTTTTTCCACGTGATTTGGATCTGCCTTTGGATTTGCCACGATGTGAACTCTTGCCTCTTTCTCTTCCTCTTCCTCTATTCTCAACAATTAAGGCGGTGCTAGATGATTCTCCTGTGGTTTTTCTTCTCATGTCCTCATTGAGTATCACACCAACCACATCATCAAATTCTAATTTATTTGAACTTGAAGCAGAGTTACTTACCGCCATTACCAAACTGTTCCAACTTTTCGGAAGAGAGCATAAGATTAATAAGGCCCTAAGCTCATAATATTAAGGTCTCTTTGTTTCCCCCTCAAGAGGTAAGTAAAGATCCTTCTGATACAAGTAATCCTCCATCAGCATCTTCCAGAATTGAAAGTTCTGACCATTGAATTTTTGAACTCTAAACCTCCCTTCTTCCGCCATTGCTCCCACTTGATCTAGAAATTCTCCTTCTCGTCAAGTGCACCCAACAAAACAATTGCTCTGATACCACTTGTTAGAGTAAATCACTATATAAAATATAGAAAAGCAATTATAGTGTTTCAAACTTTAACAGCAGAATTGACAAAATAAGACAAACACACAGTAGAAGAGACAACGATTTTAACGTGGTTCACCCAATGTGGGTTACATCCACCGAGAATTTTCAGTCCTTTCTTTCTCAATCCAAGCAATAGAGGGTTACAACCTACAACAAACATCTGCTATAATTTCCTCTCTATATTTACAAGGAATCAACACAGTAATTTTCTCATAATTAACTCTGTTTTTCCTCACAACTATATATAAGAAAAAAATTGCTTTTCTTAATACATTCTAAGATTAACACTGAGTTCCCAACACCTAATTTTGGGATAAAAACAAAAAAACTTTCCCTGCCTGTCCTGTTGTAAATCCGGAAACTTTCTCTGGTAGACTAACAGACTGTAAATTTGAAAACTTTCCCTGCCCGTCCTGCAGTAAATCCAAAAACTTTCTCTGTTTAGCCTCCTCATAATTAGGCTCCATTCCTAACAAATTTTTTTTTTGGGTCTTCCAAACTCTCTTCAGGAGATTTACATGGTGAGAGGATGTATGTTTTTGGCTGTTGCCAGAGTGAATTTGCTTCCCACGGGGGAATTAGATTCTGGGAAGTTTCCCACGATACCTGCATTTTGATCTCCTTCGTGGATAGAATATTAGTTTGGGATGCAGGACATTATACCGTTCTTCTTGGAGGTTTCTCAGATGGGTTTGGGTCCGGCTTTGTTGGGTCTGGAAATCATTTTCTCTAAAGAACTTTTTGTTGAAATGGAGGAAGCGTCCTTTGTCTTATTGGCTGTGGATTGGATTTTAGCTGTGAATCTCATTTTTGTGGACTCACGTACTGGTTTGGGATTTTTGACTCCAACAATTGCTGACAAGTCTCCCAGGAGACCTGGGCTTCTGGGCAGATTTGAGCTGTTTATTCTGAATGCAGGGTGCTCTTTAGCTTGTCTTGGAGGTTTTCTGGGGGATGTTGTGGATCCGGCTTTATTGGGCCTGAAGAACTTTCTATAGGAGTTATTTTTGGTGAAATGGAAGAAGCTCCATATGACTCTTGTTGCTATGGACTGGATTTTTACTGGGCCAAATCTTTCTTCTTGTCAGGATCTTCTATATCACCTTTTTTTTATTCATCTTGCTGGATTATTCCTATTTTTCCAACACTCTTTGGCCTGAGCTGGAAAGCCTCTGTTCTAAGCTGGATGCGGGGTGTGATTAGGCGAGAATTTTTTTTTTTTTTAAATGGTTTTAAAATTTTAGGCGGTATTTTATTTTTCAATTTTAAGTTGGGCGCCAGCTTGAATGGGCGGGATCCGTTTTAAAAATCGGATTTAATAATTTCAGGCAGTTCTTTTAAGAAATTCAACTTTTCGTTGGGCGCCAGTTTGCCTGGGACTCGAGAGGCATTTTGTGCTTCAAACTTTAGATTTTGTTGTCATTTCATAGGATCTCGAGAGATTCTGTTTGTTCTCTTGAAGTTTAGTTTTGTTATTTTGGAGTTGAATTTCTTGATTTTTATGATTTTTGTTTTTAGGATTGTTTTTGTAAAGTACTTTTTTTGAAAATTTATTATAAAAAATTAATGTAATCTTGTTGTAAAAGGTTTAGGGTCTTTCTAAAACTCTTTATAATTTATTGTATTATTGTTGTACAAGATTTTTAATCCTTTAGAAACTTTTTTACCAATTAAAAAAATTATAAAACTAAGTAATGTATAATTCCTTTTAAAAAAATTGCATACTGTTTCATTTCAACTTTCTAAAATCCCTACATACCATAAAATTTTTAAGATATAAATTATTTAAAAAAAAAATTAACTGCAAATTATTAATTATAAATATTATATAATTGCTTAAAATATTTAAAACAAAAATATTATCTAATTGTTAAACAAAAATCTTTCAACTTATATACTTTTTAATGCATATTTAATTACCTAATTACAAAATGTATAGTTACTTAATACATAAATTTTAATAAAACTTATGTTATATAGAAGAATCTCTAAACCTTTATTAGTCTAGGTATTATTAAGAAAACCCAACATATCATAAGTTTGGTACATAGTACATTCATGTGAAAGAAATGCCTACCTGAGCAATCCTTCCTCGGATTTTAACCTGGAGAAGTGGGTAAGACAATCGTTTTACCGCCGGTTGTCCTTTCCATTGCCGCGCTTACGCCTTATAGTTCTTACAAGAAGAAACTTCATCTGTCTTGTAACTCAGACAAGAAGTCTAAATTATACTCATAACGATTATTTTAACTGGGTAATGCATTCAGCCTACTGGAAATTCATTTCTAGACAATGTCAGCCCCTGTTGAAGTTATAGCAAATGAAACCGGTGTATTAAACTTCCAAAAAAAATTATGAAAGATCTAACACCACATGTGCAAATTTAAAACATAAACCAAAGCGTTTGTGAGTAAGCGATCCCAGATATTTTTCGGTGGCACGTTCAGAAATGCATTCCATGTGTTGATGAAATCGTGGATGGTGTTATGCAATCTGCCCTCTTTAATTAATTTACTGAGAAATTACTATTGGCTACAAATTGTTCGGCCACTACTCTGTCCCTTGTCAGTAGTGGCAAGGCAGCTGTATTTGGAGGCCCATCCCAGCACTGACACCAGCACTAGACTGCAGGGCAGCATTGGAGGAAGTATGGGCTGGGAGGTGTGTGAGGGTAGTCCAAGTTTTGCTAAGCTGTTGTAAGACAGAGGGAGAAAACTCTGTTGGCTGTAGTTTGCATTGAGCATATGGTAATGCAGAGAAGGCTGTAACTTGGCTGTGTAACAGGTTGAATGCTCTGTTTTGGGCATTGCAGAGAAGCTGTAACTTGGTTGTGTAACAGGTTGAATGCTCTGTTTTGGGCATTGCAGAGAAGGCTGTAACTTGGCTGTTTAACAGGTTGAATGCTCTGTTTTGGGCATTGCATTGTAACAGTCATTTTGTTTTGGGCATTGCATTCTAACAGTCATTAGCTTAGCTGTGTGATGTATTGTGACAGTCATGCAATGTAAACAACCCTGCTGTTGTAACAGACTATTTATGTTTGTCCATATCTCTGTTTATGTTTGTACATTATCATTCAGCTGTCTGTCTTTGTTTTATTCCACTGTTACATATGTTACTGTTATTCAACACAAATATATTCCACATTTCATCTAATCGATTCAAATCTTTCACCATCCATAAATTTCAATTCTATTAAGAAGAGGTAGCTATTCTAGTAGAATCAAGACATGGTTGATTTCATGAATGTTTACTATTTATTCGAACATAATCTGAATGCAGTAAGATTCATGACAAACAATCTACAGACTAGATCAAATCATATTACTCCGAGTACATCAATCCCCAACTAGAACTAAGAGCTAAATTCCTTCTGGATCGGCCAGAGGAGACAGAACAGAAGGAGGAGAGCTTGCAGTAGAAGAATTAGGTTCAGTTTCAACTTCTTCAGCGTCTTCGGCGTCATCAGCGTCTTCGGCGTCGTCAGCGTCTTCGGCATCGTCGGCGTCGTCAGCGTCTTCGGCGTCGTCAGCGTCGTCGGCGTCTTCAGCGTCGTCATCGTCGTCGGCCTCTTCAGGGGCAGGGGAAGGAGCAGCAGCAGTAGAAGAATTAGATTCAGCTTTTTCAGCTTCTTCAGCGGCAGGGGAAGGGGCAGCAGAAGAAGAAACAGATGCAGTTTCAGCATCTTCAAGGGCAGGAGAAGGAGCAGCAGTAGAAGAACCAAGTTCAGTTTGGGTGTCCTCAGGGGCAGGAGAAGGAGCAGGAGTTGAAGATTCAGGTTCAGTTTCAGCGTCTTCAGGGGCAGGAGAAGGAGCAGCAGCAGTAGGAATTACTAAGGTTGAGCTCCTACGCAACCCTACAAAGGTTGAACTCCCACGCAACCTTACAAAGGTTGTGATCCTACGCAACCCTGACGCTGATTCAGGATATGGAGATGGATAAGTATTCAGAGAAACTTCATAACGAGATGCTGCAGCTCCACTCGAAGCCGGACTAGATTCTGCATCTCCTCCATTGCAATTCACAAACACCACAATAACCAACAATACAATGAAAAAAATTCTCATCACGGCTAACATATGCATTGGTCGTTTCTCCGCTTTCTGCTCCTCTCACTTCACAGATTGCTGATGAACCAACATAAATAAGCACAGTTCTCGTGGGTCTCGTTGCACATCTTCAGGAGACATGAAAGACACTGAAAAGAAAACATTTTTTTGTCGTTGAGTGAAGATCAGGGTAGAAGAATAAGCTACTCATGTGGAAGCATGTGAGGTATAGATGGCACTGCTACTAGCTCGTACTGGATAGAAGAATAAGCTACTGATGTAGAAGCATGTGAGGTATGGATGGTACTGTTATTTTTTTTTATTACATAAAAGAGTAAGAGTAAGTTACGGTATGAATGGCACTGTTTTTTGGGTTATATAAGAAAGTGGGTCACAGTATGGATGATATTGTTAATTTTTTGGTTACATAAGAAAGTAAGTCACAGTATAGATGACACTGTTTTTTGAGTTATATAAGAAAGTGGGTCACAGTATTGGATGGTACTGTTATTTTTTTGGTTACATAGGAAAGTAAATCACAGTATGGATGACACTGTTTCTTAAGTTATATAAGAAAGTGGGTCACAGTTTATGGGACTGTTATTAGTTCATATTAGACATAGTCATGTGAGGTATGGATGACACTTTTGTTACCTAAAAGAGTAGGTCACAGTATTAATGGCACTGTTATTAGCTCGTATTGTGTAGATGAATAAACTACTCATGCAAAAGCATGTGAAGTATGATGACACTGTTTTCTTTTGGTTACATAGGAGAGTACTGTTATTAATTCATAGGAGACATGAGTTAGAGTTATTGCATGTGAGGTATGGATGACACTGTTTATTTTAGTTATATAGGAGAGTAGGTAACAGTATGGATGTCACCGTTATTAGCTCGAAATGGGTAGATGAATAAGCTACTCATGTGAAAGCATGTGAAGTATGGATGTCATTGTTTTTTTTTTTGTCACATAGAAGAGTAGGTCATAGTATAGATGATATTGTTATTAGCTCTTATTGGACATGAATTAGAGTTATAGCATGTGAGGAATGGATAACATTGTGTTTTTTTTGTTACATAAGAGAATAGGTTTATTAGTTTATACTGGACATGAATTAGAGTTATGGCATGTGAGGGTAGGTTTATTAGTTTATACTGGACATGAATTAGAGTTAGCATGTGAGGGTATGGATGTTTTTTTTTTTTTTTTTTTTGGTTACATTGGAAAATAGGTCACCGATGGATGGCACTGTTATTAACTTATATTGGACTTTGAATTAAGGTTCTCACATGTGAGGTATGAATAATACTGTTTAAAAAAAAAAAAAAATAACAGAATAGATGACACTGATATTAGCTTGTACTGAAAATGAATTAGAGTTCTTGTGGTCCTCATTTGCAGTCGTCGTCTACAGTAGGTCTGAAAAGAAATAATGAATTAGAGTTCTTGTGGTCCTCATTTGCAGTCGTCGTCTACAGTAGGTCTGAAAAAAAATAATGAAAAATATTAGAATGGTGTGTTTTTCAATTTATGTCTTTGGATTTTTAAAATATTCAAATTTCAATTAATAACTATAAAATGCTTGAACATAGGCTTAAGGCCTTTGGATTCTTTGTCGGTCAGGGCCTGTCAAGGTTCCTGTTAAACAAAACAAAAAAACAGTCGCTGTTACTAAAGGCAACCGTACCGTACCTATTGGTTGAATTGCGATGCTGTTGTGATGCTGTGCGTCACAGTTGCACCACACTCACCATACTTTTTGCCTTGGTCTTGTAGTTTTCAAAATTCAAATAGCCACTGCATATCTCACCTTTCGTTTGGCGGTGCTAAAGTAACCTTTCTATAAATAGATTATATGAAAAATTGAACACGAAATTGACTGGTAACTACCCGGATTGCTCCCTTGGATCCAATAATGAACAGAGGTTGCAAACAAGAATGGCGTTTCTTTGATTGTTTTTTGTTTATTGAAAGAGACCCCTATCTGTCGGGACTGGTACAGTTAGGAATTTACAGGAACCACAAGCTACACACAAATAACTATTAAAAATTTGAAAGTGCGGGTATCAGTGGCTGTCATGCGGGGCCTAGATATTTTCTTGGCAGTGGGAGGCCATGCTGTACGGATGAATGAACGCCAGGTTAGAGAATCTTTCCTGCAGATGACGGAACTCGCGGCAGACAGTTCACGTGGTTATGTTCTTAGCACTGTCTTCACTCAACGCAAAATGGCGGGACTCGCGCCAGACATCACGATGTTTTTAACAGTGTCATCCGTGATCAAATTATTATTTTTATTTTTGTTGTGTAATTTTTTTTTTTTTAAAAGATTACAAGTTATAGTGATAGTATCATGATTTGTATAAATTGATTTGAAGTTGATCAGTATTATCTATGTATTAAAAAAATAATAATTTAATTTTAAATATTAAATATTAAATATTTATAGTATTAATGTGGGACAAAAGTTCAATCATAAAATATGCCACAATCCTATAAGTACGTTGAAGGTATCCTACTATTTTGGAAAAAAGTTTCTTTGTGCATTAAATGCTATTTATTGAGTTTTTTTTTTGTAAATTTATTTATTAAATATAAATTGTTGTTATTTTTATTGATTTATATAAAATTAATAAAAATTATAATTTAAATATGGGAAAGATAAAATTTTATGGTATGTTTTTTAATTTTATATATATATATATATATAATTTGTGACCTCTTGTACATAACATATTTCGTAATACGTGAGGGGAGAGATTTGAACATGGGGTCTCTTAAAATTTTAACTTCCCATTCTACATTAACGAATTTTTTATATAAACTATAATAAACATTCTTTGTGATTTTATTATTAGTTTAACTTATTTTTAAACAATTTTTATTTTAATTTTTAATTTTTAATTTTAAATTCCCATTCTACATTAACGAATTTTTTATATAAACTATAATAAACATTCTTTGTGATTTTATTATTAGTTTAACTTATTTTTAAACAATTTTTATTTTAATTTTTAATTTTTAATTTTAAAACCTTAACGTTTTCTTTTGAAATGGTCCAACTAACTCATCTTTAACTAATTATTAGTTGACATCTTTTAATTATAAATAAAGAGAAGGACATGTAATAATTAATAATGACCCTTGATGAACAACATTCAGCAAGTATTTAGACCTTTTTCGTCTCATCGAAACTAACAAATTAATTTGTTGGACAATATTCAACAAGTCTTTGGACATTTTTCGTCTCATCTTAACTAATTATTAGTTGGTACCTTTTAATTATAAAAGGACATGTACTGATTAGTAATGATTTTTGACAACATGTTTCCATTGTTTTTTTTCTAAATGATTGTTGAAATTTGTGTGATTTTTATATTAGTAGTGATTTTTATAAGATTGAGAGTTAAGTTTATTAAAAAAGGATATGTTTTAATTTAAATTTAAGATTTATGAAGAAAAACTAAAACCCTAACTGTTGTATTGTGTTCCCAAACACTTTTAATTATTTTTAATGTAAACTAAATTTTAATTCACAAGCAATCCTAAAGGCCAAGTATGGTTGGCATAACTAGGGAGTGTTCTTTCACTATTTAAAAATTTTAATGTTTGATTATAAAATATTTATATAGAGAATGTTAATGGTGTTTTTTTTAGACGAGATATTAATGAACAACTAGCGGTTGGGGGCATGCTTGTTGCAAAGGTAGTAGTCTAATATAAATCCTTTGAGTGCATGCTAACATGTTGATGATAGTACAAATCTAGAGCGATGACTCTCTCATGTTAGGTCATCCCAGGTGCTATAGGCTTGTTGCAAGCAACCCTTTGGTTTAAACCTTGCACTTGATAATTACTAAAAATAGTATGGATGTAATAAACTCCTATTTGTATAAGAAAATTAAGAGTCAAACTAACATAATTATTATATTTTGGCTAAGGCTAGGAGAAGTCTCATCCCAACTTGTAAATGATCTTTGTTTTAATACAAGTTTAAAAAAAAAACATAATTATTATATTATTGTAATAAAAAAATAATAACTCACCTACTATAATAATTAGAAAGATAATTAGAAAGATAAAATATTTCTTTGGAAGTTGATATTGTCTGGTGATTTAGCCTGTCTTGTTGCTTATTTGAGTCTTGGTTGGGGGCTTAGCTGTACTTTGTAATCCAGACTTTTTATCAATAAAGTTTTACCCTTTTATTTAAAAAAAAATTAGAAAGATAAAATAAAAATGATGAGTTTATACCATTAAATATATAGCTTGGAAGAATAATATACAATTTTAAATCTTATCAAGTGATATATACATAATTGCCTTAAAAAATGTTGTTGACATGCTATATAATTATGATGTAATATATATATCCTTGGTTACATCCACAATCATTTTCTACTATCAAGCAAGGTTTAAATCTTGGGACTACCCCCAACACCACCTATTCCACCTCAATGTTATTTAACCCTATGTGAAGTGGAGTACGAGGGTTCAAAATAGATACTGTTATTGTTGGTTTGGCATGCACTCAGCAGACGTAGGTCAGACTACTACCTTTGCACAAACAGACATACCCCTAGTGTTTGAACCTAGGTTTCTTCTAGGTTAGACTACTACCTTTGCACAAATAGACATATCCCTAGGGTTTGAGCCTAGGTCTCTTCTTGCTAAGCATCAAAACTTACCAATCCACCTAGCCCTTAGAGACTTAAACTCTTGGGTAGAGAGAAATATTGAGAGCCACTCTTAGGTGGTCAACAATGCCCTCTCATTCGGGTATACCACTGTATATAGGGAAGACACAAGAGATTTTCGATACTCGATCAGATCTGGGTATACCACTATATAGAGGGAAGCCATAAGATATTTTTGATACTCAATTAGATGCCACGTCTGCATAAGGATTTGAACTTGAGACCTCTCAAATGGAAGGAGTTGTTTGTAATCACCAACATGCCACCTTTGCAGGTTTGAATTTTTTTGAAGTATTATGATTGGATTGAAATATTCTTTCAATGAATTTCCACAAGTTTTTATGAGGCTTTTGATCCCCTCATACTGAGTGGGGTTTGAACCTTGGACCTCTTAAAGAGAGATCAAAGCCCTTACCACTATAGTAAGCTTGTAGCTAATTATGATGTAATATAAGTAAAACTCATTTTAATCTTATATAACATATATAAATATACATGAAATGTTAACAAATTTAAAATTTTAAATACAATTATGATATCTTAACAAAAACAAAAACATCTCATTTAATTTCATATTGATAAAAAAATTAATAGGTAATATATTATAAGCCAATAAATTTCAACTAATAGATAATATAGACAATAGTAATTAGAAAGATTTCTTTCCATTGTCATATATATATATAGAGAGTTTCATGGTGGAATCGGTAGTTGCCACCACGATGGTCCAGACATGTTGTCCATATTTTAAGGCTGCCACAATATTTAGCATTGTTCACCTCGAAAGCCGCCACACAGTACTCATGCAATTCACTCATATAACCACCATGCCACAATCATTTTAAACCTTTTACGTTTCTGAAAGCACTAGGAAAGGGACAAGCGTTCAGTCTGATGAGGCTCAGGATTTCCATAATTATTTAACAAGAGGTTTTGCAAAAATATTTTAAATTATACTAATATATTTATAAAATAAGTCCTAGGGGGACATCGCAACGATTTGGGTTTTGGCTCTTCTTCAGAAGGTCCAAGGTTCAAATCATGGCATGGGCGAGTGTGTGAGGGTGTGTGTGTGTGTATGGTTGTGTGTTTGGTCCCTATTGATAAGCTCAACTCTCACCCTTATGAGAGGTCATGGTGGGATAGGGATACCCAACCCTGAGCGTCAATCATAAGGGTTTCTCATACTAACCAAATCTAAATATATATATATATATATATATATATTTCTTTCTTTCTAAAAAATCTTCAATTCTGGATCGATGAGGGTAATAGGCTCTGCTAAGGTTTTTGGTGTGAGTCGTGTTAGGTTTCTTTCTAGAGCATTTCATGGCCTCCAATCCCTGCAACCCAAAAATTTGCATTGGTGCTACAAGTGAGATGCTTCCTATCAATGGCACTTCTAGGGTGTCCCTAAAAATAATTTTTGCTAAAATTTCTTGCAGTAAGGATTCGTTCCTTAATGTTTTTTTTCCTTCTAAATTTATTGAATCCACATGTAGTTCGTTTGAGTTGCGCATCCTAGTTGGGTATTTTATTAGGTGTATCCTTCCTAAGTCATTCCTAAGGGCTTGGATCTCTTTGACATAGGATCTCCATGGCATTACTGTTCAACTAGTACAAAGTCTTATCAGAGGTATTTTTCTTTTCTATTTTTGTTAGATTTTGATATAGCATGTAATGGGAGATAACACAAAGATGCAGAATAAAATAACATAAAGAAAATATGCAAGATGGCTAAAAATAATACATATATAAAAATGATGGTGGTGTTTACAAAATAGCTCTGGAGAAAATGAACACTCCATGAATAGAGCTACTGCTCAAGAATGGATATTGAGCATATTACACCCCACCAGATTACATCATAATGATACATCATATCACTCTGACTCTATATGACTCTCTCTATGATTTATCTCACTATGATGATCCTTATGATCTATACCTATGGCCCTTTATATAGGAAATAGGTTCCTTGGCCAACACTCTACCTAGATGTGCAAGAGATAGCTTGCACATGTACAACTTGCACTTTGACACTTGTGCAATTAATACATTGCATGAAGTAACTAGATAAATTCCCTCTAAAGTAATATAATATCCTAAGTATGTACCAAGGTAAAGGTACATTTACATTATCCAAATGATGTAATAGACTCTATTTCTAACACCCCCTATATTACATTATTTGGATATTGAAGACTTCAATATTCAATGTGGATCTTCTTCTGTTGATGGCTTTGATTCCTCTGTAGATGCTTCAGTCTCTAGATGATACAAAAATGAGTTGAAGTTGTGGGTTCTCCTTTCAATTGACCTTGCACTGAATTCCTCCTTTGAATTTATCTTCATCTTCTTCTTCAAATTTATCTTTGGATTCAGTCTTTGTGCTTTCATAGGTGGTCGTGTTGCTTCTTGTTTCTTGTAGAGTGAGTTCATTTTTCTTATCTTCAATATGTACAGAGGTTTTTGAACAACCACTCAGAGTATCATGATAAGATATTGAATTAGTAGATTCTAAAATGTTGCATGAGGTTTGAAAAAAAAATTCTAGATACTCCTAATTAAGTTTGATCTTCTTTTTGAGTAGTTCTATCAATCCCCTTTGTTCTACATTTTCATTCTTGTAGAATTTATAGGTGAGCAATATCATATATAAAATGCTCACAAGATGTAACTAAAGTGTAATGTCACTTTTTCCATTGTCAATAGCTTCAATGATATAAGCTTGAAGATAGTATTCCATAGTATCAAAATTATCTTCTAAGGCTTCACTATGGATTACTTTTGAAGTTAGATCCATCATTATTTCAGATTTCATGAGCTGATTCATGATACCAAGTTTTATAGCACTGAATTTTTCTTTGTTGAAGCATTTATCCTTGTTGGAGTTTGCATTGAAAGTAGACATTCTTATGATTCCCTGATTGGATATTAAAAATATAAGCTTGATTTGATAAAACCTTTATTGATCCTTGTTTTGTAGACTACCTTATGTCTCCCAAGTAATGTGAGTATTTTACTCCTAAGGATATTTAGGTTTTGAGGAAAGCTTATATTTAACTTGATAATATTTGATAGAAGCTGATATTACCAAGTTTGTAGAATGCCTTATGACTCCCTAGTTTGCTATGGATAAGATATAGTGCTTTTTGTAAATTATAGTTCAACAATTAGATGGAAAAATCAATTCTTATTATCCCTTATTACTCCTATTGAACTAAGCACTATTTCCAAATTTTAAAGAGGTAATAATGTTGGACCTTTTGTCTCCTTTTGATAGATTTGAGACAATAATAATAATATGTATATCCAAACTCTCTTTATAAATAACCTATTGGGAATTATGTTGAGTGTCTCTAATTTTCCAATTAATTTATGGAAGTAGTAGTCGTTATGAATCCCTAATCTTTGGATAAATTAGATCACAATAATATTTGCAAATAATTATTATATTCCATTAGAAATCCTTATTACTCCTGATGAAGTTATCCCTTTTGATAAATTGCTTTCAATTAATTAAATTCCTTTAATCACAACCATATAACTCCCAAGGAAAGAAAGCATATAATAATAAGAATTCAATTTTACCTTCCACCAAGCAATATACGATGTTGTTCTTGTAGAGAAACTAGAGTTGCATGTAGTTTACGTAGACACTGTGATTGCACCCTCCAATGGAAACGTTTGTAGCTATACACATTTTAAAATTGGCACTACTTGGACTCTCACTTTGACCTCACTTGGATTGAGCATTGAAGGCTCTAGCACCTTATTTCCATGTTGCAATTCTACATTGTGCACGCAGATGACGAACGGTAAATGCCAAGATGATAATTAGCTTGCGCTCTCTATTTAGCCTCGAGCATTTATGTCCTTAATATGGAGAAGCTTGTTGTCTAAGGTGCCAAGAGGCACGTATGTTTCACATTGAGCGCTTAAGAGGAGTTTGGTGCAAATGATGCGTTCATCCTCCTTGTAACATTCGTATGTTACACTTCTTTAGCAAAATGTTCAATTTCCTTGGAGACAAGTGTATCCCATACACTCAATGCACCAACCTATTTTTGTAACTCCTTTCTTGAATATGAGCACTCTCTTGCCTTGAGCATTAGGTTTCTCCTTTGGTGACAAGTATCACACTCTTTCTCTGCATGGAGATCCTCCCTTTCGCTAGTTCAAATGGATATTTTTGGAATCCTTTAAGATTCGAGAATTCCCTCCTCTTTCGTTCACTTGCACTTGCTTTCAACTAGGATATGGAGCAATAATATGGAGGCTTTGAGCATCGATTTTTGCTAATGATCGTGGAGTGAGTAATGCTCCAATGGTTCTCTTTTTCCTTTCTTCCTTGCTTGCATAAGTCCTCCTTTCGTAGATGCTATTGCTCTTTGATTTATGTTGTTATCCCTTTGTTGTATCTTGTAGGTTCAACCATCTTGGATGTGAGTAGTGTGAGCCTATTGATTGGCTCCTTGGGCTAATATTGATTACTGCTAGCATATGGTCATATTTGGCTGATTTGTTCAGCAAGTGCAGTGCTTCTAGAGCACCTTTAAATCTACCTTTTTCTCCCTATATAACTAGATTAGGATTTGTGCAATATAATGTAAAATAAAGTATTCTTATTGCACCTTCATTTTGCACTCTTTTTTCACATCTAAATTTTTGGTTTTGAGGCAGAATATTTGAGTGCAATAGGGGTTTTGAGTTTGTCCTTTAGAATGGACAACTTCCCCTTTTAGCTTGGACGTTTTATGAAAGGTTCCAAGCTTGTAACCACATATTGGAAGCTTTATTTTGCTATATATTTTTGCACTATTATTGTGCCTTGAACTTGAGACTCACCAAGTCTTGTTCAATGCTTCCTTTGATGCTCTTTTTGATGGTTACATTCTTCTCCAAAAACTTGGAGGATAGAGCTTATATTGTGGATTCCTAAGGCCACCCAAAGTTGTAGATCTTTGTGCACTAATAGTTTCTTTAGACACTTTGATTAATTTTGTTTTTGTGCCCTTCTCAAGAACACAAGCAATAATCTTTTTGAGAGAAATCTAATAGTGCAAATCTAATAATATTTTAATGCACTAATAATATCACCTTATTACTCCAATTAAATCTAAAAAACTAATGCACTTAATCAATCTACTGCAACTTAATCAAGAATAATCTGAAATGAATCTTCAAGAATTATTCTGAAATTTCTTTAACAGAAAGGTAATAGGAGCTAGTCTTCATTTTATTTTCCAAAGTAGATAATAGGTAGTTGATAGATAGTTTAAAATTTTTGAAATCTAATAAACTCCTAAAGTGCAAATGAACCTTAAAGAATCCTTTTTTTTTTTTGCACCTTTTGAAGACTTTAATTTAATTCTCCTTTTTGCAACTTCAATCTAGTTAAGATGCTTAAACAAATTTGATAAGTAGTCCACTTAATGAATCTACTTGCAACAATAGCTGCTTACCTTTTCTTGAAAGACGTTTTTACCACTTTTGTAGAGGATGTAGATCTTGATATCTATGAACACCAAGTTGTTGTCTTAGATGAGATCTTGCAGTTATTTTTGTAGGCTACCTTGAACAACTTCTTCTTTACCAAAATATGATCTCCCATTAACAAGACTGGAATTTTGGTGGCTTGTTCTCCTCTTGTAGTCTCCTCATTTTGTTGTAGATGTGAAGAGATATTTGATTTTTAATTGGTGTCTTCTTGCTATGAGAGGCAATATCCAAGTCTCATGGATTTGGTGCTCGTAGAGACCTCTCCAAGGCCTTTGATTTTGCAGCTCCTTTTGGTCTTCCTTGAGACCTTATCTTCAACCTTCTACTTTTGGAATTTTTGGTGGTGAGATCTTCTCCTGGATCTCCGATTCTACTGCCTATGTATTCAAGTTCTCTCATAGTCCTTCATTAATGACATCTTCTCTTGATATATTTTTATTTAGGTGTTGGATTGATTCTGAAGAAGATACTCCTCCTAACCTTCTTGTAGGAAGCTTTCCCAAATTACTGAATCTTTATGTTCCTCCAACAAAATATTAGTACTAAAATCTCCTTCCGAGTTAGATGCTTTCTTCTGAAGTATTATTTATGGTCAAGACTTCTATGGCTTTTTCAGTATCAAGGCTTCTATGGCCTTCTTTAGGATCAAGGTTTCTATGGCATTTTATAGTACCAAAGCTTCTATGGCCTTTTCAAGGCTTATATGGACTTTTCAAGGCTTTTATGGCCTTTTCTTCAGGATCAAGGCTTCTATGGCATTCTCTTCTAGATCAAGGCTACTATGGCATTTTATTCTTGTGAATTTTCCAATCTAGCAATGGAGATCTCCTATATCCCAACTTCACCATAATTCTGCTCCAAAAGTTTCTTTTGTAGTATTCTTCTCTTACAGTAACTAATCTCTACACTATGAAAGCACTTTGAATTTTTGGAAATGAAGTAGAAATCTCCTAGCTTTCTATTGTAGGAGGTTTCCTAATCAACTGAGAATCAATTCCCTACAATAAAGAAACTCCAAGTCAAATTTTCCAGGTCTCTTATATGAGCTTCACTAGTTGGCATATCAAACTAGTGGATCAAATGTTGAGTCCTAGTCTTCACAAGTTTTCCCTTGAAACTCTATGGAAAGACTCTAGCCATATGCAATCTCATTATTTCAAAATTTGAGATTTCTTTCAATCCTAATCTTGTGGCTCTCCTTAATTCTACCACCTAGACTCTTATAAGTATTTTTGTCAGTGACTGGTCCAATGGTGCATCAAGTTGACAAAAGACTCAGGGTCAATGACAATGGTGGTTTTTTATTGATCTATTGTAGCTCTGATACCACTGTTAGCTTGTGATGTAGCTTATAATGAGAGGTTACACACAAGACACAAAATAAAATGACATAAATCAAATCTATAAGATGAATAAAAATAATACATATATAAAAATGATGGTGGTGTTTACAAAATAACTCTGGAGGAAATGAACACTCCATGACTAGAGCTACTACTCAAGAATGGGAATTGAACATATTACACCCCACCAAATTACATCACAATTCTACATCATATCACTTTGACTCTATATGGCTCTCTTTACGATCTATCTCACTATGATGATCCTTATGATCTATACCTATAGCCATTTATATAGGAAATAGGTTCCTTGGCCAACACTCTACCTAGATGTGCAAGGGTATCAGTGGTTGTCATGCGGGGCCTAGATATTTTATTGGCAGTGGGAGGCCATGCTGTATGAATGAATGAATGCCAGGTTAGAGAATATTTCCTGTAGATAACGGAACTCACGATAGACAGTTCACGTGGTTATGTTCTTAGCATTGTCTCCACTCAACGCAAAATGACAGGACTCGCACCAGACATGACGATGTTTTGAACACTATCATCCATGATCAAATTATTATTTTTATTTTTGTTGTGTAATTTTTTTTTTTAAGATTATAAGAGATAGTGATAGTATCATGATTTGTACAAATTGATTTGAGGTTGATCAGTATTATCAATTCTTGTATGTATTAAAAAAAAATTAATTTAATTTTAAATATTAAATATTTATAGTATTAATGTGGGACAAAATTTCAATCATAAAATATGCCAAGGCATCCCACTATTTTGGAAAAAAAGTTTCTTTGTGCATTAAATCCTATTTATTGAGTTTTTATTTTTATTGATTTATATAAAATTAATAAAAATTATAATTTTAATATGGGAAACATAAAATATTATTATTTATTTTTTAATTTTATATATATATATATATATATATATATATCTTATTTGTAACCTCTTGTACATAGATAGATATGGGAAACATAAAATTTTATGATATAATTTTTAATTATATATATATATATATATATATATATATATATATATATATATATATATCTTATTTGTAACCTATTGTACATAGATAGATAGGTATTAACGTAGAACGAATAGCATATTCGTAATATGTGAGGGGAGAGATTTGAACATGGGGTCTCTTAATTTTAACCGGAGAGTTTTAACTACCCACTTGCTCTCCAACTCTTCTACATGAACCCATTTTTTATATAAACTTTAGTAAACATTCTTTGTGATTTTATTATTAGTTTAACTTATTTTTAGACAATTTTTTATTTTAATTTTTAATTTTAAAACCTTAACGTTTTTTTTTGAAATGGTCCAACTAACTCATCTTAACTAATTATTAGTTGGCATCTTTTAATTATAAATAAAGAGGACATGTAATAATTAATAATGACCCTTGATGAACAACATTCAACAAGTATTTAGACCTTTTTTTTTTTGTCTCATCGAAACTAACAAATTAATTTGTTGGACAATATTCAACAAGTCTTTGGTACTTTTAACTAATTATTAGTTGGTGCTTTTAACTATAAAAGGACATGTAATGATTAGTAATGATTTTTTTTTGACAACATGTTTCCATTGTTTTTTTTTTTTTTTTCTAAATGATTGTTGAAATGTGTGATTTTTATATTAGTAATGATTTTTATAAGGTTGAGAATTAAGTTTATTAAAAAGGATATATTTAAATCTAAGATTTATGAAGAAAAATAAAAACCCTAACTGTTGTATTGTGTTTCCAAAACACTTTTAATTATTTTTAATGTAAACTAAAATTTAATTTACAAGCAATCCTAATTAGGAGATTTAGTTAGTGTTTTTTTTAAAGGCGAAGTATGGTTGGCATGGTTGGTATAACTAGGGAGTGTTCTTTCACTATTTAAATATTTTAATGTTTGATTATAAAATATTTATATAGAAAATGTTAATAGTGTTTTTTTCTAGATGAGAAATTAATGAACAATTAGTGGTTGGGGGCATGCTTGTTGCAAAGGTAGTAGTCTAATATAAATCTTTTGATAACATGATCTTTGTTTTAATACAAGTTAAAAAAAAAACATAATTATTATATTATTATAATAAAATAATAATAATTCATCTACTATAATAATTAGAAAGATAAGATCAAAATGATTTGAGTTTATACCATTAAATATATAGCTTGGAATAATAATATACAATTTTAAATCTTATTAAGTGATATATACATAATTGCCTTAAAATATGTTGTTTACATCCACAATCATTTTCTACTATCAAGCAAGGTTCAAATCTTGGGACTACCCCCAACACCACCTATTTCACCTCATTGTTATTTAACCCTATGTGAAGTGGAGTACAAGGGCTCAAAATTGATATTATTATTGTTGCGTTGGCATGCACTTAATAGACGTAGGTCAGACTACTGCCTTTGCACAAACAGACATACCCCTAAGGTTTGAACCTAGGTTTCTTATAGGTTAGACTACTACCTTTGCACAAATAGACATATCCCTAGGGTTTGAACCTAGGTCTCTTCTTGCTAAGCATCAAAACTTACCAATCCACCTAGCCCTTGGAGACTTAAACTATTGGGTAGAGATAAATATTGAGAGCCACTCTTAGGTGGCCAACAATTCTCTCATTCGGGTATACCACTATATAGAGGGAAGCCACAAGAGATTTTCGATACTTGATAAAATCCGGGTATACCACTATATAGAGGGAAGCCATAAGATATTTTCAATACTCGATCAGATGCCATGTTTGTTTAAGGATTAAAAATTGAGACCTCTCAAATTGAAGGAGTTGTTTGTAATCACTAACATGCCACCCTTGCAGGTTTGAAGTTTTTTGAAGTATTATGATTGGATTGAAATATTTTTTCAATGAATTTCCACAAGTTTTTATGAGGGGTTTTGATCCCCTCATATTGAGTGGGGTTTGAACCTTGGACCTCTTAAAGAGAGATCAAAGCCCATACCACTATAGTAAGCTTGTAGCTAATTATGATGTAATATAAGTAAAACTCATTTTAATCTTATATAACATATATAAATACATGAAATGTTAAACATTTTAAAATTTTAAAGACAATTATGATATCTTAACAAAAATAAAAACATCTCATATATTGATAAAAAAATTAATAGGTAATATATTATAAGCCAATAAATTTCAACTAACCATTTATATAGATAATATAGACAATAGTAATTAGAAAGATTTTTTTCCATAGTTATCTATATATATATATATAGATATATATTGAGTTTCATGGTGGAATCGGTAGCCGCCACCACAATGATCCAGACATGTCCATATTTTAAGGTTGCCACAATATTCTGTGTTGTTCACCTCGAAAGCCGCCACACAGTACTTAGGTAGTTTGCTCATATAACCACAATGCCACAATAATTTTAAACCTTTTAAACATGTTACATCTCTGAAAGCATGACAAGCATTCAATCTGATGAGGCCCGAGCTTTCCATAATTATTTAATAAGAGGTTTTACAAAAATATTTTTAATTAAACTAATATATTTATAAAATAAGTCCTAGGGGGACATCACAATGATTTGGACTTTGGTTCTTCTTTGAAAGGTCCAAGGTTCAAATCATGGCATGGACGAGTGTGTGAGGGTGTGTGTATGGTTGTGTTTTTGGTCCCTATTGATAAGCTCAACTCTCACCCTTATGAGAGGTCATGGTGGGATGGGGATACCCAACCCTGAGCATCGATCATAAGGGTTTCTCACACTAACCAAATCTAATATATATATATATATATTTCTTTCTAAAAAATCTTCAATTCTGGATCGATGAGGGTAATAGGCTCTGCTAAGGTTTTTGGTGTGAGTCGTGTTAGGTTTCTTTCTAGAGCTTTTCATGGCCTCCAATACCTGCAACCCAACAATTTGTGTTGGTGCTACAAGTGAGATGCTTCCTATCAATGGCACTTCTAGGGTTTCCCTAAAAATAATTTTTGCTAAAATTTCTTACAGTAAGGATTCATCCCTTAATGTTGTTTTTCTTTCTAAATTTATTGAATCCATATGTAGTTTGTTTGAGTCGCGCATCCTAGTTGGGTATTTTATTGGGTGTATCCTTCCTAAGTCATTCCTAAGGGCTTGGATCTATTTGACATCAGATCTCCATGGCATTACTGTTCAACTAGTACAAAGTTTTATCAGAGGTATTTTTATTTTTTGTTTTTTTTTACTTTTGATGTAGCATGTAATGGGAGATGACACACAGATGCAAAATAAAATAACATAAATAAAATATGCAAGATGACTGAAAATAATACATATATAAAAATGATGGTGGTGTTTACAAAATAGCTCTGGAGGAAATGAACACTCCATGAATAGAGCTACTGCTCAAGAATGGGCATTGAGCATATTACACCCCACTAGATTACATCACAATGCTACATCATATCACTATGAATCTATATGACTTTCTCTATGATCTCACTCTTATGATCCCTATGATCTATACATATGGCCCTTTGTATAGGAAATGGGTTCCTTGGCCAACACTCTACCTATATGTGCAAGGGACAACTTGCACATGTACAACTTGTACTTTGAAACTTGTGCAATTATTACGTTGCATGAAGTAACTAGATAACTTTTCTCTAAAGTAATCTAATGTCCTAAGTATGTTCCAAGGTAGAGGTACATTTACATGATCCAAATGATGTAATAAACTCTATTTCTAACACCCCCTATATTACATTATTTGGATATTGAAGACTTCAATATTCAATGTGGATCTTCTTCTATTGATGGCTTTGATTCTTCTATAGATGCTTCAGTCTCTGGATGATACAAAAATGAGTTGAAGTTGTGGGTTCTCCTTTCAATTGACCTTGCACTGAATTCCTCATTTTTTGAACTTATCTTCATCTTATTCAACTTTATATTTGGATTCAGTCTCTGTGCTTTCATAGGTGATCGTGTTGCTTCTTGTTTCTTGTAGAGTGAGTTCATTTTTTTTATCTTCAATCTGTACAGAGGTTTTCAAACAACAACTTAGAGTATTATGATAAGATATTGAATTAGTATATTCTAAATTGAATTTTTTTTCTAGATACTCCTCATTAAGTTTGATCTTCTTTTTGAGTAGTTCTATCAATCCCCTTTGTTCTACATTTTCATTCTTGTAGAATTTATAGGTGAGCAATGCCATATATAAAATGCTCACAAGATCTAACGAAAGTGTAATGTCACTTTTTCCATTGTCAATAGCTTCAATGAGATGAGCTTGAAGATAGTATTCCATAGTTTCAAAATTATTTTCGAAGGCTTCACTATGGATTACTTTTGAAGTTAGATCTATCATTATTTCAGTTTTCATGAGTTGATTCATGATACCAATTTTTATAGCATTGAATTTTTCTTTGCTGAAGCATTTATCCTTGTTGGAGTTTGCATTGAAAGTAGACATTCTTATGAATCCCTAATTGAAATTCAAAATATAAGCTTGATTTTATAAAACCCTTATTGATCCTTGTTTTGTAGACTACCTTATGTCTCCCAAGTAATGTGAGTATTTTACTCCTAAGGATATTTAGGTTTTGAGGAAAGCTTATATTTAACTTGATAATATTTGATATAAGCTGATATTACCAAGTTTTAAGAATGTGTTATGACTCCCTAGTTTTCTATGGATAAGATATAGTGCTTTGATGGCAAAATCAATTCTTATTATCACTTATTACTCCTATTGAAATAAGACCTTTTGTCTCCTTTTGATAGATTTGATACAATAATAATATGTATTTCCAATATTTGAAAAAAAATTGTTATACCTCTCTTTATAAATAACCTATTGGGAATTATGTTGAGTGTCTCTAATTTTCCAATTAATTAATTTGAAGTAGTAGTCCTTATAAATCCCTAATATTTGGATAAATTAGATCACAATAATATTTACAAATAATTATTATATTCCAGTAGAAATCCTTATTGCTCCTAGGATTTATATTGCAAATATTTTATATGATAAAGTTTTCCCTTTTGATAAATTGCTTTCAATTAATTAAATTCCTTTAATCACAACCTTATAACTCCCAAGGAAAGAAAGCATATAATAATGGGAATTCAATTTTACCTTTCACCAAGCAATATACGACGTTGTTCTTACTGAGAAGCTAGTGTTGCATGTAATTTATGTAGACACTGTGATTACACCCTCCAATGGAAACGCTTGTAGCTATACACGTTTTAAAATTGGAACTACTTGGAATCTCACTTGGATTGAGCATTGAAGGCTCTAGCACCTTATTTCCATGTTGAAATTCTACACTGTGCACGCATATGACAAAGGGTAAATGCCAAGATGAGAATTAGCTTGCACTCTCTCTTTAGCCTAGAGTGTTGATGTCCTTAATATGGAGAAGCTTCTTGTCTAAGGTGCTAAGTGGCACGTCTATTTCACATTAAGTTCTTAAGAGGAGTTTGGTGCAAATGATGCGTTCATCCTCCTTCTTGTAACATTTAGATGTTACACTTCTTTAGCAAAATGTTCATTTTCCTTGGAGACAAGTGTATCCCATACACTCAATGCACCAACCTATTTTTGTAACTCCTTTCTTTAATATGAGCACTCTCTTGCCTTGAGCATTAGGGTTCTCCTTTGGTGACAAGTGTCACACTCTTTCTCTGCATGGAGGTCCTCCCTTTCACTGGTTCAAATGGATATTTTTGGAATCCTTTATAATTTGAGAATTCCCTCCTATTTCATTCACTTACATTTGATTTCAACTGGGATATGGAGCAATAATATGGAGGCTTCGAGCATCAATTTTTGCTAATGATCGTGGAGTGAGTAATGCTCCAATGGTTCCCTTTTTTCTTTCTTCCTTTCTTGCATATGTCTTCATTCCTCAGATGCTATTGCTCTTTGATTTATGTTGTTATCCCTTTGTTGTATCTTGTAGGTTCAACCATCTTGGATGTGAGTAGTGTGAGCCTATTGATTGGATCCTTGGACTAAGCTTGATTGCTGTTAGCATACGGTCGTCTTTGGCTGATTTGTTCGGCAATTGCAATGCTTCTAGAGCACATTTTAATTTGCCTTTTTCTCCTTGTATAACTAGATTAGGATTTGTGCAATATAATATAAAATAAAGTATTCTTATTGCACCTTCATTTTGCACTCTTTTTTCACATCTAAATTTATGGTTTTGAGGCAGAATATTTGAGTGCAATAGGGGTTTTGATTTTATCCTTTAGAATGAACAACTTCCCCTTTTATCTTGGACATTTTATGAAAGGTTCCAAGCTTGTAACCACATATTGTAAGCTTTGTTTTGCTATATTTTTTTGCACTATTATTGTGCCTTGAACTTGAGACTCACCAAGTCTTGTTCAATGCTTCATTTGATGCTCTTTTTGATGGTTACATTCTTCTCCAAAAACTTGGAGGATAGAGCTTATATTGTGGCTTCCTCAGGCCACCCAAAGTTGCAGATCTTTGTGCACTAATAGTGTCTTTAGACACTTTGATTAATTTTGTTTTTGTGCCCTTCTCAAGAACACAAGCAATAATCTTTTTGAGAGCAATCTAATAGTGCAAATCTAATAATATTTTAATGCACTAATAATATCACCTTATTACTCCAATTAACTCTAAAAAAATAATGCACTTAATCAATCTACAACTTAATCAAGAATAATATGGAATGAATCTTCAAGAATTATTCTGAAATTTCTTTAACAGAAAGGTAATAGGAGCTAGTCTTCATTTTATTTTTCAAAGTAGATAATAGGTAGTTGATAGATAATTTTAAATTTTTGAAATCTAATCAACTCCTAAAGTGCAAATGAACCTTAAAGAATCCTTTCTTATTTTTTTTGCTTATTTTGAAGACTCTAATTTAATTCTCCTTTTTGCAACTTCAATCTAGTTAAGGTGCTTAAATTTTTTTGATAAGTAGTCCACTTAATGAATCTACTTGCAACAATAGTTGCTTACCTTTTTTTGAAAGCCCTTTTTACCACTTTTGTAAAGGATGTAGATCTTGATGTCTATGAACACAAATTTGTTGTCTTAGATGAGATCTTGCAACTCTTTTTTGAAGAACACAAACTTATACTGAGAGGGGGGTGAACAATATAAGACCACTTTTTAATTTTCTTCTCAAATCAATAGTATGCAGTGTATAGATAGCAGTATCAATAGAATTAATTAAAGCAATGCACAAAATACCACATACAATAGAGACACATATTTAATGTGGCTCACCCAATGTGGGCTACCTCCATAGATAAAATATTTCTTCTAAATATTTCTTAAATGATCTCTTAGGAATACTTCCCAAATTACAATGTTTATGGACCTCGGTCTAAAGGAGATGTTGATCCCCTAATATCAAGTTCGTAGATCTCTTCCACAGGAGAACTCTTTCCCCTTCTACTCTGGCTAGTGATCTTCTAGAAGACTCTATCTCTATGCTGCATTGACTAGTGGATATCTCTCCACTTGAAGACTTATCACTCAAATATTATCTTCAATTGTCCTAGTTGTTGGATCTCTATCCACTAAGAATTTGTCCTATATACTCCATCACCTCCAAATATCTATCTCAATACTATACCAAACACAATTTCGTTGGTCTAGTACAGTTCTGCTCAATATCTTGCACTAAACATAGTATAATCGATCTAGTACAATTCTACTCAATAGGTTCACTCAGAACCTACTCAAATCTGCTCAACAGGTTCACACAAAAACCTGTCTAAATATTCTCAATAGGTTCTCACAAAACCTGTCTAAATATGCTCAACAAATCCTCTCTAGGACTTACTCAAATCTGCTCAATAAGTCCTCTCTTGGACTTTCTTAAATTTACTCAATAAGTCCTCTCTTGGACTTGCTCAAATATGCTCAATAAGTCCTCTCTTGGACTTGCTTAAATATTTTTAGCAAGCTTTCACAAAAGCTTAACTCAAAACAGTCCACAAGCCTTCTCAAAGACTTATCTCAAATCTGCTTAACAAGCTCACACAGAACTTTTTCAATCTCATAGAATCATAAATAGAATTGTTAGAGACTCAATATGTTCTATAATCAAGTGCAATCAATATCTCAATTCAATATCATAGAAGCATAAAGAGAATTGTTAGAGACTCTATATGTTCTATACTCAATTCCCAATCTCAACTTAATAGAAGCATAAAGATATTTTTTAGAGACTCAATATGTCCTATTCTTAAATATCAATCTCAAATCAAATCAATCTCATAGAAGCATAAAGAGATTTGTTAGAGACTCTATATGTTCTATAATCAAATCCCAATATCAAATCAATAGAAGCATAAAGAGAATTGTTAGAGACTCAATATTTCCTATTCTTCAATCTCAATCTCAACTCAAATAAGAATATAGAATAGTTTGTTTTATGGAACTTGAACAACCATTTCACACATCCACTTGACTAGGCTTAACCAACTCAACTCAACCAATCACATCAAGGAACAACCCTTTCTTACAAACTCTATTTCAAGCATGTATCAACCAATTCAAAATGTTTCCAACAATGCTTTATCTCAAGTCTCACATAACAATGATACTCATGTTATTTTCTAGATCATGTTCAAGTTCATTTCATCATCAATGGGATTCAACAACAATGCTAATGAAACAAGGTTTAAATACAACTCACAAATCAGAAAACCTTGAAGCATTCAACAAACCATCTTCACAACGAAAACTTCAATTAATCCTTTTCACTCCAATGATATTTTAGAAATCAACCACCACAAACAATCAATAGGAGAATGTACCCATACCTTTTTTATGCCAATAAGTTATCCATAAAATCTACCACACTTAATCACAATTTTCCTTTTCAATATTAATAAGGGTTAGTGGTCTTTTAAATAATCACAGTAAAAGCATAACTTAATTTACACCCTTTTCACTCCAACTTTATAAACACATCCACCAAAGTCTATTTTAATAAAAACCCTTATTAAGAATAACCCACAATTAATCTCTCAAAATCACTTTAACAATAGTTCCTTATTTCTCCTAAAATCAATTCTCCATTTCTATAAAAATAAAACATAAATAAAATATGCTTTTGCAATAATAATCACATCCCTAATGATAAAATTTAATTCCCAGTAAATACCTTATAACTCCAAACTTTAGGGCTAATAAAAATTATTAAAGGCAAAAATTTAAATACCTCTCAAGGGAATTCAAACTCCCGTCTGTCACACACCACGAGCGTCTTAGCTGCAGCTAAGATTCCAACCGAGCCAAAGTGCTCGTTGGAAAAGCAAAGGCCAAAAGGGCCTTTAATCTTCCTTCGCATGCCACAAAGGACAAAGTGCCAAAGTGCTTCCCACACGCTGTCATCAAGGGGATTCGATCCCTGATATTTATGTTGCCCACAGTCTTAGCAAAATTGATACGCCAATGCACCACGTCTCATACCATGTTTGAGATTTCCAAATCGTTACGCTTTCTTCTTTACTTCCTTTTCAAAAATTCGCATGAGTTCTTTTGAATTCCAAGGCAATTAACACATGAGAGCAAGGATGATTATTTGGTTTAATTAGCACCCCTTTATATAGTGTTTAATAACACTTTGAATATGTTAGTGAAAATATTAAAATTCTATTTGAATTTGAATTTAAATTTTAAATAATCAAAATTTAAACCAAACATTAAAACTTAAATAACTCCATCACCGGGGCATCTTTTTCGACGAAATGAAATTCCAATGTGGGTTTTAAGAAAAACCCAGATCAAATCTGTTGTCCATGGTTTTAAATAAAACCTTTTATTTCCCTACCTTGGTTTTCACAAAAACCCTTCATAGATCCTTTTGACATTTATTGCTCTATTGACATCAATGACAAAATTTTAGCCTAGGGACTCAAAATGTCCAACATTTTTGTAGGCTACCTTGAACAACTTCTTCTTCACAAATATATGATCTCCCTTTAACAAGCCTAAAATTTTGGTGGCTTGTTCTCCTCCTTTGTTGTAGATGTGAAGAGATCTTTGATTTTGAAGTGGTGCCTTCTTGCTGTGAGAGGCAATATCCAAGTCTCATGGATTTGGTAGGCTTCTTCTAAAGATTTGGTATATCTTGAGGTATTTTGAGATTTGGCACTCCTTGCAAAATTCTTCTTCTTGAGCTTGTTATCGGATGACGATAATTATCCCAAATATTTCACTCTCTCCAATAGTGAATTTATCAAATGAGTTCTCCTTGGAACTCCTTTGATGAAGTATTTAGTAAGGCTCATCAAATATTTTACCAGATGCTCGTAGAGACCTCTCCAAGGCCTTTGATTCTACAACTCCTTTTGGTATTCCTTGAGACCTTATCTTCAACCTTCTACTTTTGGAAGTGTTGGTGGTGAGATCTTCTCTTGGATATTTGATTATGCTGCCTCTGTATTCAAGGACTCTCCTAGTCCTTCTTCATTAATGCTATCTTCTCTTGATATCTTTTGCTTCAGGTGTTGGATTGATTTTGAAGAAGATACTCCTCCTAACCTTCTTGTAGGAAGCTTTCCCAACTTACTGAATCTTTCTGTTCCTCCAACAAAATATTAGCATTGAAATATGCTTTCAATTTAGATGCTTTCTTCTGAAGTATTATTTAGGATCAAGACTTCTATGACTTTTTTTAGTATCAAGGCTTCTATGGAATTCTTTAGAATCAAGGCTTTTATGACCTTTTTCAGTACTAAAGCTTCTATAGACTTTTCAAGGCTTCTATGGACTTTTCAAGGCTTTTATGGCCTTTTCTTTAGAATCAAGGCTTCTCTGGCCTTCTCTTCTGGATCAAGGCTACTATGGCCTTTTCTTCTTGTGAATTTTCCAATCTAGCAATGGAGATCTCTTGTATCCCAACTTCACCATAATTATACTCCAGAAGTTTCTTCTGTAGTTTCTTCTCTTGCAGTAACTAATCTATGCACTATGAAAGCACTTTGAATTTATAGAAATGAAGTAGAAATCTCCTAGATTTCTATTGTAGGAGGTTTCCTAATCATCTAAGAATCAATTCCCTACAATAAAAGAAACTTCAAGTCAATTTTTCCAGGTCTCGTATATGAGCTTCACTAGTTGGCACATCAAACTAGTGGATCAAATGTTGAGTCCTAGTCTTTACAAGTTTTTCCTTGAAACTCTATGGAAAGACTCTAGCCATATGCAATCTCAGTATTCCAAAATCTAAGATTTATTTCAATACTAATATTGTGGCTCTCATTAATTCTACCACCTAGACTCTTCTGAGTATTTTTCAGTGACTGGTCCAATGGTGCATCAGGTTAACAAAAGACTCAAGTTCAATGACAATGATGGTTTTTTTATTGATCTATCATAGCTTTGATACCACTGTTATATTTTGATGTAGCATATAATGAGAGATGACACACAAGATGTAAAATAAAATGACATAAAGCAAATCTACAAGATGACTAAAAATAATACATATATAAAAATGATGGTGGTGTTTACAAAATAGCTCTAGAGGAAATGAACACTCCATGAATAGAGCTACTGCTCAAGAATGAGAATTGAACATATTACACCCCACCAGATTACATCACAATGCTACATCCTATCACTTCGACTCTATATGACTCTCTCTCTTTGATCTATCTCACTATGATGATCCTTATGATCTATACCTATGGCCATTTATATAGAAAATAGGTTCCTTGGCCAACACTCTACATAGATGTGCAAGGGACAACTTGCACATGTACAATTTTTACTTTGACACTTGTGCAATTATTACATTGCATGAAGTAACTAGATAAATTCCTCCTAAAGTGATCTAATTTCCTAAGTATGTACCAAGATAAAGGTACATTTACATGATTTAAATGATGTAATAAACTCTATTTCTAACAGTGTTTCTAACCCTACACATGTCACAACTCTTTATTTGCACAATCCCTATAATTTACGAAGATCTTTGTTCATTATCTCATTATAGACCCATGATTTTAATGTATTTATGGATAAAATCCCAAAATTTTCAGTCTAGGTAGAGTTCTCTAGTCTTCCCCCCATTTATGGGCTAGTTTAGACCAAATCATCAGTGTAGTTAGGCATGTGGTGAATTTTTTTTCAAAGCCTATTCAACCTGATAGGTATGTGTAGAGGTAGATTTGTTAAAGGATCTACTTGATTCCATCACCATTCAAGTGGGAAAGGAAACCATTTCTTAGCATATGGTTTACATTAATCTCTTGAACACATATTTTCATTTCCAAACACTCGATCATAAGGTGAAGGATTGCTCGTATATGCCACATCCCAAGCCAAATTCGACTTCCATGCCCATCCTTGGGGATACCACTCAACCTAAGATGATTGGCAAGACCAATATGGGTCACAAAAAAAATTTGCATTCTCATGTTATTCCCACTCCATAGATGATTTTTTATTCATAAATGATAGTTACACACTCGTAGCCCTCAGCTCCATAGCCAATGGATTTTTTTTATCCATAGCTACCAATTGTCACAAGATCGATGTATTCACTTCCACAAATGACTATTTTTCTTGTTCTACAATCATCACTCACAAAGAGCACAACACTAGATCTAGAGCCATCATCAATAGAATTGGTCGTTTCTACAAAGGAAGCAAAATTTGAGGATCCCTCTCCTTTTGTGTAGTTTTAGCATTCCCATAGTTCTCAATAGGGGAAAGTAGATGGGGATAATCTACTCGAAAAATGGTTTCACTCATCTAGACTTGGTGGGCAAGTGTCAAACCCAATAGTTTGAATAGCTTTGGGAAATTGGCATTGCTTGAACAAAAGCATGGCAATGAAGTCTCAAAGGAGTAGCTAGTCTTTACATTTGATACTGGGGTCATAAGTCTACTTGGAAAGATTTACTTACACAAACACCTAAAAGAACCAACCACTTTATGAGTTAGAAATTTTTAGAGTTGTAGTTTTATAGTTTAGGGTTTTTTTGCTTTAGTTTATTTTCAATTTCTTAATTCTGCAGTGTAAACAAAAAAAATCTTGATGATCCGTTTATCATTTTTTTCATTTTTTCATGCTCTTTTGACCTTGGTTTAGTTTCTTGCAATGACTTTGGAATGTGCATCCATATCACCCACATTTTTTGTGAATTTGTACTCTTATTATTTTTAATAAGATAAAGTCACTTTCAACAACAAATTGTTTATAATTTATTAAATTATGAAATAATTATTTTTTTTTAATGCGTGTATAATAACATATATTATTATTATCTCAGTGGTTAGAGATTGCGTCTCTCTTTAGGAGGTCCAAGATTCAAACTGCCATGTGTGTAATTGTGTGTGGTTCAAACTTTAATTTTCTTATACATCATGGAAAGTAACTTGTTTTGACATAATAATATGAAATGTATGTGTTAACAATATATATATTATTTTTTTGCTTGATAAGATATTTGGTTACAACAAAACTATTTTTAGTAGCTGGCAAGTGCAGGGTTCAAACCACAGGGGCTACATCCACCAAACATATTCCACCTTGTTGTTTTATAGTCCGATGTGAAATAGACCACTAGGTGCTCGGGATTTGTACTATCATCCAATTTGACGTGCACTCAGAGGATTCAGAAAAGACTACTACCTTTACAACAAACTTCCACCAAAATTTGAATCTAAATCTCTTATTAATTATTATTATTATATCATTATATATTTTTAAATATATTAAAACCAAACAATATTTTTTTATATAAAAAATTAATCTCTTTTAAAAATATAATATATAAAAATTCTAAAAAAGAAACTCAAAGTTAACTACCGTGATGGGAACGAACACCATACACATTAAAAATAAAACCAAAGTTGTCACCTAATGTGAGAGAATTTTAAAATTTTATTATTAATTTTTGTGAAAAGCGTTTTCTGAAAGGAGATTCTGATTCTGCAGTCTCTTCTTTTAGTAATTTGTTATTAAAAATAAATATTAGTTTGTTGATAAAAACAAAATTAATGGAACTTTAATTATTTATGGAATTAGACAGCAACATTTCAACTATCTAAGAAATTAGGATAGTTTATTGACAAGCAAGAAATCATGATAGTTTATTGACAAGCACCTTAACTGTTCAAAGAATCAGAGTAGCCATCGACAAGCTTCTTGATTGTCCAAAAAATTGAAACAGCCCACAAACAAATACTCGATTACTACTCACTACATATCCTTTTCCAATTATATTTATAATTTTTTTTTTCACTTACTACATATCCTTTTCGAATTATATTTATAATTTTTTTTGAAGTAAAAAATCCTCTGCGAAACCACAATTAGGAGGTTCGTCAAAGTCATCCGGGAGTGCACGGTCTTGCCCATACCAACATTATCAATTGGATTTTGGATACCCAATTCAACTTTTTGGTAGGATGAATATTTGAACCTGAAACCTCCCTTGAAGGATTACTCTCTCCTCTCCAACTCACCTACAACACTGAAAGTTTCATTTTAAAAGTATAATAAAAATTATCACCTACAATCCATAGTGATTAAGCTATATTAATTGGATTAAGTGGAAAATGCTTACTTCATTAATAGGGGAAGAAGATCTTCTAAAAGAAGAATAGGGCTGAACTTTAGTGCCTTGGAGAGAGGAATAGGAGCATTAGAAGTTTCGAGAGAGAAGATTAGTTTTATCAAATGCTTACGTTCTCGTGGGGCTTATCATTTTTTATTTTTTTAAGCAGTGAAGCATTAGTGGTTTGAGTATTTCCGAGCTAAATAATAATTTTATTTATTTATTTTGTAATTTTTGTTTGGTAGTGTAGAATTTTTTTAAAAACCATTCGTTTTAGGTAAAAAATGTTTACGGTTCCAAGTAATTGAATTAAGATAGTTTATTGATAAGTATTTAATTGTTAGTAATTAATTTATTTTTTAAAAATATAAAATTTTAGGATAAAGCATGGGTTTTTGAAAGGGACCATAATCACTTTATACCATGTTTGAATTTGTCTCCTAAATAAAAATTCAAAGACATACCATTATGATATCCTTTTATATATATATTATTGAAACTGTTGTCAAATTCATATTATTCAAAAACTTAAGGAAATAAATACAATTTAAAGGCTTAATCTAGTCTAGGTGTCTACATCCAGACCTAAACACCCAATAACCATCAGGGCTACGATAGACTTACCTCTAAAGGAGATAAAGCAAACACAAATGTATTCATAGGGTCATATAGGGCACCCTTCACCAAAAATAAACACAACAAAACCCACACTCAGGCCCCCACTACTCCATTACAACATGAGGCCATGAAGGACCAACATAGAGGAGAACTGAGAAAGATAGTGACACTTAGGGCACCTGACTAAAAATATTGGAAATGAACCACACAAGTGATCCCTTGGTGACTCATGTCAAAAATTGAGATATCCCCAACGATTGTTATGGGGATAAAAATCATGCCATCACCAAGATTCTAAAAAGACATGTGGTTGCAATGGGTGGCATGCACACTATCTGCTTAGAAGAGACTACTGTACTCTACCAAAATAAAAACTTCAAGGGAGCAGCCATGCTGAGAAAACATCTGCTAAGGAGAAGAGTCTAAGTGACCCTGTTCCACCTCATGCTACGATGGGAGCCTAATGTGAGGGTTGAAATTAGTGTCGCTGGCTACTAATTCCACTTGACCCAAATGCTTCATCAAGTGTGCTTGATTATGCATCACCGAGCTACATTACTCGGTTAATTCACCTACCATGTTCTTTAATTTGTATATTCCATCCGAGCTATGAGATGAGGTCTCATAGATGTGCCTCTTTAGAGCTGTGATTTCTTCTCATAGTGCTTGCTCCTTACGGGTGCAACCTGCTAACTTAGCTTACAACTAATAATTTTCAACAAAAAAGATGTTAGCTACTAAGATATTAGAGAAGTATTCTTAATAAGTATTGAAAATAGATTTGCACCGAGTCTTCCATTGGCTATGTTTTATCCATTTTTTATATTGATTAATGTCTCATTAAATCATCAAGTACTTTTCCTTTGGATGGTGATGTGTTGTGGTTAATTATTCATGCGATCCTTGTTGTGTTGGTTGTTGTTGATTAACGAAGCACCACCTTAGGTTTGGATTAATGATTTAATTGGGTGTCTACCTAATGTTTATTTTAATTGTGTGCTCAGATTTTTATTTGGTCATAAGCTAAGGTTGAAAAATTGGTTAATTTGTCGTTTAAGTACCTTTGGCTTGCGTGGAAGGTGGACCTTTTTTAAAGTTGAATGTGCACCTTGATTTTGAATTTAATTATTTGTGCTTGGTTTCCTTGTGATTAAAGCACTTAAATGATAATTTTAGAGTATCTTGGTTAGTGCAATACTTGATTATTTTTGTTGGAAAGTTACTTGTTATCCTTTTTGTTGTATAAGGATTTACTTAAATTGCTTGTGTTGCTTAATGAAAGAGAAAATATTATTACCTTGATTCTTGAGACTTGTGATAGTAAAAGAATCATCTTAAGATAAGTATGATATTATTTTGTTTAATGCTTTATGTGATGAAAGGAAAGCTTCTACTTTGTTTCTTGAGACTAGTGATAGTTAAATAAATCATTGGAAAAGAAGTAGGGTTCTCTTCTTGTAGTTGCTTATGTTATGATGCATAGTTGCTTGCATTTTTGAATATGGCATGTTGTAAGTTGCATTGCATGAAGAGTTGTTCTGATCCCTAAGTATACCTCATAAAGACTATGGTGGTTCTCCCCATCATGAAGAGGCTTGCTGACTTGCGGTTGGATCAAGGAACTTTGGTTATTGGCTTCATAGAGCTTGAAGGTTTTGATGTTGTGGAAATTTGAGACCTTGTATTTATTAAGTTAAACATTAAATGTTGATTATTGTTCAACTGAAATATTATGTTGTTTAATGTTAACTTGGAGTTGCACTCCTGAGTAATATCTTGAGATGGTTATTAATGTGTTCCATTAACTATTTGAAATGTATGCTTATGTTAGAGATATAAGTTATCTTGTTAATGCATAAATGTTTATGGAAAGCTTTTGAGATTTAAGTTTTGATAAGAGCATAGTTTGGTTTATGGTTAAGAGAAATATATTTTTGTGCATTTCATTTGATATGAATATTGCAATGTGCTTTTATGCTTAATGCTTTGGTTTAGCTTTATGGTCATGATGTTTTTATTTATCCTTGGAATGGGTAGAATTTCCTCTTGTAAACCATGAACCCAATCCTAAAATGAGTTACATGAATGCAATATCCAGGTAGATGAGAGTTGTAGGAGTTGTGAGAATGCAATAGCTAGGATCTCATGAATTTAGGAGTTATATGTATACAATAGCTAGGGTAATTATGAGTAGTCACACCTTGAATGCGTAAAATTTGGTGTGTGGGAAAACCTATTCATAAGATAGAAGTGGTGACTCGCTAATCATGTAGGATATGGAGATCATGTTAGTTTTTGTTGAAGTAGCAATAGCCTTAGTTAACCTATAGAGGTATGGTAACTAAGCACCAAGGCTCTACATTGAATAACCTATCAAGCAGGAGCTAGAGTCATGTTAGGGAATTTGCATCCCCCTTTATGTGTTATGGACCTTAAAGGGTAATCCCTATTCCATGGTCACATGGTCCTATACCGAGGAGGGTATAGGAAAGGTGGGGGGACCACTTATGGCGTCCTTCTAAATGTGCAGGTTTTGTAATGTGAACCCAAAAATTGATGAGAGTTTACCCCTTATATCCATTGAGTGTCATCTATAGTGACTTGGAACTTAAATGTGGTGAAGCCTTGTATGCTCAAATAATTATAGTAAGGGTGTCTCCCTTGAGAGCCTTTTTTTGTAAGTGTTCTTCAATTTTTTTTGGGTTGGTAGTTTTTGTTTGTTACAATGGGATATCAAAAAACAAAGGAGAAAATCCCACAAGAGGTTGTATTATCTAGCAATCACTAATGAAAAAAGGACAAATATAACCTAGCTATACAAATAATTGTTCCAAGAAGCATCTCAAGGGATAATAAAAGATTTGCTAGTCACAAATAGGTAGACCTAGTCAAAACTTCCCTTGGATGGTCAACAAAAGAAAGGAATGCTCGCCAAGATAATCAACTAGCATCTAAACAATCATCTCTTGGATGGCATGAATTTTGGTTCCCATCATTCTATATGTCTTTATACGTAGGAGGTTGGGTCATATATAATTGCATGATAGATGTAGAAAGCACTATCACAATGATTCCTCAAGTGATCTATGAGGCTATGGACTTGAATTATTTATGGCTAGACTCTAGAATACTACTCTACAAGGGCATTCATATCTGAACAACTGGCATCATAGAAAATATTCCAATCATGTTGGATAAATGTTCAAAATTTGTAGTTGTACAAGATGTACTAGTCGTTGATCTCCTATCATTATTTGGGATATGTTTATTCAATGATTTTGGGAGTAGTTAGGGGGTTTCTTGGATTTATATCATAGATGCATAATAATACCATTGGCCAAAGGAATAATTATGTTTTTCAATCAAAAAATAAAGATGTATCACATCAAGAGGTATGAACAGTAACTGCCATATCTAGCAAATAAAATTCTTAAAAAAATACAAGTAAACATGTTCAGTTCCCAAAGATAGAATATGAGATTGATAATCTCATGCAAAATCACTATTCCAAAATGCAGGATTGGCCAAATTAGAAAAACCAAAAAAAATGAGAAGCTAGGTATATTTAAGGTCTCCAAAGTCACAAAAAACAACAAATATGGAAATAAAATTAGGAATTGTTACTAGAAGACCCAAAAATGGTAGGAAATTCCGATATACTGGACCCAAAATGGTTAATAAAAGTATTTTTGGAAACCTTTTAGATGCAATCTGACATGATCTAAAAAAGAGAAATATAAGGAAAATATTAATTGATTGCACTACTCTCTCATGCATTGTATCAGATACCTCTCAAAATTATAATAATCTCAAGAACATGTCAAGATCAAGATCAACTTGATGCCAACTTTTTTCTTAAAATATTATACCAGATGAGAAACCTTAAATATGGTCTAATATGGTTAGGCCACTACAAATTTCAATAAATGAGTAGAATTGCTATAATAACATGAAATTATATGCCATAATTTTATGTAAATAGTTGACATATAAATAAAACATATAATATATAGGCAGAGTCAAATAAATATGACTTATCACACAAAGGGAAAATATGTAGAAAATTAAGAAAATTCACATGCATAAGATTTCAAGGGATGCAATAGCCATATAAAGGAATCTTGGAAACTCATGAAGCCTATAAGAAGCACTCTTCATTCACACTGCTCCACTACCTTCAAATCCTAGCTAGTTTTACATTAGATAAGGAAGAATGGTAGCAATAGAATATCCCTTCTGATCACCCCATTCCATTTTCCTACTTATTGTTACCTAGAGCATAATATGCCATAAAAAAAGCAAAACCAAGAGGCGTAAAAGGAAGGGAAAAGAAAGGGGAAATTGAATATACTCAAAATATGATCAACATAAGATGATCACTACCTAGAATAGGTTTATTAAACATCAAAAATATGTGATTTCAAATAATATCGAGATTTTCTCGTATGTGTCCTTATTTTATTACTATGAGAATAATAAGTAGCACTCTTGTAAGGAATCTAATGAATCATTAATTCATTATCTATTTTATCTCACCCTATTTCATCTCCCCTCCACTTTTCTTCTCATCCCTTCCCCTTTTCTATCACTTTCTCAACTTCGTAAGCCAATGGAAAATATATCTAGAGTCATATTTTTCAAATAAATACAATCACTTCACGACTATGGAAATGTGCAAAATTAGTGTTCTCAATACCTTCATAATGACAATAAATGCCTTGTCACAATGATCTGACAAATCAAGTTGGCATGTGTAATCCAAACACATATGTTACTAGTTTCAAGATGTGAAAAGGTAAACATCATGATGAATTAATAACCATACAATGTGATGGAAAAGTAATGAAATTTCAAGTAAAATGATCTGAATGATTGGATTAGAAATCTAATTAGCTAATTTAAAAAACAAGTAAAATGATTTGAATGATCACATGAGAACCCAGATATGAGAAATTAGGGCCAACACAAACAAAAGTTAGTTTAATTAAAGATCCAATTGTCATCAAATTCAACAAATTATTATAAAAGGTAACCTAGGGCTATCTAATGCATGAAACCTCTTTGGAGGTAGCTATGTAGAAAATCAAAGCAATGTATAGTTCTATAGAACTCTATAACTTTGAAGAATACTATCTTCATGGCTTTGTGAGAAAGAAGACAATGGAAGAAGAATTTTTTTGGGAGGCTTGCAATATTCACCTAAGGTAGTTCACATGAGTGAACATTCACCTAAATCAGTAGAATTGGACATAAAATAATGTTTAGCTATAGCAAAATATGCTCATGAAATTTGTAGTTTTGTAGAAGATGCCTACTTTCAGGTATCTCTATTTTCTTTGTTCTCTCTTCCATTACCAACATTTTCCTTCTCTTTGTAAAATCATCTTCCACACCTCTACATCACTCACCCCCACAATCATTTTCTTACCTTGTCTACCTAAATATCCTACCACCAAACTCTAGCATTTGCATGCTTCACTTCATTCATCTTTCTCATCTCTTGTAACCTTTGTCCATCCAATCACCTCCCACAATGACCCCTTTCATATATCAATTCCCATCCTTATTCTAAAATTATTTTATTTTTGATAGCCACAAGTCTGCCCCACTCCCATAACCTTCACTTTCAATCAAATTATATTTTGGCTCCATTTAATTTCAAATTTATCAATGCCCCATATAAGGCTTACTAGGTTCTCAATTTTACAAGCAAAAATATTTAAAATTTGCCAATAATGTAGGTAAATTTTATTACCTGCATCCACTATATGGTATTGTTTAGACCATGTATATATTTTTCTAAGGTAGTGACACAAAAAATAGTATGCAATAACTTAGAGTACATTATAACAACTCTGGATGAAGCACTGTTGCAAATAAAGTAGGTTGAAATATTGTAGAGAGGTGTAGAGAGCAAAAATGTGTGGTCATATGCAAAGTGGGTCAAGGAAGATGACCAAGTACCAAGTAGAAATATTGTTGGTTGATATAAAGTGCTAAGGTAATTAATATAGCATTTGACATCTAGTAGAGTATAATGAGATAAAATTTAGCTAAGTAAAGAAATCTAGCCAAAAATTTGAGAAGATGATATTAGCAAGAGCACGATAAAAATATGACATCTAATAATAAAAGGAAAATCAAAGGTACAAGACCCAAAATCCATCACCTAATGTTTGATAGTAGAGGTATTGAAGACAATTAAATAAAGCTAGAATGATAGACTACATTGTTGATGTCAGCAAGGCAACATAAAATATATGATGCAATGTAAAGCGATGTCCAAAAAGAAATATCCTAAGGCATTGTTTTCGATGCCTGACACCCGACATATAGCATCATGGATTCTAGAGGCATCATATGTTAGATGATGATGACATCATCATTAAGGGATTAAATATACAACAAGCCAAATAGAACATTGAATATAAAATAAATCTAAGTATGATAACCTGACAATAAAAATATCAAATCCCAAAGCAAAGTTACTTGATACCCAATATCATACATGAGAAAATACAAAGGCACCATACGTTTTAGACAATGACATCATATAAAGTGAAGAAGTTATCCAGAACTCAGTAAGAGCAAGTTCAAAAACTCAATATAAGAAGAAATCCAAAGGATGTAATGTTTATCCAAGATGATAACTTGGCAGTAAGTGACATGCTCTCCATGCTACAAAAATCAACATAAGTAATCTATAATAATCCAAATTAGCAAGGTCATGCATGTCGATCAGCTACTAGGTATCATTATTTTCAAAATATCTCAATGATCAAAGCCTTCTCTAGCACACATTTGTCCCTAACCACCTAGTTATACATAATATAAAGGAGTGTACTATCACTTGATGGTTAGAATCCAATTATGCAGAATGTAAACTAGTTTCATGATCAAATGTACATCATACATGTTAGCAAAACATACCCTAATTAGTTAAGCATAGTAGAGTTGAATGTGACAACCACTCTCGCTCTATACCTTCCCTAAAGCCTACAATATGCTCTAAAAAAAATCATTCTTAGATAACTCAATACATTGTAAATATTTATATAAACTAGAATGTAAGCCAATCTAATGGTCTACTGTTTAGCATTTATAATTGGAATAATTGTATTGATTAAGGCTATACACTTTTTTAATTAATATTGAATTGTTTTCTAGACTCTTGTTTACTTATTGTGCTAAACATATATGTATGTCTTATTGAGTAGTTAAGAATTTTTGTTAAATCTAGGAACGAATAATTTTTCTATAGTTATTCTATATTTTAGATTTCTACCTGGATTTATTGTTATAGTTCTAGAATGACTTAACAATGCTCAAATTTATTCATGCTTAAGTGTTTAAAAGTGTAGGGAAATCAAATTGTTCTATTATGTAATTCAGTCTAAATTTGGATTACAAGACTCTTTGGATTATGTCTCTTGATGTTGCCAAATATATAGCACTTTTATCTTATTTTTATAACCCTTTGCATCTCTTACTCTAGTCTAAAACTCCCCATTATTTAAATTATCTAGGCACATAGTAACCAACCTTCTTTAGATATTGACTCAAAGACTCACTATCACTATGGCATCCAATCTTGGCCAAGGTCTTGAGGGCTCAACTCACCCACTTAGAAGGATTTCAAACCAAGAGTACTCATACTCACCAATGGATTCTATAGGAACTAAAGTAGTAATATCATTATCCTTCATGGTTAGAGTAAAAAAATATGTTCTTGTTCAACTTTGATAAGGGAGTCTTTAGTTGTCATGCAGTCTATTTGATGTAGACCAAACAAGACATATAATAGAGAAACATTGCATCAATTTCATGGGTCTCCTTACATATACCTATCATTTGGATCTATTTGTGTTGGTATTAGAATTTTTCATGGAATTAATATGATGTCAAGTGAGAGGTAGATATGCATTATATATATACCACCCATAATATTGAGTATTTGGCTTGTGTAGAAAATAAGTTCTAGTTACCTCAATGCCAACCACAGTGTGATTTCAACCTCTAACAATCCTACTTCAATAACCATAATGATGATCATCCACCAAGAATCTATTATTATAAATGTTGTTCTTATCATCCTTGAGATTAGGTTTATGAGGAGTGATGTAACTTCCAATTAGAAGTGAAGGATAAAGCAGTCTCATAGGAAGAAGAGTTATTCCCTCCTCAACAGTACTCACCAATTAAATTAGAGGATCAAGATAAAGACATAAATACTATGGCCCTTTTAGTATTTTCCATCATCATCCCATAAGATCATCACACCATAAGGGTGCAAGGCTTCATCAATCATCATTGAGTCAAGCATTGATTTATTTGGGTAGTACTCATAAATTTATTGATAGGAAGACTTCCCAAACCCTAGGGTTATATATCAACAATCTGACCCAATATAAATTATAGGTACAACTTATTAATGAGAAAGGGGTTTAGTGTTTGGGTCATATTACAAATATACATATCATTGTGATTCCTATACCATTGGAAGTACAATCTAACTTATGAGTAAGGTAAACATTGTATAATTTTATTCTATATAGCCCTATGGAAAATTATTATATAATGTATATAATTATTATTTATGTAATCCTATGGGAAATAGTTAACCTTGTGATGGTTAAACATAATGTATAACTTGTAATTAGCCTAAATATCACTTTTTATATTGTCTTAGATTTATTTATGTAATTGGTATTTTGGTATTGATATAAATACCCCCATCCACTTAATCCATTGTATCAAAGTATTTTGATCCTTTTACATAAATAATACAATGATTATATGGTGCTTAATGGTACCCATTATCTATATCGTATTTTTATCCTTTTATATTTTTTGTATAAGATTTAAATGAATGTATTGCTTCTCTTGATTACTAGAATTTGGTGTGAAATCCAACATGATATCATAGTAGGTATGGCGTTGCATGAATTAATCACACAAATAGGGTTTGTTCATAGCATTTGATCCTTATTCTAAATTCTAGGGTGAATTATTTCCCATATTTTCATAAGCAATTTTTGCATAGAAGGTGAAGAGGATATTTTATCATATCTTTTACCACTCATTCTTCTATTTTTTCTAGAAATTTATGCCTCAAGTTTGTACATAGACTTATAATATTATTACATGATGAATACCTTCATTATTCCTCATAAATATGCAGTGATACTTTATTTGAAAAGAAAGTAACAATTTGATTTTTGAATTTATGTTTATCTCTTTGAATCTCCCTTGTGTGTCATCTCTTTTAAAATTATAGTCATTTTATAGCACCTAACATTATCAAAAAAAATTATTTCCCACACATTTGCAGGGGGTTCCAAGGTAGACAAATGGGTGTTCTTATGATGGAGTAATTAGGATAGATATAGATACAACTTGGAGATTCCACTTTTTGTCTTTTTTTTCGATGGATATAGGAGGAGAAAAAAATCCACTTAGTTTTTTTTAAACTAGCTAGTAGATGTGATGATTTGGTTAGAATGACAATGATTTTTCTGTGTGAAATGAGGTTTTAGGTTCAAAACCCATGTCTTTATGGTTTTACAAAAAAATATCACCCCTATTATTTTGGATGATATTCTTCAAAGAAGCATTCATGACCTCAACAAGATTACCTGTATTGAAGAACACAAGCTTATACTGAGAGGGGAAGGTGAATAGTATAAGACTACTTTTTACTTTTCTTTCTCAAATAGTATTATCCAATATAATCAATGGTAATATCAATAGCAATAACTAAAGCAATGCACAAATCATCACACACAATAGAGGTACCACTTTAATGTGGTTCACCCAATATGGGCTACTCCACGAAGAAAGTATTTCACTAATATTTTCTAAATAAATCTCTTGGAAATCCTTTCCCTATTACAATGTTTATGGACCTCTATCCAAAGGAGACACCAATCCCATAATAAATTTCATGGATATCTATCCACAGGGGACACCAATCTTCTTATTTGGCTTGTGGATCTCTATCCACAAGAGAACTCCTTTCTTCTTTGCTCTAGTTGATGATATTCTAAACGAACTATTGTCTCCACTACACTGGCTAATGGATATCTATCCACTGAAGACTCATTTCCTCACTCATAAAATCTTTCCTCACTACCTTGGCTAATGGACCTCTATCCATTGGAGATTATCATCCTCTGTACTCTACCACCTCCAAATATTGCTCTTTGCTTTGTCTTAGATCTGCACTAAACACAGTCCTTCGGTCTAACACAAATCTACTCAATATCTGCCTCTGTTCTGGCAAAAACCTATCCTCAAATCTACACCAAACTTTATCCTCAAATCTGCACTAAACACAGTCTTTTGGTCTAGCACAAATCTGTCCTCAACATTTTTCCTCTGATTTGCACTAAACTTAGTCCTTCGATCTAGCACAAATATGTCCTCAATATCTATCCTCTGATCTACACTAAACATAGTCCTTCGGTCTAGCACAAATTTATCCTCAATCTCTATCCTCAAGCCTTAACACAAATATTGAATCAATCACAAATAAACTCTACTGGATCTACCTTGAACCTTAACACAAGGTTTGAACAAATCAATCAATCAACTCTGCTCACAAGTATTCTCAAAGAATTATTTCAAATCTACCTTGTAAGCTTCCACAAAATCTCACACTAATCTATCCACAAGTCTTCTCAAAGACTTACCTCAAATCTACTCAACAAGTCCTCACTAGAACTTGTCCAATTTGTTCTCAATCTCTGTCCTCACATAAATATGTCCACAAGTCTTCTCAAAGACTTACCTCAAATCTACTCAACAATTCCTCACTAGAACTTGTCCAGTATCACAAAAACATATAGAGAATTGTTAGAGACTCAATATGCTTCACACCACAATGTTCAATCACTTTCAATCTCTCTTTTTACCATAGAAACATATAGAGAATTTTTAGAGACTCAATATGCTTCACATTCACCACAATGCTCAATCACTTTCAATCTCTCTTTTTACCACATAAACATATAGAGAATTGTTAGAGACTCAATATGCTTCACATTCACCATAATGCTCAATAAATTTCAATCTCTCTTTTTACCACATAAACATATAGAGAATTTTTAGAGACTCAATATATTTCACACTCACAAACACTCAAACTATTTCTCAAATAAATTTAGAATATAGAAAAATTTGTTTCACAGAACTTGAACTATCACTTCAACACATCCACTTGATTAGGTTCAACCAACTCTACTCAACCAATCAATCAATGAATTAATCTTTGCTCACAAACCCTAGTACAAGCATATGAATACTCACTCATTTTTTTCCAATAATGCTTATCAAAAAATCTCACATAATAATGATACTCATGATCTTTGCAAACCCTAGCTCAATTTCTTCACTCAATCAATCACTTCAACAACAATGCTTATCAAACAATACTTTTCTCTCCAACTTAGCATTCACAACATTCAACACTAAACTCACTAGGAAGATGTACCCATACCTTTTTTTTTTGATGTAGAAGTGCCCTTCAAAATATATCTCAATCATAATTTTCTTCTTTTCCAATTTCATTGGTTAGATGACAAAATATCACACTAACACTCTCTCACAGTATTCATCAATTACAAAAAGAATCAAACTCAAATACACCTTATTAATCATTCTTGAAATTAGCAATCATTAAATCACACATATAAAATAATCACTCAAATGCCCCTTATAATATCCAAATTTAATTAATCAATCTCCAAAAATTAACCTTTCAAAATAATATTTGCCTAAACCTTATAACTCCCCTTAAAACCTTATAAATTTAATAAATTAGGCAAATATTAAACTTTAGGGCTTAATTTTAATCCCTCCAAAAAATTTGGTGCAAAACCAAATTCATACCTTATATTTTACTCTAAAAGAGGGTTTTGCGGGTTTTGAACTGTTGTCTCCCAAGAACAAAGTGCTTTGGTACTTTTGTGCCCACCATGTGGGCTATGGGAACCCACAAGAAGGAAAGGAAGCCTCATTACTTTTACCACCTTCGCTCACCATTGAATCTTCCAAAAAGAACACTCCTGTGGATTCGAACCTCTGCCACTCACTGCCCCTAGTGCTTTACTTTTACCATGGTTTCCAACTAAGCTACCTGCGCTTGGTGACCAAGGCACCTTCCTTGATGGGTGAAATTCCTCTGCTTACCTCTTGGCACTTTTAAAAATAATGAAACCCTCTTGATTTTGCAGAATGATTCGCACATTTTTGCATAACACCAAGATTAATTCAAAAGCATACATTACTTGGGCTAAGGTGGAGGAGTCCATTTTTATACACGCTTTGATATTTGACTCCCATGTTGACGCTCGATGGTCAAATTCGAAATACGAATTTTGACTTTAATAACCCACTTTTTTTTTTAAAGTGAAAAACCCCTTGTGGAGCTGCCTTGGTCTGAGATACCATGAACAGGGGTTCTACACCATCAAAGTCACCTAGGAGTCACACCCAACCCTGCCCGTACCAACATTATTAATTGGATTTTGGATACCCAATTCAACTTTTTGGTAGGGTGGAGATTTGAACCTGGGACCTCCCTTGGAGGATTACCCTCTCCTTTCCAACTCACCTACAACACCTAGGTACTTTAATAACCCACCTTAGGTTTATTTAAAATAAATATAAATTAACATATAATTAATATTAAAATTAAATAATAATTAATTTAAATAACTTATAAGTTAAGTAAATTAATTAATAAATTAATTTATAATAAAATTATATTAATTAATTTATAATTAATTTAAACTTCCATATATAATATTATAAAGAAATATTATAATATTATTTTCTTGGGCTTCTTATTTGCACTTTGGACCACATATATCTACCTGGAACTGGGTCTTGACCAACTGGAAGCGGACTCTCCTTTTTGCACTGATTGTGGAACTGCTTCTCCTTGCACTGCTCACTAAAACTGCCTTTCAATATCAATGACCATTCACTCTTGACATCAATTACAACTCATTTACTCAAAATATCCAAGAATATCCCCCTTTGTCATTGATAGTAACCCAATTATCTTTTCAAACCTATTTTTATTTCGCTCCCCCTGGTAAACTGCTCCTCTTGAATCAATGCTCTCTTCTTAAATAAAATCTCCCCCCCTTAGTCAAACATCTCCCCCTTTTACATCAATGGCAAAGGGTCACCTTTGGGGATTAGGGCTAAGAATATGTATCTTAGCTTAGCCCCTCCCCCACCTCCTCTTGAGGTGGTTAATTATGGGGTGGGAGTGAAACTACTCCTAACATGCACTGATCTTCATCTTTGTCCATAATATTCTTCTCTTGATCCTTCTGGTTCCATTGAATGTTCTTGTTCCTATCCATGTCCTTGGTCATGTTCTTGTTCATATTTCTATTCCTGTTCATGTCCATATTATTGTTCATGTTCATGCCCATGTTCCTATTCCTGTTCTTGTTCAATTTCATGCTTGGTTATGGAATGTATGCTCTGCACAGTATTTTTATATTCCCATTATTTTTGCACTTATAACACTTAATATTGTTATTCCTTGTAGATGCAAATGTCTTAGTATTTCTCCTGGTGAAGCCATATCTATTCATCATGAACCCTGCAATTAATTGCCTTTTGACCAAACTAATTACAAGAGTAGCAATACCCTTGAAAGAGATCCCTATTTTTAAAATTTCCATTATCTTGTCTTTCATGAGTCCTGCATTGTGTAGCCTTATGTACAAACCTATGACATGAAAAAATGCATTGAAAATATCTCATATTTACCTCATTAGTCCCTTAGTCTCTTCTACCCTGTCCTATTTCTTATGCCATATGTTCCTTATTTGTTCATTGTTTCTTTCCTTGTTGAACTTTCTATTGTCCAAATTACCATTAGAAGTCTCACATTCTCTTTTAATTTCTTCTTTTGATGCTTCTTCTTTTTTTGTGCTTGAGCTTGACTCTCTTTTTTTTGCTTTCTATTTCCCTTGTTTTTATTCAAAACTAAGTCCTATTTTGGTGAATTATGATCCTTGTGTACTGATAATCATGTCCAAGGTATTTGAATTTTTCTCAACCTTGTGTAGCTTGTCCTTAGAGTATTTAACTTTCATCCTTAGTGAAACTATATCATGTTCTAATATTTCACACTCTAGATCTCTTGTCTTTACTTTTTTAGCCATACTTTATTCAATTTTTCTTGCTTCTTCAACCTTAATTTTGAAGTTAGTGAGCTCTTGTAGAACCTTTGATTTTGCTTAATCATATTTTTGAGCTTGAACCCTTAATCCTAAGTTCTCCCTTTTTAATTCTTCATGATCAATAATAAGTCTTTTACATTCTAGCTCTTTGAACTTTGATTGTTCAACCATACCTTTTTCCACTCTCCTTGCCTTTTCAACCTTATATTTTAGGTCAGAGAGATCTTGTAGAAGCTTTGTATTACATTTCTCATCCTCTTGTATTTGAGCCTTTAATTCTAAGTTCTCTTTTTTCAACTCAACAAGTTCCTTAAGTGTGGCTTTCTTTTCTCTTTTCTTTGGTTTTCAATTTCTTCTATTGTCCAAAGTAGAGTTTCTTCTTCATACTTGTTTTGACTATCCCTGTTATATTTTTTTGAACCATCCTATAGGAATTTAATCCTCAAAGTATCATATTCATCTTCACTACTATTAAACCCAATGCAATAACTTTCATCATGACTGAGTTGACCATAAAAAAAATATTCTTCACCTTCTTGTGTACAATAAGCTGCAATGTGACCTATCTTCCTACATCTTGTACAAAAAATTATCAATCTAGCCTTTTCTCCACTGCTTGATTCATATCTTGAATCTATTTTTATATTTCCTCTCAAAACAACAATATCAAATTCATCTTCCTTTTATTTCATGACCATGTGTGTTCTTTTCTTCTTGTATCTCATGGTTCTACTTTTGCATTTCTTTACCATTTGTGTTCTTGTAAGATCTTCCTTCAAGTTGTTAAAATTTTTCTGAAGAACCAACTCTGATACCAATTGAATAACATAAGCTTATACTGAGAGGGGGGTGTGAAAATTATAAGACCACTTTTTACTTTTCTTTTCCAAATAATATTATCTAATATAATCAATGGTAATATCAATAACAATAACCAAAGCAATGCACAAATAATTGCACACAATAGAGACACCAATTTAATGTGGTTCACCCACTATGGGCTACTCCATAGAGAAAATATTTTACTAATATTTTCTTAATAAATATCTTGGAAATCCTTTCTCTATTAAAATGTTTATGGACCTCTATCCAAAGGAGACACCAATCCCCTAATCAAGTTCATGGATCTCTATCCACATGAGACACCAATATCCTTATCTAGTTTGTTGATCTTTATCCACAAGAGAACTCCTTTCTCCTCTGCTCTGGATGGTGATATTTTAGAAGACCTGCTACCTCCACTACACTAGGTAATGGATATCTATCCACTGAAGACTCCTATCCTCACTCATAAGACCGGTTCTCACTACCATAGGTAATGGAACTCTATCCACTAGAGACTATCATCCTCTATACTCTACCACCTCCAAATCTTGTTCTTTTCTCTGTCTCAAATCTACACTAAACACAATACATTGGTCTAGCACAAATCTTCTCAATATCTATCTTTAGTCTAGAACAAAACTATCTTCAAATCTACACCAAAATCTATCCTCAAATCTACACTAAATACAGTCCTTTGATCTAGCACAAATATATCCTCAATCTCTATCCTTTGATCTACACTAAACATAGTCCTTCGATCTAGCACAAATCTATCCTCAATATCTATCCTTTGATCTGCACTAAACATAGTCCTTCGGTCTAGCATAAATTTATCCTCAATATCTATCATCAAGCCTTAACACAAATTTTGACTCTATCACAAATCAACTTTGCTAGATCTACCCCAAAAATAAACTCAAGGTTTGAACAAATCAATCAATAAACTCTGCTCACAAGTCTTCTCAAAGAATTATCTCAAAAATGCCTTGTAAGATTCCACAAAAGCTCACACTAATCTGTCCATAAGTCTTCTCAAAGACTTACCTCAAATATGCTCAACAAGTCCTCACTATAACTTGTCCAATCTATTTTCAATCTCTATCCTCAAATATGTATTGTAATCTTCTACAAAAGCTCACACAAATTTGTCCACAAGTCTTCTCAAAGACTTACCTCAAATATGCTCAACAAGTCCTCACTAGAACTTTTCCAATCTCACATAAACATATAGAGAATTGTTAGAGACTCAATATGTTTTACACCACAATGTTCAATCACTTTCAATATCTATTTTTATCGAAGAAACATATAGAGAATTGTTAAAGACTCAATATGCTTCACATTTACCACAATGCTCAATCACTTTTAATCTCTCTTTTTACCACATAAACATATAGATAATTTTTAGAGACTCAATATGCTTCACATTCACCACAATACTCAATAAATTTAAATATATCTTTTTACCATACAAAAATATAGAGAATTTTTAGAGACTCAATATGTTTCACACTCACAAACACTAAACCTATTTCTCAAATCAATTTAGAATATAGAAAAATTTGTTTCACATAACTTGAACTATCACTTCAACACATTCATTTGACTAGGTTCAACCAACTCTACTCAACCAACCAATCAATGAATTAATCCTTGCTCACAAACCCTAGTCCAAGCATAAGAATACTCACTCAATTGTTTCCAATAATGCTTATCAAACAATCTCACATAAAAATGATACTAATGATCTTTGCAAACCCTAGCTCAAGTTATTCACTCAATCAATCACTTCAACAACAATGCTTATCAAACAATCCTTTTCACTCCAACTTAGCATTCACAAAATTCAACAATCACTCACTAGGAATATGTGCCCATACCTTATTGTTTGATGTAGAAGTGCCCTTAAAAATCTATCTCAATCACAATTTTCTTCTTTGCCAATTTCAATGGTTAGATGATAAAATATCACACTAACACTCTCTCACAATATTCATAAATTAAAAAAATAATCAAACTCAAATACACTTTATTACTCCTTATTGATATTAGAAATCATCAAATCACACATAAAAAATAATCACTCAAATTCCCCTTATAATATCCAAAAATTAACCTTTCAAAATAATATTTGCCGAAACCTTATAACTCCCATTAAAACCTTATAAATTAAATAAATTAGGCAAAGATTAAACTTTAGGGCTTAAATTTAATCCATCTAAAAAATTCGGTGCCAAACCAAATGCATACCTTATCTTTTACCCCAAAAGGGGGTTCAACGGGTTTCGAACTACTGTCTCGCAAGTGCCAAGTGCTTTGACACTTTTGTGCCCACCACGTGGACTATGGGTGTCCATGAGAAGGAAGGGAAGCCTCCTTCATTTTACCACCTTCTTCCATCGTCGAATCTTCCAAAAAGCACACTCCTATGGATTCAAACTTCTGCCACTCACTGACCCTGGCGCTTTGCTTTCGCCATGGTTGCCAACTGCGCTACCTGCGTTTGGTGATCTAGGTACCTTCCTCGATGGGTGAAATTCCTCTGCTTGCCTCTTGGAACTTTTAAAAACAATTAAACCCTCTTGATTTTGTAGAATGATTTGCACATTTTTGCATAACACCAAGATTAATTCAAAAGCATACATTACTTGGGCTAAGGTGGAGGAGTCCCTTTTTATACATGCTTTGACATTTGACTCCCACGTCGGCACTTGATGGTTGAATTCAAAATTCAAATTTTCAAATTTAATAACCCACCTTAGGGTTATTTAAAATAACCATAAATTAACATATAATTAATATCAAAATTAATTAATAATTAATTTAAATTTCTTATAAGTTAAGTAAATTAATTAATAATAAAATTATATTAATTAATTTATAATTAATTTAAACTTCCTTGTATAATATTATAAATAAATATTATAATATTATTTTCTTGGGCTTCTTCTTTGCACTTTGGACCATATTTGTGTACCTGGAACCGGGTCTTGACCAACTGGAAATGGAATCTCCTTTTTGCACTGATTGCAAAACTGCTTCTCCTTGCATTGCTCACTGAAACTAACTTTCGACATCAATGACCATTCACTCTTGACATCAATGACAACTCATTTACTCAAAATGTCTAACATATATGTCTTTACTAGTTGGTGCAAGCACATTAGGAATTATTTATTGTGCATTCTAATCCCTATGATGAAGATATTATATTTTAATTTTTTTTGTGTATGCTAAGGGGATTATTGTGGTATTCTAGAGAGAAGTGACCTCTATGCCTCAATGTTTGCATTTATGGACTATTTAGTATGAAAGGATTAGCTCTAGAATAATAGATGTTTGAACCTCTCTATATTCCTTGAAAATTATGGATGGATGATGTGGACCTTTGATCAACATGGATGATGGCATGATCTTTATTCATTCTACAAAACCTACTTTTTCATCTATTTATATTGAATTGATCAAACTAGATCTCAACTTATGCTAGTCCTTAGGGGGTATCAACATTTAGTAGTAAAATATGGGTGGATATGATACTCCTAAGGTTCATGAGGTTGATTTTTCAATTTTTGAGGTTCATTAGGGAAAATATTTTGGAGAACATAAATTTTGCATCCTAAATGATTTTGAGTCATTTTTAAATTGCATGATTTTTCAAGCTTTGTGCATTGGAGGCATAAATTCAAGTAAAATATTTGGGGTTAAACTATGTGTAAGTACTAAAATACTATTGATTTATTTGAAAAGGGAAAACTCAAATATATTATGCAATTTGAATCTCTGATTAATATTCATGGGATAGTTGGATTTATAACATTTATTGGATCTTTTGCATGCATAAATAAAAAGGATTCAAAATGTGTTCTTGCCAATCCCACATTTTCCTATTAGATGTTTGGACTATTAGTTCATTATATGCATGAAGGTCTAACCTTTCATGATATCTTCCTTCTTCTATTTTCCATTTGAGTACTTCTAAAAATTGCAATGGTTCTTCTCATAAATAGGTGAAGACATGTTAATGCTACAAGGTCATGATTTTTAGTTACGTTCTAAATTAATTGTTATGAGGCTTTAATAAGAACTCATTAGAATAAGTTATTTTAATGTGTAAATTCATTTCATGTTCATTTGAATTTCATGTAATATGGATTTGGGAACCCTAACCCTAATCTAATTTTTTCAATATATAATTCCATAAAAAAAATGGAGAGATGTGATTTTTTATTCTCTCCATTATCAGAAATCTTATTTTTTTTCTTGTTTCATGTGGTTGAGCTTGGGCACATAGCGTTGATCCTTGATACAAGTGGTATCAGAGCTTGGATGCTTACCCCTCCCAACCAAGCTTGGAGAAGCATTAAATTCCCCTCATATTCTCATCCAAAACTTTATGTGTTGAGTTAAAGGAGAGCATTAGGATATTGCATGATGTTTTATAAAACCTCCATAGATTTTATTTTTTATTATAGATATTAGCTTGTATCTTTGTTTACAGGTATCCAAAATCTAGATCTGATCAAGTTGGGAAACCTCTATGTAAACTGATCATGTTAATTTTTACACAACCATACAATATCCAAAATCTAGATCTAACTGAGTTCAATAGCCTCTATGTAAACTAACCGTGTTCATTTTTACACAACCATATAGTATCGAAAATTTGGATCTGATCGATTTTTTTCACCTCTATGTAAACTGATTGTGTTTATTTTTGCACAATCATAGTATCTAAAATTTACATCTAATGGAATTCGATGGCCTCCAAGTAAACTGATCATGTTTGTTTTTACAAATCCATATAGTTAGATCGACCTCTATGTAAACTAATTGTGTTTTTTTGATAGCATAACAGGCTTCTAGCCTCTCCATTGTACTTGTATAAGTGGATTACAAAAAATTTCACATTGTTTATGGCTAATTTATAGCCCTTATTTGTAAAAGTGATTCCACTTGTATGGTGACCAATATCTAGTGGATTACACCTAACATACCTACTACCACATTAGCACTTTACACTCCAATTCTATTTTTAGTTTTTATTTGCTTTATTTCATTGAAAATCGATTAACATATTTCCATCATCCCTAAAAGGAACGCATCTGGTGACTCATTCTATTGCCTAGCCTCATGATAGGGTGCCACTTTCTTGGTGGTGGGAAATCTATATTAAAAGCCCTATGAGTCAAATCTAGACTAGAATTAATGAGAATATATAGTGAAGGAGGTTAGCCATACCCACAAAACTTTAGAAATAGATCATCCTTTTGCATGTGCTCAATAAATTAAAAACTCTTAATAAATATTAAAATTAATTCGGTCCAATATTCATCATAGCTATGGAATAGAGCATGTACTTCTCTTTAGAGAGTATCTCACTGACCATAGTAAACTAAGTGAGGACAATTAGGACTTGGGCTTCATCACGGTTTGGATTTCATCACCAAGCATCTATATGTGGGCATCTAGGTGAAGGCCTTAATTTGATACAAGCTCATTATACCTCTCCAAATTTCAACACCTCACCTACTTGAAGTCATAAGATTGAGATTACTAGTTTTGCAAATCCCATACTTTGGTATTCATTTTTGTAATCTAGTATTAAAAATATTGGTCTACACATTCATCTATTAGAGATATTAGATTTTACATTCATATATAGTATTTCAATTTGAGCTACACGTATTTTTTAGTACTTCAAATTTAGCCGCATCATTGTAGGCCCAAAATGACCACATCGTTAGAAAATTTTGAAACATATATTCTAAGGTAGAAAAATCTCCATTCCATTGAGGATATAGAGTATTTTGGAGCAAATCCACGTAAAGAGTGCTTCAATCTGCTTAGTACTTAGTATTTTTTTCCATAATAAGCTAAGTACTTGATTCCACTCGATATCTAGTGTATTTGGTAGCGGATTCATGCAAGGTTCTCAATCTGTAATTCTTTTGAGCTTTGGTGACATCAGCACAATATAAAGTATGAATTGGAAATCCTTCTCTACTCCACATGCTCTAGCGACTAAGTGTTGGGAATCTTTATTTCACTGAGTTCCAAGACTAATAGTGAACGAAATGGCAATAAGTTCCCCATATTTTGGTAAGAAGGTCAGAAGCACTTGAAAGGAAGTAAAGGTAGTAGAATAGCTCGATGGTCATTTTGCACTACTTTCAATGTGGGTTGGTGATTCCATAATCAAATTGAGTCAAAGCTGATGTCAGCATATTTTTTGAGTGAATTGCAACTTTTGCTTTATGCCAAGGATGTGAGAATGAAGTTAGACATTTTTAAGGCTAAGTGAGCAAATTAACGACAAACTTGATTCTACTCACAACTCAGTGCATTTCTTATCAAAACTCAATTCCACTAGTTGAAGCCACCAAAGCTAATTGCAATTTTAATTTTGAGTGGAATGGCATTTTGTTTCTCCCCCACTACTTTGTATATTATTTTTGAGATTTAATTGCAATCATCTACTGAGATCATCAATGACAAAGATTTTTTTGACATTGTTATAATATATAAAGGTGGATTCTTAGAAGAATGAAGAACAATCAGTTCAAGGTGGAAAGGTGAAGTGTCTAAGGGTTTTCAAGAAACAAGAACCATAGTAGTTGCAGATATACAATGGAATGGAGTTTTAAAGAATAGTGAATGATCCAGATCTATTTTATAATGGCTTTAGGTCCAACTACCATCATCGAACTAGCAAATTGTAGAGCTAAGCTGCCATGGCAAATTAATTCAATTGGATTTTATAGACTCAATGAGCAAATAATATAATGCTAGCGTAGCTCTCTCCTGATCGATAAAAATTTAAATTCTTGTAATGTCTCCTTGAATTTTTCATTGTAAACTATAAATAGAGGTCAAACCCTTTATTTTCAAGGTTGGATCTAGTGTGTTTGCTTGTCCTAATGTGTAAATATTTTTTGTAAACTAATGGAAGGAGAATTACTTGGATATTTGACTTGAAACTTGTTATCTTTGATATATTTTAATTGAAGAGGTTAAAAGCTGTGAATGACATTTCTTTCAATGTTGTAATGGCTAGTTAATTCCAATTGCATTAGATTACTAGTTGTTAAAGTAGTTTAAATTTATTCATAGTTATATTTGTGTTTATAGGAAGTTTATTTATGTAAAATATGATTATTGATCTATTTTGATAAATTGGATTGTTAATATATTTGATATTGGAATTGCTTCTTGGAACATATCTCTATTTATGCTTTGATGTATGCAGATTTCATGGTTTAGGGTGCTGCTAATATTGAGTGTGGGACACTGGAAGTAGTTTGTGGGAGGTTTTCCTGTAAATGCCTATGTTGCTAGCCCTATATGACCACTATTAATACAATTTTCCTTAACCCTAAACATTTTTCTAACCCTATTCCTTAAACCCTTATTAAGCTTAACTGAGTCAAAATCTTACTAAGTTGACAAGGAACCAACCTAATCTAGAGGTTGGGGTGAAGCAATATTTGGTCCATACAATGTTGAGTGTTGAGTTGTGACTATCGGGTGCAATCTTGACCAAAATATTGGAAGATAGACAATTGTAGTATCAAAATTGATGACAAATCAGTGCCCAATAGTTTTTGGCATGCCCAGTGGGACCATTTGCAAGAAACACTAAAACCCATCATATGCTTATTTTTTTATCTTTACCTGAAGGAATCAAGATTTGGTGAATTATCTTGACCTTGCTAAACGGAGAGCAAAAAATTCACATGGTGACTCTCTGGTTTGTAAACCCAAAACATTTATCCCTGTAGAGCATAGTTTTTCATGTATACCAGGTCATTCAAGAGGAATAATCTAGACTTATTTTTCTACTGTGAGCTACATTATAGAGGATCTACTGTTATAAGGAATTTAAATCAATATTTTCATTTAGAAGAAAATCCTCCTGAGAAGAATCCTGCAGTTAATCCAAAAGCACCTCCAACAGGAGTTACACTTGGAAACATGGCACAAAATGCAGTTCCAAATTAGCCCTTGTAGAAGTACCCCAGCTGGAACACAGCTGGCCATCTTAGACTAGCCCAAATGCATGATATTATCCAAGCTATTTATAAGTCCATTCCCACCTATGATGGATATAGTAAAATTACAAATGAGCACTGCCAAGATATTTTGAATATGGTAGTAATACATAATATAAAAAATGAAGACGTTATTGTCAGGATCCTAGCCCTGTCCTTTAGAGGAAATATTTTACATTGGTTTAAGAACCTTGAGGATAATACCATTACCTCATGGGTAGCATTGGATAACCCCTTTGTGGAGAAATTTAATGAATATGCTGATCCTTTTCCCCTCATTAATCAGTTCATATCTATACAAAAACATCAGCAAGAAACTATTTTAGATTTCAACTTAAGGTTTACTAGGACCTGGAAGAGAATTCCACCTACAACTAGACTAGCTGCAAGCCTTACTTACATGTATTATATCAAATACCTTGAATTATAGTTAGACCTAAACACCCAAAAATTTAGGGTAGAGACCTTTACATAGGTTTATAATGCATCTGTTCATGTAGAGATTGTCCTTATTAATGTGGGAAGGTTACCCCCAAAAGCTGTCTTGCCCTAAAATTTGGAAACCACTAATATCCAAAGTCAAATAACTACTCCATATTATATGGACACCCCTCCTTTATTATTCTCATTCCCACAACTGACTTTCATTCCTCAGTTAAAAGTTCTATCTGGTGCAACTCCTTTCCCTCCACTTTCTTCTCAGATTCCACAACAATATTCTATCATCCTTGATATACAGAATACTTTGAAAACTATTAGAAACAAGATAAATTCAATGGAGAAGAGAGAGATGGAGAGGTCACAATAAATGATATTTTCCTATGTGAATAAATATCAAAGACCTGGTCATAGCAATAGTACTGGATTCAAAGTAATTACAACATATAAAGAGCCGAAGTTCTTCAAAAATAAGTCTGGTGAATGTTTGGTGTTTAGTGTGCAATGATCCTCATGACTCATAATATTGTGTCATGTACCAACACCATGTACAGTAGGCTATGAATAAAGTAGAAATAAATAAAAAAGGAAGAGTGAATATGCTTTGGCATCTAGAGAAGATCATGGTTGGAAAACATATTTATGAGGATGGACCTATTGCTGTCATGACAAGGTCAAGAAATAAAACACTGCAAGTTGATCCACAAAAGATGGGTCAATTTCAGGTCCCCTATCAGAATAAGAGTGATCCACCTTCCCAAAGAGGTGATACTTTCCATATTCTCTAGGCCAAAGAAAAAGAAACTAGTATTCCCAAGAGGTTTAAGAAAGAAATTAAAGGGGATAGAATGAGGTCTAAGAATGAAGCTTAAGAGAGGCTTAGGTTACCTTCTGTTACCAAAAGGTAAATAATTGAGGCCACTCAATAGTATAATAAAAAGTATGATGATCTATATAGAAGGCCTAAGAGGCCTACCTCTAACAAATATGAATATAACATTATGGAGGAAATAAAAAAGATTCCATATAAATCTAGTCTGTATGATACTCTCTTCATTCCTACCCAAATAGACATGCTATAAGATTCTTTGAACAAATATCCACAGGAAAAGTAGGTCACCACAATTCGTAACATACTCTCTGAAAAGAAAGAAATTATATTATCTATATACATATAAATATATAATTGATTATCCATTTTAAATATTTTTAAGTACCTAGGTGTTGTAGGTGAGTTGGAGAGGAGAGGGTAATCCTCCAAGGGAGGTCCTAGGTTCGAATATCCACCCTACCAAAAAGTTGAATTGGGTACCCAAAATCCAATTGATAATGTTGGTGCGAGGCAGGGCCGGGCGCGACTCCGGGTGAATTTGACGGTGTAGAACCCCTGTTCATGGTCTCTTAGACCAAGGCAGCCCTGTAAGAGGTTTTTCACTTAAAAAAAAGAAAGAAAGAAATGTTACCTGCTATTTGAAATAATAAACCACCTCCTTTTTATATCTCTATAAGGATGGAAGGTTGGGTGGTCTGCAATTGTATAATTGACTCAGGAGCATCTACTACAGCCATGCCTTAAGTAGTTTGTGATAATATGGGTATGGAATACACCTAATCTTACCCTGGAGTTCCACAATTAGATGGGACACCTGTAAAGATAGTGGGAATGATAAAAAATATCTTGATGAGGCTACATAGAGCACTTGAGGTAAATATAGTACAAGAAATAGTAGTGGTGGATCTAGAGCCCTATTTTGGCTTATGCCTTTCAAGAGAGTTTACTGCAAAGTTGGGTGGATGCATGTATATGGACTATTCCAGCATGGTTATTCCTTTCAAAGAGAAGAGGATAAAAATAATACCTAAGAATCCCGTGTCTTACCACATTTAAAAAATTGAATAGGACATGTGCAATCTCACCCCTCTAGAAGAATTTGAACTTTTGGACAACTTTGAAGAGTTGAAAATCAAAGATGAATTGCCTTTCAGGGAGGATAATAGTTAATTTGGGACAAGCATGGGCACATACAATATTTCTACAGAGACAAAAAATGAGTTTCTACTATATCTAACCACTCCTTGAGAGAAACATAAGTATGGACAATGCATTTTGATGGTTCCAGGTGTAGAAATAGTACTGGTGCTGGTGTAGTATTACAGTCCCAATAAGAAGGGATAAAGAGTTTTGCTTATAGGCTAACATGGTCATGCAATAATAATGTTGCTGAATACAAGGCTTTATACCTTGGATTGATGCAAGCTAAAAGCATGGGCATCAGGATATTAAACATATATAGTGACTCTAAATTGATTGTAAATTAGGTAAGAGAAAGGTGCAACAACAAGCATTATTACCTTAAAGCATATAGAAATAGGGTATGGGATTTAATGGAATCCTTTCATGCCCTAAACATTAATTTTATTCCTAAAGGAAAGAATACCTTGGCATGTTCCTTTCCAGTAAAGGGAGATCACTTTAACCCTTCTACAGACATAGGGGTTAAGAAAGACAAATTGATAAAAATAATTTTCAAGCCTACAGTGCCAGATAAGCAGATTTTTGGTAGGTCTTTGAAAGTGATGAAAAAATCATTGATTTTTTGGTGAGAGAGGCCTTTTTATCCATTGTTCAAGAAGAAATCTAGAAGATATTGAATAGAAGGATGCCATTCAACTCAATAACAATTACATACCTAGAGATTTGGTTACTCTAGAGAGCCTGTTTGACAATGAAGACAAAAAAAATACTAGATCCATGGAAGTCAATGAGAAAGTCTATAAAGAAATATAAATTAAAAAAGAAAATAAGCTCAAGGTTGGAATCCAATGTTCTCCATAGGAAGAAGAGGATATCAAATATTTATATCTAAAGTACCAATACATTGTGGATTGGTCATATGAGGACCTCAAAGTATATGAAAAAAAGGTCATCCAACACACAATTGATCTAGAGCCTAATGCAAAACCATTTAGGCAGAAACAAAGGCCTATGAACCCTAGTATTGAAGCCATAATGAGATAAGAATTACTAAATTTTCTAAAGGCTAAGATCATCTATCCAATCAAACATTCAACCTAGGTAGCCAACTTGGTATCTATAAGGAAGAAGAATGGTGATATCCACCTTTGTGTGGATTTCAAAAATCTCAATCAAGTGTTGCTGAAGGACCACTACCCCCTACCATAGATTGATAAAATATTGTAGATTATGGCTAGAGTAGAAAGGTTCTAACTACTAGTTGATTTCTCTGGATATAACCAAATTTGGGTGAAGAATGGAGATCAATTTAAGACAACATTCACCATAAATGTGGAACCTTTGCATATCAAAGAATGCCCTTTGGGCTATCTAATGTAGGAGACACGTTCTAGAGATAAATGCACTATGATTTTGGGAAGATGATTAACAAGGTTATTCTAATATATTTATATGACATGACTATATTTTTCCATAATAATCAAGACCACTTGGCCCACCTAGAACAAGTTTTATAAAAGTGTAGAGAATTTGGCATCTCCCTCAATCCTAAGAAGTCATTTTTTGTAGTTGAAGGAAAATTGATAGGCCATGTGGTCTCCAAATAAGGTATGTCCATTGATCTAGATAGAACAAATCCATTTTTTCTCTTTGAATGCTTGTAAATAATAAATCTCTATAGTATTTTTGTGGTCAGATAAAATTTTTCAAGAAAATCATCTCTAATTTTGCCTAGAATATGAAGACTATATCTAAACTTCTAAATAAGAATTCAGATTTCAAGTGGATTGAGGTAAGAAAGCAAACCTTTGAAATCATAAAGCAATCCATTGCTACAACTCCAATGCTATTAAATATGGACTTTAGCAAAGACTTCATTCTTTATGCTTATGGAGTTGAGGAAAGCTATTCATCAGTGCTCACCCAAAAGAAATGAATTGTAGAAGTTGGTGTGTCTACTCAAGTGTGGCTTTAAATTAATATTTTGTGGCTCATATTACTTACTATTAATTTGAGATATTCTCGTCTTAGATCATTATTATATTCTTTCCTCAATTAAAGGTGGACAAGATAAATATAGGAACCAAAAAAAAATTGTAGTGGATGAGTAGTAACAATTGGGGTTGTTATACTTAAAGCTTGAAGGAAGATCTTACAAGAACACATGGCCAAGAAAGGGAAAAGAAAAACCATAAGATCACATCCTCCTAAGAAGGAAGGAACACACATGACCATGAAAGAAAAGGAATAAGAATTTGATCTTGATACTAAAAGGAGGGAAGATAAAAACTTTGTGATATGTGTGGAATGTGGTAAATTTGGTCACATGTCACTTTAATGTCCACAACATGGGTATAGTAGCGGTAAAGAGGAAAAGGAAAATATTTTTTTCTCACAAAGATATTGTTAATCAAAAATGGGAATTGAAAATAGAATCAAGTGATGAATCAAGTAGTGAAAAGAAAGCTAACTTTGTAAAAGGGAATAAGAAGGAACTAAGAATACTCAAATGTTTTATTTGTGGTAACTTTGGTCACCTTGCATATCATTGTTCAAAATTTAGGTATAGTAGCAGTGAAGAAGAAGAAGAATATTTTGTTTATGGTATCCTTGGTCACAATGCAGCTCATTGTAATGGGTTTAGTAGCAGTGAAGAGAAAGAAGATGATCCTAAAATTGAAAACCAAGAAGAAGAGGAAGGTTAAAAAAATGAAGAAGAAGTCACAAAAGAGAAACTCATTATTAAGTTAAAGAGGGCTAGAGAGGATATCTAAAAATTGAAAGCTCAAATACAAAATAATGAAGATGCTCCTATTGTCAAAAACCTATAAAAAGAAAAAGTTTTAGGAAGGGATGTCATGGTTGATATAGAAAAGGAACTTGTTTTTGAAGAATTAAAAAAGGAGAAATCAAAATTGAAGGCTAAATTACAAGAGAATGAGAAAACAAAGGCAAATATTCTACAAGATCTCATTGACCTAAAAATCAAGGTTGAAGAGGCAAGAAAAATTGAAGGTATGGATGAACAATTGAAGGGAGAAGAGCTAGAATGTGAAAGATAAGAACATGAAGTGGTTTTTCTAAGGATGGAAGTGAAATATTCTAAGGATAAGCTGAATAGGTTTGGGAAAAGTTCAAAAGCTTTGGATAACATTATCAATGCACAAATATCTTCATTTATCAAAACATGACTTGGTTTTGAAGAAGGTTAAGAGGTACAAAAAGATGAGTCAAGCTCAAAAGAAAAGAAGGTTTCAGAGGAAGATATTGGAGAAGAACCTAAGACCTATGCTGATAAGTTGAAGAGTGGAAGATTCATTAAGAAATAAAACAATGCACAAACAAGAAACAATGATCATCACAAAGAAGGCAAAGAAAGAACTAAGAGACCATATTTTTCAAGACAAAATCAATATTTCTTCCAAGGGTTTTATTTTTCATGTAATTTTGGTCATAAAGCTATGCATGGTAGGGTTTATGAAAAGAAGGATTATGTCTTCACTAAAAGGAACTTTAGTTAATTCAAATATGGATATTTCTTTCAAGGTTATTGTTACTCATGTAATCGCTTTGGTATTAAAGTTATACACTGCAGGGTTCATGATAAAAATGATTATGGCTTCACCAAGAGGAACTTCAAGTCATCTGCACCTTCCAAGAACTACAACATCAGTTGTTACAATTGCAATAATTTTGGACATAAGGCTAAGTGGTGTATAAAAGAGTTTCCAAAACTTCTAGAGACAATCAAGAACATGGACACTCAAAAGGATAAAAAAGATATGACTACAAAGGTATTGAAAAAAATGTTGAAAAGGAAGAAGATAATTGTAATTTGGGAATAGAATTACTCCTACCCCAAAAATGATCACCTCAAGGAGAGGAGGTGGTGAGGGGTTGAGATAAGAGTCTTATTTTTAGCCCCAAAGGAGACCTTTGCCATTTATGTCAAAGGGGGAGATTTTCAGTAAGGGGAGAGAAATCAGTAAGGGAGAGTAGCTTCTCAAGGGGAGTACATTTGGAATCCAGTGGTCGTAAAAGAATTATTTTGTGAAGGGATTTCCATCAATGAAAAAGGGAGAGATTGTTGGAAATATTGAGCATATTGTGTTGTCATTGATGTAAAAGTATTTATGTCATAGGTTTATGTCAAATAGATCTTAGCATGGCAGAAATATTCTCCTATGGTTGGATAATTATGCATGGCAAGGTTCATCTCAAGGCAAGAAAATTGGCAAAAATATAAGGTTATAATATTTATTTCTAAATATTATACACAAGGGACAAAGGTTTGTAAGAGGAAGAAAAGCAAAGGTTCATGAAGTTTGATGATAAAAATAACATGGTACAAGCTTGGCAAAGGAAAGGTTCATGTGGGTTGATGTTAAAAAGTTAAGGAGTATAATATTTAAATATTATAAAAAGGTTTTAAAAAGGACATGGACCAAGGATTAAAATATAATAAGAAAAATATTTAAAAGTAGTGGACCGTGGTCTAAAATGACTAGAGAATAAAGGAGTTTATTTTCAATATACCAAGGCTTAAAAATAAATAAACATTATAATATTTTTAATATTATAATACCAAGTTTTAAAAGGAGGATGGCACCAAAAATAAGTTTGAATTTGAGTGCCAACGTAGTCCAAGGTAAAGGAGGGCACACCATGTTATTAGAGCATCAATATAGACCAAGGCAAAGGAGGGTACATCATGTTATTCAAGCGTCGAAATAGACCAAAAAAAATGAGGGCACACCATGATTATTGGAGCACCGAAATCATCCAAGTAATTAATGTAAATATATATATACCCAAGGTTTTACCTTAGGAAATGATCACTGGCAATTTTGTGCATCGATTCCCATTCATGGAGTGAATGAGAAAATGGTAGAGACATCGAGTATTTTGAGGCATAGATTTTAGAATATATTCATTGGAGCATTGATTTATGTGATGCCTACTAGCATAGTACAGTTGGTCACTAGTCAAGTGTTAGAGTGTTGGGTAGAGAGAGGTCTTGGGATCGAGTCCCCTCGATGATGGTTTTGGACAAAAGAGCTTTCACTATTTTGAGGTAGAGTTGAGTTAAAACACACGGGCTACCTTTTTTGTGTCACCAAGCCATGCTACCACATTTGATCATTGAGTACTTTGGAGAGTACTGTCCTACATGTTGGTAGAGTTTGAATCACGATAACATAAAAGGTATTTGGTTTTTGTTGAGCGCAAAACCTAGAGGCATAAAGTTTGATTAATTTAATTTTTGCAAGGTGTAAATGTGGTTGGGTAGCAAGTTGTTCTAAGAGCTTTGTTAGAATAAAATTGTTGTTAAGAAATCTGTGTCTAGGAGGTATAAGGGTTGTGCAAATATTTTAGAATTGTTGAAAGTTTAGAAGGGAGTCATAAGGTGTAATAAAATTATTATATTTTGTAATTTTTGCATGAAATAAAATAAAATTAAAATTTTTTTGGTAGTGTATGAAGATTTAAATATTGCATTATTAGAAAGGAGAGAAAAGGGTGTACTTGTGATCATTGTAATTTGTGCACATCATAAGAAAAAGGTTTAAGGGTTCTACATGTTGTATTCTTGTGAAGATAAAAGGAAATAATAAAGTATTATATTCAAGTTTTACTATGCACATATTTTGAGAATATTTTTATGTGGATGAATTGAAAAGTGTTTTGCTATCTAAACCTTGAAGAGGTACAAGAAAGATAAGTTGTTTTTTAGACAGGTTTTTGTGGGCACATCTTCATCAAAGCAATTTTGAGGTATGGTGATACAAATACTTTTAGGTGGTTGTACTTTTAGGAAAATTTTTAAGGTGGAGATAAAAGGTTTTGATTAGTGTACATTGTTGGAAATATTTGAGCTAGGGTTTGAGAACAAAATTATGCTTCATTGATTAGTGAAATTGGAGACACATGTGCTAGGGTTTGAGAATAAATTGTGCATCATTGATTAGTGAAATTGGAGACACATGTGCTAAGATTTGAGAAAATATTTGTAAGTATATTTGAAGGCTTGTGAATAGTTTTGTGCAAAGATAGTAAGCAAATTTGAGAAGGCTTGTGAGTAGTTTTGTGCAGGATGTGTAAGTAGATTGGAGGCAGATTTGAGCAAGTCTTGTGAGAAGACTTGAAACAAATTTGAGATAGAGTTAAGATAGACTTGTGCATGTAATGCGTACATATTTGGGACAGATTTGAGATAAATTTATACATGTAATATGTGTAAATTTGGGACAGAGTTGAGAAATATTTATGCATGTAATGTGTGCATATTTGGGATAGAGTTGATATAGATTTATGCATGTAATGTACATATATTTGGAACAGATTTGACATATATTTGTGCATGTAATGTGTGCATATTTGGAACAGAATTGAGAAAAAATTGTGCATATAGTGTGTGCAGATTTGGGCTAGATTTGAGAGCAGATTTATGACCAGACTTGAGCAAGTCTTGTGAGAAGACTTGAAGGAAATTTTAGATAGATTTGTGAGCAAACCTGAGTAAGGCTTGTGAGTAGGCTTGGAACAGAGTTAAGTAAAAGTGTGTACCAAATTTGGAGGTGACAATAGTAGATAGGAAAGGTGTCTCTTGTGGATATAGTTCCATGAAATAGAGCAAAGGAGGAGAGTCTCCTATGGATAGAGTTCCATGAACCATACCAACAAGGGGATAGAGTTCTCCTATGGATAGAATTCCATGAACCAGAGCAAATGAGAGGAGTCTCCTATGGATAGAGTTCCATAAACCAAAATAGTAAGGGGATAGAGTTCTCCTATGGATAGAGTTCCACGAACCAGAGTTAAGGGGATATATTTCTCTTATGTATAGAGGTACACAAACTTGAGCATAGGGGATTAATATCTCCTTTGAACAGAGGTCCATAAACATTGTAATAAAGAATTGGTTCCCAAGAGATTTATTGAGAAAATTAAGAAGAAATATTTTCTCCTTGGACTTATCCCACATTGGGTGAACCATGTTAAATATGTGTCTCATTGTGTGTGATGATATGTGCATTTCTTTGTTGCTGCTATTGATGATATTGGTTAACACTACTTTGGAAAGATATTGCAATTGATAAAATTAGATAATATTGTTTGGGAAAGAAAATAAAAAGTTTATCTTATACTTTTAACCCCCCCTCTCAGTATAATATTGTGTTCTTCATTACCCACAAAGATCTCCCTTTTATAATTGCTAAGAACATCACCTACTCATAGGTAAGTATTTTTGAAACTTTTAAGTGAGTAAGAAGTCCCTCAAGACATATATCCAAATGATATCACTAATAATGTTGGACTAGCTAGGATAAATAATGTTATATTAGAATTTCATGAGGTAGAAACCCCTCTTGAAACCATATTAGGAGATTATCATCTTTATATCATAACTCAAATAGGTTATAAATATATCAAAAGAGTCCTAGTAGACAAAAAATCAGCCTTGAATGTATGCAATGTTAAATTCTTGTAAATTTTTGACTTAAACAAAAATAATATATAGATATTTGACCTCATCATTATATCCTTTGATAATGAAGAATGAGAGGTGATTGGCACTATTAATTTACATATCAAAATAGGGCCTCGTGTCCTAAACACCCTATATTATGTCATATCATGTGACATAACATATAACATGTTCCTTGGAAGACCTTGGATATACACTATGAAGGTTATACCTTGTAACTTACATCTATATCATATGAGTACCATGAGAGGATTATCCATGTTCCTTGAGATACAAAACCTTTTGCCATGTGCAACTCTATCGATATACAATAGATTAATCTTTGCCCTTCCATACAATGAGCAATATCGAGTAATCAACCAAAAGTAGACAAAGGAAAGGAAATATCAGAGGAGCCCCTCATAAAATTAGAGGATACTCCCCAATCATCCTCTTCCAATGATCAATTCAACTTAATTTATAAAAATCTAGATCCCTTCACAAAACTGGTAAGTATATTCCTATCTCCTTATGGCATAGGTATACCTAGTAGAAAAGGACTCAAAATACAAATAGTATCTTGCACCTTCATTCATGGAGGAACTACAACCGATGAAAATATTAAAGGGCATAACTTTATGCCAAGCAAAAAAACATACACTACATTCTACATATCATCCTCATTCTCTATAGCTAAATAAATGCTCTCCAACATGGGCTATCAAGGCAAAGGCTTAGGTCACTATGAATAGGGTATCAAAGAATCCTTAGAAGTTGAACCTTGGCTAGCACAATGTGGGATTGGATTCATACCTAGAAATTATGAACATTCTCCTCTATCAGAGGAATAAAATAAGGATAATTATCCAGATTCATTGCATGGATGTCAATGGGATGATGAGGATGAAGAATTTTGGTCCTTTCTTAACCAAACACCTTGCAAAACCATACAATTTGGTAGCATCGACATGTTAGAATTAGTTCATCTAGAATTGATAGCAATTGAAGAAAATCTCAAATATTCTTCAAATAATTATCCTATAGAAGAATCTCTTAAACAAATCTTCAACTTAGACTCAGCAAAACTTCTAGGGTTGGGGAAAACATCTATGGATATATAAGAACTTGAAGAGTTAGGGATAATATATACTCCTCTCCATTTTAAATATGAATCACAAGTATTAATAAAAGAAACAATAGATATCAACATAGAAATGGATCAAGATCCTCATATTATCAAGCTTGGAAAAGTCCTAACCTAAGAAGAACAAACAAAATATACAAACCTACTAAAGGAATTCTCTTATATCTTTGCTTGGGGATATGATGATATGCCAGGACTTAACCCTTTGTTGGTACTCCATCATTTAGTAGTGCACCCCGATGTAGAGTCATACATAAGGGGTCAAACCTGGAATGTACTTATAAAAAATTGCTAATCTATTTTGAAACCCTTACGAATCTTGGCCAACCTCATGTTGGAGGAAATGATGAACTACCTTATTTTTCATAAAAAAATATAAAAAATTGGCAAATTTGATAGTTTTTGTAGGACCAGATGGTGATGCATGAGCATCCAGTGGTGTAAGAGTGATCTTGCATCACCCAAAAAAATTGTAATTGTTTAATTTTGTAAAACTAGTAAAACTAGTAAAACTTGCAGGTGAATTTTGAAGGCCTTAGAGGCCAAATTTGAGGATTTTTAGTTAGCTACAAGCCTTAGCACAAAGTGTTAAGGCTTTCCCTACTTATTTCATCTCGTGCCCTTTTTGAAAATATCTCGTGCAAGTCAATCGGAGCAACGAGCGCGAAGTTATGACCCTGGCAAGTTTACCTCTGAAATTTAAATTCCAAATGCATTGTTTTAGGAGGGAAAAAGAGGAAAACAGGGTATTAGAGGGAAATTTCAAAATTGTAAAAGGGATATTTTTTTTGTATCCTCTTCTTTGGATAAAGGAATGAAAATGCTTATTTCTAACATGTTCAAAGGAAAAACACTTGTGCATGGTTTATTTTTTGTTTTTTGATCTTCACCAAATGGAAAACACAGTCCGACTCTAGATCAGGTGAAAAACGTGATTCAAGCTTGGACCAAGTGAAAAATACGATATGAGCTTGTATCATGTGCAAAATATATTTTGGTATCAAAATGAATCTATAAAATTGTTTGATCTAATAGATAATGGGATCCAACCTAGGACTAAACATAGAATATGATCTGACCTAATGCAGAATGACGTCTTATTACAGACCAAATCCAAAATATGGTTCAACTTCATGTAGAATGTGGTCCATTCAATGATCGAATCTAGAATATGGAAAAACTCATGCAAAATGTGGTCTAGTATCAATACTGATGTAGAATGTGGTCTGAAATGGACCTAATGTATAATAGGATCCAGTACCAGGCTTGGTGTAGAATATAGTTTGAAATATGGTATGATATAGAAAATGGTTTGGTATTAAGCCTGATGTAGAATATGGTTCGATATCAGGCCTGATGCATAATATGGTTTGGTATCAGGCCTGATGCAGTATAGGATCCAGTACCAGACTTGATGTAGTATAGGGTCTGATATAAGACTTGATGTAGTATAGGGTCTGGTATCATATCTTATGCATAATATGGTCTAGTGTCAAATTTGATGTAGATTATGATTCGTTAAGATACTTGATGTAGATTATGATTTGTTAATGGGTATGATGCAGATTAGGTGTCGTTCCTGATGCAAAAGTTGGTCTGGTATTGGACCTGGATGCAAAAATTGGTTCGGTATCGAGCCTGATGCAGAATATGGTCTGGTATTGGGCCTAATGCAGAATATGGTCCGGTACTTGGTTTGATGCAGAATATGGTACGAATGTAGAAAAAGGTCCATCGTTGACCGACTACCACGTGTCACACAATCGATCACCCATATTGCATGTCCAATACAATGTTGCCACGTGTCAACTCCATCTATTCTATCTATAAAAGGGCATCAACTATCATTTTTCTAGTTCATTTCTATGACTACACCCAACCAGAGTGAACCGTTACCGAGCAACCTTCCCAAATTCAATCCAATTTCTCCTATTTCCAAGTTTCCAACTTCTAGCAATGGCCACCGCTTCCACCCCTACTCCAAAGTTCAAGAACCTTTCTTGCACTTTAATTTTAGATTTGTTAATAACCCTAGGTACGGACTTATCATGGTTAGATGACGCAGGTTTGACAACCTTGGTTTCAATGCCACATTTCAAAACTGATAAAGTCCTCCTGCAACATATTATTGGTGGTTATGACCATGACAAGGCCATAGTCAAAATGAAAATATGAAATAGAAATCTGTCATTCACCATCACAGCTATAGACATTAAGAGATTGATAGATCTTCCTTTCGATGATTGTCCTCTAGTGTCAATGAAGTGCCAACTCTCTGTAGATGAGAAAGGATACCTCGACAAAATGTACCAACTCAAAATAGAAGATTTGGTAGGTATAATTCTTGTTTCTTAGATTCTATTAATGCTCAAAATTTCAAATTTGTAAATTGTTATCTAATTTTTTTGCAGCTTTCACCGCCAAGTCAAAAAGAGGGTTAACAATCATCGATGTTAAGCATACAACTATGAAGGCCATTATTGAGTTCTTCCAAGCAAGACTGATTCTTCTTGGAAGATCAAAAATTTTGTATTGGGTACTAGCCTATGTTATTCACTGTGAGCATCATGAGAGGTTCGATTGGTGCACCTATATTGCAGATCGTATTAGGGCTGAGTTGCATGGTGTGCAATTGCAAACCAACAAGACACAACCCATTGTGGGCACCATTAATTATATTTTAGCACTCTATTATGAAAGTTTTCATAATTTGCAAGATACTCATGTTCCTACTATAGTTCATGCAACACTACAAGCCATTGCCATGACACCAGAGGAATTGAAGGTAATCAGTCCATATTTGACAATCAAATAGTATTTTATATTTTAGCACATTTTATTTTTTTTAATTTTCTTTTCATCTAAATGTAGGGTAGGGCAGCCACCATAAGGAATAAATAAGATGTTGCCAATAGGGGTCACAGGCCAGAACAAACTAGTGATTTTGAAGACACTAGATCAGAAATATCACCATTATAGAGGTCACCAAAATATCTGAGGTAAGATCCTTCTCCTGGTGGTTCTTGTACACCTAGGTATGCACAAAATGTGTAGGCTAAATCTAGTGTGGCCACCCCCTCCCCCATCGGTACCCAAATTCAATAGATTTCATCATCTTCAGGTAAATCAATGTGTATTTACTTTGAATTAAGGTTTTTTTCTATTTGATTTTCTGAATAATGCTAACAAAATTTTTTTATCTATTTTCAGCCACCTCTCAATGACAACCTATGAAAATGAGAGGCCATATGGCACCATCACTTCCACCATAGCCATAGTTTCCACCACAACAACCGCTTCAACCATAGCAACAGGTTCCACCGTAACATCCATGTCCACAACAACAATGACAACCTACACAGATGAGAGGCCATATGCGGGTTGGAAGTGGAAAATAAATTTTTCACAGAGATCGTGATTGCAAGCACCAAGTTCTAGGCCTGGGTTCTCATATTTTACATTTCACACTTCTTCACAGGCACCAGAAGTTTCATCCATGGGATTGGATAATATCCAACTTGATGATGATTTTCTATTGTAGGGCAACATTTTAGGCTTTAAGGCAATGGATGTGCTTCAAGATCCACTGGGTGAAGCACAACAAAAGGAAGCCCCTACAGTTGAGCAGACATCATTCCCAACTCCTCAAGGAAATGACCCTCTTCCTCAAACTGAGGATGACATTGTTAATTTTGATGAAAATATCTTAATGGTTGAAAATACTGAAGCAACCGTGAAACAGATTGTGCTTAGATATTTTCAAGAAATGAAGGATTGGGAATATTGGGCCAAGGTCCTTATAAAGGAAATTAATGCCCGATATAAGAATTTCACAAAAAGAGATTCAATTTTTTCTTTGGTTTAGTATGAACTAGAAAATCTTAGTGACCTGCTAAATCAGGCCACAATAGGAACAGTGAATTCAAAAATTATGTATGATGATGATGTTTTAAATATTATGGTCAGTAGATTAGAGAATATTAATGCTGAAGCCCAAGATTTTTATAACCAATGGGCTTTTGATAAGGAAAAAGTTGCACTTGCTGAGTCTGCAAGGGATGTGGTTGAGGTAAGAAAATGTTTATTTATGTTTCAATTTTCTTTTGTAGTTAAGTTTTTATATTTCATTAAAACAAGTAATAATTTTTTATATAACTATTTTGAATGATGTTTTCATTTTCTTTTTGCAGTCAAATTTTGAAAACTTAAAAAGGCAAGTTAAGAGCATGGATGTTAATATCAATGTGGTAAAAATATTTTTGCAAAATGCAATGGAAATGAAGAAAAAATACAATTAAAAGTGGTGGATAATAATATTTTGAGAAAATATATCAGGGATAAGCTCAATGAAGATCCGGACATCGTACTACAACACCAGAAAGCAAAATAAACACTTCCAACAATACTCGAAGATCCAAACCAACAAGAAGGTGCATTGTTGGGGAGTATTGTGAAAGTACAAGAAAACCTAGTCAGACTTGGAGCACTGCCAGAACAGGGTGTCAAGGAAGGAGATAAAGGAAAATAAAAGGTAGTTGCAAGTGAATATGAGGTAGCTATCCTAAAATAAGATATTTAACAATGTATAAAATATTTTCAAGTTGATTGTAGTCAACAATTTTGTACAATGTAATATATTTCTATTCGAATTAATGAAAAATATATTTTCTAATTTTGTGTCTTCAATCATTCAAAGGTTGTTTGCATTTATAATTTTGTGTTGCTTTTCTAGTATTACTAGCCAATATTATTTACTATGTTCATCTCAAACAACAAAAGAATATTTTTGTTGATCAATATTCATACATTAACAATACAATACCAATATTGTGATATAAAATATAAGACAATGATTTATCAAGGAAGGCAGTTGAAACACTATGATATAAAACATACAATATTTAAAAGCACAATGTGATATATAACATACAATTTTTAAAAGCACAATGTGATGTAAAACATACAATTTATGAAGAAATAAATTTTTGAAATCTTGTACATCTGAAACAATATTGTGAAATATGATAACAAAGAAAGTCAAATTTTACATTGTTGTGAAATACTAGAAAAATCAGAATTGAGGTAGCTGAAATGAACACTTCTCAACTTGTCCAAAATCAATATTAAGCATAGCACATTTCGAAACAATATTGTGAAATCTGATAACAAAGAAAGTCAAATTTTACATTGTTGTGAAATACTAGAAAAATTAGAATTCAGGTAGCTGAAACGAACACTTCTCAACTTGTCTAGAATCAATTTATGTCTCCACCATTTGATCACTAAAAGCATCATTATCCTCCTTATCAATCGTATTCATGATACCCCTTATATATGCAATTGAATTCTAGTATGCCAATGCTCTGTCATATGGAAATTTGTCCAGTTGATACGATGACATAAATTCTTAAACAATTTTCTAAATTTTTGTCATACTTATTGTGGAGCTTAGATTTAACAAAATATAGTGCACTAAAAACCCTCTCATCTTCCATAGATCCCAAAATCATTGTTTGACATAATTCATATAAACAAAAGTATTCACTAATCGTATCTTGTAAGATACTACTTGGATACAAATTTTGCCACAAACGTGCAATGGAACTAGTCTCATGGATGTTACTCAAAAGTGATGCTTGCTGAACCATTGTTCTTCCAAAATGTTGTGATTATTGTCTTAAAAGATCTTTGTTGAGTATACCTTTGATTTCAACACCATTGACTTCCACACTTTTACTGAAATGCTCAATAAGGTTGCCCATATATTTAATAAACAACTCTTGTGTAGAATTGTAATCATTGCAAGGACCCCAAAACAAAGGGTTAACCACACCCATGGCCTCAAGCAACTCATGTCTTTGAAACCGATCTCTTATCTCATTTGTCAATGATTCTACTATTTTAAACAAATTTTTCTTAGTATTGTGTAAAACAACTTCGTATCTATTGTGTGTTACACGAACTTGTTCAACATCATCAATAACTATACTTGACTGCCTTTCATAACAATATAGAGGTATCATATTTCCATGAACATTAATACAAAGATAATCATTGATGTCAAACTTCAAAAATCTTTTTGCATCATTCATGTTTGTCAATGTTTTCCAACTTTCAAATAAGGGATCTGTAAAATCTGGTTTGGACACATATAACCTATCAATAATCATACATATTTGCTTTCTCATCCTCATGAAATCAATGATATAGATGGATCTCTCTTGTGCAAGTTTAGTCAATCTATTCATTTCTTGTAACATTGGAAGAATACCACATAATGTTAAAAGAGTTTCCAAGTTAGTCAAATGGAACAACATATCCTTTGCCTTATCAATTGCCCTACTATTTGCATACATAAACCCTGTTAAAGATTGATATTCTATAAAAACTCTGTATGCAAGTTGATACAATGAAATCCACCTTGTATCCACATCTTTCAACAATTTTTTTCCTTCTATAACTCCTAGTGCAAATTATTGAAACTCTGCAAACCTTTTTGGACTGCAAGAAAAATAAGAATGTATTTCACGAATGAGGTCTTCCACTCTAGCAACATTTTCAAAAGTGCTCATGATTTTATATGCAAGATTCACTCTATGAGCCATGCAATGAATGGGTATCATATATGGGGCAACTGAGGTTTGGAGTCGAACACATAGGCCATTCATATGCCCTTGCATTATAGCAGCACCATCAGCTCCAACACAAATTAACTTTGTGGCTATGTCTATATCATTCATTCCCGTAATTTCCTTTAAACTAGTCAGAACAACATTATAGATATTTTCTGCATTTGAACTTTCCACCATCTTATGTAATCCTAGCAAACTAGGCTGCCTTACATGATTTTGAAATGTGTACACATGCATGCAAATCTAGGATGTGTTGTCCACAACCATCACCTCATCAATAGAAAGTGAAATGAATCTGGAAAGTTTTACTTTCTCCCTCAGGTCCTCCTTCTCAACTAAAGATAGATATTTTACCATTTCCCAACCACTTCGATCTGACCAATGGGAACTAGGAAGGTTTTGCACATCAACTAGTTGAAACAGGTGCTTATAATCAATAAAATCGGACATGGGTCTACCCTTTTTGAGAATACTATATACAACAACAAACTACAAACTTTTTGAAGCTAAAATGGTCTTCTAAATTTTATGAAATTGGGTTTCAATCATTCCACCTTTCTCAACAAGGGATTGTTGTTGCTTTAAGTGATTCTCATATTCTATTGCATATCTGACATGCATACATTCTGATGCATCCTTCCACCTAACATCTTTATTAATTTTACCATCACTTCCTATAACTTTTACATAAACTTTGCCAACATGTTTTTCTATTGTATCTTTCTTATTTTGCAACCTGTGATCCTTACCTAGTTTCCAACTACAAATTTTGCATCTACATTCTTTTTGATCGACTTGGTTATCTGCAGTCAAGACCGACTCAATCCAAGGAAATTTTTTTACCCATTCATTCTTAAATGACCTTCCAATAACCTAGTTAGATTTTGTCTTTCTCTTTTTAGAATTTTTGCTTGAAGATTCATAAGAAGTTTGTAGTGTATTTGATTTATCGCTTTCATTTTCAACTTGCATATCTTGGTGAGGAATATCTTCAAGTGTTTGTTGGATGTCATTGTTAAGAGAATTTTCATTAGAAGGCATCTCTTGGTGAGGAATATCTTCAAGTGGAGGCTTATCAGGGTCAACAGGGTATTCTGCATAGTAGCATACAATAATATTCTTTATCATTTTTGGATTTAAAAAAATGACTTATAAAAAGAAAAAATATTCATATCATTGAGCACATACTAAGAACTAACTGTTTGAGGAAGAAAGTAGTATTGAAAATAATTACAGAATATACAACTAACTATTTAGAAGTCAAAAATCATTTGTACCTCGAATTTGTATGGATGTCGATGGCTTGTTTGATTTCGATGTATGGCTAAAATATTTGAGGATACTCTTTTTAGTAGAATATTTGGTCCCCTTCTTTCCATCGTTGGTGGGTGACATTTTACTTGTAAAGAAAGTGTTTTTCATTTTAGAAAAGTAATAAAATGTTGAAGAGATGTTACTTATGTTAGGCCTCAAGATAATATTGTAACTAGAATAAATAGATGGTCGGTTGGTAGAAAATACATACCTATTTCCTACCATGTTTTATTGTGATTTTGTTAGTGTATGCCACTACTGCATTTTTTGGTGATAACACTTGTAACTGATAAGAGCACAAAACTAGTCAATATACAAATTCAAATCAAATTAAAAAAAAAGTTGTGTATGCAAAAAATAATTAGAGATACATATATGGAAAAATATTATATTATAGTATAGAAAAGCATTTACCAAAGTATTTACCTATTTATAATATTATAACAAAAAAGTAGATCTGAATAGAAACAGAGAATCAAAGAGTTTTAACAGAAGGAGAAAAAATAGAAGACAAAATAAAGAAAAACATGGGAAACAAAGCATTGACATATTTTCTACAATTACTTCAACTTATATTTAGAATGTCTTAAGAGAAACAGAGAACCTAGTGTAGAACGCGGTCCGGTAGTCTATTCTAGTGCAAAATAGGGTCTGGATAATGGTCAGGATGTAGAACAGGATCTGGATATCGGTCTGGTGTAGAAGACAACATGCAAAATAAGGCAAAATAGAGAAAAACATGGGAAATAGAGCATTGACATATTTTCAATAAATGATAGAAAAATAGCAGAAGAAAAACCTACAAAGTAGAATTCAGAATGGATAGAATGATAAGTAAATCAAGATTGAAGAAAGAAACACCCTTGCAAAATATCACAATATCCTTTCCTGTGAGGAAACCTTTTGGAGGTAAAATTCAAGAGCTTTATGGCTCAAAGAGGGGGATGCTAATACCAAATTCTTCCATGCTTCAACACTGAGAAATAGAAGCAATAATAGAATCAAAGAGGTTATGATAGGGGATGGTTCTTCCACATATGATATCACTGAGATAAGGTCAAAAGCCATTTCTTATTTCAAAACCTTTCTTGATGAATGTAATCCCATTTCTTCTTTGGTAAAAGAGTCCATGCTCCACCACACTCCTCACTCTATCCCAGATGAAGTTGAATTCAAACTGATAGCCCCTTTCACCAGTGAAGAAATTAGAGATGCCCTTTTCTCCATGAACCCTAATAAGACTCCTAGTCCTGATGGTTTACCTCCTCGTTTCTTCCAAAATGTTTGGGATATATTTGGACAAGACATGTTCTCTGTAATTAGGTAATTCCAATATTCCAAGGTTATCATGCAAAGTCGTAATTCCACTTTCTTAGCCCTCATCCCAAAAGGTCTTGTTTCCAAATCCATGACTGATTTTAGACATGTAAGCCTTTGCAACGTATCCTATAAAATTTTAACCAAAGCCATTATTAATAGGAATAAATAATTCTAGCCTAGTATCATCGATCCTTGCCAATGAAGTTCTATTCAAGGAAGATCCATTTTTGATGGTGTCATAACCATTCATGAGGTCTTACATTTTGTCTCTCAAACCAAGAAACTTGCCTTTGATCTCAAGCTTGACATGAAAAAATCCTATGATCGTATTAGTTGGGAATTATTTATTGCAATCCTCATCAAGTTTGGTTTTCATCTTGACTAGGTAAATTTGATCAAAGGGTGCATTATCAAACATTGGTTCTCTATCATCATCAAAAGGTCTACCATAGGATAATTCCAAAGTAAAAGAAGTTATGATAGGGAAATACCATCTCTCCTCTACTATTCATTATAGTTTTTGAATCTCTTGGAAGGACCATAAAGGCTACATGTAGGATAGGTAGGCCTCATATCAATAGTAAGAGTAGCATCCCAAACAAATCCTTTCACTAACCAGAAATTTGTGGATGACACTCTCATTTCTACTTTTGCCTCAATTTTTGAAGCCAAGGTAATCAAATATATTTTGCTTTTATATGAAGAAGCAGCAGGTCAAAAAGTGAATTTTAACAAAAGCAAATTATATTTCTTTAATACCCCAATTCAAAGGTAAAACAAAATAGCTAGAATTATGGAATGCTTTGTGGCCTCCCTTCCTTCAACCTATCTAGGCCTACCTTTATTTACTGGTAATCCTTCAGACTCAATGTGGAACAACATCATAGAGAGGATCAAAAACAAATTGGTAGGGTGGAAAGGAAACCTCCTATCCCAAATAGAAAAAGCTACTCTCACCATGGCCTACCTACAAATCATCCCTATATACTTCATGTCTATCTTTAGAGCTCCAAATCTCATTCACCATAGAATAGAGAAAATTCAAAAAAAATTCCTTTGGTCCGAGATAGAAAATAAACAATGCATTCATCTCGTTGTCTGGGATAAGGTCTACAGGTCCAAGAATAAAGGAGGAATAGGCCTAAGGAGGATTCATATTCTCAATTTAGCTCTCATGGCTAAACAAGCTTTGTGCTTAATGACTGATGCAAGTGAATGGATAACAATAGTCAAGAGGAAATACCTTGAAAGGATAGATTTTTTAAATGAGTTAGATCCAACCAGAGGATCTAACCTATGGAAATATATTCTAAATACTAGAAAAGTTATAGAAAAGGGCCTAAGGTGGAATATAGGGGATGACAATAGAATTAATTTTTGGAAGTTCAAATGGATTAGAGGAGACCCTCTCATTGAGGATACTAATATATAAAAATTTAAAGAATTTACTGATGTTAATTTGAGCCAAAAAGTTGTTGATTTTCTTAGTATGGCTAGTAACAGGAAAGTTTGGAAGCCCATCAAGAGAAACTATCATCTAGTTTAATCCTATGCTTTGGAATCATACTGAATCTTACCATTATTCCTTTTGGTAACCCTAAGGATCAATTATTTTGGGAACCCACAAAGAGTGGATATTTTTTTTTCAAGACTACTTACCAACTTATTCTAAACCTTAGGGAGCCTTCATTCCCTCATCAACTTGTGTGGCCCAAAATCCTTGTTCTCAAAATCTCCTTTTTTTTCCTTGTTTGTCTTTCAAAGCATAATTTTGATGATTGAAAATTTACTCAAGAGAGGTATCATTCTCCCCAACAGGTGCTACTTATATTTGTTAGACTGGGAATCCATCCATCATATTTTCCTCACCTATCCTTTCTCCATGAACATCCTCAATTTTTTTTCCAAACATTCCTCATATTGTGGGCCAAGCCAAAGTCCATTGTTGATATCCTTTTCCAATGGCCCACAAAATTTTACAATCCATGTCTAAAATACCTTTGGACCACATGTCTCCATAAATTCCTATCATAAATCTGGATTGAGAGGAATCAGAGAGTTTTTTCCAATATCCAATCAAATCCTACCTCAATTACCAACAAAATTCTCTGCTATGCCTCCTCATACCTCCCTCCTTGTGGTCTGTCTCTAATTTTAAGACTTCCTTAGGGAGATCCCTAAACCTACTCTTGGAGGTAAGACCAAAAAATCCTCAAGCTAATAATAGAGATATTTCTAAGTGGACTCCTCCACCAAGGGGTTGGTACAAATTAAATTTTTATGGAGCAGCTAAAGGTAATATTGGAATTACAAGAGCAGGGGGTATCCTTCAATACCACAATGGTAAAGTCATCCTCACATTTGTAGAGAATTTAGGATTCCAGATCAACAATGTTGTAGAAGAAAAATCTATGTGGTGAGGCCTTTATTTGGAAAAAAATCATCTTGGTAAAATCATCATTGAGGAAGAATCGATGAACATCATGAATTACCTAAGAAAAAACAAGAGGTCATCTGGGAGGGTTGAGGATTATATCAAGGAAGCAAACATCATTAGCATCAACCATTTGGAGATCATTTTTCAAAACACTTTTAGGGAATCTAATAAGGTTGCTGATATCCTAGCTAATAAAGGAGTCAAAGCTAATAGGTTGATCACATGGATGGATGACCTTCCCCAAGAGGTCAAAAATATCATGGCCCAAGAAATTGTTCAAAATATTTGAGTTTAATCATTTGGTATTTTGGTGTTTAACACCATATCTCAACTGTCAGGTTGGTTTGATCACTCAGGCTAATAGGTCCCATCATTGATGCACCATTTTGGGTAACTTAAACAAATATTACCAAGATAGCAATTGGGGATTTTTCTTGGGCCAAGGCAATGTTGATAACACTATGAATCCCAAGGAAAGGTGGTTTTTACTTGTACATAACATTATAGGTCAGTGCTTTTTCATTGAATGAGTTGATGTAGGTAACACCATGACTCCCAAGCCAACCTTTTGGCTTTCCACGTCCAACCATAACTTCATTAGTTGGCTCACATGCAACTGGCACAAATGGATTTGTATTGAAAATCTAAATGTCCCTCCCAATGCCTTAAGTGATGTGTCCTTGTGTAATTTTTTTGCATGGTGGTGCTTTGAAAATAAAAAATTCCTTGTGGAAATTTCAAAAAAATACGAGGAACCCAAAATTGATAAGAGAAATATCTAAAAAAACTTTTAGAAGATTCAGGCTCCAGTTCAAATAGGCGAACCTCCCGAGTGTCCTAACATTGGTAACGACCACAAAAGTATCTTTCCCTCTACCTATATTCTTAATCCATATGTTACTCTCCTTGGCCTAGAATTATTTCTCAAGATGATTATTGTGGAGCCAATTCATGTAGACTGGGTTCCACTTATTGAGCGTATTCTGAAAGAGAGGGGGTTTATCCTATTTTTTAGAAAATTCTTTGATGATGAGCTTGATATCACCATGGTTGTCTTGGAGACCTGGGAGAATGACAAAGTTACTATTCAAGGGAGATAATTCCTAATTGACATACATCTCCTCTCCACTATTACTGGGTAACTGGCGAAAAGGAGGTTGATCCACAGAGAAAAGCACAATTAGGAGGTGGAATTGAAGGAGTTTAAGGACAATGACAAAATATTCAAGGAGGTGAAATAGGGACTACACCAAAAAAACCTCCCCACCCCCTAGAACAATGTAATGAAGCCTGTGATGGATTTTATTATCATGGATGATCTAAAGAAGGTACTCTATAGCTTTCATTTTGCTTTTGTCAATCACTTCAGGGATGTTAACCCCATTAGCATTCCCCATTTCATTTTCAATTCCATTAGTTATACGATAGGGGCCTATAAAAAAAATAATGACCTCCCATCCCACCAAAGGGCTTTACAAGATAATATATAACCATATTTTAACTCATAGCCCTCAGGTCAATCCCAGCCCTTCTAAAATCAAAACCAAACCTCTTGGAAAATCATGTGCTCCTTTTCCTATTTTCCCATCCTTGGATGCCAAGAAAAGAAAGGCAATAGAGGTGGTCCATGAGTTGAGGCCAAAGAAGAATATCAAATTTGAAAAATTTGAAGGTCCCACTAGGAAATCATCCCGTCTGAAGGAACAACTCACCCAGGGAAAATAAAAGATTATTGACATAAAGGATGATGACAAGGAAGATGATGCTACTACCAACAACTTGAAGAGATTCATCATTTCAACAACCACAAACATGATGAATTCCATTACTAAACTCAAGGAAGCCCTACATTTGTTGTTATAAAATGAGAAATTTCCATGTCCAAAGGAATCCAAGGAGGATGAGGTCAAGGAAGATATAGAAGATGAGGACAAGGAGAGCAAAAATGATGCTACTAAGGATTAACTTCCTCATATGTTCACTTATGTTTCTTAGGCTACCCTACATGGAGCATGTTTTTCCCTTCATCTATTAGATTCTTGATGGGGTTATATCCCCCTTTTATTTTTAGGTTGTCTTGACTGTAATTGAGGCTGCATCCCATTTTTTGCTTTTGCATCTATTTGCTAGGGGTTGTGTCCCCTTTTAGAACCTCTTTTTTGATGTCTTTTAGCAAGTCCTTGTAATTTTTTGTAAATAGGTTTTGGGATACTTTCTAAAACTCAAATATTAATGATATTTCCTAACCTATAAAAAAACCCATAATTAGTTGATAGAAAAATAAATCTTATTACTACAACTGCTTCAAATTATGTTTAGAATGTCTTAAGAAAAATAGAGAACCTAGTGTAGAATGTGGTTTGGCAATTTATTCTGGTGCAGAACAGGGTTTAAAAATCAACCTTTTACAGAATAGGGTTTGGATGATGGCCTAGTATAGAACAGGGTCTAAAAGTTAACCTGGTGTAGAATGGGGTCCGATGATCGACCTAGTGCAGAATATGGTCTGAATGTCGATCAATTGTAGAATGGGATTTGGTAATTGGCATGGTGTATAAAGGGTTCTAGAAATTGACCTGGAGTAGCAATAGGTTCGATAATTAGCCTAGTGTAGAACAGGATCCAAAAATTATCCTTGTGCAAAAATGGGTCTCAAAATTGACCTAGTATAGAACTGGGTCTAGTATGTTGCTAAACAAGGTCTAGTTTGGTGCATAATAGAGTTTGTATAATGGTCTTGTATAAAATTGGGTATGGTATAGTGTAAAACAAGGTTCGAATATTGTTCTAGTGTAGAACTAGGTTTGGTCGACTACAAAAAAGGGTCTGAATATCGATCAAATGTAGAACAGGGTCTAGTCTACTATAGAATAGGGTTCGAACATCATTCTAATGTAGAATAGGTTCTATTTTGGGTCCAAGTAGAGTTTTGTTTTGGATCAAATGGTTTTTTCACATGATCTAAGTTCAATGGAATTCTCAATTTTATAACAGTTTGAATGTTTTAAATGAAAAAGTATCACTGGAGTTATGTATAGTGGTATACTTGGCAAACTTGGTGGGATAATTTAGAAATTTTAAATTTTTTGGTAAAAAGGGTCCTCTTTTTAGGCAGGATTACTGGTGAAGTTTCATAAAAATATGTAATATTATTATCAACGCATGGTTGACACTTAAAAGAATAAATTTTCAAAAATTTAGGTAAAAGGGCCGATGTTCGGGTCCCCCAAAATTGCAAATTTGAATTTTCAAAAATGTAAATGTTTTCCCAATTGGCGAATATTCATTGTTGTGCATAACCCTGCCTCGATGCCAAACTTGTCAAACAAAAATGAAGAAATATACATCCAAGAGGCACTCTTGCAATAAAATATGAACTACAAAAATTACTAGATGTTGGTTTTATAAAGGCCATAGATTATTTGGATTGGATATCCAACATCATTCATTTTTCTAAGGAAGGATCCATTAAAATTTGTATAGATTTTAAATATATAAACAATGCCTATCCAAAATATGATTTCCCTTTTTCAAACATAGACATGATAATGGAATTCACTAAAGGATCTGAGATGCTATCCTTAATGGATGGATTTTCAAGATATAATCAAATTAAAATAACAGTAGAAGATCAATCTAAAATAGCTGTTACTATCCCTTGGTGAACCTTCTGCTATCAGGTCATACCATTTAGCCTTAAAAATGTAGGGGTAACATATCAAAGGGCTATGACATATATATTTCATGACCTTATGCATAAAATAGTATAAGATTATATAGATGACATCTTGGATCAATCTCAAGAAAGACAAAACCAGACTCAAGATCTCATTTGTATCTTTTAATGTCTACAAGATTATAGAGTCAAACTAAAATCCAAAAAATGTATATTTAGGGTAACATTAGGAAGGATATTGGGATTCACTGTATCCTATCATAGGATCAAATTTGATCCTTCTAAATTGTTGCAATAAAAAACATATCAGAACCTACTATAGCTACAGAATTTTGACACACTTCAAAATTCCCATACCCTAGTCAGCACATTGTTACTCCCTAAAAATGTACCCCCATCCTTCTACTCCTGCCTTATTTTTCACACTAGAAAAACCCTCATTTTAATATTTTTTTCTAAATTTAGATGAATTCAGATCAGCTTCAACAAATTTGGATTGTTTTAATTTTTTCAAATCCCATGTGCACCTATTTTGGATGCACTACTTAGATTTTTCTTTAAATTTGGATAATCTTGGATTGGCAATGAATTTAAATCATCTATTTTTTTTAAAATAGGAATTTTTCTAATTTCTCTTGAAACAAACTTGGTCTATTTGCATCTCCTCATGGATTTTCCAACATACCTTCACTTCTAAACTCTCAAACCATCTAAAACAGAAAGAGAGAGGATGATTTTGCAGGACTTGGAGAAAAAAAGAAAAGTAATTTTGTTTTGTTGCAGGTTCCATATTGGATCACGACTTCAGATCATCATCCCAAGAGCACGTAAACATGATTGCTATGATGGATAAGTTAGATATATTTTTTTCTTAGCATAGATATATAATTTTGCATATTTTTCATGAATTTGGATCATCTAAATTCATCACTAGAATATGATATCGTATTGATTTTACCATTGTAGGTTTTACAGGTTTGAATTTGTAGGAAATGGATACATTCAGGTGATTTGAAATAGGTTCAAATGGTCTGAATTCATAATCCAGATCCGAATTCATCATTGGCATATGAAACTTATATCATTCTACATTGGGGGTAAAATTTTGATTCTTAATCATGTCATGTTAATTTATTTTACATATTAAATCATTAAAGGTTGCATGGTCTTATAAACATTTATACTCATTTTATTACTCTTTATTGCATTTAGATTGAAATGCTTTTATTAAAGTTGTTATATTTCACATTTTACTATGATTTATTAAATAATTGAGGGGATATGATTGTTACATATATGAAGAACACAAGCTTATATTGAGGGGGGTGAACAAGTATACTATCAAATTTTACTTTTCTTTTTCAAATAATATTATCCAGTATATCAATGGTGATATCAACTGTAGTAATCAAAGTAATGCACAAATCATCACACATAATAGAGACACCAATTTAATGTGGTTCACCCAATGTTGGCTACTCCACGAAGAAAATATTTCACTAAAATTTTCTCAACAAATATCTTGGGAATCCTTCCCTATTACAATGTTTATGGACCTCTATCCAAAGGAGACACCAATCCCCTAATCAAGTTCGTGGACACCAATCCATAGGATAATTCTTTCCCCTTTTCTGGTTCATGGATCTTTATCCATAGGAGAAGTGTTTCTCCTCTGCTATGTCTATGTTATCTTCTAGAAGACTACAACCTCCACTACACTGGCTTGTGGATCTCTCTTCACAAAAGACCTCTATCCTCACTCAGAAGTCCTTTATCCTCACTACCCTAGCTAATGGATCTCTATCCACTAGAGACTACTATCCTTTGCTCTATCACCTCCAAATCCTACTCTTAGCTCTATTTAATCTCTATCTCAAATATGCACTAAACACTATCCTCGATCTAGCACAAATCTACTCTCAAATCTATCTTTGGTTTGGTACAAATCTACCCTAAAAATACACCAAATTCTATTATCAAATCTATCCTCAAGCCTTAACACAAATCTTGATCCAATCACAAATCAACTCTGCTCAAATATTCCTCAATCCTTACCTCAAAGCTTGAACAAATTAACCAATCAACTTTTTTCTCAAGTATTCTCAGAGACTTGTCTCAAATCTATTCAACAAGTCCTCTCAAAAACTTTCTCAATATGCTCTCAAGTCTTCACTAAGACTTGTCTCAAATCTGTCCAACAAGTCCTCTCAAGAACTTTCTCAATTTGCTCTCAAGTCTTCAGTAAGACTTCCCTCAAATATGTCCAAAAATTCTTCCCTAGAACTTGTTCAATTTGCTTAACAAGTCTTCACCAAGACTTACCTCAAATCTGCTCAACAAGTCTTCACCAAAACTTACCTCAAATCTGCTCAACAATCTTTCACAAAAGCTTGCTTAACTTTGTCTTTAACATTTCACAAAAGCTTACTCATTTTAGTCCTTAAGTCCCATCTATAACTTACTCACATATTCTCAAAAACTTTCACAAAATCTTATTCAAATCACTGCAAAAATTGCATATAAAACTCAACTTAATATCTTTTAGAAAACCTCTTCAATCACACAAAAAAGTTTCACTAAGAATATTTTTTAACCACAAAAACATATAGATAATGATCAAAGACTCAATATGTTTCACACTCACAATGTTTTGTACTCAACAAAACAATATTCCACTTTCAAACTCTCTTTCAAATCAATTAAAAAATAAAGTATAATTTGTTTCACAAAATTTGAACTATCACTCCAAAACTTTCAATCAATGATGCTCAACCAACTTCATTCAAACATACACTCAATGAAACACATCTTTCTTAAAAACCCTAACCAAGTGTTTCCCTATACTTTCAACATCTTACACTATGAATCTCAAACCTTGACTCAAGATGATTCCAATGTCACATAACAATGATACTCATGTTATTTCACAAATCCTAGCTCAAGATAGTTATTAATCTTACATAATAATGATACTCATTTTCTTTCACAAATCCTAGCTCAAGATAGTTCTCAATATCACATAAAAATTATGCTCATGTTCTTTCAACATCCACAAATCATGCACATGAAAACTCACTCAAACATTTCAAACAATGCTTATCAAACAATCATTTTTACTCCACATTTGCATTTCATAACATTCAATCCAATAATATTTCACTCATAAGGAAGATGTACCCATACCTTTTGTTTTGATGGAGATATGTCTTCAAAACCTGTCTTAATCACAATCAAAACCTCTTTGCCAATTTCAAGGTTATATAGCAACATTCTATCTCAAAATATCCACATAAATATTTTTCTCAATAATTATTTCATCATACAAAAATATCAACTCTCAAGTACACCTTATAATCTCCAAAATTCTCAAAATAATATTCAATACATAAAAATTTAAATTCCTTTGTAAACACCTTGTAAAATCTAAACTTCACAAAATAATATTCAATATATAAAAATCAACTTCTTGTGTTAACACCTTATAACTCCAATCTTCACAAAATAACATTCAACAAATAAAAATTAAATTCCTTTGTTAAACCTTATAACTCCAATTCCTTTATTTATATTTCTAATCAAAAATAAAATATTTTAATCAACCTTATGACTCCCACCTTTGAAAGAATAATCATGTGGCCTCTATTTAATTTGCGCCTTCCAAAACCTTGGAAAAATATTAAAATCAAAGTGCTTACCTTATAAATGTTGACCCACATCTTCAAAAAAAATATTGCGCCCTTTATTATTGTGCCCAAACTCAAACCTACAACCAACCACCACCGCACTGCCTTAGCCCAAGGCTAAGTTGCCATTGGGCTACACAACCACACAACACTCAAAGTGCATGAGCTACCCTTTATGCCTTGTCTTCTATGATTTTTGAAAGTAACCAAAAACCTTGTTGTGTGTCAAAACAAAGGGGATAAAAATCGAACCCTCAACTTGTCTTGCATGAACATCTTAACCAGCCTCCAACCACCATCTGCGCTACCCAATGCTTTGGGATCAATTTGGGGCTCCTCACGAACTTAATCCAAATTCTACCTCCTTAAATTTTAAAACTCATGAATCCTCTACTTCCTTATTTTTTTTTAAGATAAGATACTATAGTATTAATACCGGGTTTTAGAGGTTGACCCAAAACCTTTTACAAAAATCAGCCCAGGGCTATTGATGAACATATCCTTACTAAGGATCCTATATATGTAAAATCTACATGTCGCCAAAGCCATTACATCCGGTAAGGCACATAGCCTGTTATAAAAAATAAGCTTCCCATACAACATTTTGGGTATACCTCGAGAAAACATACATGCATCATAATTACAAAAAAGAAATAGACACGGATCCCTTCCTTGAGATAATGGAGAAACAAAAAGTTGCAGACACACATAGCAGAGTACTGAAAAAAAACTCCCACAAGATCTGTATTGATAGTTACTCTTAATAATTCTTTGGTAATTGCTTTCTTCTGTATATGACATGCTTTGGTACCACATACTATCTTGGCAAATCAGCCTTGGAGAAGTGAACCTGCTGGCTAGATTTATGGCAGTGGCTATATGGTGGTCCACATGACTTTGGTTCGAAGTCTTATATTTCTGTTTCTTTCCTTCCCTGTGATTATCAACCAAACTCAAATTACTAAGATGACTAGGAGCCATGTTATCTGACATGTGACTATCCCCTTTAGTCTTTGTGGTATTTCCAAGCAGCATCCATGAAGACTGACAACTCAGATAATTTTTATTGTGAGTCCAATTCAAAAAAGAGACAAGAATACTCCTAGCCTTCGAACTTACAGTGCCTTCCCTGTTGGTAAATTTGACTATCATTCTTGGAATTCTTTTTGAATAAGCTCCTCTACTTCACTCGGGACATCGTGTTCCCATTTGAAAAGTTCGTCACCATCGACACCCAAATTGGCCAGCTTATTAGCAATTTTGTTAGCTTCCCGAAAGACATGTTGGGCTTTTCTATCTTGTCTTCCCTGGAAAAGGATCCTAGCCTCTTCAACAATTATTTTAATCCTCCAAGGAGATGTTTTCCAATTATTGAGGAGATTTATAACATGCATAGAGTATCCTTCTACTATCAAATTGCATTCTAAGTCTTGAGTCATTTGAAGGCCTCTCCACATAGCTCTAGCTTCAGCTTCATTGTTCGTCCTTGTTCCCAAATATTTATAAAATGCAAGCATCATATTATCATTATGATCTCACACAATGCCACCAGCGCCTACTCTACCAAGATTGTCCTTAGTTGCTCCATCAAAATTAAGCTTAAACCAACCTATAGGAGCTGGATACCACTTAACATTGGCTCTGGGGTTGACTACCCTAGGCACAGACTCATCTAACAAGTTTAAGCTTAAATATTGAGCAATCGTGGTCTCTTGCATATGAGGTTTACAACTATCAAAAGGGATAAGGTTCACATTCTTGTTGGCAAAGGATAGGATCCTAGCAATGATAGTTTGATGATCATGGATAGACTCATTAAACACTCTATGGTTCCTTTCTAACCAAACCTGCCAAAGATAGTGATTGAGACAAATTTTCCACATGTATCTAAGGATTTGGATTGAAAAGGGGTAAGGCCACTGGACGAACAAATCAAGTACGATGGCTGGTTTAACCCATGAAATATTGAAGGCATAAAAAACCCCACTTAGGACAGTCAAGGAAAAATGGCACTCAAGGAAAATTTGATAAATGGTCTCCCAATTAGCCCTGCACAGGTAACAACGATTAGTGATACAAATAACTTTATGCATTATATTATCAATGGTTAGAAATTTTCCTTGGATAACCAACCATGAAAAGACTGCAATTTTTAGAATTAATTTTTTTGTCCAAACTAAGTCCTTTTGGAGGACAAAATCCTCATCATCAAGCAAAAGCTTCTTATCTAATTTAACAGTGAATTGCCCATTTTCCATAGGAGCCCAGGTCCTCTACTTCCTTCTCAAAGCAGTGCATGATTAATTTATTCTCTTAGGCATACAAAAAATATTGGATGAAATGAAAATTATTTCCCCCTTTTTATACATTGTCCTTTGCACTCCAACACGTCGACTTATGCGATTCAAATTTTAAATTTAAACCTTTGGCACCTTATGATTTATTTAAATTAAAATTTTAACCATAGGTTAAAATATTTTAATTTAAATAAATTAAATAATAACCTTTAAAATATGCTCAATGGGTATTTTCAACGATTTATTTTTTTAATGATTCACCAAACCTCGTTTTTCTTCATGAAGAACATGTGCTTATACTGAGAGGAGGGGTGAACAATATAAGATAAAAAATTTTGCTTTTTAATCCAAATGATAACATCAGCAATATTAAAGCAATAAACATCACACAAAGCATCACACACATGAGAGACATGATTTAACGTGGTTCACCCAATGTGGGCTACTCCATGGAGAAAATATTCCTTATAAATTTTTCTCAAATAAATTCTCTTGGGAATCCTTTCCCTACAATGTTTATGGACCTCTGTCCAAAGGAGACACCAATCCCCTAATCAAGTTCGTGGATCTCTATCCATAGGAGAACTCCTTTCTCCTCTTGCTCTAGCTAGTGATCTTCTAGAAGAACTGTTGCCCCCACTACTCTGGCTAATGGATCTCTATCCACTGAAGACACCTATCCTCACTACCCTGGCTAATGGATCTCTATCCACTGGAGACTGTCATCCTCTATACTCTATCACCTCCAAAGCTCTATCTCAAATCTACACTAAACACAATCCTTCGGTCTAGCACAAATCTGCTCAATCTCTGTCTCTGGTCTGGCACAAACCTATCCTCAAATCTGCACCAAACTCTATCCTCAAATCTATCCTCAAACTCTGTCCTCAAATCTATCCTCAATATCTGTCCTCAAATCTGTATTGTAAGCTTCCACAAAAGCTTACACCAATCTATCCACAAGTCTTCTCTAAGACTTACCTCAAATCTACTCAACAAGTCCTCACTAGAACTTGTCCAAATATGCTCAACAAGTCCTCACTAGAACTTGTCCAATATCATAGAAACATATAGAGAATTTTTAGAGACTCAATATGCTTCACATTCACCACAATATCAATCACTTTCAATTTCTCTTTTATCATAGAAACATATAGAGAATTGTTAGAGACTCAATATATTTCACATTTATCAATACTCAACCTCTTTCTAAAATCAATTAAGAATATAGAACAATTTGTTTCACAAAACTTGAACTATCACTTCAACACATCCACTTGACTAGGCTCAACCAACTCTACTCAACCAATCACTCAATGAATTAATCCTTACTTACAAACCCTAGTCCAAGCATATGAACACTCACTCAAATATTTCCAACAATGCTTATCAATCAATCTCACATAACAATGATACTCATGATTTTGCAAACCCTAGTTCAAGTTCTTCACTCAACTAATCACTTCAACAACAATGCTTATCAAACAAGGTTTTATCAACAACTCTTTATTCTAGAAAACCTTGAAGCATTAATTCAAAACACACTCAACAATGCTTACCAACCAATCCTTTTCACTCCAACTTTGCATTCATAACATTCAACAATCACTCACTAGGAATATGTGCCCATACCTTTTGTTTGATGTAGAAGTGCCCTTAGAAAACCTGTCTCAATCACAATTTCCTTCTTTCCAATTTCAATGGTTAGATGACAAAATATCACTCTAACACTTTCTCAAAATATTCCTTAGACACAAAAATAATCAAAGCTCAAATATACCTTATTGCTCCTTCTTGAAATTAGCATCCATCAAATCATACATGAAAATAATTATTTAGATACACCTTATAATCTCCAACTTAAAATAATATCCAACACCACAAAATCTCAAACAATCTTCCTTAAACACCTTATTACCCTTTTCAACCACTAAAGCAAATATCACCAAAATTATTTTGCATCAACCTTATAACTCCCCTTAAAACCTTACAAACCAAATAAACTATGCAAAAATTAAACTTTAATAGCTCAACTTAATTCCTCCAAAATTTTGGCATCAACAACAAATAGCATACCTTTTTCCTTTACCCCAAAAGGGTTTTGGTGAGTTTCGAACCACTGTCTCCCCAAGCGCCAAGTGCCTTAGCACTTTGGTGCCCACCGCGTGGGCTATAGGTGCCCACGTGAAGGAAGGGAAGCCTCCTTCCTTTTAAACCTTTATCCATCATCAATTCCAAACAAAAATAAAACACACTACCATGGATTCGAACCTTCACCACTCGTTGCCCTACGCTTTGCTTCTATTGCGGTTGCCAACTGTGCTACCAGCACTTGGTGACCAAGGCACCAACCTTGGTGAATCAAAAACTTTGCCTCCTCTTGACACTTAAAAAAAAAAAATCCTCTTTGATCGTATAGCACAATTCACACATTTTCGCATAGCATGGAGATTAATATCGAAGGCATATATTTCTTGGCTAAGGTGGAGGAGTCCTCCTTTTATACACATAATTATTTTACTCCCCATGTTGGTGCTCGAATTCGAATTCAAAATTCAAATTTTGATTTAATAACCCACCTTAGGGTTATTTAAAATTAACATAAATTAACTTATAATTAATATTAAAATTAATTAATAATTAATTTAAATAACTTATAAGTTAAGTAAATTAATTAATAAATTAATTTATAATAAAAATTATATTAATTAATAATTAATTTAAACTTCCTTGTATAATATTATAAAGAAATATTATAATATTATTCACTTGGGCTTCTTCTTTGCACTTTGGACCACATCTGACTTCCTGGAACCGGGTCTTGATCAACTGAAAATGGACTATCCTTTTGCACTTATTAGAGAACCTAAAACTGATGCTGCCCATTGAAACTGCCACTGAATGGTGTTGAAAGCTTGACATCAATGACCACTCACTCTTGACATCAATGACAACTCATCTACTCAAAATGTCCAACAATCTCCCCCTTTGTCATTGATGGCAACCCAAATTCTTTTTACCAAAACTTGACCTTTTTCCTGTTCTGCTCCCCCTGGGAAATTTCTCCCCCTGACTCAATGCTCTCTCCTTAAACCAAATCTCTCCCCCTTACTCAAATCTCTCCCCTTTGACATCAATGGCAAAGGGTCACCTTTGGGGCTCGGGGCTAAGAATGAGTCTCTTAGCTTAGCCCTTCCCCCACCTCCTCTTGAGGTGGTTAATTTTGGGGTGGGAGTATTACTCCCAGTTTTCCTCGAAGATACTCAAAGGTCTCCTTTGAAAGTGGCTTAGTGAAAATATCTGCTATCTGTTCCTTTGTAGTAACATATTCCAACCTGACATGTTTATCTGTCACATGTTCTCTTAGAAAATGATACTTGATCGAAATGTGCTTTGTCCTGGAGTGCATCATTGGATTCTTTGAGATACTTATAGCACTTGTATTATCACATAATATGGGAATAGGATGATCATGTTTTATCTTGAAGTCTTCTAGAGTTCACTTCATCCATAATACATGTGTACAACTAGCTACTGTTGCAATATATTCTGCTTATTCTATAGATAAGGATACTAAAACCTGCTTCTTACTTAGCCAAGAGACTAAATAGTCTCCAAGAAAGAATGCTCCTCCACTTGTGCTTTTTCTGTCATCAATGTTGCCAGCCCAATCTGCATCTGTATATGTTGTGAGTGTGAAACTGTCACTTTTGGGATACCAGAGCCCAAAATCCATAGTCCCTTTTAGATACCTGAGAATTCTCTTTATTGCTGCCACATGTGTTTCCTTAGGTGCTGCCTGAAACCTTGCCACTAATCCCACTGATTGCACTATGTCTGGTCTTGTAGCTGTAACATACAACAAGCTGCCAATCATAGATCTGTATAATCTCTGATCTGCCTCTGGAGATTCATCATCCTTACTTAATTTGCATCCTATGACCATGGGGGTACTTACCGGTTTGCAATCTTCTAACCTAAATTTCTTTAGCATCTCTTTTATATACTTGGTTTGTGAGAGAAATACTCCTTTCTCTGATTGTGAAATCTGAAGTCCAAGAAATAAGGACAACTCACCAAGCATAGACATCTCAAATTCATTCTGCATGTTCTTTGCAAATTATTTACACATCTTATCATTGTTTCCCCCAAAAATGATGTCATCAACATAAACAACCACAATTAGTAGATTATTCCCTTCATTTTTGATGTATAAGTTGTTGTTCGCTATTCCTTTTCTGAATCCTTATTCCTGAAGATACTTATCCAATCTTGAGTACCATGCTCTAGGAGCCTATTTTAGACCATACAATACCTTTTTCAATCTGCATACATGATCTGGTTTATCTATTAATATGAATCCCTCTGGTTGTTCAATATAGACTTCTTCTAGAACACCATTTAGAAATGTTGACTTAACATCCATCTGATATACCTTGAAGTTTTTAAAACTTGAGAAGGCTAAAAATATTCTTATGGCTTCAAGTCGTGCAACTGGAGCAAATGTCTCATCAAAGTCAATTCCCTCTACCTATGCATAACCTTTGCACACTAACCTTGCTTTATTCCTTACTACCTGTCCATCTTCATTTAACTTATTTTTGAATACCCATTTTGTGTCGATCACATTCTTGTCCTTTGGTCATGGAACAAGTTCCCAAGTCTTGCTTTTCTCTATCTGATCTAATTCCTCATCCATTGCCTTAATCTAGAACTCATCTTCACTTGCTTGATTGAAATCCTTTGGCTCAATCTTAGATAGCAAAGAAAAATTTGCTTGTTGAGATGGTGTTATTATCCTTCTCCTTGTTTGTCTTTCATCTGGATTCCCAATGATTAGATCTTTTGGATGATGCTTCTGTACATACCTGGATGGAGTTTTAGGAAGAAGTCTTTGTGTTTCTTCTTCTTCTTCATCTGATTCCTCACGAAACTCTTCTTGACAACTCCCATCTTCCTGATACACAATTTGCTGAACTGGTTCTCTTGAATCTATCTTCTCATCAATTGTTACATTTATACTTTCCACAATAGTGTGTGTTCTCTTGTTGAAGCATCTATAAGATTTACTCTTAGTGGAATAACCAAGAAAAATTCCCTCATCACATCTTGGGTCAAACTTGCCTAAGTTTTGATCTTCTCGTCTTATGTAGCACTTGCTTCCAAAAACCTTGAAGTGTTTTATAGTGGCTGATCTTCCTTTCCAAAGCTCATAAGGAGTCTTGTGATGGTTTACCCTCATTTGAGCCCTAGTGATTATATATACTATTGTGTTGACTGCTTCCCTCCAAAATCCATCTGAAATTTTGGACTCATTTAACATAGCTCTAGCCATATTCTCAATGGTTCTATTTTTCTTTCAACTACTCCATTTTGTTGAGGAGTTCTTGCAGCTGAGTATTCTCTCTTGATTCCATGTTGTTCACAAAAATCTACAAATTCATTTGAGGTAAATTCTCCTCCTCTATCAGATCTCAAACACTTAATCCTCTTGCCGGTTTCATTTTCAACCAGTTCCTTAAATGCTTTGAATTTTTCAAATGCATCTGACTTCTCTTTTAGGAAGGCTACCCAAACCATTATGGAGTAATCATCTATAAACAATATAAAGTAACTCTCACCCTGAATACTCTGTGTTCTGGTAGGACCACATAGATCAGTATGTATTAGACTTAATGGCTTAGATGACATATATCCCTTTGACTTAAAGCTTGTTCTAGTTTGCTTTCCATGTTGACAAGGTGCACAAATTGTGTTTTGTGGCCTCTTTAGCTTGGGTAAATCTCTTACAACATGCTTATTGCTTATGTTGACTATGTTGTCAAAATTCAAATGACCCAATCTCCTATGCCACAACCAACTCTCATATTCTTGTGATAAAAATCACTTTTCCCCTTTGATCTCACTAAGCATGTATAGATTGTTTGGAGTTCTTCTTGCATTTGCAATGACTTTTCTAGTTTCTATTTTTCTTATCTCACATCTATCTAGGTGAAATGTAACCATATGACCTTGATCACAAAGTTGACTTACACTTAGCAGATTATGTTTTAACCCTTTGACATACAACACATTTTTTGTTCTTGTTTTCCCATTATCTAAGCTCAAAGTTCCTCTTCCACCAATATTTGTTGATCCATTATCACCAAAACTTACTGATCCTCTATTGGTTTCTTTTAGTACAATGAATTTTTCTTTGTCTCCTATCATGTGTCTAGAGCAACCACTATCAAGATACCATTGTTCTTCTTTATCCTGAGCATGAAGGGTTGTTTGAACTAACATTGATCTAGTCTTTACATTTCCCTTTTCCTCTTTCCTAGTTGTTGAAATTGGTTTTCTTTTACTAGACTTAGGAAGTATCATTTTACACCATCTAGCCTTGTGCCCAAAATTATTGCATTTGTAACATATAATATCATTATCCATAAGAGGTGCAAAAGAATTGAAATTTCTATTGACATTGTTTCTTGCATGACCAATACAATGTACAACTCTATGACCATATTTGTTACAAGAAAAACAATGACCATGGAAGAAATTATGTAACCTGTTTGGATGCCTTTGAGATTGTGGTTGAGTGCTTCTCCTTTTGTGATTAACTCTCATCCAAGGTTCTTCTTTGCTTTCTTCCTTTCTGATGTATTTTTCCTTTGAAGTATCCTTTGCTTGCCTATATTTGTTTGAAGTTTCTCCTTTTTGAAGACTTGACTCTTCTTTCTGTTTCCCATACTCTATATCTTGTAGTACTTTAGTCCTTTCAACTTCATTCCTTAGATAAATAATTTTTGCTTCCAATATTTCACATTCTGTTTCTCTTGCTCTTAATAGATCCATCATATCTTGCTCAATCTTCTTTCCTTCTTCTACCTTTATCTTAAGTTTTGTGAGACTTTGTAGAAGTTCCATCTTTGCTTCTTCATCCTCTTGAATTTTTTCCTTCAGGCTTGAGTTCTTTTCTCTAATCCTTTCCAAATTCTTGAGAGCAGTAAAGAATTCCTCTTTTATATCAAACATGGTCTCTTCTTCATTTTTTGAAGTCATGTGTGTTTCTGATGGATCCTCCTCCAAGATGTTAGTCTTTTCATGGAGAGACCCGCTCTGATACCAATTGAAGAACATGTGCTTATACTGAGAGGGGGGTGAACAGTATAAGATAAAAATTTTTTCTTTTTAATCCAAATGATAACATCAACAATATTAAAGCAATAAACATCACACAAAGCATCACACACATGAGAGACATGATTTAACGTGGTTCACCCAATGTGGGCTACTCCACGGAGAAAATATTCCTTATAAAATTTTTCTCAAATAAATTCTCTTGGGAATCCTTTCCCTACAATGTTTATGGACCTCTATCCAAAGGAGACACCAATCCCCTAATCAAGTTCATGGATCTCTATCCATAGGAGAACTCCTTTCTCCTCTGCTTTGGATAGTGATCTTCTAGAAGAACTATTACCCCCACTACTATGGCTAATGGATCTCTATCCACTAAAGACACCTATCCTCACTACCCTAGCTAATGGATCTCTATCCACTGGAGACTGTCATCCTCTATACTCTATCACCTCCAAATATCTATCTCAAATCTACACTAAACATAGTCCTTCGATCTAGCACAAATTTTCTCAATCTCTATCTCTAGTCTGGCACAAACCTATCCTCAAATATGCACCAAACTCTATCCTCAATATCTATCCTTAAATCTATCCTCAATCTCTATCCTCAAATATGTATTGTAAGCTTCCACAAAATCTTACACCAATCTATCCACAAGTCTTCTCTAAGACTTACCTCAAATCTGCTCAACAAGTCCTCACTAGAACTTGTCCAAATCTTCTCAACAAGTCCTCACTAGAACTTGTCCAATCTCATAGAAACATATAGAGAATTGTTAGAGACTCAATATGCTTCACATTCACAAACTATCAATCACTTCTAAACAATTTTTTCACAGAACTTGAACTATCACTTCAACACATCCACTTGACTAGGCTCAACCAACTCTACTCAACCAATCACTCAATGAATTAATCCTTGCTTACAAACCCTAGTCCAAGCATATGAACACTCACTCAAATATTTCCAACAATGCTTATCAATCAATCTCACATAACAATGATACTCATGATCTTTGCAAACCCTAGTTCAAGTTCACTCAACTAATCACTTCAACAACAATGCTTATCAAACAAGGTTTTATCAACAACTCTTTATTCTAGAAAACCTTGAAGCATTAATTCAAAACACACTCAACAATGCTTACCAACCAATCCTTTTCACTCCAACTTTGCATTCATAACATTCAACAATCACTCACTAGGAAGATGTGCCCATACCTTTTGTTTGATGTAGAAGTGCCCTTAGAAAACCTATCTCAATCACAATTTCCTTCTTTCCAATTTCAATGGTTAGATGACAAAATATCACTCTAACACTTTCTCAAAAATATTCCTTAGACACAAAAATAATCAAAGCTCAAATATACCTTATTGCTCCTTCTTGAAATTAGCATCCATCAAATCATACATGAAAATAATTATTTAGATACACCTTATAATCTCCAACTTAAAATAATATCCAACACCACAAAATCTCAAACAATCTTCCTTAAACACCTTATTACCCTTTTCAAACACTAAAGCAAATATCACCAAAATTATTTTGCATCAACCTTATAACTCCCCTTAAAACCTTACAAACCAAATAAACTATGCAAAAATTAAACTTTAATAGCTCAACTTAATTCCTCTAAAATTTCGGCATCAATAGCAAATAGCATACCTTTGTCCTTTACCCCAAAAGGGTTTCAGTGAGTTTCGAACCGCCGTCTCCCCAAGCGCCAAGCGCCTTAGCGCTTTGGTGCCCACCGCGTGGGCTATAGGCACCCACGTGAAGGAAGGGAAGCCTCCTTCCTTTTAAACCTTTGTCCGTCATCAATTCCAAAAAAAAATAAAACACACTACCGTGGATTCGAACCTCCACCACTCGCTGCCCTACGCTTTGCTTTCGCTATGGTTGCCAACTATGCTACCAGTGCTTGGTGACCAAGGCACCAACCTTGGTGAATCAAAAACTCTGCCTCCTCTTGACACTTAAAAAAAATAAAATCCTCTTTGATCGTATAGCACAATTCACACGTTTTTGCATAGCATGGAGATTAATATCGAAGGCATATATTTTTTGGCTAAGGTGGAGAAGTCCTCCTTTTATACACATAATTATTTTACTCCCCATGTCGGTGCTTGAATTCAAATTTTTATTTAATAACCCACCTTAGGGTTATTTAAAATTAACATAAATTAACTTATAATTAATATTAAAATTAATTAATAATTAATTTAAATAACTTATAAGTTAAGTAAATTAATTTATAATAAAAATTATATTAATTAATTTATAATTAATTTAAACTTCCCTGTATAATATTATAAAGAAATATTATAATATTATTCACTTGGGCTTCTTCTTTGCACTTTGGACCACATCTGACTTCCTGGAACCGGGTCTTGATCAACTAAAAATGGACTATCCTTTTGCACTTATTGGAGAACCTGAAACTGATGTTGCCCACTGAAACTGCCACTGATTGGTGTTGAAAGCTTGACATCAATGACCACTCACTCTTGACATCAATGACAACTCATCTACTCAAAATGTCCAACACTTCACCTCATCCTTTTATCCAAAATATTATAATATTAAATATTACAATATTATCATTTCTTTTTAAACTTGCTTCTCTTTCCTTGGGTCTTCAAAATTAGGCCTCTTTAGGAATATAATATTTAAAATAAATATTATATCCTTTTTCCTTTAACCACTTCCTTGCCTTTTGGAAAAAAAACCTTATAACATTAATGCCGACGAAACTGGACATCAAACCTCTTGACATCAATGACAACAAAAATAGCTCAAATTTCCAAAAATATTCCCCTTTGTCATTTATGGCAACCCTTTTTACTTTAACCATTTCTGTTATTTTTTTCAGTTCTCCTCCCCATGACTGAATGCTCTTCCCTAACTCAAATCTCTCTCCCTGTGACATCAATGGAAAAGGGCCACCCTTGAGGCTAAATATAAGACTCTTAGCTCAAACCCCTCCCCACCTCCTTTTATTGAGGTGGTTAATTTTGGGGTGGGAGTATCTATACTCCCAACATACACTGCTCTTTTTCTTTGTCCACCTTGTTCCTCAACTGATCCTTATGATTCCTCTAAATAAACTTGTTTTTGCTTATCTTTAGAAATTTTGTTCTACACCACTTAGTCATATGCCCAACATTATTGCACTTATAACACTTAATGTTGTGGTTCCTTGAAGGTGCAAATATCTTGAATTTCCTCCTAGTGAAGCCATATCCATTCCTATCATGAACCCTCCAATTAACTTCTTTATGACCAAACTGATTACAAGAGTAGCAATACCCTTGAAAGAGATGTCCGTTTCTAAAATTTCTATTGGTAAAACCATATCCTTATATTTCATGTATCCTACACTTCATAGCCTTGTGACCAAACCTGTGACATGAGAAGCATTGTCCATTGAAGAAACCTTGCATTGATCCCATTGGTCCCTTAGTATCTTCTTCTCTGTGATGTTTCCTATTCCATCTATTCCATACTTGTGCATTTTCCTTTCCTTGTTGAACTTTCTATTTTCTAAATTATCCTTAGAATTCCCACTCTCTCTTAATCTAAAGCTTCTTCTTCTTTGGAGCTTGATATTGAATCCTCTCCTTGTTCTCTATGTTCCTTTTTGAAACCAAGTCCTGTCTTGTTTGACGAAGATCTTTGTACCTTGATAATATTATCCAAGGTCTTTGAGCTTCTTCCAAACCTGTGTAGATTGTCTTTAGATTCTTCCATTTCCTTCCTTAGTGAAGCTACCTCATGCTCTAATATTTCACATTCTAAAACCTTTACCTCTAATTTCTCTTTAAATTTGCTTGTCTTAGCTATTGATTTTGTTATATCTTGTATAAGATTTCCTTTCTCTTCATCATATTCTTGAAATTGAAGCTTGAGTTTTGAGTTCTGCTTTCTTACCTTTCTTAATTCCTTAAGAGCAAAAATAAGCTCACCTTCAAGATAAAATTATCCTTCCTCTTATTTTTTTTATTATTCCTCTACTCCTTTGTCTTTAAGAGCATCTTCATTCATTTCTAATTCATCTTATATAGGATCACCTCCTTCTTCTTCTATTTCTAGAATAAGACTTTCTTCTTCTAGAACTTCAAGAGCATCTTCATATTTATCTTCACTAAAAATGTATCCATTGCTTGTACAATGATATTCAAGATGACCAATGTTACCACAGCTAAAACACTTGATAATTATTGGGTCCCTTTTTACCTTTTTCTTAATATCTTCTTTCTCTACTATCAGAAATATAATTTCTTCTTCTTCATTATATGAGGACCTTTCATCACTATCACTTGACCTCTTGCATATATTATCTACATAAAAGCGCTTCTTATGCCTTTGGAAAAACTTCTTTCCTTGCTTGCCTTGTCCATCCCTATTTTTCTTTTGATACCTATATTTTCCTAATTCCTTGTTCTTATGATCATGTTTCTCTTCACCACTGTTATTTCTAGTTTCTAGACAGTGAGATGCATAGTGACCATATTTACCATAATTGAAATACTTAACTATTTTTGTACCTTTATGCTTTCTTGTATCCTTGTTCCTTTTTCCATAGTTTGCTTCTTCATCACTGGATAACTCATTACTTGAGTCTGACTTCTTATCCTTTGTCTTCTTTGTAACTTTGAAAGCTACTTCTTTCTGGAGGATAGGATCCTATCCTATTCTCATCTTAAAATATGTGAAAGTTCCATGTAACTCATAGCTTGTCAAAGTTTAAATATGTTTTGTTTCTTCTATGACTAAAACCTTTTCACTATACCTCTTAGGGAGTGACCTTAAAATATTTTGACAAACATCTAATTCTTCAACTTTAAACCCAAGTCATTACATGGAGTTAAAAACCTCAACCACATGAAGTAAGTATGTAGCAATGTCTTCCTCATCCTTCATCTTTAGGTCTTCAAATGTTTTCTTGTGATTTTACAATTTTGTCATCTTAACCTTTTTGTCTCCCTCATAACATTTTTCAAATCTCTTTTTTTGATGTGCAATGCATAACTTTTACAAACTCTAATTCACAATAAACCACTTAAGATTCCATTCATTGCATTTGAATTATTTAGTTGTAGGAGCTTACCATATTTATTTGTAGGTGGAGTAGCTGGTGGTATGTACCCATACTCAACTGCTTGTCATATATCATTTCCTTATACCATTAGGTAAATATTCATTCTTACACTCCAAAATGCATAATTATTCCAATCAAACATTGATTCCTTATTTCTTGAATATCCACTCTGATAATCCATTTGTGTTCTTGTAAGATTTTCCTTCAAGCTATTAAAATCTTCTGAAGGAAACCACTCTGATACCAATTGAAGAACACAAGCTTATACTAAGAGGGGGGATGAATAGTATAAGACCAAATTTTACTTTTCTTTATCAAATAATATTATCAAATATATCAATGGCAATATCAACTACAATAATCAAAGCAATGCACAAATCATCACACACAATAGAGACACCAATTTAACATGGTTCACCCAATTTAATGTGGTCCATAGAGAAAATATTTCACTAAAATTTTCTATAAAAATCTCTTGGGAATCCTTCCCTATTACAATGTTTATGGACCTCTGTCCAAAGGAGATACCAAACCCCTAATCAATTTTGTGAATACCAATCCATAGGATAACTCTTTCCCCTTTGCTGGTTCATGGATATCTATCCATAGGAAAACTCTTTCTCCTCTGCTCTTGTTAGTGATATTCTAGAAGACTACTACCTCCACTACATTGGCTTGTGGATCTGTCTCTATAGAAGACCTCTATCCTCACTACCCTAGCTAATGGATATCTATCCACTGGAGATTACTATCCTCTGCTATATCACATCCAAATCATGCTCTTAGCTCTGCTCAATATCTATATCAAATTTACACTAAAAATTATCCTCGGTCTAGCAAAAAATTGTTCTCAAATCTATCTCTAGTCTAGCACAAATCTACCCTAAAATCTACTCCAAATTCTATCCTCAAATCTGGCCTCAAGCCTTAACACAAAGCTTTGTCCAATCACAAATCAAATCTACTCAGATCTACCTCAAGCCTTACCTCAAAGCTTGAACAAATTAATCAATCAACTTTGCTCTCAAGTCTTATCAAATACTTGTCTTAGATATATCCAACAAGTCCTATCAATAACTTGCTCAATATGCTCTCAAGTATTCACTAAGACTTGTCTCAAATCTGTCCAATATGTCCTCTCAAGAACTTGATCAATCTGTTCTCAAGTCTTCACTAAGACTTCCCTCAAATCTATCCAACAAGTCTTCCCTAGAACTTTTTCAATCTTATTAACAAGTCTTCACCAAGACTTACATCAAATCTACTCAACAAGTCTTCACCAAGGCTTACCTCAAATCTTCTCAATAAGCTTTCACAAAATCTTACTTAACTCTATCCTTAAGCTTTCACAAAATCTTATTCAAAGCACTGCAAAACTTACATACAAAACTCAACTTAATCTCTTTCAAAAAACCTCTTCAATCACACAAACAAATTTCACTCAGAATCTTGTTTAACCACAAAAACATATAGAGAATGATCAAAGAATAAATATGTTTTACACTCACAATATTTTCTACTCAACAAAATAATATTCCACTTTCAAAATCTCTTTCAAATCAATTCAAAAATAAAGTATAACTTGTTTCACAAAATTTGAACTATCACTCCAATAATTTCAATCAATGATGCTCAACCAACTTCATTCAAACATACACTCAATGAAACACAACTTGCTTACAAACCCTAAGCAAGTATTTCACTAAACTTTAAACAACTTATACTATGAATCTCAAACCTTGACTCAAGATGATTCCAATGTCACATAACAATGATATTCATGTTCTTTCACAAACCCTAACTCAAGATAGTTCTCAATATCATGTAACAATGCTACTCATGTTCTTTCACAAATCCTAGCTCAAGATATTTCTTAATCTCACATAACAATGATACTCATGTTATTTTACAAACTCTAGCTCAAGATAGTTCTCAATCTCACAAAACAATGATACTCATGTTTTTTCACAAAACCTAGCTCAAGATAGTTCTCAATCTCACATAACAATGATACTCATGTTCTTTCAACATCCACAAATATTGCACATAAAAACTCACTCAAACATTTCCAACAATTCTTATGAAACAATCCTTTTCACTCCACCTTTGCATTTTACAATATTCAATCCAACAATATTTCACTCATAAAGAAGATGTGCCCATACATTTTGTGTTGATGGAGATATATCTTCAAAACCTGTCTTAATCACAATCAAATCCACTTTACCAATTTCAAGGTTAGATAGCAATAGTCTATCTCAAAATCTCCACACAAATATTTTTCTCAATAATTATTTCATCATACAAAAATATCAACTCTCAAGTACACCTTATAATCTCCAAACTTCTCAAAATAATATTCAATAAATAAAAAATCAAATTCCTTTGTAAACACCTTATAAACTTCAAACTTCACAAAATAATATTCAATATATAAAAATCAACTTCTTGTGTTAACACCTTACAACTCCAATCTTCACAAAATAACATTCAACAAATAAAAATTAAATTCCTTTGTAAAACCTTATAACTCCAATTCCTTTATTGATATTTCTAATCAAAAATAAAATATTTTAATCAACCTTATGACTCCCACCTTTGCAAGAATAATCATGTGGCCTCTATGTAATTTGTGCCTTCCAAAACCTTGGAAAAAATTCAAAGTGCTTACCTTATAAATGTTGGCCCACATCTTCAACAAAAATATTGTGCCCTTTATGACTGTGCCCAAACTCAAACTCGTGACCAACCACCATCGTAGCGCCTTATCCCAAGGCTAAGCTGTCGTTGGGGTACACGCCCATATAACACTCAAAGCACATGAACTACCCTTTATGCATTGCATTTTGCAAATTTTGAAAGCAACCAAAAACCTTGTTGTGTGTCAAAACAAAAGGGACAAGAATTGAACCCTCAACTTGCCTTACGTGAATGTCTTAACCAGCCTCTAACCACCATCTGCACTACCCAGTAGTTTGGGATTGATTTGGCACTCCTCATAAACTTAATCCAAATTTTACCTCCTTTAATTTTAATACCCACAAATTCTCTACTTCCTTCTCAATGCACCGCACAATTAATTTATTCTCTTAGGCATACAAAAAGCATTGGATGAAATAAAAATTATTTCCCCCCTTTTTATACATTGTCCTTTGCACTCCAACACGTCGTCTTATGTGATTCAAATTTTAAATTTAAACCTTTGGCACCTTATTATTTATTTAAATTAAAATTTTAACCATAGGTTAAAATATTTTAATTTAAATAAATTAAATAATAACCTTTAAAATTTGCTCAATGGGTCTTTTCAAGGATTTTTTTTTTAATTATTCTTTGGACCTCGTTTTTCTTCACCTCATCATTTTTCCCAAAATATTATAATATTAAATATTATAATATTATTATTTCTTTTTAAACCTACTTATATTTCCTTGGGTCTTCAATATTTTAAGCCTCTTTAGGCATATAATATTTAAAATAAATATTATATCATTTTTCCTTTAACCACTTCCTTGCCTTTTGGAAAAACAACCTTATAACATTAATGACGATGAAACTGGACATCAAACCTCTTGATATCAATGACAACAAAACTAGCTAAAATTTTCAACAATCTCCCCCTTTGTCATTGATGGCAACCCTTTTTCCTTTAATCATTTTTTTTACCTTTTTTCAGTTCTACCCCCCTTGAGAAACTGCTCCCTCTGACTAAATTCTCTCCCCCTAACTCAAATATCTCACCCTTTGACATCAATGGCAAAGGGCCACCCTTGCAGCTAAATATAATATTCTTAGCTCAACCCCCTACCCACCTCCTTTTCTTGAGGTGGTTAATTTTGGGGTGGGAGTATCTCTACTCCCGGAATACACTGATATTTTTCTTTGTCCACCTTGTTCCTCAACTAATCCTTCTGATTCCTTTGAATATTCCTGTTCATGCTTGTCTATGGAAATTTTGTTCTACATTACATAGCCATATGCCCAAAATTATTACACTTAAAACACTTAATGTTGTGGTTCCTCATTGGAGCAAAATTTTCCTTTGGTTACATTTGCACCAAAGACTTTACCAAAATTGAAAGACCAGGTCAGAATAGAGTCTACCTAGTGCAATCTCCAAAGGATGTTGGCTCCTTTGCTTCTTTTAGGTAAAGGGAGAGATGTAGAAATGCACAAAGAGAGGGAAATATAAAATGGTACAGATTAAGCAACAACAAAGCAACTAAAATAATCTTTTGTAGAGAAGCATAACCGAACCAAAACATAGCAACTAAAACTCATGATGAATGTCTTATTTAAACATAGCTTATTCATGAAGTTAATTGCAGATCTAACCGAACATTAATGCAGGAATTCAGAGTAAGAATTAATGCAGAGTACATTTAGCCTTAGATTCAATTAGCAATAGACAACACATACATACTTGATTTGCAACACTAATAAGTTAAGAACCAGAATTGATGATCTTTATTAAGCTCTCAGAAGTCTATATACATAGCCTTGTAAATGCCTAAGAGTCGACCATTTGTTTAGGTCACTCATTATATATATATATATATATATATATATATATATATATATATATATATATATATAATATTTTTACATAAAAAAAGTAAAAGTTGTTACAACATCATGCTCGTAGGCTCATTCTGGTTTAGAAGTTGTTGAGGGATCATGGAATCCTCAACTAGAAATGGTTGGAGATCTTCTTGTTATGATGATCTTCCCTAACATCTTTAGACATCGTGGCTCACTTGGTCTTCGAAATGTCATGGAATCATGAATTTTTGCCTTAGATTTGTCTTTGGTCTTCAAAATGTCACGAAATCATGACTTTTCTCCTTAGCTTTGTCTTTAGCCTTCAAAATATCATGGAATCATGACTTTCCACCTTAGATTTTTATTTTGCCTTCAAAAGGTTGTAGAATCATAAATTTACACCTTAGCTTTGTCTTTGGCCTTCAAAATGTCATGGAATAATAACTTTTAACCTTAGTCGCCTTCAAAATATCATGGAATCATGACTTTCCACCTTAGCTTTATCTTCAGCCTTCAAAATGTCATGGAATCATGAATTTTTGCCTTAGATTTATCTTTAGCCTTCAAAATTTCATGGAATCATGATTTTCTACCTTAGATTTGTCTCCAGCCTTCAAAATGTCACATAATAATGACTTTATACCTTAGCTTTGTCTCCGACATTCAAAATATCACGAAATCATGAATTTTCTCCATACTTAGCAAAATATTGAGAATATTACTCCTTATTTCCCTAGGTGTGGTTATTTCGACCAACATTCTTGGTGCCTCCTAGGGTAATTATGTTAGCAGAATGTCAAAACCTAGAGACTTTATCCATTAGGGAATGGAGTAAACAAAAACAACCTAAGAAAAAAAGGAGGAAAGAAGGGGAATGATACCAAGTACAAAACGTTTCCTTCTTTGGGGGTATTCATTCTTCTAGATTATCTTCCATAGTAGATTTTTTGGCTTCATCATGGTTAGGAGGTGTTTCTCTACTTGAAAAATTTTTCTTGGACTTTTCCTATTTGTCCTTTTCTTTTACCACTTCATTGTAGGTGATGCAGGCTTTCCTCTAGGTTTCCTCATAGGTATCTATTTTCTCCTTGAATGCATTGTAAAGATATTCCAATTCTTCAACCTTGTCATATGATAAAGCTTTTGATTTCATACTCAGTTCATGTAGGTAAGCGTTCATCTGGGCAATATCTTGAGCTGTGTTGAAAATTTGGTCTTCTTGAATAGGCACTTCCTAGCTATCAATTTTTGATTCATCTTCTACAATTTTTTTCCAGGTGGCTTTCAATTCATATTCTATTAGGAGCTTTGAATATTTGTCCTAGAAACTTGGCATGCCATAATTTTTTAGCTATGATTACATGTTTTAGAATTTCTTTAACCTCTGCTTTGAGATATTGTATGAGCTTGGAACTTTTGGTCACTATATTATGCCTCTTGAAGAAAAATCTGGCAACTAATTTGGCTTGGAATAAATTTTTATCCTGTGCTCTATATCCGATTATGGTTTATGTGCTATCTACCAGGACTTGAATTTTACTCACTGTTGATAGCCTTGTGGCTAAGAGATTAACATATGCTTTTAATTCATCTTCTACTTGGCCCAACATTTCTTTGATTTTGAGAAGATATGAGACTATGGGCCTAGCTTTCGAAGTCATCTTATTGACATTTTCAAGCATGTTCCTTCTGATTGTCCTTGCCTTTTACTTGGATAGCCCACTGGTTTTATCAACACTATTGGATATCTATTTTTTAATGTCCTTGACCTATGGTTGTAATACTTGAATCTGCTCTTCATCCTTAGCTACTTTCTCTTTGTAGGGGATTGCTTCATCGAAAATTTGCTTATATTTTTTAGCTTCACTTTTCAAAGACCTTTTTGTTACCTTTTGTTGATGCAGGTCTTCGTCCAAATGCTTTCTTGATTGTTCAACCCAGAGGTACTTTTCTTTGTATAACTTAGTGTTTAGATAAATTGTTTCGATGTGAGTTTGAGCCTTGCCCCACTCATCATCCATTGATAGTTGAGTGATACCTTTCATGGTTACCTTAGTTTGATAATCTTCCAGGGTCATTTCTTTCTTCATATTTTGCGTGAGTGGGGTCATCTTCATAGTGGAATGCTACATGCTTATGGGATCCAAAACTGACCCTTCTCTTATGTGGGCTATATCATTAGAACTTTGGGAGATCCACGACTTCAACCATGTAGTAGCATTCAAGGTGGATTTTTTTTAGAGTTACTGTGTCAGTAACTATAAATATTACCTCATTTAGGTAGATAAAATTTACCTCATGGGTTAAAAGTAAATACTTATTTTTACCACTAGTAAATTTCTTTTACTAGTTAGTCATTGTAGTCATTTTGACTACGTTGATTAGTAGGTTAGTTGTTAGCTAGCTTTAGGGTTAGATATCCTAGAATGCGCTATGTTAGCGTGGATATAGGAATAGTGGTTAATTTTCCTATTATGTAAACTATTTAACCTATGTTGTAACCTATGCTAAGGTTAATGATAATGGTTTGTTTATTTGCACTTACCATTTTCTAACATTGGCATTAGAGCCAGAGGGAGCAGGAGCATCGGGATACCTTCATTTCACTGGAGAAAGTGAAGGCACACCTTTATTCTGTTGGAGAAGGCAAAGGAAATCACTGCACGAGACCTGCTGACCTACTACTGGATCGGGAGGCCAGAGCCCGTAGCATTGGGCATAGATCTCGAGGTTGGGGTTATTAAACCCACCAGCATCCGACGGCCCATGTGGCACCTGCATGACAGAGGGTAGTATCACAATTTTTCAGGACACAAGTCACCAATGATCAGGATCCGTGAGGACTAGAGGCCCTCCGATCATCGATGGCTGCTAGTGCTGCCCCCGTGGGTCCAATGCACATCCAGGAGGGCAGGTGCGCCCTACCAAGAGGGGATCAGACCCAAACTCGAGGGTAGGATTGCCCTCAATTCTAACAAACACTGATAGGGGGACACCCTTGTTAGGGGACCTGACACCTGCATAATCCTCGATGTCTTGGACCGATCAACGAGGGTAGGAGCACCTTCCATCGGATCCAACAACCATGATCTAATGCATACAGACCACATGGGACCCTAGCCAATCCAGATTAGGCATGTGGCACTACCACTCTGACCTGACAAAATTGTCCCATCGTCGGTGATCTAAAAGCGAGTGCAGGCACACCCTCCTTATCTGATGATCATATTGATGACACGTGGTAGGCTGACATGACCTTGGGCATAGATCTCAAGGTACTGATGTGGCTTTACTAGATTGGGCAAACTCTGCTAACTAGACTGGACCGAGACCGGACACGCGGTAGACAACCACTGGATGATGACCAGACAAAGATAGATGCGACACATGGTGAGACTGAACACATGGCAGACAACCATTGGACAATGACCAGATGAAGACAAATGCAACACATGGCAGACTAGCCACGTGTCACCAGACCTAACACATGGGTGACATGTGGTGGATTGCCACGTGCCACTTGACTCGACTCAACCGTGACACATGGTGGCTTGACAGCCACACCACATGGTGACAACCAAAAGGAGGGCGGGGGAGACTGCCCAAAGGAATTCAATAGACTAAGGGCTTGAAAGCCCTTTTATACCCCACAAACTCCCCCGCACGGGCGATGTGGGATAATTCCCACATTTTTTCCCGCCTGCACGAGGAAAAAAGGGAAAGGGAATTTAATTCCCTTCCCTTCACATCGGGCCCTGTAGCCCGACCGGAAAGGGCGGCCGGAGCTAAGGCTCCCGATGGGGCAGGTCGGGAGTTCGACCCCCGTCGGGGGCATATTTTTTTTGCTCCAACGCACCAAAACAAAGGGGCAAAGGTAAAAAAATTTTTGTATTTTTTTTAATTGTTTTTAGTTTATTTTTTTTAATAATTTAATTTCTTTTTATATATAAAAATATATTTTTTTAATTTATTTATTAAAAGTGATTTTTTTATATAAATTAATTTTATTATTAATTTAAAATAAGCTAGAAATAATTAGATTTATACATTAAAATTGAAATTTAGGGGCAATTTTTTTTTGCAATTATCAAATTCAAAGAAGGAGCTTTTGTTTTCTCCACAAAAGGGAGATATAAGACAAGGAATAACACCTATATTTTCTTTGCAAATTAGAAAACCCTTACTCTCTTCTCAACACCTTGTTTATTTTGCACATTTCAAAGAAGGATAAAATCAAAACAATTGATTCTTTATTGCAAATTTGAAAACAAGGAGACTTAAAATTTTGCAAAATTCAAAGACAAACATTTGTGCAATTGTTTTCTCCAAGGAGGGATAAAAGACAAGAAAATTGCACATCTATTTTTTTTGCACACTTGAGAAGAAATTGTAACCTTGGGTCCATCAAAAACTAAGTTGTGTATCGACTAGTTCTGGAAGCCTTCCAAATGTGGGTCGTGTGTCGACTTGTCTTGGAATGAGTGCTCAAATTGTTCATTTTGAAAAATTCATGGGGGAAGACAACATTGTACTTCTTTTGTAAAATTGGAAAATAAAGTAGGAGACATAAAAATATCATTTTTTGCACAACACAAAACACACATTTTGTTGCAAAAATTTAAAAAGGTGCATTATCGATTTTACTCGACACCTTAATTGGCAAACTAGGTGATAATAATTTTGAGGCCATTTATTGTTTGATTGTTGCATCATTCTTTTTGCAACTATAAGTCATATAATCGAGAACATCCAAACCTCAAAATTTCACAAATTTGTGTACATCCGTGCACAGATTTAAAGCCAATTTCAATTGATATTCTCTCCTAAATCAACAAAACCCCTAATTCATTCTTATTTGTTTGGTTTAATTTCCTCAAACTTTTCATCCTTCTTGAAGGGAGTTAGGGCAGGTGCCATTAAATATTTGTTTGAGTGAATTATCTTTTGGTACTCTTTTAGGGTAATAAAAAAGAAAGAACAAGTTTTTGAAAATAAGGAACCTTAAAAGTTGCAAATCCTTTGCACTAAGGGGGACTAATTCCTTTCTTCCTTCAAACATAGATTTTGATAAGAGGGAAATAAAACTTTTAAATGCAATAAAAAAAGTAGAAATCATCAACATTATACCCTTTTTTTCTTTTAGACTTCATAATAGCAATCATGCTTGAAGTACTTGCAATAAGGAAGGACAAATTGGTGAATTTTTTTTTATCAGATTGCCTAGAAAGCATAGTTTTGCACAAATTGTAAAAATGACAACCATGACACCATTCAGTTTTGGTTTCCAAACAAGCAAACTAAAATGGCAAAGGCACATCATAGAAGCCATATTTCTAGTGAAGTGTTTCATTCTAATTCTAATTTTGGTTCAGAGAAAGCACACAGAGTGCTAATTGCTAAAACAATATTGTACAGGGAAAACACATGTGTCACCTTGGGTAAAAGCACCATTTTCTCTCTCTCCTCTTTTTGGATTCATAAATAGCATAAGTATTTTGTTTGAAGACCTTGCAATAAGGGATGCTTGTACCTCTTTTAGGCTTCCTAAATAGCAAATTCTAGGTGTTTGAAGTACTTGTAACAAGAGGAGTGAATTTTTGTGATGTAAAATTATGTAGGAGGCAATATTTGTAAAATCCTTCACAACACTCTTGCATTGCACACTTTTTGCAATTGAGGGGGGATATAAATTTATTTTCTTCACCATTTTTGTAAATAGGGAAGAAGGCTTATAAGGGTGCATTTTTGGCTTCGACCGACACCTTAGTCACACTTCCTTCAAAAATTGAATACACTATGTTTTGCAATGAGAAGGGGGGAACTTATAAGGGTGCATTTTTGGCAGCGACCGACACCTTAGCTACCTTATATTTTGCAAATTCATATTGTAAATGAATGAACCTTGTATGAAGTGATCTATTCTACTACACCTAGAGATTGCAGTGGTTGGTTACCCATGCAATTCGGTTGGATGATGTGATTACCATAAGGACATTCGTTGACGTGAAGACAAAGTGAGAAATGACCCACTTTTTGCTTAGGTGCAGCCAGAGCACTGTGACAGAGCAAAGAACCAGCAGATCAACATCTTCTTCACTATATTGGGGTAGTTATATACTTTAACCAAATATTGTTGTATATAGGGATATGTATGTATTAACAAAATAATGTAATAAGGGGGGATGTTAGAGTTACTGTGTTAGTAACTATAAATATTACCTCATTTAGGTAGATATAATTTACCTCATGGTAAAAAGTAAATACTTATTTTTTACCACTAGTAAATTTCTTTTACTAGTTAGTCATTGTAGTCATTTTGACTACGTTGATTAGTAGGTTAGTTGTTAGCTAGCTTTAGGGTTAGATATCCTAGAATGCGCTATGTTAGCATGGATATAGGAATAGTGGTTAATTTTCCTATTATGTAAACTATTTAACCTATGTTGTAACCTATTCTAAGGCTAATGATAATGGTTTGTTTATTTGCACTTACCATTTTCTAACAAATTTTCAAAATTTTGAACTTAGCAACCATAGGGTTGCTTGTGGGAGAAGCAGTCTGCATGGCTTGAAAGCTTAGCAGGTTGGTGGAGTAAGGGAAAGGAGTGGTGGCTAGAGGGGCCTCCATACTTAATTGTTTAGTGGGGGAACCTACAAGGGTGGAGGAGGATGTTGGTGGAGTTTGTTGAGTTGATGGTGGTGATGGTGGAGGTTGATGAGTTGATGGGGGAGAGGGATTACCTTGATCTTCAGAATGGGAAGGGGAATTATTATGGGAATGAGAAGAGGAAGAAGGAGTAATGAGATTAATAGGAGATATACTTGAGTCCTTTGGTGGATTGGTGTCGCTAGTCCCCTATGATTTCTTGGTGTAGGCTTTCATGATCTGCTTCAGGACCGAGTCATCAACTCCCATTGTTACTTTTGTTAGGGTTTGTTCCCTGCTGGGGTTTTCTTTTGGGAGAGGCTCTTCAACTATCTTAACCATTTGTTCACCTATCTCCTAATACTTAGATGTCTACTCAGAGATTTCCCCTATTCCTTCCTGGTCCCCTATTTCTTCCTGATCTCCTGATTCTTCGTGTTCCTCTAATTCTTCAAGTTCTTTTGATTCTTCATTTTATTCTAATTCTTCAGAGGGTGTTTCTTCTCTTTTCATTTTATTTTGGTATCCTCCCTTCTCCAATTCTACTTTTCACTTTTTCAATTCTATTCTACTCCTATGCTCGAGCTGAGCACCATCATAAGACTTTGTATCTGATCCAAAAGGGGGAATGAAATTATGATGTTTCCTTTTAGGGACCTTTGTTTGTTCGATAGCGATTTGCTTCCCTTTATCCTTTTTAGTACCACCTTCAATATATTTGAGGGGATGTCATTGATTCCCAAAGGAACCTTATCCACTAATGTCTCAGACCAGTTGTCATGGTGCTCGTCATACTTCTCAAAGAATTCTTTATCTATATTTGTCCCATACCTGGAAAAGGTTTGTATGTGGCATCGCATTTGCCACCAAGCTAATATTTTGGCATGATCCCAATCTTCCCCTCTTTTCTTGGTATTTTTGATCATCTTGTTACTTAGCTTGTGGGTTGGGTTCACCTCAGGGCACCAATATGATAAGTGCAAATAGAAATCATGCCATGGGGGAAGTGGCTGCATTTTCTCAACATGCCACTCTAATGGTTGATCTTCATCATTATTCCTACCCTGCTTATCGATTTGTCTATCGGATAAGTGGAATTGCTTAAAAGGGGCTTTATTGAGGGTGGCCTACCTCTAGGTGAATTTATCCTCAGGGTCATACTTCCATTTTTGGGGTAGCTCTATCAATTTTAAACTCCTTAGAACTCGAGCAATTTTTTCATTATCCCCCTTTTTTGACACTGTTACTCCCTCGTATTGAAAGGGCATGAGGCAAGTACCTATCAAATGAGTGCACCTGTGCCAAATTTATTGTTAATGAACTCTATTTGCCTTACGTACTCTAGAGTGAATAATCACTTAGTAATGAAATAAGGCAACAAGAAAGGCTTCCCTATGAAGCCATAGAGCCTGACGACTACTCCCTATGTTAGAATAAACTAGTCTCCTTCCTCTGCATGGGGGTGCCTCAAGGTATCTTGCATCTGTTGAGGAATTCTTGGAATGGTACCATACATAATTTTTAAAGCAGGGCCTAAGAACTCCATGTTAAAATGATAATATGAACCCGCATTCGAAAGGAGCGGCGTCCATTCACATACAGGCAAGAGATTTCCCTTTGGATCTATTTGTGTGGTAGGGATAAAATTCAATATTTTTACCTAAAAATAGAAGAAAATCCATACCAGGTAGGAGGAGAACCTGAAGGTATCCGGGACACCTTTATAACTTGAAAATCCCTACATGCAATTGTTAGACTAGGTATTCCAGCCAATCAAAGAAGATTGGCACTCTACTTAGGTCTACACAGGATGCATCATAGAACTTTGGATTGGAAATGCATTGTGCTATTACTATCTACCACCCATAGACCTGTGCATCTATTTCCAATCCTACCACCATTGCCAACATGGAAAAGAGCTCCTTTTTTTAAATTTATCCAAGGGAATTAGGGATTTTGGCACAACTCCCTCAAGAATAGAGTTTGATAGATGTTCTTGCAAGAACAATCAAATGTTTGGGGTATTAATGTAATATTTTGTAGAATTAGTAGGGTCTAGCTAAATGGGAGGAACTACAGGCTTCCTACCATGGGTGAAGATGACCCTAATCGAGTCGACATCTAATGTGAAGATGACCTCATTCTTGGAATTTCTCACTATCCTATTTTTTGCATCATAGAATTCTGCCATGGCCCTGATCAACTCGGGGTAGGGGTGAACCTGAGGGTAGATGTACCAGTAGAGTAGAGAGTGGTAAGGAAAAGTGCTTGAGCTTGATGGGGAGACTTTCATGGCCATTATAGCTGCTATATCCTTTCGAATTTCCCTGGGTCCTTCCATGTCAACTTTGTATTAGTGATATGGCTTTCAGGATCCACGAAACTGATTCCCTTTTTGGATGATATTCATTTCCCCTTTGAAGAAGAAGCTAGAGGTGTGGCCATCATGGTTGATTTATATTTTTTATAATGAAACCTATTTGAACATGCTTAGCACAGAGTTGTAGAGTTTTTGAGAGAGGGGAGTACGTGAGAAGAAGGAAAGAAATAGAAGATGAAAAGGATGATGAACAAAATATTTATGATATAATTGGTTATGCATGCATATGCCAATATGCCATGCATTAACTATCCAGGTGATGTGGAATAACTATGGTTGGTGGCACACATCCCTATGCTAAATTTGAATATTATCAAGCACTTTGATTCATGTGCCTCATTAAGAAACCAACTACCATGTATTACCATTGGGCCAATGATATTGCTCCACTACTATCCTAGGCCAATAAAATGGTGTCACCTCTACTATTGGCCAATCAGAGGGTACGATGGTACCTTAAAAAGTGGGATCCTTTTAAAATTAAGAAAACTACTTTTCTCACCAAAAGTTCCTAGCTACTCTAAGGTGGCCTTTAATCAAAAGTCATGAAATCATGACAATTTACCTAGAAGGGGCCTTTGAGTGCCAAAAGTTATGCCATCACGACATTTTTCCTTGAAGTGGCCATCAACTACCAAAAAGTCATAAAATCATGACATTTTACCTTGAAGGGGCCTTTGAGTGCCGAAAAGTCATGCCATCATGACATTTTTCCTTGAAGCGGCCATCGACTACCAAAAAGTCATGAAATCATAAAAATTTACCTGGAAGGGGCCTTTGAGTGTCGAAAAGTCATGCCATCATGACATTTTTCCTTGAAGCAGCCATCGACTACCAAAAAGTCATGAAATCATGACAATTTACCTAGAAGGGGCCTTTGAGTACCAAAAAGTCATGCCATCATGACATTTTTCCTTGGAGCGACCATCAACTACCAAAAAGTCATGAAATCATGACAATTTACTTGGAAGGGGCCTTTGAGTGCCAAAAAGTCATGCCATCATGATAATTTACCTTGGAGCTTGAAAGAAAGCAAATATTTACATAAAATACATACAAGGCAGAGGAAACCTATTACTTGTAGTACAACTTTAGATGGAAGCCATTGATAGGGATAGGTTGAACTTAGCCTTATTCATCTCTCAACTAGAAGGAGTTGTGTTGCTTTTCTTCTATTATTTTGAAAGGGCCTTCCCAGAATGCATCAAATTTATCATGATTTCTAGGTTTAGACTTCTTCTCATTCCATCTGAGGACTAAGTCTCCCACCTTAAATTTTCTCAGGGTGGTCTTTTTATCAAACCATCCCTTTGTGGTAGCTGTATGATTTTGGTAGTGGTTGTAGGCTTGTTCCTTATATTCTTCCAACTGTAGGAGTTGGATCAACCTATTCTCCATTGGTTTTGCTTCTTCTATGCCGGTTTGATTGAGCAACTTTAGAGCTGGTATCTCTATGTGTATCGGAAGGACTACTTCTTTACCATAGACCAGAGAGTAGGGGGATGTTTTGATGGACTTTTTGATGGTAATTCTATCAGCCCAAAGTGCTTGATTTATCAGAGAGTGCCAACTTCTCTTATTATCCTTTAGAGTTCGCTTCAAAATCTTGAGTAGGTTTTTGTTTGTGGACTCAGCTAGTCCATTCCCCTAGGGATAATAGTTTGAAGATATCTTTAAGTAAATCTCATATTTACATGTGAAGTCAATCATCTTGGTACCTATAAAGGATGAGCCATTATCCATGACTAATGCATCTAGGATATCGAATCTTGTGATTAAGCTTTCCACGAATTCTATTACGACCTCCTGGTCCTCTTTCTTGGTAGGTATTGCTTCTACCCACTTTGTGAAGTAGTCGGTAGCCATCAGAATGTATTTATGTCCAATGGATGAGTTGGGCTCTATTATTCCCATAAAGTCCAACCCCCATTGCTAAAAAGGTTCTTCGACTTGAATGGACTTTAGGGGCATCAAAGCATTCCTATTTCTTTCTGACGTATCTCTAGCATTCTTCGTATTTCCTTGTTATTCTGAAGGTGTCTGTGAAAATAGTCGACCAATAGCATCCAATTCTGATGATCTTTAAGGTAGTGGTCCTTCCTGAATAGTGTCCTCTAGATGAGCCATCATGGAATTCCTCTAGGATCTTCTACTTCTAATTTTCATTTACACATCGAAGCAACACTCCATCCAAATTCTTTCTATATAGTCCCTCAGGGAGCAGGGTGTATTTTAGGGCCTGGATCTTGTACCATCTTCTTTGTGAAGCATTCAGGTTGGTTGGGCATTTCCTAGTTTGGAAATACCTGATCAACTCATCTACCTAGTCAAGTTATTCTATAGGTTGATCCTCATATACTACTACTTCTTGAGTATGACAAGCTATATAATCTATTGTAGCTTGCTTGGTGAGCTCTTGGCATAGTGCTCTACCTCTTACCAGCTTGGTTGGGTGTATCTCTATATCGTATTCTTGTATTTTTGTCACCCAACCAGCTCTTGTATCACCGAGCTCCCCTTGTATGATGAAGCTTCGTACATCAGGGTGAATTGTATAGATGATAATCCTGCTCTGTGATAAGAAATGCCTAAATTTTTTTAAATATTTCATTATTGCATAGATCTGCTTCTCGATGAAGTTATATTTTTCTTCATGTTCCTGCATAGTCTGACTTAGGAAAGCTATGGGCCTTTCTTCATTGTCAGTTCCTTTCTATGTGAGCACTACGGCGTAGCTCCCTTGTTCACCTATAGCATATAAGATGAAATATCTAGAATAGTATGGGTTCACTAGGATGGGAGCTTGAGCTATTTGTTCTTTGATCTACTAGAAGGCTTGCTTTCTTGCATCTATCCATTTGAAAACAACATCCTTTTTCAATAACTCTATCATAGGCTTGATGATTTGCATAAAATCAGCTATGAATTTATGCACAAAGTTGATCTAGCCAAAGAATGACTACAAGCCCTTCTTGTTAGGGGGGAGGGGGAGATCTAATAGTGCTTTCACCCTATTGGGGTCTATGGCTAGGCCAGATTTAGAGACAACATGGTCGAGTAGAAGTCCTTCTTCAATAGTGAAGATAGATTTTTTAGGATTTATGGAGATGCCAAACTCCCTACACTTCTCGAACACACTCTTGAGATGTGCTATGTGATCTCCTTTATGGTGAGAGAACACTATCATGTCATCTAGGTATATCACTATTATTTTATTGATGAGTTCTCTGAAAGCCACATCCATAGCTCTTTGAAAAGTTGCTCCGACGTTGGATAACCCGAAGGGCATTCTCTGGTAAGCAAACATTCCCCATTTAGTCATGAATGTGGTCTTAAATTGGTCTTCATATTTGACCCATACTTGGTTATACCTAGAGAAACCATCTAGGAGTGAGAACCTTTCTGCTCCTGCTACTGTGTGTAGGATTTGATCGATCTATGGGAGAGGGTAATGGTCCTTCAATGAAGCCTTATTCAAATTGTGGAAGTCGACACACAATCGGATATCTCCATTCTTCTTCTTGATTAGGACCAGGTTAGCAACCCATGTCGAATGCTTGATTGGGTAAATGATTTTAGCTTCGAGTAGCTTTAGCAGCTCCTGCTTCATCAAGGCTTCGATTTTGGGATTTATTGGCCATTGCTTTTGCCGAAATGGCTTTGCACCCTCCTCGAGCTCAATCATGTGTTGGATTGTCTCTTTGGAGTAGACTTTCAGGTCTCCATAGGTCCAAGCAATGATGTCCGAGAATTCCTTGCATAATTCCCTGATTTCCTCCATTTCTACTTTCATAGTGTTCACTCCTAATTTGATGGCCTTGTCAGGCTCCATTTGAGCTTCCTTGTATCTATGTTTGTCGAATTTCATTTTGTGGCCAGTCAACCTATCATTATTATCAAATAGGCTCTCCAGGGTGACCAACCCTTTTGGGATATGGTTATTTTTCAACTGGATGATGTTCGCATCTTCTTCATCCTCAGCCATCCTGTTATTAGAGCAATTCATCTCATGGACGAGGAAGTCCACTATTTGTCGATCATTCTCAAAAACTTGCCAGAAGGTATCCCTATCTAGCACAGAAGGTCTATAGATCAGTCTGACTATTTTTGACTTTTGGATGACATTGCTTATAGGGCAGAAGTTTACCCCTACTGAAGCCAACAAGTCTGCATGTGTATTTTTCTCTCTGGGAATTACCTTTATGTTCAGAGATTCAAAGGATTCTAGTAAATCCTAGACTTTATTTTGGTAAGCCTTAAGATAATGTTGTTTGCTTACACATTTTTTAGTAACCTGATTCACTATCAACTCAGAGTCATCGAAGATCTGTAGTTGCTTGATGCCCATATTTTTAGCTTTTTTGAGGCCCAAATAGAGTGCTTCATACTCTATTGCATTGTTAGTGCAACTCCAGGTTAATCGGTAAGAGAAAACCTTTTCTTCACCTATTGGAGATATTAGGACAATACCAGCTCTAGCTCCATTTTTACATCTAGCCCCATCAAAGAAAAGCTTCCACAACTGATCAGTGGGTTGGTTCACCAGAGGGGGAGAAATAGGATTACTTTTTTTAGGTTTCAGAATTGTGTAACTCCCAATGTCAGTCTCAATCATGGCGTTGAAATCTTGGAGAGAGAACTGGTCTTCCTCCTATAATACATTTAGAGCTTCTTCCATCAAGTTTAGGTCTTCTAGTTCCTCTATCATCATATTCATAGTGGTGGACTATTTTTGTCTTCATCTTCAAGTCTTTCGATATGGAAATTTGATGGTTTCTCATTGAATATTTTCACTCTTTTGCCCTTGAACGAGATTTCCAGATGTGAGAAATCTAGTGATAAATATCCTCCTATATTAGCTGTGAACTCCCTGGAGAGACACATACCAAAATAGGGCTCCAAGTCCACTACTACCACTTCCTATATGACTGTGAGCTGGGGCAGCCTATGGAGCACTATTGGGATATCTTTGATTACCCCTATAGTTTTCATAGGGGTTCCATCTAGTTGTAAGACGTCAGGACTACTTCTTGTATATTCCATGCCCATGATATCACATACTACTTTGGGCATCATAGTGGTTGTAGCTCTAGAGTCTATCATACAGTTGTGAACAACCCACCCTTCCATTTGGAGAGACAAGTAAAAAGGAGGGGGTCTATTTTTTCTTGAAGTGGATGTCAGACTAGCTTGTGCAGAATCCATATGAGTTGGGATCTTATTCTTATTTTTCATAGACCTCAAGGATTCTTGCAACAAGTCAATCTATCCTGGAAGTTGTAAAGCTTCATACATAGTTGCCTTAGAGGGAGTTTTCTTCATTTCCTCAACTATGTTAAAAGGAAGGGGTTCAACACTCTTTTCCTTCACTATTGTATCATACTTATTTCTATACCCCTGAGTAGCATCAATCCTTTGATGTTTAGTAAGTGAGGGGTATCTCAGTTTATCCCTAGCTTGTTCCTATGTTTCTGCTTCTTTCTACCAAGGTGCTTCCTTACGAGTTTTTGCATCTTTTTGGCTTGAACTTGGGGGAGATTTTTCATAAGAAGTCCTTTTCTCAATAGGGTTCCTTATAGGTGAAGGTACTTTCAGGGGGTTGAGATCTTGGGGATCAACCTATAAGGGTTTCTTTCCTGACCTAGTAAGAACAGCTACTTGTTCAATAGAAGGCATCATAAAATTCTGATTTTCTTCCCTGATCATATTTACCTGACCCTTGAGACTTCTTTCAACCTTCTCAATGGCTACCTTTTGTACCTGATGTTGGTGAATCATGCAAGAAGTTTCACCATGGGGGTCATTGCATGTGGAGCACCAAAAATTTGACTCTGTTGAAGCGTTATTGGGTTCGCTATCTTCATTGGCATAAATAGTGCTAGATTTGTCATAACTTCTACCACTAGTGGATGCTTGATCCTTTGTTATTTGTGGGAACCTCCTTGGGGTGAAATTTCTTTTAGCTTCCCTTCATTCCATTGATGTAAATTTATTCACTAGAGTTTTGAATGATGCTTGCAGATCTTGCAGGATGATAAGTTGGGGCTCTGGAGTTGATGGAACTATTGTCATAGGGAGTGCAGGAATTGTAGGGAGCATTGGGAGAGTAGGGGGTGCCTATATTATTGGGATGTTAGGTTATCCAGTCCATTTGGGAAGACTGGTGTTAGAAGTTGAAGCAGGAGTTGGAAAAGGGGCACTTGATGCTTGGGGTAGATCTGGGAAAATGGGCATCATCATTTTGGTCGAGAATCTTCCAATAGTGATCAGGTCTCTCTCTACCTTCTATGCTTCTTGATAAATCTTAGGGAAGGTAAACATGTGAGATTGTCTAATCGCCATACTTATATCTGAGTTGAAAGCTCTCAGATAGTAATACATCACCTATTCATGAGTTGGTCTCAAACCGTCAGGTACTCTCAGCCAAGTCCGACTAAATCTGATATTGAAATCTACAATCTCCTCTTGGGGGTGTTTCTAGATAACAGTAAACTAACTTAGTAGGGAGAAAGGATCTACCTACTCATTGAATTCTTCCACTAGTTTACCAGTGAGTTGGGCCCAAGTAGATATGGTCTAATTTTCAAGAGCTTTATACCAATAGAGCATTTTTCCTTTCAAGGAAATTACTAGCAATCTTATCATAACATCTTCTTCATGGATGTTATGGATCGGGGCTAGCATGGCTACATCTTGACAATGTTCATAAGTCATATTTCTAGTATCATCATACTAGGGTAGCACTTTCAAGGCCATCATAGGAATCGGATGTTGAGCTACCAGGTTTAAGGGACCTATGTGGTTCCATACGGGGTAAGGCAGGATTGGCTGATTTGTGGCCATTGCGATTATACGGGTAGCTGGAGTTAAAGTTCCACTAGCAGTAGTACTAGGGAGGGCTATAGGGGAAGGATTTATGTATCCTGTATTATGGGTATATGCAGAGGCTATTCTGGCCACCAAAATAGGATTAGCTCAGAGGCTACCAAGGTGTAGTTCGAAGAACTCTATGGGTTCTTCTAAATTTTTTGCTTTAGATCTGGTTATCATAAAATATGGTGCATAACCAGAAGCTGGGTAAAGGCTTTTATAGGGTTCCTTTCTGGTGTGGAGTCACCAGGTGATTTTAAAATATTGATAGGGCAAAGCTATTCACCAAGGCTTTGATCTATATACTATGTGGGATTTGGGTCCCACCGGGCATGCCAAAAACTATTGGAGAAAAATCTACCTTTGGTTACATTTGCACCCAAGACTTTGCCAACATTGAAAGACCAGGTCAGAACAGAGTCTACCTGGTTCAATCTCTAGAGGAGGCTAGTTCCTTTGCTTCTTTTAGGAAAAGGGAGAGAGAGGGAAATGCATAAAGAGAGGGAAATATAGCTATGGCTAGAGGATTAAAATGGTACAGATTAAGCAACAACAAAGCAACTACCACAACCTTTTGTAGAGAAGCATAATAGAACCAAAACATAGAAACTAAAACTCCTGGTGAATATCTTATTTAAATACAACTTATCCATGAAGTAAATTGTAGATCTAACTGAACGTTAATGCAGAAATTTAGAATAAGAATTAATGCAGATTACATTCAACTTAGATTTATATAGCAATAGACAACACATACATACTTGATTTGAAACACCAATGAGCCAAGAACCAGAATGGATGATCTTTATTAAGCTTTCAAAAGTCTGTATACATAGCCTTGTAAACGCCTAAGAGTCGACCATTTGTTTTGGTCACTCATTCTATATATAAGAGTTTTACATAATAGAAAAACTAAAAGTTGTTACAACATCATGCCCGTAGGCTCATTCTAGTTCAGAAGCTATTGAGGGAGCATGGGATCCTCAACTGGAAGTGGTTGGAGATCTTCTTGTTACGATGATCTTCCTTAACCTCTTTAGACATCGTGGTCCACTTGGTCTTCAAAATGTCATGGAATCATGACTTCACCTTAGCTTTGTCTTCGGCCTTCAAAATATCGTGAAATCATGACTTTCCACCTTAGCTTCATCTTTGGCCTTCAAAATGTCATGGAATCATGACTTTCCACCTTAGCTTCATCTTTGGCCTTCAAAATGTCATGGAATCATGACTTTCCACCTTAGCTTTGTCTTTGGCCTTCAAAATATCGTGGAATCATGACTTTCCACCTTAGCTTTGTCTTTGGCCTTCAAAATGTCGTGGAATCATGACTTCTCTACCTTAGCTTCGTCTTCGGCCTTCAAAATGTCATGGAATCATGACTTTCCACCTTAGCTTTGTCTTTGGCCTTCAAAATGTCATGGAATCATGACTTTCCACCTTAGCTTTATCTTCGGCCTTCAAAATATCATGGAATCATGACTTTTCACCTTAGCTTTGTCTTCGGCCTTCAAAATGTCATGGAATCATGACTTTCCACCTTAGATTTGTCTTAGGCCTTCAAAATGTCATGGAATCATGACTTTCCACCTTAGCTTTGTCTTTGGCCTTCAAAATGTCATGCAATCGCGACTTTTCTCCATACTTAGCAAAATCTTGAGAAGATTACTCCTTATTTCCCTAGGTGTGGTCATTTTGACCAAAATTTCCTTGAAGTTGCAAATATGTTGAAGTTCCTCTTGGTGAAGCCATATTCATTCTTGTCATGAACCCTGTAATTAACTGCTTTATGACCAAACTAATTACAAGAGTAGCAATACCCTTGAAAGATATACCCATTTCTGAAATTTCTATTGGTGAAACCATATTCCTGTCTTTTATGTGTCCTGCACTGTGTAGCCTTGTGACCAAACCTATGATATGAGAAGCACCATCCATTGAAGAAACCTTGCCTTGACCCCATTGATCCTTTAGTATCTTCTTCCCTATGATGTTTCTTGTTCTATCTATTCCTTACTTGTGCATTGTTCCTTTCCTTTTTGAAATTTCTATATTCTAACTTGTCCTTAGAAGTTTCACTCTCTCTTCTTCTGAAGCTTCTTCTTCTTTGGAGCTTGAGATTGACACCTCTCCTTGTTCTCTATGTTCCTTTTCAAAACCAAGTCATGTCTTGTTTTATTAAGATATTTGTACCTTGATAATCTTATCCAAGGTCTTTGAGCTTCCTCCAAAACTATGTAGCTTATCTTTAGACTCTCTCATTTCATTCCTTAGTGAATCTACTTCATGATCTAATATTTCACATTCTAAAATCTTTGCCTCTAATTTCTCTTTAAATATCCTTGTCTTAGCTATTGAGTTTGTTAGATATTGTATAAGCTTTCCTTTCTCTTCATCACATTCTTGAAATTGAATCTTGAGTTTTGAGTTCTACTTTTTTACCTTTCTTAATTCCTTAATAGCAGAAATAAGCTCACCTTCAAGATCAATTTCTCCTTCCTATTCATTTTCTGATTCTTCCTCTACTCCTTTGTATTTAAGAGCATCTTCATTCCTTTCTGATTCATCTTCAATAGGAGCACCACCTTCTTCTTCTATTGCCAAAAAGAAGACTTTCTACTTCTAGACTTTCAAGAGAATCCTCATAATCATCTTCACTAAAACTGAACCCATTCCTTGTACAATGATATTCAAGATGACCACAATTATCACACCTAAAATAATTGAGAATTATTGGGTCCCTTTTTACCTTTTTCTTAACATCTTATTTTTCTACTATCAAAAATATAATTTCTTCTTCTTCATTTTCTGAGGACCTTTCATCACTATCACTTGAACTCTTGCATGTCTTATCCGCATAAAAAATATCCTTATGCCTTTGGAAATTTTTTTTTCCTTGCTTGCCTTGTCCATCCCTGCTTTTCTTTTGATACCTATATTTTCTTGCTTTCCTGTTATTATAATATTTTTTCTCTTCACCACTACTATTTCCAGTGTCTGGATAGTTATATGCATAGTGAATATATTTACCAAAATTTAAAAACTTAACTATTTTTTTACCTCTATGCTTTCTTGTGACCTTGTTCCTTCTACCATAGTTTACTTCTTCATTACTAGATAACTCATTACTTGAGTCTGATTTCTTATCCTTTTTCTTATTTGTAGATTTAAAAGTTGCTTATTTTTGGAGGATAGGATCCTTTTCTATTTGAAAGCTGAATGTGGGGTGACGACATTCCAGATTATGATGCAAACGAAATTGATACAAATGGTGCAGATGCTAAGTCCTACGAATGCGATGAACAAATGCATGTAGGAAATAAAGCATAAATGAGACGAGATGTAAGCAAAACAAAGTGGGGCCTCTTTTATTAATGTTGCTTTCAATCCGGTTACAATGCGTCCCCCCTCTAGGGCTCAGAACGTTTGATACAGTTCGTTACATCAACGGATGGTACGCTTCCAGTGTCTTCCGCATGCCCACATTTGAAATGGGTGGGCCAAACATTGTTGCCGCTTGCATCCATATGTTCATGGTTCCTTGCTGCCCCTCCGGTGTTCCTGGTGGTGAGATCCTACACTCAGAGAAACAGCAAATAGTTAATAGCATATGCGGATATTAGGAAAACATGCAATCCCCAAAGCCTTCGATCGGTTAATGTAAAAAGGAATTAAATGATGGTCAAAACATGTCATAATGGACCCAAATTTTGATAGAAGCATCAAGACATCATCAGGGACCCATTGCAAAAAGAACAGTCAAGAAATCATGCATGGATTTCTAATCGCTCTGGGGTGGGACGATTAGGACTGTCACAAAATGTGCAAGAGCGACCTTGCAAATGTCCTGCCTAGAGGCCTCCAAAACTCCTGCAAACTTGGGGTTAGGCTAAAAGGGGCATTTTGGGATGACCCAGAAGGTCAGATTTGGCAGATTCTGCCCAGATTGTCCTGTATCCGAAAGCGCTCCCTGTATGTTAGTAAACGCATAAAATGATAAAAACACAGTCAAATCAAGTCAGAATGACATGAAACTTGAACAACAACATAAGTACATGAAATATGACAGAATGCAAAAATAATAGTAGAGAAATCCTTTGCATATTTCTAATCACTCCGGGGTGGGACGATTAGGACTGCAGACGATGCAAGGGGCACCCAGGGGCAGGACGCCCACCGTTTGGGGCTTAGTTTTGGCACCAATCCAAGTGGGATGGGTCCAAAACCTCCTAGGGGGTTGTGTCAGTGAATTTGGTGTGGGATTGTGGCTGATTGCTTGGGTTTTGGGTCGGGATTGCGTTCCTAGTGTTCACCCGATAACCTCTCTTCCAAAAGAGAAATTAGGGATGTAGGAAGCACAAAGGGGAATGGGGGTACAATTTGGCGACACTCCATTGCTCCAAATGCTCCAGCTTTGTTCTTTTTTGGGGTGAGGAGGCTCACCATTTTATAGACCTCAGGGGTCTCCTTTGAATGCGCATGCGAGGGCGCCACTTGGCTCACCATGCCTTTCTTGGGGGAGAGAAGATTCCTCCCTGATTTAGGGCCTCCATGATCAAGGCATGCTTGACTGAAGTCCCTCTCTCTGATTTGAAACCGTTCCTCGCAATTGCATGCCTTGAAGGTGAAGTTGAGTGGCGGATCTGGGTTGCCATTTGTCAAGGCTTGACTTTTTTCTAGTCAAACCTGCTATTCGCCCCACCCTGGAGCGATTGTTGCTAATCATCCCGGGGTGGGGCGAATAGGATTCTAATCATCCCAGGGTGGGACGAATAGGGAGCAGAGTGCTTAAAAGGTGCCAAATTGACCTCTGACCTTCCAAAACTGATTTGGGAGTGGTTAGGACCACTTTTTAACCTCTGGAGGCTGCCCTAGGGGGTATGTATGCCAATTCGATCAGTGCTTGTAGTCACATAATCGGATTGGTGTTGTTTTGGTGTCTATAGATGCCCCTTTTTGGGATGCACTATGTGTGGCGCAGTGTTGAGAAAAAATAGATGACCAAAGCACTTAATGATTAGGGTTTCTCAGTAACCTAACCAAATTTTGATGCCCCAAGTATGGAAAGGGCACGCATTCTTGAATCCTTGCTTTTGACGAGCTAAGGAGCTTAACTCAAGTGTAACCTTTTTTGGTGAGGTGTACTTGATCTTGGACATTGTTCAGTCATGAATAGGCAAAGGGCGCAACCTTTTGTCTGAGGAACCTTGTCTTCATGCTTCCAGAATGCCAAGTGTTTGTTCAGCTTGTGATTATTGCTTGTTTGCTGCCCCAAGCAGGAGCGTGATTGTCTTTGTCAATGATTCTTTGAATGCATGCCATTTCCTTGATTGGGTGTGTATTTGTTGATTTGGTGACTAAGTGTGACTACCCCCTCAAGCGACGAATCGATGAGGGAATGACCAAAATGAGAAAAGTGATGAGTCGCTTGACCCAAGATGACGTTTGTAAGGGTGCCTTCAGTTGTTTTCCGTTGAATGCCTAGCAGTTTTCCAACAATCGGACCTATTTTTGGTGGGTTTTGACCCTTTTTGTGATGCCGATTGGGGTAGAAATTATCAAAAATCCTCCTTCCCATGGAGCGGTCCAGCTATGCTAGCCTTCTTAGGGAGTAGGATAGTGAATATTTGTGACCCCGATGGTGGTTTTGCATGCCATGAATGTCTGGTGCAAAGGCACCTTTGTCCGGAAGATTTATTGCTATTTTTGGTGCATTTTTTGGATGCAATTTTTGTTGCTTTATTTCTTGCTCTGTAATCATCCTAGGGTGGGATGAATACCAATTTGGTAATCATCCCAGGGTGGGATGAGTGCTAACTAGAGTGCTCATCCCAGGGTGGAACGATTACAAGCCTAACAACCTATAAAAGGACCAAAACTAGGTTTTGGGCTCATTTGCAACAATTTTTTCTTGGCGATTTGGAGCAGTGAGGAGGAGGAGTGCGAGTTTGCATAGCGAAGCGCTATCAAAATTTTATGGACATCATGAGTGCGAGAACCGGATCTTCGAGTGGAGGAGCCGAGGTGAGACCGGTATGATGTTCCTTCCTTCTGCTTGTTATTTGTTTTTGCTTTATATGAAGTTAAAAAACTTGCACATAATTGTTTTTATTTTGCGTTAATACTAAGGTTGAAACCCTAGTATTAATTTTTATATTTTATATTGTTTTTGTTTTATTTTGTTCACATTAAGGCTAAAACCCTAGGACGATTTTTTTTGTTTGATTTCATTTTTTTTTCATACTAAGGTTGAAACCCTAGGATGAATTTGTTTTTGTTGTTTTTTTTTTTTCACACTAAGGTTGAAACCCTAGGATGAATTTTTGTTTTATTATTTTTTTGTTCACACTAAGGTTGAAACCCTAGGATGAATTTGTTTTTGTTTTGATTTTTTTGTTGTTGTACAATTATTTTAATGTCTACGATCATTGTTTTACAGTTTTTTTGAATGTTTTTACTTTTGTTTGTTCGTACTTTTGTTGTACTTTTATTGTTCTATACTTTTTTTGTACTTTTATTTTCCTTGACTTTGTTTTTCTTTTGTACAGTTTTATTGTATTGTTTTTGTTGATATGAAGTATGTACTTAATATCGTTTGCTTTTTTTATTATTTTTTAGGTTGTGAAGAGTCGGTACCACCAGCCGACTATTTTCTCTGATGCCCGGGAGGCCTTGATAGTTGGGGATTGGGAGTGGCTTGATGCCCTTGGGCTCAAGCAGGTGACGCATTTGGAGCCTGTGGTGGGGGATCGGGCATATTTGACTACCTTGATCAATCTATGGGATCCCCGCACCAATACTTTTCATCTCCCAATAGGGGAGATGATGGTGACTCTAGAGGATGTGTATCAGATTCTATGGATTTCGATAGATGGGCTTCCTATCCGGATGACCCATCGGGACCAGCGGACGGTAGTACTGACATGGTGTTTTGGTCGAGATGGGCAGGGGAGATGGGGGTGGAGAGGGTAGAGGTTGACTACCAGATAGGTGGTATTCTAGTGCGGTGGTGGCTGGAGAAGGGCGTATTGGGGGTGAGGCATGCTTTACTCATGGCCCTCATTTCCAATATGCTGCTTCTAGACTATTCAGGTGCGAGGTTCCCTTGGAACCTACTAGAGTTGGTTTTCACTTTGGTGGAGTGTCCGACATCAGCTCCACTTATTATGAGGTGGGGTCAGACGTTGCTGGCACAGCTGTACGATGAGTTGTACGAGGTCCACTATTAGAGGCGGAAGGGGATCGGGTGCAGCTATCTTTTGTAGTGCTGGGGGTGGTAGCACATAGCTGTGGAGTGGCCACAGGGTTTGCCTTGGACCACCCGAGGTGAGATGGTGGATCGAGAGATTGGGTATGCCAATCTATGGCGAGGTCAGAGGAGCATGGATAGAGTCGATGGTGGGTAGGTGACGTAGGTCACTATACTGATGCCTTCTCTCATCTGATGCTAGGGCAGGTGTTTTGGTGATCGTACCGGGACTATCCAGCCTAGCCTGAGGTTGGAGAGTGGCTTCAATGGGTGCATAGGGGTAGGTGGTTGATTGGGCATCATGGGACAGAACAGGAGTACTTCCCGTATGTCTGGGTGACATGGTAGTTTGGGGTGCACCAAGGATTTCCTGGTGATCCCTTGATCTATCGATGACGTGGGGATGAGAGGACCCTAGTCTGGCTGATCATTGAGCCATTAGGTGAGGGGTCTGATGTAGTTATTGATGTACCCAATGTGGATGATGTTGGGGTAACTATAGAGTATGACCGATGGTGGACTATGCGGTGATGGTGGGGTGAGGGGCCTTTGGGGGTGCGGATGCGGTAGTAGTAGGAGGTGGGGGTGCAGAGGCATCGATGGAGGGTTGGGGGGCTCCACTTGATGATGCAGACATGGTGGAGGTCGATGACTTCATTAGTGATGGAGATGATGCGGGGGTTCTAGAGTAGTCGGATGTACAGGATGTCCCAGAGTAGTGGGTGTTGAAGAAGTAGGCCATCCCGGAGGTGCCCATGCCTTAGGCTATCCCAGGGGATGTGGAGGCTGGGTTTCATGTTGAGATAGCATGATTGGAGGATCTTTTGCGAAGATGGGATGAGGAGCATAGAGACGTATTGTAGGAGAGGGATCTCCTGTGGGCTCAGTTGGCACAGTGGGACAATGCATTGGCTATGTATCATCGACGAGATGTGGAGTGGGGGCGGTATCGGGTGGAGTTAGAGACAGAGGTCATCCGCCTTGGTGGGCAATTACCTGATCTCGATGGAGGTGGTTCATCGCATTGCATGAGAGGTAGTGAGACTGAGTAGTCTGCATCCTCTCATCGTAGGTGGCTGGATGAGGGTAGCATTGGTGGGCATGGTGCATGGGCTAGCAATAGCCACCCTGAGAGGTCCCATAGGACCCATACTACTAGGGGTAGTTCCAGTCGCACCGATCCTACGTGATCATGGTGGCCGACTCCCTAGGCTTTGGGGATTTTGAATTTTTGGTTTTTTGTGAGGTCAGAGGACCTTCTTATTGTAGCCTGAGGGCATTTTGACTCGATATATATACATGACTCATTTTTGGTTTGATGATATGCTTGTCATGGTTTATTGTTTCTTTTATGCACCTTTATTTATGTTGATGTATGCATATGCTATTATGACTGCGGATGATGTTAGCTATATGATATGGATGTATGCATATGGAATGGATGGAATGATTTGTTGGTATATAGGCGATGGCACCATAGACTGTATAGGATTTATTGGCTTTTTGTACTATGTGATTGCTTTATGGAACAACTATGCATTTGTTATTTTTGTTTTGTATTTTTTGATGGTGATGTGAGTAATGAAATGTACAACAATTGTTTTAAAATGTAGTTAAGGTTTTTCTGAGACTCAGATGCTTTAACTAACTAATCAAGACTGTACATTATCTTACAAGACTTTCGAACAAGGTACGAATCAGACTTGAGTTTGACCAAGTTATTTCACATCCCTGTGTGTGCGATTGAGTTCGTTTATGTGGTATTCATAAGGATACCGCTAGTGCCAGGTAGGCTGTCCACCAAACCTATACTGAGGATCACCTAATTAGCTCCACTAATTCCTTTGTTGCATTTAGTAAGATTAATCCATGTCGCAATCTAAGATACCATAAGCTAGCTCATCCACATGCAAACATTGGTCTACACACACGCAAAGCTAATGTGATAGACATATCGTCATGCATTTAGGATACCGCCATTGCCAGGTAGGCTATCCACCAAACCCGTAATGAGGATCACCTAAATGGTTTTTCGAATGCTGAGAATTCCAAGGATTCAAGCTCAGGCATCTTTCGGTTGCTCAACTTGTTGGGATACTTGCTCTCATACATAGTGATGAAAATCATTGTTTATTTTTCTTTTTTTTTTTTCTTGAGCAAGGGGTTTGAGTAGTGGTGATAACCACTGTTATTATTTTTATTGTTGCCTTTTGAGGAGTTAGATTTTGAATTTTGATTTCAAAGTTGAGCTCGTGGGTTTTTGGCTTGTGAATGGCATTGATCCTTTTGGCCTTGGGGATGACTACCCATCCTGTTCAGGGACGTGTAGTATGAATCCTTACGACTTTGGGAATCAAAGGTGGTTGGGAATTTTGCTTTGGAATGGCATTGATATTTTAGGCCTTGGGGATGACTACCCATCCTTCTTAGGGGTGTGTAGTATGAATCCTTATGACTTTGGGGATCAAAGGTGTTTTGGGATTTTTGATGGTGGACTTTTGGGATTTTTCTTGTGAATGGCATTGATCCTTTTAGGCCTTGGGGATGACTACCCATCCTTCTCAGGGGCGTGTAGTACGAATCCTTATGACTTTGGGGACCAAAGGTGTTTGGAATTTTTGATAGTGGTGAAAACCACTATTTATTATGGGGAATTGGATGGGGAAGAGCTTGTCCTTTTGTCAATTCTCAGCATTCTTGAACCATTCGCACAGGGGGATGAGCAGGATAACGTTTCACCTATGGTACCCTAGACTGCCTTTGTAGGTTTCATCTTGCATTCACACAACTTGGGAATTTTTATGTGTTTTAAGCTTGTGTTGGGATGCTATGTAACAAGGCGTGATCCAAGTAAAACTCTACCTTGTAAAAAATCTGTCTGACTTTGTACAACATTTGACTAGAAATCTAAAGACAGTTGAATGACGAAACCCTAAAGACATTAGAAGACAACTGACTATGATATGGCAAAAATGCGAAGGGCGTTATTCTTGATGGATCTTTTTACAAAATGGACTGAATTTGGAAAATGATGGAATTGTCGAGTAATTACAGTCTATGGTGCTTTTGACATGTATGACCAACAAATATGCAATGTATGTATGGGATGCCTAATGCATTTTCTTTTCTTTTTTTTTGGTGTTTTGATTTTTAAGAATATGCATGAAAGTGAGATGCAATTTTTTTGTTATTTTTGATTATTTTTTGTTTTTGAATATTTGTTATGGTGGTTTAACCCGAATGGGTGCGAACCAAGTGATTCTTACGGATCCTTGGAGGTTTTGACCAAAGGGATTATAGATACCTTTGGGGCATTTTGGGTGACCAAGCGATTGTGGGAACCCTTGGAGCTTTTGGTTTGACCAAAGGGATTATGGATACCTTTGGGGCATTTTGGGTGACCAAGCGATTGAGGGAATCCTTGGGGATTTTGGTTTGACCAAAGGGATTATGGATACCTTTGGGGCATTTTGTGACCAAACGGGCAAAGAGGAACTTGACCAAGGATTGAATCCTTGGAGCTTTTGGTTTGACCAAAGGGATTATGGATACCTTTGGGGCATTTTTGGTGACCAAGCGATTGGAGAATCCTTGGAGCTTTAAAGGGAGGAACCGGTTGGACCAAAGGGATTATGGATACCTTTGGGGCATTTTGGTTTGACCAAGCGATTGTGGGAATCCTTGGGGCTTTTGGGGTGGGCTATGGCTTCTCTAAATGTTGAATGGCCTCAAATGACTGATGTTCAAGGGTTCTAGTTCCTTGATTCCTTCAAGAGAGGTGAGTCGGTATGTTCTAGGTCCTATTTTACTATCGATTACATAAGGACCTAACCAATTTGCCATGAACTTGTCCCTTAAATGGGGCGGCAAGTTAGAATTTTGTTGGTTCTCTTTTAAGACTAGGTCACCAACCTGAAAGTCCCTCAGGTGAACTTTCATGTTGTATGCTTTCTTAAGTCGCTCTTGATAGATACGTAAATGCTCGAGAGCATTGATGCGTCATTCATCGAGTAACGTAAGCTGGTCTAACCGGGCCTTCCATGCAGTGTCATCATCGATGAACTCTTGCATTGATATGCGCAAGGAGGGTATTTCCAACTCGAGAGGCATGACTGCCTCGGAGCCATACACCAACGAAAATGGAGTTGCCCTAGTGGGCGTTCGAATGCTAGTGCGATAAGCCCATAGTGCAAGTGGTATTTGGATGTGCCAATCCTTATGATTATCTATGACCATATTTTTAAGGATGGCAACTAGCATTTTGTTTGATGCCTCTGCTTGCCCATTTGCCTACGGATAATAGGGTGTCAAAAAACTATGCTGAATTTTGTACTTTGTTGTCAAAGCACGCACATCTTTGTTCTTAAATGACGTCCCATTATCCGAGATGATCTTGGATGGAATACCAAAATGACATATGATGTTATGTAAAATGAACTCCGCAATGCGGGGCCCAGTCGTAGAGGTAAGCGGAATTGCTTCCACCCACTTAGTGAAGTACTCTATGGCCGTTATGATAAATGTGTGATGACCTGACGATGCAGGGGAGATCTTTTCGATGAGATCTAAGCCCCACTACAAAAATGGCCAAGCCGATTGGATCGACTGCAAGGCTTGAGAAGGTACGTGTGTCAAGTTAGCATGGTGTTGACACTTCACGCACTTTCACACATATGCACAACAATCTCGCTCTAAAGATGGCCAATAATAGCCCATGCGAAGAATGCGCTTGGCGATGGCCATACCGCTGAAGTGGCCACCGCACGTACCATCATGCGCTTGGGTGATCACCCAAGTGGACTCTTGCTGGTCCAAGCAATGGAGGAGGATCCCTTCGTAGCTTCGACGATACAAAATGTCTCCTAGCAAGACATGTTTTGCCACTTTCTATTTGAATGATATTTTTATGATGTGCGACAATCCAAGTGGGAGGCTACCTAACTTGAGATAGTCTCTTATGGGTGTGTACCAATCCTACTGATCAGAAACCTCGATGGTATGAATGGTCGATCCCTCTTGAAGTTCATCCCTAGAAAAAGTTGAGTGGGAAAGAACTTGTAGAAATAGCATTGTGTTGCTATTAAGAGGGGTTGGGGAGAACAAAGACCCCTAGTTGGCATGATTCAGACTATCATGGATTCGAGAGAACCTATCCTGAGATGGTTCAATCTGGATCAAGTGGATTCCTGGCATTATGTCAGAGCTTGCATGCTCCATCATGGATTGTGATAATGTTTTGACTTGAATGGTTGTCATTTCACCAGAAGGGTCTTGCGGGATTAGTGACCCCAAGGAGGCCATAGTATCCACAAAATGATTCGATGATCGAGGGAGTGCCTCGATGTCGTACCATTCAAGATTTGCCAAGAATTTATCCACAAGGGCTTTGTAGGCCTACAGAACTGGGCATTTGCATTGGAATACCCCTTTCACTTGGTTGACAATTAACAATGAATCACCAAAGATATTCAAGTGTTTGATGTTCATGGTGATGGTTGTCTGAAGACCTATGAGCAAGGCTTCATATTCAACATTGTTATTGGTGCATGAGAAATCAAGTTTAAATGATAAAGGCATTGGAGCCCCTTGTGGTGTGAAAAACATGATTCCTGTGCCACCCCCTTGCTCACATTTAGAACCATCAAAAAATAAGGTTATGTCGGCCTGTGACTCGAGCTCATCAGAATCTGGCGATTCTGAGACATGGAAGACCCCATCATCGGGTAGCTCTACGGTCAGAGGCTGATCATCTTCGAGAGGAGCCTCTGCTAGTTGATCGGTGATGACTTGACCTTTGATGGACTTTTGTCCAATGAATTCGATGTCAAACTCTATCAACAACATGATCCATTTTATCGTGTGACTACTATGATAAGTATGACTCATCATGTACCGCAATGGATTCTCCTTAGACACAACATACGTCGTATTGCTCAACATGTAATGGCATAGCTTTTTGGTGGCAAATACCACCGCCAAGCATAGCTTCTCAACGTATGCATAGTTAAGTTCATAACTGACCAGGGTGCGGCTAAGATAATAATTAGCCTGTTCTTTATGTAATTCATTTTTCTGGGCTAGCATGGCGCCCAGTGCCACCTCGATAGTTGAGATGTATAAGTAGAATGACACTCCTGGTCTAGGTGGTGCCAATACTGGTGGTGAAGCCAAGTATTGTTTGATGTCATCGAAGGCTGACTGGCACTCGTCATCCCAATGAAATGCTACCCCCTTGTGTAATAATTTATTCATGGGTCGGCACTTGTCAGATAACTATGCTATGAAGCGCTTGATTGACGCGACCTTACCCTGCAAGCTTCTGAGCTGCCCGATGGTGGTTGGGGGAAGCATTTCAAGGATTGCCTTGACTTTATTTGGATCTACCTCGATGCCTCATTTTGAGACTATGAAACCCAAGAGTTTTCTAGATGTGACGCCAAATACGCACTTCTTGGGGTTTAGCCTGACCTTGTGTTCGATGAGGCGATCAAGGATCTTGCGTAAGTCATCGAGATGATTTTGGTGCAAAAGAGATTTGGCCAACAAATCATCCATATAATCTTCCAAAGTTTTATGCATGTGATCATGGAAGATGTATGTCATAGCACGTTGGTAAGTGGCACCAACATTTTTAAGGCCAAAGGGCATGACCTTATAACAAAATGTCCCCCAAGGCATCATGAACGCCATTTTTAGTTGATCATCGAGATTGATACGAATCTGGTTGTATCCCGAGAAACCATCCATGAGGGAAAGCATTTCGTGGCCTACTGTAGCATCTACCAATGCGTCGATGCTAGGCAAGGGGAAATCATCCTTGGGACTCGCTTTGTTTAGATCTCAAAAATTGGTGCATATGCGAATCCTCCCATCAGGATTTTTGATGGGTACCATGTTGGACAGCCATGGTGGGTAATCCATGCAGATGACAAACTGTGCATCCAACAGCTTTTGTAGCTCATCTTTGACCATTAAGGCCACTGTTGGGTGCATCTTACGTAGCTTTTGCTTGACTGGCTTGACTGTCGGATCAAGTGTTAGATTATGCGTGACTAGCTACGGGTCTAGCCCCGACATGTCTTTGTAGGACCATGCAAAAACCTCCTTCTTCTCTTTGAGAAGGGCAATGTAATCGGCTTGCTCTTTGGGGGATAGACTTACCCCCAGCTTGATGATTTGTGGATTCATTGGATCAGAACCGATGTCTACGTCAATCGTCTCTTCGAATGACATGTGGGATCCATCCTCCAACTGGTGTGGAGTTGGGATCAGGTGGATATCATTCACTGAATTTAGATCTACATTGGGAACGTCGGGTTCCTCTTCAACATGGAAGATATCCTGAGTCTATCCTGGGGTGAAATGAAACATCTCACCACAAGGCCAGTACTCTGATGGGGATGGTGGTGAGTCAGCACGATCCCAGTCTATGGCATCTAGGTCTAGATACAATGGTCATGTTGGATCGGCTGGATTGTGGATGGGGGTGGTTAAATCAATGGAGATCATGTTGATGGACTGAATTTGGTCTCCATTACCATGTGGGTGTTGATTCAGACATTCTTGGTGATCCTTGTGCCTCGGATCTGGCTCTATGGGTACTGGCACAAAAGGATCGGCCCTATGTGTGGATAGAAGGATAGGGTCTACCCTTGGCACTGGTGGCCCTATAGGGTCTCTAGGTGGGAGGTGCTCTCTGTATGCCCAAAGTGGTGGATGAAGCACTTGGTTTAACTATGCTTGGTTTAAATGCCACCTATGCCTTGGTCCCATATTCAAATGTTCGAACATACCATCGATGTCTATGGGGTATTCCTGTTGCCTCATATGGTTGAGATATGCCATCTCAGTCTCATCTTCATAGTCACTATCGGAGATCCATAGGCCTTCATTGGCTCCGACAACTATGTGCCCTTATGGCTGGTATAGCCTCCCACTAGGCATTTCTTGATCACTTGGCCTTATGGCCGGCATGGGAGGCTCATTTTGTTTGAGCATGTTGATTTGGCCCCTTATAGGTTGTGCCACTCTCTATGAGAGGGCTGGATTCTCTAGAGGTGGCAATTTCCCGATTGGAACATTAAAGGGGAACATTGCCATGAAGTCCTCCTGATAATCGTCGATGGGCGTCACCTACGAGTGATTGCTATCAGACTCAAATGGGTCCCAAGGTGCGACCTCATAATCCGACTCATCTTTCAAAGAGCTCTCTTGATTTTCTTCATATCTTTCTTGGAAGTTACCTCTTGAACTTTCCCCTTTCTCGATCAAAGGGGAGGGGCTGTTGAGATCAACAAGGTTTGTTGTTACCAATGGGAAATAATTCCCCAATGTGTATGTAGTGTTGGGATTGGCATATGGATCTTGTGCCAACCCATCCCTATTGCCTAGACCTAAGCCTTGCATGGTTTCTACCAAGATGTCGAGGGGCAAAGGGTGGTTGAACCCTACTCCTGATTTATCATATGGCATCTGGTATCTTGGTTGACAAAGAGTGTGCATTCCTTGTTCGTATCTGCCCAATCCATATCCATGCCAATTACATTGGTCTAGGTATTTCAAGGCGAAGTCTGGGTTGGACAGATAATCAACATTCTCAGAAAATGGCTCTTCATCCTCTTCCTCTTGTAGGTAGGGTTCCAGGTCGTTCTCGAGGCCCCCATATACAAAGTTGGTCTGATTTGGTGGGTAACCTAAAGGGATGATAGTGTCGATGGGGAGGCGAGGTCTCCCCATGTCTTGCATGGATTCGAGTGTGGGTGTTGCCACAATGTTCTACACTAGGTACTCCCCAGGCCCGTATTGGCCATTTCAATGGTAATCATCGATGGTTGAGGGGGAGGGAATGGGAGTTCTCCCTGAGTCCACTCCATGTTGGGTGAATCAGGTGTCTCGACTTCCATTCGGCTGGGTACCTCCTCGGTAGAGATGGTTGAGACTAATGGTGGTGCCTCCTCTAGGGGCTTCTTCCCATTGTCCTTCGGTGTGGCCACCATAGGTGGCATTGTTGGTGAAGGGACAGATGATGAAGATGGGCTAGGTCGGTTACTTGAGGGACTCAACAGTGGGGATGTAGGTAGAATCGGACCCTGAGTGGATGGATTCAATTGAAAGTCCAAATGTGTCGATGGGAGGGTCGATTGTGGCATCAATTGCACCGCATTGCAAAACTTAAAGGGCTCTAAGTCTGTTGGGACTACATGTACTTGCCCTTCGTATGTGTACTTGAGGCATTGATGGGCTATCGAAGGGACACACTTCATGTCCCTGATCCAAGGCTGGCCTAGCAAGATATTGTAGGCCATCTCACCCTCAAGGATGTGACACAACGTAGGAATGGTCTTTTGTCCTACTTGGATGGGCAGGACAATTGTGCCAACCATCGAGCATAACGCGTCGTTGAATGCTCGAAGAGTGTAGGTGGATGCCACAATGTGGGATGCTGGCAACTTAAGATGTTTTAATGCCACTATCATGATTATGTTGTTGGATGAGCCAGTGTCCACCAACACCCTCTTGAATGGAATCCCGTTGACCCACGTGATGACGTGTAGGGGTGGATCCACCATATCACCAATCACCAATTTTAGTTCATCTTCCCTGAAGGTTATGACTGGTTCTGTGCATTGTCTCACATGTCCCACAAAGTTGTTGAAAGAATTAGGTTCATGGGGCTGTAGCTCAATGGCTTTGAGTATCTCCATCAGAGCCTCCCGATGGGGCGGTGATTGTTGGATGAGCTCATAAATGGAGAGCCTAGCCGACGTGGTCCTTAAACTTTGAGTAAGCTTAGTCTGAATCATGGCCATTGGTCTAGGTGGGGGAGGTTGCGTAGGGTGTTGTGGAGGTTGTGACATTGATGGAACATCTCCTGTAGCTGCAGCGGGTGCAGCCGTGTTTGGGTATCTTTTGTTCCATGTCACGATGCTTATCATCCCCACGTATCCTTGCATGGGGCAATTTTGTGTTACCTCATTTACTTGTAAAGTCTTTGCCTATGCATGTCATGGGCAGGTAGGGGGTCTTTGAAGACTTCCATCTATTGGTTGCTCAGTGCTACGAGATTATCCACCATGAGCATTTTGTTGTCTATCAAGTCTTGTACCAAGTTTTTGAATTTCCAACAACTAAAGATGTCATGTCCTTTCTATCGATGGAATCTACAATATAAATCTTCCCTATAGCCCTTGGGTTTTGGCACGTTGGGGTCTATGGGTCGACTTTTTGGCAAGTTTATCAGGTTTTCCATGAACAAGCGGTCAAACAAGGAGTCTCTAGACTCCGTGAACTATGTGAATTGTCGCTTAGGGCGACGCTGCTGATTTTGCTCTTGTTTGTGGTTTTCCTTTTCATAGTTAGCAAGAGGAACTACCTGATAATTAGCCTTTGGGGGTTGTGTCATTTGTGCAGGTGATGGTACAGTTATGGCAACTTGATTGACCATGATGGGTTTCGATTGCGTGGGCCCAATTTTGGCATTTTTGGTCCACTCCTTGCATGGCTTGGCAATCTCACCATCTTGAATTTTGATCTCCTCAATTATCCTAGCTTGCACCAGGGCTTCTTCTAGGGTGGCATATTGCTACAACTGCAATAGCATGGAGATCGACCTTATGCAACTCTTTGAAAACATCTGAGTCATGTCGACCATGGGAGGGAGGTAAGGTAGCTTTGAAAGCAATGTCCTCCATCGATTCCCATAAGTGGCTATGGTCTCATCATCATACTACTTAAGGCCAGCTAGGTCACTTAAGGATGCCTTCTTCTTGGTGTTGAAGGCAAAACATTCAAGGAACGCATCCACTAGCTGGTCTAGATTGTTGATGCTATGCTTTGGCAACTAGGTAAACCAATCCGAGGTAGGGCCTACGAACGTGGTTATAAACATTCTCAGAAGCAATGCATCATTGTCCTGAATGCCAAAGCATTGACTCAGGAATCTTGTTACGTGCTCTTGGGCATCCTCATCCCCTCTAAAAATTGCCAATTGAGGCATTTTGAAGTGGTCGGGGTATGGGGGTGCCGAAACTGAAGGATGCACAGGGTGACTACGGAGCTGGCGTAAGGTGGGCTTTTGGGGCCCTGAAGTCTTAGTCTCCATAGACTCTAAGCACTCTAGCAGCACTTTGTATGCATCAGAGGATTTGATTTCCTCTTCTTTGGTTTGTTCCCATTGTGAATTGCGAGGAACTTGAGGCCTATGGAGGGGTATCCGGATAGTGCCCCCCTGCCTTGGTAGGGCATTTCAGCCCGCTCTTCTTCTCGCTCAAATTCCTCATAGGCTTCTTGAGGAGTTTTTGGGTGTGACCTATAAACATGGATGGGTGCCCGAGGAAGGCGCCCATCATTGGTTCTAGGGGTGGCCTCCCGTTCAGGTCTCGGAGGTCTTGGAGGCAACACTTGATAAGGTCGTGGAGACCTATCCCGCACTAAGGGGTTGTGCCTCTCATAAATTTTTGTCCTATGCATGCGAGGGGTTGGAATCCTCTCATGCATAGTGTTCTGGAGCAACTCATCTATCTAGCACTGAATGCGCTCTTTGTTAAGATGATACAGTTGCTCTAACTACTGCTGATCTTGCCTAAGCTACGTGATTTGCGCTTGGTGGGTGGCATGTTTGGCAAATGCCAAGTCAATTTGTTCCATCGTCCTAGGTCTAGGAGGCCTAGATGCCTCCCCTACATATCTATCTCGGTCATGGTGATCCGAGATCTCTATGGGTCACTTTCCTCTATCGAGGTTAGCAGCATTCACCTGAGGCTCTGGCCTCAATAGGTGATCTTGATAATTAGCTGGTGTGGAGGTGCATTGCTCCCATGTTGTGTATTGCTCTTGAGGAATATACTAGTTTTCCTCATGCTCCCTCTCATACATGTGAAAGGGATGGGTGGAGTTGGCTCACCCTATCTGAAGAGCCTTGTGCTCTAGATTTGGCCTATTAGTTCTAATAGTAATGAGGGGTAGAGGAGGAATGATATAATCATGTGGTCCCTCCTTATGAACCCTATGTTGCTCTAGCGCTTCATCGCATAGTGGCCACTCATAATGAGTGTCTAAGGGGGCCTTCCCATGTATGTACTCCTCTTGAGAGGGTCTATGTTGAATGGGAGTGCCCCTCAAAGGGGTGCCTCTATAGTCCTTTTCTGTAGTGGCATAGTGTGGACCACATTGTGGGTCAGGCTGCCAAGGTGGTATAACCAAGTCCTTGGGGCTATAACGGAGGTGACTTGTGCCTCCTTGTACACTTTCTGCAACTTCTGCCCATGATTGGGCTTGGCTACGGGTATACACCATGGTGGTGGTCTTTCTAGAAAGATATGTGTATTTTTATCTCCTTTACAATATTTTTATGCTATACCAAACAAAGGGGGACCACACAAGCAAAGAAATGATTATCTCATTTACAGATTAAATGTGTGCCCTAGATCTGGTCTAATGTGTTTGATTTTTGTTGTGTGAATCTCGTAAAGGAAACTTTGTTATACATGCAAAATGAGGGCTCTTGTATCTCCAAAATGGTCACCCCTTCAATATACCATTGCCAGGCCGTTATACCGAACCTCTCAATATACCCGCCCTTACGTGAGGGAAACTATTGGTACGCGAGAGCAGAACAGTACGTGGAACATAGGCGGTACGGAAGGGGGATCGCTCTATTTTTGACACCTACCATAGAAGACTTATCCTCATGCATGGGGAATCACCCCCATTACACTTGGTCAGCTTTCATCAGGATTTACGTCTAGCAACAGTCATGATCAGGGTAAATGTATGCAAAATCCAAGCCAAGGTGGTGATGAAATCCACCGTTGGTCTTGATCAAGTGTTGGGGTATTAAGACCAACTCCTTGATGTTAATTTTATTAGGTGGTGTGTGTGTGGTTCCTTTTAATCATGTAAAGAAAGAAAACATACAACAAAAGATGATTTTCACTAATGCAATGCTTTAAAGTACATTTTAATCTTTCAGAAACAATTAGCAGCAAGAAGGAAATCACAAAACCTACCTAGAACTGACACCTATGATGAGGACTTGCCATTGGTGCAAGTATCATGCAAGAAAACCAGAGAAGAATGCATCCCTAATTAGGTTCCTTCCATTTAAGTTACTCTATGTTTTTTTTTTTATTTTTTTTTTTTATTGCAAGAAAGCAAAGAAAACAGAAATCTGCAGAAACAAAAAATAGAAAAACACAGGGGATGTTCAGAAGGCCTACCTCTTCTCTGTCCAAACCAGATGCCTCTGAGTTTCTGCTCAGAAAATGCATAGAGCTCTAATCATCCCGGGGTGGGATGAATAGCAGGTCTGTATTCATCATAGGGTGGGATGAATACGTATTCATCCTAGGGTGGGATGAATTCCAGGTCTGTATTCGTCATAGGGTGGCACGAGTAGCAATCTAGCGCCCGAATGAGTAACACCTGCAAAGAATCCACAAAATTTGGATCAAAAACTTGATCCCAATAGTAGGGGATAGGGTCCCACCATGATCACCACTGAAATCCGAATGCGGAGTGATGGCGTACCAGATTATTGATGCAAACGAAATAGATATGAGGTGCAGATGCTAAGTCCTACGAATGCGATGAACAAATGCATATAGGAAATAAAGCATAAATGAGATGAGATGTAAGAAAAAAAAAGTGGGGCCTCTTTTATTAATGTTTCTTTCAATCTAGTTACAATGCATCCCCCCTCTAGGGCTCAGAACGTTTGATACAGTTCGTTACATCAACGGATGGTACGCTTCCAATGTCTTTCGCATGCCCACATTTGAAATGGGTGGGCCAAATGTTGCCACCGCTTGCATCCATATGTTCATGGTTCCTTTCTTCCCCTCCGGTGTTCCTGGTGGTGAGATCCTACGCTCAGAGAAATAGCAAACAGTTAATAGCATATGCGGATATTAGGAAAACATGCAATCCCCAAAGCCTCCAGCTAGTTAATGTAAAAAGGAATTAAACGATGGTCAAAACATGTCATAATGGACCCAAATTTTGATAGAAGCATCAAGACATCATCAGGGACCCATTGCAAAAATAATAGTCAGGAAATCATGCATGGATTTCTAATCGCTCCAGGGTGGGACGATTAGGACTGTCACAAAATGTGCAAGAGTGACCTTGCAAATGTCCTACCCAGAGGCCTCCAAAACTCCTGAAAACTTGGGGTTAGGCTAAAAGGGGCATTTTGGGATGACCCAGAAGGTCATATTTGGTAGATTCTACCCAGATTGTCCTGTATCCGAAAGCGCTCCCTGTATGTTAGTAAACGCATAAAATGATAAAAACACAGTCAAATCAAGTCAGAATGACATGAAACTTGAACAGCAGCATAAGTACATGAAATATGATAGAATGCAAAAATAATAGTAGAGAAATCCTTTGCATATTTCTAATCACTCCGGGGTGGGACGATTAGGACTGCAGTAGTGCGGGGGGCGCCCAGGGGCAGGACGCCCACTGTTTGGGGCTTAGTTTTGGCACCAATCCAAGTGGGATGGGTCCAAAACCTCCTAGGGGGTTGTGTCAATGAATTTGGTGTGGGATTGTGGCTGATTTCTTGGGTTTTGGGTCGGGATTGCGTTCCTAGTGTTCACCCGATAACCTCTCTTCCAAAAGAGAAATTAGGGATGTAGGAAGCACAAAGGGGAATGGGGGTACAATTTGGCAGCACTCCATTGCTCCAAATGCTCCAGATCTATTTTTTTTTTGGGGTGAGGAGGCTCACCCTTTTATAGACCTCAAGGGTCTCCTTTGAATGCGCATGCGAGGGTGATGGGGGTCTACTAATCGCTCACAATAGATTCTCAATTCTCATTCATTACACTTGGAAAAATTTACAATAATGGCAGCAGTCTGCCAAATAAACTCCTTTATCCTGAAAGATAGTTTATGTTTTTTTTTCTATTACAACATCTTTCGCCCAGGAAGAAAAATAGTCTAAACTAGTCCAGAATGGCCCTCTTGGGTTCACGTCTGCAACTATGTCTCAACAAATTTTCGACCATTGTGCATGCCTTCGCTTCCCCTTTTAAAATCTCTGGTGTGACTCTCCATTTCCATTTTCTGACCCTTCATTTCATTCCTCGTGCCTCTTCATTGTCTTGGCTTTCGAAATGCCTTTCTTTTTTACTCTTGATCTTTGTCTACTTTCACTGCACCTCGATGCCACGTGTTGTTCAGTGCTGCCATTGTAGACTCTGTCTGCCTATCAACCAATGATGACGTTTAGTATACCACCACTTGGTAATTTCATCTATAACGACCCTTGTAACCGCCTACCTTTTCTTTTCTTTTGTTTGGTCACGAAAATGTGACAAGTCATGATATCGTGACACTTTTGGCTTCCCTGCTTTCCTGCCCTCTTTGAGTCATGAAAATGCGACATGTCACGATATCACAACACTTTTGGCTTCTCTGCTTTCCTACCCTCTTCGAGTCGCAAAAATGCGACATGTCACGATATCGCGACACTTTTCTCTCTTGCGCATTCTCTTGTATTTTGGTCATGAAAATACGACATGTGGCGATATCACGACACTTCTCCACCCTTGCGCCTTCTCTCGTCCTTGGGTCACAAAAATGCGACATGTCATGATATCGCGACACTTTTTCTCCCTTGTGCCTTCTCTCATCCTTGGGTTGTGAAAATGCGACATGTCGCAATATCATGACACTTTTTCTCCTTTGCGCTTTCTCTAGTCCTTTGGTCATGATAATGTGACATGTCGCAATATTGCGACATCTTTCCTTTTCAGCTCTTCTTTCTCCTTTTCGGTCGAGAAATCGTGACATGTCATGATATCATGACATCTTTCCTTTCTGCCTTCTCCTCGCCTCTCGGGTCGTGAAATCATGACATGTCGTGATATCGCAATAGTTTCCTTCCTTGCTTTCTTTCTTCTCCTTCGGTTGTGATTTCGCGACATGTCACGAAATCATGACATTTTTGCTCCGTGCCTTTCCTATCTTCTTTCAGTCATGATTTTGTGACATGTCACGAAATCATGACATTTTTGCTCCACGCCTTTCTTGTCTTATTTTGGTCGTGATTTCGTGACATGTCACGAAATCATGACATTTTTGCTCTGCACCTTCTCTCTCTTTCTTGAGTCACAAAAATGTGACATGTCGCTATATCATGACACTTTTCTCTGTCACGATATCGTGACATCAAGGCAAACACTTAGAAATTTTTTTGTAGATACAAGATTGCTCTGTTGCCACCGGATGCTCCTGCATCAGAGGGTGCCACTTGGTTCACCATGCCTTTCTTTGGGGAGAGAAGATTCTTCCCTAATTTAGGGCCTCCATGATCAAGGCATGCTTGACTGAGGTCCCTCTCTCTGATTTGAAATTGTTCCTCATAATTGCATGCCTTGAAGGCAAAGTTTAGTGGCGGATCTGGGTTGCCATTTGTCAAGGTTTGACTTTTTGCTAGTTAAACCTGCTATTCGCCCCACCTTGGAGCGATTGCTGCTAATCATTTCGGGGTGGGGTGAATAGGATTCTAATCATCCTAGGGTGGGACGAATAGGGATCAGAGTGCTCAAAAGGTGCCAAATTGACATCTAACCTTCCAAAACTGATTTGGGAGTGGTTAGGACCACTGTTTAACCTCTAGAGGCTGCCCTAGGGGGTATGTATGCCAATTCGGTCAGTGCTTGTAGTCACATAATCGGATTGGTGCTGTTTTGGTGTCTACACTATTATCATATTAAAATACATGAGAGGTACATGTAACTCATATATTGTCAAAGTTTCAATATATTTGGTTTCTTCTATGGCTGAAACCTTTTCACTATACCACTTAAGGAGTGACCTTAAAATATTTTGACAAACATCTGATTCTTCAACTTTAAACCCAAGTCCTTGCATGGATTTAACAACCTCATCCACATGAATTAAGTATGTAGTAATGTCTTCCTCATCCTTCATCTTCAAGTCTTCAAACATTTTCTTGTGATTTTGCAATTTTATCATCTTGACATTTTTGTATCCCTCATATATTTTATTCAACTTTTCCCAAATCTCTATTTCTAAAGTGCAATACATAACTTTTACAAACTCTAATTCATGAAAACCACTTAATATTCCATTAATTTCCTTTGAATTATTTAGTTGCAGGAGCTTACCATCTTTATCTATAGGTGGAGTATCTGGTGGTATGTACCCATCCTCAATTGCTTGTCATATATTATTTCCTTATGCCATTAAGTAAATATTCATTCTTACACTCCAAAATGAATAATTGTTCCCATCGAACAATGGTTCCTGTGCCTTATTTTAGGAAGATCCACTCTAAGAATCCATTTGTGTTCTTGTAATAGTTTCTTCGCTCTAATACTAATTGAAGAACACAAGATTATATTGAGATGAGGGTGAACAATATAAGACCAAATTTTACTTTTCTTTTTCAAAAAATATTATCCAATATATCAATGGTAATATCAACTGTAGTAATCAAATCAATGCACAAATAATCACACATAATAGAGACACCAATTTATCATGGTTCACCCAATGTGGGCTTCTCCATGAAGAAAATATTTCACTAAAATTTTCTCAAAAAATATCGTGGGAATCCTTCCCTATTACAATTTTTATGGACCTCTATCCAAAGGAGACACCAATCTCCTAATCAAGTTCATGGACACCAATCCATAGGAGAACTCTTTCCCCTTTACTAGTTCATGGATATCTATCCATAGGAGAACTCTTTATCCTCTACTATGGCTGGTGATATTCTAGAAGACTACTACCTCAACTACACTGACTTGTGGATATTTCTCCATAGAAGACCTCTGTCCTCACTCATAAGACCTCTATCCTCATTTCCATAGCTAATGTATCTCTATCCACTAGAGACTACTATCCTCTGATCTACCACCTCCAAAGCCTACTCTTAGCTTTGCTCAATATCTATCTCAAATTTGCACTAAAAACTGTCCTTGATCTAGCACAAATATGCTCTTAAATTAATCTCTAGTCTAGCATAAATCTACCCTTAAATCCCCACAAAATTTTATCCTCAAATCTGGCCTCCAGCCTTAACACAAAGCTTGATAAAATCATAAATAAAATCTGCTCAGATCTACCTCAAGGCTTACCTCAAATCTTGAAATAATAAATCAATCAAATTTGCTCTCAAGTATTCTCAAATACTTATCTCAAATATCTCCAACAAGTCCTCTCAAGAACTTGTTTAATCAACTCTCAAATATTCTCTAAGACTTATCTCAAATTTGTCCAACAAGTACTCTTAAGAACTTGGTCAATTTGCTCTCAAGTCTTCAGTAAGACTTCCCTTAAATATATCCAACAAGTCTTCCCTAGAACTTGTTCAATCTACTTAACAAGTCTTCATGAAGACTTGCTTCAAATATATTCAACCAGTCTTCACCAAGACTTACCTCAAATCTACTCAACAAGTCTTCACCAAGACTTACCTCAAATATGCTCAAGAAGCTTTCACAAAATCTTGCTTAAATATATCCTTAAGATTTCAAAAAATATTACTCAATTCAGTCCTTAAGTCCCCTCTAGGACTTACTCAAATATTCTCACAAGCTTTCACAAAAGCTTATTCAAATCACTACAAAACTTGCATATAAAACTCAACTTAATCTCTTTTAGAAAACCTCTTCAATCACACAAACAAGTTTCACTCATAATATTTTTTAACCACATAAAAATATAGAGAATGATCAAATACTCAATATGTTTCACACTCACAATGTTTTGTACTCAATAAAATAATATTGCACTTTCAAACTCTCTTTCAAATCAATTCAAAAATAAAGTATAATTTGTTTCACAAAATTTGAACTCACTCCAATACATTCAATCAATGATGTTCAACCAACTTCATTCAAACATACACTCAATGAAACACAACTTTCTTACAAACCCTAACCAAGTGTTTCATTATACTTCCAATAACTTACACTATGAATCTCAAACCTTGACTCAAGATGATTCCAATATCACATAATGATACTCATGTTCTTTCACAAACCCTAGCTCAAGATAGTTCTCAATCTCACATAACAATAATACTCATGTTCTTTCACAAACCCTAGCTCAAGATATTTCTTAATATCACATAACAATGATACTCATGTTCTTTCATAAACCCTAGCTCAAGATAGTTCTAAATATCACATAACAATGATACTCATGTTCTTTCAACATTCACAAATAATGCACATGAAAACTCACTCAAATATTTCCAACAATTCTTATGAAACAATCCTTTTCACTCCACCTTTGCATTTCACAATATTCAATCCAACAATATTTCACTCATAAGGAAGATGTGCCCATACCTTTTGTTTTGATGGAGATATGTCTTAAAAATCTGTCTTAATCACAATCAAATCCTCTTTGCCAATTTCAAGGCTAGATAGCAACAATATATCACAAAATCTCCACAAATTTGTTTCTCAATAATTATTTCATCATACAAAAATATTAACTCTCAAGTACACCTTATAATCTCCAAACTTCTCAAAATAATATTCAATATATAAAAAATCAAATACCTTTGTCAAAACCTTATAAACTCCAAACTTCACAAAATAATATTCAATATATAAAAATCAACTTCTTGTGTTAACATCTTATAACTCCAATCTGCACAAAATAAAATTCAACAAATAAAAATTAAATTCCTTTTTTAAACCTTATAACTCCAATTCCTTTATTTATATTTCTAATCAAAAATAAAATATTTTAATCAACCTTATGACTCCCACCTTTGCAAGAATAATCATGTGGCCTCTATGTAATTTGCGCCTTCCAAAACCTTGGAAAAAAATTAAAATCAAAGTGCTTAACTTATAAATGTTTACCCACATCTTTAACAAAAATATTGTGCCCTTTATGATTGTGCATAAACTTGAACCTGCGACCAGCCATCGCCGCAACACCTTAGCCCAAGGCTAAGTTGTCATTGGGCTACATGCCCACACAACACTCAAAGTGCATGAGCTACCCTTTATGCCTTGCCTTCTGCAATTTTTGAAAGTAACCAAAAACCTTGTTGTGTGTCAAAATGAATGGGACGAGAATCGAACCCTCAAATTGCCTTGTGCAAACATCTTAATCAGCCTCCGACCATCGTCTATGCTACCTAGTGCTTTGGGATCGATTTGGCACTCCTCATGGACTTAATCCAAAGTTTGCCTCCCTAAATTTTAAAACTCGTGAATCCTCTACTTCCTTCTCAATGCAACGCACAATTAATTTATTCTCTTAGGCATACAAAAAGCATTGGATGAAATGAAAATTATTTCCTCCTTTTTATACATTGTCCTTTGCACTCCAACACGTCGGCTTATGCGATTCAAATTTTAATTCAAATTTTAAATTTAAACCTTTGGCGCCTTATGATTTATTTAAATTAAAATTTTAACCATAGGTCTTTTCAAGAATTTATTTTTTTAATTTAATTTAAATAAATTAAATAATAGCCTTTAAAATCTGCTCAATGGGTCTTTTCAAGGATTTATTTTTTAATGATTCCTTGGACCTTGATTTTCTCGACCTCATCCTTTTGCCTAAAATATTATAATATTAAATATTACAATATTATTATTTCTTTTCCTTGGGTCTTCAATATTTTAGGCCTCTTTAGGCATATACTATTTAAAATAAATATTATATCCTTTTTCCTTTAACCACTTTCGTACCTTTTGGAAAAACAACCTTATAACATTAATGATGACGAAATTGGACATCAAACATATTGACATCAATGACAACAAAACTAGCTCAAATTTCCAACAATATCACAATCTATTGTGATCTATGCTTATCCCCTATCCCTAATTAAAAATTTTAGTTTGTTGTTGTGAAAATTGCAGATTCTAAAAAATTCAGGTAATCCAAAATGAATCTAGGTGATCCAAATTTGCATTGTAGATTTAAATTTATTAAGAATTCAAATATTCGAGTCGGATAAGGTCTAAAATCCAATTTTTTGTTCTCGACCTTATAATTATGTAATTTTCTCTATTTTATGCATTGTTTACATCTAAAAATAAAAGAAAATTTGAAAATATAAATTTAATTGCATTAATCATTTTACACCAAAAAACATAAAACCTACAAAACAAAACACTCATGATTAGTATAAAATCTACATTTTATGTCACTGCATCTTAGTCAGATTTACCAGTTTTCTAGATAGACTTGTATGCCATTTGTTCTCAAGGAAAGATAAATTGCATATAGCTAGGTAGAAATTGCATTTGGCCAAACCCTAGGTGTATTCTTTCAAAACAAGAAATCAAATCAAACTACTACCTCACCTAGGCATGGAAACCACCATAGCAAGAATTTCTTGGTGAACCTATACAACAATTTATCGACAAACACCAAGGAAATTTCAACACAAGCACTTCTCGTCTGAGGTGTAGGCACATTATTTTCCCACCCTCTTTCAGGCATGGATCCACAACATTTTTCTTTTGTGAACCCGACGTGAACTACACCATCATTTTCAACTTCATTGCTTTTCCTTTTTCTTAAAAAAATAAATAAAAACAAAAATATTTCTAAATGGTAGAAAATAGTATTAAAGAGTCTTCATTTATAGACCTTAGAAAAACACTCATAGAGTGAGAGGTTGACCTCTTCTACAAACATAATAATACAGAATGCCAAGTGGACTTGTGGAAAAACTTTAGTATCATTGAGAATAGATCTGAAGAAATAAGAAAAATTAAAAGAATTGATGTTACTAAAGCCCTAGGACCAGGTTATTACTCTCCCTATTTTGAAATCAAAAGAGGTGAATGTTGGCTCATAAACAAACAAGCTAGTATTTATTCAAATATATATCCTTGGGATAACTATTTGGAAGAAGCATTAAATATCCATAAATTATTAGCATATTTAGAGGACAATGAGGTAACCTTAGAAAAAATAAGAATATATCACAAAGCACCTAGGGTAGTCCTCTTTTGAGAATATTGTTATGAATTGCAAGTTCAACCTTCTACCTCAGATACTAAGGAACTTACTCTTGCCCACTTTATACAACTTCTAGTAGATAATTTATTTTTTGAGGAAGAACACTATATGAGTCATGAATATCTAAAGCCCATTAATAACATTCACAAGCTCTTCAAAGAATATTAAATCATTTAGCATTTTTATCAAAATTCTGTAAATACTTGAGTTAAAGAATAGTAAATTGTTTTTTTCAATAACAAAAAAATAAAAAAAAAGTAATAAAAACAGCAAAAAAAAATAATAAACAATTTTTTTTTAATTAGAATCGATAGGAAAGATGCCTAAAACTCTAAGGAATGGTAAACAAGTGGCAACCGACTTCGAAGAAGAGTCGGATACTAAAAACCCCAATACTGAAACTGAAATGGAAGAAATTCTAGAAGAACAAGTAGCCCAAATAGAACAACATGATGAAGATGAAACAATTAATATTTTTGACCCTAAAATGGGACCCCAAGGAAACATTCATTTTGAATCTATGGATCACTTTTGTGAATTTTTGAAACATAACCGATCTACTATTACCAACACATTTGAAATAGAAGAACAAGTTAGAAAAGGTGATGTTTCAGTTGAATATGCCTTAGAACAAGTTTTTCAAATGCAACCAAAATTGGAAACCTATGAAGAGGATACCTCATTACAACATGCCACTCATATTGACCCTTCCTTAGATCCTACCCAAATTATGCATCCCCAAGATACTCATCATCAAACTCAAACATCAATTGCATCACAACGCCAACCTACTTTGGTGGCCAACACAACTACTTCTACTAAAAAACAACCTTCTTCTTCTCAAAATAATACTTTTCTTTCCCAATATTTCAAAAATTGATTTGGTCAAAACTCTACATCTCAAAAAAACAAAAATGTGCAAAATCCTACTTCTTTCCAACAAAATTCCCAATAAAATGCAACTCCTTATAAACTCAAAAATCCTCCCATTTCAAATTATATGCATAATAGTATCACCATTCCAACCCCTTATGCAGTAGCACAGCATACATATTATCCTCCATATGCCAACATGATAACACAACATAGAAACAATGAGCAACCACAACATATTGGAGCTATAGTGAAGCAATTAGCTTCATTATTGGATCAAATAGACCCTTATCATCCTACATATAGCTATAAGGAGATGTGTAATCAACCATTGGATCCCCTTGTTGCCACTCGACCATATCCTAAACAATTACCTATGCCATTTCTTCAAATATATAAGGTAACTGAAGACCCAATTGAGCATCTTTGCATGTTTGGGACAATGTTCAATGACATTGCATATGATGATATATCATTGTTAAAAATATTCCCAAAAATTTTAGGAGGCATGGCATTAGAATGGTACTATCAATTGCCAACACATCCCTAAGAGATTTTGAATAAACTATGGAGTTTTTTGTATATCAATTTGGTGCCTATATAGAAAGGCATGTCACAATAAAATATTTATACAACCTCAAACAAGGAAAAGAAGAGAGCTTCATAGAATTTCTAGCTCGATGGAGAAAAATTTTAGGCAAACTACATTTCGCTTTACCTCCAAGAGAAATGTTAGAAATTTTCATTGGTAATTTATAAGAGCAATTATCCTATGAGTTAACTATGACTACTGTAACATCCTTTGATCAAGCTATATACTTGGAAAGAAGGATAGAAGAATCCCTATTTAGAAGGGGATAGCTTAAAAATAAATATGAAGATAAATCATTTAAAATAAATACAAGAACAAACATGTGGTAGGATATGGGATTACAGATAGTAAATCCTCTCCAAATGTTAACAATGTAGAAATTACAAAGAATTTTGTGTTAAAATCACCCCAAAAACCTCCAAAATGAAACTTCACAGGATTAAATCAACATTTTACAATGGTCTTACCGCAATTGGTAGAAAGATTTTTGATAAAATTATCAAAGATACGTCAACTTGAACCCTCTCAACCTTGGTACAAACCAGATCAACATTGTGATTTCCATCAGGTTGATGGACATCCAACCAACACTTGTAGAATATTAAAGTATTTAGTACAAGACTTGATTGAAAATGGAAAATTGGGAGTAGAAAATCCTCCACCTAAGGCTAATCCGCCAATAGAATCACAAAAGCAACAGACATAAAAATCCAATCAATATATAGACATCTTCCAAAATCCTATTCAAAACTGTGGTAAGGAAACTATAAATCAGCTAGATTATAAGACTATGCCTCATCCAATATGTTATATGGGAATGATTAGTAGTAACTTACCATTGTAACTCTCACAAAATTCCTTGGTACCTACTCAATATGTTGTCACAATTAAGAAATTTTGAGGAAGGACACTGCAATTCTCATATTTTAACCATATAGAAAGTGAAACTGAATTTAAAGTAGACATTAGTTTCTTACATTCTAATAGTTTAGAATATGAATCAGTACCAATTCTACCCATCACAAATTTATTAATTTTAGAGGAACCATTTCCAAGAATGATAACAACCCATCCTTATTCATAATAACTTCTTCGCATAGAACAAACATCAAATGCTAGATCACAACTTGTTCTAGATGATCCTCCCATTTTCCACCAATCAAGCAACATTGTGGCTACAGTTGGAGCCATTACTAGACAACAAGATCAATATTAAAATTATCAACCTCAATTACCTATAACTCAACAAAATGATATGGATCAACCATATTTTGTTCTGAAACCACCTTATAAGGGAAATAACGTAATTCGACCTCAACAAAAAGCTTCCTTTAATATTAATGAACAACTAGATAATACAATTCTAGTTTTTTTCTCTTAGATCTTATTAGAACTTCATCAGTTCATAGATAAGAATTAATGAACATGTTGAGTCAAATGATGGTGCCTCAAGACATAGAACCAGCTACTGTAGTGAATGTTGTAGCTTCTCATGGAATTAATTACATTAGTTTTCATGTCAAAGATATACCTCCACATAGTATGCATAGGGATAATCACTTATACATAACATCATTAATCATATATGTAGGTGTTAAGAGAGTATTAATTGACAATGGTTCATCCTTAAATATCTATACCTATGACTTTTTCAAAAGATTTGGGTTTAGAAATGAAGACTTACGAAGAACTGAAATGACTATAAAAGCCCTAGAATTTTGGATACATATATTTTGATTGTATCTTATCCTACATCATACAACATCCTTCTAGGATGCCCTTGGATTAATGCAATGAGGGTAGTTCCCTCTACCTTACATCAATGAGTCAAGTTTGAGTTTAAAAATCAATTGGCCACAATCCATGGATATCCTAGACCTTTTGATATGTGTGCAATGGCAAAACTTATTAATGTTCCATTTTGTCCAACTTTATCATCATTGATTATTGGTCCCCCTAAGTCTTCTTCCCCAAATATTGAACCTTTATCCTCTTTCAACACAATTACACCATATAAAAATGATAATCTACCATATTAGTGCCTATAGAGCATGCTAATTTTTGTTGGATATTTTGAGTCCCTAAGCTAAAATGTTGTCATTGATGTCAAAAGGTTATTTGATGTCAAAAGGATCGCATGCACTATGTTTTGTGAAAAGTGTAAGGAAAGTCTTTTTGTGAAAACCAAGGTAGGAAAAATAAAAGGGGTTATTTAAATGGATGGAATATTTGAAATGGATTTTTCTTAAAACCCAAGTTGGCTTTTTGTTTCATCGAAAAATGTGCCCCGGTGATGGAGATATTTAATTTTAAAAATTTAGTTTAAATTTTAAATTATTTAAAATTAAATTTTTAATTTTAAAATAAAAATAAAAGTAATATGTCGACGTCGTCGGATATGAGGGAATACTATAAAAGGATGACTAAGGTTTATTATTCCTCATACTTGCTCTTGTGGTTAATGTGATTATTGAAAAGCAAAAAGAGCTTGTGTGAAAAACATTTAAAGGCAGAGGCAACAAATAAATCGAGGTGTGGTCAGATTCCAAGACATCGTGGGCAGTGTGGCCTATTGGCAACTCGAGCAATGCAAAGGCATTGGGAGTCAAGTGGTTGAGTGTTCGAATTGCATGCACTTCATTTTGTTTGATAAAGGAGAAATCTATTTTGCGTTGGTTGTTGCGTGGAGGATAAAGGAGAGTGAGGCACCTTTGGTCTTGTGTGGAGCACTAGCTCACGTGGTGCACAAACATCGTTAGGATGCAGGAGCTGCATGACTCGGGTTCAAATCATGTGAAATCCCTTTTACTATGTAAAAGGGAAATAGTATGATGGTTGTGGTTTTTCGTGTTCATGCTGCCAAGGTTTATATGTTGTGTTTGATATTCTAAAATTCATGCCAAGGTATGCATTAAAGTTGTAAAAGAAAATTAAAACAATTTTTTGTTTTATTGGGTGCTAAAAGTTAGTTTAAAATTTGTGCAAAAATTTTATAGTAAAAGTGATTTCTGGAGAGATAAGTAGGTAGGCATAGATTTGAATTTCTTTAGGGTATAAGTGGTTTGAGGAGTAATAAGGATTATTACTTATTTGGCACATTTTTGAGATGTTATTTGGAGAGTGCTTTTAATTATTGAAACATTCTTGAGAAAAATATTTTGTTTGAGGGTTATTGAATATATCTTTGGTGGATGTGATTATTGAGTTGGAGTAAAAATGTGTAAATTGAGTTATGCTTTATTTTGTGATTATTATTTGAAGTCCACTAACCCTCATTGAGATTGGAAAGAAAAGTTGTGTTGAGTGTGGCAAATTTTGTGGACAACTTCTTGGAATTAATAAGGTATGGGAAATATTCTCTATTGATTGTTTATGGTGGTTGATTTTTGAAATATAATTGGAGAGAAAATGATTGATTGTGGTTTCCTTTTTGAAAGTGTTGGTTTAATGCTTCAAGGTTTTCTAGTTTGAGTGTTGTGATTAAACCTTGTTTTATATGCATTGTTGTTGAAGCCCATTGGTTGAGCGAAGAACTTAAACTTGAGTTAGAAAATAACATGAGTATCATTGTTATGTGAGATTTGTTGTTGAGCATTGTTGAAAATATTTTGAGTTGATTGATTCATGATTGGACTAGGGTTTGTGAGAAAGTGTTGTTCCTAGAGGTGATTGGTTGAGTAGAGTTGTTTGAGCCTAGTCAAATGAATGCGTGAAGTGGTTTTCAAGTTCCATAAAATAAACTATTCTATATTTTAATTTGAGTTGATAAAGAAATCAAGTTTGTGAATAGAACATATTGAGTCTCTAACAATTCTCTTTATGCTTCTATAAGAAATAGTTGAGCTGATTTGAGTTGAGATTGAGTTGAGAAAGAAATTGAGTTTGTGAATAGAACATATTGAGTCTCTAACAATTCTCTTTATGCTTCTATAATATTGAGCTGAGTTGAGATTGATTTGAGTTGAGATTGATTTGAGTTGAGATTGATTTGAGTTGAGATTGTCATTTGAGTATAGAACATATTGAGTCTCTAACAATTCTCTTTATGATTCTATGATATTGAATTGAGATATTGATTGAGCATTGAGTTTAGAATATATTGAGTTTCTAAAAATTCTCTTTATGATTCTATGAGATTGGACAAGTTCTGTGTGAGCTTGTTAAGCTGATTTGAGGTAAGTCTTTGAAAAGGCTTGTGGATTAATTTTGAGTAAGCTTTTGTGAAATATTACTCTACAGATTTGAGCAAGTCCTAGAGAGGACTTATTGAGAAGATTTGAGAAGGTTCTGAGTGAGCCTATTGAGTATATTTGAGCAGGTTCTGAGTGAGCCTATTGAGCAGATTTGAGTAGGTTCTGAGTGAGCCTATTGAGCATATTTGAGCAAGTTCTGAGTGAACCTATTGAGCATATTTGAGTAGGTTTTGAGTGAGCCTATTGAGTATATTTGAGTAGGTTTTGAGTGAGCCTATTGAGCAGATTTGAGTAGGTTTTAAGTGATCCTATTGAAAAAATTTGAGCAGGTTTTGAGTGAACCTATTAAACAAATTTGAGGAGGTTCTAATTGAACCTATTGACAAATCTTTGGAGGTGATAGAGTATAGAGGATAGAGTATTAGTGGATAGAGATATAGTAGCCAAGATAATTGAAGATAGATCTGAGTGAGGAGTCTTCAAGTGGAGAGATATCCACAAGTCAGAGTAGCAGAGAGAGAGTATTCTATAAGATCACTAGCTAGAGTAGAAGGAAAAATAGTTCTCCTATGAAAGAGATCCATGAAATTGAGATTAGGGGATCATAATATCCTTTGGATAGAGGTCCATAAACATTGTAATTGGGAAGTATTCCCAAGATATTGATTGAGAAAGTTTTAGTAAAATATTTTCTTCATGGAGTAGTCCGTATTGGGTGAACGACATAAATTATGGTGTCTCTATTATGTGTGATGATTGGTGCATTGCTTTGGTTATTGCTATTGATATTACCATTGATTATATTAATTATTATTGTTTGGTAAAGAAAAGTAAAGAGGGGTCTTATACTGTTCACCCCCCTCTCAGTATGAGCTTGTGTTCTTCAATTGGTATCAGATACGGTTCCTTCGAAAGAAGTTTAATAGCTTGAAGGAAGATCCTACAAGAACACAAATGGAAAAGAAAGGCAAGAGTAGAAGCATGAGACACAAGAAGAAAATAACACCTATGGTCATGAAAGAAAAGGAAGATGAGTTTAATATTGTTGTGTTGGGAGGAAAAATGGAAATGGATTCAAGAGATGAATCAAGTAATGGAGAAATTTCCAGACTGATAATATTTTGTACCAGATGTGGGAACATAGGTCACCATGAAGCTTATTGTCCACAAGAATGTTTTGTTTGTGGTCAACTCGATCATGATGCAAGTCATTACAATGGGTTTGATAGCAGTAAATATAAAGATGATTCTCTCAGATTTGAAGTTCTAAAGAATGAGTTAGAAAAAGGTAACAGGAATAGTCGAAGCAGGTATCAAGAAGAAACTCCACTTTGGACAATAGAATAAATTGAAGAAGAGGAAGATTCAAAAAAATAAAATGAGGAAATCAATATTAAGGAACTTGGTGAATTGAAAAAGGAGAATTTAGAATTGAAGGCTCAAATACAAGAATATGAGAAATATAAGACAAAGCTTCTACAAAAAATATCTGACTTGAGAGACAAGGTTGAAAAATCAAGAAGAGTTGGAGAAGGAATGATTGAACAGTCAAGGTAAAAGAGATAGAATGTGAAAGGCTTATGATTACTCTTGAAGAATTAAAAAGGGATAACTCGGGATTAAGGATTCAAGCTCAAGAAGATGAGAAAGCAAAGGAAACATTTCTTTAAGAACTCACCCACTTGAAAATCAAGGTTGAAGAAGCAAGAAAAATTGAATAAAATATGACCAAAAAATTAAAGAGAAAATATCTACAATGTGAAAAATTAGAGCATGAGATAGTTTCACTAAGGATGGAAGTAAAAGGCTCTAAGGACAAGTTGCACAATTTTTAGGAGAATTCAAAGACTTTTGATAGAATTATCAATGCACAAAATTCATCAGTCATCAAAACATGACTTAGTTCTAAAGAAGGACAAAGGAAACAGGAGGCAAAAAAAGGAGAATCAAGCTCAAACACTAGAAAATAAGAAGTGTCAAAAGAAGTAAGTAAAAGAGAGAGTGAGACTAATTTGAACAATAGAAAGTTCAACAAGGAAAGGAACAACACATAAGTAAGAAATAGATGGAACAGGAAATAGGTAGAAGATACTAAGAGACCAATGGGGTCTAGGCAAGGTTTCTTCAATGGAAAATGCTTCTCTTGTCACAAGTTTGGACACATGGCTTCACAATGCAGATCATAGGGAAAACAGGAATATGGAAATGGACATCATTTTCATGGGCATTGCTACTCATACAATGGTTTTGGTCACAAGGCAATGAATTGTAGGGTTCTTGACAGAAGAGGATATGGATTTACTAGGAGAAGTCCTAAGATAGTTTTACTTCCAAGGAATAATAACATTAAGTGTTATAAGTGTAATAATGATGGTCACATAGCAAGATGGTGTAGAGAAAATATTCCAAAAATAGGTATGAACAGGAATATGAACATGAATAGGAACATGAACATGAATAGGAATATGAACAGGAATAAAGACTTAGAAAATAATAGGAACAAAAACATGGATGAGAAAAAGAACAAGAATAGGAACAAAATTGATGACAAGAACATAGATGATATCTTGAAAAGAAACAGTGAGAGGATTCGAAAGGCTCATAGAAGAAGAGAGAAAGATAAAGGTGAAGAGCAGTGCTTTCGGGGAGTAGAAATACTCCCACCCCAAAATTAACCACCTCATGAGGATGTGGGGTAGGGGCTAAGCTAAGAGGCTCATTCTTAGCCTTGAGACCCAAAGGTGACCCTTTGCCATTGATGTCAAAGGGGGAGAGATTTGTGTATATTAAGGAAAGTTTTGATATGGGGAGAGATTTGATTTTTGAGAGAGCATTGAGCCAGGGGGAGCAAAGTCCTAGGGGGAGCAGAAAAGAAGGTTAGATTTCAGTAAATTAATATGGGTTGCCATCAATGACAAAGGGGGAGATTGTTGGACATTTTGAGTCCCTAAGATAAAATGTTGTCATTGATGTCAAAATGTTATTTGATGTCAAAAGGATCTATGATGGCATGCACTATGTTTTGTGAAAAGTGCAAGGAAAGTATTTTTTATGAAAACCAAGATAGGAAAAATAAAAGGATTTATTTAAAACCATGGATGGCAGATTTGAAATGGATTTTTCTTTTTTTTGGTAGATAAGATACTATAGCATTAATACCAGGTTTTATAGGTTGATCCAAAACATTTTACAAAAATCAGCCTAGGGTTGTTGATGAACATATCCTTACTAAGGATCCTATATATGTAAAATCTACATACCGCCAAAGCCATTACATCCGGTAAGGCACATAGCCTGTTATCAAAAAGAAACTTCCCATACAACATTTTGGGTATACCCCAAGAAAAAACACATGCATCATAATTACAAAAATGAAACAGACATAGATCCCTTCCTTGAGACAATGGAGAAACAAAAAGCTACAGACACACATAGCAGAGTACTGAAAAAATATCCCACAAGCTTTGTATTGATAGTTACTCTTAACAATTCTTTGGTAATTTCTTTCTTTCATATATGACATGCTTTGGTACCACATACTATCTTGGCCAATCAACCTTGGAGAAGTGAACCTATTGGCTAGATTTATGGCGGTGGCTATCTGGTGGTCCATGTGGCTTTGGTTCAAAGTCTTATATTATCATTTCTTTCCTTCCCTGTGATTATCAACCAACCTCAAATTACTAAGACAACTAGGATCCATGTTATCTAACATGTGACTATCCCCATTAGTCTTTGTGGTATTTCCAAGAAGCATCCACGAAGACTGACAACTCAGATAATTTTTATTGTGAGTCCAATTCAAAAAAGAGACGGGAATACTCCTAGCCTTCAAAATTACAGTGCCTTCCCTATTGGTAAATTCAACTATCATTCTTGATATTCTTTTTGAATAAGCTCCTCTACTTCACTCGGGACACTGTGTTCCCATTTGAAAAGTTTGTTACCATTGACACCCAAATTGACCAGCTTATCAACAATTTTGTTAGCTTTTTGAAAGACATGTTGGGATTTTCTGTCCTGTCTTCCCTGAAAAAGGATCCTAACCTATTCAACAATTGTTTTAATCCTCCAAGAAGGTGTTTTTCAATTATTGAGGATATTTATAACATGCATAGAGTCTCCTTCTACGATAAAATTGCCTTCTAAGTCTTGAGTCATTTGAAGGCCTCTCCACATAGCTCTAGTTTTAGCTTTGTTGTTCATCCTTGTTCCCAAATATTCAAAAAATGCAAGCATCATATTCCCATTATGATCTCTCACAATGCCACCAACACCTATTTTTCCAGGATTGTCCTTAGTTTCTCCATCAAAATTAATCTTAAACCAACCCATAGGAGGTGGAGACCACTTAAAATTGGCTCTAGGGTTGACTACCCTAGGCACAAACTCATCTAAAAATGTTAATCTTAAATATTGAGCAATCATGGTCTCCTATAGATGAGGTTTACTGCTATCAAAAGGGATAAGGTTCACATTCTCGTTGGCAAAGGATAGGATCCTGGCAATGATAGTTTGATGATCATGGATAGACTCATTAAAGACTCTATGGTTCCTTTCTAACCACACCTACCAAAGATAGTGATTGAGACAAATTTTTCACATGTATCTAAGTCTGGCTTGAAAAGGGGCAAGGCCATTGGACAAACAAATCAAGTACGATGGCTGGTTTAACCCATGAAATATTGAAGGCCTAAAAAACCCCACTTAATACAGTCAAGGAAAAAGGGCACTAAAGGAAAATGTGATAAATGGTCTCCCAATTAGCCCTACACAGATAACAATGATTAGTGATACAAGTACCTTTACACATCATATTATCAATGGTTAGAATTCTTCCTTGGATAACAAGCCATGAAAAGACTGGAATTTTTGGAATTAATTTTTTTATCCAAACTAAGTCCTTTTGGAGGATAAAATCCTCGTCATCAAGTAGAAGCTTGTAAGATGATTTAACAATGAACTACCCATTTTCCATAGGAGCCCAGGTCACTTGATCTTCCTTGGGTCTCATGGGGATAAACTATTTCCCGAGAATGTTACAAAGATCATTTGATTATGCTTGAAATACCTAAATTCTTATTTGAAATACTTGAATGCGTGAAATGGGTTTTTCTTAAAACCCAAGTTGAATTTTCGTTTCATCGAAAAAGGTGCCCCGATAATGGAGATATTTAATTTTAAATATTTAGTTTAAATTTTAAATTTTAAAATTAAAATAAAATTAATTTGTCGATGTCGTCGAATATGAGGGAGAAGACTATAAAAGGATGATTAAGGTTTATTATTCTTCATCCTTGCTCTTTTGGTTAATGTGATTACTAAAAAGCAAAAAGAGCTCATGTGAAAAATGTTTAAATGTAGAGGCAGTGAATAAATCAAGGTGTGGTTGGATTCCAAGACATTGTGGGCAGTGTGGCATGTTGGCAACTCGAGCAGTGCAAAGGCATTGGGAGGTAAGTGGTTGAGTGTTCGAATCACGTGCACTTCATTTTGTTTGAGAAAGGAGAAATCTATTTTGCATTAGCTGTTATGTGGAAGATAAAGGAGAGTGATGTGCCTTTGGTCTTGTATGGAGCACTAACTCATGTGCCTTTGGTCTTGTATGCAGGAGTCGCAGGACTCAGGTTCGAATCTCGCAAACTCCCTTTTGCTGTGTAAAATGGAAATAGTGTGCTGGTTGTGGTTTTTCGTGTGTATGCTACCAACGTTTATATGTTGTGTTTGATATTCCAAAATTCATGCCAAGGTATGCATTAAAGTTGTAAAAGAAAATTAAAACAAATTTTTGTTTTATTGGGTGCTAAAATTTAGTTTAAAATCTGTGTATAAATTTTATAGTAAAAGTGGTTTTTTGAGAGATAAGTAGGTAGGCATAGATTTTAATTTCTTTAGGGTATAAGTGGTTTGAGGAGTAATAAGTATTATTACTTATTTCACACGTTGTTGAGATGTTATTTGGAGAGTGCTTTTAATTATTGAAACATTCTTGAGAAAAATATTTTGCTTGAGGGTTATTGAATATATCTTTGGTGGATGTGATTATTGAGTTGGAGTAAAAAGGTGTAAATTGAGTTATGCTTTATTTTGTGATTATTATTTGAAGTCCACTAAACCTCATTGATATTGGAAAGGAAATTTGTGTTGAGTGTGGCAGATTTTGTGGACAACTTATTGGCATTAATAAGGTATGGGTAATATTCTCTATTGATTGTTTATGGTGGTTGATTTCTGAAATATCATTAGAGAGAAAAGGATTTATTGTGGTTTCCTTTTTGAAAGTGTTGGTTTAATGATTTAAGGTTTTATGGTTTGAGTGTTGTGATTAAACCTTGTTTTATAAGCATTGTTGTTGAAGCCCATTGGTTGAGCAAAGAACTTAAACTTGAGTTAGGAAAGAACATGAGTATCATGGTTATGTGAGATTTGTGGTTGAGCATTGTTGGAAACATTTTGAGTTGATTGATTCATGCTTGGACTATGGTTTGTGAGAAAGAGTTGTTCCTATAGGTGATTGGTTGAGTAGAGTTGTTTGAGCCTAGTCAAGTGAATGTGTGAAGTGGTTGTTCAAGTTCCATAAAACAAACTATTCTATATTTTGATTTGAATTGATATTGATTTGATAAAGAAATTGAGTTTGTGAATAGAACATATTGAGTCTCTAACAATTCTCTTTATGATTCTATAAGAAATATCTGATATGATTTGAGTTGAGATTGAGTTGAGAAAGAATTTGAGTTTGTGAATAGAACATATTGAGTCTCTAACAATTCTCTTTATGCTTCTATAATATTGAGCTGAGTTGATATTGATTTAAGTTGAGATTGGGATTTGAGTATAGAACATATTGAGTATCTAAAAATTCTCTTTATGCTTCTATGAGATTGAATTGAGATATTGATTGAGCATTGAGTTTAGAACATATTGAGTCTCTAACAATTCTCTTTATGATTCTATGAGATTGGAAAAGTTCTGTGTGATCTTGTTAAGCTAATTTGAGGTAATTCTTTGAGAAGGCTTGTGGACTAATTTTGAGTAAGCTTTTGTGAAAGATTACTATGCATATTTGAGCAAGACCTAGAGAGGACTTATTGAGAAGATTTAAGCAGGTTCTGAGTGAGCCTATTGAGCAGATTTGAGCAGGTTTTGAGTGATCCTATTGAACAGATTTGAGTAGGTTCTAAATGATACTATTGAGCAGATTTGAGAAGGTTCTAAGTGAACTTATTGAGAAGATTTGAGCAGGTTCTAAGTGAACCTATTGAGCATATTTGAGTAGGTTCTGAGTGAGCCTATTGAGCAGATTTGAGCAGGTTCTGAGTGAGCCTATTGAGTAGATTTGAGTAGGTTTTGAGTGAACCTATTGAGCATATTTGAGGAGGTTCTAAGTGAACCTATTGATAGATCTTTGGAGGTGATAGAGTACAAAGGATAGAGTCTCAGTGGATAGAGATACAACATCCAAGATAATTGAAGATAGATATGAGTGAGGAGTCTTCAAGTGGAGAGAGATCCACAAGTCAGATTAATAGAGAGACAAAGTCTTCTAGAATATAATTAGCCAGAGTAGAAGGAAAAAGAGTTATCCTATGTAAGAGATCCACGAACTTGATATTAGGGGATAAACATCTCCTTTGGATAGAGATCCATAAATATTACAATTGGGAAGGATTCCCAAGAGATTGATTGAGAAAGTTTTAGTAAAATATTTTCTTCGTGGAGTAGCCCGCATTGGGTGAACCACGTAAATTGTGGTGTCTCTATTATGTGTGATGATTGGTGCATTAATTTGGTTATTGCTATTGATATTGCCATTGATTATATTGATTAATATTGTTTGGGAAAGAAAAGTAAAAAGTGGTCTTATACTATTCAACCCCCTCTCAGTATAAGCTTGTGTTCTTCAATTTTGTTGTACAAGACTCCATTATCTTATCCCAATTACCACCATACTCATGAAAAATAGGGTTACCTCACAAATGGGAAAATATATATCATGTTCGAATCTACACTTTCATTTTTGTAGGATGTTCTCCTGATAAAATCAACATCAAGTAAATGAGATTTATATTTGATGAGAACAATTTTGCTCAATGTTATTTTTACAATAGATATATAAAATAAAAATAAATGATGTATGATATGGGTTACAAAGGTAAATATTTGGATCATTTTGAAAATGCATACACAAACCATTTGAGGTTGAGAAATGGTCTGCCCAATGCGGTATCGGCTATCTTCCTATAAAACCTCAACCTTTCCCTTTTAATGACGATGATAATCTAATCACCTATGATGAATATTTGTAAAATAAAAAACAATTAATGAATAATAATAAGAGAAGGAAAACTCTTTTTTCTTGCAATTTTATTTTAATAGTTCATCTAAAAATGATTGCCACTCTAGATGAGTGCATAAAAGGAGATGTCTTTTTTGACATCTTCCTCAAAGAAATTTTGAGGAAATGTTTCTTCTTTGATCAGTCCATCCCATGCATAGCCCATGTCCACACAATAACCACACAAGAGGATTTAGCCAGATTATCCTTGGAATAACTTCAAGAAATAGATATTTCACCTGCCCCTCTTATCTTTGAAAGGGACTTAATTATTTTGCTAGAAGATATCTTAAAAATCAATATTGAAATAGAAATTAATCCTTGCATAGTTAAAATTGGAGCTACCTTGCGTAAAGAAGAACAAATTAAATACATAGAAATTATTTTGGAATATCCTAATATCTTCACATGGACGTATGTAGATATACTTGGCTTAGATCCTTCTGTTGTCATGCACCACTTAGTGGTGTGCCTTGATGTTAAACCTGTAAAACAAAAACTTAGGAAAATGCATCCTAAAGTAGCCTTTCTAGTTAAATATGAGTTGCAAAAGTTGTTAGACATTGATTTAACTTAGGCCATAGTTTACTCTGATTGGATATCTAACATCATCCCAGCAACCAAGAAATAGGCTACTAAAATAAGATTATGTACTGATTTTAGGGACATCAATGCCGCATGTCCCAAAGATGATTTTTCCCTTCCTAATATGGATTAAATTATTGATTTCATAGAAGGGGATTTTATCCCTCATGTATGGATTCTACAGGTATAACCAAATCTATATAGCATAATAAGATCAACCCAAAACTGCTTTCATTACACCTTGGGGGATTTTTTGTTGGAAAGTAATGTCGTTTGGTTTAAAGAATTCAAGAGCAACTTATCAATGAGATATGACATACATATTTCATGATATGATGTATGATATATTACATTATTATGTATATGACATCATAGCTCGATCCATATAGGAATAAGATCATATTCCTAAACTACGATGAGTCTTTAATAGACTTCGTGAATACAAAGTCCGCTTAAACCCAAAAAAATATGTGTTTGGAGTGAAATCAGGTAAATTATTGGGATTTATTTTGTCTATGCAAGAAATAGTGATATATCCTAGAAAAATCAAGGTAATAATTGATATACCACCACAAAAAAATTTGATAGAACTCCAAATTTTACAAGGTAAGCTCTAATATATCTATCATTTCATTGATAAATTGGCAGATAAATGTCAATCCTTTCTTAAGTTACTTAAGAAAGATATTTTTTTCAAATGGGATGAAGAATTTCAAGAATCCTTCAAAGCTCTTAAGATATGTTTTCTTACACCACCAGTGCTCATTTCTCCTAGATCTGATCACCCTTTTATTCTATATATATTTGCCTCAAAACTTGCGTTAGGAGTAAATGCTAGTACAACATAATGAGAATAAGAAAGAAATAGCTATTTATTACATAAGTAGAACCTTGATAAGTTATAAAATATGTTATACTCCTTTAGAAAAAAATTGCTTAGTTGTGTTTTCTACACAAAAATTGCACCATTATATGCTTAGTTAAAGAACTTTTATCATAGCAATTTGATCCATTAAGAAAAACTCTATTTATTAGGACGTGCAATGAAATGGGTTCTGGATCTGAGTGAGTTTGAATTAACTTTTATTGGCCAAAAATATATTAAAGATCAAGTCATAGCTTATCAACTCACTTCTTACCCTCTTGAATCTACTTACCCTTTAACAATAGAGTTTCCAGATGAATTCCTTAACCTAGAAGGTGAACCTATAGATTCATGGACTCTATTTTTTGATGGTGCCTACTACATGAGTGGTGCAGGTGCAGGCATTATATTATTTTCTCCATAAAAATAAATTATTCCATTATATTTTAAACTCCAATTTGCATGTACAAATAATACAATAGAATATGAAGCCTTGATCCTTGTGTTACGAGCAACTTTATCCTTACTTATTAAAAATTTGTTATTTTTTGGAGACTCAAAACTCATTATAAATCAAATCACTAACATTTATCAAACACGATATGAGAAGCTCCACCCTTATAAAGAGTATATTTTAAAATGTATATATTTATTAAAGAAAGTTACTATTGAAGCTATCCCTCATACTAGTAATCATTCTACAGATGCTATGGCAGTAGTTGCTTCCCTTATTCCTTTGGAGTTGGATGATGATCATGCTAAAATCATCATTCACCAACTTTGGAAACCTACTTTATTAGAATATTTCCTAGCAACCTTAGACATATTCACAAGTGAAGAAGCACCCTGAGGATTATGGTATGGATATATCTTTAAATTTTTCAAAAATAGATCATACCTAGATGGCTTAGATAGAAATCAATGAAGACTATTACATAAATGAGTTATTCATTTTGTAATCATCAAAATTACTCTATATAAAAGGTCTTTTGAAGGAATCCTCCTAAGATGTCTTAACCTAGAGGAATCCAAAAAACCACTAAGCGAAGTGCACAATGGGTCTTGTGGAGGTCACTTTAGTGGTGGAGCCATGAATAAAAAACTCCTACGAATGGGCTATTTTTGGCCCTCCATGGAAAAATATGCCAATGACTATGTGCATCTATGTGGAAAATATCAATGGCATACAAATTTAGTCCATGCTTCTACCCAAGAGCTTCAAGCTATTTCTTTCCCTTGGCCTTTTTCAAAATGGGGCCTAGACATTATAGGAAATATTAACCCCGTTTCATCTGATGGTCATAAATTCATCATAAAAACAACTAAATATTTTATAAAATGGGTAGAGGCCATATCTTTGGCTTCTTGCATAGGAACCCAAGTCTCTAAATTTATTTTTAATCAAATAATCTATATATTTAGGATTCCATCCACACTCATTTTTAATAATGAAACATGATTAAAAAATAAATATATAAAAAAACTATGTGATAAATACAAAATACAACATAGGTGGTATACTCCTTATTATCTACAAGGAAATGGCCAAGTAGAAGCATCCACAAAAACTTTAATTAAAATTCTAAAAATATTGGTTAATAAATAAGGATGATATTGGCATACTCAACTGTATCTTGCTTTATGGGCTTATCAAACTAGTGTTCGAACTCTTACTGGTACTTTTCCTTTTATCTTGGTATATGGTGCTAAAATCATATTTCCTTTTCAGCTTGAAGTACCTTCTTTAGGTATTTTACTTCAAGATGCTGAAGTAGGAGATGAATATCATGTTGGACGACTAAGCCAATTGGAATTACTAGATGAAAAGTGCATAAATGATTTAGAGCACCTTCACTCCTACCAAGATAAACTTAAAATATCATACTCTAAGAAATTTCATACCCAATATATTGGGATTGGTGATTTAGTTCTTAAAGAAAATAAAAAATACAAATGCTTGAACCGATATTAAAGGAAAATTTCAACCAAATTGGCTAGGTTGCTTTATCATCATTACAAAATTTGGATCAGGTGCATATCATTTGGCTACCTTATATGGAAAATATCTTAAGGAACCAATGAACATTATGCATCTTAAATGATACTATGCATGAAATCAAAAGTCCCACCATTGTACATAGTTGTAAATATCTTGTACATATATTTCTTGCATTCACAATCATTTCATATAAAATCATATTTTATTTAGTTTCCATTTATATTCATCAAATAACATTTTTGTCCAATTGCATATGCCATATGGTCACATCTAGTTATTTACATATTAGATCAAAGCTATCAAAATTCATAAGCAATTTTGGTTTACTTCAAAAAAATTCAAAAATTATCTTAAACCACTCACCAAATATACACTTTAATAAAAAATTGATTCTCAATATTGATTATAAATATATCTTGAACCAAAAGCACTACTATTCCACTAAATAAATTTTGAAATTTTGGGAATTGATCTTATCATTTTTTTAACCAAATTACACTTTCACATCTAAAAATAATTTTGCACAAGGGAAGATGATGGTACATAGTAGACCTATCTCCTTAAGTGAAAGGTTTTTCTTCCTATCCTATTATGCGTATGGTCTAGAATTCTAATAATTGGCAAAAGGACAAGCTCCCCCTATCCGAATAAAATCCCTTGCTCTTTATCTAATCTAAGCAAGTATCCCTTGGAAAAAAAAGCAACAAGAAAAAGAAGAAAATTAATTTTACTACAAAGCAAATAAAAATCCCCTTGTTCAAAAAAAAAAAAATCCCTACTCAAAGAAATCAAAATAAAATAAGAGGGTAATGAGCTTCAATCCCTAGAATTCCTCAGTTATTTGAACACCATAGGGTGACCCCTATTACAACAATGGGTTGAATGAATACCTCTTGGCAATAGGGTAGTTTTACGTGTGGCAATATTTCTGTCACATTAGCGACCTTTTGTACATACCAATGTTAGCTCATGGATCAACTAGCTTTTGGTATCTTGTATTACATAGTAGGTAAGTCTAACTAAATGCTTGCAATCATGGTAAAGGAACTCCTTATTTTTCACACACATTGGTTTTTAAAGTTGGTTTGCATCATTGCCTTACTCAAAATCAGTAAATGAACTTCATAAGCACAAAAATTTGATCCTTGAGAGATTTCATATCATAATTAGGTCAAGATGGACAAATGAATACACAAATCACACACTAGTTCTTGATAAATTTGACATCATCCTAGAAGTGATTAAAAATTCACCTTAAAGTTTCATTAACCAAATATCATTATTTCATCATGGATTTGTATGATTGTTAGCATATGCAATTGGCCCTAAAAACAATTTATCTTGCATCTCATATCTATTACTTATTATAAAACTTTCAAACCATTATATTGCATGATTGTTTGTTTCATACAAAAAATTGCATTGATCATATATAATCACTTTCTCATGTAGATGCATATCGACTTTGTGATGATGGCATGCAACAAACATAATAAAATATTTCTATTTACTTCACACTAGGAATCTTATGCCTAGCACAAGTCCTCTATCCAAAATTTTCATGCTTAAATCATTATCTCTCTTAAATTTAAACCAAATTAAATTTAAGATCACACATTACTTATCAATTACATCACTTTCAACAAAATTTCAAGATACTTCTTGATCCCAACCCTTTGATGTTAGCAATATAACAAAATCTCACACAGGATATGCTTCATGACCAATGCAAGGGGCAGACTCCATAGATGGTCATATATAAGCAAACATCCTCGAGACCTATTGCTGATTGATAAAAATCATAAGGGTTCCTTTTTAAAACACTCTTTCTTCTACAAAATTTTCAATTCACACTACATCACCAATTACATCACTCATACTTTACTTCACTATAATCATATCTTGATTAAGCATGATGGCAAAAATATTAGCAATCAAACATGACCATAAGCATGATTATGTAGATCATAAAAAACAAATCATATTTTGCATTACACATACACATAAAAATCAAAATATAAAAAAGAGAACAACAATAGTCATATGTATATATATATATATATATATATATATATATATATATATATATATATATATATATATATATATATATTATCACAAATACATAGAGTACAAAAAGTTGATTGGTATGCCACAATCATCAATCGGTATACTCAGTCACTAGGGGGTATACCACAAAATCCAACCTTGGTATATCATCCCCTAGACCCTCTACAACTCTGGGTATCATCAGGAGGTGGCCAGGGTGCATGAAACTGAGAAGCCTCTGATTTCGATCTAGAGCATGACCTAGCATGATTTGGAGGGGTAAACTCTTGAATTTGCAAATTTAGATGCTATTTAGATGAATTCAGATGACCGAATTCATCAAAAAAAATCCAAAGTTCCCAAAATGATAAATCTAGATGGTTCAAATTTTATGAACCAGTTCGAATTTGTCATCACGGGTCTCAACGATGAAAATTGAAATAAAAATTTAAAAATTGACAAAATAAACCAAAAAATCCAAAACTAAAAGCTATAGGAGCCTTACCCTCATATGTACACTTGATCTGTTCCTCGAATCTCATACTACATCAACTTGATGTAGAGTTTCTCCCATTTTCTCAATAGGGTAAAAATGAATTAGAATTTTACCCTATTTTTCTTTTTATCCCTTTTAGGTTAAAAATTAATTAGAATTAGAACTAGATTTGTTTATGAATTTTTTTATTTTGTAAGAAATTATGAATTTCTCACAAAAATCAAAGGGGGTATCATAGGAATAATAATGTGACTATCCCTTTTACAATTTATTCTTCTAAAAAAAAGTGACATTCTTCTTTACCATATTTATTACTCATAAATGCGCCAAAGAGGGGGTAAAATATAGCACAAAATATTGACACGCTTCAAAATTCCCATATCCTAATAAACACATTATCACTCTCTAACAATGTACCCCTCATCCTTCAGCTGTTGCCTCATTTTTCACGTAAAAAAAATCATCCTTTGAATCGTTTCCACTAAATTTGGATGAATTCAGATCGGCTCCAAAAAATTCAGCACGTTCGAATTTGTTCAAATTCCACGTGCACCTATTTTGGGTGTGCTATTTATATTTTGCATTAAATTTATATAATATTGGATTCGTGATGAATTTGAATCTTCAAATTTATCTAAAACAAGAAATTTTCTAATTTCCCTTGAAAAACCTGGTCTATTTACATCTCCAAAATTTTCTGACCTACCTTGACTACTAAACTCGTAAGCCACCCAAAAAAGAGAAAGAGGATTATTTTACAAGAATTAGAGAAAAAAATATTGTTTTGTTGCAAGTTCTAGATTGGATCATGGCTTCAAATCATCATCCTAGGAGCGCATAAACATGACTATCATGATGGATAAGTTAGATCTATTTTGTTCTTAGCATAGATCTATCATTTTGCATATTTTTCATGAATTCAGATCATTTGAATTCGTCACTAGAATCCATTATCATATTGATTTTATCATTGCAAGTTTTACAAGTTTGAATTTGCAAGAAATAGACACATTCAGGTGATCTAAAACAAGTTTGGATGGTATGAATTTTCAATCTAGATTTTAATTCGTCATTGACATATAAAACTTATATCATTTTGCATTGGGGGTAAAATTTTGATTCTTAATCCTATCATGTTAATTCATTTTACATATTAAATCATTAGAGATTGCATAGTCTTATAAGCATTTACACTCATTTTATTACTCTTTATTGCATTTAGATTGATATGCTTTGTATTAAAGTTGTTAGATTTCACATTTTGCTATGGTTTATTAAAGAGTCAAGGGGATTTGACTATTACAAATCATGATCTGATGTGACCTATGCAGATCCCCCATACCTAATTAAAAATTTTAGTTTGTTGTTGTGAAAATTGCAGGTTCTAACAAATTTAGGTAATCCAAAATGAATTCGAGTGATCCAAATTTGCACTGCAGATTTGAATTTGTTCATACTTCAAACAATTGGGCCAGGTAAGGTCTAAAATTCATTTTTTATTCTTAGCATTATAATTCTACAATTTTCTCTATTTTGTGCATTATCTACATCTAAAAAGAAAAGAAAAACCAAAAACATAGATTTAATTGCATTAATCATTTTACACCAAAAAGCATAAAACCTACAAAACAAAACACTCATGATTAGTATAAAATCTACATTTTATGTCATTGCATCTTAGATTTACCAGTTTTCTAGATAGACTTGTATGCCATTTGTTCTCAAGGAAATATAAATTGCATATAGCTAGGTAGAAATTGCATTTGGCCAAACCCTAGGTGTATGCTTTCAAAACAAGGAATCAAATCAAACTACTACCTCACCTAGGTGTGTAAACTGCCATAGCAAGAGTTTCCTGGTGAACCCCACCAACAATTCATCAAAAAACACAAAATAAAGTGCAATATAAGCACTTCTCGTTCAAGGTGTAGGCACTTCATTTTCCCACCCCTTTCATGTATGAATCCATCAGTCTAAAATAAAAGGGTATGAAAATTTTGGGTCTACACCTATAAACTTAATTAAATTAATAAGTTTGCAAGGTAAACTACAAGCTATTCGTAGGTTCATATCGCAAATCATAGAGAAGTGTCAACCTTTATCCAATTTTTTTAATAATGGTATAAAATTCAAATGGGACAAAGGATACAAAAAGGTCTTCAAAGCTCTAAAAACTTGCATCTTGACAACACCCATCTTGGTGTCACCAAATTTAAACAACTATTTCTATACATAACAACCACTGAGCATGCTCTTGGAGATTTACTAGACCAATATGATGAAAAATATTGAGAAAGAGTATTTTACTACATCATTAGAACTTTGGTGGACTATGAAGCCCACTACATACCACTAGATAATATTTATTTAGCAATTATTTTCTCATATCTCAAAATAAGACACCACATTTTTAGTCAAAAGACTTACATCTTAGAAAGGGTAGACATATTGCACTTTTGGCATGAAATTTTACCGCAACTATACTCTGCTAAGATTTTTAGCATTATCCTTCTATGCTTTCCTTCCAAAAAATACTTTATTCTCAATATTTTCCCAAGCATTCTAGGTATTTTGTAAGTATTTTGGAGGTAATTCAAGCAAGGCAAGGAGGGATTTGGGGTAATGAGGTCATCTTGGAGGTAAGGAAGATAGATCTCCCATAATATTCTTTCTCTCCATTCATATTTGATTCACATTGCATTGGTTCCCTAGGTTGTAGCCTTGCTAACTTATTTTTTCCATTGGTTCTTCCTACATTTTATGCTCCTAATTCCTTGTTTAGGGTTCTAATCTATGTTTTCAGAAATCTAACACTATGTTTGAAGCCATATAAAACTATGTTTATATCCATATAATATCATGTTTGCAACATTTCCTTCAAATATATCATCTCTATTTATCATCTAACATCTCTTTTGTAGGTTTACATGCATATATCATCCATATTTTGATCTTAATCCTCTCTTTTGTAGGGTTTTATTATACTTCTTCATATTTTTCATCATATTACTTATTTTCTTCTTATTTAAAGTTTTTTTTTTTTTTATATTGGTAGCATACTAACATCCTGTACTTCCTTCCCTATTCATCTAACTTTATGCTTCTTTCATTTGTAAGCATAAGGTAGTGTAGACTTTCTTTTAGCAATCTCTATTTCATGCATTACTTTTAATTTCACATTACCAAGTCTTATATCATTCTTCCTTTATCCTTGAAGGAAATGTGTTGAAGATACAAGGTTGTTATTGCTTTGTTATCTACCCCCTTTGACCAACTTCAAGCATCTTCCATTATAATCTCCCTTCCTTTTTTATTTACTGTTGTAGATTTTATTAGTTTTTTGGGGAAACACTTATACACTTTAGAAATTTCATTAAAATTTTACTAATTAATGCTAATTTAACCATGCTAGAGGTTATATTAGCTATACTAAATCATTCCTAACATCATTTTATACTCTTTTCAGTCCTTTGCATCCCTATTTAATTTAAATTTCAGTCATATTTGGCATATTCACTCTATTTCACATATGTTTTAAATTTAGTCATTAAATTACTTGATCTAGTGGCTTAGATACCTAATTTTATAAGTTACAAACTTTGAAAACACTGGTAGAATCATACCCTTTCAATTTCAATCCAAAATCCATATAAAATTGTTGTTAAAACTCTCAAAATCATGTGTTTAGACCAAATTTACCACCCTGCATAGTTAGTGGTGAATTTGGCAACTAGAAAATACCCAGAAAAAAATTCACCACCAACCAAATTTTCTAGTGGTGAATTTGACAAAAAACAATGGAAAATTTGGCATTAGGCCAAAAATCCATTCCAAGAGTTAAGCATACTACAAACTTTCATTAATAGGGGGTCTGATCAGCTGTTTAAACAAGTTTTCTATGCTATCTAGCTCTTAGATAGATCCCCCAAAACATAAAACCCAAATTGTTTTGGTCCTTTTGTGTATATACCTAAATATCTAGTCCTACCAAAATTTGGTAGATTGACAAATTTGGTAGTTTCAGTGTTAAATTTGACAAAAGGACTCCAAAAGAAGTAATTCTACCACTTGGTACTTTCCTAGCCCTGTATTCTCTATTTTTCTATGTTTTTCTTCTATTCTCTGTTGTTTTATATCTAAAAATCATATTTCATTTTGGAAATTAAGTAATTCTAGGTAGAAACCCTAATTTCTTACAAAAATTTCCAAAAACATCTTTATTTATTTACAAAAAGAAACTAAATTAGTCAATCAAGGAATCTTAAACTAAATCCTAGTTTCTTGATCATTTTCAAGTTCATAGGCAAAGAATCAAAAATCATTTAGTTGCATTTAGGCTAACTTGTCTTCTTGCATTTTCTCTTGTTTTACCTTGAAATACCAAAATCTCCTTAGTTAGCTCATACAAACTTGAAAAGCATATAGGATAGCTCTTGTATTCTTGCATTTGTGTGATTTAGCATTGCATTTAGATGATCATTAAATTTTAGGTCTTAAATAACCGTTAGGATAAAAAAAGAATCAAGATAGATAGTGATCCAAAACCTTAGGTGTTTTCTTTTAATAAACCCATAAAACACCGACTAAATAAGCATAACATCAACTTCTAAAAGGCATGAGAAAAAAACATTGAGTAGGATTCTATTTGTGTTGAGAATATTCATATTCTCGAGGTCTCCTTTGGAAAGAGAATCTAAAGTGGGAAGGCAGATATTATAATGAATCTCCCCCATGTACACTTGACATAGAATTAGAATTAAGAGGAAAAACACATGTTTTATCCTACATCTACATATTTGGTGAACCTAATGTGAGCACTCATTTTTACTTAACAAAGATAAAATTTTGTTAAAGCTAAATAAGATCATCTAGTTTGTTTTTATAGCTTACATCACACTAAATCAAGATAACAAGAACATAACCAATTGTTAATCCTACTAGGGGAAGGATAATGACCCCTTGAGTAAACCGATATATGAACCTTAGGGGAGAAATATTCTTTGGCTCATATATCACATTGGATTAGTGTGAGTCACTATATCGTTCCAAATTTTCTGCACCCTTACCTTCAGGCTAAAGGATCCGCGCCCGGAAGGGGGATGCGGGAAGGATGGGACAATACCTCGGACTGAGAGGCCCTTTGAAGGTCCCGCCTCTCGGGGGAGGTGTATTAAGGTGATTTTTCGACGGATGGTGGGGTTCACCAGGAAACGTTTGAATGGCAGTTTCCACGCCTAGGTTGGGAATGTGTTTGATGTGTTCAATTTTATCTTTAATCATTCAAATCCTAGGTTTGGCCAAATGAATCTAAGTTGTTCTATATGAAATGCAGATTTAAATGAATACAGAAAGCAGAATTAATATAAAACATAGAGAATAAATTAGGTGAAGAAATCCATACCTGGTTTCGGATGTCTGATGGAGGTTCTAATTTTGAAGCAGTCAAGATCGTCTGGAATTTGACATAATCGTCTCCGATCTGACAAGATCGTCTGAGATCTGACGAATTCATCAGAGACCTGCAATCAGAGAAATAGATACAAAATACCGAAAATGCAACTATTCCGATAAAGGAAAATGATGTAAAATGACAATAATGATATGGATGTTGATAATGATAAACGATGGAAATGCAAGTGAATTACAATACTTTAATAGCTAATCATGATTTTATTATGCAATTAAACTACATGGGTGAACTCCAAGATGCAAAATAAGAAATAATAATAAAACTGACTAAATGCAGAATAAAACAATAAATAAATGGAGAAAGAATGCAAACTCAGGGCACTGATTGCCCCCAATGTTGACTGTAGTCGAAATCATCTCGGATTGGTACGAAATCGTCTCGAATTGGACAGGATCGTCCATGACGATATGAGCTTGCTCCGGCTGAAAAATGACAAGGTTCCTGCAAGAAAATTTGGAAAGCACAAATGCAGATGGTAATCCAGGGTATTCTAATGCGTGTAAAAGTCAAGTTACAGGAAAATTCAGCCAGGGGAATGTCAAGGGGGGTCCTAAGGTTTAAATAGGCTTAGGAGGGAGGTTGGGAGGTTGGAGATCATCCTAATTTGGAAGATCTCCAATGGGGGAGGTCTCTAACCACGTAGACATGCTTTTGCCCAACTTAGAGACGCCGTTGAAACAAAAGCTAATTATGAAAAATCAGTTTTGGGACAAGATCGTCTGGACGTCCTAGTCCAGATGAAATCGTCCGATCTGAGGCGATATCGTCTGATCGGCGACGATATCGTCCAACGGTCACAACAAATCCTAAAAATGGCACGAAAAATGAGGAAAGCGGTTAAAAGGCGATTTGGGGTTAAAAATTTGAATTTGAATTATTACTAAGGTAATTTTAATTATTGCTAAGTTTTATTGTGCCAATTTTAGGGTGCTACATTTTGCCCCCTCTTTAGCGAATTTTTCGAAGAAAATGCGTTAAAGATGAGTTCTTCTCGATCTACGAGAAAGCAAAAATTATTCCCATTTTTAGGCGACGATTCTAGGTCGAATCGTACGACAGCTTACTATGGTGCCCCCTCCGTGTTTTTACCCAAATCGAACGTTTGAGGTAAAAATGCGGAAAAGCCAAAATTTTAAAAATGTTGTTAATTGTTTTTGAATAAAATTAAGAAAAATAGGGTAAAACCCTAATTCATTGTTACTGTTCATTTTTACTGATTTCTAGAGCTCTGCAGACAAGATGGTCGAGACAGCGCACAGATCGACAGAGGTCCGGCGCGGGCTACGGGTAAGGGTCTAAACTTAGTTTAGAATGCTTTAATTTAGAATTTCATGCTTTTTAGATTAGATTTGACTGATTTTTGAGCATCGCGGCCATTTTTGGGCCGTCGACGTCGTCGGGACGAAATCGTCTCGATTTCGCCGAAATCGTCTCGATATCGTCGATTTCGTCCAAGGGCGAAATCGGCGATATGGGGACGATTTCGTCCAATAAGGGACGATTCCCTCATGCGAAATCGGAGACGAATTTGCTCAAATTTGGGACGATATCGTCCAATAGTGGACGATATCATCATTATATGAAAGTGAACTTATTTTACTTGCATTTTTAATGATTAATGATTTGTTATTAATGATTTTTATTGTTTTGTTGTTTATGTTGCAGAGAGGATTACTAAAGAGCCGAGAATGGAAATACGGTGGACTAAGGGATGACTTGGCCGCTCTATCTCAAGTAGAGCGAGATCAGTTGGCTCAGGTCGGCTTGCAACACGTGGCAGATATGCCACAAGTGTCTACAGACATGGGGCTATTGATAGCCCTAGCAGAGAGGTGGTATCCGGGTTCTTCTTGTTTTCGGTTATCGATAGGGGAGATGACTCCCACACTGGAGGATGTATGGAGGATTTTGAGGATCCCCATACAAGGATGGCTAATCACTCCCATGGCCAATCAGGGCCACGCGATGATGCGACTATGCAGAGATCCGAGCTTCACCCTGGAGAAGGGCGGAGTGAACATCGAGTCTCTACGCTGGATGCCTGGGGCATCCAGGACCGACACGAGGTTTTGGTTGGGGTGGTAGGTGGTCTCTTGCTATGCCATCAGAGTGGATGGAGACTACCATGGCTACTGATAGATGTGGTCTACGACATGAGAGACCATGGATACAGGTTTGCTTGGGGGAGCTTTGTACTATGTCGATTGTATAGGATCCTGCATGGGGTCGTATACAAGGGCGGTCGATGTCTAGTCATGACATCACTACTACAGGTTTGGTGTTGGGAGCACATCATGATGCGGAGGCTGGTAGGGCTCCCACTAATAGGGATTGATGGGGAGAGGCCCCGAGTTTTCTACTGGTGGCTCCGGAGAGGGTCACAGCGATGGATAGATCTGCCAGTGTCCCGGAGACTACTTGATGACCTTGTCTCCGACCAGATCACCTGGAGGCCTTGGAGAGATCATCCAAGGTGGGCCGAGGATGGACAGGAGCTGGCTAGCATCAGGAAAGTCTATTGGCTGAGGATGGAGAGGGGAGAGGTGGAGCTCCACCGGTACGACCGAGTTTTGAGGAAGTTCGGTCTACAGTAGGGGATCCCATCTCTTAGAGACTACGAGTTTTCTTGGACCATCCGGGATAACACTACAGTTAGCGGGGCTCCAGATATGCAGTGATTCTGGAGTCAAGACGTAGATGATGCCCCCATCCAGCCAGTGGATGGGGATGATGTTGGGGTTGCAGATGGCTATGATGCCTGGTACGTAGGCATCCGCCCTCCTCGGATGACGAGGGCTCAGGGTCCGATTCACGTAGTTGTGCATCGGATGGGGAGGCGATGCCAGGCGGCCATTGAGGTGGCACAGGGTCATGATGGGAGAGAGCAGAGGAGGCCATAGGCTCAGTAGAGGCCATGACAGTAGGAGAGGAGGGAGGAGAGACCCCCTTCTCCATAGAGAGAGAGGCCACCATCACTCGATAAGGGCAAGGGTGTCGAGGCAGGAGAGAGTAGTGAGATGGCTACTCTTCGGGCGAAGACTGTTCATCTCCAGGCTCGAGTGCAGTCCTTGCAGGATGAGGCTGCATGACTCGGGGCTCGAGACAGAGGGGTGAGCACTCAGGATTTAGCATGAGCTATTGCCTAGGTTACATTCTATCAGGCTCTATATTACCAAGCGGTGCTAGCAGAGCAGAGGGTGCCATTACCAGCTCATATTGTAGAGCCTATCATGATGGGGTCATCTAGGACATCATCACGATCGATGTCCAGGACTCATGGCACCACATGGACTACGATGGGGCCACCTCCTCCACCTCAAGGTGGGGGAGGAGATGAGGCTGAGAGCTCGAGGGCTTCTCGAGGCTAGCTGCTACAGACTCACACTACACAGATTGATACATAGTGTTGATATATTTTTGATAGAGGATTGAGTATGCTAAGATGTATATTGTGGCATACCAATCTAGTTTTGATATGATGGATATGATGTAATATATTGTTGATATATATATAGATGAGATATTTTTGATCATATGACTTGTCTTATGTGTTTGTATGATGCTTTAATGTTTTGAATTGTTTGCTTATTGGATTGATGATTCATGTAATTATGTCGTTTGGAAATATTATGATTTGAATGTCATGCTTTTAAAATTTAAATGAAATAATCTGATGTAAACAAATTGGTTGTTTGTGAGATGATTTGATAAAAATAAAAAGGGACTTCTAACAATAATTTCAAAGGATATTGTCGCTATTATAGACCATTTCATGGAGTCGCCGCTCACTCGGTCGTCAAGCTAATCCCAGTATAGAAATATTGTTAAAAAGTAAAAGAGTGCTTAAGAGACTGTCTTAAGACTTTGTTGTGATGATGGAAATGATGATGATGATGGTGATTTGTTTTCAGATTTTCATAAAAATAGTATGCATGAAATATTTTAAAATGATTTTTGCTAGGCATAAATTCCTAAGTGTGATAAAATTTTGAATAATTCCTTAGAAATTATACCATGGTTGCAATATTGAATTTGAACATAATGACATGAAATAGAATAAGTGTTCGTTTGTTTGTAAAGCATAATTGTGTAACATAATGATTTAAGTCATATGGTTTTTATGATTTGGAATAAATGGGAAAATAAAATTAAAACAATGGTTTGCGCTAGGCATAGAATATTTAGGTATAGACTTATACCATCATCGTGAAATCCAAAAGAAGAAAATAAATAGTTTTATTGCATGGTTGATTTTTAATTTTTGAAAATAAACAGAAAATATGAAGATGAGGACTTGTGCTAGGCATAAAATTCCAATTTTGGTTTTGGAACTATACCATCGTCGCAAAAGTCAAAAGTTATATATAAATGTAACTTTATTGCATGTTTTTGAAAATGATTTTGATTTGTTGGTAATGCATGTGGTTGTCTTTATACTAAACAACTGTTCTCAGAGAAGAAAATGAAATTATTCCAGACAATTTGCAAAAATATTTCAAAGTATCTTAAAGATAAAAGTTAGATTTATAAGGAATCCCATGTGCGTATGTGAGTTCATTTCCAATCTTGATTTATCATAATGATACACAAAATCTCTCAAATACAAATGTGTGTGCGATTGTATTGTTCATTTACCAGGTTTGAGCAAGATACTATGATACAAGTGATTTGAATTAACCAAATAAGTGTTCATTAACCATGATTTAGATGCATATAACCATACCAGACTACTATGTAAGTCGGGTTATCAAGAGCTAGCTAATCCATAAGCGGACATAGGTCTGTACAAAAGAAGGTCGCTAATGTGACAGACATATCACCACGCTAGGAGTTACCCAAGGCCAAGCGGGTTGGGCACAAACCACCTGTTATGGGGCTTACCTCATAGTTTTCGAATAATTGAGAATTCCAGGGATTCAAGCTCATCAACCCTTCTTTTCTTTTCAAGGGGTAGGGAAAGGGATTTTATTGCTTTTGCTTTTGCTTTATTTTGCTTTCTTTCTTTCTTTTATTTTTTTTATTTTTGTATCTTTTGCTTTGATATTTGAGATAATGCTGAAATAGTGCTAAATGATTTTGCTTGATTTTTCTTTTTTTTTTTTCTTTTGCTTCCTATTCTAGGGATACTTGCTCGGATTAGTTGTAGAGCAAGGGATTTTTATTCTGGGTAGGGGTGAGCTTGTCCTTTTGCCAATTCTCAAAGATTCTAGACCATGTGCATGATAGGATAGTAGGGGAAACTTTTCGCTCAAGAAACCACTTCTACTATGTAGCATAGCATGGACATTACAAATATAATCATTTTATTGTGAAAGGATATGCTTGGTTTAAGTAAATAACAAGATCAATTCTCTATGCTCAAACTTTATTTAATTGAATTTTGTGGACTTTGATATAAGAGAGATTAGTAATCATGCCAAATAAAATCAAGATATTTATTCATGTGAATGTGAAAGTGTGGGATTCCAAATAAATGCTAATTTATCCAAAATAATTTGAAAATATAACTGCAATATGTCACAATTTGAGAAGTACAAAAAATAAAAGATGTTTTTGAAGATTTTGATGATTTTGAATGTTTTTGGTGTTTTTAGATTTTTAAGTTTATAAATTGAAAGAAATACAAGATAGTGGTTTTTTGAAATATTTTAAACAAATATATACAATGATGAAATGACCAATTTTTATGCATAGTAACGTTTAAGATGCAAAATGTTCATGGGTTCTTTAAGTTCTTTACCATCTAAGGTAGATAATTTGTATGCTCCCGATTCAAATTTAGCAGTGATAATATATGGTCCAAGCCAGTTGGGCTCAAATTTACCTTTAAGGTCTTTAGTTGCATTAGTATTCTTTTGATTTTCTTTTAAAACAAGATCGCCGACCTCAAAGGATCGATGACGAACTTTCTTAGCATATGATCTTTTAAGCTTGTTTTGGTAGGCACGAAGATGCTCCAAAGCATTGATGCGCTTTTCATCTAGGAGTTCTAGATGACTAAGTTCTTGTATAAAAATAACCTTCAACAGTTTTTCTAGTTCTCCTTTGACTAGTAAGGCCATTTTGGGATGCATTTTTCTAAGTTTCTGTTTAACAGGTTTAGCATCCGGATGGACTACTAGGTGATGCATGACTACGGAAGGGTCTAAACCTGGCATATCTTCATATGTCCAAGCGAAGACATCTTCATATTCTTTAAGGAATGCAATGTATTGCTCTTGTTTTTCTTGACTTAATTCTGATCCAATATTGATTATGTGGGGATTATCCTCGGCTCCAATGTTAACTTTAATGACGTTTTCTACTTCCATGTGTAGATCTCTTTCAAAATTAGGTGGGGCGGGTGAAACGCCCAATTCTTGTAATTCTTTTAAGGTTAACTTGGATAATTCATCTTGAGGAGTCGTGGCCTCAAGTTGGGCTATAGTAGGTATAGAACCATCAAAATAAAAACCATTGTGTAACATCTCTTCAATGGAGACATCATGGAAAATATCTCCTTCCAACTCATCATCGGATTCAACAATCATTTCGGGATAAGCTATGGATAGCATATTGCATGTAAATGGCTGATTTTTTAGAGGCAAATCATCATGCCCATCCAAATAATCTTGATAACATATGAGTTGATCATCATCTTCAAAAGGGAAGGGTTGACCCTTACTAGGAAATAGGCCCACACCACATCGGGCGGGCCATGGTTCTACCTCAAAAGGTTCTTTCATACCATTTTGGAAAGGTCCCAAGCCTTTCCCTTTATATCCCATTTTAAGCATTATAGGTTTAGCTTTAATATACTCATTAGTAAAATAACATCGAGCATATCCATCATGATGAGTTTTGATGTTCCTGGGTATTCTTCCCCAGTCATATCCTTTATAAATGAAGGCACAACTCCCGACTTGGTAAGTACTTCCCATAGGTTGTGGGAGGCCCAAAGTATGAGGAGATGGTGGCAAATTACTTAAGATAATGGAATTTTGCATAGAAGCATTTGTTTTTTCTGATATAAGAATTTTAGATAAATCAGGTAAGAGTTCATCAGAAAGAGCATAAGATGTAGAAGGATCATTCCCTATATCTTTAGATGTGGAAGGTATGATAGATGTAGATAATGTGGAGGTGTTAATAGATGGGTCTATAGGTTTTGAAATTATAGGGATGGAACATGAAGGATTGGTTGTGGATTTAAGATCTTTTTGAGGTTCTAGAGTGGTTTGTTTAGAAGATTGTTGATCTATATATGAGGGTGAAATTAATGGAGGAGAAATAGATGAAGTTATGGGTGTGTGTTTCATAGTTTTAGATGAAAAATAAGAATTAGGATGTGTGGATGACAGAGCAGGGCAAAATTGAACTCCAACAGGTTCTGCCAAAGCACACATATCAAAGGGTCTAGGATCACCATGGATAGTGACCAACTGATTTTTAAATTCGAATTTAACACATTGGTGTAAAGTTGATGGGACAGCCCGCATTGCATTGATCCAAGGATGACCCAAGAGTATATTGTATGATGCGGGGCAATGTACAATAAACACGGTCGTATCTAAGGTTCTAGGACCAACTTGCAATGGGATGGTGATAACTCCACACGTTTCTTGTGTTTCGTCATTGAAAGCTTTTATGATCATGTCAGTTTTCTTCATTTCATCACTTCTAAACCCAAATCTTTGGTAGAAGTCAAAAGTGCAAATATTTAGAGATGAACCATTATCAATCAAGACCCTTTTGACTGCTACATCTCCTATTAGGGCAGTAATATATAAGGGGTTATCCTTATGTAAACTATGTTGCGGTATATCTTTATCTCGAAAGTCAATACAATCAACTTCTCTAGTGATGATAGTATTGGCCATGGCTTCAGATTGAATGTTTTGTGGTACCATCATTTGGCTTAATGTAAGCATTAATTCATCTCTATGTGTAGGAGAAGATCTTAATAAATCCAAAAGGGAAATTCTGGCTGTAGTATTGGATAATTGCTCATTAATATTGTAAGGGGGTTTAGGTTGAACATTAGGAGCATGATTCCCTTTATTGGGATTTTTCAAAACAAATGGAGTTGATCCATCATTCTGATTTGGTTCTTGTTGAGAATTTTGAGCTTGTTGTCTGGTAACGACTCCGATGGTACCTACAATGTTATATTGAGGATGCTGAATAGGTCTTGGTCTAGCATTTATAGCTTGTTCATTAGAAAGGAACTGATTAGAAGAGGGTCGAGTAGTAACTCTTCTAGGAAATGGTTCTTCTGGAACCATAGCATCTGTGATAGGTTGAATAGGATCTGATTCATTTTCAGAACTATTCGATTGGTTTGAGGTGATGTCTATTTCACTTTCAAGTATCCGATTCTACATCACTGAGATCCGATGTTTGAATATTATGTAGGGGCCTGGTCGTGACCATGGATAAAGTTGTGTCAAATTTTTGTAAATCATGATTAGGTAAATGTCCGCTAATAGTTCCTACATATCGGGTAGGAGGAGGGACATTATGATGCTCAATTTGATTGGCCACCTCTTTACCATGTCTTGGTAAAGGATGTTGAAATATATCTAATGATTGATTAGCATTTTGATTTTGATTTTGGGGAATGTTCTTTTGAGCATTATTAGGAGCATTTTGTTTAGGTTGGAAGGCTTGCACCTCCATCTCATTATTATCAATCAGATCTTGTATTTTATGTTTTAACCTTTTACAAGAGTTGGTAGAGTGTCCAGGTCCTCTATGGAAATCACAGTGTAAATCTGCTCTGTATCCGGGTATGGTTGGATCAAGTTCTCGGATAGCCGGTAATTGAATCAAACCTCTTTCGAGTAATTGGGGTAGAATAGTTGATAATGGTTGATTCAATCTAGTAAACTCTCGAGGAGGTTTATCAGGAGGTTTCAATATAAATTTTTTTGTTGTCTTCGTTGTATTGATATTAGCAACATTTCTACTGTCAATGACTCCGTCACCTACAACTTGTTTGTTTTTATATTGATTTTTGGATGTTTTCTCATCATCTTTCTTCCTAAGTTGGCCTCTCCTAATGAGGGCATCTTCTACTCTTCGAGCTAAGTCTATAGCCTGATCGAAGGTAGTTAAGGTAGCAGTTGATAACTCATAAGATATTTGTTCTTGCAAATTATTAATAAAAATGTCCAACATTTCCCTATAAGGTAGCACAAAGTGCAGTTTTCCTATCAACTGCCTCCATCTAGCTAAGAAATCAGCAAAACATTCATCTTTGTCTTGTTTTAAGTTGTATAAATCTTTAATGGTTACATGCCTCTCGATATAGGCACTAAATTGATGCACAAAAGATTCAGCGGTCTCTTCAAAATTTCTCAAAGAATGAGTGGGCAATTGATAGTACCACTCTAATGCCATTCCTCCTAAACTTTTTGGGAACATTTTTAGTAATAACAAGTCATCATGTGATATATCATGACATGCTATCCTAAACATGCGAAGATGCTCTATGGGATCTTCGGTTCCTTTATATATAGGCAGGACGGGCATGGGAAAATGTTTAGGGTATGGTTGTGCTACAACCATAGGATCTAGAGGTTGACTACACATCTCTCGATAATTGTACGAGGGACGGTAGGGATCTATCTGGTCCATGCGGGAAGCTAACTGTTTCACCATGGCTTCCAGATTATTGGTTTGCCCACCATATTGGTTCGGTAGGGCATTAATATGAGATTTGTGAGCATATGATGGAGGGACATGCATATTAGATGCTATATTACTATTGTGTAAATTGTTGGTAGGAAGGGTGTTATGAAGAAGTTTTGAAGTTGTATTATGTTGTATCCCGATTGTTGGAAATTGGTGTTTGGCTTCATTTTAGGTTTTTGTCGATTTGAAGCATATTGATTAATAGTTTGGCGAAATAAAGCAGTGAATGAAGGTCTCTTTTGTGTGGGCATGATTTTAGGCTCAATAACGGGTTCCTTAGGAGGTTGGGTAACCTGTTGTTTTTGCATGTTCTGAATTATAGCGGCCATATCCATATTGGATGGTCCAGCTTTATCACTTTCTTGATCAATGAAAGACAAGGGATTAGTGTGTATGTCAAACATATGTTCCATGGCTGCTTGAGTGTCACTAATTTGTCCCCTATCAATACGAACTGCCATATTAAGAGCACCAATATTATTATTGAAGAATTTCTAGAAATGATCTAAGTTATCAAAAGCAATAGTTCCATCTGGAGCCATTCTAGGGGATGAGGATCCTTCCTCTCTAACATTTTCTTGTTGTTCATTTTCTTCAACCAGGTCATCTTCTGGCTGTTCTAGAGTTTCTTCTTCTGGAATTGGATCCTCAGGAAGGGTATTTAATTTTTTATTTTTCTTGCCTAACCAATCTTCTTCTTCTTCTTCTTCAGTTTGTTTACCATTCCTAAGTTTAGTCATTGTGCTTAAACTTAGATTTCAGCAAAAAAAAAAATAAATATATATATATATATATATATATATATATATATATATGCAACAAGCTTAAGAGGTATATATTTTAATTATATACCTACTATAATATTTAAAATAAAATGTTTTGGTTTTTGTTATGTTTTTTGGTTTTTCTTGTTTTTTTATAACAATATTATAAAGATAACAAACAGCACACAAAACGCAAGAAATAATAATAATGAAAGCAATGATCTAGTTTTCTATAAACAATTTATAAATATCATTAATGGGCTCAAGTTCTTCAGGAGTCATGAAATGTTCTTCTTCAAATTGAAAATTTTCTTTCAAGAATTTGATAAAAAGTGCTATAGTGATATTATCTGTTTCAGACTCTGGTTGGTAGAAGTAAAGCTCGTGGCAATACTCTCGATATAACACAGCTCTAGGAACTCTATTCCATATTTTTCTATCTGCAAGATCAGCTTCTTGGTCCTCTATATGACCTAGGAATTGGTGTACTATGGTTGCATTCTCGAGGTATTCCTCGAAGGTGAACAATTCTGAAGACACAAGAGCTCTCCTATAAGCTAACCACCTATGGTAAGCTCTCTGAAGTTCATGATAAAAAATGAGTTGATGAGGATCCAGGATTCTATCTAGGACAAGCCTCTTGATTTGTTTAAGTTCTGTTGACCTAGATGAAATGATACCTAGTCTCCTATCAAGTTCGTCCCACAAAAGTTGGTTTCTATCTGTTTCAGGCACACTAAGCACATAATTGATTTCTATGGCTGCTAATTGGTTTTCAACATTTATAGTAACTGCTAGTCTTTTCTTAGGAGCTACCATCTAAACATGATATGCAACTTAGTAGTTTTCTAATGATTTTAAATGCATCTATGTTTTTGTTTTTTTGTTTTTGTTTTTTTTCAAAAGGTTTTAGTTTCACGTCGGGTTCACCAAAATGTATCGTTCCAAATTTTCTGCACCCTTACCTTCAGGCTAAAGGATCCGTGCCCGGAAGGGGGATGCGGGAAGGATGGGACAATACCTCGGACTGAGAGGCCCTTTGAAGGTCCCGCCTCTTGGGGGAGGTGTATTAAGGTGATTTTTTGATGGATGGTGGGGTTCACCAGGAAACTTTTGAGTGGCAGTTTCCACGCCTAGGTTGGGAATGTGTTTGATGTGTTCAATTTTATCTTTAATCATTCAAATCCTAGGTTTGGCCAAATGAATCTAAGTTGTTCTATATGAAATGCAGATTTAAATGAATACAAAAAGTAGAATTAATATAAAACACAGAGAATAAATTAAGTGAAGAAATCCATACCAGTTCCGGATGTCTGATGGAGGTTCTAATTTTTGAAGCAGTCAAGATCGCCTCTGATATGACAGGATCATCTCCTGATTAGACAAGATCGTCTGAGATCTGACGAATTCATCAAAGACCTACAATCATAGAAAATGCAGCTATTCCAATAGAGGGTAATTGATGCAGGAGCATCCGAGGGCGACAAAACAATCGAGCATCAACCAAACTTTTTGTTGTTATTTTTTTTCTAAGTGTTGCAAAGTTATTTTTTTCTAAGTGTTGCAAAGAAAACTATGTGTCACGATATCACGACACAAAAAGTGTCACGATATCACGACCAAAATAGGAGATAGAGAAACGACGGACAAAAGGCCGCGATATTGCAACATGTCACAATTTTGCGACATGTCGCGAAATCATGACCAAAGCAAGGGAACAAAGGCATGGAGGAACAAAGGTCGTGAAATCATGACCAAAGCAGGGAAAAAAGGCATGGAAGACAAAAGGTCATGAAATCATGACGTGTCATGATTTCACAACCAAAGCAGGGAGCAAAGGCGTGAAAGACAAAAGGTCACAAAATCATGACATGTCGTGATTTCGCAACCGAAACGGGAGAACGAAGGTCGATAGAAAAATGATGCAATATCGCAATAGGTCATGATATCGCGACCAAAATGGAGAGAGAAGGCATAGAAAGGAAATGGTCATGATATCGTGACATGTCATGATATCGCGACTAAACAAAAAAACATGCACTCCCAGCTTTCATAAATACATCCCTTCATGCATGACAAGTTAGCAATAGTGAAGCAACAGTTTCAAAGGAGGATTTCAATAGGCATGTTGGCCACTCATGTAGGATATCTGGAGACATGTTTATAGCAACTAACAACAAGTAGTAGATCGAGAAGAAGAGTCTGTTGGGTATGGCAGCCAGTCGCGCACCTCACCTAGAGTCTCATCAATGCAACTTTCCAGAATTGTTCCAGGTGGCAATTGTAGATTGTGGGAAGTTTGAAAGCATAGATGATCGGGACCTCGATAAAAACCCATGGATTTTAATGAGAGGGGGTTGGAAAAATGGTAGTGTGGCTATATATTCTTGTAAAATTCTTCTGAAGTATTGAATAAGAAATTTTGGGCTCTTGTTTGTCTGGTTTTCTATTTTGTCTAAGATCTATTCTCCACCAAGTGGTATCAGAGCCAGCAGTTCCTGAGTGTGTAACAGATCGTCGAAGGAGAGGTAGTTACACCAGGATCTATGGAAGGGCTTGGAATTGGATGAGCAGAATGCCTCCAAGAAGAAACCTTGTTGGTGGGAGAGACATGGTAGCAACGAAAGATGTTCGAGCTTTGCAGCGACAAATGCAAGCCTTGCAAGAAGAAATGCATAGAAGATTGGAGGCAAGAAGAGACGAATGTAGTGAAGAGGAAGATGATGAAGAAGAAGACCAACCTGAGGAATAAGAAGAAGCAATAGATCCTGCTTAGGCCAGACTATACAAAGCCATATCCTAGATTGGGAAGAGGCCGAAGATGGAGGTTTCCACATATTTTGGGAACCTTGACCCAGAGGAATTGATCGACTGGATCAACGATCTGGAAGAGTACTTTGAGTACAAGGAGGTTGAGGATCCTAATAGGGTCAAATTCGCAAAGACCAAACTGAAAAGTCATGCTAGCATTTGGTGGAAGGGAGTGCAGCTGGAGCAAAATAAAAGAGGAAAAGAGAGAATAACAAAGTGGGAATTGATGGCAAAAAATCTAAAGAGGCAGTTCATCCCTGGTGATTATGAGTTAGACCTGCTAAAAAAAATGCAAGGATTGAGGCAATCAAGTAAGTCTGTAAAGGAATACACAGAAGAATTTCATAAAATAATGATTAGAACAGGCCACTCAGAGGCCAACAAGGAGAAGGTAGCCCATTACATTAATGGGTTACGAGCAAGTATTTAGGAAGAATTAAGTCTAGTCCGGATGACCACCATAGAGGATGCTTACCAATTTGCCTTAAAGGTTGAAGAAAATATCAATAAGAGGTTTGAAAATAAGCAAAGAGGAAGAGGTCATGGCGAAAGAACCGACGGAAGGAATAGTGGAAGAAGAAATGAAGATTCTCAAAAAAATGGAGAAGGTAGCAGCAATCAAGAACAAAGGAGAGAAAATAAAGACCGCCCCTGTAATCAGAATAATGGTTACCGAGGGGGAAGAGGCAGAGCTGGACATGGCCAGGGAAGAGGAATATTTTGAGGGACTTTCTTCCGATGTGGGGAAGAGGGACATCACCAATATGAGTGCCCACAGAAATGAGAAAGAAATAATCGGAGGCCGAAAGGAAATGCCAAAGTAGCAGTCACTGATGAAGATGCTGGATCTAAGCATTCTGAAGAAGCTGAGAGAGGAGAAGTAATGATTGCAAGGAGAGTCCTGCTGAATGAAGAGGGAGCTATAAATTAGAGGAAAAGCTTATTCCACACAAGGTGTAAATGCACGGGTAAGATTTGCAACATTATCATTGACAACGGTAGCATAAATAACCTAGTTTCAGAGGGAATGGTTACAAAGCTACAACTGGAGAGAAATAAACACCCGCATCCATATCAGATCACGTGGTTGTAGAAAGACCATAAGGTTTTGGTCAATGAATAGTGCCTGGTAAAATTCAGTATTGGAAATTATTGCGATGAGGTTCTGTGCAACATTCTGCCCATGGATGCATGCCATTTGCTGTTGGGAAGGCCATGGTAGTTTGACAAGTGTGCGGTTCATGATGGCCGTGCCAAAACCTATTTCATGACCAAGAATGGAATGCGTCATAAGCTGAAACCCTTAAAGGAGGTGGAAGAAAAGGTATGTGGTAGTGCAAGAATTTGCTTGGTTGACGGAAGAAAATTCTTAGATGATTTAAAGCATGAACATATGTGTTATGCATTAATTCCTAGAGTCAGGGATACAAAATGCAAAGATGCCCCAGAAGAAGTCCAAGATCTATTGAAGGAATTTCTAGATATCATATCTGATAATGTACCTGAGGGTTTACCCCCAATAAGAAAGATCAGTCACCATATTGATTTGGTGCCAGGATCAAGCTTGCCCAATAAAGCTGCACATAGAATGACGCCTATAGAAACTAAAGAACTAAACAGGTAGGTCTAGGAGTTGCTAGAGAAGGGGCTAATTCAGGAAATCTTAAGTCCATGCATAGTACCTGCAGTGCTAGCACCAAAGAAATATGGAGAGTGGAGAATGTGCACAGACTCTCGAGCCATCAACAAGATCACAATTAAATACAAATTTCCATTGCCAAGGATGGATGACATAATGGACTGTTTGAGTGGAGCCAAGTACTTCACCAAAATTGACCTCAAGAGTGGTTACCACCAGATCCGTGTCAGGGAAGGAGATGAGTGGAAGATAGCCTTCAAGACCAGAGAAGGTTTGTATGAATGGCTGGTCATGCCATTTGGACTATCCAATGCACCAAGTACCTTCATGCGGCTGATGAATGAGGTACTGAAAGAGTTTTTAGGAAAATTTGTCATTGTTTATTTAGATGATATATTAATATTCAGCATAACCCTAGAGGAACACCTGATGCATATCAGAAGGGTTTTTGAAAAGCTGCGGGAGGAGCAGTTATTAATAAATCTAAAAAAGTGTAATTTTGTAAAGAAGGAATTAGTATACCTGGGATTTGTAATCTCAGCAGAAGGTCTGAAAATGGACCCAGAGAAGGTGAGAGCTGTCATCAAATGGCCTACCACAAGAAGCACAACAGAGGTAAGATCATTTCATGGTCTAGCCAGCTTTTACAAAAAGTTCATAAGAAACTTCAGCAGCATTTGTGCACCCCTCATAGAAACAATGAGAGGGGATAAGAAAGAATTCAAGTGGACCTTAGGGGCTGAAAGGAGCTTTGATGCATTAAAGAAGGTCACAGAACAGCCTATTTTTGGCACTTCCAGACTTTAAAAAAGTATTTCAGGTAGACTGTGATGCCGGTGGCAGTGCAATAGGGGTTGTACTCAGTCAGGAAGGCAGACCTATTGCTTATTTTAGTGAGAAGCTCAATGATGCTCAAAAAAAAAATTTAGTTTATGACCAAGAATTTTATGCTATAGTTCAGGCTCTAAAGAAGTGGAGGCATTATTTGTTGCCAAAATAGTTTGTTCTATTTACTGATCATTAGGCATTGCAATACATCAACAGCCAAACAAAATTGAATCAGAGGCACATGAAGTGGATTGAGTTTCTCCAAAGCTATACCTTTGTGTTAAAGCACAGAAGCAGAAAATCAAATAGAGTTGCAGATGCCTTAAGCAGAAGGCAGAACCTGCTGATTGAAATGACAGTGGAAGTGGTAGGATTTGAAGAACCGAAGGGCCTTTATCCTGAAGATCCAAATTTTGTAGAAGCTTGGACGACTTGCTTGGCACCTGTTACTGTGGACAAGACAAAATGGTTGGATTTTCTAATCCAATATGGAATGTTGTTCAAGGGAAGTAAATTATGCATTCCAAGGAGTTTCATTTGGGAGAACTTAATCAAGGAAAAGCACAGCGGGGGACTGGTTGGGCATTTTTGTCGGGATAAGACCATTGCCCTGGTGAATGAAAATTACTACTGGCCGCAACTTCAGCAAGATGTGAAAAGGTTTGTGCAAGGTTGCAGAATATGCCAGATGGCAAAATGCGTGAGGTAGAACACAGGATTATACTAGCCGTTACCATGCACCGAGAGGCCATGGGAGGACATCAGCATGGATTTTATTCTTGGGTTGCCGAGAACACAGAGGGGAAATGACTCTGTATTTGTGGTGGTTGATAGATTCTCCAAGATAGCACATTTTAATCCCTTCTAGAAAACAAGTGATGCGGTTCACATTGCAGGGTTATTTTTTAAGGAAGTGGTACGACTTCACGGTCTACCAAGAAGCATAGTTTCTGATAGAGATACAAAGTTTGTTGGGTATTTCTGGAGAACATTGTGGAAGAAGCTAAATATAGATCTAAAATTTAGTTCTGCATACCACCCACAAACTGATGGAAAGATAGAGGTGGTAAATAGAAGTCTGGGTAATTTATTAAGATGCTTGATAACAGATAAACCCAAGGGATGGGATTTGGTTTTGCCATAGCCAGAATTTGCATACAATAATTTTGTCAATAAAATTACAAACAAATCTCCATTCCAAATAATATATGGAAACAATCCAAGAAACGTTTCTGAGCTGAGGAAATTAGATAAAGGAGAAAAGTGCAGTGCAGAGGCTAAGGAATTTGCAAAACAGATGAAAAGCCTGCATGAAGAAGTGAAGAAAAAAATTACAAAAATGAATACTCAGTATAAAGTAAGACCAGACCAAAAGCGGCGGTTCAAAGAGTTCGAAGTGGGAGATGAAGTCATGGTCCATCTTAGAAAAGAAATATTTCCATCCAAAACTTATAACAAGTTGAAGATGAAGAAGTTTGGGCCATGCAAAATACTGGAAAAACGGGATTCAGGCAATGCATATGAAGTGGAATTGCCAAGTGGGCTTGACATTTCACCTATTTTTAACATATTAGATTTAGTGAAATACCATGAAGGAGATAGTACAGAGGCACCAAGCACAGAATTGTGGAGAATTCCAGCATCTAACCCAACCAAAGACGATATCAAAGAAATATTAGATACTCGTGAAGGCAGAAGCACAAGGAACAAATAATATTCTAAGTATTTGATAAGGTGGAAGGGTAGATCTGTAGAAGATGCAACTTGGTTGTCAAAAATAGAGGTTGACCGCATGGGTCTTCCTCTCAAAGATCAAAAGTGAGGATCACTTCTCAATCCACCCCAGGTGTCTGATGTAGGAGCATCCGAGGGCAGCAAAGCAATCGAGCATCAACCAAACTTTTTGTTGTTATTTTTTCTAAGTGTTGCAAAGTTATTTTTTTCTAAGTGTTGCAAAGAAAACTATGTGTCGTGATATCGTGACACAAAAAGTGTCACGATATCACGACCAAAACAGGAGATAGAGAAACGATGGACAAAAGGTCGTGATATCGCGACATGTCACGAAATCGCGACCAAAGCAGGGGAACAAAGGTGCGGAGGAACAAAGGTCATGAAATCATGACCAAAGAAGGGAACAAAGGCGTGGAAGACAAAAGGTCACGAAATCGTGACGTGTCGCGATTTCGCGACCAAAGCAGGGAGCAAAGGCGTGAAAGACAAAAGGTCGCAAAATCGTGACATGTCACGATTTCGCAATCGAAATGGGAGAATGGAGGCCGATAGAAAAATAGCGCGATATCATGACAAGTCATGATATCATGGCCAAAACAGAGAGAGAAGGTGTAGAAAGGAAATGGTCGCGACATGTCGCGATATCGCGACCAAACAAAAAAACACGCACTCCCAGCTTTCATAAAGATGTCCCTTCATGCACGACAAGTTAGCAGCAGTGAAGTAGCAGTTTCAAAGGAGGATTTCAATAGGCATGTTGGCCACTCGCATAGGATATCTGGAGACGCATTTATAGCAACTAATAGCAAGCAGCAGATCGAGAAGAAGATTCCATTGGGTATGGCAGCCAGTCGCGCACCTCACCTAGAGTCTCATCAATGCAACTTTCTAGAATTGTTCCAAGTGGCAATTGTAGATCGTGGGAAGTTTGAAAGCATAGAGGATCGGGACCTCAATAAAAACCCATGGATTGTAATGAGAGGGGGTTGGAAAAATGGCAGTTTGGTTGTATATTCTTGTAAAATTCTTTCAAAGTATTGAATAAGAAATTTTGGGCTCTTGTTTGTCTGGTTTTCTGTTTTGTCCAAGATCTGTTCTCCACCAGTAACGATGTAAATGACAACAATAATATCAAAATTGATAATTATAAACAAAACATAAATGCATTACAATGATTTAATGACAAATTATAATTTTATCATGCATTAAACTATATGGGTGAACTCCAGGATGCAAAATAGTAATAAATATGACTAATGCAAAGCAAAACAATAGATAAATGGAGAAAGAATGCAAACTCAGGGCACTAATTGCCCCCAATGTTGACTGCAGTTGAAATCATCTCGGATTGGTACAAAATCATCTCGAATTGGACAGGATCGTCCACGACGATCTGAGCTTGCTCCGACTGAAAAACAATAAAGTTCCTACAAATAAAATTGGACAAATACGAAGGCAAATGGTGATTTAAGATATTCTAATGCATGTAAAACTCGTGTTACAGGAAAATTCAGCCAGGGGAATGTTAAGGGGAGGGCCTAAGATTAAATAGGCATAGGAAGGAGGTTGGGATGTTGGATATCATCCCAATTTGGGAGATATCCAATGGAGGAGGTCTCTAACTGCGTAGACATGCTTTTGCCTAGGTTAGAGACGTCGTTGAAACAAAAGCTAATTATGAAAAATTAGTTTTGGGACGAAATCGTCTGGACGTCCTAGTCCAGACAAAATCATTCGATCTGAGGTGATATCGTCTGATCGACGACGATATCGTCCAACGGTCACAACAAATCCTAAAAATGGCATGGAAAATGAGGAAAGCGGTTAAAAGGTGGTTCGAGGTTAAAAATTTGAATTTGAATTATTACTAAGGTAATTTTAATTATTACTAAGGTTTACTGCACCAATTTTAGGGTGCTACAATCACAAGGAGGGATGCTTTTCAAGGTGATATAAGGATTTAAAACATCTTCTCTTCTTTTTTATAAGTACTCTAGAAATAAAAAAATAATAAATTGACCTCTTTTAGAACCAAGCTCTCAAACCATGTCTCAACATCCTTATAACACCCAAAATAAGGGTATACCTTCTTCATATCATGAGGGATATTCCCATGAATATACTAAATAATAATTAAACCCTTGGTTACATCAAGATTTTAGGGTATAAGAATAAATTGTTTAACAAGTTTATTTTGAAACTATAGATCATGTCAAAAAATACATCAAAATAAATATAAATATATTTTTATATATTCTTAGATATGAACTTAGAGAACAAGAAAAAATGAACTCATTTATAATGCATGACAATATTGAATATTATAATGATCAATCAACCATTTCTCAAATCAATTCTACATCACAACCTATCAATTCTACAATACCTCCAAGCATATATATTGGGATTCCCACCATGGAAAATCCATTCTCAACATCTACTAATGATACAATCAATAATCAGTATGACTACATCGCAACCTATCAATTATACAACACCTCCAAGCATATCTATTGGGATTCCCACCATGGGAAACCCTTTCTCAACATCTTCTAATGATACAATCAATACTACAAAACCCTTTCTCACTCACAACATGGGAGTTGGCCAAGTTTCTTCCATCATAACGTCAAATCAAAACACTTCAACTCTCATGAATATACCTTTCATGTCATAAACCTTCACTCAACTTCTTACATAACCATTAATAACATTAACTACACCACCAAACCCTTCAAGTGATATTCAAGATATTAATACTATGATATTGGAATTAGAAAAGAGGGATTCCAAATTTGAAGAACTTGAGCATCAAATTGTCTCTCTTGAAGGAACATCTAAGTTAAAATACTCTTTTGAATAATTCTACAATGATCCATTAGATCCAATGATCCTTAATCATCCATTTCCAAAAAACTTTGATACTCCCAAATTTTAAATGTACAATGAAAAGCAAGACCCCATTAACTATCTAAGACTATTTCAAATAGCTTGTACTGATATCAATCATGATGAAAAACTTCTCCTTAGGTTATTCCCTCAAAGTCTTAGCAGTTTAGCCTTAGAATGGTATTTTCAAATACCTCATCATTCCATCAAGAAGTTCAAGGAACTTATTGAAGACTTCATTAAATAATTTTCAATCTACATAGAATATAAGGTTACCATAGGTGATTTTTATCAACTTAAACAATCTAAAACTGAGAAACTCTTAGATTTATTAGAAGGTTTAGTAGGAATACTTCATTATGTTCCTCCTCCTAAATAAATATAACGTATTTTCAGACAAAACCTTCACAAAAAATTATCTTATCCCTTGGAAATAATGAACCTAACCTCCTTTGAAGAAACCATCGATATGGCTAAAAGAGTAGAAGGCATCCTCATAATATGAGGGCAACTCAACTATAAAAAGAAAGAATATAAAAACTCCTTAACAAGGTAAAATACAAAAATAAAAATATTGTAGGAGATGGTGTAACTGACTCTAGTCAAAACAACACAAACACCACTCAGAATGCTCCTAAAAAATTAGTCATCCAAAAATAGAAAAAGATCCAAAGAGAATAAACAAATACTAGAAAAAATTAAATATCTATTCTAAAAATACTCCTTGACTCTAAATTGATGGAAATTTTTCCTATAAAGCCTTGGGATCTATCCAAATGGGTGCCTATTTGGTATAGACAAGATGAATACTATGACTTTCATTGGATGGAGGGACATACTACCAATATATGCATAATATTAAACATTATCCAAGACCTCATTGAGGAAGGAAAAATAACATTCAATAGACCAAAAAATACCAACAATGGTATGGGGATATTTCAAGATATCTTACCAACACATGATCGAAAGTTAGCCAACTTTGTAGACACTATACACTTGTCAAGATCTTCCTATGCTATGACTAGGCAACAAAAAAAGAGTTAATACTTGGATCAAACTCCTTTGGGTATCTTGAGGATGAAGATTAACATCCCTAACAAGTCACCTATGGTGATCACACATTCTAAAAATACCTTACATACCTTTGATCTCCACAAAAATTGGAGGTACCCGCAAATATCTCCCTTTTAGAATTGCTAAGAATATCAATTGCTCATAGGAAAATATTGCTAAAACTTTTAGGTGAGCAATAAGTCCCTCAAGACATATCTCCAAACAATATCGCTTACATGGTTGGACTAGCTGGGGTAAATAATATTATCTTAGAATTTTACAAGGTAGATACCCCTATTGAAACCATATCAGGAGATTCTCCTCTTTACATCATAACTCAAATAGGTGATAAATATATCAAAATAGTCCTAGTAGACAATGGATCATCCTTGAATGTATGGAATGATAAATTGTTGCAAAGTTTTAACTTAAACATAAATGATATACAAAAAATTGACCTCATCATTAGAGCCTTTGATAATTAATAATGAGAGGTTATAGGCACTATTACTTTACCTATCAAAATGGGGCCTTGTGTTCTAAACACCCTATTTTATTTCAAATCATGTGACATTGTATATAACATGCTCCTTGGAAGACCTTGGATACACACTATGAAGGTTATACCTTGTACCTTACATCAATGTCTCAAATATGAGTACCAAGGGAGGATTATCCACGTTCCTGGAGATCTAAAACCTTTTGCCCTATGCAACTCTATCGACCTACAAGAGATTAATATTTTTCCTTTCATACAATGAGCAATATTTAGTGATCAACAAAAAGCATAAAAAGGAAAGTAAATATGATAGGATCCCCTCATAAACTTAGAGGATACTCCTCAATCATCTTCTTCCAATGATCAAGTCAACTTAATTTATAAAAATAAAATCCCTTAGCAGAACTAGCAAGTATATTCCTATCTCCTTGTGACATAGGCATGCCTAGTGGAAAAGGACTCAAAATCCAAATAGGATCTTGCACCTTCATTCATGGAGGAACTACCATTGATGAAAATATTCAAGGGCATAACTTTATGCCAAGTGAAATAACATACGCTACATGCTACATATCATTCTAATTCTCTATAACTAAACAAATGCTCTCCAATATGGGCTATCAAGGTAAAGTCTTAGGTCACAATGAACATGGTATCAAAGAACCCTTAGAAGTCAAACCTTGGCTAGCACGATGTGGTATTGGATTCATCCCTAGCAAAAATGAACCTTCTCCTCTATCAGTGGAAGATAAGAAGGATAATTATCCTGAGTCATTACATGGATCTCAATGAGATGATGAGGATGAAGAAGAATGTTGGTTCATCCTTAACCAAACACTTCACAAAACCATATGATTTGGTAGCATCAACATGTTAGAATTATCTCATCTAGAATTTAGAGCAACTAAAGAAAATCTCAAATATTCTTTAGATAATTATCCTATATAAGAATATCTTAAACAAATCTTCAACTTAAACTCAGCCCAACTTCTAGGGTTGGAGAAAAATTCAATGGATCCATAAGAACTTTAATATTTAGGAATAATAGATGCTCCTCTATGCAAAGTGTGAAGGATTAGGGTTATATCTTGATAACATATCATCTTTTAGGAGCCATATATTCATGAAGAGTTATCCGATTTAGTAGATTCTTGGACCAACTTGTATAAAATTTGAATAGCTTTAAAATGAGTTGTCATATGAAAAAATATGAGCAATATTAAAGGAGATACAACCGTATGAAGTGAACCATTCGAAATAAGGGCAGTGACAATTTTTTAAGTTGTGAAAAACAAAATTGCAATTATTTGCCAACTAGGGTTCAAACGATGGGAAGAGCAATGAAGGGATAGGACTCTAGTGAGGGAAGAAATTATATTCGAAAAAAGAAATTTTTAGCTAAGTTCTTTTTTCCCTTTCTTTATCTTAGAAATTGTGCATGAAAATTTTATAAAGTTTTTATCAAATATTACATTTTTTATAGAAATTTCAGATAAATTTCATTAGATTTTGAGTTTTAGTTTCCTTTCCATGGATCGACTTATAGTTAAATCCTTATAATAATCCCTAGTGGTAGATTTTAGTGAGCACACATTATAGAGATTCTCATTGCTCCAATATAGGGTATTTTTTGGTAAATTTAATGGGTATTGGCCAAGATCTTCGACCTTGAGAAAATGGATTGATAGGAGTTGAAAGTCTCCAGGAGTGATTCTATCATTTCTTTCCAAATTTTTCTTCCTAGCCATTTTTTGTTCTAGTGAATGAAGAGAAAGAATCCTAAAAGGGGTTATTTGGTTTATGGGAAGAGCAGGGCTCTTCCTTATGCACTGGTATGAAGGATTTTAACCTAAAATTATAAATCTATCCCTAATACCAATATGGATAAGGGTGTTTGGATTACCCATTAAATTTTGGGAAATATATACCTTCAAGGAAATAGTCAACACTTTAGGAGAATTCCTTGAGATTTTAGATACAACAAAAAATGTAATTTCTGCTATTTATGCTCAAATATTGGTCATGATTGATATACGTAAAGCTCTACCAGAATTAATCATTCTTAAGTATGGGGATAAGATATGGATATAAACTATAGATTATGAAAACATATCTTTTATATGTAGAAGATATCATGAAGTGGGGCATATTGAGAGATCATGCCCTAAGAAGAGCCCAGTAGAATCATTTGTAGAAAATCGTCAGAGAAATTTACAAATGGTTATGGATAAAGATGGTTTTCAACTTCCAAAAAATACATCTAGAAAAATAAAAGAAAATGAAGATTGGATACCATTAAGAAAGGATATAATAAGAAATTCCAATTCTTTTGATGCATTAGCCTATGAAGAAAAATTATATCAAAACTTAGAGGACACAAGACAACAATTTCAACATATTAGCAAGGAACCATCTATTCAATATGATCCTAATTTAAGGAAGAACATTCTCAATGAACCCAAGGAATGTGTTTCATCATATTTTGAAGACTCTCTTGAAGTACCATGCACCATTCAAGAGGAAATAATTGGTAAAGAAAATGCAGTTTTAGAAGGTAATACCTCTACCATTAATAAGGAAATACCAAAAAATGAGTAGGATAAGTCAAAAAATTCTATAATAGAGTCATGAGAGGATAAATATGTTGAAAAAAAAATTGTGAAAGAATGTTGGGGAATATAATAATAAGACCTACTCTTGATATTGGTAACAAAAAAGAGGAAAACCCTCAAATTATCAAGCAAGATCTAGGGAAGTAAGAGCTAACATAGAGAAAGGAACACAAACTAAGTTGGTTGAACTTCTCTTTACCAAACAACAAAATGATATTGATAATATACAAGAGAGGCCAAAAGACCCTAATGAGACATGATTATCATATCATGGAATATAAGTGGTGCTAATGCCCCCTCAAATCATAGGTGTATTAGGGACCTATGTTAAAGTAATAAACTTGATATCCTATGTATTCAGGAAACTAAAATAACAAAAGAAGTTTCAAAAACTATGAAAGCAGTTTAGGCAAGATGTGAATGGGATGCTATAATTTCTAAAGGAGCAGCAAGGGGAATTCTAACTTGTTGGAATCCTTATAGAACCTGTTGTGTAACCATTCGTAAAACTAGGTATTGGATAGCCTCTTTAGTCACTTACCACTTTGCTAATATTTGATTCATACTTATCAATGTGTATGGTCCTAAAACTTAGTTAGGTAGATTAGAAGTTTGGATTGGTATTGAGTCCTTTATGAGAAGTAAAAACCAAGAAACATATTTTGTGATCATTGGAGATTTTAATGCCATTACCTAGCTGAATGAAAAATTTGGGAGAATTAGGAAATTGACCCAAAGTATGAAATATTCCTCTGCTTTTATTCAAAACAACAATATATGGTAAGTTGAGTTTGAAGAAGCTAACTATACTTGGACCAACAACAAGAGAGGCCAAAACCTAATAGAAAACAATTTGATAGATGCATTCTCTCATATAATTGGCTAGATTAAGGAACTTGTGATAAAATTAATACCTTAACAAGGATTGGTTTAGATCACTGGCCCATAAAAGTTAAAATGATGGTTAGTGAATTCAAAAAATATCATATTTTTAAATATGAGCAGATGTGGGAAGACCATACTCAATTTGTTGATATGATAGCTCAAACATGGAATTATTTAGGTAATAATGGGTTGTATGCTCTTCCAAACTAAATTAAAGCTATGGCATAAAGATTAAAATATTGGAAAAAGAACACCTTTGGAAATATTTTTGAGAAGAAAGAAGAACTAAAAGATAAAATTTTAAAATTCCAAAAAGGTGATGAAAATAATACAAGCTTAGAGGAAAGGGAGTGTAGGCACAAAATGGCCACATCCTTAGAAAAATTTTGAGAATATTTTCTAAGGCATGGAGACGTACTAAGCCTCTCATACTTCAGTGTATTTTCTAGCAGCACAACACAGGATATTCCACGTCACTGGTAGAGAAGTCAAAACTTGCAGTGTGATCACTATAGAGGAGTGGGATATAACATATTTGCTAAGTCAAGAAGGTGTGTTTCTAGATGCTCAAAATTTAGTGTATTTCATAGGGACACATCGTAGGATGTTCCACGTCACTACCAACATGACTCAAAGATGATGTCATAATTCTCTGACCAGTAGCTCAACCCACATTGCTCTAGCCCACATAATAAAATTATTAACTTTTTATGCATTCTATGTTGCTAAAGTTCACATTCATTTTAGAGTAGATAAGGATACATGTTATATACCACTGATCAAAAAAGTCAAAATTCCTGAAATGAAGCACAAGGTAGTGGCATAGTGCAAAGTTTCATGAAGCACTATTTTACACTACATTCTAAGCAGCACAGAGCAAGGCTCTATCCCATGAACAACTTGGTAAAATTTTGAAGACGTGGATATCAAGGAGTGGGCTATGATATTGTGTTCTACGCTGTACATGTGAAATTGAATTAAATATTTTTAAGATTTAAAGCAAGAAGCTTGGTGATATGTTTCTAATATGCTCATATTAAAGTATATTTTTTTTATGTGCTCCATGCCATTGGTCAAAATGGTCAACTCAGGTGATAAGTCTCTCTAAGAGTGGCCTAGAAACATGTTCTATACCACTCATATCCAAGCATTACTAATATTTTAATCATAGATATTCATGAATGAATTAACACTCAAGATTATGCTGACACTTTCTTAGTCATATAAAAGTGAAATATTTGCAAATAAGAACCAATCAATTCGAGCAGGTGTGCAGGAAAAACATCCATGGGTCTAAGAACAAAGAATTTAGTCAGTTACAGATCTACAACTAGATAAAATCCCCAAGAAAGATACATGGTTTAGATCTAGAGTCTAACAGATTGGAGACTAACTGCAATTAAAGAATAAGCAAGTTACAAAGTCAAGCTGCGAGGGTATGTGACATCGCACAGATTCTTCGGGCTTCAAAGACAAATGAAATTATACCACCTCAACATTCTACTGATCTAGCATGGTTTTATCCTTGTAATGTTTCATATTATTATTTCAATGTAAAACTATTAATAGAGGTCAAACCCTCAATTTTTAGGGTTTACTCTAGAGTGTTTTCTTGCCCTACTATGTAACATTTTTCTGCAATTCAATAGAAGGAACATTACTTGGATATTTGCCTCTGGAAATTGATATCTTCAATTATTTTTTCAAGAGATTCAAGATATGGATTTATTTTCTTCTAATGATGTATGGTTAGTCTATTTTGTTGATATTGGATTACTAACTTAGAGCAATTGAAATATTTTCATAATTGAATCTATGCTTGCAAGAAGTTCTTTTCTATAAAATCATGATACTAATCTTATTATGCTAAATTGGATTATTAGTATTATAGATGTTGAAATAGCTTCTTGGGGTATGTCTCTATTCTATATTTTTGATGAAGTTTATGTTTCTTAAATGTTTTTAATCTCAAGTATGGGACACTAGAAATGGTTTGTTAGAAAGGTTTTTGATGCAGGAGCATCCGGTGGCAGTAGAGCAATCTTGCATCAACTACAAAAAATTTTTTCCAAGTATTAGCTTTGATGTCGCGATATCGCGACATGTCAAGAATGTCACGATATCACGACATGTCGCATTTTCGTGACTCAAGAAGGAGAGAGAAGGCACGACACTAAAATGTCACGATTTCGTGACATGTCACGAAATCGCGACACCGACACGGTAGAACGAAGGCAGCAGAAGGGAATGTCACGAAATCGTGACACCGACACGGTAGAACGAAGGCAGTAGAAGAGAATGTCATAAAATTGTGACATGTCATGAAATCATGACACCCATGTGGTAGAACAAAGGCAGCAGAGGGGAATGTCACAAAATCATGACACCGACTCGGTAGAACGAAGGCAATAGAAGAGAATGTCGCGAAATCGTGACATGTCATGATTTCATGACCTGTAACGAAATCATGACCAGAAGAACATGGGAAAGGCCAGAGGAGGAAATGTCATGATTTCATGACATGTCATGAAATCGTGACCAAAAGGAAGAAAGAATAGCCGGAGAGGAAGATGTCATGATATCACGACATGTCATGATATCGCGACCCGAAGGAGAAGGAGACAACAAGGAAGAAAAATGTCATGATATCACGACATGTCACGATATCATGACCCAAAGGAGAAGGAGACAGCAAGGAAGAAAAATGTCGTGATATCATGACATGTCGCGATATCGCGACCCGAAGGAGGAGATAGCAAGAAAGAAAAATGTCATGATATCGTGACATGTCGTGATATCGTGACCCAAAGGAAAGGAAAGGCAACAAGGAGAAAAATGTCATGATATCATGACATGTCACGATATCACGACCCGACTAAGAGGAAGGGCAGTAGGGAAGAAAATGTCATGATATCATGACATGTCATGATTTCATGACCCAAAGGAAAAGGAGGCAACAAGGAAGAGAAATGTCACGATATCATGACATGTCGCGATATCATGACATACTACTGGTTCTCTGTTCGAGAAAGCCCGCATCCCTAGATGATGTTTTTTGAGGCGGTCAGGGCCTCATTAGTGCATGATTTCTTGCTCGATAAGCTTGTTGAGCATGGCGGCCATTCGAAGACTATGCCCAAAGGTCAGACGACTCATCAATGCATGTTTCCATGGCTAACCCAATGGCAGTTTCCAGATAGGGAAAGATGAAAAGGCTCAGTGAGACTGGATGTATTCTGGCAGGTGGGTCATTAATGGCCTAGAGGGTCGGGACCTCGAAGGAGGTCCAGACATGGATATAGAAATAGGTGGTGCATGAAGGAAGGGAGGGGGAGAAAAGATAAAAAGAAAACTATGCCTGTGGGCTAGTATTGTAATTTTTTTGAAAGTTTAATGAAATGAAAGCTTGAGTGATTCTCTGTGAGAGTGTGTCTCTATCAAGTGGTATCAGAGCAAGAGTTCCTGAGTGTGTGAGCAGATCACCGAAAGTGAGGCAGCTTGCACCAGGATCTATGGAAGGGTTGTGAGAAGAGAGTGAAGCAGAATGCCTCCATGAAGAAACCATGGTGGTGGGAGAAACATGGTGCCAACAGAAGATTTTAGGGCTCTACAGAGGCAAGTTTAAGCCCTACAAGAGGAGCTACGTAGAGGACTTGAACCCAGAGGAGAAGAAGGAAGTGAAGATGAGGATGATGAGGAAGAGGACCAGTTTGAGGAAGAAGAGGAGGTTGTAGATCCTGCACAAGCCAAGTTATACAGAGCCATCTCTCAGATTGGAAAGAGACCAAAGATGGAGGTTTCTACGTATTCTAGGAATCTTGATCCAGAAGAGTTGATTGACTGGATCAATGATTTGGAAGAATACTTTGAGTATGAAGAAGTTGAAGATCCTGATAGGGTCAGGTTTGCCAAGACCAAGCTGAAGGGTCATGCCAACATATGGTGGAAGGGAGTACAACTAGAAAGAAATAGAAGAGGAAAGGAGAGAATAACCAGATGGGATAGAATGGTAGAGAAGTTGAAGAGATAGTTCATTCCAGCTGACTATGAGATGGATCTGCTAAAGAAAATGCAAGGTTTGAAATAGGCAAGCAAGTCTGTCAAGGAATACACAGAGGAGTTTTACAAGATTGTAATCAGAATAGGCCATTCAGAGGCCAACAAGGAGAAGGTGGCCCATTATATTAATGGGTTACGAGCCAGTATTCAAGAGGAGTTAAGCCTGGTCAGGATGACCACCATAGAGGATGCTTACTAGTTTGCTCTGAAGGTTGAAGAGAAACTGAACAGGAGGTTTGAGAGCAAGCAAAGAGGAAGAGGTCATGGTGGAAGGACTGGTGGAAGGACCAGTGGAGAAAATTATAAAGGACAGAAGAAGGTTGGTGAGGCCAGTAATACCCCAGAGCAGAAGGAAGGAAGCGCCTACCAACCCCGTGATCAGAACAATGGTTATCCGAGAGGGAGAGGCAGATTTGGACGTGGATTTGGAAGAGGAGGATTCCGTGGAACCTGTTTCCACTATGGTGAAGAAGGGCATCGAGCATTTGAGTGTCCACAACATCGAGAAAGGATGAATAAGAGACCTGAGGGTCCTGCCAGAGCTACTGTAGCAGATGAAGATGCTGAATCAGAACATTCTGAGGAGGTAGAAAGAGGAGAAGTTATGGTCACTAGGAGGACCCTGTTGAATGAGGAGAAAGGATCAGACCAGAGAAGGAGCCTGTTTCGCACAAGGTGCAGAAGTTTGGGTAAGGTCTGCAATATTATCATAGATAATGGTAGTACTGATAACTTGGTTTCAGAAGAAATGGTTGCCAAGTTACAGTTAAAAAGGAGAAGACACCCGCATCCATACCGGATTGCGTGGTTGTAGAAGGACCATAGAGCTTTGGTCAGTGAGCAATGTTCAGTGAAGTTCAATATTGGGAATTACTGTGATGAGGTCCTGTGTGACATCCTGCCCATGGATGCTTGCCATTTATTGTTGGGAAGGCCATGGCAGTTTGATCGATGTGCAGTACATGATGGTCATGCAAACACCTACTCCATGACAAAGAATGGAGTGCGCCATAAGCTGAAGCCCTTGAAGGAGGTGGAAGAAAAGGTATGCAACAGTGCTAGAATCTGTTTAGTTGAAGGAGGAGAATTTTTGAATAGTTTAAAACATGAGCATATGTGCTATGCATTAGTTCCTAGAGTTAGAAAGGAAGAATGCAGGGATACCCCTGTAGAAGTCTTAGGACTATTAGAAGAATTTCTAGACATCATCTTTGATAATGTGCCTGAGGGTTTACCACCAGTGAGAAAGGTCAGTCACCACATAGATTTGGTACCAGGATCTAGTTTACCCAATAAGGCAGCACATAGAATGACTCCTACAGAAACTGAAGAACTGAATAGACAAGTCCAAGAGTTGCTGGGAAAGGGACTGATTCGGGAGAGTTTGAGTCCATGTGCAGTACCTGCAGTACTAGCACCAAAGAAGGATGGAGAGTGGAGAATGTGTACAGACTCTCGAGCCATTAACAAGATCACCATAAAGTATAGATTTCCCTTGCCAAGGATGGATGACATTATGGACTGTTTGAGTGGAGCCAAGTACTTCACCAAGATTGATCTGAAGAGTGGTTATCACCAGATCCATGTCAAAGAAGGAGATGAGTGGAAGACAACCTTCAAGACTAGAGAAGGTTTGTATGAATGGTTAGTCATGCCATTTGGGCTGACCAATGCACCAAGCACATTCATGCGATTGATGAATGAGGTATTGAAAGAGTTCTTAGGCAAGTTTGTCATTGTCTATCTAGATGATATTCTAATATTTAGCAAAACTCTGGAAGAGCATCTGATGCACATCAGAAAGGTTTTTGAGAAGCTGCGGGAGGAGCAGTTGTTGATTAATCTGAAGAAATGTAATTTTGTGAAGGAGTTAGTGTACCTGGGATTTGTTATCTCAGTCGAAGGTCTAAAAATGGACCCAGAAAAGGTAAGAGCTATCATTGAATGGCCTACTCCGAGAAGCACGACTGAGGTAAGATCATTTCATGGTCTAGCAAGTTTTTATAGGAAATTCATTAGGAATTTCAATAGTATTTGTGCACCCCTTACAGAAACAATGAGAGGGGATAAGAAAGAATTTAAGTGGACCTTAGGAGCAGATAAGAGCTTTGACATGTTGAAAAAGAAGGTTACAGAGCAACCTATTTTGGCACTTCTAGATTTTAATAAGGTATTTTAGGTAGATTGTGATGCTAGTGGTAGTGCCATAGGAGCTATTTTGAGTCAAGAAGGTAAACCTGTTGCCTACTTTAGTGAGAAACTCAATGATGCTAGAAAGAAGTATTCAGTTTATGATCAAGAATTTTATGCTATAGTTCAGGCTCTAAAGAAGTGGTGACATTACCTATTGCCAAAAGGGTTTGTTCTATTCACTGATCATCAGGCCTTACAGTATATTAATAGTCAAGGGAAGCTAAATCAGAGGCACCTAAAGTGGGTTGAGTTTCTACAGAGTTATACCTTTGTGTTGAAGCACAGGAGCGGAAGGTCAAACAGAGTTGCAGATGCCTTAAGTAGAAGGCAGTGTTTGTTGACAGAGATGAGGGTGGAAGTGGTAGGATTTGATGAACTGAAGGGTTTGTACCCTGAAGATCCTGATTTTGTAGAAGCCTGGAAGGCTTGCTTGGCACCTGTTACTTTGGACAGGACCAAGTGGCTGGATTTTTTGATCCAAGATGGAATGTTGTTCAAAGGAGGTCAATTATGCATTCCACGGAGTTCAATGAGGGAGAATATGATAAAGGAGAAGCATAGTGGGGGACTAGCTAGACATTTTGGTCGAGACAAGACCATTGCCCTTGTTAGTGAAAACTACCATTGGCCACAGTTGCCGCAAGATGTGACTAAATTTGTGCAGGGTTGTAGAGTATGCCAGATGGCTAAGGGAGTAAGACAGAATACAGGAATGTATCAGCCATTACCTATACTAGAGAGACCATGGGAGGACATCAGTATGGATTTTGTTCTTGGCCTACCAAGGACACAACGAGGGAGTGACTCCATTTTTGTTGTGGTTGACAGGTTTTCGAAGATGGCTCATTTTATTCCATGTCAAAAAATGAGTGATGCAGTTCATGTTGCAGGCTTGTTTTTCAAGGAGGTGGTACGCCTTCATGGTCTACCCAAGAGTATAGTATCTGACAGAGATACCAAATTTGTGGGTTATTTCTGGAAGACTTTGTGGAAGCAGCTAAAAATGGATTTAAAGTTTAGTTCTACATACCATCCATAGACTGATGGGCAAACAGAGGTGGTGAATAGAAGTTTGGGTAATCTCCTAAGATGCCTGGTGGGAGATAAGCCCAAAGGATGGGATTTGATTTTGCCACAGGCAGAATTTGCTTACAACAATTCCATCAATAGAAGTACTAGGTAAATCCCCATTCCAGATTGTGTATGGGAACAACCCAAGGCATGCTTTTGAGTTGAGAATGATGGGTACAGGAGAAAAGAGTAGTGTTGAGGCTGAAGATTTTGTAGAACACATAAAGAGTTTACATGAAGAGGTCAAACAACATATCGGTAAAATGAATGCTCAGTACAAAGCCAAAGCCGATCAGAAGAGGCATTTCAAGGAGTTCCAAGTGGGAGATGAGGTCATGGTTCACCTGAGAAAGGAAAGGTTTCCTAGAAAAACCTACAACAAGCTAAAAATGAAGAGGTTTGGACCATGCAGGATCATAGGTAAAAGAGATTCGAGAAATGCCTATGAAGTGGAACTGCCAAGTGAGTTAAATATCTCACCTATTTTTAATATTTCAGACTTGGTAGAATACCATGAAGGAGGTAATGGTGAGACACCAAGAATAGATTTGTGGGATATTCCAACATCTACTCCAGCAACAGATGAGATCGAAGAAATACTAGACACGCGAGCTGGCAGAACTACCAGGCACAGGCAGTATTCTGAATATCTGGTCAAGTGGAAAGGTAGGCCTATTGAAGATGCAACTTGGTTGTCAAAAGCAGAGGTTGACCATCTGGGTCTTCCTCCAATAGTACAGAAGTGAAGAACACTTCTCAATCCACCCCGGGTGTCTGATGCAGGAGCATCCAGTGGCAGCAGAGCAATCTTGCATCAACTACAAAAAAATTTTCCAAGTATTAGCTTTGATGTCGCGATATCACGACATGTCAAGAATGTCATGATATCACGACATGTCATATTTTCGTGACTCAAGAAGGAGAGAGAAGGCACGACACTAAAATGTCATGATTTCATGACATGTCACGAAATCATGACACCGACATGGTAGAACGAAGGTAGCAGAAGGGAATGTCACGAAATCGTGACATCGACACGATAGAACAAAGGTAGCAAAAGAGAATGTCATGAAATTGTGACATGTCACAATTTTATGACATGTCACGAAATCGTGACACCGACACGGTAGAACGAAGGTAGCAGAAGAGAATGTCGCAAAATCGTGACACCAACTTAGTAAAACAAAGGCAGTAGAAGAGAATGTCACGAAATCATGACATGTCATGATTTCATGACTTGTGAAATCACAACTAGAAGAACATAGGAAAGGCCAGAGGAGGAAATGTCATGATTTCATGACATGTCACGAAATCATGACCAAAAGGAAGAAAGAATAGCCAGAGAGGAAAATGTCACGATATCATGACATGTTGTAATATCGTGACCCGAAGGGGAAGGAGACAACAAGGAAGAAAAATGTCATGATATCGTGACATGTCACGATATCATGACCCGAAGGAGAAGGAGACAACAAGGAAGAAAAATGTCATGATATCACGACCCGAAGGAGAAGGAGACAGCAAGAAAGAAAATTGTCATGATATCACGACCCGAAGGAAAGGAAAGGCAGCGAGGAGAAAAATGTCACGATATCATGACATGTCGCGATATCGCGACCCGACTAAGAGGAAGGGTAGTAGGGAAGAAAGTGTCATGATATCGTGACATGTCACGATTTCATGACCCGAAGGAAAAGGAGGCAACAAGGAAGAGAAATGTTGTGATATCGCGACATACTGCTGGTTCTCAGTTCGAGAAAGCCCGCATCCCTAGACGGTGTTTTTTGAGGTGGTCAGGGCCTCATTAGTGCATGATTTCTTGCTCGATAAGCTTGCTGAGCATGGCGGCCATTCAAAGACTACGCCTAGAGGTCAGATGGCTCATCAATGCATGTTTTCATGGCTAACCCAGTGGTAGTTGCCAGATAGGGAAAGATGAAAAGGCTCAGTGAGACTGGATGTATTCTGGCAGGTGGGTCATTAATGGCCTAGAGGGTCGGGACCTCGAAGGAGGTCCAGACATGGATATAGAAATAGGTGGTGCATGAAGGAAAGGGAGGGAGAAAAAGATAGAAAGAAAACTATGCCTGTGGGCTAGTATTGTAATTTTTTTGAAAGTTTAATGAAATGAAAGCTTGAGTGATTCTCTATGAGAGTGTGTCTCTATCGGTTTTCCTTGTGGATGCCTATGTTGTTAGCTCTATCCGACCACTATTTTGATAATAATTCCTTAACCCTAAACCCTTTTCTATCCCTATCTCTTAAACATTTATTAAGATTATATGAGTCAACACCTTATCAGTTGACAAGAAACCAACCTACTCTAGAGGTTGGATTAGAGAAATATTTAGTCCATCCAATGTTGAGGTCTGAACTATGACTAGCGGGTGCTTGCCTAATTAGAAAATTGGAAGATAGACAGTCATAGTTTTGAGTTTTTCTTGATGTCAATTTGGATCCCAACAGTTTTGGCATGCCCGGTGGGACCTGTTTACAAGAAACACTAGTTAACCCACCCCTTTCTTTATTTTGTATATTTTCCTGAAGGAATCAAGATTTGGTGAATTATCTTGACCTTGTTAAGCGGTGAGTAGTAAATTCACCTAGTGACTCCCTGAATGCAAGAAACCAGAAAGCCATCCCTATAGCTTGTAGTTTTTCATGAATACTAGGTCATATGCAAGGAATAACCCTGGTTCTTTCATCTACTATGAGCTCCCTTTTAGAGGATCTACCATCATAAGAGATTTAAACCAAGATTTCCATTTAGATGAAACTCCTCCTGAGCAACCTATTGTAGGGCCCCCAAGGCCACCTCCAGAAAGAACTACACAAGTAAATATGGCTCAAAATGTACCCCCTAATCAGCCCCTACAAAAATATCCCAGCTAGAATATAGTTGGTCCCCTAAGACTAGCTCATATGCATGATATCCCTCAAGCTGTGACTAAAGCCATTCCCACATATGATGGATCAAGCAAGACTACATATGAACATTGTCAAGATATTTTGAATTTAGCAACCATCCATAACATAAAGAATGAAGATGTTATCGTCAGAATCCTAGCCCTATCCTTCATAGGGAAAATTTTGCACTAGTTCAGGACTTTAGAAGATAATACCATTACATCATGGGTAGCATTAGCAGAACCCTTTGTAGAATATTTCAATGAGTCTGTTGATCTATTTTCCCTCCTCAACCAATTTACGTCCATGCAAAAGCATCAACAAGAGTCCATTTCATATTTTAACCTGAGATTTAGTAGGTCCTGGAAAAGAATTCCACTTGAAGCCAAGCCAACTACAACCCTTGATTTCATGTACTACATTAGAGCCCTTGGGTCTGAATTGGGTTTGCAAACCCAATAGTCAAGGATATGTACCTTCCTCCAAGTCTACAATGCAGTCATCCAAGCTAAAAATACCCTTATCAATGTGGGAATATTACCTCCTAAAGCTATCATACCCTATTGTTCAAAAACTCCCAATGTTCAGAACTAGGCAACCACATCTTCTTATATGGATCCTCCTTCTTTATCATCCTTGCTTCCTCAGATGACCCCTATTCCTCACCCCAAAGTATCATCTACTACAGTTCCTTTCCCACCACTTCCTATTCAAACATCCCAGGAATCCACTGTGCTTCTTGATATACAGAATACCCTTAAAACGCTCAGTAACAAAATGAGCTCAATGGAAAAAAGAGAGATGGAGAGATCTCAACAAAGAAGATTTTCCTATGTCAATAGGGACCAAAAACTTGGTACCAACAATAGCATAGGAATCAGAGTAAATACAATGCAAGAAGATCCAGGATGTTCCTCCAAAACAAGCCTGGTAAATGTGTGGTGTCTTGTATGTAATGATCCCCATGATTTAGAATCATGTGTCATGTACCAACATCATGTGTAGTAGGCTATGGAAATGGTAGAGAGGAATAAAAAATGTAGGGTCAATATGCTTTGGTATCTAGACCAGATCATGGTTGGACAAGACCCAGATGAAGAAGGACCGATTTTAGTTATGACAAGATCAGGAAAGAAAACCTTGCAGGTTGATCCACAAAATATGGGTTAGTTTCAAGTTCCTTCCCAAAAGAAGAAATATGCTCTCCCTCAAGGTAATGATATTTTTCCTATTCCTCAAGAAAAGGAAAAGAGAGATATGGTCCCAAAAGGCCAAGAAAAGGAGTTTAGTTTCCCTAGAAGATATGACAAAGAAAATGACAAAGAAGGGATGAGATCCAAGAGTGAAGCACAAGAAAAGCTTAGATTTCCCTCCATAACCAAGAGGTAAAGGATTGAGGCCACCCAACAATACAAAAGGAAGTATGGTGAACCAGAGAGAAATTCTAAGAATCCCTCTTCAATGAAATTAGAGTATAACATTGTAGAGGAGATGAAAATAATACCCTCAAAGGCTAGCCTATATGATACCCTATTTATTCCTAGCCAAATATATCTACTAAAGGCTTCTCTAAGAAAATATCCATAGGAAAAGCAGGCTACTACAATCCTCAACATGCCCTCTAGGAAAGACAAAATTTTCCCTGCTACCCTAAAGAACAAACCCCCTCCCTTTTACATTTCTTTGAGTATGGAGGGTTGGATTATCCGTAACTGCATGATCTATTCAAGGGCTTCCACCACAGTTATGCCCAAAGCAGTCTGCGAGGAGATGGGTATGGAATATACTAGATCCTATCCTAGAGTTTTGTAGTTGGATGGAACCCTAGTGAAGATAGTGGGTGTAATAAAGGATGTTCTAATGAGGTTGCATAGAGCTCTAGAGGTAACCATTATGCAATAAATAGTGGTGGTAGACCTAGAGCCTTATTTTGGTTTGTGTCTTTCAAGAGAATTCACTACCAAATTGGGAGGATGTATGTACATGGATTACTCTAGCATGGTGATTCCCTTTAAGGGAAAGAGAATAAGGATTATGCATGAGAATCCTTGTGTCTTATCATATTGAAAAAATTGAAGAAGACATGTGTAACCTCACTCCTATGGATGAGTTCCAACTGGTGGAAAGTTTTGAAGAACTAGAGGTTGAGGATGAATTGTTGTTCAAAGAAGATTACATTCAGTTTGGAATAGGCATGGGTACATATAGCATTTCCTTAGAAATAGAGAAAAGAGTCCCTACCATATCCAATTAGTCATTAAGGGAGATAGAGACTTGGATCATGCACTTTGATGGTGCAAGATGCATAAATGGGGTTGGTGCTAGTGTATTTTTGCAATCTCAGTCAGAAGGTGCAAAGAGTTTCACATACAAAATGACTTGGTCCTATACCAACAATGTTGTAGAGTATGAGGCTTTGTGCCTCGGACTAATGTAGGCTAAGAGTATGGACATCAAAATATTGAATATATATGGTGACTTTGAACTAATTGTTAATCAGGTAAGAGAGAGGTGTAGTAGTAAGCACCATTACCTGAAGGTATACAAAAATAGGGTATGGGATTTGATGGAATCCTTTGATGCCCTAAATATTAATTTTATTCCCAGAAGATAGAACACTTTGGTTGATTCCTTGGTAGTGAGGGGAGCAAATTTCAATCCATCCACAGATATAGGAGTTACAAAAGACAAAGGAATCAAAATGATTTTTAGGCCTATAGTACCAGACAAGCATATATTTTGGCAAGTTTTTGAAAGTGATGAATAGATCATTGATTTCCTAGTAAGGGAAGCCTATCTATCTACCATTCAAGAGGAAAATCCAAAAGAGATAGACCAATAAGATGTCATCCAGCTAAAAAATAATCATATCCCTAGAGGGTTGGTCACTTTGGAAAGCTTGTTTGATAATGAAGACAAGAAGAAGATCAAATCCATGGAGATTAATGAGAATATTTACAAGGAAATTGAGATAAAAAAGGAAAAGAAGCTCAAATTTGGAGTTAGATGTTCTCCAAAATAAGAGGAGGATATCAAGATCATATGCCTGAAATACCAAGACATTGTGGCTTGGTCATATGAAGATCTTAAAGTATATGATAAAAAGGTGATCCAACATACAATTGAGCTAGAACCAAACACAAAATCTTTCAGGTAGAAGCAGAGACCTATGAACCCCAAAATTGAATCCATAATGAGAGAGGAGTTGTTAAATCTACTGAAAGCTAAGATTATTTATCCAATCAAACACTCCACCTGGGTAGCTAACTTGGTTCCAGTAAGAAAGAAGAATGGAGACATCCGCTTGTGTGTAGATTTTAGGAATCTTAACCAAGCATCATTAAAAGACCACTATCCCCTCCCTCATATTGATCAAATCTTGTAGATTGTTGCAGGAGCAGAGAGGTTCTCACTATTAGATGGCTTCTCTGGTTACAACCAAATTTGGGTGAAGGATGAGGATCAGTTCAAAACAACATTTACCACAAAATGGGGTACTTTTACCTATAAAAGAATATCTTTTGGTTTATCCAATGCAGGAGCCACATTCCAAAGAGCGATGGATTATGCCTTTGGAGAGTTGATCAACAAAGTCATTCTGATCTACTTGGATGACATGACTGTATTCTCACATAAGAAGCAAGATCACCTGGCACATTTAGAGCAAGTATTTAAAAAGTGTAGGGAATTTGGTATCTCTCTCAACCCAAAGAAGTCATTTTTTGTAGTCCATGAGGGAAAGTTGTTAGGCCATGTGGTCTCTAAATAAGGTATGGCTATCGATCCAGATAGAATCAATTCAATTCTCACTCTTCCATTGCCCATGAACAAGAAATATTTGTAGTCCTTCTTTGGCTAGATTAATTTTATCAAAAAATTCATCTCAAATTTTGCTCAAAAGGTGAAACCTATCTCAGAACTGCTGAAGAAGAATGCAAATTTCAAATGGATTGAAGTGAGAAAACAAGATTTTGAGATCATCAAATAGTCCATTGCCACTGCTCCAATTCTAGTGAACCCTAATTTCAATAAAGATTTCATTTTGTATGCTTATGGAGCTGAAGAGAGCTATGCATCTATGCTCACTCAAAAAAATGATGAGGGAGAAGAACACCCCATATTATTTTGGAGTCAAAATCTCCATGAGTATCAGGTCAAGTACAATTTTATTGAGAAATAAGTATTTGCAGTGATGAAGTCATTGAAGAAATTCAGGCAATATTTGGTTCAGAGCAAAACCTTGGTCTATGTAGTTCACCCAGATGTTAGAAGTTTCATTTTACAAGGTGAACTAGGAGATAAAAGATCTGGTTGGATTACTAAGATCTAGGAGTATGATGTGGAAATCCATCCTACTAAGCTATTTAGGGACAAATCATTATGCCAAGGTTTAACAGAAGTAGTAGTTATAGCATAAGTGATAGCTTGTCAGTCATCAGTAGAAGATCATACTGAAGAGCTATAGTTAGGAGAATCAGACTGGGTTGATCAGATGACCAAATACTACCAGATAGGAGTTTATCCTAATAATATTAACCCCTCACAAAGGAGAAGATATAGGCTTCAAGCCTTGAAATATGTCCTACTTCCAGAAGGACTATACAAGAAAAATCTTGATGGAGTCCTCTTAAGATGTTTGAAAGACGATCAGAAACAAAAAGTCATCAAAGAGTTCCATGGAGGATCATCTGGAGGATATTTTTTAGGAAGGGTCACAGATTTAAAGATCATTAGGGTAGGTTATTACTAGCCTACTATTTTTTCTAATACTTTCAAAGTTACAAGAGCCTGTGATGAATGCCAATGATATGTGGGAAGAACCAGGAATGCATCATTTCCCCTCAAGTCGATTTAGGTTGAAGAGCCTTTTTAGCAATGGGGGCTAGACTTCATAGGGGTAATCAATCCAAATTCCTCAATAGGACATAAATACATCTTGACTACCATAGACTACCTCACCAGATGGGTAGAAGCCATCCCCACAAAGAAATCAGATCAAGAAGTGGTGATTGACTTCATGGAGAGTTTGATCATAAGATTTGGTGTCCCAAAAGCTATAGTAAGTGACAATGGCCTAGATTTTGTAGGATCTAAGTACATTGATTTTACTAGAAAGTATGACATTACTATAAAAAATACCTCCAACTACTATCCCTAGGGGAATGGATTAGCAGAGTCAACTAACAAAAATCTACTAAGAATCTTGAGAAGATCATTAGAAGGTAACAAGAGAAGTTGGCACCTGTTGTTAGAGCAAGCTCTGTGGGTAGATAGGATCACCATAAAAAAATCCATCAAGACCTCTCCTTATGCCTTGGTGTATGGTAAAGAAGCAGTATTACCTATTCACTTGGAAATTCTAGCTCTCAAGTTGGTAGACACAGAGGATGAGTCTGAGTAGAATCCAATTGAAACCAGGTTAATACATTTGCTTTAGCTAGAAGAAAAATGGACCCAAGCATATGAAGACTTCCATAAGCACTCATTTGATATTAAGGTATGGCTTGACAAGAAGGCCAGATTCAGAAAGTTCAAAGTAGGAGACTTTGTTCTAAGGTGGAACGTAGAAAGAGCCAAGCCAGGGCACCACCAAAAGTTTGATTATTTCTGGGATGGTCCTTTCAAAATTAGTAGAGGTTAAAGAAAGCAATGTTTTCCAGCTTGAAGATCTAGAAGGAAACATGCAATCGATCTTGGTCAATGGTTTTCATCTAAAACCCTACTTTGATTGAGATATACATTCATTGTAACATATGTACATATATTGTATTATATTGTTTTCCCTTGCTAAAGTTTTTATTTTGTAAAGTAAAAAAAAAGAAAATTTTACTACAAATCAGTGCAAAGTTGTAAAATAAACTAAGGGTGGTAGCAGAATACAACATGTGTTCCATGCCGCTCTTCAATAAGTGAATATAGCAATGAAATGCAACATGTGTTCCATGCCACTCTTCAATGAGAAAAAAGAGTCATGGACTACAACGTTCGATCTTCGCCACTCTAAGGAAAGAAAAGTGATGAAAAATACCACGAGTTTAGCGAGTGCTTCGTGCCACAACCAATCAGTGATGGACATAATGATTTTGGCCACCAAGATGCATATATTTGAATTGAAAAGCATGCAACAAATAGTTTTTACACCGACCACATTAATGGTGGAAGGTATGCATGCGGGAGCATTTAAAAATTTGAGATGCAAAGCTCATTCATTTTGCAAAGTGATATTCACTTAGCAAAAAGAGCCAAAAGGAATAGAGGGATGAAGCCCACAAATGAGAAAAGGAGAGAACGTTTCGAAGGTTTTTGCAAAAAATGGCTCCCAAAGTTTCAAAAGAAGTAGTATCATCAGCAAATGAAGATTTGGGAAACTATATTGATAAAGCAGATGCAATGGTAGATACTATACTGGTTCTTACATAGAGGACTAAACTTAGAAAGAACATTAATGACAAATATCGAAGAGGTGAATCTATGACAGTCCAAGGTAATTACGTTGTCTACTCCTTTTTGTCTTTCTATATCTATGATTTAGTTCATCCTTGTCCCCAATTAATTGTAGCTATTGTCAAGTTCTGTGACCCTAAGGGTAAAAGCAGTGAAATTAGCTAATGGAAAAAATATATTTAGCATCACAACCAAGGCTTGTCATGACCTTTTTTCTATGGGAGTAGAGCCACCTATAAGGCCTAATATTTTTTATGTAGATGACCAAACTAGATATTATTCCCTACAAAGGTGTGCTCATGAAGGAGAACCTTTTAGGAGGTGGGTTTATAGTCAATTCAAAACTATCAAGCCCAAGAGTGGTCTACCTAAAATCCCAATTCCTATTGAGCAATTTGCTAACCTAGAGCTCTTCTCCATGTTGGCCTGCTTAGAAGGTTTAGATTCTGACCAGTTTGTGAGAGATTGGAAAATAGCTATTGTATATTGCATTTCAAATGAGAGAATGTATAAACCTAAAGCAGAAGAAGAAGGTGTCAAGGTGATTTATTTTGACTAGCCAACCTTCCTCGCTAAGCAAATGCATGAGCAGTTGGTGAGAATGAAAAAGGGTTCAGAACCCCCTTCTTTCCGGCATTATTCAAATTTGTTATGGATGTTTTATGCTGCTATAAGGCACATGATGCCTTGGATTCCAGTGAAATATAAGAATGACAAAGGAGACCCTATTCCTATCTATTATTGGACTACTCATATGAGGAGCATGAAATCATTCTATAGGTTCAATTTAGAATTTCTAGGGCCAACTTTAAAAATTATGTATGGAAGATACCCTATATTACCATCTTTGGCTAAAAAATTTCTAAGAGTAACAAATGCCGAAGAGGGAGACTGGTACATCCTCATAGAGGGTACCATCATCAAGCTTTATGGTTTCACTGGAAAGCCCTTTCTGCTACCACATTTTGTGACTAATAGGTTGTTGGTATTGGAATACTTGAGGTAGGCAAACTTCCTCAACATGAATTATGACTCTGGTAAAGGGAGGAAATATTTGTTGACCTACTCCCATAATTTCAATGATATAACAATTGTTAGAAGGGGACAAGGTGAAAAAATCACCCAATATTTGGAGAGGTTGGGCCTTCTGTATATCCCACAGATATGGAGATATGACCCTGACGACAAGTTCACAAAGAGGAATATCACCCTTAACGGTGAAAAGGCTCTCAAGTTCGAGAAAAATTTGAGGCCTCACTTCGAAGAGGGGAGGAATAATAAGGAAAGTGCCCCATTGGAATGGAATGTCACCAAAATGGAACAATTACCCCCATGGAGGGACTTTTATGATCAGACAGTCGATTTTGACCCTACAAAAAATAAAGACCATTGTTTAAAGGAGTCTAAAATTAAGGATGTTGAAAAGAAAAAGGGATGGGATGAAGGTAAAATTATAGATTGGTGGATGATGAGAGTAGAAATGGGTGTAGAGAAAGCCAGACTGGGTCAAGTAGCAGATGATGAATTCTTTGAGTGATATGACAAATATATTAAGACCTGGAAGGCTAAGGATGCTAGCAAGTTGGTATTGAGTTATAAAAGAGCTGACACACAGGAGAAGAAGAAAACTCAAACAACATCAGATTCTCCTTCCCCACCTTCATAGGAAGAAATACAAGAAGCGGAGATTAATGCTCCACTAAGTGTTGAAGAAGCCCCTAAAACATTTGAGCCCTCACTAGAGCAACTAAAGAAATATTCTATAGGGGCCCAAATTATGAGTAAAATACATTACTTTGATGATAGGGTAGTTAATACAAAAGTCATTCAAATAACAAGTAGGCCCAAACATCTAGCCCTGGGTGGAGAGCCTCCTGAGGCTGAGATAGATTGGAAGAAAAAGGATGAAGACTTTGTATTCATACTTGTAAGTTTCACTACTATAACTACAACTAAGTCAATCCCTACCACTGAAGATGTGTTGTAGGTGTAGGTCTAAAATTCTTGTACTCCTTTCCTTCAGGCTAATGGATCCACACCTCGAAGGGGAATATGGGAATGATAGGTATACACATTGAAGAGAGACACTTGAGTTCATTTCTTCTTTGGTGATTTTTTGATGAGTTGTTTAGGGTTCACGAGGAAACATTTTATGGCAATTTACACACATAGGTTTTGGAGCTTTTTTTGATGTGTTCCTTTAAGAAAATCTCACAATCACCTAGTGTTTGGCCAAAATGAAACTATGCTAAATTATATGTAATTTTGATTCACATGCGAACAACAAACAATAAAAAAGGACTTACATAAACAATGCAATGCCTAAAAAGTGATTTAAAACTCTGACCTGTATCTGGAAGTCTAATGAAGATTTTGATTTTTGTTGTAGGTAAGATCGAATGCAATAGGGTTGATATCGTATTACAATTTGAAAAATCATATTACGATCACAAGATCTTATCCTGCTAATCAGAGACCGACAGTTCCAATTTGATAGAAACTTGCAATTTCATGGGTATAGTGCAAAAAACAAAATTCTAGGATGTACTATAGATCTTATTAGTCATAAATCAGATTATACTTGGTAAATTGAATGTCTAGATAAATATATCTAACATGTATATGACCTAAACTATATGAAATATGTAAGTAGATGTGATTTGGTGAACTCCAAGGATGAAAATGATTAAATCTGACTTTATATGCAATAGAAAATGATAAATATGCAAAAGAGGTGCCAAGAAATGCAAACAAAAGCTTGAGGTTACCCCCAAGTGACATGCAAGAAAAATTGTACCACCCAAGGCAAGATCATATGCAGACTGACCAATATCGTATTACAATCGCAATATCATATCAAATCGATAACCGTCTGTATTATTCGATCCTGCAGGCGATAACAAAATAGCCAAAATAAAAATGTGAAATTATATAAATGCATTAGGAATTCTAGGAGGAATTCAAGGGGAGGGGTGTCTGATTAAATAGGTTGATAAAACTAATGAAAACATGCTACAAACAAACTTGGTTGCAACTCCTTCGAAGCTGGGATGATCGGCGGATCCGATCTTGTAATTATCGTATGGTTGCATAGGTAAAGACAAAGAATATTGTAACTGGTTTGTCATTTATCTAAATTATGATCATAGATATCGTATTATGATCATAGATATCATACACAAAAAAATATTATGAAACTAGAGATAGTACACAAAATCATATTACGATTTCGAGGATTGTACTACAATCTTATCAACCTAATCCAATTTTATCAACAAAGCATGAAAATCAAGGTAATAAATGTAATAGTTATCACTTTTGATCACTTTTTGAATATTTTTGTCTTTTTTATGCAAATGGGTAAATTTTAGGATGTTACGTTTTGCCCCCTCTTTAATGTATTTTTGAAAAAATACATTAAAGAAAATACTGGCACACTTTACGAGAAAGTAAAAAATTATTGCAAAAAAGTTCTAACATTTGAAATTTTATTATGAACTACATTAAGTGTGATACCCCCTTTGAGTTTTACATCAAATCCTTTTTTTGAAGAAAAATCGAAAAAAAAATTGCATTAAGGGTAAAATTAGGATAAATAGAAAAGTCAAAACTTAATTCATTTGTCACTGTCTTTTGTTACTCTAGAACTCTGGAGAAAGCATGGCAGGAGCTTCCCATTGCATTGATTTGTTTTGATCAGGAGACGGAGCCCTTAGGGTAAGCATTTCTCACTCCTTTAGTTTAATTTTTTCATGTTTTTGTTTTTAATTTATTTCATTTTTTGATTTTTAGGGCATGACTACTGTTGCACGACCCTCATTGAAAAATCATAACAATTTTACAAAATCATAGTGATTTCACGATATTGTATGATACAATATCGATGAAATCGACCTGATTTCATGATATTGTATCGTATGATATCGTAAAATCGGTCTGATCGAGGTCAATATCAGATCGATTTTAGTGATATCGTAATGTATGATATCATGAAATCAATACAATATTGCCCGATCGATACTATATCATACTTTAATATGATTTTGAGCAATTTACTATGATTTTGCTATAATTTTATTCGATTATCTAACTTCAATTTTATTATTTTACTATTTTTGATAGATGGCTAAACTAAAGAACCAAGAGTGGAGATATGCCACTCTCCAGGTAGACATGGGCACTCTCTTAGTTATTTAGAGAACATGCTTAGAGGCGATGGGGTTGAGACATGTGGTGGAGATGCCACAAATCCTACTGGACATGAGATTATTGATGGCTTTAGCAGAGAGGTGGTATCCATAGTCATCATGTTTTTGGTTACCAATAGGGGAGATGACTCCTACTCTATAGTATGTATAGAGGATCTTGAGGTTGCAATTGAAGGAGGTACATATAGCTGCATCTAGAAACCAAGGCCAAGAAATAGGAGGCTGACTAGAGAGCCTAAATTCATATTGAAGAAGGGTGGGGTTAGTATCGACAGGCTTGGGGAGATAGAGGGAGTCTCTCATTTGAAATATTTGTTGAGTGGTGTTGTAGGAGGCTTGGTATTATTCCATATTAATGGATTCCACCTGCCATAGACCTTACCAGAGGTGGTCTATAACATGAGAGATCAGAGTGTGCAATTTTCTTAGGGTCCATTTATCCTCTCTAGGTTGTACAAATTTTTGCACAGGGTGGTTTACAAAGAAGGGAAGGGTTTGGTTTGGACATATTTTCTACAGGTGTGATGTTGGGAGCACATAGCTATCCAGTGACCTGCAAGACTTCCTCTGGTTCAAGTAGCATATGGCCATCATGGTGTAGAGAATTATATAGCAAGGATATTTTACTGGCCTACATAGGAAGGACATCAAATATGGATTACCTCTATGTTACGAGGTAACTCATAGATGAGTTACTGGTAGAGGATATTATATGGAGGTCCTAGAGAGCTACCGAGGTGGGGGGAGGATGCATTCGAGTTGGCCCACATTAGACATACCATATGGCTATGGATGGACTAGAGAGATGTGGATTTGCACCACTTTGATCAGGTGTAATGATAGTTTGGGCTACAATAGGATATTCCTCAACATAGGAATATCACCTTTTCTATATCTACCCAAGATCCCACCACTGTCAGTGGGACTCCCAACCTGGCTAAGTTTTTGGATCCTTAGCCTAATGATGATCCAGTAAAAATGGTATATTGGTATGATGTGGGGGTGACTGATAGGTACTATCAATTGTACATGAGGATACATCCTTCTAGACTTACCCTGGTGAGGAGTGCCATAGAGTAGGCAGCTGGATGAGTGAGACATCGGTGCGTAGCTAGTTAGTAGTCAAGGATATAGGTATCCCTTAGGCAATAATGTCCTCGTAATAGAGGTGGACACTGGTATTCGTTGAGGTGGGAGAGTTTCAGGGAGGATAGGAGGGCCTCTTCTCATCATATGGTAGATGACATGGTAGATGAGGAGCATATAGAATCTCCTCAGTAGGGTGATGTACCTAAGATTCTTGATAAAGGGCAAGAGGATTATGGATGAGGGGGAGAGTAGTGAGATGGCTACTCTTCAGGTAGATGTTACCAAGCTAACAGAGGAGAATACCTCCTAGAAGACTAATATTGAGTCTTTGGAGATACAATATGCGGGTCTGAGGAGTAGGATTCAAACTCTAGAGGAAGATCTCACACAGGCATAGGCTCAGGTGACTCAGGGAGATGCGGCTCTAGCTCCTATGCCTTCTTAGACTACTCAATCTAGGAGGAGCAACATGGGGGATGAGCTAGTGAGGTCTATACAATAGACCACGTTTTACCAGACTTTATACTTCATAGCAGTTCCTCCAAAGTAGAGATAGGCTATGCCTCTTGAGATTGTGGGTCCTATTCGCATAGGATCCTCATCTCGCTCTTCTACTAGGGTGACTTCCTCTAGGACAATGACAGTGGGAGGATTTTTCTAATCACCACCACCACCTCCTAGCAGATAGGATGATGCTACAAGATCTAGAGGATCGAGAGGAGTCTAGGGTGGGCTTAGACACATTTTTGTATTATATATCTTTATTGACTCAGTATATCAATTTTTGAGGATTGTGGCATACCGGTCTAACTCTATTTTGTACATGGATTTTTGAGCTATATATATATATATATATTGATCTCCTTGTATTATGTGATTTTGTATGATTTGATTGCATTTAATTTTTTTTTATGATGTTTAAATTTCGTATAATCATGCTTAAAATGAAATATGATTTAGATTTTTGAAAATGTGTTTTTTTTTGAAAAATATGTTTTTGAAAAGATGTTTTGGTAAAATGATGACATAAGTAGATTAGAAATGTTCCTCGAAAGATGTTGTGCTATTATATGACTGTTGGTGGATATTAGTGCTCGCTAGGTCATGAAGCGAATCTTGTTGTGAAGAATGTTGTATTGTTAATAATAGAAATGTTTTTGTGGTGCTCAAGTATAATCTTGAGGCTTATGGTGATAGAAGAAGATGTTTGATTTTTTTTTTTGAGAAAAATTTGATTTTTAAGAAATAATTTTATGAGGTTTATTGGTTGTGTTTTAAGCATGAAAATTTGGGAAGGATGACTTGCACTAGGCATATAATTTCTAGTGTGAAATTTGATAAGAATAATTCCTAGGAATTATACCATCATCGCGAAGTCAAAAATGCAATGCATGATAATATGAAATTATTTATTTTAAGAAATAAGTTGATATGAAACAAATCATTTGTATCACATATTTAAGAAGATTAATAAATATGGAATTTTTTAGACCTAAATATTGATAAGGATGTCTTGTGCTAGGCATAGAATTCCTAGTGTGAAATTTGAGAAGAATAATAACTAGGAATTATACCATCATCGTGAAGTAAAAAATGATAATATAAAATTATTTTATCATAAAAATGCAAATTAATGTACAAAAAATCATTGTGTCATATGAAATGATTTAAACCTAAAAATTGAGAAAAATGACGCGCTAGGCATAGAATTCCTAGTGTGAAATTTGATAAAATAGTTACTAGGACTTATACCATCACCGCAAAGTAAAAAAAGCAATGTATGATAAATAGTTTTGGACTACAAGTTATTTTGGAGTGAGTTATTTTTGGAGATTTTAAATAAATTGTATGTAATGAATAAATGATAAAATTTTGTTTAACAAATTTTAAAGAAATATTTTAACTTATTTCTAAAACAAAATCAAATTTATCAAGAACCAGTGTGTGATAAGTGAGTTCATTATCCATATTGATTTGACACAATGATATAAAATCTCTCAAGGATAAAATGTGTGTTCTTTGTGAAATTAATTTACCAATTTTGAGTAAGGTAGTGATACAAGCAAACTTTTATGAACCAATGTGTGTGCAAGTGAAATGTTCATTAACCATGATTTTGTGCATGCCATAGTACCGAAATACTATGTAAGTCAAGTCACCAAAAGCTAGCTAATCCACAAGCATATATTCGTATGTACAAAATAAGGTTGCTAATGTGACAGACATGTCGCCACAAGAAAGGGATTATCCAAGGTCAAGAAGGTTGGGCACAAACCACCTGTTATGGGGCTTACTTCATGGCTTTCAAATAACTAAGGAATTATAGGGTTTCAAGCTAAATACCCCCTTATTTTATTTTGATTTTGGAGTAGGGATTTCTTGTCCATTTTGAACAAGGGGATTTTATTGCTTTTTGTATTGGGACTACTTTTATTTTTATTTTTCTCTTTTTCTTTACTTTTCTTTTTGATTTTCTTTTTATTTTTGCTTTTTTGGGATACTTGCTCAGATTATACGTAGAGCAAGGGATTTTATTCGGGTAGGAGGGAGCTTGTCCATTTGCCAATTATCAGTATTATAGACCATGCGCATGATAGGATAGCAAGGGAATTTTTTCACTTAAGGAACTAAGACTACTATGTAGTATATTTTTTGAAATTTACAAAAAATCATTTTTAAGATGTGAGAAGGTGTTCTTTGTTCAAGAAGTAGAAAAATAATTTCTAAAAACTCAAAATATATTTAATGAACAAGAGAGATTTATAACCAAGGTGATAAAATCAAGATTAATTTAAGATGTAAATTAAGTGCATGGTTCAAGATATTTTTTTAATTTATCTAAAATAAAAGAAAATATACCTTGAATTTTGGAAAAACAACACATACTTGAGATAAAGAACAATATTTTAAAAATTTGAGATATTTTTAGAAATTTTTATGTTTTCTTGATTTTTTGGTATTTTAATAATATGAGTATTGCAATTTAAATGATGAATTTATTTACAAGTATGTACAAAAATGGAACTTTTGTTTTATGCATAATACTTTTTGAGATGCATAATATTCATTAGCTCCTTAAGTTCTTTTCTTTCTACGGTAGCAAAGTGATATGCACTTGATACAAATTTAGCAGTGATAACATATGATCCAAGCCAATTAGGTTGAAATTTACCTTTTAAATCTTTTCTAGCATTTGTATCTTTTTTATTTTATTTAAGTACTAAATCACCAATTTCAAAAGATCAACGATGGACTTTATTGGCATATAATATTTTGAGTTTTTATTGGTAAGAGTGAATATGCTCTAGGGCATGAATAAAATTTTCATCTAGAAGTTCTAACTAACTTAGTCTACTAGCACGATATTTGTCCCCTACTTCAACATCCTGAAGTAAAATATCTAGAGAAGGAACTTCTAATTCAAATGGAAAAACCACTTCAACACCATAAACAAAGACAAAAGCTGAGGCACATGTAGGAGTACGAACACTAGTGTGATAGGCCCACAAGGTGGGATATAATTGCTTGTGCCAGTCACGACCTATTTTATTAACCAATATTTTTAAAATTTTGATTAAGGTTTTATTTGACGCTTCAGCTTGGCCATTTCCTTGTGGATAATAAGGAGCAGACCATCTATGTTGAATTTTATATTTTTGAAATAATTTCTTAACATATTTATTTTTAAAACATGTTCCATTGTATGAAATGAGAGTTGATGGGATTCTAAATCTACATATGATTTGATTAAATATAAACTTAGAAACTTGGACTCCCATGCCAGAAGCTAATGGCATAGCTTCTACCCACTTTGTGAAATATTTTGTTGCTATTATTATAAATTTATGACCATCAGATGAAATAGGATTGATTTTACCAATAATATCTAAACCCCATTTAGAGAAGGGCCAAGGAGATGCAATAGCTTGAAGTTCTTGGGTAGGAGCATGAACAAGGTCTGCATGTATTTGACACTTATCACAAGGATGCACATAATCATTTGCATCCTTCTACATGGAAGGCCAAAAATATCCCATTCAAAGGAGTTTTTTAGCAATGACACTTCCACTAAAGTGTCCTCCACATGATCCATCGTGGGCTTCACTTAAGGCTTTCTTAGACTCTTCTAAATTAAGACATATTAATAGGATACCTTCAAAGGATATTTTTTATAAGGTATTACCAATAATTACAAAGTGAACAACTCGCTTACGTAATAATCGACGATGGGTTCTTTCTAATTATTTTGGGAAGTTTCCATTTTGAATAAAATTAAAGACATTTGTATACCAAGGTTCTAGGGTTGTTTCATTAATAAAAAATACATCTAATGTCTCTAGACATGACGTAGAGGAAGAAGGCTATCAAAATTGGCAAATAATGATAGTAGCATACTCATAATTCAACTCCAAAGGTAACAACAAAGCAGATGTGACCATTGCATCAGTGACATGGTTTCTAGTGTGAGGGATGGATTCTAAAGTTACTTTATCAAAAAATGAAATAAGTTTAAGAACATACTCCTTATAAGGGTGGAGCTTCTCATCTTGTGTTTGATAAACTTCATTGATTTGATTTATCATAAGTTGAGAATCTCCAAAGACTAATAATATTTTGTTTTTTAAGGCTAAAGCGGCTTATAACCCAAAAATTAGAGCCTCATACTTTGTAGTATTATTAGTACAAGCAAATTGTAATATGAAATACAAGGGAATGAGGTTCTTTTGTGGAGATATTAATATAATACTGGCACCTGCACCACTCATGCATCTAGCTCCATCAAAATAGAAATACAATGACTCATGAATATCTTCTTCTAAGTTAATGCACTCATCAGGAAATTCTATAGTTTTAGGGTGAGTAGAATCTAAAGGTGCAGTAGCTAACTGATCAGCTATAACTTGGACTTTAATATATTTTTGGCTGATAAATGTAAGGTCAAACTTACTTAGAGAAAGAACCCACTTAGTTGTGCATCCTAACAAGTAAGGTCTACTCATAAAGTACCTTAATGGATCAGATTTGAATATAAAAAATGTTTTCTTTCTTTTTTTTTAGCGAAAAACCCCTTGCGGGGCCACCTTGGTCTAAGAGACCATGAATAGGGGGTTCTACACCGCTAAAGTTACCCTGGGGTCGCACCTAGCCCTGCCCATACAAACATTATCAATTGGATTTTGGGTACCCAATTTAGCTTTTTGGTAGGGTGGAGATTCGAACCTAGGACCTCCTTTGGAGGATTGCCCTCTCCTCTCCAACTCACCTACAACACCTAGGTTATAACAAATGTTTTCTGAATAAGCATATAATGATGCAACTTTTACATAGAAAACACAAATACAAAAAAAAGTTTTTCTAATGGATTATTGTGGGTTTCATAACTTATTAGTGTTCTACTTATATAATATGTGGCTCGTTATTTCTTTTCATCATCAATTTGAGCCAACATAGCTCCAAGTGCAAGTTTTGAGGTAAAAATATATAAAATAAGTGGATGATTTGGTCTAGGAGGAACGAGCACTGGAGGAGTAATAAGATACTATTTAATACTCTCAAAATCTTATTGAAATTCTTTATCCCATTGGAATAGGATATTTTTCTTAAGTAATTTAAGAAAAGGTCCTATTTTATCCACCAATTTATCAATGAAACGATGGATAGACTGTAATTTACCTTGTAAAATTCTTAACTCTGATATGTTTTTAGGTGGTGGCATATCAAGGATAGCTTTAATTTTGAGAGGATATACTTCTATACCATGAATAGAAATAATAAACCCCAACAATTTTCCACATTTAAGTCCAAATACACATTTGTCAGGATTTAATTGAATCAAATATTCTCTTAATCTATCAAACACTTTTCTTAAATTATTGATATGCTCTTCCTCTTTAGCTAAACAAGCTATAATATCATCCACATAATCATGTAGAATATCATACATCATATCATGGAAGATGTATGCCATAGATCTTTGATATGTTGCTCCTACGTTCTTTAAACCAAAAGGTATTACTTTCCAACAAAAGGTACCCCAAGGTGTAATAAAAGCTATTTTGGGTTGATCTACAGGGCTATTCTAATTTGATTGTATCTTGAAAAACCATCCATGAGGGATAACATCCCACTCTTGACTGTAAAATCTATGATTTTATCCATATTAGAAAGAAGGATAACAACTCCCAACATGATAAATACTTCCCAAATTTTGTGGCAAGCCCATTTTTTGGGGACATGGTGGTAACTTAGCTAGCATTAGGGAATCTTGAGTGGTAAAATTATTACTTTATCCTGAAGTTGTTAGTATTGAAGATAAACCCAACAACATTTCATTTGAAGTAGGATATGAAGTAGAGGGACTATCTTATTTAGTTATAGATTTAGATGGAGTAGTTTTAGATGATGAAGGTGGGATAGGATATGTTGATGACATAGCAGGACAAAATGGGACCCCTATTGGTTCTGTCATGGCACACATATCAAACGATCTAGGATCACCACGTATAGTAACCAGTTGATTTTTAAATTTAAATTTAACACACTGATGTAATGTAGAGGGTACCACTCACATCATGTTAATCCAAGGTCGACGCAAAAGTATGTTATACAATTTAGAGCAATGTACAAAAAATATGGTTGTATCCAAAATACTTGGACCAATTTGTAATGGAATCGATAACACTCCACATGTTTCTTAAGTCTCATCATTAAATGCTTTTACAATCATTTCAGTTCTTTTTAGATCTTCATTCCTAAATACAAATCTTTGGAAAAAGTCATATGTGCATATATTTAATGATGGTCCATTATCAATTAGAACTCTTTTTACACCTACATTCCCAATTAATGATGCGATGTATAGAGGATTATCTCTATATATTCTTTGAGGAGGAATATCCTTATCTAAGAAATCTATGTAATTTGTTCCATTAGAGCTTATGACATTAAAAACAACATCGGGTTCTATATTTTGTGGTACCATTATCTTACTTAAGGTACTCATTAGTTTTTCTCTATGGATAGATGAAGTCCTCAAAATATCCAAGAGAGATATTCTTGCTGTAATATTTTCTAGTTGTTCATTAATATCATAAGGAGATTTATGTTGTGAACTTGATATATTATTCCCTTTTGTTGGTGCCTTTAATACAAATGGAATTGTTTTTTCATTTTGAGCTTGAGTTTGTGGTTGGGAATTTTGATTTTGGATTTTCTCTCTAGTAACAGCTCCAATAGTACCCACAACATTATTATTTCTCATATAACCAAAATGAGGTATAACATTTTTTGCTTGTTCATTTGTAAGCATTTGTTTAGATGATGGTCAAACAATCATTCTCCTAGGGAATATTTTTTTTGGAATGGATAAATATGTAAGAGGAGTAACTTGATATGATTCATTGTCAGAGATATTTGAGGCAATCTCTAGTTCACTTCCTATTTCACTTTTAGTATATTTTGAAGATGAGGATTGAAAATATTGTATTGGTCTAGTTGTGACCACATATAAAGTAGGTACATAGGAAGTTTTCAAAACTTGTTGTGGTAAAAATCTGCTAATGTTTCCCACATACCAAGTTGGATGAGAAAAATTGTGATGATCTACTTGGTTTACTACTTCTTTACCATGTTTAGGTAAGGGATATTGAAAGATATCTAGGTTTTAATTTACATTTTGATTTGTTTGTTTTTGAGTATTATTTTGGGTATTATTGTTTGCAAGAAATTGTTGAAATTCCATTTTACCTTTTTCAATTAAGTCTTGTATCATATGCTTTAACATTTTACAAGAATTTGTAGAATGTCCATCTATTTGGTGGTAATTACAATGTAAATCAGCCCTATATCCAACTGTAGTAGTATATGGTTGTCTTACCTCAGGTAACCGTATAAATCTTTGTTCCAATAATTGAGGTAAAATCATAGTTAAGGGTTGATTTAATATTTTAAATTCTCTCTGTGTCTTATCAGATATTTTTAATACAAATTTCTTTAAGGCTTATACAGTGTTGACCATTGAAGTGTTTCTGCTATCAGTAACTCCATCACCCACTACTTGCTTATTTTTGTATTGGTTCTTAGAATTTTTATCCTCATATTTCTTATTAAATTTTCTTCTTCTAATGAGGGCATATTATACCCTCCTAGCTAGATCAATGGCTTGATCAAAGGTGGTTATTGTAGTAGTAGAAAGTTCATAAGATAGTTGCTCTTACAAATTACCAATAAATATGTCCAACATTTCATGATGAGATAATGCAAAATTTAGTTTACCTAAGATTTATCTCCACTTAGTCAAGAATTTGGTAAAACTCTCATATTTACCTTGTTTCAAATTGTATAAATCCTTAATGGTGACATGCCTCTCTATGTAAACACTAAATTGATGGACAAACATCTCTACTGTCTCTTCAAAGTTGCTTAAAGAGTTTGTAGGTAGTTGATAGTACCATTCTATATCCATGCCTTCGATACTTTTAGAGAATATTTTTAGCAACAAAATCATCATGAAAAATATCATGATATACTATCCTAAACATGTGAAGATGCTCGATAGGATCTTTGGTTCCTTTATATATTGATAGGACATGCATAGGTAAATTTCTTGGTATGGTTGGGCAACCACAATAGGATCTAAGGGTTGGCTACACATCTATCTATAACTATATGATGGATGGTAGAAATCTATTTGATCTAGTCTTGAATCTAATTGTTTAACTATATCTTCAAGGCCCTGTGATTTTCCTTGAAACTAATTCTGTTGCACCATGTTATTGTATCTTTTATAAGTTAATGTTTTTGTGTATGGATTTCCAACTGAAATATTATTGTGTAAAGTCTGTGTAGGAACAATATTATGGAGTTTAGGAGGGATTGTGTTTTGTTGAATTTTTTTTTGATAATTTTTGGCATTTTGAGTCTTCTTAACTTTTTGTGATGTAGCTATTTGTTGATTAGAAGCTTGAGAATTAGAAGAATTTTGTTTTTGTTTAGGATTTGGATTTTTTACTAATGGTGGTTTTGCTATGATTTGATTTGGATTTTGATTCACATTTTGGGATGTACCATCTTGATCTTGATTTATTTTGTTCATATATGTCATTGGATTTCCATTTAATCGAATAGCAGCCTTCGTTGAATAATATCCCATAGGAAGTTGACCTTATGTTTGTATCACATGATTAATGACATCTATGTTGTATTTTAAGAACCCAATGAAATTTAGGGTAGACTTAAAAGTAAGATTACATTCCTCATTTGTATAAGGTCTATTTGGATCATCCATTTCATAATCTTTATTATCTTCTTCATCTTTTGAAGATATATAATCTTCAATAAGTATTCTATCATCAATGTTTTCTTGGTCTTGTTTATCAGTCTCTATTTGTTTGCCATTCCTTAAAAATTTAGGTATTTTGAGTTTAGGATTTTTACCTTGAATATATATATGTTATATATATATGCTTAAAATTTTTGGGGTATATATGTTATATATACCTAAATAACTAAATATGCAAATATGTAAATATATATTATGTTTTTGGTTTTTTTTTATGTTTTTGAAACAAAGCAATAACAAAAATTATAATATCCTAAATATTATATCTTAGTCTTCTTGAAATAGTCTATAGATGTCATTAATGGGTTCAAGTTCCTCTAGGGTCATATAGTGTTCTTCCTCAAACTGAAATTTGGATTTCAAAAATTTAACAAAGTGGGCTATGGTGATATTATCAACTTCAAGATCTTGAAAGTATATTTTGTGACAATATTCACGGTAGTGTACTACCCTAAGAGTTCTGTAGAATATTGTTCTATTATCCAAGACTATTTCTTGATCTTCTATGTGTGCTAAGAATTTATGCACTATTATAGCATTCTCAAGGCAGTAATAAAAGGTGTAAATGGTTGAAGAGATGCTAGCTCTTTTATCTACAAACCACCTCCCACATGCCCTTTGAATGTCAAAGTAGCGAGATGCAGTTTTAGGATCCAGGATTATAGCTAGGTCAAATATTATAATTTTATTAAGTCTTGGTTCATGATATTTTTGATCTCTAATATTTTCTAGATTTCAGTCCACTATTGCAAGGAGGGTAGACTAGAGTTTCCAATTATTGAAGAAATTTCCTATTTTGATAACAATATGCTAACGTTTATTAGTACAATTCTTCTACTGTTGTAATCCACCATCTATGAAATTCACTAAAATGTGCAAATCTAACTAATGAATTTGTTTTATTTTTTATTTTTATTTTATTTTTATGTTTTGTAATTTTTTTGCTTCTTTGTGTTTTATAAATAAAAAAGATGCCTATGTTTTTCACGTCAGGTTCACCAAATAATATAGGTCTAAAATTCTTGCACTCCTTTCCTTCAGGCTAATGTATCCATTACTCAAAGAGGAATGTAGGAATGATAGATCTACACCTCAAAGAGAGAAACTTGAGTTTGTGTCTTCTTTGGTGATTTTTTGATGAATTGTTTAGGGTTCACAAGGAAATATTTTATAGCAGATTTCAAGCCTAGGTTTTGGAGCTTGTTTTGATGTGTTCTTTTTAGAAAATATCATGATCACCTAGTATTTTGCCAAAATGGAACTATGCTAACTTATATGTAATTTTGATTTATATGTGAACAACAAATAATAGAAAATAGGGCGTAAATTAACAATGCAATGCCTAAAAAGTGATTTAAAACTCTTACCTGTATCTGAAATTCTGATGAAGATTCTAATTTTTTTTGTAGGAAAGATCATATGCAATAGGGTCGATATCATATTATGATTTGTAAAATAATATTACGATCACCAGATCATATCATGTTGATCAGAGATCGACAATTCCATTTTTGATAGAAACCTACAATTTCATGGGTATAGTGCAAAAAATAAAATTCTAGGATATACTACAAATCTTATTATCATAAATTGGATTATTCCTAGTAAATTGAATGTCTAGAAAAATATATCTAATATGTATATGACCTAAGCTATGTGAAATATGCAAGTAGATGCTATCTGGTGAACTCCAAGGATGCAAATGATTAATTCTAAATTTATATGTAATGGAAAATGATAATTTAAATGATAAATATGCAAATGAGGTTCCAAGAAATGAAAACCAGAGCTTGGGGTTACCCCCAAGTGACTTGAAAGTAAAATCATACCACCCAAGGCAAAATTGTATGCAGATTGAGCAAGATCATATTACGATCGCAAGATCTTATCAACCTGATAGCCGACCGTATTCTCTGATCCTATAGGTGATAGAAAAATAACCAAAATGAAAATATGAAATTATATCAATACGTTAGGAATTCCAAGAGGAATTCAATGGAAGGGGTGCCTGATTAAAGAGGTTGATCAAACTAATGAAAATAGGCTACAAATAAACTTTGTTGCAACTCCTTCCAAGCTAGGCTGATCGGTAGATCCAATCCCATAACTACTGCATAGTTGCATAGGTGAAGACAAAGAACATTGTAATTGGTTTGTTGTTTATCTAAATTTGTTTTTTGTTTTTGAGCAATATTGTATTAAGATCGTAGAGATGGTACACAAAATTGTATTACGATCATATAGATCATACACAAAATTGTATTATGATTTTGGGGATCGTACTATGATCTTATCATCCTAATCCAATTTCATTAGAAAAGCATGAAACTCAAGGTAATAAATGCAATAGTTATCACTTTTGATCACTTTTTAAATATTTTTATCTTTTTTATGCAAATGGGTCAATTTTAGGGTGTTACAGTAGGAGGGGAAATCCAAAGAGGATACATAAAGTGATAGGCCTATAGTGTTTCAAGTTGTCAAGATAAAGGCTAAAGACACACTAGGAGAAACCTAGAGGGAGGTCTACAAGAAACTAAAAATGGATAAGGGGTAGAGTGTTGAACAAGTCCCTATTTCAGTTACAGAGCAATCACTACAACAAGTACAACAATAGAGTGCAGAGGAGGCTCCCGAAAACCCTAATTTAGTAGGTGAAGGTATTATTTATATCCCTCCTTCTTCTTCCCCTAAGAAATCCCCTTATAATTCTCAAGAAAATTTTGATCAAAATTTACCCTTTCCCCTTCATAATTTACCACTCATTTCATCAGTTGATACAGAAGGTCAAACTAATCCATATCATCCATGTTCATATAAAATCCTAGTCACATCATCTCCTATTATTCCACATCCACCATTAGAACCTCTAGTTTCATCATAAGGACAAGTTGTTTCATCCCCTTCAACTCATTCCATGAGTCTTACTTCCATTCCTATGTCTTTCTCAATTGCAACTCTAGCAATAAGCATATATTCAATTGTTGTCACCACCACTCCTCTACCATTAGTCTTTGAGTTTGTCCTATCTTATTTTATAACTTCCCCACCCCCTACAATTTATCCTACCTTGGATTATCTGTAGAAAAGAAAAGAAGTTTCATATAAGATCATATATTTTTGGGTGGATAAACTCTCTAAGTCTTCAAAGAATATGGCTACGAAGAGGAAGACAATATTTTTTGATCCAATAACAAGGTAAAGAACAACCAAAAATATTATCCCTCTAGTGAGAAAGCCTAAAGAAAATATGACTATGCAATATTATCATCTAGAGGAGTATACTGGATATATTGCACAACTTCCATAAGAGGGTGCATTGGTCATAGCAAAAGCTCATCTTGAAACTTTTTATGTCAATATTGACATCTATAGGGAAAAGGTGGGAAAGTTGGAAGAAAATATAAAGAGACTGGAGAAGATAGTTAAAAATCAGAAGTAGGTAGAAAAGGCTTCTATAAATGAAGTCAAGAGCTTGCAAAATCACTATCAAGAGGATGTGATACTTAAATATCAAGTTGAAAAGCAGAGAAAAAAAAATGAAGATCAAGCTAAGGAAATTTAGGATTTAAAGCACCAACTTCAGATTGAGAAAGATAAGTATTTAGGCTTTTCAAAAGGAGTTAATAAGGTCAGAAGAGATTTATGGTCTGAAGTCCTAGAGAAATTCTCTAAAATACAACCCATCATTGATTATATGGATGATGCCATCCATTTTCTCCAAAATACCCAAAGTATATTTGGATAGATTCACTCAAAAGCTATAGCCTATGGTGATACCAGCTAAACAAATGTATAAGTTATCTAATTGTAGGTTTATCAAAACTACTAAGCCTATCCCTAATAAGGCATGGAGTACTTCTATACTAGTTGCCATATTTGTGTTTAAAAAGAATAGATTAATCAAGAAAGCTTGGTTTTTATCAGACAATATTGAAAATACAATTCAATATGTGTTAGATATCAACTAAAAAATGACTCAATATGGTTTTGGAGGACTCTAGATTGAGAATAATACTTTATTATTATAAATGGATATCAAGAAGAACATAGCCTCGATCATCTAAGATGAATATGAGATAGATTCTTGGGAAGACCTGATCGAGCAAGAGCAGGTCTCTCAAATGATTCAAGACTTAAATAGGCTCAGGGATATGATGGAGAAACTGGTGAATAAATGCAGATCTACCAATTATGAAGAGACCTCTAAGTTGGATTATATCCATAAGAAACTTAAGGAGACTTCCAAACCTTCTGATGTTGTTTATAGTTAGGATTTGTATACTCTAAAGCTTATGATCCAACTATTTGGGACCGATGTAGAGCCTAAGGATAAGCAACAAGACTCACTGAAACAAGAGGAAGCTAACCAAGAGTAGGAAGGAAACAATGAGGAATAAAATCAATAGGAGGAGGAAGAATTAGAAAATGTTGTTGAATACTCTAAAAAGGCACAAAAAGAACAACTCAATGGTCAAGATTTGGCAAAATAGTGAGCAAGTGTAGAAGTTCCTGTTCTAAGGATTTTTGTATTCATGTAAAAAGTGTTGTATATTATTTTTTATTTTGACACAGTCAGATAATAATTATAAAAGTATGAAGCAAGAGAGCAAAAAATGAACATTTCATGAAGATATTTTGATCATTTCAGTAAGGCTTATAAGAGTGAGCATAGTGCTATATTATTTGACATGAAGCAATTTTCAAAGGTGTTTTATTTCTAGAAAAATTTCCATATAAACTATTATCCTCTGAATACCTTCAAAAATATTCTAGAGGGTGACGATCATATAGAAGTTATTCTATGAAACATAGCTCATGGATTTAAATATATTTGAATCTTGATACCCAATGGATAAGACTCTAAGTTTGATGGATTTGGGAGAAAATCCCCCTAGGAGGCACCAAAATGTAGGTCCAAAATGGACACATCCTTAGAAAAATTTTGAGAATATTTTCTAAGGAATGAAGATGTCCTAATCCGCTCACACTTCAGTGTATTTTATAGCGACACAACATAGGATGTTCCACGCCGCTAGCAGAGTAGTCAAAACTTGCAGTGTGATCACTTCAGAGGAGTGGGATATAACATAATAAGTAAGGTAAGATGGCATGTTCCCAACTGCTCAACATTTAGTGTATTTTGTAGTGGCACAACATAGGATGTTCCATGCTACTTTCAACCTGGGTTAAACTTGATGTCATCATTCTTTGACTAGTGTTTCAACACACATTACTCTAGCCCATGCAATAAAATGATTAAATTTTTATGTGTTCTATGCCACTGAGGTTCACATTCATTTTAGAGTAAATTAGGACACATTTTATATGCCACTAGTCAAAGTCAAAATGCTTGAAATGAAGAACAAGGTAGCGTTGCAGCGTAAAATTTCATGAAGTGTTATTTTATACTACATTATAAGCGGCATAGAGCAAGGCTCTATCCCATGGAAATCATGGAAAATTTTTGAATATGTGGATATCAAGGAGCAGGCTACAAAATTGTGTTCTACACCATGGATGTGAAAGTAAATTAAACATTTTTAATATTTAAAGTGAGTGGCCTGGTGACATGTTTCTAACCTACACATATTAAAGTGAATTTTTGATGTGCTCCACACCATTGGTCAAAATGGTCAACTCAGGTGACAAGTCTCTCTGAAGAACGGCCTGGAAACATGTTCTACACCACTTTTCTCCAAGCATTTATGAGGTTTTAATCATAGCCATTCATGAATGAATCAATGGTTAAGCTTATGCTAACACTTTATCAGGTATACCAAAGCAAAGTCTTTGCAAATAAGAACTAGTTGATTCGAGTAGGCATGCATGCAAAATGTCCATGGATCCAAGAACTAAGAACTTATTCAGTTACAAATTTATGGCTAGATGAAGTCCCCAAGAAAGATACATGGCTTACATCTAGATTCTAATAGCCTAGAGCCTAACTACCATTGAAGAAAAATCAAGTTGCAGAGCCAAGCTATGAGGGTATGTTACATCACACAAATTATTCAGGCTTTAAAGACAAATGAGATGATGCCACCTCAACATTCTATTGATCTGACATGATTTTCTTGTAATATTCCATATTATTCTTTCAATCTGTGGATTTTTTTATGCTAATGCTATATGGTTAGTCTATTTTGTTGATATTAGATTACTAACTTAGAGCAATTGAAATCTTTTCATAATTGAATCTATACTTGCAAGAATTTTTTTATAAAATCATGATACTGATCTTATTCTACTAAATTGGATTATTAGTATTATAGATGTTGAAATAGCTTCTTGGGGTATGTCTCTGTTTCTATATTTTTGATGAAGATAATTTATTTCTTGAATGTTGTTAATCTCAAGTGTGGGACACTAGAAATGGTTTGTTAGAAAGGTTTTCCCTATGGATGCCTATGCTATTAGTTTTATCCAGCTACTGTTTTGATAATAATTTCTTAACCCTAAATCCTTTTCTATCCCTATATATTAAATATTTACTGAGCTTATATGAATAAACACCTTATCAGTTGACAAGGAACCAACCTACTCTAGAGATTGGATTAGATCAATATGTAGTCCATCCAATGTTGAGGTCTAAACTATGACTAGTGGGTGCTTTCCTAATCATAAAATTGGAAGATAGAGAATAACAATTTTGAGTTTTGTTTGATGCAATTTGGATCCCAACAGGGAGTTGCTTAGTGAATATCATAATATTTTGAGTAAGGAAGAGAAATTCTGGAGATTAAAATAAAGATAACCTTGGTTAAAATAAGGAGATAAAAATACAAATTTTTTCATAGGATGGCTATAGTACAAAGATCTTCTTCTAGAATTGGTAGAAAAAAATCAATAGAAGGGTTTTGGATTGAAGATCAAAGTGAAATTAAAAAAGAGGCTAAGTTGTTTTATCTAGATATTTTCTAGGTTCAGAGGAGACCGAAGTTCTTAATGATAAACTTCTTCAATATGTTCCTTCAATTATAACAAATGAAGAAAATAGGAAACTGATGAAGCCTATTACTCTAGAAGAAGTTCATTTAGCTATTTTTTTTAATAAGGATAAATACCCTGGTCCATATGGGATATCTATATATTTTTACCAATATAATTGGGATATAGTGAAGGATTCTTTATTGGTGGTAGTGGAACAATCTAGGGTAAAACAATACTTTTCTTATAAAATAAATGTAACTTATCTTACCTAGATTTCAAAAAATAAGGATGCTAAATTATTTGATTCTTTTAGACCCATAAGCCTATGTAATATGGCTTATTAGATTATTTTCAAAGTGATGGTGAATAGATTAAGGCCATTTCTAGACAAAATTATTTCATATTTGGATGGTATCATAGTAGCTCATTAAGCTATACATGTATTAGCTTCAATAAAAGAGAAAGCTATGATATTAAAACTTGATATGAGTAAATACTATGATAGGTTTAATTGGAATTTTCTTTTTACAATTTTAGATAAGTTTGGTTTTGAGAAGAAATGGGTTAGATGGATTAAATCTTGTGTCTCTACAGTTTCTTATTCAGTGTTGGTCATTGGGTTAGTGACAAAATATTTTAAAGCCAAGAGAGGCCTTAGACAAGAAGATCCTCTATCTCCTTAATTTTTCATTATTATTGCAAACATTTTGAGTAGAAATTTAAAAATTCTTACAAATATGGGTTTATAAGTGGATTTAAGGTTAGTAATAACATCGATAGCATCACCCATCAACAATTTGTAGATGATATAGCCCTTTTCGAAAGGGCAAAGATAAATGAGGCTAGATATTTGATTTTTTAAAAAGAATATGAAAGATATTTAGGGCAAAATATTAATAGTACTAAATCCAAAATTTACTTTCTTAACACTCCTACTAATATCAAAGCAAGAATTTGTAGTTTGCTTCAAATGGAGGAGGCAAAGTTTCCAACAACTTATCTAGGAATGCCTTTATTTGAGGGGAGAATGATGATAGATTTATGGAATCCAGTTATTAGTAAAGTTCAAAATAAACTTCTATCTTGGAAAGGTAGATGGTTATCATTAGCAGGAAGAGTGAAGTTAATTAAATCATTCTTACAAGCCATTCCAACATATTATATCTTTGTATTCTATGCCACAATTATTTGAAAATATTTTAATATTTATTAAGCGATCCTTTTTATGGTCAAATTTACATGATAATAGGAAATTTTCCTTGGTGAAATGGAGCAAGGTGTGCGAGCTCTTAGGGGAAAAGTTATCTAGAGATTGTATAAAGAGAGTCACAGACAATGGGCAATATTTCTTCTAAGTATGTTGATCCCAATGACCCAAGTTTAATATTTACTGCATTCTCTCTTCCAAATGGTTCTATTATTTGGAAAGTTTTAAAAATATCTATTGATCTTATGATTAAATGTTTAATATGGGTGGTGGGAACTGGAGAAAAAATTTCTATTTGGATGGATAATTGGTGTTATAAAAAACCACTCAATTTAGATCCAATTTTGAAACCTTGGATGAGATTGCATCAAGAAAAATATGGTGATAAGGTTTCAAATATTTTCTACAAGGATCGAGAAGGAAGATAAAAATGGAAAGAATATTTTTTACAAGTATACAAGACATTGATGCTAGGAGGCAATTGAGTAGAAATATAAAAAATGTAATTATTCTGAGGGGTTCCAAGGATACATTGATTTGGGAGTTGAATATCTCAGGATAATACACAACAAGAAGTGGTTATAATGTTCAACACCAACATAATAATAATAATATCACTAGAATTTGGAGAGATATTTGGGATAGCCCAAGCATTCCTAAAGTTAAAATGTTTGTTTTGCTAGTAGGTCATAGAAGAATTTTATCCAAGGATAACCTTATGAAAAGGGATTTTCATGGTCCCTCTAAATGTGTTTTCTATAGTAAGGAGGAGGAGAGTATTGACCATCTCTTGAGACATTGCTCAATTATTTGGAATGTATGGTAATGGATTCTTAAGATGTTTGGTAAATACATGGTGATGAATAAAAAAATTGAATATTGATTAAAGCAATGGAAGAGCACTTATAAAAGTGAGGCTTTACAAACAATATGGGATATATCAAAAGATACAATACTTTAGACTATATGGTTAGAAATAAATAGAAGAATATTTAAAGGATAGAAAAGTAGTTTAAAGGTAATAAAAAATAAGATATGTTTAGCCATAGAAGAGTTTAAACCAAGCCTATCAACTCACCCAATCCCTAATTTGGAAGCAGAGAGTCTTGATAGATGGAGTCAAGTCATTGAATGGAATTATGATGTTGGGTACAAGAGTAGAAAAATAAGGTAAAGGATATAAAATGGAAACCACCATATGTGGAGTGGGTTAAATTGAATTTTTTTGGAGCATCTAAAGGCCCATGACCAGTAAGAGGAGGAACAATTAGAAATAATAGAGAAGATATTTTGTATCATTATGATTTCAATTGTGGATTTAATAAAAATAATGAAGCTGAAGCTTGGGTATCTTTAAAAGGGTTAAAAATATGTAAACAAATGAAATGGAATAGAGTTTGTATGGAAGGTTATTCTCTCATAGTAATAAATGTAATTTTGAAGAAAGCAAAGGCTCCATGGAACATACAAGAGATAATTGTGGAAATTCCAGATCTTTCTAATGAGTTTGAAGAAATCAGGTTTACACATATATTAAGGGAGGGAAAAAAAGTGTATATAAACTAGACAATAGAGGGGTTTTGGTTGAGGATCGTGAAGTTAACATCTCCTTTCCATGGTTAGAGGAAGTAGAAAGTTTAGTTGAAGCTGACAAAAATTGTTGATTACCTAAAATTAATTAATGATTAAGATTTAATTTAATGTTTTCCACTGGTAATATCTATTTTATTTTGTAACAATAATGTGTGTTTTTTTTTAAATAAAGGGGTAAAAATTTATTGATAAAAAGTCTGGATTACAAAGTACAGCTGAGCCCCCACCCAGGACTCAAATAAGCAACAAGACAGGCTAAATCACTAGACAAGGTCAACTCCCAAAGAAAACCAAAAAAAAAACAAACCACATTAAATTTGAACATCCTTATGGATCAACTCCCGTAGGTGTTGATAATCCCCAGACGTGAGACTCTCCCAGTTATCAATACTCTGTCCTGAATAAAAAACACATCCGTAGAATGAACACGAATCAAATCATGAACATCTTTTTGTCTGGGGATGATGTTCAACCCCCTTACATTCCATGAAAGTATAATCATTTTTGGGGGTTATAAAAATGGGAGTCCAATGTTCTCACCAAACCTGACTCTACCAAAGTCTCCCCCATTAACTTAATTTTATCCTGGTATTTCTTCCGACCCACCTTCATATTCTTATCTGAAGCATTTTTTTAAATTATTTTATGCTGCAATCCCAGCACCGTAGGAGTTTTACAGTCCATGGATGACTGCATCAGTGCCTGGGTAGGAGAGGGCACATCTAAATCTGTGCCATTTTCTAAGATAACTTCACTTCCAGGGCTAGGGCCAACCATATCACCTATACTCGAAACCAAAGCCCTTTGTTCTTCATTTAAACCCCCTATATCTGGTTCCCTTGGTTCCACCTCATGAAGAGACAACTGATTTGGTCCTATAACAGGTAGCGATGTTTCAGGTATCTCCACGCACTGATCAAGATTCTCTAGAATTTCAAAATGATTGAGCTGAGCATCTGGCTGGTTATCCTTAATGTCTATTTTTGCCTTTCTTCCTTTGTTTTGAGGTTTTACCATAACAAAGCCTTCCTTATCCTGATTCCCCTCCTTTATCGGGGCTTTTCCTTTATCCATATTTTGTACAGCTTGAGAGGGCCCAAGATTTGAAGCCACAGGTAGGACAAACTTAGGGCATTTTATTTGTAAGTGGCCATATTCATGGCAAATCCGGCAACGAAATGGAAGAGCTTCATAGTCAAGTTTTTGAACCCATGTGGTTGATCCGAACTGTATTTCAATAGAATCTGGAATAGGATTGTTTAAATCAATTTCAACACAGATACGAGCAATAGAGATTACCTTTTTATCCAGTGTCTGTCCTGACGGCCCAATCAACTTCCCAAGTAGAAGGGCAATCATATGCAAGATGTCATTTCTCCAAAATTCCAAGGGGAGCCACGGAAGCCGAACCCACACCGAAACCTGTGATGGCCGCTCCTCTGATGGGTTGAAACCCACATGCCAGGGTTTAAGAAAGAGTCCCGCTTGGTTACAGAAATAGGGACATCCTTCAAATGCTTTGTTACGATCCACAAGACAAGAAAAAAACACCATAAAATAGATGTTTGCACTCAACATCACCTCCACATCACCTTCAGGGTTCCAAGTATTCCTAACCCAAGCCTCCACAAAGGGAAGAGAAATTTGGATGCCCATAAATTTACCAATAAGCGCATGTTTGGTTAAATACTCCACATCTTCTGCCACCGAGTCTGGTTGAACCACTAGAACCGGCCTAGCTTCACATCGTTCCAAACATCCATTGTTCTTTAACAAGTGATTCCTGGCATGCAATGGGAAATCTTGTTCCTTCCAATCATTTTTAAAAGAAATACCAGCCCTAGCATGCACACTCTGTGACGGACCTGATGCCATCACTACATTCCTCCAATTGTTCATACCTCCTCCAAAAACTGCTACCATCCCCGCAGAGCCCACCAGATAGGTCTCAAAAAAATTCCCTATTAAAAACCGTAACAATAATGTGTGTTCATTTAGACTATTTATTATAATTATTGTGGTTGCACTTGTGTTTTAGGAAGGAAACTAGAAATCCAAATTTGGTAAAATGGACTATGTTAGTTGCGATGTTTTGGAAATATTACTCTACTAAGATGCAAGGCATAGATAGTAGATGCTAAATTATAGAGTAATTGTATTCATAAAAATATTTGAAAAGATCCAAAAAAATGAAAATTAATAATTCAAACATTTTATGTAAATTGATGTAGGTTTTTAACTATAGCATCTCAATTGAGATGAGAAGTGTATCTATTTGTAAACTCTCAAGATATAAATAAGAGAGATGTAATTTTTTAATGGTGGAGGACTCGAGTACAACCCATTTTTATCAAGAAAAAAATATATATGCTCCTCTCCATTTAATATATGAATCACAAGTATTAATCAAAAAAATAATAGATTTCAACATAGGAATGGATCAAGATCCTTTCCTTATCAAGCTTGGAAAATATTTTACTTGAGAAGAATGAAAAAGTACACAAACCTACTAAAGACATTTTTTGATATATTTTCTTGGGATATGACGATATGCCAAGACTTAACCCTTCTTTGCTAGTCCATAATTTGGTAGTGCACCCTGACGCCAAACCTGTCAAAAAAAATTAAGAAAGATACATCCAAGAGTCACTCTTTTAGTAAAAGGTGAATTGCAAAAATTACTAGATGTTGGTTTTATATGGGCCATAGATTATTTGGATTGAATATCTAACATCATTCATATTGTTAAGAAGGAAGGATCCATTCAAATTTGCATAGACTCTAGAGATATAAACAATGCTTATCCAAAAGATGATTTACCTTTGCAAAACATAGACATGATAGTGGAATTTATTACAGGATTTGAGATGCTATCCTTAATGGATGGATTCTTGGGCTACAATAAAATTAACATAGCACTAGAAGATCAATCTAAAATAGTTTTTACTACCCCTTGGGGAACATTTTTCTAATAAGTCATGCCATTTGGCCTTAAAAATATATGGGCAAAATATCAAAGGGCCATGACATATATATTTTATGACCTTATGCATAAAATAGTAGAATATTATGTAGATGACATCTTGGATCGATCTCAAGAAATAAAAAACCACACTCTAGATTTCAGATGTATCTTTGAAAGACTATGAGATTATAGTGTCAAACTAAAACCCAACAAATATATATTCATGTTAAAATTGGGAAGGATACTAGGATTCATCACATCCTATCGTAGGATCGAAGTTGATCCTTCCAAAATCATAGCAATAAAAAACATACCACCACCTACAAACTTAAATAAATTAAGAAATTTACAAGGTAAACTACAAGCTATTCATAGGTTCATATCACAAATTGCAGAAAAGTGTCAACCTTTCTCCAAGTTGTTGAAGAAGAGGAAAAATTCGAATGGGATGAAGGATGCCATAAGGCCTTCAAAGCTCTAAAAACTTACCTCTTGACACCACCCATATTGGTGCCACCAAATATAAACCAATTGCTATTGCTATACATAGTAGTTACTGAGCATGCTCTTGGAAATTTACTAGCCCAATATGATGAATAACATCGAGAAATAGCAATTTACTACATCTGTAGAACTTTGGTGAAATACAAAGTCCGCTAGAAACCACTAGAGAATATTTTATTAGAAATTTTCTTCTCATATATCAAAATAAGACACTACATGCCTAGTGAAAAGACTTATATCTTAGCAAGGGTAGACCCATTATGCTACCTTATGTTGAAACCTTATCTATCTAGTAGGATTGTAAAATGGGTCATAGCCCTTAGTGAATTTGACATAGAATTTGGAAATAAAAAATCACTAAAGGAATAGGTTATAACTGATCAACTTGCTGCATCTCCTTTAGAGTCAAAACATCCCATAAGAATACATGTTCCAGATGAAACAATATTTTCAATAGAATTCCAAGAACCTAAAACCTGTATCTTGTAATTCAATGGAGCTAGATGTTCTAAAGGTGTAGGAGCAACAATTATAGTCACCCCATAACAATATCTCATATCATTATCTTTTAAGCTTCGCTTCTCATATACTAAAAATATACAAAGCACTCATCCTAGGTCTTAGGACCATGATAAAGTTGAATATTAATAACATAATAGTATACAATGATTCATAATTGGTCATCAACCAAGTGAATGATACTTATTAAACTAAATATGAGAAGCTAAAACCATACAAATATATTGTAGATATATTGAAAACTCACTTCAACCAAATTACTATAGAATCTATACCACGATCTAGCAACCATCATGATGATTCTATGGCTACAACTACATCTCTCATCCCATTATATTTTGAAGACGAAGAGGCTTCTATTATCATAATATCAATTAACAAATCTTCCATGCTAGAATAATGTCCACAACCTCTCAGCATATGCAATATTTAAACATCTATACCTCAAGAACCTTGATATCAATACATATTTAAATTGCTCAAATAGGGAACATTCCTTGAGAGATCTAATTGTTAAAAGTGAAGGCAGTTTAGGATAAAAACTTGCAAATACATCATAATTATGGATAAATTTAGATGAAGCCCAAACTATCATAAAATAAGCCCATGATGGATCATGTGGTGGATATTTTAGTGAACTAGACATAGCCAAGAAGTTCCTTATGATGGGTTACTACTAGCCTTATATGGAAAAATATGCTCACAACTATGTTAAGATATGTGACAAGTGTCAATGATATGATCACCTTGTCCATGCTCCTCAATATTGCAACCAATAACATCTCCTTGTACTTTATCCTCTTGGGGATTGGATATCATAGATAAGATCAACCCTCAATATTTGGATGGATACAAGTTCATCATCATCGCTATAGAATATTTTACTAAATGAATCAAGGTAATGCCCCTATCCACCACAATAGGAACTCAAGTATCACAATTATTTATAAATCAAATTATTAGTAGATACAATATACCTTCTACCTTAATCACTCATAATGGAATCCCATTTAAAAATAAGGAAGTCACAAAAATATGCACCAAATACAAAGTTCAATAAAAGTGGCCTACACCATACTACCGACAAGGAAATGGATAAGTTGAATACTCCAAAAAAACATTAATCAAAATACTCAAGAATCTAGTAAAAAAATGAGTAAGATTGGCACTTACAACTCTTTCCAACCCTATGGGCATATCACACAAGTGTGCATACTCCCATGATGGCAATGCCATATGCCTTAGTTTATGGTACTGAAGAAGTTTTTCCTTTCAAACTTAAAATACCCTCTCTAAGATTCTTGTTACAAGACTCTTTGGTAGGAGATGAATATCATCTAAATTTCTTAGAACAACTAGTACACTTACAAGAAAAATGTATCAATGCTCTAGAAAATCTTAGAATTTACCACAATAGGCTTTGCTGTACTTATCATAAGAAAGTGCGCCCAAGATCCTTTGAAGTTGGGGACCTAGTCCTCAAATAAAATCAAATAAATACCAATTTTGATGTTGACCTAAAATAAACATTTGGAACTAATTGGTTAGGACCTTTCATCATTGTAGCTAACTTTGGATTTGGAGCTTACCACCTAGCCACATTGGATGGCCAAGAATATAAGGAACCAATCAACATCATGCATCTTAAATGATACTATGCATTAGATATCAAGTCGTTTGCTTCTTCATTTAATTGAATGCACAAAAAACATCACCATATCATCATACACACTTTACATATTGCATGATTTCATGGTTTTCTTGATTATACCATAGAGTCAAGAGGGTTTACTATGATGCAAAAGCTAATATTAATTACAAATACATTTGCATTGCATCCACCTAGGCTAACCATATGTTGAGTAAACTTTCTCAGTCCAAAAATTTCATCTACCAAATCTTCTTCTACATCCTGCTTCACTATTATCATACTTCTTCTCCTCTTCTCCCCCTCTTGGGGTAAGTGATGCATGACATGATCATCCATGACCCTGATTACCTGATATTTCCTATTTATTCTATCCTAACCTTGGTACATTTGATAAAAATTGACAACCATAGATTCAATCTTACATATCTCTTCCATCATACTTCTTCCCTTCCTTAAAAATAAATAATACAGGATCACTTACAATTTTAATAATCCACTTTCATCTATTTCATACACAATCACATCAATAATATCAATATTAGTTCACAATGATAGCATCAACTATACATATCCACAATATATTTCCACAAAAGAGCCTCTTTTCGATCAACACTCATGATTATTTAATAGACTCCTTAAGGACAACTTTTTCTCTCTTATAATACACCTATGAATTTGCAAGCCCTTTTTGCAATATTGATCTATTACATAAGATAGTTTTTAAGAGTAGTCTATTGAATATGTAATTACATCTATCCATCACATTCTTCAAATACAACTCATTTGATATGCCATCTAGGGATGGAAAATTACATTAAACCAATATCTCATGAATTCACAATTATTTGTGAATTTCACTAGTCACTTGTTGAATAGGATTTTCTTCCTTGATTGGCTTGTCATTTGAGTTCACAAAAATAATACTTAATACAAAAATCATCATCATATTACTAATTCGGTAAGTCACACATGCTGATAAGCCCTTAATAATTCATTCTCCCATGGATTAACAATTATTTGTCAAATTTATATGGAACAAATTATTAAGGGTACCATTTTACTACACAATCAAGCATAAATCAAATACTCATAATAATAAATCATGAGAATAAAAATATTTAATTGATCCAATATCTTTCAGGATTTTGCAATCATTTGCAAGTATCATTAAGTAATGGATCAATGGTATCGTAACATTCCTCTTGATTTATTGCATCAAAATTCTATTACATTTTCTTAAATCTCATTGATTACCTTTGATAGACCATACAGTATGAGAAGACTCTACTGATCCATATCTTGTAGATGTACAATAATTTATAAATCTTACCAGGCACTGGATTAATATTATCCTCATACCTACCTAGTTTATTTATTTGGAATTCTATCAAACACAAATCAAGATATCTCACAAAATGTTATTCAAATGGATCTATCAAACTATGAAGCTCCATGGATCCAATGCATCGTGAGCCTACAACCATTTTCAATATTCACCAGGCACTGGATCGATGTTGCCTTTGTAGTTGTTTTATCCTCTACAAAAAATTTCACATCTACAAATCATGATTTCTTCATCATCCATTTGCCTAATAAGTCATTGGATCAACAAGATTTTATCTCCAACTAGTTATTATAAAAATGTGCAAATATCAAAATAATCACTCATCAAGAAGGCTATATATATTTATCTATTTGTACAAAAGGTTAGTCAATAGATAGAGAAATTCCTCTATATCAATGTACAACAAGATATCATTTCTTCTCCAATATCTAATGAAACAAAAACATCTAATCTAACTAATGAACCCTTCAAAAATGTTGGTATTTGGTAATCGACACCTTACATACCTATAATAATTTATGACTACATCAAGTAGTCAATTATCAGATCCCTATGCTTCCTAATGGTCTATAAGCCAACACAGATGTTATCTATTTCTCATACAACAAGATCCTTTAGACTAAGGGCCATGCTATCACATGGACCTCCTAGAAAAGGGGATTTATTTTCCTATGTTTTGTGCATATATAATTATGGGGATTTATTTTCCCATGTTTTGTGCATATATAATTATTTGTACACACGTCGAGTAAGGAAGAAGGGCTTCTTATTTCCCTAGATCATCCATATAAAGCATTACACGTAGTCTAAAATATTTTTTTTACTATATGAATTCTTGAATCTATTACCACATCGAAGGGCACAATGAGTATTAAGTCCAATTCCTCATGTACATGTAAATATTTGCATATGTGTTAGGTAATGAACTTATATACTCTTGTTACCCTCTCTCATGTGTTAAGAAAATTAGCGATATCAAATCATCATCTTACCAAAATATTTGCTTTCAAACAATGAGGGTAAAAGAAAAATACAAAGTTATTTGATGGACCACATTGTGAATATTACAAACATTATATCACCCTTTCAAAAGCACTTCAAATATTACATTACCTATCTATTTTCAAAAAAATATCAATATCATCAAAGAATTATAACATTGAAAAACATTGCAATAATCATTCTAAAAACTTTACAAAACCCTTTGCAAACCTCAAAAAATTACATGACATTGCAAAATATTTTGCAATATCCAAAAAAATTACATTGTGAAACATTGCAATCATCATTCCAAAAAATTTGCAAACATCAAAAAATTTAATGACATTGCAAAATATTTTGCAATCATAAAAAATAACACATTACAAAATATTGCAATCATCATTCAAAAAACTTTGCAAACATCAATACATTGCATGAAATTATAAAATATTATGAAATCAATTTGCAAAAACCTTTGCAAACATCAAAGCATTGCATGACATTGCAAAATATTTTGAAATCATTAAAAATATTACATTGTAAAATATTGCAATCATCATTCCAAAAACTTTGCAAAAACCATTTCAAATATCAAAACATTGCATGAAATTGCAAAATATTTTGCAATCAATCATCATTCCATTTGCAAACATCAAAGCATTGAATGATATTGCAAAATATTTTGCAATGATAAAATATTACATTGTGAAACATTGCAATCATCATTCCAAAAAAATTGCAAAAACCTTTGCAAACATCAAAACATAGCAAAATATTTTGCAATCATAAAAAAAATTACATTGCAAAACATTGGAATCATCATTTCAAAAATTTTGCAAACATCAAAATATTGCATTACATTGCAAAATATTTTGCAATGAAACCTTTGCAAACATCAAAGCATTGTGTTACATTGCAAAATATGTTGCAATCATTAAAAACACTACATTGCAAAATATTGCAATAATCATTACAAAAAACTTTACAAAAAACATTTACAAACATCACATCATCTCAATATCCTTTCAAAACAATCTTATCTATGTAGTCAAGTGCATCCAAAAAGCAACACTTAAAAATTGATAAGAATCAAAGCTACCTTATCTATGCAGTCAAGTGCTTGCAAAGAGCAACACTTGAACATTGAGATAAGAATCAAACTATGTTATCTATACTATTAAGTTCTTACAGAAAGAAACACTTGAAAACTTATAAGAATAAAAATTATCTTATATACATAGTCAAGTTCTTGTAGAGAGCAACACTTGAACACTGATAAGAATCAAAATAATCTTATCTATGTAATCAAGTGCTTGCAGAGAGCAACACTTGAATATTGATAAGAATAAAAAATATCTTATCTACATAGTCAAGTGATTATAGAGAGCACCACTTAAACATCTATAAGAATAAAAACTATCTTATCTACGCAATCAAGTTCTTACAAAGAGCAAAAATTGAGCATTGATAACAATAAAACTATCTTATCTACATAGTCAAGTACTTGTAGAGAGCAAAAATTGAACATTGATAAGAATTAAACTATATTATCGACATAGTCAAGTATTCACAAAGAGAAACACTTGAACATAGATAAGAATCAAAACATGTACATCATCTACATAGTTAAGTTATTCTAGAGAGAAACACTTAAACATTGATGAGAAGAAAATAGGTACCTCATCTACGCAGTTAAGTGTTTGTAGAGAGCAACACTTAAAAAATAATTATAAGAAAATAGGTACCTCATCTACATAGTTACGTGCTTGTAGAGAGAAAAACTTAAGCACCAATATGAAGAAAATAGGTACCTCATATACACATTTAAGTGATTGAATAGAGCAACACATAAACACTGATGAGAAGAAAATATGTATCTCATCTATGTAGTTAAGTACTCACAGAGAGCAACATTTAAACACTAATTAGAAGAAAACATATATATGCATATTATAGGTACCTCATCTACGCAATTAAGTGTTTGTAGAGAAACACTTAAACACTAATGAGAAGAAAATAGGTACCTCATCTACATAGTTAAGTGCTTGCAAAGAGAAACACTTAAACACTAATGAAAAGAAAAACAAATGCATATATCATGTACATATTATAGGTACCTCATCTACGTAGTTAAATGTCTGTAGAGAGCAACACTTAAACACTAATGAGAAGAAAAAAAAATACATATACCATGTACATATGGCAGGTACCTCATCATGTCCTAAATTCTTGTCTTTTACATGGCTCCATAGGCCACCATTTAGACATGATGAGATGATGTTTCCTCTTATGGAAACATACAAGGGATAGAGTGTCCCAAAACACATGAGCATTCTCCTATATCAGGTCTCAAGACCATCACTCATAGCATACATCTAAATCATACATATACATATCTCAATAGGGTAACTACCCTCCCTTAGCATTTTATCATCATCATGGTTCCACAAAACCATCACTAAGCAATCAATCAAGACTACAATCACTTAGTCAAATACATCATATAATATCAACACATCAATACATAAAAACATCATACATCAAAACATCATATTTTCAATATCTAATCAAACCACAAAGAATCAAAACATTACATCAAAATCAAAACACAAGTATCATCATATATAATACCTCATATCATACATACCATTGGAGAAGGTGTATCACAAAGAAAAAAAATGATACACTCAACCTATAAAAGGAGGGTGTACCACATCCCTAAAATTGGTACACTCTAGAATATGCCTAAACTTGTCTAACAAGTAGAGCCAACTTATCTCCCATCATCTCTTGGTGGAGGAGGAGGATGCAGTTGAAAATCACATACCATTAAGAGGTGTCACTCATCAACGGAGCCCTTGATCATGATCTTGAAGGTGATAGTCCTCATCACTCTACTGGGACTTCTGTATGGTATAACTATTGATAGTACATAGTCCTCCCTTTCTCCCTCTCAATTTGAATATCTGAACATTGTAATCTCACCGTAATATTGGTGGGATCTACCCTTGAATCCTGTAGCTTGACCCTCAAAGCCTACAAATCTACCCTAAAATGTTACAACTCCTACTCTAGTAGCCCCATGATAATATCCAATACCATAGCATCCAAGCCCTACCTAATATACAACCAGACCTCACCCCTCTCCTCTCATCTACTCTATATTAGACCTTAGGACAATAATGATAGCCTAGTCCATAGCTCACTCCTCCTTAACTTGAGCCAAAGTCAACTGAAGCCCAAAAATAGTCCTCTTACTCGTAGCTATTATCTACTCCATCTCAGACCTTAAATAGATAATGATCACCTAGTCCATAGCCTACTCCTCCCCAACTTGATCCAAAGTTGATTGGATCCTAGATATGGTCTCCTTACTAGAATCCCTCATCTAAGACATCTCATCCTAGACCTTGGTCACCTCCTCCACATGCAAAGCCTCAAAAGACACTAGATACATCCTCACACCCTATAAAGTATGATAGAGATCCCATAGATATGTCATCAAATCCTCCTCTATTATCTTTTTAGGACCTACCTCCCCACAAAATTCTATCCCTATTCCATCAAAATTTGACCCGACCTCACTAAAGTCTAGTCCCATCCCACCAAAATTTGACCTCGCTCCACAAAATTTTAGTTTCTCTCCACCAAAGCTCGATCCTAAAAGTGGGATCATGGTAAATGGAGGCATATATAAGGGAGCACTAGATGATCCCCCTATCACCCATCTAGCTACCATACTCTACCACCTCTCTCTCCCACAGTGGTGCCTAGACCCTCTCAAAGAAATGAGCATATCCTGAAATGCTTATCTCTAGTCTCTTGGTGGTGGGACTATGTTGGAAATTTTGAGTCTTTAAAGTTAAAGTTGTCATTGATGTCAAGAAATGAGGTCATCATTAATGTCAAGGAATTTTTCAAGAAACAAGTTATCAAAGTTTTCATTGGTATTCAGGAAGAAGCTTCTAATAAAGTCAAAGGTCAAGAGGAAAAATGCAAAGGTTAAAGGCAAAGGGCTCCATAATATTTTTAAATATTATGTGGAAGCATAAGTTAAATGGTTTTCATAAAAACCCAAGAAATTTTATTTGAAAAGCTAAAGGGAGATTTAATATTTATTTGATAAATTATTTAAATTCAAAATGAATTTAAATTTTATAAATAAATATTATTTATACCAAGGTGCAAAGTGAAATATAGTTTAAATAAAACCACAGGGTTTAAAGAATTAATTTATAAAATTTAAATTCAAAAAAATTTAAATATTTTATAAATTAATAAAGCTCCAATGGTAATTTGAGCGTCGACGTCCAAAAATAGTTGAGGGTAAATCAAGCTCTGACGTCATGCATGGAGGAATAAGTTTGGTATATAAGATATGCATAAAAGGTATTTTAATTTATCCTTTTTCTTGATAATCGAAACATGCAATAGTGTTTTGAATTGATAAGGAAGAAAGAGCAGTGAACATTGTTTTTGAAGCACCAACGAATAACGTCAAGAGGACTTGCACCGAAAGAAGAAACGCCAATGAGGCAAGTGTACTAGTGGCAAAGAGGACAACGCTAGGGTGTTGGGTGCAAGGAGGTTTGTGTACAAAACTTAGCAACAATGTTTTTTTTGTGGCAGTTGCATTGGTGTTGAGTTCCAAGTAAGGTGCACGTTTTGCACAAGGTGAGTAGGGAAGGTTTTGAGCACGTGGTGCTCATTTATCCCCAAGAAAGTGCCTAGATTGTGTGGCATTTGGAGCCACAACTACGACATCGGTTGAGGCTGCACTGTGTGTTCGATTCCCCTCCAACACAAGGTAATAAATTTTGATTTTAATTTTTGTATGATGCCTAAAGTTTGGAGTTAAAAGGGTGCATGAAAGGTTTATTAGTTGGAAATAATTTTTGATTAGTTGGAGGAATAAGGTGTTAAGTTTTATTTTAATAAAGTGTTTTGGCATATTGATTTATTGAAATATTAAAAGGATAAACGAAGCTTCTTGTATTAGGTTGTTTTTTAAAAGAAGAGTGCATTGAATATTAGTGGGAGATTATAAGGTGTAAGTGGTAATTTACTTTTTGTAAATATTGATGAATTTTTTATTAAATATGGAGTGATAAGGTGTATCTATGTTTTAATGTTTGCATTGTAATTTGAGGAAATTAATCACCTTATAATTTCTTTGAGATTGGCAAGAAGAATTTCAAATTTTTGTAGATTTAGAAGATTCGTTCACCATCAAGAAAAAGATATGTGCAAATTTTCCAAAGTTAAAATTGATTGGTTGGTTTTCTGGAAAATAAGTTTGGAGTGAAAAGGACTTGATTAGGGTTTCCTTTTTTAGAGTGTTTGAGTTAATGCATCAAGGTTTTCTGGAATAAATAGTTGTGATTAGAACCTTGTTTAATAATCATTATTGTTGAAGCCATTGGTTGTGTGAAGAATTTGAGTTAGGGTTTTGAAAAAGAACATGAGTATCATTGTTATGTGAAGATTGTTTTATAAGCATTTTTGTTGAAGTGGGTTGTCATGCAAAGAACTTGAACTAGATTTTGAAAAGAACATGAATATCATTATTATGTATAATTAGTTATTGAGCATTTTTGGAATCATTTTGAGTTGGTGGTTGTATGCTTGGACTAGGGTTTGTGAGAAAGGGGTGTTTCATTAAGTTATTGGTTGAGTAGAGTTTGTTGAGCCTAGTCAAGTGGATGTGTGAAGTGATTGTTTAGGTTCCATAAAAAAAATTATTCTATATTATGATTTGAGTTGAGAAAGTGATTGAGCATTGAGTATAGAATATATTGGGTCTCTAAAAATTCTCTTTATGTTTCTATGATATTGGACAAGTTCTGTGTGGACTTGTTGAGAAAATTTGAGCAAGTTATGTGTGGACTTGTTGAGCATATTTGAGCAAGTTCTGTGTGGACTTGTTGAGTAGATTTGAGAAATTTTTGTATGGACTTGTTGAGCAAATTTGAGCAAGTTCTGTGTGGACTTTTTGAGCAGATTTGAGAAATTTCTGTGTGGACTTGTTGATTAGATTTGAGCAAGTTTTATGTGGACTTATTGAGTAAATTTGAGAAAGTTCTATGTGGACTTGTTGAGCAGATTTGAGAAATTTATATGTGGACTTGTTGAGAAAATTTGAGCAAGTTCTAGGTGGACTTGTTGAACAGATTTGTGCTAGACCGAAGGACTGTGTTTAGTGTAGATTTGAGATAGATCTTTGGAGGTGAATGAATAGAGAGGATAGTAGTCTCCAGTGGATAAAGATCCATTAGCCAGGGTAGTAAGGAAATATTGACCAGAATAAGGGCTTGGGATATTTCTCCATTGATATTATTGAATACTTCCTTTTTTATATTTATCCATTTGAAGACATCTCTCTTGAGTATATAAGTCATGGGCTTAACTATCTATGCAAAACCTGAAATAAACTTACACACAAAATTTATCTATCCAAATAAATATTGGAGTCCCTCATTATTTTTAGGTAAAGGAAGGTCCAAAATATATTTTATTTGATCTAGATTAATGTTCAAACCTAATTTAATATTAAAAAATTTATCTACTAGGGTTTCATGAGGAAAAACTGCTTTGCGGGGATCGAAGCAGTTTCTCTAGGAGGTATGAATAATTGGAGGAATGTTGTGATGGCATCAGGTCCGTCACAGAAAATGCATGCTACTAACATTTTTTCATATAAAAATAATTGGAAGGAATAGGATTTTCTAGTGCATGTTAGGAACCGCTTGTTAAAGAACAATGGATGTTTGGAATGATGTGAAGCCAGGACAGTTCTAGTGGTTCAACCAGACTCGATGGTGGAAGATTTGGAGTATTTAACCAAAAATATGCTTATTGGTAATATTTTGGTAATCTGAATTTCTCTTCCCTTTGTTTAGGCTTGGGTCAGGAAGACTTGGAACTCTAAAGGTGACGTGGAGGTGATGTTGAGTGCGAATAGCTATTTTATGATGGTTTTTTCTTATCTTGCAGATTGTAACAAAGCATTTTAAGGGGGTCCTTATTTTTGTAACCAAGAAAGACTCTTTCTTAAACCCTGGAATGTGGGTTTAAACCTATTAGAGGAGTGGCCATCATAGGTTCCAGTGTGGGTTTGGCTTCCATGGCTCCCATTGGAATTCTAGAGATCTGACATCTTACATAAGATTGCCTTCTTGGGAAACTGGTTGGACCATCACAATAAACAATGGATAAAAAAGTAAATTTTTTTACCCGTATCTATGTTTAAATTGATTTAAACAATCCTATCCCAAATTCTATTGAAATATAGTTTGGATTGACTACATGGGTTCAAAAACTTTAATATGAAGCTCTTCCATTTTGCTATCATATTTACCATGAATATGGTCACTTGCAAAGAAAATGACCTAAGTTTATCCCACTCGTGGATTCAAATCCTGGACCCTCTTAGTATATACAAAATTTGGATAAAGGAAAAGCCTCGATAAATGTTAAACTCACAGTGACACTGAGAGGGGGGTGAATCAGTGTGATCTTTTAAACTCCAAAAATACAGTTCTAAAAACCAGCAGTAGTTTAAAACTTGAAAACAGATATATCAAATACAGCAAGAAAGCATTACACACAACACGACATTTAACGAGGTTCACCAATGTGGCTACTCCTCAAAAATGACTGCTTGGACTACCATCCAAATCCAGCCTTTGCAAAGCTACAACTTTACAATCCTTTTTACCAGCACCAACTGGAAGGAGCACCAACCCCTCAGATTTTTTTTGTACCAGACAGAAAAGAGCACCAACTCCTAATTTACCAGCAACTACTGGAAAGAAGCACCAACCCCTTATGCCAAGCTGCAACTTGGACTTCAATAGAAACAATAAAAATTATAGAATAATACCTTCACCTTAATGCGCACAGTCTGCAGTTTCTATGCACTTTGCTTCTACGCAAACGCTTCGTGCACTCTGCTGCTTCTTCGCAAACGCTTCGTGCACTCTGCTTCTTCTACAAACGCTTTGCGCACTCTGCTGCAAAACAACTGATCAATCACTTCTGCCCCTTTGCACTTTTTTGCTCTCTGCGTGCTATTACTTCGCACTTGACTCGGTTTGATACGACTCGCTTTCTATGCATAGCAGACTTAATTCGCACTTCATCAAGATGACCAAATCTTCCAACTGCCCTCCTTTTATAACAAACTTTTCATCTTCAAAGATCTGATCTTAGTCGGCTGAAATACCCTAATTTTAGTCGGTTGCAAACCCTAACCATGGTCGGCTTCAAACCCTAAATTTGGTCGATTGCAAACCCTAAAATCTGTCGGCCTGCATCGGACTTTGTCGGCCTCGACTGCCCCTGCAACTCTTCTATTGCTGTTACCATGAAAACACAACATGTCGTGATATCGCGACACTTTTGTCTTTGACAGCCTCTGCTTTGCTTTTGTCATGATATCGTGACACTTTTGTCTTTGACAGCCTCTACTTTGCTTTTGTCGCGATATCGCGACACTTCTCCCTTCGACGACCTCCTTTCTATTTCTATCACGAAATCGTGACACAATCTGTAATCGAAGCTTTCTCTTCAACCTATCATGAAATCATGACACTTTCACTTCCATACACTTTTCTCATCAGTCACCAGTGAAAACGGAACATGTCACAAAATCGTGACACTTTCTGCATCCATACACTTTTTCTTCAACCAGTCACGAAAATGTGACAGTTCTCGCTTCAAACTCTTTCCTTTTCTTCATGTCATGAAATCGTGACACTTCTCACTTCGAACTCTACAGCATGTCATGAAAATGTGACAGTTATCATTTCAAACTCTGCAGCATGTCACGAAATCATGACAGTTTTCCTTCCTTGCACTTTTTCTTTCAACATGTCACAAAATCATGATTGTTTTCTTCCTTGGCGCTTTTTCTCCAAACATGTCGTGAAATCGTGATAGTTTTCTTTCTTAGCGCTTTTTCTCCGAACATGTCACGAAATCGTGATAGTTTTCTTCCTTAGCGCTTTTTCTTTGAACATGTCATGAAATCGTGATAGTTTTCTTCCTTAGCGCTTTTTCTCCGAACATGTCGCGAAATCGTGATAGTTTTCTTCCTTAGCGCTTTTTCTCCGAACATGTCATGAAATCGTGATAGTTTTCTTCCTTAGCACTTTTTCTCCGAACATGTCACGAAATCGTGATAGTTTTCTTCCTTGCCTTCTCTGCTTCCAACATGTCATGAAATCATGACAGTTTTGCCACTTGCTTTCTTTTCTTCCAACATGTCACGAAATCGCGACAGTTTTGCCAGCCTTTTCTCTCTCCTCCGATATGTCACGAAATCATGACCTTTTTGCTAGCATTTTCTCTCTCCTCTGATATGTCACGAAATCGCGACAATTTTTCTTTCTGCCTGCGTTATTCTCAACATGTCGCGATATCGCGACAGTTTTCTTACTTGTCTTTTTCTTTGATCCACTTGTCTTTTTCTTTGATCCTTTGAATCTGGACCACTTCTGCCTTCTTGGATATTCACTGTACATGGTCTCACTGACCTCTGAACTCCTGTCCACTGCATCAACTGTTCTATCTGTCTGTGTTGACAACAATGACAATACTTTTGCTGCACCTTGCTCAACAATCTCCCCCTTTGGAATTGTTGGCAACACACATGCATTCTCCTGAAAATCTTCTCCCCCTTTGACAATAATACCAAAGGGCTGCTACAGACTCCCCCTGAGTCCAAACACACCATTCTCAGGCAAAATTTATTATACTTAGTAATAAATAAGTACATGAGCAAGAAGATGATCAACCACTTCAATGCTCCCCCTGAGAATGTGATCCCTGTAGCTAGTCACTTCTTGGGAAGTGTGACTACTCCCAATTTGTTTTGAAGGTACTCAAACACTTCCTTGGGCAATGGTTTTGTAAAAATATCTGCTACTTGTTCTGTGGTTGGGACAAAATCCAATTTAACTTCTCCTTCTGCAACTTTCTCTTTCAAGAAGTGATATCTGATAGCAATGTGTTTTGTCCGTGAATGCATTACTGGATTCTTGGAGATGTTAATTGCACTGGTGTTATCACACTTAACTGATATTGGTTCACTAAAATTAATACCAAGATCTTTCAGAGTTTGTTTCATCCACAAAACTTGTGTACAACAAGTTGTTGCTGCAATATATTCTGCCTCAGCTGTTGATAAAGAAACTGACTCTTGTTTCTTGCTGTGCCAAGCAACCAACCTATCATCGAGATAAAAAGCACCTCCACTTGTACTCTTCCTATCATCAACACATCCTGCCCAATCTGCATCTGAATAAGATATAAGGGTGAAGTCTTTACCTTTCGGATACCATAACCCATACTCCATAGTACCCTTGAGATACCTGAGAATCCTTTTTACTGCTGTCACATGAGTCTCTTTAGGACTGGCCTGAAATCTTGCTACCATGCAAACTGCCTGCAGAATATCTAGTCTGGTAGCTGTTAAATATAGTAAACTTCCAATCATTGATCTGTACATGGTTTGATCTACAGGTGGAGATTTGTCATCTTTACTCAACTTGCAGCCTGTTACCATAGGAGTGCTAACTGGCTTATAGTCCTCCATTGTGAATCTTTTTAGCATTTCTTTCACATATTTGACTTGGGAAATAAATATGCCTTTCTCATTTTGATTAACTTGTAACCCAAGAAAGTAAGACAGTTCACCAATCATAGACATTTCAAATTCTTTCTGCATTTTATTTGCTAAGTCTGTGCATGATTCATCCTTGCTGCTGCCAAATATGATATCATCTACATAAACAACAAGAACAATGAGATGCCCATTTTTTGTTTTGACATACAGATTACTGTCCACCATACCTTTCTTAAACCCCTGTTGAGAGAGATAGTTATCGAGCCATGAATACCATGCTCGGGGTGCCTGTTTTAAGCCGTATAAAGCTTTCTTTAATTTGTAGACAAGATTGGGATCTTCACCAATTTGGAAACCATCTGGTTGTTCAATGTAAACTTCTTCTTCAAGTTTTCCATTTAAGAAAGCTGATTTAACATCCATCTGGTAAACTCTAAAATTCTTATGAACTGCTAAGGCTAGAAACATTCTGATTGCTTCTAATCTGGCCACAGGTGCAAAAGTCTCTTCGAAATCAATGCCTTCAACTTGTGCATACCCTTTACAGACCAATCTAGCTTTATTTCTAACTACCTGTCCGTCTTCATTCAATTTATTTTGAAATATCCATTTGGTGCCGATTACATTCTTATTTGCCGGTCTAGGAACTAATTCCCAAGTTCTATTCTTTTCAATCTGATCTAACTCTTCATTTATTGCCTTCATCCAGCTATCATCTTTGCTTGCTTCAGCTATATTTTTGGGCTCAATGCTGGATAAAAGAGAGTAGTTACTTACTACTTTCTTTCTTGTCTGAATACCAGCTGTGGGATCTCCAATTATTTGATCTCTGGGATGATTCTTCTGCTAGCTGCCTGTTTTGAATTTCTTGTTTTCTTCCACCTCTGAGTCATCAATTAAATCATCTGAGTTAAGAGTTGGTTTCTTTTCTGTTTCATTTTCCTCATCTCCTTCAATGACCTCTTCATAAATTGGGTAGTTTTCTTCATAGTTAACTGTTCTTTCCCTTCCTTCATCAAATTTAACATCAGCACTATCCACAATTTTCTTGAGTCTCTTGTTGTAGCATTTATAAGCTTTGCTTTTTATCGAATACCCAACAAAGACACCTTCATCTGCTCGATTTTCAAATTTCCCAAGATTGTCTTCAGTTTTTTGATGTAACACTTACAGCCAAACACTTTGAGGTGTTTTGTTGTTGCCTTTCTACCAAACCACAGCTCATAAGGAGTTTTGCTTTCATGAGTTCTCAGCATGTACCTATTTTGGATATATACTGCAGTGTGGACTGCTTCTTTCCAAAATATGTCTGCTATTTTGTTTTCAGCCAGCATAGTACGTGCCATTTCTTGAATTGTTATGTTCTTTCTTTCTACCACGCCATTCTGCTGGGGTGTTCTAGCTGCTGAATATTGTCTCCTGATACCATGTCGTTCATAGTATTCTGTAAACTCATCTGAGATGAATTCTCCTCCTCTATCTGATCTCAAACATTTAATTCTTTTTCCTGTTTCATTCTCAACTAGATGTTTGAAAGATCTGAACATTCCAAAAGCTTCTGTTTTATTCTTTAAGAAGAATATCCATGTCATTCTGGAATAATCATCAATACACAACATAAAGTATTTGTCTCCATTTATGCTTTGAGTTCTCATGGGTCCACACAAGTCTGTATGTATAAGATCCGAGAGGTTTCTTTGGTGTGGTACTCTTTTGTTTTGAATGAGGTTCTGGTTTGCTTTCCCTTTTGACATGAAGCACAAATGTTGTTTGAAGGTTTTCTGATGGTTGGAATGTCTCTTATTGCCTGTTTCGAGCTGATTTTCACTAGATTATCAAAACTAATGTGTCCAAGCCTCTTGTGCCATAGCCAGTTTTCTTCTTCCTGTCCAATGAAACAATTACCTTCTAAAGTTTCTGAGAGTGTGTACAGGTTTCCAGAGGTCCTTGATCCAGTAGCTATCAATTTCCCACTGTTTGATTTCTTGACTTCACAGCCCTGCTTCTTGAAAACAACTTCATGACCTTTATCACAGATCTGACTGACACTCAATAGGTTATGTTTCAAACCATCCACAAACAAAACTTCTTCTGACTTGATCTTCCCATCACTAATTTTAACTGATCCTTTTCCGATTATCTTAGCTCCATCATTATTTCCAAATTTTACAGAACCACCCTCATATTTCTGTAATTTTTCAAATTTTTGTTTATCACCTGTCATATGACTTGAGCATCCGCTGTCAAGTATCCATGGTACCCTTTTACTCTGTGCCTTGAAAGTTGTTTGAACTATTAGGGATTCTTTTTCTTCTTGAGGCTGCTCTTTCTGTTTCCACTCTGATTTGGTTACCGTATTGGGCTCTAGTTTGGACTTTCCCTTTCCAGTATCTTGAGTATATCTTTCAGAAGAATTTCTATTTTGTCTTGTCCTATTTGGTTGAAATTTTCTTTTCTGAGTTTGATTTGTAGCTGAAGGACTACGACAGTTTCTTGCAATATGTCCAAAGTTATGACAATTAAAACATTCTACTGCATAATTTAATGGTGAAAAAACATTTCTACTGAAAATATTTCTTGGTCCTACATTATACTTGCAATCTGCAATTTTATGCCCATAACCATTACACTTGAAACAGAAGCCAGAAAAGAAATGATTGAACCTGACAGATGGTTTTTGCCAGGTTGTTGTAGGAGCCATAGATCTTCTTCTCTTTTGATGAGTGACCTTGATAAATCCATCATTGTCAGTTCTCCTTTCGGGCCTGGCATTACTGCTTTCATTTGCCTGAGTTGTTTTTCTTTCATCAGTCTGTTTCTTTTCTTCATTCCTCACAGTTTCTACATTTCTGGCTTTTGGTCCATTTGACGATTCTCCTTCCACGAAGCCTAGACCAAACTTGATGCCAGCAGGTCTTTGATCACTTAAAATTTTATCCAGCTTCATCGAACTTTCTTCACGCTTTTGATGGCAGCTGATTTTTCGATCCAGTTCTTGCATTTGCATTCGTAGACTGACATTCTCTTCTTCTAGTTTACAGCAGTAATCTAACTTCATGGTTATCTGAACTTCGAGATCCTCAGACATTTTCTTGTATTCTTCTATCTGTATTTTTAAACTGGCTATGATGTCATTTGCATCCTCAAGCTTTCTTGAGAGTTTATAATTCTTTCTTTTCTCAGATTTCCATTCTACAAGAGCAGAGACCAGCTCACCTTCTAGATCTACTTCAGCCTCAGGATTTTTAGCAGAAACTTTAGAATTCATTACTTCCCTCTTTTTTGATTGTTCTACCTCTTCCAATTTTTCTGATTCAAATGCCATGAACAGAGCTTCACCTGTTTCTTCTTCTGAATCCTCACTGGAGTTGTCCTCTGAAGAATTTGCATTCCTGGAGATGAAGCTTTTCTTTTTGAAGTTGCCTTTCCTGAAGTTTGATTTCTTCTTCCAGTCACTTCTTTCTTGGTGCGAAGCTTCCTCACCCTGGTTCTTCTCATTGAGAGGACATTTTGTCGCAAAGTGCCCAATGCCTCCACAGTTAAAGCATTTGAATGGTAGCTTTCCTCTGTATTTTCCTTTTCCCTTTCTCAGTTTTTTGACAAAATTTGCTTCCATTTCATCTGAAACATCCTCTTCTTTAGACTCTTGTTTTGTGTCTTTGCCTTTTAGGGCTTTAAAGGCTGCTTCTCTATCTGTGGGATTAGACCTTCCTATTCTCATTTCAAAAGCAGTCAAAGAACCATGCATCTCATCCATACTAAAGCGATTTAGATCTTTAGCTTCTTCTATGGCTGAGACTTTAGAATCAAACCTTGGAGGGAGTGATCTTAATACCTTTTTCACGATCGTAGCATCATCCATATCTTCGTCGAGACCTCTGATTGAATTAGTGATTCCATTGACTCTTAGCATGAAAGCCTCTATGTTCTCATCATTGTCCATATTTAAGGATTCGAATTGAGCTCGATGAGTTTGAAGCTTGGCCTCCTTGATCCTATCGTCTCCTTCATGAATGTTCTCTAGTTTATCCCATACATCTTTCGCTGATTCACAATTTATGATCTTGACTAGCTCACTGTCCACTAATCCACACATGATGGCATTTTTTGCTTTTGAATCATTTTCAAATGCCTTTTTACCGGCAGTGTCTATTGGAGTAGTGGCGGGAGCTTTGTAACCATTAACTACTGCACCCCAGATGTCAAAACCCAAAGCATGGAGATATGTCTGCATTCTTATTTTCCAAAAAGCATAATTAGTTCCATCAAACAATGGTGCTTTGTTTGAGGAGAAACCTTCACCACTTGCCATTGCATCACTTCCAAGATCTCCCTAGCTGATTGAGCCTATTTAGGAACTTAGCTCTGATACCAATTGTTAAACTCACAGTGACACTGAGAGGGGGGGTGAATCAGTGTGATCTTTTAAACTCCAAAAATACAGTTCTAAAAACCAGCAGCAGTTTAAAACTTGAAAACAGATATATCAAATACAGCAAGAAAGCATTACACACAACACGACATTTAACGAGGTTCACCAATGTGGCTACTCCTCAAAAATGACTGCTTGGACTACCATCCAAATCTAGCCTTTGCAAAGCTACAACTTTACAATCCTTTTTACCAGCACCAACTGGAAGGAGCACCAACCCCTCAGATTTTTTTTGTACCAGATAGAAAAGAGCACCAACTCCTAATTTACCAGCAACTACTGGAAAGAAGCACCAACCCCTTATGCCAAGCTGCAACTTGGACTTCAATAGAAATAATAAAAATTACAGAATAATACCTTCACCTTAATGCGCATAGTCTACAGTTTCTATGCACTCTACTTCTTCTATGCAAACGCTTCGCGCACTCTGCTTCTTCTACGCAAATGCTTCACACACTCTACTGCAAAACAACTGATCAATCACTTCTGCCCCTTTGCACTTTTTTGCTCTCTGCGCGCTATTACTTCGCACTTGACTCGGTTTGATACGACTCGCTTTCTATGCACAGTAGACTTAATTCGCACTTGATCGAGATGACCAAATCTTCCAACTGCCCTCCTTTTATAACAAACTTTTCATCTTCAAAGATCTGATCTTAGTCGACTGAAATACCCTAATTTTAGTCGGCTGCAAACCCTAACCATGGTCGGCTTCAAACCCTAAATTTGGTCGGCTGCAAACCCTAAAATCTGTCGGCCTGCATCAGACTTTGTCAGCCTCGACTGCCCCTACAACTCTTCTATTGTTGTTATCGTGAAAACACAACATGTCGCGATATCATGACACTTTTGTCTTTGATAGCCTCTGCTTTGCTTTTGTCATGATATCATGACACTTTTGTCTTTGACAGCCTCTGCTTTGCTTTTGTCACGATATCATGACACTTCTCCCTTCGATGACCTCCTTTCTATTTCTGTCATGAAATCGTGACACAATCTATAATCGAAGCTTTCTCTTCAACCTGTCATGAAATCATGACACTTTCGCTTCCGTACACTTTTCTCATTAGTCACCAGCGAAAATGGAACATGTCACGAAATCGTGACACTTTCTGCATCCATACACTTTTTCTTCAACCAGTCATGAAAATGCGACAGTTCTCACTTCGAACTCTTTCCTTTTCTTCATGTCACGAAATCGTGACACTTCTCACTTCGAACTCTGCAGCATGTCGCGAAAATGTGACAGTTATCATTTCGAACTCTGCAGCATGTCGCAAAATCATGATAGTTTTCCTTCCTTGCACTTTTTCTTTCAACATGTCACGAAATCATGACTGTTTTCTTCCTTGGCGCTTTTTCTCCAAACATGTCACGAAATCATGATAGTTTTCTTTCTTAGCGCTTTTTCTCCGAACATGTCATGAAATCGTGATAGTTTTCTTCCTTAGCGCTTTTTCTCTGAACATGTCATGAAATCACAACAGTTTTCTTCCTTAGCGCTTTTTCTCCGAACATGTCGTGAAATCGCGACAGTTTTCTTCCTTAGCGCTTTTTCTCCGAACATGTCATGAAATCATGACAGTTTTCTTCCTTGCCTTCTCTGCTTCCAACATGTCACGAAATCGTGACAGTTTTGCCACTTGCTTTCTTTTCTTCCAACATGTCATGAAATCGTGACAGTTTTGCCAGCCTTTTCTCTCTCCTCCGATATGTCGCGAAATCGTGACCTTTTTGCTAGCATTTTCTCTCTCCTCTGATATGTCGTGAAATCGCGACAATTTTTCTTTTTGCCTGCGTTATTCTCAACATGTCGCGATATCGCGACAGAAAACATGTCGCGATATCGTGACAGTTTTCTTACTTGTCTTTTTCTTTGATCCACTTGTCTTTTTCTTTGATCCTTTGAATCTGGACCACTTCTGCCTTCTTGGATATTCACTGTACATGGTCTCACTGACCTCTGAACTCCTGTCCACTGCATCAACTGTTCTATCTGTCTGTGTTGACAACAATGACAATACTTTTGCTGCACCTTGCTCAACAATAAAGGAATGGGAATGGGATAAGAAAGACTTTGTTTCGATAAAACCTCAAAATAGAGGAAAAATGACAAACAAAGACCTTAAGGATAGCCAGCCATATGCTCTTCTCAACTATTTTGAAATATTAGATGATCTTTATCAGTGCATGGAGATACTTGAAATATTGCTACCTGATGCAAATATAACATGGCTAAATCATATGTCTCTTCTTGAGGTGGAACTTAAGGAATCATATCTAGGGGGTTTAAATGAAGAACAAAGGGCTTTGGATATGAGTATAGGTAATATTGTTGGATATATCCCTAGAAGAGAAACTATTTTTAAAAGTGGCATAGATTTAGTTATACCCTTTACTAATCAAGTACTAATGTAGTCATCCTTGGATTGCAAAACTTCTACGTTGTTGGTATTGCAATTGAAAATAATTAAAAAATGTGCTTTGGATAAAAATATAAAGGTGCATTGAAAGAAGGAATAGGATAAAATTAAGTTAATGGGGGAGAATTTGGTGGATTCAAGCTTGGTGAGAACATTCGACTCCCATTTTTCTAACCCCAGAAAATGATTATCCTTTCATGGAATGTAAGGGGGTTGAAAAGCATCCCTAGAAAAAAGGTTTTTCATGATTTGGTTCATGTACATTCTTTGGATGTGGTGTTTATTTAGGAGACTAAATTGACTACTGATAATATGTTCAATATTGCTCCCAAGTTTTGGATAAGGGGGCAATTATATTTTATTGGTGTATGTGGATATGATGGTGGTGTTTCTTGTTTATGGGATCCGATTAAGATATCCCCTCTTACTTGGATTTATAGCAGATAGTATATTTCGATGATTAGATAAGATAATGAATCTGGTGAAACCATCCTACTTACAAATATGTATGTTCCTATTGATTACAATGGTAAAGTGAATTTATGGGAGCACATTTTCTTTGTGAGAAGTTTGGCTCCCCTGTACCCATGTATTTTGACTAAATACTTAAACTCTATCACTTATTTGGAGGAGAAATATGGTGGGGTTGATCATATTGAGCCTTTTTATTCTACCTTTAGTGCTCATATCAGGGCCTTGAAATTGGTTGACATCAAGCTAGATAATGGGATATTTACCTAACACAGTAGAATATGTAGGGAAGACTCCATATCATAGAGACTAGATAGGTTTCTGATCTCCATTTTTTGGATGGGTAATAACAAAAGTGCTAGTTCTATGATTCTTGAGGGTAGATGATCTGATCATTGGCCTATGAAACTCTCTGCTATGGAGTTAGGGCTAAATAAGAATCCTTTATTTAAGTTTCAACTTATGTGGATTCATGATCCTAAGATTCATGATTTCATGCGAGGCTAGTAGACCATTGGTAAACCTCCTCATGGCACCGCTATGTATTCCTTTATGAAGCGACTACGATTTGTTAAACATAAATTGAAGAGATGGAATAGACTAAATTTTGGAAACATTTCCTTGGCTAAGTTGGTGGCTCTTAGAAGGGTGGAATAAGCTTCAAGGAAGATTAGAGATCAGGAACTTACAAAGGAGCTTATCGTTGAGGAATCTGAGGCTGCAAAATACCTTGCTGAATGGTTTTTTTTTTTGAAACAAAAAGCTCGAGTAGATTGGCTTCAGGAAGGGGATAGGAACACAACCTTATTTTATAACTTAGTTAAGGCTCACCATAATGGTAACCTGATTACCTCTCTTGTGAATTCTCAGGGTGCCTTTCTCTCTTCTTTCAAGGATATTTTAGAAGATACTAGAGGTATTTTTCCTCTCTCTTCAAGGAGGACTCCATATCAGATGACAAGGATGAAAAGCTTATTCTAAACTATATTCCCTCGACTGTTTCTAGAGAGATGAATGAGCACTTGGTGGGCCCAATTTCCATCAAGGAGTTGGAAAATATTGTATTCAAGATAAAAAAGGGAAAGTCCCAAGGCCCAATTGGATTCCTGATTGAGTTTTATCAGGATTTTTAGGAGTTAATCAAATTTGATATTCTAAAGGTGGTCCATGAGTCCCAAAAGAATAAACATATGCTAAGGGCTCTAAATGCTACCTTTGTGGTGCTTATTACCAAAAAAAAAGGGAGCAAATTCCTTGGATATGTTCAGGCCTATTGATCTCTGCAATGTTGTGTATAAGATCATCACAAAAATTATTTTTGAGAGATTGAAGATATGGTTGAGCAAAATTATCTCTAAGGAGCAAGGAGGATTTGTTACTGGTCAAAAAATCTTGGATGGGGTTGTTATTGCTACAGAAGCTATTAACTCAATGGAAAATTCTAAGGAGAAAACTATTTTCATTAAGTTGGACATGGCCAAAGCCTATGATACAGTTAGATGGTCCTTTATTCAAAAAGTTCTTGCTGCTTTTGGATTTGAGGAGGAATGGATTAGATGGGTGATGAGCTATGTTTCTTCTTCCTCATTATCCGTTCTTGTTAATAATGATCCATCAAAGCTATTTGAGGCCTCAAGGGGATTAAGGAGATCCTTTATCTCCTTATTTTTTTATCATTATGGCAAAAGGGTTGGGAATATTTCTCAAGTCTCAAGTCAGGCAGGGTCTTATTCAGGGGTGGAAGTGGGATAGTAGTTTGCCACCTCTTTCTCATCTTCAACTTATTGATGATACTACTTTGTTGGTAGTTGCCACTATTAGTGAATCTAGAAATATTAGATAGTATCTTAACATATATCTTAGTGCTTCTAGACAGTTTATTAATGAGGACAAATCTTCTATTTTACTATTCAATACCCCTCCTCTTATTCAAGCCAAGATTGCTCGCATTCTAAGATTCTAGGTCGGGACTCCCCCATTCATTTATCTTGGTATTCTAATTTCATATCATCCTTTACCTAGATCTTCTTGGTAGCCTACGCTTGATAAGTTTAGAAGGAAGGTGAATAAATAGACTGGAATATGGCTATCCTCTGCAGGTAGAGTGTTGCTTTTAAAATACGTTGTTCAAGATTTACCTATTTATAGATGTTTTAAACAAATAGCTCCCTATAATTTCATAAAGGACATGGATGGTTTATCAAAATAGTTTTTATGGTCTAGAAAACTTGATCAAACTAAATAGAGTTTGGTTAGGTGGGATTCTATATGTAGGCCAGTTCAAGAGGGAGGCCTTGGGTTGCAGCAGATAGCTCTTTTGGGCAGGATTTGGCTGAAAAAATTTATTGGAGATGGTGTACCTCTCAAGATAATATTTGGACTAAAATATTATCTTGTAAATAATTGAGAGGTATTTACAAGATAAATCATGGTTCATTTATCTGGGACACTCTAAAAAGAGGAGCTAATTTAATTAATCATGGTTTGTTCTATATTTGCAATCAGGGATCAGATGCTCTTCTTTAGGAGGATTATTGGGATGGCCACCCTCCTATCTTGAATCAATATCCTAGGTTACATTCCCTAAGCATTTTTTTGTTGGAAGCAGACTGGTCTAGTGTGGAGGAATTTAGAAAAATCTAGTCTTTTGGAAATATGGAGATGTACAAGTGGAAATATCCATAGGAATGGCTCCAAGGGGGACTAGCCAAGGACAAAGATGTGCTTGCTCTTATTCTTGTGGTGAGATACTATTTTTCACTAAGGGGTAAAGACATTCTGGATTGGAAACTAGATCCCAAGGGAACCTACTCTGTAGCCTATGGTTATCAGGTTCTTGATAAGCAAAATTTTAGAAGCCTTCTTGTCACATGGTGGAAAAAGGTGTGGAACAAATTTTCTTGGTTGAAATGTAACTTATTTCTCCGGATGGTAACTCATAATAAATTTCTCAATTGGGATAACATGCAGAAGAGGGGATTTTAGGGTCCCTCTTTTTGTGTCCTTTTTATTAACAATGAGGATAACTCTTCTCATTTATTTTTCTAATGCTCCCTTTCCATAGGCATCTGGCACCATTGGTGGAGTTCCTGGAACTATCCTTGTTTTCATGTGCGCTCCCTAGTGGAGTTTTAGTTTTGTAGTAGTCTAGGCAGACCTCCGACCAAGGCCCCCTTCCTCCGAGTGGCTTGGAATTTGGGCCCTTCTTACATCATTTGGTAGATTTAGCTGTAATAGAACCATCATATATTTTAGGGTAGTCATTTGGCTATTCAATAGATTTGGCAAATGATCCTGTGTATGGTTTAGGAAACCATCCATAGCAAATGTGATGTGGACCCTATTTTGGATTCTAGGGAGGAGAAGGTACGACAGGCCCTTGGTCTATTTATGGATGGTACAAAATATTCTAGCCCTAGCAGGGTTCATCATCTAAGAAAGAAGGTTATAAGAGATGGTAGGTGGAGGCCACCCCCTAGAGGAGTTTTAAAAATTAATAATGATGGGTCATCCAGGGACAATCCTGGACATGTTGGAATTGGCAGTGTTGGGAGAGATTCTATTGGCAATGTTATTTTTTTCTTTTCCATTTATAAAGGTGTTCACTCCAAAAATTTTATGTAAGCTCTTGTAATTCTTGAGGCCTTGCAGAGGGGGTTTTCTCTTGGCTGGCGCATGATTATCTGTGAGTCCGAATCTCAAATTATGGTTAATATTTTAAACAGTAAAAGGATGGAGGAAGTTAATTGGTAGTTGGCCTCTGTAGCTATTCATATTCTTAGAATGAGTGAAGAGTTTGAATTTATATTCTTTATTTACATTCCAATGGAATGGAATGGGGTTGTTGATTACTTGACCAACAGGGCTTCTAAGCTATTAGATCCTTGGATTATCGATAATTGGGAGTCTCCCATTTGGATACTCTCAACACCTTTGGGAATTGATCCACAAGGATGTTCAAACTTAATGTGGTTTGTTCTTGGTGTCTTATTTGGGTGTCAATATAGTCTACTGGTTTTAGCCTGTATTGCAATTTATTTGAGTCCTGGTTGGAAGCTCAGTTTTACTCTGTAATCCAGACCTTTTATCAACAAATTTTTACCCCTTTATTTAAAAAAATGTTCAAACCTAATTTAGACCACATGTCCCAATATTTTGTCTTCTTCTATAGTAAAAATAGACTTCTTTGGATTCAAAGAAATACCAAATTCCTTAGATCTTTCAAATATGTATTTGATGTTTTGTATATACCTCTCCTTTTGATGAGAGAATAATTTCATGTCATCAAGGTAGATGACTATTATTTTGTTGAAATTTTTTCCAAAATCTAGATCCATATCTCTTTGAAATGTGGCACCGATATTGGATAAACCAAAAAACATCCTTTGATATGTGAAAACCTCTATTTTGTGGTAAATATTATTTTGTATTGATCCTCATTACATACCCATATCTAAATAAAACTAGAAAACCTATCCAATAAAAATAATATTTTTTCCCCAGCAACAACATGCAATATTTGGTCAATATGAGGTAAGGGATAATGATCCTTTAGGGATTCCCTATTTATATTTCTAAAATCAACATAGATGTGAATGTCCCCATTCTTCTTTCTAATCGGTACCAAATTTGCAACCTATGTTGAATGTTTAATAGGATAGATAATCTTAACATTCAAGAGTTTCAACAACTCATGCTTCATTAAGACTTCTATTTTTGGATTAACAAGCCTTTGTTTTTGTTTGAAGGGTTTTGCATTAGGTTTAATCTCAATAGTTTGCTGAATAATTTTTTTATTATGTACTTTGAGATCATCATATGACCAATCAATTATGTCTTGGAACTCCTTGCACAACTCCTGAATTTAACTGATTTTATTGTCTAAACACTGAGCCCCTACTTTAATTAATTTACCAAGATCAATTTGAATTTATTTACTTCCTGGACATCAATCTTCATTTTATGGTGAATTGGCCTATCACTATTTTCAAACAAAATTTTGAGAGTTATTAGTCTCTTTGGTATATGGTTGTTCTTTAATTGAATAAGCTCTCCCTCTTATTAATTCTTTGATGCCTTGCTACTTGAACAATTCATCTCATGGATAAAAAATCTATTATTTATGCATCATTCTCAAAAATCTACCAGCAAATATCTTTGCTAGGTACGAAATATCTAGAAACAAGCCTCATTGTTCTTGCTTTATGTATGACATTTTATACTGGGTAGTAATTAGCTTCAATTACTGCTAATATATCAGCATGAGTATTTTTTTCTTAGGATGGCTTTGATATACAATGCATCAAAATACTCTAGTTGATCCCAAAGCCTTTGAATATAGGTTTTGACATAATGTTGTTTCCTGGAGCATTTCTTTGTAACCTGGTTTATGAAAAATTTTGAATCACCAAATATTTACAAGTTCTTAACCCCTAGTTTTTCAGCCTTCTTGAGACCTAGGCACAATACCTCATATTCTACTGCATTTTTATGCATCTCTATATGAGTCTATCTAAATATATATGCTAAGCTATAGTAAGTGATACAAAAACTATACCAGTCCCACCCCTATTTTTGTACCTAGCTCCATCAAAGTAGATATTACAAATAATATTAGGACTAATATTTGCTTTAGCTTGGACATCTAATCTCTATTCCTCTAGTTTCAAAATGGTATATGTACCAATACCTATTTCAATCATGGCATTAAAATCATTTCAAAAGAATTGGTCCTCCAATTGAAGTTCATATAGCACTTCCTCCATCAAATGATATCCCATAAAGTCTTCCTCCTCAATTATCATGCTAATCATACTCGTTTTCTAGTTATCTTCTTCCATCTATTCAATGTGGAATGATGAGGGCTTATTTGAGTATATTTTGACCCTTATACCCTTATAAGAAATTTCCATATAGGAATAGCCAAGTGACTATCCACCTAATTTAGAAATAAAATCTCTTGATAAATACATCCCAAAATAGGGTTTTAAATATACCATCATAATCTCTTGAATAACTAACTTGAGGCAATCTATGCAGAACCATAGACACATCTTTAAATACCCCAAATGTCTTTACTAATGTGCCATCAAGCTGCAAAACACTAGGGCTGCTTCTTGTATATTCTATACTTATAATATCATAGATAAATTTGGGTATCACTGTTATAGCTGCACAAAAATTGATCATACAATTGTGTACCACCCATCCACCAGTTTGTAGAGACAAATAAAAATGGTATGGTCTGTTTTTACAAGATCCCAGTATTGAGTTTCCTTGGGCTAAGTTAAAATCAATATGAGTCTTCCCTTGATTCTTGATTAATTTTAAAGAAGCTTGCAGTAAATAAAATTTTCTAGGGATTAGTAAGGCATCACATGATGGTCTTAGATGGATTTCTTTTCAAATCTTCTACAATATTGAAACTAGAAAAATTGCGTTGTTTTCTCTATTCTTTAAAAGGTTTATCATATCTGCTTTTGTAGTCCTTAGTGGTTTCAATCCTCTACATTTTAATGAGTGAAGGATATCTTAATTTATATCTGGCTTGCTCCTCAGCCTCAACATTTGTATTTTTCTTTTTCTATTATTGTATCAACCTATGTACATGTTCCTTCTAAGGAGGATGGTTTTTAGTTTGCTTCCATGCCTTTAGGTGGACTTTTAAGGGAATCAATTACTTAGGATCCACTTGTAAAGGATTCTGTTATCTTTTTAGAACTAACAGTTGTTTAATAGAGGACATCATGAAATTATGATTCACTTCCATAATCATGTTTATGTGTCCCTTCTGATATCTTTGTTCCTTCTCCATGAATACTTTATGTATATGGTGTTGATGTATCATGTAGGAACTTTCACCATCATGCTCATTACATGTGGAAAACCAATAATCAAAAAATTGATCTGATGTGGAGGAGTCCTCTTCCTAATTTGTAAATACTATAGTAGAATTTTTAGGAGTCTTACTTGTAGAGGTCACTTGGTATTTCATCATGAAAGGAAATAATCTTGGTTGAAAATTCCTCTCAACCTCTCTTCTCTTTAAGGAAGTGACTTCATTGGTCAGATTTTTCATAACTATCACTGTTTATTATAAGACATTAGCTTGAGGGTTTGGAGTTGGTAATGTCATTATTATGGGAGGTTCAGGTAATGTTAGGACTATTGAGATTGTTGGTAGAGTATACAATAGGGATCTAGGCCATGCGATCAGGTTTACTTGTGGTAGAGTATACAAATAATATTTTTCTTGATGAAACTTAGGAAATATAGGTATTATGGGTCTAGGAGGGAGCCTAAATATGGTAATTAGATCCCTCTCTACCTTTATTAATTTTTGGAATATTTTAGCAAAGGTGATGACACCTAATTGCCTAATTTTTAGACTCTTAGCTAAGCAAAAATTTCTTAAATAATAATAAAAATATTGCTCATTAGTTGATCTTAGACCATCAGGCACTCTCTTCCATGTATGATTGAATTTGATATTGAAATTGACCACCTCATCTTGTGGATGTCTTTGAATCACTATAAACTGGGTAAGTAGAGAAAAATGATTTGCCTTCTCATTAAATTACTCTATCAACTTTTGATCTAGATCATCCCAACATGTTATGGTCTAATCTAGGAGGGTTTTATATCAATACCAGATTTTTCCTTTTAAATATATAACAAGTAATATTATCATACCATATTCATTCATAATGTTATGTATGGTAGCTAAAGATGCCACATCCTGATAGTGTTCAATTGTAGTCTTTCCAGTCCCATCATATGTTGGTAGGGCTTTTAATATCGCTTGCAAAATCACATTATGATTGGAAATATTTAAAGGTCCTATACTATTCCATGTTGGGTAGCTATTTGGATTAGCATATTGAGCCATTGTAGCCATAGGATTAACATGGAAAACAAGGATGGTATTGACCTAAGGACTTGGTGATCTTATAGGAGGAATATTTTTATAATTGATCTTTAGTTAGATTGGAAGAAGGCTCATATTGAGAGGATATATTATATTACCTTCTTCTAACTGGTAATTCTAAAGACTCAAAAAGTTTATAAATTTGACTTACCTTTTGCCTTGTAATAATAAAAATTTAAAACTTTTTATTTAATCAATGGCTTTCTAGGTACTTGCTTGAAATGGAGTCACCAGGTGATTGAAGAAAAACTTCTATAATCAAATAATCACCAATGGTTTGATTATCCAATAGGTGGGGTAATTGTCCTATCAAGTGTGCCATAAATTGTTGGTCTAAAAATATGCCTAAGGAAATATTGTGTGCTCTCAGACCAGACCAATATTGAATGACCTGAAAGCTATGAGGCTTCTTGGTCAATCTCCAAAGAAGATTGGTTCCTTGAAAATCCTAGCTAACTATTGGGGTTGAAAATGGTGCTTGAATGAAAGGAAAACATAGTAGATATTAGAAATTATGGAGGTACAATTTAAACCACATAATAATACATGAAAATATAAGAATTAACCATCAAAATATAAGATCGATGCGTAATAGACCAACTAGTTTTCTGAATTACACAAGATCTCAACTTATGAAAGTAAATTCCAAAACTAGTGAATGAAATGCATAGAATTTAAATTATAGAATAAAAACTATATAATTCAGTAAGTTTTGAGATAGAAATGAGAAAACATACATTGATACAATAGTTACTTTGTATTTATTTAGATTAATTCTTAGTCCCTTTGGTATATGGTTGTTCTTTAATTGAATAACCTCTCCCTCTTTTTAATTCTTCGATGCATTTCTACTCAAACAATTCATCTCATGGATCAAAAATATATTATTTATGCATAATTCTCAAAAATCTACCAAAAAATATCTTTGTTAGGTAAAAAATATCGAGAAACAAGCCGCATTGTTCTTGCTTTATGTATGACATTTGATACTGGGTAGTAATTAGCTTCAATTACTACTAATATATTAGCATGAGTATTTTTTTCTCTGAGGATGGCTTTGATATAAAATGCATCAAAACCCTCTAGCTGATCCCAAACCCTTTGACTATAGGTTTTGACATAGTGTTATTTGCTGGAGTATTTCTCTGTAACCTGGTTTATGACCAATTTTGAATCACCAAATATTTACAATTTCTTAACCCCTAGTTTTTTAGCCTTCTTGAGACCTAGGCACAATACCTCATATTCTACTACATTGTTTATGCATATTTATATGAGTTTATCTGAATATATGCTAAGCTATAGTGAGTGATACTAAAACTATACTAGTCCCACCCCTATTTTTGTACCTAGCTCCATCAAAGTAGAGATCAAAAATAAGATTAGGACTAAGATTTTCTTTATCTTGGACATCTAGTATCTATTCCTCTAGTTTTAAAATGGTATATGTACCGATACCTATTTCAATAATGGCATTAAAATCCTTTAAAAATAATTGGTATTCTAATTGAAGTTCATCTAGAACTTCCTCCATCAAATCATATCCCATCAAGTCTTCCTCCTCAGTTATCATGATAATCGTACTCATTTGTTGGTTAGCTTCTTCCATATGTTCAATGTGGAATGATGAGGGCTTATTTGAGTATATTTTGACCCTTGTACCCTTATAAGAAATTTCCATATGGGAATAGCTAAGTGACTATCCACCTAATTTAGCAGTAAAATATCTTGATAAATACATCCCAAAATAGGGTTTTAAATCTACCACCATAATCTCTTGAATAACTAACTTGAGGTAATCTATGTAGAACCATAGACACATATTTAATTACCCAAAATATATTGACTAATGTGCCATCAAGATGCAAAAAACTAGGGTTGTTTCTTGTATATTCAATACTTATAATATCATAGATAGCTTTGGGTATCACTGTTATAGCTGCACAAAAATCGATCATACAATTATGTACCACCCATACACTAGTTTGTAGAGACAAATAAAAATGGTATGGTCTATTTTTACTACATCCCAGTATTGAGTTTTCTTGGGCTAAGTTAAACTCAATATGAGTCTTCCCTTGATTCTTGATTAATTTTAAAGAAGCTTATAGTAAATCAAATTTTCTAGGGATTAGTAAGGCATCATACATGATGGTCTTAGATGGAGTTCTTTTCAACTCTTCTAAAATTTTGAAACTATAAACATTGGGTTGTTGTATCTATTCTTTAGAAGGTTTATCATAGCGGCTTTTGTACTCCTTAGTGGTTTCAATCCTCTACCTTTTAATGAGTGAAGGATATCTTAATTTATATCTGGGTTGCTCCTCAACCTCAACATTTATATTTTTCTTTTTCTATGGTTGTATCAACCTATGCACATGTTCCTTCTAAGGAAGATGGTTTTTAGTTTGCTTCCATGCCTTTAGGTGGACTTTTAAGGGAATCAATTACTTAGGATCCACTTGTAAAGGCTTTTGTTATATTTTTAGAACTAACAATTGCTTAATAGAGGACATCATGAAATTATGATTCACTTCCATAATCATGTTTATGTGTCCCTTCTGATATCTTTGTTCCTTCTCCATGAATACTTTATGTATATGGTGTTGATGTATCATGTAGGAACTTTCACCATGATGATCATTACATGTGGAACACCAATAATCAAAAACTTGATCTGATGTGGAGGAGTCCTCTTCCTAATTTGCAAATACTATAGTACACTTTTTAGGAGTCTTACTTGTAGAGGTCACTTGGTATTTCATCATGAAAGGAAATAATCTTGGTTGAAAATTCCTCTCGGTCTCTCTTTTCTTTAAGGAAGTGACTTCATTGGTCAAATTTTTCATAGCTATCACCCTTTATTATAAGATAGTAGCTTGAGGGTTTGGAGTTGGTAATGTCATTATTATGGGAGGTGCAGGTAATGTTAGGAATTTTGGGATTGTTGGTAGAGTATACAATAGGGATATAGGCCATGCGGTCAGTTTTACTTGTGGTAGAGTATACAAATAAGATTTTTCTTGATGAAACTTAGGAAATATAGGTATTATGGGTCTAGGAGGGACCCTACATATGGTAATTAGATCCCTTTCTACCTTTATTAATTTTTGGAATATTTTAGGAAAGGTGATGACACCTAATTGCCTAATTTTTAGACTCTTAGCTAAGCCAAAATTTATTAAATAATAATAATAATCTTGCTGATTAGTTGATCTTAGACCATCAGGCACTCTCTTCCATGTATGACTGAATTTGATATTGAAATTGACCACCTCATCTTGTGGATGTCTTTGAATCACTATAAACTGGGTAAGTAGAGAAAAATGATTTGCCTTATCATTAAATTACTCTATCAACTTTTGATCTAGATCATCCCAATAGGTTATGTTCTAATCTAGGAGGGTTTTATACCAATACCAAATTTTTTCTTTTAAAGATATAACAAGTAATATTATCATACCATATTCATTCATAATGTTATGTATGGTAGCGAAAGATACCACATTATGATAGTGTTCAATCATAGTATTTCTAGTCCCATCATATGTTGGCAGGGCTTTTAATATCGCTTGCAAAATCACATTATGATTGGAACTATTTAAAGGTCCTATACTATTCCAGGTGGGGTAGCTATTTGGATTAGCATATTGAGCCATTGTAGCCATATGATTAACATGGAAAACAATGATGGTATTGAACTAAGGACTTGGTGATATTATATGAGGAATATTGTTATAATTGATCTTCAGTTAGATTGGAAGAAGGCTCATATTGTGAGGATATATTATATTACCTTCTTCCAACTGGTAATTCTAAAGACTCAAAATTTTTATAAAATTGACTTACCTTTTGCCTTGTAATCATGAAAATTTAAAACCTCTTATTTAATAAATGGATTTCTAGGTACTTTCTTGAAATGGAGTCACCAGGTGATTGAAGAAAAACTTCTATAATCAAATAATCACCAATGATATGATTATCTAATAGGTGGGGTAATTGTCCTATCAAGTGTGCCATAAATTGTTGGTCTAAAAATATACCTAAGGAAAGGTTGTGTGCTATCAGACCTAGACCAACATTGAATGACCTGAAAGTTATGAGGCTTCTTGGTCAATCTCCAAAGAATATTGGTTCCTTGAAAATCCTAGCTAACTATTGGGGTTGAAAATGGTGCTTGAATGAAAGGAAAACATAGTAGAGATTAGAAATTATGGAGGTACAGTTTAAACCACATCATAATACATGTAAATATAAGCATTAACCATCAAAATATAAGATCGATGTCTAATAGACCAACCAGTTTTCTCAATCACACAAGATATCAACTTATGAAAGTAAATTCCAAAACTAGTGAATGAAATGCATAGAATTTAGATTATAGAATAAAAACTATATCATTCAGTAAGTTTTTAGATAGAAATGAGAAAACATACATTGATACAATAGTTCCTTTGTATTTATTTAGAATAATTCTTGTACATATAGATTGTAGAGGCTTATGAGCTGGCCCTTGAAAAGGAGATCCTTAGTTCCTTATATAGAAATACAATTACATTCAAAATCTATATTGGGTATAGTTACAATGTTTTAGTGGGCTAAAGTAGTGAATCTCCATCTGGTAGCCTTCATTATGTTGCATTAATCATACACTCATTTTTTTATGATTGGTAACTTCATTGCACCTATGCATGATGACTATGTGATGGATGTAGTGGGACTATGTTTTGTCACCCTTCATCATGGATTTGTAATAGCTCATAGTGTCTGCATATCCTATAGATTCTACATAGTGTCTACCCCCTTGTTCATGCATTTGTATTCATCTTTGATAAGTCTATTTAATCCCTTGATAAAATTTACTTCAAAAAATTGAGATCAAATATGAGTCCACTATTTAGTTCTCTCAAACCAACATTGACTATGAAATCAAGGTGGCACCATGATGTTACAACAACACAAGGCATGTTGGGTTTCCCAAATTCTATGAGTGTGAAACAATGTAAGTGCATAGTATCACACCTTATCCAAGACTTGACCATTTCCTTTGAATTTTACCATTGACCAAAGTTGACCATAAAATTAGGGTAAAATTGTGATATCACACTTGTGCAAGGCACTTCAAGATTCCTAGACTACATAAGCATGAAATGATAGAAGTGCGCAATGTGATGCCATATCCAAAACTTGGTCATTTCATTTATATTTCACCATTAACTAGAGTTTATTGTGACATTAGGGTGGTGTCATGATGTTGTATCTATATAAGGCACATCAGGCTTCTCAGAATGCACGAGTGTGAAATGGTGTTAGAGTGTAATGTCGTGTCTTCTCCAAGACTAATTCATTTTCTTTGATATTCACCACTAAATAGAGTTGACCGTGACATCATGGTGGCATCATGATGTTGCACATGCACAAGGCACATTGAGATTCCTTGATTGTATGACCATGAAATGATGTCATTGTACGATGTTGTATCTTCTCCATACTTAGCCATTTTCTTTGTATTTTACTATTAAAAAAATTTGACCATGACATCAAGGCGGAATTGCAATGTCACACCTATGCAAGGTACATCAAGCTTCTCAAACTAGACAATCATGAAATGATGTTAGTGCGCAATGTTGCACCTTATCCATACTTAGTTGATTTGCTTTAAAATTTTCCAATCAAACTTGTTGATGTGGTCAAAATGACCCATACAGTGGATCTATCCAAGTATCGTACGTGGTGCACAATTTCCTCCCTCTACATATTTGGTGAACCTGATGTGAAGACACATCTTAGTGGTAAATATAGGAAGCCTCTTCCTTTGCTCTTTTGAAAACTTAAATAAGACCATTAATTCTATTTTTTTAGATATATTTTTTTTAAGAACATCTTAAGAATATTCTTATGTGTCTTAGTTTTCTCCTCTATCCTTTCACTTCTTCTAATAACTTGGTTCCTTAGAAGTCAGTGAAAACATCTTGAATCTGATCAAATTTCTCTATAAAACAATCAGATTGATAGGGATAATCCTAATATTGATGTAGAGGAACAAGAGCATGTTGAAACTGGTACTAACTATGATCCCTATAAGGGGCCTAATCAAGTCATCACATTCACAATATTTGATCATCTATGGGAATTTATGAAACTTCACAAGGATATTTTGATTAAAGAGATGGAGCAGGAAGCTCAGCTTGAGAGAGGTGAGACTCCTCCTACTACCATTTCTCATAGGAATGTTCATAACAACCCCTTATTTGAATATTTACATCATGGTAATTTTTCATAACTCAACATATGCTACTATTGTGACCACCAATATTGGAAGAATTCCACAAGTTCCTCCAATTAGTAGTGCATCTCAAGGTTATATCCAATTTCTTTCTTCATCGACTAATCTCAACATTTATGCTTCTGTTCCACCAACTATTAATCATCCAACATTACAAGATACAACATATCATAATCCATACCATAATAATATCACTACCTCCAACATGAGCCAATTTTCCTTTCAATAGCCTATCTATACCTCTCCCTTAGGGAATCTAGGGATATTACACGACAACAATCCTGAGATGCAAAGTTTAACTAATATGGTGAAACAATTGGTCTCTAGATTGGATATGATCCAACCATCTAGTTTCACCTACAACTATAGAGAAATTTGAAATCAGCCCGTAGAACCCATCATTGCCTCTAGGACCTATCCTAAATATTTGTTGATGCTAATTTTACCTATCTATAAGGGAATATAATATCCGATTGAGCATTTAAGAATTTTTAAAATAACATGCCATGATATCAGATATGATGACATGTTATGCTAAAGATATTCCATGGTGGTATGACATTAGAGTGGTATTATCAATTGACTAATCATTTTTTGAGAAATTTTGAAGAGACAATTGAAATGCTTGTTCAACAATCCGGTGCTTATGTTGAAAAGAATGACTATGAAAGATGTCTATATGTTAAAGCAAAGCAAAGATGATTTTTTTTTTAAATTTTTGTCTTGATGGAGGAGTCTGGTTGGACGCTTGAGATATACCTTACCTCCTTGAGACATACTTGAGATATTTATTGGAAAATTACAAGAACAAATTTCTTATGAATTGAAAACAACTATCACATATTTTGACCAAGCTATAGATATAGAAATATGGGTATATCAAGCCCTTATCAGAAGAGGTCAAATTAATATAGAGTAATATAGGACCAATAAAATGCAATATAATAACAAGCATGTAGTTGGTGATGGGCTAACAAATATTAGGCATGTTAATAGTGTTGTTAACAACCTACAAAACATGGTTCTTCACCAACCCCAAAAACCCCCACAAAGGAATTCTAAAAGAAATCAACACACATATGAATGTGGTCCTACAATAACTTTTGGAAGCCAACATGATTGAGTTACCTCCTATAAGGCAAATTGATACCACGACTAATTGGTATAAGCTTGGAAAACATTATGAGTATCATTGAGTGGAGGGGCACTAGAAAAAATATTGTAAGAGGTTGAAATATGTGGTTCAAGATCTAATTTATGCATGTCACCTTGTTATAGAAGATTCTCAATCCAATCCTCCAACAAAAAATCAACCTCATACACTACAAGTACCTACAACTAATCAAGACATGGGGATTTTCCAAGATCCTCTCTTAAGCATGGTTAGTAGGCAACTAATTAAGTATCATATCAAAAATTGCCACTTCCCTATGATAATATGGTTGGTATGATAGCAATAACTATAAGGAAACATGCACAAACTAAAAATAATCAATGTTATCAATAGTAGATGAGTTATTTATCCAACCCACCTTCAAAACTCACCTTATTTTTGAAGAATACCCATAAAAGGAGCACAACGTTAGAAACCACACATTTAGTGTTAAAACCTCAACCTAAAGTCTCTTTTGATATTCAAAAACATCTAGCTAGTACCCCAGCCAAGATATCTATCTTAGAACTCTTGCAAACTTCTCCTCTTCATAGGGAATCTTTGTTAGAACTTATAAGACAACAATATATTCCTCTAGACATTTTTCATAGTGTTGTAGTTAATTTTGTGGGATCTTTTGGGATACATCACATCACATTTTTGGATTATGATATACCTTTATCATACTTACAAAGAGATTATTCCCTCTACATTACTACATTTATTGGAGAAAGTTACATCAAATGGATTTTGATTGATAATGGTTCTTACCTCAATTTATACACCTATTAAATTTTCTAGTTTGGATTAAAGGAGGAAGAATTAACTAAATCTAATATCATCATCAAAGATTTCAACAATGAGTCTCAAAAGGCTTGGAATTTTATGTCCCTCCCCATTAGGGTTTGACTTAATATATTAAATACCTTGTTTTATGTGGCATTTTGCCCTGCATCCTTTAGTCTTCTTCTTAAGAATACCTTGTTTTCATGTGATGAGGGTTGTCCCTTCAAATATTCATAAATATTTGAAGTTTGAAATTAAGAATCAACTGGTTACCATTTCAGATGATCCTCACCCATTCGAATATTTCTTAATGGTTGAGCAAGCTCAATCTAATCTCAATTTATGCCCATCGGTCTCCTCATCTCAAATAACCAAAGAACTTGAAAATATTAAAGTGAGTGAGGAACCAATGATCAATGTTTCATCATGGGATCAAGTTAATCATCATGTTTTAGAGCCTCTTCTAGATCTAGCCAAGCTACCACCTTCACCATGGACTATGGGTTTACCTCGTAATAAGGGTGAAGTTGTACACATTGGCATGTGCACCTTTATATTTTTGGGTATAGCCTTAAAATAAAATATCCATGGTAGAAACCCTCCTCCTCTAGAGCGTTATTTCACCCATTGCTTCCTATATGATGATTAGCCACTTCCCAAGCAAATCATTTTCAACATGGTATATGTCGATAAAGGTTTGGGCCATACCAAAAAGGTATTCAAGAGCCTTTGGATATGGATATTTAGCTTGAGATATGTGGCATAGGCTACATCCCTAATAAAAACCAACATTTATGCTATGATAATGATGATCATATTGTTAGTTATGCTGAGCATATAGCTCATTAATGCTTGGAGTGGAGTGATGAGGATGAGGGACCTCCTTATCCCTAAGATATTCTATTTTGTAATATTGTAACCACTAGGCATCCCGAGTCTTGTGTGACCCCAAATAAGAATGGTAAAATGAATACCCTTGTGACATAGCTCATGAGGATATATCCCAAAAGAGATTCTCCTTTTATGAGTCTATACCTTATGTTATCCATGATAAGTATTCTCATTCTTACAAGGACCATGTTCCTCTATCTTATAGAGATCTTGCACAATTGGTAATTTCTCCCTCTTTTATCAAAAAAAATGGTATAGTTAGAATTGCACTTAATTTCATGTGACATCACCCAAAGAATGTGCTATTATGGATCCTTTTCATGATGTAAATCGTGAAGATAACCTCCATCATACTCCTTTATTTGATGGATCAGATCCTTACACTACCATCATATTTATTAAAATAAGTGACATACCCAGAGTTGGTGCCAACTTTAAGAACCAATTTTTAAACCAAAAGTGAAAAATAAACTATGCATGGAATTGCATCTTCATCCAGTTTACATTACCTATTATATCCACCCTTACTTGTCCATACTACATGACTTATTGTCATAATTTTACATGTTTTATTTGATATTCTATCCCTTGTATTTTTGCTTGTCATATAATGGAATTATTGCTTGCTCATACTTGCATGATTGCTTGATCATATATATTATTGGAAATCTATGATAATGGCAAGTGATGAAACCTAGTTATGTCATATCTCACATGTACTATACTCACACTAAGGATATGATGCCTATAAAATACCCAACCTTAGGATAATTTCCATGCACTCGCATCATTGCATATGCTCATGTCATTCTATATTCCTTGACTTTGTAAGTTTTAGATTTCATATTTTTATCTTCCCTAAGTCAAAGAATATAATTCTTCTTCTATGTATCCTTGTCCTTTGCATGTATTTCTTTCATCAAGAAAAGTATACTCATTCTTTCTTCCATCTACGAATCTTGCTTTTTTTTCACACTTTCACCTTATCTCAAATTTTTATTATTAATATATCCTTGTGAGATCGGGTAGATATCGTATGAATATCCTTTCTATTGATAATGCAACCATAAACTATCTTACACACATCTCTTACTACTCAAAATTTTTAGAGAGGTACACACACGAACCATCGTTCTTCTTCATCTCCATTTCCTATCTCAATTTTTTAGTGCATGCTCCCATAGACCTTACTTTACTTTGATCACTCATATTTTTCACACACCATGTCCTTATCGAGTAGTACTCACTTTGGAAAATAAATTATATCCTTTCAACACCCCATAGCAGATATCTTCATGGCTACAAGTGAGGGGCAACTTCCATTCAAACATTTGTGAGTATACATCCCAATGGGTATATTTTTTTCTCTTTGGCCATCCTAATGAGAACTACATCCCTAGAAGGTATCTCTCTACACTTGTTCATATTTTTTGTGAGAAGATATCCTTGCTAGATTATACTCTTTTTTCCTTCTTTTTCTTTGGCCTTTTGGAGATTTTTTTTGTCTTGTTCTTTTTCCTCATCGTTATTTTTTTTTCTTTTTCTCCTATTCATCCATTGTATTTTTATGTTGAGTTTTATTTTAGGTTTACATTTTTTGTATTGAATTTAGTTATATTGACATTATTCCATTAATTTAAGTTCATTACATCCATTATGTTTGTCCTCACCATGCATAAAACTACAATTACACAATGCACACACACCATAAAACTAACAAATATTCAAAAGCAACTTGATAATACTAGAGGTCAAAAGTAGTAAGGGTACATAGGTTTTCCTAGTTGGTGTGCCATAGTCCAATCCCAGTACACTCAAACCTCCTTAGGGATGAATGCCACATTAAAAATTGGTATGCCACATTGATATTGTCCCTATATTTGGGATATTATCTCCTCTGCTTCACCCACCAGAGGTGAATCTAGTGGGGGTATGTTCATAGATCGGGTAACAATTCATGATATTGATCAATACCAACTCAATGTCTAAAGGGATGATGGTGGTGAAATTTGTTGCTTTTTTGGGACCACCTAGAGGTATACTATCTATTAAATATCACCCTCTACATGGCTACCTCTAGCCTCTCCCCTATCCTCTACAACTCTACCTATAGTAGACGAATCTTGTCACCCTGTTAGTTGCTAGTAATAATAGCCATCATCTCTTCTCAAGCATATTGCTTCTCATAGTCCAAATAGCTCACCTCTCCTTTGAGTTAGTCTTCCTCCACCCATGTTCTATCCTATTCAATCTATGGTATACTCAAGGTACTTCATAGACCATCAATCCTCTTGTCCATGTCCTCTCAAAGTAGGTCCATATCCCATAACAAGATAACTATCTAGGATTGTAGTGCTTTCATCCCTAGGTCCTCTAGACCTATGGTCATACTATTGCTAGCTATCACTAATGTAGAGGCCTCTTTATTTCTTTGCTTAGCCTAGCATCGATCATTATGAGGGTAACTCTTGTTGTTGTTGTCGCCCTAGTCACAACAATGGTCATGGATGTTACCACTATCTCTAATTGAAATCACGTATATATCTACTATGGTATATCTTGGACTTACCTCTACAAATTTTGTAGACCATTGGATGACCTCTAATAATTATAGTTGCATCTACCAACCCATAATTTGGTGCCTCTACACTAACACTAGTGGGAATATTCTCAGGAGCATGATACCCCTATACCATATTTAGTACATGAGAGCCACCCTAACATAATCCACCCTTGGATCCATATTGTGTGGATCATCTAGGTTCTCCTTCACTCATCACCCAACATTAGGATCCTCTCCATCTCTTGATGGGTCTCTCCATACCCATCTATACCAGTAGTCTCCCAAGTTTAGGATCAATTGGAAGATACCAAAATATCATTGGAGTTGGTCAAATTGGTAGAGATCTAGCTCCCAATTCTTCATAGTTACCCACCTAATCATCCTCATACTTGGTAGCTCCTATACATCCTTAGCCCATCCAGGGTGTAGACACCATGGTCACCGTATGAGTTGGTTCTCTTGTAGCTCATTTATCATCTACCTCCCTAGTGGTAGGTTACTCATGTATGTCCTCTAGAATTGCTTGTAGCTCCTGGCCCATATATGTAGTACCAACCACTTTGGATTGGGAAATGGTCCTATAAGTGCATACGGTCTCCACACTACTATGTGATCCCAACACCATACCTGGAGCAAGGTCATACATACTATCCCTGTATGTCATTTTTACATGATGTTATACAATATCTTATACAAATGAGCCAATACATATGGATACCATGTGAATATAACTCTTTGGTCTTGTATGTCTACCATTACTCTTACCATAAACCATGGTAGGTATCACTAAATCATAAGCTACACAAGAAATTCCACCATCTTCCCATAGAGCATGGTGATCAATGCATTGACCCCATATCACCCTACTAGATCATCAACTACAATCGATCTCTCTTGCACCTGGTGGGCCCAACCTCTAGATAATCCCTATAGTGTGGGCCAATGTTATAATACTCTATAAAATACCCTCTATTTGATGAGGATGTGCAAGATATGATATATATTATTGAGTGTGATCATCATCATTGCTATGGGTAGCTAGAAGGTCGATGACATCAGATACCATATCTCTATTAGCACTGTAAGTAGTGACTGATCTGTCTCAACCCGAGGCATTTCTACCAAGTGGTGTAGCCCCACTACCTCTAGGGTACCCTAATCTACCTAAGAGATGCCATCTAGATATACCTCCAGGGATATTGGTCACTACTCGCACATATCTAGTACATCATGTTGCATCTAAAACCAAAATAATTTTTTTAACCAGTTCAACATACATAGTAAAATTAAAAAAAAATATATATATATGCATATAATAATTTGTGTAGTAACAAAGTTACCCATTTGATATTTGTTCCTTCTTTTCGGTATCACTTGTTTTGCTCTCATTCCATTTTTTCTTGTTTTATTTTTTTCCCTTTTTCTCAAAATCGTGCCCCTTGCTTTTCGGGTATGATTTCATGAAATTGCACCCCATAGTTCTAGGGCATGATTTTGATCACCACGGTGAACCAACCAAAATCATAGTTTGACCTCAAAATCAAGTTGGGGTCACATGTGACGATTCATGGAGAAAAAAAAATGTAAAATAGGCTCTAAAATCTCGATGAAATATTTTAGCCCTTGTACTCACTTCACTGCTGCGTCGACCGCACCCCTCACAAGTATTGAATGGTGTACAACTCACACCATTTCTACTTTGTCTCTAGAGCCATATTATTCCTCTTTGCATGATGAAAATGGTTAGGGTTTTCATCCCATTTTACCTTTTGTTTATCCTTTTCATGCCATTTTTTATTGTTTGCTCCTACACTTTCTTTTGATCCTAATGTTTTAAGTTTCCTTAGGAATTTTTCATTTCTTTCAAAAATCGAGGGGTAACCCCAGCCTAAGAGGCATTTATATCCCCTATTCCTTGATTTGCATGTAAAATAAAAAAGTACCTAGAATGATATCGTTTTGCACCATCCCTTTCTTCTAAACTAGCTACCCCTTTTTTGCTTGTCATTCTTTGCCTAGAGGTGTTTACATATTTCTTTGATGCATTTATTAGGCCATAAATGCATCAAATATGGGTCAAAATGTAGACATGGAAAATTGACCCACTTGAGTGAATCATTTTACCTAGAGAATAATAAAGACCCCTCAAATTACCCAAGTGTAAGTTTGGACCTCTCCTCTCCCCCTCTTTTTTTTTTTTTTTCTAGTTTTACTAAAATCATGGTCATCCCTTACAAGGATTGATTTTGGCAAGTTAGGGTTATTTATTGGAAACCCCACCTTTTGAAAAAATTCTTCAAAGTCGGTCCTCCCTTAGGGTTTCCCCGCATGTTTATCTTTCAAAATCCTTATAAGTAGAGGGTTTTGGGTCTTCTTTTTTAAAGAACCAAGAAATCAAGTTAAAAAAGTAAGTAAAAAAAGGCAAAAATGACTAAGAAGTGGATCAAGGGTTTTGGGTAATCTTACTACTCAAGTGTTCAAGTGATATTTGACAAGTTTTTTGGTGTTATTTTATTGCATTGTTGATTTTTTGTCCTTGGTGGTTAAGTATTGGAGCCTTGAGGAGGAGTCAACCATCAAGTGGAGATATTCATCCTCTTGCCTACCTCCTTCACTACCATTATGTTATTTCATGCATTTTATCATTCTTATATTATAAATTTTCATTGTTGTCATCATTCATTTCACATTGATCTATTTTTTTATAGTCATTCATGAAAAAATACACATATTTACAAGGTGCAATTTTACCAAACCAAAATTGAGGTTACCCCATATAGGGTATGATTTTAGGTGTGATAATTCTAGGGGAAATATTCACTCCCAAACCCTATATCTCAATGTGCATGTTGCATCTAGGACATAATACTATTGTTTACATTTTGTTGTTTGTGTTGTTGTGTTCCATTGCATTTTTTTTATTCATTTCCAAAAAAGGTCAATTATTTCTCTTGATTTATAAAGGTCAACTAAAAGGACCTAGGAGGCTTGACTACTGTGCTCCCAAGCTCTATTGTACAGTGGCCTAAGTAGACTCCTTAACTCTGATCATATTTTTTAGGACTTTGTAAAAGCTATTTTGTAGGTTGAAGTTGTGGGATATTTTTGGACATTAGATAAATATTGAATCAAAAACTGGAATAGATAAGTGTCCACTGTAAATATTTAGGTTTTTTGTTGCTATATTACTTGTCATTTATATTTTAGACATAAACAAAAAATAAAAGAAATATATTACGATTTATTTCTAGGAATTTGAAAAGTATGAGCATATAGAGTGAATTTAGGGTTTAGTTTTGTTTGTGCATTTAACTCATGCCCTTGGTCAAAAGATAAAAAAAAGTATAGCTTAGGGTTAGAGATAAGTGAATAAAATAATCATATTAGGGTTAGTTACTATCTTCTCGCATATTGTGTGTTTTGCATTATTATTTTATTTTTTTACTTTAGTTTATAGAGGTCAAATATAGGTGATTTCCTCAAATCGAATACATTAAATATTTATACCCAAAACTTGGAGCAAGTCCTAAAACCATTATTGGTGAACCCATACCTTTTTGCATCCTTGAGTGTAGATAATATAACAACCACTATGGTCACCTCAAATCCTAGAAAATCCAGTCAAGAATCATACTGTCCCTCTACACCAAATCACCACGCTGCCATGGTGAGAGGTGATGCTGGCACAACTACTAATCAATGAAGGTACATATCAAAACCCAATTGCTAGAATTAGATGTTTCACTTGCACATACAAAATGTTTAACAAATGTTTTTTGAATTTTTGAGCATTTTTCTACAAAATTCATTGTGGCGTGTGAATTTGGTAATGAACCATGAATTTGGTCAAATTCCCTTGTAAATGGGATAAGCAAAGATGCCTTGAGTCACACTATTTTTTATTTTGGACTACGTGTATAATGGGATAAGCAAAAATGATTTTTTTGCTTTGAGGTTCAACCCAATCATGGTATTATCCCTCTTTGACACAAGATGTTTATTTAATGTGTGAGATGTGTTTGGTTCAAGAATGTTAGATTCAATCTCAAAAACTCAATATTTTTAGTAGTGAAAATGTGCCTTGATCCTAGAGAAAACTCGACTGCATTGGATGTTGCTTGAAACACTAGGAGTGGCTGAGTGACTCAAAACACCTAGGGATGATGGAAATTTTGTTTTTACAAATGATGACTTAACTTATGAAATGGTGCAATGAGATGGATGTGAAATCAAAGGTTCCCCTGATTAAGGCAACAAGACTTATTAGATCAATTATTTTCTAAACTTAACAAATTACCCCTAATATGATAAATGAAATGCACTATGATGAAAATGAATGTACTTATGAAAAATGAATATGTGAAATGCAATGTGTATGAATGATATTTTTGTGTATTAGCCATGTATATATACATATATAAAATACATTAAGCATAGAACACTCTCAAGTGGATGATATTTAGTGGTGCAGTCTCTTCTACTACCTCTAGATTGCAAAGTCTATAAGTTACCTGATCCACATTTTGTTTGACAATGTATGGACCTAACCAATTAGCTATGGATTTATCATGAATATGTGGTAATGCATTGGTGTTTTGCTGAATCTCTTAAAGGATAAGATCTTCTACTTGAAATTCACATAGATAGAATTTGGTATTATAAGCACACTTTAAATGATCCTGATATACTTGTAAATGCTCCAAGGCATTGATTCACCTTTCATCAAGGAGCATGAGTTGGTCGAGATATGCTTTTCTAGCAGTATCATCATATATAAATTCTTGTAATGAAATATATAGTGAGAGGATCTCGAGCTCAAGAGGTATGATGGATTCAGCACAAGATACCAATGAGAATGGTGTTGCTTCAATAGGCATGCAAATGCTTGTTTGATAAGCCCATAATGCCAAGGGGATCTGAGTGTGCCAATATCAATGATTTTATTTGATTCATTTCTTGAGAATAGATATCAAGGTCTTATTGGTTGCATTAGCTTATCCATTTTTTTATGAATAATGAATCAAGAGACTATGTTAGATATTATATTTCTATGTAGCGGATCTCATGCAGTATGACATTGGACTGCTAGTGCAAACTTCTAGTCAAGAAACTATGTTGAAAATATTCTTATATAATATGGCATTGGACTGCTAGCATGACCTTCCTCCTTTGTACAAGGGACTATTAGGTGTAGTGACTCTAGGTATAGTGAATATAGGTATAGGGCTCCATAATAATATTAGAGGTCTACCTATAGGTGTTAGCTAGTGCTTAGATGCACTTTTGTATATGAGTCTTGGTGCTCCATTGTATATAGCCTTTGGGTGCTCATTATACATATGATTAAATATATACATGGATTTGTTTTGTGACTTTGTGTGGATGATTGTGTGAATGCATGTTAATATGATGTGATGGATGGCCATGTAATAATTATGTTTATTGTTGATTATAATAATGCATGTGAACTAACATACTAATGATCGTTCGTAGTTTAGATTTTTTCTTGACCATATTTAACATCATCACTTAATCAGGGACACCAGAATGGTAGTATGTGAAAATGGAAGACTCATGTAATGAATTTGTAATAACATGGATGTTATTTTATCTTATGGATGGCTTATTTGAAGTCATTTTACAGATACCCAAACATCCAAGTGATGTAAAATAAACTCACTAAGTTATGTCTAATTTTTCTTACATCAAATGTGTGTGTAGTAAAATGTTATTTACCAATCATGAGCATGGTAGTGAATCAAGGAAATCAAGAACCAATGTATGTGCAAGTGATTTAATTAACCCATGTTGAGTAAGTTGAGATGAAACCTATCATGGATAAGACAAGGAAAATAGCTTATCCTTATGTGTAGTCAGAATTATCTTCAAGAGAGATGTGTCACCATGCATGAATGTACTCCACTGCCAGTCAATTGTCTATAGCCCTAGTAGAGACTACCTCCATAGTTCAATGATCTAATCTCTAATATTTGGGGATTTGGATTATCAACCAAAGTGTGACGATAATTTTACCATATCCTTACTACTCATTCTTTTGTTTGGAAGTTTTGATAGTGGTGAAGACCATTATTTTTTATTTTGGACTATGTGCATAATGAAATAAGCAAAGATGACTTTTTTGCTTTGAGTTTCAACCCAATCATGGTATTATTCCTCTTTGACACAAGATGTTTGTTTAATGTGTGAGATGTGTTTGGTTCATTAATACTAGAGTCAATTCACAAAACTCAAGATTTTCTTTAGTGAAAATGTGCCTTGGTCCTAAAGAAAACTCGACATGTATTGGAGGTTGTTTTAAATACTAGGAGTTGCTAAGTGAGAAAAGAAAACTAGGGATGATGGAAATTTTTTTTTTGTAAATGATGACTCGACTTATAAAATGGCACAATGAGATGGATGTGAACTCAAAGGTACCCCTAATTAGGGAAACAAGACTTATTGGATCAATTATTGTATAAACTTAACAAATGACCCCTAATATGATGTATGAAATGCATTATGATGACAATGGATGTAGTTACAGAAAGTGAATGTGTGAAATACAATGTGTATGAATGATATTTTTGTGTATTAGCCATGTATATATACATATATAAAATATATTTAGCATAGAATGCTCTCAAGTGGATGATTTTTAGTGGTTCAGGCTCTTCTAATCCCTCTAGACTAGTAAGCGTATATGTTTCCTCAGCCATATTTTGTTTAATAATGTATGGACCTAACCAATTAGCCTTGAATTTATCACAAAGATGTGGCTATGCATTGGTATTTTATTGATTCTCTTTAAGGATAAGATATCCTACTTGAAATTATTGTATATGGACTTTGGAATTATAAGCATGCTTTAAATAATCCTAATATACTCATAAATAATCCAAGGCATTGATTTATATTTCATCAAGAAGTGTGAGTTGGTTGAGACATGCTTGTATAGCAGTATCATCATCTATGAATTCCTACAATGAAATACATAGTGAGGGGATATCGAGCTCAAGAGGTATGATGGCTTTGATACCATAGACCAATGAGAATGGTGTTGCTCCAATAGGTGTATGGATGCTTGTTCGATAAGCCCATAATTCCAAGGAGATCTCAGTGTGCCAATCTCAATGATTTTATTTTACTAATTTCTTGAGAATAGCGCTCGCGGTCTTATTGGTTACCTCAGCTTGTTCATTTATTTATGATTAATAAGGAGTCAAGAAACTATGATGGATATTATATATCTATGTAGATTATATCCTTATGCATAATGGTATTGGATTACTAGTGTGGCCTTCTAGTCAAGAAACTATCTTAGATATCATTATGCAACATGACATTGGACTACCAATGTGGTCCTCCTCCTATGTATCAAGGACTATTAGGCATAGTTACTATATGTCTAGGCCTCCATCGGGATCTTATGGGTCTACATATGGGTGTTAGATAGTTATTAGATGCACTTTTTTATATGATCCTTGGTGATCCATTTTGTATAGTATTCGGGTTCTCATTGTACATGCGATTATATATATACATGGCTTTGTCTTATGAATTTATGTGGATGTTTATGTGAATACATGTGAATGTGATGTGATGGATGACCATGTAATGATGATGTTTATTGTTGATGATAATAATACATATGAACTTACATACTAATGATAATTCACATTTTACATTTTTTCTTGACCATATTTATCATTGTCACTTAATCATGGATACCAAAATGGTGGTATCTAAAAATGGAAGACTCATGTAATGATGTGGTAATGACATGGATTTTGTTTTAGCTTATGGATGGCTTATTTGAATTCATTTAAAGAGACTCAAGAATCCTAGTAATTTTGAACAAAATCACTAAGTTCTATCTAATTTATTCGAGACCAAATGTGTGTGCACTGAAATGCTCGTTTACCAATCATGAGCATGGTAGTGACTCAAGGTAATAAATAACCAATGTGTGTGAAAGTGAGTTTATTAACCCATATTAAGTAAATTTATATGAAATATATCATGGAGAAGATAAATAAGTTAGCTTGTCCTTATCTGCGGTCAAAGGTCTCTTCAAGAGAGATCCATTGCCATGCATGAGCATACTCCATTACCAATCAAGCATCTATAGCATTGATAGAGATTACCTCCATAGTCCAATGATATGATCTCTAAGATTTGTGTATTTAGACTACCTAACCCAATGGATGAAAATGTAGTTCTATCCTTACTACTTGAGGATCTATGGTGTGTGATATGTAAAAGAGTTAGAGCTTTGGGGAATCAAATTCTCAATCAAAGTGTGATGAGAATTTTACCCTATCCTTACTACTCATTATTTTGTTTGGAAGTGTTGATAGTGGTGAAGACCACTATTTTTTATTTTGGACTATGTGCATAATAGGATAAGCAAAGAGGAATTTTTCACTTTGAGGTTCAACCCAATCATGGTATTATCTCTCTTTGACAAAAGATGTTTGTTTAATGTGTGAGATGTGTTTGGTTCAATAATGTTAGAGTTAATTTACAAAACTCAAGATTTTATTTAGTGAAAATGTGCCTTGGTCCTAGATAAAACTCAACATGTATTGGAGGTTACGTGAAATACTAAGAGTGGCTAAATGACCAAAAACACCTAAGGATGGCAGAATTTTGGGTGTGAATTTGGTAATTTTTCCAAAACAAATGTAATTTTTTTAATGATGAATTTAATGATATATATGAATGTTGTTATGTTTATTGTGTATCTATATGTACTCAAGAGTAGAGATTTTCAATCAGGGAGACTCAAGGACACTATGAGAGAGCGCATAGTTATAGAAAGGAAGACACTAGAGAACATGGGGCTACTACATCTAGCATAGATACCCCATGTTGAGGTAGATAGGGCACTACTAATGTCTCTACAAGAGAGATGGTATCAAAAATCATCCATATTGTAGTTACCAATAATGGATATGATTATCACACTAGAGGATGTGTGGCACATATTGAGGATACCCATAAAGGAGAGGATTTTTTATAAGGTACAAGTCTCAATGGTGGCATCATAGATGATGTCAGGGGACCCAACACATGTGATCCATCAGAGTGGATTCCATGTTGATGAGATTCAATATTGATATAGAGTGGTGGAACTAACATTTTTACTATGTGGGGTGGTGGAAGGGATGCTAGTGTGCCATACATGTAGGTGAGACTTACCATAGGAATTGGTGGAAGTAGTGGTATACATGCAAGATCAAAGAGTTATATTTATATGGGGACCATATGTGCTAACCCACTTGTATAGGATGCTACACAACATTATGTATAAGCAACATATATGACTAATTTGTATGATATTGCTCCAGGTGTGGTGTAGGGAGAATATAGTAGTTGAGTGACTAAATGAACTACTAAGGCCATTGCCCAACATGGAGTGACCAAATTTATATAGGTGGAGTTAACACTACAAACATGGGTATAGGACATATATTGGTGTCTTACAACTAGGGAGGTGGGTGATAGATAAGTTATGAGAGCACCAGATCATATGGGGATTTTGGTATCTGCACCTTGGTTGGGTAAAGGATACAAAGTAGCTAGCTTGGGTATGGAGATCTAGTGGGTCATCATTGAGAAGGGTGAGTAGGAGCTATACTATTTTGATTGGGTATAATGATAGTTTGACATTCTATAAAAGATATGAGACCTCAAGGACTACTAGTTTAGGAGGGTAATGAAGGACCCACCAGGAGTCAAAGGCACTCTTGATATGGGTAGAGGAGGAATTGGATGACCTACTATACATGGATCTAGTGGTGCATAATGTCGAAGTGGCATTCAAATACAATATATGGTACAAGAAAATTATACCCCCAAGGATCTCCCCACTAGTGCTAGTGCAGAGATACAAGGTTATAAGCTGATGGGTTTAGCTAACACTTTGAGAGACCATTCAACACACCATTGAGTGATAGTAGAGGGGAAAAATCCCATTGAGACCAACTTATATAGAGGTTTGGGTGGAGATAATCATAACCACAAGGGGATGATAACCATATCTAGCTCAAAGGAAGGAGTAACTATAGGAGTTACCCCTACAATGACATAGATAGGACCCAATAAGGTTGTAGATCTAGGGAAGTAGGTGAGGGAGGCAAAGGCACTACAAACCACAGTGGCAACTATATAGGTAGATATGGACACCATCCGCATAGCACTAGACAGGGTCCAAGTAGAGTGGGACATGGCAAGAGCTGAGGTAGAGCACCTCAGAGGGAAAATGGGCTATTTGGAGAAAAAAATAATAGGCCCAAGTAGAGGGGATGAATATCATGGCAGGTAGCCAATAGAGCAAGGGAGGCCATCTATTATTGGTAGAGCTATATAAGATGATGAAGTCATATGATATGGTAGTGTAGAGGGAAGCCTACTACCAAATGGTATATTTCCATGCCATCCCAAAAAATTAGAGGGTTCCTCTACCATCATCCATATAATCACAAAGTTACTCACAATCATGGGCATGATATGGTTTATGATATGAGTATGGCTCCTCCACCACCTCCAACAGGCGGAATAGAGGGGACAAGATCACATGAATAGGGCTAGGATCAGGATGACATGTTAATTTTTATTATGGCATGCACCTTTGGGGATGGTCGAGTGTACCAGGATATCTATTATGGCACACAAATTGGTTGGCATGCACTTAGTGCTTTTGAGTAATACAAGAAACTTTTTTTTATTGTGTCAATGATCTTTTATTAAGTTTTTTTTTTTTGTATTTTTATTGATGCATGATGATCATGAACATGATGAGTGCAATGCATGATGATCCTAACTAAATGAAATACATGAATGAATCTAACTAAATGAAATGCAATCTAAAATGAATGTAAAATGAAGTACATAGATGAGTGAACAAAAAGAAGAAAAGAAATAAAGAAGAGAGAAGGGAATAAATAGTTAAAGAAGAGAGAAAGGTAGAAGAAGAAGAAAGCAAAGCTTTGAAAGATAAAAATGAAAAACAAAATTAGGAGCAAAACCCTTGTAAGGATTTGTGCTTGCAAATGACCAAGATGGAGGTTTCCCCTCGAATCTGTCCATGAAGCTATCTTCCAAAGGTGTTATGCTTACAAATATGGATAGGTGTGGAGTGATACATTCTTTGGGTGTACTGCTCATTGATGGTCAAATATGAAGAGATACTTACTAGAATGTGTGCTTGCAAATGATCAAGATGGAGGTTTTCCCTCACATGTGGCCATGAAGCTTATCTTGTATGGGGTGTAAAGATGTGATTGTTTTTGCCAAAGTGAGTACTACCTGATAGGGGTATGGTGTGTTGAAATATGTATGAGCAGAGAAAAGCATGACAAAAGCAATGTGATTGAGTACATGTGTTGGACGAAGAAAAAAGAAAACAAGAAGTAAGAACATAAATAGTGTGTGTGTGTGCTTCATTAGGGACATTTCAAGATCTTAAAAATGTGCACAATATATTCAATGGTTGTATGAATACCATAAATTATGTCCATGCAATATCTACCCTATCTTAAAAGGACCACTCAATAATACAAATACCAACAAGTGTGAAAAATAAATGAAGGAATGTATGTCCTTTGTCTTGGGGAGGATAAGAAATGATTAAATTTTTTAAAGACAAAGGACATAAAAGAGAGAAAAACCTATATCCCTTGACTTGGAGAGAAATTTTGATGATCATTTTATAATTTCAAGGTCAATGAATATAAGAGAAGAAAGGAGACGAAGAAGAGATGGATGAATTTCCAAGAGGAAAATATATAAATATGAGCCTAGATTGGGGATTTTTCGAGGCATTAGAGCCATAGTATGAGTGCAATTCATGTGAGATCAGATATAACTAGGTTTCATCACTTTCCATCCTCATGAACTCTCTAAAAAACTATATGATCAAGCAGTCATGCAAATATGGTCAAGCAATAATGTAATTATATGATAAGCAAAATGTAGTATATAATGTGAGGTAAACATTGCAAAATATGATTGGTATTCATGCAATACAAAAAATTAAACCAAATATAGTATAAAAACCAAGCTAAATGCAATATGAAAAATACAAATTTCCAAGTTATGCATATGATCCCTTTAGATGCATTATATTAATTGGTTCTTTAATATCTTTACTATCCAAGGGGAAACCAACTTAGGGTGCACTAAAGTTACCACATTACAAAATATAATGTCACTGGGATAAGGTGGTCCCTCATACTCATCATTCCACTCCAAGCCTTGATGATGTAAATATTCAACATAAGTTATAAGGTGATCATTATTATCAAAGGATAAATATTTGTTTTTATTAGGGATATATCCTACGCCACATCTTCCAGACCAAAGCTCAACTTACAAAGGCTCTTGAATGCCTTTATTTTGTGGACCCAAAACTTTACCTATGTATTCCATGCTATATTGGATTTTATTAGGAATTGATGATCATTGGATAGGTAAAAATGGGTTAAAGAAATATCTATAGGAAGAAGGTTTCTACCACAAATATTTTCTTCGAGGAAAACTCCTACAAATATAAAGGTACACATGCAAATGTGTATGACTTCACATTTCTTATAGAGTAAACTCATAGTCCTCGATGATGGTTGTAGCTTGGCAAGATCTAGAAGAGTCTCTTGAAGAAATAGATTGACTTGATCCTTTGATGAAACATTGATTAACGGTTCCTCAATAACATTTATATTTTCAAGTTACTTGGTGATGTGAGATGAAGAAATTGATGGCATAAATTGAGATCATATTGAGATTTCTCAACCATTGAACAATATTGAAATGGATGAGGGTTTCCTAGAATGGTGATAAGTTGATATTACATCAAAAATTGATGATAATTAGAAGGGATAGCCCTCACCACATGAATCCAAGGGTATCCAAGAAGAAGATTAAAATATGCAGGGAAAGACACCACATAGAACAAGGTATCTAAGATCTTAGGTCCAACCCTAAGAGGGAGGGATATGACATAGTAGGCCTCTTGGGACTCATTTTTGAAAGCTTTGATGATGATAATGGATTTACTTAAATATTCCTCTTTTAATTCAAAATTTTGGAAAAATTAATAAGTGCATAGATTGAGGGAAGAACCATTGTCTATCAAAATTATCTTGATAAATATTTACCCAATAAATAAAATAATATAGAGGTAAGAATTCCATCACAGGTCTGAGGAAGGAATATCATCATACAAAAATATGATATGATGTATCCCAAGAGAACCTACAACATCAAATATAATGCTATGGAAAATGTATTTAGGAACAAATTATTATCGTAGAAGCTTCAACAAGGATTCCTTGTGAATAGGAGAAGTTTGTAAAAGTTCTAAGAGGGAGATATTAGCTAGTGTACTAGATAACTATTATTGAATGTCAAAGAAGACTCTAGGTCATGGCTTCAACACTAAATGTGGGTTTTCTACTCCTGTGCTCATTTTATAGACACTCTTCAAAACTAAGGGTAGTTTTGAAGGTTTATTGGATATAAAACTCATCTCCTATTGAGATTGTTGAGTCAATTATGCTTGAGCTTGTTGCATTGTGGTTATTTCTATCATACCAACCATATTGTTTTAGGGATGTGGCACATTATGATATACCACTTGATTAGTTGTATGTTATCCATTCTTATGTAAAGTATATTGGAATATCCCCATATCTTGATTAGTTGTGGGTGATTTTGAGTAGAAGGTTGGTTGTTTGTTGTAGGATTCAGTTGAGGACCTTCTATAACAAGGTGACCTTCACCAATTAAGTCTTGAACCACATGATTCAACCTCTTACATGAATTTTTCATGTTCCCCTCCACCCTATGATACTCATAATATTGACCAGGCTTATACCAATTAGTCATGGTATCATGTTACCTTATGGGAGGCAACTAAATCATATTAGCCTCCAAAATCTACCTTAGGAACATGTTCATAAGTGTGTTGGGTCTTGTAAAAAAATTCTTTGAGGTTTTTTGATGTTGGCTAAGCATCGTACTTTATAGGATGTTAACAACACTATTAATATACCTATTTTATGTTACCCCATAACTAACTACATGCTTGTTCTTATACTGATTTTTTGTGGTCCTATCTTCTTCTTTATTTGGTATAATTTGACCTCTTTGAATGAGGGCTTGATCTATCCTTCTTGTAAGATCTATTGCTTGGTCAAAAGATGTAATAGTTATTGTTTCCAATTCATAAGATATTTGTGTTAGCTTTTTGAATAGGTTAACTCATAGAAAGCTCTATCCAAGATCTAAAATAAGTCAAATAAATGCTACTAGCATTGAAACTCAATAATGAAACCACAATAATATTTTATAAATAATATATCACAAAATATAAACCAGATGTACACAATATACAAAAATTACATTAATGATACAAATTGATACATTGGATGGAGCTTCACCTCTAATATATCAATTTTTATGAATTTTTTAGTTATCTAACTATTGCTCTCCTCTATCATCTAGGATATGCAACCTTTCATATTCCTCTCATAAAGAAAAATCTCTAAAATTACCATATTTCATGTGACTCTTCATACTCTCTTTACACTTTGCACTTTATCTCATAGTGACACATACATAATGCAAACATAAATCATCTACCAAAATAATATTACAAGGGGACAAAATAATGTAATATATCCAACACCCCTTTATATTACAATATTTGGTACAAAATACTTGTGCCTTAATTATGTAATTCTTCTTTGTATTCATTATTTAGCTCTAAATCTATCATGGCTAGATACTAGTATCTATGTATACCTCTAGATTAATAGATTTGAGTCATATTTGGGTATCTATCTCTAGGTCACTGCCTCTAGGTAATTTCCACTAGATCTACCTTTGGTTCATTGCATTTGGGTCTCTTCCTCTCTATCTCTAACTCTAGATATTTGCCTTTATATCTTTACCTCTAGGTCACTACCATTGGATCTACCTCTAGGTCACTCCCATTGGATCACAATCTATGTGTCATTGCCTTTTGAACTCTACCTTTGGGTCACCTCTAGATTATTATTATCTCTATGTCATCCACTAGAATATTCATAAAATCATCATATATGAAGGATCATTACTACAAATGATTTCTCTATAAGCCATATTTTAAGCTATTCTTGGGTCTTATTTCTCCATGTCTACTATGGGGTCTATTTCCATAGGTATCATTAATTTAATTTTCAATTTCTTATAGATTACCTTCTATTCTGAATATATTCTTGGAATAGGTAAACTCAATCTATCTTATACTTTTCCTAAATTGATTCTTTCTCAAAATTTTAAAACTTATTCTTCACTAGTTATTCTTCAACCTAGTGGTATTAATCCTTATCTTCATTAGTTTTCCTTCAATATAGTGGTAATACTTATCTTTTACAACTTTCAAGTTTTATGTAAGCAAAATTTGATTATACTTGGTTTCCTTTTATAGAAACCATACAACATTCCTTTCATTTTATCCCATTCATATATATTTATCCATCCATAATCCATTTTTACCTTATAGTCTTTCTTTTCTTTTTCTAAACAAAATATTTGTGAATGATTATGTGTTCCAAAAATTTTATAGCTATGGAGATTCCAACATATCTCTATCGTATGTCCATGTCTACCACTAAGACTACATTTGTTTTCTATTACAAAATTTCTTTTTCCATTATGTCCTTTGTTGTTATTGATTCTATGTCTCTATCATAAATTTGATGTCATGATTTCTTACCACAAATTTAGTTCCTTGCTCATTACTACTAGTGTAACGTGTATATCCAAGACCTTCATATTTTGTTCTTATTTCTAGTACAATTGGTTATTTAATTCCTTGTGCATGTTTTACCAAACCTGTATCTTTATATCCCATTTCATTTAACAACTTTGAACCAAATAATTTAGTATAATTTTCAAAAAAACCAAAGGTATTATTAGAATGATCTCTATCAATATCAACACAACCTTGAGCATCACTATTTCTATCATCATTTGAATCTATGTTAACATCAATTCTAATAGCACTAGAATTCTTTTAATAATCATGAACTATATTCAAATCACTTATATCACATGTATGATCTATTTTTGTAATAGGTTCTATCTCAGTGATGAATTCTAGATCACAAGTATCATTGCTTGCATCACAATATTTCTTTTCACTATAACTCTCATTTTTTTCTTTTTGATAAAGGTCACTAGTGTCAAAATATGCATCTATCATCAATGGTTTTAATTACATAGTGTCAAAACATGAATATATGATTACGAGACCTAACTCATTTGTATCACAAGAGACATCTTTCATCATTGGTTTATTCCCTAATTCTTCAAATTTTTCTAGCTTTCTCATCTTAGAAACATTTAGAGTAATAATTCCCTTGTATATTTTTTTCCATAGACCAATATGTACAATAACACTATTTTCATGGTAATCATTAGCATGATTAAGAACATATTACATGTATTATTTACAAATTAGAAATTCTCCCTAATCTGCTTCACTAATAATATCAACAATTTCATTAGAGCTTCATTAGAAAGTAATGCCGTATAAATCATCTTTATTATATCATAAGGTAATGTAAAAATATCTTTAGATTTTATTTTTCCTTCATCAAGTTTTGAATGTAGATAATTTTCTAGCATTGAAAAACTTTCATTTTTGGCTTCTCTCATGATTGATTGCAAAAATTTATTTTCTTTCATTGATGTATTCTTTTGAATTTCAAATTTTTCTATCATTTTTTGAGTACAACCTTTTAAATTTTCCAACATTTTCTTACTTTTTTTTTTTTCTAGTGAGTCGTCTTCAATGTATATTGGTTTTTCTTGAAAACATTGGTTTTTGAATTTCTATGTTTTGATCATTTGTTTTCTTTTTCATTTGCTTTTTTTTCCATGTTCCTTGAAGTTGACAACCTTATAACTCCCTAGGTTTTTTATTGTATGATCAACTTTGATAAGATTTTTCAACTTTTGAGTCTCTATGTTGAATACCATGTGACTCCATAATGTTTGGATATATGATCAAGCAATATTTTTGATGAAGGTTTCAATTCTCAAATTTCTAAGTTGAATACATTTTAAATCCCAAATTATAAAGTTATCATTTTTTGTAAAAGAATATTTGCAAAATTGAATGTTCAAATTTGATGTAGTAGTTCTTATTTATCCAAAATTTCTAGTTTGCAAATATCAGAATTTGATTTACAAAATCTAATATATTAATTACAAAACATGAAATTAATTTCTGAAAACTTCAAATTACTTTCTTAAAGTTCCAAAATAGGTTTTCTAAACTTTGCAAAACTTCCCAAAATGCATTAGTGGGGTTTATAGGGTTTCAATACTTTGATTTTTTTTCTTATCTCTGCAATCATTCAATTAATATATAAGCAATTAGATTAATTATTAGATTAATTTTGTAAAAATTTAGACAAAATAATATTTCTCAACCTTACAACTCCTATCTTTGGCAAAAAATCAAATATCAAAGTGACTTATTTTTACCTCCCAAAGTGGTGTGCAAAATTTAAAGTCAAAGATATTTGACCTCCTATTAAAAAGACACTCCCTCACTAAACTCCTCCTTTTGTAGTTCTCAACTAATACAAATCAAGCTTCTTTAATTGCATATCATATGGAACTTTATCCCATGCATTTATTGGTATGTAAAAGGTGTTTCATTCTCCCATAATGGTGGTTGGATCTCCCATTCGATCAATACATGTGGTACTTTGTATTTTTAACTTTAAATGGTGCTTACTCCTAAAATTACAAGAATATTCACCAAGAAAATACCACATATGAACTTTTACATATATTTTTTAATGATGGCTCTTCTTCCCAAGGTGTTTCAAAATTTATTTTCACATTGTGTGATAGTTGAAGAACTTGGATGTTTGAATTGCATTTTCTTTCAATATTTCTTCAATGACTCTTTGCTCTACCTTTCCTTGGTGATTCTCTATATCTTCCTTCATGTATGTTTGACATTATATCTCCTTGTGGTAGAGCCTTCGATGACTCCTTCCTAAGCTTGGTGGTTCTTTGTTCAAAGTCTTTACTGGTTTGTTCAATCCCTAATGTTTCTATTGGTTCAATGTCCAAGGTTCACCCTCATTTGTTGTTGGTTTTTTATGTTTGTTTTGATGTCTTTAGACACTCTAAATTTTGCTTTGAATTTGAGCACTATTAAACCTGATAATGAATGCTATTTAATGTAAAAAAATTAGATAATAGGCCTTGCTTCTTGGATGATAATTTCCTATTACATCACCTCTTCTTTATCTTCAATAGTGATTGTCAAAATATGTACTTCTTTGATTCTATTTGATGCTTATAAATCGACATTTACACTATGCTTTTAAATCAATATTTTCTCCTTCCTTTTTACTCTTCTTTATGCCATATCTAACTCCTCTTTTTGTTGTAATAATATGCATATTCTAATATAGTGGGAATGCTATCTTCCTCAAATTTGAAGACATGATATTTATGAATTTATTTTTTTGGTTTTAAAAATTGAATATCATGCTCTCAAAAACTAAAACAAATTAGTTTTTTATGCTTTGATAAAATATTTTTATATCACAAAATTTTCAAACCTTTTTTAGCGTCATTCGTAGCTTGCTTTCTTGTTGATTTTGCTCACATATTCACTGTCCAAACTTGTAGAAATTTGCAGATCCTTTTTCTTTTAACTTTCTGCCTCAAAATCATCAATTTGGAAGCTCTTAATTTTCTTAAATTGTGGCCTAAAAATTTACTTATTTTTTCTCTAATTTTCTATCCAAGCTTTCTAAAATTTGTAGTTCTACTCTCTTAAAAATTTGTTGTCTAAAACTCTTCAAATGATTCTCCAAAATTTTGCCTTCTCTCCTTCCATAAAATTTTAGTCTTCAAATCCTTTTTTGGGTTTGTCTATGGATGGAAATGATTATCCCAATTTTTATGTGATTATATCTTTTCAGGAACTTCTTATTTCTTGCAATATTCTAACTTGATTTTTTAAAATCTTCTCCAATGAATTCTTGTCCAATTCTTCAAATTCTCTAATCATTTTCCATTGTGGCTCTGATGCAACTGTTAGCTTTTTGAATAGGTTAACTCATAGAAAGATCTATCCAAGATCTAAAATAACTAAAATAAATGCTACTAATAATTAAACTCAATAATGAAACCACAATAATATTTTATGGATAACATATCACATAATATAACTCAGATGCACACATATATAACAATTACATTAATGATACATATTGATACATTGCATTGAGTTTTACATCCAATATATCAATTTTCATAACTTTTTAATTCTCTAACTATTGCTCTCCCCTTTCATCTAGGAGATACAAACTTTCATATTCCTTTCATAAATACAAATCTCTCAACTTGCCATATTTTATGTGACTCTTCATACCCTCTTGACACTTTGCACTTTCTCTCGTAATGACACATACATTATGCAAATATAAATCATCTACCAAATTAACATTATAAGGAAACCACATAATGTAATATCTCCAACAATTTTCTCTTGTAAATTTCCAATGAATATTTATAGCATGTCTTTAGGAGGAAAATCATATCTCAACTGTCCAACTAAAATCCTTCAATGAGACAAAAATTCTAGAAAAATTTCATCCATACCTTGTTAAAGCATATACATATCTTTCATAATCAATTTTTTCTCAACAAAAGTTCTAAATTGTTGAATAAATAATTCTATTGTCTCTTCAAAATTCCTCAAAGAATGATGAGGTATTTGATAATAGCATTCCAATGCCATACCACTGAGGATCATAGGGAATATATTTAGAAACAACATTCCATCATATATAATTTAGGGTATGTTGTCCTAAACATCCTTAAATGTTCAATTGGATCCTCTATTTCTTTATAAATAGGAAAAAATGAAATTGGAAAATGTTTAAGGTGGGGCCTAGAAGTGACAAAAAGGTCTAAGGGCTGATTGCATATTTCCTTATAGTTGTATATGAAACTTGGAGGTTTAAGCATATCCACTCTTGAAACCAATTGCTTCACCATACTTATCAAATTTTGCATATTAGAATTCTTGTTGTGCAATACCCCTAGGTTCCCTAGGGGAGAGGTATATGTAGGCTGTTGGAAGAGAAAATGGCCAATATTGGATGCATTGAAACTACTATAGTATGAGTTATGATATGCGGTATATTTTTTTGAAGGATAACTTATTCTTGATGCAACAAAAGCATGAATGTTGAGATGAATGTAATGAGGAGAAAATTGAGAATAATTTTGGGATGGACTACTGGTTGGAGTATCTTGTGGAATTCCCCTAATGTTGGTGGTCATGGTAGTAACATATATTAGTTTATGGAAATGATTAACATAATTTAAGATTCACATAAAGGGTTGTTATAAATATTCCTAAGAGAGATGGTAATAGGAGGAGGAGGCATCCCACTTCTTTTGATTCAAGCTTCTTCTTCCATAGACTTAACCAAAGCTTTCTTATGGTTGTTTATAAAATTCCATATAAGATCAAATGATGTGAAAGTGAAGCCTCCATTAGTTACCTCAAAAGGACCAAAGTTATTACCAATTTCTTCATGTTCATCCTCTTCTAAATCTAGATTGGGATTCTCCTTATTAATATGATAATATTCTTGAAGAATCTGATCATATACTAAAATATTATGCTTACTCCTAAGGTTGGGTGCCATTAATATAAGGAGAAAGGATAGAGGAGAAAACTAAAAAAAGACACACAAGAACTTTTTTAAATTGTTTTTAATATTTTTAAATTGTAAGGAAATAAAATTAGCATTTTTGTTTAAAGTTTTCAAAAGAAGAAAATAAGGAAAATGCTTCCTATTTTTTCCACTAAGACATGTGTTCATGTAAGGTTCAAAAATTATGTAGAGGGGGAAAACTTCTCTATCACATATGATTCTTGGTTGGATTCATTGGGACTCGAGGTGACCATTGGGGTATGTTATATTCTCTACACTCGAGGGCTTGGGGATTATGAGGTTCACTAGGAATGTTTGAAGAACTCACTCCAATTTTTGGGGTGGAATATTTTGTGTATATTAAAAAAACACCTATGTTTGATCCTTCTAAAATATAAGCTATGGAAAATGAAAGAGCAATGAAATACAAACACATATGTAAGAAGACAAGAAGCTAACCATAGTATGATTTTGGATTTTTGATTATGACTAAACCCTAACTTGTAGTAAAATAAATATTTTTATTTTTTAGTAAGGATTTTAGAGAATACACAAACAAAATTAACCCTAAGATGTAAACTATATGATTTTACTCTTTCAAATACCTAGAAATAAAATATCAAGTATTTTCTTTTCTCTTATGATCAAAATCTAAAATAGGAAAGGATATAGACACTCATAAAAAAATATAATGATATACTAGGATAATTACCTAATTAAATGGTTGATACTAGATTTAAATTGCATCCAAAATATCCAAACAACTTCAAACCTTTAAACTACTTACAAAATCCTAGAAAATTTTATCAATGTTTCGGGGCTTGATTAGGACACTATATGACTAACATTGGAGGCATAATAGTCAATCCCCCTTATTCCTTTTAGTTGACCATTAAAAAATAAACTTATATTTGACATTTGAAAAAAGCAAAAGCAAGATGAAATGAAAATGCAACCGTGCAATGAGATGAAACATAATGCAGGTGATAGAAAGTTGTAATACAATCAACGAACTAGGATTTTGGGAAGTAAAACTTTACCCCAAGTCCTAATTGAATAAATTCATGCCTTATAGTGAGAGGCATGAATATGTCTTGAAAAATCCACACTCTATATGGGTGGAGCATAAATTTGGTTCAGATGCACCTTTTGGATCCTAAAACACAAAATAATGCAATGCAAAATAGTGAAAATAAAGCTAATAAATAATAATGTAAGTAAAGAACCTAGTTAGTTGATGGAGGAAGAAAGGATAAATTATAATATGAAGGAATCACTCTATAATAGTAGACTTATCAAACCATCAAGACTCCTCCACTTGATCCCCAAGGGAAGCCAACACCATAACAAGAAACTAACAAAAACAAAAAATCACAATAGAAGAGCACTTGTTAGTGAATGGTAAGCAAGTTAAGATATAGGATTATTCAAAATATTTATTGGGTTCAATATGGGGGAAAAGAGGGTATCTAATCCTCTATGTATAAGATGTTTGGAGGGATAAATGGAGGGAAAGTGAAAGTTCACTATAGGCAAGGGTTGACACCAAAAAAGGTTGATAAGGGGTGGGGTTTTTGAGAGAAAAAACCCTAGAATGTCAAATCCATGCCCAGTAATTACAAGGCATAAATTTGGTAATCCAAATTAATGCTCCATATGGATCAGGTATGCATTTTGTAAGGCTAGGGAAAAAAGACAAAGTAAGAGAGGAAAAGAACCACATATTTGCATTTGGTAAGTTTAGGTGGCTTCCTAAGGATATAAGAAAATATTAAATCATTTTGACGGGTCAAATTTCCTTGTTTATAAATAGGAATTCATTTTATCCAAGTCTATATCATAAAGAGCAAGGGGGAATTGTAATCAATAATGTATATGTTGATGATTTTGTCATCATAAGGAGTTTTAAAATAATGCTTATAGCTGCAAAGAAATATTAAAAAAATATTTAGACTTGAAAGACCTTGGACTATTGCACTATTGTCTAGGTCTAGAGGTATGGTAGAATCATCATCACATATTTATCTTACAAAGAAAATATACTAGGACTCTCCTTGAGAAATATTGCATGGATGATTTTGAGCCAAAGATAACTCATTTGGAATTGAGAGAATAACTTAATTTTTGATTCCTTCACTCTAATACATACAAATATCTATTTCTAGTTGGTTAGAAAACTTGTCTATCTAACCTACACCAAATTAGATATCAAATTTTTAGTTAGTTATCTTTCTTGGTTCATGTAAGAACTAAAATTGATACATTGGAACATAGTAAAATAACTTCTAAGATATACACAAGGCACCATTGAAATTCAACAAGAATGATGAGTTACTCTTAATAGGCTATACAAATGCAAACTACACGAGATGCATTGATAATCAAAAATCCACCTCTCGATATGTATTCCTTTTAGGATCTACACCTATATCAAGTGGAAGTAATAAAAAAAAATTGCTCAATGTTCCATTGAAGTAGAATATCATGTAGTAGGAGGAGTTGTCTATGAATCAATACGGTTAAAATAAATGTGGACTAGTATGGGCGTATCTTAAGACAAACTGACAACCATGCACTATGACAACTAAGGAGTACTAAATATTGTTTTTAATATAGTATTCCATGAACAAACCAAGCACATTTACATGGAGTTTTATTTCATTCATATACATATTCAGTAGCACAACACTCAACTCAAATTTCATTCTACTCAAGAGTAACATATAAACATATTAACCAAGCAATTTAGACAAATCAAATTTTAATATTTTCAAAATTTTCTCTCCATAGAGATCTAAATTATGAATAAGTAAGGGGAAAACGTTAGAAATTATTTCATCATAGATAATGTGAAAGTAAGTTGAATAACCACTCAAAACATGATATGTAAGGTTCATTACAAAACAAACTCATTAAACCAAAGAACATTTTCTAACGGTTCTAAAATTGTTCTAAAAGTCCCACAAAGGTGGAAATGTAAATATGCCAATTCTATCAAAAGAGAGTATTTGTTAGATTTTTAAGCCTCACTACCACAAACATATCATAGGTCCTAAATATAAAATAGCCATAATATTGAAGGTCAAAGATAATAATATAACAATAGAGTAATATGAGAAAATAATATGTATATCAAGGCTTATATAATATTGAAATAAAAATTCATTTATATATTGAAATATTAATGTAAATAGCTTGAATCATTCATGAACTATGCATGAAGAAAAATTAAAATATTAATTGCTCAAAATTCTTTATACAAGCTTTATTCCTTTTCTCCCGGTTACAACTTTGTAATATCTTGGATTTTCCCATTTGGATTACCTTCTCATAGAGTATTATAACTATAATAATATAGCTATAGTAATGTGAATCTTCAAGTACTTGACTATTACACTCCATATACCAAGTCTCATGACTCTTGTCTTATCATCTTACCACTTGCATACTAGATGGACACTTGACTCTACAATATTTGCACATATCTACATGATTTCTACACTTCTACATGTGTTCCTAATATAGGATACTTATGCACATCTTCACATTACATTTTTGTACTCTTAGATAAAATATACTTGTGCACATTCTCACAATCTACACTTGCAATCTAACTTACATGATACTTGTGTATTTATTACATGTTACACTTTTACATGACACTTGTGCACTTCTCACACATTGACACTTACATAAAAGGGGAAATATAAATCACACTCTAAACTATAGAATCAACCCTAATCTATTACATATTTACAAATGTACCATGAAGGTACCATGGCGGTACATTAGCATGTACCAAATAATGTAATATTTCTTAAAACCCCCTATATTATATTATTTAGTTATTGAAGACTTTAATATTCAATATTGATCTTTGTATTTGTTTTTAATCTTCATTTGACCTTGCATTATTATTGATCCTTTAATTGAGATTCATCTTAAGCTTCTTGAGCTCAACTTGTAGTTCTTATTTGTATTTATTCTTTAGTTTCTCATCCTTTATATCTTTGTATCTAGATCATAAAATTTTTGAGCTTCTCTAAATTTAGTTTTGAGTTTTTCACCTTTAGACTTAGTCTTTGGATAATGAACTACTTCTTCATGTTCATGAATAACTCAAACTTCTGCTTTGTTTTTGCTCTTAGTTTTCATAGAATCTTGATATGGTCCTATTTATTTTGAACATTCACTTAGATCATTCTAATAAATTCTTGAATTTGATGAATTTGGGATGTCAATATTACATGAAGAATGAAACACTATTTTTAGAAATGATTCACTTGATTCAATTGTATCAATATTTACTTTCCTTTTTAATGTTTCAATTAACCCATGTATTATATTTTCATCTTTACAAATTTCAATTAAAGCAATGTCATATACATTATGCTACCTGAGAGATATCATAATATCATCTTTTGAATTATCAACTACTTCAATAAATTTTGAGTGTAAATAGTATTCAAAAGTCTCAAAAATTTCATCCATGGCTTCTCTATAGATGAATTGTAATGCCATCCAGCTGATCTTTAGATTTTTTAATCAAGTTCTTAATGCCAATTTTTATAATTTCTAATATTTTCTTTATAATTATGGACTCCATATTATAATCAAAGTTTACAAATTTATTCCTATGAAGCATAAATCCTTATGAATCCCAAATTCAAATAATAACTATAATATAAAATTTACAAATTATTAATTTTCTAACCTTTGATGTTGAAAATATTTTAACTCCCTAGTTTGATTTGCAAATTTTAAAAATTCATATACTTCAAATATTTTTCAAAAACTCCAAGTTCAAAACTTTAAAGTTTTTAAATTTTTCTAAAAACTTTAAAAATCTAAATATCCAACCTTCAAAACTTAAAAAATAACACTAAATATTAAAACTTAAAAATCATAAACTCCTTATCATTCATATTATTTCAATTTCAAAATTATCAAACATTTGAAAAATTAAATAATCACAAATTTAATTAAATGCTTATATCTCCTTATAACCTTAGTGCTAACTATTAATTTAAAAACTATTAATTCCCTCAAAAAATGTTTAACACAGAGTGAATGGCGGTTACCTGAAAATACTCAACTAAATTACAATTGTGCTTGCTTTTAAAATCAACACTTTAGTAATATTAACATTCTTTTGCCCTAATTATTAAAGCTATCATTTGCATGTAATTTTGCTCTCCTTACTCATCTAGCCTTTGATTACACAACTGATTCATCTTTATTGTACCTCCAACTCAAATAAATTCACACATGATTTACTTTACCTAAATTTCATTCAACTTGAACATTTTACTTTGTTGGTGGTGTTTCACCTTGATCTTTTGTCATGACTCATCTTCCATTCCATTTTAAAAAATTCAATTTGGTTTTATTTCTAAACTAACCATTTGCTTCACTATTAGCTATGATGAATGCACCTTGGTTTGCTTCTATTATTGTGCCCTAGTTTGCTTCACTGTTTGCTTCTTTTATTGCACCTTGGTTTTCTTAGATGACTTTACTACAATCTATTCTATCTTAGGTGCTTAATGCTTACATGCTGTGAGAGTCCTCTTCCTTCATAGGTTGGATTTGACTTGATTTAGGTGACTAATTAACCTTATCATTGTGACTGTCTACCTTTGAGTTAGGTAGCTAGTTCACCTTTTTCATGTATCTACTTATTTTTTTATGACTATACCACTTTGAGTTAGGTGACCGGTTCACCTTAACTTTCTTAACCAGAATGCTTTTTGTTCATTGAATACTCTAAAAAATTAGAATAGAAATTTTGCTTTAAGCATGTATGCTTTCTCTTAAAAAGCTTGTCTAGATACCACTATATTTGAATGTTATCTCAAGATCTATTTTCAAGGCTATATAGGCTTTATGATACCTATATGATTTCCTCTAACTTGTTCTCTATAAGATTTCTTATGTGGTATCTGTTTCTTTTAACATATATTTTTGTTGGTTTAGAAAGTTTTCTCTTGATTTATTATCATTTTAAGGTTGTTTGGTCTTGATACTTCTTTAAGACCTCTCTATTTTTATCCTTCTACAAGGTCATTTTGAATTTATCCTTCTACTTATATGTGGATGATAACTCCACTCTAGTGTTATTCTCTTCTTCTCTGTATATTACACTCTGTATGCTTTAAAATATGTCAATATCAATTTAATTTTGACTTGATTCTTCTTATTTCTTTACTATTGCTTCTTCTCTACTTTTTTATCTATATGCTTGCTTTTTTTTGTTCTCTCTTGTCTATTTTATCTCCATAAGCTAAAATTCTTCTCTATCTTCTATAGGCAGTTTTTCAATATTTTGTAGATTAATCTCTACTTACCTTCTTCTCTATTCTGCTAATCCTAATTTTTCAATGTATTATGTCACACCTAAGAACTCAATGTGATTATCCTTATTACTAGAGAATCCTATATCAATTTCAAGGTGGCATTGTGAATCCCTAAATGATCAACTATCTCCATAGTTGATTCTACCTCAATCTTCAATCTACAAATCTTCAAATCAATGTCAAGGTGGCTCTATCCCTGAATGACCAACTTTCAATTGAGTTATTTTATCTATAAATATAGATGAGTCCTAGTCTTCACTAGTTTTCCTTCAACCAAGTGGAAATACCCTAGCATGTTCTACTCAATAAGAATTTTAAAAATAAAGTTTAAGTTTACACTGTCTTCAAAGTGAATATACTCTAAATAAAATTTATCGAAAGTGAACAACGTTATTTAATGAATATGGCTAATAAAGAACTCTATCAAACTGGACAGAGTTAGGTGGTAGCTCTAATACCATTGTTAAATTTTTAAGCCTTACTACCACAAAAATTTCATAGGTCCCAAATATAAAATAGCCACAATATTAAAGGTCAAAGAGAATAATATCAGTAGAGTAATATGAGAAAATTAATATGTAAATAAAGGCTTATATAATATTGAAATAAAAATTCATTTATATACTAAATTATAAATGTAAATAGCCTAAGTCATTCATGAACTATGCATGAAGAGAACATATAATATTAATTGCTCAAAATTTTGTATACAAGCTTTATTCTTTTCCTCCCTGTTACAACTTTGTAATCTCTTGGATTGTACTTTTTGGATTAGCTACTCATGGAGTATTGTATCCATAATATAGTCATAGTAATATGACTCTTCAAGTACTTGATTATTGCTCTCCATATGCTAAGTATCATGACTCTTGGCTTATCATCTTGCCACTTACATACTAGATGAACACTTGAATTTAAACCAAAAGAAATAAGGTCCATTGCAAAGGCCCTTTGATGGCTCATGACCTCACCTCAAAAAATAATAACATGGACTATATGTACAAGAAATAGCGCATGTACGAGAAACAGTGCAGTATCCTCTAAACAAAGAACTTAATCCTTTGACATCTCAACAATTGCACATCCTTCTCTATCTAAAAAATTGCACTTGCAAAACTTTACCAATACAAGACATAAAGCCAAAAATATCAATCGTAGAGAAAAACATTTTTTCGAACAAAATTGTGCATCCCATCAAAAAAGTATTATTATGATAAGCCGCAAGTATCCTTCGGACATGTTGAGAAGCAACACACCCCCACTGAAAAAATGAAATTCCATCCTTTGAAAATATTTAGCTTTCATTTTGCAGTAGGGACCCTCTTGATGTTTTTCAGGTTTTAATTCCAAATTTTGCTTGCCTCCTTCTTCAAGTTTTGCATATACCAAAGTATCTAAGTAGGCTTGCATGTGACTTTAATTTCAATTTAGAATTCACTTCTTTAATGTTAGAATCATTCTGAGTAAAAAGATCTTTCACTGATATGTAAAAATGTAGAATACAGATGAATGAATTCATTGGAATCAACCTACAATTTCTAAAAAATTTGCAAAGTGGAAGTAAGAGAAACGTCGCGATTTCGTGACACATTCCATTTTTAGAAAGGTCGCGATTTCATGACATTTGCCATTGTCACGATTTCACGACGTGTTTTCAAAAGAAAATGCAAGTGATGGAAACATCATGATTTTGTGACATATTCCATTTTTGGAAATTTCGTGATATCGTGACATATTCAGACTAAAAGAAACAAGTCTTGGAAACGTCACGAAATCACGATAGGTTTTGGAAGAAAAGTGCAAGTCTTGGAGACATCTCGAAATCACGACATGTTTTGAAATCGTGATGCAAACAACAAAAACGTCACGAAATCACGACGCATTTGGTAGAAAGAGCGAAGGCATAATAATGTCATGAAATTGCGACACAACAAAGAAAGAAAGCCAAAGGCATAAGAATGTCACAAAATTACGACACAGCAGAAATGTCACGAAATTGCGATGTATTTGGTAGAAAGAGCGAAGGCATAAGAACGTCGCAAAATCGTGACACATTTCAAAGAAGAGGCCAAGGCATAAAAGCATCATGAAATTGTGATGTCGTGAAATTGTGACGCATTTCAAAGAAGAGGCAAAGGCATAGAAGCATCATGAAATCATGACGTCGCGAAATTGTGACGCATTTCAAAGAAGAGGCCTAAGGCGAAATCGCGACGTCACAAAATCGTGACACGTTTTAAAGAAAATGCCAAGGCATACAGACCGTCATGATTTCCTGACATGTCGTGAAATCATGACATGTCACAGTTTCACGATGGAGAAAGATGGAAGCAAGTGCGGGGAGCGTCGCGATTTCGCGACATGTCGCGGTTTCATGACAAAAGGGAAAATATGGAAGTAGTGCCAACCAAAGAGGACATCGCGATTTCGCGACATGTCATGAAATCACGACATGTCGCGGTTTCATAGCAAAGGGGCCAAAATAGTGCCAACCAAAGAAAAGGTCGTGATTTCGTGACATGTCGTGGTTTCGTGGCAAGAAAGTTGAAACAGAGGCAAGGTGAAGGAAAGCATTGCAATTTTGTGACATGTGTCAAAATAAATAAAGCCGACATATAATGAACATTAAGGTTTTAATTTAATAATATTAAAATGCTAATTTTGGTTTTGTCTTTTGTAGAAAGCCATCTGGCAGTTGCATACTAGCGAAAGTAATGGTAAAAAAGACAAGATAAGCACTGATCAAACAAAGGCCATTAGATGGAAATGTGAGATGCCAAGAATTTTTGGTCCATCCAGATTTTACATATCTGGCCGTAAAGAGACTTTACGGTGACTAAGCAGTTGCCTCATTTAATGGAATATGTCGACAATTGACCAAAAAATGAAAATATCTACACACAGTTACCGGAATTTTTTGATGGACGCATTTAACAGGAGAATTTATGGTGAAAGTAATGGCGTGCAGAGAATTTTAACTCAGAAGCGGCTCTACGAAGATAAAATGTCAGAGAAACTAGTGACTCATCCAAATTTCTCTAAGGAATTAATGAGACGCTCCCAGCAGATGCACTAGAAAGATGAAGATACCTTCACATGCAGTGCCCATTTATGGAATATATCGGTGACTGACCAGAAAATGAAGATATTTACTTGCAGTTACAGATGGATGAGAATAATATTAGATCATGCCTTCTCCATTTATGGCAAGTAACTGCACTAAGATTTGCAGAGTGGTTAGGGTTTATAAAAAACTCTATTTTTAAAGGGCCTTATATTGTAAAACCTAGGTAGTAAGGTTTAGAGGATAAGATTTAGGGTTTGAGAAGAAGATATTTCAGATCAGGGTTTGTCTTGAGTCTATAAATACTTCTGAATGTAAATTCCAAAGGTGAAAACTTAGAAATAAAAGCTATTGGAGCAATTTCCTACAAATCTTGTTTGAATGCTTTTTTTTGGACCTAGATTTGGTGTAGTTTCATTTTCTGTGATAGCATGGCCAGGAGCCTAATCTCTTTCAGACTGCGATAAGTTCATCTTATTTTTTTCGTTTCATTAAGGTTTATTTAATTTATCTTTGTAGATTTGTGTTACCAGGATTGGATATGCTGCTAGGCTTCATTTTCTTTATTATATGTTAGGGAAAATTACAGATTTAAGGTTCAATCCTATTCTAATTGCTCTGTCCTCACTGTGCGAGCTATGCTGCTGGTGAGAGATACCAATTTCAACTGACTTTCCTTCTGTTTGTGATTTTCTTTCAGATCTATTTTTTCTCTGTCTTATGCTCTTAGTGGAAGGTGATCTTAGAAAGCTAGACACTTTCCTCTTTGATTTGTTCTATTGTGAAGCTAATTGGTATAACTAAAATTGGTAGTTTTGGTTTTGCAGCTAAGTTAGATAAACTTCTCTTTATACCTTACCCTATTCTCTCTTTTCCACTGTGAAATGATCCATTTTTATATTTCTTTAAATTTGTCTTTTATTTAAATTTGCTAAAGCATTAAGAGCTAGATCAAAGAACTGATTGTAAATCTGATTATCCACAAAGATAACCAACTCCAAAAACATTACTGAACTGAAGTCCCGAGCCCGTTATAAGGTAGCAGACAGTCCACTTGAAACTATTCCAGAAGCGAAAAAGAGTGAATAGACATTCGACCCAACTCTGTAACTCACACCTTGGATATCTAGCAAGATCCTAAAGTGAGTGGGATTTATCTCTTATAAGTGTTATCGGGTTTTCATGCTCATTCTTCATAGGGTGTGTATAAAAGTCGAACCAACAGGACATAAACCTTATTTAATCTAAGGAAAAAATAAAAAAAATATTGAAAATATAAAATATTCAAAAACAAGTGTAACACTTATCCAGGAAATAAATTCAATCTTGTTCGAATTGACTCGATCACATAGAGCTTTATGTCGAATCCGATTTCAAAGCTTTTCATTTAATCCTTTATTTCATGCCCATAAAGCATCAAAAACATGGATAAGTTGTAATCATCGCCAATGCATTGTAACTCCAAATATACTATATCCGCTGCGAAAGTTATAGTTAAAATAAAAATATAAAAATTAGGATGAAAATATAAAATGGATATTATAAATACTAACTCTAATAATTTATGCGTAAAAGCACGAAGAATTCTGATAACATCGCTTTAAAAAAAAACTCTAAATCTGGGTATTTAGATAATAATTTTTTTTTGTTTGTTTGATAGGAGAATTAGTTACAATTATGGCAAGCATATGATTAAAATTATAGGGAATGTATTTATTAAACCTATTCCAACTAGTTATTTTATAGCTTGTGAAATGAACCATGGGGTTATAAGGATCCTACCATTGTTGTTAGTCTTCCACACTCAAATAATTCCGATAAGACTACTACTTTACAATAAGCTTCCTAAAGTTTAAAGCTAAATCTTTTCATAATAAGTATCTAACCAAACTAACACTTATATTTTACAAAATAATATTAAAATTTTAAAGTCTAAGAAGAGGTGTATATAGAGAATGTCTGTTATAGTGGATTTCACTAACACAATGGCATTTATGGATTATTCTTTTAATAAAAAGAAGACTCAACATTATGAGGAACACAATTCACATTTAATAAATAACATGTCTTGGAGGCCCTATCGTAGTCAAATCCATCGTTGAGCGAGCAATAGTGATGAAGGCACAGAAGCATCGTGGATTTCACTAACATAATGGCGCCTATGGATTGAATAAAAGACTTGACATTAAGAGAAAAATAACTCACATGTCTTGGAGGCCCTGTCGTAGTCACATGCAGCATTGAGCAAGCAATAGTGATGGAGGCACGACAGCATCGTTGCTTTGCTTTCATTTTCTTTTTTAATGTATGGTTACTGTCAGAGTCATCTTGGTCAATAGAATCTTAAGAAGGCCTTGGTGGAGGGGAACAAAGGCATCCCCTTAGTTAACCTGGATCATGGACTTTTAACCTGGTCAATAGAAATGTCGGAACGTGCATCTCCTTCTTGTGTTGGATATGGTTAAGAAAGGCCAGGTGAAAGATCCTGACCACCAAAAATTGCTCATCCAAGGTGAAAATTTGCATTATGGTAATTACCACTTTGTTCCATGGCTTGGGGAGGGAATATCAAAGAATTCCATTCTAAAATATGACCAACAAGTCACCTTTCCCTTTGAATATCCTCAGCTCAGTTGCCAGAGAGTGTTTGTCTCTATTCATGCAATCTCCTATGGCTTCAAGACCAATGATTTCTACTATTAGAGGAATAATGATAGTGAACTCAATGTATTTAGCTTTGACTCTACCATCCTCTCAAGAGTGGGGTAAGTCCTTGGAGAGATTTCTATCATGGCCCCTGAAAACTACTGTTGTCAAAGAGGTCTCAAACCTCCGTTTCGAGGGAGAGGATCATTGGCTCCACTTGCCTATCTTCATTGGCTATGATCTGAGCCAGAAGCCTTACGATGAACACAGGGCTGCAGAAAGAGGGTAATTGGAAGAGGGGGTGCGCAAAATCGGATTCAGAACACCCCTCTTTAACATGAAAGATCGAACATTTTAATTAGACTGACTTAATAGCTTTGTTCACCCCTTCCATTGAAAATGCCTATAGTTTAAATTTGAACACTAGATTATATAAGTTTAGAAGATAAAAAAGCATGATTAACAAATAAAGGAAAATAATTAAAGTTGAGAAATGTTAATTTCTTTAGTAGATAATTTAATTGGAGAAATGGTTTGTTTTTTTTTTTTTTTTAATATTTGAGTTTAAATTTTGATTGATGGGAGGTTATTTTGCTTGAATTTAGCGTATTTATTCTTTTCCTTTATTTTTATTATTTTTCTTATACGTCTCTAGAAAGAGTGAAAGAGTGATTATTTGAGGATGAAAGTTAGAGTAAAGTCAAAGATAATAAAGTAAAATAATTAAAAATGAGAAATGCTAATTTTTTTAGTAGAAAATTTTATTGAAGAAATTTTTTTTCTTAAGTTTAAATTTTAATTGTTTGGAGATTATTATCATATTTATTCTTCTTGGTTTTTCTCATTTTTCTAATACGTCTATAGAAAGAGTGACTATTTGAAGATGAAAGTTAGAGTAAAGTCAAAGATTTAAGACTTACAATGATAGTTTAAATAAATGAAATAATTGTTATATGATGTACAATTATAAGATTCAATTTAGATTAAATATAGTTGGTTAAGTCATTCACCATGGACTTGTTAAAATAATGTTTTTCATATTGAAATAAAATCTGAAATTATCAATGAAGACTCTTTGTTCCTTATTTGTTAACTAAGTTTTTAGAGTTATACATTATTTTTGTCAATATTTCTTTTTTGTTTATGGATGAGATAATTGAAAAAGTTAGAATCCTTGTTTTGTTGTTTTATTCATTGCATCCATCTGCAATTTTTTTTTTCACATTTACCTGTAATCATTTCAAACTCCATTACCTAGAGTTCATAGATTACTTAGAGTTCATAGATGTTTGCGTAAGATTGGTAATATGATGATTCAAGGGACTAAATTAGGGCCTATTTAGATTCTTCTAGCTTGAATCAAACATTTGTTCCTTTCTCCTATAATATTTGACCATGATTTTAATAAATTTTTTAAAAAATGTGATACAAAAATTTATTGTTGTAGTCCACTAGTAATTCCAACCATAAAAATTATTTGTAGGGGTTATTCATTCCATAGAAGATAAAACACTTGAATGAACTTAGGGTTATCCAAGACAAAATATTAAAGTTATAACAAAGGTCATGAATGCTTATCTAATATGAAATATTCAATTTATAACAAAGGTCATAATTTAATATCAATTATAAGTATTGACAATCTTCAATAAATGGAGAAAACTATTTGATAATGTTTTTGAGTAATAAAAAGTACTCATTGTCCTTTAAAGTTTAGAATGAGAATTAAGTGGTTTCAAATTTAATATTGATCAAGTTGGTTTAGTTTAAATTCTCATCATTTATTCAATTTATCCATGTGTAATATACAACATTGTCACATTATTTAAGTATGTATAGAAGGTCAAACATACCCAAGTTGAAACAAAAAGACACCTAAATATTAAATTTCTCAAACAAATGGAAGGACAAATAAACATCCAATTTGTATAATTATTGTTGTCTATCATGTTAAAATCACCTTCCAAAACACACTCTAAGATCAACACATGGTTATGTTGAGTGGATATTTTGCCCAATTGCAAAATTCCCATCACAATCAGGGTATTAATCTGAAAACTCTCTCTTGCAAATAAGTTAAAAATAAAAAAAACTTCTCCAAAGGTTTCGCTATATAAGCATTGCACATGTGTATTTGAAATTAAAATACTCAAGAATAACAAGTGCTAGAAACAACCCAAATAACTATTAACAAAGGGCCTATGTTGGTATTATCTTATTGCCATGCTAGTGATTGTTCATGAAACTTAAAAGAAAAAATGTGATTGACCCTCATATGACCATGATGTAAAGCCTTATTTTATTTTATCTTGAAGTATTTTAGTTGGATTTTATCTTATTTTTGTTAAGTAGATTTTGAACACGATGATTGGATTTATTTAATGTTGCTTTGTTAAATTTTAAGCATGAAAGAACATCATTTAAATGACTAACTTTGAAAACATGATGACCATTGAAATGTTGCATAAATTATCTCCCTTTAATGAAATCAAAACTTTCATAAAGAGAAATTAATTTGTAGCTTGCTTTGAACATGAAAATAAAATGACTAAATGATTAACTTTAAAAGCAATAGCCTTTGATAGGACATATAAATTACCCCTCTTTAATGAAATTAGAATTTTCATAAAGAGAAGTTAATTTATGGCTTTAAAAACAATGGCTTTTGGAATGCCATATAAATTACCCCTATTTAATGAAATTGTAATTTTCATAAAGAGAAGTTAATTTATTGCTTGAATATTGAAATGCAAAGCTTGAAATTTAATTCTTGAATCTGCTTTTATTTGGGCAGTTACTCAGGGTCATAGGAGGATAATTCTTGAATCTAATTCTCAAATTCTGGTTGGAGCTCTAGACTGCATGAGGAACTTTTCGTTGAACTCTTCGAGGTTGAGGATTATGGTCTCTCAAATCAAGAAATTATGGAGGGAATTAGATGATGTGAGTCCAGTATATGTGAGCAGAGATTTAAACAAAGCGGCCGATTTCCTAGCTAAGATGGGTGCTGCGAAAGAGGTAGGGGTGCAGTTGCACAGTGACATGCCTATTGAAGATGAGGTGATTAGGCAGGGCCTTGAAAGATCCTTGAGACAATGATCAATGAAAAAGCTAAGTGTGGTTTTTGTCATGATTTCATGACTTGTTGCGCCATCATGGCCATTGGCGGTAAGCTATCGCGATATCATGACATGTTGCATCGTCACGGCTGCTAGAGAAAAGTTGTCGTGATATCGCGACATTTTGCGCTGTCGTGGCTGGTGCGAAAAAGTTGTCGTGATATCGTGACATGTTACGTCGTTGCAATCGTCGAGGAAAAGTTGTCGCGATATCACGACATGTTGCACCGTCACAGCCAAGGGAGGAAAGTTATCGCGATATTGCGACATGTTGCGCCGTCGCTGCCATCGAGGGAAAGTTGTCGCGATATCGTGACATGTTGCGCTATCGCGGCCGATGTGGGAAAGTTGTCGTGATATCACGACATGTTGCGCCATCGCGGTCGTCAAGGAAAATTTGTCACGATTTAGCGACATGTTGCTCCGTCGCGGCCAAGGGAGAAAAGTTGTCGCGATATCATGACATGTTGTGCCGTCGCAGCCAAGGGAGGAAAGTTGTCGTGATATCATGACATGTTGCGCCGTCACTATGATTTTGTGACATGTTGCGCCGTCGCGGCCAAGGGAGGAATGTTGTTGCAATTTCACGACATGTTGTGCCATCGCTGCCATCAAGGAAAAGTTGTCGCGATATTGCGACATGTTGTGTCGGTGCCAAAGGAGGAAAATTGTCGCGATATCGTGACATGTTGCGCTATCATGGCCAAGGGAGGAAATTTGTCGTGATATCGCGACATGTTACGCCGTTGCGACTGCTGGAGGAAAATTGTTGCGATTTCACGACGTGTTGCGTCGTTGTGGCCGTTGGGGGATTTTTGTCACAATTTCGCGACATGTTTCTCCGTCGTGGCCAAGGATGGATTTTTGTTGCGATTTCGTGACATGTCACGATTTCATGATAGGTTGACTTTTTTGCGGTCAGAGGAGTCTTGTGTCGCGATTTCGTGACTTGTAGCTTTTTCGTAGACAGAGGTGAAGTTGGTGTTTGCTACGTGTTTTCGTGATAAGTTGTTGTATCTGACCTATCAGCTCTCTCAGCTAGCTTGGTATTGGTTCAAGAGATTTGGATCCAGTGCAAATCTTCCTCTTCTCTTGTAATCATGTGCTTTCATTGTTTTCGGCTGGGATGTGTCTTATCCCAATTGTAACTGATTAATGTTTTAATACAAGTTTTTTTCAATTTTTTCAAAAAAAAAAGCTTGAAATTTAATTTATCTTCAAAATGTGAAATTATGTCAAATTTTGAAGTTACAAAATTTCTTATAAAACAACTTTGAACAAATTTTATAATTTTGAAATGACTTCAAAATGAAATCAAACTTGTTCTAAATAAAACATTAAAGCTTGTTCTTCACATCCGTGCATTTGTTTTTTAGAGTTTTAAAAAAGATAGCAAAAAAGGAAGGGTTAGAAAAATAAAAATAAAATCTAGAAAATGGACCAAAAAGCTGAAAATGTTAACATACAAAGTACTCTCAGTCTAATGCTACCCTGTCTTGCAAAATGGAGATGTGAGAAATTTTTGCATGTAACCTAGTTTATCCGAATCTACATTTGCACGATCCACAATAATCCAAGTGCAAGATTCCAAGGAAAAAGAAAATAATTTCCATGTTGTAAACATTCGTCAATGCTACCATTCAAATGCATAAAACATTGCCTATAAACCTAAAACATGGAGAAAAATAAACATTTAATCCAAACATGCAAAAAAGAACCTCCTCCAATCTTACTACAAAATACAAGTTTCTGAAACATCTTTGTATTCAAAAAAAAATATCCATAAAATTTCTAACAAGTCCCAAAATGTCCAGCCCCTATTATCGCTTTTTCACCCCTTTTAAGTTTATTTACGAAACCTTTGGTTTTCATTTCAGTGTCTGTTTCTTTTCCAACCTGTTCAACTCCCTTTCTTTCATCCTTGTTTCTTTTACTTAGGGTCATTGTCGTGATGGCACGTTACTCTCATGGTAATGTCTTTGAATGTATTTCCGGAAAACCTTTGCACTCTGTTTTGGCAGAGCCAAATATCACATGGCTTATACATATTTCGTTGCCTTGTTTGATAATAACCACGGACATCATGGGAAAACTTTTAAAAGAAAAAAAAAACCTTTTTCGTCTTCTCCTTTCAGGTCCTGGCTAACGGTGCTATTCCCTTCCAATCAAATGCCTTTTCACTTCATTCTAACGGTTATGACGAACTTCATTATTACATCCATTTCAAAGTGCAACTATGAAAATATAGGTCCACATTTACCATATTTAACCGGATTTTACACTTTCATGAAACATTATGTTTTCCATTCATTATATGGCAATACTCTTCGTAACCGTTGCCCTTGGGACTTCGATGACCCTATGGTGATCGATGCTCGAGAACACTGTACTCGACAGCTATCCTTCGATTAGCAACAGTATGGCACGACGTGTATCTCGTTTTGGTCCTACGTTCCACAGCCACGGACATTTGGTGGGCTCTTTTCATAATATTCTCCTTCATCCGTGTGGTATTACACTTAACCTATGATGCTGTATACAATATCCATGATAACCTGCCTTTTACTGCCATCTTTATATAGCTCATGATCTGCACCATTCCTTTCTTTCATAGGTGGGCTTATTAAATTTGTTTTATGACCATTACCTACATAACGAAATTAGAAGGTATTTCACCCTCATGAGCTCGTCGTGGGTGCATAGGAAACTACCATCTCTATGCATCTGCAGTCCGGCCAAATCTCATTCCCATACGCTTAGATGGCCTGTAACTTGTTGCTGTAAATCACCATATGCTGAATGTGATCTCGTCCCCAGTGGCAGATCTAACTATTGGTGCTGCTGACATAATTGAGAACTTTCCCAATTTCATTAAAAACTGCACTTTGCAAAATTGACACGTATCTTGATTCTCCCTATGACAAGATAGGGTCATCATCTGCTGCTGAATATGTGACGGTGACCACTGCTTCCATCTAATTTTTTACCCTATGACATACCCAATCCAAGCACTGCAGTTCCCCAACTGCACATAACGACATCCCCTCATCTCTGCCACGCTCCACCAAACTGTTTTTCGTCTGCGTAACCAGGGAGATGCCTACGTCAACCTGCTACTGCCATTGATTCATCCACGGGTCTCCTACTTGGTCCCGGCGGATGCATCCTATCAGAGCCTTGAATTCCTCATATGCTTCTGGAAAGTGAATGTCAGCGGAGTTAAATTCTGCGATGTTTTGTTTCGAGATTCTTGGTTCGACCAAACCTCGTAAGGGGTAGAGGTTCAAGGTTCAAATTTGGAGTTTCCTGGCACTGAAGGGTAAAAGGTTTAAAGGTTTAAAATGATTATAACATTTTAAAGGTTTAAAATGGTAACATTTAAAATGATTGTAACATAATGCTTATAAGAACGGACATTCCATGTTAATTAAAAAAAAAAATATGGAGTCCTTCGTGCATCGCTGTAACGAAACAATATTGTATAATAATTTCATGCCCATTCATCTAAAACCACTCGTGGGAGAACAATGAACAACAATTCTTGTAACCCATGTCGCTCGACCACCAGTGATTGTTCCTATATTCACTGCACCACCGGTAGATATTTATTATGGGGTAACACTGGTATTATCATCTGCAAGGTAATGAATCCTCGGCCAAACATTCAGCAAAATCATCTGCACTGGGTCATCCGGCATGCTCACCATGTCATTTTTGCTCGTGGGGGGAAGAATCATCAACCTGTAGTTCTTCGTTTTATCCCTGCTGCTGTTCGCTGACTGGATCTGCTGCTATTATGACACGCTGCGGCTGCCTGTTAGAAATAATAATCTAGATTTCATGCCTTCGCCGGACTGTGCTCCGAACTTGGGCGAAGCCGGACTGCGCTCTGAACTTGGATGAAGTCGGACTACGCTGGCGTAGTTGGGGATCCCGACAAAAAGTTTGACATGACGTTGCACCTACCCTCTGACAAATGTGACATCTGACAGATCCGATCGCTGCAAAAGTTAATGTCAGTACGACGATTAGTCAGAAACCCTAGTTGAGGGTCTATCAGAACTTGTCAGAGGACAAACCCTATCTTCCTCTCCCTGTGGCTATATAAGGCAGATCGGGTCTTCAGACACGTAGTGGAGAAAGTGAGTGGAAGAGTGGAGAAGAGAGCAGAGAAATAAAGGAGAGCGTTTCAGTGAGCAATGTGGCTCAGCTGATTAATGTCTGAGCAGCCGACTCAACATTTTTTCTTTTAGTTTATCCTGCAGCTTAGTCTCCAGATGTTGTTATTTCCTCAGTTGAGGACTTCTATAACCCTCGTTTCATATGAATAAAGTTTGCTGTTATTTAAGGAATCTTTAGGGTTTGCAGTTATTTTTATGTGCTAAAGTCTATTGTTCTCTGTGGCCATCCTTTTTCTGCACTGTGAGATGTAATGGCTGAACTTCTTGTAGAAATAGCATTGGACCTTTGACATGTCTTTCTTCTGACCAGATCCAGTTTGCTGATTTTTTGAACTGCTTCTTCCACCTTGCTGATGGAAATTACAGTTGGTCTCCCCTTCACTAGGGTTTGACCTTCCTCCTTTGCTTGTTGCCTTTCCCACACCTTCCTTTGCCTCTTCCTCCATGAGAACTAAAGGCACCATGGTGGGAATCTTGTCTGCCGCTATCTCGGAATGAGACCTGAGCCCTGAATGCTTGATCTAAAGAGGTCTGAGACGAATGGCTCTGCCTCTGTTCATGTGTCTGCAACGAACCCATGAGTTTGTCTGTCGATAGGGTTGAAAAATCCCTTGACTCTTCGATTGCTATCACAATCGAGTCAAACTTTGCGGTCAGACTTCTAAGAATCTTCTCCATGATTCTCTGGCTCTACATATTTTCTCCATTCAACCGTATCTGGTTGATAATGTCCGTCGTCCGGGTGAAGAAATCACTCATGGAATCGAACTCACTCATCTATAGATTTTCAAACTCCCTCCTGAGCATCTGTAGTTTCACCAACTTTACTTTATTGGTGCCCTGGTATGAGATGGCCAGAATCTCCCAGGCTTGCTTCGCTTTGGTGGTTGATGTGATCTATAAGAAGATGTACTCCTCGACCGCTTGCATGATATAGAAGAGGGCCTTATGGTCCTTCTTCGTGTTCTCTTTCAACAGATCCTTGTCTGCTTGAGAGAGGGCGGCTAGTGCTGCTGCATCTATCGGTTCTGGGTAGCTGTTCTCGACTAACTCCCATAGCTCCTGAGATCCAAACAGGATCTTCATCTGGATGCTCTAGTAATCATAATTTTTCCAGCTGAAGCACGAGATCTGCAACTACAAGTTGTTGCTAGTGGAAGCCATTTTGCTTCGGTCTTCGCATCAAGGGATCAGTAGCCCTGATACCAATTTGAAGAAATTATTTCAAATTTCTTTTGCCGAAGTAGGGAGAGCGCAGTGCAAAGTGCACAGTAGGGAAGGGCGCATTCAGGTTGCGTGGGCGCAGTCAGGTTGCACATGGATCTCGGGTGCAGCCGGGTTGCGCACGGATCTCGAGCACAGTCGGGTTGAGCAGGCAAAGTCAGGTTGTGCACGGATCTCGGGCGAAGTTAGGTTGCACAGGCGAAGTCAGGTTTCGCACGGATCTCGGGTGATGTCGGGTTGCGCGGGCGAAGTCGGGTTTCGCACAAGCGAATCGGGTTGCGCACGGGAAAATTTGGGAAGACAGCTCCAGGCTTAGCCAAATTTTGGCCTTGCAAAATTTTCCTGTCTGGAGGCTTGCATGGCTATGGCTTTGGTTTCCCTGGCTTGAGAAGAACTATACAGAAGAGAGAAACACTGGATCTGAGTCCAATGTTTCAGATCTGAGCTCTAACTTATAGAACCCAAACAAAATTGCTCTGAGGTGATTTGTACAGAGAACAACAGACTTCAGCACATAACAATAACTGCAAATCCTAAAGATGCCTTAAACAACAACAAACTTTATTCATTTGCAGTTATTTTTATGTGCTAAAGTCTGTTGTTCTCTGTACAAATCGCCTCAGAGCGATTTCATTTGGGTTCTATAAGTTAGAGCTCATATCTGAAACATTGGACTCAGATCCAGTGTTTCTCTCTTCCGTACAGTTCTTCCCAAGCCAGGGAAACCAAAGCCGCAGCCGCGCAAGCCTCTGCACAGGAAAATTTTGCAAGGCCAGAATTTGGCTAAGTCTGGAGCTGTCTTCCCAACTTCGCCTGTGCGCAACCTGACTTCACCCGAGATCCATGCAAAACCCGACTTTGCCCGTGCAACCTGACATCGCTCGAGATCCGTGCAAAACTCGACTTCGCCCGCTCAACCCGACTTTGCCCGAGATCCGTACGCAACCCGACTTCATCCGCTTAACCCGACTGCGCCCGAGATCCGTGCGCAACTTGACTCCACCCACGCAACTCGACTGCACCCTTCCCTACTGCGCACTTCGCACTGTGCTCTCCCTACTTCGGCAAAAAAAATTTGAAATAATTTCTTCATGCCCTCACTGTCTGCTCAGATCACGACGAAATAAATCCCTGCATGCCCATATATGTGAACGGTTCCTCAGAGAGTGTGCAGAACCTCCAGCTTGATGTCGCTCGATAACCAAATCCCACGTCTGCATTGTCCCGATATTTCTACCCATCGACTGAATTCATTACCTACGGATTTGGTTTAATCGGTGCTAACAATTCTCAATCTGTACCTTTGATTATTTCGTGGCTCATAACTTTGATCGCCATCTGGGTCTGAATCCCAATCGCCACGTCATCATTGTGCAGCAACTAGCCCATGTCGATGCTCCTAGGTGTTGCCATGTGGGATCCTGCGAACATAAAAGTATTTTTGTTAAATTAGACAACACTAAAACATCTAACCTTGATTACTATTAAGGCCCAACGTAGCATTTGGCTGTCAATCAAATTTATTTATATGTATAGTATACCTATATATAAATAAATTATTTATTTTATTTATTTTTATTTTATATATATATATATATATATATATATATATTTGTTTTTTTATTAAGATTTATTTTAATTTGATTTAATTAGTTTTACTTATGTGAATTAATTAAAATCAAAGTATTAAAATTAAACCAAATAAAGTATACCTAATCACTACTTTAGAAATTAAAACAACAGAGAGAAATCTAACTCAAACAAAGCATCAATTAATTCAAAGGACAATGAAGTAAGACATTACCCAAGATGGAACTATGGAGATTGACATGCAAACGTCAAGGATGAGACCTATAAAAATTATTGCTCGAGGATAACCAAAAACCTTCAAAAACTAATATTTTAAGGCGGGTCCCCAAATTTGGGGTAATTTGTGCAATGGCCACAACAAGTCCCTCAAATTCCATATTTTTATTTTGTTTTATCAATCATTCAGTCTATACGTGCATAAAATTTTACAGCTTATCATGTATAATATAAATATCCTAGACATAATAGTGGTCGGAGTCTACATGACAACCTATATCAAAATATTTTATCCTATAGGGTAATCCAAAAACCATTCCTCCACTACCCTCAATATAGTAGAAGTATAAGAATTCTTCTCTTTATAGACTTTCTACATTACTAAGGCCAACCAAAAACCATTACATTTTATTTCCTCAAGCTTATAATATTTAATCTTAAACATGTAGTAACCTATTTTACTTATTATTTCTATGCAACTAGGGTTATGCCCTTTACAATCCATGAAATGATAGAGCAACTCATGGGTTTTGATCAACCAAATAATGCTCATTTAGTAGAGCCTCAAAGTGATTACTTATGCACATAACATATCCTTTAGAAGCATTTATATACACAATTCCATAGCAAAGATTAAATAGTTTATCCTAATGGGGCATTTTTTTAAAGTTTGAGTGAATGGGGTTGACATTGTCCCCTCATCACTATATTAGTATCTTCTCTTTAACACATGGCTAGCTTTGCTAAAATGAAGATAAATAGTTTTCTTTATATTTCTTGAATATTTCTCCACTTTATATATAGAACCATATCCTTATGATTTTATGTGTTAAATATATCAAACCCCTTAAAATAAATTGTTAAGGGAGAATCATAGCCAAATTTCAACAAGGATTAATCCATGATGATCTTCACTTATTCTTGTTTACTTGACTTCTTCACCTACTTAACAATCCTTATAAAAGAAAGATCTTCTAAATCTTGGGAAGGGGTCAAATATGACTCTAAACTAATCATTTTAAATGATTTTTGCATAAATGCATACCTATTAGTGAATAGGAGAATAAAAATTGCATTCAATACTTTCAAAGGCAACTATTGCTTGATTCATTAAACACATCATGAAAAGCACCTTCATTGCTTACTCTATGTTTTGAGACATTTGTCAATAGTTTTTTTTTCCTTTCTTTATAGGGATTGGATGGAACATTGGTCAACCTAATAACCTACTTCCCATTTATTATAAGAAATATTTTAATGCTATATATTAAAGGAAATGCAACCACAAGGACTAAAATGAGCATGCAATATTAACTATAATAATTGCGATATACTAAGTAGGAAAAACTCATAAGAAAATTCTGTTGTAACTCATAAAATTGCCATTAATGAAAGCTCATGAAAATAGGATCTTCATACAAAATATGAAGATCTCAAATGCTCCATAAGTTCTACATTGTATCTAACTTGTACTCTACTCTAATCTATCTTATGCTTCTCTTTTATTTCACACCATATCAAAGGCCTATATATAATGAGATGTGACTCTTGGTATTTCACCTACCTATGACTCATCATATTCTTATTCTATGACTCATATACATATGGACATCATGCACATTTATATTGTTTCACATTTTAATAATACTTAGGCATTTATTACATTGCATAAAGTAAATACTCAAACCCTAATCTAATACAAACTCCTACTATAAAAATGTACCCATGATGGTTAACATGTACCAAATAATGTAATATATTTCAACACCCCCCATGTATTACATTATTTGGTCATTTAAGACTTTAGTCTTCAATATGGATCTTCATCTTTCAAATGTTCTTCAACTTGATTTGGTTCCTATTCTTCTATTGGTTCAATATTCATTTTATTCTTGGAGCTCATGCTGTCTTTTCTTGCCTTCTTCATTCCATTGCTTCTTTGTATTTCAAAGTGGTTGATAGGATCTTTATTCTTAAATTTATTCAAGTATATTTTATGAACAAGAGATCTCATTATCTTGCAAGTCCTAAGTGGATCAAAATTGATCCATTTTCTTTCCTTTTGTTCTTTGAATGACCTCTATTCATGTTATTTAGAAAATTCAAACTTGAAATCATTATTAGTAGGTGCTTCAAAAATAAGAACTTGAAAATATAATCTAATGTTAATATCAATATATCTTCAAATATTCTATAGTACTAATATTTATAGTAACAAGAAAAAGATGAGCGGAATTTTCCTCCACAATATTTAAATGGATGGAGAGTCCAACAATTTATTTTTCATTACTAGTCTTGTTGAAATAAGTACATTGTGAAGATATCTCTACTCCTTTGTTACTTGTCTTTAGAAATTCAAGTTCATCCATTTCCTTGATAAAATAGTAAAACCATTTGTGTACAATTGAGGCTATTCTATTTTTACTTCTTTCATAAATCTGCAAGACATATTTCTAATCAATTTTCTTTCTATCATTTGAGTATGGTTTTTGATTTTATTCCCAATATTTCCATTAATATAGTTGACATCAATTGCTTTCATCATGTCATTAGAAGATGTCTCTATAGAATCTACTTTTTTCATACTATCAACTTGTGAATTATCAAAAGTATTTCTAAGCCATATTGGATCTTCTCTTCTAACCATATTTTTCTTATTATCATCTCTAGTATCAAGTATATCTTTAAACCATTTTGATTCCTTGAATACTGTATACTTAATAAGCTTTTCCATAGTTTTTTTTAAAGTAATCTTTCTTGTAACTCTTTGATTTAAAAGAGTAATTTTTGGTAGAATTTAAAATCTCTAAACCTTTGAGGTTGACTACCTTATGACTCCCTAATTTTGAGGTTTTTTGTCCAACTTTGAATTTGAGTATAGGATCAAATTTGATATACTCTTTTCAATTCTAAATTTGTAGGATACCTTGTATCTCCCAAGTGTTTTGAATATACTATGGTCTTGATAAAGTGCTTAAATTTCTTATATTTCCTTTGAGTTGAATCTCTTTTATCTCCCTAATGTTCAACTACTATTCTTCACCTTATTTATCCCTATTTGTGAATAAAAATCTAGAAATTATTTTAATGCACTTTAAATTGATATTCTATCTTCAAGATTTTAGAGTTGGATTCCTTATGTATCATTAATTTGAGCAAGAGACTAGTTCCAATGCAAATTTCCAAATTTTAGTAGCTCTATGTTTTGTTTCTTGTATTTTTCAATTTTCAATAATATAGTTTCTAAATTTCAATAATCTATGTTGGTATTGAACTCCTTATAACTCCCTAATTAGAATATTAGAAAATATAGATATTTGCAAATTTAATGTTTCAATTTCTATGTAGAATTCCTTATTCCTCCAAATAAAGTTATTTGCAAATATTTCTTATGCTTGAATAAAGTAATTCCAAATTATTTAAAATTAAATCTCTCTTACTTCAAAAATCTTTCAATAAAGCATCTAAGGTTATACTATATCAATGCAATTCGTTATACCTCCATTTATTTAATTAATCTCAAGCATAAAAGATTAATAAATTTTAACCTTAGCATTAATATTTCTTATTTATCCTCTACCTTTATAAAAAAGTAAATTAATTTAATACTTTCAAATACCTTTGAATATGACATGATATATATTTGGTCTTCTTCTCCTTGAATTCTCTATTTTGAAACTTGCACTCTAAATAAGATGTTGTCCTCTTCACTGACTTCAATGTAATATGAAACATTTTTTACAATATTTAATGATCCTTAATTTAGCTCCTTCTAAGATGTTGACTATCCTTATAATGTCGTCTGGTTTCACTAACCTTCAATTGTGCTACATTGCATTCATTTGCCTTGTATTCTTATTGCAAGAATGGTTTGTATGACATATCTCTCATGTAAAGAAGATGTTTTCTCTTCCCTCGAAGTTACCTTCTGCACTGTAACACTTGGCAGAGAAACTATTCACTTCCTTATCCTTACAAAATGTGGTGCTTCTCTTTTATGTAATTTTTCTTTACTCTTCTTTGCTTGGTAACACATTGTCTCTTCTTTATATGGCACTTTTCTTTTCTTTGTAAAAGTCCTTCATGCACTGTCTCTTATCTACATGGTGCTTTCATTTTCTTTATGATGCTCCTTCTATGTGGTACTTTATAATGCTCTTTTAATTGATAATGTACTGCTCCTCTATAATGTTTGATATTTTCTTTGAAACACACCTTCTCTTCACTTAGTAATACTTGATACTTCACCTGATTTCCTTTGCTACAAATGAAACCTCTACTTTTATGTTGGTTGATGTTTTTGGTTGGTAATTTTAATATGGTGTTGCATTCTCTAATCTTCAATGGCTGAATAATCTTCGTCCTTGTACCACTTCACTTGCTAATAAAAATTTCATGACTTGTTCTTATTATTTCATGGCTCTTTGCTGGTTGTTGTTGACTCATGATGCTTATTGGCTACTATACATAGTTCTATGGAAATATTAGCTCATGCCTTTCAATTTATTGCCCCTTTGTACTTTACTCTTGCTTTCTTTAAATGATTGATTTATCTTCGAATATGATGGTGCGTATTCTTTGTACCACTTCTTTGGTGTATCCTCTTCACCAAGACATGGTAATAGTGATTTCTCTTCCATGATGGCTTCTCCTCATTGGCTACTCTTCTAAAATGGATCCTCTTCGAATTTATGCTTGGTGGTTTCTTCTATGGTGACTCCAAGATTTTAATTTGTGTCAAAAACTTTTCCTTGTGGATAGTTTATTGTATCCAATCATTGCTATATAATATTGGATTATTTATTTCCCAATAGATAGTAAGGAGTTGATATTTTTTTTCCTTATAATATATCTAACTTCTCCTTTCTTTGCTGTAGATTTTAATCCCTTGTGAATGTTATCTTCTCCAACCTTGAAGATATAAACTTGAGACATTTCATTTTGCTACTATAAAACTTAAATGTGGTACTTTTAAAAACTTAATAATAGATAATGTGAGAATTCAAATAATAAACTTCTAATGCACCAATATTGCATACCTTTTGGTCTCTTTTTATAGCTATATTTCTTTGTGATTTGACTTACCTATTTGCTACCCTAAATTTGTAAAATTTGCAGCTCCAATTCCTTATGCTTTGCTGCCCTAAACTTGTCAATCTTACAACTTTCCTTTCTATTAAATTGCTATCCAAAAATATGATTTTTGTGGCTCCAATTTTCCTCCAATTTTTCTTTCTCTGACTCTAAAATTTGTAGATATTAGTTTTGCCCAAAACATTGCCTTCTTTCTGTCCTAAACTCTATACTTTTTTAGATTCTAAATCAGTCAATTCCTCATTTGATTTGTTGTCCTAAACTCTCTCAAATATTCTAGGAAACTCCTCTAATCCATAGCTCTAAAACTTCTTCAATTTGTTTCTCAATATTTCATTCCAAAAACCTTTAGGTTGCTATCCAAAACTCCTTTAATTTATATCTTTCAATGCTACCTAAAGATCAGCTTGTATGCTCAATGCTTCTCCCAAATATGTCTCAAAATTATCCAAATTCCAGCTCTCTCTCCCTCTTCTAATGCTACCCAATTTTTCATCCTAAATCTCTCAAATTGTTGCCTTCTTTTATAAATCAAACTGAAAACCTTTAATGACAGTCTTCAAATTTCTCAAATCTAGTGGTCTCTTATAACTTCTTTCTCCTCCACTATCCTTGTCAAATTTTGACTTCAAAATTGGCCTATTTGTTGTCCTCTTTATCAAGAATTTGAATGTCTTGAGGTCTTCTAGAATCCTTTCTAGAATTTGGAAAATTTCTTGCCAAATCCTTTTTCCTTTAGTGATTATTTTCGAATGGTGATTTTTGTCCCAAATTCTTCTTTATAAAGAGTTTCTTCTTGCTTTCATCTTCTTTCTTGAGCATTATTTAAATATTCTATACTGATCATTGATGAGCACTAAAAAAACTCATATTTTTGTATGGATTCATAACATGTTGTGCGACATTATTTTGATAGAATGTACTTTTTATGAAGGTTGTTTTATATATTTAATAGGAAATTGTGTATGCGCTTTGAGTGTGATTTGTGTGCACATTCAATTATTTTTCTATTTTTTTGCATTTTTACGTCAAGATCTCATTTGGACCTGGAACTTCATGTTTTATGGAGGAGAACTAAAGACAAAGGTGACTGCAACAAAAGTTACATATGCTGAGTTAGGGTGCCTAACTTCCAGCTAAAATTTGGAAGGCACCTAACTCCTATATTCCAAAAGAGTGATGCCTGACTCCTAAATGTAGGGTCAAAGATGCATGACTCCTAACTCTATGGTCAAAAACACCTAACTGCTAACTTCAGGGTCAAAGGTTCTTGACTCTCAGTTTCAAAGTCAATGGTGCTTGACTCCCAACTTCAAAGTCAACAACACCATATTTCCAGTGATTGGTTGGACGGTGCCTGACTTCTGTTGAAGTAGAGTATAAGAAGAACACTGTTTTTAAAAGAAACATAATGGTGGTTTCCAATTATATATGCAGATGAATGACAATAGAATGAACCAAAAAAATTATCCATTCCTCATTAATGATCAAGCAAGCACGTAAATCAATTGTACAAAACTATGGATATCAATTGAGGTATAATTTTACATATTCTATTCAATAAATGAGCATGCCTAATTTATACTGTGAAGGATAAATTTAGCATGTGTTCATTTTCTATTATTGTTTTTATGTGTTTTTTATAACAAGAAGTCTGAAATAGACTTGGCTATGTTTGTAATATGGGATAGATGTAAACTATATTAATGCACAGGCCACCCCTAAAAAGGGATCCCAAATAATTTTCTATAAATTCACTTTTGAAGCTGCAATAAAATTTATTCGAGTGTTCATATTTATATTTCTAAGCATCCGATGTGTGTGAATTAATTTGGGCAAAATCTATTAGAAGCTTGGGCCCAATCTCAATAGTATTCCTCCCTTTTATCTAGTTTTTCTATAATTCATTGGTGCGCTGTTTGTTTTCTATTTTTTGTCTTTTCTACAGTTTACTTGATTACTATAATTTCCCAAATTTTTGTACTTTTCAGCAAGTGTGTATTTTTACTTTCTATATTTTATTTATAGTCATGTATTTGATGATGTAGGCTAAATTAATGGTTTGGACAAGAAATAAAATGACACCACAACCCCCTCCCAAACCTTAGGATATAGTGGACTCATCTTGTTGGTTTTATAGGCATAAAATATGCATGGTACTTCATAAATTTTATGAGATTTCAAATAGAGGCAATAAATTAGCTATATCTATAACCAATTTTTTGCCTAACATTTTGGTATCATTGTCAAGGAAGTACTAACTATAAAAACCCGTTCTGTAGCAAGTGAATCAAAACATTTTAGGTTAATTTATCTGCAGAATTTTTCCACCTAATATTATACGAGTCCACCATGAACTAGAGGATCAGATAATCATTTTATCAAGAGTAAAAACATAATTTCTTAGGAATCCCCTCAATCAATTTTACTAGATTTTGAAGTTGAAATTTCATCACCCTATCACCTCCACCAATCCATTGGAGTCAACATCCAATTTTTGCACAAAGTTATTCTTTACCAAAATAGCCAAATCTTGATGAGGAATTAATGGTAGATAATAGCAACTTAAGAAGAATCCAATATAATGAGGATTTGTTGTACAAAAAACATTGAAAATCTATATAGGGTGAAACTATATCATCATATGACATAGAGATTTTTGTGTAGAATACTCAAAATGATAGAAGAGCCTTAGAGACTACTTTAAGGGAAGCATGCGTAAATACCCCATTTTTTGAAAATTTGGCTGAAATTGAAGAGACATCCACCAATTTTAATTTTCAAATAGAAGAGAAAATGAGAGAAACAAAAATTGAAATATATCTCTCCTACCCACCTTCTTATTTTTAGAGGTTTTTAGACTAAATATCATGACTTATTACTTTTTATGTGTGATATTCTATGCATGTCAGTGGATTACAAGACTGATGCCCAAGAACTAAAACTGTTTCCCTCAACCTTAGATGATGCAGCCCTATGTTGATTTATTAGTTTAGAAAATAAAAATATTACTACCTAAGAAGATATGAAAAGACTCTTCCTAGACCAATACCAAAAGTTTGGTAGGGCACAAGATTTTAGAGAAAAAATATTTCATATGAATCAGAAGGAAGATGAATCATTGGAAGAATACTAAGATAGATTTAGCTTTAACCTATAAATATCTTCCCATGCTAAACTGAGTGATAGGTCCTTAAGAAGTGTATTCTTAAAAAGACTCACCAATGAGTGTATTGAAGCACTAAAAATGATATATGAAGGAGATGTTTACCAATATAAAATGTTAGATATACAATATTTATATCAAAATTATTCATGAAGGAAAGGTAAACCAACCTCCTAAAATATCAAATCAATAGCCACAGTCACTAAAACTAAAATAGGTAACATGCTAGAAGACCTAAAGAGTGAGATGCTATCATCTCTTGCACTTTATATGGATACTCTTGTAATTCAAAAAAAGAAGCAGGACAATGAGGCAACATTAGCCTATTTTTATCCCAAATATAGAAGGAAGCACCCAAAAAATGCATATCCAAAAAATAATATTAGAGTATGTGTTTTTTGTCAGAAAGACCATAAGACAAAGTTGTACCCACGATTGCCAAAATATAGAGAAGATCCTAAAGTAATGGAAGGATATTTCATGGGAAATAGGAGAAACTGACAATAGTCTCCTATGGAAAAAAACATGCTAACTAGAATTCCAACCTATGGAAAAGGTAATTACATGAATCTAAGTCAAATTCAGACACCCAATATGGGTTTGTGGGGACAACCACCTTGGAAAAACATCCCCTAAGAAACCACTCCTTATAATTCATACCCATGGATGCCATATCAACAGTCTGGACCTCAGTGGAGAAAATATAATGTGTGGAATTCAACTCCATAGAATGCAACACGAGTCTTACTACAATAGAGTTTACTAGATTTCCCTACTTTGAGACCTGCTCAACTTTTTGCATAGCCCACATCAAATCCCAACAACAACAAATCAAATCAACCAACATACCAAGTGGAAAATGAGATGTTTCCAATGTACAATATTAGAGTAAGTTGCAATCATATACAATTAAGATCAGGTAGACAAGTAGGAGTAGAGATAGCTCCTTTGGTAGAAGAGGAGAAAACTGTAGTAGAAAATGAGGAATCACCTCTTGTAGGTGAAATCAGGGTTATGCATAGTGGTGGATATTCACCAATTGGGTGAATATTAGGATTTTCAAAATTGGAAATTGGCGAATATGAGGACCCTCAATGTTGGCCCATTTACCTAAAAATTTTAGGACCAATTTTTTCTTAGGATCAATTCACCACAATATATATCCAAACATAGGCATATTTGTACTCATTGGAAAGCTATTTTCAATCCCAATATAATGGTGGTGTTTTGATGAAGTTATAATATGATTTAATAGGTCAAAAGTAGCCATAAATATGATATTACATTTAAGGGCTTCAAATACCCCAAATTTTGGTATGAAGATGCTCAATTTGATTTTCTTAGGATTCTCCATGTTTCCTCTTGATTGTGATTAGGATTCACCATTTTTTTACAAGTACATTTTGAGTCCAACCCCTTATGCATAACCCTAGATGAAATAAAGGAAGAACCAATTACTAAAAATGACATAGAAGAGGTTCCACATTTTTCTAAAAGGTTACAAAAACAAAGAAATATAGTACAACTAGAGTTTGACATTGTATCCAGTCAAAAACTATAATAGTCACAATTCCTCTTTTCTAGGCTATAAGAGATGTTCCAATTTACAAAAAAGCCATACAAAAATTATGTCTAAAAAAATAAGGCAAAATGCTAGCAAAAGCAATTAATATGATGGGTTAGCTAGATGATATCATGCTGGGAATAACTACCACCAGAAATATTTTGACCCAGGAAGCCCCATTTTAACTATCAAAATTGAAGGCTATCCATTATCCAATACAATAGTAGATCTAGGGTTAACCATTAATGTCATGCCCAAGGATACTATGTTGAAACTTAAACTCACAAATCTGAAGCCAACTAAAACTATTCTTTAATTGGCTGACAAATCTACAATGCTCCTTGAAGAAATGTTGAAGGAAATTATAGTTACAGTAGATGTATAGGAATATCCAACACATTTTCTAGTGTTGAAATCAAAGTCCAGTTTGGGTGGTTATCTAATCATCCTAGGTAGGCCTTGGCTGGTAAAACATAATGCCTACATAAGTTGTAGAAATGGATAAATGAACATTTCTAATGGTCAAAATGTTAAAAATCTGATTACTCATCCACCTGCACAATCCGTTGACTTGTTGGGAGAACCTAACTGTGAAAATCAAAATACTGGTGATTTATCAATGATTCAACCAGTAATGGAATTGGATAAGCTTAACAATGAAAATGATGAAGAGAGAGTTATAAGAAAAGTTTTCCAAGGAGAATCTTCCTACCCTCCTCCAGAATCGTCACTTGTTGGAAGTAAAGATCACCACATCAAACAAATTGAGGTTGAACCTGGGAGGATATTGAATATAAACAATGAGTTGATACTTGTTCAATAGGACACCCTAAAAAATAAATTAGTCAAACACCAAAATGATTTTGCTTGGGACTATTCATATATGAGGGAAATTGATCCTAAAGTTTGTACTCATCGTATATATCTATAAGAGCAAGTAAGACTGGTAAGACAACCACAAGGTAGGATGAATCCAGCCATGAAATAAATTGTTAAAACTAAATTGCATAAACTTTGGATAGTTGGATTTATCTACCCTATATATGATAGTGAGTGGTGTCACCTTTTCTGGTGGTGCCCAAGAAAATAGAAAGTGGCGTATCTATGTTGATTATAGAATGCTCAATAAGGTGATATAGAAAGACCACTTCCCCTTACCTTTTGTGCATTAGGTCCTTAAAAACGTAGTAGGAATAAAGTATACAATTATATATAGATTAGGGAAGGGGATTAAGATAAAATAAAATTCACTTGTCCATGGGGAACCTTCACTTATCGAGTCTTACCTTTTGGTTTGTGTAATGCACCTACCACTTTTTAAAGGGTAATATTGAGTATCTTATCTATATTATTGGAGAAACTGTGGAAGTATACATGGATGAATTCATAGTTTATGGTGATACTTTTGAGGAAGCCACAACAAATTTGGAAAGTGTGCTTCAACATTACGAGGAAATTAATCTATCCCTAAGTCATGAAAAATATTTTATGTTAATGCAGGAGAGGATAGTATAAGGACATAATATTTCTGGAGATGGGATAAATGTAGATAAAAATAAAATTGAGGTAATAAAGAATTTGTCCACTCCTAAAAATCAGAAAGATGTCCGAATTTTCCTTCACTCTGTTGGATACTATAGAAGGTTTATATTAGATTGCAACAAAATTTCTAAATCTTTGACCACATTGTTGTCAAAATATGTAGAGTTTGTTTGGACATATGAACGTGAATAGATATTTTAAACTTTGAAAGAGAGATTGACCACTAATCCAGTATTGAGAGGTCCAAATTAGACCATTCCCTTTCACATATATGCATATGCATCCAATAATGTGATAGGGATAATATTGGGACAAAAATATGGTGAAGAATTTTATACCATTTATTATGTTAGTAAAAATATTGTAGGTGCTAAGTTTAATTACAATTTCACAAAGAAATATTTTATTGCAATCATTCATTATATTAACAAATTTTACCATTATATTACATGTTATAAGGTTTTTGTACGTATTGATCATTCAGCCATCAGATACATGATAAACAAACCTGCAATTAGTGGTAGAATTATTAGATGAATTTTACTTTTGCAAGAATTTGATATTATAATTATTGAAAAACCAGGTAAATATAATATGGTTGCATATTTTATTTCCAAATTGACACCTCTAGATCATACAACCATAGAAGATCAATATCTAGACAAGCATATCTTTTCTCTTGATGAACAAAAACCATGGTATGCAATATGGATAATTATTGAGCAATGGGTAAATTATCCCCTACACTCTAACTGCATGAAAAATAGACAATAATAGATAAGAATGGGGCATTTTCATGGATTGATGGTCACCTATTTAAAACTAGGCCTAATCAAATCATGAAAAGGTGTGTTGCTGAAAATGATATTGTAAAAATTCTTACAACTTACCATGATGAACCCTGTGGTGGCCATTTGCACATAAAAGGACTACATTTAAAGTATTGCAGGCTATATATTTTTGGTATTCACTATTTAAGGATGTAGCAAAACATGTGAGTCAATGTGACCAATGTTAGAGGATGGGTAGACCAACTCTCTGAGATGAAATGCCACTCCAACCACATGTGCACATTGAGCCATTTTATAAATGAAAGTGGATTCTTTAGGGCCCATTAATCCACAGTAAGTAGGTAAGAGATATATTTTAGTTTGCACTAACTATGTAACAAAATAGGTTGAGGTGTAGAAATTGCACGATCCCAAGGAATGGATTGTAGCAAATTTCCTATTTGAATTCATCTTTATGTGATTTGACATTCTAAGAGAAATTACTACTGATCAGGGACCCCAATTCACTTCAAAGTTGATCTAGGATAATAATGTAGCAGTACAAAATCAACTACAATAAGACCACTCTTTACCATCCCCAAGAAAATGGGAAAGTAGAAGTTACTAATCATGAATTGGAAAATATTATCACAAAAATGGTGCAACAACACAGGAAATATTGGGCTATGAGATTACTTGAAGCAATTTGGACTTATAGAACCACCTAGAAAACTACCACTGGTTTTACACCATTCTAATTGGTATACGAGAAAAATGATATGATGCCTATAGAATTTGAAACTAGAACTCTTAGAACTACATTAGAACTGTATTTGAATCTAGATGAAGCATATGCAAAATAAATTTAGTAGCTTAATCATATGGATGAATACTAGTGTGATGCTTTACATCGAATATAAGTCATTCAAAAGCAGAGAACCTAGTGGAATGATCATCACATTCATTCAAAGTAGTTCAAGGTAGGAGAATAGGTATTGTTGTATGGTTTCTAGTTCTAGGAAAGAAAGAGAAAACTCATGCAATGCTAGATGGGACCATATGAGGTGATTGAACTGATCAATAATGGTGTTGTGTGTGTCATAACTATTGATGAAAGCAACACTATGTTGACAGTCAGTGGTCACCAATTGCGGCCATATCACATACTTGTGAATTATGTGATTGAGTCTAGAATATGCATGGGGAGACTCCACTTGATTGAAATTTTAAATATTTTAGTAATATGTGGACACATGTTTGTCCACATGAACCAAAAACAAATATTCTTTTTAAATTCTTGCATTTTATTTCTTTATTTGTGTTTTCATTTTTCAGGAATGATGCCCTGAATGCACTTGAAAGGTAGCATGAGAAACCTAGGTCTATCAAGAACTAGATCCATGAACCTGTGCATTTTTAGATTTCTAGGATGTTTAACCATCCAGATCCATGAACATTCATCCCCATGTAGAGGGAAATAACCATGCTTGGATGCGTGTGTGGGTGTTTATGCCTTCATGGAGAGAAATACCCACATGCTAGTTCAGACAATAGATGTTGATTCTATCCTTAGAAGGAGAAAATTGAAATTTTGATCAACCAAAAGCACTCAACTATGAACATATCAGCAAACATAGAATTTTCAATTATGGGGAGGCACCTGAATCCCATTATTGGAGAGTCCATATATATATATTCCTGGTATTCATTGAACAGGTGCTTGTTTCCCATGTATTAAAGTAAGGTGCCTGATTTATAGTGAAATTGCACCTGACTTATGTTCTAACGGGTGCTTGTATCCCATGTATTGAAGTAAGGCACTTGATTTATGGAAAAAATGTGCTTGACTTCCATTCTAATGGGTGCTTGTATCCCATGTATTGAAGTAAGGTACCTAATTTCTAGAAAAAAAGGTGTCTAACTTCATTTCTAATAAACTCCTATTTCCAATATACAAAATAAATCTATGGTGTTGAGAAGCGATTGAAGCCACGTTAGCATTTCATCCATGTGATCAAAGTCAAACTTCCCATGGATAATTTTTTTTCTATTGGAGATCTCTGCATGTTCCAAGATAATAAAAAAACAACTTCCAAGGAGGAATGTGTGTCGTCTTACGAAAAAGTATTAATTTAATATTTTTTTGCATGCTTTTTTAGGAAGGACCCTTGAATGAAAAGAAAATTGCAAGACCCGAGAATAATTTATTCACATGGAAAATACGTGTGCCATTATTTGTTTTTATAATCACAATCATCATGAGACAACCAATCTGTATGTGCCACAAGCATCTACACATCATGCATGCATGAAACACTATTTAGGTATGTACTCAATTTTTTGTTTTATATGTATATAATTTTTATGGAAAATACATTTATGTAAATAGTGTCATCACGTTATCCATAGAAATCCATCCAATCATCATACCCAATTATACATTTATCCATGTGTCAATGATCAGTTGGGTTAAGAATTATAACAATCGTCCATTAGAAATACGACACATAATTTTAACGATATTTTGCACACATCACTAAAGCACCTGATTGCATGAATACGATTGATTTAAAATGATATGTTAAAAATAACTTGTGAGCCAGGGTAAGTTGCTAAGAAATCTAGAGAATAAAAAAAAATTGTAGATAAAAAATAGAGAGTAATTCACCATGGGAGGAAAATCAACAAATCATTTTCTTAAAAAGAATGAGCCTAAAGATCTTTTGGGGATCAATGAATATGTTTAGAGACAATTCAAAGCTATTATATGGATGGATTACTGTCACCTAGTTAGTCAGAACCAGGATGCTGAAGTAGTCAAAGAATTTATAGAATCCTTGAGGAATGAGGTCATCAGAATGCGTGGACTAAAAATTCTAGTCACAAAGATGCATATTGCTACAGTCACTAGTCTCCCTCAAATAGGAGATCATATATATAAATATGATAACATTTTTCATTATGCATAGAGTTTTTTTGAGCAACTGACAATGTATCTGATGTGCTATGAACTACCGAGACAGTACCTCCCAGATCTTTGGAGCCAAGTCTTTGAGTAAATAATCCAATTATTCACTTGCATGAGTAGGTACCCATATCTCAATTCAAACCATTTAAATTTTTTTAATTATTTTCTACATGCGAACAAGATAAATGTTCCATATTATTTAGCATATTCCCTAAAATATGAGGCTAGATGGTATCAGGTAGGGACAACTACTACCCTGGTGTACCATGGGTTGATTTTAGCCCTAATCAAGCATGTAGAGGTACATAAAGAGGCACCAATTAAAAAATATACTACTATTACAAAGCAACAAGAGATGATACAGGTGCCTAACTCCTATACTCAATTACCTACAAGGGTATCAGGGCCAACTGAGTCAGCACTTGCCTCTTGTGAGGTAGGGCAACCTCCATCCCTTGTTTCTTAATATTTTAATGAGGAAGCATGAAGAAGCATATCAAGCCCTATTAATATTAAGACCTACCTGAGGACTAGAAGCAAGACAAAGATAACATCATTGGTTTTCAATAGTCCATCCAATGATGAAGAAGTCATTGGTATGACTGAGGATGAATTTGCTACCCAAGTATTGCAAAACATGGTTGGTGGTCAACCTTCTCACCTAGAAGTCCAAGGAGAACATTTGTAGAAAAAGATGTAGATATTAAAGTAGCAAGCCTTAATTTGGAAAGGTAATTATAAAGTAGAACAAACTCTCTTTTAGGTGTATAGAAATATTATTGTAGAAAAGTAGTTGGAGATGTACAAAACCATACACCACTTGTAGGACACAGTGCAATGATTGACATCATATATTCAACAAACAAAGGTTGATTAGCCAACCAAGGTTGATGCTATGGTCCAGATAGACTGGATGATGGAGGTGCGTATGACTTCTCCAAAATTTGAGGAGAATATCACTTCTTCTAGTTAGATTAGGTTAGATACCAGAAAAGAAGCTAACTTAGAAAGTTGAAGCATTAAATATTAAAAAAGTTCATGAAATATTAATTATTTTAGAGCTTAAGCATTATGAATTGTGGTGGATTAGCCCTAGATTTATTTTTTTAGAATATTTTATTTTTAAGAAATGGTAAATTTCTAAAAAAATAAGTCTTAAATTCATGCCCATGTTAGAACATTTATAGCCATGAAATTTAAAATTGGAAGTCAGTTTATAAAAAAGTTCTTACCCTCTTGGACTTATTATTTGAAAATATACAGACTCATATATCACAATGATAACACAAAGAATTTGCCTCAATATATGGTAAGAATATCATATTCAAAATTTGAGTTCATTAGAAATAATTTTTACAATGCTTTAAAAAGAAATCAAGGGTTGTAAATGGATATGTACGACAATTCATGTACATTCACACATTAATATTGAACTTCTCAAGAAGAAATAAATGTGTTGGTTACATTAACAGTAATAATGTTATTATGCGTTAAGTTGGTGGTTTTAGTTAATGGGCGATGATTTGACAACGAACATTTTTATTTCTTTGGGGTCTCTATGTTATTTCCTTATCACGAGGAGTTCCCGAAATACAACATTCTATTAGGATGTCCATCCAGTGTTGGTTTTTGAAATTCAAATTCTGATATCTTTGTACAAGTCTTTTCATGATGTTGGGATTTGGTTTTTGATGATTTTCATCTAGGTTCCTGAACATTTTTGAGGAACTATCGTGTACTTGGGCTTGAGGGATTGTGCCTATCAGCCCAATTTTGGAAATATTTTCTCATGGTTCGAGTCGATCATTGGTACTTTCTCTACAGAGGATGGTGGTGCTCTTTTCAAATTTTATTTATGTGGGTTGAGGTGGCATTCAGGGGCTTTATTGTTGTTCGGTCCTTTTGGAGAGCGTCTAACACATGTTCCTCATTTTTCCCTTACATGGACACATGGGTCTATGTACTTTGCTGTTATCGCTTCTCTTATGTGGCTTACACCCATTTATTGGTGAAGCCTTTTTTTTTTTGTTTTGGGATGGCATTCAAGTGATTTCTCTTGGGCTGGTTCTCATTGGGATTTGCTCTCACCTGGATTTTTTGGGTCCATATGTAAGTCTTCAGTATCTGCCCTATTTTGGGCTAGTCTTGCTGGTATTTTGTGGATGTTTGAGATCATCCCTAAGGTGTTTGAAATTGCATCAATCAGTTTTCATTGGTTGTCCTCGTGAGTCATTTTATTTTCTTGCCTGGGATGAGGGTCTTTACATTTTTTGTGAAGGAGCAGATTTTTGCTATGAAGTCCCTTCTTGGTGTGTCTCATTGTTTCTTGTGTGGGTCTTCTATGCCATTCTCTATTCTTGGTGGTTGAATTATGTCACCAGGTTCCTATATTTGGATGCTTTGATGCTTAGTATTTCTATTTGTTGGTGTTCTCTGACCATTGGAAGTGTCTTACTTTGGGTTTTTTCTGTGTGGTCTGAGTCTATGATTAGCTGGTTTAGTGAGAGTATGGGGAAAGCTAAGATATATCCTGCTAAGCCTAAATTGTGTAAACCTCATTTGGAACCTTCGTCTATCTCCTTTGATGAAGAGGTCAAATCTATCTTAGCAGACGAAGGTCTTCTGGATTGCATCCAAAAATTCCATGGGCATAATCCGATGCTCACAAATTGGATGGTTTCTTCTTGGAATGATGGTTGGGTCAGTGTTGGCTCCTGGTCCTTTCAAGTTATGACGTATCTCATCAGCTAGAATATTAGCCTGGATCTGGATGGTGCCTATCATGAAAGGTATTATTTATTGCAAAAAATATCTCTTTTTCTAGATAAGGAGGAATATTTACCATGAATTTAGAATAGCTTTAGTGTTGCAGCTTTGCCTCCTCTTTTTAGGGTCATTATGAATTACTTTACCCTTGACCCTTCCTATGAAATCATAAGGAGTTTTCATGCCATGTTTTTAAACCACCTTAGACGTAATGCTTGTATGAACATTCCTTTATTTATCTTTCATTCCATGCAAAAGTCCTTCCTTAATGTTCAAAGTGGTCATGGTCAAGCCCCTATCCACCAAGGCATGGCTTTGCTAGTTTTTGAACAGGCTGCTTTGGAGTGCGACCTTGATGCTAATGAATTTTTGAAGCCTTTTGTAGATCCTTCCATTCCTCTGGTGAGTGGTCCCAAGTTGAATGTGGATTCCCCCTCTTTTGGTGGTGGCTCTCATTTAGATTTTGGAACAGACTCTGATGAAAGTGTGGACACTCTCTCCTTCACCTTTGGTGTTGGCCCTGAGAAGATTTCCAAAAATATACAGGTCTCCTCCAAAGGGGTTTGGGATCGAGATTCAAAGGTGAGTGCTTTGGCCCACTTGATAGGTCACACTGTAAAATTTGAAATGGCCCTTAAAGTGTGTTTAGATGATCTTGGTGATTCTTATATGAATCCGGCTAGCGTCACTGCTATGGTTCTCATAAGTCAAAATGGCTTCATAGTAAAAAGGAGGAAGGTGATTCCCCACTTACTACGATCCTTTTGGATCTTGATGTTCTACCGAGGGATCTATCCTAGGAGAAGTCTGTGGAAGAAATCTATGTTCTAGGTGTGGCTAAGAATTTTAAAGAAGTTGTTTTCCATGATTTAAAACTTATTGACATCAACCAACGCAAAATTTAGAGTTCGTTGAAATCCTCCCTTGATTTAACTGAAAATATTTCTCGTTTGGCGGCTAATGTAGCTCAGGGCATTCACAAGATGGTGTAGAACTATCTTAGTTCTCCCTCCTTTTGTGCCTTGTGGTTTGGTTTTTGTCTTTCCTTTTTATTTACCTCTGGTTTTTTCCGAAATTCGTTCAATTCTTACCGTCCTTGTGGCTTTCTCTGTAGTGGTTGTGGGATCCCATTAAAACCCTCTTCTTTTAATAATACCAAAAAAAAATAATGTTATTATGCTTTATGTCCATCAATTATTATTAAAGATAGTGTCCTGAAAATGCTAATATATCTATAAACAAAAAATAATAATATAATAAAAACTTTAGCCCATGTTCATATTTTTATTTGGATGAAATACAAATTTTAGAAATAAAATAGCCAACATAGATCTTATTGCTCAATGGAAATGATATAGAAGTGATGCGAGTTTTGACGATGACAAAAAATATATTTTTTAAAAATCGCAAGCTAAACACTGAATTGACGATGTAATGTTTTTACTATTTTAATAAAAATAATCCATTAAAAATTATGTATAACTTATTTTATAATTTCTTAACAATCATAAGACTGAAAATATTTTTATATAATAATTTTTATTAACAAACAAATGTTTTATAAAATAAATCTCACTTAAAATACTAAACCTACTCTCCAAAATTATGACTTGTATAAGTCATCATAAAACTTCTTAAAATCAAATTTACATAAAATGAGAATTGGAGTAAACTTTCACTTAAGTTTCTTAAAATCAAATTTATTTTGTATCTAGGCCTATTGCCTAGTGCGGAAGAACATATATTAAAGCTAGAAAGTGGTCGTGAAGGAAAGACAAGACTCATTATTTATTCCATTCTTCTTCTGGTGGGCTTGACATGCTGCCTGGAGCAGGAGTAGATGTTTTCTGCCACGGAGCTGCTGCTTGACCAATTGGAGAAGGACCAGAATGCCGTACTGGTACTTTTGGCTTCATTTCCTGCCATGCTGGTGCTTTTGTTCCACCTCCCACTCGCAAATTCACCACATTGCCACCCAAACACAAAACCAAGATGAAAAGAATTTTGAACAGCCTCATTATTTTTTTTGCTTCTTAACGAGGTTTTCAACAAAAGCACATGCAAATAACTCTTTCGCTACTAAGAATACGTGCCTAGACATAGAGGAGGAGGCCTTTAATAGAAACTGGGGGTGTGATATGCGGCTCCAATTTCGTTTGAAGTCAGATATTTGTCCCTTGACCTATTCATACGCATCGCAACCATAAAAAAGGTGAAGGCAGCTTCACTAACGTGCTTTGTTGAGATGGTTTTCGTTACGATATTCCTGCGATCCGAGGCTGTAATATCGACTGATGTCAAATATGTGTCCCTTGATGTACTGATACGCGTAGCAACCATAACAAACGTGATGACATCTTCACTAACGTGCTTTGTTGAGCTGGTCTTCGTAGGATATTTGCTTGAATGAGAGTGAGATTATAGTTTTCGTAAAGTTTGTGTTTTTTCTTTGCGCTCATAATATTTTTTTGAGTCAGTATAAAGAATTAAAGGTTTAGAATCATCTTCTATTTTTATTTTATTTGGTTGGTTGTTATTTAATTTGGAAGGAGATTATCTGTAACTTGTAGCTCGTTTTGAAAGGCATTTAAAGTTTAGGTCAGCTTTAAAATTTGAACCAGCTAAAATTTATCAATCTAACAAAATTAAAAATATTTTAAATAAAATTGAAAATTGGAGATTAAAGTAATAGGAAATGACAATAATAGAAGTAAAGCTATATAAGATAATACAGATTACGATGAGAAGAAGATATCAGATCTTAAAAAGATAAAACATTCGAATCGTATCTACATTCAACTGTATTTCTAGTAGTTTCAGATAATATAAAGTTTACAAAAGGTGCCTAGACGAGTATGATCGCGACCTCGCAATCATACTACTGACGGTTGACGAAATTGTGGAGAGATTTTTGGAAGTTCATACAACTAAAAATCGGATCCTTCTTCCGAGCTATACTTGTCGACCCTGTCTTGCCTTTCCAGCTGCTCAGCATTCCATAAATTTCTATCTTGACAGTACCATCGTATTGACGGAGAGGTTGACGAAATTGCAGATACATTTTTGGAAGATCATACAGCTAAAAATTGGATCCTTCAGATCTATCAATAAAGACGTCACTTGTATTATGTAATAAAACCTGACGTCACTGTATTATGTAATAAAACTTAAACCATCTTACTGTATAAAAAATATTGGTATTAAAAAAAAAAAATCCTCCTTCTGAGCTATACAAGTTCTAGCGACTTGTTGGAACGCGGTCTTGCCTGTCCAGCTGCTCAGCATTCCCTAAATTTCTATCTTGAGAGTACCAGTGTATTGACGGAGATGACCAAATTGCAGATACATTTTGGGAAGATAATAGAACTAAAAATTAGATCTTCTTTCCGAGCTATACTAGTTGACCATTTACGAAGTTCTAGGACTTGTTGGAACACTGTCTTGCCTATCCAGCTGCTCAGCATCCATAATTTTCTATCTTGAGAGTACCGTCGTATTCACGTAAATAGTTTGACACTATTAACAGTAGAGATAGCCCATTTTAACGGTGGGAAAGACAAAATTTACATAACAAAATAACAAGTGGGGACCTCTTTCACGTCACAAAATTGTTTCTATGTTTTGTTTCTTAAATTGAATAATTACTAAATTGAACCATCACAAGCATGTTATATTCTTTAGGTTTATTAAGTGCCGAAAGAGATTGGTATTGTGTTATTTACGTGTGAAATATATGTTTGAATTAAAACTTTAGAACTTTTATACAAAATATTTATATTTTTATTATTTTATTTATTTTATATCAAATAATAAATAGATAATATAAAATTATTATTTTTTATGTATAGTATGATAATTTTTTGATTAATGGTGAAAAAATAGGGTTTTGAAAGGTCTTAGAACCTTTTACATTAAAGGAGGTTATATGCGTATAATTAAAATTTTGGAAATAACATTTTACATCCCTTTTGTTCTATACATATTCAATTATTTATGAATTGTGACAAATCTTTTAGAAAATATTTTGTCCAATTCATTGGATTAATTATGACCCTCCATGGATTTGCCTATATAAGTTGTGGTTAGAGTTGTAAAGATCAGAGCTTAAATACCACTTGTAAATAATCCTAGGAACATTACAGGTATAGGAACTACTAAAGGTATCAAGAGGATGTTAGAATAAGTAATTATTCTCTTATGTTCTACTAGGATAGACTTACTTGAGTTTCCACTCCTTCATGAGTCAGGTGAACTCTCAGTTATAGTCTTAGATCAGATTTGATGAGTTGTTGTAATCCAACGACTCTCAATTATCAACTTTGTTATTTATACAAAGTTGATCCATGGAATAATCAATCAGTTCATTGAGCTTCTCTACAAATCTTGTGATGTGTTGCAGAATTATTTCCTTCTTTCAATAGAATACTATTTTCTAACATGGTACCAGAGCTAGGATAGTTCTTTGCAAGCATTCAAGTTTTTGAAGCTCTTATTTTTTAAGATCTGGTTCAATTTTTTTGGATAATTTTAGACTGTATTCATCTTGCTTAAGGGTTGTGGTATAGTTATTTTTTATCAAATATATATATATATATATATATATATATATATATATATATATATATACAACAAATATTTTTGGTTGAAAAAAATATATCTTTGGCTAATTTTTCACCTTGTTCAAATCATAGAGAGATATATTTTATAAAAAAAATAAGCTCTTCTAATTTCTAGAGCTTTAGCTATCTTCTACTACGTGCTACCCATTTCAAGTGGTAGCCCTACACTTTATTTAAGATAGCTTCCCCTAAGCCTTAGGGGGTAATTTATTTATAAAAAAAAAAAATCTCTAAATTTCGAACAGGAAGGGCCCTCTTTCGAAAACATAGTGTTCACTCTCCCATTGGTCTTTGCATTTGTGCTCTCTCCCATGGGTTTCACCGGTTTTCGTTTGATGTCTTTAAGTGCTCTCTCCCATTAGTCTTCACTTCGGGTCTAGCTTATTTTTTTAGGAACACCCTTTATTGTTTGGTTGGCGCCTCCTCTCTAAGCTCTTTGGCATCTATTTTTATAAAGTTTGATAGTTGTCCTTTTAAAAAAAAATGTTACCTGTTCTTTGATTAAATATCTTACTTCATTGGCATACATTTTTTTATAAATTTTAATACAACTGTCATATTTTTTTAAATGTTACCTCTACAATATCTTTTTTGGCATCCAATATTCCTTAGTAGCACGCCCTTTTCCATCGGGTATCCCTTCAAAATATGTTAATAAACTATAAGTATTTCATAGTTTCTTAGATGTCAGCTGAGTTGATATTAAAATGAGAGTTTTCACCTCAGTTAAGATGAATGTTCACTATCTATAAAATGTTTTTCTTGGGCTTTATGGCATCGAAGTATTTCTATATATCTACAAATCATTTTCATCTTACGAAGATCTTGCTTTGTTTCCTTATCTTCTCTGATTTGGAGATATATCATCGAGGCCACATGCATTGAGGATTTTTTAATATCTATATTTATTCATTTATGATAGCAACATTGATGTTTTAAAATTTTATTTGGAGGTTAAAATGTATTCTACATATTGGTAGTCAAAACATTTCGCTCTATTTGGTAAAACAGAGCTACAACGTTCAATTTGATTGGATTCATCTCTCTCTGGTTTTGTAGGAGCTCCACTTTCAAAAATCATTCTTAGAGATTTACGTTCACCTAGTGTTTACTTTGCTTAGATTAATCTCTATCTGGTTTTGCAGGAGCTCCACTTTCAACAAATCAATCTCAGAGATATACGTTCACCCAGTGTTCACTTTACTTGAATTAATCCATCTCTAGTTTTGTAGGAGCTCCTTTTTTCATCTAAAGAAGATCATTCATAGAGATCTATGTTAGCCCTCCTAGCATTTTTTTTCTATGTTTTTCTAATATTTATATTTCGTAGGAAGACTCTTTCAAAGTCTTGGCTAGAGTTTACTTCATTTGGTAGTGAGTTAAATCTTCTTTTCGTGGCTATGTTGTACTCAAACATGTAATATTGACATCAAACATCTTGGAGTCAAAGCACTCTCCTCACCCAGACTTGATCTTTGTTTTCCTTTGCGATGAAATTTTTCTTTGGTCTCTTCATTTTCAAAGTTGTGATCCAAGTATATTATTTTTATTAAGTTAAATATCTGAATTTTTTACCTTTTTTATAGCCCTTTTATTTTTCAAAAGGCTATCTTCAAAAAAAGAGTTAAAAGTCAATTGTAACCTAATAAATATCTTTGTGGGGGGATTTTCAGTGCTGGTTCTAGAACCTTTATTTTTTGCCATTTAGTTTAAAAGGGGGGTCTCAATTTATCTAATTCTTATTGTCATCTCTATAGCCTCCCTTTATAAGTGGCACATTTTTTTCATAATCTTGCTTGTTATTTAAATACACTTCTTTTTAGCTATATTCATTTCTTATATTTAAATATAGAGATAAAAGAAATTATATTTCTCATAATCATTCAAGAACTCAAAACTAAAGTTTACTTAAAAAGTGGATATTTTTTCCCACTTCTTTCTTGCTCATTAAATACACTTCTTTTCAACTATATTCTTTTATATATATAAAGAAGTCTATTTCTAGAATTAAATTCAAGCACTCAAAAAAAATCCAAAACTAAATTTTTCCTTCAAAATATATCGCCTACATTCCACGTACCACTATTCTTCAAAAACTTACAGTTTCCCTCAAGTTAGGGTAGTTTTTTTGAGAGACTTGGTATACAAGCCTGGCATAGAAATTTTTGGTGACCATATTTCACATGTTGGATATCTATCTTACTTATAGTTTCCCTCTTGTAAGTGCGAGTCATTGAGATATTTCGATATCCAAATATGGCTGATCATCCTTGCATTTCAAGCCTATGTTCCAAATATTTTTTATACTCATTACTTAAATTTTCTCTAAAGTAAGGGCAGGTAATTGAGAAGAATAATATTGGGCCTAGAAATTATCTCTAAAGAAAATTTTAATATAACAAAACTCTATTACTTATAGTTTTCCTCTTGTTAGGGTAGGTAATCTGAGGATTGTGACATTAAAAAGCTTACATATCTTCTATCAATTGCACTAATCAACACTTGAAGTTGTAAGGGGGTATATTGGTTAACTTTAACTTTCTTTGGAAAAATGAATACAATTGATCTTTTCATCCCTCATAACTATCACACTTGGAAATCTAAAATTTTAAATCGTATCTCTCAAAAAGGGCTCATTTGCTTGCTAGAAGAAAAGGAACTTGAATTTAAGAAATAATATGAAATATTTGTTCATAAAGAAAATATATATGAAACAATGGGTATTATAAGTAGTAAAGTACATGAAAGCTTATGGTTTTACATTACAGATTGTAAAAATCCATATGAAATTTTGAAAAAACTAAAGAACTTGTTTTGGAAAGTATATCAAATAATATCAATGCAATTAGAGGTAGAATTAACAACTTTATCTCCTAAAGACTTCAGTAATATTATTGAATTTATCACCAAATTCAAAGAAGACCTCACTCAATACAAAGGTAGTGGGAAGAATAAAACTGAAGAAGAATGCATCTATATAATTCTCTCTAAATTAAATGATGTATTTCAAATCTTTGCAACCACATTTCTATCTACAAAATATGCTCTTGGTGCAACATTTAAAATACCCTCAGAAGAATTTTGTGATAGACTAACTAGGGAAGAAAGAAAAATTACAAAATATGAAATCTCTTCCTCTTCCTCAAAAGCCTTAGTAGCCTCCACCTCTACTAAAGAAAATTTCAAAAATAAAGAAAGGAGTCCCATAACTTGTACTCACTGCAAAAAGAATGACCATTCTATAAACAAATGTTGAAAAAAACTTCAAAAACTAGAGAAAACTATGAAGGAACCAAATATAGACAATAAAAAGTAGATAGGAAAAGCCTTAAATATTCAAGGAAAGACCAACAATACTTCATATAAATACTAGGTCCTAGATTCTGGAGCAACTCATCACATAACTGCTTCAGATAAGTGATTATCTTATATCTCCTCAAGTTCAAAAAGTAGCATAGAAGTTGGTGACTCATCCTTTATCTCAGTAAAAAGAAAATGTGACATATCCATTGATGGTGGTTCTATCAATAATGATCTCTATATTCCAAACATTGCAACAAATATCCTCTCCGTCTATCAGATTTGTACTTATGGAAATGGAAAAATAGTTCTCTTCTCTCCAATAGGAGTTGAGATAAGATACTTTCAAGACCCCAACTCTCTTATAGCCAAAGGAGATATTGATCATAACATTAGCCTATTTAACTTCAAATGTTTCAAAAATCCAGAAGGGGCCTCCTATTTTGTGGCTCATGGAGATCTTGAAAGCAAATTTTGGCATGAAATATTTGGTCATCTTAGTTATAAATACCTAAAGAAATTGAATACCCATGAAATGGTAACAGGTTTACGTCAAGTCTCTTCTATTGATGGAGTATATCCTATATGTGCTCTTGGAAAGCAACATCAAGATCCTTTCCACCCAAGTGGTACTCTAAAAGCCTCATCCCCTCTATATTTAATCCATAGTGACTTGATGGTTTTTCCAGAGCCTTCTTTCAAAGGAGAAAAATATGCTCTAACCTTCATTGATGAATTTTCCAGAAGAACTTGGGTCTACTTCCTAAAATACAAAAGTTATGTTCTATCCCACTTCAAAATCTTCAAAGCCTTGGTTGAAAATCATGCCTCTTGCAACATCAAGCAAATTTGTACTGATAATATGGGGGAATACTGTAGTAACGAGTTCTCTATATTTCTATCATTTCATGGCATCATTCATTAGCATTATGTCTCCCATAATCCACAACAAAATGGTATTGCCAAGAGGAAAAACCAAACATTAAAGGAAATTGTAAACTATATGCTCTATTCAAGAGATCTTCCAATTTTTTTTGGGCAGAAGCTATTAACTGTGCAAACTATATTCAAAACTACACAACTCATAAATATCTTGACCATTTAACTCTTCAAGAAGCATGGAATGGCTCAAAACCCAATGTGTCCTTCTTCAAGATTTTTGGGTGTACTTCTTGGGTGCATATCCCAAAGAAGAAAAAGAAGGATCTAGATAAGAAAAGTAAAAATATCATATTTTTTGGTTATTGTGAGGAAATAAAAGCATACAAGATCCTTGATCCCATAACTCATGAGGTATTTTTTCATAGGAATATCCAATTTGATGAAACATTCCCTCATAAATATCCTCAACCATCCTCTTCCTCCATTGAGCCTTCTCCTATAGTAGAACCTCAATATAATGAAGAACCAAATTTAGAGATTAATTTAGAGATTGATGATCAAGATGAGGAATCTATAACTCCAACTCAAAGTATTTCCACTCCTACTCCTTCCACCATGTCAAAATGGGCCCACACAATTATTAAAGAAGCTACTCCTTACATCTAAAATCTTCCATCATCTAGATTAACCAACTCCATAGGCACTGGTCTTGTCTATCAGTCTATTTCCACTGATCCTCAATCCTTCAAAGAAGCCACTGGTATGAAAGAATGGGATGATGCCATGGAGAATGAATTCTCTTCCTTAATCAAAAACAAAACTTGGAATTTAGCTCTCCTACCTAAAGTAAGGAAATTAATTCATTGTAAATGGATTTATAGAACAAAATATGGACCTAATGGAGAAATTGAGAAATACAAAACTCGCCTGATAGCCAAAGGTTTCTCTCAAATTGAAGGTATTGATTATGCTGAAACCTTTGCACTAGTCATAAAAATGGATTCTTTTAGACTAGTTCTTGCTCTGGCTACTTCCCAAAAGTGGAATGTCTTTCAGATAGATGTAAAAAGTGCTTTCTTACATGGGGAATTAAAGGAAGAGATATTCATGGAATAACCAACTGGTTTCACTCAAGACTCCTCTCTTGTTTGTAGGTTAAGGAAGTCTCTCTATGGCCTCAAACAAGCTCCTATAACTTGGTATGAAAAATGGACTCCTTCCTTCTTTCCTCAGGTTTTTCTCATTGTGATTATGATAACACAATCTACATTTTGAGATATGAAGAAAAAAACACCATACTTGTTTTGTATGTTGATGATCTACTACTCACTTGTAGTAACTTCGCTTACATTAAGACTATAAAATACTCCCTCTTTGAAAAATTTGATATGGTTGATATGGGTTTAGCTCGTTACTTCCTTGGGATCTAAATAAATAAAACAGATGCAGGAATTTCATTGTGTCAAAAAAAATACACTCTAGATCTTCTTTAAATGTTTAAAATAACATATTACAAACCTTCTACATATTTTCATTCTAGAGTAAATCTAAGTACTTCCTGCACATCCCCTCTATATGATGGAACTTTGTACCATTAGCTTATAGGGAGTTTGTTATACCTTACTCATACTCATACATATATCTCATATGTTGTTGGCTTGATATCTAGATTCTCCAATCAATCTCATTTCAGTCATTGGCAAGTAGCAAAAAGAATCCTCCGCTACTTGTGAGGAACTACTCACTTTGGGCTATTATATGATGGAAAATCCATGGATATCATTGGCTACATGGATTCAAATTGGACAGATTCAGTAGAAGACATATGTTCAACTTTTGTCTTTCTTTTATCTTTGTTCTTCTCCAATTACTTGGTTATGTGAAAAATAATAAGCAGTGGCCTTATCATATATAGAGGCAGAATACGGGGTAGCAGTTTTAGCAAGTCAGGAAGCTCTTTGTATTCTTCAAGTTCTAAGAGAATTTGGTTTTTTCTGTAACAAACCTATTACTATTTGGTATGATAATGAAAGCATAATTCATATTGCATGCAATCCAGTTGAGAATCAGCGCACCAAGCATATTGAGATACACATGCACTTCATTCGACAACATATTTAAAATGGGGAAATATACTTGGACTATATTCCAACTAAAAATCAAGTTGCATATATCTTCACCAAGTCATTTCCTTCTCCGTGTTACATACAGTTGTGAGAGAAACTTGAAGTAATATAGCTGCATTAAAATAGAGGTCTTTCATCTCTCCTTTTATTATTGTATTCTTTGGAGGATGGTTCTTTCCCATGTGGTTTTTTTACTATCTCTCCCTTACATATTGTACATGAGTACCTCATCAGGCCAAGTTTCTGGGACATTATTTTTTTGTTATTAAGGATAATATTTGCCATCCGAAGACATACCTCTTTATTTCATAGCAGATGGTTTTTCCCATGTGGTTTTTTCACCATCTCTCATATATATTGTAAATGAGTACCTCATAAGGGCATATTTATAGGACTCATATTTTTTTTGTATTAAGAAGAAAATGTTTACAAACCAAAGACATACCTCTTCCTTTTTTCTTTTGATAGATTGTTTTTCCCATGGGGTTTTTACCATCTCTTCATAAAGAAACCGTTGTACCTGAGTACCTCATTAGTCTTTGTTTTCGGGACTCATTTGTACAATACACCCCTAGTATCACTTAAGGAGGGGTGTTAGAATAAGTAATTATTCTCTTAGGTTCTACTAGGATAGACTTACTTGAGTTTCCACTCCTTCATGAGTCAGGAGAACTCTTAGTTATAGTCTAGATAAGATTTTATGAGTTGTAATCCAAAAATATCAATGATCAACTTTGTTATTTATACAAAGTTGATCCATGGAATAATAAATTAGTTCATTGAGCTTCTCTACAAGTCTTGTGATGTGTTGCAGAATTATTTCCTTCTTTTAATAGTGAAAGCACGAGGATACGAAAGCAAACAAAAGGAGAAATGTAACACTAAGTCCTATGAACGAGAATGCATGAAAAGAGGGAAAAAAATGAATTGAAATGAGATTTAAAGCATATTTAAAAGTGCAGCCCTTTATTTTATTAATTTGCTCGAGATTGGGTTACAATGCATTTCCTCCTTTTTCAGGGGCTGGGAGCGTCGGACATAATTTTGTTACACCACAAATGAGATATTCCCCTTTGGGATCTTCCGTGTGCCCACATTGAAAATGGGAAGACAAAACATCGTCGCCGCTTGCATGAGTGCATCTATAGTTCCTTGCTGCCCCTCTGGTGTCAAGATTCTATGTTTAGAGAAATAGTAAATGGTTAGTAGCACCTGCGGATGGAGGGAAACATGTGATCCCCAAGGCCTACGATTAATGCATGCATAAAATAATTAAAATGATAACTGAAACATATCATAATGAGCTGAAATTTTGACAGAAGCAAGAAAACATTACCAGGAACACACTGTAAAAGGAATAGTCTAGAAATCTACCACATATTTCTAATCGCTCTAGGGTGGGACAATTAGGACTGTCATAAAATGTCAGTAGGTGACCTCCTAAATGTACCATCTAGGGGCCTCAAAAACATCTGTAAAGTTAGGGTTAGACAAAACGAGGTATTTTGGGACGACCCAGATGGTCGGATTTTGCATATTTTTCCTCGATCGCCCTATATATGATGATTCTCCCTATATGTTAGTGAAAGCGAGAAATATTGAAAGCACAATCAAAACTTATCCAAATGACATGAAATTTAAATGTCAACATATATGGATGACCTATAATCAAATGGAAAATAAATAGTAGGGAAATCTACCACATATTTCTAATCCCTCTGGGGTGTGACGATTAGGACTCCAGTAGTGCAGGAGGCACCTGAGGGCAAGATGTCCACCGTTTGGGGCTCAGTTTCGGCACCAATCCACTTGGGATGGGTCCAAAACCTCTTATGGAGTTTTTTTGGTAAATTATGTGGGGTATTGTGGCCAAATGTTCATGTTTTGGGTCCGAATTGCATTTCCAATAATCACCCAATAACCTCCATTCCAAAAGAGAGATCAAGGATGTAAGAAGCACAAACGATGGGTGAGGATGTAATTTGGTAGCACTTCATTGCTCCAAATGGTCCTGCTCTGTCCTTCCTTTGAGGTGAGAAGACTCACTATTTTATAGAGCTGAGGGTCTCTTGTGAATGAGCATGTAGAGGTGCCACTTGGCCACCATGCCTTGTCAGGGGGAAGAAGAATCCTCGCTAATTAAGGGCTCCATGACTGCCCCTATGGCTACCTATTTGAGCTCAAAAATGCTTACTCGCACTCCATGCATTGAAGGAGGAGTGAAGTGGTAGATCTGAGCTGTCATTTGTCAAGGTTTGACCTTTTTCCTTTCAAACCTATTATTCACCCCACCCTAGAGCGAATGTTGCTAATCATCCTGAGGTGGGATGAATACCAATTTTTAATCATCCCAGGGTGGAAAGAGTAGAGAGTAGAGTGTCTGAAAGGTGCCAAATTGACCTATGATCTTCCAAAATTGCTGTGGGAGTGGTTAGGACCATTTTTTAACCTCTAGGGGCTTCCTTAGGGGCTATGTATGTTAATTCGATCAGTTCTTGTTGTTACATAATCATATTGGTGTTGTTTTGGTGTCTACAGATGCCCCTTTTTGGGATGCACTGTGCGTGGCACAGTGCTGAGGAAAAATAGATAACAAAAGCACTAATGATTAAGGTTTCTTAGTAACCTAACCAAAATTTGATGCCCCAAGTCTGTAAAGGGCATGCATTCTTGAATCCTTGCTTCCGATGAGCTAAGGAGCTTGTAGCACCCTAAAATTGGTGCAGTGAAATTGTAATAATTACATTTACTATAGTAAATAATTTAAATTCAAATTTTAACCTCCCAAACCGCTCGTTAACTTCTATGTAATCCGTTTCCCCCTTTTTTGCACCATTTTTAGAGGTTGTTTTGACCGTTTGACGATATCGTCGTCGATCAGACAATATCGCCCCAGATCTGACGATTTCGTCTAGGCTAGGACGTCCAGACGATCTTGTCTCAAAATTGATTTTGCACAATTAGCTTCTATTCCAACGAGTCTCTAATCCAGGCAGAAGCGTGTCTGCGTCGTTAGAGACCCTCCCCCATTGGAGATCTCCCAAATAGGGATGATCTCCAACCTCCTAACCTCCCTCCTAAGCCTATTTAATCCTAAGCCCTTCCCTTAGCACCCCCCTGGATAAAATTCCTTGTAACCTGACTGCATACACGTTAAAACATCCTAAGTTTCTATTTTGCATTAGTTCTATACAATGTTGTTGTAGGTACCATATTGTTTTTTATCCGGAGCAAGCTTACATCGTCACCGACGAACCTGTTCAGATCGGAGGCGATCCTGTCGAATTCGAGATGATTTCATACAAATGTGAGGCGATTTTGACTGCAGTCAACATTGAGGCAATCAGTGCCTAAAGTTTGCATTTCTTCATCCCTTTTTCTATTGTTTTATTTTGTAATTAGCTATTTTATTTAGTATTTTATGCTATTCTGCATTTTGGAGTTCACCCATCTAGATCAAATGCATAATTAGGTCATAATTGTGATTAAAATTAGCATAATTCATTCCTATTTCTATTTTTAAGTTTTAGTTTAATATTGTTGCTGTCATTTTACATTGTTTCCCTCTGTTAGGATAGTTGTATTTTTTGTATTTTGCACCTATTTCTCTATTTGCAGGTCTCTGACAAATTCGTCTAACGAATTCGTCAGATCTCAGATGATCTTGTCTGATCTCAGATGATCCTATCAAATCAGAGGTGATCCTGACTGCTTCAAGAATCAGAATCATCATCAGACATCCGGATCAGGTATTTTCCTTTAATATTGCTTAATTTCTCTGTTTTTCTATTCTATTCTGCTTTTCTGTATTCATTTAATTTGCATCTTCATATAGAATAACTTAGATTCATTTGGCCAAACCTAGGATTTGAATGCTTAAGGCTAAAAAACGAACACATAAAACACATTCCCAACCTAGGCATGGAAAGCGCCATTAAATGTTTCCTGGTGAACCCACCATTCATCAAAAAATCACCAATATACACCTCCCTTGAGAGGCGGGACCTTCGCAAGGCCTCTCGATCCGAGGTACCACGACATCCTTTTCCCATCCCCCTTTCGGGCACGGATCCTATAGCTTGAAGGTAAGGGTGTGAAAAATTTGGAGCGATACATTTTGGTGAACCCGACGTGAATGCATTGTAAACCTTTTGAAAACAAAAAAAAAAAAAAAATAGAACAACTAAAACATAGATGCATTTCAAATCATTTAAAAGTTTAATATCATGTTTAGATGGTAGCTCCTAAGAAAATATTAGCGGTTACTATAAATGTAGAAAACCAATTGGCAGCCATAGAAATCAATTTTGTACTTAGTGTGCCTGAAACAGATAGAAATCAACTCTTGTGGGACGAACTTGATAGAAGACTTAGTGTCATCTCATCTAGGTCAACAAAACTTAAGCAAATCAAGAGGCTAGTCCTAGATAGAATCCTGGATCCTCATCAACTTGTCTTTTATCATGAACTTTAGAGAGCCTGCCATAGATGGTTAGCTTATAGGAGAGCTCTTGTATCTTTAGAATTGTTCACCTTCGAGGAATACCTCGAGAACGCAGCCATTGTACACCAGTTCCTAGGTCGTGTAGAAGACCAAGAGGTTGTTCTTATAGATAGGGAAATATGGAATAGAGTTCCTCGAGCTATGTTATATCGAGAGTATTGCCATGAGCTTTACTTCTATCAACCAACATTTGAGACAGATAATATCACTATAGCTCTTTTCATTAAATTTTTAAAAGAAAACTTTCAATTTGAAGAACACTTCATGACTCCTGAAGAACTAGAGCCCATTAATGATATTTATAAATTGTTTATAGAAAACTAGATTATTACTTTCAGTCTTATTTCTTGCATTTATTGTGTTATTTGTTATCTTTACAATATTATTTCAAAAACAAAAAAACTAAAAAAACATAGCAAAAACTTAAACATTTCATTTTAGATATTGTAGTAGGTATATAATTAATATATACCTCTTAAACTTGTTGCATATATATATATATATATATATATATCATATAAATCATATAGTATACATGTATATATATATATATATATATATATATATGTATCGCTCCAAATTTTTTGCATCCCTACCTTCAGGCTATTGGATCCGCATCCAGAAGGACGATGGGAAAAGGATGTCGCGGTACCTCGGACTGAGAGGACTTTGCGAAGGTCCCACCTCTCAAGGGAGGTGTATTTTGGTGATTTTTCGACGGATGGTGGGTTCACCAGGAAACATTTAGCAGCAACTTCCATGCCTAGGTTTTAGAATGTGTTTAAATGTGTTCGTTTTTAACCTTAAGCATTCATATCCTAGGTTTGGCCGAATGAATCTAGATTAATCTATATGAAAATGCAAGTTCAATGAATATAGGAAACAGATTTACAGACAGAAAAATAGAGAATTTCTAGAATGCAACTGAGGAATACCTGATCCGGATGTCTGAAGAAGATTCTGATGTTTGAAGTAGTCTGGATCGTCTGAGATTTGACAGAATCATCTGCAATCTGACAGAATCGTTTGAGACTGACAGAATCATCTGAGATCTCACGAATTCGTTAGAAAAATTCGTTAGAGACCTGCAAAACAAAAAACAGATGCAAAATACAAAAAATACTATAGTGCTAACAGAGGGAAATGATATAAAATGGTAGCAATGTTATCAAATTGTAGCTTAAACATAGAAACAAAAATGAATTGTACTAATTTGATGATAATTAAGATTTAATTATGCACTTAATCTAAATGGGTGAACTCCAAATGCAAGATAGTGTAAAACAATGAATAAATTATCTAATTTGCAGAATAAAATGACAGGGACAAAGTTGAGAAAAGCAAACTTTAGGCACTGATTTTCTGAATGTGGACTGCAGTCGAGATCGTCTCGCATCAGTACGAAATCATCTCGAATTCGACAGGTTCACCTCCGATCTTAACAGGTTCGTCTACGATGATGGGTGTTGGCTCCAGCTGCAAATTAGTGATGTACCTGCAGTAAAAATTGGTATAGATCTAGTGCAAATGCAAGATTGAGGTGCTTTAACATAGAGGGAATCAACTTGCAGAGAATTTCAGCCAGGGATTGGGGAGGGAAAATCCTAGAGACTAAATAGGCTTAGGGGAGTAGTTAGGAGGTTGGAGATCATCCCAATTTGGGAGATCTCCAATGGGGGGAGGGTCCCAACGGCGCAGACACGCTTCTGCCTAGATTGGAGACCCGTTGGAACAGATTCCAACTTTGCAAAATCAGTTTTGCGACAAGATCGTCTGGACGTCCTAGTCCAGACGAAATCGTCAAATCTGGGGCGATATCGTCTGATCGGTGACGATATCGTCAAACGGTCAAAACAACCTCTAAAAATGGTGCGAAAAAGGGGGAAACGGATTTCTCGACGGTTAATGGGCGGTTTGGGAGGTTAAATTTGAATTTTAAATTATTTACTAAGGTGAATGTAATTATTCCAATTTTACTGCGCCAATTTTAGGGTGCTACATTTTGCCCCCTCTTTAGCGAATTTTCCGAAGAAAATGCGTTAAAGATGAGTTCTTCTCGATCTATGAGAAAGCAAAAAATTATTCCCATTTTTAGGCGACGATTCTTGGTCGAATCGTACGACAGCTTACTATGGTGCCCCCTCCGTGTTTTTACCCAAATCGAATGTTTGAGGTAAAAACGCGGAAAAGCAAAAAATTATTTTTGAATAAAATTAAGAAAAATAGGGTAAAACCCTAATTCATTTTTACTATTCATTTTTTGGTTTTTAGAGCTCTGAAGCAAAAATGGTGGAGACGATGCACAGATCAACAGAGGTCCGGCGCGGTCTATGGGTAAGAGTCTAAACTTAGTTTAGAATGCTTTAATTTAATTTTACATGCTTTGTAGGTAGTTTTTAGATGAATTTTGAGCATCATGGCCATTTTTGGGCCGTCGACGTCGTCGGGACGAAATCGTCCCAATTTCGATGAAATCGTCTCAATTTCGGCAATTTCGCCCGAGGGCGAAATCGTCGAAAGGGGGACGATTTCGTCAAATTAGAGACGATTATGCTCAAATTGGGGACGATATCGTCCAATAGTGGGCGATATCATCAATTGCACAAAATTGAATTTTTAACTTGCATTATTGATTACTTGAATTGTTGATTAATGATTGTTTATTGTTTTGTTGTTTATGTTTGTAGAGAGGATTACTAAAGAGCAGGGAGTGGAAATACGGAGGGTTGAGAGATGACTTGGCCGCTCTGACATAGGCAGAGCGAGATCAGCTGGCACAGGCTAGCTCGTAGCATGTGGCAGAGATGCCACAAGTTTCCACAGATATGGGGCTTCTAACAGCCCTAGCAGAGAGGTGGTATCCGGGGTCCTCATGTTTTTGGCTACCGACAGGGGAGATGACTCCCACTTTGGAGGATGTATGGAGGATTCTGAGAATCCCCATACAAGGATGGCTCATTACTCCTATGGCCAATCAGGGCCATGCTATGGGACGGTTGTGCGGTGACCCGAGCTTCACCCTAGAGAAGGGCGGAGTTAACATCGAGGCACTACGCCAGATGCTTGGGGCATCTACACTCACATGGGTACTAGCTGGGGTGGTTGGTGGACTTCTGCTGTGCCACCAGAGTGGGTGCAGGGTGCCATGGATGCTGGCAGATGTGGTCTATGATATGCGAGACCACGGCTACAGGTTTGCTTGGGGCAGTTTTGTACTATGCCGGTTGTACAGGATCCTATATGGGGTCATGTACAAGGGAGGCCGATGTCTGGTTATGACATCGCTACTACAAGTTTGGTGCTGGGAGAACATTGCAGTGCGGAGGCCGATAGGGCTTCCTATGACAAGGGTTGACGGGGAGAGGCCCCGAGTCTTCTACTAGTGGCTTCGAAGAGGGGCACAATGGCGGATCGACCTATCGATGTCCCGGAGACTACTAGATGACCTAGTCCCGGACCAGATCACCTGGAGGCCATGGAGGGAGCATCCAGGGTGGGCAAAGGATGGACAGGAGTTGGCTCTCGTCAAGTGAGTCTGCTGGCTGAGGATGGAGAGGGGAGAGGTGGAGCTCCATCGCTACGATCGAGTTTTGAGGTAGTTCGGTCTACAACAGGGGATCCCATCTCTCAGGGACTACGAGTTTTCCCGGACTGTCCGAGATAACACTACGGTTAGCGAGGCTCCTGACATGCAGTGATTCTGGAGCCAGGACATAGACGATGCCCCCATTCAGCCAGTGGATGGGGACGACGTAGGAGTAGCCGATGGCTATGATGCTTGGTACGCAGGCATCCACCCTCCTCGGATGACGAGGGCACAGGGTCCGATCCATGCGGTTGTGCATCGGATAGGGAGGCGGTACCAGGCGACGATGGAGGTAGCCCAGGGTCACGATGGGAGAGAGGTGAGGAGGCCACAAGCATAGGAGTGACCATGAGAGAGAGAGAGAGAGAGGGAGGCGAGACCCCCATCTCCATAGAGGCCACCATCACCCGATAAGGGCAAGGGTGTGGACATAGGAGAGAGTAGCGAGATGGCTACTCTCCGGGCAGAGAGAGATCATCTGCAGGCTTAGGTGCAGACACTACAGGATGTAGCTGCACGCCACCAGGCTGAGGTGTCATAGCTACGAGATGAGATTGCACACCTCAGGGCATGGGGCGGAGGGGCGAGCACATAGGAGCTGGCACGGTCGATTGCTCAGACCATGTTCTACCAGGGCATTATACTTTCAGATGGTGCCAGAGGGTCATAGGGTTCAGCTGCTAGCTGGCATTGCTGACCCTATCAGGATTGGGTCCTCGAGGACTGCGTCCCAATCGAGAACGAGGAAGACACAGACTGCGATGGGGCCACCTCGTCCACCTCAGGGTGGGGGAGGAGATGAGGCTGAGAGCTTGAGGGGTTATCGAGACACTGCATAGAGGACATTTATTTATTTTTTTTTTTTTTTTTTTGATATGGGATTGAGTATGCCAAGATGTAGATTGTGGCATACCAATCTAATTTTTGATATGATGTACATATATTTGTTGATATATATAGATGAGATATTTTTGATCATATGACTTGTGTCTTGTGTATGTTTATGATGCTTTTATGTTTTGATTGATTGATTTGATGATTGGATGTAATTATGTCGTTGGAAATATTATAATTTTGATGTCATGTTTGTAATATTTTAAATGAAATAATCTGATGTAACAAATTGATTTGTTGTGATGAAATGTGAGAAAAAAAAAGAGACTTCTAACAATAATTTCAAAGGACATTGTCGCTATTATAGACCATTTCATGGAGTCGCTACTCACTCGGTCGTCAAGCTAGTCCCATTTATAGAAATATTGTTAAAAGTAAAAGAGTGCTTAAGAGACTGTCTTAAGACTTGGTGCAATAGTGCAAATGATGATGATGATAATGGTTTGTTTTCAGATTTTCATAAAAAATGTTTGTGCATGAAATGATGTTCAAATGATTTTTGCTAGGCATAAATTCCTAAGGGTGATAAAATTTTTGGATAATTCTTTAGGAATTATACCATCATTGCAAAATTAAAGGTTGACATAATGACATGAAATAATGAAAATGTGTTTGCTTTTGAAAAGCATAATTTGTGTAACATAATGAATTAAGTCATATGGTTTTCATGATTTTAAATAAATGGGGAATAAAAATTGTTACAATGGTTTGCGCTAGGCATAGAATATGTAGGTATAGACTTATACCATCATCGCGAAAATCCAAAAAAGAAAGTTTTATTGCATGATTGATTTTTGATGAACAAAAAATATGAAAATGAGGACTTGCGCTAGGCATAAAATTCCAATTTTGGTTTTGGAACTATACCATCGTCGCGAAAGTCAACCAGATATATATGTTTTGATTGTATATTTTGAAAGAAATTTTTTATTTTTCTATTATATAGTTGTCTTTGTGATAAACAACTGTACTTGATTTATTCCAAACAAGTTGCAAAAATAATATTTCAAAGTATTTTGAAGACAAAAGTTAGATTTATAAGGAATCCCATGTGCATATGTGAATTCATTTCCGATCTTGATTTATCATAATGATACACAAAATCTCTCAAATACAAATGTGTGTGCAATTGCATTGTTCATTTACCAGTTTTGAGCAAGATACTATGATACAAGTGATTTGAAGAAACCAAATAAGTGTTCATTAACCATGATGTAGATGCATATAACCATACTAGACTACTATGTAGGTCGGATTATCAAGAGCTAGCTAATCCATAAGCAGACATAGGTCTGTACAAAATAAGGTCGCTAATGTGACAGACATATCGCCACGCTAGGAGTTACCCAAGGCCAAGAAGGTTGGGCACAAACCACCTGTTATGGGGCTTACCTCATAGTTTTCAAATAATTGAGAATTCCAGGGATTCAAGCTCATCAACCCTTCTTTTCTTTTCAAAGGGTAGGGAAAGGGATTTTATTGCTTTCTTGCTTTCTTTTGAACTTTGCTTATTTTTCTTTTTGTATTTCTTTTGTATTGATAATGCTTGGAACATTGCGGAAATAACATTTTTCTTTTCTCTTTTTCTTGAACTTTTCTTTTCTTTTTCTTTTTCTTTGCTAGGGATACTTGCTCGGATTAGCTGTAGAGCAAGGGATTTTTATTCTAGGTAGGGGTGAGCTTGTCCTTTTGCCAATTCTCAAAGATTCTAGACCATGTGCATGATAGGATAGCAGGGGAAACTTTTCGCTCAAGAAATCACTTCTACTATGTAGCAAAACATGGAAATTACAAATATAATCATTTTATTGTGAAAAAGATGTGCTTGGTTTAAGTAAATAACAAGATCAATTCTCTATGCTCAAACTTTATTTAATTGAATTTTGTGGACTTTGATATAAGAGAGATTAGTAATCATGCCAGATAAAATCAAGATATTTATTGTTGTGAGTGTGCAAGTGAGGGATTCCAAATAAATGCTAATTTATCCCAAAATAATTTGAAACATATAACTGCAAAAATTGTAAGAAAAAAAAAAAAAAAAAATATATATAAACACTTTTGAGAAGTTTTGAGAATACTGACTTTCTTTCTTCTTTATATTGTTTTGGTGTCGAAAGAGTCAAGCATATAGTTGTTTTTATTTTTATCATTATTTTGATTTTTGGTTTGATTTTTGTTTTTGAGCAAAAAATTTAACAAGTGCCTTAAATAAATGCAACAAATAGTTTTGAAGATTTTTGATGATTATGAATGTTTTTGATGTTTTTGGATTTTTATAAATTTGAAAGAAATATAAGATAAAATTTTTGAAAACAAATATATACATGGATGAAATGACCAAATTTATGCATAGTAACGTTTAAGATGCAAAATATTCATGGGTTCTTTAAGTTCTTTACCATCTAAGGTAGATAATTTGTATGCTCCTGATTCAAATTTAGCAGTAATAATGTATGGTCCAAGCCAGTTGGGCTCAAATTTACCTTTAAGGTCCTTAGTTGCATTAGTATTTTTTTTTTTGAAGATTTTGAGGATTTTGATTTTTTTGTATTTTGATTTTAATTTATGAATTGAAATTGGTGGTATATACAAGATGATCTATATACACTATACAAGGTTATTTGAGTATAGCATGTCTAAGGTTGCTTCAAAATCAAAGGAGGTTTTGAAGGATAATCTGGTTGAGGTGAAGGTAAGAACAAAAGGTGATGAATAAAAGGTAGTGATAACAAAAGCTTTGTTATAATGTAGAATAATGTAGCAAAAGATTTGACTTTTATATGTGTAAAATTGATCATGTTACAAAATAAAATGTAAGAAGGATAAGAAAGTTCTTCATTCTTATCACTATATTCCAAATCTTGATAAGATGGAAGGAGAAGATGCAGATGTGAAAGATATGCATGGATGTTATTTGGTAAACAAGGATGATCATATATGGATGAAGAAAAGTGATGGATAGAAGATAATTGTGATAATAGAGAATGTATAGAACTTGATGTTTCAACCATTAAATATTCTTCAAATGGTGTTGGGTCACCATGTATGGTAACAATTTTATTTGCAAGTTCAAACTTCAAACATTGGTGAAGAGTGGAAGGGAAAACCCTCATCGTATGAATCCAAGGACTCCTGAGAAGTAGTTTGTAAGGTGAAGGACAATATCCTACATAGAATAAAATATCCAGGATCTTGGATCCAATATTGAGGGGAAACATTATAGTACCTTGAACTTCTTGAATTTCATTGTTAAAAGATTTTATAATAACATTTGATTCATTAAGATCTTCTTCCTTTATTTTGAGTTTTTGGAATAATTGATAAGTGCATAAATTAAGAGAGGAGTCATTATCTACCATGATAGTTCTAACAAGTGTTTCTTTACTAGATCTTGTAATGTAAAGATAGGAGTCTTCTTGTGGAGTAGAGGAAGGAATATCCTCATCATAGAATGAAATATGGTTAACCTCAAGAGGGTTTATACCATTAATTATGTTCTTAGAGAAAATATGATGAGGAACAAATTGTTGGCTAGGTATTTTGAACAAAGTTTCCTTGTGATAAATTTGTAATACTTCTAAAAGGGATATCTTTGCTTGAGGATTAATCACTTGTTGTTGGTTATCAAAGTGGATTTCAGATTGAGATTTTGATTCTAAATATGAGCTTTCTATGCTTACATTCCATTTTGGATCATTCTCTAGAGCCAAGGATAGTTTTGAAGGTTGGTCAAATGAGGAATCCATCTCTTGAATATCGGATTGAGTTGATTGAACTTGAGGTTGCTCATTTATAGTTTCTATTACAATATTAGTAATATCATCATGGAGGGACACATTAACATGCAATATTTGATTGGTTTCTTGTTGTTGATAATTGAGTAGGGGTTCTTGGGAGATCCCCATGTCTTGATTGATTATTGGTATTTGTTGTGTAGGAGTTTGATTGTTTACTTGAGATTTATAATCAGTTGTAGATTGTAATTCCTTTATATTAAAAAGACCCTTATCAATCAAATCTTGAATTGCACATCTTAAATCTTTACAATTTTGTGTCATATGTCCATCTACTCTATGATATTCACAATGTAGCTCAGTTTTAAACCAATCTATTGTGGTATCAGGTTGTCTTATGGAAGGAAGTTCAATCTTATTTGTGTCAAGTAAATGCTTGAGAATTATATCCATTGGTTGATTGAGCTTAGTAAATTTACGTGATGAAGGTTTTTGAGAGGTTTTTGATAAATGCCTTAGGAATTTTGTCATAAAAGGACCTAATGGTTTCTCACCTCTACTTTCTTTATTATGGGTAGAATGATGACAGGAAGATTGCGATGTAGGAGGTGAGTGCATGGTAGAATTGGAAGAATAAGTATTTTCTTGTTGAAATGGATGTGTTGTATTGAAAGAAGAGTATTGAAAAGGTGGAGGAGGATTATATGTGGGTTGATAGACATAATATGGATATATGGGAGAATAGATAATATCGTTATGAAGAGGATTGGCAAAGGGATTGTTTTGTTGGGTTATGGATGAAAAATAAGAAGAGTGTGATGGAGGTGGTGTTGAATAGGGATGAGGTTGGTCATAATCAACAAATGTATTTGGCTGAATTCTTCCAACATTACTGATGGGCTCATATTGATTTGAGTAAAAACTCATGGTTTCTTTAGTACTTCTAAAAGTAATATTTAACATCTACTATTTAGAATTGAATCTAAAACATACAAACTTGAAATGATGATTTTGTTTTTGTTTTTCTTGTATACATATATATATATATATAAAATTTTTTTTGTATTTTTTTATTTGTTTTTTTTTCAAAAGGTTTATAATGCATTCACGTCGGGTTCACCAAAATGTATCGCTCCAAATTTTTCGCATCCCTACCTTCAGGCTATTGGATCCGTGCCCGAAAGGAGGATGGGAAAAGGATGTCGCGGTACCTCGGACTGAGAGGACTTTGCGAAGGTCTCGCCTCTCAAGGGAGGTGTATTTTGGTGATTTTTCGACGGATGGTGGGTTCACCAAGAAACATTTAATGGTATCTTCCATGCCTAGGTTTTGGAATGTGTTTAAATGTGTTCGTTTTTAACCTTAAGCATTCATATCCTAGGTTTGGCCGAATGAATCTAGATTTAATCTATATGAAAATGCAAATTCCATGAATACAGGAAACATATTTACAGACAGAAAAATAGAGAATTTATAGAATGCAACTGAAGAATACCGATCCGTATGTCCGATGAAGATTCTGATGTTTGAAGCAGTCTGGATCGTCCGAGATTCGACAGAATCGTCTGCAATCTGAAAAAATCATCTGAGACTGACAAGATCGTCTGAGATCTGACGAATTCGTCAGACGAATTGTCAGAGACCTGCAAAACCGAAAATAGATGCAAAATACAAAAAATACTACAGTGCTAACAGGGGGAAATGATATAAAATGGTAGCAATGTTATCAAACTAAAACTTAAACATAGAAATTCAAAAATGAATTGTACTAATTAGATGATAATTAGGATTTAATTATGCACTTAATCTAAATGGGTGAACTCCAAATGCAAGATAGTATAAAACAATGAATAAATTATCTTATTTGTAGAATAAAATGATAGGGACAAAGTTGATAAAAGCAAACTTCAGGCATTGATTTCCTGAATGTGGGTTGCAGTCAAGATCATCTCGCATCAGTATGAAATCATCTCGAATTCGACAAGTTCACCTCCGATCTTAACGAGGTTCGTCTGCGATGATGGGTGCTTGCTCCGACTAAAAAATACGGTGATGTACCTGCAACAAAATTGGTATAGAACCAATGCAAATAGAAGATTGAGGGTGCTTTAACATAGATGGAATCAATTTGCAGAGAATTTTCAGCCGGGGGATTGGGGAGGGAAAATCCTAGAGACTAAATAGGCTTAGGGGGAGTAGTTAGGAGGTTGGAGATCATCCCTATTTGGGAGATCTCCAATGGGGGAAGGGTCCCAACGGCGCAGACACGCTTCTGCCCGGATTGGAGACCCGTTGGAATAGATTCCAACTTTGCAAAATCAGTTTTGCGACAAGATCGTCTGGACGTCCTAGTCCAGATGAAATCGTCAAATCTGGGGTGATATCGTTTGATCGGCGACGATATCGTCAAACGGTCAAAACAACCTCTAAAAATGGTACGAAAAAGGGGGAAACGGATTTCTCGATGGTTAACGAGCGGTTTGGGAGGTTAAATTTGAATTTTAAATTATTTACTAAGGTGAATGTAATTATTACAATTTTATTGCACCAATTTTAGGGTGCTACAAAAAAAAAAAAAAAAAAAAATTGCAGAGGGCAAGAAGAACAAAAACTAAAAAAGCAAAGAGGAGACTCATCCCCTAGAGTAGCTCCAGATGGAACTATTGCTTTGACAAGCTTAGATCATTTCCAAAAATTTCTCAATGATAACATTGACGCCCTTAATGTAATGTGGCAGTTCGTATTGATAAAGGGCAAATTAGTAACACTCAAGAAGCCATGGAATATATGTATGATGTGCGCACTAAACCCTTGTCTTTCATTGATCAAGAAAGTGAGAAGGCTAGGCCATCCAATACATATATGGTCACTATGATTCAAAACATGTCAAAACAATAGGTTACCCAACCTCCTAAGGAACCTGTTATTCAGCCTAAAATCATCCCCACACAAAAGAAAACTTCCTTCACTACTTTATTTTGCCAAACTATTGAGCAATATGCTTCAAGTAAACAAAAACCTAAAACGAAGCCAAACACCAATTTTCAACAATCTGGAATACAACATAATACAACTTCAAAATTCCTTCATAACACTTTTCCTACCAATAATTTACACAATAGCAACATAGCATCTAATCTTCATGTCCCTCCATCATATGCTCACAAAACCCATGTCAATGCCCTACCAAACCAATATGGTGGGCAAACTAGTAATCTGGAAGCCATGGTGAAACAGTTAGCTTCGCGTATGGACCAGATAGATCCCTACCGTCCCTCGTACAATTATCGAGAGATATGTAGTCAACCTTTGGATCCCATAGTTGTAGCACAACCATACCCTAAGCATTTTCCCATGCCCATCCTGCCTATATATAAAGGAACCGAAGATCCCATAGAGCATCTTCGCATGTTTAGGATAGCATGTCATGATATATCACATGATGACTTGCTATTACTAAAAATGTTCCCAAAAAGTTTAGGTGGAATGGCATTAGAGTGGTACTATCAATTGCCCACTCATTCCTTGAGAAACTTTGAAGAAACAACTGAATCTTTTGTCCATCAATTTAGTGCCTACATCGAGAGGCATGTAACCATTAAAGATTTATACAACTTAAAACAAGACAAGGATGAATGTTTTGCCGATTTCTTAGCTAGATGGAGGCAATTGACAGGAAAACTACACTTTGTGCTACCTTATAGGGAAATGTTGGACATTTTTATCAATAATTTACAAGAACAAATATCTTATGAGCTATCAACTGCTACTTTAACTACCTTCGATCAAGCTATAGATTTAGCTCGAAGAGTAGAAGATGCCCTCATTAGGAGAGGCCAACTTAGGAAGAAGGATGATGAGAAAACATCCAGAAATCAATATAAAAACAAACAAGTTGTTGGTGATGGAGTCATTGACAGCAGAAATGTTGCTAATATCAATGCAACGAAGACAACAGAAAAATTTATATTGAAACCTCCTGATAAGCCTCCTCGAGAATTTACTAGATTAAATCAACCCTTATCAACTATTTTACCTCAATTACTCGAAAGAGGTTTGATCCAATTACCAGCTATCCGGGAACCTGATCCAACTATACCCGGATACAGAGCTGACTTACACTGTGATTTCCATAGAGGACCTGGACATTCTACCAATGCTTGTAAAAGGTTGAAACATAAAATACAAGATTTGATTGATAATAATGAAATGGAGGTGCAAGCCTTCCAACCTAAACAAAATGCTCCTAATAATACTCAAAAGACCATTCCCCAAAATCAAAATCAAAATGCTAATCAAACATTAGACATATTTCAACACCCTTTACCAAGACATGGTAAAGAGGTGGCCAATCAAATCGAACATCATAATGTTCCTCCTCCTACCCGATATGTAGGAACCATTAGCGGACAATTACCTGTTCAGGATCCTCAAATATTTGACACAACCTTATCCCTGGTTACGACCAGGCCCCTACATAATTTTCAAACTTTTGATTCTAGTGATATAGAATCAGATACTGAAAGTGAAATGGACATCACTTCAAACCAATCGAATAGTTCTAAAAATGAATCAGATCCTATTCAACCCATCACAGATGCTATGGTTCCAGAAGAACCATTTCCTAGAAGAGTTACTACTCGACCTTCTTCTAATCAATTCCTCTCAAATGAACAAGCCATAAATGCTCGACCGAGACCAGTTCAGTGTCCTCAATATAACATTGTAGGTACCATTGGAGTCGTTACCCGACAACAGGATCAAAATTCTCAACAAGAACCAAACTAGAATGATGGATCAGTTCCATTTGTTTTGAAAAATCCCAATAAAGGGAATCATGCTCCTAATGTTCAACCTAAACCCCCTTACAATATTAATGAGCAATTATCCAATACTACAGCCAGAATTTCCCTTTTGGATTTATTAAGATCTTCTCCCACCCATAGGGATGAGTTGATGCTTACATTAAGCCAAATTATGGTACCTCAAAACATTCAACCTGAAGCCATGGCCAATACTATCATCACTCGAGAGGTTGATTGTATTGACTTTCAAGATAAAGATATCCCACAACATAGTTTACATAAGGATAATCCCTTATATATTACTGCTCTAATTGGAGATGTAGCTGTCAAACGAGTCTTGATTGATAATGGCTCATCTCTAAACATTTGCACTTTTGACTTCTACCAACGATTTGGCTTTAGAAGTGATGAAATGAAGAAAACTGATATGATTATCAAAGCTTTTAATGACGAAACACAAGAAACATGTGGAGTTATTACCATCCCATTGCAAGTTGGTCCTAGAACCCTAGAAACAACCGTGTTTATTGTACATTGCCCAGCATCGTACAATATACTTTTGGGTCGCCCTTGGATCAATGCGATGCGAGCGGTCCCATCAACTTTACACCAATGTGTTAAATTTGAATTTAAAAATCAGTTGGTCACTATCCATGGTGACCCTAGACCCTTTGATATGTGTGCTTTGGCAGAACTTGTTGGAGTGCAATTTTTCCCCGCTCTGTCATCCACACATCCTAGTTCTTATTTTTCATCTAAAACTATGAAACACACACCCATAACTTCACCTATTTCCCCTCCATTAATTTCATCCTCCTATATAGATCAACAATATTCTAAACAAATCACTCTAGAACCTCAAAAGGATCTTAAATCTACAACCAATCCTTCATGTTCTATCCCTATAATTTCAAAACCTATAGACACATCTATCATACCTTCCACATCTAAAGATATAGGGAATAATCCTTCTACATCTTATGCTCTTTCTGATGAACTTTTACTAGATTTATCCACAATCTTAATATCAAAAAAAACAAATGCTTTCATGCAAGATTCAATTCTTTTAAATAACTTGCCGCCATCTCCTCGTACTTTGGGCCTCCCACAACCTATGGGAAGTACTTACCAAGTCGGGAGTTGTGCCTTCATTTATAAAGGATATGACTGGGGAAGAATCCCTCGGAATATCAAAACTCATCATGAGGGATATGCTCGGTGTTATTTTACCAATGAATATATTAAAGCTAAACCCATAATGCTTAAAATGGGATATAAAGGGAAAGGCTTGGGACCTTTCCAAAATGGCATGAAAGAACCTTTCGAGGTAGAACCGTGGCCTTCCCGCTGTGGTGTGGGCCTATTTCCTAGTAAGGGTCAACCCTTTCCTTTTGAAGATGATGATCACCTCATATGTTATCAAGATTATTTGGATAGGCATGTTGATTTGCCTCTAAAAAATCAGTCATTTACATGTAACATGCTATCCATAGCTTACCCTGAAATGATTGCTGACCCCGATGAAGAGTTGGAAGGAGATATCTTCCATGATGTCTCTGTTGAAGAGATGTTACACAATGGATTTTATTTTGATGGTTCTATACCAACTATAGCCCAACTTGAGGCCACTAATCCTCAAGATGAATTATCCAAATTAACCTTACAAGAATTACAAGAATTGGGCGTTTCACCCGCCCCACCTAATTTTGAAAGAGATCTACACATGGAGGTAGAAAACGTCATTAAAATTAATATTGGAACTGAGGATAATCCTCACATAATCAATATTGGATCAGAATTAAGTCAAGAAAAACAAGAACAATACATTGCATTCCTTAAAGAATATGAAGATGTCTTCGCTTGGACATATGAAGATATGCCAGGTCTAGACCCTTCTGTAGTCATGCATCATCTAGTGGTCCATCCGGATGCTAAACCTGTTAAACAAAAACTTAGAAAAATGCATCCCAAAGTGGCTCTGCTAGTCAAAGGGGAGTTAGAAAAACTCCTGAATGTTGTCTTTATACAAGCTATTGATTATGCTTGAATGGATCTCAAATGTAGTTCCAGTTACCAAAAAGAAGCCACCAAAGTTAGGGTTTGCACAGATTTTAGAGATATTAACGTTGCATGCCCTAAAGATGACTTTCCTCTTCCAAACATGGATCAAATCATTGACTTTACTGTCGGGAGTGGGATGATGTCCTTAATGGATGGATTCTTCGGTTATAATCAGATCAGGATAGCTCCTGAAGATCAGGCTAAGACAGCCTTTATTACCCCCTGGGGTACCTTTTGTTGGAAAGTGATGCCATTTGGCTTAAAGAACGCAGGTGCAACCTATCAACGAGCTATGACTTATATTTTTCATGATATGATGCATGATATCCTACATGATTATGTAGATGATATTATAGCTCACTCTATTAATGAAGATAATCATTTAGATGATTTGAGAAAAGTTTTTAATCGATTACGAGAATATCTTATTCGATTAAATCCAGCAAAATGCATATTTGGAGTTAAGTCCGGTAAACTATTAGGGGTTTTAGTTTCTTTACGTGGTATCGAAATCGACCCTCTCAAGATTGCGGCCATCACTGATATGCCTGCACCTACTAATATATCTAAGTTACGAAGTTTACAAGGTAAGCTTCAAGCCATCCGTCGCTTCATCGATAAGCTGGCGGACAAAACCGGTCCCTTTCTTAAACTCCTTAAGAAGGATGTCCCTTTTAATTGGGACGACAGAATGTAGAGAAGCTTTTGAACTTCTCAAACAATACCTCCTTAATCCACCTATGCTTTCACCACCTAAACCTGATCGCCCATTTCTCCTATATATTTTAGCTTTAGATTCTACCTTAGGAGCTATGTTAGCTCAGCTTGATGATGAAAAGAGAGAACGTGCTAATTATTATATTAGCCGAACCTTCATCAGTTATGAAACCCGCTACACAACGTTGGAAAAACTATGTCTAGCAATCATGTTTGCTACGCAAAAATTATGACATTATATGCTTAGTCAAAAAACTTATGTCATTGCTAAATATGATCCCTTGAGGTATCTCATGAGTCGACCTTATTTATCGGGTCGCACAGCCAAGTGGGTTCTTGCTCTAAGCGAGTTTGATCTCACATTCATAGGATAGAAGTCTGTTAAGGGTCAAATCATAGTAGATCAATTAGCTGTTGCACCCTTAGAGTCTACCCATCCCCTCATCATTGAGTTTCTTGATGAATGCCTTCAATTAGAGGCAGACCATATTGAACAATGGTCCTTATACTTTGATGGAGCCCGATGCATGAGTGGGGCTGGTGCGGGTATTATTTTAATATCCCCACAAAAACATCTTATTCCTCTGTCCTTCAAATTGACATTTGCTTGCACCAACAATACTTCTGAATATGAAACTCTAATCCTTGGATTACGAGCTGCCTTGGCACTAAAAATTAAACATCTATTATTTTTTGGTGATTCTCAACTGGTTATAAACCAAATTAATGAATTTTATCAGACCAGATATGATAAACTGCGCCCATATAAGGCCTATGTTTTACAATTAATGTCTCTATTTGATCAAGTTACCTTGGAAGCTATTCCTAGAACTTGCAACCTGTGCGACTGATGCTATGGCCGCAGTTGCATCTCTCCTGCCCTTGGAGTTAGATGACGAATATGCCACTATCATTATTCATCGACTCCAGGAACCCACTTCAAATAAGTCATGCTTAGAACCTTTGGATGTGTTTCTAATCAATGAAACTACTCCTGAACCTTGGTATACGAACATATTTGATTTTCTCCAAAATGGGACTTTTCCTGCCAATTCTAATAGAAACCAGCATCGGTTATTACGTAGACGAGCAAGTCGATTTGTAATAATTGGCAATACTTTATATAGGAGATCTTTTGAAGGTATCCTATTAAGATGTTTGAATTTAGAAGAATCTAAATCAGCCTTGAGTGAAGCCCACGATGGATCTTGTGGAGGACACTTTAGTGGTAGTGTCATTGCTAAAAAGCTCCTTCGGATAGGATACTTTTGGCCTACCATGGAAAATGATGCACATGATTATGTGTGCCATTGCGACAAGTGCCAAAAACATGCTGACCTTGTCCATGCGCCTGCACAAGAACTGCAGGCTATTTCATCTCCTTGGCCCTTTTCAAAATGGGGCTTAGATATTATTGGCAAAATCAATCCTATGTCATCTGATGGACACAAATTCATCATAACCGCCACTGAGTATTTCACGAAGTGGGTTGAAGCTATGCCTTTAGCTTCCTGCACTGGCATACAAGTCTCTAAATTTATTTTTAATCAAATCATTTGTAGGTTCGGAATTCCTGCAAATCTCATCTTTGACAATGGAACTTGTTTCAAAAATAAAGATGTTAAAAAATTATGCCAAAAATATAAGATTCAACATCGTTGGTCCACTCCCTATTATCCTCAGGGTAATGGTCAAGCAGAAGCATCTAACAAAACCTTAATCAAAATTCTCAAAATATTGGTCAATAAAACTGGCCGTGACTGGCACATTCAATTATATCCAGCCTTGTGGGCCTATCGAACTAGTGTTCGAACCCCCACGGGAACTTCACCATTTGTTTTGGTTTATGGTGCTGAAGCCATTTTTCCATTTGAATTAGAAGTTCCTTCTTTGGCTCTACTACTTCAAGATACCGAAGTAGGAGATGAATATCGAGCTGGCAGACTCAGTCAGTTGGAACTCCTAGATGAAAAATGCATCAATGCTTTGGAGCATCTTCGTGCCTACCAAAACAAGCTTAAAAGATCATATGCTAAAAAAGTTCGTCATCGATCCTTTGAGATCGGCGACCTTGTTTTAAAAGAAAATCAAAAAAATACTAATGCAACTAAGGACCTTAAAGGTAAATTTGAGCCCAACTGGCTTGGACCATACATTATTATTGCTAAATTTGAATCAGGAGCATACAAATTATCTACCTTAGATGGTAAAGAACTTAAAGAACCCATGAATATTTTGCATCTTAAACGTTACTATGTATAAATTTGGTCATTTCATCCATGTATATATTTGTTCAAAATCACTATCTTGTATTTCTTTCAATTTATAAATTCAAAAACACCAAAAACATTCATAATCATCAAAATCTTCAAAACTATTTGTTGCATTTATTTATGGCACTTGTTAATTTTTTGTTCAAAAAAAAAATACAAATAAATAATGATAAAAATATAAAAACAACAATATTCTTGACTCTTTCGAAACCAAAACAATATAAAGAAGAAAGAGAGAGTCAACATTCTCAAAACTTCTCAAAAATCATTTATATATATTTTCTTACAATTATTGCAGTTATATGTTTCAAATTATTTTGGATAAATTAGCATTTATTTGGAATCCCTCACTTGCACACACACAAAAATAAATATCTTGATTTTATCTGGCATGATTACTAATCTCTCTTATATCAAAGTCCACAAAATTCAATTAAATAAAGTTTGAGCACGAGAGAATTGATCTTGTTATTTACTTAAACCAAGCACATCTTTTCACAATAAAATGATTATATTTGTAATTTCCATGCTTTGCTACATAGTAGAAGTGGTTTCTTGAGCGAAAAGTTTCCCCTGCTATCCTATCATGCACATGGTCTAGAATCTTTGAGAATTGGCAAAAGGACAAGCTCACCCCTACCCAGAATAAAAATCCCTTGCTCTACAGCTAATCCGAGCAAGTATCCCTAGCATAGAACAAAAGGCAAAGTTCAAGAAAAAGAGAAAAAGAAACAAAATGTTATTTTATATCATTACAGCAATATTTCAAGCACTATCTCAAAAATCAAGCAAAAATACAAAAAGAAAAAGAAAAAGAAAGAAAAAGCAAAAGCAATAAAATCCCTTTCCCTACCCTTTGAAAAGAAAAGAAGGGTTGATGAGCTTGAATCCCTGGAATTCTCAATTATTCGAAAGCTGTGAGGTAAGCCCCATAACAGGTGGTTTGTGCCCAACCTGCTTGGCCTTGGGTAACTCCTAGCGTGGCGATATGTCTGTCACATTAGCGACCTTCTTTTGTACAGACCTATGTCTGCTTATGGATTAGCTAGCTCTTGATAATCCGACCTACATAGTAGTCTAGTATGGTTATATGCATCTACATCATGGTTAATGAACACTTATTTGGTTTCTTCAAATCACTTGTATCATATTATCTTGCTCAAAAGTGGTAAATGAACATAGCAATTGCACACACATTTTATATTTGAGAGATTTTGTGTATCATTATGATAAATCAAGATTGGAAATGAATTCACATATGCACATGGGATTCCTTATAAATCTAACTTTTGTCTTTAAAATACTTTGAAATATATTTTTGCAAATTGTTTAGATAAATTCATTTTCTTCTTTCAAGTACAGTTGTTTAGACAACTACATGCATAATAGAAAAATCAAAATTTCTTTCAAAACCATACAATCAAAACACACACACACACACACACACACACATATATATATATATATTATTGACTTTCGCGACGATGGTATAGTTCTAAAACCAAAATTGGAATTTTATGCCTAGCGCAAGTCCTCATCTTCATATTTTATGTTTATTAAAAATCAACCATGCAATAAAACAATCTATTTTCTTCTTTGATTTTCGCGATGATGGTATAAGTCTATACCTACATATTCTATGCCTAGCGCAAACCATTGTAACAATTTTTATTCCCCATTTATTTAAAAATCATGAAAACCATATGACTTAAATCATTATGTTATACAATTATGCTTTCAAAAAAACAAACACATTTTCATTATTTCATGTCATTATGTCAACCTTCAAATTTGCAATGATGGTATAATTCCTAAGGAATTATCCAAAAATTTTATCACACTTAGGAATTTATGCCTAGCAAAGATCATTTTAACATTATTTCATGCATACTATTTTTATGAAAATCTGAAAAACAAACCATCATCATCATCATTTGCACCATTGCACCAAAGTCTTAAGACAGTCTCTTAAGCACTCTTTTACTTTTAACAATATTTCTATACTGGGATTAGCTTGACGACCGAGTGAGCGGTGACTCCATGAAATGGTCTATAATAGCGACAATGTCCTTTGAAATTATTGTTAGAAGTCTCTTTTTATTTTTTATCACATTGCATCACAAACAACCAATTTGTTACATCAGATTATTTCATTTAAAATATTATAGCATGACATCAAAATTATAAATTTTCAAAATGACATAATTTCATAAATCCTCAATCCAATCATCAAATTAATCAATCAAACATAAAAGCATCATAAAAATACATAACACAAGTCATATGATCAAAAATATCTCATCTCATATATATATCAACAGTATATATACATCATATCAAAATTGGATTGGTATGCCACAATCTGTACCTCGGCATACTCAATCCTCTATCAACAAAAAAATAATAATAAATGCTCTATGTCTCAATCTATACAATGTCGTGCAGTACTCTAGCCTCGAGAACCCCTCGAGCTCTCAGCCTCATCTCCTCCCCCGCCCTGAGGTGGACGAGGTGGCCCCATCGCAGTATGTGTAGTACTGCGAGTCCTAGTCATCGATCGGGACGAAGTCCTCGATGACCCGATCTTGATCGGATCTACGATGTTAGCTGGCAGGGGTAGTCTATCCTCCTCTGGCACCAGCTGATAGTACAATGTCTGATAGAAAGTAATTTGGGCAATAGCCCATGTCAGCTCCCTAGTGCTCGCCCCTCCGCCCCATGCCCTGAGGCATGCAATCTCGTCTCTGAGCTATGTAACCTCAGCTCGGTGTCGTGCAGCCTCCTCCTGTAGGGTCTACACCTATGCCTGGAGATGGATCGTCTCTGCTCAGAGAGTCACTATCTCGCTACTCTCCCCTATGTCAACACCCTTGCCCTTATCGGGCGATGGTGGCCTCTCTCTCTATGGAGAAGGGGGTCTCTCTGCCCTCCTCTCCACTATTGTGGCCTCTCCTGTGCCTGTGGCCTCCTCAGCTCTCTCTCGCCATGACCCTGGGCCGCCTCCATAGCCGCCTGGCACTGCCTCCCTATCCGACGCACAACTGCATGTATCGGACCCTGAGCCCTCGTCATCCAAGGAGGGCAGATGCCTATGTACCAGGCATCGTAGCCATCGGCTACCCCTGCATCATCCCCATCCACTGGCTGAATGGGGGCATCGTCCGCGTCCTGACTCTAGAAGCGCTGCATGTCTGGAGCCCCACTAACTGTGGTGTTATCCCGGACAGTCTAGGAAAACTCATAATCCTTGAGAGATGGGATCCCCTGCTATAGACCGAACTATCACAAAACTTGGTCGTAGCGATGGAGCTCCACCTCTCCCCTCTCCATCCGCAACCAACAAACTCGCCTAATGCGAGCCAGCTCCTGTCCATCCTCGGCCCACCCTGGGTGCTCTCTCCAAGGCCTCCAGGTGATCTGATCTGGGACAAGGTCATCCAGTAGTCTCCGGGACATCGGTAGATCAATCTACCACTGTGACCCTCTCTGGAGCCACCAATAGAAAACTCGGGGCCTCTCCCCATCAATCCCTATCAGAGGAAGCCCTATCGGCCTTCGCACTACAATGTGCTCCCAGCACCAAACCTATAGGAGCGATGTCATAACTAGACATCGGCCGCCCTTGTACACGACCCCATGCAGGATCTTGTACAATCGGCATAGAACAAAGCTGCCCCAAGAAAATATGTAGCCATGGTCTCGCATATCATAGATCACATCTGCTAGCATCCATGGTACCCTACATCCGCTCTGGTGGCACAGCAGAAGTCCACCAACCACTCCGGCTAAAACATGTGTGTGTCTAGATGCCCCAGGCATCTGACGCAGCACCTCGATGTTAACTTTGCCCTTCTCTAGGGCGAAGCTCGGGTCACCACACAACCATCCCATAGCATGGCCCTGATTGGCCATAGGAGTGATCAACCGTCCTTGTATGGGGATCCTCAGAATCCTCCATACATCCTCTAGTGTGGGAGTCATCTCCCCTATCGATAGCCAAAAATAGGAAGAACCCGGATACCACCTCTCTGCTAGGGCTGTCAGTAGCCCCATGTCTGTAGACACTTGTGGCATTTCTGCCACATGCTATAAGCCGGCCTGTGCCAGCTGATCCCGCTCTGCCTATGTTAGAGCGGCCAAGTCATCTCTCAAACCTCCATATTTCCATTCTCTGCTCTTTAGCAATCCTCTCTGCAACATAAAACAACAATACAAAAACCAATCATTAATAACAATTCAAGTAATTAATAATGCAAGTTAAAAACAAGTTCAATTTAATCAAATGATGATATCGTCCACTATTGGATGATATCATCCCAAATTTGAGCAGAATCATCTCCGATTTCGCAAGCCGAAATCGTCCCTAATTTGATGAAATCGTCCCCCTTTCGTCGATTTCGCCCTTAGACAAAATTGGCGAACTTGAGACGATTTCGTCGAAATCGGGACGATTTCGTCCCGATGACGTCGATGGCCCAAAAATGGCCGCGATGCTCAAAATTCATTTAAAATTCACCTAAAAAGCATGTAAATTCAAATTAAAGCACTCTAAACTAAGTTTAGACTCTTACCCGTAGCCCGCATCGGACCTCTGTTGATCTGTGCGTCGTCTCCACCATTTTTGCTTTCAGAGCTCTAAAACCAAGAAAAATGAACAGTAAAAATGAATTAGGGTTTTACCCTATTTTTCTTAATTTTATTCAAAAACATAATTAAAAACAATTTAAATTTTGCTTTTCCGCATTTTTACCTCAAACGTTCGATTTGGGTAAAAACACGGAGGGGGCACCATAGTAAGTTGTCGTACGATTCGACCAAGAATCGTCGCCTAAAAATGGGAATAATTTTTGCTTTCTCGTAGATCGAGAAAAACTCATCTTTAACGCATTTTCTTCAAAAAATTCGCTAAAGAGGGGGCAAAATGTAGCACCCTAAAATTGGCGCAATGAAATTGTAATAATTACATTTACTATAGTAAATAATTTAAATTCAAATTTTAACCTCCCAAACCGCCCGTTAACCACCGGGTAATCCGTTTCCCCCTTTTTCATGCCATTTTTAGAGGTTGTTTTGACCATTTGACGATATCGTCGCCGATCAGACGATATCGCCCCAGATCTGACGATTTCGTCTGGGCTAGGACGTCCAGACGATCTTGTCCCAAAACTGATTTTGCACAATTAGCTTCTGTTCCAACGGGTCTCTAATCTAGGCAGAAGCATGTCTGCGCCGTTAGAGACCCTCCCCCATTGGAGATCTCCCAAATAGGGATGATCTCCAACCTCCTAACCTCCCTCCTAAGCCTATTTAATCCTAAGCCCTTCCCTTAGCACCCCCTGGCTGAAATTCCTTGTAACTCGACTTCATACATGTTAAAACATCCTAAGTTTCTATTTTGCATTAGTTCTATACAATTTTGTTGCAGGTACCATATTGTTTTTCAGTCGGAGCAAGCTTACATCGTCGTCGATGAACCTGTTCAGATCGGAGGCGATCCTATCGAATCAGAGATGATTTCGTACCAATGCGAGACGATTTCGACTACAGTCAACATTGAGGCAATCAGTGCCTGAAGTTTGCATTTCTTCTTCCCTTTTTCTGTTATTTTATGTTGTAATTAGCAATTTTATTCAGTATTTTATGCTATTCTGCATTTTGGAGTTCACCCATCTAGATCAAATGCATGATTAGGTCATAATTGTGATTAAAATTAGCATAATTCATTCCTATTTCTATTTTTAAGTTTTAGTTTAATATTGTTGCTGTCATTTTACACTATTTCCCTCTGTTAGGATAGTTGTATTTTCTATATTTTGCACCTATTTCTCTGTTTGTAGGTCTCTGACAAATTCGTATGACGAATTCATTAGATCTCAGATGATCTTGTCTGATCTTAGATGATCCTATCAAATCAGAGGCGATCTTGACTGCTTCAAGAATCAGAATCATCATCAGACATCCAGATCAGGTATTTTCCTTTAATATTGCTTAATTTCTCTGTTTTTCTATTCTATTCTGCTTTTTTGTATTCATTTAATTTGCATCTGCATATAGAATAGCTTAGATGCATTTTGGCCAAACCTAGGATTTGAATGCTTAAGGCTAAAACGAACACATAAAACACATTCCCAACCTAGGCGTGGAAACTGCCATTAAATGTTTCCTGGTGAACCCACCATCCGTCGAAAAATCACCAATATACACCTCCCTTGAGAGGCGGGACCTTCGCAAGGCCTCTCAGTTCGAGGTACCGTGACATCCTTTTCACATCCCCCTTTCGGGCATGGATCCTATAGCCTGAAGGTAAGGGTGTGAAAAATTTGGAGCGATACAGAGCTTAATTCAAGTGTTAACCTTTTTTGGTGAGGTGTTACTTGATCTTGGACATTGTTCAGTCATGAATAGGCAAAGGGCACAACCTTTTGTCTGTGAGAACCTTGATTTCATGATTATAGAATACTAAGTGTTTTATCAACTTGTGATTGTTGTTTGTTTGCTGCCCCAAGTAGGATCGTGATTGTCTTTGTCAATGATTCGTTGAATGTATGCCATTTCCTTGATTGGGTGTGTGTTTGTTGATTGGTGACTAAGTGTGACTACCCCCTCAAGCAACGAATTGATGAGGGAATGACTAACATGACAAAAGCAATGAGTCTCTTGACCCAAGATGACTTTTGTAAGGATGCCTTCAATTTTTTTTCGTTGAATGCTTATGCAATTTCTGAACAATTTGACCTATTTTTGGTGGGTTTTCACCCCTTTTGTGACGTCGATTGGGGATGAAATTCTCAAAAATATGTCCTCCCATGGAGTTTTCTGGATATGGTAGCATTTTTAGGGAGTAGGATAGTGAGGATTTGTGATCCCGAAATCGGTTTTGTATGCCAAGAAGCACAGGCACAAAGGTGCCTTATTCGGCAATGTTATTGCTATTTTTAGGTGGGTTTAGCCCCTTTATGTGATGTCGTTTCAGGATGAAATTCTCGAAAATCCGTCCTCTCATGGAGTGGTCCAGTTATGGTAACATTCTTAGAGAGTAGGATAGTGAGGATTTGTGACCCCGAAATCTGTTTTGAATGCCAATAAATGTAGGCGCAAAGGCGACTTGTTTAGTAATGTTATTGTTGTTTTTGGTATATTTTGGATGTAGTTTTTGCTATTTTTGATTTTGTTGCTCTGTAATCATCCCAATATGGGATGAATACTAGTTTTATAATCGTCCCAGGGTGCGATGAGAACTAACTAGAGTGCTAGTCCCAGGGTGGAATGATTACAGGCCTAAAAGCCTATTTAAGGGCCAAAACTAGGTTTTGGGCTCATTTGCACTTTGTTTTTCTAGCAATTTGGAGCTGTGAGGAGGAGGTCGAGTTCGCGTAGCAGAGTGCTGTCAAATTTTCTTGGACACCATGAGTTCACGGACTGGATCATCAAGTGGTAGAGTCGAAGCGATATCGTTAGGCATTCCTTCTCGTTAATTGATTTGTTTTATTGTACAGTGTAAAACCACAATTCTTTTCTTTTGTATTTTGTTTTTCAATTTAAAAATGAAAACCGTAGTTATATATTTTTTTGTTTGAATTTGTTTTGCTTTGTTAAAACTAAGGTCGAAACCCTAGTTGAAACCGTGTTTATATTTTTGTTGTTGTAAACTAAAAATAAAATCCTAGTTTAAACTAAGATAAAAAAAACTTAGCTTAAAACAAAATTGTTTTTATTTTGTGTTCACTTTTTTTATTAGTTTAGACTAAGGTGAAACCCTAGGCAACTGAAATATTTGTATTTTGAATTTATTTATTTTTTTTGCATTGCATTGTTTATTTGATTTTTTGAATGTGTGTACTGTACATGTTGTTAATGTTTTTGTTGTACATTTATCAAATGTTTTAGTTGTACACTTATTAAATGTTTTTGTTGTATAGTTTTTTTTCTTTCATGTTTTTAATGTTTTTATGTTGTTTTTTATTTTCAGGTGGTGAAGAGTCGATACCGTGTGCTGACGATGTTTTTAGAGGCATGGGAGGCACTGACTATGATGGAATGGGATTGGTTTGATGCCCTTTGGCTCAAGCATGTGACTCGGTTAGAACCTATTATGGGGGATCGAGCATATCTGACTGCCCTAATCAGCTTATGGGATCCCTGCACCAATACCTTTCATCTCCCAACAGGGGAGATGATGGTGACTCTGGAAGATGTCTATCAGATTTTGTGTATTCCTATAGACAAGATTCCTATTCGGACTACTCCACGTGATCAGTAGACGACGGTGCTGACACGGTGCTTCGGGCATGGGGTGGAGATGGGGGTGGATAGTCCGATGGAGAGGGCAAAGGGGGATTGCCTGATTGGTGGTATTTTGGTGTGGTGGTGGCTAGAGAAGGGCATGTTGGGGGTGAGGCATGCATTGCTGATGACCCTCATATCCAATATGCTACTGCTTGACTCCTCAGGTGTGATGTTCCTGTGGAACCTACTAGAGGTAGTTTTTAGACTAGTTGAGTGTCTGACCTCAGAGCCACTGATTATGAGGTGGGGTCAGACACTATTGGCATAGCTCTATGATGAGCTGTACGAGTTCCACTGTCAGAGGTGGAAGGGGATTGGATGTAGCTACCTATTGTAGTGTTGGGGATTGCAACACATAGTTGTGGAGCAGCCACAGGGTTTGCCATGGAGTACTTAGGTAGAGATGGTGGACAGGGAGATAGGGTATGCGGCTCTATGGAAAAGGTCCGAGGAGTAGGGGCAAAGTCGACAGTGGGCAGGTGTCGTAGGGCACTATGCTAATGCTTTCTCATGTCTTACTCTAGGGGAGGTGTTCTGGCATCAATACTAGGACTGTCTAGCCTGGCTTGAGGTAGGAGAGTGGCTTTGGTGGGTGCGTAGGGGGAGATGGCTGATCGGGCAGCATGGGACCGAGTAGGAGTACTTCCTGTACATCCGAGTGACACGATAGTTTGGGGTGCATCAAGGATTTCTTGGTGAGCCCTTGATTTATCAGTGTTAGGGTGATAAGAGGACTTTGGCCTAGTCAATCATCGAGCTGTTGGGTGAGGAGTCAGATGTAGTGATCGATGTCCCTGACATGGACAATGTCGGGGTGACTGCAAAGTATGACTAGTGGTGGATGATGTGATGATGGTGGGGCGAGGGGCCTTTAGGAGGTCTAGAGGTGGGAAAAGTAGGTGGGGAGGGAGCAAAGGTATTAGGAGAGGGTTGGGGGGCTCTTTGCAAGGATGCAAACATGGTGGAGGTTGATAGCTTTAGGGGGGATGATTTTGGGATTTCGAAGTAGATGGATATGTAGGATGTCCTGGAGTAGTGGGAGCCAGAGTAGCCTGCCATCCCAAAGATGCCCATACCTCAGGAAGTCCCAAAGGGTATGGAGGTGAGGCTTCACACTGAGATAGCATGATTAGAGGATTTGCTTCAGAGACAGGATGAGGAGCTCAGGGATTCTCTACAGGAGAGGGATCTCCTACAGTCTTAGTTGGCAGAGTGGGAGAACGCATTGGCTGTGTACCACCGACAAGATGTGGACTCAGTTGGCACAGTGTGATGACACATTGGTGATGTACCACCAGTGGGAGATGGATTTGGTTCAACACTAGATGGAGCTGGAGGCAGATATTATCCGCCTTAGTGGGCGGTTACCTAAGCTCCTTGGAGGTGGATCTTCATGCCGAATGAGAGACAGTGATACTGAGTAGTCAGCATCCTCTCATCGTAGGTGGTTGGATGAGGGGGGTGCTAGTGGGTGTGATATAGGTGCTAGCAGTAGCTACCATGAGAGGTCCCATAGGACCCACACCACTGGGGGTAGTTCCTGGCACATCTATCCTACGTTATCATGGTGGCCGATGCCCTAGGCTTAAGGGTTTTTGAGTTTTTTCTTTTTTTGCAAGGTTGAGGACCGTTTATTGTAGCCTAAGGGCATTTTGATGATATATATACATGACATTGATTTTTTTATTATACACTTGTCATGATTTATTGTTATTTTTATGCACATTTATTTACGTATGTATGTTTATTTACATTGATGTATGCATATGTTATGATGAATGAGAATGTTTCTAATTTATATGATATGCATATGGAATGGATGAATTTAGTTGTTGATAACTTGTCGGTGGCACCATAGACTGTATGGGATTTGCTGCCTTTCTGTACTATGTGATTGCTTTATGGAATGACTTTGCATGTGTAATTTTTTGTTTTGTATTTTTTGATGGTGATGTAATAATGGAATGTGTTACAATTGTGTTAAAATGTAGTTAAGGTTTTTTTGAGACACAAATGTTTTAACTATCCTATTTTTCTGGGAAATTTCCAAAAAAAATCTACGAAATTTTGTCACTATCCTTGTTTCGGATGACTAACTTCAAAAGGTCATATCTCCCTCAATACTACTCAGATTCCATCATATGACCACTCATTTTAAAGCTCTTCAAATTCTGCACAATCTGATCTAAGAATCACCTGAATCGGATAAACTTGTGCAGAGATATGGCTCCTAAAATATGAGATGTTTTTCCAAAAAAAATTTGCCCTAATTCTAGGGTTTCACACAAAAATCCCCACTTTGCCAAAATCGTTGCTCTGATACCACTTGTTACATAACTTTATTACTATTAAACATGAACCATTCACCAATATGTAGAAATATCAAATCTTTCATCTACAATACATTATCCACAATAACAATCCACAAATGAGAGATAGATAGATAACACCCTTAAGGTAGGGAAACACCAATAATAATCCTTAAGGAAGGAATAACTCCACAAGATCTCCCAAGATGAGAGGCCACTTCGTGGGCACGACGATTACATAAGATTCTTCTTCAATGATATGAATCTCCTTACAATGACAAATATCTCTTCTTTATATATCCATATTCTTATTCTACTTTGGAGAGCCTACTACTAATATTATATTATATTAAAATATAATATAATATTATAATACAATCAACCTTGGGTTATGTGTGGCCCATGCCAACCCTTATACAATATAATAATATATATCCCCAAATCTCTATTCCTAGGTACCCTACCAAAAAATCACTATTTATTTTTGTTTTGTCTTTTGATCAAGGCATTTAGATATTGAGTGATGAGGATCACTATTTCTTGTGCCTTTTGTGTGCACTTTAAGGGTGTGGATATCAAACTTTGGAGTTTGAATTTTGAATTTTTACAATTTGTGATGTTTGCAACCCTTTGAGACTTTGGGGATTTGTGATAGTGGTGAAAACCACTATTTATTTTTGGGGAATTGGGTAGGGAAGATGCTTGTCCTTTTGCAAACTCTCAGTATTATTGGGGTCATTCGCATAGGGGGATGAGAAAGATAACCGTTTCACTTATGGTAACCGAGTCTGCTATGCAAGTTTCATATTTTGTTTACACAACTTGGGAATTTTTTTTGTGTGTTTTAGCTTGTGTTTTGATGCTACATAACAAGGTGGGATCCAAGTAGAACTCTACCTTTGTAAAATTTGTCTGAATTTGTACAATTTTTGGCTAGAAATCTAATGACAGCTGAATGGTGAAAACCCTAGATACATTAGAAGACAACTGACTATGATGTTGTGAATAATGTGAATGGCATTTATTTTTGTTGAATTATTTTTAGTGGAAAAATGTGGAAAATGATGGAATTGCCCGTAATTATAGTCTATGGCGCTCTAGGCCTGTATGATCAACAAATGTGCAATGTATGTATGCGATGCCTAATGCAGCTATAGTTTTTGCGTTTTGATTTGTAAGAGTATGTATGGAGGTGAGATGCAAATTTTTTTTTTTGTTATTTTTTATTATCTTTTGTTTTTGTATGTTTTTTTTTGAATATTTATTTTTTACCAAAGGATTTATGGACACCTTTGGGTCATTTTTGGGGTTGACCAGGCGATAATGGGAATCCTTGGAGCTTTTGGTTTGACCAAGCAGTTATAAGAACCCTTGGGGATTTTGGTTTGACCAAAGGGTTTATGGGCACCTTTGGGGGGTTTTTGGGGTTGACCAAGCGATGATGGGAATCCTTGGAGCTTTTGGTTTGACCAAGAAGTTATGAGAATCCTTGGGGCTTTTGGTTTGACCAAAGGGTTTATGGGCACCTTTGGGGTGTTTTTGGGGTTGACCAAGCGATGATGGGAATCCTTGGAGCTTTTGGTTTGACCAAGCAGTTATGAGAACCCTTGGGGCTTTTGGTTTGACCAAAGGGTTTATGGACACCTTTGGGGAATTTTTGGGGTTGACCAAGTGATGATGGTAATCCTTGGAGCTTTTGGTTGGGCTATGGCTCTCTTAAATATGGAATGGCCTCAAATGACTGATGTTCAAGGGTTCTAGTTCCTTGATTCCATCAAGAGAGGCTAGCCGGTATATCCCAGGTCCTATTTTACTATCAATTACATAAGGACCTAACTAGTTTGCCATGAACTTGTCCCTTATATGGGGCGGCAAGTTAGATTTTTGATGGTTCTCTTTTAAGACCAGGTCACCAACCTAAAAGTCCCTTAGGTGAACTTTCATGTTGTATGCTTTTTTAAGTCGCTCTTGGTAGATACGCAAATGCTCGAGAGCATTGACATGTCGTTCATCAAGCAACGTAATTTGGTCTAACCGTGCCTGCAATGTAGTGTCATCATCGATGAACTCTTGCATTGATATGCATAGGGAAGGAATTTCCAACTCAAGAGGCATGACTACGTCAGAGCCATGCACCAGCGAAAATGAAGTTGCCCCAGTGGGCATCCGAATGCTAGTGCGATATGCCCACAAAGCAAGTGGTATTTGAATGTTCTAATCATTATGACTATCTGTGACTATCTTTTTAAGGATGGCAACTAGCATTTTGTTTGACTCCTCTGCTTGCCCAGTTGCCTACGGATAATAGGGTGTCAAAAAACTATGTTGAATCTTGTACTTCATTTTCAAAGCATGCACGTCTTTGTTCTTGAACGACATTGATCTTGGATGTAATACCAAAATGACATATAATGTTATGTAAAATAAACTCTGCAATGTGGGTTCCAATCATAGAGGCAAGCGAAATTGCTTCCACCCACTTGGTGAAGTACTCTATGGCCGTTATGATGAACGTGTGACGACTTGACAACACAGGGGAGATCATTCTTATTAGATCTAAGCCCCACTACGGAAATGGCCAAGCCTATTGGATTGGCTCCAAGGACTAAGAAGGTACATGTGTCAAATTAGCATGGTGTTGACACTTCATGCACTTCCTTACATACATGCAACAATCTCACTCTAAAGATGGCCAATAATAGCCCATGCAAAGAATGCACTTTGCGATGGCCATACCACTGAAGTGGCCATCGCATGTACCATCATGCACTTGGGTGATCACCCAAGTGGACTCTTGTTGGTCCAAGCAACGGAGGAGGATTCCTTTGTAGCTTTGACGGTATAAAATGTCTCCTAGCAAGACATGTTTTGTTGCTTTCTGTTTGAATGATCTTTTCACGACGGGTGTCTCCAAATGGGAGGTTACCTAGCTTGAGGTAGTCCCTTATGGGTGTGTACCAATCCTGTTGATCAAAAGCCTTGATGGTATGAATAGCCAATACCTCTTGAAGTTCATCCCTAGCAAAATCTAAGTGGTAAATAACCTGTAAGAATAGCATTGTGTTTCTATTGAGGGGAATAGGGGAGAACAAGGACCCCCATTTGGCTTGATTCAGACAATCATGGATTCAAGAGAACCTATCTTGAGATGGTTCAATCTGGATCAGGTGGATTCATGGAATTAAGTTAGATCTTGTATGCTCCATCATAGATTTGGATAATTTTTTGACTTGGATGGTTGTCATATCACCAGAAATGTCTTACGGGATGAGTGACCCCAAGGAGGCCATAGTTTTTGCAAAATGATTCGATGATCGAGGGAGTGCCTCGATGTCATATCATTCAAGCTTTACCAAGAATTTATCCATGAGGGATTTGTAGGCCTATAGAACTAGGCATTTACATTGGAATACCCCTTTTAGTTAGTTGATGATTAACAGTGAATAACCAAAGATGTTCAAGCGTTTGATGTTCATGGTGATGGCTTTCTGAAGACCTATGAGAAAGACTTTTGCATTGTTATTGGTGCATGAGAAATCAAGTTTAAATGATAGAGGCATTGGAGTCCCTTGTGGTGTGAAGAATATGATTCTCGTGCCACCCCCTTGCTCACATTTAGAACCATCAAAAAATATATTATGTTGGCCTGTGACTTAGGCTCATCAAAATTTGGTGATTCTAAGACATTGAAGACCCCATCATTGGGTAGCTCTATGGTCAGAGGTTGATCATATTCGAGAGGAGCCTCTGCTAGTTGATAGGTGATGACTTGACCTTTTATGGACTTTTATCCAATGAATTTGATGTCAAACTCTATCAACAACATGATCCATTTCACCGTACGACTACTATGATAAGTATGACTCATAATGTACCACAATGGATACTCCTTAGACACAACATACGTGGTGTTGCTCAGCATGTAATGGAGTAGCTTTTTGGTAGCAAATACCACTACCAAGCATAGCTTCTCAATGTATGCATAGTTAAGTTCATAACTAACCAGGGTGCGGCTATGGTAGTAAGTAGCCTGTTATATTTGTAGTTCATTTTTCTGGGCTAACATGGTGCCCAATGCCACCTCAGTAGCTAAGATGTATAAGTAGAATGGCACTCCTGGTCTAGGTGGTGTCAATACTAGTGGTGAAGCCAAGTATTGTTTAATTTTGTCAAAGGCTAACTGGCACTCGTCATCCCAGTGAAATGCTACCCCCTTGTGCAATAATTTATTCATGGTTCGACACTTATCAGATAACTATGCTATGAAGCGCTTGATTGACGTGACCTTTCCCTATAGGCTTTTGAGCTGCTTGATGGTAGTTGGGGGGAGAATTTCAAGGATTACATTGAATTTATGTGGATCCACCTCAATGCCTCATTTTGAGACTATGAAACCCAAGATTTTTCCAGATGTGACGCCAAATACACACTTCTTGGGATTTAGTCTAATTTTGTGTTCGATGAGGCGATCGAGGATCTTGCTTAAGTCATCGAGATGATATGGGTGCAAAAGAGATTTGGCCAACAAATCATCCATGTAATATTCCAAATTTTTATGCATGTGATCATGGAAGATGTATGTCATGGCACGTTGGTAGGTGGTGCCAACATTTTTAAGGCCAAAGGGCATGACCTTGTAACAAAATGTCCCCCAAGGTGTTGTGAACGCCATTTTTAGTTGGTCCTCGGGATTGATAAAAATCTGATTGTATCCTGAGAAACCATCCATGAGGGATAGCACTTTATGGCCCGCTGTAGCATCTACCAATGCATCGATGCTAGGCAAGGGGAAATCATCCTTATGACTCGCTTTGTTTAGATATCAAAAATTAGTGCATATGTGAATCCTCCCGTAAGGCTTTTTTATGGGCACCATGTTGGACAACCATGGTGGGTAATCTATGCAGATGACAAATTGTGCATCCAACAGATTTTGTAGCTCATATTTTACCATTAAGGCTACTTTTGGATGCATCTTATGTAGATTTTCCTTGATTGGCTTGACTATCGGATCAAGCATTAGATTATCTATGACTAGCTACGGGTCTAGCCCTGGCATATCTTTGTAGGACCATGCAAAAACCTCCTTCTCTTTGAGAAGGGCAATGTAGTTAGCTTGCTCTTTAGGGGATAGAATTACCCCCAGATTGATGATCTATGGATTCATTGGATCAGAGTCGATGTCTATGTCAGTCGTCTCATTGAATAACATGTGGGACCCTTCCTCCAACTTGTGTGGAGTTGAGATCAAGTGGATATCATTTGCTGAATTTAGATTTGCATTAGGAAATTTGGGTCTGTCTTTAGCATGGAAGATATCCTGAGTTGGTCCTGGGGTGAAATGAAGCATCTCATCGCCAGGCTAGTACTCTGATGGGGATGGTGGTGAATTAATGCAATCCCAGTCTATGGCATCTAGGTCTAGATACAATGACTATGTTGGATCGACTGGATTGCGAATGGGGGCGATTAATTCAATGGAGATCATGTTGATGAAATGATTTTGGTCTCCATTACCACGGGGGTGGTGACTCAAACATCCTGGATGATTTTTGTGCTCTGGATCTGGCTCTGGTGGTATTGGAACAAATGGATCGGCCCTATGTGCAGATAGAAGGATAGGGTCTACCCTTGGCACTGATAACTCTATAGGGTCTCTGGGCGGAAGGTGCTCTCTGTATGCCCAAAGTGGCAGATGCAACACTTGGTCCAACTATGTTGGGTTTAGATGCCACCTATTCCTTGGACCCATGTTTAATTATTCAAACATGTCATCAAGATCCATGGGGTATTTTTTCTACCGCATATGATTGAGATATGCCATCTCAGTTTCATCTTCATACTCACTGTCAAAGATCCACAGGCATTCATTAGCTTCGATAACTGTTTGTGACATGTGAGGCTCGTCTTGCTTGAGAAAATTGATCTGGTCCCATCGAGGTTGTTCCGCTCTCTGCAGGGGGACCTAATTTTCTTGAGGTGGCACTTGCTCGATTGGAGCATCCAAAGGAAACATTGCCAAGAGGCTTTCTTGGTAGTCATCCATGGGGGTCACTTGTGAGTGATTGCTATCCGATTCAAAAGGGTCCCATGGTGCTACCTCATACTATGACTTGTCTTTTGAAGATCCTTCCTGACCTTGTCTATATACCTCTTGTAAGTGAGTTCTCGAACTTTATCCTTTCTCGAGCAAAGGGACGGGGTTATCAAGGTCAACAAGGTGTGTTGTCAATAATGGGAGATAATCCCCCAATGTATATGTTGTGTTAGGATTGGCATATGGATCTAATGCCAACCCATCCTTGTTGCCTATCCCTAGGACTTGCATGTTCTCTACCAAGATGTCCAGGGGCAGAGGGTGGTTGAACCTTACTCCTGACTTGTCATATGGCATATGATATCTTGGTTGGCAAAGAACATGCACTCATTGCTCATACCTACCCAACCCATATCCATGCCAATCACATTGGCCAAGATATATCAAAGTGATGTCTGGGTTGGACAAATAGTTGACGTCCTCAGCAAAGGGCTCTTCATATTCTTCTTCTTGCATGTAAGGTTCAATGCCATTATCGAGGCCCCCATATACAAATTTTTTTTGGTTTGGTGGGTAGCCTAGAGGAACAATAGTACCGATGAGGAGATGATGTCTCCCCATGTCTTGCATGGACTCAATTACGGGTGTTGCTACAATGTTTCGTACTAGATACTCCCCCAGGCCCGTATTGGCCATCTCAATAGTAATTGTTGGTGATTGAGGGGGAGGGAATGGGATTTCTTCTTGAGTCCATTCTATGTCAAGCCAACTAGGCATCTCAAATTCAATTCAGCTAGGCATCGACTGATGGTGGTGCCTCTTCCAGGGGTTTCTTCCCATTTTCTTTCGGTGTGGCCACTGTAGGTGGCGTGATTGGTGAAAGACCAGATGATGAAGATGGACCCAACTGGGGGTTTAATGGACTTACCAACAAGGATGTATGTGGAATCAGACCCTATTTAGATGGATTCAACTAAAAATCCAAATGTGTTGATGGAAGGGTCGATTGCGGCATTAGCTGTACCGCATTGCAATACTTGAAGGGTTCTAAGTCTACCGGGACTACATGCACTTGCCCTTCGAATGTGTACTTTAGGAATTGGTGGGCTATCGAAGGGACACACTTCATGTCCTTGATCCAAGGCCAGCCTAGCAAGATATTATAGGCCATCTCACCTTCCAATATGTGGCACAATGTAGGAATAGTATTTTGTCCCACCTGAATGGGCAGGACAATTGTGCCAACCATCGAGCATATCGCATCATTGAATGCTCGCAGAGTATAGGTGGAGGCCACGATGTGAGATGCTAGAAACTTCATGTGTTTTAATGCCATCATTGTAATTATATTACTGGACAAGCCAGTGTCCACCAACACCCTCTTATATGAAATCCCGTTGACCCACACAATAACATGTAGGGGTGGATCCGCCATGTCACCAGTCACTAGTTTTAGCTCATCCTCTCTAAAGGTGATGACTGGCTTGGTGCATAATTTGACATGTCCCACAAATTTGTTGAAAGATTTTACTTCTTGGGGCTACAACTTGATGGCTTTTAGTATCTCCATTAGAGCCTCTCGATGCGATGATGATTGTTGTATGAGCTCGTAAATGGAGAGCCTAGCCGACGTGGTCCTCAAACTTTGGGTAATTTTTGTCCGAATTGTGGCCACTAGTCTAGGTGAAGGAGGATGTGTAGGGTGTTTTTGAGGTTGTGACATTGATGGAACCTCTCCTGTAGCTGCAGCGGGGGTAGTTGTGCTTGGGCACATCTTGTTTCTAGTCACAATGCTTATCATTCCTACATACCCCTATATGGGGTAGTTCTGCGTCACCTCATTGACCTAAAGGGTTTTTACCTATGTATCATGGGTAGGCAGGGGGTCTTTGAAGACCTCCATATATTGGTTATTTGGTGCTATGGGATTATCCACCACTAGCGTCTTATTGTCAATTAGGTCTTGCATGAAGCTCTTGAACTTCCAACATGCATAAAGGTCATGTTGCTTCTGTCGGTGAAACCTATAGTACAAGTCTTCCTTATAACCTTTGGGTTTTAGCATGTTGGGATCTACAAGTTGACTCTCTGGCAAGTTTATCAAGTTTGCCGCTAACAAATGGTCAAACAAAGAGTCTTTAGACTCTATAAAGGGTGTGAATTGTTGCCTAGGGTGACGCTACTAATTTTTCTCTTGTCGATGATTTTATTTTTCATAACTATCAAGAGGAACTGCCTAATAGTTAGCCTTTGGGGGTTGTGTTTCTTGTGCAGGCATAGGCATGTTTATAGCAACCTAATTGACTGCAATGGATTTTTTGCGTGGTCCCTATTTTGGCATTTTTAGGCCACTCTTTATTTCATGGCTTGGCGATCTCGCCATCTTGTATCTTGATCTCCTCAATGATTATGGATTGCGCGAGGGCTTCCTCAAGAGTGGAATATTGATGTAGCTACAATAACATGAAGATCAACCTCAAACAAATATTTGAGAACATTTGGGTTAGGTCTGCCATGGGAGGGAGGTATGGCAGATTTGAAAGCAACGTCCTCCACCAATTTCCATAGGCCACCATGGCTTCTTCCTCATACTGCCTGAGGCTAGCTAGGTCGCTTAGTGATGTCTTCTTCTTGGTGTTTAAGGTGAAGCATTCGAGGAATGTGTCTACTAGTTGATCCAAGTTACTGATGCTATTCTTTGGCAACTAAGTGAACCAATCCGAGGTAGGGCCTGCGAACGTGGTTATAAATGTTCTTAACAACAAAGCATAATTTTCTTTAATGCCAAAGCATTGGCTCAGGAATATAGTCACATGTTCTTGGGCATCCTCCTCCACTCTAAATATTACCAACTAGGGTAGCTTAAAGTGTTCAGGGTATGGGGGTGCCAGCACTGATGGATGCACAGGGTGACTGTGGAGCTGGAATAAAGTGGGCTTTTGGGTCCCATAAGTCTTGGTCTCCACATACTCTAAGCACTCTAGCAGCGATTTATATACATCGAAAGATTTGATCTCTTCCTCCTTAGTTTGTTCCTGTTGTGGGTTGCAGGGAACTTAAGGCCTATGGAGGGGTGGCCGGATAGCATCCCATCTGCCTTCATAGGGCATTTCAGCCCTCTCTTATTCTTGCTCATACTCCTCATAGGCTTCTTGAGGAGTTCTCGGGCATGACCTATAAACATGGGTGGGTGCCCGCGGAGGGTGCCCATCATTGTTCCTAGGAGTGGCCTCTCGCTCAGGTCTAGGAGGTCTTAAAGACAGTACTTGGTAAGGTCATGGAGACTTGTCTCGCACCAAGGGGTTGTGCCTCTCATACAACTCTGTTCTATGCTTGCGAGGGGTTGGGACCCTCTCAGGCACAATGGTTTGGAGCAATTCATCTGTCTAATGCTAAATGTGCTCTTTGCTAATGCGATACACGTGCTCCAACTATTATTGGTCTCGCTTAAGCTACATGATTTGCACTTGGTGGGTCGTATGTATGGAAAATGCCAGGTCAATTTGTTCCACTGTCTTGAGTCAAGGAGGCCTAGATGCCTCTACTACATATTTATCTCACTGGTGATGATCCAAGATCTCTATAGGTCGCTTTCCTCTATCGAGGTTGGCGATATTCACCTAAGGCTCTGGCCTCAGTAGGTGATCCTGATATATAGCAGGTGTGGAGATGCATTGCTCCCACACTGTGTATTGCTCTTGAGGAATGTAATGATATTCCTTGTGCTTCCTTTTGTATATGTGAAAGGGGTAGTCAGAGTTGGCTCGCCCTGTCTAAAGAGCCTTATGCTCTGGATTTGGCTTGTTATTCCTAATAGTTATGAGGGGTAGAGGAGGGATGATGTAATCATGTGGCCCTTTTTTATGGACCCTATGGTGTTCTAGGGCTTCATTGCACAGTGATCACTCATAACGAGCATCTAAGGGAGCCTTCCCATTTATGTTGAGTTCCACATGTAAGGACTCCTCCTAAAATGGTCTACGCTAAATGGGAATGCCCCTCGAAGGGGTGCCTCTATAGTCCCATTCTTAAATGGCATGATGTGGACTATCTTGTGGGTCAAGCCACCAAGGTGGTATAACCAAGTCCTTGGGGCTATAGCGGAGGTGACTTGTACCCCCTTGTACACTCTCTATAGATTTTTCCCGTGATTGGGCTTGGCTACGGGTGTACACCATGGTGGTGTCTCTCTATAAGATATGTAGGTTTTTATCTTCTTTATGATTTTTTATTCTACACTAAACACAGGGAACCACACAATCAAATAAGTGATTATCTCATTTATAGATTAAATGTGTACCCCAAATCTAATTTAGTGTGTTTTGATTTTTGTTTTGAAATATTTGTAAAGAACATGTTTTTGTACATGCAATATGATGGCTCTTATGTCTCCCAGAATGGTCGCCCCTTAAATATACCACTACCAGACCATTATACCAAACCTCTTAATATACCTGCCCTTACATGAGGGAAACTATTGGTATGCGAGAGCAGAATGGTATGTGGAACATAGGCGATACGAAAGGAGAATAACACTATTTTTGAAACATACCATAGAAGACTTATCCTCATGCGCTAGGAATCACCCCAGCTACACTTGGTCAGCTTTCGCCAGGATTTATGTCTAGTAACAGTAGCGATCATGGTTATGTATGCAAAAATTCAAGCCAAGGTGGTGATGAAATCCACCGTTGGTCTCTATCAAGGGTTGGGGTTTTACAACCAAATCCTTGGTGTTTAAATTACCATGTGGTGTGTGGGGTTCTTTTTATTTGCACAAAGAAAGAAAAACATGCAACAAAACTCTCCTATGCAAGCAAAGAAACATGAAATGATAGAGATAGAAAATAGAAAATGACAGAGGATGCTCATAACCCCTACCTCTTCTCTGCCCAAATCAGATGCCTTTGAGTTTATGCTCTGAAATTTCACAAAGAGCTAATCATCCTAGGGTGGGATGAATAACAGATCTATATTCATCATAGGTTGGGGCGAATGCCCATTCGTACCTGGGTGACACGAATTCCAGCTCTATATTTGGCACAGGGTGGAACGAGCAGCAGTCTAGTGCTTGAAATATTGACACTTGCAAGCAGAAAAACACAACTTTTGATCAAGAATTTGATCTCAAAATCAGGGGACATATTCCCACCGTGATCGCCACTAAAATCACGAGGATACGGAAGCAAACAAAAGGGGAAATGTAACGCTAAGTCCTACAAATGAGAATGCATGAAAAGAGGGAAAACAAATGAATTGAAATGAGATTTAAAGCAAATGTAAAAGTGCAGCCCTTTATTTTATTAATTTTCTTGAGATCAGGTTACAATGCGTCTCCTCCCTTTTTAGGGGCTGGGAGCGTCGGACATAATTTTGTTACACCACAAATGAGATATTCCTCTTTGGGTTCTTTAGCATGCGCACATTGAAAATGGGTGGACCAAACGTTGTCGTCGCTTGTGTGAGTGCATCTATAGTTCCTTACTACCCCTCTGGTGTTAAGATCCTATATTCAAAGAAATAGTAAATGGTTAGTAGCACCTGTGAATGGAGGAAAACATGTGATCCCCAAGGCCTACGGTTAATGTATGCATAAAATAATTAAAATGATAACTGAAACATATCAGAATGAGCTGAAATTTTGATAGAAGTAAGAAAATATTACCAAGAACACACTACAAAAGGAACAGTCAAGAAATCTGCCATAGATTTCTAATCGCTCTGAGGTGGGATGATTAGGACTGTCATAAAATGTCAGTAGGTGACCTCCTAAATTTCCCATCCAGGGGCCTCCAAAACACCTACAAAGTTGGTGGTAGACAAAATGGGGCATTTTGGGACAACCCAGATGGTCAAATTTTGTAGATTCTACCTCGATCACCCTATATCCGATGATGCTCCCTGTATGTTGGTGAAAGTGAGAATCATTGAAAGCACAGTCAAAACTTATCCAAATGACATGAAATTTAAATGATATCATATATGTATGACCTAGAATCAAATGCAAAAGAAATAATAGGGAAATATGCCACAAATTTCTAATAGCTCCAGGGTGGGTCTATTAGGACTACAGTAGTGCGGGGTCTCCCGGGGGCAGGACGCCCATCGTTTGGGCTCGGTTTCGGCACCAATTCACTTGGGATGGTTCCAAAACCTCTTATGGGGTTGTATCAACAAATTAGGTGGGGTATTATGGCCAAATGTTTAGTTTTTGGGTCCGAATTGCACTTCCAATAATCACCCAATAACCTCCCTTCCAAAATAGAGATCAAGGATGTAAGAAGCACAAACGATGGGTGAGGATGTAATTTGGCAGCACTCTGTTGCTCCAAATGCTCCTGCTCTATATTTACTTTGGGGTGAGAAGACTCATCATTTTATAGACCTGAGGGTCTCTTGTGAATGACCATGGAGAGCTGCCACTTGGCCATCATGCCTTGTTAGGGGGAAGAAGATTCCTCCCTAATTAAGGTCTTCATGACTGCCCCTATTACTACCTCTTTGAGCTCAAAAATGCTTACTCCTACTCCATCCTTTGAAGGAGGAGTTAAGTGGCAGATCTAGGCTAACATTTTTCAAGGTTTGACCTTTTGCCCATAAAAAATGCTATTCGCCCCACCTTCTAGAGAATGCTGCTAATCGTCTCGGGGTGGGACGAATACCAATTTGTAATCGTCCCAGGGTGGAACGAGTAGAGAGCAGAGTGCCTAAAAGGTGCCAAATTGACCTCTGATATTCCAAAACTATTGTGGGAGTGGTTAGAACCACTGTTTAACCTCTATGATCTACCCTAGGGGCTATGTATGTCATGTCGATTAGTGCTTGTCATTACATAATTGGATTGGTGTTGTTTTGGTGTCTATAGATGACTCTTTTTGGGATGTGTGCATGGTGTAGTGCTGAGAAAAAATAGATAAACAAAGCACTAATGATTAAGGTTTCTCAGTAACCTAACCAAATTTTGATTCCCAAGCCTAGAAATGACATGCATTCTTGAATCCTTGCTTCTGACGAGCTAAGGAGCTTAATTCAAGTGTTAACATTTTTCAGTGAGGTGTTACTTGATCTTGGACATTGTTCAGTCATGAATAAGCAAAGGGCGCAACCTTTTGTCCATGGGAACATTGAGTTCATGATTTTAGAATACCAAGAGTTTTATCATCTTGTGATTGTTGCTTGTTTGCTGCCCCAAGCAGGAGCATGATTGTCTTTGTCAATGATTCTTTGAATGCATGCCATTTCCTTGATTGGGTGTGTGTTTGTTGATTGGTGACTAAGTGTGACTACCCCCTAAAGTGATGAATCGATGAGAGAATTACTAACATGAGAAAAGAGATGAGTTGCTTGACCCAAGATGAATTTTTTAAGGGTGCCTTTAGTGGTTTTCCGTTGAATGCTTATGCAGTTTTTGAACAATTTGACCAGTTTTTGGTGGGTTTTAACCCTTTTTGTGATGCCGGTTGGGGATGAAGTTCTCAACAATCCATCCTCCCGTGGAGCAGTCCAGATATGGTAGCCTTATTAGGGAGTAGGATAGTGAGGATTTGTGATTTTGACATTGGTTTTGTATGCCAAGAAGCATAGATGCAAAGGCACCTTGTTCGGCAATGTTAGTGCTATTTTTGGGTGGGTTTGGCCCCTTTGTGTGACGCTATTTGGGGATGCAAGTTTCAAAAATTTATCCTCCCGTGGAGTGGTATAGCTATGGTAGCCTTCTTAGGGAGTAGGATAGTTAGGATTTGGAACCCCAACATCTATTTTCAATGCCAATAAGTGCAGGCACAAAGGCACCTTGTTCGACAATGTTATTGCTATTTTTGGTGCATTTTGGATGTAGTTTTGTTGTTTTTGATTTTGTTGCTCTGTAATCATCCCAGGGTGGGACGAATACCAATTTTGTAATCATCCTAGGGTGGGATGAGCACTAACTAGAGTGCTCATCCTAGGGTGGAACGATTATAGGCCTAAAATCCTATTTAAGGGCCAAAACTAGGTTTTGGGCTCATTTGCACTTTGTTTTTCTCATGATTTGGAGCTGTGAGAAGGAGGTCGAGTTTGTGTAGCGGAGCACGGTCGAATTTTCTCAAAAACCATGAGTTCACGGACTGGATCATCAAGTGGCGAAACCAAAATGAGATCGGTAGGTGCTCCTTCTTGTTAATTGGTTTGTTTTATTGTATAGTGTAAAATCGCAATTCTTTTCTTTTGTATTTTGTTTTTTGATTTAAAAATGAAAACCCTAGTTATATATTTTTTTGTTGGAATTTGTTTTGCTTTGTTAAAACTAAGGTCGAAACCCTAGTTGAAACCATGTTTATTTTGTTTTTGTTGTAAACTAAAAATAAAACCCTAGTTTAAACTAAGATAAAAAATTTAGCTTAAAACAAAATTGTTTTTATTTTGTGTTCACTTTTTTTATCAGTTTAGACTAAGATGAAACCCTAGGTAACTAACAAATTTGTATTTTGAATTTTTTTTTTTTTTTGACATTGCATTGTTTATTTGATTTTTTGAGTGTGTGTACTGTAAATATTGTTAATGTTTTTGCTGTACATTTATCAAATGTTTTAGCTATACACTTATTAAATGTTTTTGTTGTATAGTTTTTTTCTTTCATGTTTTTAATGTTTTTGTGTTGTTTTTGATTTTCAGGTGGTGAAGAGCCGGTACCGTGTGTCAATGGTATTTTTATAGGCATGAGAGGCACTGACTGTGGAAGACTAGGATTGGCTTGATGCCCTTGGGCTCAAGCACGTGACTCGGTTAGAACCTTTGGTGGGGGATCAGGCATATCTGACTGCCCTGATCAGCTTATGGGATCCCTACACCAATACATTTCATCTCCCAACAGGGGAGATGACGGTGACTTTGGAGGATGTCTATTAGATTATATAGATTCTAATATATGGGCTTCCTATTTAGACTACTCCATGTGATCAGCATATAGTGATGCTGACACGGTGCTTCGGGCATGGGGTGGATATGGGGGAGGATAGTCCAATGGAGAGTGCAGAGGGGAATTGCTTGATTGGAGGTATTTTGGTGCCATGGTGGCTATAGAAGGTCGTGTTGGGGGTGAGGCATGCATTATCGATGACACTCATCTCCAACATGCTACTTCCTGACTCCTCAGGCATGAGGTTCTCATGGAACCTGCTGGAGGTAGTTTTTAGACTAGTTGAGTGTTCGACATCAGAGCCACTGATTATGAGGTGGGGTCAGATACTACTAGCACAGCTCTATGATGAGATGTACAAGGTTCACTGTTGAAGGTGGAAGGGGATTGGATGTAGCTACCTATTGCAATGCTAGGGATGGCATCACATAGTTGTATAGAGACCACAGGGTTTGCCATGGACTACTCGAGCAGAGATGGTGGATAGGGAGATAGGGTATACGACTTTGTGGCGGAGGTCCAAGGAGCAAGGGCAGAGTCGGCAGTGGGTATGCATCGTAGGGCACTATGCTGATGCTTTCTCATGTATTACTCTAGGGGAGGTGTTCTAGCATCCATATCAAGACTATCCAGCCTGGCCTAAGGCGAGAGAGTAGCTCTAATGGGTGCATATGGGGAGATGGTTGATTGGGCTGCATGGGACCGAGTAGGAGTACTTCCCGTATGTTCGGGTGACACAACAATTTGTGGTTCACTAGGGATTACCTGGTGAGACCTTCATTTATTAGTGTCAGGGCAACGAGAGGAATTTGGCCTAGATGATCATCAAGCCACTAGGTGAGGAGTCAGATGCAGTGATCTATGTCCCTGACGTGGACAATGTCAGGGCGACTACATAGTATGACCAGTGGTGGACGATGCGGCGATGGCAGGACGAGGGGACTCTAGGAGGTCCAGAGGCAAAAAAAGTAGGTGGGAAGGGTACAAAGTCATCAAGAGAGGGTTGGGGGGCTCCATGCAAGGATGCAAACATGATGGAGGTTGATAGCTTTAGGGGGGATGATTTTGGGATTCTGGAGCAATCGGATATGTATGACGTCCTAAAGCAGTGGGATTTGGAGCAACCTATCATCCCGAAGATGCCCATGCCTTAGGGAGTCCTAGAGGGTATGGAGATGAGGCTTCACATTGAGATAGCATGATTAGAGGATCTACTTCAGAGATGATTTGAAGAGCTCAAGGATGCTCTACCGGAGAGGGATCTCTTGCGGACTCAATTGGTGGAGTGGGAGAACATGTTGGCTACATACTGTCGGTGGGATGGGGACACATATACTTCATGGGAGAGAGATCTCCTATGGACTCAGTTGGTGTAGTGTGATGATGCATTGGCTATGTACTGTTGGTGGTAGATGGATTTGGTTCAGCATTCTATGGAGCTGGAGGTAGAGATTGTCTGCCTTGATGGGCAATTACTTGAGCTCCCTAGAGGTGGATCTTCACATCAAATGAGATACAATGATACTAAGCAGTTAGCATCCTCTCCTTGTAGATGGCTAGATGAGGGGGGCACTAGCAGGCGTGATGTAGGGGCTAGCAGCAGCCACCCTGAGAAATCCCATAGGACCCACACCACTGGGGGTAGTTCCCGATGCATCGATCCTACATGATAATGGTAGCCAAAGCCCTAGGCTTGGGGGTTTTTGAGTTTTTGCTTTTTTTGCGAGGTTTGAGGACCGTTTATTGTAGCCTGAGGGAATTTTTATGATATATATACATGAAATTACTTTTTTTATTATACACTTGTCATGATTTCTTGTTATTTTTATGCACATTTATTTATGTATGTATGTTTATTTACATTGATGTATGCATATGTTATGATGAATGCAAATGTTTCTAATTTATATGATATGCATATGGAATGGATGAATTGAGTTGTTGATAACATGTTGGTTGCACCGTAGACTGTATGGGATTTGTTGGCTTTCTATACTATGTGATTGCTTTATGAAATGACTTTGCATGTGTAATTTTTTGTTTTGTATTTTCTGATGATGATGTAATAATGGAATGTGTTACAATTGTGTTAAAATGTAGTTAAGGTTTTTTTGAGACTCGGATGTTTTATCTAACTAGACAATACTGTACTTTTAGCTTACAAGACTTTTGAACAAGGTATGAATCGGACTTGAGTTTTACCAATTTATTTCGCATCCCTGTGTGTGTAATTAAGTTTGTTCATGTGGTATTTGTCAGGATACCGCCAGTGCCAGATAGGCTGTCAACCAAACCTATACTGAGGATCACCTAATTAGCTCCACTAATTCATTTTTTTTATTTAGTAAGATTAATCTACGGTGCTATCTAGGATACCATAAGCTAGCTCATCCACATACAAACATTGATGTGTACACAATTTAATATGACAGATATATCATCATGCAGGAGGTTTTCTGCCAGTGACCATCAGGCTGTCCACCAAACCGGTACTGAGGATCACCTCATGACCTTTCGAATGCTGAGAGTTCTAGGGATTCAAGTTTGACCCCCTTCTTTTCTTTAATTGTATTGGGATACTTGCTCTTATATAGTGATAAAAATCACTGCTTATTTTTGTTTTATCTTTTGAGCAAGGGATTTAGATATTGAGTGATGAGGACCACTATTTCTTGTGCATTTTGTGTGCACTTTAAGGGTGTGGATATCAAACTTTGGAGTTTGAATTTTGAATTTTTACAATTTGTGGTGTTTGCAACCCTTTGAGACTTTGGGGATTTGTGATAGTGGTGAAAACCACCTTTTATTTTAGGGTAATTGGGTAGGGAAGATGCTTGTCCTTTTGCCAACTCTCAACATTCTTGGGGTTATTCGCACAGGGGGATGAGCAAGATAACCGTTTCACTTATGGTAACCAAGTCTGCTATGCAGGTTTCATCTTTCGTTTACACAACTTGGGAATTTTTTTGTGTGTTTTAGCTTGTGTTTGGATGCTACATAATAAGGTGTGATCCAAGTAGAACTCTACCTTTGTAAAATCTGTCTGACTTTGTACAATTTTTGGCTAGAAATCTAATGACAGCTGAATGGTGAAAACCCTAGATACATTAGAAGACAACTAACTATGATGTTGTGAAAAATGTGAATGGCATTTATTTTTACTGAATTATTTTCAAAGTAGAAAAATGTGGATAATGATGGAATTACCCGTAATTATAGTCTATGGTGCTCTAGGCCTGTATGATCAAAAAATGTGCAATGTATGTATGCGATGCCTAATGCAGCTATATTTTTTGTGTTTTGATTTGTAAGAATATGTATGGAGGTGAGTGCACTTTTTTTTCTTATTTTTGATTATCTTTTGTTTTTGTTTGTTTTTTTTAATATTTGTTTTTGACCAAGCAATTGTGGGAACCCTTGGAGCTTTTTGGTTACCGAGCGGTTATGAGAACCCTTGGGGCTTTTGGTTTGAGCAAAGGATTTATGGATACCTTTGGGGCATTTTTGGGGTTGACCAAGCGATAATGGGAATCCTTGGAGCTTTTGGTTTGACCAAGTAGTTATAATAACCCTTGGGGCTTTTGTTTTGACCAAAGGGTTTATGGGCACCTTTGGGATGTTTTTGGGGTTGCCCAAGCGATGATGGGAATCCTTGGAGCTTTTGGTTTGACCAAGCGATTATAAGAACCCTTGGGGATTTTAATTTGACCAAAGGATTTATGGGCACCTTTGGGGCATTTTTGGGGTTGACCAAGCAATGATGGGAATCCTTGGAGCTTTTGGTTTGACCAAGTAGTTATGAGAACCCTTGGGGTTTTTGGTTTGACCAAAGGGTTTATGGGCACCTTTGGGGCATTTTTGGGGTTGACCAAGCGATGATGGGAATCCTTGGAGCTTTTGGTTGGGCTATGGCTCTCTTAAATATGGAATGGCCTCAAATGACTAATGTTCAAGGGTTCTAGTTCCTTGATTCTATCAAGAGAGGCTAGCCAGTATGTCCCGGGTCTTATTTTATTATCAATTATATAAGGACCTAACCAGTTTACCACAAACTTGTCCCTTAGATGGGGTAGTAAGTTAGATTTTTGCTAGTTCTCTTTTAAGACCAGGTCACCAACCTGAAAGTCCCTCAGGTGAACTTTCATGTTGTATGCTTTCTTAATTTGCTCTTGGTAGATACGCAAATGCTCGAGAGCATTGACACATCATTCGTCAAGCAACGTAAGCTGGTCTAATCGTGCCTGTCATGCAATGTCATGCGTAGGGAAGGAATTTCCAACTCGAGAGGCATGACTACCTTAGAGCCATACACCAGCAAAAATGGAGTTTCCCTAGTGGGCATCCGAATGCTAGTGCGATATGCCCACAGAGGAAGTGGTATTTGAATGTGCCAATCCGTATGACTATCTATGACTATATTTTTGAGGATGGCAACTAGTGTTTTGTTTTACGCCTCTGCTTGTCCATTTTCTTGCAGATAATAGGGTGTCAAAAAACTATGCTGAATCTTGTACTTCATATTCAAAGCATGCACATATTTTTTCTTGAACGACATCCCATTATATGGGATGATCTTGGATGGAATACCAAAATGACATATAATGTTATGTAAAATAAACTTTGCAATGCAGGTTCCAGTCGTAGAGGCAAGCAAAATTGCTTCCACCCACTTGGTGAAGTACTCTATGGCCATTATGATGAATGTGTGATGACCTAACGACATAGGGGAGATCTTTATGATTAGATCTAAGCCCCACTATGAAAATAGCCAAGCCGATTGGATCGACTATAAGGCCTAAGAAGGTACGTGTGTCAAATTAGCATGGTGTTGACACTTCATGCACTTCCTTACATATGCACAACAACCTTTCTATAAAGATGGAAAATAATAGCCCATGCAAAGAATACGCTTTGTGATGGCCATACCACTGAAGTGGCCACTGCATGTACCATCGTGCGCTTGGGTGATCGCCCAAGGAGACTCTTGCTAGTCCAAGCAACAGAGGAGGATTCCTTCGTAGCTTCGATGGTACAAAATGTCTCCTAGCAAGACCGTGATCGCCACTGAAAGCACGAGATTTCGGGCAAAGGAAACACTAATTATGCAATGTAAGATGAAATGTAACGCTTTAACCTTATGCACCAAAACAAAGGAAAGAGACAATTTGGAAATGAAAGAAAAGATGTAAAGAAATCATAGCCCTCTTTATTCAAATATCTTATCCTCGGTTACATAGACGTCTCCTCCCTTTTTAGGGGCTAGGAGCGTTAAATTTGTCTTTGTTACAATGTGTGAATTAGTCTTCCTCCTTCCGCGTGCCCACGATTGCAATGGGTGGGCCAAGGTGATGCCGCCACTGATGTCGATGAGTTCTTAACCTCCGCTGCTTCTCCTGCGAACAAAGAAACAACCAAGATGTCGGTAGCATCTGCCGCAAATGAAAAGTGTTTGTTCTCTAAAACTAACGAAATATGCATGTAAACATTTGCCTGAAACAGTAAATACAGTGAGTCCAAATGGCTTCAAAACTTGACAGAAGATAGGAAAATTTACCAGAAGGCCACTGCCACTGAGATAGCTGGCCAATCTACCTTCAACTGGAATTTTTCCCTGGGTAGGATGAATTCTGACTGCAATTCATCCCTGGGTGGGACGAATTCTTCTGTGTTGAAGAAACCGATCTGTTGTTGCTCCAATGTCGCATCTGGAGACCTGCAAAATGCCTGTAAATAGGGGGGTTATGTAATTGGGGCCATTTTGGGATGACCCAGATGGTCGGATTCTCCCAATTTGGCCTCCACCCTCAGGAATTTGACCTCGACACCTGCAAGTCAGTGAAACGACAAAGCGACACAAAACATACTGGAATCTGACCAAAAGTTACAAAATTTCAGCTATGGGTTAATCAAACCTAATAACACAAAATGCAATCTGAAAAGTAATCTAAAATGCTCTAAAAATTAAAATAGGACTTGGGAGGTGCGGGGGTGCCCAAGTGGGCCTCCCACCGTTGGCACTTGATTTTGGAGCCAATCCACCAGGGATGGGCCCAAAACCTCTTAGGATTGGGGGGTCGGCGAATTGGTTGGTTCAGGTGTCCATGTGTTGGATTTGGTTCAGGTTCGAGCTTCCAAATGCCACCCAACAACCTCCCTTGCAAAATATATTGGTGGATGTGGGAAGGTGAACCAAAAGGGATGCAAGTGGGTCTTCAACTCGACAACACTTCGTTGCTTGAAAACTCCTTCAACCTGTCTATTTTGGGTGAGAAAAGTCCCACCTTTTATAGACCCAAGGGGTCTCTTTTGGGAGGGAAGCACAAATGCCATGTGTTGGTCATAGGTGCCATGTGGCAGTCTTGTCTTCCCATGAGGGAGGGGAGTCCTCCATTGACTTGGGATTTGATAAATGCCTTTTGTAACAGTCTTCTAACGGACCCTCTGTCCACCTACACACGTGCAAGGCAGGAGTCATCAACTGACTATTTTGGGCTACCACTTGGCGCCATTTGCCTTTTTTTGCCCGTTAAGCTTAGAATTCTTCCCACCCAGGGACGGATTCAGAATTTGTCCTGGGGTGGGATGGATTCTATTTTGAATTCGTCCCTGGGTGAGACGAATACTGGGCAAAGTGTCCAAGTGTGCCAAATTGCTTCTTGACCTTACAAAAATTGCTATGAAAGTGGTTAAGACCACTGTTTAACCTCTGAGGGCTGCCCTGGGGGCTATTTTTGTCAAAGCAATCAGTGTTTGCAGTCACATAATCGGATTGGTGCTGTTTTGGTGTCTACACAAAGAATACGCTTTGTTATGGCCATGCCACTGAAGTTGCCACCGCATGTACCATCATGCGCTTGGGTGATCACCCAAGGAGACTCTTGCTAGTCCAAGCAACAGAGGAGGATTCCTTCGTAGCTTCGATGGTACAAAATGTCTCCTAGCAAGACATGTTTTGTTGCTTTCTATTTGAATGATCTTTTTGCGGTGGGTGTCAATCCAAGTGGGAGGTTACCTAGATTGAGGTAGTCCCTAGCCTTCGATGGTATGAACAATCAATCCCTCTTGAAGTTCATCCCTAGCAAAATCTGAGCGGGAAAGAACCTGTAAGAATAGCATTGTGTTGCTATTGAGGGGAATAGTGAAGAAAAAGGACCCCTAGTTGGCTTGATTCAAACAATCATGGATTCGAGAGAACCTATCCTGAGATGGTTCAATCTAGATCAAGTGGATTCCTGGAATTAAGTCAGAGCTTGCATGCTCCATCATGGATTGCGATAATTTTTTGACTTGGATGGTTGTCATATCACCATAAATGTCTTGTGGGATGAGTGACTCCAAGGAGGCCATAGTGTCCACAAAATGATTCGATGATCGAGGGAGTGCCTCAATGTCGTACCATTCAAGATTTTCCAAGAATTTATCCACAAGGGCTTTGTAGGCCTATAGAACTGGGCATTTACATTGGAATACCCCTTTCACTTGGTTGATGATTAATAGTGAATCACCAAAGATGTTCAAGCATTTGATGTTCATGGTGATGGCTATCTGAAGACCCATGAGCAAGGCTTCATAATCTACGTTGTTATTGATGCATAGGAAATCAAGTTTAAATGATAGAGGTATTGGAGCCCCTTGCAGTGTGAAGAATATGATTCCCGTGCCACCCCCTTGCTCACATTGAGAACCATCAAAAAATAAGGTTATGTCAGCCTGTGACTCAGGCTCATCAGAATATAGTGATTCTAAGACATGGAAGACCCCATCATTGGGTATCTCTATGGTCATAGGCTGATCATCTTTGAGAGGAGCCTCTGCTAGTTGATCAGTGATGACTTGACCTTTGATGGACTTTTTTCCAATGAATTCGATGTCAAACTACGTCAAAAACATGATCCATTTTGTTGTGTGACTACCATGATAAGTATGACTCATCATGTACTGCAATGGATTCTTCTTAGACACAACATACGTCATGTTTCTCCACATGTAATGGCATAGATTTTTGGTAGCAAATACCACTGCCAAGCATAGCTTCTAAATGTATGTATAGTTAAGTTCATAACTGACTAGGGTCCGGCTAAGGTAGTAAGTAGCCTTTTATTTATGTAGTTCATTTTTCTAGGCTAGCATGGCACCCAGTGCCACCTCAGTAGCTAAGATGTATAAGTAGAATGACACTCTTTGTCTAGATGGTGCCAATACTGGTGACGGAGCCAAGTATTGTTTAATGTCATCAAAGCCTGACTGGCACTCGTCATCCCAGTGAATGCTACCACCTTGTGTAATGATTTATTCATGGGTTGACACTTGTCATATAACTATGCTATGAAGCACTTGATTGATGTGGCCTTTCCCTACAGGCTTCTGAGTTGCTTGATGGTAGTTGGGGGGAGAATTTTAGGGATTACCTTGACTTTATTTGGATCCACCTTGATGCCTCATTTTAATACTATGAAACCCAATATTTTTCTAGATGTGATGCCAAATAAACACTTCTTGGGGTTTAGTCTGACTTTGTGTTCAATGAGGCAATCAAGGATATTGCTTAAGTCATCGAGATGATCTAGGCGCAAAAGAGATTTGGCCAACAAATCATCCATGTAATATTCCAAAGTTTTATGCATGTGATCATGGAAGATGTATGTCATGGCATATTTGTAGGTGGCGTCAACATTTTTAAGGCCAAAGAGCATGACCTTGTAACAAAATGTCCCCCAAGGCATTTTGAACACCATTTTTAGTTGGTATTCAGGATTTATATGAATCTGATTGTATCCCAAGAAACCATCCATGAGGGCTAGCATTTAATGGCCCACTATAGTGTCTACCAATGCATCGATGCTAGGCAAGGGGAAATCATCCTTAGGACTCGCTTTGTTTAGATATCAAAAATCGGTGCATATGTGAATCCTCCCATCAAGATTTTTGATGGGCACCATGTTGGACAACCATGGTGGGTAAGCTACACAGATGAAAAACTGTGCATCCAATACATTTTGTAGCTCATATTTTACCATTAAGGCTACTATTGGGTGCATCTTATGTAGTTTTTGCCTGACTGGCTTGACTGTCGGATCAAGCGTTATATTATGCATGACTAGTTGTGGGTCTAGCCCTGGCATGTCCTTGTAGAACCATGCAAAAACCTCCTTCTTATATTTGAGAAGGGCAATGTAGTCAGCTTGCTCTTTAGGGGATAGACTTACTCCCTAGCTTGATGATCTGTGGATTCATTAGATCAGAGCCGATGTCCACGTCAGTCATCTCCTCGACTGACATGTGGGACCCATCCTCCAACTGGTGTGGAGTTGGGATCAAGTGGATATCATTTGCTGAATTCAGATATGCGTTAGGAACTTTGGGTCCCTCTTCAGCATGGAAGATATCTTGAGTTGGTCCTGGGGTGAAATGAAGCATCTCACCGCCAAGCCAGTACTTTGATGGGGATGGTGGTGAATTAACGCGATCCCATTCTATGGCATCTAGTTCTAGATACAATGACCATGCTGGATCGACTGGATTGTAGATGGGGGCAGTTAATTCAATGGATATCAAGTTGATGAGATAATAGCCCAATGTATATGTTGTGTTAGGATTGGCATATGGACCTAATGCCAACCCATCCTTGTTGCCTATCCCTAGGCCTTTCATGTTCTCTACCAAGATGTCCAAGGGCAGAGGGTGGTTGAACCCTATTTCTGACTTGTTGTATGGCATCTGATATCTTGGTTGGCAAAGAACGTACACTCCTTGCTCATATCTGCCCAACCCATATCCATGCCAATTGCATTGGCTAAGATATCTCAAAGCAAATTTTGGGTTGGACAAATAGTTGACATCCTCAACAAAGGGCTCTTCATCTTCTTCTTCTTGCATGTAAGGTTCAATGCCATTATCGAGGCCCCCATATACAAAGTTTGTCTAGTTTGATCGATAGCCTAGAGGAACATTAGTACTGATGGGGAGGCAAGGTCTCCCCATGTCCTGCATGGACTCAATTATGGGTGTTGATACAATTTTTTGTACTAGATACTCCCCCAGGCCTGTATTGACCATCTCAATGATGATTGTTGGCAGTTGAGGTGGAGGGAATGTGAGTTCTTCCTGAGTCCATTCCATGTCGGGTGAACTAGGCATCTCAACTTCCATTTGGCTAGGCATCTCCTTAGTAGATATGGTTGAGACTGATGGCGATGCCTCTTCCACGAGTTTCTTCCCATTTTCCTTCAGTGTGGCCACCGTAGGTGGCATCATTGGTGAAAGACCAGATGATGAAGATGGACCTGGATGGGAGTTTGATGTACTTACCAATGGGGATGTATACGGAATCAAACCATGTTTAGATGGATTCAACTAAAAATCCAAATGTGTTGATGGAAGGGTTGATTGTGGCATTAGCTGTACCACATTGTAATACTTGAAGGGTTCTAAGTCCATCATGACTACATGCACTTGCCCTTCGAATGTGTACTTTAGGTATTGGTGGGCTATCGAAGGGACACACTTCATGTCCCTGATCCAAGGCCATCCCAACAAGATATTATAGACCATATCACCTTCAAATATGTGGCACAACCTAGGAATAGTCTTTTGTCCCACCTGAATGGGCAAGACAATTGTGCCAATTGTCGAGCATATCGCATCATTGAATGCTCACAGAGTATAGGTGGAGGCCATAATGTGAGATGCTAGAAACTTTAGGTGTTTCAATGTTGTCATTGTAATTATATTACTGGAAGAGCCAGTGTCCACCAACACCCTCTTATACGAAATCCTGTTGACCCATTCAATAACGTTTAGGGGTGGATCTGCCATGTCACCAGTCACTAATTTTAGCTCATCCTCTCTAAAGGTGATGACTAGCTCGATGCATCATTTGACATGTCCCACAAAGTTTTTGAAAGAATTTGCTTCATGGGGCTGCAACTCGATGGATTTTAGTATCTCCATTATAGCCTCCCGATGGGGTGATTATTTTTGTATGAGCTCGTAAATGGAGAGCCTAGCCGACATTGACCTCAAACTTTGGGTAATTTTGGTCTGAATTGTGGCCATTGGTCTAGGTGGAGGAGGTTGTGTAGGGTGCTATTGAGGTTGTGATGTTGATGGAACCTCTCCTATAGCTACAGTGGGGGTAGATGTTCTTGGGTACCTCTTGTTCCTAGTCACAATGCTTATCATTCCTACATACCCTTGCATGTGGAAGTTCTACATCACCTCATTGACTTGAAGGGTTTTTTCTTGTGTATCATGGGCAGGCAGGGGGTCTTTGAAGACCTCCATATGTTGGTTGTTTGGTGCTATAGGATTATCCACCACTAGCATCTTATTTTCAATTAGGTCTTGCAAGAAGCTCTTGAACTTCCAACACGCATAAAGGTCATGTCCCTTCTATCGGTGAAACCTATAGTATAAGTATTCCCTATAACCTTTGGGTTTTGGTGCGTTGGGGTCTACAGGTTGACTAGTAGGTTTATCAATTTTGTCACTAACAAACGGTCAAACAAAGAGTATTTAGACTCTATAAAGGGTGTGAATTGTCTCCTAGGGTGACACTGCTGATTTTGCTCTTGTCGATAATTTTATTTTTCATAACTATCAAGAGGGACCGCCTGATAGTTAGCCTTTGGGGGTTGTGTTGCTTGTGCAGGCTTAGGAATTTTTATAGCAACCTAATTGACCACAGTGGATTTTTTGCGTGGTCCCTATTTTGGCATTTTTAGGCCACTCTTTATTTCATGGCTTGGTGATCTCGCCATCTTGTATCTTGATCTCCTCAATGATTTTGGCTTACGCCAAGGCTTCCTCAAGAGTGGCATATTTTTGTAGTTGTAATAGCATGGAGATCGACCTCAAATAGCTCTTTGATAAAATTTGGGTCAGGTCGACCATGGGAGGGAGGTAGGGCAACTTTGAAAGTAATCTCCTCCATCGATTTCCATAGGCCACCATGGTTTCTTCCTCATACTTCCTGAGGCTAGCTAGGTCGCTTAGTGATGCCTTCTTGGTGTTGAAGGTGAAGTGTTCGAGGAACACATCTACTAGCTGATCCAAGTTATTGATGCTATGCTTTGGCAACTAAGTGAACCAATCTGAGGTAAGGCCTATGAACATGGTTATAAATGTTCCTAACAGAAAAGCATCATTGTCCTGAATGCCAAAGCATTGGCTTAGGAATCTAGTCACATGCTCTTGGGCATCCTCCTCCCTTATAAAGATTGCCAAATGGGGTAGCTTAAAGTGTTTAGGGTATGGGGGTGTCGACACTGACGGATGCACAGGGTGACTGCGGAGCTGGCATAAAGTGGGCTTTTGGGGCACAAAAGTCTTGGTCTCCATAGACTCTAAGTGCTCTAGCAGCGCTTTATATGCATTGGAATATTTGATCTCTTCATCCTTGGTTTGTTCCTATCGTGGGTTGCAGGGAACTTGAGGCCTATGGAGGGGTGGCCGGATAGCACCCACTCTGCCTTGGTAGGGTGTTTCAGCCCGCTCTTCTTCTTGCTCATACTCCTCATAGGATTCTTCAGGATTTCCTAGGCATGACCTATAAACATGGGTGGGTGCCCTCGGAGGGTGCCCATCATTGTTCCTAGGAGTGGCCTCCCACTCAGGTCTAGGAGGTCTTGAAGGTAGCACTTGGTAAGTTCGTGGAGGCCTGTATCGCACCAAGGGGTTGTGCCTCTCATACAAATCTATTCTATGCATGCGAGGGGTTGGGACCCTCTTAGGCATAGTGTTCTGGAGCAATTCATCTGTCTGACACCAAATGCGCTCTTTGCTAAGGTGATACAGGTGCTCCAACTATTGTTGGTCTTGCTCAAGCTGAATGATTTGCGCTTGGTGGGAGGTATGTCTGGAAAATTCCAGGTCAATTTGTTCCACTGTCTTGAGTCTAGCAGGCCTAGATGCCTCTCCTACATATTTATCTCGATCATGATGATCCGAGATCTCTATAGGTCACTTTCCTCTATCGAGGTTGGCGATATTCACCCGAGGCTCTGGCCTCAGTAGGTGATCCTGATATATAGTAGGTGTGGAGGCACACTGCTCCCACATTGTGTATTTCTCTTGAGGAATGTAATGGTATTCCTCATGCTTCCGTTTGTATATGTGAAAGGGGCGGTCAGAGTTGGCTCGCCCTGTCTGAAGAGCCTTGTGCTCTGGATTTGGCTTGTTATTCCTAACAGTAATGAGGGGTAGAGGAGGGATGATGTAATCATGTGGCCCCTTTTTATGGACCCTATGGTGTTCTAGTGCTTCATTGCATGGTGGCCACTCATAACGAGCATCTAAGGGAGCCTTCCTATTTATTTTGAGTGTCACATGTAAGGACTCCTCCTGAAAGGGTTCTACGCTGAATGGGAGTGCCCCTCGAAGGGGTGCCTCTATAGTCCCATTTTGAAATGGCATGATGTGGACTATCTTGTGGGTCAGGACACCAAGGTGGTATGACCAAGTCCTTGGAGCTATAGCGGAGGTAACTTTTTCCCCAATGTACACTCTATAGTTTCTGCCCGTGATTGGGATTGGCTACGGGTGTACACCATGATGGTGTCTCTCTACAAGATATGTAGGTTTTTATATTCTTTATGATTTTTTATTCTACACTAAACATGGGGAACCACACAATCAAATAAGTGATTATCTTGTTTATAGATTAAAGGTGTGCCCTAAATCTAGTTTAGTGTGTTTTGATTTTTGTTTTGAAATATTTGTAAAGAACATGTTGTTGTACATGCAATATGATGGCTCTTATGTCTTCCAAAATGGTCGCCCCTTCAATATAGCACTGCCAGGCTGTTATACCAAACCTCTTAATATACCTACCCTTACGTGAGGAAAACTATTGGTACATGAGAGTAGAATGGTACGAGGAAAATAGGTGGTACAGAAGGTGAATCACCCTATTTTTGACACATACCATAGAAGACTTATCCTCATGCACTGGTTATCACCCTAGCAAAACTTGGTCAGCTTTCATTAGGATTTACATCTAGCAATAGTAGCGATCGGGGTTATGTATGCAAAAATTCAATCCAAGGTGGTGATGAAATCCATCATTGGTCTTGATCAAGGGTTGGGGTTTTACAACCAACTCCTTGGTGTTTAAATTACCACGTGGTGTGTGGGGTTCTTTTTATTTGCATAAAGAAAGATGAACATGCAGCAAAATTCTCCTATGCAAGCAAAGAAACATGAAATGACAGAGACAAAAAATAGAAAATGATAGAGGATGCTCAGAACCCCTACCTCTTCTCTGCCCAAATCGGATGCCTTTGAGTTTTTACTCTAAAATTGCATAGAGAGCTAATCGTTCTGGGGTGGGATGAATAACAGATCTGTATTAATAATAGGGTGGGATGAATGCCCATTCGTCCCTAGGTGACACAAATTATAGCTCTGTATTCGCCATAGGGTGGAATGAGCAGCAGTCCAATGCTTGAAAGATTAACACCTGCAAGCAAAAACATACAACTTTTTATTAGGAATTTGATCTCAAAATCAAGGGATAGAGTCCCACCGTGATCGGCACTGAAAGCATGAGGATACAGAAGCAAAATAAAGGGGAAATTTAAGGCTAAGTCCTATGAACGAGAATGAATGAAAAGAGGGAAAACAAATGAATTGAAATGAGATTTAAAGCAAATGTAAAAGTGTAGCCCTTTATTTTATTAATTTGCTCGAGATCAGGTTACAATGCGTCTCCTCCATTTTTAGGGGCTGGGAGCATCAGACATAATTTTGTTACACCACAAATGAGATATTCCCCTTTGGGATCTTTCATGTGCCCACATTTAAAATGGGCGGACCAAACTTTGCCGCTGCTTGTGTGAGTGTGTCTATAGTTCCTTGCTTCCCCTCTGGTGTCAAGATACTATGTTCAAAGAAATAGTAAATAGTTAGTAGCACTTGCGGATGGAGGGAAACATACGATCCCCAAGACCTATGGTTAATGCATGCATAAAATAATTAAAACGATAATTGAAACATATCAGAATGAGCTAAAATTTTTATAGAAGCAAGAAAACATTACTAGGAACACATTGCAAAAGGAACAATCAAGAAATCTGCCATAGAGTTCTAATCACTCTGAGGTGGGACGATTAGGATTGTCATAAAATGTTAGTAGGTGACCTCCTAAATGTCCCATCCAAGGGCCTCAAAAAAACCTAGAAAGTTAGGGTTAGACAAAATGGGGAATTTTGGGATGACAAAGATGGTTATATTTTGCAGATTCTACCTCGATCGCCCTATATTCGATGATGCTCCCTGTATGTTAGTGAAAGTGAGAAATATTGAAAGCATAGCCAAAACTTATCCAAATGACATGAAATTTAAATGATAGCATATATGGATGACCTAGAATCAAATGCAAAAGAAACAGTAGGGAAATCTACCATAGATTTCTAATCACTTCGAGGTGGGGCGATTAGGATTGTAGCAGTGCGAGGGGCGCTCGGGGGCAGGACGCCCGCTGTTTGGGGCTCGGTTTTGGCACCAATCAACTTGGGATGGGTCCAAAACCTCTTATGGGGTTGTTTCAAAAAATTGAGTGGGGTATTGTGGCCAAATGTTCAGGTTTTGGGTTTGAATTGCACTTCTAATAATCACCCAATAATCTCCCTTCCAAAAGAGAGATCAAGGATGTAAGAAGCACAAACGATGGGTGAGGATGTAATTTGGTAGCACTCTATTGCTCCAAATGCTCCTACTCTGTACTTCCTTTGGGGTGATAAGACTCACCATTTTATAGACCTGAGGGTCTCTTGTGAATGAGCATGTAAAGGTGCCACTTGGCCATCATTCCTTGTCAGGGGGAAGAAGATTCCTCCTTGATTAAGGGCTCCATGACTGCCCCTATGACTGCCTCTTTGAGCTCAAAAATGCTTACTCGCACTCCATGCATTGAAGGAGGAGTTAAGTGGTAGATTTGAGCTACCATTTTTCAAGGTTTGACATTTTGCCCATCAAAACTGCTATTCATCCCACATTGGAGTGAATGTTGCTAATCATCCTGAGGTGGGACGAATACTAGTTTGTAATCATCCCAGGGTGGAACGAGTAGAGAGCAGAGTGCCTGAAAGGTGCCAAATTGACCTCTGGACTTCCAAAACAACTATGGGAGTGTTTAGGAACACTATTTAACCTCTGGAGGCTGCCCTAGGGGATATGCATGTCAATTTTATTAGTGCTTGTTGTTACATAATCATATTGGTGCTATTTTGGTGTCTACAGATGCCCCTTTTGGGATGCGCTGTGCATGGTGTAGTGTTGAGAAAAAATAGATAAGCAAAGAACTAATTATTAAGGTTTCTCAATAACCTAACCAAATTTTGATACCCCAAGTCTGGAAATGGCACGCATTCTTGAATCCTTGCTTCTGACGAGCTAAGGAGCTTAATTCAAGTGTTAACATTTTTCGGTGAGGTGTTACTTGATCTTGGACATTGTTCAGTCATGAATAGGCAAATGGCGCAACCTTTATTTGTGGGAACCTTGGGTTCATGATTCTAGAATGCCAAGTGTTTGATTAGCTTGTGATTGTTGCTTGTTTACTACCCCAAGTAGGAGCGTGATTGTCTTTGTCAATGATTCTTTGAATGCATGTCATTTCCTTGATTGGGTGTGTGTTTGTTGATTGGTGACTAAGTGTGACTACCCCCTCAAGCGACGAATCGATGAGGGAATGACCAACATGAGAAAAGTGACGAGTCACTTGACCCAATATGACTTTTTTAAGGGTGCCTTCAGTTGTTTTCCATTGAATGCTTATGCGGTTTTTGAACAATTTGACCTATTTTTGATGGGTTTTAACCCTTTTTGTGACGTCGATTGGGGATGAAATTCTTGAAAATATGTCCTCCTGTAGAGCGGTACAGCTATGGTAGCCTTATTAGGGAGTAGGATAGTGAGGATTTGTGATCCCGACATCAGTTTTTTATGCAAAGAAGTGTAGGCACAAAGGCACCTTGTTCGGCAATGTTATTGCTATTTTTGGGTGGGTTTGGCCCCTTTGTGTGACACCGTTTGGGAAAGAAATTCTCAAAAATCCATCCTCTTGTGGAGCGTTCTGAGTATGGTAGCATTCTTAGGGAGTAGGATAGTGAGGATTTGTGACCCCGACATCTATTTTGAATGCCAAGAAGTGCAGGCACAAAGAGTCTTGTTCGGCAATGTTATTGCTATTTTTGGTGCATTTTGGATGCAGTTTTTGCTGCTTTTGATTTTGTTGCTCTATAATCATCCCAGGGTGGGACAAATACCAGTTTTATAATCATCCCATGGTGGGATGAGTACTAACTAGAGTACTCATCCTAGGGTGTAATTATTACAGGCCTAAAAGCCTATTTAAGGGCCAAAACTACGTTTTGGGCTCATTTGCACTTTGTTTTTCTAGCGATTTGGAGCTGTGAGGAGGAGGAGGTCGAGTTCACGTAGTGGAGCGCTGTCGAATTTTCTTAGACACCATGATTTCATGGACCAGATCATCAAGTGGCAGAGCTGAAGCAAGACCGATAGGTGATATTTCTTGTTAATTGGTTTGTTTTATTGTACAATGTAAAACCATAATTCTTTTCTTTTGTATTTTGTTTTTCGATTTAAAAATGAAAACCCTAGTTATATAATTTTTTGTTGGAATTTGTTTTGCTTTGTTAAAATTAAGGTTGAAACCCTAGTTGAAATCGTGTTTATTTTATTGTTGTTGTAAACCAAAAAGAAAACCCTAGTTTAAACTAAGATAAAAAACTTAGCTTAAAACAAAATTGTTTTTATTTTTTGTTCACTTTTTTTATCAGTTTAGACTAAGGTGAAACCCTAGGTAACTGACAAATTTGTATTTTGAATTTGTTTTTTGTTTTTGGCATTGCATTGTTTATTTGATTTTTTGAATGTGTGTACTGTACATGTTAATTTTTTTGCTGTACATTTATCAAATGTTTTAGTTGTACACTTATTAAATGTTTTTGTTGTATAGTTTTTTTCTTTCATGTTTTTAATTTTTTTGTGTTGTTTTTTATTTTCAAGTGGTGAAGAGCCGGTACCGTGTGCCGATGGTTTTTTCGAAGGTGCAGGAGGCACTGAATACAATGGACTAAGATTGGTTTGATGCCCTTGGGCTCAAACATGTGGCTCGGTTAGAAGCTATGGTGGGGGATCAGGCATATTTGACTGCCCTGATCAGCTTATGGGATCACCACACCAATACCTTTCATCTCCCAATAGTGGAGATGACAGTGAATCTTGAGGATGTCTATCAAATTCTATGGATTTCGATAGATGGGCTTCCTATTTAGACTACTCCATGTGATCAGTGGATGGTGATGCTGACATAGTGCTTCGGGCATGGGGTGGAAATGGGGGTGGATAGTCTGGTGGAGAGGGCAGAGGGGGATTTCCTGATTGGTAGTATTTTGGTGTGATGGTGGCTAGAGAAGGGTGTGTTGTAGGTGAGACATGCATTACTGATGAACCTCATCTCCAACATGCTGCTACCTAACTCCTCAGGCACAAGGTTCCCATGGAACTTGCTAGAGATAGTTTTCAAACTGGTTGAGTGTCCGACCTCAGAGCCATTGATTATGAGGTGGGGTCAGACACTACTAGCACAACTCTATGATGAGCTATACGAGGTCTGCTACTATATTCGAAAGGGTATTGGATGCAGCTACCTATTGTAGTGCCAGGGATGGCAACACATAACTATGGAGCAACCATAGGGTTTTCCATGGACTACTTGAGCAGAGATGGTGGACAGGGAGGTCGGGTATGCGATGCTATGGCAGAGGTTTGAGGAGTAGGGGCAGAGTCGGTGGTGGGCAGGTGCCATAGGGTACTATGCTGATGCCTTTACAAGTCTTTCTCTAGGGGTGGTGTTCTAGCATGCATACCAAGACTGTCCAGCCTGGCCTGAGGTGGGAGAGTGGCTCCTATGGGTGCGCAAGGGGAGATGGATGATTGGGTAGCATGGGACCGAGCAGGAGTACTTCCCATACATTTGGGTGATGCAATAGTTTGGGGTGTGCCAGGGATTTCTTGGTGAGCCCTTTATTTATCATCATTGGGGTGATGAGAGGACTCTAGCCTGGTCGATCATCGAGCTGCTGGGTGAGGAGTCAAATTTAGAGATCGATGTCCCTGATGTGGACAATGTTGGGGTGACTGCATAGTATGACCAATGGTGGATGATGTGGCGATGGTGAGGGGAGGAGCCTCTAGGAGGTCCAAAGGAGGCAAAAGTAGGTGGGGAGGGTGTAGATGCATCAAGAGATGGTTGGGGGGTTCTACATGAGGATGCGAATATGGTGGAGGTTGATAGCTTTGGGGGGGATGATTTTGGGATTCTAGAGTAGTCAGATATGTAGGACATCCTAGAGCAGTGGGAGCCAGAGTAGCCTGTTGTATCAGAGATGCCCATGCCTCAGGAAGTCCCAGAGGGTATGGAGGTGAGGCTTCACACCGAGATAGCCTAATTAGAGAAACTGCTACAGATATGGGATGAGGATCTCAGGGATTCTCTATAGGAGATGGATCTCCTACGAACTTAGTTGGCAGAGCGAGAGAATGCATTGGATGCATACCATCGGCAGGATAGGGACATAGATGCTTCATGGGAGAGAGATCTCCTATAGAATCATTTGGTGCAACATGATGATGCATTGGCGATGTACTATCAATGGGAGATGGATTTGGTTTGACATCATATGGAGCTGGAGGTAGAGATTATTCACCTTGGCGGGCGGTTACCTGAGCTTCCTAGAGGTGTATCTTTGCACCAAAAGAGACAACGATACTGAGCAGTCAACATCCTCTCATCGTAGGTGGCTGGATGATGGGGGCACTAGCGAGCATGATGCAAGGGCTAGTAGCAACCGCCCTGAGAGGTCCCATAGGACCCACACCACTGGGGTTAGTTTCTGATGCACTGATATCGTGTGATCATGGTGGTCGATGCCCTAGGCTTGGGGGTTTTTGAGTTTTTGCTTTTTTTGTGAGGTCAGAGGACCGTTTATTGTAGCCTGAGGGCATTTTTATGATATATATACATGACATTGCTTTTTTTATTATACACTTGTCATGATTTATTGTTATTTTTATGCACATTTATTTATGTATGTATGTTTATTTACATTAATGTATGCATATGTTATGATGAATGTGAATGTTTCTAATTTATATGATATGCATATGGAATGGATGAATTGAGTTGTTGATAACTTGTAGGTGGCACCATAGACTGTATGGGATTTGCTAGCTTTTTGTACTATGCAATTGCTTTATAGAATGACTTTGCATGTGTAATTTTTTATTTTGTATTTTTTGATGGTGATGTAATAATGGAATGTGTTACAATTGTGTTAAAATGTAGTTAAGGTTTTTTGAGACTCAAATATTTTAACTAACTAGCCAAGACTATACTTATAGCTTACAATACTTTTGAACAAGGTATGAATCAGACTTGAGTTTGACCAAGTTATTTCGCATCCCTGTGTGTGCAATTGAGTTTGTTCATGTGGTATTTGTTAGGATACCGCCAGTTCCAGATAGGTTGTCAACCAAACTTGTACTGAAGATCACCTAATTAGCTCCACTAATTCCTTTGTTGTATTTAGTAAGATTAATCTGTGGTGCTATCTAGGATACCATAAGCTAGCTCATCCACATGCAAACATTGATGTGTACACAATTTAATGCGACAAATATATTGTCATGCGAGAGGTTTATTGCAAGTGACCAGTAGGCTATCCACCAAATCGATACTGAGGATCACCACATGACCTGTCGAATGCTGAGAGTTCTAGGGATTCAAGTTCGACTCCTTTATTTTATTTAATTGTATTGGGATACTTGCTCTTATATAGTGATAAAAATCACTGTTTATTTTTGTTTTTTCTTTTGAGCAAGGGATTTAGATATTGAGTGATGAGAACCACTATTTCTTGTGCCTTTTGTGTGCACTTTAAGGGTGTGGATATCAAACTGTGGAGTTTGAATTTTGAATTTTTGCAATTTGTGATGTTTGCAACCCTTTGAGACTTTGGGGATTTGTGATAGTGGTGAAAACCACTATTTATTTTGGGGGAATTGGGTAGGGAAGATGCTTGTCCTTTTGCCAACTCTCAACATTCTTGGGGTCATTCGCATAGGGGGATGAGCAAGATAACCATTTCACTTATGGTAACCGAGTCTGCTATGCAGGTTTCATATTTTGTTTACACAACTTGGGATTTTTTTTGTGTGTGTTTTAGCTTGTGTTGGGATGCTACATAACACGATGTGATACAAGTAGAACTCTACCTTTGTAAAATCTATTTGACTTTGTACAGTTTTTGGCTAGAAATCTAATGACAGTTGAATGGCAAAAACCCTAGATATATTAGAAGACAATTGACTATGATGTTGTGAAAAATGTGAATGGCATTTATTTTTGCTAAATTATTTTCAAAGTGGAAAAATGTGGAGAATGATGGTGCTCGTAATTACAGTCTATGGCGCTCTAGGCCTATAAGATCAACAAATGTGCAATGTGTGTATGCGATGCCTAATGCAACTATATTTTTTGTGTTTTTATTTGTAAGAGTATGTATGGAGGTGAGATCCAGTTTTTTTTTCTTATTTTTGATTATTTTTTGTTTTTGTTTGTTTTTTTTTAATATTTGTTTTTGACCAAGCGATTGTGGGAACCCTTGGAGCTTTTTGGTGACCGAGCGGTTATGAGAACCCTTGGGGCTTTTGGTTTGACCAAAGGATTTATGGACACCTTTGGGGAATTTTTGGGGTTGACCAAGTGATGATGGGAATCCTTGGAGCTTTTGGTTTGACCAAGAAGTTATGAGAACCCTTGGGGCTTTTGGTTTGACCAAAGGGTTTATGGGCACCTTTGGGGCTTTTTTGGGGTTGATCAAGTGATGATGAGAATCCTTGGAGCTTTTGGTTTGACCAAGCAGTTATAAGAACCGTTGGGGCTTTTGGTTTGACCAAAGGGTTTATGGGCACCTTTGGGGCATTTTTGGGGTTGACCAAGCGATGATGGGAATCCTTGGAGCTTTTGGTTTGACCAAGCAGTTATGAGAACCCTTGGGGCTTTTGGTTTGACCAAAGGGTTTATGGGCACCTTTGGGGCATTTTTGGGGTTGACCAAGCAATAATGGAAATCTTTGGAGCTTTTGGTTGGGCTATGTCTCTCTTAAATATGGAATGGACTCAAATAATTGATGTTCAAGGGTTCTAGTTCCTTGATTCCGTCAAGAGAGGCTAGTCGGTATGTCCTAGATCCTATTTTACTATAAATTACATAAGGACCTAACCAGTTTGCCATGAAATTGTCCCTTAGATGGGGTAGCAAGTTAGAGTTTTGCTGGTTATCTTTTAATACTAGGTCACCAACCTGAAAGTCCCTCAAGTGAAATTTCATGTTGTATTCTTTGTTAAGTCACTCTTGGTATATACACAAATGCTTGAGAGCATTGGCACATCGTTCGTCAAGCAATGTAAGCTGTTCTAACCATGCCTACCATGCAGGGTCATCATCGACTAACTCTTGCATTGATATACGTAGGGAAGGAATTTCCAACTTGAGAGGCATGACTACCTCGGAGCCATACACCAGTAAAAATAGAGTTACCCCAGTGGGCGTCCGAATCCTAGTGTGATATGCCCATAGAGCAAGCGGTATTTTAATGTGCCAATCCTTATGACTATCTATGACTATATTTTTGAGGATGGCAACTAGCATTTTGTTTGATGCCTCTGCTTGCCTATTTGCCTATGGATAATAGGGTGTGGAAAAACCATGCTGAATCTTGTACTTCATTGTCAAAGCATGCACATATTTGTTCTTGAACGATGTCCCATTATCCGAGATGATCTTGGATGGAATACCAAAATGACATATGATGTTATGTAAAATAAACTCCGCAATGTGGGTTCCAGTTGTAGAGGTAAGTGGAATTGCTTCCACCCACTTGGTGAAGTACTCTGTGGCCATTATGATGAACGTGTGATGACCTAACGATGTAGGGGAGATCTTTTCGATTAGATATAAGCCCCACTACAAAAATGGCCAAGCCGATTGGATTAGCTACAAGGCCTGAGAAGGTATGTGTGTCAAATTAGCATGGTGTTGACACTTCACACACTTCCTTACATACGCGCAACAATATCACTCTAAATATGGCCAATAATAGCCCATGCAAAGAATGCACTTTGCGATGGCCATACCACTGAAGTAGCCACTGCATGTACCGTCATGCGCTTGGGTGATCATCTAAGTGGAATCTTGCTAGTCCAAGCAACGGAGGAGGATTCCCTCGTAGCTTCGATGATACAAAATGTCTCCTAGCAAGACATGTTTTGCCACTTTCTGTTTGAATGATCTTTTCACGACATGCAACAATCCAAGTGGGAGGTTACCTAACTTGAGGTAGTCCTTATGGGTGTTTACCAATCCTACTGATCAGAAGCCTTGATGGTATGAAAAACCAATCCCTCTTGAAGTTCATCCCTAGCAAAAGTTTAGCAGGAAAGAACCTGTAATAATAGTGTTGTGTTGCTATTGAGGGGAATTGGAGAGAACAAGGACCCCCAGTTGGCTTTATTAAAAAAATCATGGATTCGAGAGAACCTATCCTAAGATGGTTCAATTTGGATCAGATGGATTCTTGGCGTTAAGTCAGAGCTTGCACGCTCCATCATGGATTGCGATAATGTTTTGACTTGGATGGTTGTCATATCACCAAAAATGTCTTGCAGGATGAGTGACCCCAAGGAGGCCATAGTGTCTGCAAAATGATTTGATGATCGAGGGAGTGCCTCGATGTCGTACCATTCAATATTTTCCAAGAATTTGTCCACAAGGGCTTTGTAGGCCTACAAAACTAGGCATTTACATTGGAATACCCCTTTCACTTGGTTGACGATTAACAGTAAATCACCAAAGATGTTCAAGCATTTGATGTTCATGGTGATTGTTGTTTGAAGACCTATGAGCAAGGCTTGATATTATGTGTTGTTATTGGTGCATGAGAAATCAAGTTTAAATGATAGAGGCATTGGAGTCCCTTGCGGTGTGAAGAATACAATTCTTGTGCCACCCCATTGCTCACATTTAGAACCATCAAAAAATAAGGTTATGTCAGTCTATGACTTGGGCTCATTAGAATCTGGCAATTCTAAGACATGGAAGACCCCATAATTGGGTAGCTCTATGGTCAGAGGCTGATCATCTTCGAGAGGAGCCTCTGCTAGTTGATCGATGATGACTTGACTTTTGATGGACTTCTGTCTAATGAATTCGATGTCAAAATCTGTCAACAACATGATCCATTTTGCCATGTGGCTACTATGATAAGTACAACTCATCATGTACCGCAATGGATTCTCCTTAGACATAACATATGTCATGTTGCTCATCATGTAATGACATAGCTTTTTGGTAGCAAATACCACTACCAAGCATATATTCTCAATGTATGCATAGTTAAGTTCATAACTAACCAGGGTCCGACTAAGGTAGTAAGTAGCCTGTTCTTTATGTAGTTCATTTTTCTAGGCTAGCATGGCACCCAATGCCACCTTAGTAGCTGAGATGTATAAATAGAATGACACTCCTAGTCTAGGTGGTTCCAATACTGGTGGTGAATCCAAGTATTGTTTAATGTCATCAAATGCTGACTGGCACTCGTCATCCCAGTGAAATGCTACCCCCTTGTGCAATAATTTATTCATGGGTCAGAACTTGTCAGATAACTATGCTATGAAGTGCTTGATTGACATGACCTTTCCCTGTAGGCTTTTGAGCTGCTTGATGGTAGTTGGGGGATCATTTCAAGAATTTCCTTGACTTTATGTGGATCCACCTCAATGCATCATTTTGAGATTATGAAACCCAAGAATTTTCTAGATGTGATGCCAAATACGCACTTCTTGGGGTTTAGTCTGACTTTGTGTTCGATGAGGAGATCAAGGATCTTGCTTAAGTCATCGAGATGATCTGGGCACAAAAGATATTTGGCCAATAAATCATCCATGTAATCTTCTAAAGTTTTATGCATGTGATCATGGAATATGTATGTCATGGCACGTTGGTAGGTGGTGCCAACATTTTTAAGGCCAAAGGGCATGACCTTATAACAAAATGTCCCGCAAGGTGTTGTGAATGTCATTTTTAGTTTGTCCTCGAGATTGATACGAATCTGATTGTATCCCAAGAAACCATCCATGAGGGATAGCATTTTGTGGCCCACTATAGCATCTACCAATACATCGATGCCAGGTAAGGGGAAATCATCCTTAGGACTCGCTTTGTTTAGATCTCAAAAATCAATGCATATGTGAATCCTTCTGTTAGGATTTTTGATGGGTACCATGTTGGATAGCCATGGTGGGTAATCTACGTAGATGAAAAACTATGCATCCAAAAACTTTTGTAATTCATATTTTATCATTAAGGCCACTATTGAATGCATCTTACATAGTTTTTTCTTGATTGGCTTGACTGTCGGATCAAGCGTTAGATTATGCGTGACTAGCTATGGGTCTAGACCTGACATGTATTTGTAGGACCATGCAAAACCTCCTTCTTATCTTTGAGACGGGCAATGTAGTTGACTTGCTCTTCATGGGATAGACTTACCCCCAGATTGATGATCTGTGGATTCATTGGATCATAGCTAATGTCTACGTTAGTTGTCTCCTCAACTGACATGTGGGACCAGTCCTCCAATTGGTGTGGAGTTGGGATCAAGTGGATATCATTCACTAAATTTAGATGTATGTTAGGAACTTTGGGTCCCTCTTTAGCATGGAAGATATCCTGAGTTGGTCTTAGGGTGAAATGAATCATCTCATCGCTATTCAAATACTCTGATGGGAATGGTGGTGAATTAACGTGATCTCAGTCTATGGAATCTAGGTCTAGATACAGTGACCATGCTGGATCGGTTGGATTATGGATGGGGGCGGTTAAGTCAATGGAGATCATGTTGATGAAATGATTTTGGTCTCCATTACCATAGGGGTGGTGACTCGAACATCCTGGATGATGTTTGTGCTTCGGATCTAGCTCTGGGGGTATTGGCACAAATGGATTTGCCCTATGTGCAGATAGAAGGATAGGGTCTACCATTGGCACTGATAACTCTATAGGGTCTCTGGGTGGAAGGTACTCTCTATATGCCCAAAGTGGTAGATGCAACACTTGGTCCAACTATGCTGGGTTTAGGTGCCACCTATGCCTTGGCCCCATGTTTAATTGTTCAAACATGTCATCAATATCCATGGGGTATTGTTTCTACCACATATGATTGAGATAAGCCATCTCAGTTTCATCTTAATACTCACGGTCGAAGATCCATGATGAGGCCAAAAATTGCCTCATTTTTTACTTATCTTTGACATCTTTAATAAACCTTTTTGATATGTTTTAATGTTAATTTTGCTGATGAAGTACAATATATACTACTGTTTTCATGTTTAAATTTTTAGAAGCATTATATTCTGTTTTGTTGATTTTTTGTATTTCTTGTATTCTGTTTTGCTGATTTTCTATATTTTCTACTTATTTTTGTTGATAAATCTGAAAATAATGATTTATTGTGAAAATGTGATAGTGCAATCATGTGCTGGGAGACACAATGTTCATTTCATGCCTTCTGAAATGTTCAAATGCAAGAAAAATGCCAAAAACAGGTCAAAATTACAAACTTGTTGAAAACTGTATTTGCTATTTTTTTTACCCATACAAATTCCAGCCAACTATGCATACATAGCAAGGCTTGGAATTTGTCAAGTACAACTCATAAGGAGCATGCAAATAAGTTTGTTGAGGTATTCATAAGTCTACTCCACCAAATCAGAAACAACGGATTCACAAACTGTGCTGTAAACTGTTATTTCAGAATTGCTCCGGAATAACAGGAAAACTGCTTCGTAGTGACAGAAACAAAAACAGTTTTGCTCCGAAATATGCGAAACAGCCCAATTTTGACCAAAATGCGTAGAAAAGGTGGCTGAATGGCAGGAAAATAGTGGGAGCAGTTGTATTAATTAATTGTACACCTTTTTCAATGCAAAGATCCCCCAAAAATTGCAACAAACAAATTAGATTTTATGTAACCATATTCTACATTTCAGGAATGCAGTTTTAACAGCATTCCTGAAATGCCTGAATATTGAAATTATTCTACACCTGATTTGGCATATTTTTAGTATAAATAATTAGCTCCCAATCTGGTTGAGCTATTAGAAATTAGGAAGGGTATTGGGAGCTTTTAGGAATTATTAAGTAGCATTTTCAAAATTCTGTAATTGTAACATGCATAATTTTTTTGCATGTGTATAATTCAATAAAAAGTGCAGTTTTTATCAGTTTTGGTGTATGATTGAAAGAGTAATCAAGAAGTAACTCAGAGTTGTTTCTTCATCTTCTTCTGAACTAGGGAGCAAGGGCCCACTTCTAGGAATAGGGGAAGGTTTTTACCAGGTTTTTCTTGTTAAATCTGTCTGCAGCAGGGGAGATAAGAAACCTGTTATGTTTTTATCATTTTCATGCACAACTTTACTTTTCTGAAATCATTTCCAGATTTTGAATTTATTGTTTTATCTGCATTATTTTTTTTTTTGAGTTTTCCATTTCTGTCATTTAATTTTGTAAATTAGTTATAGTTTATTTTTACTGCAATTCTGATTTCCTGCAACTTTCCTTTCAGTTCAGATTTAGCAAAAGTAAATAGGTTTCATTTAAAAGTCATTTCATTTTTGCAATTTAAATTTAGCAGATGTAATTAGGTTTCATTTCAGTTCATAGGATTATAAGCAAGCTAAAATCCCCAAAAATTGAATAAATATGCCATTTCCTAAGTAAACTAATCTTCAACTTGCTTAGCCTTCTATCGTATACAGCCTTTGGACACCGCCCTGGATTTGACAATTTAATGATTAAATGATGTGTTTAACGACACTCATCATTTTTGGCACCGTTGTCGGGGAACACGGTGTTGTTAGAGGGTAAAAGCAGTCCAATAATTGTTAAATGTGCTAAGTTGTGAACTTTAGAGTAAAATCTGGATAAATAACTGGTATAAATAACAGTTTTTGGATAAATTAAATTTTAGTTTATTTAGAAAGCAGGCATAGCAAGAAACCACAGGAAGAAAACTTCACAAAAGGTTGAAACTATGTTGTCAATTTTTATTTTTTTTTCCCAAAAATGTTGGAATGTTTATAGAATCTCAATCATCCACTTCAAGAACTACAGGATCATTTGAGAAATCATTACAAGAAAGAAATATTAGTAGTTCAACACCACTTTTTCTTGACAAATTCATACAATCAGGCCAAATTGATAAGATTTACAATTGTTTTGGGGAGCCTATAATGGAAGAATCACTAGAGAATCAAAGGAGATCCAGTAATGTGGTCCACCTTAGTGCAACTAGTGCACCTCTTAGAACTTTTCAAAACCCAATTCAATTAGATCTTAATCAAAGTGCTTCCATGAATATCATTCCACCTTTAGTGTTACCAAATTTCAGGGGAGTCACATCTGAAGACCCTGATATGTTTTTATTTGAGTTTAAGATTGTGTGTCAGGCTTATGATTACATTAATGACAAAAAAAAACTCAAATTGTTTCCTTCCACTCTTAAAGATTTAGCTCTACGATGGTTTATCACCTTAGCACCTGATTCAATTAGAACTTGGAATGAGATGGAAAACATATTTTTGGAGAGATACCAAGAATATTGTCAAGTCAATAATCCACATGATGAATTTCTTACAATGAAACAAGAGGAAACTGAAATTTTAGAAGACTATATAGATAGGTTTTCTTTTGTTCATAAGAGATGCGATAATGTTGAACCTAAAATGTGCAAAGTCATATTCTTAAGAGGACTGCAAGATGAATTTAGGGATGCATTGGATATTTTGGGAAGAGGATATGTACATGCACTTGAATTTCAGGAAATCATTAAACTTTGCAAAAGATATTCTCATTCAAGGCATAAAAAACACAGAATTGGTAATGATAAACATGATTTGAATGAATGCATGAAAGAGTTTACTAAAACTGATATTTCTGTACATCTTGATAAAACAATCAATAAAAAAGGTAAATCTGTTGAATCTTCAGATTGTTCAAAATGTAGTAATAAGCAACATAATTGTCCTTTAAACAAAACATTTATACCTGCTACATGTAGCATTTGTCAAAAAGGACACCCCACAGATCAATGTAGTTTGTTACCAGAACTCAAAAGTGTCTTTGAAAAATAGTCTCAACCTATGAAAGAACATAATTTTGTAGGACAAGGACAAGGGAGTAATTTTATTAAGTTTCCATATCAGAATGCTTCTCAATTTCCTGCACATTGGGGAAATAATCCTTGGTATATGCCATGGTCTGCATCAGGTCCACTTCAACAATGTTGGAGTCAACCATCATGGGCATATTCCCAAGAATGGTCTCAACATGGCTGGGTGCAACAACAATGGAATCAACAACATCCACCATGGTTACAACCAAAATTACAAGGGAATCAATGGGTACAACAACAAAAACTGTACACAGGGCAACAACATTATCAAAAATATAAATTAAACTTGTTGCCTACTCATACTCATAACTTCTCTTATAGACAACTACACCAACAAGCAAACCAACCTCTGTTTTCATTTCAACCTGTGGTCAATCATAACATTGTTAAACAGGTAACCCCTGTATCTATGGCTGAATCAGAAAGTACAACCATAATGAATGCTAGTGATTATGATAAAACTCAATTGTGTTCAGGTAAAACACTACTTGAACCTATTCCACTTATCAGTGTAGAAAAAGGAGTTAAAAGGAATAAACTTGAAAATAAATCTACACTAAAACAAGATCTCCCACAAGATAACTCATCAAAGCAAGTACCATGTTTTGAACAGTCTAAAATATCAAAATTGACATCAGATTGGATAAAGGAATTAACACATTTAACTGTTAAAATTGCTTTACTTCAGTCTATTAAAGATGTGCCAATAATTAATAAGATTGTTCAAGAAATGTGTTTTAAGAAACGAAGGAAAAAGAAGAAAGTGTATCCTGAAAACATACATGTAGGTGAAAAATCAGTAAACTTGTTTACAAGAAAATTTACTCCATGTCAGTGTGACTATCTAGGAATTTCATTGTTTCTTAAATCATATAAGGAAAATAAATATAGCAATTTAACTTTGGCTTCCATAGTTGTAAAGGGTAACGAAGAACAATTTGATTCATCCAAAAAATTTGTTTTTGCTAAAAGTGTTCAAAATTTAGATTTTAAAGATGAACAAACTACTATTAAACAATTATTATGGAATGATGCAAAACAAAAACTTGAACATTTGTCACACATTCTAGTACAAAGCAATTTTCTTCATTTACCACATGGATGTCATCATGTTTTCTCATATTTTCATTTCCATTTATCAAAGTTAATTCCTTCAAGAATTGTTTTTGATAAACATTCACAAAATTTTCATTCTCTTTTACCACTCCATTGCTCTCTTAATTTGTTAATGCAAACTTTTCCAAAAATCAATGCAGTACAGCCTGGTATGAAACAAATTGAAAAGCAGCCAAAACAACCTTTGAAAAATAATAGTTGGCTGACTACAAGCCAGGAAGTAAATTTGTTTGATATATTGATTTATCTTAATGATTTACTAACACTTTGTACATATTTAGCAGTTGGCATTAAGTTATTGCAGGTACAGGAACAAATTTTGTAGTTGAGTGCATTTGATGAACTTTGGTTGGAAGCACTTCACCAAACAGAGTTCAGTCAACAAAAATAGAAAGTTTGACATGGTGATCACATTAAGAGCAGCAAGGATGAACTAAAAGAATTTGAGAATGGAGTTCAACTTTCTTTGGTTGATAAGTTAAGGAGGAAGTTAGTGGTGAATCGATATTACCTTCAGATATACCATACACCATTAACTAAGAAGGAGTTCTTGAAGCAGATTCCATTGGATGTACACATGATGGAAGAGAATTTCTCTTCCATATCAGATTCAGGGTGATGTTGAAAATTTTGAGAAAAAAGAAAGAAAAAAATACACAAAAAGCAAAAAGAAGAATAATATTGTTTGTAAATATCCTTCATGGGTACAAGCAAGAAGAGAAAAAAAACGAAGAAAAAAAAAAAAGAAGTTGGTTGAAAACCAGAAATGGCAGCCTCTTCTGATGAAAAAAAATGAAAAAGAAATAAATAAATAAAAATAAAAATAAAAAAATTCAGAAAGTGAAAACCTCTCAGGAGGCACTTTTGAGTTGGCTTACATGAAAACCAGTTATCTGGCATGTTTGCCTTGTTTTCTTCCATTACCATTGTCATCCATTTGTCATCATTGTCATTCATTTCTCACCATTGTCATTCATTGTCATTCATTTCTCACCATTGTCATTCATTGTCATTCATTTATCGCCATTGTCATTCATTTTTTGCCATTGTCATTCACCAGCATTGTCATTGTCATCACCAACATTGTCTCTGTGTCTTCAAAATTATAGCACTGCACTTGTCAGATAGAAATCAGCAAGTATATTCAATTGTACAGTTGTAGAGAAGTAATCAAGACAGGTATGTGTTTCTTTACATTTTAAACATTGTAAATAGTTAAAGTATGTAGTGTATAGATTCACTTATTAGCATTTAAAGCATTCATAAGGTTTAGATAAGGATGTCTATTTAGTCAAAGAAAGGGGAAATGACTGAAGCACTGGAATGAACAATACTCCAGAATGACAAAAATGCTTCATAATGACAGTTGCTTCGAAACATCAAAAGCTCTAGAATGAATAATGTTGTTTGTTGTTTTGAAATTTGGTTGCGTCGAAAGGATAAGCTTCAGAATGCATCAATTTTTTTTAAAAAAAAGGAAAATTCAGGAATTGACAAGTGGTAGTTTTTATCAAAAAAAAAAAAAGGTTTGTTATGCAAGTTTTGTTCTGGCACAAGAAACAGTCCTTTCGGAATTGACGAATTCGGACCAGAAACGCAATTCCAGAAAAAAAAAAAAAAAAAAACAGAGAACTTCAGAAAAATTTCATGAACAAAGCAGAAGAGAAATGGGTGGCAAGAATAACAAAGCAGAACCAGAAACCAGCCCTGTAATTGCCTTAGTTGAATACATAGACTCTAATTCTGAAAAAGATTCAGAGGCAGAAGAAAATGATGAAGAGGAAGAAGATATTCAACTATAGCTACATGCATCAAGGAGTGTAGTTAAAACACAAACAGGTTGGATAGAAGCATGTGAAGCTTCTATTACAAAGAAGGACCAGCTAAATGCAATTTTGCAACAAAAAGTGAAGGATTTAAAGGCCAAAATTGCATCTTTAGAGCCATAACCTGATGAAACAGGGCATTAAATTCAAATAGTTGATATTATGCTAGAATTGGCAATAATTGCACTTGGAGCAAATTCACCTGTCATAGAGAAACCTGCAGTTGCTGTTGAAGAGGAATAGGAACAGGAAAATTTACAGTTCTCTTCAATTCTTGCTGCAAGTATTGAACTTGATTTGCCCCTTATAGCAACATAAGACATAGGAATTCAAGTTGAATTGCCTTTGGTAGAAATAGAGGAAAAAGGGGTGCAAGTTAATTTGCCTTTAGCAAAAATAGTAGAAATTGAAACACAAGCAGATTTATTAAGGGCTGAAACATCTGACAAAGGAATACAGGTAAATGATCATCCCTGTTCCTTTGTTTTTTAACAGTGACCCACAACCAGATGAGCAATTTCAACAGTGGCTCCAACAGATAAAATAGACCAGAGGATACTACAAGGTTCCTGGAGCTAAATTCAGCTACAAAGATAGAACAATGGACAGAGATCTTTGTTCTATTGTAGCTTCACAGAATGCATGAGGACATGCATTAAGATAGGTTGGGGGGAATGATGAGGCCAAAAATTGCCTCATTTTTTACTTATCTTTGACATCTTTAATAAATCTTTTTGATATGTTTTAATTTTAATTTTGCTGATGAAGTATAATATATACTACTATTTTCATGTTTAAATGTTTAGAAGCATTATATTCTGTTTTGTTGATTTTCTGTATTTCCTGTATTCTGTTTTGCTGATTTTCTATATTTTCTACTTATTTTTATTGATAAATCTGAAAATAATGATTTATTGTGAAAATGTGATAGTGCAATCATGTGCTGGGATACACAACGTTCATTTCATGCCTTCTAAAATGTTCAAATGCAAGAAAAATGCCAAAAATAGGTCAAAATTACAAACTGGCTAAAAACTGTATTTGCTATTTTTTTTTACCCATACAAATTCTAGCCAGCTATGCATACATAGCAAGGCTTGGAATTTGTCAAGTACAACTCATAAGGAGCATGCAAATAAGTTTGTTGAGGTCTTCATAAGTCTACTCCACCAAATTAGCAACAACAGATTCGCAAACTGTGTTGTAAACTATTATTTCAGAACTTCTCCGGAATAACAGGAAAATTGCTCCAGAGTGACAGAAACAAAAACAGTTTTGCTCTAGAATATGCGGAACAACCCAGTTTTGACCAAAACACGTAGAAAAGGTGGCATAATGGCAGGAAAACGGTGGGAGCAGTTGTATTAATTAATTGTACACCTTTTTCAATGCAAAGACCCCCCAAAACTTGCAACAAACAAATCAGATTTTTATGTAACCATATTCTACATTTTAGGAATGCAGTTTTAACAGCATTCCTGAAATGCCTGAATATTGGAATTGTTCTACACCTGATTTGGCATATTTTTAGTATAAATAATTAGCTCCCAATCTGGTTGAGCTATTAGAAATTAGGAAGGGTATTAGGAGCTTTTAGGAATTATTAAGTAGCATTTTCAAAATTTTGTAATTGTAACATGCAAAATTTTTCTGCATGTGTATAATTCAATAAAAAGTGCAGTTTTTATCAGTTTTGGTGTATGATTGAAAGAGTAATCAAGAAGTAACTCAGAGCTGTTTCTTCACCTTCTTCTGAACTAGGGAGCAAGGGCCCACTTCCAAGAACAGGGGAGGGTTTTTACCAGGTTTTTCTTGTTAAATCTATCTGCAGCAGGGGAGATAAGAAACCTGTTATGTTTTTATCATTTTCATGCACAACTTTACTTTTCTAAAATCATTTCCAGATTCTGAATTTATTGTTTTATCTGCATTATTTTTTTTTTTGAGTTTTCCATTTCTGTCATTTAATTCTGCAAATTAGTTATAGTTTATTTTTACTACAATTCTGATTTCCTGCAACTTTCCTTTCAGTTCAGTTTTTGAATGCATTTTTCAGATTTAGCAAAAGTAAATAGGTTTCATTTAAAAGTCATTTCATTTTTGAAATTTAAATTTAGCAAATGTAATTAGGTTTCATTTCAGTTCATAGGATTATAAGCAAGCTAAAACCCCAAAAACTGAATAAATATGCCATTTCCTAAGTAAACTAATCTTCAACTTGCTTAGTCTTCTATCGTATACAGCCTTTGGACACCACCCTGGATTTGACAATTTAATGATTAAATGATGTGTTTAACGACACTCATCAATCCATAGGCCTTCATTGGCTCTGACAACTGTTTACGACATGTGAGGCTCATCCTGCTCAAGAAAATTTATTTGGTCCCATCGAGGTTGTTCCGCTCTCTCTGGGGTGATCTAATTTTCTTGAGGTGGCACTTGCTCGATTGGAGCATCCAAAGGGAACATTGCCAAGAGGCTTTCTTGGTAGTCATCCATGGGGGTAACTTGTGAGTGATTACTATCCGATTCAAAATGTTCCCATGGTGCTACCTCATAATCTAACTCATCTTTTAAAGATCCTTCCTAACCTTGTCTATATCCCTCTTATCAGGGAGTTCTCAAACTTTCTCCTTTCTCAAGCAAAGGGATGGGGTTATCAAGGTCAACAAGGTGTGTTGTCAATAATCGAAGATAATCCCCCAATGTATATGTTGTGTTAGGATTGGCATATGGATCTAATGCTAACCCATCCTTGTTGCCTATCCCTAGGCTTTGCATGTTCTCTACCAAGATGTCCAAGGGCAGAGGGTGGTTGAACCCTACTCTTGAATTATCATATGGCATCTGATATCTTGGTTGGCAAAGAACGTGCACTCCTTGCTCATATCTGCCCAACCCATATCCATGCCAATTACATTGGCCAAGATATCTCAAAGTGAAGTCTGGGTTGGAAAAATAGTTGACGTCCTCAGTAAAGGGCTCTTCATCTTCTTCTTCTTGCATGTAATGTTCAATGCGATTATCGAGGCCCCCATATACAATGTTTGTCTAGTTTTGTGGGCAGCCTAGAGGAACAATAGTACCGATGGGGCGACGAGGTCTCCCCATGTCCTACATGGACTCAATTGTGGGTGTTGCTACAATGTTCTATACTAGATACTCCCCCAGGACTGTATTGGCCATCTCAATGGTGATTGTTTGCGATTGAGGGGGAGGGAATGGGAGTTATTCCTGAGTCTATTCCATGTCAAGCGAACTAGAAATCTCGACTTCCATTTGGCTAGGCATCTCCTCGATAGAGATGGTTTATACTTGATGGCGGTTCCTCTTCCAAGGGTTTCTTCCCATTGTCCTTCAATGTGGCCACCGTAGGTGGCACCATTGGTGAAAGAACAGATGATGAAGATGGACCTTGCTAGGGGTTTGATGGACTGACCAATGGGGATGTATGCAGAATCAGACCCTGTTTAGATGGATTCAACTAAAAATCCAAATGTGTTGATGGAAGGGTTGATTGTGGCATTAGCTGTACCACATTGCAATACTTGAAGGGTTCTAAGTCCACCAGGACTAAATGCACTTGCCCTTCGAATGTGTACTTTAGGCATTGGTGGGCTATCGAAGGGACACACTTCATGTCCTTGATCCAAGGCCAGCCCAACAAGATATTATAGGCCATATCACATTCCAAGATGTGGAACAACGTAGGAATAGTCTTTTTTCCCACCTGAATGGGTAGGACAATTGTGCCAACTATCGAGCATATCGTATCATTGAATGCTCACAGAGTATAGGTGGAGGCCACGATGTGATATGATGGCAACTTTAGGTGTTTCAATGCTGCCATTGTAATTATATTATTGGACGAGCCAGTGTCCACCAACAACCTCTTATATGGAATATCATTGACCCATGCAATAACGTGCAGGGGTGAATCCACCATGTCACCAGTCACTAATTTTAGCTCATCCTCTCTAAATGTGATGACTAGCTTGGTGCATCATTTGACATGTCCCACGAAGTTGTTGAAAGAGTTTTCTTTGTGGGGCTATAGCTCGATGGCTTTTAGTATCTCCATTAGAGCCTCCTGATGGGGTGATGATTGTTGTATGAGCTCGTAAATGGAGAGCCTAGCCGACATGGTCCTCAAAATTTGGGTAAGTTTGGTCTGAATCATGGCCACTGGTCTAGGTGAAGGAGGTTGTGTAGGGTGTTGTTGAGGTTGTGACATTGATGGAACCTCTCCTATAGCTGCAGTGGGGGCAGCTATGCTTGGGTACCTCTTGTTCCTAGTCACAATGCTTATCATTCCTACATACCCCTGCATGGTGAAGTTCTACATCACCTCATTGGCCTGAAGGGTTTTTTCCTGCGTATCATGGGCAGGCAGGGGGTCTTTGAAGACCTCCATCTGTTGGTTTTTTGGTGCTACAGGATTATCCACCACTAGCATATTGTTGTCAATTAGGTCTTGCATGAAGCTCTTGAACTTCCAACATGCATAAAGGTCATGTCCCTTCTATCGGTGAAACCTACAGTACAAGTCTTCCTTATAACCTTTGGGTTTTGGCACGTTGGGGTCTACAAGTCGACTCTCTGGTAGGTTTATCAAGTTTGTCGTTGACAAACGATAAAAAAAAGAGTCTTTAGACTTTGTAAAGGGTGTGAATTATCACCTAGGCTAACGTTGTTGATTTTGCTCTTGCCGATGATTTTCTTTTTCATAACAGTCAAGAGGGACTGCCTGATAGTTAGTCTTTGGGGTTTGTGTTTCTTGTGTAAGCTTAGGCATCTTTATAGCAACCTGATTGACCATAGTGGTTTTTGGTTGCATGGTCCCTATTTTGTCATTTTTAGGCCACTCTTTCTTTCATGGCTTGGTGATCTCACCATCCTGTATCTTGATCTCCTCAATGATTATGGGTTACACTAGGGATTCCTCAAGAGTGGCATATTGTTGTAGCTACAATAGCACGGAGATTGACCTCAAAAAACTCTTTGAGAACATTTGGGTTAGGTCAGCCATGGGAGGGAGGTAGGGCAGCTTTGAAAGCAACGTCCTCCATCGATTTCCATAGGCCACCATGGTTTCTTCCTCATATTGCCTGAGGCTAGCTAGGTCGCTTAGTGATGCATTCTTCTTGTTGTTGAAGGAGAAGCATTCAAGAAAAACATCTACTAGCTAATCCAAGTTACTGATGCTATGCTTTGGCAACTGAGTGAACCAATCTGAGGTAGGGCCTATGAACATGGTTATAAATGTTCTTAACATCAAAGCATCACTTTTTTGAATGCCAAAGCATGGGCTCAGGAATATAGTCATGTGCTCTTGGGCATCCTCCTCCCCTCTAAATATTGCCAACTGGGGCAGCTTAAAGTGTTCAGGGTATGGGGGTGTCGACACTAACAGATGCATAGGGTGACTACGAAGCTGGTATAAAGTGGGCTTTCAAGGCCTAGAAGTCTTGGTATCCATAGAATCTAAGTGCTCTAGCAATGCTTTATATGCATCAAAAGATTTGATCTCTTCCTCCTTGGTTTTTTCTTATTGCGGGTTACGGGGAACTTGAGGCCTATGGAGGGGTGGTCGGATAGCACCCTCTCTACCTTGGTAGGGTGTTTTAGCCTACTCTTCTTCTTGCTCATACTCCTCATAGGATTCTTGAGGAGTTCTCGAGTGTGGCCTATAAACATGCGTGGGTGCCCGCGGAGGGTGCCCATCATTGTTCCTAGGAGTGGCCTCCCGCTCAGGTCTAGGAGGTCTTAGAGACAGTAATTGGTAAGGTTGTGGAGACCTATCTCGCACCAAGGGGTTGTGCCTCTCATACAACTCTATTCTATGCGTGTGAGGGTTTTGGACCCTCTTAGACATAGTGGTCTAGAGTAATTCATATGTTTGACACAAAATGCGCTCTTTGCTAAGGCGATACAAGTGCTCCAACTATTGTTGGTCTCGCTCAAGCTACGTGATTTGCGCTTGGCTAGTGGTATGTCTGGAAAATTCCAGGTCAATTTGTTCTATTATATTGAGTCTAGGAGGCCTAGATGCCTCTCCTACATATTTATATCAGTCATTATGATCCGAGATCTCTATAGATCACTTTTCTCTATTGAGGTTGGCGACATTCACCCAAGGCTCTAGCCTCAGTAGGTGATCCTGATATATAGTAGGTGCGAAGGTGCATTACTCCCATGCTATGTATTGCTCTTGAGGAATGTAATGGTCTTCCCCATGCTCTATTTTGTATATGTGAAAGGGGCGGGAAGAGTTGGCTCACCCTGTCTGAAGAGCCTTGTGCTCTGGATTTGGCTTGTTATTCCTAACAGTGATGAGGGGTAGAGGAGGGATGATGTAATCATGTGGCCCCTCATTATGGACCTTATGTTGTTCTAGCACTTCATTGCATGGTGGCCACTCATAATGAGCATCTAAGGGAGCCTTCTCATTTATGTTGAGTGCCATGTGTAAGTATTACTCCTAAAAGGGTCTACGCTGAATGGGAGTGCCCCTCGAAGGGGTGCCTCTATAGTCCCATTCTAAAATGGCATGATGTGGACTATCTTGTGGATCAGGCCACCAAGGTGGTATGACCAAGCCCTTGGGGATATAGCGGAGGTGACTTGTGCCCCCTTGTACACTCTGCAACTTCTACCCATGATTGGGCTTGGCTACGGGTGTACACCATGGTGGTGTCTCTGTACAAGCTATGTAGGTTTTTATCTTCTTTATGATTTTTTATTCTACACTAAACACAATGAACCACACAATCAAAGAAGTGATTATCTCATTTATAGATTAAAGGTGTGCCCTAAATATGGTTTAGTGTGTTTTGATTTTTGTTTTGAAAGCTTTGTAAAGAACATGTTGTTGTACATGCAATATGATGGCTCTTATGTCTCCCAAAATGGTCGCCCCTTCAATATACCACTGCCAGGCCATTATACCAAACCTCTCAATATACCCGCCCTTACGTGAGGGAAACTATTGGTATGCTAGAGCATAATGGTACGTGGAACATAGGCGATACAAAAGGGGAATCACCCTATTTTTGAAACCTACCATAGAATACTTATACTCATGCACTAGGAATCACCCCAGCTACACTTGGTCAGCTTTCATCAGGATTTATGTCTTACAATAGTAGCGATCAAGGTTATGTATGCAAAAATTCAAGCCAAGGTGGTGATGAAATACATCGTTGGCCTTGATCAAGGGTTGGGGTTTTACGACCAACTCCTTGGTGTTTAAATTACCATGTGGTGTGTGGGGTTATTTTTATTTGTGCAAAGAAAGAAGAACATGTAACAAAAATATCCTATGCAAGCAAAGAAACATGAAATGATAGAGACAAAAAACAAAAAATGATAGAGGATGCTCAGAACCCCTACCTCTTATCTGCCCAAATTGGATGCCTCTGAGTTTTTGCTCTGAAACTACATAGAGAGCTAATCATCTCAGGGTGGGACGAATAATAGATCTGTATTCATCATAGTGTGGGATGAATGCCCATTCGTCCTTGGATGACACAAATTCCAGCTCTTTATTCACCACAGGGTGGAACGAGCAGCAGTATAGTGCTTGAAAGATTGACACCTACAAGCAAAAACACACAACTTTTGATCAGGAATTTGATCTCAAAATCAGGGGATAGAGTCCCACTGTTATCGCCACTAAAAGCATGAGGATACAAAAGCAAAAAAAATGGGAAATGTAATGCTAAGTCCTACGAATGAGAATGCATGAAAAGAGGTAAAACTAATGAATTGAAACAAGATTTAAAGCAAATGTAAAAGTGCAGCCCTTTATTTTATTAATTTGCTCGAGATCAGGTTACAATGCGTCTCCTCCCTTTTTAGGGGCTGGGAGCATCGAACATAATTTTGTTACACCACAAATGAGATATTCCCCTTTGGGATCTTCCACGTGCCCACATTGAAAATGGGCGGACCAAACGTCACCGTCGCTTGCGTGAGTGCGTCTATAGTTCCTTTCTGTCGCTTTGGTGTCAAGATCCTATTTTTAGAGAAATAGTAAATGGTTAGTAGCACCTGTGGATGGAGGGTGTAGACACCAAAACAACACCAATCTGATTATGTGACTGCAAACATTGATCGCATTGACACACACAGCCCCAAGGGCAGCCCCTAGAGGTTAAACAGTGGTCCTAACCACTCTCACAATAGTTTTGGAAGGTCAGAGATCAATTTGGCACCTTCAAGCACTTTGCTCAATACCCGTTCCACCCAGGGATGATTTCAAATTGGGATTCGCCCCACCCAAGGATGAATAGTAGTATTCACTCTAGGGTGGGGCGAATAGCAGGTTTGACGAGAAAAAAGTCAAATCTTGACAAATGGTAGCTCAGATCCACCACTTAACGCTTCCTTCATTGCATGGGAGTGTGGGTGAGCATTTTCAAGCATTAGAGGCAGTTACAAGGGCAGTCATGAAGTCCCTAATCAGGGAGGAATCTCCTTCCCCCTGGGAAGGCATGATTGCCAAGTGGTGCCTCTGCATGCCCAATTCAAGAGACCTCCAGGTCTATAAATTGGTGAGTTTCCTCACCCCAAAAGATAGAGAGAAGGAGCATTTTGGAGCAACGAAGTGCTGTCATTTTACTTTCACACCCACACCCTTTTGATTTGTGCCTTTCACATCCTTGATCTCTTTTGGAAAGGAGGTCATAGGGTGGTTATTGGAAGCACAAATCTGGAACCAAAACCTAAAATTTGGCCACAATATCCCACCAAATTTGCTGAAAATACCCCACAAGAGGTTTTGGACCCATCCCAAGTGGATTGGTGCCGAAATCGGGCCCCAAACGATGGGCGGCCTGCCCCCGGGCACCCCCCCCCACTGCTACAGTCCTAATCGCCCCGCCTCGAAGCGATTGGAAATCTATGGCAGATTTACTTTTTGTAATTTTTGCATTCAATTCTATGCTGCTTAGATAGGTTGCCATTTAAATTTCACCTTGTTTTGAACAATTTTGATCATGTTTCTATCTTCGTTCGCCTTTACTAACTTGTAGGTAACCCCCATAAAATTCCTATTTATGGAGGCCTGATTGGGGAAATATGACCATCTGGGTCTTCCCAAAACACCCCCAATTAGCTAATCCCAACTTTGTAGGTGATTTGGAGCTCCCTAGATGTGACATTTGGGACCATGCCTTTCGACATTTTTGTTGTAGGTCTATTCGTCCCGCCCCAGAGCGAATTCAAATCTGTGAGGAATTTCCTGATTGTTCCATTTGTAGTGTTTCCTTTGTGAGGTCTTGATGCCCCTATCAAATTTTTAGATCATTTGGATATATGTTAGTTATCATTTTATTTATATCTTGCATGCACTAATCGAAGGCGTGGGGATTGCATGTTTTATTTCATCCACAGGTGCTACTGACTATTTCTTGTTTCTTTGAATGTAGGATCTAGACATTAGAGGAGCAGCAAGGAGTCAAGACTCATCAACGCAAGTGGCGATGATGTTTGGTCCACCCATTTTACATGTGGGCACGCGAAAGAAGGAATGGCATCCATGGATGTAACAAGAATGCATATTTAACGCTCCTAGCCCTTGGAAGGGGAGGAGGCGCATTGTAACCAAGTTCTGAAACATATCAATAAAAAGGGTTGTCTTCCTTATTGGCTTTTGTTTTATTTTGATTCATTCATGCTTTCCCTCTTTTCATACACTTTCAATTCATAGGATTTAGCGTTAAGTTTAGTTCGGTTTGCATCGCATATTTGCTTTCCTTTTTGCTTTCGTATCCTCATGCTTTCAGTGGTGATCATGGTGGGACCTTGTCCTATATTTTTAAGATCAGAGATCTGATCAAAACTTGGTTGTTTTTGCTTGCAGGTACCAAGTTTTCAAATGCTGGACTATTGTTCGTTCCAGCCTGAGGCGGATACAGAGTTGGAATTCATCTTACCCAGGGATGAATGGGCATTTGCCCCACCCTGTGACGAATATAGTCCTGTAATTCATTCCTCCCTAGGATGAATATCTGTCTATGTAGTTTCAGGATAGAAACTCAGAACCAACAGATTTGGGCAGAGAAGAGGTAAGGGTCCTGAACTCTTTCTATCATTTTTTGTTGTTCTTTTTCTATTTTTTTGGTTTTTTTGCATGTTTAAAGAAAGTTGTACTGTATGTTTATTTTCTTTCATGCAAAATAAAAAGAACCCCACACATCACGTGGCAACATAAACACCAAGGAGCTGGTCGTAAAACCCCAGCCCTTGATCAAGACCAACGGTGGATTTCATCACCACCTTGGCTTGAATTTTGCATTCATAAACCCCGATCGCTACTGTTGCTAGACGTAAATCCTGACGAAAGCTGACCGAGTGTAGCTGGGGTGATTCCCAGTGCATGAGGATAAGTCTTCTATGGTAGGTGTCAAAAATAGGGTGATCCCCCTTCCGTACCGCCTACGTTCCACGTACCATCTGCTCTCACGTACCTATAGTTTCCCTCACGTAAGGGCGGGTATATAGAGAGGTTGGTATATCGGCCTGGCAATGGTATATCGAAGGGGTGACCATTTTTGGGAGTCATAAGAACCATCATATTGCATTTAAATGTTCTTTACAAAAGCTTTCAAAACAAAATCAAAACACACTAAACCAGGTTTAAGGCACACCTTTAATCTTTAAACGAGATAATCATTGCTTTGCGTGTGTGATCTTTTCTGTTTAGTGTAGCATAAAAATCATAAAAATAAATAAAAATCTATGCATCTTGTAGGAAAACACCACCATGGTGTACACCCATAGCCAAGCCCAAGCAAGGGTGAAAGCTGCGGAGAGTGTACAAGGGGGCACAAGTCACCTCCGCTATAGCCCCAAGGACTTGGTCATTCCGCCTTGGCGTCTGGGCCCACAAGAGAGTCCACATCATGCCATTTTAGAATGGGACTATAGGGGCACCCCTTCGAGGGGCACTCCCATCCAGCATAGACCCTTTCAGGAGGAGTCCTTACACGTGGCACTCAATATAAATGGGAAAGCTCCCTTAGAAGCTTGATACGAGTGGCCACCGTGTGATGAAGTGCTAGAACAACATAGGGTCCATGAGGAGAGGCCACAGGATTATGTCATCCCTCCATTGCCCCCTCTCATTGTCAGAAACAATAGGACAAATCCGGAGCACAAGGCTCCTCTGGTAGGGCGAGCCAACTCCGCCCGCCCCTTTCACACTTATGAAAGGGAAAATGAGGAAGACCACTACATTCCTCAAGAGCAATATACAGCATGGGAGCAATGTGCCTCCGCACCTGCTATCTACCAAAATCATCTTTCGAGGCCAGAGCCTCGAGTGAATGCCGCCAACCTCGATAGGGGGAAGCGACCTATAGAGATCTCGGATCACCACGACCGAGATAAATGCATAGGAGAGGCATCTAGGCCTCCTAGACTCAAGATGGTGGAACAGATCGACCTGGCAGTCTCTAGACATGCCGCCCACCAAGCATAGATTACGTAGCTTGAGCAAGACCAGCAGCAGCTAGAGCATCTATATCGCCTCAGCAAAGAGTGCATTCAACGCCAAATAGATGAGCTACTCCATAACACTATGCCTGAGAGGGTTCCAACCCCTCGCACCCAAAGGGTAGAACCATATGAGAGGTGCAACCCCTTGGTATGAGATAGGTCCCCATGACCTTACCAAGTGCTGCCTCCAAGACCTCCTAGACCTGAATGGGAGGCCACTCCCCGGAACAACGATGGGCTCCCTCCATGGGGACCCACCCATGGTCATAGGTCTCACCCAAAAACTCCTCGAGAAGCCTATGAGGAGTATGAACAAGAAGAAGAGCGGGCCGAAATGCCCTACCAAGGTGGAGGGGCTGCTAGCCGGCCACCCCTCCATAGGCCTCAAGTTTCCCACAACCCACAACGGGAGCAAACTAAAGAGGAAGAGATTAAATCTTCTGATGCATATAAAGCGCTGCTAGAGCATTTGGAGTCTATGGAAACCAAAGCTTCTGGGCCCCAAAAGCCCATGTTACGCCAACTCCGTAGTCATCCTGTGCATCCGTCAATGCCTGCACCCCCTTACCCTGAACACTTTAAGCTGCCTCAGTTGGCAATCTTTAGAGGTGAGGAGGATGCCCAAGAGCATGTGACTAGATTCTTGAGCCAATGCTTTGGCATTCAGGACAATGATGCATTGTTGCTAAGAACATTTATAACCACATTCATGGGCCCTACCTCGGATTGGTTCACTCAATTATCGAAGCACAACATCAGTAACTTGGATCAGCTAGTGGATGCATTCCTCGAATGCTTCACCTTCAACACCAAGAAGAAGGCATCACTAAGTGACCTGGCCAGCCTCAAGCAGTATGAGGAAGAAACCATGGTGGCCTACGGGAATCGATGGAGGACTCTACTTTCCAAGCTACCCTACCTCCCTCCTATGTCCGACCTCACACAAATGTTCTCAAAAAGCTGTTTGAGATCGATATCTATGCTATTGCAGCTACAATAATATGCCACCTTAGAGGAAGCTCTGGCGCAAGCCCGAATCATCGAAGAGATCAAGATATAGGATGGCGAGATTGCCAAACCTAAGAAGAAAGAATGGAACAAGAACACCAAAATAGGGACTACGCAACAGAAACCCGCTACGGTCAATCAAGTTGCTATAAACATCCCTAAGCCTGCACAAGAAATACAGCCTCAAAAGGCTAACTATCAGGCGGTGCCTCCTAACAATTATGAAAGAGAAAACCAGAAGCAAGAACAAAATCAGCAGCGTCACCCTAGGCGACAATTTACACCTTACACAGAGTCTAGGGACTCCCTATTTGACCGCTTGTCAGCGATGAACTTGATCAACCTTCCAGAGATTCAAACCATAGATCCCAATGCGCCAAAGCCTAAGGGGTACCGGGAGGACTTGTATTGTAGGTTCCATAGGCGGAGGGGACATGACCTTAATGCATGTTGGAAGTTCAAAGGTTTGGTACAAGACCTAATTGACAACAAGACGTTGGTAGTGGACAACCCCGTAGTGCCAAACAACCAGCAGATGGGAGTCTTCAGAGACCCCTTGCCTGCCCATGAGGCACAGACAAAACCCCTTCAAGTCAATGAGGTGCAACAGAATTGCCCCATGCAAGGGTATGTAGGGATGATAAGCATAGTGACTAGGAACAAGAGGTACCCAGGAGCTGCCCCCACGGCAGCCACAAGAGAGGTTCCATCGACGTCACAACCTCAACAGCACCCTACGCAACTTCCCCCGCCTAGACCCATGGCCATGATTCGGACCAAACTCACTCAGAGCTTGAGGACCACATCGGCTAGGCTCTCCATATACGAGCTCATACAACAATCAACGCCCCATCGGGAGGCTCTAATGGAGATATTGAAAGCCATCGAGTTGCAGCCCCATGAAGTGAATTCCTTCAACAACTTTGTGGGACATGTCAAATGATGCATCGAAGCCAGTCATCACCTTTCGAGAAGACGAGGTGAAATCAGTGTCTGATGACATGGCGGATCCACCCCTGCACGTTATCATGTGGGTCAACGGGATCCCGTATAAGAGGGTGTTGGTAGACACTGGCTCGTCTAGTAATATCATTACCACAGTGGCATTGAAACATCTAAAGTTGCTAGCATCTCACATCACGGCCTCCACATATACACTGTGAGCATTCAATGATGCAATATGCTTGACAGTTGGCACAATTGTCCTACCCATTCAAGTGGGACAAAAGACTATACCTACATTGTGCCATATTTTGGAGGGTGAGATGGCCTATAACATCTTGCTGGGTCGGCCATGGATCAGGGACATGAAGTGTGTCCCTTCGATAGCTCATCAATGTTTGAAGTATACATTTGAAGGGGAGGTACATGTAGTCCCGGTGGACTTAGAACCCTTCAAGTATTGCAATGTGATGCAGCTGATGCCGCAATCGACCCTTCCATCAATGCATTTGGATTTTTAGTTGAATCCATCTAGACAGGGTCCGATTCCATAAGCATCCCCGATGACAAATCCATCAAAACCCCAGCCAGGTCCATCTTCATCATCTGGTCCTTCACCAACGATGCCACCTATCATGGCCAAATAGAAGGACAAAGGGAAGAAACCCTTGGAGGAGGCGCAACCTCTGGAAGAGGCACTGCCATCGGTCTCAACCATCTCTACTAAAGAGATGCCTAGCAAAATGGAAGTTGAGGCTCCTAGTTCACCCAACATGGAGTGGATTCAAGAAGATCTTCCATTCCCTCCCCCTCAATCACCAACAATCACTATTGAAATGGCCAATACGGGCCTGGGGGAGTATCTGGTGTGGAATGTTGTAGCAACGCCCGCACTGGAGTCCATGCAAGACATGGGGAGACCTCGCCTCCCCATCGGTACAATTGTTCCTCTAGGCTACCCGCCAAACCAGACAAACTTTGTGTATGGGGGCCTTGATCATGGTACTGAGCCATGCATGCAAGAGGACGAAGATGAAGAGCCCTTTGTAGAAGATGTCAATTATTTTTCCAACCCAGATTTTTCTCTGAGATATCTTGGCCAATGCAATTGGCATGGATATGGGTTAGGCAGATATGAGCAAGGAGTGCGTGTCCTTTGCCAACCAAGATACCAAATGCCCTACGACAAGTCATGAGTAGGGTTCAACCACCCCCTGCCCTTGGACATCTTGGTAGAGAACATGCAAGGCCTAGGGATAGGCAACAAGGGTGGATTGGCATTAGATCCCTATGCCAACCCTAACACAACGTATACATTGGGGGATTATCTCCCATGGTCGACAACCACCCTTGTTAACCTCAATAACCCTTCCCCTTCGCTAGAGAGAGGAGAAAGTTTGGGGACTCACTTTCAAGGAGGGTATAGACAGTGTCAAGAAGGATCTTCGAAGGATGAGTCAGAGTATGAACCAACATCATATGACCCCTTCGAATCAAATAGTGATCACTCACAAGTGGTCCCCATTGATGATTATCAAGAAAGCCTCTTGACAATGTTCCCTTTGGATGCTCCAATCGAGCCAGTGCCATGTCAAGAAAATCAGGTCCCCCCACGGAGAGTGGAACAACCACAATGGGGCCAGATCAATTTGCTCGAGCAGGACGAGCCATTAATGCCTCAAATAGTTGTCGGAGCCAATGAGGGCTTTTGGATCTCCGATAGTGATTATGAAGATGAGATAGAAATGACATATCTTAATCACATGCGATAGATGCAGCAACAATACCCCTTGGAGATTAACGACATATTTGAATAGTTAAACATAGTGCCAGGGCATGAGTGGTACGTAGACCCAGCACGGTGGGACCAAGTGTTGGATCCGCCGCTCCAGGTATATGGAGAGCACCTTCCACCCAGAGACCCTAGAGTGATATCAGTGCCGAGGGTAGACCCTATCCTCCTATCAACACATAGGGCCGATCCATTCGTGCCAATACCCCAGAGCCAGATCTGGAGCACAGGAATCATCTAGGAGGTTCGAGTCACCACACCCATGGTAATGGAGACCAAAATCATTTCATCAACATGATCTCCATTGACTTAACCACCCCCATCCATAACCCGATCGATCCAACATAGTCATTGCATCTAGACATAGATGCCATAGACTGGGATCACGTCAATTCACCTCCATCCCCATCAGAGTACTAGCATTTCGATAAAATGCTTCATTTTACCCTAGGGCCAACTCAGGATATCTTCCATGCTGAAGAGGAACCCGAGGTTCCCAACGTAGATTTAAACTCAGCAAATGATATCCATTTGATCCCAACTCCACACCAGTTGGAGGATGGATCCCACATGTCGATCGAGGAGACAACTGACGTAGACATCGGCTTTGATCCAATGAATCCATAGATTATCAAGCTGGGGGTAAGCTTATCCCCCAAAGAGCAAGCCGACTACATTACCCTTCTCAAAGAGAAGAAGGAGGTTTTTGCATGGTCCTACAAAGACATGCCGGGGCTAGATCCATAGCTAGTCATGCATAATCTAACGCTTGATCCGACAATCAAGCCAATTAAGCAAAAACTATGCAAGATGCACCCAACAATGGCCTTGATGGTCAAAGATGAATTGCAAAAGTTGTTGGATGCATAGTTTGTCATCTGCGTGGATTACCCACCATGGCTATCCAACATGGTACCCATCAAGAAGCCTAACGGGAGGATTCGCATATGCACTGATTTTTGAGATCTAAACAAAGCGAGTCCTAAGGATGATTTTCCCTTGCCTAGCATTGATGCATTGGTAGATGCTACAGTGGGCCACGAAATGCTTTCCCTCATGGATGGTTTCTCGGGATACAATCAGATTCGTATCAATCCCGAGGACCAACTAAAAACGGTGTTCACTATGCCTTGGGGGACATTTTGTTATAAGGTCATGCCTTTTGGCCTTAAAAATGCTGGCGCCACCTACCAACGTGCCATGACGTACATCTTCCATGATTACATGCATAAAACTTTGGAAGATTACATGGATGATTTGTTGGCCAAATCTCTTTTGTGCCCAGATCATATCGATGACTTAAGCAAGATCCTCGATCACCTCATGGAACATAAAGTCAGACTGAATCCCAAGAAGTGCGTCTTTGGCGTCACATCTAGAAAACTCTTGGGTTTCATAGTCTCAAAGCGAGGCATCGAGGTGGACCCAAACAAAGTCAAGGCAATCCTTGAAATGCTTCCCCCAACTACCATCAAGCAGCTCAGAAGCCTACAGGGAAAGGTCGCATCAATCAAGTGCTTTATAGTGCAGTTATCTGACAAGTGTCGACCTATGAACAAATTATTGCATAAGGGGTAGCATTTCACTGGGATGACGAGTGCCAGTCAGCCTTTGAAGACATTAAATGATACTTGGCTTCACCACTAGTATTGGCACCACCTAGACCAGGAGTGTCATTCTACTTATACATCTCAGCTACTGAGGTGGCATTGGGTGCCATGCTAGCCCAAAAAAATGAACTTCACAAAGAACAGGCTACTTACTATCTTAGCCGCACCCTGGTCAATTATGAACTTAACTATGCATACGTTGAGAAACTCTGCTTGGCAGTGGTGTTTGCTACCAAAAAGCTATGCCACTACATGCTGAGCAACACTACGTATGTTGTGTCTAAGGAGAATCCATTGTGGTACATGATGAGTCGTACTTATCATAGTAGCCGCATGGCAAAATGGATCATGCTATTGATGGAATTTGACATAGAGTTTATTGGATAGAAATCCATCAAAGGACAAGTCATAGCCGATCAACTAGCAGAGGCTCCTCTCGAAGACGATCAACCTCTGGTCATAGAACTACCCGATGATGGGGTCTTCCATGTCTCAGAATCGCCAGATTCTGATGAGCCTGAGTCACAGGCCGACATAACCCTATTTTTTGATGGTTCTAAATGTGAGCAAGGGGGTGGCATGGGAATTGTATTCTTCACACCGCAAGGGGCTCCAATGCCTCTATCATTTAAATTAGACTTCCCGTGCACCAACAACAATGCAGAATATGAAGCCTTGCTCATAGGTCTTCAGACAACAATCACCATGAACATTAAATGATTGAACATCTTTGGTGATTCATTGTTAATTGTCAACCAAGTCAAAGGGGTATTCCAATGTAAATGCCTAGTTCTGTAGGCCTACAAAGCCCTTGTGGACAAATTCTTGGCAAAGCTTGAATGGTACGACATCGAGGCACTCCCTCGATCATCGAATCATTTTGCGGACACTATGGCCTCCTTGGGGTCACTAATCCCACAAGACATTTCTGGTGATATGACAACCATTCAAGTCAAAACACTATCGCAATCCATGATGGAGCGTGCAAGCTCTGACTTAATGCCAAGAATCCACATGATCCAGATTGAACCACCTCAGGATAGGTTCTCTCGAATCCATGATTGTCTGAAGCATGCCAACTGGGGGTCCTTGTTCTCCCCTACTCCCCTTAATAGCAACACAATGCTATTCTTACAAGTTCTTTCCCACTCAGCTTTTGCTAGGGATGAACTTCAAGAGGGATTGGTTGTTCATACCATCGAGGCTTCTGATCAGCAGGATTGGTATTCACCCATAAGGGACTACCTCAAGTTAGGTAACCTCCCACTTGGATTGACGCATGCCACAAAATGAGCATTCAAGTAGAAAGCGGCAAAGCATGTCTTGTTAGGAGACATTTTGTACCATCGTAGCTATGAAGGGATCCTCCTTCAGTGCTTGGACCAGCAAGAGTCCACTTGGGTGATCGCCCAAGCGCACGATGGTACATGTGGTGGCCACTTCAGTGGTATGGCCATCGCCAAGCGCATTCTTTGCATGGGCTATTATTGGCCATATTTAGAGCGAGATTGTTGTGCGTATGTAAGGAAGTGCGTGAAGTGTCAACACCATGCTAATTTGACACACGTACCTTCTTAGGCCTTGCAGCCGATCCAATCGGCTTGGCCATTTTCATAGTGGGGCTTAGATCTAATCGGAAAGATCTCCCCTACGTCGTCAGGTCATCACACGTTTATCATAATGGCCACAGAGTACTTCACCAAATGGGTGGAAGCAGTTTCGCTTACCTCTATGACTGGAACCCGCATTGTGGAGTTTATTTTACATAACATCATATGTCATTTTGGTATTCCATCCAAGATCATCTCGGATAATGGGACGTCATTCAAGAACAAAGATGTGCGTGCTTTGACCACAAAGTACAAAATTCAGCATAGTTTTTTGACACCCTATTATCCGTAGGCAAATGGGCAAGCAGAGGCATCAAACAAAATGCTAGTTGCCATCCTCAAAAAGACAGTCATAGATAGTCATAAGGATTGGCACATTCAGATCCCACTTGCCCTGTGGGCTTATCGCACTAGCATTCGGACACCCACTAGGGCAACTCCATTTTTGCTTGTGTATGGCTTCGAGGTAGTCATGCCTCTCGAGTTGGAAATTCCTTCCCTGTGCATATCAATGCAAGAGTTCATCGATGATGACACTGCATGGTAGGCCCGATTAGACCAGCTTACGTTGCTCGATGAACGACATGTTAATGCTCTCGAGCATTTACGTATCTATCAAGAGCGACTGAAGAAAGCATACAACATGAAAGTTCACCTGAGGGACTTTCAGGTTGGTGACTTGGTCTTGAAAGAGAACCAACAGAACTCTAGCTTGCCGCCCCATCTAAGGGACAAGTTCATGGCAAACTGGTTAGGTCCCTATGTAATTGATAGTAAAATAGGACCTGGAACATACCGGCTAGCCTCTCTTGACGGAATCAAGGAACTAGAACCCTTGAACATCAGTCATTTGTAGCCATTCCATATCTAAAAGAGCCATAGCCCAAACAAAATGCTCCAAGGATTCCCATAATCGCTTGGTCAATCCCCAAAATGCTCCAAGGATTCCCATAATCACTTGGTCAATCCCCAAAATGCTCCAAGGATTCCCATAATCGCTTGGTCAATCCCAAAAATGCTCCAAGGATTCCCACAATCGCTTGGTCAAAAACAAGAAAATTCAAAAACAATAAAATCATCAAAAATAACAAAAATTTGCATCTCATCTCCATGCACGTTCAAAATCATCACAACCATAAAGAACTCTTTTTGCATCTCATCTTCATACTCACAAATATCAATCCATCAAAAACACAAAAATATAGTGGCATTAGGCATCGCAAACATACATTGCATATTTGTGGTCATACAGGTCAAGGCACCATAGACTGTAATTACTTGGCAAATCCATCTTGTTCCACATTTCTCCGCTCTATAAATAGTCCATCAAAAATAAATGCCATTCACATCTTTTCACCATACTATAGTCAGTTGTCTTCTAATGTATCAAGAGTTTTCATCATTCAGCTGTCAATAGCTTTCTAGCCAAATACTGTACAAAGTCAGACATATTTTACGAAGGTAGAGTTCTACTTGGATCACACCTTGTTACGTAGCATCCCAACACAAATTAAAACACATAAAAATTCCCAAGTTGTGTGAACGAAAGATGAAACCTGCAAAGCAATCCAGGTCACCATAAGCGAAATGGTTATCTTGCTCATCCCCCTGTGTGAATGACCCCAAGAATGCTGAGAGTTGGCAAAAGGACAAGCATCTTCCCTACCCAATTCCCCAAGAATCCCAAGTTCTCAAAAAGTTGCAAAACATCAACAATTTGCAAACGTCAAAACTCCAAAAATTTGACATCACAACCAAAGTGCATACATCAAAAGGCACAAACAATAGTGATTCTCATCACTCATTATTCAAATCCCTTGCTCAAAAAAAAAAATATAACAAAAATAAACAGTGATTTTTATCACTATAAGAGAGCAAGTATCCCAATACAATTGAAGAAAAGAAGGGAGTCGAACTTGAATCCCTAGAACTCTCAACATTCAGAAGGTCATGAGGTAAACCTCAGTACCGGTTTGGTTGATAGCCTATCGGTCACTCGTGGCAAACCTCCCGCATGATGATATATCTGTCACATTAACTTGTGTGCAGATCAATGTTTGCATGTGGATGAGCTAGCTTATGGTATCCTAGATCGCACCGTAGATTAATCTGACTAAATACAACAAAGGAGTTAGTGGAGCTAATTAGGTGATCCTCAGTATAGGTTTGGTTGATAGCCTATCTGGCACTGGCGGTATCCTGAAAAATACCACATAAACGAACTCAATTGCACACACAGGGATGTGAAATAACTTGGTCAAAGACAAGTCCGATTCATACCTTGTTCAAAAGTCTTGTAAGATAAAGGTACAGTCTTGGCTAGTTAGTTAAAACATCTGAGTCTCAGAAAACCTAACTACATTCTAAACCAACTGTAATATCTTTCAGCCTTACTTCACCATCAGAAAATACAAAATACCATACATAAAAATTCATTTACCACAACAATCGCCTAGGACAAAAAGCCATAAGTTCTAAACAGTCTATGGTGCCACCGCCAAAAATCACAAACTCAATTCATCATTTCCATTTGCATATCATATAAATTAGAAACATTTGCATTCATCATAACACATGCATCCATCAATGTACATTAACATGCATACATACACATTCATCAATCATTATGCATAACATCAAATCATGACATGTGTATAAACAAAATAAAGTCATCTATATATATATCATCAAAAATGCCCGTAGGCTACAATAACCAGTCATCTAACCCCGCAAAAATCCAAAAGCTCAAAAACCCCCAAGCCTAGGGCATCGACCACCATGATCACATAGGATCGGTGCGACGAGAACTACCCCCCATGGTGTGGGTCCTATGGGACCCCTCAGGGCGGCTACTGCTAGCCCTCGCATCATGCCTACTCGAGACCCCCTCATCCAATCGCCTACGATGAGAGGATGCTGACTACTCAGTATCGCTCCCCTCATCCGACATGATGAGCCACCTCTAGAGGGCTAGGGACCCGCCCCGAGGTGGCTGATCTCTCCCTCCAAATCCATCTGATGTCAACACCACTCCATCTCCCATCGATGGTACATCGCTACTACATCATCACATTGCACCAGCTACATCCATAGGAGATCCCTCTCTTATGCAACATCGGTATCCCCATCCTACCGATGATGCATAGCCCATGCATTCTCTCGCTCTACTAGCTGAGCCCATAAGAGATCCCTCTCTTGCAGAGCCTCCCCCAACTCCTCATCTCACCTCTCATAGCAGCCCCACCAATCATGCATTCTTAGCGTGCACCCCTGCCTCCATGTCCTCCAAAACTGCCTGGTGCATAGGCAAATCTGGGACAATAGCTCGCTCGGCTCCCACTACTCCGTGACATCCTGCATCTTCGGCTGATCCGGAACCCCAAAATCCACATCCACATCATCCACCTCCACCATGTCTACATCCTCTAGTGGAGCTCCCCAATCATCTCCTAGTGCCTCAACACCCTCCCCGCCTACTGCTGCTACCTCCATGCCTCCCAGTGGCCCCTCTCCCCACCATCACCATAGTATCCACCATTGGTCATACTCTACGGTAGTCCCGACATCGTCCACATCTAGGACGTCAATCATCGCATCTAAATCCTTGCCAAGTGGCGTGATGACTGGCCGGTCCAGAGTCCTCTCATCCCTCGATGTCGATAGACCACGGGCTCACCAAGCAACCCCTGGCGCACCCCAAACTATCATGTCACCCGACTATAAGGGAAGAACTCCTGCTCGGTCCCATGTCGCACAATCAGCCACCGCTCCCTACGTACCTTCCGAAGCCACTCTCCAGCCTCAAGCCAGGCTGGACAATCCCGATAGGGGTACCAGAACACCTCCCCTAGAGCAAGCCGAGCGAAGGCATCAGCATAGTGCCCTACGACACCTACCCACCGTCGACTCTATCCCTGCTCCTCAGACCATCGCCATAGAGCCACGTAACCTATATCCTTATCCACCATCTCCACCTGAGTCATCCACGGTAACCCCATCGGCCTCTCCACCGCTATGTGCTGCCAAGCCCAGCTCTGCAATAGATAGTTATAGCTAATCCCCTTCCACCTCCGATAATGGACCTCGTACAACTCACCATAGAGCTGTGCCAACAATGTCTGTCCCCACCTCATGATCAAAGGCTCATCTGTATAGCACTCAACCAACCTGCAAACCACATCCAACAGGTTCCACAGGAACCTCACGCCTGACGAGTCAAGTAGCAACATGTTGGAAATGAGGCCCATAAGTACTACATGCCTCACTCCCAACACCCCCTTCTCCAGCCACCATCGAACCAAAATCCTACCAATCTGGCAGTCACCCTCTGCCCTCTCCACTGGGCTCTCCACACCCACCTCCTCCCCGTGCCTGAAGCATCGTATCAATAACTATCCGTTGATCATGCGATGTCATCCTGATCGACAGTCCATCTATCAAAATCCATAGAATCCGATAGACATCCTCCAAGGTCACCGTCATCTCCCCTATTGGGAGATGGAAGGTGTTGGTCCGGGGATCCCACAAGTTGATCAAGGCCATCAGATAAGCCCGATCCCCAACCACAGGCTCCAGTCGAGTCACCTGCTTGAGCCCAAGGGCATCAAGCCACTCCTAGTCAGCCACAGTTAGCGCCTCCCGTGCTTCAGCAAAAATAGTAGGCACACGATACCGACTCTTCACAACCTGCAAAAGAAAACAACACAAAAACATTAAAATCATGAAAATTAAAAATGTATAGCTCAAAAACAACAAAATTCACAAAAATTCAAAACATTAACAATTTATCAGTCCTAGGGTGTTTTTTCACTCTAAGTCTAAAATGATAACTTAAAAAAAAAAAAACAACAAAAACAATTTTCAAATACAATTTGTCAGTCTTAGGGTTTATGTACTCTAAGTTTAAAATTGACAGACAAAATAAAAACACAAAAATAATTTTTCAACTACTTGTCAGTTTTAAGGGTTTCTATACTCTAATTTTAAAGCTAACAAAGTTGCACAAACAAAACAAAATTAAAATAATATTTTTAAACCTAGGGTTTTCACTTACGTTTTAAAACTGGCAAATTCAGCCTAAAAAACTAGGGTTTGCATTCAGTTTATCCTAGGGTTTTAAAAAAATCGCAAAATACAAAATTTTTCCTTTTACCTAGGGTTTACTTTAGTGTAAAGCGAAAAACAAATTTCAGAGTTCATTAAGTCTTTTCAAAAATAATGTAAACTAGGGTTTCATTTTTTTACAAAGCCAAATAAAAATAACAACACAATTTCAACCTAAGTTTTCAATGACGTTTTTCGTTCAGTTTTAAGCTCAGTCTTGATTTGTGTTCAAGCTACGTTTTAGGGTTTCAATTTTAATTTGGAAAACAAAATACCAAAGAAAATAAACAACTAATTTACAATTTTGAACATGCAACAAACAAGAGCAATAACGCCAAGGAGCACTTACTGGTCTCGCTTCGGCTCTATCGCTCGATCAGGTTTGTGCACTCATGGTGGCGAGAAAATTTTGACAGCGCTTCGCTTCGTAGAATCAATCTCCTCCTCCTCAGAGCTCCAAATCGCCAGAAAATTCGAATGCAAATGAGCCCAAACCCTAGTTTTGGCCTTTAAATAGGCAGTTTAAGCTTGTAATCATTCTTCCCTGGGATGAGCACTCTGGTTAGCGCTCGTCCCTCCCTGGGATGAATACTAAACTGGTATTCATCCCACCCAGAAATGAATTCAGGGCAAAAATTTCAAAAACATCAAAAAAATGAACAAAATGACCCAAAAACAAACAATAAACTTGCCCGATGAGAGTGCTTTTGCACTTGACATTCCGGGCATGCAAAATGGACGTCGGGGTCACAAATCCTCACTATCCTACTCCCTAAGAAGGCTACCATAGCCGGACCGCTCCACGGGAGGATGGATTTTCGAGAATTTCATCCCCACATGGCGTCACCAAAAGGGTCAAAACCCAACCAAAAATAGCAATAACATTGCCGAACAAAGGTGCCTTGGTGCCGGACATTCTTGGCATCCAAAATAGATGTTGGGGTCACAAATTGTCACTATCCTATTCCCTAAGAAGGCTACCATAGCCGGACCGCTCCACGGGAGAACGAATTTTTGCCAATTTTAGCTCCAAAATGCGTCACCAAAAGGGTTCACACCCACCAAAAATAGGTCTAAATGTCAGAAAACTGCACACACATGTAATGCTAAACATCTGAAGGCACCCTTACCTAAGTCATCGTGGGTCAAGCGACTCATTGCTTTTCTCATGTAGGTCATTCCCTCATCGATTCGTCGCTTGAGGGGGTAGTCACACTTAGTCACCAATCAACAAATACACACCCAATCATGGAAATGGCATGCATTCAAAGAATCATTGACAAAGACAATCACGCTCCTGCTTGGGGTAGTAAACAAGCAATAATCACAAGCTGATCAATCACTTGGCATTTTGTGAATCATGAACTCAAGGTTCCCACAGACAAAAGGTTGTGCCCTTTGCCTATTCATGACTGATCAATGTCCAAGATCAAGTAACACCTCACCGAAAAAGGTTAACACTTGAATTGAGTTACTTCGCTCGTCAGAAGCAAGGATTCAAGAATGCATGCCCTTTCCATACTTGGGGCATTGAAAGTTGGTTAGGTTACTGAGAAACCCTAATCATTAGTGCTTTGGTTATCTATTTTTGCTCGATGCTGTGCCTTGCATAGCGCATCCCAAAAAGGGGCATCTGTAGACACCAAAACAGCACCAATCCGATTATGTGACTGCAAACACTAATCGCATTGACACACACAGCCCCAAGGGCAGCCCCCAGAGGTTAAACAATGGTCCTAACCACTCTCACAATAGTTTTGGAAGGTCAGAGATCAATTTGGCACCTTCAAGCACTTTGCTCAATACCCATTCCACCCAGGGATGATTTCAAACTGGGATTCGCCCCACCCAGGGATGAATAGCAGTATTCGCTCCAGGGTGGGGTGAATAGCAGGTTTGATGGGCAAAAAGTCAAATCTTGACAAATGGCAGCTCAGATCCACCACTTAACGCTTCCTTCATCGCATGGGAGTATGGGTGAGCATTTTTGAGCGTTAGAGGCAGTTACAAGGGCAGTCATGAAGTCCCTAATTAGGGAGGAATCTCCTTCCCCCTGGGAAGGCATGATTGCCAAGTGGCGCCTCTGCATGCCCAATTCAAGAGACCTCCAGGTCTATAAATTGGTGAGTTTCCTCACCCCAAAATATGGAGAGAAGGAGCATTTTGGAGCAACGAAGTGCTGTCATTTTACTTTCACACCCACACCCTTTTGATTTGTGCCTTTCACATCCTTGATCTCTTTTGGAAAGGAGGTCATAGGGTGGTTATTGGAAGCACAAATCCGGAACCAAAACCCGACATTTGGCCACAATATCCCACCAAATTTTTCGACAATACCCCACAAGAGGTTTTGGACCCATCCCAAGTGGATTGGTGCCGAAATCGGGCCCCAAACGGTGGGCGGCCTGCCCCCGGGCGCCCCCCCCACTGCTACAGTCCTAATCGCCCCGCCTCGGAGCGATTGGAAATCTATGGCATATTTGCTTTCTGTCATTTTTGCATTCAATTCTATGCTGCTTAGATAGGTTTCCATTTAAATTTCACCTTGTTTTGAACAATTTTGATCATGTTTCTATCTTCGTTCACCTTTACTAACTTGCAGGTAACCCCCATCAAATTCCTATTGATGGAGGCCTGATTGGGGAAATCTGACCATCTGGGTCTTCCCAAAACACCCCCAATTAGCTAATCCCAACTTTGTAGGTGATTTGGAGCTCCCCAGATGTGACATTTGGGACAGTGCCTTTCAGACTTTTTGTTGCAGGTCTATTCGTCCCGCCCCGGAGTGAATTCAAATCTGTGAGGAATTTCCTGATTGTTCCATTTGTAGTGTTTTCTTTGTGAGGTCTTGATGCCCCTATCAAATTTTTAGATCATTTGGATATATGTTAGTTATCATTTTATTTATATCTTGCATGCACTAATCGAAGGCGTGGGGATTGCATGTTTTATTTCATCCACAGGTGCTACTGACTATTTCTTGTTTCTTTGAACATAGGATCTGGACATTAGAGGAGCAGCAAGGAGTCAAGACTCATCAACACAAGCGGCGACGATGTTTGGTCCACCCATTTTACATGTGGGCATGCAGAAGAAGGAATGGCATCCATGGATGTAACAAGAATGCATATTTAACGCTCCTAGCCCTTGGAAGGGGAGGAGGCGCATTGTAACCGAGTTCTGAAACATATCAATAAAAAGGGTTGTCTTCCTCATTGGCTTTTGTTTCATTTTGATTCGTTCATGCTTCCCCTCTTTTCATGCACTTTCAATTCATAGGATTTAGCGCTAAGTTTAGTTCGGTTTGCATCGCATATTTGCTTTCCTTTTTGCTTCTGTATCCTCGTGCTTTTAGAAGGAAACCTATGATCCCCAAGGCCTACGGTTAATGCATGCATAAAATAATTAAAATGATAATTGAAACATATCAGAATGAGCTGAAATTTTGATAGAATAATTAAAATGATAATATTATTTTATAATAGAGAAGGCTGATAAAGAGAAGTCCAATTAAGCACAGACCAAACTCCAAGTCCAAAAAAATAAAAATTAAACCCCAAAAACCACCCAATAGCATAGACCAATCCACCACCCAACAGGGCATAAAGGAAAATGTTTTATTCAAGTTTCTTTTCTAGGTACCAATGATCCTGCTCTATTTTTGCATAAGACTGGAAGGACATCAAATACATCAAGATTCAAATAATAAAATCTTAATCCCAGAGAGCAAGCATGAGGGTAAAACTTCAAGCATAATACCTAAGAATGAAAACCATTAGGGAGTAAAAGGACCATCCCTCAAAAAATAACCCCTATAGAGAGGATCACTACAACACAAAGAAGGCCTCAACCAAGCAAAAATATGATAGAAATTTCTACTGTATAAGTAGGCCCAATGATTCCAAAGCAACAATTTTAATTAACCATAGAGGGAAATTATCTTTCCAAATTTTGAATTGGCCACTATCCACCCCCAAATTGGCCATAACATGAACAAGTTGGTTATGTTTGCTATAAATATGCTCAATTTTAACTTCTAATATACCTTCCATAATATTAGAAGTGTCCTTAATAATATTTAGAATGAAACTATTATCAATATTTCCAACCTGCATATCCTGAATGATGTTGAAGGAGTCACCTTATACAAGAAGTCTTTTGAAGCCCCTCCCAAAAACCTGATGAACACCTAAGAAAAATATCTTAGATTTAGCTAGGTGGTTGGTTTGAATACCATAATATTTGGCATAAGCCCAAATAACCTCACCATTATGATTTTTGATAACACCCTATCCACCAACCCTCATAGGTTAACTTTGGTATCCCCATCAAACTTTAGAATGATCCACTCTTTATCTCGTTTATACCCTCTAGTAGCCAATATTTTTTGAATAGTAGATACAAAATCGAAATACAATAGATTCAATTTTTAACTAGCACTAGCCCCTATCTCCATAGCTTTCTTTCTACAATTTCCAGTAGTAAATATAGTTGAGTTATTCTCAGTAGTAACGTTAATCCTTCTAAAGACAAAGGATTCATTCCTAGCAATATCCTTGAAAGTTATTATATTCCTCTTCCACCAGATACATCATAAAAATAAGGAAGAAGCAGATCCCACACCCTAGTAAGGTTGTCACTAATGAAGGAGGATTTCCACTGAGTAAAAAAATATTTTAAAGTTAAAGGTAACATCCACTTGACAGAAAATAAATCTAATAAAGCATTGAGAACCTTATTTGAGAGATCACAATGGATAAAAATATGATCCACAAATTTAGCGTCCTTAGAACACAAGAGATAAATATTAGGAATATGGAAGCATTTCTTGCATAAATTATCAACAATCAAATTTTTTTTTTGCAAACACAACCACAAAAAAATTCAATCTTGGGGATCAAATGAGGATACCAAACACTTTCTACAAAAAAATCCTCCCCTAGACAATGTTTGGGCCTCGTACGTAGTCTTGACAAAAAAGACCTTTAAGAGAATGAGTCCATAGAAGAAAGTCCCTGTCATTCTATTGAGGAAGAAAGTATTATTGCATAAACATGTTCAAATTTTCTAAACTCCAAAGGATCAAAATATCAAATGTATATAAAGTTAGATGCTTCCAAATCCTCTTGCCATTAGTGATGATTATACAATCAATTACTTTTTCCCCATATTTTAGTGACAAAGGAGCCTTCAAATCATAAAAGTAAGGGCTAATAAAGAGGGATTTAGGAAGAATTCAAGTATCCTCCTAGAAGAACATATTATTGCAATCATTATAGCTTTCAACACAACATCTAGACAAAGAAATACCTAAATGCTTTCTCTATATTGAACTTTCAATATGTGGATTTGAGATTAAATATGAAGTATTATTGATTTATTCATCCCTTCGTAGATGATACAAAGTGTATCCCATGCCTCATTGGATTTTTGTGCTTCATAAATGGGTGGTTGAACAAAATCTATTATCCAAAATATGATGATTATCAGTGCTTTATCATTTGTATCATTAAATTTCTATTAACCTTTGTCGTCCTCTTTAGGTTAAGTGACTTTGTTGAGGATAATGTCTCAAAGTTTCTCAACTACCAAGATGGTTCGCATATTAGTATTCTAAGGTCCATAGTTTGAATATTTAAGTAGTTGGGAATTTGTAAGAAGAAATTTTTATGTTTACATGGTGAGGATTCTTTATGACTTCTAAATGGTCCCCCTTTCAATATACCATAAGTATGATATGCTAAAAATTTCTATATACCCATCCTTCCTCTAAATCTATCATTATGTGGAAGAATCTAGTCCTTATGATATATGTAGTTGTACATGAGAGAGACTTTAAGTACATGAAAGATAATGATACAAGGTACAAAGGCAATATGAAAATGAAATCACCCTATCAATGAAAACTAATTAAAGATAATTTCTTGTATGTAGGTGTAACTTCCCTATATGCTCAAAATTTCTCAATTTCAAGGTTTATATCTAGTGATAGTGATGAATAGAGTAGGATAAGATGGAGTGAAAGTATCACAACAGGTAATATTACTATATTTTCCCAATAATTTATAGGGTCAATGCCTATATGCTTATGGATGTATTGTTAGGCTATAGACATAGTATCTCAACACAATAAATTTACTTGTAAATGCAAACCAAAGGTACCATTGATATTAAATGTAGTGAGTGTGTTTAAGAATGTATTAATTTATGTAAAAAGTATAAAATATAAAATAAATATTTTTTTGGAAATTTTGAGTAGTTATGTTGTCATTGATGTCAAGAGTCAGTGTCAATGATGTTAAAAGTCAGTACATGAGATTGACAAAAGGAGGGTTAAAATATTTATATTTTAAGCCCAAGAGAATTGGTTTAAAGCTTCACATAATTGATCAAAAGGTTGGCTAAATATCCTAAAGGAAGGAGACATCTAGGCCTAAAGGAAATAATATTATAATATTAAAGGTGTTAAGATAAGGCCTAAGGTTAAAAATAAAAACACCTAGGCCCAAAGGAAATAATATTATAATATTTATTATTATAATATTAATGGTTAAAAGAAAATCCTAAGGTTACTTATAAATTAAATATAATATTTATATTATAATTAATTACTTATAACCCTATGTAAGGGTTGGACACAAAATATTAAGTTTAATATTTATTCCCATCGATGTTTGAGCAAGGAAGGAATATGGTCTTTATACCGTATGGTTTGAAGACATTAAGTGAGTCTCTGATATTGCACATGTGTATGGTCCATAGCAATAGGATTTTATCTTCTTATAGGGTTATATAATTATTCCTATAAATACTTTACCATACCTTATCTTCCATATTGAATTCATGTTGGATCCAATGTTGGTCATGGCATTGTATGTACTTTTTATTTGTATTTTTTAAGAGGTCATGAATCTATTACTAAATGTGTTGATTTTTTTCCACAAACTATGCTACCTTTCTTTGCTTCTTATCCATGAGGTGAGGAATCCATGGGTTACATAGGTAGAACTACATTAGTGAGTGTCAATGGTAAGAACCTAAAATAAATATCAAATAGGGTATATTTGGTACAAATATAGAGGGCTTAATTTTACCCATATTGAATTTGGAGGAGGTCCTCATCCCATGTGTATGGATATTCAAAATTGTACATTTAAAGAAGATATACAATCAATCGATTCATAACTTTTACCATCAATTTAAGATTGAAAGGATGTGAACATGGCCAGCTTAGTGTCTTCCATGCTCAATATGGGACCAGAAAAATATCCCAAATTCTACTATCCCTAAATAATACCTTTTCAAATATTTTATTGTATGGAGGATTAAATCACAAAATCATTCTCTTAAGAAGTGATCTACAAAATTGAGGTCATCCAAATCTATGATTCTTTCAGTCAATTTTACTTGAAGACCTTAGTTCCTTTTAAAAGGTTATGTTATAGTTGGGGTAGAACAAGGCTTCAAGGACCATGTATTATAAATTCATTCAAAATATGAAATATCTAAATTTTCAAATGAAGACTTAAAATGTTAAATATACATGTATTATATTTAAAATAAAATATGAAAGTAGATCCAAAATCAACAATTCAAGAAAATAGTAGAAATTAATGGAATATATCAAGATGCTTATTTGCAATAAAAGCAATAGTATAAAAATAAAAGAAAAAAATATATATGATACTAGTAAAATAGATGTCTTTCCATTGAATTAAAATTATGTTATCTCTAGATGACATATATGTTGAGGAAGATATATATATATATATTTATATTAGCATGAATCAATTAATAATTTAAATATATTCTCTTAAAAGTTGGGTAAAATAAGGAGGCTCAATGTAATATTTTACAAATTATTCCACCAATTAGCATACAGATATAAAATAAAATTATCAATAAGAAAGATCTCTCTAGAGGAGCTATAGAAGGTAGTTTTCCTAATAAGATATTAACATCTATTGATTTCCTTTAAATTTATTTTAGAATATTTTGGATTTACTCACATGATATGTTTGATTTAGTTGAAGAGTCTAGTAAAAAGAATATTGTGATAAATGAGATTAGTTCAACCTTTATTGCATTAGTCCTCAATAAATATAAGATATTTTTCTTTTATAATGTTCATCCAATAGCCCTATATGATATGATTTATAAGATAAATTTAAAAATTATAGAAAATGGATTAAAAAGTATTCTTGATTATGTTATCTCACATTTCAAATGTGACTTTATTTGTCATAAAAAAATCTTAATAGTATATCCATTACATAAGACTCCATACATTCTCTTCATTCCATAAAATACTAGTTAAAATTAAAGACTTAGATATAAACAAAGCATATGATGAAGTTTATTAAACTATTCTACATGATATTCTTAGAAGTAATAGTTTTGATAAAGATTGAAGCTTATGAATAAGATATTCTTATAGTAAATGCTTAATATTTTATGGGTCCCATGTTGGATAGTTTGAATCATCTTGTGGAATCCACAAGGATGACACATTAATCCTTATCTCTTCATTTATCTCACTAATACAATAAGGAAATATTTCTTAAGGTGAATAATGACAAGAAATTTCAATTTTATTTAAATGATAAAGAATATCCCCAACCAAATATATTGTTAAAATTCAAAGAGATTTCTTTTGGAAATGATGTGAGAAAAAAACTAAGTTTTATAGTTGTATGTAAAAAATTATTTGAAAAACAATATTGGAGGTGTAGGATTGCAAAACTATAGATGGATACATTTGGAATTAGTAGAAAAATTTGGTTGGAGATTATTCAAATGTTAAACCAAAAAATATTACTTAAAATATATACCTACAATAAAATTATTAAGAAAATGAACTCTTTCATAGGGGATCAAAAAGAAAACTTCCAAATAATTTTCAAATAATAAAATTATGTGGTCAAAATAATATTGTCATTCTCTTATTTTTTATGCTTGGTAGCAACCTTATCCTTGTCCTCTTATTTCTAGTCTAAATGGAAACTATAAGTGAGGACATTTTTAGGTTGTAATAATTCACTTATGAAAGTTTATATTGATGTGAGTGAAAAATTCTAGATCATGGTTTTCAATTAGCAGCGTGGTCAAGGAGACCTAAAAATTAAGAAATCAATTTTAAATTATGCTTTATGATTCTTATTTGCTAAGGATATAAGGCTTTGAAGCTATGAAAATTTCCCACTCTAAGAGATTTCCCTTAGAATAATATATAGTTACTTTGATCCATTCATAAGCCATTAAAATTCCTTTCATTAGCAATGCATAAAGAAAAAATCTTGGAAGTGAGTGGTCATGAAAAAAGGAATAGTATCATCCTTTTAGGTCTTTATTTTTGGTCTAAAAAGTATTTAGAAATGATAGATTGTTTACTTTGTTTTTTTTGGTAATATTAAGAGAAGAAGGTTTTGAAAGGGACGCTAAACCTTTTACATTAGAAAGAAACAACAAGAAATCAGTGCACTAAACACACTAAGTAGCAGAGCACAAAACAAAATACACTAGAAATGACATCACAAACCAGGAAGGCCAAAGTGGTTGGAGAATCCCGAGAAGACCTATGGAAGAACTGAGGTAGTTCTACAACACAACATCAACCTCAGAAATAATCCTATCAAATATTTGAACTGCCTCCTTTTGCATAACAATGAAGCAGAGGTGAATGGGAGCCACCTCAGCTCAGACTTTAAGAGGCACCCCATCCCACATGAAATAAATGTTACCATCCGGGAACATCTGTGGGCTTTCCCATGCCAACGTCGGAATCTTCCAATGTTCGAATTAAAGACCGCACCACTTGGCAGTAATTACAAACTTTAAAAAGCACCCCATTCCACCTGAAATAAATGTTATAGTCTGGAAGCATCCGCGGGCTTCCCCTCACCAACGCCATAACCTGCAACTGCTAACCAATGATTCAAGTGTTTCTAACAAGACATTCCCTCCACAGTACTCCCCATATCTCAATACAAAGTACAAGAGGAGGAATAGCTATATAGCATAATGCAACGAATAATGTCCACTGTCCAACAGCATTACTATTGGTACCAAACCACCTGGCTCCACAGACTTCCACCACCCGTAACCAATTAATTACCATCATTGTAGGCACAATTAGTACCCCTTTTATTGTATCATTTGGGGACTGTAAATCCATTAAATATTGAAAAAGTTTATGAAATATTAATTATTTTAGAGCTTGAGCATTATGAATTGTGGTGGATTAACCATAGCTTTATTTGTTAGAATCTTTTGCTTTAAAGAAATGGTAAATTTCTAAAAAAATAAGTCTTAAATTTATGCTCATGTTAGAACTTTTATAGCCATGGCACTCAAAATTGGAAGTCATTCTAAGAAAAAAAAAAGGTCTTACCTTCTTGGATTTACCTCAATCTATGGTAAGAATAATATATTCAAAATTTAGGTTCATTAGAAATAATTTTTACAATGCTTTAAAAAGAAATCAAGGGATTGTAAGTGGAGATATATTACAATTCATGTACATTCATAAATTAATATTGAAATCATGAGGAAGAAATAAATGTGTTGGTTACATTAATAATAATAATAATATTATTATGTTTGAATAATATATTCAAAATTTAGATTCATTAGAAATAATTTTTACAATGCTTTAAAAAGAAATCAAGGGATTGTAAGTGGAGATATATTACAATTCATGTACATTCATAAATTAATATTGAAATCATGAGGAAGAAATAAATGTGTTGGTTACATTAATAATAATAATATTATTATGTTTTATGTCCATTAATGAATATTTTGAAAATGCTAATGTATCTATAAACAAAAAAACAATATAATAAAAATTTAGCCAATAATGATGTTCATCTATTTATTTGGATGAAATTCAAATTTTAGAAATAAAATAAACAACATAGATCTTATTGCTAAATGAAAATGATAGAGAAGATTGCTCAATGAAAATGATAGAGAAGAGGTGATGGGAGTTTTGGCGACGACAAAAAAATATCTCTGTGAAAAACGCAAGCTAAACACTGAATTGACTTGAATAAAAATAACCCGTTAAAAATTATGTATAACTTATTTTATAATTTCCTAACAATTATAAGATTGAATTTTTTTTTATATAATAATTTTTATTAACAAACAAATGTTTTATAAAATAAATCTCACTTAAAATACTAAACATACTCTCCAAAAATATGACTTGTATAAGTCATCGTAAAACTTCTTAAAATCAAATTTAAGAAAATGAGAATTGGAGTAAACTTTCTTCTTAAAATCAAATTTATTTTGTACTAACAAAATGATTTTTTACATCCCAAAAACCTATGAAGAAAGCAATGCAAAGCAGTGTATCTAGGCCTATTACCTAGTGCGGAAGAACAGATATTACAGCTAGAAAGTGGTCGTGAAGGAAAGACAAGAGTCATTATTTATTGTATTCTCCTTCTGGTGGGCTTGACATGCTGCCTGGAGCAGGAGTAGATGTTTTCTGCCACGGAGCTGCCGCTTGACCAATTGGAGAAGGACCAGAATGCCGTACTGGTACTCTTGGCTTCATTTCCTGCCATGCTGGTGCTTTTTTTGCACCTCCCACTCGCAAATTCACCACATTGCCACCCAAACACAAAAACAAGATGAAAAGAATTTTGAACGGCCTCATTTTTTTTTGCTTCTTAACGAGGTTTTCAACAAAAGCACATGCAAATAGCTCTTTCCCTACTAAGAATATGTGCCTAGGCATAGAGGAGGCGGCCTTTAATAGAAACTGGGGGTGTGATATGCGGCTCCAATTTCGTTTAAAGTCATATATTTATCCCTTGACCTACTCATACGCATCGCAACCATAAAAAAGGTGAAGGCAGCTTCACTAACGTGCTTTGTTGAGATGGTTTCCGTTAGGATATTCCTGCGATCCGATGCTATAATATCGACTGATGTCAAATATTTGTCCCTTGGTGTACTGATACACGTAGCAACTATAACAAACGTGATGACATCTTCACTAACTTGCTTTGTTGAGCTAGTCTTCGTAGGATATTTGCTTGAATGAGAGAGATTATAGTTTTCGTAAAGTTTGTGTTTTTTCTTTTCGCTCATAATATTTTTTTTTGAGGAAACCATTTTTTACTTTTTATTTTATTTAGTTGTTTAGGAAGGAGATTAATTAATGTTAAAGGTACTTAAGTTTAGATCAACTTTAAGATTTGAATCTAAATTAAATGTTAAAACATTCCAATTTAATAATATTTAATAACAAGATTAAAAATATTTTAAAATAAAATTGAAATTATTAAAAGTTTAAAGTAACAAAAATGACAATAATAAAAATAAAGCTATATAAGATAATACAGATTACTATGAGAAGAAGATATCAGATTTAAAAGATAAAACATTTGAATCCTATCTACATTCAACTGTATTTCAAGTAGTTTCAGATAATATAAAGTTTACAAAAGGTGCCTAGACGAGTATGATCGCGACCTCGCAATCATACTACTGACCGTTGACGAAATTGCGGAGATATTTTTGGAAGATCATACAACTAAAAATTGGATCCTTCTTCCGAGCTATACTTGTCGACCCTGTCTTGCCTTTCCAGCTGCTCAGCATTCCAAAAAAATTCTATCTTGACAGCGAAATTGCAGATACGATTTTGAGTTGGAAAAATCATACGACGGGTTTAAGGCCATCCAAATGATCAACATTGTAAAGATGAAGCTGAAGCCCAAAACCAATTTTTGAAAGGACGAATAAACAGCATAACTAAATAAAGTTGTTGCGACAAAGTTGTTGTTGCAATACAAAGGCAAAGTTGTTGTTGCAGATACAATTTTGGAAGATCATACAACTAGAAATTGGATCCTCCTTCCAAGCTAGACCATTTACCAAGTTCTAGCGACTTGTTGGAACACTGTCTTGCCTGTCCAGCTGCTCAGCATTCCATAATTTTCTTATCTTGAGAGTACCGTCTATTCACGTAAATAGTTTGACACTGTTAACAGTACAGAGAGCCAATTTAAACGGTGCGAAAGACAAAATTTACATAAAAAAATAACTAGTGGGGACTTTCACGTCACAAACACTGTTTCTATTTTTTTTTTTTCTTAAATTGAATAATTACTAAATTGAGCCATCACAAACATGGTATATTCTTTAGGTTTATTATGTGCCCGAAGATATTTTTGAATTACAACTTTAGACCTTTTACATAAAATATTTAAATTTTATTTTTTTTATTTATAGCATGATAATTTTTTATTAATAGTGAAAAAGAAGGGTTTTGAAAGGTCCTAGAACCTTTTACATTAGAGGAGGTTATACGGGTATAATTAAAATGATGGAAAGAACATTCCACATCTTTTTTTTTATATATATATAAGCGAAAAACCCCTTGCGGGGCCGCCTTGGTTTGAGAGACCGCGAACAAGGGTTCTGCACTGTCAAAGTCACCCGGGAGTCGCACCCGACCCTGCCTGCACCAAAATTATCAATTGGATTTTGGATATCCAATTCATCTTTTTGGTGGGGTGGAGATTTGAACCTGGGACCTATCTTGGAGGATTGCCCTCTCCTCTCCAACTCACCTACAACACCTGGGTAAAACTAATTTATAGTGGAAAACACCCCTTTTGAGGTGCCACTTTCAACAGGTTGGGCATAGGAGGAATGGAGCCTTGTCGGCCTCTACCAAAGACATAGGACATTCCTAACTATACCATATATCTGCAACATCGAGACAAGGGGAATGGAACCTGGGTTGGCCTCTACCAGCACCCAGGGCATTTACCACTGCACCACAACAAGCAGATCTTCCACATCTCTTTTGTCTTATACATATTCAATTATTTATGAATTGGCACAAATATTTTAGAAACTATTTTTTCCAATTCATTGGATTAATGATGACCCTGAATGGATTCACCTATATAAGTTGTGGTTAGAGTTGCAAAGATCAAAGCTTAAATACCACTTGTAAATAATCCTAGGAACATTATAGGTATAGGAACTACTAAAGGTACCAAGAGGAGGCTGAGAAATAGAAGGTCAATTAAGCACATACCAACCTCCAAGGCTAAAAGAATAAAAATTAAAACCCAAAAACTACGCAAGAGCATAGACCAGCCCACCACCCAACAGGGCATAAAGGAAAATGTTTTATTCAAATTTCTTTTCTATGTACCAATGATCCTGCTTTATTTTTGCATAATACTGGAAGGGCATCAAATACATCAAGATACCATAATCCCAAAGAGCAAGGCTGAGGGTAAACCATCAAGCATAATCCCTAAGAATGGAAACCATCAGGGAGAAAAAGGACCATCCCGAAAAAGACCCCCTATAGAGAGGATCACTACAACACAAAGAAGATCTCAACCAAGTAGAAATATAATAAAAATATCTACTATATAAGCAGGCCCAATGCTTCCAAAGCAATATTTTTAATTAACCGTAGAGGGAAATTATCTTTCCAAATTTGAATTGGCCAATATCCACCCCCAAATTGGCCATAACATCAACAACTTGGTTGCGTTTGCTATAAATATGCTCAATTTTAAATTCTAACATGCCTTCTAAAATCTTAGAAGTGTCGTTAATAATATTCAACATGAAACAATTATCAATATTTCCAACCTGCATATCCTGAATGATGTTGAAGGAGTCACCTTGTATGATAAGTCTTGTGAAGCCCATCCAAAAACCTGATGAACACCCCAAAAAAGTGTTTTAGCTTTAGCTAGGTGGTTGGTTTGAATACCATAATCTTCGGCATAAGCCCAAATGATCTCACCATTATCATTTGTGACAACACCCTCTCCACCAACCCTCATAGATTAACTTTGGTAGCCCCATAAAAGTTTAGAATGTTCTACTCTTTATCTGGTTTATGCCCTCTAGTAGCCAATATTTTTTGAATAGTAGATACAAAAGCAAAAGACCATAGATTCAATTTCCAAGTAGCATTATCCCATATCTCCATAGCTTTCTTCCTACCATTTCTAGCAATAAAGACATTTGAGTTATTCTCAATAGTAACTTTAATCCTTTCAAAGACAAAGGATTCATCCCTAGAAATATACTTCAAAGTTATTTTTTCCCTCTCCCACCAGATACCCCATAAAAAATAAGGAAGAACCAGATCTCACACCCTAGTAAGGTTGTGACTAATGAAGGAGGATTTACACTGAGCAAAAATTTCTTTGAAAGTTCAAGGTAACATCCACTTGACAATAAAATAATCCAATAAAGCATTGAGCACATTATTTGAGAAATCGTAATGGATGAAAATATGATCCACAGATTTAGCATCCTTAGAACATAAGAGATAAATATTAGGAATATGGAAGCCTTTCTTACATAAATGATCAACAATCAAAATTTTGTTTTGCAAATACAACCCCCAAAAAATTCAATCTTGGGGATCAAATGAGGATACCAAACCCTTTCTACAAAAAAATACTCCCCTAGACAATGTTTGGGCCTCATACGTAGTCTTGAAAAAAAAAAGGCCTTTAGGAGAATGAGTCCATAGAATGAAGTCCCTATCATTCTATTGAGGAAAAAAGTATTGTTGCAGCAACATGTTCAAATTTTCTAAACTCTAAAGGATCCAAATATCAACTGTATATAAAGTTAGATGCTTCCAAATCCTTTGGCCATTAGTGATGATTATATAATCAATTACTTTTTCCCCATATTTTAGTGACAAGGGAGCCTTCAACTCATAAAATTAAGGGCTAAAAAATAGGGATTCAAGAAGAATCCAAGTATCCTCCTAGAAGAACACATTATTGCATTTAGTTTAGATTTCAACACTATAACTAGACAAAGAAATACCTCAATGCTTTCTCCATATTGAACTTTTAATATGTGTATTTGACACTAAATATGAAATATTATTGCTTCATACATCCCTTCGTAGATGATACAAAGTGTATCCCATACCTCCTTGGATGTTTGTGCTTCATAAATGTGTGGTTGAACAACATCTATTGTTCAAAAATATGATGATTATCAGTGCTTTAGCATTTGCATCATTAAATTTCTATTAGCCTTTTTCATCCTCTTTAGGTTAAGTGACTTTGTTGAGGATAATGTCTGAAAGTTTCTCAACTACCAAGATGGTTCACATCTTAGTATTCTAAGGTCTATAGTTTGAACATTTAAGTAGTTGGGATTTAGTAAGAAGATAATTTGATGTTTAAATGGTAAGGATTCTTTATGACTCCCAAATGGTCCCCCTTTCAGTATACCATAAGTATGATATACTAAAAATTTCTATATACCCATCCTTCCTTTAAATCTATCAATATGTGGAAGAATATAGTCCTCATGATATATGTAGTCGTACATGTTAAGTACATGAAAGAAAATGATACAATGTACGAAGGCAATATGAAAAGGAATTCACCCTATCAATGATAACTAATTAAAGATAAATTATTTTATGTAGGTGTAACTTCCCTATATACTCAAAATTTCTCAATTTCAAGGTTTATGTCTAGTGATAGTGATGAATAGAGTAGGAGAAGATGGACTGAAAGTATTACAAAAAGTAATATTCCTATATTTTCTCAATAATTTGGAGGGTCAATGCCTAGATGCTTATGGCAACAGTGTTAGGCTATAGACATAGTAGCTCAATACAACAACTTTACTTGTAAATGTAAGCCAAAGGTACCATTGATATTGAATTTAGTGAGTGTGTTTAATTTTGTATTAATTAATATAAAAAGTATAAAACTAAAATAAATATTTTTTTGGAAATTTGGAGTAGTTGTGTTATCATTGATGTCAAGATTCAATGTCAATGATGTCAAAAGTCAGTGCAAGATATTGACAAAAGGAGGGTTAAAATATTTATATTTTAAGCCCAAGAGAATTGGTTTAAAGCTTCACATGATTGGTCAAAAGGTTGGATAAATACCCTAAAGGAAGGAGATATCTAGGCTTAAAGGAAATAATATTATAATATTAAAGGTGTTAAGATAAGGCCTAAGGTTAAAAAGGAAAACATCTAGACCCAAAGGAAATAATATTATAATATATATTACTATAATATTAAAGGTTTAAAGAAAAGCCTAAGGTTACTTATAAATTAATAATAATATTTATATTATAATTAATTAATTATAACCCTAAGTAAGGGTTGGGTGCAAAATATTAAGTTTAATATTTATTCCCGTTGACGTTTGAGCAAGGAAGGAATATGGTATTTATACCATATAGTTTGAAGACTTTAAGAAAGTCTCTGATACTATGCATGCAAAAGGTTAAAAATTATTAATGCGATTTTTGTGAGCAACGAAATACAAAGCTTTTTATTTTTAAAAGCTAAAGGTGGATTGTGGATGAATAAAGGTAGAAGGGTGCTTGTCTCCATTATGATCCACTTATTTGACCTAGTGGTAAGGCTTGGTAGTATAATGCATAGGTCGAACATAGGTCTCGGATTTGATTTCTAGTGGTAGCAGAAGGAAGTGATTTGTTTTCAAATGCTTTAGCACCAGTTCATATTATAAAATGTGGTTAGTGCATTGTGGTGGTTGTGTGGGTGTGCAGACCAAGTGGTAGTCTAGTCGTAGCTAAAGCGCTAGGCAAGCGATGAACATGCATTTGATTCATGTGGAGTGTATGTTAGTGTGTGATATGAATGAAATAATTTTTGATTAAAGAGGCTAAGAATTGGCAAAAGGATGTGGTTGTGAGTAAAACATATTTTGAATATATATCTCCATCAAAATAAAATATTTGAGTAAGCTTTTGTGAAAGCTTAAGGACAGAGTTGTGTAAGCTTTTGTGAAAGCTTAAGGACAATGTTGAGCAAGCATTTTTGAAAGCTTTTAGACAGATTTGAGGTAAGTCTTTGTGAATACTTGAGAATAAATTGATCAAGTTCTTGAGAGGACTTGAGGGTATATTTGAGGTAAGTCTTGGTGATTAGGAAAATCTTGGTGAAGACTTGTAGGTAGATTTGAGCAAGTCTTGGTGAAGACTTGTAGGTATATTTGAGAAAGCCTTAGTGAATACTTGAGAGCATATTGAGAAAGTTCTTGAGAGGACTTGAGGGTAAATTTAAGGTAAGTTTTTGTGAAGACTTGAGAGCAGATTGAGCATGTTCTTGAGAGAACATGAGGGTAGATTTGAGGTAAGTCTTTATAGAGACTTGAGAGCAGAGTTGATTGATTGATTTTTTCAAGATTTGTGTTAAGTCTTAGGGAAAATCTAGGTAGAGTTGATTTGTGATTTGATCAAGTTATGTGTTAAGTCTTGAGGATAGATTTGAGAACAAAGTTTAGTATAGATTTAAGAGTAGATTTATGATAGACCTGAGATATAGTTAGAGCAAATTTGTACTATATTGAGGATAGTATTTGATGTAGATCTAAGATAGAGTAAAGAGTAAGCTTTGAAGATGATAGAGCATAGGACAATAGTCTTCAGTGGATAGAGATATATTAGCCCTGGTAGTGAGGATAGAGGTATTTTGAGTGAGGATAGATATCTTTTGTGAAGAGATATCCATAAGCCAATGTAGTGGTGGTAATAGTTTTCTAGAATATCATCAGCCGAATAAGAGGGGAAATAGTTATCCTATGGATAGAGATCCATGAATGAGAGCAAGGGAAAAGAGTTATCCTATGGAGTGTGATCCATAAAGTAGCTGGGAATATAGAGTTCTTATGTAGAGATATATATATATGAACCCTTTGAGGAGAAAGAGTTCTCTTGGGTCAAGTTCCACAAATTAGAGAAAAAGGAAAACATTTCTCCTATGGAGAGAGATCCACAAGTTGGTGTCTCCTTTGGACAGAGTTCCATAAAAATTGTAATAGGGAAGTGATTACCAAGATATTTGTTGAGAAAATTTAGTAGAAGGATTTTTTGCATTGAGTAGCCCACATTGGGTGAACCACATTAAATTGGTGTCTCTATTGTGTGTGATGATTTATGCATTGCTTTTATTACTACTATTGATATTGCCATTGATTATATTGGATAATATTATTTGGGAAAGAAAAGTAAAAGTTGATCTTATATTGTTCACCTGCCCTCTCAATATAAACTTGTGTTCTTCAATTGGTATCAGAGTGGGTTCCTTTGGAATAATTTAACAACTTGAAGAAAAATTATACAGGAACATAGATGACATCTCAGAGTGAATATTTAGAAAATAATTTACCATTATTTTATGGGAAACAATGAATATTTACATAATGGCTCAAGGAAATGAGACATGGTAAGCGATTGAGGATGGGTACACACAACCAACTACTCCTACTACAGATAAATATGCTAAGCTCCTACATCTGAATAATTCAAAGGTAATTAATTTAATATTAAGTGGTTTATAGGAATCAAAGTTTATAAAATTTATGCATTGCACATCAGCAAAATATATTTTGGAAAAGTTGAAGAAAACATATGAGGGAGACAAAAATGTCAAGATGGAAAAATTATAAAATCACAAGAAAATATTTGAAGACTTAAATATGAAGGATGAGGAAGACATTGATACATACTTCATTCATGTGGATGAGGTTATTAACTCCATGCAAGAACTTGGGTTTAAAGCTGAAGAATTGGATATTTGTCAAAAGGTTTTAAGGTTACTCCCTATGAGGTATAGTGAAAAGGTTTCAACCATAAAAAAAATAAGAAATAGAAAATTTGACTAGGGATGAGCTACATGGAACTCTCAAAACTTTTAATATGAGAACAAGAAATGATCCTATCATCAAGAAAGAGGTAGCCTTCAAAGTAGTAAAGAAAATAAAAGATAAGAAGATAGATTCAGGTGATGAGTCATCTAGTGATGAAGAAGCAAACTATGGTAGAAGGAACAATGACTCATTAAATTACAAAAGTATGAAAATAGTTAAGTTTTTCTATTGTGGCAAATATGGTCACTATGCATCTAACTATCTAGAAGCTGGAAGAAGCAGTGGTGAAGAAAAATAGGATCATAAGAAAAACAAAGTAGGAAAATCTAGGTATCAAAATAAAAATAGGTATGGATAAAATAAGCATAAAAAGAAGCTTTTCCAGAGGCATAAGAAGAGTTTCTATGTAGATAAGATAGGCAGGAGTTCAAGTTATAGTGATGTAATATCATTAGATAATTAAGAAGAAATTATCTTCTTGGCAATAGAGGGAGAAGGAAGTTCTTCTATTGAAGAAAAATATCAAAGGTATGAAGATGCTCTTGAAAGATAGAGGAAGAATCATAAAATGAAGAAGATGGAGTAGTTGATCTAGAAGGTGAGATTATTTCTACTCTTAAGGTATTAAGAAAGGTTAGAAAGTAAAATTCAAGACTCAAGGTTCAATTTCAAGAATGTGATGAAGAGAAAGGAAAGCTTATACAAGATATGACAAAATCAATATCTAAGACAAGGATATTTAAAGAAAATTTAGAGGTAAAAGTCTTAGAATGTGAAATATTAGATCATGAAGTAGCTTAACTAAGAAAGGAAGTGAATGAGTGTAAAGACAAGTTACACAGGTTTGGGAATAACTCAAAAACCTTGGATAAGATTACCAAGGTACAAAGATCTTCATCAAAAAATATAGGACTTGGTTTTGAATAAGGACAAAGAGAAAAAGGAGAGGATCCAAACTCAAGATCCAAAGAAGAAGAATCTTCAAAAGAAGAAAGTGAAAGAGAAAGTGGGTCTTATGAGGATCAGTTGGAAAATAGAAGGTTCAACAAGGAAAGGAACAATGCACAAATGAGGAACAAGAAACATCACAAGGAAGAAAGGACTAAGATACCAATGTGATTAGGGCAAAACTTCTTCAATGGACATTGTTTCTCATGTCACATGTTTGGTCACAAGGCTATGTAGTGACACATGAAAAGAAGGAATATGGTTTCACTAAGAGAAATTTCAGAAATGGACATCTCTTTCAAGGGTATTGTCACTCTTGTAATTAGTTTGATCACAAAGCAATTCATTGCAGGGTTCATGATAGGAATGGATATGGATTCACCTGGAGGAACATCAAGCTATTTGCACATTCAAGGAACCACAAAATTAAGTGTTATAAGTGCAATAATGTTGGACATATGGCTAAGTGGTGTAGAACAAAATTTCTAAAGACAAGCAGGAATAGGAATACTCAAAAGAATCAGAAGGATCAATTGAGAAAGAAGTTGGAGAAAGAAAAATAGTAGTGTATCGTAGGAGTAGATATTATCCCACCCCAAAATTAACCACCCCAAGAAGAGGAGGTGGTACGGGGCTGAGATAAAAGTCTTATATTTAGATCCAAAGGTGTCCCTTTGCCATTGATGTCAAGGGGAGAGAGATTTGAGTTAGGGGGAGAGCATTTAGTCAGGAGGAGCAATTTCTCAAGGGGAGCAGAATTAGAAAAAAAGAAAAGGAAAGGTTAAATAAAAAGGGTTGCCATTAATGACAAAGGGGGATATTATTGGAAATTTTGAGTAGTTGTGTAGTCATTGATGTCAAGAGTCAGTGTCAGTGATGTCAAAATTTAGTGCAAGAGATTGACAAAAGGAGGGTTAAAATATTTATATTTTAAGCCCAAGAGAATTAGTTTAAAGCTTCACATAATTGGTCAAAAGGTTGGCTAAATTACCTAAGGGAAGGGGACATCTAGACCTAAAGGAAACAATATTATAATATTTATTATTATAATATTAAAGGTGTTAAGATAAGGCCTAAGGTTAAAAAGGAAAACATCTAGGCCCAAAGGAAATAATATTTATTATTATAATATTAAAGCTTAAAAAATACTAAGGTTACTTATGAATTAATTATAATATTTATATTATACTTAGTTAATTATAACCCTAAGTAAGGTTGCAGAGCAAAATATTAAGTTTAATACTTATTCCCGTTGATGTTTGAGCAAGGAAGGAATATGGTATTTATACCATATGGTTTGAAGAGATTAAGTAAGTCTCTTATATGGTGGATACGAAAGGTTAAAAATTATTAATGTGATTTTCGTGAGCAACGAAAGACAATGATTTTTATTTCTAAAAGCTAAAGGTGGATTATGGAAGAATAAAGAGAGAAGGTTGCTTGTCTCCATTACCACCCACTCGGTTGGCCTAGTGGCAAGGCTTGGAGATGTAAGACATAGTTGCAACATAGGTCCCATATTTGATTCTCGATGGTAGAAGAGGGAAGTGTTTTGTTTTCAAACATTTTGGTTCTAGCTCATGTTATAAAAAGTGGTGAACATATTGTGGTGGTTTTGTGGGTGTGCAGCCCAAGTGGTAGCCTAGCCATGGCTAAGGTTCTAGGTAGAAAATTAACATGAGTTTGATTCACATGAAGTGCATATTAGTGTTCGAGACATGCAAAATATGTTTTTAATTAAAGTGGCTAAGAATTAGAAGAAGGATGTGGTTGTGAGTAAAACAAGTTTTGAAGATATATCTCCATCAAAACAAAATATTTAAGTAATTTTTTGTGAAATATTAAGGACATAGTTGTGTAAGCTTTTGTGAAATATTAAGGATAGTGTTGAGAAAGATTTTGTGAAATCTTGTAGGTAGATTTGAGGTAAGCTTTTGTGAAGACTTGAGAGTAGATTGAGCAAGTTATTGAGAGGACTTGAGGGAAGATTTGTCATAAGTATTGGTGAAGACTTATAGACAAATTTAGGAATGTCTTGGTAAAGACTTGTAGGCATATTTGAGCAAGTCTTGGTGAAGATTTATAGGTAGATTTGAGAAAGTCTTGGTGAAGACTTGAGAGAATATTGAGCAAGTTATTGAGAGGTCTTGAAGGTAGATTTGAGGTAAGTCTTTGTGAATACTTGAGAGCATATTGAGAAAGTTCTTGAGAGGACTTGAGGGTAGATTTTAGGTAAGTCTTTGTGGAGACTTAAGAGTAAATTTGATTGATTGATTTGTTCAATATTTATGTTAAGGCTTGGGGTAAATATAAGTAGAGTTGATTTGCAATTTTGTCAAGCTTTATGTTAAGGCTTGAGGATATATTTGAGGACAGAGTTTGGTGTATATTTAAGAGCATATTTATGCTAAACTTGAGACTGAGTTAGAGAAAATTTGTACTAGATCAGGGACAGTGTTTGGTGCAGATTTGAGATATATTTGAGAGAAATATTTGGAGGTGACAAATAAGAGGATAGTAGTCTCCATTGGATAGAGATCCATTATCCAGGGTAGTTAGGATATAGGTATTTTGAGTGAAGACAAAGGTATTCTATGAAGAGATATCCACAAGCCAGTGCAATGGGGATAATAGTCTTCTAGAATATCATCAACCATATCAGAGGGGAAAGATATCTCCTATGGATAGAGATACGTAAAATAACACAAGGGGAAATATTTCTCCTATGGAGTATGATCCATGAAGTATATGGGAAGATAGAGTTCTTCTATGAAGAGAAATCCATGAACTAGTTGACGAGAAAGAGTTCTCCTAGGTCAATTTCCACAAATAAAAAAAAAGGAGAAAGGTTTCTCCTATGGAGAGAGATTCAAAAATCATATCATTAGGGTATTGGTGTCAACTTTGGATAGAGGTCCCTAAAAATTGTAATAGGAAGTGATTCCCAAGATATTTGTTCAAAAAAATTAGTAGAAGGATTTTCTCTGTGGAGTAGCCCACCTTGGATGAACTGCATTAAATTGGTGTCTCTATTGTATGTGATGACTTATGCATTGCTTTGATTACTAATATTGATATTTCCATTGATTATATTGAATAATATTGTTTGAGAAAGAAAAGTAAAAGTTGATATTATACTGCTCACCCCCTTTCAGTATAAGCTTGTGTTCTTCAATTGGTATCAGAGTGGATTTCTTCAAAAGAGTTTAACATCTTGAAGAAAAATTATACAAGAAAATAGATGACATATCAAAGTGGATCTTTAGAGAATAAGGTATTATTGTTTGATGGGAATAATTATGCATTTTGGAGTTTAATAATGAAGACTTACCTAATGGATCAAGGAAATATGATATGGCAAGTAATTAAGGATGGGTACACACCACCAGCTACTCCTCCTACAAATAAATATGGTAAGCTCCTACATTTGAATAATTCAAAGGCAATGAATGTAATATTAAGTGGTTTATAGGAAGCAGAGTTTGTAAAAGGTATGCATTGCACATCAACAAAAGAAATTTGGGAAAAGTTGAAAAAAACATATGAGGGAGACAAAAATATCAAGATGGAAAAATCACAAAATCACAAGAAAATATTTTAAGATTTGAATATGAAGAATGAGAAAGATATTGCTACATACTTACTTCGTGTGGATGAGGTTGTTAAATCCAAGAAAGTACTTGGGTTTAAATTTGAAGAATTATATGTTTATCAAAAGGTTTTAAGGTCACTCCCTATGAGGTATAGTGAAAAGGTTTCAACCATAGAATAAAAATGAGATATAGAAACTTTGACTAGGGATGAGATGCATGGAACTCTCACAGCTTTTGAGATGATAACATAATAAGATTCTATCCCTAAGAAAGAGGTATCCTTCAAAGTAGCAAAGAAAATAATAGATAAGATGAATTCCAATAATGAGTCATCCAGTGATGAAGAAGAAAACTATGGTATATGGAACAAGGACTCAAGAAAGTAAAAAGGTATACAAATAGTTAAGTTTTTATATTATGGTAAATATGGTCACTATGCATCTAACTATCAAAAATATGGAAGTAGAAATCATGAAGAAAAATAGTATCATAAGAACAGGGAAGCAGGAAAATCCAGGCATCAAAAGGAAAATAGGTATGGATAAAACAAGCATAAAAATAAGTTTTTCCATAGGCATAATAATAGTTTCTATGCAGATAAGATAAGTAGGATTCAAGTGATAGTGATGGAAGATCATAAGATAACTAAGAAGAAATTCTCTTCTTGGAAATAGAGGGAGAAGGAAGAGCTTCTATTGAAGATAAATCTGAAAGGTATGAAGATGCTCCTAAAAGGTAGAGAAAAAATCATAAAATGAAGAAGAAAGAATATTTGATCTAGAAGGTGAGCTTATTTCTGCTCTTAAGGAATTAATAAAGGTTAGAAAGCAAAATTCAAGACTCAAGGTTCAATTTCAAGAATGTGATGAAGAGAAAGGAAAGCTTATACAATATCTGACAAACTCAATATCTAAGAGAAGGAAATTTAAAGAAAAGTTAGAGGTAAAAGTATTAGAATGTGAAATATTAGAGCATGAAGTAGATTCACTAAGAAAGGAAGTGAAAGAGTCTAAAGACAAGCTACACAAGTTTGGAAAAAAATCACAAATCTTGGATAAGATTATCAAGGTACAAAGATCTTCATCAAACAATACATGACTTGGTTTTGAAGAAGGACAAAGAGAAAAAGGAGAGAAGTCAAGCTCAAGCTCCAAAGAAGAAGATTAAAAATAAGAGAGTGAAAGAGAAAGTGAGATTTATGAGGATAATTTGGAAAATAGAAGGTTCAACAAGGAAAGGAATAATGCACAAATGAGGAACAAGGAACATCACAGGGAAGAAATGACTAAGAGACCAATAGGGTTAAGGCAAAACTTCTTCAATGGATATTGTTTCTCATGTCACATGTTTGATCACAAGGCTATGTAGTGTTGGACACATGAAAAGAAGGAATATGGTTTCACCAGGAGAAATTTAAAAAATGGACATCTCTTTCAAGGGTATTGTCACTCTTGTAATCAATTTGCTCACAAAGTAATTCATTGCAGGGTTTATGATAGGAATGGATATGGTTTCACTAGGAGGAACTTCAATATATTTGCACCTTCAGGGAACCACAACATTAAGTCTTATATGTGCAATAATGTTGGGCATATGGCTAAGTGGTGTAGAAAAAAAATTCCAGAGATAAGCAAGAATAGAAATACTCAAAATAATCAGAAGGATCAGTTGAAAAAGAATGTGGAAAAAGAAAAATAGTAGTGTATGTTGGGAGTAGAGATACTCCCACCCCAAAATTAACCATCCGAAGGAGAGGAGGTGGGGAGGGGGCTGAGCTAAGAGTCTTATATTTAGCCCCAAAGGTGCCCATTTTCCATTTATGTCAAATGGGGAGTGATATAAGTTAGGGGGAGAGCATTCAATCAGGGGGAGCAAATTTGGAAAAAGGAAAAAGGAATGATTAAAGAGAAAGGGTTGCCATCAATGACAAAGGGGGAGATTGTTGGAAATTTTGAGTAGTTGTGTTGTCATTGATATCAAGATTCAGTGTCAGTGATGGTGAAAATATATATTTTTAGCTCAAGAGAATTGGTTTAAAGCTTCACATGATTGGTCAAAAGGTTGGATAAATACCCTAAAGGAAGGAGACATCTAGGCCTAAAGGAAATAATATTATAATATTTATTATTATAATATTAAATATTAAAAAAAAGCCTAACGTTACTTATAAATTAATTATAATATTTATATTATAATTAATTAATTATAACACTAAGTAAGGCTAGGGTGCAAAATATTAAGTTGAGTATTTATTCCCGTCGATGTTTTAGCAAGGAAAGAATATGGTATTTATACCATATGGTTTGAAGATATTAAGAAAGTCTTCGATATGGTACATACTAAAGGTAAAAAATTATTAATGCAATTTTCGTGAGCAACGAAAGAAAAAGATTTTTATTTCTAAAATCTAAAGGTGGATTGTGGAAGAATAAAGGGAGAAGGTTGCTTGTCTCCATTACCACCCGATCAGTTGGCCTAGTTGTAAGGCATAACGTAAGGCATAGATGGAACAAAGGTCCCACATTCGATTCTAGATGGCAGTAGAGGGAAGTGTTTTATTTTCAAACATTTTGGCACTAGCACATGTTATAAAAAGTGGTGAGCGTATTGTGGTGGTTGTGTGGGTGTACAGCCCATGTGGCAGCCTAGCCATGGCTAAGGTTCTAGGTAGGTGGTGAACACGAGTTCGATTCACGTGAAGTGCATGTTAGTGTTTAAGACACAAATTATGTTTTTGATTGAAGTGGTGAAGAATTGGCAAAAGGATGTGGTTGTGAGTAAAACATGTTTTGAAGGCATATCTCCATCAAAACAAAATATTTGAGTAAGCTTTTGTGAAAGCTTAAGGACATAGTTGTGTAAGATTTTGTGAAATATTAAGGATAGTGTTGAGCAAGATTTTGTGAAATATTTTAGGCAGATTTGAGGTAAGTTTTTTTGAATACTTGAGAGTAGATTAAGAATGTTGTTGAGAGGACTTGATGGTAGATTTGAGGTAACTCTTGGTGAAGACTTATAGATAAATTTAGGCATGTCTTGGTCAAGACTTGTAGGTATATTGAGAAAGTTTTGGTGAATATTTGTATTCAAATTTGAGCAAGTCTTGGGGAATATTTGAGATAATATTGAGTGAAAGCACGAGGATACGAAAACAAAAGGAGAAAAACTCCAAGTACGATGCAAAAACGAAACCAAACTTAACGCTACGAATTAAAAATGCGTAAAAATGGAGAAAGCATAAACAAATTGAAACCCAAATGAAACAAACAGCCCTTTTCTCTTATTGATGTATTTCACAATTCGGTTACAATTCGCCTCCTCCCTTTTCAGGGGCGAGGAGCATTAAATTCGTCTCTTGGTTACATCCATGGATAGCCATCCTTCTTCCGCATGCCCACATGTAAGATGGGTGGACCAAAACGTCACCGCCGCTTGTGTATACGAGTGTCGGTTCCTTGCTGCTCCTCCAATGTCTAGACCCTACGTTCAAGGGAACAAGAAACAGTCAGTAGCACTTGCGGATAAAACAAAGCATGCAATCCCCAAGCCTACGATAAGCGAATGAGAAAATGAATTAAACTATGACTAAAATGAATCCAAATGCTCTGAAAATTTGACAGGGGCATCAAGACATCACCAGGAGGGCCCTAAAAAAAGAACAGTCAAGAAATTCCTCACGGATTTGAATTCGCTCTGGGGCGGGACGAATTTACCTGCAACAAAACGCCGAAAAGGTACTGTCCCAAATGTCCTACCTAGGAAGCTCCAAAAGACCTGCAAACTTGGGGTTAGCTAATTGGGGGTATTTTGGGAAGACCCAGATGGTCATATTTTCCCAATTTGGCCTTCGTTAATGGGATTTTGATGATGCTACCTGTAGGTTAGTAAAAGCGAACGAAGATAGAAACATGATCGAAATTGTTCAAAACGAGACGAAATTTAAATGACAACCTATCTAAGAATCATAGAATTGAATGCAAAAATGAAAGAAAGAAAATCTACCATAGAATTCCCATCGCTCCGAAGAGGGGCGATTAGGACTGTAGCAGTGTGGGAGGGGGCACCCATGGGGCAGGCCGCCCTCCGTTTGAGGCCTGATTTCGGCACCAATCCACTTGGGATGGGTCCAAAACCTCTTGTGGGGTATTGTCAACAAATTTGGTGGGATATTGTGGCCAAATGTCGGGTTTTGGGCTCAAGATTCATCCTTCCAATAGTCACCCAATGACCTCCTCTCTAAAAGAGATCAAGGATGTGAAAGGCACAAATCGCACAAGGATGTATGGGGAAGTAAAATGGCAGCACTTCATTGCTCAAAAAATGCTCCTCCTCTGTATATTTGGGGTGAGGAAACTCACCAATTTATAGACCTGGAGGTCTCTTGCATTGGGCATGCAGAGGCGCCACTTGGCAATCATGCCTTCCCAGGGGGAGGGAGACTCCTCCCTGATTAGGGACTTCATGACTGCCCTTGCAGCTGCCTCTAACGCTCGAAAATGCTCACCCACACTCCCATGCGATGAAGGAAGCGTTAGGTGGTGGATCTGAGCTGCCATTTGTCAAGATTTGACTTTTTTCCCATCAAACCTGCAATTCGTCCCACCCTGGAGCGAATCCTGATATTCGTCCCTGGGTAGGGCGAATCCCAATTTGAATTCGTCCCTGGGTGGAACGGATATTGAGCAAAGTGCCTGAAGGTGCCAAATTGACTCCTGACCTTCCAAAAATGTTGTGAGAGTGGTTAGGACCACTGTTTGACCTCTGGGGGCTGCCCTTGGGGCTGTGTGTGTCAATGCGATCAGTGTTTGCAGTCACATAATCGGATTGGTGTTGTTTTGGTGTCTACTAGATGCCCCTTTTTGGGATGCGCTGTGCAAGGCACAACGTCGAGCAAAAATAGATAACCAAAGCACTAATGATTAGGGTTTCTAGTAACCTAACCAAATTTTGATGCCCCAAGTATGGGAAGGGCATGCATTCTTGAATCCTTGCTTCTGACGAGCGAAGGAACTCAATTCAAGTGTTAACATTTTTCGGTGAGGTGTTACTTGAGCTTGGACATTGATCAGTCATGAATAGGCAAAGGGCGCAACCTTTTGTCTATGGGAACCTTGAGTTCATGATTCATGAATGCCAAGTGATTGATCAGCTTGTGATTATTGCTTGTTTGCTGCCCCAAGCAGGAGCGTGATTGTCTTTGCCAATGATTCTTTGAATGCATGTTGTTTCCATGATTGGGTGTGTATTTGTTGATTGGTGACTAAGTGTGACTACCCCCTCAAGCGACGAATCGATGAGGGAATGACCAACATGAGAAAAGCGATGAGTCGCTTGACCCAAGATGACTTGTGCAAGGGTGCCTGTAGATGTTTTAGCGTTAAATGTGTGTGCAGTTTTTCGACATTTAGACCTATTTTTGGTGGGTGTTAACCCTTTTGGTGACGCTTTTTGGAGTTGAAATTATCAAAAATTCGTCTTCCCGTGGAGTGGTCCGGCCATGGTGGCCTTCTTAGGGAGTAGGATGGTGACAATTTGTAACCCCAACGTCTGTTTTGGATGCCAAGAATGTCAAGTGCGAAGGCGCCTTCGTTCGACAACTCTATTGCTATTTTTGGGTGGGTTTTGACCCTTTTGGTGATGTCGTTTGGGGATGAAATTCTCGAAGATCCGTCTTCCCGTGGAGCGGTCCGGCTATGGTAGCCTTCTTAGGGAGTAGGATAGTGAGGATTTGTGACCCCGACATCTATTTTGCATGCCCGAAATGTCAAGTGCAAAAGCACTCTCATTGGACAATTTTATTGCTGTTTTTGGTGCATTTTTGTTGTTTTTGAAATGTTTGCTCTGTATTCATCCCTGGGTGGGACGAATTCCTATTGAGCATTCATTCCAGGGAGGGACGAGTGCTAACCAGAGTGCTCATCCCAGGGAGGAACGATTACAGGCTCAAAAAGCCTATTTAAAGGCCAAAACTAGGTTTTGGGCTCATTTGCACTTGTTTTTTCTGGTGATTTGGAGCTCTGAGGAGGAGGAGGTCAATTCTGTGAAGTGAAGCGCTGCCAAATTTTTCTCGCCACCATGAGTGCATGAACCGGATCGAGCGGCGGAGCCGAAGCGAGACCAGTAAGTGAACTCCCTCTTTATTAGTCTCTTGTATTACAGTTTTTAAAACCGCAAGTTATTTTTCGCTTCTTTTTTTGTATTTTGTTTTTTAGTGAAATGAAATGTGTTTATTTGTTTGGGTATGGCTTCATTAAAATGTAGGTTGAAATCCTAGTGGAAACCATGTTTGTTTGTGTTCATTTTTTGTAAACTAACAGAAACCCTAGGCTAACAAAAATCGAAACTTAGCTAAAAAACTATAACCCTAGTTAACAAAGATCAAAACTGAGTTTAAAAACTTATGGTAAAATTGAGCTTAAAAACTTAGTGTTAAACGTAGTTTTTTTAAAAACTTCACTCAACCTTAGTCATTTTTGTTGTTTAATTTATCAATGTAAAGGTAAAAGCCCTAGATTGACAAACTAAGTTTTGTTATTTTTGATTTTTTTTTGTTTTAATTTATCAATTTGAGAGTATAAAACCCTAGGTTGACAAATTAATTTTGTTATTTTTGATTTTTTTGTTTTAATTTATCAATTTGAGAGTATAAAACCCTAGGTTGACAAATTAATTTTGTTTTTCGTTTACTGTTTGTAGCTGTATACTTTTTTTTCATGATTTTAATGTGTTTATTTTGTTTTCTTTTGCAGGTTGTGAAGAGTCGGTATCGTGTGCCTACTATTTTTGTTGAAGCGTGGGAGGCGCTAGTTGTGGCTGACTGGGAGTGGCTTGACGCCTTGGGGCTCAAGCAGGTGGCTCGGCTGGAGCCAGTGATTGGGGATCGGGCCTACCTGATGACCCTAATCAACTTGTGGGATCCCCGGACTAATACTTTCCATCTCCCAATAGGGGAGATGACAGTCACTTTGGAGGATGTCTATCGGATTCTTCGGATTCCAATAGACGGACTACCGATCAGGACGATACCACGGGATCAGTAGATAGTAGTGCTGACACGCTGCTTCGGGCATGGGGAGGAGTTGGGGGTGGATGGTCCGATGGAGAGGGCAGAGGTTGACTGTCAGATGGGTGGGATCTTAGTTCGATGGTGGCTTGAGAGGGGTGTGTTGGGAGTGAGGCACTCAGTACTCATGGGCCTCATTTCCAACATGCTGCTACCTGACTCGTCAGGTGCGAGGTTCCCGTGGAACCTGTTGGATGTGGTCTATCGGCTGGTGGAGTGTTCGATGCATGAGCCTTTGATCATGAGATGGGGACAGACGCTACTGGCGTAGCTCTATGGGGAGCTATACGAGGTCCGCTATCGGAGGTGGAAGGGGATCAGCTACAGCTATCTATTGTAGAGCTGGGCTTGGTAGCATATAGCGATGGAGAGGCCAGTGGGGTTACCATGGATGACGCAGGCGAAGATGGTGGATAAGGATATAGGTTACGCGGCTCTATGGTGGTGGTCTGAGGAGCAGGGACAGAGTCGACGGTGGGAAGGTGTCGTAGGGCACTATGTCGATGCCTTCGCTCGGCTTGCTCCAGGGGAGGTGTTTTGGCGCCCCTATCGGGACCGGTCCAACCTGGCCGAAGGCTGGAGAGTGGCTCCGATGGGTGCATAGGGAGCGGTGGCTGATTGGGCGACATGGGACCGAGCAAGAGTTCTTCCCTTACAATCGGGTGACATGATAGTTTGGGGTGCGCTAGGGGTTGCCTGGTGAGCCCATGGTCTATCGACGTCGAGGGGACGAGAGGACTCTGGACCGGTCGGTCATCGCGCCACTAGGCGAGGATTCAGATGTGGTGATCGATGTCCCGGACATGGATGACGTCGGGACTACCGTAGAGTATGACCAGTGGTGGATACTACGGTGATGGCGGGGAGAGGGGCCACTGGGAGGCATGGAGGCAGTAGCAGCGGGCGGGGAGGGTGTCGAGGCACAAGGAGATGATTGGGGAGCTCCGTTGGAGGATGCAGACATGGTGGAGGTGGATGATGCGGATGTGGATCTTGGGGTTCCGGATCAGCCGAAGATGTAGGATGTCACGGAGCAGTGGGAGTCAGAGTAGGCTGCTATTCCAAAGATGCCAATGCCTCAGGAAGTTTTAGAGGACACGGAGTCTGGGTTACATGCTGAGAATGCACGATTGGAGGGGCTGCTGCGGAGGCATGATGAGGAGCTGGGGGATGCACTACGGGAGAGGGATCTCCTATGCATGTAGCTGGTAGAGCGAGAAAATGCATGGGCTGCATATCGTCGGTAGGATGGGGACACCGATGCTGCACGGGAGAGGGATCTCCTACGGATGTAGCTGGCAGAGAGGGATAGGGCTTTGGTGCACCGTGATGAGAACTTGGCTACGTATCATCAGTGGGAGATGGACTTGGTGTGGCAACGGTTGGAGCTGGAGGCAGAGGTTAGCCGCCTCGGTGGGTGGGTCCCTATGTTCAGTGGAGGTGGATCATCACGCCGCTCGAGAGGGAGCGAGACTGAGCAATCAGCATCCTCTCGACGTAGGCGACTGGAGGAGGGGGGCTCGAGTAGGCATGATGCGGGGGCTAGCGAGAGCCACCCTGAGGGGTCTCATAGGACCCACACCATGGGGGGTAGTTCCCGTCGCACCGATCTTGCGTGATCATGGTGGCCGATGCCTTAGGCTTTGGGGGTTTTTGAGCTTTTGGATTTTGTTGCGGGGTCATAGGACCGGTTCATTGTAGCCTGTGGGCATTTTTGATGATATATACAGATGACTTTATTTTATTTATGCGCATGTGATGATTTGATTTTATGCACGATGATTGATGAATATGGATGTATGCATGTTAATTTATATTGATGGATGCATATGTTTTGCTGAAATGTAAATGTTTTTAATTTATATGATATGCAGATGGAATGGATGAATTGAATTTGTGATTTTTGGTGGTCGGACCATAGACTGTTTAGAACTTTATGGCTTTTTGTCCTAGGCGATTGCTGTGGTAAATGACTTTTCGTGTATACATGTTTTTTTGTATTTTTTGATGGCGATGCAAGGATGAAAGATATTAGTGGTTTTAAAATGTATTTTAAGGTTTTCTGAGATTCAGATGTTTTAACTGTCTAGCCATGACTGTACTTTCATCTTACGAGACTTTTGAACCAGGTATGAATCAGACTTGTCTTTGACCAAGTTATTTCACATCCCTGTGTGTGCAATTGAGTTCATTTATGTGGTGTTTGTCAGGATACCGCCGATGCCAGATAGGATGTCAACCAAACCTATACTGAGGATCACCTGATTAGCTCCACTAACTCCTTTGTTGTGTTTAGTCAGATTAATTTGCGATGCTATCATAGGATACCATAAGCTAGCTCATCCACATGCAAACATTGATCTGCACACAAGTTAATGTGACAGATGTATCGTCATGCGGGAGGTTTACCCCCTATGATCGGTAGGCTATCCACCAAACCGGTACTAAGGTTTGCCTCATGACCTGTCGAAATGCTGAGAGTTCCAGGGATTCAAGTTCGACTCCCTTCTTTTCTTCAATTGTATTGGGATACTTGCTCTTTTATTAGTGATAAAAATCACTATTTATTTTTGTTTTTCTTTTGAGCAAGGGATTTGAATATGGAGTGATGAGAATCACTATCTTATGTGCCTTTTGATGTATGCACTTTGGTTGGGATGTCAAATTTTTTGGAGTTTTGACGTTTGCAAATTTGTGATGTTTTTGCAACTTTTGAGAACTTGGGATTCTTGGGGAATTGGGTAGGGAGGATGCTTGTCCTTTTGCCAACTCTCAGCATTCTTGAGGTCATTCGCATAGGGGGATGAGCAAGATAACCGTTTCGCTTATGGTGATCTGGATTGCTTTGCAGGTTTCATCTTTCGTTCACACAACTTGGGAATTTTTATGTGTTTGAATTTGTGTTGGGATGCTACGTACCAAGGTGTGATCCAAGTAGAACTCTACCTTCGTAAAATCTGTCTGACTTTGTACAGTATTTGGCTAGACGGCTATTGACAGCTGAATGACAAAAACTCTTGATACATTAGAGGACCACTGACTATGGTATGGTAACAAGAAGTGAATGGTGTTTATTTTTTATGACTATTTACAAAAGTAGAGAAATGTGGAACAAGATGGATTGGTGGAGTACTTACAGTCTATGGTGCCTTTGACCTGTATGACCACAAATATGCAATGTATGGATGTGATGCTTAATGCAGCTATATATATTTTTGTGTTTTTGATGGAATGATTTTTGTGAGTATGAATATGAGATGCAAAAAGAGCTCTTTATTGTTGTGATGACGGTGAGTATGCCTGGAAATGAGATGCGAATTTTTGTTATTTTTGATGATTTTATTGTTTTTGAATTTTCTTATTTTTGACCAAGCGATTGTGGGAACCCTTGGAGCGTTTTGGGTTGACCAAGCGATTATGGGAATCCTTGGAGTATTTTGGGTTGACCAAGTGATTATGGGAATCCTTGGAGCATTTTGGGATTGACCAAGCGATTATGGGAATCCTTGGGGCATTTGGGATTGACCAAGCGATTATGGGAATCCTTGGGGCATTTTGGGTTGACCAAGTGATTATGGGAATCCTTGGAGCATTTTGGGCTATGGCTCTTCTAAACATGGAATGGCCACAAATGACTGATGTTCAAGGGTTCTAGTTCCTTGATTCCATCAAGAGAGGCTAGCCGGTATGTTCCAGGTCCTATTTTGCTATCAATTACATAGGGACCTAACCAGTTTTCCATGAACTTGTCCCTTAGATGGGACGACAAACTAGAATTATGTTGGTTCTCTTTCAAGACCAAGTCACCAACCTGAAAGTCCCTCAAATGAACTTTCATGTTGTATGCTTTCTTAAGTCGCTCTTGATAGATACGTAAATGCTCGAGAGCATTAACGCATCGTTCATCAAGCAACGTAAGCTGGTCTAACCAGGCCTACCGTGCAGTATCATCATCGATGAACTCTTGCATGGATATGCGTAGGGAAGGAATTTCCAACTCTAGAGGCATGACAGCCTCGGAGCCATACACGAGCAAAAACAGAGTTGCCCCAGTGGGCGTCCGAATGCTGGTGCGATAAGCCCACAAGGCAAGTGGGATCTGAATGTGCCAATCCTTATGACTATCTATGACTATATTTTTGAGGATGGCAACTAGCATTTTGTTTGACGCCTCTGCTTGCCCATTTGCCTGCGGATAATAAGGTGTCAAAAAACTGTGCTGAATTTTGTACTTTGTGGTCAAAGCACGCACATATTTGTTTTTGAATGATGTCCCATTATCCAAAATTATCTTGGATGGAATACCAAAATGACATATGATGTTGTGCAAAATGAACTCCGAAATGCGGGGTCCTGTCGTAGAGGTAAGCGGGACCGCTTCCACCCACTTGGTGAAATACTCTGTGGCCGTTATGATAAACGTGTGATGACCTGACGACATAGGGGAGATATTTTCGACTAGATCTAGGCCCCACTGCAAAAATGGCCAAGCCGATTGGATCGACTGCAAGGCCTAGGAAGGTACGTGTGTCAAATTAGCATGGTGTTGACATTTCATGCACTTCCTGACATATGCGCAACAATATCGCTCTAAATATGGCCAATAATAGCCCATGCAGAGAATGCACTTTGCGATGGCCATACCACTGAAGTGGCCACCGCACGTACCATCGTGCGCTTGGGCGATTGCCCAAGTGGACTCTTGCTGGTCCAAGCAACGAAGGAGGATTCCTTCATAGCTATGACGGTACAAAATGTCTCCTAACAAGACATACTTTGCCACTTTCTGCTTGAATGCTCATTTCATGGCATGCGTCAATCCAAGTGGGAGGTTACCTAACTTGAGGTAGTCCCTTATGGGTGAATACCAATCCTACTGATCAGAAGCCTTGACGGTATGAACAACCAATCCCTCTTGAAGTTCATCCCTAGCAAAAGCTGAACGGGAAAGAACTTGTAAGAATAGCATTGTGTTGCTATTAAGGGGAGTAAGGGAGAACAAGGACCCCCAATTGGCATGATTCAGACGATCGTGGATTCGAGAGAACCTATCCTGAGGAGGTTCAATCTGGATCATGTGGATTCCTGGCATCAAGTCAGAGCTTGCACGCTCCATCACAGATTGCGATAGTGTTTTGACTTGAATGGTGGTCATATCACCAGAAATGTCTTACAGGATTAGTGACCCCAAAGAGGCCATAGTGTCCGCAAAATGATTCGATGACCGAGGGAGTGCCTCGATGTCGTACCATTCAAGATTTGCCAAGAATTTGTCCACAAGGGCTTTGTAGGCTTGTAGAACTGGGCATTTGCATTGGAATACCCCTTTGACTTGGTTGACGATTAACAACGAATCACCAAAGATATTCAATCATTTAATGTTCATGGTGATTGTTGTCTAAAGACCTATGAGCAAGGCTTCATACTCTACATAATAAGTAGCCTATTCTTTGTGAAGTTCATTCTTCTAGGCTAGCATGGTGCCCAGTGCGACCTCAGTAGCTGAGATGTATAAGTAGAACGACACTCCTGGTCTGGGTGGTGCCAATACTGGTGGTGAAGCCAGGTATTGTTTAATGTCATCGAAGGCTAACTGGCACTCGTCATCCTAGTGAAATGCTACCCCCTTGTGCAATAATTTGTTCATGGGTCGGCACTTTTCAGATAGTTGCGCTATGAAGCGCTTGATCGACGCGACCTTTCCCTGTAGGCTTCTGAGCTGCTTGATGGTAGTTGGGGGAAGCATTTCAAGGATTGCCTTGACTTTGTTTGGGTCGACCTTGATGCCTCGCTTTGAGACTATGAAACCCAAGAGTTTTCTAGATGTGACGCCAAATACGCACTTCTTGGGATTCAGTCCGACTTTATGTTCCATGAGGCGATCGAGGATCTTGCTTAAGTCATCGAGATGATTTGGGTGCAAAAGAGATTTGGCCAACAAATCATCCATGTAATCTTCCAAAGTTTTATGCATGTAATCATGGAAGATGTATGTCATGGCACGTTGGTAGGTGGCACCAGTATTTTTAAGGCCAAAAGGCATGACCTTATAACAAAATGTCCCCCAAGGCATTGTGAATGCCATTTTTAGCTGGTCCTCGGGATTGATACAAATCTGATTGTATCCCGAGAAACCGTCCATGAGGGAAAGCATTTCATGACCCGTTGTGGCATCTACCAATGCGTCGATGCTTGGCAATGGAAAATCATCCTTAGGACTCGCTTTGTTTAGATCTCAAAAATCAGTGCATATGCGAATCCTCCCATCAAGCTTTTTGATAGGCACCATGTTGGACAGCCATGGTGGGTAATCCATGCAGATGACAAACTATGCATCCAACAACTTTTGCAATTCATATTTGACCATCAAGGCCACTGTTGGATGCATCTTACATAGTTTTTGCTTAACTAGCTTGACTATCGGATCAAGCGTTAGATTATGCATGACTAGCTACGGATCTAGCCTCGACATGTCTTTGTAGGACCATGCAAAAACCTCCTTCTTCTCTTTGAGAAGGGCAATGTAGTCAGCTTGCTCTTCGGGGGATAAACTTACCCCCAACTTGATGATCTATGGATTCATTGGATCCGAGCCGATGTCTACGTCAGTCGTCTCCTCGACCGACATGTGGGATCCATCCTCCAACTGGTGTGGAGTTGGGATCAAATGGATATCATTTGCTGAGTTAAGATCATCGTTAGGAACCTCGGGTTCCTCTTCAGCATGGAAGATATCTTGAGTTGACCCAGGGGTAAAATGAAGCATTTCATCGAAAGGCCAGTACTCTGATGGGGATGGTGGTGAATTGATGTGATCCCAGTCTATGGCATCTATGTCTAGATACAATGACTATGCTGGATCGGTCGGGTTGTGGATGGGGGTGGTTAAGTCAATGGAGATCATGTTGATGAAATGATTTTGGTCTCCATTACCGTGGGTGTGGTTACTCGAACATTCTAGATGCTCTCTATGCTCTGGATCTGGCTCTAGAGGTATGGGCATGAATGGATCGGCCCTATGTGTGGATAGGAAGATAGGGTCTATCCTCAACACTGATATCACTCTAGGGTCTCGGGGTGGAAGGTGCTCTTCGTATACCTGAAGTGGTGGATCCAACACTTGGTCCCACCCCGCTGGGTCTACGTACCACTCATGCCCTGGCACTATGTTTAATTGTTCAAATATGTCATTAATCTCCAAGGGGTATCGATGCTGCATTTGCCGCATGTGATTAAGATATGCCATCTCAATTTCATCTTCATAATCACTATCGAAGATCCAAAGGCCCTCGTTGGCTCTGACAACTGCTTGCGGCATTAAGGGTTCGCCTTGCTCAAGCAAATTGATCTGGCCCCATTGGGGTTGTTTCACTCTCTACGGTGGGGCCTGATTACCTTGGGGTGGCACTTGCTCGATTGGAGCATCTAAAGGGAACATTGTCAAGAGACTCTCTTGATAATCATCCATGGGGATCACCTGTGAGTGATTGCTATCTGATTCGAAGGGGTCCCATGGTGCCACCTCATATTCCGATTCATCCTCTGAGGACCCTTCTTGACATTGTCTAGACCCTCCCTAAAAATGAGCTCTCGAGCTTTCTCCTCTTTCGAGCGAAGGGAAGGGATTGCGAGGGTCAACAAGGTTGATTGCCGTTAATGGGAGATAATCCCTCAATGTATATGTCATGTTAGGGTTGGCATATGGATCTGATGCCAATCCCCCCTTGTTGCCTATCCCTAGGCCTTGCATGTTCTCCACCAAGATGTCCAAGGGCAGGGGGTGGTTGAACCCTACTCCTGACTTGTCATATGGCATTTGGTATCTTGGTTGGCAAAGAACACGTACCCCTTGCTCATATCTGCCTAACCCATATCCATGCCAATTGCATTGGCCAAGGTATCTCAGAGCAAAGTATGGGTTAGACAAATAATTGACATTTTTAGCAAAAGGCTCTTCATCTTCATCCTCTTGCATGCATGGTGCAATGCCATGATCAAGGCCCCCATACACAAAGTTTGTCTGGTTCGACGGGTAGCCTAGGGGAACAATAGTGCCGATGGGGAGGCGAGGTCTCCCCATGTCCTGCATGGACTCCAGTGTGGGTGTTGCTACAATATTCCACACCAGATACTCCCCTAGGCCCGTATTGGCCATCTCAACGGTGATTGTTGGCGGTTGAGGGGGAGGGAATGGAAGTTCTCCCTGAGTCCACTCCATGTCGGGTGAACTAGGAGCCTCGACTTCCATTCGGCTAGGCATCTCCTCAGTAGAGATAGTTGATACTGATGGCAGTGTCTCTTCCAGAGGTTGTGCCTCTTCTAGGGGTTTCTTCCCTTTGTCCTTCTGTTTGGCCCCCATCGGTGGCATCGCTGGTGGAGGACCAGACGATGAAGATGGACCCGACTGGGGTTTTGAAGAACTTGCTAATGGGGATGCCCATGGAATCGGACCCTGCTTAGATGGATTCAATTGGAAATCCAAATGCATTGATGGGAGGGTCGATTACGGCATCAGCTGCACCGCATTACAATACTTGAAGGGTTCTAAGTCCGTCGGGACTACATGCACCTCCCCTTCAAATGTATACTTTAAGCATTGGTGAGCTATCGAAGGGACACACTTCATGTCCCTGATCCATGGCCGCCCCAACAAGATGTTGTAGGCCATCTCACCTTCCAAGATGTGGCACAATGTAGGTATAGTCTTTTGTCCCACTTGGATGGGTAGGACTATTGTGCCAACTGTCGAGCAGATTGCATCATTGAATGCTCGTAGAGTGTAGGTGGAAGCTGTGATGTGAGATGCGGGCAACTTCAGATGTTTTAGGGCCACGGTTGTGATGAGATTACTGGACGAGCCAGTGTCTATCAACACCCTCTTGTATGGGATCCCGTTGACCCGCGCGATAACGTGCAGGGGTGGATCCGCCATGTCATCAGTCACTGATCTCAATTCGTCTTCTCGAAATGTGATGACCGGCTCAGTGCATCATTTTACATGTCCCACAAAGTTGTTGAAAGAATTTGTCTCGTGGGGCTGCAACTCGATGGCTTTCAATATCTCCATTAGAGCTTCTCGATGGGGTGTAGATTGTTGTATAAGCTCGTATATAGAGAGCCTAGCCGATGTGGTCCTCAAACTTTGAGTAAGTTTGGTCCGAAGTGTGGCCACTGGTCTAGGTGGAGGAGGTTGTGCAAGGTGTTGTTGTGGTTGTGTCATTGTTGGCACCTCACCTGTAGTTGCCGTGAGGGCGGCTACACTCGGATACCTCCTATTTCGAGTCACTATACTGATCATCCCTACATACCCCTGCATGGGGCAGTTCTGTGTGACCTCATTAACTTGTAGGGTCTTTGCCTACGGAGCATGAGCAGGCAAGGGGTCTTTGAAGACCTCCATTTGTTGATTGCTTGGTGCGACGGGATTATCTACCGCTAGTGTCTTGTTATCAATCAAGTCTTGCACCAAGCCCTTAAATTTCCAATAGGCATTTAGGTCATGTCCCTACCGCCTATGGAACCTACAGTACAAGTCCTCCCTATACCCCTTAGGCTTGGGTGCATTGGGATCTATGGTCTGAATCTCTGGCAGGTTGATCAGGTTTTTCGCTAACAAGCGGTCAAACAAGGAGTCCCTGGACTCTGTGTAGGGTGTGTATTGTCGCCTAGGGCGATGCTGCTGATTCTGCTCTTGTCTCTAATTTTCTCTGTCATAGTTGTTGGGAGGCACCACCTGATAATTAGCCTTTTGGGGCTGTGTTACTTGTGCAGGCTTAGGGACATTGATAGCAACTTGATTGACCGCAATGGGTTTCTGTTGCATGGTCCCTATTTTAGTGTTCTTAGTCCACTCCTTTTTTCTTAGGTTTGGCTATCTCGCCATCCTGTATCTTGATCTCTTCAATGATCTTGGCTTGCGCTAGGGCTTCTTCTAAGGTGGCATATTGCTGCAGCTGCAATAGCACAGAGATCGATCTCAAACAGCTCTTTGAGAACATTTGAGTGAGGTCGGACATAGGGGGAAGGTAGGGCAACTTTGAAAGCAAAGTCCTCCATCGATTCCCATAGGCTGCCATGGTTTCCTCCTCATACTGCTTGAGGCTGGCTAAGTCACTCAGTGACGCCTTCTTCTTGGTGTTGAAGGCGAAGCGTTCGAGGAACGCATCCACTAACTAATCTAAGTTGTTAATGTTGTGCTTTGGTAACTGAGTAAACCAATCCGAAGTAGGGCCTACGAATGTGGTTATAAACATTCTTAATAACAAAGCATCATTATCCTGAATACCGAAGCATTGGCTCAGGAATCTCGTCACATGCTCTTGAGCATCCTCCTCACCTCTAAAGGTTGCCAACTGAGGTAGCTTAAAGTGTTCAGGGTAAGGGGGTGTTGGCACGGACGGATGCACAGGATGACTATGGAGTTGGCGTAAAGTGGGCTTTTGGGGCCCAAAATTTTTGGTCTCCATAGACTCCAAATGCTCTAGCAACGCTTTATATGCATCTAAAGATTTAATCTCTTCCTCTTTAGTTTGCTCCCATTGTGGGTTGTGGGAGACTTGAGGCCTATAGAGGGGTGGTCGGATGGCAACCCCTCGCACCTTGGTAGGGCATTTCAGCCCGCTCTTCTTCTTGCTCATATTCCTCGTAAGCTTCCTCGAGGAGTCTCTAGATGAGACCTATGACCCTGGGTGGGTCCCCGCGGAGGGTACCCATCATTGTTCCGAGGAGTGGCCTCCCGCTCAGGTCTAGGAGGTCTCGGAGGTAGCACTTGGTAAGGTCACGGAGACCTATCTCGCACCAAGGGATTATGCCTCTCATATGGTTCCGCTCTTTGGGTGTGAGGGGTTGGAACCCTCTCAGGCACTGGGTTATGGAGCAGCTCATCTATTTGGCACCGAATGCACTCTTTGCTAAGGCGATATAGATGCTCTAGCTACTATTGGTCTTGCTCAAGCCACGTGATCTACGCTTGGTGGCATTGCCAAGTCAATTTGTTCTACCATCTTGAGCCTAGGAGGCCTGGATGCCTCTCCTATGCACTTACCTCGGTCACGATGATCCGAGATCTCAATAGGTCACTTCCCTCTATCGAGGTTGGTGGCATTTACCCGAGGCTCTGGCCTCAATGGGTGATCATGGTACATAGCGGGTGTGGAGGCGCATGGCTCCCACGCTGTACATTGCTCTCGAGGAATGTAATGGTCTTCCTCATGCTCCCTTTCATATGTGTGAAAGGGGCGGGCAGAGTTGGCTCGCCCTGCTTGAAGAGCCTTGCGCTCTGGGTTTTGTCTATTGGTTCTAACAGTGATGGGGGGCAAAGGAGGGATGCCATAATCATGTGGCCTCTCCTCCTGGACACTATGCCGCTCTAGCGCTTCATCGCACGGTGGCCACTCATATCGAGCTTCTAAGGGAGCCTTCCTATCTATGTTGAGCGCCACGTGTAAGGACTCCTCCTGAAAGGGGCTATGATGAATGGGCGTGTCCCTCAAAGGGGTGTCCCTATAGTTCCATCTTGACATGGAATGATGCGGACTCTCTTGTGGGTCAGGCCACCAAGGCGGTATGACCAAGTCCTTAGGGCTGTAGCGGAGGCGACTTGTGCCCCCTTGTACACTTTTCGCAACTTTCGCCCTTGATTGGGCTTGGCTACGGGTGTACACCATGGTGGTGTTTTTCTATAAGCTATGTAGATTTTTATCTCTTTTTATGATTTTTATGCTACACTAAACAGAAAAGAGCACACACACACACAAAGCAATGATTATCTCATTTAAATATTGAGAGTGTGTCCTAGACCTGGTTTAGTGTGTTTTGGTTTTTGTTTTTGTGTTTTTTTTTTTTTGAAGGTTTTTGTAAAGAACGTTTAAATGCAAAATGATGGCTCTTATGGCTCCCAAAAATGGTCGCCCCTTCGATATACCATTGCCAAGCCGATATACCAACCTCTCTATATACCCGCCCTTACGTGAGGGAAACTATAGGTACGTGAGAGCAGATGGTACATGGAACGTAGGCGGTACGGAAGGGGAATCACCCTGTTTATGACACCTACCATAGAAGACTTATCCTCATGCATTGGGAATCACCCCAGCTACACTCGATCAGCTTTCATCAGGATTTACGTCTAGCAACAATAGCGATCGGGGTAATGGATGCAAAAATTCAAGCCAAGGTGGTGATGAAATCCACCGTTGGTCTTGATCAAGGGTTGGGGTTTTACGACCAGCTCCTTGGTGTTTAATTTGCCACGTGGTGTGTGGGGTTCTTTTTATTTTGCAAAAAGGAAACAAGCAAGCAGTAAAGGAAAACTACTTTCCCTAAGCAAGCAAGTAACCTAAAAATAGAAAAACTGAAAATAGAAAATGACAAGAAAAGTTTAGAATCCCTACCTTTTCTCTGCCCAAATCTGTCGGTTCTGAGTTTCTGCCATGAAACTGCATAGATAGAAATTCATCCCGGGGAGAAATGAATTACAGGACTGTATTCATCACAGGGTGGAGCGAATTCCCATTCGTCCCTGGGTAAGACGAATTACAGCTCTGTATCCGCCTCCTGATGGAACGAACAACAATCAGCGTAAAAAAACAACCAAGTTTGGATCAGATCTCTGATCTTAAAAATAGAGGACAAGGTCCCACCGTGATCGCCACTGAAAGCACGAGGATACGGAAACAAAAGGAGAAAAACTCCAAGTACGATGCAAAAACGGAACCAAACTTAACGCTACGAATTAAAAATGCATAAAAATGGAGAAAGCATAAACAAATTGAAACCCAAATGAAACAAACAGCCCTTTTATTTTATTGATGTATTTCACAATTTGGTTACAATTCGCTTCCACCCTTTTCAGGGGCGAGGAGCGTTAAATTCGTCTCTTGGTTACATCCATGGATAGCCATCCTTCTTCCGCGTGCCCACATGTAAGATGGGCGGACCAAAATGTCGCCGTCACTTGTGTATACGAGTGTTGGTTCCTTGCTGCTCCTCCAATGTCCAGACCCTACGTTCAAGGGAACAAGAAACAGTCAGTAGCACCTGCGGATAAAACAAAGCATGCAATCCCCAAGCCTACGATAAGCGAATGAGAAAATGAATTAAACTATGACTAAAATGAATCCAAATGCTCTAAAAATTTGATAGGGGCATCAAGACATCACCAGGAGGGCCCTGCAAAAAGAACAGTTGGGAAATTCCTCACGGATTTGAATTCGTTCTAGGGCGGGACGAATTTACCTGCAACAAAATGCCGAAAAGGTACTGTCCCAAATGTCCTTCCTAGGAAGCTCCAAAAGACCTGCAAACTTGGGGTTAGCTAATTGGGGGTATTTTGGGAAGACCCAGATGGTCATATTTTCCCAATTTGGCCTTCGTTAATGGGATTTTGATGATGCTACCTGCAGGTTAGTAAAAGCGAACGAAGATAGAAACATGATCGAAATTGTTCAAAACGAGACGAAATTTAAATGACAACCTATCTAAGCATCATAGAATTGAATGCAAAAATTAAAGAAAGAAAATCTACCACAGAATTCCCATCACTCCGAAGAGGGGCGATTAGGACTGTAGCAGTGTGGGAGGGGGCGCCCATGGGGCAGGCCGCCCACTGTTTGAGGCCTGATTTCGGCACCAATCCACTTGGGATGGGTCCAAAACCTCTTGTGGGGTATTTTCAAAAAATTTGGTGGGATATTGTGGCCAAATGTCAGGTTTTGGGCTCAAGATTCGTCCTTCCAATAGTCACCCAATGACCTCCTCTCTAAAAGAGATCACGGATGTGAAAGGCACGAATCAACTAAGGGTGTATGGGGAAGTAAAATGGCAGCACTTCGTTGCTCAAAAAATGCTCCTTCTCTCTATATTTGGGGTGAGGAAACTCACCAATTTATAGACCTAGAGGTCTCTTGCATTGGGCATGCAGAGGCGCCACTTGGCAATCATGCCTTCCTAGGGGGAGGGAGACTCCTCCCTGATTAGGGACTTCATGACTGCCCTTGCAACTGCCTCTAACGCTCAAAAACGCTCACCCACACTCCCATGCAATGAAGGAAGCGTTAGGTGGTGGATCTGAGCTGCCATTTGTCAAGATTTGACTTTTTTCCCATCAAACCTGCAATTCGTCCCACCCTGGAGCGAATCCTGATATTCGTCCCTGGGTAGGGCGAATCCCAATTTGAATTCGTCCCTGGGTGGAACGAATATTGAGCAAAGTTCCTGAAGGTGCCAAATTGACTCCTGACCTTCCAAAACTGCTGTGAGAGTGGTTAGGACCACTGTTTGACCTCTGGGGGCTGCCCTTGGGGCTGTGTGTGTCAATGCGATCAGTGTTTGCAGTCACATAATCGGATTGGTGCTGTTTTGGTGTCTACATTGAGCAAGTTATTGAGAGGAATTTAAGGTAGATTTTATACAAGTATTTGTGAAGAATTGACAACATAATGAGCAAGTTCTTGAGAGGACTTAAGGGTATATTTGAGGTAAGTCTTTGTGGAGACTTAAGAGTAATATTGATTGATTTAATTGTTCAATATTTGTGTTAAGGCTTGGGGTAAATATAAGTAGAGTTTATTTATGATTTGGTTAAGATTTACGTTAAGGCTTGAGGATATATTTGAGGACAAAGTTTGGTGTACATTTAAGACCATATTTATGCTAGACTTGAGGCTGAGTTAGATAAAATTTGCACTAGATCGAGGATAGTGTTTGGTGCATATTTGAGATAGATTTGAGAGAAATATTTGGAGGTGACAAATCAGAGGATAGGAGTATCTAGTGGATAGTGATCCATTAGCTAGGGTAGTGAGGATAGAGGTATTCTAAGTGAGGACAAAGGTATTCTATGAAGAGAGATCCACAATCCAGTGTAGTGGGGATAATAGTCTTCTAGAAGATCATCAGCTAGATCAAAGGGAAAAGATATCTTATATGGATAGAGATCCATAAAATAGAGCAAGGGTAAAGAGTTATCCTATGGAGTATGATCCATGAAGTAGATGGGAATATAGAGTTCTTCTGTGAAGATAAATGCATGAACTAGTTGAGGAGAAAGAGTTCTCCTGGGTCAATTTCCACAAATCAGAGAAAAGGAGAAAGGTTTCTCCTATGGAGAGAGATCCACAAATCAGAGCATTAGGGTATTGGTATCTCCTTTGCATAGAGGTCCATAAAAATTATAATAGGGAAGTGATTACCAAGATATTTATTGAGAAAAATTAGTAGAAGGATTTTCTCTATGGAGTAGCCCACCTTGGATGAACCACATTAAATTGGTGTCTTTATTGTATGTGATGACTTATGCATTGATTTTATTACTAATTTTGATATTTCCATTGATTATATTGAATAATATTATTTGAGAAGGAAAAGTAAAAGTTGATATTATATTGCTCACCCCCCTTTAAGTATAATATTGTGTTATTCAATCGGTATTAGAGCGTATTCCTTTGACAGAGTTTACTAGCTTGAAGAAAAAGTATACAAGAAAAAAGATGATATCTCAAAGTGGATCTTTAGAAAATAAGGTACCTTTTTTTGATGGGAATAATTATGCAATTTAGAGTTTAATAATGAAGATTTTCCTAATGGCTCAAGGAAAAATGATATGGCAAGTAGGTAAGGATGGGTATACACCACTAGCTACTCCTCTTACAGATAAATATGGTAAGCTCCTACATTTGAATAATTCAAAGGCAATGAATGTAATATTAAGTGGTTTACAATAAGTAGAGTTTGTAAACATTATGCATTACATATTAACAAAAGAGATTTGGGAAAAGTTGAAGAAAACATATGTGGGAGACAAAAATATCAAAATGGAAAAATCCCAAAATCAAAAGAAAATATTTGAATACTTGAAGATGAAGGATGAGGAAGACATTTCTACATACTTACTTCATGCAGATGAGGTTGTTAACTCCATGCAAGGACTTGGGTTTAAATTTGAAGAATTAAATGTTTGTCAAAAGGTTTTAAGGTCACTCCCTATGAGGTATAGTGAAAATATTTCAGCCATAGAAGAAAAATGAGATATAGAAACTTTAATTAGGGATGAGCTACATGAAACTATCACAACTTTTGAGATGATATCAGGACAATATCCTATCACCAAGAAAGAGGTAACCTTCAAAGTAGCAAATAAAATAAAAGATAAGACAAATTCAAGTGATGAGTCATCCAGTGATGAAGAAGCAAACTATGGTAGATGGAACAAGGACTCAAGAAAGCACATAGGTATAAAAATAGTTAAGTTTTTCTATTGTGGTAAATATGGTCACTATGCATATAAATATCCAAAATCTAGAAGTATCAGTGGTGAAGAAAAACAAGAACATAAGAACAAGGAAGCAGGAAAATCTAGGTATCAAAATAATGATATGTATGGATAAAACAAACATTAAAATAAGTTTTTCCAAAGGCATAAGAAGAGTTTCTATGCAAATAAGATAAGTAGGAGTTCAAGTGATACTGATGGAAGATTATCAGATAATTAAGAAGAAATTCTCTTATTGGAAGTAGAGGGAGAAGGAAGTGCTTATATTGAAGATAAATCTGAAAGGTATGAAGATGCTCTTGAAAGGTAGAGGGAAAATAAAAAAATCAATAAGAAGGAAAATTTTATCTAGAAGGTGAGCTAATTTTTATTCTTAAGAAATTAATAAAGGTTAGAAAGAAAAATTTAAGACTCAAGGTTCAATTTCAAGAATGTTATGAAGAGAAAGGAAAGCTTATACAATATCTAACAAACTTAATATCTAAGACAAGTATATTTAAAGAAAATGTAGAGGTAAAAGTATTAGAATGTGAAATATTAGAGCATGAAGTATATTCACTAAGAAATAAAGTGAAAGAGTCTAAAGATAAGCTACACAAGTTTGGAAAAAACTCAAAAACCTGGATAAGATTATCAAGGTACAAAGATCTTCATCAAACAAGACATGGCTTGGTTTTGAAGAAGGACAGAAAAAAGGATAGGATTCAAGCTCAAGATCCAAAGAAGAAGAAGCTTAAAAATAAGAGAGTTAAAGATAAAGTGAGATTTATGAGGACAAGTTGGAAAATAGAAGGTTCAACAAGGAAAGAAACAATGCACAAATTAGGAACAAGGAACATCATAGGGAAGAAAGGACTAAGAGACCAATAGGGTTAAGGCAAAACTTCTTCAATGGATGTTGTTTCTCATGTCACATGTTTGCTCACAAGGCTATGTAGTGCAGGACCTATGAAAAGAAGAAATATGGTTTCACCAGGAGAAAATTTAGAAATGGATGTCTTTCAAGGGTATTGTCACTCTTGTAATCAATTTGGTCACAAAGTAATTCATTGTAGGGTTAAAAATTAAGCAAGGAATATGGTATTTATACCATATGGTTTGAAGAAATTAAGCAAGTCTCTGATATTGCGTATGTGAAAGGTTAAAAATTATTAATACGATTTTTGTGAGCAATGAAAGAAAAAGATTTTTATTTTTAAAAGCTAAAGGTGGACTATGAATGAATAAAGGGAGAAGGATGCTTGTCTCCATTACCACCCACTCGGTTTACCTAGTGGCAAGGCTTGACAATATAAGGCATAGGCAGAACATAGGTCTCGTGTTTGATTCTCGATGGCAATAGAGGGAAGTGTTTTTTTTTTAATTTTTTGGTGCCAACACATGTTATAAAATGTGGTAAGCACATTATTGTGGTTGTGTGGATGTGCAACCCAAGTGGTAGCCTAGCCATGGCTAAGGTGCTAGGCAGATAGTGAATATGAGTTTGATTCATGTGGAGTGCATATTAGTGTTTGAGAGACGTGAAATATATTTTTGATTAAAGTGGTTAATAATTGGCAAAAGGATGTGGTTGTGAGTAAAACAAGTTTTGAAGACATATCTCCATCAAAACAAAATATTTGAGTATTTTTTTATGAAAGCTTAAGGAAAAAGTTGTGTAAGCTTTTGTGAAAGGTTAAGAACAATGTTGAGCAATATTTTGTGAAATCTTGTAGGCATATTTGAGTTAAGTCTTTGTGAAGACGAGAGCATAATGAGCAAGTTCTTGAGAGGACTTGAGGGCAGATTTGATACAAGTCTTGGTGAATACTTGTCGGAAGATTTAGGCATGTCTTGGTGAAGAATTGTAGGTAAATTTGAGCAAGTCTTGGTGAAGAATTGTAGGTAGATTTTAGCAAGTCTTGGTGAAGAATTGTAGGTAGATTTTAGCAAGTCTTGGTGAATAATTGAGAGAATATTGAGCAAGTTATTGAGAGAAATTGAGAGTAGATTTGAGTTATGTCTTTGTGAATACTTAAGAGCATATTGAGCAAGTTCTTGAGAGGACTTGAGGACAAATTTGAGGTAAGTCTTTGTGGAGAATTTAGAGCAAAGTTGATTTATTTATTTGTTCAAGATTTGTGTTAAGGCTTGGGGTAAATCTAAGTAGAGTTGATTTGTGATTTGATCAAGATTTGTGTTAAGGCTTGAGGATAGGTTTGAGGATAAATTTTGCTAAATATTTAAGAACAAATTTGTGCTAGAGTTGAGACTAAGTTAGAGAAAATTTATACTAGATTGAGGACAATATTTGGTGCAGATTTGAGATAGAGTTGAGACCAATATTTGGTGGTGATAGGGTAGAGCACAATAGTATCTAGTGGATAAATATTGATGAGAACAAATAATGCTTATTTTATATACAATGTTAAGGGGCATCATCACTGGTTTAATTAGCATTAGAGATATATTTTTATTTAACTTATGCATATAATTGATAGAAAATCTAGTATTATGTTTAATAGGTGTTTTTAGTGGAAACTGTGTATAAATATAGGTTTTGCTACTAATATGGTGCTTTCCAGTCTACATCCCGGTTGAACCTAGCATACCTCCACTTCATTGATTCTAAGGTATATGGAGTAGGTGCCTTACTCCGACGCCTTACTCCATACATGGGAAGGCACCTTACTGGTGCCTTACTCCCATACATGGGGAGGTGCCTTACTATGGTGCCTTACTCCCATACATGGGGAGGTGCCTTACTCTGGTGCCTTACTCCCATGTATGGGAGGCACCTTATTGGTGCCTTACTCCCATACATTGGAGACACCCACATTGGATATGCCATATGACCAAGTCAATATTGACTAGGTTGACCAAGGGGCTAAGGAGGAGGTTGCACATGAAGACAAAGGAGAAATATTTTAAATCATGCATTATTATTAATAGAATAAAAAAGTTATTATTATCAATCGATTGGTCGATTGAAATTGTAAAGCTCTTAAAGAATTTTTAGGATGTATTAGTTTAGGATTTGTTTGTTATGTACACCTAAGGATTTTTATATATTTATCCTTGTGTGAACGGACATGCTTTAAAATAGGGAAATAAAATTTGTGTAGAACCAATTGTAACTAATCACATCATGTGATTAAATTAGATTAATTTGTTATTGTAACAATATTTGACTATGTTTTATATAAAGACGTAGACCATATGAATGGGGATCAATTATTAAAATACATAGAAATTATTATTCCATTTCATTCTTTGTCTAATTGATTAAGAGTGCAACTCCTCTTATTTGAGCAAGCTCTACATAGCTATTTGTGCGAACTATCTTCTGGATCTTGGGCCCACTCCCTCCAGTAGTCCTCCCCTATTTTATTTATGCATTTATTTTATGTAGATTAGTATATTGATTTATTTACCGCTTTAATTTATTTCAATAGTGTGTTTGTTTTTCTGCACATTTAATTTCCAGTACATTTACTTTCAACACTTTCATTTTAGTTTGTTATTTATTAATTTAATTTTATGCACTTATTTTTTTTGGTTTTGCTGAACTTCAAAATTTTAAATATCCCCCACAAAACTAAATAAGGTGCAGACATATTCATTCCCCAACATTATAGGCATATACTATGTGTGACACTCATAAGTTTACGGACTTACCAGACTGATAATTTATAGAAGATAAATGATTGTTTTTCGAGACATGATTTTTTCTCACCATTTTGGTGTCATTGCCACGGAGTGTCTAAACTACAGTGTTATGATTTATATGTCAGATAAAAGGCCCATTTTAAAAATCTCTGTACATTTTTACCTAAGAAGTATGATTTTACCAATGGCCTTTTTTATAAGGCCAAAATAGTTGTCGGAATAGTCACAACCAAATACCATAGGCAATAGTTTAAATTTACCAGCTTCTTAGGTAAATACGGGAATGAACTTGATGTACCATATTAAGTGTAGAAGTAGGAATAAAATGTGTTGTTGAAAAAAAATTAGAAAAATATGGCAATGAAGGATTTCCATCATGTTCTAAATGGTTTCAAGAAATCAAAAGAAATAACACAACCCAGGTCTGATTAAAATTTTTTAGGGATGTGTTTTTATACATAAATTATTGGAAAATTATGCCTCTAGAAGCTTGGTTTTAACAATGAAAATTTTTTACAGACTTAATGCTTTGCAACATATTGGCAAAGTCTTTTAATGATGCAGGGAAAATGACATAGCTGAATTTAAAATAACATGTTGTTATGGAGTATGCTCTTCACTTGCGCTTAAGGTGACCTAGTGAATCAGAAACAAGCACATATTTTTAAAATATTGTTATGCCCTATTTTCTTCAAGGTGCTAGCCCACAGATAGTCATTTTTTGGCCTACACATTTTGTTGTAACGTTGAAAGAGTTTGTTTGTGAGGCCATGAAGGAAAATACTCTTCTCATGCTACAACATATCAAACTAGTTGATCAATAAGGAGATGATTTTGAGAAGACTAGTTCATATGTAGGCATGAGGGAGAACCCACCTTCATCAATGCCACCAACAACACAATGAATGCTGGTTGCAGTGTTCATAAAAAAATAAATAAATAAATAAATCTTATGTTGAAAGGGCTCCAAATTAAAATGGATATAAAAAATAATGTTTTTTTTGCTACCTGTTGGAAGAGAGTATCCTCTTTCCCGAGGACCAGCTTGGTCTAGAAGGGAAATGAAAAATATCCAACCGATATCTTAAAAAATATAGAGGAGCCTGGAAGAAATCAGATGTTTGTACGAAGTCCACATGGTTCCTGAGCATGATAAAAAAATATGAATGGAGCTCATAGTGGCTAGAAAAAATAATACATAAAATATCAATGAGGTGTATCATGGAAGCATCATAGCTGAACACCCGATACACACCATAGATTATGGTGAACGAATTAATTTATCCCCAATCTCAGAAGTAGAGGATCATAGTGCTGCTCTAATTTTACCTACAAAAGAAATAATTTAGAGTGAAAAATAAATTTGATCTAGATGCATGTGTGTTAGGGCTACTCAATTAAAAAAACAACAAATGACATGTTTAGGAGCACACGATGAGAAAATAATGCACAAAAATTATTCCTTGTGATGCATATAAAGAATTAGCACTCTTAGAAAAGCCAAAAGTTGGATTAAAATAATTTTATATGTGTTGTTAATGACAATCTGGGTATTACAAAAGTTTGGAGCTATTGGTTGTCATAAATCCTTCATAGTGGTATGTGGAATGTAATTTCTACACACCAGGCTGTGTAGCTACCTGGATTGCACAACCTCCACTTCCTAATGCACAATGCCAATACTGCAGTTTTTTTTACTACAACATGGTATTCTGTTAAAAAAGTGTGGAAAAAAATATAGAGGAGACAGAGTCTCATGATGGTGGAGGAAAATTCCAACTTTGCAAAGATATGGTGAGGATCTAAAATCATGGAGAAATATGTTGTCATAGTGCATAAATTTCATCGTTTATCACAAAAATATTGGTTGAGAAGATGATATTATAGTACATAGCACATTCAATAAATTTCCCAAGGTGGATCGGTGATAGTTCTCCAGCTTGGCCACCAAATTTTAAAATCCCCAACTCATATTTTTGCTATTGAAAATCTATTATTGGATGCAGATGATTAAAAAAAAAGGATCCAAGATCTATTTTGGTCATAGTAGATCAAATGAAATATATATATATATATATATATATAGTTAAAATTTTATTAATGCCTTTAGTTTAGATTTTTATGTTTTGCAGGACAACATGAAGTGTGGAGATGTCATACCAATAGTTTTCAAAAGTGCCTTATTAGACAAACATGTATCTTACTCTTATGATGCCTTACTCTAGTGCCTTACTGAGGTAGGCACCTTACTGAGGTAGGGGCCTTAGTCAAGTATGTGCCTGACTCCCAAAGTAAGGTGCCTTACTCCAAAGTAGGTGCCAAGCAGGTACCTTGCTCCATTAGTAGAGGTACATGCTACTCAATTTCTATCAGCGGAGGGATGCATCGTGCAATGTCCATCAATGGAGGCACTGGATCATAGTTGGAAAATAAATATAAAAAAAATACCTTGATGTCATGCGTCAAGGGTGCATTGATTATAAAAAAAAAAGTCACACGTAATATATTATGCTCAACATAAAATTTCTTTTACTAATTTTGTGTATTGTAGGGAAAGTTCCCACATGCAAGCTACAAATATCCTAAGAGACAGAGCCTAATAGGTACGGATTGCACTGAACTGTATTTTAGTTTTTCTTTTGTAGTGGAAATGACCTGATTGTACGCAAAATAGGCATCTTGGGAGACAAGGCCTATACTAGCTCAACATTCATGAACCTGCACATTTTTTAGGTGGTAAAAATTTGACTATTTCCATATGGAGGATATAGTCCCCATCTGGGCATGGATGTGGATGTTAATTCCCTACAAAGGGAAGAGATACCCATATATGTGCTTAGATAAAACAGATCCTGATGTGGCATGAGAAAATTTTTGGAGGGCTTGATCAACTCTACAATAGTAGGCACATCAACTATTGTTGACTTCTCAAAACTCTTACTAGAAAAGAGAATTGCAAATCCACTTTTTCCCAACAATGTTCAACTTCTTCTCCCTTGATTTGGGGTTCTTGTTGCTCAGTGTGGGACTTGATGTTCAGAGGGATGCATACCTGTTGCATAGAAGGACCTGTTACTGGTGACAAGGGTATCACAAATTTAAGTGGGGGAGGATTTAGGTGAACCTTTTATCGGTGATGAGGGCATTACCAATTAAAGTGGGGGAGAGGATGGGTGAACTTGAATCTCCGACAAGAAAAAAATGAAGGTAAAAAAATGTCTACGATGCTAGACTTGTTAAAGTCCACACCTACAAAAAGCATGTATCCCCTATTTTCTAGGAAATGCGGTGCATAACCCATGTAGAATAACTAGGCAAAGGAGCAAACCAATTTTATATTTTATATTTTATATTTTGGAAGCTGTGTAGGAAGGATCCATTGGTGGAAATTTAAAAACTACATCATTGTTGGAGCAATAATGCTTAGAGGCGGAACAACAATGATGATTAGCAATGTGGAAGATGAAAGCAGCTAGAAAAATAAATAAATAAAATAAATTCTCTAGATGCACCAATGTCACAACAATATTTTTTGGAACACCTTGGTTACGGGCAACATGGAAATATTTTTACACCACCAACATCATACACCTCAGGTTCTACAAAATTCACCAAGGTATGTACTATTTTTTCCATTAATTATGTGCAGAGTTATTTTAAAAATAATTTCTCTACTAAACTGAGTAGATGCCCTTTAAATTATCTTTGTGAAACTCTCCCAATAGAGTTTAGTCACATGACAATTCATTATTTCAAAATAATTTAAAAACAAAGAAAAAAATATGGAATTTACGTCAATAGAATTGGCCCTCTTTCATTGCCACATTCTGATACATCTATAAGCTGGAGTGCCAAAGAAAATAGCGAGAAAAGAAAAAATATTTAATTATGTGACATCGGTTCAAATCCGAAGCATAATGGAAATCCTCTACCAAAAATAAAGCATTGAGAGCAGAATGAAATCTGATGGAAAATACACGAAAATAGGAGCAGAACAAATATCGATTATGGGAAGATTAGAATATGCGGATGCCAACAAACCAAAAATAAAAATAAATAAATAAATTTTAGCAGCTGACTTTAACACTTGGACTTCATCAGATGTGTAATCCATTGGTTACATTGCATTAGTTATCCAAATCAGTACCAGTATGATCATGATTTCATTGTTTTTTCATAGTGTGATGGTCAGCCATGATGTATTTTTTATTTTTTATTTTCTTCTGGTGCAATAGTGCTCGAGGAAAGCAAAATAGTAGTATTGAAAGAAAAAAATAGCAGTGCTAAATAATAGTTTCCATGAAGAGAAACAGAGATGTTGAAGGCCATTGGAAAAAAAAAGGATTATTATTATTATTCTAGGGGTTTTTGTCACGAGGACATGAAAATATTTAGGAATGGGGGGATGATGAGCACCATAAATAATCATTTTATATACACTATTAAGGGGCATCATCACTGGTTTAATTAGCATTAGAGATATATTTTTATTTAACTTATGCATATAATTGATAGAAAATCAGGTATTATGCTTAACGGGTTTTTTTAGTTGAAATTATGTATAAATGCAAGTTTTATTGCTAATATGATGCTTTCCAGTCTACATCCCGATTGAACCTGGCATACCTTTGCTTCATTTATTCTAAGGTATATGGAGTAGGCACCTTACTCCGGTGCCTTACTCCATACATGGGAAGGCACCTTACTGGTGCCTTACTCCCATACATGGGGAGGCACCTTACTCTGGTGCCTTACTCCCATACATGGGGAGGTGCCTTACTATGGAACCTTACTCCCATGTATGGGAGGTGCCTTATTGGTGCCTTACTCTCATATATTGGAGACACCCACATTGGATATGCCATATGACCAAGTCAACATTGACCAAGTTGACCAAGGGGCTAAGGAGGAGGTTGCACATGAAGAAAAAGGAGAAATATTTTAAATCATGCATTATTATTAATAGAATAAAGTATTTATTATTATCAATCGATTGGCCAGTTGATCTTGTAAAGCTCTTAAAGAATTTTTAGGATGCATTAGTTTAGGATTTGTTTGTCATGTATACCTAAGGATTTTTAGATATTTATCCTTGTGTGAACGGACATGCTTTAAAATAGGGAAATAAAATATGTGTAGAACCAATTGTAACTAATCACATCATGTGATTAAATTAGATTAATTTGTTATTGTAACAATATTTGGTTGTGTTTTATATAAATATGTAGACCAGATGAATGGAGATCAATGATTAATTTACACATAAAATATTATTCCATTTCATTCTTTGTTTAATTTATTATGAGTGCAACTCCTATTATTCGAGCAAGCTCTACATAGCTATCCGAGCAGACTATCTATGAGATTTTGGGCCTACTCCTTACAGTAGTCCTCCCCTATTTTATTTATGCATTTATTTTCTATAGATTAGTTTATTGCTTTATTTACCACTTTAATTTAATTCAGTTGTGTGTTTGTTTTTCTGCACATTTAATTTCCTATACATTTACTTTCAACACTTTAATTTTAGTTCATTATTTATTTATTTAATTTTTTGCACTTAGTTTATTTGGTTTGGCTAAACTTCAAATGTTTAAATATTCCCCACAAAACTAAATAAGGTACAGACAGATTCATTTCCCAACACTGCAGGCATATACTATGTGTGACACTCGTAAGTTTATGGACTTACCGAATTGATAATTTATGGAAGAGAAATGATTATTTTTTGAGACATGATTTTTGCTCACTAGAGATCCATTAGTGAGGGTAGTGAGGATAGATATCTTCTGAGTGATAAAAAATATCTTCTGTAAAGAGAGATCCAGAAGCTAGTGTAGTGGGGACAATAGTATTCTAGAATATCATCAGCCATATCAGAGGGGAAAGAGTTCTCCTGTGGATAGAGATCCACAAAATAAAGCAAGGGTAAAGATTTATCCTATTGAGTGTTATGCATGAAGTAGCTAGGAATATAGAGTTCTTGTATGGAGAGAGATCCACGAACCATTTGAGGAGAAAGAGTTCCCCTGGGTCAAGTTCCATAAATCAAAGAAAGAGGAAATATTTCTCCTGTGGATAGAGATCCACAAATCATAGCATTAGGGGATTGGTATCTCTTTTGGATAGAGGTCCATAAATATTATAATAGGGAAGTGATTCCCAAGATATTTGTTGAGAAAATTTAGTAGAAGAATTTTTTTTGTGGAGTAGCCCACATTGGGTGAACCACATTAAATTGGTGTCTCTATTGTGTATGATGATTTGTGCATTGCTTTTATTATTGCTATTGATATTTCTATTTATTATATTAGATAATATTTTTTGGGAAATAAATTAAAATTTGATCTTATACTATTCACCCCCCTTTAAGTATAATCTTGTGTTCGTTGTATTTAAAATTTTGAAGGTGTCAATAACTACCAAAAATGCACCTTTTATGAAGAAAAATATTACTATGCCCACTTAATTTTGCAAAATATCCACTATAGTCTATTTTCAATTATTTTACCACAAATACTATACGAAATTATAAAATTTAAAATATATTTCCTAGGGTAGCAAATGTGGTATGGGTGAGTTTTGACCCCTTGACCTCTGTTTTAAAAGTCCATACTTTGTTTCAGTTTGCCAACTCCCCTACTAAGTTCTTGATGTATGCAAAAGAGAAAATATATTTTAACTCTTGAAAATAAAGGTAAGTTTTTTAAGCAAAATAATAATATTAGAAAATTAAACCTAAGACCTCCATGTTTAGAGTATTTAGGGTCACCTTATTTCCAATGCTAGTAGCCACCTTTCTAGGTTCTTTCTTTCCTATGCTTAACTTCTCAAACCATCCACTTTGGTTCTATACATATGGTTAGACAAAACGTTGTGCATATTTCCATGCTTTCAACTACCAAAAGACAAGCATACTCCTTTAAAGTGTTATTCTAAAAATAAGAATATGGTAAACAAGCATTTTTTTTAAATATTGGAAGAATTTCGTTGGTAACAAAAGTACCTCTTCATAATGGAAGGGAAGCTTTACATATTACCATCTAGCTCTACCAACATTCATGATTTTATATTGTTACTTAAAAAAAATCACCAAACACAAAAAATACATTAAGGACACACCAATAACTAGAAAACCTTACTCTTAATACTTAAAAAATTGTAACCCAAATTATCCCTTGAGAATAAGCATGCACTAAAGAAATTTCACCTTCTATTCTATGTAGAGAAAAAACTAATATACCCAAGCTAGTTTTGTTTGTGGCCTATATGGATATTATCTCACTTGTATCTCTAATCATAATAGATTTAGTACAATATTTTCATTTGTAATATCTCCTAAGTGAAGTTCCTTTATGCACATTAATTGGCACATTGCATTAATGCCTACTCTCAGTAGTGGAAGACTCTCAATTTTATGGAATTCTCAACCAAAGCAACAACATTGCTTATATTAAGCTAATTTCCAAGGGAATAATACTTGTCCAACATTTTTTTTGTTATGCAATATTTATTCTAGGTTTGAAGGTACTCTTATCCATATATTTTTGTGTATTATTCCACCAAATAAATACATAGGTCTAGTTGGACTTCCCTTACAAATAATATTCTATAATAAAGCATTGAATAATGCTAATTTTTCTATATCAAATATCATGAACATCTATGGGGCTATTTCTCTTTAGGTAAACTACCTCAACATAGCTAAAACAAGATTGCATGAATATATGTTTTGCTCTAATACCAATGATGGATCAAGCAAGCAAAGAAAAAATTGAATTAAAGCTTCATATTTGTACATGTATATATACAATAGGATATATCTTGGTTGTCTCAAGAGACTCTTGGTGCTTCATATTGTTCTCAAATATCGAGTAAATAATGTAATAATTATCCAACACTTTTTGGTATTTTACCTATTTTTCTATTTTACCAAGGCTTTCACTTGGGACTATTTAATTTTTTCAATTGGGTCTTCTATTAATATATTATCTTGAAACTCCATTTAATATGAAATCTACTAGCTCCACTTAATACATTGCTATGGATTTACTTGTCAAGATAACTATCACTAAGATCCCTTCCATGAAATCTTAAATCAATAACATAGAATTTAGTATTTATGGATAAATAAGTGTATACCCTTATATGGGTATACATACAATCAATGAATTGGTATATAACACTAAATTATCTAATATTTTCATACATTTTACCTTTTGATGTGAGATAATATTGTCAATGTATATTTGTTCTTTATTTTTTTATCTAAGATGGATATTGATTCAAATATTCTAGTAATTTTTTTCTTTTATTACCATGGCCTTTTAGTATCTCACCTACTACAAACCCACTTATTTTGATTCATGTATCTTCCTTTAAGATATATTTTGATTATATAAATGTAATTTTAAAAATAATAATTTCTCTAAATTCAAATAATATTCTTCAAATATATTTAAAAGCATTAATTACATTGAATATATTAATGTTGCCTCTCCACAAGTTACAGACACCATGAAAAAGGATAAAAAATAAAATCAACTAGCTTTAGTTACGAGAATGAATATAAAGAGTAAATCATTACTTCATCTTAATGGAAGAAATAAATTAATAGAGAAACCATCCTTATTAGTTTCTCCAAGAAGTTTATTTTCTTCTTAAATATTTCATGGTCTAATCTAAAAATAAAATAAAGATCTATTGATACTTTTTCTATTGCTAGCTCTCATTACTCTACCAATAACTAGTTTTAGTTTTATTTTAGATATTTGCTAATAAGAATATATGGATAATATAGCTTTATCTTGAAATATAAGGGGATTTACCTCATAGAACACATTGTATAAACACATGTAAATGCTATTATATTGTTGAAGGTTAATTTTTAACATTTTTATCAGGTTTTGCTCCTAAAAATTAGTATATAAGTACATTTATTTTCTCCACTCACGATCATGGTAATGGAGGGTATTTTGGTACTAGTTTAATAAAATAATATAATGGGATTCCTTATTTAGGTTATTATTGGTTATGGTATGGTATAATAATAAATTAATCAAATTTTACTTTATTTATGAACTTAATAATAGTTTTTATTGTACTATATTATAAAATGGATGCATGTGAACCAATTTAGAAGCAATTATAAATGACTATGAATCAAGTTTAGGAGTAAAATTATTTCACATCTATTAAAATGTTAGGTGAAATATTTCCTATACATAAAATCTAAGAACTAGTTTATAAGAATATTTTAGTTATTTAAGAAATATATAGCTACACTTTGTGGGCACCAATTGTACTTATGAGCTTATTTAGCTAATAATAAAAATACTATGCATGATATTTGCTTATTGATGGTGGTTCTATCCTTTCAATTTATAAATGCATATGGATTGTGGCACTACCATCTCACTTTTTCTTAGTTTTTTCTATTGGAATATATTACAATATTTGGTATATGCTAATGTACCACCATGGCTACATATTTAGATTAGGAGTTTGTATTAGAATAGAGTTTGAGTATTTACTTAATGTAATGTAATAAATGCATAAGTGTTAGAATGTGTAAAGTACTTGACAATGTAAATTTGAATGTTGCCCATGTCCACATGAGTCCATAGAATAGGAAGGTGAAGATTAATATGAATATGGAAGGTAAAGATTCACCTCTCATTATATATTCTTTTGTATGGATAAAAGAGACACACACACACACACACAATTTTGGTGTGCACAAGGTAGAGTAGTAGTAGTTTATATTATAGATACAATGTAGAGCATATATGAAATATGAAGGGTTTAAGACCTCCATTTTATAGCAATATACTATTTTTGTGATATTTCATTAATGTTTTATTTATGAGTAGTTATAGAATCTTCTCATGACATTTACATGCTTAGTATATTTCATTTTTCATATATTTAATATTGCATGCTCATTTTATACCTTGTGGTAGTTATTTTATAAAATATACAACGTCAAAATCTAATAGTGGTATCAAATCCAAAAGGGATATTGATAGGAGATAGGAAGATCCACAACAATATTGAGGGGAGATAAGAAGAATTAATTTACAAAAATTCTGAAGTTTCTTTTTTGCTATAGTCTTTCCACAAGGTTGTAGGAAAACTCGTGAGGACTAGGACTCAATATAGATTTTTTCCACTAGATTGAAGGATAACTAGTGATGCTTATTTATTTATAGATATTTGAATATTTACATGTATTTTATTATGACTATATAAGTTTTTTGTTGTAGAAAATTAATTCTTAGAATTTTAGAAGCTTCCTACAATAGCTAGGAAGAATCTCTTATTTGGAATTAATCCAGTACTTGATGCAACAAGTTGAAGATTGAATAATTTGGAGGCCTAAAGAAAATTATTCCATTGAAGAATTTAAATATTGAATATTGAGAAAAGAGAAAGAGGCCAAAGGAAACCTATTAAAGATAGAATATTGACAAGAACCAAGAAGGATATCCTCATAGAAGTTCGAATATTGAAGGAAAAAGAAAGAAAATTTATTGAATATTGAGAAGGAGAAGACCCAAGAAAGAGGTCCCATTGAATAAATTATAGATCTAGAAGAAATATTTAAGATATATAAGGACCAAGAAAAGTCCTATTGAATATTTGAGAAGCTACATAATTTAAAGATCCAAGAGAAGAGATCTCAAGAAAATTTGGAATGAGAAAGAAGAAGAAGGCTAAAGAAGCCCTATTGAAGAAATTGAAGTGGTAATTGGAGGAGATTTGAATAAAGATCTAGAGATAATATTGCAAGAAGTAGTATTGAAAGATATTTTTGAAGACCTCAAGACATTCAGATTATTGAGGAGAAGGCCAGAAAAGAGACCCAAATTTAAGTTATAATTTGACAAGGAATATTGAAGGAGAAAGAAGCTAGAATAGGCCACTAGGTTTAAGAGTTTTCAGGACAACCACAAAGGATTTGAAGGCTGATTTACAAAAAGAGGAAATTATTGACTTTGCAGTAGAAGTTGAAGAGTCACAAGACAACAAATTCAAGGTGACATAGAGCTACAATTTAGAGAATATTTCGGTATATTTTAAAGAGCACTTGAAAAGTAAATTTAAGGAGGAGTTGACAACAAAATAAGGGATACAATCAATAAAACTGGGCAGCATTAGAAGGAGAAAAGAAAGTTGTGAATTAGAGAATCTGAAGAATTGAGAGCATTTTTGGACAGCATAGAAGCTGATTTTTGAGCACCATTGGAGGCTGCAAATTAAAGGATTTTTGGACAGAAAACTAAAGGGTTTTGGAAAGCAATATTAGAGCTATGAATTGAAGGATTTTCCTAGAAAATTTGAGAGAGTTAAGGACAAAAAAATGAAGGAGGAATTGGATGCATTGGAATTTGAAAATTACAAAGTTTAAGATAGCAAGAGGGTAGAATTTTGGGAAGCACTAATAGTTGAAAATTTTATAGTACAAGAGAATGAGTTTGGAGGAGAATTGAATCCACAATAATCAAAATTTTAAGAATCAAATTAAAGGCTAGAAAGTAGAACATTTGGGAAGCAATTAGAGCTGCAAAATTGATAAATCTAAGGTAGCATTGAAGTAGAAAGGAAAGTTGCAATATTGAAATGTTTAGTGAATAAAATAAAAAGGAATTGAAGCTGAAAATGTCACTAAATTGGGGTAGAAATATGTGAACCAAATCACAAAAAATAGTAGCTACAAAATGAGGCCAAAAGGTGTGATAAAGTGGTGCTATGAAAGTTCATTATTAAATTATTAAATCTAGTTCATTTTAAGGTTTTTGAAAGCACAATATTTAGATTTATAGAAGGATCAAAATCTAGTTTTATTTAATTATCTCCAAGCCAAGGACAGAGACTTCATTATTATCTTAAAATATGCAAAACAAAATAGCAAAGGTAGAAGTTAAAACTTGCTAAAAAAGGGAGTGATAAGTAGAAGAAGTATATGTTGTATTTATAATTGAAGTGCAGATTTTTCAATGTCCCATTGAGCAAAAGAAAGATATTCAATATTGAATAAAGGTGGGAAAATTTGTAGTGTCTAAATACATCTAGAGGTATACAAAGGTGGATTTTTTTTGGAGAAAATAAATCACCAAAGGTATACAAGAGGTTTCATAGCGAAGTTGAACCACTATTGAAAGGTAGAACCATGATAGTGAATAAGCACCACCGTATTGGAGGAGCCGTTATAACAAAATTGAGCCACCATAGAGAAGAAAAACCAAAATGCTAGACAAATAAAGTAATATAAAAAGGAAAGACAAAAGAGTTCTAAAAGGAAACATTACTTGGAGGAGTTGAAACATAAACGAGTTTGAGTATCACCAAATCTGAAGCAAACTCTATTACAAAGGAATTATTGGATGTTGAAACTACCATAGGAGGAGAGATTTAAAGAAATGATAGCCAAAATAACTTAGGTAGATGTTGGTAAGATGAACAAGATAAGGGAGTTTTGAATTCTTGAGAGCCAATTAACAAAAGAACCAATTTACGATGCATAAGGAGCATCGTAAGGAAGGTAAAGTGTTGAATAAGCCATCTACAACATGAAGAACATTAAAATTGGAATTGGGGAAGAACACAATTACATATATAATGTTTAAGGGGTCATAATATCATCAGATAATTCAAATATCAAGAAATACAATGTTCTTGATAAGTGTTGAGTGAAGATCAGTTGCAGAGAGAACCATAAGTAACGATCATAGAATAATAAAGGATATTTGATACCACTTGTTACTTGAAACTCAGAATGTAAATCATAATTTGACCAAGGTGTAATATCCAGGAGTTTCTATTAATGGATAGGTTGAATATAGTCTGTAGAAGATAGAGAAAGCACATGGAAATCAAACTTGAGCACTGTGGAAAAGCTTGAAAAGTGTAGAAGAGAGTCAAAATTTAAAAGGAATAATTTAATGAGCAAGTAGATGCATTAATTAAAGTAATAGAGAAGAATATTTTTATCATAGATTGTAGAGTTGGAGCATGTCAAGTTTGATGTGTCTCATATATGAGTAGGTAAGAAATATTTAAATATAAAACTTTGCAAAGATTAAAGGAGGTATAAAGATTATTTTTTGAGGATAAGATTAATTAATATTTTATAATTAAGGTTATTTGGATATAAGGAGCAATAATGTAATAAATTATAACCTTAGAAGAAGTATTGAGTACCTTATATTTGAAGCAAGAAACATTTTGAAAGCTTTTAAAATTAATTTATACATTTTTTGAAATTCATATTGCATTGAAATATTTGTAAACTATTTAACTTGGAGAAATAAGGATTTCTATATTGAAATTAAAATATTAAATTTTCAAATACATTAGTTATATGAATTTCCAATTAGGGAGTTATAAGGAGTTCAACACCAATTTAAAGATTTGAAATTTAGAAACTATATTATTGAAATTTGAAATAAATACAAACATAGAGTTTTTTTGAAAAATTAGAAATTACATATGGAATTAGTATCTTGATAAAATTAATTAGACATAAATATTCCAAATTATATGTTTTAAAAAAATAAATTACCTTATCAAACTTGAAATTGCATCAAAAATTATCTTTAGCTTTTTGTTCATAAATAGAGAGAAATAACTCAAAATAAAGCGAAGTACTTTATTAAAACCTAATTACATTCAAAAAACTTGGGAGATACAAGGTATTCCACAAAAATTGAAAATTAGAAAGATCTTATCAATTTTGAGCTTATACTCAAAATACTTGGGAGTTGAAAGGAATTCTACCTAGAGATTTGAAAAATTAAATTCTCGAGAAAAAAATTGTTTGATAATTGGAAATTTCAAAGTATACTACAAAATTTGGATAAATAAAATATAGTATACTCAAATGCAACTCAAAATATACAAGTTGAAAATATTGGGAGACATAAGGAATACAACAATAAAATGATTCTTTGAAGACAATAATGGATAAGCTAGCAAGAGGAACATATCATAACAAGATATACTATGAAAATATTCAAGACCAAAATTCATACAATACTCTATAAAAAAAATGCAAAATTACTTCAAGCACAAGTTCAAATGGAAAAAATATTTTATTTATTGATTTTTATGCAAGTCATCACATGATAGGAATTTTGCAATGGTTTGATTACCTTGAAGTCACTAGTAATCTTAGGTTAAAAATTGATGATGGCAAAACCTATATTATACATGGATATGAGTGTGTAACACCTAGTACATAATTTTCAAATTTTTTGTTACATGATGTTATGTATGTTCCTGGATTAACATCAAATCTTATTTTAGTAGCTAAGTCGGTAGAGAGCAAAAGGATGGTTGATTTTGGATATATATGGAGTCAATAAGTGACTCATAATAAATAAAAATTATATAGAAGCTATAGGATCAATTCATAATGATATATATGCTCTAGAATAAATTGATATTTAACAAAATATTAGTGTAGTTCAAAATAACACTAATGAATTTTTTGACGAATAAATTGTAGGAAATGGAAAGTCTACTTATCATAGAAATTGACAAATAAATAGAAGATACATAATGAGAAATATGAGAGGACAATAATAATTTGGATTACTTAGCCATCTACAAATTAAATAAAAATAATAGGAACCTAATACAATTGAAGAACATATGAAATATGAAGATCCATTTTGAAGACTAAAGTCTTCAATAACCAAATAATGTAATATAGGGGGTGTTGGAATATATTATATTATTTGGCACATGCTAATGTACCACCATGCATACATATTTAGGTTAGGAGTTTGTCTTAGATTAGATCTTGAGTATTTAATTAATGTAATGTAATAAATTAATAAGTGTTAGAATGTGCAAAGTACTTAATGATGTAAATGTGCATTTTGTTCGTGTGCACGAGTCCATAGAATAGGAATTTAAAGAGTCAAAGGAAGGTGGAAGGTCAAGAGTCACCTATAATTATGTATATAATTTTGTATGGACATAAGATAGAGAGACACACATAATTTTGGTGTGCACAAGGTAGAGTAGTAGTAGTTTATATGACGAATACAACGTAGAGCATGTATGAAATATGGAGTTTGAGACCTCCATTTTATAGCAATATACTATTTTTATGAGATTTTTCTTAATGGATTATTTATGAGTAGTTCCAAAATTTTCTCATGATATTTACATGCTTAGTATATTGTCTTTTTTAGATATTTAATATTGCATTCTCATTTTATACCTTTTGGTAGTTATTTTATCATATATACAACATCAAAAGCTAACATTTTGTTCTATTCTTACAAATTGTTTAAAATTAGATCACACTAATGTTATTTGATTCCCTATAGATGTTTTTATTGATCAACATTAATCTTGGTATGGTTATAATCATATTTATATTTTCATATTTATATTACATTTTTATACTCAATTAATTATAAGCTTATTTTCAGGTATTTCAATTAAATTAGTTTAAACTTAGTGGGGAGTACGCTTGAATCTAGAGGTGAAGAGAGAACATGTTTTTTTCCTTCCAATTATTAAAAAAAAATATTATGAGTGCATACCATTATGCGAGATAAAAACAATCTGATTACTAGTGCTAGATCATTTTGGCAAAAGTATAGGCCCATTTATAAGGAAATAGTGACTTAAGTTATTAAAAGCATAAATCATTTATATAATAAACCTTGGTTAAGAATTTGGTGTCAATATAGATGTAAAATTGTGATATTAGGATATCGAATTATTTATAAACTTTAATCAAATCATTAGCAAAGGATAATGTTTGGTTACCATTTATAGATCAAATATTAAAAATAATAGTAGGGTTTTGATATGCTACCATTTTCTAAATAGATACCCTATATACAATAAAATCTATATAAAAGAAGAGGATCAACATAAAAATGTACTTACCACTAAATGGGGAATGTTTGCATATCAAATAATACCATTTGAATTATCAAACACGAGTACAACCATTAAATAAAATACAACTATTATATTTTATAGATTATTAAATTAGATAATCTTGATATACTTGGACAATTTAATAGTTTTATCAAAACAAAAATAAATAAATACATGGATCACCTTCATATAATATTTGAATCATGTAGACCATGGAACCTCATTGAACCCAAAAAGTCAATATTTGGTGTATAGAAAGGAAATTTCTAGGAAAATATTTCTAAGATGGACTTGTAATTGGTTCCAACATACATTAAAGAAGTATAAAAAATGTCTTTACCATATTCAAAGAATGGAGTTAGTCATACATAGGTTAAATAATCTTTATAAGTATTTTCACTACTATTTTATAAAAAACATTAGTCAATCATATAGATGATTAAGAGGATGCTAATTTCACTTGGATAGAAGAAGGTAAATAGGCTTTCCAAAATATAAAATATGTAATTTCATGAGATCTAGTGTTGGTTTTCCCATGGTAAAATAAGGGTTTTAGACTCTGCATATTTAAGACTAATGCTATTATGACTATTGTGCTTATTTATAATATTTAGAAGGAATAAGAACAATTTATAGTCTTCATGAATCAAATATTGCATAACTATGAGGAAACATACAACTTTATTGAGAAATGCATGCTATGATAAACGCTTAAAAATATTTAGGTATTACCTTCCATAAAACATGACTACTATGTTTGTAGTACATCCATATATCTAATACTTTATGTTTTAAGGTTAACTTGGTGAAAAAAAAATTGGCTATATAGGTAGGATTCAAAAATTTGAAATGGAAATCAAGTTGATCAATTTGGTATGAGATAATGTGTCATATAAAAACTTGGCCAAATCACACATATTCTAGTTGGATTTATTAATAAAAGGAATAATAAGTTGAATTTTCATATCCATAAATAAAAATATATATAGGTGCATAAAGTTATAGAGTATATGTTGAATAATATGGTCCCATAAGGTCTTATGTTGATGCAAAAAAAAATCTAACAAAATATGGTCAGTTACTGTTTGATTGATGGCATATTATTCCAAAAAGGATATAATGGAGTGTTTGTAATATGTTTTCAAAAGAATTATAATACTTAATTTAAGAATATACTTATGAATATAAATATTATTTAGCATATAGGATAACATAATATATTATACAAGCAGAGTATTACTGGTCAACCATCATCTCAAGTGTGTTTCCATGGGTGAAATAGTGCAAATATTATTACATGTTTGTTGATAATCAAAGTAAAGCTCTAATGCATTAAATATAATAAACATTTATAAACCAATTTAGCAATGGGTATTATACTTCATTGGTAACATTAATCCATCATCAAGAAATTCTCATAGTTGGATCTTAATAGTAATAGACTATTACAAAATAGGTAAATTTTATTCTAATAAAGAGTACCAATCATGAAGTTATAATTCAATTGGAAGACCTAGATACCAGGTGTGGGACACCTTCAATGATCATTAATAAAAATACAAAAGTATTCATAGGATCAAAGCTAAACAATTTTGTATTAGAATACAATATTGCATTAAATATATTATCAAACTACAACCCTCAAGAAATTTGTTTGGATGAATCAACTAATAAAAATATGGTATGAATTCTAAAAATAACAATTGTTAAATCATAATTGGTATACATAGTTCAAGAAAACTTTGTGGGAAGATACAATCACATAAACTATGTCAGTCAATACTCTCCATACATAATGGTATTTAAAAAAGAAGTAATGTTGTCAATCAATCTAGAGCTCTCATCACTCCAAATGGCTAAACAATTGTAACTTGAGGATGTTAACATCATAGCTATATAAAATAGGTTTATTTAAGTTATATTTCTAGAAAAATAATATGGGAATATTTTTAACATGTTTTGGTCCATATAAATGATGATTAAGCATTGGTTCAATAAGCAAGTGATAGAAGTTGATTTTAAAGTTGGAGATATAGTGCTAAATTGGGATGGAGATTGATTTAATCCATGTAAACATGTTAGATATAGCTCTATATAGAGGAACCTATATCAACTAAGGTAAATCATGTAAACACATGCAAATTAATGACCTTAGATGGCATACAATTGTCCTATTTAGTGAATGAGTAGTATTTACAGCATGTATAAGTAGTTTAAGGCCATTAATTATATATATATATATATATATATATATATATATATATATATATATATATATATATATATATATATATATATATATCAAAGCATATATATAATTTATCTTTTTAACTTTCCCATTCTTTGTATTTTATTTTCTATTAATAAAGTAGAAAAAAAATACATGTCTAAATGATAAAAAAATATAAAAGAAAAGAAATTTTTCTATAATGTCTTCAAAAAAATCTTGAAAGAGATGTTTAGACCTCTTGATTCCTTTTATCATATTATTTTTTAGGATCAATAAAATTACTTGAGAAGTAGGTTACCTTAAGATCAAAATAAGAAAATTTCAAAATATTATCTAAGTCATAGGTTGCTCAATATTTTTGAGTTGTTGAACAATTTTCTATCCAATGAACGTTAAGGATAGACAAGATAGGAATGAACCAATTAGTCAATTTACACAAATAAAGTAGGAGGTAAGTAATACTTACCTCAATATAATTTCTTATATACCATATGTTGGCACAATACTAATAAATTGAAACTAAAGTGGATAAATGACCTTTGGAGTATTAAGAGAGTTCAATTTACCTATAAAATATCTCAACATGATGTCATTAGTAAGCAACTTAGAAAATATAATATCAAGGTAGGGTAACAATTCCAATTAAAAATTGATTGAATTTCTTGATGACACCACATGCACAAGATGACATCATGAGGTTGAAGGGTGATTTACGAGTCATTTGATCCAATGCACAAATTATAGGGGTAGGTGGACATAAGGGTATTGAACCATGATAATTATGTAGTGGATAACATGGTCATGAAATTCCCACTTCATTAGAATGATAGTAGGAAAATCAATATGATGATGGTATAGCATCTACTTGTCATCCATATTATAAGGTGTCTCTACAAGTTAGAACCCCAAAAGAAGAAACAATGTGATCACAACATAATTGACTAAGATATATCTTAGAACTAATGTAAAATATGAGGGTATGAACCCAAGATGATCAAAGAGTATATTTATTTAGGTTCTAATATGGCATGAGTGGGTCCAAAAAACTTAGGTCACATAAGATTTAAATGGTATGATATGACAATTACATGGTCGAAATGGTAGAATGTCATCCAAACACTTATATGGAAAATAAAGGGCTTCATTGTTTAAAATTGACTTTCAAATTAGTGTGCATAATTCAAGGGAGTTATCGCATCACCAACACAAAGATAATTCAAGCATGAGAATGCTTTACCATTGGCATAAAGTAGGTAGTAAAAGAGGTGATACCACTATGTAGTTATCATGTATGAAAATGAAATAATGTCAAGGATCGTAAGGTTTAAGGTCTAGATAAAAGTGTAATGAAATGCTAAAACATTGTATCAAAAATATTATAATGTTATAATTACATACCAAGCCTCTTCATATTTATTAACCACTTATTCAATGTCTAAATTGAATCAAATTTTGATGAATTTATTTCCAAATGAAGTTAGAGTAATTAATGGGAGGTTATAGAATTTAAATAGGTGTATTCAACCACTAGCAATTTACCAAGGTTATAAAGATAAACAATATGAGGAATTCAAATCCCTAAGGTGACCTTGAGATATTTTAAGGTTGAAGGAGAAGAGAAATGGAAGCACATGCATCCATAAAATCATCTCATTATTGCACTCACAGACTTTATTAAGTTTATGATATCTATATAAATAATAGCTAATCCTTCATATAAAATAATTTAGTGGTGAAATTGAATGAAGATCAAGTCATTGGTATAAATAGAAGGAAAAATGAGCTCTAGACAACTCTGCATACACTAATTTAGTTTCAACAAGAACAATTCACTCTAGCCAAAGCACCATTTATAAGTTATCAAAGATCTATTCACTATAACCAATAGTGATTCACTTAGTATAGATCACCTTTAAGAAGTCATTAAGAAACAACTTATTTACCTAATAGGGTGTGATTCATTGAAAGGACTGGATTCAAAACTAGGAAAAAATAAAAGCATTCAAATCAAAGAGATGATGATTCATCAATATCAGAGTGATTCACTAGTGGCATATATTCCAATTCACTCCTTCAAGAAGTGACTTGATTGGCTTGTGTTATCCTTAATAAATGCCACTTATAATAATTAATTTAGGCATCCAAGGATCTATCTACTTAGTTTGAGTGATTAAGTGTTTCATATATAAACAATTCCAAGAGTGATTCACTCATTAAGAGACTAATTTTCTTAAAAAGGAGAAATAAGAGGATTGTGTACTTATATTAGAAAGTCAACATTATTTATAAGACAAAAATGGAGTTTCAAGCATTAGGCACTAGTAGGATGATGTCTAAAAGGACCATGTTTGAAACACCAATAATGTCAATAATCCATGAATGATGGCAATTGATATTAAAACCACTCAAAGAACAATATGTGTATAAGGGGCTAGCATAGAACAATAAGAGGGAACCTAGGTTGAAGTAATAACATCTAGTGTAGGGACTTCTAAAGGATATAAGAAGAGAGATAACCAAGGCAACATATTCTAAGCCACTATATAAACGATTTTACATCAAGATTATCAAGAGGAAATACAAGCATATGCTATAAAAAGTAAAAGCATAAACCTAACATCACTACAAATTTGTGGATTAGAGTGATTAAGTGCGTTAGTAGAATTTAGGAAAAAGACCTCAAGTAAGTGTTGGTTCCATAAGTTTAAAAATATTTTGAACTTATGCACATCTATGGATATTAAGATTTATAACTACTAGTGCTAGTTATATTTTTATACTGATTTTCCTTATAATCATTTGTGTCTCTAAGTTTTAGCCTACAAAAGTTACCTCTTTGGTTATACAAATATATTGTTTGATAAAATTAAAACCAAGTTCCCTCTTTCGATGTCATCACTCATTATTGCTACTTATTCTAACATCTTTATTATAGTTATTACATATATTATTATAACCATAAATATGATTATCGTATCATAAACATCCCTTCTAAGAATAAATAGATCTACTATTTTAAATAAAAATTAAGATTGAATTCTCTACTTTCCTTTTATTTAGGATAATCAATTTTTAAAACATCCATATCTTAAAATATTTATACTAAAAAAAATTAAAATTTATTAATTAAAATATTAATTTTTAAACCACTCAAATTCTTACTATTTTATATTATTATATAACCTAATTACTATTATAATAATCACTTATAATAATTATAATATTCTAATAAACCTTTCAACACTATTTTTTTATTATTATATAGCCTAATTATTATTAAAATAATCACTTAAGGGTAAATGTAGTAGTTTGACTTGAGTCTGCTGAGTGTGTGCCAACAACCCCAAGCTACCAGGAGTCTCCCTCACTTTGGATCATGTTTATCGAGGTGAGATATGGATTATAGTGGTAGCATCATGACTTGATGCTACGATTGGAGGTAATGTGACTTAACCCTGTGACCAGTTGTTCGAAAAGTAAAGGGTTTATTTTTTGTGGTGGCTCAAGTAGTGAAGGGAGTGAAATAATTTTTCATGGTTGCTCACGCAACAATAGGAGTGAAAAAATTAGTGTTGAAGATATCCACAAACATATTTTTAGGGTTTATTTTTCACAGTGGTTCAAGCAACGAAGGGAGTCAAAGAATTCTAGAGATCCATAGATGGGTTTTTAGGGTTTATTTCTCATAGCAAGATTTTCTCAAGATGATGAGTGTTTCTCCTAAAAAAATATAGTCAAATAAATAAAGTTGTGTGAAAATTCCTACGATGAGAGTCATAGAACTTTAATTGAGTAATATTGGGAGGGAGCAGGTAGGGCTTGGAAATGGGTATAATGGTGATGTTAGTAGCGATATGTAAGCAGTGGTAGGATAGGGAGAAAATACTAATTTGTAGGATTTGGATGGTTAGGTAGCTGCTAGCAAGAAGGAGAATAGTGAGCAAGTGGATATTCCTAGGGAGGTGAGTTTACTTGGCAAGTCAGGTTCTAATGACCCAATGGTTGAAGTAATTATTCCTACTGGTAATTCTCCCACCATAGTGGTTCATGAGACTTTGTTCACCAACAATATAGGTGTGTTCCCAAGTTTCATTACCTTCCTCAAGCTAGGTAAGCTATCCTTTATCGATATCACAACTAAGGATTTTGGGTATCAAAAATCTTGCTCTCTTTTTTACCTCTCTTCTGCTAGAGATACGTTTACAATTTTGGATGATCTTATGGTGGTCACCATGGAGGAGGGCTCATGGATCCTCATTGGTAAATTCCATGGTGGTAGATCTAATATTGATGCCATAAGGAGATGGGAAATGGTCAAATGGAAACCAAAATATTCTTTACATATTGTTGCAGTTTCTAACGCATTCTTCTTAATTAAACTCAATTACGATGAGGACTCAAAGCAAATCCTTAGAGGGAGTCCCTGGTTATTTGGAATAAAAGGGTTTTTTCTATGTAAGTGGGGGCCACATTGTAATACACAAACCCAAAAGATCAATTTAACTCCTTTATGGACATGTCTTCCTGATTTTCCCTTCCATATTTGGTATGAAGACATCCTAAGGGGTATATTTAAGGTTATTGGTGAGTTAGTGTTAATATAATCAACCACTAGAGCAAAATACATAATGATTTTTACTCAGATGTATGTCATGGCATACCCGAAGGTGGAGTTACTAGGTCATATTGATCTTATTTCCTAACATAGTGTATGGAATCAAATGATAGTCTATAAAAATAGGCTTGTTAAGCGTTTAGTTTTTAGGAGGCTGGGCCACTCGACTAGTTCCTTTCTGACTAGAAAAGAGGTTCCCAAGGGGAACTGAATTAGGAAGTAGGGAAATTTTAAGTCTTAGGGCCATCCTTAATCGGGGCCATCTGAGGCCTTGGGCCACAACTAGTTTACTTAATATAACTTAGGACCCAACCAAACTAAGAATTATTCTAGCGTGGTGTAAGTTAGAAACCCTAAAATAACTGATATTAATCCATCTAGTGTTTATTCTAGCCTCCAAAATGTGGATAGAGGAGAGCTGGTGATTGAAACAAGTATGCTATCAAATTTTCTTCATAATTCCTTTGAATTCTTAAATCCTAAAAATGCTAACAATAAGGAAGACAAATAAAATTAGGATGAGCTAGAGGTTCTTGTATCACCTCAGAAGATGGTGAAAGACTCTAGCTCTTCTCCCAAGCCAAATATTACCAAGTCATTAGGGTGGGGAGAAGGTTTGTGATGGATGAAATATTCTCATCCAAAAATAAGAAATTATCGAAAGGGATTAGCTGATGTTGGAGTGCCCAAGAAGGTGGGTAAGCCCTCTAACAAAAATTTAAGAAATAGAGGGGTAGAAGTAGATATTGCAAATGGCTTGCAAATCCAGTTGAAATTTGAGAAAGATTCTAAAGGGAAGCAACTTAAATTGGATTCATTTTGTCACCCGTCATATTCTCCTAAGGGGGAAATCACTCCAAATATCATAAATGAGACTCATCACATGGAATATTAGAGGCTTGAATGGGACTACTAAACAAAGAGCATTGGCCTCTCTAAGGAAATAGTTTAAGCTAGATATTATTCTTGTACAGGAAACAAAAATGGATAGTTACAATGCTGAATTAGTTAAAACTAAAATTTTGAGAGAACCAATTTTTTTTCCAACTCAACAAATGGAGATTCAAAAGGTTTGTTATATATGTGGAATCCAAAATCTATTGAAGGATCGACTTTGCTAGTTTCTAATGAAGTTATAAATATTTTTTTTTCTTCCAAAGTCTCAGGGGTCAAGTGGGGTACTTCGAATATTTATGCCCCTTACTCTCCTCAGAATAGGTTGGTATTTTGGGATGCCTTACGATTTGTGAGAGATATTTTTATCAAGGAAGCATGGATTTTGGTAGGAGAATTTCATACCCCTTTATACCCATATTATAAAAAATGAGGGACTCCAATCTGCAAAAGCATGGAAGACTTTACCTCTTTTATGAATTCCCAAGAGCTTATGGATTTGGAGTTGAAGGGGTCTAGGTATACGTGGATTAATCAACAATTGGAATACCAAAACATTTAGGTCAAGCTAGATAGAATCCTCATATCTAAAGAAGTACTAATTTTTTGGAGATATGTCTTTGTAATATCTTCCTGAAGTGGCCTCTGATCATAATCCTCTGGTGCTGGAGCAAGTTTATAATTATCTATTTTTTTCTAGGCACTTCAAATTTGAGGCCATGTGGCTCTCTCACCCAGAAATGGAAGGTAAGATCAAGGAATGGTGGGATAAGGACTTTTTAGGCCACCCTATTTCTCAAGTTGCATCAAAGCTGAGGTATATTAAGGCAAAGATAAAGGAATGGAATAAATTTATTTTTGGTAATATTTTTTTAAGGAAAAATGAACTCATTGAGAAACTCAAAGAAGTGGAAGACATTTCAGCCAGGTCAGAGGTAGTGGAGGTGGTGATATCCAAAGAAATAATTTTTCTTGTAGATTTGCACAATGTCTTGGCTGAAGAAGAGATTATGTGGCATCAAAAATCAAGGAATTTATAGCTCAAAGAAGGAGACTAAAACACAAAATTTTCTCATACTACTGTGTTGAGGCATAGGAGTCACAACATGATCAAGGAAATTAGAAAGGTGAATGGTGAGGTTACTAAGAAAATTAACAAAATTAGGGAAAGTGTTGTGGAGTTCTTCAAAGACTTGTTATGCTCCTTAGTTCCTAGAAACTTACAAGTGGAAAATCATCTTCTTTATAACATCCAAGTAATCATCTCTAAAGATATGAACAAGATCCTATGTGATCCCTCCAATGATGATGATATAAGAAAGGTGGTTTTATCAATGGGAGGTCTTAAAGCTTCAGGTCTAGATGGTTCTCACCTAAATGTTTTAGAGGTTTTGGTATATTCTAGGTCCTGATATTTATAATGCAATAAAATAGGTCCAAAGATCTAATTTTATCCCAATCTATGTAAATTACACCTTTTTTGTTTTACTACCTAAATCATCGAGTGTCAAAGGATTTATAGATTTCTGGCCGATTAGCCAGTGTAATATGATTTTTAAAATTTTGACTAAATCCATGGCTAATAGACTTAACATTTTTCTCCCTTCAATCATTGATTCTCTGCAGAGTGGTTTCATGCACCAATGATAGATTTTGGATAGTGTTATTTTTATTCATGAGATCATCCACTCTACTAATAAAAGTGGGAGGCCCGAGACTCTTCTCAAGTTGGACATGAAAAAGGTATATGACAAAGTGGCTTGGGATTTTCTTCTTAGGGTCCTTTATTGGTTTGTATTTGCCCAGTTCTGGTTGAGAATGATTAAATCCTTTATATATTCAACCATATTTTTCGTAATTATTAATGGATCTCTAGTGGGCTACTTTCACAGCAATAGAGGTCTACATCAGGGAGACGCTCTATCGCCCTACCTTTTTATTCTTATGGCTGATGTATTAGGTAGGTCCATCAAAGCTAATTACGTTATTCAAGGTTTGAAGTTGGCCCAATCGATATATCATATATCCCATCACCAATTCACTTATGACACTCTTTTGTCTTTTATAGCATTAATCCATCAAGCTAAAGTGATTAAATCATTTTTTGTGGATTTTGAGAATGCGGTAGGTTAGAAGGTAAATTTAAGAAAAAGTTTATTTTAGCAAATATTTTGGGGTGCAACATTGGTTCCCTTCCCTTAGTTTATCTTGGGATTCTACTTTTCAAGAGTGCATTGAAACCATCTCTATGGGATTCAATAGTTGAAAGAGTTCAAAAGAAGTTAGCAAGGTGGAAATGTACCCTTTTAAGTCAATTGAGGAATATTTTACTGGTCAAAGCCACTTTACAAAGAATATCGATGTAAATCCTCTCATTGTTAAATATTTTGAGGAAAGTTATTTATAAGTTAGAGAAAATCTAGTGATCCTTCTTGTGGTTAGGGGTTGAAGAGAAGAAGAGATTCCATTGGTAGCATGGGATCAAGTCTGTAGTAGGATAGAAGAATGGGTTTTAGGTTTGAGAAGGTTGAGAATATTGAATATATCCTTGATTGTAAAATAATATTAGAAATGAGTTTAGGATGGCAATGTTAGTTGGGTTAGGATTGTAAAGGCTAAGTATCTTGGCGATGATAAAAATTTCTTGAAACCGTAAGATCTGCTAATGGGGCCCATATTTTGGTCTAGCATAGTTGATATTTGGGTGAATATACATAAAGGCCTTCATCGAGTGATGGTGTATGGTTATTCCATTGATTTTTGTGGAGATTCTTGGGCCTCACCATCCCCTATTGAATATTGCCCAACCTTCCCCTGTTTGAAGCCAATCATAAATAGGTTTTTTGGTCCCAAAGTTTTTGAATTTTTATCTTCAATGGAAGTCCTTTCACTTCCAAAATATTTATCAAGATGATAAACTTGCTTTTATAAATTTAAAAAACTCGATAAAATGGTTCCTAACCCTAGGTACTGGTCTTCACGATAGGCTGATTTGGAAACTTGAAAAATATGGCTAGTTTTTAGTTAAGTCTACGTATGGATACTTGGCACATGATTTGAATCCCTAGTTCTTGATGAATCAAGTCTATATTAATGGCCTGACACCTAAATTCAATGTATTATTATGATTGGCAATTCAAAAAGAGTTCCTAACTCCTAATAATATTCAAAAATGGAGAATTATTTTCCCTAATAGGTGCTTCCTATGTGGCAAGGCTTTTGAATCACCTTTCCACATATTTTCTTGTTCTTCGTATACCCTTGAAGTCCTCTGTCAATTATTTTTGGAGCTGGGTGTTGCTTGGATTCTTCCCAACTCACTAGAGGGCCTAGTTTTTCAATGGGTCTCCTCCTTCTCCCCTCCTCACCTATGCTAGTTTTGGAAATTTGGGTTACCTCATATTTGGTGGTGGGTGTGGAAGGAAAGGAATACCTATACCTTTAAAAATATTTGCCATCCTAATTCATTGGTCTCCTTGAGGGCCACTGTAGATATAGTGGAAAATGTGAAAGCTTTAAAACTAGATTTGATAACTTGTGAAGAGGATATTTATTTGGAGATATCATTGGGATTTTTTAACTCATCTTGAGAATACAGTGAGTAGGGTGAGTCAGGATAGGGCTAGCACAATTTGGAAACCCCCTCCGTAAAGTTGGCTAAAATTCAACTTTGATGGAGCTTCTAAAGGGAACCTAGGTCTGGCTGGTTCAGGGGTTTTGTTTAGAAACTTGGAGGGAAAAATCCTTCTTGCTTTTGCTAAAAAATTTGATCACCAAACAAGTAATTTCGTTGAATCTCGGACATTATTTTAGGGTGTTTTTCAACTGAAATGGGTGAATTGTAGGAAACTAGTCATAGAAAGAGATTCACTCAATATTATCAACATGATTAATGGTAACCAAAATCCCTCCTGTATTGTTATAAATTTTATAATTGAAGCCAAGAGAATGATTCAAAATTTAGAAGTCCAATTCAAGCATCGGTTCAAGGAAGGTAACAAAGTTGCAAACTTCCTACCTAGTCAAGGTCTTACACAAAAAGACCTTTACATTGGGACAGGTAATTTCCCATATGGCCTTAGATCGTTGGATAATATATTTATACAAAGATCAAACTCGAGTCATAATAGTTAGAGTGGGTTTCTGGAACCCTCCCTATTAGATGTTGCTTTTTTATTGTTTTGGTCGGGCTTGTGTGTGCAATTTTTTATTTCTATTTATCCATGTGTACATGTGTGCCCAACTTTTATCTCTATTTGGCTTATGTTTATGGGTTTGTTGAGATAGTATATGTTAGTTTGGGTGTATATAGTTGTGTCCAAATACTAGTTAGCTTAAATTATTGAAGTGTCTTTAGTCTCTGAATAATTAAAAATTAAATTATTTTTATTATAAAATTTGAATATCTTTTCAAAACTCCTTTAATACATCTAATAAAAAAATAATAATCACTTATAATGATTACAATAATCTAATAACACTTTCACCACTAATTTTTTTTTTACATCCCAATCTAACTAAATTCTAACATTCAATTCCTAAATAATCCATCATTGTCATGCCTACCCAACCATCTATTTTCCAAGCATTAAATTATATAATATCTGCCTAAGTAATAATTTATTTTTTGGTAGCCTAATCATATTTGACACCCCATATGTTACTTGATACCACATTACCTAATTAAAATTTTATTCACCTAATACCTAGTCATAGGTACCACCAATTCTTAGTTAAATGGTCTATTATCTGTAATTTGCATCTAATCCAAATGTTTGTCTAGCCACTACTCACGAATCTATCAAACACCAATTATAGTTGTCCCAAAATTCAATATGGACATGTCTGGTTAAAAATTTTAAATTGAGACATATTTTTTAAATGCAAGTATAGTAGACAATATAATTAAATTATATTATTTAAAATATAACAAGGTTTTTGGTGATTAGTAGTTCTATAACATATTATTAAAATATGGTTTTTACCTAAAAAATTAATAATTGTTTTAATAATGTTAAGTATGACATTATATCATCAATTAGAAACATTTGCTAATAATATTAAAAAAATATTATTAATAATATTATTAAGTATGAGAGTATATTACAGATTAAAGAAAATTTCCTTTATGTCTTATATTAATAATATTACTTAAATTAAATGAAGAGAATTTTTTACCAACATGTTTATCATGTTCTTCTCTCTTGACATTTGTTCCATTTAGTAAATTAAATTATTTTATAATTAGTTATCTTTATAAATATTTAACTAGTAAAATGGTTATATTTTATAACATATGATGGATTTATTTTTTTTAAGGTTTTTAAAATATCTTATATTTTTTGAAATGTAATAAAAATAAAAAGAAAAAGAAAATTATATATTTATTTTAGATATTTTTGGTATTGATGTAGTATAGATTATACAAAAATGAATCATAAAATATTTAATTTATAGAAATAGATGTATGTTAAAATCAAGTGGATATGATAGAGACTACAGTAGGTGGTATGGAGTATTGTTGTGTTAGGATCAACAAGGTGTTGAACAATTGTATTATCAAAAAATTGATACATATATAGATATAATATCAAGTTAATTCGGTTAGCTGATATAACAACCTAAATAATAATAATAAATTAAATAAATTATCGTCAAGTCACATAACAATACAAGAATCAACTTATGTGTATGGGTAAAACCCATTAACACTACACCTAATACCACCTAACATTTCCCCTTTATTACAACAATGCTCAATAGAGGAAAAATGATAATTTAACATTTACTCGGATAATAAATTACATTGTATTTCATAGAGAAATTGACCTCACTATATTACAAATAAATCATTGAGTATACAAACAAGTACATAATTTAGTTAGATTCACAAACAAGTGAATAGTGACATGTGTACTAATTCAAGCTAAAGTGGGGCATAGATCCCTTTACTTCACTCCTTGTGATCATTTATTAGAAGGCACAAACACGATCATTGAACTAGCAAGACAATATTATCATCTTCTCACACAACATGATCATAAAAATTATCTTGAAGTGTTGCATACTTCAAGAGACATGTACCAATGTACCTCCTTAATCATGTAAGCATCATCAAATATTGCTTTAGGTATCGTCTCTTTCAAATATGCTTTAGGTTCAAAAGAGCTTTCCAACGTATATATTTAATCCTATCCTCTACAAAAATCTATTAAGAAAAAAATTTAAATTTATCCTAGGTGCAAGTCTTAAAAATTTAGAAAAATTAATCACCAAACCATAAAAAATAAAAGTATCATTATTTAAAAAAATTCTTTCATCAATCAATCAGATTCAGTAAAACTCCAAGAAAAATATTTATCTCTAGTTCCAAAGGATGTGTCTCATTTATTTAGCTTCCACATCGACCATATGGTTATGCATCACATACCACATGAGTGTAAACATTATATAGCCAAAGCACAATATAAGTGCCAAAAATAGTTTTTACATAAATAATGTAGGATATCAAATAATTTTTTTAAAAATATTTTCAACACATGTCATATCCACTATATGACCATAATGTTGGAGGGTGTAAACCAATTCAAACTGTATGACCATTTACCACATGCATATCCTAAGTTCCAACAATATACATCCACCACATGACATCAAAGCTTTATGGAAAGCTATACATTCTCTCCCATCACATGAGGGATAAAATTTTCCATTGCCTCCAATGCAAATGCATACCTATCTAGGTTTATGATGTTGCTCAAATGGCCAACTGTTTAGAGAATATCTTCACCATTTATTTCCATCAATCAAATAATAATAGTTTCTCCATGTGTTAGGGTTTATTCATTTGAACATATCTTAGTGGTTTCCTCCTTGACATCCAATAATAATTTATTTTAATTATCAAAAAATTATGGATGACATACATATTAAAGTTTTTATTTCCCTACTATGTTGCATAGGTCCTAAATTGTACATCACGATCATCTTTAACATATAAAAAAATACTATAAAATTGCATGTGTTCCACATTTGATATCTCCACCACAAGATGAAAAATCAATATGGTGTGTTATGAAAGACAATGGCATATCCCATCATTGAATGATACATCCAAAATATTTTAATGCTTGTGTCTATCAACTAGTGCATTTGAATATCATAGAGAGGACACTTCTTGGTTTTCTTGCTTTGTCAACCTCTATTTTCTTGGTGGTTATAAGAGAATACAATAAATGATTGTTTATTCCAATGAATGGGGTACCCAAAGTTAAGAAATCATATTTTGCATCACATAGGTGGTTCTTACATGCACTCTTATAAAAAATCATTGCATTTGGTAGTCATGATGTCATGAGAGAGCTAAAGTACATTGTGACATTGAGATCCTCTTGTTGTAGAGGCATTGTCATTTAATTTGGAGAATAAAATACAATGAATCCATTTAGTAATCTATTTAAAACATATCTTGTCTCACTTAGATGACCTATGTATTTGTATGTGATTTATATCTATATTTACATGCACAAAGATAACTGATAGACAACACTTGTTCTTCAAAATTACTGGAGAGCCTACGATTCCATGTTACAAATGGATTACTTAGATGATAAAAAGATCATATGGACTATACAAGGCTTCATATGACTCATGTTCAAATTATATGATGACCTCTTATTAACATAACCTGATTAATAATAAACTACCTAGTCGTTGATGCGATTTCCTTTCTATAGCTTGATTTATTTAGATGACCCTTTATAATACATGACAACCCTTAATCATGCATATATTTTCTAAATGACCCTTGTATGGCTAGACAAGCTTGGATCATACATACCTAAATAATATTTACATGGTATATGACCCATATCATTCGATGGTATTATATCTTCAAGACAATAATATTCTATTCCTGGTCTTCTTTGTTATAACGACCAATGTACTAGAGTGATTCATAAATATTCCTTCACTACAGGACACGTCCACATTGGTTAAATTTGTGCATAGGATCTAGGTTAGAAGAATTAGTGCTTGAGGTCTTCAACACTCCTCAAATAATAGAATAGTTGGATAGACAACCCATCTAATGGCCTCTTCCTTAGGACTCCTTTATGCTCTCAATTTTATGCACAACAAGATGTAATTTTCTATCTTGTGAAGATGTTGGAAATAATTATTTGGTCTTCAAAAACTATAACACAACAAGCATCCAACAAACATCTCCAACATAATATTCATAAAAAATATAGTATTCCACACTTTATTTAGCTAATAGTTCACCTTTTTTTAATTTGCAATTCGTAACAACTAGAGGAATCCTCAAACAAATTTACTATATGAATATTAAAAATTAGACACTAAATTTTTAAAGTAAACATGAATGTAAAAACTTCTTCATCCAAATTTCCAATTAATGCTCAATATCAGGAACAAGTAGCCATAAAATCACAAGTCCTTGAATCTTTATTCCTATTTCATTGGATAGGAATCTATTATTGCACACCATGATCATCAACAAACTAACACACAACACATTCTAACACCTACATCTTATTTAACAAGGTCATTTTGGCATGGAATATTAATTTTCTTATGCCTATTCAAAATACATGATAAATCAAATGACTACTTGAAATGATTAAGTAGAAATAAATAAGACTACCCATCAACTTTATATGTACAAATACATAAGTACCAAAAAATAAAATAAATCCATTGCTTTGGATTCCTACAAACTTGATATCCAATTTGGTATTCTGATTAGGTAACCCACTCATAGCCTACTTTGATACCATATATTAAGATAAACAAGATGTCAAACAATTGTATAATCAAGAAAATGATACATATATAAATGCAAGGGTATGCTAGTTATTATCATGTGACATAATAACCTAATAACAAACTTATGTGTATGAGTAAAACACATGAACACTACACCTAACACCACCTAACACCCTTACTATTGTAATAATAGTAACACGTTTATTGGGAAATAGTTGTCAATTTGTACATAGAGATAATTTTTTACATTAATATTGTAGAATGGGAACTTAATCAATGGTTGTCTTTTGACACTAGTAAGGTATATTCAGAGCAAATTTATTGAAACCCTCTCCCTATAGATTAATATTATATATTTGGAAGAGGAAGTAGTGTTATATGCCTAACTTTCTTAATAGGTTATTAGGGTGCCACTAGGATAAGCTCGTAAAGTAGAATAGATCTATGTAAGGCTAAGAGGATCACTAAATAAAATATGAAGAATGGAAAGCCTACCATTAGGTCCACAAGGACCAAAATACTAGGCATATGGAATAAATTCAGGGAAGAAGGAAAATATAAGATTGAAAAGGATAAAATTTTAAAGATAAATATGCTAAAGAGAAGTTTTGTATTAATGCACAAAATTTCATAGTTGAGGTACTTGAGGATCTAGGGAGATCAATGTAGGAGATATGGTAGTACTGGAATCAAAGAGGTTTGAGGATACTAGTACCATGTAAATAACTAATGTTAGGGGGCATATATTTACTTTTTCAAGGAGGAATAAAATATTAAGGGTGTCAACCCCTCACAAAAATTGTTACAAACTCCAATAGGAAGGAAGAGGAGAATGAGAGTGATATAACTTTGATCCAATTAAATACCAGAGTAAGAAAATGAACATAAGAGCTAGTAGAGGAGCCAAAAAAGATAAAACCCCTTAGAAGTATCCTTACCCCATATCATACATAAATGAAAAGAGTTGAATATCAAGAATACCCATGGGAAAAATATACACTAATCTATTGCATTAGATAGTAAAGTGAAGAAAGTTATTTGGTGAAAACCTAGAAGACAAGATAGCCATTATAGAGTTATAGGAAGTATTAGAGGAGATATTTGACATAATTGTGGAAAGAGAGAAAGGTAGATATGAAAATATAACACAATCAACATGGAAATAGAAGACTACGATTCCAAAAGATAAGGAGTAAATACACACATTATGATCCACATCATACAAATTTATTGTGGGGTCAAATGAAATATCTTGGGCTAAACTATTTTGTGAAAGGACATAAAGGATGTTGAGGATCATATCTTTATATTAAATACCTTATGTAAATGGAGAGACATAACAAATTAAAATGGTAAAATTTGAGAATTTCTACATACTTTTCAAAATAATGTCCCCCAATGGTACATCCAATTTGTAGGAGAAAATACCATTTCATAGGATAAAATCTAGGATGTCTTCAATATAAAAATCCTTTTCCCAAAAATTAGAACCAAAAATATAAACATAAAAATAGTATAATTCCCTAACAAATAAATGGAATAGTTTGAATAGAGGTTAAATACACCTAGAGAAACCTACAAGAACCTCTAGTATAGAAATAAAATATTGAGTGGTTCACCTATAGGTTGAAACTAGTATCTAGAAAGAAAATGATGGAAAGGTCTTTAATACATACTTAAAGCTTTAGAATTTCTAACAAGATTAGAGTCTTAAATTTGGTGACAGTCTAATACACCATGGATAAAACATCTGGAGAAACTTATAAATATAGATAGAAGATTTTAAGTTGGCATTAAAAGTTTTAGAAAGTGTAATGAGATTAGAGTTTGAAAGTTGGTTTTAGTGTAATAGCCTATGGATAGAATATTTAGAGAAACTTTCAAAGTAGGTAGAAGAGTTTAATTTGGGATAAAAACAACATGTAGCTCATAAATTTAATTACATTGACAAGAAAATTTAGTGTTTCAAATATTTTCTACTAAACACTCCAATTAACTACCCTCAACTAAACCCATTTGCAATTACATTCTAACAATATTTGAAATTACAAGAGGCAATACCTAATGCAACATTTTCCACTATAATTTGTTGATCACAATGAGTATGTAAAGTATGACATCATATTTTATAATTTATAAGGTAGTTTCAACCACATTGACCACCAATGTAGTGGCAAGGACACACTATAAGACCTTGAAGATTAAGTTAAAACAAGTTAAGATTTATGCATTAGAGACATTAGTTCAAGGAACTATTACAATATTTAGGGTCAAATTATACATGATAGTAGTCAAAATACTATTTATTTATTTCAAAAGGGAAAATTGAAATATTTTACGCAATATAAATCTTTAGTCTATATTTATGGGAGAGATAGTTGGATTTTTAGCATTTATTAGGTCTATTGTAAGCAGAAAAAAAAATATTTAAAATATGCTTTTGTCAATCTCACCTTTGTCTATAAAATGCTAGGACTATTGGTTCACTATATGTATGAAGGTCTAACCCTTGATGATATCTTCACTCCTTTATTTTTTGTCCAGGTAATCTTTAAAATATCTGGTTTCTTTCATAAACAAGTTCATGGAAGGTCTCTTTTGGGGATGACAATTATGTGGTCCAAGGGTAAGTCAAAGTTTCGAAATAAGATGAATTATATTTTTAAATAGAAATATATCCTTCCGAGTCTTTAATTATGTGACAATATAATATTGAAGCAACTTCAAAGAGATCGTGTTCTTAGATTATATTCTTCATATAAATATTAAAAAAAAGTATGCTTGCTATGTGTGCAAGAGTATCTAATATTGGTTATGGTGACTATGGTCCAACCTAAGGATATTCTTGTGCAAGTGCAAGGGCGTATTCTCATAAATAGACTTTCAAATGATGAATGGATTTCAGCTGATTCTTCATAAAGTATAGAGCCCCACTGGAGAATCCATTAAGGGGAAATATGTTATTGTCACTATAGTATTCTCTCCTTAGACCCTAAATTTAGCTTATGAGTGGTTTTGAAAGTGTAACCTAACTTATGGCAAAGATCAACATTGTCATATGTACTTTTGTATAGGCCTATGGGTAGGCATTGTACAATGTATTTCATTATTATCTATGTAATCACTTTTCACCATGATTAACCTTGAGATGGTTAAATCTAACATGTAAGTATTTTGTCTAAAGCTCACTTGTTATGTTAGCTAAGGTTTACTTGTGTAATTGGAGTCATGGTTTTGGTATAAATAGCACACATCCATTATAGTGATGTGTTGTAATCCTTATCCATTGATAATACAATGGTTATAAGGATATCAAGGGAACCATAATCTATCACCTTTTAGTCCTTTATATTTTTTTGTATAAGATTTGAGTAACTGAGTTAATTCTAGTTGGTACTCTAATTTTGTGTAAAATCCAACATATACTTGGTCCAACTATCTTTATGCAATGGAAATAGGTAGTGTAGATGCCATGTTAGGGGATTAATGATTATATTAGTTAGGGGATATTTCTATTAATATATAGTGGTTGTCTAGATAATGGATTGAAAATAGCAAGGTCATTTATCTTTAGGGTATATAACTCTACCTTCTAAAGTTTTCAGTTCCAAAAAATGGAAAACATATTGAAGGGAAGTAGAGGCTTCTTTGCCCAATTTAATTGCATGTATATATAGGTCATTCAATACTTATCTCCAAATCTTAATTTTGACATTTAGTCTCTTATTGATAGATATTCTCTAGTCTTTGGTGAATCCATGAGTCTTCCACCTAAGAGAATGCCATCCATATTTTTCTAGGAATTTAACCATGTAATGTTTACCCTTACTGTTATACCCAACCCCAAATTTTAAAAATAAAAAAGTTGGTTCTAGAGATGCTAGAGTAGGGTGTTATACATTCTAGTACTAATCGACTTTTATCACTAATGGTCATAGTTTGATGTGACAATAATTCTTAGTTCTCGTGTCTCAAATTTTTCCCCCTCAAAAATATTATAGTAAAATATAAGTTCCTTATTTGTTGCATGAACTACATGGTGCAAATAATTTTACTGAAATTGACTTGCTTTCTTAGTTTCATCAAAATAGGGTTAGAGAAGAGGATGTTTAAAGAATAAGTTTAGTACATGTAATGATCATTATGAGTTTTTGGTCATGGTCTTTGGTATTATTAATAACCCTTCCACTTTTAAAATCCTAATGAATTTTATCTTTCTTTCTCTTCTTTATAAGTTTGTGTTGGTTTTATTTAATGATATCCTAGTTTACAACAAGCGCTAGGCAACCCATGTAGTTTATACGAAAAATGTCCTCCACCTGTTATAGAAGGAATTATTATATTTTTAGAGGTTATATTGTTCTTTTGGGGTATCTAAAGTGGAATACTTGTATCATATTGTATCTCAAAAATGCGTTAAGATGGATTCCAAAAATATCAAACATGTAGGATTAGACTACCTAAATATTCAAGATCAAAGTAATGGGAGAATTAAAATTTTGCTTATGAATCTAACTAAGAAGGATGCCTTTGGTTTTACATGACTATCATGTTATTATCAAGGCCTTCAATGCCTTAAAGAAGGCTATGTGCACCATCCTATTTTAGCAACTTACAACTTTAGCAAGTTGCTTATCATTGGGTGTGATGCTTCAATAATAGGTATTAGGATTATCTTGATGTTGGACAACCACCCTTTGGCCTATGAAAGTAAGCATCTCTTTGATAATAATCAATGTCATTCCACTTATAAGAATGAGATGTTAGTCATATTGCATATCATAGAGAAATGGAAGCCTTATTTATTGGGTCATTATTTTATTATAAAAAATATAGCATAGTAGCTTCAAGTGTTTCTTAGAATAACGTATCTCTTTCCAAAAAAATAAATGGTTGACCAAGTTTTTGTGGTATGGCTGTTCCATACATGAAAATAAAATATAAGTAATAGTAGATGTTCTTTCGTGTAAATATATCAACATGGTTATTGTCAATGTTATCTTCAATCCTCATCCCTAGTTGTTTTCCGAGCTTCATGTGGAGTAGTATTTGAATATTGAGACTATTAACATAATTTATGACATGGATATTGGTATCCCAATCATTCTCTTCTTCCTTGATATTGATAGGATATTTTGGTAAAAATATCATATTTATTTCATTCTACTTTTCAAGGTCAAGAAAAATATTCTTGAAGATTTACACAATTTATCATTGGTTGGCCATTTTGGTTTGCCAAAACATATCAATGGGTAAAGTATTATTTTTATTGGAAAGAATAAATGCAGATGTCAATAAATTTATGGTTGAAGATGTGGTAAAAAAAAAAAAAAATGGTTAAATTTCTTGGCTTGTTGCAATCTATAGCTATCCCAAATTGTCAATGAGAGCTTGTTTTCATGGATTTCATTTAGGATTCTTCAAAATCTAAGGGTAAAATAATAGTTTTTGTCATGATGGATCATATTTCAAAATAGGCTCACTTTCATTTCCTAAAATACCCTTTTGCTGCAAATAAAGTAGTCAAAGTATTCCTTGATTTTATTTTCAAACTACATGGCATGTCCATGTTTGTTTTCAATGATTATAATATAGTTTTTACTAATAATAATTGGAATCAGTTGCTCACTCTTAATAGTAGTCAAATAATTCAACCTATTTTTATCACCTAGTCAAATAAATAAGTATTTGAATACTTACCTTAGATGTTTCACCTCAAACAAACAATATCAAGAGCCCAAAGCAAAAACTAAGGATATTGATGCAGCATATAACAATATTGCACATTAAGAGAGGCCAACCTTGAAATATTTATAAATTTATAAAATATTGATTGTGACAATATGTCTCGATGCTTTTCAACAACACAAACTTATGCCATCGACTTTCCACTATAGATATACAAATATCTTGCATGGATAATGCACTTCAGAGATTTTATTTTGGCTATATACCAATACAAGCAACATATTATTAAAAAATTTAGGTTGAGTAGACTACAGATGTAGTTCAACATTAATTCAAATTAAAAGGGTCATTATATTCATTGAATTGCTATAGGTTCAATATCTTTTATATACTTTGATTTTATTATTATTAGTTGGACTGACACATATTTCGTTCTAAACTTACTTTTTTTTAAGCAGCCTAAAACTTTTTTTGTACAATAAATAAAAGGGTTGTTAAGATCTTAATCCCATAGTATTGACATGCAGTGAAATTTAGTATGTCTTAATTATTGAAGGCAAAAACATATCAACTAAAATATTACCCACACAAGGGGTGACCGGATCATGTAACAATGACATGCTCATTCAACGAAAGTGTTCATCCAAGGAATATCTAATAGATGTTAATTTCAATATTTTAAGTGATAATAAGACAAGATAGTTTTCACAATAAAGAAATTTTGAGGCTTTTTTTTAATTATTAAACATTTATATTTGATGATATCCAATTTATATTAATTAATATTAATCATTTATTATAGTATATTATAGGTGGAATTAGCACATCCTATAAACCATAAAAGTCATTAGGTGGAGGAAATAACACCTCCCCATAAAAAAATAGAGTTCAAAAAATAATGCTACACGTCGTCGCGAGTAATCATTACACAAACATCCCAAGACATAATAATTGAACAAAGATCAAGGAGTGGGATGAAATTTATCTTCCTTTCAAGCATACTACTAGTCTCCATCTAAAGAGACTGAGGTATTCCATCATTCTTCTGCATTGCCACCAACCAGAGTCTACTGAGAAGTAGTAGGTGCATTAGTATGACGAACAACAACTTAATTAGTAGCACTATCACCCCATCAAACAACTGACTCAAAATCAATGAGCATAACATCCCACCCAGAGTTTTGGTAGGAAGAAGAACCAGCTCTATCATCCAGGCATTTGCGATTCTGAGGGGGTTGGGAATAGTGTATATCCATAAAATAATGGTTTAAGCATCGGGATTCTTGATGAAATCAAGAATTGATGTAGGAGCATCCAACAAAATTTGGGAAATTTTAATTTTTTTCCTAAATTTTAGTGCATTTTTTCGGGGCCATAACTTCTCAACCGTAGCTTCGATTGACGTGAAATTTGACAAGGAGCTATTTGGGAGAGTTCTAAACAAATATGAATCCCTATAGTCCTATTTGTCCAAAAAAATCTAGTTTTGGGGGCAAAATTCCATCATCTAGTGCCCCAAAATTAGGTTTTAAAATTACTTACCTAGTTTTTTATGCTTTTTGAGTTGTTCAGAGGTTAATATATCCTAAGGTATTTATAGTTAGGACTGGAAACTTTATTTTTGGCTTGTATATTGTAATAAGGATGTGCACACCAATTTTGGGCCCCATCTGAATCATTTTCATTTTTTAGGGTTTTTTGGCTATATAGCCACAGAATGAGGGTTTGTGAGGTGATCTTTCCAAGTTTTTGAATGAGAATTGGTTTGAGCAATTTTGGCTCTCCATCAAGTGGTATTGAGCAAGTTTGGCTCTCCATTAAGAATGGGACCTGAAGGAGATTTTTAGGTAATTGGGAGGGATACAACTAACCATACATAGGGTATTACCCCAATGATCCATCATAGCATGAAGGTGTTGTAGCTCAACATTTACTTTGTCCACTTGTATAGAAATTTACATCCAATCATAAAAAACAACATACTTGTTAGTGAAATAAAACATCAGAGTGGAATCAAGTTGTGTAAAAATCATATTTTTCATGGTTTTCCACAAATGGAAGAGAGTATTGATATTAAAAAAAAAATCCACACTAGTTCAATATTTTAATAAAAATCAATGGGGTCCCCTAGAAGAGCGTGAGGCCATAAGAAGGGACTCCGCATGAAAGATTGAAATAATTCTAGGATCCATTTCAAAGCAAGAGAAGCCCATAAATTTTTCCAAAAAATATGCAACACATCCTCAAGTCACTACAAAAATAACAAATAGGGTTTTGAACACGTAGTTGCTTAAGTCTATTTTCTATAGAAAGTCCTTGGTGAATAAGACTATAAATAAAGAAAATTTGTTTAGGCTCAATATATGAAGTCCAAACTTGGGTAAAATGCAGACTCCACCTTGAGGGTGAGAATACCAAATCCTATTTAATATTTAGCTTATGTAACATGGGGAACTAATGAGTAAGCTAGTTATGCCCAAGCTAGTATTTGTATTGAATTAGAGGGACCTTATTAGGCCGAAACCAATCAAAACATGAAGGATTTTGGAAACTCTTATGTAACTTGCTCTAAAGAGAGAAAGGAATATTATCTATGACAACATCATAGGTCTATTGATCCTCATTTTTGAGACTGTAAGTATGGTGAAAATGTTGCAGGGTATCCAACTCCTAGTTTGACACAAGAAAAAATCCTTTAGAGATGCAATTTTTTTCTATAAAAATGTTGAGCTCTGACACATTGAACTTAAGCCAACAACATACCTTTCCAAGAAATAGTAGGATACCACCAGACATTCATGTCCTAAAGAGAGGTCCCTGAATTTTGATCCTTTAATTTTTAGCATAGCAAGGTTTTAAGCATCTTCGAGGCTTTCCAAATACTCTTGATAACAAATGAATCTTAAATTTTTATAGGAACATGGGTAGTAATAATAGTCTAAAGGCTCAACCCCTTCCAAAAAAATTTACCATAGGGTAAGCCATAAGACAAGCTATATCAAAAGATAATTTTCCAGCATGCATTACTTGTTAGGGATTGAGTAATCCATTTAGCACATAAAGAAAAACATTGTCTTTGGAAATAAAAAAGGCCCATACCTCCATAATATTTGGGTTGGTAAAACACCTCCCATACCACCCTATGAAAGTCTCTTTTAATAACATGTTATTAAAAGAGCTTATCTGGTTTCTTATAACAAGCCTTGGAGGGCATCCAACAGGAAGAATATTAAACATGAGTGGTAGCCAAAACCTTAAAATAAAATTGAAACTTTCCTGCCAAAGAAAGTTTTTTTATGACTAATAGGCTAACTTTTTCTCAACCTTTTGAGTAACCTACTTCCAAATCTATGCAAAGGAGCCAAGAAAAGAAAAAGGGATCCCCAAAAATTTAAATATTTCACCTGGTTGGATCCATAACCGTTAATAATGGCCAAGCCAATCAGGGATTATATTAGGGAAGGATATATAGCAGGTGGTTTTCCTCCACTAAATGCTAGAACCAGATGCCTTACAAAATATTTTCAAATAGTAAATGGTTGAGGATAGGGATTGCTCACCTTCTTGAATAGTTAAAACAAATCATCAGTAAAGTGACTATTAACTTGTGGAAGGCTAGAATTAGGGAGCGAGATACCTCTAAGGCTCCCTTTAGAAACCTTATGTGCCAAAAGGTAGCCAAAAGCTTCAGTAGTAAGAATATAAAGTGAGATGACGGGAGGACAACCCTATCAAATAGAATGATCTAGTTGAATGGATTTCGATTGAAAATTGTTCAAGGTAAGAGTAGAAGAAACATATTTAAAAAGCATGTAAATTATGCTAATGAAAAAATAACCAAAGCCCAATACTTGAAGCATAGAGGTAATAAAATACCATTTCATTTTATCATATGCTTTTTCAAATTTAATTTTAATAAATAGAGCATTTTGTCATGAGCAGTGGATCCATTTCATACCTTTCCAAACTGCAAGCACATTATCTAAAATATATCTTCCTTGAACAAACCTAGTTTGTTCAGGTTTGACTATCAGATGTAGAAGAGGTTTGAAGCTTAAGAGCAATAACTTTAGCAATAGTATTGTAGCTCAAATTTAAAAGGGTGATAGGCCTCCAACTAGTAAATAATTTAGGATCACCAGATTTAGGAATGAACTTAACATTCCATTTGTTGATGATGGTTCATAGAGTTACAAATTGAATGGCTTCCAAGTAAAATTTGTGTAAATATAGACTTAGCATGTCCCAAAATTCCTTGTATAATTCACAAGGAAAGTTATCTAATCTAGGGGCTTTATTAGTGGTCATTATGGACACAACTTACTTAAGATCCTCTAAGGATAAAGGTGTATCACACAACTCCACTTAAGCTAGAGAAATATTATAGGGAACACCAAAATATCATTCATCTAATACCTATTGATGCTCATCATTAAGAGGTTGAGAAGCCAAAAATTTGTTGATAATGATGAACCAAAGCCTTAATGATATCCAAAAGTGCAATGAACCTCCCTTATTTTATTTGAATGGTATGAAATCTAGAATGCTAAGCAGAATGCCAAAGCCTTTTAAAGAATTTCTTAGAGACTCTATATTCAATTTGAAGCGAATGTAGGTGATCTCGAAGCTAATATCCCTTAGTTTCATAAAGTTCCTTTTTCTTAAGTTCAAGCCTCAAGGCTATAACATGAGACTGGAGATTTATATTATATGGAGAATTCTCAAGTTTGAGATAAGCTTTATGGCACTCTTATTTCAGAGCTGAATTAGCTTATATTCTACATTTTACAATGCTCATCCCTAAAATACATAGCATTTTGGTGGTACATTGGATAACAAATTTCCACCAATTAATCCAACCCAGAGAGTCCTACGACCAAAGAAGCAAGTTCCAAATTCGAAATATATGGACCTTCATGGCTGAATTGTGCAAAAAGGAAACATTAAAGTAGAACTAAGAGGAGTGAACTTTGGTTTTTGTATGTTGTATATTGATAACAAACAAAATGGGGGTGTGGTATGAAAGAGTAGTTTTGAACAAGGCTATAACAAAAGGGAATAAGGGCTTAAAATAAGAAAAATAAAAGGAATTACTTTCAGAGACCATTCCCTGATCTAACCTCTCAAGGACCTTGGATGACTCAGCTTGGAAGTTTGACCAAGTAAAACAAAGCTCCTAAGGAAAATTAGATGATGAAAAGTAGGAGTTCGAATCAAACAGACACAACTTATTTTTCATAAAAAACTAGACTTCCCATTTTCTAGAATACCAACGTCTTGGAGAGTGACTGATTTTATTTGAATATTTTTTTGCCATGTTGAAATCACTACAAAATACCCAAGTGGATAAATACAGAGAGAAATCTAGCCATCATCAAAGATATCTCCTAATCAAAGAATTGTTAGAGGTATAAATATTAACCACCAAAAATAGTTTCCCTATAATCTCAAGTAAAATCCAAATAGCTTGGTTAGATGGGTCAACACCCCAAGTTAGCACATGTGACTACCACTTTGGTGCCAAGATAGTGACATCTCCTTCTTTCCCAGGACAATGCTTGGTAGAATAAAACATGCTACGTGGACAAGGAAAATTACAAACATATTTTAGATTGAAATCACTTATATTAACTTATTATAGACATAGAAAGTAAAAAGCTCCATGTAAATGAGCAACGTTCACCAACTCACTTTGGACCAGGTATTATGGATTGGATCTGTCAGTCCTCGCACATTCCGTGAGAAAAAAGTCATGAGAACTTGTCAATATTTCTAATATCCATGTCATCCTCTAAATCACCTAGGCCCTAAAGTGAATTGAAGGAATTATTGATTCCACTAAAATCACCCTTGATCAAGGATATTTGGAGAACAAACTCATCATGTTGGCAATGCTTGTCAAATATCAGACCCAAACTATCCCTCGAGGAGCTTCAAGAATGATGAAATTTAAATTCTTGTTGCTCCATAGCCATAGAGTATGTGGGTGTCGTGGATGAAAAAGTTGGTATGGTAGTGGGACAAGCCTTCACAAAATTCAAGTTGAATGTAGGGATAAACCAAAGAGAAGCTAAAAAATGTGGTGACTAAGTAACAATAGGGGCGATCAAAGTAGCATTTGGGACCCCTAAAACTTTCATGGTAGGTTACATGTTAATGATAGTTGGCATGGTGGCTTTCGAAAACTACACAAATATAGTGGGCGCTTGCATAACCTAGGTATCAACATGTCTCATATGAGTAGTCTACACAGAGGGATTGGACTGCTTAGAATGATTAGAAGCATTATTTTTCTAGGTAGTAACCTTTTTCCAGTCACCTTGGTGTTCTCAAGCCCCATTAGACTAAGCTATTGGTGTAGTCGAAGGAGGTTGCATCTATTTGAACTTCCACTCCATCAGTGGGTAATCTCAAATATTATGCGTAGTAGGCTAGAAATGATAAAAAGTATTTGGTAAATCGATATAGGCTATAGGTTACCTAATGGAGGTATCACCAATTTGTATATTTATGAATTTTGATAGGTCTTTGGTGAGATCTATTTTGACACAAGCCCACTTAGTAAGGCAGTTGAGAAAAACCATTTAGGCTCAATATATACAAACTTACCAAGGGAATAGACGAGTGCTTGTAAAAACCCCAAAAGAGCACAGGTAAACCTAGGAACTCAATCCACACAAGAAATTCTAGCTTAGTTGGATCACTAGATATGAAGTTATGAGTGTAAGATTACAAAATTTATAGGGAATTTCTCACCTTCTAGGGACCTTTGGCTAACACTTTTTGAGATTGAGTAGGATCAGGGAAGAAAAAAAGGAAATAACCCTTGGTGAGATTCTAAACATTCTCAACCGTCACACCATGCGAACCCTACACTTGTTGTAGTTGGGATTTGATGAGGGTATCATTAGAAATTCTACCCAAGAAATACCTGATAAGGGTATGTGACTCAAACTAGTTGTAAGCATTATGAAATACATGCAAGGGAATGTAAGTTGTAGGGATAGTATTCTTACCTTGTGAAACACTTTCAAGATAAACATTATCGAGGGTTTCTCTGGTGCCATTGCTCTTCCCAACCGACCCAATGGCAAATGAGCTAGCCATTAGGGTGACCACCAATTTGAATAGGATAGAACACTTCCCTAGGTGGTATTAATGTAAATTCATGACATGACCCAAGTAATATATCCCAACCTTAAATGGCATGGTATGACATGCAACATCCAACATAGCGTATTGAATGCAATACAGATAATATTTCAACGATTCATATTCTACATACCATACAAAGCTCATAAATAATTTTCTATCCTCTTTTATTTTTCAAAGTATTATGAGAAAATCTAGTTATTACAATAAATAAATCTTGAGGTATTATTATTTTTAATTATTAAATATATCTTTTATCTTTTTCAAAGTATTATATTTTTTTAATACATTTTTTTATATCATTTATATTAAGAGATAAAATCTAAATAGATTTCATTTTTAAAAATTAAAACTTTATTAGAATGAAGATCAACATTATAGTTGGTTAAAGATATGTTTACATTTCTAAGAGATTTTTTCCAATAATAATTAGTGAACATTAGTAACAGTATTATTTTTAATCCAATATTGACATCTATTTTTGTTGATGGAATTAACGATATTTATTTATTTATTTATTATTTTTTATTTGCATAGTGTGATAAATCCCTACAAGCAACGCACAAGGCTGGGTGGGCTCCCCTTAACCATGATCCCTCCTAAAATCGATAGCTATGCTTATTAATGATAATTATTGAATCCCCCTTAATTGAAATATATTTCCATACTTTTTCACTTATAATTTTAATATATCTAAGAAGTGCATTAGCCTTTCATTTTTTCTCTATAATATATATTTTATCCTCCTCAAAGTGCAATGTTTTGGTAATTAATTCTTTTATATCATATTTGAAGAGATAAAATCTTAATCGATCAGTTTTTTTCTAAAATTTGAACTTCACCAAGATGAAGATCAACGCCAGTATTTTTTTATTATATGCTAACATTTTCAAGAGATTGCCTCCATTAATAATTAGTGAATATTAGTGATAATATTATTTTTATTCCAATTACAACATCCATTTTTTTGATAACATTAATCATAATTATTGAATCACCCTCAATTAAAATATATTTACATCCTTTTGCAATTATAACTTTAATTCTTTGTAACAAGTGCACTAGAATATACATAATTATTTTATATAATTTTGATTGAGTGAGGATAATCATTAAACCACCTTCGTGGTGGTTTCTTGAGCTTGGTGAAGGTGGTTGCATAGGACTAATAATAGATGAGGGCTAGCTAGTGACCATAAGTACAAATAAAATATGTGGTGCATTCAATCAGACTTTACACCTTTCAATCCATCCATCCTTAGAAAGAGGACATGGCGCTAAGTTCTAGATATGGTTAATGTGGGTTAGAGAGGGAGTGTTGCAAAGCAAGTATGTGTTAAATTAAAACAAACTACTTATGCAACCTGTGAAAATCAGGAACTAGTTTTATTAATCACAACAGGGTTTAAATACAATGCAACAATGCCGGGAATAGAACATCCGGCGTAACTGAACTGTTACGTTGTAACAGTGTAACAGCAAAGGTACTAACATAGATAAAGTACGCTAACATCCCCCTTTATTACATTATTTGGGTAATGTAATAACTAATAGCTATACTAGACTACTAACATCCCCTTACATTATTTTGCAATACAAAGTGAGCTGCGAAACAATTCAAATTTGACACGTCCAAGTGCCTTAGTGAAAATGTCCGCAACTTGAGCATCGGTGGGAATGTGCTGAAGCTGAATTCGGTGCTTTGGAACTTCATCTCGAATGAAATGACATTGTGTGTCAATGTGCTTTGTTCTTTCATGATGGACTGGATTCTTGACGAGGTTCAGAACACCCTGATTGTCGCAAAACAAGTGTATTGGAGATTTTGATGGATGGCCCATACTTGTCAGAATGTGACATAACCATATCACTTCGCACATAGCTTCACGTGCGGCACGATACTCTACCTCTGTTGATGAAATAACAACCACCTGTTGCTTCTTGCTATGCCAAGAGACAGGACCGGATCCCAGATGAAAAATGTATCCAGAAGTTGACTTGCGATCATCAAATGATCCGGCATAGTCGGAGTCCGTGTATCCTTGCAAGAAGAATTTGTTGTTCCTCTTGTATTCTAGGCCATATTCCATAGTACCACGAACATAGTGAAGAACACATTTTGCTGCTTTCCAATGAGTGGTCTTAGGCTCTCGCATGAACCTCGAAAGATAGTTGACAACAAATATGAGATCTGGCCTAGTATTGGTCAGATATATGAGACTACCAATCAACTGTCGATAGAGAGTACCATCTACCTGAGGTGAATCATCATATTGTGATAACTGAAGTCCATTATCCATTGGAGTTGCCATTGGCTTGCAATCGATCATGCGATATTTTTCCAACAATGTCTTGGCATATTTTTTTTGAGACACTTTGATGGAGTGCTCCTTCTGGCTGAATTCCAGACCAAGACAATAATGGAGAAGTCTGAGATATGTCATCTCAAAATATTTGCACAAGTTTCTTTTGACAGTAGAGATCATAGTTTCTGAACTCCCTGTAATGAGCAGATCATCCACATAGAGTACAAGAAACACTATCTCAGAACCTTGTTTCTTGAAATAGAGGTTTGCATCTGATGGACATCTCTTAAATCCATGCTACATAAGGTGATTGTCCATTTTTATATACCAAGCTCTAGGAGCTTGTTTCAGACCATACAAGGATTTGACCAATTTGCAAACCTTTTGCTTTTGGCCTTCCACTTCAAATCCTTCATGCTGAGTCATATATACTTCTTCTTGGAGATCACCATTTAGAAAGGCACTTTTGACATCCATATGGTGAACTTTCCACCCATATTGTGCTGCCATAGCACACATAACCCGAATTGTGGTCATCCGAGCAGTAGGTGCAAAAGTTTCCTCATAGTCAATGCCTTCTTTTTGAGCATAGCCCTTTGCAACAAGATGGGCCTTATGCTTATCAATTGTTCCATATGCCTTGTACTTGAATTTATATACCCATTTGCAGCCAATGGGCTTATTTCCATGTGACAGATCAACAAGCTTCCAAGTTTTATTCTTCATCAAAGACTCATACTCTGTATCCATAGCGGCCTTCCACTGAGGCTCACTAAGAGCATCTTGCACTGATGCAGGTTCAAGACCATCTATGGTAGACATGAACGCCCTGTGATCATCAATATCCATATCCTCTACTTTTGTACTTGGATTTACAGAAAGTTCCTCAAAAGATTGACAAAGATCATCAACCTCACCAGTTTATTTGGCTTCTCTTTCCTTTTGAGCCATACTGCGTGTACGAGGTCTATCCAAATTCAAATTGGGAGGAGTGGATAAATTTTCATCTTTGATTGTATTTGTACACCATTTAGGATTCTTCTTCAGTGGATTTGAAGAATATGTAGAAGGACCTCCTGTCTGTGTTGACGAAGGAATCTTCTCTTCCTTAGATTCCACAATATCTTGGTGTACTTTAGATGTGCTCTGTGATGTGAAAGCTTCATCAAATACATCTCTGCTGACATGAATTTTCTTGGTCAAAGGATCTATCAAACGATATCCTTTAGAGTGCTCAGAATAACCAAGAAAAATACATCTCAGTGTTTTCTCATCTAGCTTCTTCCTTTTCTCTTTCGGTATGTGCATGAAAGCGTGACATCCGAAAATACGTAGATGAGATATGGAGGGTTTTCGACCACTCCATGCTTCCTATGGAGTCATTCCTTTTAGGGCCTTTGTGGGTGCCCTATTCAACAGATACACTGCAGTGGTGACAGCTTTTTCCCAATATTGTTGCCCAAGAGTAGCTCTTGTGAGCATACAACGAACCATTTCCATGATAGAACGGTTCTTTCTCTCAGCAACTCCATTTTGCTGAGGAGTATAGGCGATTGTTAACCTGTCTCTTGATTCCATGCTTATCTAGGAATGCAGAAAATTCATTAGAGGTAAACTCTCCCCCTTGATCTGAGCGGAGGGTTTTAATAGAAGCTCCTGACTCCTTCTCAACGGATTTCTTGAACTGCTGGAAGAATGCGAAAGCTTCAGATTTCAGTTGGATAAAGAAAACCCACATCTTTCATGAGTAGTCATCTACGAATAACTGAAAGTACCTCTTCCCTCCACAACTGTTGGGTGTGAAATGACCGCACAGATCGGTGTGAATTAACTCCAGAGGTTTTCGTGCTCTTGTAGAGCTCTTCTCAAATGGTACTCTATGCTGCTTTCCTGCCAAGCAGTCAGAGCACACTGGCAATTTTGCAGAAAGGGAAGGAAGACCCTTTACCGTCTCATACTTGCTAAGCTCAAGTAAGTAGCCAGAGCTAAGATGCCCATATCTCTTGCGCCATAGGGAAGTTGCCTCCTTAGTAGAGACAGTCATGGCAACATGTGGAGTAGAGATAGCATCTAGTGCAAATAAGCCGTGCTTATATGAAGCTGTTGCAATCTGCTTACCCTTCTTGGTAATTGTACAACACTTCTTTCCATTCTCAACACGAAATTTGACAACCATATTTCTGTCCAGGATTTGTGTCACTGAAAACAAATTTTTGGCCAATCCCGGAACATAGAGGACTTTGTCAATCTGACACTTGCCATCAGGAAGAGTGACTGAAACTGTACCCTCTCCCTGAACCTTGTAGGTTTTATCATCAACAATGGTGACAGGTTTTCCCTCTTTGGCCATAAATGATTCAAACCACGATCCGTCGCCGATCATATGTTTGCTAGCTCCGAATCGACATACCAAATAGGATCCCTCTGTGTGGAATCTATGGTAGTCATGAGCACCTTGTGTGCCCATTCAGAATTTGAGTCAGATTCTTCAACAACAACATTCACCTGGGGTTGCTTGTTTTTATTTTGTGGTTTGTTTTGGCCTTTATTCTTGTTCTTATGCCAACACCTATTGGTGTCATGGTTTTCTTTCTCACAGATCTTGCACCACCTCTTCTTCTGTTGAGGTTGTTTGCCTTTTCATTTCGTATCCTGTTGAGAATTTCCTCCTTTCTGAAAGTTGCCTCATTTTTGCCCATTACCTTTCTTCCCAGAACCCTGCCTATTGGTGTATAGGGCTGTATTGGAAGAATCATCCTTGTGAAGTTGGCATGCCTCCTGTTGTTGAAGCAGATTGACCAAATCGATGTAGGTAATTTGTCGTTGAGACAACTGGATGGAGGTTATCAACATATCAAATGAAGAAGGTAAAGCTCTCATCACAAGTGAAATGAGAAGCTTTTTGTCCATAGTATCTCCCAAAGAACTCAATTTCTCTTTCAACTCAGACACTCTGCATAGAAAGAGTTCAACTGTTTCACCCTATCTCAAACTCAGGTTATGAAGTTGTTGTTGAAGATGAAGAATGGTGGAATCATTCTTCCCCTCATAGATGGTTCTAAGGGCATCCCATGCCTCTTTACCACTTGCTTTGTCAGCTATATGAGGTTGCACTTCATCTGAAACGACAAACAAAATGAGCACCTTTGCTCGATTGTCTTTCTTGTCAAAAGCTATCCGATCTCGCGGAAGGACTCGTGGATCCTGCTCGTTGGTGAAGGCCTAGTTGCTACTCCAAGTAACAATATCCCACAAATCTTCCATTTGGAGAATTGCCTTCATCTTATGTTTCCATGGTGTATAATTTGGACCTTTCAATAACTGATGCGGATCAGTCATCAACTTTGCAACAACGGCCATAGTGAAGGTTCCTTATATCACCAATTGGTCCCCATTTCGATATACCTTTTGCTAGGCCAATATACCATACAAAATACCCGCCTTTACGTGAAGGAAACTATAGGTATTTAGAAAGATCAACAAAAATCACCCGCCCTTACGTGAGGGAGACTATAGGTGAGTTTTAGAGATCATACGATACGTGGAACATAAGCGGTACTGAAAGGGAATCGCCTTGTTGATGGCACCTACCATAGAATATTATTCTCATGCGTGGGGCGTAACTTCCCCTAAACACTATGAAGAATACTTCGTCAGGATTTATGCCTAAACACAAGTGCGATAAAGGGTAGTGGATGGAGTAAAAAAATGCAAAAATGGCTAACTTATCTCTCCCCGACGATTTATAGAGAACAAGCTCAGACGTTGTTGTAGAAGCTATATTAGGCGGCGGATACAGTAGCCAAATCACGACAGCTTTACCTGTAAGTGCTGGCCAGAGGTATCACAAATACCGAATGTTGTAGTGCAATAAATTGCACGGATGGGTTTTAATTATTCCGGGGACTTAGGGAGTGTTTGATTTTAATTTTTAATGTTATAGTGCAAAAATGAAATATGCAACATACAACAAAAAAAATGCCCACAAGAATAACCCACAAGGTGTCGGTCATAGCCAAAAATGCACCTTTTACAATTCGCCAAATTGCAATTTTTCAGAAAATTACTCACAATCCCCCTTTGATTTTTTGAAAAAATATCCCCCCTTAAAAAAAAATTCCTTTAACAAAGCATTTTTAATAATTATTATATATTTAAAATTAAAATAAATAATTTTAATTTATATAGTTTTAAAACTTATGAAAAAATAAATTAAAATTAAAATTTTAATTTATAAAGTTAAAAAACTATATTTAAAAAATTAAAATTAAAAATTTTAATTAAAAAATAATAATTAAAAAAATGACTTTGAAAAAAAAATTATACCTTAGGGGGAGTCGGCGGGATTTGAACCCCCGACCTGCAGGCTCCCTGAGCCTTACCGCACAGCTCACTGCCAAGTGAGCTAGCGGGCTGATCCGGAAGGATCAGTTGAACCCCTCTCCTTTATCAACCTCAGCCTGCCCGTCCTCCGCTGCTTCAGCTTCCCGAGCCTCCTCTGCAACTCGCGGCTACTGTCACATTTTAAAAAATGCAGCCCCCGCCCGCTGCTTGTTCCCCGTCCGCGTCGGATCTCCGTCGCACCTTTCCAGCAACGCCAACCGGGGGGGGGTTGGGAGCGCACGTCACGGGGGGGGGAAATCAGCCGGGGGGGAGCACGACAGCGCATTTCATGTTGCGCGTAGGCTTGTTTTTTTTTTTTGGGGGGTTTATACCCCACCCAAATTCCCGCGCGAGGGAATTTTTAAAATTCCCGCCGCAAGCGGGGGGGGTGCACGTCCCCTTCCTCTCACGTCAACGTCATCGTGCGCGCCCTCTCCACCTTCAACGGGGGGGCAGACGTCCTCCTACGATGCCGCGCGCCGAGTGGGAGATTACGTCCGTCTCGCACCGCGTGCGTACGTCCTGGTTGGACGTTCTCTTGTGCGCGTGGGGACTCCTCTGGACGTCTCGCACTGCGTGCATGCGTCCCAACCGTGCATGCGGTGCGGGCTCCTCCTCTTCGGACTGCGGGCGCCTTCTCTCTTTTTTCTTTAGTGCAGTCTTAAATCGCTGCGCGATTTTTTATTATTTTTTTTAAACTGCACGGAACGCCGCGCGATTGCGCGCGCCGTCAAAAGAGGAAAAAAAATTGCCCCTGCAAAAAAAATTCCTCTGCCCAGCAAACTCACAGAACTGGCTCTGATGCCATGTGAAAATCAGGAACTAGTTTTATTAATCACAGCAGGGTTTAAATACAATGCAACAATGCCGGGAATAGAACATCCGATGTAACTGAACTGTTACGTTGTAACAGTGTAACAGCAAAGGTACTAACATAGATAAAGTATGCTAACACAACTTACCCACTATCCTATCATTCAATAAAGGAAATATATGAGGGAATGGTCCAAGAGGACTACCTTAGGGAGAGGTTCCATTGGGAGGTCAAAATAGTTACTAAAATTAAATTTGAGTAGCCTTGAAAACATCACCTAATAAAGTTGTTTGAGTATCCTATTAGGACTATCCCACATAGTCCATATGAACCAAGGAAGGTGTTGCTGATGATGGCTAATATTGGGGTCATATAAATTTATTTCTTATGCATTTAGAACCAATCACTTCTTTCCCTAATTTTCCAGTGCATGTAGTGTCCACATTGCTTGATAGAGCCATATTCAATCATATTAATATCACCATCCACATCAAAAAATGGAGAGAATACATAGCCAAAGATGAGACCTTTCTATAGCATCATCAAATCATTTATATTAATAATTCAATACATGGTTATTAATGTGAAATGTGGCCCAAAGTACTTTATTTATGGGATCACAACCATGGTCCACAAAATGGAGCTACCATCGTGTTGCCATGAAGGTGGAACCACCATGGATTGGTTCAAGGTTGCAATGAAAAAAATATATTTGGCCATATAACATGACAAGTTGATAACAACAAAATTTTTAAACCTTCACTTCCTACAAAAATATGAAAATTTAAACTACATATTTGGTTTTGGAGTGGATTAGAACCTGAACATCCCATGAAAGGAATTTTATTAAGGAAAGCAATCCAACAACATATCCTTTCAAGCAAGGTACTCTAATACGTTGTAGCTATTCGATGAATCAGAGATATAGCTATCCAACTATATGGTGGATATGTGAAGTTGCTTCTCTGGAATGACATATTTATCTATGGTTCCCCTTTGTAGACTATGGGAATACCTTGTACTTGTAGGAGGGATATGTGTAGGAGGACTAGTCGAGGGTGCAAATTGTGAAGTAATCATAGTTGTTTTCCTCTAGGTATAAAATTGATAGGGTTTTGGAGCCTCTATTTTTGGTTGGGGGGCCATGAGAATTTAGAGGTATTTGAGCATGTATTTATATGCCCACCCATAGTTTTCCATCCATCCTCCTTGGGTTGAGGAGTTGGCACACTAGGTGTGGTATGGCTTTGTACATCCCTATTATGAGTCATAAAGGGATAATATTTAACCTTATTTCCTAATGATTAGCATCAAAAATATGTGTTTTGAAATTTGACATATAGGACCTATTGGGAGATCACAGTTTCACCAACTCAAATATCAACAATTTTCTAGAGGTCCCAAGATATATCAACTTCAATCCGAACATATGTTTGAGGGCTTACATAGAAAATTTTATTTGACTCAACAAAGATGATGCAATCTAGAGGGGCCACTATGCGGTTTAGAAAAGGGTCATAGGAGAAGAGAGAACCCAAGGAATTCCACCCACATAAGGACTTTGGTAGTTCTTTATTTAGAGACAAAAATATTGGAGGTCCATGATAAATATACAAGTAGGGAGCTCTGCATGTACCACAGGCCATACTCTTATATCACCTTAACATGGGCATATTTTGTAAATCAAAATAAAAAAGAGCTCTTCATATGGTTTTGAAGATTGTATGTAAACAAATATAAGTTGAAAGATTCAATTCAAAGGTATTTTATCCCACCTTCTTTGTGAGGTATATGGTCCATAGAAATAGGATTTTATATTCTTATAGTGTTATATTATTCTTCCTCTAAATATTTTCCATACCTTATCTCCAATATTGAATTCATGTTGGATCCAATGTTGATCATGACATTGTATGTACTTTTTATTTGTCTTTTTTAAGAGGTCATGAACCTATTACAAAATATGTTGATTTGTTTCCACAAACTATGCTACCTTTCTTTGCTTCTTATCCATGAGGTGAGTAATCCATGGGTTACATAGGGAGAACTACATTAGTGAGTGTCAATGATTAGAAGCTAAAGTAAATATCAAATATGATATATTTGGTAGAGATATAGAGAGATTAATTTTATCCATGTTGAATTTGGAGGAGGCCCTCATCCCATGTGTATGGATGTTTAGAATTGTACATTTAAAGAAGATATACAATCAATCAATTCAAAACTTTTACCATCAGTTTAATATTGGATGGATGTGGATATGGTCAACGTAGTGTCTTCCATGCTCAATATGGGACCAAAAAATACCCCAAATTATATTATCCCTATATAATACCTTCAACAAATATTTTGTATGGAGGGTTAGATCACAAAACCATTCTCTTAAGAAGTGATCTACAAAATTGAGGTCATCCAAATCTATGATTATTTCAATCAATTTGACTCGAAGACCTTAATTTATTCTAAAATGTTATGTTATAGTTGGATGGAACAATTCTTCAAGGATCATGTATTTACAAATTCATTCAAAAGATGAAATATATAATTTTTCAAATAAAGACTAAATGTTAAATATTCATGAATCATATTTAAAATAAAATATGAAAGTAGATTCAAAACCAATAATTCAAGCAAATAGTAGAAATTAATGGAATATATCAAGATGCTTTTTTGTAATAAAATTAATTGTATAAAAATAAAATAACAAAAAATATATGATATTAGCAAAATAGATGTCTTTCATTGAATCAAAATTATGTTATCTCTAATTTTTTTGAGGAAGAAACATATAGTAACATGAATCAATTAATAATATGACATATATTCTCTTAAAAATTGGGTAAACTAAGGAGGCTCAATGTAATATTTTACAAATCATTCCACCAATTAGCATACAAATATAAAATAAAATTATCAATGAGAAAGATCTCTCTAAAGGAGATATAGGAGGTAGTTTTTCTAATAATATAATAACATCTATTGATTTCCTTTAAATTTCTTTTAGAATATTTTTGATTTACTAAGTGATATGTTTGGTTTAGTTGAAGAGTCTAGTAAAAAGAAGATTGTGATAAATGAGATTAGTTCCACCTTTATTGCATTAGTCCTGAAGGAATATGAGATGTTTTCTTTTATAATGTTCATCCAATATTCCTATATGATATGATTTATAAGATAAATTTAAAAATTATAGAAAATAGATTAATAATCATTCTTGATTATGTTATCTCACATTTCAAATGTGATTTTATTTGTTATAAGAAAAATCTCAATAGTATATCCAATACATAAGACTCCGTACATTCTCCTCTTTCTATAAAATACTAGTTACAATTAAATACTTAGATATGAACAAAGTATATGATGAATTTTGTTAGACTGTTCTACATGATATTCTTAGAAAAATAATTTTGATAAAGGTTAAAGCTTATGAATAAGATATTATTATAGTAAATGCTTAATATTTTATGGATCCCGTGTTGGATAGTTTGAATCATCTTGTAGAAACAAGGATGACCCATTAATCTTTATCTCTTCATTTCTCTCACTAATACAATAAGGAGAGATTTTTAAAGGTGAATAATACCAAGAAATTTCAATGTTATTTAAATGATAAAGACTATTTCCAACTAGATATATTGACAAAATTTAAAGAGATTTCTTTTGGAAAGCATGTGAGAAAAAAACTAAGTTTTATAGTTGTATGTGAAAAAGTGTTTGCAAATAAAAAATATTGGAGGTGTAGGATTGCAAAACTATAGACGGATACATTTAGAATTAGTGGAAAAATCTGGTTGGAGATTATTCAAAGGTTAAGCCAAAAATATTACTTGAAAATATATAAAAATATATACCTATGATAAAATTGTTAAGAAAATGAACTATTTCATAGGAGATCAAAAAGGAAACTTTCAAATAATTTTCAAATGATATAATTATGTGTTCAAATAATATTGTCATTATATATTTTTTGTTTGTTTGATGCTTGATAGCAATATTATCCTTGTCCTCTTATTTCTAGTCTAATTGGAAACTACTAGTTAGGACATGCTTAGGTTATAATAATTCACTTGTGAAAGTTTATATTGATGTGAGAGAAAAATTCTAGATCATGGTTTCAATTAGCAACCTGGTCAAGGGAGATGACCTCAAAAAATAAGAAATCAATTTTAAATTATGCTTTATGATTCTTATTTGCCTATTTTTATGTATAACTATGACATGGTTTGGAATCTAAGAAGGCTTTGAAGCTATGAAAATTTCCCACTCCAAGAGATTTTCCTTAGAATAATATGTGATTACTTTGATCCATTCATAAGCCCTTAAAATTCCCTTTATTAGCAATGCATAAGAAAAAATCTTTGAAGTGAGTGTCCATGAAAAGAAAAATATTATTATCATTTTAGGTGTTTTTTGTATAAAAAATATTTAGAAATGATATATTGTTTACTTTGTTAGTACTCATTTTCTTGTATCATTTGGAGACCCTTATCTACATTAGATAGATCCATTAGTTTTGAAACATTTCATGAGATATTAATTATTATAGAGCTAAAGCATTATGAACTATGGTGGATTAGTCATAGCTTTATTTGTTAGAATCTTTTGCTTTCAAAAAATGACAATTTATTTAAAAATAAATCTTAGTTTCATACCCATGTTAGAACTTTTATAGCCATGGCACTCATAATTGGAAGTTTCAAGTGTGAAAAAAAATATTCTTTCCCTCTTGGACTTATTATTATAAAATACATATAGTGTCATCTATCACAATGCTGATAAGAATAACATATTCAAAATTTGGGTTAATTAGAAATAACTTTACAATTCTTTAAAAAAAATGCAGGAATTATAAATGGAGATATATTATATTTCCTGCACATTCATAAATTTATCAAGAAGAAATAAATGTGTTGATTACATTAACAATAATAATGTTAGTATGCTTTATGCTCATCCATTATTATTGAAAATAATATCTTCAAAATCCTAATGTATCCATAAACAAAAACAATATAACAAAAAAATTAGCGAATAATAATGTTCATCTTTTTATTACGGTGACATATAAATTTTAGAAATAAAATAGCCAACATATCTTATTGGTCAATGAAAATGATATAGAAGACGTGATGGGGTTTTGACGATAACAAAATATATATATAAACAGTGAATTGATCTGAAAGACGATGTTTTTAATATTTTAATAAAAATAATTTATATATAATTTATTTTATAATTTTTTAACAATCATAAAATTAAAAATGTTTTTTATATAATAATTTTTATTAACTAACAATTTTTTTATCATTATAAAACTAATAATTAACGAATAAAGAGCAAAATAAATCTCACTTAAAATACTAAACCTGCTCTCCCAAAATAGAACTCGTATAAGTCATCGTAAAACTTATAAAAATCAAATTTACATAAAATGAGAATTGGAGTAAACTTTCACATAAGTTTCTTAAAATCAAATTTATTTTGTACTAACAAAATGATTTTTTACATCCCCAACATCTCTGAAGAAAGCAATGCAAAGCAGTGTATCTAGGCCTATTGCCTAGTGCGGAAGAACAGATATTAAAGCTAGAAAGTGGTCGTGAAGGAAAGACAAGACTCATTATTTATTACATTCTTCTTCTGGTGGGCTTGACATGCTGCCTGGAGCAGGAGTAATTGTTTTCTGCCACGGAGCTGCCGCTTGACCATTTGGAGAAGGACCAGAATGCCGTACTGGTACTCTTGGCTTCATTTCCTGCCATGCTGGTGCTTTTCTTGCACCTCCCACTCGCAAATTCACCACATCGCCACCCAAACACAAAACCAAGATGAAAAGAATTTTGAACAGCCTCATTTTTTTTTTTTGGCTTCTTAACGAGGTTTTCAACAAAAGCACATGCAAATAACTCTTTCGCTACTAAGAATACGTGCCTAGGTATAGAGGAGGAGGCCTTTAATAGAAACTGGGGGTGTGATATGCGGCTCCAATTTCGTTTAAAGTGTGATATGTATATTTGACCTACTCATACGCATCGCAACCCTAAAAAAGGTGAAGGATATTCCTGCGATCCGATGCTATAATATCGACTGGTTGAGATCATCTGTAGCTTGTAATTAGTGTTGAACGTTTAGATCAGCTTTAAAATTTAAATCTAAATTAAACGTTAAAACATTCCAATCTAATAATATCTAATGACAAGAGTAGAAATATATTTTAGATAAAATTGAAGATTGGAGTTTAAAATAATGGAAAATGACAATAATAAAAGTAAAGCTATATAAGATAATACAGATTTAAAAAGAAGATACCAGATTTAAAAAGATAAAACATTCGAATCGTATCTACATTCAACTGTATTTCTAGTAGTTTCAGATAATATAAAGTTTACAAAAGGTGCCTAGACGAGTATGATCGCGACCTCGCAATCATACTACTGACGGTTGACGAAATTGCGGAGAGATTTTTGGAAGATCATACAACTAAAAATTGGATCCTTCTTCCGAGCTATACTTGTCGATCCTGTCTTGCCTTTCCAGCTGCTCAGCATTCCATGAATTTCTATCTTGACAGCGAAATTGCAGATACAATTTTTTTTATAATCAGGTGAGTTGAAAAATCATAGCAAGACCAAAAACAAAACCAATTCTTATAAGGACGAATAAACAGCATAATTAAATAAAGTTGTTGCATAACTAGGCAAAGTTGTTGTTGCAGATATAATTTTGGAAGATCATATGACTAGAAATTGGATCCTCCTTCCGAGCTATACTAGTCAAATAAAGGACGAATAAAGTTGTTGCATAACTAGGCAAAGTTGTTGTTGCAGATACAAATCCAAAGTTGTCGTTGCAGATACAATTTTGGAAGATCATACAACTAGAAATTGGATCCTCCTTCCAAGCTAGACCATTTACCAAGTTCTAGCGACTTGTTGGAACACTGTCTTGCCTGTCCAGGTGCTCAGCATTCCATAATTTTCTTATCTTGAGAGTACCGTCGTAGTCACGTTAATAGTTTGACACTGTTAACAGTAGAGAGAGCCCATTTAAACGGTGGGAAAGACGAAATTTACATAACAAAATAACTAGTGGGCACCTCTTTCACGTCACAAACATTGTTTCTATGTTTTGTTTTTCTTAAATTGAATAATTACTAAATTGAGCCATCACAACATGGTATATTCTTTAGGTTTATTATGTGCCGAAAGATATTGGTATTGTGTTATTTACCTCTCAAATATATGTTTGAATTACAACTTTAGACGTTTTATATAAAATATGTAAATTTTTATTATTTTATTTATTTTATATAAAATAATAAATAGATAATATAATATTTTTATTTTTATGTATAGCATGATAATTTTTTTGATTAATGGTAAAAAAGAAGGGTTTTGAAAGATCCTAGAACTTTTTATATTAGAGGAGGTTATACGGGTATAATCAAAATGATGGAAAGAACATTCCACATCCCTTTTGTCCCATATATATTCAATTATTTATGAATTGGGACAAATCTTTTAGAAAAGATTATGCCCAATTCATTGGATTAATGATGACCCTCCATGGATTCGCCTATATAATTTGTGGTTAGAGTTGCAAATATCAAAGCTTAAATACCACTTGTAAATAATCCTAGGAACATTACAGGTATAGAAACTACTAAAGGCACCAAGAGAAGGCTGAGAAAGAGAAGCCCAATTAAGCACATACCAACCTCCAAGGCCAAAAGAATAAAAATTAAACCCCAAAAACCACCCAAGAGCATAGACCAGCCCACCATCCAACAGGGCATAAAGGAAAATATTTTATTCAAATTTATTTTCTAGGTACCAATGATCCTACTCTATTTTTCATAAAACTGGAAGGGCATCAAATACATCAAGATACAGATAACAAAACCTTAATCCCAAAGAGCAAGGGTGAGGGTAAACCATCAAGCATAATCCCTAAGAATGGAAACTATCAAGGAGCAAAAGGACCATCCCCTAAAAAGACCCCCTATAGAGAGGATCACTACAACACAAAGAAGATCTCAACCAAGAATAAATATAATAAAAAGTTCTACTATATAAGTAGGCCCAATGCTTCCAAAGCAACAATTTTAATTAACTGTAAAGGGAAATCATCTTCCCAAATTTGAATTGACCACTATCCATGCCCAAATTTGCCATAACATCAACAACTTGGTTTCGTTTGCTATAAATATGCTCAATTTTAACTTCTAATATGTCTTCCAAAATCTTAGAAGTGTCCTTAATAATATTCAACATGAAACAATTATCAATCTTTCCAACCTGCATTTCCTGAATGATGTTGAGGGAGTCACCTTATATGATTAGTCTTCTGAAGCCCCTCCCAAAAACCTGATGAAAACCCCAAAAAAGCATTTTAGCTTTAGCTAGGTGGTTGGTTTGAATACTATAATATTCAACATAAGCCCAAATGACCTCACCATTATCATTTCTGACAACACCCTCTCCACCAACCCTCATAGGTTAACTTTGGTAACCCCGTAAAAGTTTAGAATGGTCCACTATTTATCTGGTTTATGCCCTCTAGTAGCCAATATTTTTTGAATAATAGATGCAAAAGCAAAAGATCATAGATTCAATTTCTAACTAGCATTAGCCCATATCTCCATAGCTTTCTTCTTACCATTTCTAGCAGTAAAGACAATTGAGTTATTCTAAATAGTAACTTTAATTCTTCTAAAGACAAAGGATTCATCCCAAGAAATATTCTCAAAATTTATTTTGTTCCTCTCCTACCACATACCCCATAAAAAATAAGGAAGAACCAGATCCCACACCCTAGTAAGGTTGTGACTGATGAAGGAAGATTTCAAGTTAACATCCACTTGATAGAAAAATAATCCAATAAATAATTGAGAATATTATTTGAAAAACCATAATGGATTAAAACATGATCCACAGATTTAGAATCCTTAGAACATAAGAGATAAATATTAGGAATATGGAAGCCTTTCTTGCATAAATTATCAACAATCAAAATTTTATTTTGCAAACACAACCCCAAAAAAATTCAATCTTGGGGATCAAATGAGGATACCAAACCCTTTCTAATCCTCCCCTAAACATTTTTGGACCTCATACATAGTATTGACAGAAAAAAATCCTTTAGGAGAATGAGTCCATAGAAGGAAGTCCCTGTCATTCTATTGAGGAAGAAAGTATTGTTTCAACAACACGTTCAAATTTTCTAAACTCTAAAGGATCCAAATATCAACTATATATAAATTCATATGCTTCCAGATCCTCTTGCCATTAGTGATGATTATATAATTGATTACTTTTCCCCCATATTTTAGTGATAAAGGCGCAAAGTAATGGACCTCCAACCTCCAATTGTGTCCTTCCTATTATTATTAGGGATCAATTTAATAAAACCTTGATTCAATATTGGAGATAACATACCTTTGTCAAGTAATTGTTAACACGAAGTGGAGAGATGATGAGCGGTGGAGGAAGTGGAGGAGGAGCAAAAATGGCAGGCAAGAATTTTGAACCAACAAAAGGAGAAGATCCAGAGGTAGGGCATAATGTTGTAGCTGGAAAGGAAAAGGATTCCCTATCAACTCAGTTCAAAAAGGCTAAAGGTATAGATCCTCTAGATAAACCCTTAGACAAAGGGTCCCACTGGGGTTCAGGAGCTGGCAACAAAGGCCCAACCTTTTTGGAAATGCTGAAAGGGAAAAAGAAGGAGCCAGTCAGTGAACTATCACCCTTAATACCAAACAATAACAGGTTAACTACGCCAGTGGAGATTATGGAAAGATTCTTGGATATGGAGGCATCATCCTTAGTTGGCAAGTTTTGGGGAGGAAGGCTGGACATTGAGACTATTTGCTCATGGGCCGCGGCAAAGTGGAAAACTTTAGGAAGCTTAGAAATCGTAGCCATGTCAAGAGGTTTTTTTATGATAAGACTCAACAAAAAAGATGATGCAGAGCACATCTTGATAGGAGGACCCTAGTTTCTAGGAAGGCGTAGCCTCTTTTTGAGGAAGTGGGGGGAGGATTTCAACCCTGAGAAGCAAAACATTAATATAGCACCCATTTGGGTCTGCTTACCAAACCTCCCAACCTAATTTTTTAATGAGTACTAGCTTAGTGGCATTGCAAATATGATAGGAGAGCTCGTGGCAATAGACAATTCAACCCGAGCAAGGACTAGACTGACACATGCCAGGATCTATGTAAATGCAAACTTGGATTCTAATCTACCTTCTCAGGTGGAACTAGCATATGGAGAGTTTCTAAGGATTCATCCTATGGAGTATGATAACAAGTTGGCATTTTGTAGCATGTGCAAAACCTAGGGCCACCTTCAAGCCCAATGTCTGACAATAACTACAAACAAGGAAGCCACGAGCAAAGGTTTTCTAGGGAAAGCTAATGGTAGAGGATACCAAAGTTTCAAGGACCGCATCTTAACTTGGAAGGATACAGACAAGTTAAGAATAACCAGGCTGACCAAGCCAACACAGAACTAGCAAAAATCAAGGAGAAAGGAAAGCAACATAATGAGGGAGGCAAAAATCATAAGGTATGTAATATAGATCCTAGCTTGAACATGTTTGATATCCTAGCAAATATAGAATTTGAAAAATAAAATAGTAAGGATGATACCATCAGTGTCAAGTTTCCTGAAACCCTAGATTCCCCATCCAAATAGGGACCATCCATAACTATGACAAAAAGCCCCAAAAGCTATGCTCAAAATGAAGAAAAATTGCTAGGTCATTTTAGTTTAAACATGGAAAAAATAGAGTCAAGAGTCAAAGTTATGGAAACAAGAGCCATGAATGTAGCTCCTAATCCGGTAGTGGAGCAAATTATCCCTTATTAGACGAGCCCAACGGTAAAATGTTCCTTGAAGGAAAGCCCCCTGTTTAGGATCTAGATAGGAGAGGTGAACCAAAATAATGTTGAGGATGAAGAGGGAATTAAAAACCCCCAAAATGAGGAATAAGGTTCAAGCCCTAGACTATCACAGTATATGGCCCCTCATTTCAGTCTAAAACAAACTAGAAGCACTACCAAGCCTTCGATTAATTATGGAAGTGAAAGAAAGAAAGGGAGAATATCTATAGTAGAGAACTATAGAATGAGAATCAATGAAGAAATTACAAACAGAAAGCAAAGAACATTGTTACAACAAGCTATTCCTGGCCAAGATAATAGCAAAATTGACAAACCCCCTTTGGATCAGGGAAGGGGGCAGGGAAAAAATATCAAATAGTCTAAATGAAGGTTCTCTCATGGAATGTGAGAAGCCTAAACGACCCACCAAAACAAAGGATGGTGAAGTCTATAATGAAGGATTGGAATCCTACTATCATTTGTCTTCAAGAAACCAAAACAGATGTAGCACAATCATCACTTATAGCTAGAAGGATTTGGAAGCAAGGGGAAGTGGCCTTTCAACAAGTGAGAGGAGCATCTGGGGGCCTCATGATCTTATGGGATCCTATTAAAATAGAAGGAAGTATTATTCAGGAAAATGAAAGTCTTAAGCATATTATTTCATGATTTTGATACTAATAAGAATTGAATTATGTCAAATGTTTATGCCCCCACCTCTGTCCAAGGGCGGTCTAAACTGTGGGAGTTTTTGGGGGCATTTGAGCCAATATTTTAAAGACATTCCCTGGGTGATTGGGGGAGATTTCAAAACCCCCCTTTACCCATATGATAAGAAGGGAGGATCTGGGTTACCCTCAAGGAGCATGGAGGACTTCAATGAATTAATTAACACAAATTAATTGATGGATGTAAGACTAAAAGAAGCCAAATTTACATGGAGTAACAAGAGGATAGGAAGTCAGCTGATTCAAGAAAGGTTGGACAAGTTTTTTTTATCCAAGGAAGCTACAACAATGTTTGGTGATTCAGCATTACAAGACCTTCCTAAATGCGCTTCAGACCATAATCTTATTCTATGGGAGGCATTTCAGGCTAACTCCTTTAAAAATCCATTCAGATTTTTGTCAATGTGGGATAAACATTCAAACTTTAATAAATGAATAGAGGAATGGTGGCAGCAGCCTATCCAGGGAAGTGCTTCCTTCAAAATATCTCAAAAACATAAGATGGTGAAAAAAAACCTTAGAATATGGAATAAAGAAGTCTTTGGAAATATTTTTGAGAATAAGAGAGCAGTGGGGGAAAAACAAAGAATAATAGAAAGCAAAATCCAAAATGGAACCTATGATGAGGTGACAAGGACTGAAGAGAAGGAAATCCTTTGTGAGTTTTATAATATTTTAGATTGTGAAGAGGGCATTATGGCTAAAGGAAGGGGACTCTAATTCAAAAAATTTCCATGTTACCACATTGAGTAATAGAAGCAACAATAATATTAGAAATTTAACTAATGTGGATGGATCCTCAACTCAAAACATTTAGGAGATCAGGGACGAGGCTATTAATTTTTTTAGTTCATTATTGGGTGAAGAACGGGCCTATAATTCCCAAGCAAATGACTCTCTCCTTCAATTCATTCCACAACTCATTGATGAAATGATTAACGAGTTTCTTACAACAGCTTTTTTAGATGAAGAGATCAATGAGGCTTTGTTTAACATGGATCTTGAAAAAGCTCCTGGGTCGGATGGGTTTTCACCACGGTTTTTCCAAGTTTGTTGGGATATTTTTGGAGCAGAAGTTATTGCTACAATCAAGGAGTTCCAAAGTTCAAATCATATTCCAAGGGGTTTCAATTCAACTTTCATTGCTTTGATCCCTAAAGGCCCCAACCCCAATACTATGGCTAACTTTAGGCTAGTTAGCCTATGTAATATATCCTATAAAATTATGTCCAAAGTTTTAGCCAACCGTTTGAAGAAAGTTCTACCGGTTATCATTGATCCAAGTCAAGGAAGTTTTGTACAAGGAAGATCAATATTATATGGAGTTATTACTATTCATGAGGCTCTTCATACATCCGCTTAGACCAAAAAAGCAGTCATGGCTTTAAAGTTAGACATGAACAAAGCTTATGATAGGATAAATTGGGAATTCCTAGAAGCAATTTTATTAAAATTTGGCTTCAACATGAAATGGGTCAAGTTAATAAGAGAGTGTATTTCTAAGCCTTGTTTTTCAGTTTTGGTTAATGGGTCTACTGTAGGTTTTTCAAATAAAATGTGGTCTAAGACAAGGAGATCCCATGAGTCCTATGTTGTTCATCATTGTAGCTGAGGTCTTGGGAAGAACCATTAATGTAGCAGTGGTAGCTGAACTCATATCAGGTATCAAGGCCACGTCGCTAACTACCCTGGTGACACATCAACAATTTGTTGATGATACATACTGACTTTGGTTTCTATGGTTAAGGCAAGAAGGATTAAAAATATTCTCATAATGTATGAATAAGTGGCTAGACAGAAAGTGAATTTTGATAAGAGAAAACTTTATTTCATCAATACCCCCATTCCTAGGAAAAACTACATAGCAAGGATCATGGAATGTCAGATTGCATCCTTTCCCACCTCCTATTTAGGTCTTCCCCTGTTTACAAGGAAATCTGAAGGATCAATGTGGAACATAGTTCTGGAGAAGATCCAAAAAAATCTAGTAGGTTGGAAAGGACATCTGTTATCTCAAGCAAGCAAAGCAGTTTTAACTATGGCTTCACTTCAAATCATACCCATTTACTTCCTATCAGTCTTCAGAGCTCCCAACAAGGTGTATCACAAAATGAAGCAGCTTCAAAAAAAATTTCTCTGGTCAGGGACTGAGGATAAGAAAAGGATCCATTTAGTAGGTTGGAACAAGGTTTGCAAACCTAAAGCTGATGGGGGGTTAGGATTGAGGAGAGTTGCTCATCTCAATATAGCTCTGTTAGCCAAACAAGCATGGTGATTATTGACTAAGGTCAATAATGAATGGACTGCCATAGTTAGGAGGAAATACCTCCAAGGTGTGAACTTCCTTAATGACAACTTAGCAAGCATGGGGTATGCTTTTTGGAAGGCAATCCTCATGAGCAGGTATCTTGTCAAGAAAGGTCTTAGATAGATTCTAGGAAATGGGTAAACAATAGACTTTTGGAAGGATCGGTGGGTGAGATCTGAGGAGTTATCCCAAAATCCTTGTTTGGATAGGATTCAAGAGCATATGGAGCAACATATTGGGAAGAAGGTTGCAAATTATATGTGGCAAGATAAAAATATCAACAGGTGGAAACACATCAGAGTATAGGGTTTTGAAGCAGAGTTTGAAGAGCTTTATAACATTTTAACTCAGCAAATTATTCCCTCTGGAGAGGATGAAGATCACATTGTTTGGGCTGAGACTGAAAGTGGTGACTTCGTAGTTAAGTCTGCCTATAATTTGCTTCTCAATGTGGAAGGTCAACAATTTCAACCAAGTTTGTTTTGGATCAAAGGCATAATTCCTAAAATATCCTTTTTTTCATGGTTGGTGATTCAAGGAAAAATCCTCACTATGGACAATATGTTATCCAAAGGTATGGTTATTGCTAACCGTTGCTACATGTGCAAGGTAGGATGGGAGACAACCCAACACTTGTTTCTGGAGTGTCCGATAGCGGAGTCCATCATGGATGAACTTTTCCAAGCCTTTAGGATCTTGTGGGTTAAGCCTGCTCTTATATCAGAATTTTTCCATCAATGGCCTCAACCCTTTGTTAGCCTAAAACTTAAGTACCTATGGAAAATCTATTGGCATTATTTTCTCTAGCATATTTGGCTAGAAAGGAACCATAGAGCCTTTAAGGATACCATTCACAACCCAAAAACATTCCTCAATAGGATTATTGTCTTTGCGAAAGAAAACCTTAGCACCTTAGTGGATGAGAACCACTCAATTCTTCCCCAAGAAAAAAAATTAGCTCGGGCCTTAGGTATTGAGGACAGTCCTTCCATTCCTTTTCCCAATCCCAAAAATGGGATTTATTGGGAGCCACCCCCCCAGGGTTGGTTTAAACTAAAATTTGATGGTGCATCCAAGGAGAACTTGGGAAGAGCTAGAGCTAGAGGAATAATTAGGGATCATCAAGGAAATCTGGTCAAGGCCTTCACTGAACCATTGGGAATCAGAACTAATAAAAAAGCAGAAGCTAGAGCCCTTTAGAGAGGGTTGCAAGTAGCCCAAGCAACTCAAGGTAACTTGATGATTGAAGGTGATTCTATAAACATCATCAACCTGTAAACCAATGGCAAAAAACATCCATGGAGAATCGAGGGAGTCATCCAGGAAGTGAGGATCCTTTTTGTGGCAAGACAGAATAGGAGGGCTCATCACATGTACTGTGAGGCCAACAGGTCAGTTGAAAAATTAGCCAACGTAGGTTTTGATGTTGGTAGTTTGGTGACATGGACACAAGGTGTGCCACGTGAAGTGGAAAATATTATTAGTCATGAAAAGAAACCTACCCATTAAGGATAAATATGAATGGGTGTTCTTTCCCCATGGAGCTAGTAATAACTATGGGGTTTCCCTCTAAATCATACCAAATTGGAAATGAAGGTAACAGGGTGTAAGTCTTTGAAAATTATGACAGAGAATAGGAAATGGGCAAGCAACAGGCTTCACAAGCTTAAAGTTCCAAACTTCAATTCCTGTCAATGTAAGTAATTTTTATAGTTATGTTTAGGTATGGGTGTGCTTTGTTAGTAAGGTGTTGTAGGGGATTCAACATAATTTTTAGTAAGGAAGTTTCAAGGATGACTAGGATCTACAATATTAGTAGAAGGTTGGATATTGTAATAGGTTTTGGGTTAACTTGCAAAACCCGGTAATTAATGAAGACTTTTATTTACCAAAAATAAAATAAAAGTAAGGGCTAAAAAAGAGGGATTCAGGAAGAATCCAAGTGTCCTCCTAGAAGAACACAATATTGCATTTAGTCTAGATTTCAACACTACAACTAGACAAATAAATACCTTAATGCTTTCTCCATTTTAAACTTTCAATATGTGGATTTGAGACTAAATATGAAGTATTATTTCTTCATTCATCCCTTCGTAGATTATACAAAGTGTATTCCATACCTTCTTGGATGTTTGTGCTTCATAAATGTGTGGTTGAACAAAATATATTGTTCAAAATATGATGATTATGAGTGCTTTAGCATTTTCATCATTATATTTTTATTAGCCTTTGTCGTCCTCTTTAGGTTAAGTAACTTTGTTGAGGATAATGTCTCAAAGTTTCTCAACTACCAATATGGTTCACATCTTAGTATTCTAAGGTCTATAGTTTGAACATTTAAGTAGTTGGGATTTTGTAAGAAGATATTTTGATGTTTAAATGTTGATTATTCTTTACGACTTCCAAATGGTCCCTCTCTCAATATACCATAAGTATGATATACTAAAAATTTCTATATACCCACACTTCCACTAAATCTATCAATATGTGGAATAATCTAGTCCTCATGATATATGTAGTTCTACATGAGAGAGATTTTGAGTACATGAAAGAGAATGATACAATGTACGAAGGTAATATGAAAAGGAATTCACCCTATCAATGATAACTAATTAAAGATAAATTATTGTATGTAGGTGTAACTTACCTATATACTCAAAATTTCTCAATTTCAAGGTTTATGTCTAGTGATAGTGATGAATAGAGTAGAAGAAGATGGACTGAAAGTATCACAAAAAGTAATATTCCTATATTTAATAATTTAGAGGGTCAATGCCTAGATGCTAATGGAAATATTGTTAGTCTATAGACATAGCAGCTCAATGCAACAAGTTTACTTGTAAATGCAAGCCAAAGGTACCATTGATATTGAATGTAGTGAGTGTGTTTAAGAATGTATTAATTTATATAAAAAGTATAAAAAATAAAATAAATATTTTTTTGGATATTATGAGTAGTTGTGTTATCATTGATGTCAAGAGTCATTGTCAGTAATGTCAAAAGTTAGTGCAAGAGATTGAAAAAAGGAGGGTTAAAATATTTATATTTCAAGCCCAAGATAATTGGTTTAAAGCTTCACATGATTGGTCAAAATGTAGGATAAATACCCTAAAGGAAGGAGACATCTAGGACTAAAGGAAATAATATTATAATATTTATTATTATAATATTAAAGGTTTTAAAATAAGGCTTAAGGTTAAAAAGGAAAACATCTAGGCCCAAAGGAAATAATATTATAATATTTATTATTATAATATTAAATGTTAAAAGAAAATCCTAAGGTTACTTATAAATTAATTATAATATTTATATTATAATTAATTAATTATAACCCTAAGTAAGGGTTGGGCGCAAAATATTAAGTTTAATATTTATTCCCACCGACGTTCGAGCAAGGAAGGAATATGGTATTTATACCATATGGTTTGAAGACATTAAGCAAGTCTCCGATATTGTGCATGCGAAAGGTTAAAAATTATTGATGCGATTTTTGTGAGCAACAAAATACAAAGTTTTTTATTTTTAAAAGCTAAAGGTGGACTATGGATGAATAAATGGAGAAGGGTGCTTGTCTCCATTATGACCTGCTTAGTTGACTAGTGGTAAGGCTTAGTAGTATAAGGTATAGGTGGAACATAGGTCTTGTATTTGATTTCTAGTGGTAGCAGAGGGAAGTGTTTTGTTTTCAAATGTTTTGGCACCAGCTCATGTTATAAAATGTGGTGAGCGCATTGTGGAGGTTGTGTGGGTGCACAACCCAAGTGGTAGCCTAGCCATAGCTAAGGCGCTAGAAGACGGTGAATACGAGTTTGATGCATGTGGAGTGCATTTTAGTGTTTGAGATGCATGAAATATTTTTGATTAAAGTGGCTAAGAATTTGCAAAAGGATGTGGTTGTGAGTAAAACATATTTTGAAGATATATCTCCATAAAAATAAAATATTTGATTAAGCATTTGTGAAAGCTTAAGGACATAGTTGTGTAAGCTTTTGTGAAAGCTTAAGGACAATGTTGATCAAGCTTTTGTGAAATCTTGTAGTAATATTTGAGGTAAGTTTTTGTGAATACATGAGAGTATATTGATAAATTTCTTGAGAGGAATTGAGGGTAGATTTGAGGTAAGTCTTGGTGAATACTTGTAGGTAAATTTAGGCAAGTCTTGGTGAAGACCTATAGGTAGATTTGAGGAAGTCTTGATGAATACTTGTAGGTATATTTGAGAAAATCTTGGTGAATACTTGAGAGCATATTGAGCAAGTTCTTGAGATGAATTGAGGGTAAATTTGAGGTAAATATTTGTGAAGACTTGAGAGCAGATTGAGCAAGTTCTTGAGATGAATTGAGGGTAAATTTGAGGTAAATATTTGTGAAGACTTGAGAGCAGATTGAGCAATTTATTGAGAGCATATTGAGCAATTTCTTGAGAGAACTTGAGAGCATATTGAGCAATTTCTTGAGAGAACTTGAGGGTAGATTTGAGGCAAGTCTTTATGAAGACTTGAGAACAGAGTTGATTGATTGATTTGTTCAAGATTTGTGTTAAGGCTTGGGGAAAATATAAGTAGAGTTGATTTGTGATTTGATAAAGTAATGTGTTAGGTATTGAGAATATATTTGAGGATAGAGTTTGGTGCATATTTAAGAGTATATTTATTCTAGACCTGAGATAGAGTTAGAGTAAATTTATACTAGATTGAGGACAGTGTTTGGTGTAGATCTAAAATAGATTTGAGAGCAAGCTTTGGAGGTGACAGAGCAGAGGATAATAGTCTTCAGTGGATAAATATCTATTAGCCATGGTAGTGAGGGTAGAGGTCTTTTGAGTAAGTATAAAGATCTTTTGTGAAGAGATATCCACAATCTAGTGCAATGGGGGTAGTAGTCTTCTAGAATATCTTAAGCCAAATAAGATGGGAAAGAGTTATCCTATGGATAGATATCCATGAATGAGATCAAGGAGAAATATTTATCCTATGGAGTGTGATCCACAAAGTAGCTAAGAATATAGAGTTCTTATGTGGAGAGATATCTATGAACTAGTTGAGGAGAAATATTTCTCCTGGGTAAAGTTCCACAAATCAGAGAAAAGGGGAAAGGTTTCTCCTATGGAGAGAGATCCAAAAATTAGAAAATTATGGGATTGGTGTCTCCTTTGGACATAGGTCCATAAAAATTGTAATAGGGAAGTGATTACCAAGATATTTGTTGAGAAAATTTAGTAGAAGGATTTTCTCCATGGAGTAGCCCACATTGGGTGAACCACGTTAAGTTGATCTCTCTATTATGTGTGATGATTTATGTATTAATTTAATTACTGTTATTTATATTGTCATTGATTATATTAGATAATATTATTTGGTAAAGAAAAGTAAAAGTTGATCTTATATTGTTCACCCCCTCTCTCAGTATAATATTGTGTTCTTCAATTGGTATCAGAGTGGGTTACTTTGGAAGAGTTTAACAACTTGAAGTAAAATTATATAGGAACACAGATGAAATATCAGAGTGGATCTTTAGAAAATAAGGCACCATTATTTTATAGGAATATTATTCATTTATGGAGTGTAATAATTAAGATTTACCTAATGGCTCAAGGAAATGAGACATGGTAAGCAGTTGATTATGGGTACACACCACCAGCTACTCCTCCTAAATATAAATATGATAATATCATACATATAAATAATTCAAAGGCAATGAATGCAATAATAAGTAGTTTATAGGAATCAAAGTTTGTAAAAGTTATGCATTGCCCATCAGCAAAAGAGATTTTGGAAAAGTAGAAGAAAATATATGAGGGAGACAAAAATGTCAAGATGGTAAAATTGCAAAATCACAAGAAAATATTTGAATACTTGAATATGTAGGATGAGGAAGACATTGATACATACTTAATTCATGTCGATGAGATTTTTAACTCCATGCAAGAACTTATATTTAAATTTGAAGAATTAGATATTTATCAAAGGGTTTTAAGGTTATGGTGAATATCACGTTGCACAAGCAACACCAAACAAATGATACATAGGTGTTTTTCCTTTGAAAAAGTTAGAGAATAAAAAATTCCATTAATTTCATGCCAAAAATAAGGATACAAGAGAAAGAGCACCTTTACAATTTCTAAAATTCCCTCAAATACCCTGTTTTCCCTTTTTCCCACCTAAAACCATCAAAATTCAAATTTGAATTTTAGGGGTAACTTTTCGAGGTCATAACTTCACGCTCATTGACCTTATTGACTATTACAACATGTTTTCAAAAAGGGCATCAGATGAGATAAGCAAGGCGACCTTGGATCTACGTGCTAAGGCCCACATCTAGCCAAAAATCCTCAAATTTGACATCTACGACATTCAAAAATATCATACAAGTTAAACTAGTTTGACTAGTTTTTACAAAATTAAACAATTACAATTTTTTTTGGGTGATGCAAGATCACTCTTACACCACTATATTCTCCTGCATCAGGTTCCTCCCTATGAGGTATAGTGAAAAGGTTTTAGGCATAGAAGAAACAAGAGATATAGAAACTTTGACTAGGGATGAGCTACATGGAACTCTCATAACTTTTGAGATGAGAACAAGAAAGTATCCTATCCTCAAGAAAGAGGTAACTTTCAAAGTAGTAAAGAAAATAAAATATAAGAAGACAAATTCAAGTGATGAGTCATCCAGTGATGAAGAAGCAAACTATGGCAGAAGTAACAAGGACTCATGAAATTACAAAGGTATAAAAATAGTTAAGTTTTTATATTGTGGTAAATATGGTCACTATGCATCTAACTATCCAGAATCTGGAAGTAGTAGTGGTGAAGAAAATAGGATCATAATAAAAGGGAAGCAGAAAAATCTAGGTAAAAAAATAAAAATAGGTATCGACAAAAAAAGCATAAAAATAAGTTTTTCCAGATGCATAAGAAGAGTTTCTATGTAAATAATATAGGTATGAGTTCAAGTGATAGTGATGGAATATCATTAGATAATTAAGAAGAAATTATCTTCTTGGAAATAGAGGGAGAATGAAGTGCTTCTATTGAAGATAAATTTGAAAGGTATGAAGATGCTCTTGAAAGATAGAGGAAGAATCAAAAAATGAAGAAGAAGGGGTAGTTTTTCTAGAAGGTGAGCTTATTTCTACTCTTAAGGTATTAAGAAAGTTTAGAAAGCAAAATTCAAGACTCAAGGTTCAATTTCAAGAATGTGATGAAGAGAAAGGAAAGCTTATACAAGATCTGACAAACTCAATATCTAAGACAAGGAGATTTAAAGAAAATTTAGAGGTAAAAGTCTTAGAATGTGAAATATTAGGGCATGAAGTAGCTTCACTAAGAAAGGAAGTGAAAGAGTCTAAAGACAAGTTACACAAGCTTGGGAAAAACTCAAAAACCTTGGATAAGATTATCAAGGTACAAATATCTTCATCAAATAAGACAGGAATTGGTTTTGAATAAGGACAAAGAGAAAAGGGAGAGGAGTCAAAATCAAGATCCAAAGAAGCAGGAGCTTCAGAAGAATAAAGTGAAAGAGAAAGTGAGACTTATGAGGATAAGTTGGAAAATAGAAGGTTCAACAAGGAAAGGAACAATGCACAAATGAGGAATAGGAAATATCACAAGAAATAAAAGGATGAAGAGACCAATGGGATCAAGAAAAAATTCTTCAATGGACGTTGTTTCTCGTGTCACATGTTTGGTCACAGGGCTATGCAGTGCAGGAGACATGAAAAGAAGGAATATGATTTCACCAAGAGAGATTCTAGAAATGGCCATATCTTTCAAGGGTATTGTCACTCTTGTAATCAGTTTGGTCAAAAATCAATTCATTGCAGGGTTCATGATAAGAATGGATATGGCTTCACCGAGAGGAACTTCAAGATATTTGCACCTTCAAGGAACCACAAGATTAAGTGTTATAAGTGTAATAATGTTGGACATATGACTAAGTGGTGTAGAACAAAATTTCCAGAGACAAGCAAGAATAGGAATACTCAAAAGAATCAAAAGGATTAGTTGAGAAAGAAGGTGGAAAAAGAAAAATAGCAGTGTGTGCTAGCAGTAGATATACTCCCACCCCAAAATTAACCACCCCAAGAAGAGCAGGTGGGGATGGGGTTGAGCTAAGAGTCTTATATTTAGCTCCAAATGTGTCCCTTTGTCATTGATGTCAAAGTGGGAGAGATTTGAGTTAGGGGAAGATCATTTAGTCAGGGAGAGTAGAATTAGAAAAAGAGAAAAGGAATGGTTAAAGAAAAAGGGTTGCCATTAATGATAAAGGGGAAGATTGTTGGAAATGTTGAGTAGTGTTGTCATTGATGTCAAGACTTAGTGTGAGTGATGTAAAAATTCAGTGCAAGAGATTGACAAAAGGAGGGTTAAAATATTTATATTTTAAGCCCAAGAGAATTGGTTTAAAGCTTCACATGATTGGTCAAAATGTTGGCTAAATACCCTAAAGGAAGGGGCCATATAGGCCTAAAGGAAATAATATTATAATATTTATTATTATAATATTTATTATTATAATATTAAAGGTGTTAAGATAAGGCCTAAGGTTAAAAAGGAAAACATATAGGCCCAAAGGAAATAATATTATAATATTAAGGGTTAAAAAAAGCCTAAGGTTACTTATAAATTAATTATAATATTTATATTATAATTAATTAATTATAACCCTAAGTAAGGGTGAGGTGCAAAATATTAAGTTTAATATCTATTCCCATCAATGTTTTAGCAAGGAAGGAATATGGTATTTATACCATATGGTTTGAAGACATTAAGCAAGTCTCCAATATGGTGCATACGAAAGGTTAAAAATTATTAATGTGATTTTCATGAGCAATGAAAGACAAATATTTTTATTTCTAAAAGCTAAAGGTGGATTATGGAAGAATAAAGGGAGAAGGGTGCTTGCATCAGTTACCACCCACTCAGTTGGTCTAGTGGCAAGGCTTGGTAATGTAAGGCATAGTTAAAACAAAGGTCCCATGTTCAATTCTCGATGGCAGCAGAGGGAAGTGTTTTGTTTTCAAATGTTTTGGTGCTAGCACATGTTATAAAATGTGGTGAGTGCATTGTGGTGGTTGTGTGGGTGCGCAGTGCAAGTGGCATCCTAGCCATGGCTAAAGTGCTAGGCAGGCGGTGAAGACGAGTTTGATTCATAAGAAGTTCATGCTAGTGTTTGAGACACGTAAAATATTTTTTTGATTAAAGTGGCTAAGAATTGGCAAAAGGATGTGGTTGTGAGTAAAATATGTTTTGAAGACATATCTCCATAAAAACAAAAATTTGAGTAAGATTTTATGAAATATTAAGGACATAGTTGTGTAAGCTTTTGTGAAATCTTAAGGATAGTGTTGAGCAAGATTTTATGAAATCTTGTAGGAAGATTTGAGGTAAGTCTATGTGAATACTTGAGAGAAGATTGAGCAAGTTATTGAGAGGACTTGAGGGCAGATTTGAGGTAAGTCTTGGTGAAGACTTGTAGACAATTTAGGCATGTCTTGGTGAAGACTTGTAAGCATATTTGAGCAAGTATTGGTGAAGACTTGTAGGCAGATTTGAGCAATTCTTAGTGAAGACTTGAGAGAATATTGAGAAAGTTATTGAGAGGACTTGAAGGTAGATTTGAGGAAAACCTTTGTGAAGACTTGAGAGCATATTGATCAAGTTATTGAGAGGAGTTGAGGGTAGATTTGAGGTAATTCTTTGTGGAGACTTGAGAGTAAAGTTGATTTATTTATTTGTTCAAATTTTATGTTAAGGCATGTGGTAAATCTAAGTAGAGTTGATTTGTAATTTGGTCAAGCTTTATGTTAAGGCCTGAGGATAGATTTTATGATAGAGTTTGGTGTAGATTTAAGAGAATACTTATGCTAGACTTGAGACTGTGTTAGAGCAGATTTATACTAGACCGAGGATAGTGTTTTGTGCATATATGAGATAGATTTGAGAGTAACATTTGGAGGTGACAGAGTAGAGGATAGTAGTCTCTAGTGGATAGAGATCCATTAGCCAGGGTAGTGATGATAAAGGTATTCTGAGTGAGGAAATAGGTATTCTATGAAGAGATATCCATAAGATAGTGCAGTGCGGATAAGTTTCTTCTAGAATATCATAAGCCAAATTAGAGGGAAAATATTTCTCCTATGGATAGAGATCCACAAAATAGAGCAAGGGGAAAGAGTTCTCATGTAGAGTGTGATCCATGAAGTAGATGGGAATATAGAGTCCTTATGTGGAGAGATATCCATGAACCAATTGAGGAGTAAGAGTTCTTCTAGGTCAAGTTACACAAATCAGAGAAAAGGAGAAATGTTTCTCCTATGGAGAGAGATCCACAAATTATAGCATTAGGGTATTGGTGTCTCCTTTGGATAGAGGTCCATAAAAATTATAATAGAGAAGTGATTCCCAAGATATTTGTTGAGAAAATTTAGTAGAAGGATTTTACCATGGAGTAGCCCATATTGTACGAAGCACGATAAATTGGTGTCTCTATTGTGTGTGATGATTTATGCATTCCTTTTATTAGTACTGTTGAAATTGCCATTGATTATATTGAATAATATTGTTTGGAAAAGAAAATTAAAAGTTGATATGATACTTCTAACCCCCCTTTCAGTATAAGCTTGTGTTATTAAATTGGTATCAGAGCGGGTTCCTTCGAAATATTTTAATATCTTGAAGAAAAAGTATACAAGAACACATATGACATCTCAAAGTGGATCTTTAGAAAATAAGGTACCATTGTTTGATAGGAATAATTATGCATTTTGGAGTGTAGGAATGAATATTTACCTAATGGCTCAAGGAAATGAGAGATGGTAAGTAGTTGAGGATGGGTACACACCACCAGCTACTCCTCCTAGAGATAAATATGGTAAGATCCTACATTTGAATAATTAAAAAACAATGAATGCAATATTAAGTTGTTTACAGGAAGCAAATTTTGTAAAATTTATGCATTGCACATCAAAAAAATAGATTTGGAAAAAGTTGAAGAAAAAATATGAGGGAGACAAAAATGTCAAGATGGAAAAATCATAAAATCACAAGAAAACATTTGAAGACTTGAATATGAAGGATGAGGAAGACATTTCTACATACTTACTTCGTGTGGATGAGGTTGTTAACTGCATGCAAGGACTTGGGTTTAAAGTTGAAGAATTAGACGTTTGTCAAAAGGTTTTAAGGTCACTCCCTATGAGGTATAGTGAAAAGGTTTTAACTTTAGAAGAAAAATGAGATATAGAAATTTTGACTGGGGATGAGCTGCATGAAACTCTCACAACTTTTGAGATGATAACATGATAGGATCCTATCCCAAAGAAAGAGGTAACATTTAAAGTAGCAAAAAAAATAAAAGATAAGAAGATAGATTCAAGTGATGAGTCATCCAGTGATGAAGAAGAAAACTATGGAAGATGGAACAATGACTCAAGAAAGCACAAAGGTATGAAAATAGTTAATTTTTTCTATTGTGGTAAATATGGTCACTATGCATCTAACTATCCAAAATATGGAAGTAGCAGTGGTGAAGAAAAATAGGATCATAAAAATAGGGAAGCAGGAAAATCCAGGTATCAAAAGAAAAATAGGTATAGATAAAAAAAACATAAAAATAAGTTTTTCTAGAGGCATAAGAAGAGTTTCTATGCAGATAAGATATGCAAGAGTTCAAGTGATAGTGATGGAAGACCATAAGATAATTAAGAACAAATTCTCTTCTTGGCAATAGAGGAAGAAGGAAGTGCTTCTATTGAAGATAAATATGAAAGGTATGAATATTCTCTTGAAAGGTAGAGGAAAAATTAAAAAATAAAGTAGTTGATCTAGAAGGAGATCTTATTTCTACTCTTTTGGAATTAATAAAGGTTATAAAGAAAAATTCAAGACTCAAGGTTCAATTTCAAGAATGTGATGAAGAGAAAGGAAAGCTTATACAATATGTGACAAACTCAATATCTAAGACAAGGATATTTAAAGAAAAGTTAGAGGTAAAAGTATTAGAATGTGAAATATTAGAGCATAAGGTAGATTCATTAAGAAAGGAAGTGAATGAGTATAAATACAAGCTACACAAGTTTAGAAAAAACTTAAAAATCTTGGATAAGATTATTAAGGTACAAATATCTTCATCAAACAAGATAGGAATTGGTTTTGAAGAAGGACAAAGAGAATAAGGAGAGGATTCAAGCTCAAGATCCAAAGAAGAAGAAGCTTCAAAATAAGAGAGTGAAAGAGACAATGATATTTATGAGGATAAGTTGGAAAATAAAAGGTTCAAAAAGGAAAGGAACAATGCACAAATGAGGAACAAGAAATATCACAGAGAAGAAAGGACTAAGATACCAATGAGGTTAAGGAAAAAATTCTTCAATGGATGTTGTTTCTTATATCACATGTTTGTTCAAAAGGCTATGTAGTGTAGGATACATGAAAAGAAGGAATATGTTTTCACCAAGAGAAATTTCAGAAATGGACATCTCTTTCAAGGGTATTGTCACTCTTGTAATCAGTTTGGTCACAAAGTAATTCATTGTAGGGTTCATGACAAGAATGGATATGGCTTCACCAGAGGAACTTCAAGATATTTGCACCTTCAAGGAACCACACCATTAAGTGTTATAAGTGCAATAATTTTGGGCATATGGCTAAGTGGTGTAGAAAAAAATTTCAGAGACAAGCAGGAACATAAATACTCAAAATAATTAGAAGGATCAGTTGAAGAAGAAGGTGGAAAAAGAAAAATAGTAGTGTATGTTGGGAGTAGAGATACTCCCACCCCAAAATTAACCACCCCAAGGAGAGGAGGTGGGGAGGGGGCTGATCCAAGAGTCTTATATTTAGCCCCAAAGATGTCCCTTTGCTATTGATGTCAAAGGGGGAGAGCATTCAGTAAAGGGGAGTAGTTTCTCGGGGGAGCATAATTAGAAAAAGGAAAAAGGAATGGTTAAATAAAAAGGGTTTCCATCAATGACAAAGGGGGAGATTACCAAAAATTTTGAGTAGTTGTGTTGTCATTGATGTCAAGAGTCAGTGTCACTGATGTCATAAGTCAGTGCAAGAGATTGACAAAAGGATGGTTAAAATATTTATATTTTAAGACCAAGATAATTGGTTTAAAGCTTCACATGATTGGTCACAAGGTTGGATAAATACCCTAAAGTAAGGAGTAGGCCTAAAGGAAATAATATTATAATATTTATTATAATATCAAAGGTGTTAAGATAAGGCCTAAGGTTAAAAAGGAAAACATCTAGGCCCAAAGGAAATAATATTATAATATTTATTATTATAATATTAAAGGTTAAAAGAAAAGCCTAAGGTTACTTATAAATTAATTATAATATTTATATTAAAATTAATTAATTATAACCTTAAGCAAGGGTTGGGTGCAAAATATTAAGTTTAATATTTATTCCTACCGATGTTTGAGAAAGGAAGTAATATAGTATTTATATCATAAGGTTTGAAGACATTAAGCAAGTCTCTAATATTGTGCATGTGAAAGGTTAAAATTATTAATGCAATTTTAGTGAGCAAAAAAAGACAAAGCATTTTATTTTTAAAAGCTAAAGGTGGACTATGGACGAATAAAGGGAGAAGGGTGTTTGTCTTCATTACCACCTGCTCATTTGGCCTAGTGGCAAGGCTTGGCAATGTAAGACATAGGTAGAATAGAGGTCCCGTGTTTGATTCTCAATGGCAACAGAGAGAAGTGTTTTATTTTTAAACATTTTGGTGCCAGTGCATGTTATAAAATGTGATGAGCACATTGTGGTGGTTGTGTGGATGCACAACCCAAATGGTAGCCTATCCATGGATAAGGTGCTAGGCATGCAATGAACATGAGTTTGATTCATGTGGAGTGCATGTTAGTGTTTGAGAAACATGAAATGTTTTTTTGATTAAAGTGGCTAAGAATTGGAAAAAGGATGTGGTTGTGAGTAAAACAGGTTTTTAAGAAATATCTCCATCAAAACAAAATATTTGAGTAAGCTTTTGTTAAAGCTTAAGGAAAAAGTTGTGGAAGATTTTGTGAAAGCTTAAGAACAATGTTGAGCAAGCATTTGTGTAATATTGTAGGAATATTTGAGTTAAGTCTTTGTGAAGACTTGAGATCATATTGAGCATGTTATTGAGAGGACTTGAGGGCAGATTTGAGGTAAGTCTTGGTGAATACTTGTAGGCATATTTAGGCATGTCTTGATGAACACTTATAGGAAAATTTGAGAAAGTCTTGGTGAATACTTGTAGGCAAATTTTAGCAAGTCTTGGTGAAGACTTGAGAGAATATTGAGCAAGTTATTAAGAGGGCTTGAGGGTAGATTTGAGTTAAGTCTTTGTGAAGACTTAAGAGAATATTGAGAAAGTTCTTGAGAGGACTTAAGGGCAGATTTGAGGTAAGTCTTTGTGGAGACATGAGAGCAAAGTTGATTGATTTATTTGTTCAAGATTTGTGTTAAGGCTTGGGATAAATCTAAGTAGAGTTTATTTGTGATTTTATCAAGCTTTGTGTTAATGCTTGAGGATATATTTGAGGATAGAGTTTTGTGCATATTTAAGAGCAGATTTGTGCTAGACTTGAGACCGAGATAGAGCAGATTTTTACTAGATCAAGGATAGTGTTTGGTGCATATTTGAGATAGATTTGGGAACAATATTTGGAGGTGATAGAGAGGATGATAGTAGTATCTAGTGGATAGATATCCATTAGCGAGGGTAGTGAAGATAGAGGTATTTTTAATGCGGACATAGATCTTCTGTAAAGAGATATCCACAAGCCAATGTAGTGGGGACAACAATCTTCTAGAAGATCATCAACCATATCAAAGGGGATTGAGTTCTCCTATGGATAAAGACCCGCAAAATAGAGCAAGGGTAAAGAGTTATCTTGTGGAGTGTGATCCATGAAGCAACTAGGAAGATAGAGTTCTTTTGTGGAGAGAGATCCATGAACCAATTGAGGAGAAACAATTATCTTGGGTCAATTTCCACAAATTAGATAAAATGGGAAAGGTTTCTCCTATGGAGAGAGATCCACAAATCAGATCATTAGGGGATTGGTGTCTCTTTTGTATAGAGGTCCATAAAAATTTTAATAGGGAAGTGATTTCCAAGATATTTGTTGAGAAAATTTACTAGAAGGATTTTCTTCATGGAGTAGCCCACATTGGGTGAACCACATTAAATTGGTGTCTCTATTGTGTGTGATGATTTGTGCATTGCTTTGATTACTACTATTGATATTGCCATTGATTATATTTGGCAACCTCCTGCTAAGGATTTTAGAAAAGTCAATACTGATGGAGCCTCTAGAGGGAACTCTGGAAAAGCCAGTGTGGGAGGAATTGGTAGCCTTTTAGATGGCTCCCTAGTTTTTACTTTTGCTAAGAATTTGGGTATTCTTTCCAATAACCTTGATGAGGGGTTTGGTATCCTCAGAGGTCTTCAAGAGGCTACTAAGGTTGGATGGGAAAAGGTGTTAGTTGATTCTGACTCTCAACTTATGATTAATCTATTGAAGACTCATTCTAAGAATCATAAGGTGGATTGGAGAATAAAAAGAATTATTGAGAAGATTCAGTTAATCTAGATGGGATTTTTGAAAGTTGATTACAATCATGTGGTTAGAGATCAAAACAAGAGTGTTGATGCTTTAGCTTATTGGGCTTTGGAAAAAGGTGATCTTACTTGTTATGGCCACCCTCCTATATGGTGGGCTTCTCAAATTAGGGAAACTCTTCTTTCTATCATTTCTTTGGATGGCTCTAGTTCTGAAGGTACCTAGTTTCTTCTTGTTTTTTTTGCTTCTCTTTGGTTCATTCAATTTTTTTAGTTCCCTAGCTCATTCTATTCTTTATTTTGTGATGGGGGGGCTGAATTTCAAAATCCAATATTCTATTTTCTTCACCAAAAATAAATTTACAACACTAGCCCACCGGCGTAGTTTCCTTTTTTTTTTTTGATGCAAACTACCTCACATTCGATGATCTGCCTGTGATCCTTGAAAGAATACAATATCTCAATCCCAAAACTCAGCTCCTCCACCACCCCTCATGACTGTAACATTCATCTCTTTTTATCCTAACTAGAAACTACCACCGGATCAATCACAGAAACATGCATTGATGAGCCATATGAACATCTTTGACCTCTAGGCACAACAGTCGAGTGGCCGCCATGCTTAGCAAACTTATCGGGTAAGAAATCCTGCATTGATGAGGCATTTGACCGCCTCGGAAACACCATCTAGGAATGCGTGCCTTTTCGGGTCGTGAACCAGCAGTATGTCATGATATCGCGACATGTCACGATATCACGACATTTTTCTTCCTCGCTGCCTTTTCTCTCCTTTGGGTCACAATATTGCGACATGTCACGATATCGTGACATTTTCCTCCTCGTTGCCTTTTCTCTTCGTCGGGTCACGATATCGCGACATTTTCCTCCTCACTGCCTTTTCTCTTTGTCGGGTCGCGATATCGTGACATGTCACGATATCATGACATTTTCCTCCTCGCTGCCTTTCCTCTTCGTCGGGTCACGATATCACGACATGTCGTGATATCGTGACATTTTCCTCCTCGTTGCCTTTCCTCTTCGTCGGGTCACGATATCGCGACATGTCATGATATCGTGACATTTTCCTCCTCGTTGCCTTTTCTCTTTGTTGGGTCGCGATATCATGACATGTCGTGATATCGTGACATTTTCTTTTCGGCTCTTCTTTCTTTCTTTTGGTCACAAAATCATGACATGTCGCGATATCACGACATCTGCCTTCTGCTTCCTTCTCGCTTTTTGGGTCACGAAATCGTGACATGTCACGATATCATGACATATTTGCCCTCTGCTCTCTCTTCGCTTCTTGGGTCATGAAATCGTGACATGTCACGATATCGTGACAGCTTTGCCTTCTGCTCTCGCTCTCTGCTTTGGGTCGTGAAATTGTGACATGTCACGATATCATGACAGTTTTCTTCCTTGCTTCCTTTTCTGCTCCTTCGGTCACGATTTCGTGACATGTCGTGAAATCATGACATTTTCTTCTCTGACCCTTCCTATTCCCTTTCGATTCATCATGAAATTTTTCTCCTCTAGCCTTTCCTATGTTCTTTCGGTCACGAAATCGTGACACGTCATGATTTCACGACATTTTTCTTTGGATGCCCTCTCTCTCTTGATTTGGTCGCGATTTCATGACATGTCACGAAATCGTGACAATTTCTATGGATGCCTTCTTTCTCCTGCTTCGGTCATGATTTCGCGACATGTCACGAAATCGCGACATTTTTCACTCTTGCGCCTTGCTTCGTCCTTTTGTCGCGATAATGCGACATGTCGCGATATCGCGACACTTTTCCTCCCTTGCGCCTTCTCTTGTCTTCTGGTCATGATTTTACGACATGTCATGAAATCGTGACATTTTTGCTCCGCTCCTTCTCTCTCCTTCCTGAGTCATGAAAACGTGACATGTCGCGATATCGTGACACTTTTCTCTGTCGTGATATCGCGACATCGAGGCAAACACTTAAAAATTTTTTTGTTGATGCAAGATTGCTCTGCTGCCACCGGATGCTCCTGCATCAGACAACCGGGGTGGATTGAGAAGTGACCTTCACTTCTGTACTATTCTGTCACCTTCTCACAACTTGCAAAATCTTCAACCTCTTCAACCTCCACCCTCATTGTTGTCAGCAACCTCTTTTCATCCATCCCCTTCAGCAAACATATTCTAGCACTACTACATACCCTTTCTTCCACCTCCTTCAAGGGCTTCAACTTATGGCGCACTCCATTCTTTGTCACTGAGTAAGTGTTGGCGCGACCATCATGCACTGCACACCGATCAAACTGCCATGGCCTTCCCAACAACAAATGGCAAGCATCCATAGGCAGGATGTCACACAGGACCTCATCACAGTAATTCCCAATATTAAATTTGACCAAGGACTGTTCACTGACCAATGTCCTATGGTCCTTCTGCAACCACGCAATTCGATATGGATGCGGGTGTCTCCTCCTCTCTAGTTGTAACTTAGTAACCATTTCTTCAGAGACCAAGTTATCAGTACTACCATTATCTATAATCACATTACAGACCTTACCTGAACTCTTGCACCTTGTGCGAAATAGGCTCCTCCTCTGGTCTGATCCTTTCTCCTCATTCAACAAGGTTCTCCTTGTGAACATCACTTCTCCTCTCTCTGCCTCCTTAGAATGTTTTGATTCAGCTCTTTCATCTGCTACAGCAGCTCTGGCAGGACCCTCAGGTCTCTTATTCATCCTTTCTCGGTGTTGTGGACACTCGTATGACCGATGTCCTTCTTCCCCACAAAGGAAATAGGTTCCACGAAATCCTCCTCTTCCATATCTACCTCTTCCTCTTTGGTAGCCATTGTTCTGATTACGAGATCTATAATCATTATCTCCCTTCTGATCCTGGCTGCTGCTAGCTTCTTCTTTCTTCTCATCTTGTCCTCCATCTATTCTTCCACCACGTCCTCTTCCTCCATGACCTCTTCCTCTTTGCTTACCCTCAAACCTTCTATTCAGCTTCTCTTCAACCTTTAGAGCAAACTAGTAAGCATCCTCAATGGTGCTAATCCTAACCAGACTCAACTCTTCTTGAATACTGGTTCTCAACCCATTGATGTAATGGGCCACCTTCTCCTTGTTAGCCTCTGAATGGCCAGTTCGGATGGAGATCTTATAGAACTCCTCTGTGTATTCTTTGATAGTTTTGCTTGACTGTCTCAAACTCTACATTTTCCTTAGCAGATCCAATTCGTAATCTATAGGGATAAACTATCTCTTCAACTTCTCTACCATTCTATCCCATCTGGTTATTCTCTCCTTTCCTCTTCTATTTCTTTCTAGTTGTACTCCCTTCCACCATATGTTGGCATGACCCTTCAACTTGGTCTTAGCAAATCTGACCCTATCAGGATCTTCAACCTCTTCATACTCAAAGTATTCTTCCAAATCATTGATCCAGTCAATCAACTCCTCTGGATCAAGATTTTCAGAATACGTAGAAACCTCCATCTTCGGTCTCTTTCCAATCTGAGAGATGGCTCTATATAACCTAGCTTGTGCAGGATCTACAACCTCTTCTTCTTCCTCAAACTGGTCCTCTTCTTCATCAACTTCATCTTCACTTCCTTCTTCCCCTCTGGGTTCAAGTCCTCTGTGCAGCTCCTCTTGCAGGGCCTGAACTTGCCTCTGCAAAGCTCTAAAATCTTCTGCTGGCACCATATTTCTTCCACCACCATGGTTTCTTCGTGGAGGCATTTTGCTTCACTCTCTTCTCACAACCCTTCCATAGATCCTGGTGCAAGTTGCCTCACTTTCGGCGATCTTCTCACACACTCAGGAACTCCCGCTCTGATACCACTTGATGGGGGGTGCCAAATTTCAAAATCCAATCTTCTATTTTCTTCATCAAAAATTGAATTACAACACTAGCCCGTAGGCGTAGTTTCCTTTTTTTGATGCAAGCTGCCTCACGTTCGGTGATCTGCCTGCACTCCCAGGAAGAATACAATCTCCCAATCCCAAAACTCGGCTCCTCCACCACCCTCATGACTGTAACCTTCACCTCTTTTTATCCTAATCAGCAACTGCCATCGGGTCAACCATGGAAACATGCATTTATGAGCCATCTGAACATCTCTGACCTCTGGGCACAACAGTCGAGTGGCCGCCATGCTCAACAAACTTATCGGGCAAGAAATCCTGCATTGATGAGGCATTTGACCGCCTCGGGAAACACCGTCTGGGAACGCGTGCCTTTTCGGGTCATGAACCAGCAGTATGTCGCGATATCGTGACATGTCATGATATCATGACATTTTTCTTCCTCGCTACATTTTCTCTCCTTCGGGTCATGATATCGTGACATTTTCCTCCTCACTGCCTTTTCTCTTCATCGGGTCGCGATATCGCGACATGTCATGATATCGCGACATTTTCCTCCTCGTTGCATTTTCTCTTCGTCGGGTCGTGATATCGCGACATTTTCCTCCTCACTGCATTTCCTCTTCATTGGGTCATGATATCGCGACATGTCGCGATATCGCGACATTTTCCTCCTCGCTGCCTTTCCTCTTCGTCGGGTCGTGATATCGTGACATGTCGCGATATCGCGACATTTTCTTTTCGGCTCTTCTTTCTTTCTTTTGGTCATGAAATCGTGACATGTCGTGATATCGCGACATCTGCCTTCTGCTTCCTTCTCGCATTTTTGGGTCGTGAAATCATGACGTGTCATGATATCGTGACATCTTTGCCCTCTGCTCTCTCTTCGCTTCTTGGGTCACAAAATCGTGACATGTCGTGATATCGCGATAGCTTTGCCTTCTGCTCTCGCTCTCTGCTTTGGGTTGCAAAATCGTGACATGTCACGATATCACGATAGTTTTCTTCCTTGCTTCCTTTTCTGCTCCTTCGGTCGTGATTTCGTGACATGTCGCGAAATTGTGACATTTTCTTCTCTGACCCTTCCTGTTCCCTTTCGGTCGCGATTTCATGACATGTCGCGAAATCATGACATTTTTCTCCTCTGGCCTTTCCTGTGTTCTTTCGGTCGTGAAATCGTGACACGTCACGATTTTGTGACATTTTTCTTTGGATGCCCTCTCTCTCCTGATTCGGTCGTGATTTCGCGACATGTCGCGAAATCACGACAATTTCTATGGACGCCTTCTTTCTCCTGCTTCGGTCGCGATTTCGTGACATGTCACGAAATCGTGACATTTTTCACTCTTGCGCCTTGCTTCGTCCTTTTGTCATGATAATGCGACATGTCATGATATCGTGACACTTTTCCTCCCTTGCGCCTTCTTTCATCTTCTGGTCGCGATTTCATGACATGTCGTGAAATCATGACATTTTTGCTCCGTGCCTTCTCTCTCCTTCTTGAGTCGCGAAAACGTGACATGTCGCGATATCGCGACACTTTTATCTATCGTGATATCGTGACATTGAGGCAAACACCTAAAAATATTTTTTTGATGCAATATTGCTCTGCTGCCACCAGATGCTCTTGCATCATTTTTTTTCCTCTGTTGATTCTTGCCTTAATAGTCTTTTGGTCTAGATAGGTCATTGGTTTGTTCATTTTTTTTTGTTTTTTGTTTTTTGTTTTTTTTGTTTAGTTTTTTAAGGTGGGTGGGTTCTTTTGTTTTTTTTTTTTTTTTTTTAGTTCTTTGTGTTATTTTTTGTTGTTCTTGTGTTTTTGTTGTTTTGTTTTCTTTTTTATGTTTTTTGTTATTGTTCTTGTGTTTTTTTCATTTTTGTTCTTGGGTTTCTCTTTGTTTGTGTTATTTCGTGTTTTTATGTGTGAGTTTTTTCTATGTATTTTTTTTTGTTTATTGTTTGTTGTTGGTTGTTTTTTATTTTTATTTTTATTTTTATTTTTTTAATTTTTTAGGTTTTGGTTGTGTTTATTTTTCATGTTTTTTTGGGTTATGTCTTTGTAGTGTTCTGTTGTTTTTGTCTTGTTTGTGTTTTGTTATGTGGTTCTTATGTTTTTCTATGTGGTTTGTGTTGTGGTTTCTTTTATCTTATTGTACGTGTTTGGTTGTGATTTTGTTTTTGACACACTCAAAGAGCATGTTTTTTATTTTATTTTATTATTTTTGTTGTTATTTACTTATTTTTAAATTGGTTTTATGTGTTTTTTTGCTCCTTGAGTATGTCAAATGTGGTAGGTCAGGTCCGAGTCCTGGGCATTTTTGGCAGAATGGATACCCCTGCCTCTTTGGGTCTTACCCGAAAGTGGCATCCCTTTTGGGATGTTTTCCACAAAAAAAATATATATATATTATTTGGGAAATAAAAGTAAAAGTTGATCTTATACTGTTCACCCCCCTCTTAGTATAAGCTTGTGTTCTTCATATTTAAAAATTTTAAGGTATTAATAACTACCGAAAATGCACCTTTTACAAAGAAAAATATTACTATGCCCACTTAATTTTACAAAATACTCACTATAGGCTATTTTCAATTATTTTACCACAAATACTATACGAAGTTACAAAATTTAAAATATCTTTCCTAGGGTAGAAAATCTGGTATGGGTGAGTTTTGACCCCTTGACCTCTCTTGTAAATGTACATACTTTGTTTCAGCTTGCCAACTCCCCTACTAAGTGCTTGATGTATGCAAAAGAGAAAATATATTTTAACCCTTGAAAATAAAGGTAATTTTTTAAGCAAAATAATAAAAGTAGGGAATTAAACTTAAGACCTCCAAGTTTGGAGTCTTTAGGGTTGACTTATTTGCAATGCTAGTATCCACCTTTCTAGTTTCTTTATTTCTTATGCTTCAGTTCTCAAACCATCCACTTTGGTTCTATACATATGGTTAGACAAAATTTTGTGCATATTTCCATGCTTTCATCTACCAAAATACAAGCATACTCCTTTAAAGTATTATTCTAAAAATAAGAATAGGAAAACAAGCATTTTATTTTTTAAAATCTTGGGAGAATTTAATTGGTAACAAAAGTACCTCTTCATAATGGAAGGGAAGCTTTACATATTACCATATAGCTCCACCAACATTCATGATTTTAGATTGTTACTTCAAAAAAATCACCAAACACAAACAATACATTAAGGACACGTCAATAACTAGAAAACCTTACTCTTAATACTTAAAAAAATGTAACCCAAATCATCCCTTGAGAATAAGCATGCACTAAATAAATTTCACCTTCTATTCTATGTAGATAAAAAACTAATATACCCAAGCTAGTTTTTTTTGTGGCCTATATGGATATTATCTCACTTGTATCTCTAATCATAATAGATTTAGTGCAGTATCTTCATTGCAACATCTATTGAGTGAAGTGCCTTCATGCACATTAATTGGCACATTGCATTAATGCCTACTCTCAGTAGTGGAAGACTCGATTTTATGGAACTCTCAACCAAAGCAACAACATTGCTTATCTTAAGCTAATTTCCAAGGGAATAATATTTGTCCAACATTTTTTTTTGTTATGCAATATTTTATTCCAGGTTTGAAGGTACTCTTATCCATATATTTTTGTGTATTATACCACCAAATAAATACATAGGTCTAGCTGGACTTCCCTTACAAATAATCCCCAATATTCAAGCATTGAATAATGCTAAATTTAATATATCAAATATCATGAACATCTATGGGGCCATTTATCTTTAGGTAAATTACCTCAACATAGCTAGAACAAGATTGCATGAATATATATTTTGCTCTAATACCAATGATGGATCAAGCAAGGAAAGAAAAAATTCAATTAAATCTTAATATTTGTACATGTATATATACAACAAGATATATCTTGGTTGTCTCAAGAGAGTCTTGGTGCATCATATTCTTCTCAAATATCAATTGAGTAAATAATGTAATAATTATCTAACACTTTTTGGTATTTTACCAAGGCTTTCACTTGGGACTTTTTAAATTTTATTTTTTCAATTGGGTCTTCTATGAATATATTCTCTTGACACTCCATTTAATATGAAATCTACTAGCTCCACTTAATATATTGCTATTAATTTGCTTGTCAAGATAACTATCACTAAGATCCCTTCTACCAAATCTTAAATCAATAACATAGAATTTAGTATTCTTGGATAAATAAGTGTATACCCTTATATGGGTAGACATACAATCAATGAATTGGTATAAAACACTAAATTATCTAATATTTTCATACATTTTACCTTTTGATGTGATATAAGATTGTCAATGTATATTTGTTCTTTATTTTTTTTATCTAAGATGGATATTGATTCAAAATCTTCTAGTAATTTTATTCTTTTATTACCATGGCCTTTTATTATCTCACCTACTAAAAACCCACTTATTTTGATTAATGTACCTTCCTGTAAGATGTATTTTGATTATCTAAATGTAATTTTGAAAATAATAATCTTCTTCCAATATATTGAAAAGATTACATTGAAGATATTAATGTTACCTCTCCACAAGTTATAGACACCATGGAAAAGGATAAAAAATAAATCAACTAGCTTTAGTTACGATAATGAATATAAAGAGTAAATCATTACTTCATCTTAATGGAAGCAATAAAGTAATAGAGAAACCATCCTAATTAGTTGCTCCAAGAAGTTCATTTTCTTCTTGAAGATTTCATGGTCTAATGTAAAAGAAAAATAAATATCTATTGACACTTTTTCTATTGCTAACTCTCTTTACTCCACCAATAACTAGCTTTAGTTTGATTTTAGATATTTTCTAATGAGAAGCTATGGATAATATAGCTTTATCTTGAAATATAAGGGGATTTCCCTCATAGAACACATTGTATAAACACATGCAAATGCTATTATATTGTTGAAGTTTTAACATTTTTATCAGGTTTTCCTCCAAAAAAATAGTATATAGGTAAATTTATTTTGTCCACTCATGATCATTGTAATGGAGGAATGGATTTTGGTACTAGTTTAATAAAATAATATAAGGGAAATCCTTCTTTAGGTTCTTATTGGTTATGGTATGGTATAATAATAAATTAATAAAATTTTACTTTATCTATGCAATTAATGATAGTTTTGATGGCACTATATTATAAAATGGATGCATGTGAACCAGTTTAGAAGCAGTTATAAATGGCTATGCATTAATTTTAGGAGTAAAATTATTTCACATCTATTAAAATGTTAGGTGAAATATTTCCTATACATAAAATATAAGAATTAGTTTATAAGAATATTTTAGCCATTTAAGAAAGATAAAGCTACACTTTGTGGGCACTGATTGTACTTATGAGCTTATTTAGTTAATAATAAAAATACTATGCATGCTATTTTATTAATGATGGTGGTTCTATCCTTTCAATTTATAAATGAATATGGATTGTGTCACTACCATCTCACTTTTTGTTAGTTTTTTCTATTGGAATATATTACAATATTTGGTATATACTAATGTACCACCATGGGTACATATTTATATTAGGAGTTTATCTTAGAATAGAGTTTTATTATTTACTTAATGTAATGTAATAAATGCACAAGTGTTAGAATGTGCAAAGTACTTGACAATTTAAATGTGAATTTTGTCTATGTCCACATGAGTCCATAGAATAGGAAGGTGAAGATTCATAGGAAGATGGAATTTCAAGAGTCACCTCTTATTATATATATGCTTTTATATGGATAAAAGAGAGACACACACACACAATTTTGGTGTGCACAAGGTAGAGTAGTAGTAGTTGATATGATAGATACAATGTAGAGCATGTATGAAATATGGAGAGTTTAAGACCTCCATTTTATAACAATATACTATTTTTGTGAGATTTAATTAATGGTTTATTTATGAGTAGTTCCAGGAGCTTCTCATGATATTTACATGCTTAGTATATTTTCTTTTTCATATATTTAATATTGCATGCTCATTTTATACCTTGTGGTAGTTATTTTATTAAATATACAACATAAAAATCTAATAGTGGTATCAAAGCCACAAGGTATATTTATAGGATATAGGGAGAGCCACAACAAGATTTAGGGGAGATAGGAAGAATTAATTTATAGAATTTCTGAAGTTTCTTTTTGGATATAGTCTTTCCACAAGGTTGTAGGAAAACTTGTGAGGACTAGGACTCAAAATAGATTTTTTCCACTAGATTGAAATATAACTAGTGATGCTTATTGATTTATAGAGATTTGAATATTTACATGTATTTTCTTGTGACTATATAAGTTTTTTGTTGTAGAAAATTAATTCTTAGAATTTGAGAAGCTTCCTACAATAGCTAGGAATAATCTCTTATTTGGAATTGATCCAGTACTAGAAGCAACAGTTTGAAGATTGAAGAATTTGGAGGCCAAAAGAAAATAATACCATTGAATAATTTAAATATTGAATATTGAGAAAGGAGAAAGAAGCCAAAGGAACCCTACTAAATATATAATATTTATAATAACCAAGAAGTATATCCTCATATAAGTTAGAATATTGAAGAAAAAGAAAGAAACTTTATTGAATATTGAAAAGGAGAAGACCCAAGAAAGAGGTCCCATTGAATAACTTCTATATTTGGAAGAAATATTGAAGATATAGAAGGACCAAGAAAATTCCTATTGAATATTTGAGAAGATCCAAAATTTAAAGATCCAAAAGAAGAGGTCTCAAGAAAATTTGGAAGGAGAAATAAAAAGAAAGCTAAAGAAGCCCTATTGAAGAAGTGGTCATTGGAGGAGATTTGAAGAAAGCTCAAGGAATAATATTGCAAGAAGTGGTAGCACCTGATAAGAAGAATTTGGGGTAATTGTCACCATCCAACAACAAGCCCAAAAAGGAAGAAGGATTTAGCAATAAGCTTGCCAAATTTTGAAAGAAATTTTTGAAGACCTCAAGACATTCAGATTCTTGAGGAGAAGGCCAGAAAAGAGGCCCAATTTGAAGTTAGAATTTGAAAATAAATATTGAAGGAGAAGGAAGCTAGAATAGGCCACCAGGTTTAATATTTTTTAGGACAACCACAAAGGATTTGAAGGTTGATTTACAAAAAAGAGGAAATTATTAATTTCACAGCAAAAGTTGGAGAGTCACAAGACAAAAAATTCAAGGTGACATAGAGCTACAATTTAGAGAATATTTAGGTATATTTTAAAGAGCACATGAACAGTAAATTGAAGGAGGAGTTGACTGCAAAATAAGGGAGAAAATCAATAAAACTGGGCAACATTAGAAAGAGAAAATAAAGTTGTGAATTAGAGAATGTTAAGGAAGAATTGAGAGAATTTTTGGACAACATAGAAGTGGATTTTAGAGCACCATTAGAAGATACAAATTAAAGGATTTTTAGATAGGAAAATAAAGGGTTTTCGAAAGCAATACTAAAGCTATGAATTGAAGGATTTTCCTAGAAAAATTGATATAGTTAAGGACAAAACAATTGAGGAATTGGATGCATTAGAAGCTTAAAATTATAGAGTTTAGGATATAAATAGGGTATAATATTGGGAAGCACTAATAGTTGAAAATTTTATAGTCCAAGAGAATGAGTTTGGACGAGAATGGAAGCCACAATAATCAAATTTTTAGGCATGAAATTAAAGTCTAGAAAGCAGAACATTTGAGAAGCAATTAGAGCTAAAAAATTGAACAATCTAAGGCAACATTTACGTAGAAAGGAAAGTTGCAAGATTAAAATATTTAGGGAAGAAAATAAAAAGGAATATAAGCTGCAAATTTCACTAAATTGGGGTAGAAATATGTTAACCAAATCACCAAAAATACTAGCTACAAAAGGAGGCCAAAAGGTGTGAGAAAGTGGTGCTATGAAATTTCATTATTAAAGTATTAAATCTAGTTCATTTTAAGGTTTTTGAAAGCACAATATTAAGAGTTATATAAGGAGAAAAATATAGTTTTATTTAAGAATATTCAAGCCAAGGAAGGAGACTTCATTATTATCATAAAATATACAAAACAAAACAACAAATATAGAAGTTAAAACTTGCTCAAAAAGGGAGTGATAAGTAGAAGAAGTATATGTTGTATTTATAATTGAAGTGTATATTTTTCAATGTCCCATTGAAAAAAAGAAAGAGATTCAATAGTGAACAAATGTAGGGAATATTTGTAGTGTCTAAAGGCATTGAGATATATTCTTAGAGGAATGTTTTTGGAGAAGATAAATAACCAAAGGTATAGAAGAGTTTTCATAGCGAAGTCGAGCCACTATTGAAAGGTAGAACCATGATAGTGAAGAAGAACCACCGTATTGGAGGAGCCATTATAAAAAAATTGAGCCACCATAGAGAAGAAAAACCATAATGCTATACAAAGAAAGTAATATAAAAATGAAATACAAAAGTGTTATAAAAGGCAACATTAGTTGGAGGAGTTGAAACATAAAAGAGTTTGAGTATCACCAAATTTGAAGCAAGCTCTATTACAAAGGAATTATTGGATGTTGAAACTACCATAGGAGGAGAGCATTGGATAAATAGCAGCCAAAAATACATAGGTAGACATTGGTAAGATGAACTAAACAATAGAGTTTTGAATTCTTGAGAGCCAAGCAACAAAATAACCAATTTACGATGCATAAGGAGCATTGTAAGGAAGGTAAAGTGTTCAAGAAGCCATATACCACATGAAGAACATTAAAATTGGAATTTGAGAAGAGCACAATTACATTTATAATGTTTCAAGAGTCACAATATCATCAGATATTTCAAATCACAAGAAATACAATGCTCTTGCCAGGTTTTGAGTGAAGATCAGTTGGAGAGAGCACCATAAGTAATAATCATAGAAGAATAAAGGATATTTTATGCTAGTTGGTACTTGAAAATCAGAATGTAAATCATGATTGGAGCAAGGTGCAACATCCAAGAGTTTCTATTAATGGATAGGCTGGATATAGTCTGCAGATAATAGAGCAAGCACATGGAAATCAAACTTGAGCACCTTGGAAAATATTGAAAACTGTAGAAGAGAGTCAAACTCCATAAGGAAGAATTTAATGATCAAGGAGATGCATTAATTAAATTAATAGAGAAGATTTTTTTAATCATAGGTTGTATAGTTGAAGCAATTCAAGTTTGATGTGTCTCATAAATGAGGAGGTAAGAAATATTTAAATCAAAACCTTTGCAAAGATTATAGGAGGTATAAATATTATTTTTTGAGGATAATATTAATTAAGCTTTTATACTTAAGGTTATTTGAATATAATGAGCAATAATGTAATAAATTAGAACCTTAGAATAAGTATTGAATACCTTATAAATATTTGAAGCAAGAAATATTTTGAAAGGTTTTAAAATTAATTTATACAAATTTTGAAATTCATATTGCATTGAAATATTTGCAAACTTTTTAACTTGGAGAAATAAATATTTCCATATTGAAATTAAAATATTAAATTTTAAAATACATTAGTTATCTAAATTTCTAATTAGGGAGTTATAAGGTGTTCAACACCAATTTAAAGCTTTGAAATTTAGAAACTATATTATTGAAATTTGAAATAAATACAAACATAGAGTTTTTTTTTTAAATTATAAATTACATATGTAATTAGTCTCTTGCTCAAATTAATGAGACATAAATATTCAAAATTATATATTTTTTAAAAATAAATAACCTTATCAAAATTGAAATTGCATCAAAAATTATCTTTAGCTTTTTGTTCATAAATAGAGAGAAATAAGGTAGAGAATAGAAGTTGAACATTAGGGAGACAAAATAAATTCAACTGAAAATAAAGCTAAGTACTTTATTAAAACCATATTACATAAAAAACACTTGGGAGATACAAGATATTTCACAAAACGTGAAAATTGGAAATATCTTATCAAGTTTGATCTTATACTCAAATACTTGGGAGTTAAAAGGAATTCTACCTAGAGATTTGAAAAATTAAATTCTTGAGAAAACATTTGTTTGATAATTGGAAATTTCAAAGTATACTACAAAATTTGGATAAATAAAAGTTAGTATACTCAAATGCAACTCAAAATCTAGAAGTTGAAAAGATTTGGAGACATAAGGAATACAACAATAAAACTATTCTTTGAATACAATAATGGATAAGTTAGCAATATGAACATATCATCACAAGATATACTATGAAAGGATTAAAGACCAAAATTCATACAATACTCCATATCAAAAATGCAAAATTACTTCAAGCACAAGTTCAAATGGAAAAGATAATTTATTTATTGATTTCGGTGCAAGTCATCACATGACAAGAAATTTGCAATGGTTTGATTACCTTGAAGTCACTAGTAATATTAGGTTGAAAATTGATGATGGTAAAACCTATATTATACATGGATATGAGTGTGTAACACATAGTACATCATTTTCAAATATTTTGTTACATGATGTTATGTTTATTCCTAGATTAACATCAAATCTTATTTTAGTAGCTAAGTTGGTAGAGAGCAAAAGGATGGTTGATTTTAGATATATAAATGGAATCAATAAGTGACTCATAATAAATAATAATGATATAGAAGCTATAGGATAAATTCATAATGATATATATGCTCTAGAATCAATTGATATTTAACAAAATATTATTGTAGTTCAAAATAACACTAATGTATTTTTTGAGGAATAAATTGCAGGAAATGGAAAATCTACTTATCATAGAAATCGACAAAGAAATCGAAGATACATAATGAGAAATATGAGAAGAAAATAATAATTTGGATTACTTATCCATAAAAAAATTAAATAAAAATAATAAGAACCTAATCAAATTGAAGAACGTATGAAATATGAAGATCCATTTTGAAGACTAAAGTCTTCAATAACTAAATAATGTAATATAGGGGGGTGTTGGAATATATTACATTATTTTGTAAATGATAATGTACCACCATGGGTACATATTTAGGTTAAGATTTTTTCTTAGATTATTTTTTGAGTATTTAATTAATGTAATGTAATAAATTCACAAGTTTTAGAATGTGCAAAGCACTTAAATATGTAAATATGCATTTTTTCTATGTGCACGAGTCCATAGAATAGGAAGTTGAAGAGTCAAAAGGAAGGTGGAAGGTCAAGAGTCACCTATCATTATGTATATACTTTTTTATGGACATAAGAGAGAGAGACACACACAATTTTGGTGTGCACAAGGTAGAGTAGTAGTAGTAGTTGATATGATAGATACAATGTAGAGCATGTATGAAATATGGAGTTTGAGACCTTCGTTTTATAGAAATATACTATTTTAAGAGCTTTTTATTAATGGATTATTTATGAGTAGTTCCAAAAGTTTCTCATGATATTTACATGCTCAGTATATTGCCTTTTTTATATATTTAATATTGCATGCTCATTTTATACCTTTTGGTAATTATTTTATTATATATACAACATCAAAAGCTAACATTTTGTTCTATTCTTACAAATTGTTTATAAATTAGATCACACTAATATCATTTGATTCCCTATAGATTTTTTGATTGATCAACATTAATATTGGTATGGTTATAATCATATTTATATTTTCATATTTACATTATATTTTTATACTCCTTTTTTTGTAAGTTTATTTTCAGGTATTTGAATTAGATTATTTTAACAAACTTAGTGGGGATTAGGCTTGAATCAAAAGGTTGGAGAGAGAACATGTTTTATTTCCTTCCAATTATTAAAACACAACCTTATCAGTGCATACCATTATGTGAGATCAACACAATCTAATTCCTAGGGTTAGATCATTCTGGAAAAAATAGAGGCCCATTTATAAGGAAATAATGTCTTAAGTTATTACAAGAATAAATAATTTATATAATAAAGCATTCAACCTGGGTTAAGAATTTAGTGTCAATATAGAAGTAAAATGGTGATATAAGGCTATCAACTTATTTATAAAACTTAATCAAATCATCAATAAAGGATAATTATTTGTTACCCTTTATAGATCAAATATTAAAAATAATCATAGTGTTTTGATATGCTACCATTTGCTAAATAGATACCCTATATACAATCAAATCTATATAAAAGAAGAGTATCAAAATAAAAATGTACTTACCGCTAAATGGGGAATGTTTGCATATCAAATAATACCATTTGAATTATCAAACACGAGTACAACCATTAAACAAAATATGGCTATTATATTTTCTAGATTATTAAATTATATAATCTTGATATACTTGGACAATTTAATAGTTTTATCAAAACAAAAAAAAAAATACATGGACCACGTTCATATAATATTTGAATCATGTAGACCATGGAACCTCATTGAACCCAAAAAGTCAATATTTGGTGTATAGAAAGGAAATTGCTAAGAAAATATTTCTAAGATTGACTTGTAATTGATCCCAACATACATTAAAGAAGTATAAGAAATGTCTTTACCATATTCAAAGAACGGAGTTAGTCATACATAGGTTAAATAATATTTATAAGTAATTTCGCTACTATTTTATAAAAACATTTAGTCAATCATATAGATGATTAAGAGGATGCTACTTTCACTTGGATAGAAGAAGGTAAATATGCTTTCCAAAATATAAAATATGTAATTTCATGAGATCTAGTGTTGGTTATCCCATGCTACAATAAGGGTTTTAGACTCTGCATGTTTATGACTAATGCTAGTATCACTATTGTGCTTATTTATAATATTTAGAAGGAATAATAACAATTTATATTCTTCATGAATCAAATATTGCATAACTATAAGAAAAACATACAACTTTATTGAGAAATGTATGCTATGATAAAATCTTGAAAATATTTAGGTATTACCTTCTATACAACATGACTACTATATTTTTAGTTAATCCATATATCTCACCCTTTATGTTGTAAGGTGAACTTGGTGAAAAGCAAATTGGCTATATAGATAGTATTCAAGAATTTGAAATGGAAATCAAGTTGATCAATTTGGTATGAGATAAAGTGCCATATAAAAACTTGACCAAATCATGCATATTCTAGTTGGATTTATTAATAAAAGGAATAAGAAGTTGAATTGTCATACCCATAAAGAACAATATATATAGATGCATAAAGTTATAGAGTATATGTTGAAAAATATGGTCCCATAAGGTCTTATGTTGATGCAAAAAAAAATCTAACAAAATATGGCCAATTATTGTTTGATTGATGGCATATTATTCCAAAAAGGATATAATGGAGTGTTTGTAATATGTGTTCAAAAAAATTATAATATTTAATTTAAGAATATAATTATGAAGATAAACATTATTTAGCATATAGGATAGCAAAAAATATTATACAAGCAGAGTATTATTGGTCAACCATCATCTCAAATATGTTTCCATGGGTGAAATAGTGCAAATATTATTACATGTTTGTGGATAATAAAAGTAAATTTGTAATGCATTAAATATAATAACCATTGCTAAACGAATTTAGCAATGGGGATTATACTTCATTGGTAACATTAATCCATCATCAAGATATTCTTATAGTTGGATCTTAATAGTAATAGACTATTTCAAAAAATAGGTAAATGTTATTCTAATAAAGAGTATCAATCATGAAGTTATAAAATAGGTAAATGTTATTCAATTGGAAGACCTAGATACCAGGTGTGGGGCACCTTAAATGATCATTACTAAAAATATAAAAGTATTCATAGGATCAAAACTAAACAAATTTGTACTAGAATATAATATTGCATTAAAAATATTATCAATCGATACTCTTCATACATAATGGTATTTAAAAAAGAAGCAATGTTGTCAATCAATCTAGAGCTCTCATCACTCCAAATGGCTAAACAATTGGAACTTGAGGATGTTAATATCATAGCTATATAAAATATATTGATTGAATTTATATATCTAGAAAAATAATATGGGAATATTTCTAACATGTTTTGGTCCCTATAAATGATGATTAATGACTGGTTCAATAAGCAAGTGATAGAAGTTGATTTTAAAGTTGGAGATCTAGTGCTAAATAGGGATGGATATTTATTTAATCCATGTAAACATGTTAGATTTATCTCTACATAGAGGACTAAAAATAAACTAAGGTATAACATGTAAACACATGCAAATTAATGACCTTAGATGGCATACAATTATACAATTTAGTGAATGAGTAGTATTTAAAGCATCTATAAGTATTTTAAGACAATTATGTTGATTTTTATATATATCGAAGCATATATATAATTTCTCTTTTTAACTTTCCCATTATTTGTATTTTATTTTCTATTAATAAGTAGCCAAAAAAAGACATGTCTAAATGATAAAAAATATAAAAGGAAAGAAATGTTTCTGTATAGTCCGAGCAAAAATATTGAAAGAGATGTTTAGGCCTCTTGCTTCCTTTTATCCTATTATTTTTTGGGATCAATACAAGTACTTGATAAGTAGGTTCCCTTAATATCAAAATAAGGAAATATAAAAATCTTATCTAAGTCATGGGTTGCTCAATATTTTTGAGTTGTTGAACAATTTTCTATCCAATCAATGTTAAGGATAGACAAGAGAGGAATCAACCAATTAGTCAATTCACACAAAGCAAGTAGGAGGTAAGGTAAGGAATACTTACCTCAATATAATTTATGATATACCATATGTTGGAACAATACTAATAAATTGAAACTAAAGTGGATAAATGACCTTGGGAGCATTAAGAGAGTTCAATTTACCCATAAAAGAGCTCAACATGATGTCATTAGTAAGCAACTTAGAAAAGAGAATATCAAGGTAGGGTAACAATTCCACTTAAAAATTGATTGAGTTTCTTGATGACATCACATGCACAAGATGACATCATGAGGTTGAAGGGTTATTTAGGAGTCACTTGATCCTATGCATAAATTATAGGAGCAGGTGGACATAAGGGTCTTGAACCATGATAATTATGTAGTAGATTACATGGTCATGAAATTACCACTTCATTATAATTATAGTAGGAAACTCAATATGATGATGATATAGCATCTACATGTCATCCATATTATAAGGTGGCCCTACAAGTTAGAACCCCAAAATAAGAAACAATATAATCACAACATAATTGACTAAGATCCATCTTATAATTGATGTAAAATATGAGGGTATGAACCCAAGATGATCGAAGAGTATCTTTAGTTAATTTCTAAGATAGCATGAGTGGGTCCCAAAAACTTAGGCCACATAATATTTAAATGGTATGATATGAAAATTCTAAGGTGGAAATGATAGAATGTCATTCAAACACTTATATGGAAAAGAAAGGGCCTAATTGTTTAAAATTGGATTTCAAATTAAGGTGCATAATTCAAGGGATTTATTGCATCACCAAGAAAAATATAATTCAAGCATGAGAATGCTTTACCATGGGCATCAATTAAGTAGTAAAATATGTGGTGCCACTATGTAGCTATCATGTATGAAAATGAAATAATGGCAAGGGTCACAAGGTTTAAGGTCTAGATAAAAGGGTAATGAAATGCTAAAACATTGTATCAAAAATATTGGAATGTTATAATTATATCCCAAGCCTCTAGATATTTGTTAACCACATGTTCAATGTATGAATTGAATCAATTTTTGATGAATTTATTTCCAAATGAAGTTAGAGTAATCAATGGGAGGTTATAGAATTTAATAGGTGTCTTCAACCACTAGCAATTTACCAAGGTTATCAAGATAAAAAATATGAGGAATTCAAAGCCCTAAGGTGACCTTGAGAGATTTTAAGGTTGAATGATAAGATAAATGGAAGCACATACATCCATAAAATCATCTCATTATTTCACTCACTAACTTTTCTAAGTTTTTGATATCTAGATCAATCATAGATAATCCTTCATATAAAATAATTTAGTGGTGAAATCGAACAAATATCAAGTCATTGGTATAAAGATAAGGAACAATGAGCTCTAGCCAACCCTACATACACTAATTTAGTTTCAACAAGATCAATTCACTCTAGCCAAAGTACCTTTTATAAGTTATCAAAGATCTATTCACTATAACCAATAGTGATCTTCTTAATATAGATCACATTTAAGAAGTCATTAAGAAGCAACTTATTTACCTAATAGGGTGTGATTCATTGAAAGGATTAGATTCAAAACTAGGAAAAAGTAAAAGCATTCAAATCAATGAGATGATGATTCATCAATATCATAGTGATTCACTAGTGGCATATGTTCTAATTCACTTCTTCAAGAAGTGATTTTACTGGCTTGTGTCATCCTTAAAAAAGTCCACTTATAATAATTAATTTAGGCATCAAGGCTATATTTGCTTAGTTTGAGTGATTAATTGTTTCATATATAAACAATTCCAAGAGTGATTCACTCATTAAGAGACTAATTTTCTTAAAGGGGAGAAATAAGAGGATTGTGTACTTATCTTAGAAAGTCAAAATTATTTGTAAGACAAAAATGGAGTTTCAAGCATTAGGTACTAGTAGAATGATTTCTAAAATTACCATGTTTGAAACACCAATAATATCAATAATTCCATGAATGATGGCAATTGATATTAAAACCAATCAAAGAACAATCTATACATAAGGGGCTAGCAGAGAACAACAAGAGGAAACTTAGGTTGAAGTAAGAACATCTAGTGTAGGGAATTCTAAAGGAGATAAGAAGAGAGATAACCAAGGCAACATATTCTAAGCCACTATATAAACAATTTTACGTCAATATTATCAAGAGGAAATACAAGCATATGCTATAAAAAGTAAAAGCATAAATCTAACATCACTACAACTTTTTGGATTAGAGTGATTATGTCCCTTGGTAGAATTTAGGAAAAATACCTCAAGTAAGTGTTGGTTCCATAAGTTTGAAAATATCCTAAACTTATGCACATCTATGGATATTAATATTTGTAACTACTAATGCTAGTTAGATTTTTACAGCTATTTTGATTGTACTTAGAGTTTCCTTATAATCATTTGTGTCTCTAATTTTTAGCCTACAATAGTTACCTCTTTGGTTATTGTAATTAAAACCAATTTCCCTCTTTCGATGTCATGACCCATTATTTCTAATTATTCTAACATCTTTATTATAGTTATTACATATATTATTATAACCATAAATATGATTATCGTATCATAAACATCCCTTCTAAGAATAAATAGATCTACTATTTTAAAAAATATATATATTGAATTCTCTACTTACCTTTTAATTAGGATAATCAAATTTTAAAAAATCCATATCTTAAAATATTTATACTAAAAAAAATTAATATTTATTAATTAAAATATTAATTTTTAAACCACTCAAATTCTTACTATTTTATATTATTATATAACCTAATTATTATTATAATAATAACTTATAATAATTACAATATTTTAATAAACCTTTCACCACTATTTTTTTTATTATTATATATCCTAATTATTATTAAAATAATCACATAAGGGCAAAGGTAGTAGTCTGACTTGAGTTCGCTAAGTGCATACCCAATATAGAGAAAAGGTGGTAGTCTGACTTGAGTCCACTGAGTGTGTGCCAACAACCCTGAGCTACCAGGAGTCTCCCTCACTTCGGATCATGTTTTTTGAGGCAAGATAGGGGTTACAGTGGTAGCATCATGATTTTATGCTACGATCAGAGGCAATGCGACTTAACCCTTTGACCAGTTATTCAAAAAGGAAATGGTTTATATTTTTATGGTGGCTCAAGTAGTGAAGGAGTGAAATATTTTTTCATGGTGGCTCATGCAAAAATAGGAGTGAAAAAATTATAGTGTTGTAGATATCAACATACATATTTTTAGGGTTTATTTTTTCACTATGGCTTAAGCAACGAAGGGAGTGAAAGAATTCTAGAGATCCACAAATGGGTTTTTAGGGTTTATTTTTCATAGCAAGAATTTCTCAATATGGTGAGTTTTTCTCCTCAAAAAAGATAGTAAAATAAATAAATTTGTGTGAGAATTCCTATGATGAGAGTTAGAGAATTTTAATTGAGTAATAGTGGGAGGGAGTAGGCAAGGATTGGAAATGGGTAGAATGATGAGGTTAGTAGTGATATGTAGGTGCTGGTAGGATAAGGAGAAAATACTAATTTGTAGGATTCAGATGATCAAGTAGCTGCTAGCAAGCAGGAGAATGGTGAGCAAGTGGACATTCCTAGGGAGGTGAATTTACCTGGCAAGTCAGGCTTTGATGACCCAATGATTGAGGTGATTAGTTTTGATGGTGAGTCTCCCAATTCAATGGTTCATGAGACTTTGTTCACCAATAATATAGGTGTGTTCCCAAGTTTCAGTACCTTCCTCAAGCTAGGTAAACTATCCTTTATCAATATCATTACTAAGGATTTTGGGTATCAAAAATCTTGCTTTCTTTTTTATCTCTCTCCTACTAGAGATAATTTGGTCATTCTGGATGATATTATGGTGGTCACCATGGGGGAGGGCTCATGGATCCTTGTTGGTAAATTCCATGGCGGTAGACTTGATATTGATTCCATAAAGAGATGGGCAATGGTCAAATGGAAACCAAAAGATTCTTTAGATATTGTTGCACTTTCTAATGCATTCTTCTTAATTTAACTCAATTACGAGGAGGACTCAAATAAAATCCTTGGAGGAAGTTCCTAGTTATTTGGATATAAAAGGGTTATTTCTACATAAATGGGGGCCAAATTGTAATACACAAACCCAAATGATAAATTTGACTCCTTTATGGGTATGTCTTCCTGATTTGCCCTTTCATATCTGGTATGAAGACATACTAAGGGATATATATAAGGTGATTGGTGAGTTAGTATTAATAGAATTGGCCACTAGAGAAAAATACAAAATGATTTTTACTCATATGTGCATAATAACAGACCCGAAGGTGGAGTTACCAGGCCATATCAGTCTTATTTCCAAACACAATGTATGAAATCAAATGCTAGTCTATGAAAATAGGCTTCTTAAGTGTTCAGTTTGTAGGAGGCTGGGCCACTCTACTGGTTCATGTTCAACTAGAAAGGAGGTTCCCAAGGGGAACTGGGTTAGAAAGTAGGGAAATTTTAAGTCTCAAGGCCATCCTTAGTTGGGGCCATTTGAGGCCTTGGGCCCCAACTAGTTTACTTCAGAAAACTTAGGACCCAACCAAACTGAAAATGATTCTAGGATGGTGGAAGTTAGAAACCTTGAAATTACTGCTATTAATCAGTCTAGTGTTTATTCTAGCCTCCCATAGGTGGATAGAGGAGATCTGGTGACTAAAATAAGTATGCTATCAAATTTTCTTCATAATTCCTTTGAATTATTAAATCCTAAATATGCTAACCCTAAGGGGGAAAAATAAAATTAGGATGAGCTAGAGGTGCTTATCTCACCTCAAAAGATGGTGAAAGACTCTAAATCTTCTCCCAAGCTAAATATGACCAAGTCATCAGAGTGCGGAGAAGGTTCGTGATGGATGAAATATTCTCATCCAATAACAAGAAGTTATCAAAAGGGATTAGCTGATGTTGGAGTACCCAGGAATGTGGGTAAGCCCTCTAACAAAAATGTAAGAAATAGAGAGGTAGAAGTAGATATTGGAGATGGCTTGCAAATCCAGTTGAAATTTGAGAAAGGTTCTAAAGGAAAGCAACATAAATTGGATTCATTTTTTCACCCACCCTATTCTCCTGAGGGGGGAAATCACTCCAAATATTGTAAATGAGACTCATTACATGGAATATTAGAGGCATGAATGGGACTACTAAACAAAGAGCATTGGCCTCTCTAAGGAAAGAGTTTAAGTTGGATATTATTCTTGTAATGGAAACAAAAATAGATAGTTACAATGTTGAATTAGTCAAAAAGAAAATTTTTAGAGAATCAAATTTTGATGCTAGCTCAAAAAATGGAGCTTTAGGAGGTCTTCTATATATGTGTAATCTAAAATCTATTGAAGGATCAACTCTTCTAGTTTCTGATAAAGTTATAAATATTTTGTTTCTTCCAAACTCTCAGGGGTGAAGTGGGTTACTTCGAATATTTATGCCCTTAACTCTCGTCAGAATAGTTTTGTATTTTGGGATGCCTTGTGAGTTATTGGAGATATTTTTAACAAGGAGACATGGATTTTTGTAGGAGACTTTAACACCCCTTTATACACATATGATAAGAAATGAGGGAATCCAGTTTGCAAAAGCATGGAAGACTTTACCTCTTTTATGAATTCCCAAGAGCTTATGGATTTGGAGTTGAAGGCGTCTAGGTATACGTGGAGTAATCGAGGATTGGAATGCCAAAACATTTAGGTTAGGCTATATAGAATCCTCATATCTAAGGAAGTACTACTTTTTTTTGGAGATGCATCTTTGTAATCTCTTCCTGAAGTGGCCTCTGATCATAATCCTTTGGTGTTGGAGCAAGTTTAGAATTATTTATTTTTTCCTAGACACCTCAAATTCGAGGCTATGTGGCTCTCTCACCTAGACATAGAAGGTAAGATCAAGAAATGGTGGGCTAAGGAATTTTTGGGCCACCCTATTGCTCAAGTTGCATCAAAGATGAGATATATTAAGGCAAAGATAGAGGAATATTTTGTTAAGGAAAAATGAACTCATTGAGCAACTCAAAGAAGTGGAAGCCATTTCAGCCAGGTCAGAGGTAGTGGAGGCGGTGAGATCGAAAGAAATAAATCTGCTTGTAAATTTGCACAATGTCTTGGCTAAAGAAGAGATTATGTGGCATCAAAAATCAAGGAATTTATGGCTCAAATAAGGAGACCGAAACACAAAATTTTTTCATACTATTGTGTTGAGGCATAGGAGTCACAACCTGATAAAGTAAATTAGAAATGTGGATGGTGAGGTTACTAAGGAAATTAACAAAATTAAGGAAAGTTTTTTGGAGTTCTTAAAAGACTTGTCATGCTCCTCAGTTACCAGAAACTTGCAAGTGGAAAATCATCTTCTTTGCAACATCCAAGTACTTGTCTCTAAATATATGAACAAGATCTTGTGTGATCCCTTTAATGATGATGATATTAGAAATGTGGTTTTATCAAAGGGAGGTCTTAAGGCTCCAGGTCCAAACGGTTTCTCGCCTATATTTTTTAGAGGTTTTGGCATATTCTGGATCCTAATATTTGTAATGTAATAAGAGAGGTACAAAGATCTAATTTTATCCCAACTGATGTAAATTCCACCTTTTTGGTTTTACTACCTAAATCATTGGGTGTCAAAGGATTTATAGATTTTTGGCCGATTAGTCTGTGTAATGTGATTTTCAAAATTTTGACTAAATCCATGGCTAATAGACTTAAAATTTTTCTCCCTTCAATTATTGATGCTCTATAGAGTGGTTTAATGCACCATTGATAAATTTTGGATGGTGTTATTTTTATTCATGAGATAATCCACTCTACTAATAAAAGTGGGAGGCCCGAGACTCTTATCAAGTTGGACATAAAAAATGTATATGATAGAGTGGCTTGAGATTTTTTTCTTAGGGTCCTTGATTGGTTTTTCTTTGCCTAGTGCTAGTTGAGACTGATTAAATCTTGTATATATTCAATCATTTTTTTAGTAATTATTAACGAATCTCTAGTGGGCTACTTTCATAGCAATAGAGGTCTGCATAAGGGAGAACCTTTATTGCCCTAACTTTTTATTCTTATAGCTGAGGCATTGGGTAGGTCCATCAAAGATAATTATGTTATTCAAGGTTTGAAGCTAGCCCAATCGATATATCCTATATCCCATCACCAATTCACTGATGACACTCTTGTTTTCTTCATAGTCTCAATCCCTCAAGCTAAAGTGGTTAAATCAATTTTGGTGGATTTTGAGAATACGGTAGGTCAGAAGGTGAATTTTAGAAAAAAATTATTTTTTTTCTTTCACACCCTAGTTGGTAGGTAGAGGAAGATAAAAAATATTTTTGGGTGTAACATTGGTTCCCTTCCCTTGGTTTATCTTGGAATTCCACAGTTCAAGGGTGCATCGAAATCATTGCTATGGGATTCAGTAGTTCAAAGAGTTCAAAAGAAGTTAGCAAGGTGGAAATGTACCATTTTAAGTCAAGTGAGGAATATTTTATTGGTCAAAGCCACTTTACAAAGCATATGAATTTACTTTATCTCCTTGTTTAAGATTTCAAGGAAAGTTATTGATAAGTTAGATCAAATCTAGTGATCCTTCTTGAGGTCATGGGTTGAAGAGAAAAAGAGATTCCACCTGGTAGGATGGGATCATGTCTGTAGTAGGATAGAAGAAAGAGGTTTGGGTTTGAGAAGGTTGAGAACATTGAATAAAGACTTGATTGTAAAACAATCATGGAAATGAGTTTAGGATTACAATGTCAGCTGGGTTAGGATTGTAAAGGCTAAGTATCTTTGCGGTGATAGAAATTTCTTGAAATCCCAAGATCTCTCGGTGGGGTCTATATTTTGGTCTAGCATAGTTGATAGTCATGTGAATATGCGTAAAGGCCTTAATTGGGTGATGGGGTATGGTTATTCCATTTATTTTTGGGGAGATTCTTGGGCCTCGCCATTCCCTCTATAAGATTACCCGACCTTAGCCTATTTGAAGCCAATCACAAATTGTTTTTTTGGTCCCAAAGTTTTTGATTTTTTATATTCAATGGAAGTCTTTTCACTTCTAAAATATTTATCAGGAGGAGAAACTTGCATTTATAAATTTAAAAAACTCCATAAAATGATTTTTAACCCCAGGTACTGGTCTTCACGATAGGTTGATTTGGGATCTTGAGAAAGATGACCTATTTTTAGTTAAGTTTGCTTATGGCTGCTTGGACTTTGATTTGAATTCCTAGTTCCTGATGGATCAACTCTGGATTAAATACCTAAAACCTAAATTCAATGTATTATTATGATTGGCAATTCAAGAAAAGTGTCTAACTCTTTATAATCTTCAAAAATGGACAATTATTTTCCCTAATAGGTTCTTCCTGTGTGGCAGGGCTTTTGAATCACCTTTCCACTTATTTTCTTGTTGTTTCTATACCCTTGAAGTCTTCCATCAATTCTTTTTGGAGTTGGATGTTGCTTCAGTTCTTCCCAACTCACTGGAGGCCTTGGTTGTTCAATGGGTATCCCCCTTCTCCTCTCCCCACCTATGCTAATTTTGGAAATTTAGGTTACCCCATATTTGGTGGTGGGTGTGGAAGGAAAGGAATGCATGTACCTTTAAAAATATTTTCCATCCTAAGTCATTGGTATCCTTGAGGGCCATTGTAGATACAATGGAAAATGTGAAATCTTTAAAACTAAATTTGATAACTTTTGAAGGGGAGATCAGTTTGGAGATATCATTGGGTTTTTTAACCTAGCCTGAGAATATAGTGAGCAGGGTGAGTCACGACATAGCTAGCACAATTTGGGAACCCATTCCATCAAGTTGGCTAAAATGCAACTTTGATGAAGCTTCTAAAGGGAACCTAGATCTGGCAGATTCTAGGGGTTTGTTTAGAAACTCGAAGGGGAAAATTGTTCTTGCCTTTGCTGAAAATTTTGATCATCAAACCAGTCATTTTATTGAATCTCAAGAACTATTTCAGGGTGTTTTTCAACTGAACTGGGTGAATTGTAGGAAACTAGTCATAGAAGGAGATTCACTCAATATTATCAACATGATTAATGGCAACCAAAATCCCTCCTAGATTGTTGTGAATTTTATAATTGAAGCCAAGAGAATGATTCAAAATTTAGAAGTCCAATTCAAGCACCGATTCAGGGAAGGTAACAAAGTTGTAGACTTCCTACCTAATCAAGGTCTTACACAACAAGATCTTCACATTTGGACAGGTAATTTTCCAGATGGCCTTAGATCGTCGGACAATGTATTTAGACAATGGTCAAACTTGAGTAAGAATACTTAGAGTGGGTTTTTGGAACCCTACCTATTAGATATTGTTTTTTGATTGTTTTGCTTGGACTTGTGTGTCCAATTTTTTGTATCTATTTATCTATGTGTGCATGTGTGCCCAAATTTTATCTCAATTTGACTTATGTGTATGGGTTTTTTGAGCTAGTATATGTTAGTGTGGGTGTAGATAGTTATGTCCAAAGGCTGGTTGACTTAAATGTTTGAAGTGTCTTTAGTATCCTAATGATTAAAAATTAACTTATTTTTATTATAAAGTTTGTAAAAACTCATTTAATCCAACTAATCAAAAAAATAATAATCACTTATAATAATTACACTAATCTAATAACACTTTCACCACTAAATTATTTTTTACATCTCACTCTAACTACATTCTAGCATTCAATTCCTAAATAATCCATCGTTGTCATGTCTACCCAAACATCTATTGTCGAAGTCTCCTTAAATTATATAATATTGATCCTAATTCTGCCTAAGTAATATTTTATTTGTTGGTAGCGTAATCATATTTGACACCCCATATGTTACTTAACACCGCATTACCTAATTAAAAGTTTATTCACCTAATACCTAGTCCGAGGTACCACCAATTCTTAGTTAAATGACCTATTATTTGTAATTTGCATCTAATCCAAATGTTTGTCTAGCCACCACTCACGAATCTATCAAACACCAATTATAGTTGCCCCAGAATTCAATATGGACATGTCTGGTTAAATCTTTTAATTTGAGAATTTTTTTTAAAAAGACATGTAAAGTATAACATAAGGTATAATTAAATTATATTATTTAAAACATAATAAGGTTTTTGGTGATTAGCAGTTCTATAACATATTATTAAAAAAAAAAATTACTAAAAAAATTAATAATTTTTTTAATAATCTTAAGTATAACATTATATCATCAATTAGAAAAATTTGCTTTTATGTCTTATATTAAAAATATTACTTAAATAGATTATTTTTTAATAATATTAAGTATGAGAGTATATTACAGATTAAATAAATTTTCCTTTGTCTTATATTGATAATATTACTTAAATTAAGTGAAGAGAAATTTTCACCTACAGGTTTATCATGTTCTCTCTTGACATTTGTTCCTTTTAGTAAATTAATTTATTTTTTAATTAATTATCTTTATAATTTTTTAATTAGTAAAATGGTTATATTTTATAACATATGATGGATTTAGTTTTTGAAGGTTTTTAAAATACTTTATATTTTTTGAAATGTTATAAAAATAAAAATAAAATTATTTATTTTTTTTAGATATTTTTGGTATTGATGTAGTATAGATAACAGAAAAATGAATCATAAAATATTTAATTTATAGAAATAGATGTACGTTAAAATCAAGTGGATATCATAGAGACTATAGTATGTGGGATGGAGTATTGTTGTGTTAGTATGAACAAGGTGTTGAACAATTGTATTATCAAAAAACTAATACATATATAGGTATAATATTAAGTTAATTCTGGTTAGGTGATTTAACAACCTAAATAATAATAATAAAACAAGTCAATTATGGTCAAGTGACATAACAATCCAACAATCAACTTATGTGTATGGGTAAAACCCATTAACACTACACCTAATACCACCTAACATTCCCTCTTGATTACAATAATGCTCAATAGAGGAAAAAAATTATAATTTAACTAAATTGGGATAATACATTAAATTGTATTTCATAGAGAAATTCACCTCATTATATTACAAAGAAATAATTGAGTATACAAACAAGTACATAATTTAGTTAGATTCACAAACAAGTGAATAGTGACATGTGTACTAATTCAAGCTAAAGTGGGCCATATATCCCTTTACTTCACTCCTTTTTATCATAAATATTAGAAGGCACAAACACAATCATTGAACTAGCAAGACAACATTATCATATTATCACACAACAAGATCATCAAAATTATCTTTAAGTGTTGCACATTTCAAGAAATATGTATCAATGTACCTCCTTAATCATGTAACCATCATCAAAGATTTATTTAACACTTGGTATCGTCTCTTTGAAATATGCTTTAGGTTCAAAAGAGCTTTCCAACATATATATTTAATCCTATCTTCTACAAAAATATATTATGAAAAAAATTAAATTTATCCTAGGTGCAAGTCTTCAAAATTTAGAAAAATTAATCACCAAACAATAAAAAATTAAAGTATCATTCTTTAAAAATTACTTTCATCAATCAAGGAGGTTCAGTAAAACTCCAAGAAAAATATTTATCTCTAGTTCCCAAGGATGTGTCTCATTTATTAAGCTTCCACATCGACCATATGGTTATGCATCACATACCACATGAGTGTAAACATTATATATCCAAATCACAATATAAGTACCAAAAATATTTTTACATAAATAATGTGGGATATCAAATGATTTTTTTTCAAATTTTAACACATATGATGTCCACTATATGACCACAATGTTGGAGGGTGCAAACCAATTCAAAATGTATGACCATTTACCACATGTATCTCCTAAGTTCCAATAATAGACATCCACCACATGAAATCAAAGCTTTAGGGAAAGCTATACATTCTCTCCCATCACATGTGGGATAAAATTTTCCATTACCTCCAATGCAAATGCATACCCATCTAGGTTTATGATGTTGTTCAAATGGCCAACTGGTTAGATAATAACTTCACCATTGATTTCTATCAATCAAATAATGATAGTTTATCCATGTGTTAGGATTTATTCATGTGAACATATCTTAGTGGCTTCCTCCTTAACATATAACAATAATTTATTTTAATGATAAAACAATTATGGATGACATACATATTATGGTTTTTATTTCTCTACTATGTTGCATAGTTCCTAAATTGTACATCATGATCATATCTAACATATAAAAAAATACTATAAAATTGCATGTGTTCCACATTTGATATCTCCACCACACATGATGAAAAATTAATATGGTGTGTTATAAAAAACAATATCATCTCCCATCATTGAATGATACCTCCAAAATATTTTAATGCTTGTGTCTATCAACTAGTGCTTTTGAATATCATAAAGAGGCCACTTCTTAATTTTCTTGCTTTGTCAACCTCTCTCTTCTTGGTGGTTATAATAGAATACAATAAATGCTTGTTTATTCCAATGAATTGGGTATCCAAAATTAAGCAATCATATTTTGCATCACATAGGTGGTTCTTACATGTACTCTTATGAAAAGCATTACATTTGGTAGTCATGATGTCATGAGAGAGCTAAAGTATTATCGTAGAGGTATTATCATTTTATTTGGAGAATAAACCATAATGAATCTATTTAATAATATATTTCAAACATATATTGTCTCACTTAGATGACCTATGCGTTTGTATGTGATTTATATCTATATTGACATACAAAAATATAACTCATAGAAGATAAAAATATTAGATGGACTATACAAGGCTTCAGATGACTTGTGTTCAAATTATATGATGACCTCTTCTTAAGATAACCTTATAAATAATAGACAACCTAGTCTTTGATGTGATTTCCTTTAGATATCTTGATTTATTTAGATGACCCTTTATAATACATGACAACCCTTAATCATGAATATCTTTTCTAGATGACCCTTGTATGGTTGGAGAAGTTTGGCTTATACATATGTAAATAATATTTACATGGTAGATGACCCATATCATATTATGGTATCAAAAATATTACATTAATGGTCTTATTTGTTATAACAACCAATGTTTTAGAGTGATTCATAAATATTCCTTCACTTCACGACACCTCCATGTTGGTAAACTTTGTGCATAGACTCTAGGTTAGAACAATTAGTGCTTGAGGTCTTCAATACTCCTCAAATAATAGAATAGTTGGATAGGAAACCCATATAATGGCCTCTTCCTTAGGAATCCTTTATGCTCTCAATTTTATGCACAACAAAATACATTTTTCTATATTGTGAAGATGTTGGAAAGAATTATTTGATCTTCAACAACTATAACACAACAAGCATCCAAAAAACATCTCCAATATAGTATTCACAAAAAATATAGTATTTCACACATTCTTTAGCTAATAGTTCACCATTATTCAATTTGAAATTTGTAACAACTAGAGGAATCCTCAAACAAATTTCCTATATGAATATTAAAAATTAGACACCAAATTTTCAAAGTAAACATGAATGCACAAACCTCTTCATCCAAATTTCCAATTATTTCTCAAGCTCAAGAAAAAGTAGCCATGACATCACAAGTCCTTGAATATTTATTCCTATTGCATTGGATAGGAATCTATTATTGCACACGATAATCATCAACAAACTAACACACAACACCTTCTAAAAAAACACCTACATCTTGTTTGGCAAGGTCAGTTTGGCATGGAATATTAAATTTCTTATGCCTCTTCAAAATACATGATAAATTAAATGACTAATTGAAATGATTAAGTAGTAATAAATAATACTACCCATCATCTTGATATGTACAAATAAATAAGTAATGAAAATTAAAATAAATCCATCTCTTTGGATTCCTACAAAGTTGATATCCAATTTGGTATTCTACTTAGGTAACCCACTCATAGACTACTTTGCTACCATATATTAAGACAAACAAGGTATCAAACAATTGTATAATCAATAAAATGATACATATATAAACATAAGGGTATGTTAGTTATGGTCATGTGACATAATAGTCTAATAACCAACTTATGTGTATGGGTAAAACCCATGAGCACTACACCTAACGCCACCTAACACCCTTATTGTTGTAATAATCGTAACATGTTTATTGGGCAATAGTTGTCAATTTGTATGTAGAGATAATTTTGTACATTAATATTATATAATGGGAGCTTCATCAATGGTTGTCTTTTGAAACTAGTCAAATCAAGTTTGTAAGGGACATTCAGAGAAAATTTATTGAAAACCTCCCCCTATAGATTAATATTATATTTTTGGAAGAGGAAGTAGCATTGTATGCCTAACTTTCTTAATAGGTCATTAGGGTGCCACTAGGATAAGCTCCTAAAGCATGATATATCTATGTAAGGCTAAGAGGATCACTAAAAAAAATATGAAGAATGGAAAGCCTACCATTAGGTCCACAAGGACAAAAATACTAGACATATGAAATAAAGTGAGGGAATAAGGAAAACATAAGATTGAAAAGGATAAAATTTTAAAGATAAATATGTTGAAGAGAAGCTTGGCATCAATGCACAAAATTTCATAGTTGAGGTAGTTGAGGATCTAGGGAGATCAATGTAGGAGAGATGGTAGTACTGGCATCAAAGAGGTTTGAGGAGACTAGTACCATGTAAATTAATAATATTAGGGGGTAGATACTTACTTTGTCAAGGAGGAATAAAATCTTAAGGGTGTCAATACCTCACAAAAATTGTTACAAACTCCAATAGGAAGGAATAGGAGAATGAGAGTGATATAACTTTGATCCAGTGAAATACCAAAGAAAGAAAATGAACATAAGAGATAGTAGAGGAGCCAAAAAATATAACACCCCTTAGAAGGATCCTTACCCCATGTCATACATAAATGAAGAGAGTTGAATATCAAGAATACCCATGCGAAAAATATACACTAATCTATTACATTAGATAGTAAAGTGGAGAAAGTTATTTGGTGAAAACCTAAAATACAAGATAGCCATTATAGAGTTATAGGAAGTATTACATGACATATTTGAAATAATTGTGGAAAGAGAGAAAGGTATATATGAAAATCTAACACAATAGACATGGAAATAAAAGACTAAGATGCCAAAATATAAGGATTAAATACACACATTATGATCCATATCATACAAATTTATTGTGGTGTCAAATGAAATATCTTGGACTATACTATTTCTTGAAATTACATAAAGGATGTTGAGGAGCATCTATTTATATTAAATACCTTATGTAAATGGAGAGAAATAACAAATGAAAATGGTAAAATTTGAGAGTTTCTGCATACTTTTCAAAATAGTGGCCCCCAATGGTACATCCAATTTGTAGAAGAACATACCATTTCATAGAATACAATCTAGGATGTCTTCAATATGGAAATTCTTTACCCAAAAATTAGAACCAAAACTATAAACATAAAAATAGTATAATTCCCTAATGAATTAATGAAAGAGTTTGAATAGAGGTTCAATCCACCTAGAGAAGCCTACAAGAACCTCTAGTATAAGAATAAAATATTGAGTGGTTCACCTATAGGTTGAAAATATCATCTAGAAAGGAAAATGATGTAAATATCTTTGATATATACTTAAAGATTTATAATTTGTAGTAATATTAGAGTCTTAAATTTGGTGATAGTCTAACACACCATGGATAAAACATCTAGATAAACTTAGAAATGTAGATAGAAGAGTTTAATTTGGAATTAAAAGCTTTAGACAGTATAATGAGATTAGAGTTTGAAAGTTGGTGTCAGTCTAATAGACTATGGATAGATCCTTTGGAGAAAATTTCAAAGTAGGTAGAAGAGTTTAATTTGGGATAACAACAACATGTAGCTCATAAATTTAATTACATTGACATGTAGCTCATAAAGTAGGTAGAAGAGTTTAATTTGGGATAACAACAACTAAATCCATTTGAAATTACATTCTAACAATATTTGAAAGCCCAAGAGACAATGCCTAATGCAACATTGTCCACTATAATTTGTTTATCACAATGAGTATGTAAGGTATGACATCACATTTTATAATTTAAAAGGTAGTTTCAACCACATTGACCACCAATGTAGTGGAAAGGACACACTATACGACCTTGAATATGAAGTTACAAGAAGTTAAGCTTTATGCATTAGAGACATTAGTTCAAGGAACTATTATAATATTTGGGGTTAAATTATTCATGATAGTAGTCAAAATACTATTTATTTATTTCAAAAGGGAAAATTAAAATATTTTATGCAATATAAAACTTTATTCTATATTGATGGGAGAGATAGTTGGATTTTTAGCATTTATTAGGTCTTTTGTAAGCAGAAGAAAAAGATTTAAAATATGCTCTTGTCAATCTCACCTTTGTCTATCAAATGCTAGGACTATTGGTTAACTATAAGTATGAAGGTCTAACCCTTCATGATATCTTCCCTCTTTTATTTTTGTCCACGTAATCTTAAAAAAATCTGGTTTCTCTCATAAACAAGTTCATGCAAGGTCTCTTTTGGTGATGGCAATTATGTGGTCCAAGGGTAAGTCAAAGTTTCTAAATAAGATGAAGTATATTTTTAAAGAGAAAAATATCCTTCCAAGTCTTTACTTATGTGACAATAGAATATTGAAGCAACTTCAAAGAGGTCATGTTTTTAGTTTATATTCCTCATATAAATATTAAAAATGAGTATTATTACTATGTGTGCAAGAGTGTCTAATATTGGTTATGGTGACTATGGTCCAACCTAAGGAGATTCTTGTGCAAGTGTAAGGGCATATTCTCATAAATAGAATTTAAAATGATGAATGGATTTCACCTGAGTCTTCATCAAGTATAGAGCCCCACTAGAGCATCCATTATGGGGAAATATATTATTCTCACTATAGTATTATCTCCTTAGCCCCTCATTTTAGCTTATGAAGGGTGTTGAAATTGTAACCTAACTTATGGAAAAAATCAACATTCTCAGATGTACTTTCGTATAGGTCTATGGGTAGGCATTGTACAATGTATTTCATTATTATATATGTAATCCTTTTTCTCTATGATTAACCTTGAGATGGTTAAATCTAACATGTAAGTAGTTTGTGTAAATCTCACTTGTTGTGTTAGCTAGGGTTTACTTGTGTAATTGGAGTCATGGTTTTTTTATAAATAACACCTATCCATTATATCGATGTGTTGTAATCCTTATCCATCGATAATACAATGGTTATAAGGTGATCAAGGGAACCATCATCTATCACCTTTTAGTCCTTTATATTTTTTTGTATAAGATTTGAGTAACTGAGTTAAATCTATTTGGTACTCTAACTTGGTGTAAAATCCAACATATACTTGGTCCAACTATCTTTATGCAATGGAAATGGGTAGTGTAGATGGCATGTTAGGGGATTAATGATTACCTTAGTTAGAGGATATTTCTATTAATATATAGTGGTTGTCTATAAAATGGATTGAAAATAACAAGGTAATTTCTCTCTAGGGTATCTAACCTCTACCTTCTAAGGTTATCAGTTCCAAAAAATGGAAAACATATTGAATGGAAGTAGAGGCTTATTTTCCCAATTTAATTACATGTATGTATAGGTCATTCAATACTTATCTCCAAATATTAATTTTGAAATTTAGTCTCTTATTGATAGATATGCTCTAGTATTTGGTGAATCCATGGGTCTTCCACCTAAGGGAACTCATGATTATGTCATCCATATTTTTCTAGGAATTTAATCGTGTAATGTTTATCCTTACTGTTATACCCAACCCCAAATTTTAAAAATAAAAAAGTTGGTTCTAGAGATGCTAGAGTAGGGTGTTATACATTCTAGTACTAATCCACATTTATCACTAATGGTCATAGTTTGATGTGAAAATAATTCTCAGTTCTTGTGTCTCAATTTTTACCTCCTCAAAATATTATGGTAAAATATAAGTTCCTTATTTGTTGCATGAACTACATGGTGCAAATACTTTTACTGAACTTGAATTGCTTTCTTAGTTTCATCAAAATAGGGTTAGAGAAGAGGATGTTTTAAAGATTAACTTTAGTACATGTAATGATCATTATGAGTTCTTGGTCATGGTCTTTGGTATTATTAATACCTCTTCAACTTTTCAAAGCCTAATGAATTTTGTCTTTCATCCTCTTCTTTACAAGTTTGTGTTGGTTTTCTTTAATGATATCCTAGTTTACATCAAGCCCTAGGAAACCCATGTAGTTTATACTAAAAATATCCTCCACATTTTATAGAAGGAATAATTATATATTGAGAGGTTATAATGTTCTTTTGGGGTATCTAAAGTGGAATACTTGTATCATATTGTATCTCACAAACGCATTAATGTGAATCCCAAAAATATCAAAGTCATGTAGGATTAGACTACCTAAATATTCAAGATCAAAGTAATGAGAGAATTAAAATTTTACTTAAGAAGGATGCCTTTGGTTTTACATGAATATCACATTATTATCAAGGTCTTATCAAGGCCTTCAATGCCTTAAAGAAGGCTATGTGCATCATCCTATTTTAGCAACTCTTAACTTTAGCAAGTTGCTTATCATTGAATGTGATGTTTCAATAATAGGTATTAGGATTGTCTTGATGTTGGACAACCACCCTTTGGCCTATGAAAGTAAGAATCTCTTTGATAAGAATCAAGGTCATTCCACTTATAAGAATGATATGTTAGTCATATTGTATGTCATAGAGAAATGGAAGCCTTATTTATTGAGTCATTATTTTATTATTAAAAATATAGCATAGTAGCTTCAAGTATGTCTTGGAATAATGTATCTCTTTTAAAAAAAAATAATGGTTGACCAAGTTGTTGTGGTATTACTGTTCCATATATGAAAATAAAAGAGAAGTAATAGTCGATGTTATTTCTTGCAAATATATCAACATGGTTATTGTCAATGCTATCTTTAATCCTCATCCCAACTTAATGTGGAGTAGTATTTGAATATTGAGACTATTAACATAATTTATGACATGGATATTGGTATCCCAACTATTCTCTTCTTCTTGTATATTGATAGGGTCTTTTGGTAAAAATATCATATTCATTTCATTCTATTTTTCAAGGTCAAGAAAAATATTCTTGAGGATTTACAAACTTCACCATTGGTTGGCCGTTTTCGTTTATCAAAACATATCAATGAGTAAAGTAGTCTTTTTATTGGAAAGAATAAATGCAAATGTCAAGCAATTTATGGTTGAATGTAAGATGTGGTAAAAAAATAAATAAAAAATGGTTAAATTTCATGGCTTGTTGCAACGTATAGCTATCCCAAATTGCCAATGAGAGCATGTTTTCATGGATTTTATTTAGGATTCTTCAAAATATAAGGGTAAAGCAATAGTTTTTGTCATGATGGATCATATTTTAAAGTATGTTCACTTTCATTTCCTACAATACCCTTTTACTGCAAACAAAGTAGTCAAGATATTCCTTGATTTTATTTTCAAACTACATGACATGTCCAAGTTTATTTTCAATGATTATAATATAGTTTTTACTAATAAAAATTGGAATCAGTACAACCTCTTTTTATCACCTAGTCAAATAAACATTATAAATAAGTATTTGAATACTTACCTTAGATGTTTCACCTCAAAAAAACAATATCAAAAGCCCAAAGCAAAAACTAAGGAGATTGCATATAACAATATTGCACATTAAGGGAGGCCAACCTTGAAATATTTATAAATTTATCAAATATTGATTGTGACAATATATCTCGATGCTTTTCAGCAACACAAACTTACGACATCGACTTTCCACTATAGATATACAAATATCCTGCATGGCCAACGCACTTCAGAGATTTTAGTTTGGTTGAATACGGATACAAGCAACATATTATTAAAAAATTAGGTTGAGTAGACTACGGATGTAGTTCAACATTAATTGAAATTAAAAGGGTCATTATATTCATTGAATTGCTATAGGTTCAATATATTTTATATACTTTGCTTTGTTTTTATTATTAGTTAGACTTACACATATTTCGTTCTGAACTTACTTTTTTTTAAAGCAGCCTATAACCTTTTTTGTACAATAAATAAAAGGGTTGTGAAGATCTTAATCCCATGTTAGGTGAAAATTTAATCAAACTGGCGTTGTTAGTATGACTTAATTATTGAAGGCGTAAACATGTCAACTAAAATCTTCTCCACACAAGGGGTGACCGGGGTGACCGGATCATGTAACAATGACATGCTCATTCAATGAAAGTGCTCATCCAAGGAACATCAAATAGATGTTAATTTCAATATTTTTAGTGATAATAAGACAAGGTGGTTTTTACAATAAAGAAATCTTGAGGTTTTTTTTTTTAATTATTAAATATATTTTTTATTTTATTTTTGATGATATCCAGTTTATATTAATTAAGATTAATTATATAAAAAGGATTGGTGGAATTAGCACATCCTATAAATCATAAATTCCGTTAGGTGGAGGAAATCACACGTCCCCATAAAAAATAGAGTTCAAAAAATAATGCTACACGCAGTGGTGAGCAATTATTACACAAACATCCTAAGACATAATCATTTAATATAGATCAAGGAGCAGGATGAAATTTATCTTCCTCGCTGACATACTACCAGTATTCATCTGAAAATACTGAGATATTCCATCATTCTTCTGCATTACCACCAACCAGAGTCTGCTGAGAAGTGGTAGGTACATCGGTATGACGAACAACAACCAAAGTAGTAGCAGTGTCACCCCACCCAATAACTGGCTCAAAAGCAACGAGCATAACATCCCACCCAGAGTTTTGGTTGGACGAAGAACTAGCTCCATCATCTAGGCATCTGTGGTACTGAGGAGGGTTGGGAATAGTGTCTATCCATCAGAGAATGGGTGAAGCATCGGGAGCCTTGACGGGGTCAAGAATGGGACCTGGAGGAGATTTTTAGGGAATTAGAGGGGATACAGCTAACCATGCATAGGTTATTACCCCAATGATCCATCAGATCATGAAGGTGTTACAACTCAACGTTCACTTTGTCCACTTGTATAGAAATTTGCATCCAGCAGTCATAAAAAATAGCACACTTGTTAGTGAAAGAAAACGTTAGATTGAAGTCAAGTTGTGTAAAAATAATATTGTTCATGTTTTTCCACAAATGGAAGAGAGTATTGATATGAACACAATTCCACACTAGTTCAATATTTTTATAAAAATAAATGGGGCCCCCTGGAAGAGCGTGAGGCCATAAGAAGGGACTCTGCATGAAATGTTGAAAGAATTCAAGGATTCATTTCCAAGAATTCCTGGGCATTTTTGGTGGAATGGATACCCCTGCCTCCTTGGGTCTTACCCAAAAGTGGCATCCCTTTTGGGATGTTTTCCACAAAAAAAAAAAAGAGAAGCCCATCAACATTACCAAAAAATATGCAACACATCCTCAGGTCACTACAAAAATAACAAATAGGGTTTTGAACACCTAGTTGCTTAAGTCTATTTCCTATATAAAGTCCTTGGTGAATAAGACTAAACAAAAAAACTTTGTTTAGGCTCAATATATGAAGTCCAAACTTTGATAAAATGTAGACTCCACCTTGAGGGTGAGGAGACCAAATCCTATTTAACATTTAGCTTATGTAACATGGGGAACTAATGAGTAAGCCAGTTATACCCAAGTTGGGCTTTGTACTAAATTAGAGGGACCTTCTTAGGCCAGAACAAATCAGAACACCAAGGATTTTGGAACCTCTTATGTAACTTTCTCAAAAGAGAGAAAGGAATATTATCTATGACAAAATCATAGGTCTATTGATCCTCATTTTTGAGACTGTAAGTATGTCTGAAAATGTCCCAGGGTATCCAACTTCTAGTTTGACACAAGAAAAATTCCTTCATATATGCAATTTCTTTTTTATAAATACATTGAGCTGTGATCCATTGAACATGAGCCAACAACATACCTTGCCAAGAAATAGCAGGAGACCACTAGACATTCATGTCCTAAAGAGAGGCCCTTGAATTTTTATCCTTTCCTTTTTAGTATAGCAAGGGTTTAAGTATCTCTCAGGCTTTCCAAATACTCCTGATAACAAAGGAACCCTAAATTTTTATAGGATCATGGGTAGTAATAATAGTCTATAGGATCATCCCCTTCCAAAAAAAATTACCATAGGGTGAACCATAAGACACGCTATATCGAAAGAGAATTTTCCAATGTGCATTACTTGTGAGAGATCGAGTAAACCATTTAGCACATTAAGTAAAACCTTATCTTTGGAAATCAAAAAGGCCCATACCTCCACAGGATTTGGGTTGGTAAAATACCTCCCATGCCACCCTATGAAATACTCTTTTCATAACATGTTTTACCCACAAGAAGTCTTGTAAGAGCTTATCCACTTTCTTATAACAAGCTTTGGAGGGCACCCAACAGGAAGAATAATAAACATGAGTGGTAACCAAAACATTTAAATAAATTTAAAACTTTCCTACCAAAGAAAGTTTGTTTATGACTAATAGGTTAACTTTTTCTCAAAATTTTGAGTAACCTACTACCAAAGCTATGCATAAGAGCCAAGAAAAGAAAAAGGGATCCCTAAAAAAATTAAATTTTTCACCTGGCTAGATCCATCCCCATTAATAATAGCTAAGCCAGTCAGGTATTAGATCAAGGGAAGATATATAGCAGGTGGTTTTCCTCCACTAAATGCTAGAACTAGAGGCCTTACAAAATGCTTTCAAATAGTAAATGGTTAAGGATAGAAACTGCTAATCTTCTTGAATAGTTAAAAAAATCATTAGTAAAGTGACTATAAACGTGCTGAAGGCTAGAATTAGGGAGCAAGATTCCTCTAAGGATCCCTTGAGAAACCTTATGTGCCAAAAGGTAGCCAAAATATTTAGTAGTAATAATATAAAGGATGAGAGGATGAGAGGATGAGAGGACAACCCTATCGAATAGAATGACCTAGTTGAATGGATTTCTATTGACAATTGTTCAAGGTAAGAGTAGAAGAGATCTTAAAAAAGCATGCAATTTGTGCTGATGAAAAATTGACCAAATCCCAATACTTGAAGCATAGAGGTAATAAAATATCATTTCATTTTGTTATATGCTTTTTAAAAATAAATTTTAATAAATAGAGCATTTTGTCCTAAGTAGCGGGCCCATTTCATACCTTTCCAAAGTGCAAGCACATTATCTAAAATATATCTTTCTTGAACAAACCCAGTTTGTTTAGGTCTGACTATCAGAGGTAGAAGAGGTTGAAGCTTAAGAGCAATAGCTTTGTTGGACATTTTGAGTCCTCTAAGTTAAAGTTGTCATTGATGTCACCTGATAGAGTTATCACTCATATCAAGGAATTCGGCAAGAAATAAAGTCATCCAAGGTTGTCACTATCATCCAAGAAAAAGCTTCAACAGTGCAAAAGTGAAAGGAAAAAGGCTCCATAATATTTTAATATTATTGGGAGCACAGGTTAAGCGATTGGTTCATAAAAACCCAAGATGGGTTATTGCCAAGGTTAAAAAGGAGGTTTAATAATTATTTATAAATTATTTAAATTCACAAGGAATTTAAATTTTATAAATAATATTCGTTACACCAAGGTTGTGCATTAAGACAAGGCTCCAAGGTTTAATTAATCTAAAACCTAAGGTTGGTCTAATTTAATTTATAATATTTAAATTTAAATTTAAATATATTATAAATTAATCAACCACGTCGACGTCGAATTAAATCGATGCATCGACGTGATTGCATGGAAGACAAAGGCATTATATATAATGCCCTAAAAGGCATTAATGAAAATTATCCTTGCTAATTCGTTTGGAGTGCATGCGAATTAAGGCTCGTGTTTAAAAGACTTTACGAATTGTGAAAAGGTTGAAGCAGGGAACGTTCAGGGTTTTGGAGCACATAGGCCAGCTTGGCCTAGCGGTGCATTGGCTTGGCGAGACAGAGGAGGTCCCGCGTTCGATTCGCTTGGAGGTTGCTTGCAAGGTCAAAGCGCTCGAAGCGCGTTTTGATTATTTTGAAAGGGATAGTTTCGTGAGGTTGTTGATGCAGTTCATGCCTTTTTAGGCAAGTGTGGGCGCGTGGCCCAATGATGGCTTGGCCGTGGTTAAGGCATTGGGAAGGAGGACGTCGGGGGATCGAATCCCTCCGAGAGGAAAGGCAAGTTAATTTTTATATTTTAATTTTTATTAAATAGCCTTAAGGGAGAAATAAGGGTTATGCTATGCCCTAGAAAATTGAGAGATTTTTTATGGTTTTATTTTTGGAAGGGTAGCATATTATATATCATTGGAAAGCATTTTTCAAGGGCTATTTGATTAACTTGCTTAGAAGGAGAAATAAGGTGTGTGTAAAGAGATATTTCTATTTTTGTAAAGGGGTTCAAAAGTGAGTTTGATTTATTCTTTTTCAAAGGGGATTATTTCTTTCATGAGAGGACATGGTGAATTTTATTGAGTAGGAGTAATAAGGTGTTATTGGGATATTATTTTTATTGTTGTGATATTACTCAAGTCCTCTAACCTCTTTGTGATTGAAAAGGAAATATTTGAAAGTGTGTTGAGTTTGACAGATTTTGTGGACAACTCCTTGGCATCAAAAAGGTATGGGCAATATTCTCCATTGACTTGATTGGGTGATTGATTTCTAAAAATATCATTGGAGAGAAAAGGATTGATTGTGGTTTCCTTTTCGAAAGTGGTTGGTTTAATGCTTCAAGGTTTTATGGATTGAGAGTTGTGATTAAAATTTGTTTTATAAGCATTGTTGTTGAAGCCAATTGGTTATGCAAAGAACTTGAACTTGAGTTAGAAAAGAACATGAGTATCATTGTTATGTGAGATTTGTGGTTGAGCATTGTTGGAAACATTTTGAGTTGGTTGATACATGCTTGGACTAGGGTTTGTGAGAAAGGGTTGTTCCTTGAGGTGATTGGTTGAGTAGAGTTGATTAAGCCTAGTCAAGTGGATGCATGTGGTTGTTCAAGTTCCATGAAACAAACTATTCTATATTCTGATTTGAGTTGAGATTGAGCTTTGAGAATAGAACATATTGAGTCTCTAACAATTCTCTTTATGCTTCTATGAGATTGATTTGAGTTGAGATTGAGCTTTGAGAATAGAACATATTGAGTCTCTAACAATTCTCTTTATGCTTCTATGAGATTGATTTGAGTTGAGATTGAGCATTGAGTATAGAACATATTGAGTCTCTAACAATTCTCTTTATGATTCTATGAGATTGAACAAGTTCTATGTGGACTTGTTAAGCTGATTTGAGGTAAGTCTTTGAGAAGGCTTGTGGACTAATTTTGTGTAAGCTTTGTGGAAGCTTGCAATGTAGATTTGAGCAAGTCCTAGAGAGGACTTGTTGAGCATATTTGGACAAGTTCTGAGTGAGCTTGTTGAGCAGATTTGGACAAGTTATGAGTGAGCTTGTTGAGCATATTTGGACAAGTTCTGAGTGGACCTATTGAGCAGATTTGAGCAGGTTTTGAGTGGACCTATTGAGAAATTTGAGCAAGTTCTGAGGACCTATTGAGAATTTGAATAGGTTCTAAGTGGACCTATTGAGCAGATTTGAGCAGGTTCTGAGTGGACCTATTGAGCATATTTGAGCAGGTTGAGTGGACCTATTGAGCAGATTTGAGCAGGTTCTGAGTGGACTTATTGAGAAGATTTGAGAAGGTTCTGAGTGAACCTATTGATAGAGATTTGGAGGTGATAGAGTATAGAGGATAGAGTCTCAATGGATAGAGATCCAATAACTAAGACAATTGAAGATAGATATTCTGAGTGAGGAGTCTTCAAGTGGAGAGAGATCCACCAATCAATGCAGTAGAGAGACAGAGTCTTCTAGAAGATCACTAGCCAGAGCTGAAGGGGAAAGAGTTCTCCTATGGAAGAGATCCATGAACTTGAGATTTAGGGGATCAACATCTCCTTTGGACAGAGGTCCATAAACATTGTAATTGGGAAGGATTCCCAAAATATTATTTGAGAAATATTTAGAAGAAATATTTTCTCTATGGAGGTAGCCCACATTGGGTGAACCACGTTAAAATATATGTCTCTATTATGTATGGTGTTTTGTGCATTGCTTTGATTACTACTATTGATACTACTATCTATACACTACATAATATTGAATTGAAAAGAAAAGTAAAAAGTGGTCTTATACTATTCACCCCCCTCTCAGTATAAGCTTGTGTTCTTCAATTGGTATCAGAGTGGGTTCCTTCAGAAGAGTTTGATAGCTTGAAGGAAAAGTGGTCTAAGAACACAATGGATCAAAAGGATCAAAAGTATGGGTCCTTCAATAATGCAGTACCAATATTTGATGGAAGTGACTTCTTGTATTGGTGTGTGTTGATGAGATTTCACCTGATGGCACTTGGCAATGAAGTTTGGGATGTAGTGGAATTTGGATATGATTCAGTAGCCAATCCTCCTACAGATAAGGAAGGTAAGCTTCTAATGCATGCAAATTCAAGAGCTATGAATGCAATTATAAAAGGGTTGCATAGATCAGAATCTATGAAGGTTATGGATTGTAAAACAACAAAAGATATGTGGGAACTATTGCATACCATATATGAAGGAGATAAAGGTGTCAGAAAAGCTAAAATCAAAAATCTCAAAGGAGAGTTTGAAAATTTAAGAATGCGAGATGATGAAAACATTCATGACTATCTCAATAAGATTGATGAACTTGTACATGAGATGAGAGGTCTTGGAATGAAGGTTGATGAGTCTGATGCTTGTGATAAGATCTTGAGAACTCTTCCAAAAAGGTATAGTGAAAAGGTTTCTGCTATAGAAACATCAATTGATAGTGATTCTTTGACAAGGAATTCTTTGCTTGGCATGCTTACTACTTTTGAGATAAGAACAAAAGATCCTATTCCTCCGAAAGAAGTTGCATTCAAAGTGGACAAAAATAAAAAGGGTAAGAAGACAGAATCAAGCAGTGAGTCTTCTAGTGATGAAGAAGCAAATTATGGTAGAAGAGATAAAGGTTCCAAAAGAACCATAGATCTAAGATCTATTAAGTGTTTTAATTATGGAAAGTATGGACATTATGCAACAGAGTGCAAAGAGCCAAAGAGCAACAATGATGAAGAAAAATAGGATCACAAGTACAGGGAATCAGAAAGACATAGGTACTAGAAGAAAAGCAAGGATGGACAAAACAGACAAGGGAAGAAGTTCTTCCAAAGGCAAAAGAGAAGCTACTATGTGGATAATGCAAGTAAGTACTCAATTGATAGTGATGCTAGTTTTTTAGACAATGATAGAGATGAAGTCCTATTTATGGTTGAAGAGAAAGAACAAGTTAAGAGAAAGACTCCAGTTATTCTCAAGTGTTTTAGATGTGGTAGATTTGGACATCTTGAAGATGATTGCACAAGGGATGGTTATAGTTTCAGTGATGATGATTTTGAAGATGCACTTGATAGACCAGATGAAAATCTTCTAATGGCATTAGAAGATGAAGTGAGTGATCCTATAGAAGACAAGCCAAAAGAAAGAAATGATATGGACAAAGGTAAAAAAATAGAGGATTATTCAAGTAGAGAATGGCTATGATCTCAAGGGAGAACTTATCTATGCCCTTGACATAGTAAAGAAGGTAAGAAAGCAACACTCTAAGCTTGAAAGTCAGTTTCAAGAATGTGATGAAGAAATATTATTGCTCATAGAGGATTTAGAAAAGTCAAAGGCTAAGGCAAGCAAGTTCAAAGATAAGTTAGAAGCAAAGATCTTGGAATGTGAAAAGTTAACACAAGAAGTGGCACTACTAAAGGAATATTTAGAGGATTCCAAGAATAAGCTATACAAGTATGTAAACAGTGCAAAGAGTGTGGATAAAATAGTCAAGATACAAAGAAGAGCAACAAACAAGACAGGTCTTGGTTCTAAACAGGTTCAAAAGAAAAAGGAAGAAGAGTCTACTTCAAGTCCTGAAGAAGAAGAAACTTCAGAAGAAGATAATGTAAGTGGGAGTGAGACATCAGAGGATGAGTTGGACATCAAAGAGTTCAACAAATATAGGAACAATGCACAGAGAAGATACAGATGGAACAACAATCAGAACAGGAGACCAATGAGGTCAAGACAAGGAAGCTTCAATGGAAGATGTTTTTCATGTCACAGGTTTGGGCACATGGCTTCATAGTGCAGGACACATGAAAGATAGGAATATGGAAAAGGATAACTTTTCCAAGGGTATTGCTACTCATGTAATGAGTTTGGTCACAAGGCAATGAATTGCAAGATTCATGACAGAAGAGGATATGGCTTCACTAGGAGAAATCCTAAGACAGTTGCACCTCCAAGGAATAATAACATTAAGTGTTATAAGTGCAATAATGATGGTCACATAGCAAGATGGTGTAGAGAAAATATTCCAAAAATAGGTATGAACATGAACAAGAATATGAACATGAATAGGAATATGAACAAGAATAGAGGCCGAAATAGGAACAGGAACAAGGATGAGAATAGGAACAGGAATAGGAACAAGGATGAGAATAGGAACAAGAATAGGAACATGGATGAGAACAAGAACAAAAATAGGAACAGAAGTGATGATAGGAATAGGGATGATGACTTGGAAAGAAATAGTCAGAGGATTCAAAAAATAAGAGAGAAAGATAAAGGTAAAGAATAATGCTTTTGGGGAGTAGAAATACTCCCACCCTAGAATTAACCACCTCATGTGGAGGTGGGGGAGGGGCTAAGCTAAGAGGCTCATTCTTAGCCCCAAGCCCCAAAGGTGACCCTTTGCCATTGATGTCAAAGGGGGAGAGATTTGTGTATATTGGGGAAGATATTTGATATGGGGAGAGATTTGATATTTGAGAGAGCATTGAGCCAGGGGGAGCAAAAAGAAGGTCAGGTTTCAGTAAAAGGATATGGGTTGCCATCAATGACAAAGGGGGAGATTGTTGGACATTTTGAGTCCTCTAAGTCAAAGTTGTCATTGATGTCACCTGATAGAGTTATCACTCATATCAAGGAATTCGACAAGAAATAAAGTCATCCAAGGTTGTCACTATCATCCAAGAAAAAGCTTCAATAGTGCAAAAGTGAAAGGAAAAAGGCTCCATAATATTTTAATATTATTGGGAGCACAAGTTAAGTGATTGGTTCATAAAAACCCAAGATGGGTTATTGCCAAGGTTAAAAAGGAGGTTTAATAATTATTTATAAATTATTTAAATTCACAAGGAATTTAAATTTTATAAATAATATTCGATTACACCAAGGTTGTGCATTAAGACAAGGCTCCAAGGTTTAATTAAACTAAAACCTAAGGTTGGTCTAATTTAATTTATAATATTTAAATTTAAATTTAAATTTAAATATATTATAAATTAATCAACCAAGCCGACGTCGAATTAAATCGATGCGCCGACGTGATTGCATGGAAGACAAAGGCATTATATATAATGCCCTAAAAGGCATTAATCAATTTTATCCTTGCTAATTCGTTTGGAGTGCATGCGAATTAAGGCTCGTGTTTAAAAGGCTTGACGATTTACGAAAAGGTTGAAGCAGGGAACGTTTGACTTGTGGAGCACATAGGCCAGCTTGGCCTAGCGGTGCATTGGCTTGGTGAGACAGAGGAGGTCCCACGTTCGATTCGCTTGGAGGTTGCTTGCAAGGTCAAAGCGCTCAAAGCGCATTTTGATTATTTTGAAAGGTGCAATTTCGTGAGGTTGTTGATGCAGTTCGTGCCTTTTTAGGCAAGTGTGGGCGTGTGGCCCAATGGTGGCTTGGCCATGGTTAAGGCATTGGGAAGGAGGACGTCGGGGGATCGAATCCCTCCGAGAGGAAAGGCAAGTTAATTTTTGTATTTTAATTTTTAATAGCCTTAAGGGAGAAATAAGGGTTATGTTATGCCCTAGAAAATTGAGAGATTTTTTATGGTTTTATTTTTGGAAGGGTAGCATATTATATATCGTTGGAAAGCATTTTTCAAGGGCTATTTGATTAACTTGCTTAGAAGGAGAAATAAGGTGTGTGTAAAGAGATATTTCTATTTTTGTAAAGGGGTTCAAAAGTGAGTTTGATTTATTCTTTTTCAAAGGGGATTATTTCTTTCATGAGAGGACATGGTGAATTTTATTGAGTAGGAGTAATAAGGTGTTATTGGGATATTATTTTTATTGTTGTGATATTACTCAAGTCCTCTAACCTCTTTGTGATTGAAAAGGAAATATTTGAAAGTGTGTTGAGTTTGACAGATTTTGTGGACAACTCCTTGGCATCAAAAAGGTATGGGCAATATTCTCCATTGACTTGATTGGGTGATTGATTTCTAAAAATATCATTGGAGAGAAAAGGATTGATTGTGGTTTCCTTTTTGAAAGTGGTTGGTTTAATGCTTCAAGGTTTTTTGGATTGAGAGTTGTGATTAAACTTTGTTTTATAAGCATTGTTGTTGAAGCCAATTGGTTATGCAAAGAACTTGAACTTGAGTTAGAAAAGAACATGAGTATCATTGTTATGTGAGATTTGTGGTTGAGCATTGTTGGAAATATTTTGAGTTGGTTGATACATGCTTGGACTAGGGTTTGTGAGAAAGGGTTGTTCCTTGAGGTGATTGGTTGAGTAGAGTTGATTAAGCCTAGTCAAGTGGATGCATGTGGTTGTTCAAGTTCCATGAAACAAACTATTCTATATTCTGATTTGAGTTGAGATTGAGCTTTGAGAATAGAACATATTGAGTCTCTAAAAATTCTCTTTATGCTTCTATGAGATTGAGCTTTGAGAATAGAACATATTGAGTCTCTAACAATTCTCTTTATGCTTCTATGAGATTGATTTGAGTTGAGATTGAGCTTTGAGAATAGAACATATTGAGTCTCTAACAATTCTCTTTATGATTCTATGAGATTGAACAAGTTCTGTGTGGACTTGTTAAGCTGATTTGAGGCAAGTCTTTGAGAAGGCTTGTGGACTAATTTTGTGTAAGCTTTGTGGAAGCTTGCAATGTAGATTTGAGCAAGTCCTAGAGAGGACTTGTTGAGCAGATTTGGACAAGTTCTGAGTGAGCTTGTTGAGCATATTTGGACAAGTTTTGAGTGAGCTTGTTGAGCAGATTTGCAGGTTGAGTGGACCTATTGAGCAGATTTGAGCAAGTTTAGGACTATTGAGCATATTTGAGAAGTTCTGAGTGGACCTATTGAGCAGATTTGAGCAGGTTTCGAGTGGACCTATTGAGCATATTTGAGCAGGTTTTGAGTGGACCTGTTGGAGAATTTGAGAGGGTTATTAGAGTGGACCTGTTGAGCAGATTTGAGAAGGTTTTGAGTGAACCTATTGATAGAGATTTGGAGGTGATAGAGTATAGAGGACAGAGTCTCAGTGGATAGAGATCCAGTAGCCAGGACAATTGAAGATAGATCTTCTGAGTGAGGAGTCTTCAAGTGGAGAGAGATCCACCAATCAGTGCAATAGAGAGATAGAGTCTTCTAGAAGATCACTAGCCAGAGCTGAAAGGGAAAGAGTTCTCCTATGGAAGAGATCCACGAACTTGAGATTTAGGGGATCAACATCTCCTTTGGATAGAGGTCCATAAACATTGTAATTGGGAAGGATTCCCAAAGTATTATTTGAGAAATATTTAGAAGAAATATTTTCTCTGTGGAGGTAGCCCACATTGGGTGAACCACGTTAAAATATGTGTCTCTATTGTGTATGGTGTTTTGTGCATTGCTTTGATTACTGCTATTGATATTGCTATCTATACACTGCATAATATTGATTTGAAAAGAAAAGTAAAAAGTGGTCTTATACTGTTCACCCCCTCTCAGTATAAGCTTGTGTTCTTCAAGATTTAGCAATAATCTTGTAGATCACATTCAAAAGTGTGATAGGCCTTCAACTGGTAAATTATTTAGGATCACCAGATTTAGGAATGACATTAACATCTCTTTTTTTGATGATGGTTCATAGAGTTACAAATTGTATGGTTTCCAGGTAAACTTTATGCAAATATAGACTTAGCATGCCCTAAAATTCCTTGTAGAATTCACAAGGAAAGCTATCTAATATAGGGGATTTATTATTGGCCATGAGGTACAAAGCTTCCTTAAGATCCTATAAGGATAAAGGTGTATCACACAACTCCACTTGAGCTAAAAAAATATTTTAGGGAATAAAAAAACATCATTCATCTAATAGCTATTAATGCTCATCATTAAGAGGTTGAGAAGAAAAAACTCCTTGATAATTATGAGAAAAAACCTTGATGATATCCAAAAGTGCAATGAACCTCCATGATTTTATTTGAATGGTATGGAATTGAGAATGCTGAGCAAGAGGCCAAAGCATTTTGAAGAATTCCTTAGAGACTCTATATCCAATTTGAAGCTAATGTAGGTGATCTCGAAGCTAATATCCCTTAGTTTCATACAGTTCCTCTTTCTTAAGTTCAAGCCTCAAGGCTATAACATGAGACTAAAGATTTATATTATATGCATAATTCTCAAGTTTAAAATAAGCTTTATGGAGCTCTTCTTTCAAAGTTGAATTAGCTTGTCTTCTGCATTTTGCAATGTCCACCCCTAAAATATGTAGCATTTTTGTGGTACACTGGATAAAAAAGTTCCACCATTTAATCCAACCCAGAGAGCCCTACGATCGAGGGAACAAGTTCTAGATTTGAAATATATGGACCTTCATGGCTGAACTATTCAAAAAAAAAACATTAAAGTAGAACTAAGAGGAGTGAACTTTGGGTTGTGTATGTTGTATGTTCATAATAAACAAAATGGGGGTGTGGTATGAAATAGTAGTGTCGAAAAAGGCTGTAACAAAAGGGGATGAGGGTTTGAAATGAGAAAAATAAATGGAATCACTTTCAGAGACCATCACCTGATCTAACCTCTCAAGGACCTTGTATGAATTAGCTTGGAATTTTGACCAAGTAAACTAGAGCTCCCAAGTAAAATTAGAGGATGAAAAGCAAGAGTTCGAATCAAACTGACACAACTTATTTTTCATAAAAAAACTAGACCTCCCATTTTCTAGAGCACCAACATCTTGGAGACTGACTGATTTTATTTGAATTTTTTTCTATCAAGTTGAAATCACTATAAAATACCCAAGTGGATAGATGTAGAGAGAAATATAACCATCACCAAAGAGATCTCGTAATTGAAGCATTGTTAGAGGCATAAATATAACCATCACCAAAGAGATATCGTAATCGAAGCATTGTTAGAGGCATGGTAGTGGTACGAGCCTTCATAACAATCAAGGTGAATGTAGGGCTAAACCAAAGAGAAGCTAAAAAAGTTGGTGACTAAGTAACTATAGGGGTGATCAAAGTAGCATTTGGGACCCCTACAACTTGCATGGTAGGTTGCATTTTAATGATAGTTGACATGGTGGCTTTATAAAACTACATAAATCTAGTGGGGGCTTGCATAACCTAGGTATCAACATGCCTCATATGAGTAGTCTACACAGAGGGATTGGCTTGCTTAGAGTGCTTAGAAGCATTATTTTTCTAGGTAGTAACTATTTTTCAGTCACCTTGGTGTTCTCAAGCCCCATTAGACTGAGCTACTGGTGTAGTCAAATGGGGTTACATATGTTTGAACTTCAACTCCTTCAATGGGTAATCTCAAATATTATGAGTAGCAGACTAGAAACGCTAAAAAAGTATTTGGTAAATTGATATAGGCTATAGGTTTCCTAATGGAGGTATGACCAATTTGGATATTTATGAATTTTGATAGGTCTTTGGTGAGATCAATTTTGACACAAGCCCACTTAGTAGGTCACGCTAAGAAAATTTGTTTAGGCTCAACATATACAAACTTACCAAGGTAAGAGGTGAGTGCTTGTAAAAACCCCAAAAGGGCAAAAGTAAACCTAGGAACTCAATCCACACAAGAACATTTAGCTTAGCTAGAACACTAGCTATGAAGTCATGAGTGTAATATTAAAAAATTATAGGGAATTTCTCACCATCTAGGGACCTTTAGCTAACATTTTTTGAGCTTGAGTAGGATCAGGAAAGTAAAAAAGGAAATAACCCTTGGTGAAATTCTGAACATTCTCAATTGTCACACCATGTGAACCCTAAACTTGTTGCACCTAGGATCTAATGAGGGTATCATTAGAAATTCTACCCAAGAAATACCTAATAAGGGTATGTGACTCAAACTATTTGTAAACTATAAGGATAGTATTCTTACCTCATGAAACACTTTCAAGATAAACATTATTGAGGGTTTCTCTAGTACCATTGCTCTTCCCAACCAACTCATTAGCAACTGAGCTAGCCATTAGGGTGGCCGCCAATTTTAATAGGATAGAACACTGCCCTAGGTAGTATTAATGCAAATTCATGACATGAACCAAATAATATTTTCCAACCTTAAATGGTGTGGTATGACATGCAACATCCAACATAGCATATTGAATGCAACATGGATAATGTTTCGACAATTGAGATGCTTCATGCCATACGAAGCTCATAAATTATTTGCTATCCTCTTTTATTTTTTAAAGTATTATGCAAAAAGGTAGTTATTACAATAAATAAATCTTGAGGTATTATTTTTTTAATTATTAAATATATCTTTTATCTTTTTCAAAGTATTATATTTTTGTAATTAATTTTTTGATATCATTTGTATTAAGAGATAAAATCTAAATAGATTTCATTTTTTATATTTCTAAGAGATTGTTTCCAATAATAATTAGTGAACATTAGTAATAGTACTATTTTTAATCCAATCTTGACATCTATTTTTGTTGATAGAATTAACGATAATCATTTATTTATTTATTTATTTATTTTTTATTTGGTTAGTGTGAGAAATCCCTACAAGCAATGCATAGGGCTGAGTAGGATCCCCTTAACCATGATCCCTCCTAAAATCGGGAGCTATTCTTATTAATGATAATTATTGAATCCCCCTTAATTGAAATATATTTCCATCATTTTTCAATTATAATGTTAATATATGTAAGAAGTGCATTAGCCTTTCATTTTTTCTCTATAAAATATATTTTATCATCCTCAAAGTGCAATGTCTTGGTAATTAATTCTTTTATATCATATTTTAAGAGATAAAATATTAATCGATAAGTTGTTTTCTAAAATTTGAACTTCACCAAAATGAAGATCAACACCACTATTTGTTAAATATATGCTAACATTTCCAAGAGATTGCCTCCATTAATAATTAGTGAATATTAGCGATAATATTATTTTTATTCCAATCCCAACATCCATTTTGTTGATAGCATTAATCATAATTATTGAATACCCCTCAATTATAATATATTTACATCCTTTTGCAATTATAATTTTAATTCTTTATAACAAGTGCAGTAGAATATAAATAATTATTTTATCTAATTTTGAGTGAGTGAGGATAAGTTATCTTCATTAAACCACCTCCACGGTGGTTTCTTGAGCTTGGTGGAGGTGGTTGTATAGGACTAATAATATATGAGGGTTAGCTGGTAATCATAAGTGCAAAAAAAACATGTGGTGCATTCAATCATACTTTACACATTTCAATCCATCCATCCTTAGAAAGAGGACATAGCGCTAAGTTCTATATATGGTGAATGTGATCTAGAGAGGGAGTGTGACAAAGCAAATATGTGTTAAAGTAAAACTAAATACTTAATGCAACCCTCCCACTATCCTATCATTCAATAAAGGAAACATATGATGGACTGGTCCAAGAGGACTACCTTAGGGAGAGGTTCCATTGGGAGGTGAAAATAATTACTAAATTTAAATTTGGATAGCCTTAAAAACATCACCTAATCAAGTTGTTTGAGTATTCTATTAGGACTAGCCCACATAGTCCATATGAACCAAGGGAGGTATTGCTGATGATGGCTAATATTGGGGTCATATAACTTACTTTCTTATGCGTATAGAACCAAGAACTTCTTTCCCTAATTTTCCAGTGCATGTAGTGTCCACCTTGCTTGATAGAGTCATATTCAATCATATTAAATTCACCATCCACATGGAAAATGTAGAGAATCCATAGAAAAATATGAGACCTTTCTATAGCATCATATGATGCATTTATATTAATAGTCCAATACATGGTTATTAATGTGAAATGTGGCCCAAAGTACTTTATTGATGGGGTCACAACCATGGTCCACCAAATGGGGCTACCATGTTGTTACCATGAAGGTGGAACCACCATGGATTGGTTCATGGTTACAATGAAAAATATATATTTGGCCATATAACATGAAAATTTGATAACAACAAAACTTTTAAACCTTCACTTCCTATAAACATAAGAAAATTTAAACTACATATTTGGTTTTGGAGTCGATTAGATCTTGAAAATTCCATAAAAGGAAGTTAATTAGGGAAAGGAATCAAACAACATATCCTTTCAACCAAGGTACTCTAATACATTGTAGCTACTGGATGAATCAGAGATATTGCTATCCAACTATATGGTGGATATGTGAAGTTGCTTCTTTGAAATGACATCTTTTTCTATGGTTCCCATTTTTAAGCTATGGGAATACGTTGTACTTGTAGGATGGATGTGTGTAGGAGGACTGGTCGAGGTTGCAAATTTTGAAGTAATCATAGTTGTTTTCCTCTAGGTATAAACTTGATAGGATTGTGGAGCCTCTATTTTTGGTTGGGGGGCTATCCTTGTCTTTGTCTTTTACCTTATCCATCAGCTTGGCTATGAGACTTTAGAGGTAGTTGACCATGTATTTGTATGTCCACCCATAGTTATCGATCCATCCTCCTTGGGTTGAGGAGTTGCCACACTAGGTGTGGTAGGGCTTCGTATATTCCTATTATGAGTCATCAAGAGATAATATTTAACCTCATTTTCTAATGATTAGGATAAAAAATATGTATTGTGAAATTTGATGTATAGGACCTGTTGGGAGATCGCAGTTTCACCAACTCAAATATCAACAATTTTTTGGAGGTCCCAAGATATATCAACTTCAATACAAACATATGTTTGAGGGCTTACATAAAAAAAATTGTTTGCCTCAACAAGGATGATGTAATCTAGAGGGGCCACTATGCGGTTTAGAAAAGGGTCATAAGGGAAGAGAGAGCCCAAGGAATTCTACCCACATAGGGAATTTGGTAGTTCTTTATATAGACACCAAAATATTGGAGGTCCATGATAAAAATACAAGTAGGGAGATCTGAATGTACTATGGGCCATACTCTTATATCACCTTAGCATGGGCATATTTTGTAAATCAAAATAAAAAGAGCTCTTCATATGATTTTGAATATTAGATGTAAACAAAGATAAGATGAAAGATTCAATTCAAAGGTATTTTATCCCATATTATTTGTGAGGTGTATGGTCCATATAAATGGAATTTTATCTTCTTATAGGGTTATATAATTCTTCCTCTATATACTTTACCATACCTTATATCCAATATTGGATTCAGGTTGGATCCAATGTTGGTCATGTCATTGTACGTACTTTTTATTTATATTTTTTAAGAGGTCATGAACCTATTAGTAAATATGTTGATTTGTTTCCATAAACTATGCTACATTTCATTTCTTCTTATCCAGATGAGTAATCCATGGGTTACATAGGGGTAACTACATTAGTGAGTGTCAATGGTTAGAACCTAAAATAAATATCAAATAGGATATATTTGGTAGATATATAGAGGGCTTAATTTTATCAATGTTGAATTTGGAGGAGGCCCTCATCCCATGTGTATGGATGTTTAGAATTGTACATTTAAAGAAGATATACAATCAATCAATTCACAAGTTTTACCATCAGTTTAATATTGGAAGGATGTGGACATGGTCAATATAGTGTCTTCCATGCTCAATATGGGACCAATAAATACCCCAAACTCTACTCTCTATAGAATACCTTCAACAAATATTTTGTATGGAGGGTTAGATCACAAAACCATTCTCTTAAGAAGTGATCTACAAAATTGAGGTCATCCAAATATATGATTCTTTCAATCAATTTTACTCGAAGACATTAATTTATTCTAAAAGGTTATGTTGTAGTTGGATGGAACAATACTTCAAGGATCATGTATTTACAAATTCATTCAAAGAATGAAATATCTAAATTTTCAAATGAAGACTTGAAATGTTAAATATTCATGTATCATATTTAAAATAAAATATGAAAGTAGATTCAAAATCAACAATTCAAAAAAATAGTAGAAATTAATGGAATATATCAAGATGCTTATTTGCAATAAAAATAATTGTATAAAAATAAAAGAACAAAAAATATATGATATTAGCAAAATAGATGTCTTCCCATTGAATCAAAATTATGTTATCTCTAGATGACAGATAACATATATTAGCATGAATCGATTAATAATATGAAATATATTCTCTTAAAAATTGGGTAAAATAAGGAGGCTCGATGTAATATTTTACAAATCATTCCACAAATTAGCATACAAATATAAAATAAAATTATCAATGAGAAATATCTCTCTAAAGGAGATATAGGAGGTATTTTTTCTAATAAGATAATAACATCTATTGATTTCCTTTAAATTTCTTTTAGAATATTTTGGATTTACTCAAGTGATATGTTTTATTTAGTTGAAGAGTCTAGTAAAAAGAAGATTGTGATAAGTGAAATTTGTTCCACCTTTATTGCATTAGTCCTCAGGGAATATGAGATATTTTCTTTTATAATGTTCATCCAATAGTCCTATATTATATGATTTATAAGATAAATTTAAAAATTATAGAAAATGGATTAAAAAGCATTATTGATTATGTTATATCACATTTTAAATGTGATTTTATTTGTTATAATAAAATTCTTAATAGTATATCCATTACATATGACTCCATACATGCTCCTCATTCCATAAAATACTAGTTACAATTAAAGACTTAGACATGAACAAAGTATATGATGAAGTTTGTTAGACTGTTCTACATGATATTCTTAGAAAAATAATTTTGATAAAGGTTGAATTTTATGAATAAGATATTATTATAGTAAATTCTTAATATTTTATGGATCCCATGTTGGATAGTTTGAATCATCTTGTGGAAATAAGCATGACCCATTAATCCTTATCTCTTCATTTCTCTCACTAATACAATAAGGAGAGATTTCTAAAGGTGAATAATACCAAGAAATTTCAATGTTATTTAAATGATAAAGAATATTTCCAACCAAATATATTGACAAAATTCAAAGAGATTTTTTTGAAAAGTATTTGAGAAAAAAACCAAGTTTTACAGTTGTATGTGAAAAAGTGTTTGCAAAGAAAAAATATTGGAGGTGTAGGATTGGAAAACTATATATGGATACATTTGGAATTAGTGGAAAAATTTGTTTGGATATTATTCAAAGGTTAAGCCAAAATATTACTTGAAAACATATAAAAACATATATCTATGATAAAATTGTTAAGAAAATGAACTATTTCATAGGAGATCAAAAAGGAAACTTCCAAATAATTTTAAAATGATAAAATTATGTGGTCAAATAATATTGTCATTCTATTTTTTTATTTTTTTGATGCTTTGTAGCAATATTATCCTTGTCCTCTTATTTCTAGTCTAATTGGAAACTACTAGTTAGGACATGTTTAGGTTGTAATAATTCACTTATGAAATTTTATATTGATGTGAGAGAAAAATTCTAGATCAAGGGAGATGACCTCAAAAAATAAGAAATCAATATTAAATTATACTTTATGATTCTTATTTTCCTATTTTTATGTATAATTATGACATGGTTTAGAATCTAATAAGGTTTTGAAGCTATGAAAATTTCCCACTCCAAGAGATTTTCCTTAGAATAATATGTGGTTACTTTGATCCATTCATAAGCCCTTAAAATTCCTTTGATTAGCAATGCATAAGAAAAACTCTTTAAAGTGAGTGTCCATGAAAAGAAAAATATTATTATCCTTTTAGGTGTTTTTTGTGTAAAAATTATTTAGAAATGATAGATTGTTTACTTTGTTAGTACCCCTTGTCTTGTATAATTTGGAGACCCTTATCTACATTAGATAGATCCATTAATTTTAAAAAAAATCATGAAACATTAATTATTTTAGAGCTAAAGCATTATTAATTGTGGTGGATTAGTCATAGCTTTATTTGTTAGAATCTTTTGCTTTCAAAAAATGACAATTTGTTTAAAAATAAATATTAGGTTGATGCCCATGTTAGAACTTTTATAGCCATGGCACTCATAATTGGAAGTCTCAAGTGTGAAAAAAAATTCTTGCCCTCTTAGACTTATTATTATAAAAGACATATAGCATCATCTATCACAATGTTGTTAACACAAAGGATTTGCCTTAATCTATGGTAAGATTAACATATTCAAAATTTGGGTTCATTAGAAATAATTTTTACAATTCTATAAAAAGAAATCAAGGGATTGTAGATAGAAATATATTACAATTCCAGAATTTGTAGAGAAGAAATAATTGTGTTGGTTACAATAACAATAATAATATTAATATGTTTTATGTCCATCCGTTATTATTGAAAATAACATCTTCAAAATGCTAATGTATCAATAAACAAAAACAATATAATAAAAAATTAGCCAATAATAATGTACATTTTTTTATTTCGGTGACATATAAATTTTAGAAATAAAATAGCCAACATAGATCTTATTGCTCAATGAAAATGATATAGAAGAGGTGATGGGAGTTTTGACGATGAAAAATATATATATATATATATATATATATATATATATATATATATATATATCTTTATTAAAAAGGCAAGCTAAACAGTGAATTGATCTAAAAGACTATGTAATGTTTTTAATATTTTAATAAAAATAATTCATATATAACTTTTTTTTATAATTTTTTAACAATCATACAATTGAAAATCTTGTTTATATATAATAATTTTTATTAACAAACAAATGTTTAATCATTATAAAACTAATAATTAACAAATAAAGAGCAAAATAAATCTCACTTAAAATAATAAACCTACTCTCCCAAAATATGACTCGTATAAGTCATCGTAAAACTTATAAAAATCAAATTTACATAAAATCAAAATTGGAGTAAGCTTTCACTTAAGTTTCTTAAAATCAAATTTATTTTGTGCTAACAAAATAATTTTTTACATCCCCAACATCTATGAAGAAAGCAATGCAAAGCAGTGTATCTAGGCCTATTACCTAGTGCGGAAGAACATATATTAAAGCTAGAAAGTGGTCGTGCAGGAAAGACAAGGGTCATTATTTATTACATTCTTCTTCTGGTGGGCTTGACATGCTGCCTGGAGCAGGAGTAATTGTTTTCTGCCACGGAGCTGCCGCTTGACCAATTGGAGAAGGACCAGAATGCCGTACTGGTACTCTTGGCTTCATTTCCTGCCATGCTGGTGCTTTTGTTCCACCTCCCACTCGCAAATTCACCACATTGCCACCCAAACACAAAACAAAGATTAAAAGAATTTTGAACAGCCACATTTTTTTTTTTGCTTCTTTTGGTCCACCTCCCACTCGCAAATAGCTCTTTCCCTACTAAGAATATGTGCCTAGGTATGGAGGAGGATGCCTTTAATAGAAACTGGTGGTGTGATATGCGGCTCCAATTTCGTTTAAAGTCAGATATTTATCCCTGGACCTACTCATACGCATCGCAACCATAAAAAGGTAAAAGGTGAAGGCAGCTTCAATAACGTGCTTGGTTGAGATGGTTTTGGTTAGGATATTCATGCGATCCGAGGCTATAATATCGACTGATGTCAAATATGTGTCCCTTGATGTACTCATACGCGTAGCAACCATAACAAACGTGATGACATCTTCACTAACGTGCTTTGTTGAGCTGGTCTTCGTAGGATATTTGTTTGACTGAGAGTGAGATTATAGTTTTCGTAAAGTTTGTGTTTTTACTTTTCGCTCATAATATTTTTTTGAGTCAGTATAAAGAATGAAAGGTTTGGAATCATCTTCTTACTTGGTTGTTGTTTAATTTGGAAGGAGACCACCTATAGCTTGTAGCTTGTGTTGAAGGGCACTTAATTTTTAGATCAATTTTAAGATTTGAACCTAAATTAAAGGCCAAAACATACTAATATAATAATGTCTAATAACAAGATTAGAAATATTTTAGATAATGTCTAATGACAAGATTAGAAATTTTTTAGATAATATTGAATATTGGAGTTCAAAGTTACATATCACAATAATGAAACTAATAGAAAATGACAAAAATAGAAGTAAAGCATCAAATACTGGAAGGGCATCAAATACATCAAGATACAGATAACAAAACCTCATTCCCAAAGAGCAAGGGTGAGGGCAAACCATCAAGCATAATCCCTAAGAATGAAAACCATCAAGGAGCAAAAGGACCATCCCCCAAAAAAGATCCCCTATAGAGAGGATCACTACAACACATAAGACTTCAACCAAACAGAAATATAATAAAATGGTCTACTGTATAAGTAGGTCCAATGCTTCCAAAGCAACAATTGTAATTAACCGTAGAGGAAAATTATCTTCCCAAATTTTGAATTGGCCACTATCCACCCCCAAACTGGTCATAACATCAATAACTTGGTTTCCTTTGCATACGCTCAATTTTAACTTCTAACATACTTTCCAAAATCTTAGAAGTGTCCTTAATAATATTCAACATGAAACAATTATCAATCTTTTCAACCTGCATATCCTGAATGATGTTGAAGGAATCACCTTATATGAGAAGTCTTCTGAAGCCCCTCCCAAAAACCTTATGAACACCCAAAAAAAAGTATCTTAGCTTTAGCTAGGTGGTTGGTTTGAATACCACAATCTTTGGCATAAGCCCAAATGATCTCACCATAATATTTTTTGACAACACCCTCTCCACCAACCTTCATAGGTTAACTTTGGTAGACCCATCAAAGTTTAGAATGACTTGCTCTTTATCTAGTTTATGCCCTCTAGTACCCAATATTTTTTGAATAGTAGATACAAAAGCAAAATATCATAGATTTAATTTCTAACTAGCATTAGCCCATATCTCCATAGCTTTCTTCCTACCATTTCCAATAGTAAAGACAGTTGAGTTATTCTCAATAGTAACTTTAATCCTTCTAAAGACAAAGGATTCATCCCTATCAATATCCTTGAAATTTATTTTGTTCCTCTCCCACAAGATACCCCATAAAAAATAATGAAGAACTAGATCCCATACCCTAGTAAGGTTGTGACTAATGAAGGAGGATTTTCACTGAGTGAAAAATTATTTGAAAGTTCAAGGTAACATCCACTTGACAGAAAAATAATACAATAAAGCATTGAGAACCTTATTTAAGAAATCATAATGGATGACAAGATGATCCACAAATTTATCATCGTTAGAACTTAAGAGATAAATATTAGGAATATGGAAGCCTTTCTTGCATAAATTATCAACAATCAAAATTTTGTTTTGCAAACATAACCACAAAAAAAATCAATCTTAGGGATAAAATGAGGATACCAAACCCTTTCTACAAAAAAAATCCTTCCCTAGAAAATGTTTGGGCCTCATACGTAGTCTTGATAAAGAAAATGCCTTAAGGAGAATGAGTCCATAGAAGGAAATCCTTGTCATTCTATTGAGGAAGAAAGTATTGTTGCAACAACATGTTCAAATTTTCTAAACTCTAAAGGATCCAAATATCAATTGTATATAAAGTCAGATGCTTCCATATCCTCTTGCCATTAGTGATGATTATATAATCAATTACTTTTTCCTCATATTTTATTGACAAGGGAGCCTTCAACTCATAAAAGTAAGGGTTAAGAAAGAGGGATTCAGGAAGAATCCAAGTATCCTCCTAGAAGAACATATTATTGCATTTAGTCTAGCTTTCAACACTACAACTAGACAAAGAAATACCTCAATGCTTTCTCCATATTGAACTTTCAATATGTGGATTTGAGACAATATGAAGTATTATTGCTTCATTCATCCCTTCGTAGATGATACAAAGTGTATCCCATGCCTCCTTGGATTTTTGTGCTTCATAAATATGTTGTTGAACAACATCTATTGTTCAAAATGTGATGATTATTAGTGCTTTATCATTTGCATCATTAAATTACTATTAGCCTTTTTCGTCCACTTTAGGTTAAGCGACTTTGTTGAGGATAAGGTCTCAAAGTTTCTCAACTACCAATATGGTTCACATATTAGTATTCTAAGGTCTATAGTTTGAACATTTATGTAGTTGGGATTTTGTAAGAAGATATTTTTATGTTTAAATGGTGAGGATTCTTTATGACTCCCAAATGGTCCCCCTTTCAATATACCATAAGTATGACATACTAAAATTTTCTATATACCCACCCTTCCTCTAAATCTATCAATATGTGGAAGAATATAGTCCTCATGATATATGTAGTTGTACATGAGAGAGACTTTAAGTACATGAAAGAGGATTATACAAGGTACAAAGGCAATATGAAAATGAATTCACCCTATCAATCAAAACTAATTAAAGATAAATTCTTGTATGTAGGTGTAAATTCCTTATATACTCAAAATTTCTCAATTGCAAGGTTTATGTCTAGTGATAGTGATGAATAGAGTAGGAGAAGATGAATTGAAAGTATCACAAAATGTAATATTCCTATATTTTCCCAATAATTTAGAGGGTCAATGCCTAGATGCTTATGGCAACATTGTTAGGCTATAGATATAGTAGATCAATGCAACAACTTTACTTGTAAATGCAAGCCAAAGGTACCATTGATATTGAATATAGTGAGTGTGTTTAAGAATGTAATTATTTATATAAAAAGTATAAAAAATAAAATAATATTTTTTTGTAAATTTTGAGTAATTGTGTTGTCATTGATGTCAAGAGTCAATGTCAGTGATGTCAAAAGGCAGTGCAAGAGATTGACAAAATGAGAGTTCAAATATTTAAATTTTAATCCCAAGAGAATTGGTTTAAAGCTTCACATGATTGGTTAAAAGGTTTTCTAAATGCCCTAAAGGAAGGATACATCTAGGCCTAAAGGAAATAATATTATAATATTTATTATTATAATATTAAAGGTGTTAAGATACGGCCTAAGGTTACTTATAAATTAATTATAATATGTATATTATAATTAATTAATTATAACCCTAATTAAGGGTTGGGCACAAAATATTATGTTTAATATTTATTCCCGCCGATTTTTAAGCAGGAAATAAAATATGGTATTTATACCATATGGTTTGAAGACATTAAGCAAGTCTTCGATATTGTGCATGCGAAAGGTTAAAATTATTAATGTGATTTTCATGAGCAACGAAAGACAAAGTTTTTTATTTTTAAAAGCTAAAGGTGGGCTGTGGATGAATAAAGGGAGAAGGGTGCTTATATCCATTATGAACCACTCAATTGACCTAGTGGTAAGGCTTGGCAGTATAAGGCATATGTGGAATAGAGGTCCCACATTTTATTTCTAGTGGCAATAGAGGGAAGTGTTTTGTTTTCAAATGCTTTGGCACCAGTGCATGCTATAAAATACAGTGAGCACATTGTGGTGGTTGTGTGGGTGCACAACCCAAGTGGTATCATAGCCATAGCTAAGGTGTTAGGCAGGCGGTGAACATGAGTTTGATTCGTGTAGTGCATGTTAGTGTTTGAGACGCATGAAATATTTTTTGATTAAAATGGTTGAGAATTGGCAAAAGGATGTGGTTATGAGTAAAGCAGGTTTTGAATACATATCTACATAAAAATAAAATATTTGAGTAAGCTTTTGTGAAATCTTAAGGACATAGTTGTGTAAGATTTTGTGAAAGCTTAAGGACAATGTTGAGCAAAATTTTGTGAAAGCTTGCAGGCAGATTTGAGGTAAGTATTTGTGAAGACTTTAGAGTATATTGAGCAAGTTATTGAGAGGACTTTAGATCATATTTGAGGTAAGTCTTGGTGAAGACTTGTAGGTAGATTTGAGGTAAGTCTTTGTGAAGACTTATAGTTAGATTTGAGCAAGTCTTGATGAAGACTTGTAGGTATATTTGAGCAAGTCTTGGTGAATACTTGAGAGTAGATTGAGGAAGTTTTGGAGAGGACTTGAGGGTATAGTTGACGTAAGTCTTTGAAAATACTTGAGAGCAGATTGAGCAAGTTCACAAGAGAACTTGAGGGCAGATTTTAGGTAAGTATTTATGGAATCTTGAGATCAGATTTGATTGATTGATTTGTTCAAGCTTTGTGTTAAGGCTTGGGGAGTATCTAAGTAGAGTTGATTTATGATTTGATCAAGATATGTGTTAAGGCTTGAGGATAGATTTGAAGACATAGTTGGGTGCATATTTAATAGTATATTTGTGCTAGACCTAAGACAAAGTTAGAGCAAATTTATATTAGATCAAGGATAGTGTTTAGTGTAAATATAATACAGAGTTGAGAGTAAGCTTTAGAGGTGAAAAAGAAAAGAATAATAGTCTTCAGTGGATAGAGATCTATTAGACATGGTAGTGAGGATAGAGGTATTCTAAGTGAGGACATAGGTCTTCTATGAAGAGAGATCCACAAACCAGTGTAGTAGGGGTAATAGTCTTCTAGAAGATCTTCATCCAGATAAGAGGGAAAATATTTATCCTATGGATATAGATCCATTAACGAGAGCAAGAGGAAAGAGTTCTCCTACGGAGTGTGATCCATGAAGCACCTGGGAAGATAGAGTTCTTCTATGGAGAGAGATACATGAACTAGTTGAGGAGAAAGAGTTCTCCTAGATCAAGTTTTACAAATCAAAGAAAAGGGGAAAGGTTTCTCCTATGGAGAGATATCCAAAAATCATAGCATTAGGTGATTGGTATCTCCTTTGGATAGAGGTCCATAAAAATTATAATAGGGAAGTGATTCCCAAGATATTTGTTGATAAAATATAGTGGAAGGATTTTCTTCTTGGAGTAGCCCACATTAGGTGAACCACGTTAAATTGGTGTCTCTATTGTGTGTGATGATTTATGCATTGATTTTATTATTGCTATTGATATTGCCATTGATTATATTGGATAATATTATTTGGGAAAGAAAAGTAAAATTTGGTCTTATACTATTCACCCCCCTCTCAGTATAAGCTTATGTTCTTCAATTGGTATCAAAGTGGGTTTCTTTAGAATATTTTAATAGCTTGAAGAAAAATTATACAGGAACACAAATGACATATTAGAGTGGATCTTTAGAAAATAAGGTACCATTGTTCGATGGGAACAATTATGTATTTTTGGAGTGAAATAATCAATATTTACCTAATGTCTCAAGGAAATGAGACATGACAAGCACTTGAGGATGGGTACACACCACCAACTACTCCTCCTATAGATAAATATGGTAAGATCCTACATATGAATAATTCAAAGGCAATGAATGCAATGTTAAATGGTTTACAAGAATCAAAGTTTGTAAAATTTATGCATTGCACATTAGCAAAAGAGATTTAGGAAAAGTTGAAGAAAATATATGAGGGAGCCAAAATGGTCAATATGGTAAAATTACAAAATCACAAGAAAACATTTGAAGACTTGAAGATGAAGGATAAGGAATAAATTGATACATACTTAATTTGTGTGGATGAGGTTTTTAAATGCGTGCAAGGACTTGGGTTTAAAGTTGAAGAATTAGATATTTGTCAAAAGGTTTTAAGGTCACTCCCTATGAGGTATAGTGAAAAGGTTACAGCCATAGAAGAAACAAGAGATATAGAACTTTGACTATGGATGAGCTACATGGAACTCTCATAGATTTTGAGATGAGAACAAGAAAGGGTCCTATCCCCAAGAAAGAGGTAACCTTAAAAGTAGTAAATAAAATAAAATATAATAATATAGATTCAAATGATGAGTCATCCAGTGATGAAGAAGCAAACTATGGTAGAAGGAACAAGGACACAAAAAGCACAAAGGTATGAAAACAATTAAGTGTTTCTATTGTTGTAAATATGGTCACTATGCATCTAACTATCCAGAAGCTGGAAGAAGCAGTGGTGAAGAAAAATAGGATCATAAGAAAAGGGAAGCAAGAAAATCTAGGTATCAAAAGAAAAATAGGTATGGAAAAAATAAGCATAAAAAGAATTTTTTCCAAAGGCATAAGAAGAGTTTCTATGTAGATAATATGGGTAGGATTTCAAGTGATAGTGATGGAAGATCATCATATAATTAAGAAGAAATTATCTTCTTAGGAATAGAGGAAGAAAGAAGTGCTTCTACTGAAGATAAATATGAAATGTATGAAGATGCTCTTGAAAGGTAGAGAAAGAATAAAAAAATGAATAAGAACGAGTAGTTGATCTAGAAGGTGAGCTTATTTCTACTATTAAGGAGTTAATAAAGGTTAGAAATAAAAATTCAAGACTCAATATTCAATTTCAAGAATGTGATGAAGAGAAAGGAAAGCTTATACAAGATCTGACAAACTCAATATCTAAGAAAATGAGATTTAAAGAAAATTTAGAGGTAAAAATATTAGAATGTGAAATATTAGACCATGAAGTAGCTTAACTAATAAAGGAAGTGAAATAGTCTAAATACAAGCTACATAGGTTTGAAAAAAACTCAAAAACCTTGGATACGATTATCAAGGTACAAAGATCTTTATCAAACAAGATAGGACTTGGTTTTGAAGAAGGACAAAGAGAAAAATGAGAGGAGTCAAAATCAAGATCCAAAGAAGAAGAATATTCAGAAGAAGAGAGTGAAAGAGAAAGTGAGACTTATAAGGATAAGTTGGAAAATAGAAGTATCAATAAGGAAAGGAACAATGCACAAATGAGGAACATGAAACATCACAAGTAAGAAAGGACTAAGAGACCAATGGGGTCGAGGCAAAACTTCTTCAATGGATGTTTTTTCTCATGTCACACATTTGGTCACAAGGATATGCAGTGTAGGACACATGAAAAGGAGGAATATGGTTTCACCAAGAGAAATTTTAGAAATGGACATCTCTTTCAAGGGTATGGTCACTCTTGTAATCAGTTTGGTCACAAAGCAATTCATTGCAAGGTTCATGATAGGAATGGATATGGCTTCTCCAGGAGGAACTTCAAGATATTTTCACCTTCAAGGAACCACAACATTAAGTGTTATAAATGCAATAATGTTGGGCATATGGCTAAGTGGTGTAGAAAAATATTTCTAGAGACATACAGGAATAGGAATACTCTAAATAATCAAAAGGATCATTTGAAAAAGAAGGTGGACAAAGAAAAAGAGCAATGTATGCTAGGAATAGTTAAAGAAAAATATTTACCATAAAGGAAATTCAAGATATTTTCTCCTTCAAGGAACCACAACATTAAGTGCTATAAGTTTAATAATGTTGGACATATGGCTAAGTGGTGTAGAACAAAATTTCCAAAGATAAGAAGGAACAAAAATACTGAAAATAATCAGAAGCATTAGTTGAGAAAGAAGGTGGACAAAGAAAAATAGTAGTGTATCCTAGGAGTAGAGATACTCCCACCTCAATATTAACCACCCCAAGGAGATGAGCAGGGAGGGGGTTGAGCTAAGAGTCTTTTTTTTAGCCCCAAAGGTGGAAATATTTGAGTTAGGGGGAGAGCATTCAATCAAGGGGAGTAATTTCTCAAGGGGAGAAAAAATGGATAAAGGGAAAAGGAATGGTTAAAGAAAAATATTTACCATAAATGACAAAAGGGGGGATTATTGGAAATTTTGAGAAGTTATGTTGTCATTGATGTCAAGAGTCAGTTTCAATGATATCAAAAGTTAGTGCAATATATTGACAAAAGGAGGGTTATAATATTTATATTTTAAGCCCAAGAGAATTGATTTAAAGCTTCACATGATTGGTGAAAAGGTTGGCTAAATAACCTAAAGGAAGGAGACATCTAGGCCTAAAGGAAATAATATTATAATATTTATTATTATAAAATTAAAGGTGTTTAATAAGTCCTAAGGTTAAAAAGGAAACCATCTAGGCTAAAAGGAAATAATATTATAATATTTATTATTATAATATTAAAGGTTAAAAGAAAATCCTAAGGTTACTTATAAATTAATTATAATATTTATATTATAATTAATTAATTATAACCCTAAGTATGGGTAGGGTGCAAAATATTAAATTTAATATTTATTCCTATCAATGTTTGTGCAAGGAAGGAATATGGTTTTTATACCATATGGTTTGAATACATTAAGCAACTCTACGATATTGCACATACGAAAGGTTAAAAATTATTAATGCGATTTTTGTGAGCAATGAAAGATAAAGTTTTTTATTTCTAAAAGCTAAAGGTGGATTGTGGATGAATAAATGGAGAAGGGTGATTTTCTCCATTACCACCGTCTCGATTGGCCTAGTGGCAAGGCTTGTTGATGTAAGGCATAGGTGAAAGAGAGGTCTCACATTCGATTCTCGATGGTAGTAGATGGAAGTGTTTTATTTTTAAACATTTTGGTGCTAGCGCATGTTATAAAATATGGTGAGCATATTGTGGTGGTTGTGTGGGTGGACAAACCAAGTGGCAGCCTAGCCATGGTTAATGTGCTAGTAAGATGGTGAACACGAGTATGATTCTCATGGAGTGCATGTTAGTGTTTGAGACACGTGAAATATTTTTTTGATTAAAGTGGCTAAGAATTGGAAAAAAGTTGTGGTTGTGAGTAAAACAGGTTTTGAAGACATATCTCAATAAAAAAAAAATATTTGAGTAACATTTTGTGAAATATTAAGGACATAGTTGTGTAAGCTTTTGAAAAATCTTTAGGATAGTATTGAGCAAGCTTTTATGAAATATTATAGGCAGATTTGAGATATGTCTTTGTGAATACTTGAGAGCAGATCGAGCAAGTTATTGAGAGGACTTGAGAGTAGATTTGAGGTAAGTCTTGGTGAAGACTTATAGGCATATTTAGCCATGTCTTGGTGAAGAATTGTAGGTATATTTGAGAAAGTATTGGTGAATACTTGTAGTCATATTTGAGCAAGTATTGGTGAGGACTTGAGAGAATATTGCGCAAGTTATTGAGAGGACTTGAAGGTATATTTGAGGTAAGTCTTTGTGAAGACTTAAGAGCATATTGGGAAAGTTCTTGAGAGGACTTGAGGGCAGATTTGATGCAAGTCTTTGTGGATACTTGAGAGCAAAGTTGATTGATTGATTTGTTCAAGATTTATGTTAATGCTTGGGGTAAATCTAAGTATAGTTGATTTGTGATTTTATCAAGCTTTATGTTAAGGCCAGAGGATATATTTGAGTACCAATTGTGGTGTAGATTTAAGAGCATATTTGTGTAGACTTGAGACCGAGTTAGAGTAAATTTGTACTAGATCAAGGACAATGTTTGGTGCAGATTTGAGATAGAGTTGAGAGTAATATTTGGAGGTGACAGAGTAGAGGATAGTAGTATTTAGTGGATAGATATCCATTATCCAGGGTAGTGAGGATAGACATGAGGACATAGGTCTTTTGTGAAGAGAGATACACAAGCCAGTGCAATGGGAACAATAGTCTTCTAGAATATCATAAGCCATATCAGAGGGGAAAGAGTTATCCTATGGATAGAGATCCACAAAATAGATCAATGGGAAAGAGTTCTCCTATGGAGTGTGATCCATGAAGTAGATAAGATTATATATTTCTTCTGTGGAAATATATACATGAAAAACTTGACGAGAAAGAGTTATCCTAGGCCAAGTTCCAAAAATAAGAGAAAAGGAGAAAGGTTTCTCCTATGGAGAGATATCCATAAATCAGAGCATTAGGGGATTGTTGTCTCATTTGGATAGAGGTCCATAAACATTGTAATAGGGAATTTATTCCAAAGATATTTGTTGAGAAAAATTAGTGGAAGGATTTTCTCTGTGGAATAACCCACATTGGGTGAACCACATTAAATTGGTATCTCTATTGTGTGTGATGATTTATGATTTACTTTGATTACTACTTTTGATATTTTCATTGATTATATTGGATAATATTGTTTGGGAAAGAAAAATAAAAGTTGATCTTATACTATTCATCACCCCTTTCAGTATAATCTTGGGTTCTTCAATTGTTATCAGAGCGGGTTCCTTTGGAATAGTTTAACAACTTGAAGGAAAAGTATACAAGAACATAGATTCCATCTCAAAGTGGATATTTAGCAAATAAGGTACCATTGTTTGATGGGAATAATTATACATTTTGGAATATAAGAATGAAGATTTACCTAATGGCTCAAGGAAATGAGATATGGCTAGGAGTTGAGGATGGGTACACAACACCAGCTACTCCTCCTATAGATAAATATGGTAAGATCATACATATGAATAATTCAAAGGAAATAAATGCAATATTAAGTGGTTTACAGGAAGTAGAGTTTCTAAAAGTTATGCATTACACATAAGTTATGCAATATTAAGTGGTTTACAGGAAGCAGAGTTTCTAAAAGATATGTGGGAAGTTATACATTACACATAAGCAAAAGAAATGTGGGAAGAAGGAACATGAGGAAGGATTTTCTTTGCAGAGTAGCCCACATTGGGTGAACTACATTAAATTCGTGTCTCTATTGTGTGTGATGATTTATGATTTACTTTGATTACTAATTTTGATATTGCCATTGATTATATTGGACAATATTGTTTGGGAAATAAAAGTAAAAGTTTATCTTATACTTTTCAACCCCAGTTTTAGTATAAGTTTGCGTTCTTCAATTGGTATCAGAGAGGGTTACTTTGGAATAGTTTAACAACTTGAAGGAAAAGTATACAGGAACATAGATGCCATATCAAAGTGGATATTTAGCAAATAAGGTACCATTTTTTGATGGGAATAATTATAAATTTTTGAATATAAGAATGAATATTTACCTAATGCCTCAAGGACATGAGATATAGCCAGAAGTTGAGGATGGGTACACACCACTAGCTACTCATCCTACAGATAAATATGGTAAGCTCCTACATATGAATAATTCAAAGGAAATAAATGCAATATTAAGTGGTTTACAGGAAGCAGAGTTTCAAAAAGTTATGCATTACACATAAGAAAAAGAGATGTGGGAAAATTTGAAGAAAAAATATGAGGGAGACAAAAAGGTCAAGATGGCAAAATTGCAAAATCACAAGAAAATATTTTAAGACTTGAAGATGAAGGATGAGGAAGAAATTGCTACATACTTAATTTGTGTGGATGAGGTTGTTAAATCCATGCAAGGACTTGGGTTTAAATTTGAAGAATTAGATGTTTGTCAAAAGGTTTTAAGGTCAATCCCTATGACGTATAGTTAAAATGTTTTAGCCATAGAGGAAACACGAGATATAGAAACTTTGACTAGGGATGAGCTGCATGGAACTCTCATAACTTTTGAGATGAGAACAGGATAGGGTCCTATCCCTAAGAAAGATGTAACCTTCAAAGTAGCAAAGAAAATATAAGATAATAATATAAATTCAAATGATGAGTCATCTAGTGATGAAGAAGAAAAATATGGCAGAAGGAACAAGGAATCAATAAAGCACAAAGGTATAAAAATAGTTAAGTGTTTCTATTGTGGTAAATATTGTCACTATTCATCTAATTGTCCAAAATTTGGAAGTAGTAGTGTTGAAGAAAAATAGGATCATAAGAATAGAGAAGCAGGAAAATCCAGGTATCAAAAGAAAAATAAGTATGGACAAAACAAGCATAAAAAAAAGTTTTTCCAGAGGCATAAGAAGAGTTTATATGCAAACAAGATAGGAAGGAGTTCAAGTGATAGTAATGAAATATCATCTATATTATTAAGAATAAATTATCTTCTTGGCAATAGAGGGATAATGAAGTGCTTCTATTGAAGATAAATTTGAATGGTATGAATATGCTCTTGAAACATAGAGGAAAAATTAGAAAATGAATAAGAAGGAGTAGTTGATCTAGAAGGTGAGATTATTTATGCTCTTAAGGAATTAACAAAGGTTAGAAAGCAAAATTCAAAACTCAAGGTTCAATTTCGAGAATGTGATGAAGATAAAGGAAATATTATACAAGATATTACAAACTCAATATCTAAGACAAGGAGATTTAAAGAAAAGTTAGAGGTAAAAGTCTCAGAATGTGAAATATTAGAGCATGAAGTAGCTTCACTAATAAAGGAAGTGAAAGAGTCTAAATACAAGCTACACACATTTCAAAAGAACTCAAAAATATTGGATAAGATTATCAAGGTACAAAGATATTCATCAAACAAGATAGGACTTGGTTTTGAAGAAGGACAAAGAGAAAAAGGAGAGGAGTCAAACTCAAGCTCCAAATAAGAAGAATATTCAAATAAAGAGAGTGAAAGAGAAAGTGAGACTTATGAGGATAAGTTAGAAAATATAAGGTTCAACATGGAAAGGAACAATACAAAAATGAGGAACAAGAAATATCATAGGGAAGAAAGGACTAAGAGACCAATGGGGTTAAGGCAAAACTTCTTCAATGGATGTTTCTCATGTCATAATTTTGGTCACAAGTCTATGCAGTTCAAGACATATGAAAACAAGCAAATGGTTTCACAAGGAGAAATTTTAGAAATGAACATCTCTTTCAAGGGTATCATCACTCTTGGAATCAATTTGGTCAAAAATAAATTCATTGTAGGGTTCATGATAGGAATTGATATGGCTTCACTAGGAGGAAATTCAATATATTTATACCTTCAAGGAACCACAAAATTAAGTGTTATAAATGCAATAATGTTGGGCATATGGCTAAGTGGTGTAGAACAAAATTTTTAGAGACAAGCAGGAATAGGAATACTCTAAATAATCGGAAGGATCAGTTGAAAAAGAAGGTGGACAAAGAAAAAGAGCAAGGTATTTTGAAGTAGAGATACTCCCATATCAAAATTAAGCACCCAAAGGAGAGGAGGTGGGGAAAGTGCTAAGCTAAGAGTCTTATCTTTAGCACCAAATATGTACCTTTTCCATTTATGTCAAATGTGGAGAGATTTGAGTTAGAGGAAGAGCATTCAGTTAGGGAGAGAAATTTCTCAGGGGGAGCAAAATTGGAAAAAGGAAAAAGGAATGGTTAAAGAAAAAGATTTACCATAAAGGAACTTCAAGATATTTTTACCTTCAAGGAACCACAAAATTAAGTGTTATAAGTGCAATAATGTTGGACATATGGATAAGTGGTGTATAATAAAACTTCTAGAGATAAGCAAGAACAAGAATACTCAAAATAATCAAAAGCATTAGTTGAGAAAGAAGGTGGACAAAGAAAAATAGTAGTGTATGCTAGGAGTAGAGATACTCCCACCCAAATATGAACCACCCCAAGGATATGAGGAGGGGAGGGGATTGAGCTAAGAGTCTTATATTTAACCCCAAAGGTGTCCCTTTGCCATTGATGTCAAAGGGGGAGATATTTGAGTTAGAGGGAGAGCATTCAATCAAGGGGAGCAAAATCTGAAAATGGAAATTGAATGGATAAAGAAAAGTATTTACCATAAATGACAAAGGGGGAGATTGTTGGAAATTTTGAGTAGTTGTGTTGTCATTGATGGCAAGAGTCAGTGTCAGTGATATCAAAAGTTAGTGCAAGATATTGATAAAAGGAGGGTCAAAATATTATATTTTAAGCCCAAGATAATTGGTTTAAAGCTTCACATGATTGGTCAAAATGTTGGCTAAATAACCTAAAGGAAGGAGACATCTAGGCCTATAAAAAATAATATTATAATATTTATTATTATAAAATTAAAGGTGTTAAGATAAGGCCTAAGGTTAAAAGGGAAAAAATTTAGGCTAAAAGGAAAAAAATATTATAATATTTATTATTATAATATTGATTGTTAAAAGAAAATCCTAAGGTTACTTATAAATTAATTATAATATTTATATTATAATTAATTAATTATAACCCTAAGTAAGGGTGGGGTGCAAAATATTAAGTTTAATATTTATCCCCACCGATGTTTGAGCAAGGAAGGAATATGATGTTTTTACCATATGGTTTGAAGACATTAAGCAAGTCTCCAATATTGCACATACGAAAGGTTAAAAATTATTAATATGGTTTTCATGAGCAATGAAAGATATAGATTTTTATTTATAAAAGCTAAAGGTGGATTGTGGATGAATAAAGGGAGAAGGGTGCTTGTCTCCATTACCACCCGCTCGGTTGGCCTAGTGGCAAGGCTTGGCAATGTAAGGCATAGGAGAAAGAGAGGTCTCGCATGTTCGATTCTAGATGGTAGTAGAGGGAAGTGTTTTATTTTCAAACATTTTGGTTCTAGTGCATATTATAAAATATGGTGAGCGTATTGTGGTGGTTGTGTGGGTGCAAAACCCAAGTGGTAGCCTAGCCATGGCTAAGGTGCTAGGAAGGTGGTGAACACGAGTTTAATTCACATCGAGTACATGTTAGTGTTTGAGACATGTGAAATATTGTTTTGATTAAAGTGGCTAAGAATTGGTAAAAGGTTGTGGTTGTGAGTAAAACAGGATTTGAAGACATATCTCAATCAAAAAAAAATATTTGAGTAAGATTTTGTGAAATATTAAGGACATAGTTGTGTAAGCTTTTGTAAAAGCTGAAGGATAGTGTTGAGCAAGCTTTTGTGAAATCTTGTAGGCATATTTGAGGTAAGTCTTTATGAATACTTGAGAGCATATTGAACAAGTTATTGAGAGGGCTTGAGAATAGATTTGAGGTAAGTCTTGGTGAATACTTGTAGGCAGATTTAGGCATGTCTTGGTGAAGACTTGTAGGTATATTTGAGCAAGTCTTGGTGAATACTTGTAGGTAGATTTGAGCAAGTCTTGGTGAATACTTGAGAGAATATTGAGCAAGTTATTGAGAGGACTTTAAGGTAGATTTGAGGTAAGTCTTTTTGAAGACTTGAGAGCATATTGAACAAGTTATTGAGAGGGCTTGAGAATAGATTTGAGGTAAGTCTTGGTGAATACTTGTAGGAAGATTTAGGCATGTCTTGGTGAAGACTTGTAGGTATATTTGAGCAAGTCTTAGTGAATACTTGTAGGTAGATTTGAGCAAGTCTTGGTGAATACTTGAGAGAATATTGAGCAAGTTATTGAGAGGACTTGAAGGTAGATTTGAGGTAAGTCTTTGTGAAGACTTAAGAGCATATTGAGCAAGCTCTTGAGAGGACTTGAGGGAATATTTGAGGGAAGTCTTTGTGGATAATTGAGAGCAAAGTTGATTGATTGATTTGTTCAAGATTAATGTTAAAGTTTGGGGTAAATCCAAGTAGATTTGATTTGTGATTTGATCAAAATTTATGTTAAGTCCTGAGGATAGATTTGAGTGCAAATTTTGGTGTAAATTTAAGAGCATATTTGTGTTAGACCTGAGACTGAGTTAGAGCAAATTTGTACTAGATCGAGGACAATTTTTGGTGTATATCTGAGATAGAGTTGAGAGTACGATTTGGAGGTGACAGAGTAGAGGACAATAGTCTTTAGTGGATAGAGATCCATTATCCATGGTAGTGAGGATAGAGGTATTTTGAGTGACGATAAAGGTCTTTTGTGAAGAGATATCCACAAGCCAATGCAGTGGGAACAATAGTCTTCTAGAAGATCATCAACTAGATTAGAGGGGAAAAAGTTCTCCTTTAGATAGAGATCCATAAAATAGAGCAAGGGGAAAGAGTTATCCTATCGAGTGTGATCCATGAAGTGGATAGAAATATAGAGTTCTTTTGTCGAAATATATCCATGAACAAGTTGAGGAGAAAGAGTTCTCCTAGGCCAATTTCCACAAATCAGAGAAAAGGAGAAAGGTTTCTCCTATGGAGAGATATCCACAAATAAGAGTATTATGGAATTGATGTCTCCTTTGGATAGAGGTCGATAAAAATTATAATAGGGAAGTGATTCCAAAGATATTTTTTGAAAAAATTTAGTGGAAGGATTTTCTTTCCAGAGTAGCCCACATTGGGTGAACTACATTAAATTCGTGTCTCTATTGTGTGTGATGATTTATGATTTTCTTTGATTACTAATTTTGATATTGCCATTGATTATATTGGACAATATTGTTTGGGAAATAAAAGTAAAAGTTTATCTTATACTTTTCAACCCCAGTTTTAGTATAAGTTTGTGTTCTTCAATTGGTATCAGAGAGGGTTACTTTGGAATAGTTTAACAACTTGAAGGAAAAGTATACAAGAACATAGATGTCATATCAAAGTGGATATTTAGCAAATAAGGTATCATTTTTCGATGGGAATAATTAGACATTTTTGAATATAAGAATGAATATTTACCTAATGCCTCAAGGACATGAGATATAGCTAGAAGTTGAGGATGGGTACACACCACTAGCTACTCATCCTACAGATAAATATGGTAAGCTCCTACATATGAATAATTCAAAGGAAATAAATGCAATATTAAGTGGTTTACAGGAAGCAGAGTTTCAAAAAGTTATGCATTACACATAAGAAAAAGAGATGTGGGAAAATTTGAAGAAAAAATATGAGGGAGACAAAAAGGTCAAGATGGCAAAATTGCAAAATCACAAGAAAATATTTTAAGAGTTGAATATGAAGGATGAGGAAGAAATTGCTACATACTTAATTTGTGTGTATGAGGTTGTTAAATTCATGTAAGGAATTGGGTTTAAATTTGAAGAATTATATGTTTGTCAAAATGTTTTAAGGTCACTTCCTATGAGGTATAGTTAAAATGTTTTAGCCATAGAGGAAAAACGAGATATAGAAACTTTCACTAGGGATGAGCTGCATGGAACTCTAAGAGCTTTTGAGATGAGAACAGGATAGGGTCCTATCCCTAAGAAATATGTAACCTTCAAAGTAGCAAAGAAAATATAAGATAATAAGATAAATTCAAATGATGAGTCATCCAGTGATGAAGAAGAAAACTATGGCTGAAGGAACAAGGAATCAATAAAGCACAAAGGTATAAAAATAGTTGAGTGTTGGTGAATACATGTAGGCAGATTTAGGTAAGTTAAAAAGAAAAATTAAAAAAAAATAAAATTTTGTTGTCAACTCAAGTAATGGAGCTTTAGGAGGTCTACTATATATGTGGAATCCAAAATCTATTGAAGGATCAACTCTGCTAGTTTCTGATAGAGTTATAAATATTTTTTTTCTTCCAAAGTCTTAGGGGTCAAGTGGGTTACTTCAAATATGTATGCCCTAACTCTCCTCAGAAGAGGTTGGTATTTTGGGATGCCTTGCGATTTATGAGAGATATTTTTAACAATGAAGCATGGATTTTGGTAGGAGACTTTCATACCCCTTTATACTCGTATGATAAGAAAGGAGGGACTCCAATCTACAAAATCATGGAAGACTTTACATATTTTATGAATTTCCAAGAGCTTATGGATTTGGAGTTGAAGGGGTATAGGTATACCTGGAGTAATAAATGATTGAAATGCCAAAACATTTAGGCCAGGCTAGAAAAAATCTTGAGAGCAAAGGAATAGCAAGAATAGATTTGGGTAAGTTAAGAAGAAAAATCTTGAGACAAGAAAGAATAGATTTGAGGTAAGTCTTGGTGAATACATGTAGGCAGATTTAGGTAAGTTAAAATGAAAAATTTTAAAAGAATAAAATTTTGTTTTCAACTCAAGTAATGGAGCTTTAGGAGGTCTATTATATATGTGGAATCCAAAATCTATTGAAGGATCAACTTTGCTAGTTTCTGATAGAGTTATAAATATTTTTTTTCTTCCAAAGTCTTAGGGGTCAAGTGGGTTACTTCAAATATGTATGCCCTAAATCTCCTCAGAAGAGGTTGGTATTTTGGGATGCCTTGCGATTTATGAGAGATATTTTTAACAAGGAAGCATGGCTTTTGGTAGGAGACTTTAATACCCCTTTATACTCGTATGATAAGAAAGGAGGGACTCCAATCTACAAAAGCATGGAAGAATTTACCTATTTTATGAATTTCCAAGAGCTTATGGATTTGGAGTTGAAGGGGTATAGGTATACGTGGAGTAATAAATGATTGGAATGCCAAAAAATTTATGTTAGGCTAGAAAAAATATTCATATCTAAGGAATAACTACTTGTTTTTGGAGATGCATATTTGTAATCTCTTCATAAAGTGGCCTATGATCATAATCCTTGGGTGCTGGAGCAAGTTTAGAATTATTTATTTTTTCCTAGGCACTTTAGATTCAAGTCCATGTGGCTCTCTCACCTAGACTTGGAAGGTAAGATCAAGGAATGGTGGGCTAAGGACTTTTTGGGCCACCCTATTGCTCAAGTTGCATCAAAGATGAGGTATATTAAGGGAAAGCTAAAGGAATGGAATAAATTTATTTTTGGTAATATTTTTTTAAGGAAAAATAAACTCATTGAGCAACTCAAAGAAGTGGCAGCCATTTTAGCTAGGTCATAGGTGGTGGAGGCGGTGATATCCAAAGAAAGAAGTCTACTTGCAAATTTGCACAATGTCTTGGTTGAATAAGAGATTATGTGGTGTCAAAAATAAAGGAATTTATGGCTCAAAGAAGTACATGAAAACATAATTTTATTTCATACTACTGTGTTAAGGCATAAGAGTCACAACATGATCAAGGAAATCATAAAGGTGGATGGTGAGGTTACTAAGTAAATTAATGAAATTAGGGAAAGTGGTGTGGAGTTCTTCAATGACTTTTTATGCTCCTCAATTCCCAAAAACTTGCAAGTGGAAAATCATCTTCCAAGCACTGGTCTCTGAAGATATGAACAAGATCCCGTGTGATCCCTTCAATGACGATGATATTAGAAATATGGTTTTATGGAGGTCTTAAGGCTCCAAGTACAGATGGTTTCTCACCTATATTTTTTAGAGGTTTTGGCATATTGTGGGTCCTAATATTTGTAATGCAATCAAGGAGGTCCAAAGATCTAATTTTATCCCAACCGATGTAAATTCCACCTTTTTGGTTTTACTGCCTAAATCACCAGGTGTCAAAGGATTTATAGATTTTTGGCTGATTAGCCAGTCTAATATGATTTTCAAAATTTTGACTAAATCCATGGTCAGTAGACTTAAATATTTAACCCCTTCAATCATTGATGCTCTACAAAGTGGTTTCATACACCAATGATAGATTTTGGATGGTATTATTGTTATTCATGAGATCATCCACTCTATTGATAAAAGTGGGAGGCCAGAGACTCTTCTCAAGTTGGACATGAAAAAGGTATATGACAAAGTGGCATGGGATTTTATTCTTAGGGTACTTGACTGGTTTGTTTTTGCCTAGTGCTAGTTGAGATTTATTAAATATTGTATATATTTAGCCATATTTTTAGTAATTATTAATGGATCTAGATCTCTAGTGGGCTACTTTCATAGCAATAGAGGTCTACATCAGGTAGACCCTTTATTGTCATACCTTTTTAGTCTTATGGTTAAGGCATTGGGTAGGTCCATCAAAGCTAATTAGGTTAATAAAGGTTTGAAGCTAGACCAATTGATATATCATATATCCCATCACCAATTCACTAATGACACTCTTCTTTCCATCATAGCATCAATACCTCAAGCTAAAGTGGTTAAATCAATTTTGGTGGATTTTGAGAATGCAGTAGTTTAGAAGGTGAATTTTATAAAAAGTTTATTTTTTTCTTTCACACCCCAGTTTATAGGTAGAGGAAGATAGCAAATATTTTGGGGTTCAACATTGGTTCTCTTCCCTCGATTTATCTTGGGATTCCACTGTTCAAGGGTGCATCGAAACCATCACTATGGGATTAGTAGTTGAAAGAGTTCACAAGAAGTTAACGAGGTGAAAATTTACCCTTTTAAGTCAAGCGAGGAAGATTTTATTGGTCAAAGACATTTTACAAAACATCTCAATGTACTTCCTCTCCTTTTTCAATATTTCAAGGAAAGTTATTGATAATATAGAGCAAATCCAGTGATCATTCTTGTGCTTAGGGGTTGAAGATAAGAAGAGATTCCACCTGGTAGCATGGTATCAAGTCTGTAGTAGGAGATAATAAGGGGGTATAGGTTTGAGAAGATTGAGAACATTGAATAAAGCCTTGATTGCAAAACAATATTGGAAATGAGTTTAGGATGACAATATCAGTTGGGTTAGGATTGTAAAGGCTAACTATCTTGGTGGTGATAAAAATTTCTTGAAATGCCAAGATCTCCTAGTGGGGTCTTCTTTTTGGTCTAGCATAGTTGGTAGTCGGGTGAATGTGCATAAAGACCTTTATTGGGTGGTGGGGTATTGTTATTCCATTGATTTTTGGAGAGATTTTTGGGCCTCGCCATCCCCTCTTGAATATTGTCTGACCTTCACCTCACTAAAGCCAATCACAGGTAGGTTTTTGGTCTCAAAGTTTTTGAATTTTTATCTTTAATGGAATTCCTTTTACTTCTAAAATATTTATCAGGAGGACAAACTTGCTTTTATAAATTAAAAAAACTCCATAAAATGACTCCTAACCCCAGGTACTGGTCTTCACAATAGGCTGATTTGGAATCTTGAGAAAGATGACAAATTTTTAGTTAAGTCTGCTTATGGTTGCTTGGACTATGATTTGGATCTCTAGTTCCTGATGGGTCAAGTCTAGATTAAAGTCCTGACACCTAAATTCAATGTATTATTATGGTTGGCAATTCAATGAAAGTGCCTAACTCTTTATAATATTAAAAAATGGAGAAGTATTTTCCCTAATAGGTGCTTCTTGTGTGGTAGGGCTTTTGAATCACATTTCCACTTATTTTCTTGTTGTGCCTATACCCTTGAAGTCTTCCATAAATTCTTTTTGTATCTGGGTGTTGCTTGGGTTCTTCCCAACTCACTAGAGGTCCTGATTGTTCAATGTGTCTCCCCCTTCTCCCCTCCCCACCTATGCAAGTTTTGTAAATTTGGGTTACCCCATATTTTATGGTGGGTTTGGAAGGAAAGGAATACTTGTACCTTTAAAAATATTTGTCATCCCTAGTCATTGGTCTCCTTAAGGTCCACTATACATATAGTGGAAAATGTGAAAGATTTAAAACTAGATTTTAGAACTTGTGAAGGGGAGATCAGTTTGGAGAGATCATTGGGTTTTTTAACTCAGATTGAGAATACAGTGAGCAAGGTGCATCAGGATAGGGCTACTACAATTTGGGAATCCCCTCAAGGGGTTTGTGTAGAGACTTGAAGGGCAAAATCCTTCTTGCCTTTGCTGAAAACTTCAATCACCAAACCAGTTATTTCGTTGAATCTCGAGTATTATTTCATAGTATTTTTCAACTGAACTTGGTGAATTGTAGGAAACTATTCGTAGAAGGAGATTCACTCAATATTATCAACATGATTAATGGTAACAAAAATTCTTCCTGGATTGTTGTAAATTTTATAATTGAAACCAAGAGAATGATTCAAAATTTAGATGTCTAATTCAAGCACCACTTCAGGGAAGGTAAAAAAGTTGTAGATTTCCTGGTTAATCAAGGTCTTACACAACAAGATCTTCACATTTAGATAGGTAATTTCTCAGATGGCCTTGTATCGTTGGAAAATGTATTTAGACAAAGGTTAAACTCGAGTCTGAATACTTAGAGTGGGTTGCTGGAACCCTCCCTATTAAATGTTGTTTTTTTATTGTTTTGGTTGGGCGTGCGTGTGCAATTTTTTTGTTTCTTTCTATCCATGTGTGCATGTGTGCCCAAATTTTATATTTGTTTGACTTATGTGTCTGGGTTTATTCAACTAGTATATGTTGATCTAGGTGTAAATAGTTGTATCCAAATAATAATTGGCTTAAATATTTGAAGTGTTTTCAGTCTCCTAATAATTAAAAAATATCTTATTTTTCTTATAAAATTTGAAAATATTTTCAAAACTTTTTTAATCCAACCAATCAAAAATAATAATCACTTATGATGATTACAATAATCTACAAACACTTTCACCACTATTTAGTTTTTTACATCACACTCTTACATTATAACATTCAATTCCTAAATAATCCGTCGTTGTCATGTCTACCGAACCATCTATTGTCGAAGCATCCTTAAATTAGATAATATCGATCCTAAAGTCTGCCTAACTAATAATTTATTTGTTGGTAGCCTAATCATATTTGACACCCCATATGTTACTTAACACCACATTACCTAATTAAAAGTTTATTCACCTAATACCTAGTCACACGTACCACCAATTCTTAGTTAAATGACCTCTTATTTGTAATTTTCATCTAATCCAAATGTTTGTGTAGCCACTACTCACGAATCTATCAAACACCAATTATAGTTGCCCCAGAATTAGTATATGCTAATGAGAATGCTTGTTTAGTGCCTGCAGCATCTAGACCTCCAAATCCTTTTGAAGCTTCGTTAGGCCAGTCATTAAACTTACCTCTCACTGATGGCCTCAATCATCCTCAAGTCTGTCCTAGAACCATGATCACATGGACCCCACCCCCCCTAGGGTGGATTAAGTTAAATTTTGATGGGGCATCTAGGGGCAACCCAGGTGAAGCTGGAGCTGGTGGCTTACTTAGAGACCACAAGGGTGAGGTGCTTGTAGCTTTTGCTGAACATCTTGGAGCTCAAACTAACAATGTGGGTGAAGCAAGGGCAGTTTGAAGGAGCCTCAAGGTGGCAGAGAATTATCCAGGGAAACTGTTGGTGGAAGGTGATTCTCTTATTATTATAAATCTTCTAAATAACACTAAGAGAGCTCCTTGGAGATTTTATGACTACATCCACGAAGCAAGGGCTCTAATTCATGATCGACCTGAGGCCATAATTTTGCATACCTTTCGGGAAGCAAACATGGCAGGTGATAGGTCGGCAAATGAAGGCATTGTAGCAGCAAATTTGATCATGTGGACTGAAAATCTTCCTCATGCAGTCTCAATGGTGATAGATAATGAAAAATTTTAGATTGGAAGGCTCAAAGTGGATTGTCTTTGTTAGTTCTATTTTGCGTCTTTCTTTTCTGATGGCCATAATATTAGGCTTCCATAGTTTAGTTTGGATGTATTCTGTTGGAAGAGTAGGTCTTGGCCCTTTTTGTTGTCTGTTTAAACTTTTAGGGCTTGGCCTTTGTCTAGTTGGTCAGTGGACCCTATTTTGTAAAATGGTTTTGGGTCAACCAGTTAAAACCCAGTGTTAATTATAAATATTCTCTTACTTACCAAAAAAAAATATATATATTTTAATTTGATACATATATAATTTTTTTAAAGACAAGTAAATTATAACGGGCATTATAATTATATTATTTAAAATATAAGAAGTTTTTTTTGCTGATTAGAAGTTCTATAATATACCATTAAAATATATTTTTTCCAGGAAAAATAATTAATTTTTTTAATAAGTCACCCAGGAGTTGCACCTGATCCTACTCGCACCAACATTATCAATTGGATTTTAGATACCCAATTCAGCTTTTTAATAGGTGGAGATTTGAACCTGGGACCTCCCTTGGAGTATTGTCGTCTCCTCTCCAACTCACCTACAACACCTGGGTATTTCCTTTTTTAATAATCTTAAGTATAACAGTATATCATCAATTAAAAAAATTTCCTTTTGAAGTCTTATATTAAAAATATTACTTAAATTGATTATTTTTTAATAATATTCAGTATGAGAGTATATTACACATTAAAGAAAATTTCCTTTATGTCTTATATTAATAATATTACTTAAATTAAGTGAAGAAAAATTTTCACCTACAGGTTTATCATGTTCTTCTCTCTTGACATTTGTTCCATTTAGTAAATTAATTTATTTTATAATTAGTTATTTTTATAAATTTTTAACTAGTAAAATGGTTATATTTTATAACATATGATAGGATGGATTTAGTTTTTTAAGGTTTTTTAAATATTTTATTTTTTTGAAATGTTATAAAACTAAAAATAAAAATAAAAATAAAATTGTTTATTTATTTTATATATTTTTTGGTAGTGATGTAGTATAGATAATAGAAAAATGAATCATAAAATATTTTAATTTATAGAAATAGATGTATGGTAAAATCAAGTGGATATTATAGAGACTATAGTAGGTGGGATGGAGTATTGTTGTGTTAGGATCAACAAGGTGTTGAACAATTGTATTATAAAAAAACTGATACATATATAGATATAATATTAAGTTAATTTTGGTCAGGTGAGATAAAAACCTAAATAATAATAATAAATTAATTCAATTATGGTCAAGTGACATAACAATCCAACAAACAACTTATGCATATGGGTAAAACTCATTAACACCACACCTAATACCACCTAACATTCCCTCTTTATTACAACAATGCTCAATAGAGAAAAAAATGATAACTTAACTAAATTGGGATAATACATTACATTGTATTTCATAGAGAAATTGATCTCACTATATTACAAAGAAATCATTGAGTATACAAAGAAGTACATAATTTAGTTAGATTCAGAAACAAGTAAATAGTGACATTTGTACTAATTCAAGCTAAATTGGGGCATAGATCCCTTTAATTCACTCCTTGTGATCATAAACCTTAGAAGGCACAAACAAAATAATTTAACTAGCAAGACAACATTATCATCTTCTCACACAACATGATCATTAAAACTATCTTGAAGTGTTGCATATTTCAAGAAACATGTATCAATGTACCTCCTTAATCATGTAATCATCATCAAATATTGCTTTAACACTTGGTACCATCTCTTTGAAATATGCTTTAGGCTCAAAAGAGCTTTCCAACATCTATATTTAATCCTATCTTCTACAAAAAGCTATTAAGAAAAGAATTAAATTTATCCTAGGTGCAAGTCTTCAAAATTTACAAAAATTAATCACCAAACCATAAAAAATAAAATTATCATTCTTTAAAAATTACTTTCATCAATCAAGCAAGTTCATTAAAATTTCAATAAAAATATTTATCTCGAGTTCCAAAGGATGTGTCTCATTTATTAATCTTCCACATCGACCATATGGTTATGCATCACACACCACATAAGTGCAAACATTATATGGTCGAAGCACAATATAAGAGCCAACAACAGTTTTTACATAAACAATGTGGGATATCAAATAATTTTTTTAAAATATTTTCAACACATTTCATGTCCACTATATGACCACAATGTTGGAGGGTGCAAACTAATTCAAAGTATATGACCATTTACCACATGCATCTCCTAAGTTCCAACAACAGACATCCACCACATGGCATCAAAACTTTATGGAAATCTATATATTCTCTCCCATCACATGTGGGATAAAATCTTCCATTGCCTCCAATGCAAATGCATACCCATCTAGATTTATGATGTTGTTCAAATGGCCAACCGGTTAGATAATAACTTCACCATTGATTTTTATCAATCAAATAATGATAGTTTCTCCATGTGTTAGGGTTTATTCGTTTGAACATATCTTAGTGGATTCCTCCTTGACATCCAACAATCATTTATTTTAATGATCAAACAATGATGGATGACATACATATTAAGATTTTTATTTCCCTACTATGTTGCATAGTTCCTAAATTGTACATCATGATCATCTCTAACATATAAAAAAAATATTATAAAATTGCATGTGTTCCACATTTGATATCTCCACCACACATGATGAAAAATCAATATGGTGTGTTATGAAAGACAATGTCATCGTCCATCATTGAATGATACCTCTAAAATATTTTAGTACCTATGTCTATAAGCTAGTGCTTTTGAATATCATAGAAATGACACTTCTTGGTTTTCTTGCTTTGTCAACCTCTCTCTTACTGGTGGTTATAAGAGAATACAATAAATGCTTGTTGATTCCAATGAATGGGGTACCCAAAGTTAAGCAATCATATTTTGCATCACATAGGTGGTTCTTACATGTACTCCTATGAAAAAGCATTGCATTTGGTATTCATGATGTCATGAGAGAGCTAAAGTGCATGATGAAATTGAGATCCTCTTGTTGTAGAGGTATTATCATTTAATTTGGAGAATAAATCACAATGAATCCATTTAATAATATATTTAAAAAATATATTGTCTCACTTAGATTATCTATGCCTTTGTATGTGATTTATCTATATATTGGCATGCACAAAGATAACTCATAGATAACATTTGTTCTTTAAAATTATTGGATAGCCTACAATTCCATGTGGAAAACGGATTCCTTAGAAGATAAAAAGATTATATGGACTATACAAGGCTTTATATGACTCGTATTCAAATCATATGATGACCTCTTCTTAAGATAACCTAATTAATAATAGACAACCTAGTCTTTGATGTGATTTCCTTTAAATAGCTTGATTTTTTTAGATGGCCCTTTATTATACATGACAACCCTTAATCATGCATATCTTTTCTATATGACCCTTGTATGGCTATACAAGGTTAGCTTATATATATCTAAATAATATTTACATGGTATATTTCCCATATCATTCGACGGTATTATATCTTCAAGACAACAATATTCTATTCCTGGTCTTCTTTGTTAAAACAACCAATGTGCTAGAGTGAATCACAAATATTCCTTCACTTCACGATACCTCCATGTTGGTGAACTTTGTGCATAGGATCTAGGTTAGCACAATTAGTGCTTGATGTCTTCAACACTCCTCAAATAATAGAATAGTTGTATATAAAACCCATCTAGTGGCCTCTTCCTTAGGACTCCTTTATGTTCTCAATTTTATGCACAACAAAATGCATTTTACTATCTTGTGAAGATGTTGGAAATAATTGTTTGGTCTTCTAAAAATATAACACAACAAGCATCCAATAAATATATCCAACATAGTATTCACAAAAAAAAAATATTCCACACTTTATTTAGCTAATTGTTCACTATTCTTCAATTTGCAATTGGTAACAACTAGAGGAATACTCAAACAAATTTACTATATGAATATTAATAATTAGACACAAAATTTTCAAAGTAAACATGAATGCACAAACTTCTTCATCCGCATTTCCAATTAATGCTCAAGCTCAGGAACAAGTAGCCATGACATCACAAGTCCTTGAATCTTTATTCCTATTGCATTGGATAGGAATCTATTATTCCACACCATGACCATCAACAAACTAACACACAACACCTTCTAAAAGAACACCTACATCTTGTTTAGTAAGGTCGGTTTGACATGGAATATTAACTTTCTTATGCCTCTTCAAAACACATGATAAATCAAATGACTACTTGAAATGATTAAGTAGCAATAAATAAGACTACCCATCAACTTGATATGTAAAAATAAATTAGTAATGAAAATTAAAATAAATCCATTTCTTTGGATTCCTAAAAATTTGATATCCAATTTGGTATGCTTCTTAGGTAAACCACTCATAGCCTACTTTGATACCATATATTAATACAAACAAGGTATCAAACAATTGTATAATCAAGAAAATGATACATATATAAATGCAAGGGTAAGTTAGTTATGGTCATGTGACATAACAACCTAATAACCAACTTATGTGTATGGGTAAAACCCATGAACACCACCTAACACCCTTACTATTAATGTAATAATTGTAACATGTTTATTGGGCAATAGTTGTCAATTTGTAGGTAGAGATAATTTTGTACATTAATATTATAGAATGGGAACTTCATCAATGGTTATCTTTTGACACTAGTAAAATCATGTTTGTAAGGGAAATTCAAAGCAAATTTATTGAAAAACTCCCCCTATATATCAATATTATATTTGTGGAAGAGGAAGTAGAATTGTATGCCTAACTTTATTAATAGGTCATTAGGGTTCCACTAGGATAAGCTCATAAAGCAGGATAGATGTATGTAAGGCTAAGAGGATCACTAAATAAAATATGAAGAATGGAAAGCCTATCATTAGGTCCACAAGGACAAAAATACTAGACATATGGAATAAAGTGAGGGAAGAAGAAAAACATAATATTGAAAAGGATAAAATTTTAAAGATAAATATGTCGAAGAGAATATTGGAATCAATGCATAAAATTTCATATTTGAGGTACTTAAGGATCTAGGGAGATCAATGTAGGAAATATGGAAGTACTGGCATCAAAGAGGTTTGAGGAGACTAGTACCATGTAAATGACTAATGTTAGGGGTAAAGACTTAAGTTGTCAAGGAGGAATAAAATATTAAGGGTATCAATCCCTCACCAAAATCATTACAAACTCAAATAGGAAGGAAGAGGAGAATGAGAGTGATATAACTTTGATCCAATAAAATACCAAAGTAAGAAAATAAATATAAGATCTAGTAGAGGAGCCAAAAAATATAACACCCATAAGAAGGATCCTTACCTCATGTCATACATAAATGAAGAGAGTTGAATATCAAGAATACCCATGGGAAAATATACATAAATATATTACATTAAATAGTAAAGTGGAGAAAGTTATTTGGTGAAAACATAGAAGATAAGATATCCATTATAGAGTTATAGGAAGTATTACAGGACATATTTGACATAAATGTGGAAAGAGAGAAAGGTATATATAAAAATCTGACACAATCAACAAGGAAATAGAAGACTAATATGTCAAAATATAAGGATTAAATACACACATTATGATCCACATCATACAAATTTATTGTTGTGTCAAATGAAATATCTTGGACTAAACTATTTATTGAAAGGACATAAAGGATGTTGAGAAGCATCTCTAAATATTAAATACCTTATGGAAATGGAGAAACATAACAAATTTAAATATTAAAATTTGAGATTTTTTGCATACTTTTCAAAATAATGGCCCCCAATGGTACATCCTAATTGTACGAGAACATACCATTTCATAGGATAAAATCTAGGATGTCTTCAATAAGGAAATCTTTTTCCCAAAAATTGGAACCAAAACTATAAACATAAAAATAGTATAATTCCCTAACGAATAAATGGAAGAATTTGAAAAGAGGTTCATTCCACCTAGAGAAACCTACAAGAACCTATAGTATAGGAATAAAATATTGAGTGGCTCACCTATAGGTTGAAACTATCGTCTAGAAAGGAAATTGATGGAAATGTCTTTGATACATTCTTAAAGATTTAGAATTTGTAACAAGATTAGAGTCTTAAATTTTGTGACAGTCTAACACACCATGGATAAAACATCTAGAGAAACCTAAAAATGTGGATAGAAGAGTTTAAGTTGGCATTAAAAGCTTTAGAAAGTGTAATGATATTAGAGTTTAAAAGTTGGTGTCAGTCTAATAGACTATGGATAGATCCTTTAGAGAAACTTTCAAAGTAGGTAGAAGATTTTAATTTGGGATAAAAACATGTAGCTCATAAATTTAATTACATTGACAAGAAAAAATTAGTGTTTCAAATTTTTGCTACCAAACACTACAATTAACTACCCTCAACTAAAACCATTTGCAATTACATTCTAACAATATTTGAAATCCCAAGAGGCAATATCTAATGCAATAATGTCCACTATAATTTGTTGATCACAATGAGTATGTAAGTTATGACATCACATTTTATAATTTATAAGGTAGTTTCAACCACATTGACCACCAACCTAGTGACAAGGACACACTATACGACCTTGAAGATGAAGTTAAAAGAAGTTAAGCTTTATGCATTAGAGACATTAGTTCAAGGAACTATTACAATATTTGGGGTCAAATTATGCATGATAGTAGTAAAAATACTATTTATTTGTTTCAAAAGGGAAAATTACAATATTTTATGCAATATAAAACTTTAGTCTATATTGATGGGAGAGATAGTTGGATTTTTAGCATTTATTAGGTATTTTGTAAGCAGAAAAAAAGATTTAAAATATGCTCTTGTCAATATCACCTTTGTCTATCAAATACTATGACTATTGGTTCACTATATTTATGAAGGTCTAACCCTTCATGATATCTTCCCTCTTTTATTTTTTCATCCAGGTAATCTTAGAAAATTTCGGTTTCTAAACAATTTCATGGAAGGTCTTTGTTGGTGATGGCAATTATGTGGTCCAAGGGTTTCTAAATAAGATGAAGTATGTTTTTAAAGAGAAATATATCCTTCCAAGAATTTACTTATGTGACAATAGAATATTGAAGAAACTTCAAAGGGGTCATATTCTTATATTATATTCCTCATATAAATGTTAAAAACAAGCATTCTTGCTATGTGTGCAAGAGTATCTAATATTGGTTATGGTGACTATGGTCCAACCTAAGGAGATTCTTGTGCAAGTGCAAGGGCATCTTCTCATAAATAGACTTTCAAATTATTAATGGATTTCATCTGAGTCTTCATCAAGTATATCATCCCACTAGAGCATCCATTATGGGGAAATATGTTATTATCACTATAGTATTCTCTCCTTAGCCCTCAATTTAGCTTATGAGGGGTGTTGAAAGTGTAATGATCCTCCCTGCCAAGATCTACATTAGATAGATCCATTAATTTTAAAAACTTTCATGAAACATTAATTATTTTAGAGCTAAAGCATTATGAACTGTGGTGGATTAGTCATAGATTTATTTATTAGAATTTTTTTATTTCAAAAATGACAATTTTTTTAATAATAAATCTTAGTTTTATGCCCATGTTAGAACTTTTATAGCCATGGCACTCATAATTAAAAGTATCAAGTGTGAAAAAAATGTTCTTGCCCTCGTGAACTTATTATTATAAAATACATATAGCGTCATCTATCACAATGTTCTTAACACAAAGGATTTGCCTCAATTTATGATAAGAATAACATATTCAAAATTTAGATTCATTAGAAATAATTTTTATAATTCTTTAAAAAGAAATCAAAGGATTGTAGATGGAGATATATTACAATTCTTGTACATTCACAAATTTATATTGAATTTATTAAGAAGAAATAAGTACGTTGGTTACATTAACAATAATCATATTAGTATGATTTATGTCCATTCATATCTTCAAAATCCTAATGTATCGATAAAAAAAAACAATATAATAAAAAATTAGTCAATAATATTATTATTGGCTAATATAATAAAAAATTAGCCAATAAATAATATAAAAAATTAGCAACCATAAAAAGGAAAGGTGAACGCAGCTTCACTAACGTGCTTTGTTGAGATGGTTTACGTTACGATATTCCTGCGATCCGAGGCTATAATATCGACTGATGTCAAATATGTGTCCCTTGATGTACTCATACGCGTAGAGGTAGCAACCATAACAAACGTGATGACATCTTCACTAACGTGCTTTGTTGAGCTGGCCTTCGTAGGATATTCCTTTCGTGAAGTTTGTGTTTTTTCTTTTCGCTCATAATATTTTCTTGAGTCAATTTAAAGTCACTATAAAGAAGGAAAGGTTTGAAATCGAAAATTGGCAACTGCCTTTCTTTTGTGAATAACTGGTCACAAGGTCAAATTACATTGTTTCAGATTCCAGCATCAAATCATAGAGCTATCACTATAACCCCTACCTGTACTGCCTCTGTAAACACGACACTGAGTGAAGGAGACCTCCGGTGGCTTTGGGTGAGGCTCTGACTCAAATCACATTGCCTCCTATCCCAGCATCAAATCATGGAACTACCACTATAACCCCTACCTATAGTGCATCGGTAAACACGACAAGGAAGGTTGGTACCGCTGTCGTCAAGCTCGCCCACAATTCTAATCCGACATTTATTGTTTAATTCTGAAAGGGATTACCTGTAAGTTGTAATTAATGTTAACGGGTATTCAAGATTTAAATTAACTTTAAGATTTAAACCTAAATTAAACTCAAAACATACCAATATTGAAGTTTAAAGTTGCATAATGAGAATAATAGAAAATGACAATAATAAAAGTAAAGCTATATAAGATAATACAGATTACGATGAGAAGAAGATATCAGATTTAAAAGATAAAACATTCGAATCGTATCTACATTCAACTTCAACTGCATTTCTAGTAGTTTCAGATAATATAAAGTTTACTAACGGTGCCTAGACGAGTATGATCGGGACCTCGCAATCATACTATTGACCGTTGACGAAATTGCAAAGAGATTTTTCGAAGATCAAACAACTAAAAATTGGATCTTCCTTCCGAGATGGTGGGAAAATTGCAGATACACTTTTTTTATTGCAATCAGGTTAGTTGAAAAATTACATCTTGGGGTTCAAGGTCATTTAAGTGATCAACACTATAAAGTAAAGATGAAGCTGAACACAGAAGCCAAAAACAAAACCAACCAAAACTCAAAAACAAAATTAACCTTTAAAAAAAAATAGTAAACAAAATTGATGTATAACTAACCAAGTTGTTACAGATACAATTTTGGAAGATCATACAACTAAAAATTGGATCTCCTTCTGAGCTATACTAGTTGACCATTTACCAAGTTCTAGCGACTTGTGGGAACCCTGTTGCAAGATTCAACTTTTCTTTTTTTTTAAATGAAAAAGTCATTATATTAATCAAATAATATCTAATCTCAAACAAAAAAACGGGTGGGATTAGCACATTTAGTAAACCAACACATTAATCATCGTAGTAGGAGTATACAAAAGTCAAAAACAGTCTAAAAAACCTGATAACAACTACCAAAACAGTGTCAAATATACCAACTCATAACACAGACACATTCATCCTCATATGCTATACTAGTTGACCATTTACTAAGTTCTAGCGATCTGTTGACCATAACACGGCACATTCAATTTTAGAAGATCAGACAACTAAAACTTGGATCCTCCTTCCGAGCTATACTAGTTGACCATTTACTAAGTTCTAGCGATCTGTTGGAACGCTGTCTTGCCTCTCCATCTGCTCAGCGTTCCATAAATTTCTATCTTGCCAGTACCATCGTGTATTGACGTAGCTAATAAGGAAATTGCAGATACATTTTTGGAAGATCATACAACTAGAAATTGGATCCTTGGACCATTTACCAAGTTCTAGCGACTTGTTGGAACCCTGTCTTGTCTCTCCAGCTGCTCAGCATCCATAAATTTCTATCTTAGAGTACCGTCGTATTCACGTAAATAGTTTGACACTATTAACAGTAGAGATAACCCATTTTAACGGTGGGAAAGACAAAATTTACATAACAAAATAACTAGTGGGGGACCTCTCTCACGTCACAAACATTGTTTCTATGTTTTGTTTTTCTTAAATTGAATAATTACTAAATTGAGCCATCACAAACATGGTATATTCTTTAGGTTTATTTTGTGCCGAAAGATATTGGTATTGTGTTATTTACCTATGAAATATGTGTTTGAATTAAAACTTTAAACTTTTGATATAAAATATTTAAATTTTTATTATTTTATTTATTTTATATAAAATAATAAATAGATAATATAATAATATTATTTTTTATGTATATCATGATACTTTTTTTATTAATGGTGAAAATGGAGGGTTTTGAAAGCTAGAACCTTTTACATTAGAGGAGATTATACGGGTATAATCAAAATGATGGAAAGAACATTCCACATCCCTTTTGTCCCATATATATTCAATTATTTATGAATTGGGACAAATCTTTTAGAAAAGATTATGCCCAATTCATTGGATTAATGATGACCCTCCATGGATTCGCCTATATAAGCTGCGGCTAGAGTTGCAAAGATCAGAGCTTGAATACCACTTGTAAATAATCCTAGGAACATTACAGGTATAGGAACTACTAAAGGTACCAAAAGGATGTTGAGAAAGAGAAGGCCAATTAAGCACAGACCACCCTCCAAGGCCAAAAGAACAAAAATTAAACCCCAACAACCACCAAAGAGTATAGACCAGTCCACCACCCAATAGGGCATAAAGGAAAATGTTTTATTCATTTTTTTTCTAAGTACCAATGATCCTGCTCTATTTTTGCATAAGACTAGAATAGCATAAAATACATCAAGATATAGATAATAAAACCTCAATCCCAAAGAGCAAGGGTGAGGACAATCCATCAAGCATAATTCCTAAGAATGGAAACCATTAGGGAGAAAAAGAACCATCCCCCAAAAAAGGCCCCCTATAGAGAGGATCACTACAGCACAAAGAAGACCTCAACCAAGTAGAAAGATAAGAAAAAGATCTACTGTATAATTAGGCCCAATGCTTCCAAAGCAACAACTTGTAATTAACCGTAGAGGGAAATTATCTTCCCAAATTTTTAATTGACCACTATCCACCCCCAAATTGGCTATAACATCAACAAGTTGGTTACCTTTCATTAAATATGCTCAATTTTAACTTCTAACATACCTTCTAGAATATTAGAAGTGTACTTAATAATATTCAACATGAAACAATTATCGATATTTCCAACCTGCATATCCTGAATGATGTTGAAGGAGTCACCTTATATGAGAAGTCTTCTGAAGCCCCTCTCAAAAACTTGATGAACACCAAAGAAAAGTGTTTTATCTTTTGTTGAGCAAGGTGCAGCAACAGTATTGTCATTGTTGTCAACATAGTCAGACAGATCGGTTGATGTAGTGGATAGGAGTTAAGAGGTTCTTCAGAGTATGTACAGTGATTTTCCAAAAGATCGAAGTGGCCCATATGCTAAAAATCAAAAGAAAATCACAAGGAAGAAAACTATCGTGATATCACGACATGTTGAGCAAGAAAGAAAAACTGTCGCGATATCGCGACATGTTGAGCAAGAAAGAAAAACTGTCGCGATATCGCGACATGTTGAGCAAGAAAGAAAAACTGTCACGATATCGTGACATGTTGAGAAGAAAGAAAAACTATCACGATTTCGTGACATGTTCGAAAAGAAAGCGCAAGTAGGAAAAACTGTCGCGATTTCGTGACATGTTCGAAGAGAAAGTGCAAGCAAGAAAAACTGTCGTGATTTCGTGACATGTTCGAAGAGAAAGCGCAAGCAGGAAAAACTGTCATGATTTCGCGACATGTTGGAAGAGAAAGCGCAAGCAAGAAAAACTGTCGCGATTTCGTGACATATTGCAAGAGAGATAGTACGGAAGAAAAAGTGTCACGATTTCGTGACATGTTGGAAGAGAAAAAGGCAAGTAGAAAAAGTGTCACGATTTCACGACATATTGCAAGAGAGATTGTACGGAAGAAAAAGTGTCGCGATTTCATGACATATTGCAAGAGAGAGAGTCCAAAAGAAAAAGTGTCGCGATTTCGTGACATATTGCAAGAGAGATTGTACGGAAGAAAAAGTGTCACGATTTCACGACATATTGCAAGAGAGAGATTCCGAGAGAAAAAGTGTCACGATTTCACGACATGACTTTGCAAAGGCAAGAGAAAGAGCAAAGGAGAAAAAGTGTCACGATATCGCGACATGTTGTATTTTTTTGACCCAAACGTAAGAGAAAGAGCAAAGGAGAAAAAGTGTCACGATATCGTGACATGTCACATTTTCGTGACCCGAAGGAAAGAGAAGAAAAAGTGTCGTGATATTGCGACATGTCGCATTTTCGTGACTCGACAAGGGCAGGAAGGAAGAGAAAGAAAAAGTGTCGCGATATCGCGACATGTCGCATTTTCGCGACTTGAAAAGAGCAAGAAGGCAGAGAAGGAAAAGTGTCGCGATATCGCGACATGTCGCATTTTCATGACTTGAAAAGAGCAAGAAGGTAGAGAAGGAAAAGTGTCGTGATATCGTGACATGTCGCATTTTTGCAACTTGAAAAGAGCAAGAAGGCAGAGAAGGAAAAGTGTCACGATATCGCGACATGTCGCATTTTCGTGACTAAAGGAGGAGAGAGAAAGTAAGAAGGCAAAAGTGTCACGATATCGCGACAAAAGTAAAGAGGAAGAGTACGGAGGCGAAAGTGTCATGATATCGCGACATGTTGTGTTTTCACGGGTACAAGCCAAGAAAAGAAGCAAGGAGGCGAAAGTGTCATGATATCGCGACATGTGTTTTCGTGGGTACAAGCCAAGAAAAGAAGCAAGGAGGCGAAAGTGTCGCGATATCATGACATGTTGTGTTTTCATGGGTACAAACCAAGTAAAGTAGCAAGGAGGCAAAAGTGTCACGATATCGACATGTGTTTTCGTAGGTACAAGCCAAGAAAAGAAGCAAGGAGGCAAAAGTGTCACGATTTCATGATAGGTCACTTTGGCACGAGCTAAGAAGAGAACCCAGCCAAAATAAGATATGTGATAGTTAACTAAAGTTATACGATAGTTACAGGGGCCGTTGTAGAAGAAAATCATGTAGCTAAAATAAGAAGAGTTAACTAAAGTCAGTACGACAGTTATAGGTGCAGTTATAGAGAAAAATCATGCAGCTAAAATAAGAACAGTGAACTGAAGTCAGAATGACAGTTATAGGGCCAGTTACGAAGTGAAATCATCGAGCGATGATTAAACTGAAAGTCATCAGTCGAAGACCAAACAAAGAGCCGTAACTATTAATAGGCTGCATGAGAGAATACTATGTGATACTGGAGTTACAAATGAAGTTACAACTAGAGTTACAAAGAGAGAGGATGGTTATAAAAGGAGTGTTGCTTGAAGAATTTTAAAGCGCTCGGGATTAAAGTGAGGCAGATTTAATCTTGCGAAGAGAGCAAGAGGAGAGCGAGAGGCGCACGAGAGGCGAGCGAGAGAGGTGTGTGATATGTGAAGCATGAGGAGAGTGCACGGGAGTCGAGCGAGTAGGGTGTGTGTTGTGTGAAGAGTGGGCGATGTTGAGAAAGCAATAGACCAGTCAGGGTCTTGTAAAAGTGAAGGCATATTTATGTCAATCTTCTAGTTTTAGAACAGAAGTCCAAGTTGGTGCTTGGCATCAGGGGTTGGTGCTCCTTCTAGTTGGTGCTAGTAAATCAGGGGTTGGTGCTCCTTCCAGTTGGTGCTGGTAAATCAGGGGTTGGTGCTCCTTTCTGTTGGTGCAGATAAATTAGGGGTTGGTGCTCCTTTCTACTATTGTAGATAAATCAGGGGTTGGTGCTCCTTCCAGTGTGTGCTGGTAAATTGATTGTAAATTTGTTGCTTTGCAAAGGCTGGATTTGGATGGGAGTCCAAACAGTCAATTTTGAGGAGTAGCCAAAACTGGTGAACCTCGATACATCTTGTGTTGTGTGATGCTCTTTTGGTATATTTGCTTTATTGAGTTTTAAGCTTTCATTGTTTTGGCATTAAGAATTGAAGATTTAAGTTTTTAAGAGCTACACTGATTCACCCCCCCCTCTCAGTGTCATTGTGAGACTAACAATTGGTATCAAAGCCAAGTTCTTGAACAAGCTTAACCAACTAGGGTGATCTTGGAAGTGACACAATGGCAGGTGGTGAAGGCTTCTCATCAAACAAAGCACCATTTTTGGATGGAACTAATTACACATTTTGGAGACTCAGGATGCAGACATATCTTTGTGCTTTGGGATACGACATTTGGGATTCGGTAGATAGTGGATACACAATACCCACCACTTCTCCAACCGATGCTGTCGATAAGAAATTGTTTGAGAATAACTCAAAAGCAAAGAATGCTATCATGTGTGGATTAGTGGACAATGAACTAGTAAAAATTATGAGTTGTAAAATGGCAAAAGAAATATGGGACAAACTGAGGAGCATTCATGAAGGATATGATAAGATCAAGGAGGCCAAGTTACAAATGCATCGAGCTCAGTTCAAAGCATTAAAGATGAATGACGATGAGAACATAGAGGCATACATGCTGAGAGTTAATGGAATCATTAATGCGATTAGAGGACTCGACGAGGAAATGGAAGATGTTGTCATCATGAAAAAGGTACTAAGATCTCTTCCCCAAAGATTTGATTCTAAAGTTTTAGCAATAGAAGAAGCTAAAGATCTAAATACTTTCAGTATGGATGAGATGCATGGTTCTTTGACTGCATATGAGATGAGAATAAGAAAAACTAAACCCATATATAGAGAAGCTACTTTTAAAGCACATAAAAATATAAAAGCAAAACAAGAATCCGAGGAAGAAGAGACATCAGATGAAATGGAAGCAAACTTTGTTCGAAAACTAATAAGGGGAAAAGGAAAATACAGAGGAAAGCTACCATTTAAGTGTTTCAATTGTGGAGGCATTGGGCATGTTGCAGCTAAATGTCCACTTAATGAGAAGGACGAAAGTGATGAAGGATCGCACCAAGAAAGAAGTGACTGGAAGAAAAAAACAAATTTCAGAAACGGCAACTTCAGGAAGAAAAGTTTCATCTCCAAGAATGTCAGTTCATCAGAAGACAGCTACGGTGAGGATTCTAAAAAGGAAACAGGTGAAGCTCTTTTCATGGCACTCAAAGAAGAAAAACTAGAAAATATAGAAGGAGTGAATTCTGAAGTATGTGATGAAAACCTTGAGGGTGAAGTATATCTAGAAGGTGAGTTGATCGCTGCACTTGAAGAGTTGAATATAGAAAGGAAAAAGAACAAAATACTGTCCAAGAAGTTGGAAGAATATGGGGATAATATTGAAGATCTCTTCTTACAAATTCATAAAGCCAAGAAAATAGAAGAAGCCTTGAAGTCACACCTGGATGATAAAGTCGATGTATGTAGCAAAGTTATTAGTGATCTAAAGCTGCAAGAAGAAGAGTCCAAAAGGATTGAAGAAACTCTCAAGTCACAAATCAATAAGAAAGAGATTGTTTGCTGCAAACAAGAAGAGGAGATTATTTTATTGAAGAAACAACTAGAAGAGGCCAATACAAATCTCAAATTTGAGAAGAGCACAGAGTTGCTAGATGAAATGATAAGGCAACAAAGAAGCCCCATGTCTAAGCTTGGTCTTGGATGTAAAGCTGAACAACCTTCATCTTCTAAATCTATAGAGAAGAAGAAGTCCACTGCTAAAGGATCAAAGCAAGAAAAGTTTGAAGCTGAAACTTCAAAAGGAAGAAAATCTCAAAGGAGATCTACAGCAAAGCAACCACAACAAAAGAGGTTCTATCACTCTCACTTTATTCATAATAATGCTTGTAATGGCTATTGTTTTAGATGCAACCATTATGGTCACAAGGCAATGTATTGTGGATTGAATAATAGATCAAAGAGTTATGCTGGTAGAAATACATCTGTTGAACACCATGTGCAATGTTTTAAATGTAATGGTCATGGGCACATAGCAAGGTCTTGTCCAAGAACTTTTGTATCTAATCTAAGGCAAGACAATAGATTTCATCAGACACAAAGAATGCAACACAGACAGGGAAGAAATCATGTGCATCAAAGAAAGGAAAATAATCATCCATCAAGGATGCACAAGAGACAACCACCCAAGAGAAATGTTCAAGTTCACAAAAAGGTTCAAAACAGGGATGCAGTTGAAAAACTCAAGCCCAAGTTCAAGAAATATTGGAGAAAGAAAGAAGAGAGGAAATCGTGTCTCCTTGGACTGAAGGAGATTACTCCTCTATTGCACTAAGCAACTCCAGGTAGCACATCCTCAGGGGGAGCAATCTTAAAGGTTATTTTTTCTCCTATGTGTTTGTTTGGTTATCTGAGGATGAAAGGCAAGTAGGCAGGGGGAGTTGTCATATAGTTGTCAAAATGTGTTTTAGTTCATGTAGTTGTTTGTGGAGGTACCATGAAGGGTGGTGATTAAATTGAGAGTTGTCACCATTGGTAGTATTGCTATATGTCAGTGTTATACTTTTGATGGTTCTTACTGCCATTGTTCAAAGTTATGGATTATAACAGTTCTGATAATTTGGTTTAGTGAAAGAGATGCTAAAAAGTTCACAATGGAGGAGTGTAAGCCAGTTAGCACTCCCATGACGACAGGTTGCAAGTTGAGCAAGGATGTGTAGATGACAGAAAGAGTACCAGTAGAGGTGCACTCTATCTTGGAGACAGGTTGGTCACGTGGAATAGTAAGAAACAAGAGTCAGTCTCCTTATCCACAGCAGAGGCAGAATATATTACAGCGACAACATGTTGTACGTAGGAGAAAGTTGCGGAAGGTGAGGTTAAGTTGGATTTCATTCCAACAACAGAGCAAGTAGCGGATATCTTCTCAAAACCATTGCCCAAGGAAGTCGTTGAGTACCTTCGCAATAATTTGGGAGTGGTCAATTTGTTTATCTTTTTGCTCATGTTTGTGATTTTTGCTAACTGTAATAATTTGTGCCTAAGAATGTTGTGCATGGACTCAGGGGGAGTCTGTAGTAGCCCTTTGGTATTATTGTCAAAGGGGGAGAAGAATTATAGGAAATTGCACGTGTGTTGCCAACAATTCCAAAGGGGGAGATTGTTGAGCAAGGTGCAGCAACAATATTGTCATTGTTGTCAACACAGTCAGACAGATCGGTTGATGTAGTGGATAGGAGTTAAGAGGTTCTTCAGAGTATGTACAGTGATTTTCCAAAAGATCAAAGTGGCCCATATGCTAAAAATCAAAAGAAAATCACAAGGAAGAAAACTGTCACGATATCGCGACATGTTGAGCAAGAAAGAAAAACTGTCGCGATATCGCGACATGTTGAGCAAGAAAGAAAAACTATCGCGATATCGCGACATGTTGAGCAAGAAAGAAAAACTATCGCGATATCACGACATGTTGAGAAGAAAGAAAAACTGTCACGATTTCATGACATGTTCGAAAAGAAAGCGCAAGAAAGAAAAACTGTCACGATTTCGTGACATGTTCGAAGAGAAAGCGCAAGCAAGAAAAACTATCACGATTTCATGACATGTTTGAAGAGAAAGCGCAAGCAAGAAAAACTGTCATGATTTCGTGACATGTTCGAAGAGAAAGCGCAAGCAGGAAAAACTATCGCGATTTCGTGACATGTTGGAAGAGAAAAAGGCAAGTAGAAAAAGTGTCGCGATTTCGCGACATATTGCAAGAGAGATAGTACGGAAGAAAAAGTGTCACGATTTCGTGACATGTTGGAAGAGAAAAAGGCAAGTAGAAAAAGTGTCGCGATTTTGTGACATATTGCAAGAGAGATTGTACGGAAGAAAAAGTGTCACGATTTTGCGACATATTGCAAGAGAGAGAGTCAAAAGAAAAAGTGTCACGATTTCGTGACATATTGCAAGAGAGATTGTATGGAAGAAAAAGTGTCACGATTTCGTGACATATTGCAAGAGAGAGAGTCCGAGAGAAAACGTGTCATGACATGTCACATTTTCGCGACCCGAAGGCAAGAGAAAGAGTAAAGGAGAAAAAGTGTCGCAATATCGCGACATGTCGCGTTTTCGTGACCCAAAGGCAAGAGAATGAAAAAGTGTTGTGAAAAAGTGTTACGATATCGCGACATGTCGCATTTTCGTGGCTTGGCAAGGACAAGAAGGAAGAGAAAGAAAAAGTGTCACGATATCGCGACATGTCGCATTTTCACGACTTGAAAAGAGTACGAAGGCAGAGAAGGAAAAGTGTCGCGATATCGCGACATGTCACATTTTCGTGACTTGAAAAGAGCAGGAAGGCAGAGAAGGAAAAGTGTCACGATATCACATGTCACATTTTCACGATTTGAAAAGAGCAGGAAGGCAGAGAAGGTAGAAGTGTCGCGATATCGCGACAAAAGTAAAGAGGAAGAGTACGGAGGCGAAAGTGTCGCGATATCGTGACATGTGTTTTCATAGGTACAAGCCAAGAAAAGAAGCAAGGAGGCGAAAGTGTCGCGATATCGTGACATGTGTTTTTGCGGGTACAAGCCAAGAAAAGAAGCAAGGAGGCAAAAGTGTCGTGATATCGCGACATGTTGTGTTTTCGTGGGTACAAACCAAGAAAAGAAGCAAGGAGGCAAAAGTGTCATGATATCGCGACATGTGTTTTCACGGGCAAAATCCGAGAAGAGGACAAAGAGGTGGAAGTGTCACGATTTCGTGACAGGTCACTTTTGCACGAGCTAAGAAGAGAACCCAGCTAAAATAAGATGTTACAGTTAACTGAAGTTATACGACAGTTAGAGGGGTCATTGCAAAAGAAAATCATGCAGCTAAAATAAGAAGAGTTAACTGAAGTCAGTATGAAAGTTACAGGTGTAGTTATAGAGAATAATCATGCAGCTAAAATAAGAACAGTGAACTGAAGTCAGAACGATAGTTACAGGGCTAGTTATAGAGTGAAATCATTGAGCGGTGGTTAAACTGAAAGTCATCAGTCGAAGACCAAACAAAGAGCCGTAACTATTAATAGGCTGCATGAGAGAATACTATGTGATACTGGAGTTACAACTGAAGTTACAACTGGAGTTACAAAGAGAGAGGATGGTTATAAAAGGAGTGTTGCTTGAAGAATTTGAAAGTGCTCGGGATTAAAGTGAGGCGGATTTAATCTTGCGAAGAGAGCAAGAGGAGAGCGAGAGGCACGAGAGGCGAGCGAGAGAGGTGTGTGATATGTGAAGCACGAGGAGAGTGCACGGGAGTCGAGCGAGCAGGGTGTGTGTTGTGTGAAGAGTGGGCGATGTTGAGAAAGCAATAGACCAATCAGGGTCTTGTAAAAGTGAAGGCATCTTTATGTCAATCTTCTAGTTTCAGAACAGAAGTCCAAGTTGGTGCTTGGCATCGGGGGTTGGTGCTCCTTCCAGTTGGTGCTGGTAAATCAGGGGTTGGTGCTCCTTTCAGTTGGTGCTGGTAAATCAAGGGTTGGTGCTCCTTTCTATTGGTGCGGATAAATCAGGGGTTGGTGCTCCTTTCTATTGTTGCAGATAAATCGGGGGTTGGTGCTCCTTCTAGTGTGTCTTGGTAAATTGATTGTAAAGTTGTTGCTTTGCAAAGGCTAGATTTGGATGGGAGTCCAAACAGTCAATTTTGAGGAGTAGCCAAAACTGGTGAACCTCGGTACATCTTGTGTTGTGTGATGCTCTTTTGGTATATTTGCTTTATTGGGTTTTAAGCTTTCATTGTTTCGGCATTAAGAATTGAAGATTTAAGTTTTTAAGAGCTACACTGATTCACCCCCCTCTCAGTGTCATTGTGAGACTAACATCTTTAGCTAGGTGGATGGTTTGAATACCATAATCTTAGGTATAAGCCCAAATGACCTCACCATTATCATTTTTGACAACACCCTCTCCACCAACCCTCATAGGTTAAATTTTGTAGCCCCATAAAATGTTAGAATGACCCACTCTTTATCTGGTTTATTCCCTCTAGTAGCCAATATTTTTTTAATAGTAGATACAAAAGCAAAAGACCATAGATTCAATTTCCAACTAGCATTAACCCATATCTCCATAGCTTTATTCCTACCATTTCTAGTAGTAAAGATAGTTGAGTTATTCTCAATAGTAACTTTAATCCTTCTAAAGACAAAGGATTCATCCCTAGCAATATCCTTGAAAGTTATTTTTTTCCTCTCCCACCATATACCCCATAAAAAATAAGGAAGAACCAGATTCCACACCCTAGTAAGGTTGTGACTGATGAAGGATGATTTCCACCGAGTGAAAATTTCTTTGAAAGTTCAAGGTAACATCCACTTGACAGAAAAAAAATCCAATAAATATTTGAGCACCTTATTTGAGAAATCACAATGGATGAAAATATGATCCATAAATTTAGCATCCTTAGAACACAAGAGATAAATATTAGGAAGATGGAAGTATTTCTTGCATAAATTATCAACAATCAATTTTTTTTTTTGCAAACACAACCACAAAAAAATTCAATCTTAGGGATCAAACGAGGATACCAAACCCTTTCTACAAAAAAATCCTCCCCTGGACAATGTTTGGGCCTCATACGCAGTCTTCACAAAATGCCTTTAGGAGAATGAGTCCATAGAAGGAAGTCTTTGTCATTCTATTCAAGTAGAAAGTATTGTTGCAACATGTTCAAATTTTCTAAACTCTAAAGGATCCAAATATCAACTTTATATAAAGTCAGATTCTTCCAGATCCTCTTGCCATTTGTGATGATTATATAATCAATTAATTTTCCCCATATTTTAGTGACAAAGGAGCCTTCAACTAATAAAAGTAAGGGCTAATAAAGAGGGATTTAGGAAGAATCCAAGTATCCTCCTAGAAGAACACATTATTGCATTTAGTCTAGCTTTCAACATTACAACTAGACAACTAAATGTCTCAATGCTTTCTTCATATTGAACTTTCAATATGTGGATTGGAGACAAAATATGAAGTTTTATTGTTTCATTCATCATTTCATAGATGATACAAAGTGTATCCCATGCCTCCTTGGATGTTGTGCTTCATAAATGTGTGGTTGAACAACATCTATTGTCCAAAATATGATGATTATCAGTGCTTTAGCATTTGCATCAAATTTCTATTAGCCTTTTTCATCCTCTTTAGGTTAAGTGACTTTGTTGAGGATAATGTCTCAAAGTTTCTCAACTACCATGATGGTTCACATATTAGTATTTTAAGGTCTATAGTTTCAACATTTATGTAGTTGGGATTTTATACGAAGATATTTTGATGTTTACATGGTGAGGATTCTTTATGATTCCCAAATGGTCCCCCTTTCAATATACCATAAGTATGATATACTGAAACTTTCTATATACACACCCTTCCTCTAAATCTATAAATATGTGGAAGAATCTAGTCCTCATGATATATGTACTTGTACATGAGATATACTTGAAGTACATGAAAGATAATGATACAAGGTACGAAGGTAATATGAAAAGGAATTAACCCTATCAATCATAACTAATTAAAGATAAATTCTTGTATGTAGGTTTAACTTACCTATATACTCAATATTTCTAAATTTCAAGGTTTATGTCTAGTGATAGTGATGAATAGAGTAGGTGAAGATGGAGTGAAAGTATCACAAAAATTAATATTTCTATATTTTCCCAATAATTTAGAGGGTCAATGCCTAGATGCTTATGGCAGCATTGTTAGGCTATAGACATAGTAGCTCAATGCAACAACTTTACTTGTAAATGCAAGCCAAAGGTACCATTGATATTGAATGTAGTGAGTATGTTTAAGAATGTATTAATTTATATAAAATTATAAAAAATAAAATAAATATTTTGTTGCAAGCTAAATACCGTAAAGGAAGGAGAGATCTAGGACTAAAAGAATTACTATTATAATATTTATTATCACAATATTAAAGGTGTTAAGATAAGGCCTAAGGTTAAAAATGAAAACGTCTAGGCCCAAAGGAAATAATATTATAATATTTATTATTATAATCTTAAAGGTTAAAAGTAAAGCCTAAGGTTACTTATAAATTAATTATAATATTTATATTATAATTAATTAATTATAACCCTAAGTAAGGATTGGGCATAAAATATTAAGTTTAATAATTATTCTGGCCAATGTTTGAGCAAAGAAGGAATATGGTATTTATACCATATGATTTAAAGACATTAGGCAAGTTTCTGATATTGCGCATGTGAAAGGTTAAAAATTATTAATACGATTTTCATGAGCAATGAAATACAAAGCTTTTTATTTTTAAAAGCTAAAGGTGGACTATGGATGAATAAAGGGAGAAGGGTGCTTGTCTCCATTACCACCCACTTGATTGACCTAATGGCAAATCTTGGCAACATAAGGCATAGGCAAAACAAAGGACCTGCATTCGATTCCCAATGTAAGCAAAGGAAAGTGTTTCATTTAGAAATATTTTGGCACCAATGCATATTATAAAAGGTGGTGAGCACATTGTGATGGTTGTGTGGGTATGCAGCCCAAGTGGTAGCCTATCCATAGCTAAGGTGCTAGGAAAATGGTGAACATGAGTTGGATTCGCATGGAGTGCTTTTAACTGTTTGAGACACACGAAATATATTTTTATTAAAGTGTCTAAGAATTGGAAAAAGGATGTGGTTGTGAGTAAAAGAGGTTTTGAAGACATATATCCATCAAAACAAAATATTTGATTAAGCTTTTGTGAAATATTAAGTACAAAGTTGTATAAGATTTTGTGAAAGCTTAAGGACAATATTGAGCAAGCTTTTGTGAAAGCTTGTAGGTATATTTGAGGTAAGACTTTGTGAATACTTGAGAGCCGATTGAGCAAGTTATTGAGAGGAATTGAGGGCAAATTTGATGTAAGTCTTGGTGAAGACTTGTAGGTAAATTTAAGCAAGTCTTAGTGAAGACTTCTAGGTAGAATTGATCAAGTCTTGGTGAAGACTTGTAGGTAGATTTGAGCAAGTTTTGGTGAATGCTTGAGAGTAGATTGAGCATGTTCTTGAGAGGACTTGAGGGCAGATTTGAGGTAAGTATTTGTGAAGACTTGATATCATATTGATCAAGTTATTGAGAGGACTTGAGGGTAGATTTATGTTAAGTATTTGTGGAGACTTGAGAGCAAAGTTGATTGATTAATTTTTCAAGATTTGTGTTAAGGCTTGGAAAAAATCTAAGTAGAGTTGATTTGTAATTTGATAAACATTTGTGTTAAGGCTTGACGATAGATTTGAGGATAGAGTTTGGTACATATTTAAGAGCAGATTTGTGCTAGACCTAAGATAGAGTTAGAGAAAATTTTTACTAGATCGAGGATAGTATTTGGTGCAAATCTAAGACATAAATGAGAGTAAGCTTTGGAGGTGATACAGTAGAGGATAATAGTATTCGGTGGATAGATATTAATTAGCCAACGTAGTGAGTATAGAGGTCTTCTGAGTGAGGACAAAGGTCTTCTATGAAGATACAGCCACAAGCCAGTGTAGTGGGGGTAGTAGTCTTATAGAAGATCATCAACCAAAGCAGAGGGGAAAGAGTTATCCTATCGATAGAGATCCACAAACTAGATCAAGAAGAAGGATTTCTCCTATAGATTATGATCCATGAAGCAACTGGGAAGATAGAGTTCTTCTATGGAGATAGATCCACAAATCAGTTGAGGAGAAAGAGTTCTCTTGGGTCAAGTTCCACAAATCAAAGAAAAGGGGAAAGGTTTCTACTATGGAGAGAGATCCCCATTAGAGCGTTAAGGTATTGATGTCTCCTTTGGACAAAGGTCCATAAATATTGTAATAGGGAAGTGTTTCCCAAGAGATTTGTTGAGAAAATTTAGTAGAAGAATTTTCTTCGTGGAGTAGCCCACATTGGGTGAACCACGTTAAATTGGTGTCTCTATTGTGTGTGATTATTTTTACATTTATTTGATTAATGTTGTTGATATTGCCATTGATTATATTGGATAATATTGTTTAGGAAAGAAAAGTAAAATTTGATCCTATACTTCTCACCCCCCATCTCAGTATAAGTGTATGTTCTTCAATTTCTATCAGAGTGGGTTCCTTCAGAAGAGTTTAACAACTTGAAGGAAAAGTATACAGGAAAAAAATGACATCTTAGAGTAGATATTTAGAAAATAAGGTACCATTGTTCGATGGGAATAATTATGCATTTTGGATTTTAATAATGAATATTTACCTAATGGCTCATGGAAAAGAGATGTGGCAAGTAGTTGAGTATGGGTACACACCACCAGCTAATCCTCCTACAGATAAATATAGTAAGCTCCTACATATGAATAATTTAAAGGAAATGAATTTAATCTTAAGTTATTTACAAGAAGCAGAGTTTGTAAAAGTTATGCATTGTGCATCAGCAAAAGGGATTTGGGAAAAGTTGAAGAAAACATATGAGGAAGACAAAAACGTCAATATGGAAAAATTACAAAATCACAAGAAAAAAATTGAATACTTGAAGATGAAGGATTAGGAAGATATTGCAACATACTTACTTCATGTGGATGAGGTTGTTAACTCCATGCAAGAACTTGGGTTTAAAGTTGAAGAATCAAATGTTTGTTAAAATATTTTAAGATCGCTCTCTATGAGGTATAGTAAAAAGGTTTCAACCATAGAAGAAACAAGAGATATAGAAACTTTGACTAGGTATGAGCTGCATGGAACTCTCATAACTTTTGAGATGAGAAAAGGAAAGGATCCTATCCCCAAGAAAGAGGTAATATTCAAATTAATAAAGAAATAAAATATAAGAATATAGATTCAAGTGATGGTTCATCAAATGATGAAGAAGTAAACTATGGCAGAAGGAACAAGGACTCAAAAAATCACAAAGATATAAAAATAGTTAATTGTTTCTACTGTGGTAAATATGGTCACTATGCATCTAACTGTCTAGAAGTTGGAAGTAGCAGTGGTGAATAAAAATAGGATCATAAGAACAGGGAAGCAAAAAAATCCAAGTATCAAAAGAAAAATAGACATGGACAAAAAAAGCATAAAAATAACTTTTTCTAAATGTATAAGAAGAGTTCCTTGCAGATAACATAGGTAGTATTTCAAGTGATAGTGATGAAATATCATCAAATAATTAATAAGAAATTCTCTTCTTGGCAATAGATGGAGAAGGTAGTGCTTCTATTAAAGATAAATCTGAAAGGTATGAAGATGCTCTTGAAAGATAGAGGAAAATTAGAAAATTAAGAAGAAGAAGTAGTTGATCTAGAAGGTGAGCTTATTTTTGCTCTTAAGGAATTAAGAAAGGTTAGAAAGCAAAATTCAAGACTCAAGGTTCAGTTTCAATAATGTGATGAAGAGAAAGGAAATCTTATACAAGATCTGAAAAAACTCAATATCTAAGACAAGGAGATTTAAAGAAAATTTAGAGATAAAATTCTTAGAATGTGAAATATTAGAACATGAAGTAGCTTAAATAATAAATGAAGTGAAAGAGTCTAAATATAAGCTACACAGGTTTGGGAAAAACTCAAAGACCTTGGATAAGAATATCAAGGTACAAATATCTTCATAAAACAAGACCAGACTTGGTTTTGAAGAAGGACAAAGAGAAAAAAGAGGAGTCAATATCCAACTCCAAAGAAGAAGAAAATTTAGAAGAAGGGAGTGAAATAGAAAGTGAGACTTATGAGGATAAGTTGGAAAATAGAAGGTTCAACAAGGAAAAGAACAATGTACATGAAATATCATAGGGAAGAAAGAACTACGATATCAATGGGGTCAAGGACAAACTTCTTCAATGGACGTTGTTTCTCATGTCATAGGTTTGGTCACAAGGCTATGTACTGTAGGACACATGAAAATAAATAATATGGTTTCACCAGGAGAAATCTTAGAAATGGATATCTCTTTTAAGGGTATTGTCACTCTTGTAATCATTTTGGTCACAAAGTAATTCATTGCAGGGTTCATGATAGGAATGGATATGGCTTCACTAGGAGGAACTTCAAGACATTTGCACCTTCAAGGAACCACAACATTAAGTGTTATAATTGCAATAATGTTGGAAATATGGCTAAGTTATATAGAAAATAATTTCTAGAGACAATTAGGAACAAGAATAATCAAAATAATTAGAAGGATCGGTTGAGAAAGAAGGTGGACAAATAAAAAGAGCAATGTATGATGGGAGTAGAGATACTCCCACCCCAAAATTAACCACCCCAAGGAGAGGAGGTGGGGATGGGACTGAGCTAAGATTCTTATATTTAGGTCCAAAGGTGTCCCTTTTCCATTGATGTCAAAGGGGGAGATATTTGAGTTAGGGGAGAGCATTCAGTCAGGTGGAGGAGTTACCTAGGGGAGAAAAAATGGAAAAATAAAAAGGAATGATTAAACAAAAAGGGTTGACATCAATGAAATAGGGGGATATTGTTGGAAAATTTGAGTAGTTGTATTGTCATTGATGTCAAGAGTCAGTGTCAGTGATGTCAAAAGTCAATGCAAGAGATTGACAAAAGAAGGGTTAAAATATTTATATTTTAAGCCCAAGAGAATTGGTTTAAAGCTTCACATGATTGGTCAAAAGGTTTTCTAAATAGCCTAAAGGAAGGAGACATCTATGCCTAAATGAAATAATATTATAATATTTATTATTATAATATTAAAGGTTAAAATAAAAGCCTAAGGTTACTTATAAATTAATTATAATATTTATAATTAATTAAATTATTAATTATAACCCTATGTAAGGGTTGGGTGCAAAATATTAAGTTTAATATTTATTCCCTCCGATGTTCGAGCAAAGAAGGAATATGGTATTTATATCATATGGTTTGAAGACATTAAGAAAGTCTATGATATTGCACATGTGAAAGGATAAAAATTATTAATGTGATTTTCGTGAGCAAAAAAAGATAATGATTTTTATTTTTAAAAGCTAAAGGTGGATTGTGGATAAATAAAGGGAGAAGGGTGCGTGTATCCATTACCACCCGCTTAGTTAGGCTAGTGGCAAGGCTTGGCAACATAAGGCATAGGTGAAATAAATGTCCCATGTTCGATTCTCGATGGAAGCATAGAGAAGTGTTTTATTTTCAAACTTTTTGCTGCCAGTGCATGTTATAAAAGGTTGTGAGCACATTGTGGTGGTTGTGTGGGTGCACAACCCAAGTGGTAGCATATCCGTGGCTAAGGTGTAAGGTAGGCGGTGAACATGAGCTTGATTCACGTGGAGTGCATGTTAGTGTTTGAGACACATGAAATATATTTTTGATTAAAGTGGCTAAGAATTGGAAAAAAGGATGTGGTTGTGAGTAAAAGAGGTTTTGAAGACATATCTTCATCAAAACAAAATATTTGAGTAAGCTTTTGTGAAATCTTAAGGACAAAGTTGTGTAAGCTTTTGTGGAAGCCTAAGGACAGTGTTGAGCAAGCTTTTGTGAAATCCTGTAGGCAGATTTAAGGTAAGTCTTTGTGAAGACTTGAGAGCATATTGAGCAAGTTCTTGAGAAGAATTAAGGGCAGATTTAAGGTAAGTCTTGGTGAAGACTTGTAGGCAGTTTTAGGCATGTATTGGTGAAAAATTATAGTTATATTTAAGCAAGTCTTAGTGAAGACTTATAGGCAGATTTGAGAAATTCTTGGTGAATACTTGACAGAATATTGAGCAAGTTATTGAGAGGACTTGAGGGTATATTTGAGGTAATTCTTTGTGAAGACTTGAGATAATATTAAACAAGTTCTTGATAGGAATTGAGGGCAGATTTGAGGTAATTCTTTGTGGAGACTTGAGAGCAAAGTTGATTTATTTATTTTTTCAAGCTTTGTGTTAAGGCTTGGGGTGAATATAAGCAGAGTTGATTTGTGATTTGATCAAGATTTGTGTTAAGGTTTGAGGACATATTTGAGGATAGAGTTTGGTGTAGATTTAAGAGAAGATTTGTGCTAGACCTGTGAAAGCACGAGGATTCAAAAACAAAAAGGAAACTCCAAGTGCGATGCAAATGGAACTAAACTTAATGCTTAGTCCTATGAATTGAAAGTGCATGAAAGGAGAGAAAGAATGAACGAATCAAAATGAAACAAAAATCAAATAACAAAGACAGCCCTTTTTATTGATGTGTTTTAGAACTCAATTACAATTCACCTCCTCCCTTTTCAGGGGCCAGGAGCGTTAAATATGTGTTCTTGTTACATCCATGAATGCTATTCCTTCTTTCACGTGCCCACAAGTAAAATAGGTGGACCAACATGTCGCCGCTGCTTGTGTATATGAATTTTGACTCCTTGATACTCCTCCAATTTCTAGATCCTGCATTCAAGGAAACAAGAAATAGACAGTAGCACTTGTAGATGAAATAAAACATGCAATCCCCAATCTTGAGATTAGTGCCTACAGAGAATTAAATAAAATGATGACTAAAATGAATCCAAACAAATTGAAAACTTCATAGAGGCATGAAAACATCACCTGTGAGGCACTGCAAAAAGAATAGTTGGAAATTCTTCATAGATTTGTATTCACTCTGGGGCGGGACGAATAAACCTACTATAATTTGTTAGAAAGCACAGTCCCAAATGTCTTATCTCGAAGGATCCAAATCACTTGCAAAGTTGGGTTTAGCTAATTGGGGGCATTTTGGGAAGACCCAGAAGGTCAGATTTTCCCAATTTTGCCTATACCACCAGGAATTTGATGATGCTACCTGCATGTTAGTAAAGGCGAGGAATGATAGAAACATGATCAAAATTTCTCAAAACAATGTGAAATTTAAATGACAATCTATCTAAGTAGCATAAAATTGAGTGCAAAAATAACATAAGGGAAATCTACAATAGATTTCTAATCACTCCGGGGCAGGGCGATTAGAGTTGCAGCAGTGTGGGGGGCACCCAAGGGCAGGATGTCCACCATTTGGGGCCCGATTTCGGTACCAATCCACTTGGGATGGGTCCAAAATCTCTTGTGGGGTGTTGTCAAAAAATTTAGTAGGATGTTGTGGCTAAATATCAGGTTTGGGTTCTAGATTTGCGCTTCCAATACCCACCCTATGACATCTCTTCCAAAAGAGATCAAGGATGCGAAAGGCACAAATCAAAAGGTGTATGTATGGAAGTAAAATGACAACACTTCGTTGCTAAAACTGCTCCTTTTTCTTTTTTTTGTGGTGAGAAAAATCACCAATTTATTGACTTAGAGGTCTCTTTGGATGAGCATGCAGAGGTGCCACTTGGCAATCATGCCTTCCTAGGAGGGAGGAGATTCCTCCCTAATTAGGGGCCTCATGGCTGCCTCTGTAACTGTCTCTAATGCTAAAAAATGCTCACTCACACTCCCATGCAAGGAAGGAAGAATTAAGTGGTGGATCTGAGCTGCCATTTGTCAAGATTTGACTTTTTGCCAGTCAAATCTTCTATTCGCCCCACCCTGGAGTGAATACTGTTATTCATCCCTGGGTGGGATGAATAGAATATTTGACTGGCGAATACCAGTTTGTAATCGTCCCTAGGTGGAATGAGTATGAAGCAGAGTGCCTGAAGTTGCCAAATTGACTCCTAACCTTCTAAAACTACTATGAGAGTGTTTAGGACCATTGTTTAACCTCTGGGGGCTTCCCTTGGGGCTGTGTGTGTCAGTGCGATCAGTGTTTGCAGTCACATAATCGAATTGGTGTTGTTTTGGTGTCTACAGATGCCTCTTTTTGGGAAGATTTGTGCATGGCGCAGTGCTAAGCAAAAATAGATAACCAAAGCACTAATGATTAGGGTTTCTCAGTAACCTAACCAACTTTTGATGCCCCAAGTATGGAAAGGACATGCATTCTTGAATCCTTGCTTCTTACAAGCAAAGGAACTCAATCCAAGTGTTAACCTTTTTCGGTGAGGTGTTACTTGCGCTTGGACATTGATCAGTCATGAATAGGCAAAGGGCACAACCTTTTGTCTGTGGGAACCTTGAGTTCATGATTCACGAGTGCCAAGTGTTTGATTAGCTTGTGATTATTGCTTGTTTTCTACCCCAAGCAGGGGTGTGATTGTCTTTATCAATGATTCTTTGAATACATGCCATTTTCATGATTGGGTGTGTATTTGTTGATTGGTGACTAAGTGTGACTACCCCATCAAGAAACGAATCGATGAGGGAATGACCTACAGGAGAAAAGTGAAAAATCACTTGACCCAAGATGACTTGTGTAAGGGTGCCTTCATATGTTTTATCATTGAATGTGCATGCAATTTTTCGACATTTAGACCTATTTTTGGTGGGTTTGAACCCTTTTTGGGATGTTGTTTTGGGGATGAAATTCTCTACAATCCCTCATCCCATGGAGTGGTATGGATATGGTATCCTTATTAGGGAATAGGATAATGAGGATTTGTGACCACGACATCTGTTTTGCATGCCCAAAATGTCAAGTGCAAAAGCACTTTCATCAAGCAAGTTTATTGCTTTGTTTTGGTGCATTTTGGTGCAGTTTTTGTTGTTTTTGAATTTTTGCCTTGTATTCGTTCCTGGGTGGGATGAATACAAGGTTAGTATTTTTCCCAGGGTGGGACGAGTTCTAACCAGAGCACTCGTCCCTGGGAGGAACGATTATAGACCTAAAAGCCTATTTAAGGGCCAAAACTAGGGTTGTAGCTCATTTTCATTCAAATTTTCTAGTGATTTGGAGCTCTAAGGAGGAGGAGGCTAATTCTACGAAGTGAAGCGCTACCGAATTTCCCCGCTACCATGAGTGCCCGAACCAGATCGAGAAGCAGAGCTGAAGTGAGACCAATAAGTGACATTCCTCGTTATTGCTTGTATTTTGTGATTTTGTTGTTCAAATTAAAAAATGAACCCCTTAATTAAATGTATGTCGTTATGCGTGACTTGTTGTTTTATGGCTTCATGAAAACTTTAGGTAAAACCTTAGGTACACAAAGATCAAAACTGAACGGAAAAACTTAGTTCAAAACTTAGTTTAAAAGTTTGTTTTTTTTTTTAGTTGGCTTCATAAAAAAAAGAAACCCTAGTTTACATGTATGTGGAAAAGATGTGATAAAAGTCTAAAATTTATTTCCTTTTTACAGTAAGGTAAACCTTAGGAAAAAAGAAAAATTTTGTTGTTTTGTGATGTTTTTGTTACATGAAAACCTTAAGATAAACTAACCGCGAAACACTAGTTTTTTAGGTTGAATGTGTGAGTTTTGAAAACTTGATTGAAAACCCTAAGTAAAAACTGTCATTTTGATTTTGTGTTGTTTGTTTTTTTATTTTGTCTGTTAGTTTTAAACTTAGAGTATAAAAACCCTAAGATTGACAAATTATATTTGAAAATTTTTTTTGTTTGTTTTTTATTTTTATTTTGTCTGTCAGTTTTAAACTTAGAGTACAGAAACCCTAAGTCTGACAAACTGTATTTTGAAAATTGTTTTTGTTTTTTTGCTTGTTTTTTGTTTTATCTATCAGTTTTAAACTTAGAGTAAAAAAACCCTAATAATGACAAACTACATTTGAAAATTGTTTTTGTTTGTTTTTATTTATATTTTGTCTGTCATTTTTAAACTTAGAGTACAGAAACCCTAAGACTGACAAACTGTATTTTGAAAATTGTTTTTGTTTTTTTTGCTTGTTTTTTGTTTTGTCTATCAGTTTTAAACTTAGAGTATAGAAACCCTAAGACTAACAAACTGTATTTGAAAATTGTTTTTGTTTGTTTTTTGTTTTTTTTGTCAGTTTTAAACTTAGAGTATAGAACCCCTAAGACTGAAAAACTGTGAATATTTTAATTTTTTGTGAATTTTGTTGTTTTTAGCTATACATTGTTTTATGCATTGTTGTATATTCATGTTACTACTGTACAGTTTTTCATGATTTTAATGTTTTTGTGTTATTTTCTTGTGCAGGTTGTGAAGATTCGGCACCGTGTACCTACTATTTTTTCTGAAGCATGGGAGGCACTAACTTTGGTTGACTACGAGTGGCTTGATGCCCTTGGGCTCAAGCAGGTGACTCAGTTGGAGCCTATGGTCAAGGATCGGGCCTATCTGACGGCCCTGATCAACTTGTGGGATCCCTAGGCCAACACCTTCCATATCCCAATAGGGGAGATGATAGTGACCTTAGAGGATGTCTATCGGATCCTTCAGATTTTGATAGATGGACTACCGATTCGGACGATGTCGTGGGATCAGTGGATAGCAATTTTGACATGCTGCTTCGGGCATAGGGAGGAGGTGGGTGTGGATAGCCCAGTGGAGAGGGTGGAGTGTGACTTCCAGATTGGTAGGATTTTGGTTTGATGGTGGCTAGAGAAGGGGGTGTTGGGAGTGAGGCACGCAGTACTTATGGGCCTCATTTCCAACATGTTGCTACCTAACTCGTCAGGTGCGAGGTTCCCATGGAACCTATTGGATGTGGTCTTTCGACTAGTGGAGTGTCCTACGGATGCACCTATGATCATGAGGTGGGGGTAGACATTGCTGGCATAGCTCTATGATGAGCTGTATGAGGTCCGCTACTAGAGGCAGAAGGGTATTGGGTGTAGCTTTCTATTGTAGTGTTGGGCTTGGCAGCATATAGCGATGGAGAGGTCGGTGGGTAGGGATATAGGCTACTATGGACTACTCGGGTGGAGATGGTGGATAGGGATATAGGCTACGTGGCTCTATGACGACGGTATAAGGAGTAGGAGTAGAGTCGGTGGTGGGCAGGTGACGTAGGGCACTATACCGATGCCTTTTCTCGGCTTACTCTAAGGGAGGTGTTTTGGCACCCCTACCAGGACTGTCTAGCCTGGCCTGAGGCTGGAGAGTGGCTCTGATGGGTTTGCAGAGGGCGATGGCTAATTATGCGACATGGGACCAAGTAGGAGTTCTTCTCTTATAGCCAAGTGACATGACATTTTGGGGTGCACCAGGAGTTTCCTGGGGAGCCCGTGGTCTATCGTCATCAGGAGGATGAGAGGACTTTGGCCTGGTCGATTATTGCGTTGTTGGGTGAGGATTCTGATGTAGTTATTAATGTCCTAGATGTGGACGACGTCGGGACTATCATAGAGTAATACCAATGGTGGACACTACGGTGATGGCAGGGAGAGGGACCACTGGGAGGTGCCAAGGCAGTGGTAGCAGGTGATGAGTGTGTAGAGGCACCAGGTGAGGGTTGGGGGGTTCCGCTAGAGGATGCAAATATGGTAGAGGTGGATGATTTTTTGGGGGAGTATTTTGGGGTTCCATAGTAGTCGGATATGCAGGACATCTCGGAGCAGTGGGATTTAGAGCAGGCTACTGTTCTAGAGATGCCAATGCCCCAGGAAGTCATGGAGGACACGAAGGTAGGGTTGCATGCTAAGAATGTGTGATTAGTGGGGCTACTCCAAAGATGATATCAGGAGCTGGGGGAGGCTCTGTAGGAGAGGGATATCTTACGGACTTAGCTGGTGGAGTGGGAGATTGCATGGGCTACGTACTATTGATAGGAAGGGGATACTAATGCGACACGGGAGAGGGATCTTCTACGGGCGCAGTTGGCATAGTGCAATGAAAATTTGGCTATGTACCGATAGTGGGAGATGGACTTGGTGCAGCATCGATTGGAGCTAGAGGCAGATATTAGCCACCTCGATGGGCAGATCCCTATGCTTAGCAGAGGCGGGTCGTCACGCTGCTCGAGAGGGAGCGATACTGACCAGTTAGCATATTCTTGATGCAAGTTACTGGATGAGGGGGGCTCTAGTAGGCATGATGCGGGGCTAATGGAGCTGCCCTGAGGGGTCCCATAGGACCCACACCACGGGGGGTAGTTCCCGTCACATCGATCCTGCATGATCATGGTGGCCGATGCCCTAGGCTTAGGGGTTTTTGAGGCTTTGCTTTTGGCAGGGTCAGATGATCCATTATTGTAGCCTGTAGGCATTTTTGATGATATATATACAAATGACTTTATTTTTTTATACACATGTCGGCATTTGATGTTATGCTCAATGGTCGTTGAATGTGTATGTATGCATGTTAATTGATGTTTATGGATGCATATGTTATGATGAATGCAAATGTTTCTAATTTTTAGGATATGCAAATGGAATGGATGGATTAAATGTGTGATTTTTTTTTGGCGGGGGCACCATAGACTGTTTAGAACTTATGGCTATTTGTCTGAGGCGATTGCTGGGGTAAATGACTTTTGTTGTATACATGCTATTTTTGTATTTTCTTATGGCAATTCAAGGATGACAAATTGCACAGGTGGTTTTAGAATGTAGTTAAGGTTTTTTGAGACTCAGATGTTTTAACCAACTAACCAGTACTGTAATGTTATCTTCCAAGACTTTTGGACAAGGTATGAATCGAACTTGTATTTGACCCAGTTATTTCACATCCTTGTGTGTGTAATTGAGTTCGTTTATGTGGTATTTGTTAGGATACCGCTAGTGCTAGATAGGCTGTTAACCAAACCTATACTAAGGATCACCTAATTAGATCCACTAACTTCTTTATTGTATTTAGTTAGATTAATCTACGGTGCTATCTAGGATACCATAAGCTAGCCCATACACATGCAAACATTGATCTGTACACAAGTTAATATGATAGATATATCGTCATGCAGGAGGTTTACCACTAGTGACCGATAGACTATCAACCAAACTGGTACTGAGGTTCACCTCATGACCTTCTGAATGCTGATAATTATAGGGATTCAAGTTCGACTCCCTTCTTTTCTTCAATTGTATTGGGATACTTGCTCTTTTGTAGTGATAAAAATCACTATTTATTTTTATTATATATTTTTTCTTTTGAGCAAGGGATTTGAATTTTGAGTGATGAGGATCACTGTTGTATGTGTCGTTTGAGGTATGCACTTTGGTGGTGATGTCATTTTTTTTGGAGTTTTGACTTTTACAAAATTTTATGATTTTTGCAACCTTTTGAGAACTTGGAATGCTTGGGTAATTGGGTAGGGAAGATGCTTGTCCTTTTGCCAACTCTCAGAATTCTTGGGGTCATTTGCACAGGGGGATGAGAAAGATAACCATTTCACTTATGGTGACCTGGATTGCTTTGCAGGAATCATCTTTCATTCACACAACTTTGGAATTTTTATGTGTTTTAACATTGTATTGGGATGTTACATAACAAGGTGTGATCCAAGTAAGATTCTACCTTTGGAAAATATGTCTGACATTGTATAGTATTTGGCTAGAAGGCTAATGACAGCTGAGTGACAAAAACTCTAGATACATTAGGAGACTACTGACTATGGTATGGTAAAATAACATAAATGGTGGTTTATTATAGAATTTAGAAATGTGGGAACGGATGGATTTGTCGAGTAATTATAGTTCTATGGTGCCTTTGACCTGTATGACCACAAATATACAATGTATGGATGTGATGCTTAATGAAACTATTAGTATTTTATGGATTGATGAGGTGTAAGAAGAGCTCTTTATTTGTGATGATTTTGAGCATGTATGGAAATGAGGTGCAAATTTTTGTTGTATTTTTGATGATTTTATTTCTTTTGAATTTTCTTATTTTTGACCAAGCAATTGTAGGAATCCTTGGAGCTTTTTAGTTTGACCAAAGGGGTAATGGGTATATTTGGGGCATTTTTTTTGGGGGGGGGTTGACCAAGCGATTGTAGGGATCCTTGGAGCATTTTGGGATTTGACCAAGTGATTATAGGAATCCTTGGAGCATTTTGGGATTGACCAAGAGATGATGAGAATCCTTGGAGCATTTTGGGATTGACCAAGCGATGATGAGAATCCTTGGAGCATTTTGGGATTGACCAAGCGATGATGAGAATCCTTGGAGCATTTTGGGATTGACCAAGCGATTATGAGAATCCTTTGAGCATTTTGTTTGGGCTTGTTGTGGCTGATCCACAACACACCCCAAAATTGGGGACCCACATTTTTTGCATGCTTTCAAAGAAGACCACAGTGTCCCAGATGCTAAAAATAAAGGAAAAAAGCAAAATATCACAAAAGAGAAGAAGTGTTGCGATATCATGACATGTTGCTCCGTCGCGGCCAGAAATGAAAAGTTGTCGTGATATCGCGACATGTTGCTCCATCGCGGCTAGAAATGAAAATTTGTCGCAATATCGTGACATGTTGCTCCGTCGGGGCCAGCAATGAAAAGTTGTCACGATATCGTGACATGTTGCTCCATCGTAGCTAGAAATGAAAATTTGTCGCGATATCGCGACATGTTGCTCCGTCGTGGCTAGAAATGAAAAGTTGTCGCAATATCGCGACATGTTGCTCCATCATGGCTAGAAATGAAAAGTTGTCGCAATTTCATGACATGTCGCATTTTCACGGCTAAGAGCAGCAGAATGCATCATAAAGAGAAAAATGTCATGATTTCGTGACATGTCACATTTTCACGACCAAATGCAGTGAGACAACCCGAAATAGAAAAACGTCATGATTTCGTGACAGATTGCATCTGCACAACCTGAAAAAGAAGTGTGTCACGATTTCACGATAGAAAGCAATGAGATGGTACAAAATGAAAAAGCGTCATGATTTCATGACAAAAAGCAACGAGACAGCCTGAAAGAGAAAAGTGTCACAATTTTATGATAGAAAGCAGTGAGACAGCTCAAAAGAGAAAAGCATCACGATTTCGTGATAGGTTGCATCCATGTGGCCCAAAGCAGAAAAATGTCACGATATCGTGACATGTATCATTTTTGCGATGCATGATGAGAAACAAAGCTACTGACAAAAAAATGTCATGATATCATGACATGTCTTATTTTTGTAGAGTAGGTAGAGGAGCAAGGCTGCATACATAAAAATGTCGCGATATCACGACATGCTATTTTTGGTCATGATTTACAGGGGGCCATTATGGAACATGCAGGGAAGCACTGAACACATGGCATAAAGGTGTAAGGGTTACAGAACGGTTACAATTAGCAATAAAATCAAATGTTTTGACGCTCGAACAAAAGTCAGAATAATGAAGAGCGAGAAATGAAACGAATCGATCTAGAAGATGAAACGAAGCATCACAAGGTGAAGTAGAGAGCCATAGTAGAAAGTTTAAAGGCACAAGCGAAGATAGGCACAGGGGTCAGAAACCGCTGGGAGCAGGGTTGTAGAGCTGAGGGTGATGAGCCATTCTAGGCCTGCTTTGGAGTGCTTTTCTTCCACTTTTTTTGGTTTTGGAAAACTAGATATCTGTTATTGTAAAAAGAGAAATATTTAATGCAGATAACATTTCAGAAATTTGCATTTTATGGGCAAGAAAGAAGGAGTCATTTTCTGCATGCAATATTAAATGTCTATTTTCCCTTTTCAAATTTTAGGCTTGTAAATGTAGTTGATACAAGTTTTTCTTGGTTGCTGCATGCGAATGCTTAAATCTAAAAACCTCATTCAAATCCCTAGAAGCTAGCACTTAGCTTATCAGGATTGTGCATGTTTTGCAGGTCCAATAGGTTAGGTTGCATGCATGGAAACCTCATATCTTCGATTTTGTCGAAACAAGATAGCATCAGACTAAATGTGTTCTATTTTTAATTTTCTACATTTCTTTTGCATTTTTTTATTTTTCCAGAAGGTTTAATTTATTTAAAATAAGAATTTAAAAATTGCAAAATCTAAAAAAAAACAATGAACAATCACTAAAGCTTCATGATGAAATAAACCAACATTGCCCCTTGTTTACGGTTACTTGCAATCACTAAGGTGTTCCAAGTATTTAAATTGATTATCTTCATTTGAGATTACTAATACACAGTTGCAAATGCTAATACAACGGAGACCTTGGAGAAGTTGTTTGTTTGACTTCTTTGCAAGAGGGGATTTGGGACCCAAATCCTAAAGGAGAGTTGTACTTTCATAGCTGGGTGAAAATACCACTCAACATTTTGGCGCTAGAAGGAGGGCCTGAACCGGTTTATTTCAGATTGATTTAAATGCTATAGGGATTTAAATTTTGAATATTTCATGCCCTATTGATTATTATCTTTAGCCCTATTTTAACAATACAAATTTGTACTGTTAAAAGGAGGACATGAATTGCTATGCACGGTTCTAACACTTTGATTGTTCATACAGGAATAATGTGATTTAATTTAATTTAAAAAAAATAATTGATATTAAAGTTGTATTCTTTAAGATACACTAATGGCTATGTTTTCACCATGGATGCTAGGTAGCCCATTGAACATACCGGGAGTTCAACATTATTTTCCCATTGGTTTTGAGAGATGTCTTCCTCGATTTTTGTCTAACGGGACAAATACTGCAGAAGAACACATTCAAGCATTCAAATTTTGTGCCAATCACTTAACAAGTTGGTATGATGATGTTGCTTGTAAAATGTTCCTGTACACCTTGGAAAAAGTGGCATATGATTGGTTTACAAGTCTACCTTTAGGGTCTATCACTTCTTGGGCTCAACTAGAGGCATCATTTCTTAATCAATTCAACAAAAAGCAAGTTGACTCAATCCGCATGTATGAGCAGTTTTTCACTATCAAAAAAGGACCAAGTGAAAATGTGAAGTCATTTTCTGAAAGGTTCTTTGGATTATATACTCAATTAGTGACATTTTATGTTCTGTAAGAAGAAGTGGCTCTCCAAATATATGTCAATGCTCTTGACCCACTCACTTCCACATATTTGCGAGGGATGCCTCTAATCACATCTTTGTCACAAGCCTATACTCAAGCAATGGCAATTGAGCAACAATTGAGTTGTCAAAATTATGGTGTGGGTTTTGGATCATATAATTTTCAATCATTTAATACCTCCTTTACCCACCCAATGATTTATCCACCTCAACCAAGTTCAAGTGTGAATCAATTTCAGAATCAACAATCACTCCCAAGCTTCAATCAATTTCAAAATCCTCAACCTACTATGCAAGATCAACCATATTTCTTAAGTATGAATCAACTTCAAAATACTCATCTTGATTCAAAAGATGTTTCTAAAATCAATTTCAATGATTTTCATAATAATATGATTTTAGGCAAGGGAGGAGTACTAGATCCAACTAGTATTGAAACATGTGACAGATTGGGAACCCTTGACTCACCAAAAGATGAATTCTACGAGGATGAATCTATTTCGGATGACATGTTGGATGACATTGTTGAAGATAATGGCCAAGAAAATTCACACCTTCCAAATTATGTTAAACTTGAATCATGGGTTACACATGTGGATTATGATGGCCTTATCAATTTGAATACAAGCAATAACCCAATTTTGGAAGTAATTGAACCATCTAAGGAAGGTGAAGATAAATTTGATGAGAAACATGTTGATGAATTAAAGGATGATGAAGAAATAGTTGAGCATCACAATTTGATTTTGAAAGATGATCATCATGATTCTAGGGAAGAGTATGCTCACTCCAAAACTGCTAATGAAATTTGTGTGCCTATTGATATGCAGGATAATACAATTGCCCTTTCATATGAGGATGTTACAAGTCCTGTACAATCTAAGAATGCTTTGGAAGAAGGGTTGGAATCTCATCAAAAGTTGGAGAAGGATAATGATTCTACTACCATGGATAAAGAAGGAGAATCAATTGATTTTGTTCCCCTTGAGGGGCAAGAAATCGAAAATCTTGATCCACCTATTGTTTCTACAATGTCTATGCCATCTCAAAATGATGAAATTACAAAGCCTAAGTGGTGTGGGTTTGATACTATTGATGATCCTAATGAAAATATGGATTTTGAGGCAACTCAAGCCATTGATCATGGAAAGGTGTCACGCGACACATATCTTGAAAAACTAGGCTCTTGTTTTGAAAAATATGGACGCATGTTTGATTGGGTGCCTAACTTTGGTGTTTTTGAACAGGTGTTGGATGATGAAGAAGACAATGAGGAAAAAGAAAAAGCTACTAACACTCATCAAGTTGTGGTAAATTCTAATCATGATGGGTTGAGTATGGGTGACAAGGTGAAATCTTTGCCTTTGGTGATAGCTACAAAAATTTTAAGTGATGGATTAAATGATGTCCCTTTGGATGCTAATGTCATTAATGATGAAATGTCAAATCTTGGTGATGTTTGTCAAGTTTTGATTGATTTTGATTGCTTTAAAATCTCGAAGAATAATTTGAATTCAAGACTTTTAGAAATAGGCTCTTGTTTGCAACATCTCACATTTGAAAAGGAAAGCCTACTTCTAAATCATGAATGGAATGATGAAACTTGCACTTTAAAGAATAGACAAAATAAAATTGAATACCAACCATTGTCTAATCAATTTGATTTGAATCTCACCTATGATGTTGGTAATAGAACTAAATCAAATTGGTATGGTGAGCATGGCAAGTTGAAATTTGTTGCATTGCTTGGTTTGATCTTATTTTTGTTGGATTCCTACAACATTTGGCATGTGTATTGTGTCATATGTCTTTTGAAATGTTCTAATCATGTTTGGGATCCAGGAAAGTAATAGTCCAAGCTTGGCATCATCTTGTACTATATCGTATATAGATTTTGGTTTTGGTTTTGGTTTGTGTTTTTCAAGTCTCATTTTTGGGTTTGGTTTTAAGTTGTGTGTGTTAGTCCTCTGGACATGTTTGGTTTGTCTAAAAAAAAAAAAAATTGAGATGTCAACGTATGCCTAAAATCAGGAGAATATGAAACATTGGAATTGTGTTGTAGAAAGCTCCACAAGTAACACAAACATTAAATAATGTCGTTTGAAACTTGTGATGCATGAAGTTGTCAGTTTTACAAATTATGGCAACATAGGTGGTATACTCCATCCACAATTCAGGAAAAGCAATGCATTCATATTACATTCCACTTTGCATATACATGCCATCTTAGTTGCATATGCATTTCAGATACAAATCATTAAAGTGTGTCAAATCCTCTTAGGGTTATGCTATAACATATATTAAAAGGATCCTAAGGTTGGGAACTGATGTCCGAACAATCTTGAACCAAGCACGTTCTATGCACATTAAAGAAGATCTTGAGCAAAATGGTCAAAACCATACTTGGATGAAAAGGTGGGGTGAAAAGAATATTTCATGTCTATCCTATCATGCAACATAATCCTTAAAACAGTGGTTTTTACCACTTCCATCAATCTTAAAGTCTAAAACCAGAGTAGTAAGGATAGGATTAAATCCTCATCGAACTTAGGTTGAGGATCCAATTCCCCAAAGCTCTGATTTGATCTTCATGGAGTAGTAAGGATAGGACATAATTCTCATCTTACCTAGGTTGAGAATCTGATTCCCCAAAGCTCCCATCATTCATTAAATCATAAAACTTGGATGGAGGGATCGTACTACATGTCCTCTGCAAAGGATGGGTAGTCATCCCAAAAGTCCAAGAAACAAAAATAAAATTAATATGTTCCATATTTCATGTTATCATCTTGGATTGGAAGGATTTTACTACTTGTCCTTTGCAAAGGATGGGTAGTCATCCCAAAGGTCCAAGAAATAAGAATATTTTCCATTTTCATCCTAATATTGGATTGGAGGGATCGTACTACATGTCCCTAGTAAGGATGGGTAGTCATCCCAAAGGTCCAAGAAATAAATAAAAAAAATAGAGAGAAGAGAATGAATGAAGCCAAGTCATGGATTATGGGGTTAAGTATGCTCATGCGTGGAAACATGTCTTGTCTAAAAACAAGACCATTGATTGCTCAAAAGGATAGACTAGCCTGATCATTTCATCCATAACAAGTTAAATCATTTTGTTCAAGATGAGGTAATGAACTCCATATCAAAATAGTAAGGATAGGGTTAAATTCCCATCTCGCTTAGGTTGGGAATCCTATTCCCCAAAGTTCTGATTTCACTTACACTTGCACATGGGTTCAAGATGGTAGTGACACATAACCAACTTTGGGATCTAATAAATTAATTCAATACACATATATTTGATCCTAAGAGGGTTTGACAACTTTAATATGTTTGTTCATGACATTAGAAGGTTTGAGCCTTTGTAAAGCAGGTTTTTATATCTCTAGCATCTTCATCATACATCAAATCCAGCACAAATCATTCATAGCCTTGCATACAAATCATGGGTGAAACTGACAATGGAATGTTGATCAAGTTCAAGCGATAGGGAATGAAAACACATTGCACACACCGAGTTGATACTAAATGATTTTGATGTTTCATGTATTTTTGATCTATTGGTATTTGTTTATCTTTGATGTGTTGATGCTTGTATCTAAGCTTGTATATTTCAGGTTGGGTTCTCACCAAAATGCTCAGGAGCATTTGACAGTAGAGTTGCCATTTGTTGTGGCTGATCCACAACACACCCCAAAATTGGGGACCCACATTTTTTGCATGCTTTCAAAGAAGACCATAGTGGCCCAGATGCTAAAAATCAAGGAAAAAAGCAAAATATCACAAAAGAGAAGAAGTGTCACGATATCACGACATGTTGCTCCGTTGCGTCCAAAAATGAAAAGTTGTCACGATATCGTGACATGTTGCTCCATCGCAGCTAGAAATGAAAAGTTGTCACGATATCGTGACATGTTGCTCCGTCACGGCTAGAAATGAAAAGTTGTCATGATATCATGACATGTTGCTCTGTCGCGGCTAGAAATGAAAAGTTGTCACGATATCGTGACATGTTGCTCCGTCGCGACTAGAAATGAAAAGTTGTGATATCGCAACATGTTACTCCATCGCGGCTAGAAATGAAAAGTTGTCACGATTTCACGACATGTCAAATTTTCGTGGCTAAGAGCAGCAGAATGCATCATAAAGAGAAAAACATCGTGATTTCATGACATGTCACATTTTTGCAGCCAAATGCAGCGAGACAGCCCAAAATAGAAAAACATCATGATTTCACGATAGATTGCATCTGCATAGCCCAAAAGAGAAGTGTGTCGTGATTTCATGACAAAAATTAGCGAGATGGTACAGAATGAAAAAGCTTCACGATTTTGTGATAGAAAGTAGTGAGACAGTCCAAAAGAGAAAAGCATCACGATTTCACGACAGAAAGCAGTGAGACAGCCCGAAAGAGAAAAGTGTCATGATTTCATGATAGGTTGCATCCACGCAGCCCGAAGCAGAAAAATGTCATGATATTGTGACATGTATCATTTTCACGATGCATGATGAGAAACAAAGCTGCTGACAAAAAAATGTCGCGATATCGCGACATGTCTTATTTTCGTAGAGTAGGTAGAGGAGTAAGGCTGCATACATAAAAATGTCACAATATCGCGACATGCTATTTTTTTGAGCAAGATTTTGCCAGAAGGTTGTCATTGTTGTCAACACAGGCAGTTAGATCCAAAGATGCAGGTAGTTAGGTCCAAGGATGCAGTGGATAACAGACTTGAAATGGGTTTTTCTTAAAACCCAAGTTTGCTCTTCGTTTTGTTGAAAAATATGCCCTGGTGATGAAGATATTTAATTTTAAATATTTAGTTTAAATTTTTATTTAATTTAAATTAGAATATTAAATTAAATTAAAAGGGCCGACGTGTTACTATTTCATGGCAATAAGCTACAGGAAGGTAACGAAGGTGGAGAATGACGCCGACAAAATTAAATCTAGGCCGACGGATTTTAGGGTTTTGCAGTCGACATTCTTAGGGTTATAGTCGACGGATTTTAGGGTTTGGCAGCTGACAAATTCTAGGGTTTCTCAATCGACGTTCTTCTAGGGTTTGCCTCTAAAATTTCTTCTATAAAAGCAAGGGTTCTTCGAGTTTAAAAAATGACGTGATGCGATATATGTGAATGAAGTTCGGGTGCAGCAGAGAGAGAGGTGCGAAGAGAAGATAAGAGCGCGGTATGCAAAAGTCGTGTTCCGAGTGTGAAATGACAGTGTGTTGGCTGTAGAAGTGATATTTCTGTGAAGTTGCAGCAGAGAACGCAGAGAGATATAGAGGAGTGGTTGAAAAAGTGTGAATCATTTTTCACGAGCGACGATCGAATGCCGACAAGCGGCGGATCACGAGAAAAATAGCGAGATCGTGATAATTGAGGTGAAAGTTTACATTCTACAATTTTTATTATTATCTTCAAGTTGTAGCTTGAAAAAGGGGTTGGTGCCTCTTTCCAGTTGGTGCTGGAAAAATTGGAGTTGGTGCTCCATTTTGTTGTAGCAGATAAAACTTAGGGGTTGGTGCCTCTTACCAGTTGATGCTGGTGAATGATTATGTAAATTTGGAGCTTTGCATTTGACTGGATTTGGATGGTAGTCCAAGCAGTCTTTTTGAGGAGTAGCCACATCGGTGAACCTCGTTAAAATGATGTGTTATGTGTGATGCTCTTAGTACTTTTATTATTTTTGTTTTAATCTACTGCAGTTTATTTAAAATTCTAAATTGTTTTAAGTTTTTAAATAACACACTGATTCACCCCCCCTCTCGGTGTCATTGTGATTATAACAATTGGTATCAGAGCCAAGTACCTGAAGAGGCTTAAACAGCTAAGGTGATCTTAGAAATCAAGCAATGGCAAGTGGTGAAGGATTCTCTTCGAACAAAGCACCACTGTTTGATGGGACAAATTATGTGTTCTAGAAAATTAGAATGCAGACTTATCTCAGTGCTTTGGGCTTTGACATCTGGGGTGCGGTAGTCAATGGTTACAAAGCTCCTGCCACCGCTCCAACAGACACTGTAGCAAAAGATATCTGGGATAAACTAGAGAAAATTCATGAAGGAGATGATAGGATCAAGGAGGCCAAACTTCAAGCACACCGAGATCAATACGAATATTTAAAGATGGACAATGATGAGAACATAGAGACCTTCATGCAAAGAGTCAATGGGATCACAAATTCAAACAAAGGTCTCGGTGAAGAATTAACCGATGCTGCTATTGTGAAAAAGGTATTGGGATCACTTCCTTCTAGATTTGATTCTAAAGTCTCTGCCATAGAAGAAGCCAAAGATTTAAATCATTTTAGTATGGATGAGATGCATGGTCCTTGACTGCTTTTGAAATGAGAATAGGAAAGTCTAATCCCACAGATAGAGAAGCAGCCTTCAAAGCTCAAAAATGCAAAAGCACAAAACAGGAATCTGAAGAAGAAAATGATTCAGATATAATGGAAGCAAATTTTGTAAGAAAGATGAAGAAAGGAAAAGGAAAGTACAAAGGAATGCTACCTCTTAAGTGTTTCAGATGTGGAGGCATTGGACACTTTTCTACCAAATGTCCTTTCAATGACAAAAATAAAGGTGAAGAAACTCAACATCAAGAAAGAGAAGAATGGAGGAAGAAACCAAATTTCAGAAAAGGTAAGTTCAATAAGAAAAGCTTTATCTCTCAAAATGCAGAATCTTCAGAGGACAGTTCTAGTGAAGACTCTGAAGAAGGAACAGGTGAGGCTCTCTTTATGGCATTTGAGATAGACGAATCAGAAAACATAGAGGGGATGAACTCTGAAGTTGAAGATGTTGAGGCTGAAGTTGATTTAGAGGGTGAGCTAGTGTCTGCTCTTACGAAATGGGAATCAGAGAAAAATAAGAATGAAAAACTGTCAAGGAAACTTAAGGATGCAAACAACATTATTGCCAGTTTAAAAATACAGACTGAAGAATACAAAAAAATTTCTGAAGATCTGGAAATACAGGTATCCATGAATATAGACCACTGCAGCAAATTGGAAGAAGAAAATGTGTCTCCGAATACAAATACAAGAGCTGGATCGAAAAATCAACTGTCATCTAAAACGTGAAGAAAGCTCGATGAAACTGGACAAAATTTTGAGTGATCAAAGATCCACAGGCATCAAATTTGGTCTCGGCTTTACTAAAGGAGAATCATCAACTGAACCAAAAACAAGCAATGTTGAAAGTGAAAAGAACAAAGACAAGAAACAGGCTGTGGAAAGTAAAACGAATCAGGCAAAAGAAAGATATAATGCCAGACCTAAAATGACAGCTAACAATGATGGCTTTACTAAGGTCACACATCAAAAGAATAGAAGATCCAAGGCTCCAGCAACAACCTGGCCAAGACCATCTTTCAGGTTTACTCATTATTTCTATGGTTTTTGTTTCAAGTGTAATGTTTATGGGAATAAAATTGCTGACTGCAAATACAACGTAGGTCCAAGAAGTTTCACTAGTAAAAATGTGTTTGCTCCTTTAATGAGATATGCAGTAGAGTGTTTTAAGTGTCACAACTTTGGGCATATTGCCAGAAATTATCGTAGTATGTCTGTTTCATATCAACCTCAGGAAAGTAGATTTCAACCGTATAGAGCAAAACAAAATAGAATTTATACTAAAGGATATGTGCAAAATTCTAAAAAGGGGAAGTCACAGCTAGAACCCAACAACATAGTTAAGACAGAATGGAAACAAAAGGAACAGCTCAGGAAAGAACAGGAATCCTTAATAGTGTAGACTGCTTTTAGAGCTCAGAATAAATATGTACCGTGGATTCTTGATAGTGGCTGCTCAAGTCATATGATAGGTGATAGACAAAAATTTGAAAATCTTTAGAAATATGAGGGTGGTTCTGTGAAGTTCGGCAATAACGATGGAGCCAAAATAATAGGTAAAGGATCGGTCAAAATAAGTGAAGGCAAAATCAAGTCAGAAGAAGTTCTATATGTGGATGGTCCGAAACATAACCTGTTAAGTGTGAGTCAGATCTGTGACAAAGGACATGAAGTGTTGTTCAAGAAGCAGGGTTGTGAAGTCAGAAAAACAAAGAACGGGAAATTAATAGCAATCGGCTCAAAGACGTCTGGCAATCTGTACACATTATCAAAATTTTTAGAAGGTATGTGCTTCATGGGACAAGAAGAAGAGAACTGGTTGTGGCATAAGAGGCTTGGACACATAAGTTTTGATAATTTGGTAAGAATTAGCGCTAAACAAGTAGTGAGAGATATTCCAATCATTAAAAAACCTGCAAATAGTATGTGTGCTTCATGTCAGAAGGGAAAACAGACCAGAGTTTCATTTAAAACAAAAGAACATCACACTAGCAGGCCTTTGGAACTCATTCATACTGACTTATGCGGACCAATGAGGACTCAAAGCATAAACGGCGACAAATACTTCATGCTGTGTATTGATGATTTTTTCAGAATGACTTGGATATTCTTCTTAAAAGATAAATCAAAAGCCTTTGAAATGTTTAGAACTTTCAGACAGCTGGTAGAGAATGAAACAGGGAAAAGAATTAAATGCTTGCGATCAGATAGAGGAGGAGAATTCATTTCGAATGAATTTTTAGAATACTGTGAAAAACATGGAATCAGGAGACAATATTCAGCAGCCAGAACTCCGTAGCAGAATGGTGTAGTTGAGAGGAAGAACGGAACAATTCAGGAAATGGCATGCACTATGCTGGCAGAAAGCAAAATAGCAGATAGATTCTGGAAAGAAGCAGTTCACATAGAAGTATATATTCATAATAGGTATATGTTAAGAACTCGTGAATGCAAAACACCATATGAGTTGTGGTTTGGTAGAAAAGCAACAGCTAAACATCTCAAAGTATTTGGCTGTAAGTGCTACATTAGAAAAACTGATGACAATCTTGGAAAGTTTGAAGATAGAGTAGATGAAGGTGTGTTTGTTGGTTATTCTCCACATAGCAAAGCTTACAAATGCTACAACAAGAGACTTAAGAAAATTGTGGACAGTGAAGATGTTAAATTCGATGAAGGGAGGAAACAAATAGTTAATTTTTAAGAAAACTATCCAATCTACGAAGAAGTCATTGAAGGAGATGAAGTACATGACACAGAAAATACAGATACGGCTGATGCAGATAACTTATCGGATAACTCAGAGGTACAAGAAAACAAAAAATTTTGAATGGGCAATTGGCAGAAAAATCATCCTAGAAACCAAATAATTGGAGATCCCACAGCTGGCATTTAGACAAGAAAGAAAGTAATAAATAATTACTCTCTTTTATCCAGCATTGAGCCCAAAAACATAGATGAAGCAAGCAAAGATGACAGCTGGATGAAGGCAATAAATGAAGAGTTAGATCAGATTGAAAAGAACAAAACTTGGGAGTTAGTACCTAGACCCTGCAAATAAGAATGTAATCGGCACCAAATGGATATTTCGTAATAAATTAAATGAATACGGTCAGGTTATTAGAAATAAAGCAAGACTGGTTTGCAAAGGCTATGCACAGGTCGAAGGCATTGACTTTGAAGAGACTTTCGCACCAGTGGCCAGACTAGAAGCTATTAGAATGTTTCTAGCACTAGCAGTTCACAAGAACTTCAGAGTTTATCATATGGATGTGAAATCTGTGTTTTTAAATGGGAAACTTGAAGAAGAGGTCTATATCGAACAACCAAATGGCTTTCAAATCAGTGAAGATACCAACCTTGTCTGTAAATTAAAGAAAGCATTGTATGGATTAAAACAAGCACCACGGGCCTGGTATGCTAGGCTAGATAATTATCTTTCTCAACGGGGATTCAAGAAAGGTTTAGTGGACAGTAATATGTATGTGAAAACAGAAGATGGGCACCTCATTATTCTTGTTGTCTATGTGGATGATATCATATTCTACAACAATAAATATGAATCATGTAAAGACTTAGCAAACAAGATGCAGACTGAATTTGAAATTTCAATGATTGGTGAACTATCTTACTTTCTGGGGTTACAGGTTAATCAGAATGAGAAAGGTATATTCATTTCCCAAATCAAATATGTGAAAGAGATGTTAAAGAAGTTCACTATGGAGGATAGTAATCCAGTCAGTACTCCCATGACAATAGGCTATAAATTAAGTAAAGAAGACAAATCTCCACTTGTATATCAAACCATGTATAGATCAATGATAGGAAGCTTACTATATTTAACTGCAACCAGACCTGATATTTTGTAGGCAGTGTGCATGGTAGCCAGATTTCGAGCCGAGTCCTAAAGAGACTCATGTAACGACGGTTAAAAGGATTTTTCGGTATCTCAAAGGCACCATGGAGTATGGATTGTGGTATCCAAGAGGCAAATATTTCACTCTTATATCATATTCGGATGCGATTGGGCTGGATGTGTTGATGACGGGGAAGAGTACCAGTGGAGAAGCATTCTATTTGGGGGACAGATTGGTTGCATGGCACAGTAAGAAGCAAGAGTCGGTGTCTTTATCTACGAGTCGAGGCGAGTATATTGCAGCGGCAACATGTTGCACACACGTTTTGTGGATGAAACAGGACCTTGAAAGATCTTGGTATTAATTTTAGTGAACCAATATCGGTAAAGTGTGACAACACCAAGTGCAATCAAAATTTCTAAGAATCCGAGTAATGCACTCACGGACAAAGCATATTGCTATAAGGTATCATTTCTTGAAAGACAAAGTTGCGGAAGGAGAAGTCGGATTGGACTATGTCCCAACTACGGAACAGGTAGCGAGACATTTTTACAAAACCTTTGCCCAAGGAAGTATTTGAGTATCTTCGTAGCAAATTAGGAGTAGTCACACTTCCTAAGAAGTGACTAGCTACAGGGATCACCTTCTCAGGGGGAGCACTTGAGTGTTTGAGGATGGACTCAGGGGGAGTCAAATTGTGCTTGAGAAGTGTGAGGATGGACTCAGGGGGAGTCAAATTGTGCCTGAAAAGTGTGATAATGGTCACAAGGAGAGTCTGCGACGACCCTTTGGTATTATTGACAAAGGGGGCGAAGAGTTACGAGGAAGGTATACGGGTGTTGCCAACAATTCCAAAGGGGGAGATTGTTGAGCAAGATGTTGCCAGAAGGTTTTCATTGTTGTCAACACAGGCAGTTAGATCCAAAGATGCAGGCAGTTAGGTCCAAGGATGCAGTGGATAACAGACTTGAAATGGGTTTTTCTTAAAACCCAAGTTTGCTCTTCGTTTTGTTGAAAAATATGCCCCGATGATGAAGATATTTAATTTTAAATATTTAGTTTAAATTTTTATTTTATTTAAATTAGAATATTAAATTAAATTAAAAGGGCCGACGTGTTACTATTTCACGGCAATAAGCTACAGGAAGGTAACGAAGGTGGAGAATGACGCTGACAAAGTTAAATCTGGGCCGACATATTTTAGGGTTTTACAGCCGAAATTCTTAGGGTTACAGTCGACGGATTTTAGGGTTTGGCAGCTGACAAATTCTAGGGTTTCTCAATCAACGTTCTTCTAGGGTTTGCCTCTAAAATTTCTTGTATAAAAGCAAGGGTTCTTCGAGTTTCAAGAATGGCATGATGCGATATATGTGAATGAAGTTCGGGTGCAGCAAAGAGAGAGGAGCGAAGAGAAGATAAGAACGCGGTATGCAGAAGTCATGTTTCGAGTGTGAAATGACAGTGTGCTGGCTGTAGAAGTGATATTTCTATGAAGTTGCAGTAGAGAACGCGGAGACATATAGAGGAGTGGTTGAAAAAGTGCGAATCATTTTTCATAGCAGCAGTCGAATGTCGACAAGTAGTAGATCACAGAAAAATAGCATATCGTGATAATTGAGGTGAAAGTTTACATTCTGCAATTTTTATTATTATCTTCAAGTTGTAGCTTGAAAAAGGGGTTGGTACCTCTTTCCAGTTGGTGCTAGAAAAATTGGAGTTGGTGCTCCATTCTGTTGTAGCAGATAAAACTTAGGCGTTAGTGCCTCTTACCAGTTGGTCTTTGGTGAATGATTATGTAAAGTTGGAGCTTTGCATTTGACTGGATTTGGATGGTAGTCCAAGCAGTATTTTTGAGGAGTAGCCACATCGGTGAACCTCATTAAAATGTCGTGTTATGTGTGATGCTCTTAGTACTTTTATTATTTCTGTTTTAATCTACTGCAGTTTATTTAAAAGTCTAAATTGTTTTAAGATTTTAAAGAACACACTGATTCACCCCCACTCTCAGTGTGATTGTGATTATAACATATTTTTGGTCATAATTTACAAGAGGGCATTATGAAACATGCAAGGAAGCACTGAACACATGGCATAAAGGTGTAAGGGTTACAGAACGGTTACAATTAGCAAGAAAATCAAACGTTTTGACGCTCGAACAAAAGTCAGAATAATGAAGAGTGGGAAATGAAATGAATCGATCTGGAAGATGAAACGAAGCGTCACAAGGTGAAGCAGAGAGCCATAGCAAAAAGTTTAAAGGCACAAGCAAAGACAGGCACGGGGGTCGAAAACCACTGGGAGCAGGGTTGCAGAGCTGAGGGTGATGAGCCATTTTGGGCCTGCTTTGGAGTGCTTTTCTTCCACTTTTTTTGGTTTTGGAAAACCAGATATCTGTTATTGTAAAAAGACAAATATTTAATGCAGATAACATTTCAAAAATTTGCATCTTATGGGCAAGAAAGAAGGAGTCATTTTCTACATGCAAGATTAAATGTCTATTTTCCCTTTTCAAATTTTAGGCTTGTAAATGTAGTTGATACAAGTTTTTCTTGGTTGCTGCATGCGAATGCTTAAATCTGAAAACCTCATTCAAATCCCTAGAAGCTAGCACTTAGCTTATTAGTATTGTGCATGTTTTGCAAGTCCAATAGGTTAGGTTTCATGCATGGAAACCTCATATCTTCGATTTTGTCGGAACAGGATAGCATCAGACTAAATGTGTTCTATTTTTAATTTTTTGCATTTCTTTCGCATTTTTTTATTTTTCTAGAAGGTTTAATTTATTTAAAATAAACATTTAAAAATTGCAAAATCTAAAAAAATAATGAACAATCACTAAAGCTTCATGATGAAATAAACCAACATTGCCCCTTGTTTACGATTACTTGCAATAACTAAGGTGTTCCAAGTATTTAAATTGATTATCTTCATTTGAGATTACTAATACACAGTTGCAAATGCTAATACAGTGGAGACCTTGGAGAAGTTGTTTGTTTGACTTCTTTGCAAGAGGGGATTTGGGACCCAAATCCTAAAGGAGAGTTGTACTTTCATAGTTGGGTGAAAATACCACTCAACAGGCTATGACTTTGTTAAATATGGAATGGCTGCAAATGACTGATGTTCAAGGGTTCTAGTTCCTTTATTCTATCAAGAGATGCTAGCCGATATGTTCTAGGTCCTATTTTATTGTTGATGACATAAAGACCTAACCAGTTTGCCATGAATTTGTCCCTTAGATGGGGTGGCAAGTTAGAGTTCTGTTGGTTTTCTTTTAAGACCAAGTCACCAACCTGAAAGTCCCTCAGGTGAACCTTCATGGTGTATGCCCTCTTAAGTCACTCTTGATAGATACGTAAATGCTCAAGAGCATTAATGTGTCATTCATCGAGCAACGTAATCTGGTTTAAGTGGGCCTGTTGTGCAGTGTCCTCATCGATGAACTCTTGCATTGATATGCATAGGGAAGGAATTTCCAACTTGAGAGGCATGACTGCCTCGAATCCATACACCAGCAAAAATGGAGTTGCCCCAATGGGTGTCTGAATGCTAGTGCGATAAGCCCACAGGACAAGTGGGATCTAAATGTGACAATCCTTATGACTATTTGTGACTATCTTTTTGAGGATGGCAACTAGCATTTTGTTTGATGCCTTTGCTTTCCCATTTTCCTGTGGATAATAGGGTGTCAAAAAACTATACTAAATTTTGTACTTTGTGGTCAAAGCATGCACGTCTTTGTTCTTGAATTACGTCCCATTATCCAAGATTATCTTGGATGGAATACCAAAATGGCATATGATATTATGTAAAATGAACTCTGAAATGCGGGTTCCAGTTGTAGAGGTAAGCAGAATTGCTTCCATCCATTTGGTGAAGTACTTTGTGGCCGTTATGATAAACATGTGATAGCCAGATGATGTAGGGGATATCTTTTCGATTAGATCTAGACCCCACTATGAAAGTGCCAAGCCAATTGGATCGACTGCAAGGCCTAGGAAGGTACGTGTGTGAAATTAGCATGGTGTTGACACTTCACGCACTTCCTCACATACACAAAATAATATTGCTCTAAATATGGCAATAATAGCCCATGCAAAAAATGTGCTTTGTGATGGTCATACCACTGAAGTGGCCATCGCACGTACCATCATATGCTTGGGCGATCTCCCAAGTGGACTCCTGTTGGTCCAAGCAACGAAGGAGGATTCCTTCATAGCTACGATAGTACAAAATATCTCCTAACAAGACATGATTTGCCACTTTCTTCTTGAATGCTCATTTTGTGGCATGCGTCAATCCAAGCGAGAGGTTACCTAGCTTGAGGTAATCCCTTATGGGTGAATACCAATCCTACTGATCAGAATCCTTGACGGTATGAACAACCAATCTCTCTTGAAGTTCATCTCTAGCAAAAGCTGAGCAAGAAAGAACTTGTAAGAATAGCATTGTGTTGCTATTAAGGGAAGTGGGGGAGAACAAGGACCCCTAGTTGGCATGATTCAAATAATCATGGATTCGAGATAACGTGTCTGAGGATGATTCAATCTGGATTAGGTGGATTCCTAGCATTAGGTCATAGCTTGCACTCTCCATCACAGATTGCGATAGTGTTTTGACCTGAATGGTTGTCATATCACCAGAAATGTCTTGCGGGATTAGTGACCCCAAGAAGGCCATAGTGTCTACAAAATGATTCGATGATCGAGGGAGTGCCTCGATGTCGTACCATTCAAGATTTTCAAGGAATTTGTCCACAAGGGCTTTGTAGGCCTGTAGAACTACCCCTTTAAATTGGTTGACAATTAGCAGTGAATAACCAAAGATGTTTAATCATTTGATGTTCATGGTGGTTGCTGTCTGAAGACCTATGAGCAAGGCTTCGTATTCTACATTGTTGTTGGTCCACGGGAAGTCTAATTTAAATGATAGAGGCATTGGAGCCCCTTGCGGTGTAAAGAATATGATTCTTGTGCCACCACCTTGCTCACATTTAGAACCATCAAAAAATAGGGTTATGTCGGCCTGGGACTCAGGCTCATCAAAATTTGGTGATTCTGAGACATGGAGGACCCCATCATTAAGTAGTTCTATGACCAGAGGCTGATCATCTTCGAGATGAGCCTTTTCTAGTTGATCGGCTATGACTTGACTTTTTATGGATTTCTATCCAATAAAATATATGTCAAACTTTGTCAAGAACATGATCCATTTTGCCGTGTGACTACTATGATAAGTATGACTCATCATGTACTACAATGGATTCTCCTTAGACACAACATACATCGTATTGTTGAGCATGTAGTGGTGTAGCTTTTTGGTAGCAAACACCACTGCCAAGCAAATCTTCTCAACGTATACATAGTTAATTTCATAACTAACCAGGGTGTGGCTAAGGTAATAAGTAGCCTGTTCTTTGTGAAGTTCATTTTTTTGGGCTAGCATGGCGCCCAATGCCACCTCCGTAGTTGAGATGTATAAATAGAATGGCACTCCTGGTCTAGGTGGTGCCAATATTGGTAGTGAAGCCAAGTATTGTTTAATGTCATCAAAGGCTGACTGGCACTCGTCATCCCAGTGAAATGATACACCCTTATGCAATAATTTGTTCGTGGGTCGACACTTGTCAGATAGCTACGCTATGAAGTGCTTAATTGACACGACCTTTCCTCGCAGACTTCTAAGCTGCTTAATGGTAATTGGGGGGAGCATTTCAAGGATTGCCTTGACTTTGTTTGGGTCCACCTCGATGCCTCTCTTTGAGACTATTAAACCCAAGAGTTTTCCATATGTGACACCAAATATGCACTTCTTGGGATTTAGTCTGACTTTATGTTCCATGAGGCGGTCGAGGATCTTGCTTAAGTCATTGAGATGATCTGGGCATAAAAGATATTTGGCCAACAAATCATCCATGTAATCTTCCAAAGTTTTATGTATGTAATCATGGAATATGTACGTCATGGCAAATTGGTAGGTGGTGCCAGCATTTTTAAGGCCAAATGGCATGACCTTATAACAAAATGTCCCCCAAGGCATTGTAAATGCCATTTTTAGTTGGTCCTTGGGATTGATACGAATTTGATTGTATCCCGAGAAACCATCCATGAGGGATAGCATTTTGTGACCTGCTATAGCATCTACCAATGCATTTATGCTTGGCAAGGGGAAATCATCCTTAGGACTTGCTTTGTTTAGATCTCAAAAATTAGTGCATATGCGAATCCTCCCATCAAGCTTCTTGATGGGAACCATGTTGGATAGCCATGGTGGGTAATCCACAAAGATGAAAAATTATGCATCCAACAACTTTTGCAACTCGTATTTGACCATTAAGTCCAATGTTGGGTGCATCTTACGTAGTTTTTTCATAATGGGCTTGACTGTCGGATCAACCATTAGGTTATGCATGACTAGCTACGGATCTAGCCCCAACATGTCTTTGTAGGACCATGCAAAAATCTCCTTCTTCTCTTTTAGAAGGGTAATGTAGTCAGCTTGCTCTTCAAGGGATAACCTTACCCCCAACTTGATGATCTATGGATTCATTGGATCTGAGTCGATGTCTACGTCAATTGTCTCCTCGACTGACATGTGGGATCCATCCTCCAACTGGTGTGGAGTTGGGATCAAATGGATATCTTTTGCTAAGTTCAAATCTATGTTGGGAACTTCGGGTTCCTCCTCAACATGGAAGATATCCTGAGTTGGCTCTAGGGTGAAATGGAGCATTTCACCGAAAGGCTAGTACTCTAATGGGGATGGTGGTAAATTGATGTGATCCCAGTCTATGGCATCTATGTCTAGATACAATGGCTGTGTTGGGTCAACTAGATTGTGGATGGGGGTGGTTAAGTCAATGGATATCATGTTGATGAAATTATTTTGGTCTTCATTACCGTGAGTGTGATGAATCAAACATTCTAGATGTTCTCTGTGCTTTGGATCTGGCTCTAGAGGTATTGGCATAAATGGATTGGCCCTATGTGCGGATAAGAAGACAAGGTCTACCCTCGACACTGATATTGCTATAGGGTCTCTGGGTGGAAGGTGTTCTCTATATGCCCAAAGTGGTAGATTCAACACTTGGTCCCATCGCACTGGGTCTATGTACCACTCATGCCCTGGAACTATGTTTAGTTTCTCAAATATATCATTAATCTCCAAGGGGTATTGTTGCATATGATTGAGATAGGCCATATCAGTTTCATCTTCATAATCACTATCAAAGATCCAAAGGCCTTCGTTGGCTCCAAAAACTGTTTGCAACATTAGAGGCTTGTCTTGCTCAAGAAATTTGATCTGGCCTCATTGGGGTTGTTCCTCTCTCTACGATGGGGCCTGATTGTCTTGTGGTGGCACTTGCTCGATGGGAGCCACCAAAGGGAACATTGCCAAGATGCTTTCTAGATAATCATCCATGGGGGTCACTTGTGAGTGATTTCTATCTGATTCGAAGGGATCCCATGGTGCTACCTCATATTTTGACTCGTCTCCTGATGATCCTTGTTGACCTTGTCTACACCTCTCTTTTAGGTGTGTTCTTGAACTTTCTCCTCTTTTGAGTGAAGGGAAAGGATTGTTAGGGTCAACAAGGTTGGTTGTCAACATTGGGAGATAATATTCCAGTGTGTATGTCATGTTAGGGTTGGCATATGGATCTAATGCCAATACCCCCTTGTTGCCTATCCCTAGGCCTTTCATATTTTCTACCAATATTTCCAAGGGGATGGGGTGGTTGAACCCTACTCCTGACTTGTCGTATGGCATATTATATCTTGGTTGGCAAATAACATGCACTCCTTGCTCATATCTGCCTAACCCATATCCATGCCAATTGCACTGTCCCAGGTATCTCAAAGTAAATTCTGGGTTAGACAAATAATTGAAATCTTCCACAAAGGGCTCTTCATATTCACCCTCTTGCATGTATGGCTCAATACCATGATCAAGGCCCCCATACACAAAGTTTTTCTGGTTTTGTAGGTAGCCTAGAGGAACAATGATACTGATGGGGAGGCAAGGTCTCCCCATGTCCTGCACAGACTCTAGTGTGGGTGTTGCTACAATATTCCACACCAGATACTCCCCCAAGCTCGTATTGGCCATTTCAACAGTGATTGTTGGTGATTGACAGGGAGGGAATGGAAGTTCTTCTGAAGTCCACTCCATGTCGAGTGAACTAGGAGCCTTGACTTCCATTTTTGTAGGCATCTCCTCAGTAGAGACAGTTGATACTGATGGTGGTGCCCCTTCTAGGGGTTTCTTCCCTTTATCCTTCTCTGTGGCCACCGTAGGTGGCATCGTTGGTGAAGGACCAACCGATGAAGATGGACCCAGATATGGTTTTTATGGGCTTGCCAGCAGGGATGCTTACGAAATCAAACCCTATTTAGATGGATTCAACTAAAAATCCAAATGCGTTGATGGAAGGGTCGATTGCGGTATCATCTGCACCGTATTGCAATACTTGAAGGGCTACAAGTCTGCCAGAACTACATGCACTTCCCCTTCAAATGTATACTTTAAAAATTGATGATCTATCGAAGGGACACATTTCATATCCTTGATCCATGACTGACCTAGCAAGATGTTATAAGCCATCTCACCTTCCAAAATATGGCACAATGTAGGTATAGTATTTTGTCCCACCTGGATGGGTAGGAAAATTATGCCAACTGTCGAGCATATCACATCATTGAATGCTCGTAGAGTGTATGTGGAAGTCGTGATGTGAGACGCTGGCAACTTAAGATGTTTCAATGTCATTGTTGTGATGATATTACTGGACGAGCCAGTGTCTACCAACACCCTCTTATATAGGATCCTGTTGACCCGTGCGATAACATGCAGGGGTGGATCCACCATATCATCAACCACTAATTTCACTTCATCTTCTCGAAAGGTGATGACTGGCTCAGTGCATCATTTGACATGTCCCAAAAAGTTTTTGAAGGAATTTACTTCATGGGGCTACAACTCGATGGCTTTCAATATCTCCATTATAGCCTCCCGATGGGGCGTTGATTGTTGTATGAGCTCGTATATGGAGAGCCTAGCCAATGTGGTCCTCAATATATGAGTGAGTTTGGTATGAATTATGGCCACAAGTTTAGGTGAAGGAGGTTGTGTAAGGTGTTGTTACGATTGAAACATTTTTGGCACCTCTCCTGTAGCTGTCGTGGGGGCAGCTACGCTCGAATACCTCCTATTTCGAGTCACTATGCTGATCATCCCTACATACCCTTGCATGGGGCAGTTCTGTGTGACCTAATTGACTTGTAGGGTCTTTTCATATGCATCATGGGCAGGAAAGGGGTCCTTAAAGACCTCCATTTGTTGGTTGCTTGGTGCAATGAGATTATCAACCGCTAATGTCTTGTTATCAATTAGGTCTTGCACCAAGCCCTTAAACTTCCAACAGGCATTAAGGTCATGTCCCTTTTGCCTATGGAACCTACAGTACAAATCTTCCCTGTAGCTCTTCAGTTTTGGCATGTTGGGATCTATGGGTTGAACCTCGGGCAGGTTAATCAAGTTTTCCATTGAAAAGCGATCAAATAGGGAGCCTCTAGACTCTGTGTAAGGTGTGAATTATCACCTAGGGCAACGCTACTAGTTTTGTTCTTGCCTCTTTCTTGGTCATAACTATTAAGAGGAACTGCCTAATAGTTAGCCTTTTGGGGTTGTGTTGCTTATGCAGGCTTGGGGACATTGATAACAACCTGATTGACCACAGCGAGTTTCTGTTGCGTGGTCCTTGTTTTGGTGTTCTTAGACCATTCTTTCTTTTTTAGCTTGGCTATCTCGCCATCCTGAATCTTGATCTCTTCAATTATTATGGCTTGTGCCAGAGCTTCCTTTAATGTGGCATATTGTTGTAGCTACAATATAATGATCTTAGAGATAGTGAAGATGAAAAAGGTTTTTTCTATGGGATAAAAGAGGTAGAAGAAGAACATTCACTCCAAAAAGAAGAATTTAAACAAGAGGATAATGTCTCAGTTGATCTAAAGAAAGACTTCAATGTTATCCATGAGCAACTACAAGAGGTTAATAAGAATCTAAAATAATTTAAATGTTCCTTACTGGAGAATTTTGATCCATCTCATGACTCAAAAGATCAATATATTTGTACTAAGAAGGAAACATGTATTTTAGAGGCTATATATATGGATGCCAAGTTGTTACTTGACACAAATGAAGAGAAAGAAGAGGAAGATTCTAAAGCACCAAAGGTCTCATAATTCAGGTTTGGGGAATCACACTCCAAAGTAAAGGAAGGTCTAAAATATGAAATCAAGGAAGCACCTAAGACTTGTGAGGAAAGTTCCAAAGTTCCTATGGCTCAAAATATTCAATTTAGATCTTGTTTTGAGATAGGTGAATCAGGTTCAAAAGAAATAGAAATACTTGAAGAGGAAAACAAGGAAGAAGATTTAGATACTACAAATAAGGTTCAATAATGCAATGCACAAGTTGAAAATGATCATAGGGATAATGGTCAAGAAAGGTATGAGGAACCAAGGCATGAACAAAGGGCTTTTCAAGGACATTGTTTTTCTTGTAATGGATTTGGACATAGTGCTATACATTGCAAAATTTATGGATCAAAGAAGTTTGATTTTTCTAGAAGAAACTTCAAGGGAAGAAGGTATGATTTTTAGGGGCATTTCTTCTCATGCAACAGGATTGGTCATAGAGATTCTCAGTGCAAAGGAATGAGCAATATGGATTTGGTTTTAGAGATATACAATTTAGAAGTCATGGTCATAATGGTCATGAAAATAAAACTTCACAATATAGGGTTCAGGAAAGGAATAGCTATGGAAAGTATTTCAAGAAATATTTTAGGATATGGGCACCATCCAAAGGCTACAATATCAAGTGTTTTAATTGTAATAACTTTGGGCATATTGCAAGATGGTGTAGGACTCAATTCCAAACAGGTTCAAGGCAAGGAAGTCAAACAGGTTCAAAGCAAGAAGGTCAAATAGGTTCTAGACAAGAAGATCAAGTAATTCATCAAGAGAAGGATATCAAAAAAACATGGAAGGAAATTGATAGAAGAAATAAAAAAAGTGATATGGGATTAAAAGTACTCCCACCCTAAAATTAATCACCTCAATAGAGAAGGGAGTGATGGTTCTAAACTTAAGAGTCACATATATTAGACCCATAGGTGTCCTTTTTGCCATTGATATCAAAGGGGAGAGATTTGAGTTAGGGGGAGCAGCCTCCAAAGAGAGATTTGAGTTAGGTGGAGCAGCCTCCAAAGAGAGCATTGAGTTAGGGGGAGCATCCTCCAAAGAGAGCATTAAGTCAGGGGAAGAAACTTTGATTCTCAGAGATGGTTTTTGGAGTGATTGTGGTGTTTGCATTAGAGGTGTTGCCATAAATGACAAAGGGGGATATTGTCGGTAATTTGAGGTATTTTATTTTGTCATTGATGTCACATGGATCACATTTTATTTTGGTGGCCAAATTATTTCATATACAAGCATTTATGACATTTTGGAAAACATGGAAATTTATAAGGTTTTTGTGAAAACCAAGGCAGGAAAAATAAAAGGTTTTATTTAAAACCATGGATGGCATATTTAAAATGGGTCTTTCTTAAAATCTGGTTTGGGATTTAGTTTCATAGAAAAAGGTGTCCCGGTGATGGAGATTTAATTTTAAATATATAAGTCTAAATTTTAATTAAAATTTAAATTTAAAATTAAAATTAAAAAATAATATTTTATTTATTTTCGATGTCAAAAGAAGGAGGCACATAATATCTATAACCAATGTCAAAAATTTTGACGGGAGGAATATATTAATATGCCATCAATTTTTTTCAAAATACTAAGGACTCAACATTTAATTTGCAATCGATATTCCAAGGTACACCGTGGTGTGGAGAGTGCAAAGCTTTCGATTTGCTAAGGCAGCTAAAGGAGGAATAATTCATTCGATTCCATCGAAGAGAGGAGGAAGAAGGGTAAGGGAAGTCCCTTACCAGCGCCATAGGCACTTATGGCCTAGAGGAAATAGGAAAGTGCATAGGGTGTTGAAGCACCAGTATATCATATTATATCATATATCATTTTTGGTGATTTTCCTTTAATAAGTATATCATATTATATATCATTGGAAAACTTATTTCAAGGGTTATTCGATTATTCTATTTAGAAGGAGAAATAAGGTGTACATAAAGGGATATTTCTATTTTTATAAAAGGGTTCAAGTGAAGGTTGTTTTGTTCTTTTCAAAATGTGTTGAGTGTGGCAGATTTCCAAAGGGGTTTGTTCATTTTCATAAAAGGTATGGGCACACTCTCCTATTGATTGTTTATGGTGGTTGATTTCTGAAATATCATTGGAGGGAAAAGGATTGTTTGTGGTTTCCTTTTCGAAAGTGGTTGGTTGAATGATTCAAGGTTTTATGAATTGGGATTTGTGTTTAAACCTTGTTTTATAAGCATAGTTGTTGAAGCCCATTGGTTGTAAAAGAACATGAGTATCATTGTTATGTGAGATTTGTGGTTGAGCATTGTTGAAAATATTTGAGTTGGTTGATACATACTTGGACTAGGGTTGTGTGAGAGAGAGTTTTCCCTTATGGTGATTGAGTTTAGAACATATTGATTCTCTAACAATTCTCTTTATGTTTCTATAAGACTTGAATTGAGTTGAGATTGATTTGGGTTGAGAGGGATATTAGAACATATTGAGTATGTAACAATTCTCTTTATGCTTCTATGAGTTGAATTGAGTTGAGTTGAGATTGATTTGGGTTGAGAGTGATATTAGAACATATTGAGTCTCTAACAATTATCCTTATGCTTCTATGAGTTGATTTGAGTTGAGATCATTGTGGATCATTGTTGTCATTCATTGAAGAGTACATTGCCATTCATTGTTGAGTTCATCTTTAAATCTTTGCCTTGATATATTTGTGGATGAGATTTGAGTGCTAGTTGTGCATGATTGATTGAGCCTTTGAGAAGGCCTTTGTGGATAGTTTTGGGACACATTTGAGGACAGTTTTGGGATAGATTTGAGGACATATTTGTGGAAGGATTTTAACAAGTTCTTGGTGAACTTGTTGGACAAATTTTGGGCAAGTTCTTAGTAAGATTTCTAGAGCAGATTTGGACAAGTTCTTAATGAGATTTTTGAAGCATATTTTGGGCAAGTTCTTTGTGAGCTTGCTAGAGCAGATTTGGAAAATTTCTTAGTGAGCTTTTTGAAGAAATTTGGACAAGTTCTATGTGAGCTTGTTATTCAACATTGGGCAGGTTCTATGTGAGCTTGTTATTCAGCATTGGACAGGTTTTGTGTGAGCTTGTTATTCATAATTGGACAAGTTCTGTGTGAGCTTGTTATTCAATTTTGGACAGGTTTTGTGTGAGATTTTTATTCAAAGTTGAACAAGTTCTGTGTGAACTTGTTATTCATATTTGGACAAGTTCTATGTGAACTTGTTATTACCTAGCTTTGATTAGATCAAAGAAATCATTGTATTGGATATTTCTTTGTGAAATATTATAAGGAGATCAACTTGTGGAGTACCCCACATTGGGAGAACCATGTCAAATCTTGTGTCTCAATTGTGTGTATGACTTGTGCTCTTGCTTATTACTGCTATCTGAGTTATTAATGTACATGACTATATTTGGTTATTGTAATTAAGGACATTAATTGATATTTGTTTGGAAAGAAAGTAAAAAGTGGTCTTATATTGTTCACTCCCCCCTTCTTAGTATAAGCTTGTGTTCTTCATATTATAGGTCAAACATCATCTAAAATGTGTTTTCGTGGGTAAAATAATACAAATATTATTACATGTTTGTGGATAATCAAAGTAAAGCTCTCATGCATTAAATTTAATAACCATTGCTAAACAAATTTAGCAATGGGGATTATACTTCAGTGGTAACATTAATCCATCATCAAGAAATTCTCGTAATAGGATCTTAATAGTAATAGACTATTTCACCAAATAGGTAAATGTTATTATAATAAATAGGAACAATCATGAAGTTATAATTCAATTTGAAGACCTAGCTACCATATGTGAGGCACCTTCAATGATCATTACTAAAAATACAAATGTATTCATAGTATCAAAGATAAAAGAATTTGTATTAGAATATAATATTGCATTAAAAATATTATCAAACTACAACCCTCAAGGAATTTGTTTGGATGAATCAACTAACAAAAATACTGTATGAGTTCTAAAAATGACAATTGTTAAATCATAAATGGATTGGTATACATATTTAAAGAAAGCATTGTGGAAATATAGAGTAACATAAATTGTATCAATCGATAATCTCCATATATAATGGTATTTAAAAAAGAAGCAATGTTGTTAATCAATCTAGATCTCCCATCAGTCCAAATGGATAAACAATTGGAACTTGAGGATGTTAACATCATAGTTATATAAAATAGGTTGATTGAGGTTATATTTCTATAAAAATAATATGGGAATATTTTTAACATGTTTTGGTCCCTATAAATGATGATTAAGCACTGGTTCAATAAGCAAGTGATAGAAGTTTATTTTAAAGTTGGATATCTAGTGCTAAATTGGTATGGAGAATGATTTAATACATGTAAACATGTTATATTTAGCTCTATATAGAGGAATGTATATCAAGTAAGGTAAAACATGTAAACTCATGCAAATTAATGACCTTATATGGTATGCAATTGTCCAATTTAGTGAATGAGTAGTATTTAAAGCATCTATAAGTAGTTTAAGGTCATTATCTTGATTTATACATTTATCAAAGCATATACATAATTTCTTTTTTTTAATTTCCCATTATTTGTATTTTATTTTCTATTAATAAGTAGCAAAAAAGTAGACATGTCTAAATGATAAAAAATATAAAATGAAAGAAACATTTCTATATTATCTAAGCAAAAATCATGAAAGAGATGTTTAGGCCTCTTGCTTTCTTTTATCGTATTCTTTTTTAGGATCAATACAAGTACTTGAGAGTTCGGTTCCCTTAAGCTCAAAATAAGGAAATCTCAAAATCTTGTCTAAGTCATAGGTTGCTCAATCATTTTGAGTTGTTGAACAATTTTCTATCCAATGAACGTTAAGGATAAACAAGAGAGGAATGAATGAATTAGTCAATTCACACAAAGCAAGTAGGAGGTAAGGTAAGGAATACTTTCCTAAATATAATTTTTGATAGACCATATGTTGGCACAATAGTAATAAATTGAAACCAAAGTTGATAAATGGCCTTGGAAATATTAAGAGAGTTTAATTTACCTATAAAAGAGCTCAATATAATGTCATTAGTAAGCAACTTAGAAAAGAGAATCTCAAGGTAGGGTAACAATTCCACTTAAAAATTTATTGAATTTATTGATCACACCACATGCACAAGATGACATTATAAGTTTGAAGGGTGATTTAGGAGTCATTTGACCCAATGCAAAAATTATAGGAGCAGGTGGAATTAAGGTTCTTAAAACATGAGAATTATGTAGTAGATAACATGGTCATGAAATTCCCACTTCATTAAAATGATAGTAGGAAAATCAATATGATGATGATATAGCATCTACTTGTCATCCATATTATAATGTGGTCGTACAAGTTAGAACCCCAAAAGAAGAAACAATGTGATCACAACATAATTGACTAAGATCCATCTTCTAATTGATGTAAAATATGGGGGTATGAACCCAAGATGATCGAAGAGTATCTTTAGTTAAGTTCTAATATGACATGGGTGGGACCCAAAAACTTAGGCCACATAATATTTAAATGGTATGACATGACAATTCCAAGGTGGAAATGGTAGAATGTCATCTAAACACTTATGTGGCAAATAAAGATCCTCATTATTTAAAATTGGATTTCAAATTAAGGTGCATAATTCAAGGGAGTTATCGCATCACCAAAGAAAAGGTAATTCAAGCATGAGAATGTTTTACCATGGGAATCAAGTATGTATTAAAAGAGGTGGTGCCACTATGTAGTTATCATGTATGAAAATGAAATAATGGCAAGGATCACAAGGCTAAGGTCTATATAGAAGGGTAATGAAATTCTAAAATAATGTATCAAAAATATTGGAATGTTATAATTACATCCCAAAACTCTATATATTTGTTAACCACTTGTTCAATGTCTTAATTGAATAAAATTTTGATGAATTTATTTCCAAATGAAGTTAGAGTAATCAATGGGAGGTTATAGAATTTAAATAGGTGTCTTCAACCACTAGCAATTCACCAAGGTTATCAAGATAAACAATATGAGGAATTCAAAGTCCTAAGGTGACCTTGAGAGATTTTAAGGTTAAAGGAGAAGAGAAATGGAAGCACATGCATCCATACAAGCATCTCATGATTGCACTCACCAATGTTTCTAAGTTTATGATATCTAGATCAATCATAGCTAATCCTTCAAATACAATAATTTATTGGTGAAATCGAACAAATATCAATTCATTGGTCTAAAGAGAAGGAAAAATGAGCTCTAGCAAATTGTGCATACACTAATTTAGTTTTTAAAAGATCAATTCACTCTAACCAAAGTGCCTTTTATAAGTTATCAAATATCTATTCACTATAACCAATAGTGATTTTCTTAATATAGATCACCTTTAATAAGTCATTAAGAAGCAACTTATTTAACTAATAGGATGTGATTCATTGAAAGGATTGGATTCAAAACTAGGAAAAAGAAAAGCATTCAAATCAAAGAGATGACGATTCATCAATATCACAATGATTCAATAGTGGCATATGTTCTAATTCACTCCTTCAAGAAGTGATTTAATTAGCTTGTGTCATCCTTAAAAAAGGCCACTTCTAATAATTGATTTAGGCATCCAAGGCTCTATCTACTTAGTTTGAGGGATTAATTGCTTCATATATAAACAATTCCAAGAGTGATTCACTCATTAAGAGAATAATTTTCTTAAAGGGGAGAAATAAGAGGATTGTGTATTTATCTTAGAAATTCAACATTATTTGTAAGACAGTAATGGAGTTTCAAGCATTAGGCACTAGTAGGATGGTGTCTAAAATGATGATGTTTGAAACACCAATAATTTCAATAAGTCCATGAATGATGGCAATTGATATTAAAACCACTAAAAGAACAATTTGTGCATAAGGGGCTAGCATAGAGCAACAAGAGGGAACTTAGGTTGAAGTAAGAACATCTAGTGTAGGGGCTTATAAAGGAGATAGGAAGAGAGATAGCCAAGGCAACATATTCTAAGCCACTATATAAAAAATTTTACCTCAAGATTATCAAGAGTAAATACAAGCATATGCTCTAAAAAGTAAAATCATAAACCTAACATCACTACAACTTTATGGATTAGAGTGATTATGTCCCTTAGTATAATTTAGGAAATAGACCTCAAGTAAGTGTTGATTCCATAAGTTTGAAAATGTCATGAACTTGTGCACATCTATGGATATTAATATTTATAACTACTAATGCTAGTTAGAGTTTTAGAGCTATTTTGATTGTACTTAGATTTACCTTATAATGATTTGTGTCTCTAATTTTTAGCCTACAAAAGATACCTCTTTTGTTATACAAATATATTGTTTGATAAAATTAAAAACAAGTTCCCTCTTTGGATGTCATGGCCCATTATTTCTACTTATTCTAACATCTTTATTATATTTATTACATATAATATTAAAACCATAACTATGATTGTCGTATCATAAAAATCCCTTATAAGAATAAATAGATCTACTATTTTAAATAAAAAATTAAGATCGAATTCTATACTTACCTTTTAATTAGGATAATCAAAATTTAAAATATCCATATCTTAAAATATTTATACTAAAAAAAATTAATATTTATTACTTAAAATATATATTTTTAAATCACTCAAACTCTTAATATTTTATATTATTATATAACCTAATTATTATTATAATAATCACTTATAATAATTACAATATTCTAATAAAAATTTCACCACTAATTTTTTTATTATTATATAACCTAATTATTATTATAATAATCACTTAAGGGCAAAGGTAGTAGTCTGACTTGAGTCTGATGAGTGTGCGCCAACAACCCCAAGCTACCAAGAGTCTCACTCTCTTCGGGTCATGTTTATCGAGGAGAGATAGGGGTTATAGTGGTAGCACCATGATTTGATGCTATGATTGAAGGCAATGCAACTTAACCATGTGACCAGTTGTTCGAAAAGAAAAGGGTTTATTTTTTTATGGTGGATCAAGTAGCGAAGGGAGTGAAAGAATTTTTCATGGTGGCTCAAGCAATAATAGGAGTGAAAAAATTATAGTGTTGCAGAGATCCATAGACATGTTTTTAGGGTTTATTTTTTCACGATGGCTCAAACAGTGAAGGGAGTGAAAGAATTATAAAGATCCATAGATGGGTTTTTAGGGTTTATTTTTCATACTAGGAATTTCTCAGGATGGTGAGTGTTTATCCTCAAACAATATAGTCAAATAAATAAAGTTGTGTGAGAATTCCTACGATGAGAGTTAGAGAATTTTAATTGAGTAATAGTGGTAGGGAGCAAACAAAGCTTGGCAATGGGAAAAATGGTGAGGTTAGTAGTGGTCTATAGGAAGTGGTAGGATAGGGAGAAAATAATGGTTCACAAGATTCGAATGATCAAGTAGCTACTAGAAGGTAGGAGAATGATGAGCAAGTGCCATTCTTAGGGAGGTGAGTTGACCTGGCAAGTTAGGCTCTGATGATCCAATGATTGATGTAACTATTCTCGATGGTGAGTCTCATAGTTTAGTGGTTCATGAAACTTTATTTGCAATTAATATAGGTGTGTTACCAAGTTTTAGTACCTTCCTCAAGATTGATCAGTTACCCTTTATCGATATCATAACTAAGGATTTTGGGTATCAAAACTCCTACTCTCTTTTTGACCTCTCTCTTGCTAGAGATAAGTTGGTCATTCTGGATGATCTTATGATGGTAACCATGGAGGAGGGCTCGTGGATATTTGTCAATAAATTCTATGGTGGTAGACCTGATATTGATGCCATAAGGAGATGGGTAATGGTAAAATGGAAACCAAAAGTTTATTTGGATATTGTTGCAGTTTCTAACATATTCTTATTGATTAAACTCAATTGTGAGGAGGACTCAAAGAAAATCCTTGGAGGGAGTCCTTGATTATTTGGAATAAAAGGGTTGTTTCTATGTCAATGGGGGCCATATTTTAATCCACAAACACAAAAGATCAATTTGACTCCTTTATGGCTATGTCTTCCTGATTTGCCCTTCCATCTCTAGTATAAAGACATCCTAATGGGTATAGCTAATGCAATTGGTGAGTTGGTGTTAATAGACTCGACCACTAGAGAAAAATCCAAAAAAAAAATTGCTCATATGTGCATAATGGTAGACCCAAAGTTGGAGTTACCAGGTCATATCGATATTATTTCCAAACATAGTGTCTGGAATCAAATGATAGTCTATGAAAATAGGATTCTTAAGTGTTAAATTTTTAGGAGGTTGGGCCACTCGACTGGTTCTTGTCCAACTATAAATGAGGTTCCCAAGGGGAACTAGGTTAGAAAGTAGGGAAATTTTAAGTCTTAGGGTCATTCTTATTCGGGGCCATCTGAGGCCTCAGGTCCCAACTAGTTTACTTCAAATAACTTAGGACCCAACCAAACTAAGAATGATTCTAGGGTGATGGAAGTTAGCAACCCCAAAATGACTACTATTAATTAATTTATTGTTTATTGTAGCCTCCCATAGGTGGATAGAGGAGAGTTGTTGACTAAAATAAGTATTCTGTAAATTTTTTTGCATAATTCCTTTGAATGCTTAAATCCTAAAGATGCTAATCCTAAGGAGGAGAAACAAAATTAGGATGATCCATAGGTGCTTGTATCACCTCAAAAAATGGTGAAAGACTCTATCTCTTCTCCCAAGCCAAATATGGCCAAGTCATCAGAGTGGGGATAAGGTTCATGAGGGATGAAATATTTTCATACAAAAAGAAGAAGTTATCGAAAGGGATTAGCTTATGTTGGAGTGCCTAGGAAGGTGGGTAAGCCCTCTAAAAAAAATGTAATAAATAGGGAGGTAGAAGTAAATATTTCATATGGCTTGCAAATCCAGTTGAAATTTAATAAAAATTCTAAAGGGAAGCAACTTAAAATAGATTCATTTTGTCACCCACATTATTCTCCTGATGGGAGCATTCACTCCAATATTATAAATGAGACTCATCACATGGAATATCAGAGGCCTGAATAGGACTTATAAACAAAGAGCATTGGCCTCTCTAAGGAAATATTTTAAGCTAGATATTATTTTTGTACAGGAAACAAAAATGGATAGTTACAATGCTGAATTAGTTAAAAATAAAAATTTTAGAGAATCAAATTTTGTTGCTAGCTCAGCAAATGCAGCTTCATGAGGTCTCCTATATATGTGGAATCTAAAATATATTGAGGGATCGACTCTCCTATTTTTTGATAGAGTTATAAATATTTTATTTTCTTCCAAAGTCTTAGGGTTCAAGTGGGTTACTTCGAATATTTATGCCCCTAAATCTCCTTAGAATAGGTTGGTATTTTGGGACTCCTTGCGAGTTATGAGATATATTTTTAATAAGGAAGCATGGATTTTGGTAGGATAATTTATTACCCATTTATACCCATAAGAGAAGAAATGAGGGACTCCAGTTTGCAAAAGCATGGAAGACTTTGCATATTTTAGGAATTCCCAAGAGCTTATGGATTTGGAGTTGAAGGGGTCTAGGTATACGAGGAGCAATAAATGATTAGAATACCAAAAAATTTAGATCAGACTAGATAGAATCTTCATATCTAAAGAAGGGCTCATTCTTTAAAAATTACTTTCATCAATCAAGTAAAACTCCAAGAAAAATATTTATATCTAGTTCCAAAGGCTTTTTCTCATTTATTAAGCTTCCACATCAACCATATGGTTATACATAATATACCACATGAGTGCAAACATTATATAACCCAAGCACAATATAAGTGCTAAAAACAATTTTTACATAAATAATGTGGGATATCAAATGAATTTTTAAAAAATATTTTCAACAAATGCCATGTCCACTATATGACCATAATGTTGGAGGGTGCAAACCAATTCAAAATATATGACAATTTACCACATGCATCTCCTATGTTCTAACAATAAACATCCACAACATGACATCAAAGCTTTATGGAAAGCTATACATTATCTCTCATCACATGTGGGATAAAATTTTCCATTACCTCTAATACAAATGCATAACCATCTAGGTTTATGATGTTGTTCAAATGGCCAACTAGTTAGGGAATAACTTCACCATTGATTTCTATCAATCAAATAATTATGGTTTCTCCACACATGGTTTGTTCATTTGAACATATCTTAGTGGATTCTTCCTTGACATCCAAAAATCATTTATTTTAATGATAAAACAATGATGGGTGACATACATATTAAGATTTTGATTTCCCTACTATGTTGCATAGTTCCTAAATTGTACATCATGATCATCTCTAACATATAAAAAAATATTATAAAATTGCATGTGTTCCATATTCGATATCTCCACTACACATGATGAAAAATCAATCTAGTGCATCATGAAAGACAATGTCATCTCCCATCATTGAATGATACCTCCAAAATATTTTAGTGCCTGTGTCTATTAACTAATGCTTTTGAATATCATATAGAGGACACTTCTTTATTTTTTTGCTTTGTCAACCTCTTTCTTCGTGGAGGTTAGAGAATACAATAAAAAGCTTGTTGATTCCAATAAATGGGATAACCAAAGTTAAGCAATCATATTTTGCATCGCATAGGTGGTTATTTCATGCACTCTTATGAAAAAGCATTGCATTTGGTAGTCATGATATCATGAGAGAGCTAAAGTGCATGATGACATTGAGATCCTCTTGTTGTAGAGGTGTTGTTGTTTCATTTGGAGAATAAACCATAATGAATAAATTTAATAATCTTTTTCAAACATATCTTGTCTCACTTATATGATCTATACATTTGTATGTGATTTATCTCTATGTTGACATGCACAAAGATAACTCATAGACAAAACTTGTTATTCAAAATTATTGGATAGCCAACGATTCCATGTTGCAAATGGATTCACTAGAAGATAAAAAGATCATATGCACTATACAAGGCTTTAGATGACTCGTGTTCAAATCATATGATGACCTTTTCTTAAGATAACCTGATTAATAATAGACAACCTAGTATTTGATGTGATTTTATTTAGATATCTTATTTCTTTATATTTCCCTTTATAATACATGACAACCCTTAATCATGCATGTTTTTTCTAGATGAACCTTGTATGGCTAGACAATCCTGACTCATACATATATAAATAATATTTACATGGTAGATGACCCATATCATTCGATGGTATTATATCTTCAAGACAATAATATTTCATTCATGGTCTTCTTTGTTATAACGGCCAATGTGCTATAGTGACTCACAAATATTCCTTCACTTCATGACACCTACATGTTGGTGAATATTTTGCATAGGCTCTAGTTAGCACAATTAGAGCTTGAGATATTCAACACTCCTCAAATAATATGATGTTTATATGGACAACCCATCTAATGGCCTCTTCTGTAGGACTCCTTTATGCTCCCAATTTTATGCACAACAAAATGCATTTTTCTATCTTGTGAAGATGTTGGAAAGAATTATTTGGTCTTCAACAACTATAACACAAAAAACATCCATTAAATATCTCCAACATAGTATTCACAAAAAAAATAGTATTCCACACTTTATTTAGCTAATAGTTCACCATTATTCAATTTGCAATTGGCAACAACTAGAGGAATCCTAAAACAAATTTACTATATGAATATTAAAAATTAGACACCAAATGTTCAAAGAAAACATGAATGCATGAAGTTCATCCAAATTTCCAATTAATGCTCAAGCTCAGGAATAAGTAGACATGACATCACAAGTCCTTGAATCTTTATTACTATTGCATTGGATAGGAAAATATTATTGTACACCATGATCATCAACAAACTAACACACAACACCTTCTAAAAAAACACCTACATCTTGTTTAGTAAGGTCAATTTGGCATGGAATATTATCTTTCTTATGCCTCTTCAAAATACATGATAAATCAAATGACTACTTGAAATGATTAAGTAGCAATAAATAATACTACCCATCAACTTGATATGTACAAATAAATAAGTAATTAAAAATAAAATAAATCCATTGCTTTGGATTCCTACAAAGTTGATATCCAATTTGGTATTCTTCTTAGGTAACCCACTCATAGCCTACTTTGATACCATATAATTAAGACAAACAAAGTATCAAAAAAATTTATTATCAAGAAAATAATACATATGTAAACACAAGGGTAAGTTAGTTATGGTCATGTGACATAATAGCCTAATAACCAACTGATGGGTACAGGTAAAACCGATGAACACTACAACTAACACCACCTAACACCCTTACTGTTGATGTATTAATCATAACATGTTGATTTGGAAATAGTTGTCAATTTCTAGGAAGATATAATTTTGTACATTAATATTATATATGGAAACTTCATCAATGGTTATCTTTTGAAACTAGTCAAATCAAGTTTGTAAGGGATATATAGAGCAGATTTATTGAAAACCTTTTCCTATAGATTAATATTATATTTGTGGAAGAGGAAGTAGCATTGTATGCCTAAATTTCTTAATAGGTCATTATGGTGCCACTAGGATAAGCTCCTAAAGTAGGATAAATCTATGTAAGGCTAATAGGGTCAATAATAAAATATGAAGAATGGAAAACCTACCATTAGGTTCACAAGGATAAAAATACTAGACATATGGAATAAAGTGAGGGAGAGGGAAAACATAAGATTGAAAAGGATAAAATTTTAAATATAAGTATACCGAAGAGAAGCTTGGCATCAATGCACAAAATTTCATAGTTGAGTTACTTGAGAATATAAGGAGATCAATGTAGAAGATATGGCAGTACTAGAATCAAAGAGGTTTGAGAAGACTAGTACCATGTAAATGACTAATGTTAGGGGGTAGAGACTTAAGTGGTCAAGGAGGAATAAAATTCTAAGGGTGTCAATACCTCATCAAAATCCTTACAAACTCCAATAGGAAGGAAGATGAGAATGAGAGTGATATAAATTTGATCCAATTAAATACCAAAGTAAGAAAATGAACATAAGAGCTAGTATAGGAGTCAGAAAAATATAACACCCCTTAGAAGTATCCTTACCCCATGTCATACATAAATTAAGGGAGTTGAATATCAATAATACCCATGGGAAAAGTACACACTAATCTATTGCATTAGATAGTAAAGTGTAGAAAGTTATTTGGTGAAAACCTATAAGAAAAGATAGCCATTATAGAGTTATAGGAATTATTAGAGGATATATTTGATATAAATGTGGAAATAGATAAAGGTAAATATCAAAATCTAACACAATAGACAAGGAAATATAAGATTAATATGCCAAAATATAAGGAGTAAACACACATTATGATCCATTTAATAATCTATTTCAAAAATATATTGTCTCACTTAGATGAGCTATACCTTTGTATGTGATTTATCTATATACTGACGTGCACAGAGATAATTCATAGACAACATTTTTTCTTTAAAATTATTGGATAGCCTACAATTCCATGTGGCAAACAGATTCCTTAGAAGATAAAAATATCATATGGACTATACAAGGCTTTAGATGACTCGATTTCAAATCATATGATGACCTTTTCTTAAGATAACCTGATTAATAATAAACAACCTAGTATTTGATGTGATTTCATTTAGATAGCTTAATTTCTTTATATGGCCCTTTATAATACATGACAACCCTTAATCATGCATGTCTTTTCTAGATGACCCTTGTATGGCTATACAAGCCTCACTCATACATATATAAATAATATTTATATGGTAGATGACCCATATCATTTGATGGCATTATATCTTCAAGACAACAATATTTCATTCATGGTCTTATTTGTTATAACGACCAATGTGCTATAGTGACTCACAAATATTTCTTCACTTCATGACACCTGCATGTTGATGAACATTTTGCATAGGCTCTAGGTTAGCACAATTAAAAATAATAGAATTTTTATATAGACAACCTATCTAATGGCCTCTTTCCTCTACTTTATGCTCTCAATTTTGTGCACAACAAAATGCATTTTTCTATCTTGTGAAGATGTTGGAAAGAATTATTTGGTCTTCAACAACTATAACACAAAAAACATCCAATAAATATCTCCAACATAGTATTCACAAAAAAAATAGTATTCCACACTTTATTTAGCTAATAGTTCACCATTATTCAATCTGCAATTGGTAACAACTATAGGAATCCTAAAAAAAATTTACTATATAAATATTAAAAATTATACACCAAATGTTCAAAGCAAACATGAATGCATGAAGTTATTCATCCAAAATTCCAATTAATGCTCAAGCTCAGGAATAAGTAGACATGACATCACAAGTCCTTGAATCTTTATTCCTATTGCATTGGATAGGAATCTATTATTGCACACCATGATCATCAACAAACTAACACACAAAACTGTCTAAAAAAACACCTACATATTGTTTAGTAAGGTCAATTTGGCATGGAATATTAACTTTCTTATTCCCATTCAAAACACATGATAAATCAAATTACTACTTGGAATGATTAAGTAGCAAAAATAAGACTACCCATCAACTTGATATGTACAAATAAATAAGTAATTAGAAATAAAATAAATCCATTGCTTTGGATTCCTACAAAGTTGATATCCAATTTGGTATTCTACTTAGGTAACCCACTCATAGCCTACTTTCATATCATTTATTAAGACAAACAAAGTATCAAACAATTTTATTATCAAGAAAATAATACATATATAAACACAAGGGTAAGTTAGTTATGGTCATGTGACATAACAACCTAATAACCAACTTATGTGTACGGGTAAAACCGATGAACACTACAAATAACACCACCTAACACCATTAATGTTGATGTAATAATCATAACATGTTGATTGGGCAATAGTTGTCAATTTCTAGGTAAATATAATTTTGTACATTAATATTATATAATGGGAACTTCATCAATGGTTATCTTTTGACACTAGTCAAATCAATTTTGTAAGGGACATATAGAGAAAATTTATTGAAAACCTATTCCTATAGATTAATATTATATTTGTGGAAGAGGAAGTAGCATTGTATGCCTAAATTACTTAATAGGTCATTAGGGTGCCACTAGGATAAGCTCCTAAAGTAGGATAGATCTATGTAAGGCTAAGAGGGTCAATAATAAAATATGAAGAATGGAAAACCTACCATTAGGTTCACAAGGATAAAAATACTAGACATATGGAATAAATTGAGGGAGAGGGAAAACATAAGATTTAAAAGGATAAAATTTTAAAGATAAATATACCGAAGAGAATCTTGGCATCAATGCACAAAATTTCATAGTTGAGTTACTTGAGACTCTAAGGGGATCAATGTATAAGATATGGCAGTACTAGAATCAAAGAGGTTTGAGAAGACTAGTACCATGTAAATGACTAATGTTAGGGGCTAGAGACTTAAGTGGTCAAGGAGGAATAAAATGTTAATGGTATCAATCCATCATAAAAATCCTTACAAACTCCAATAGGAAGGAAGACGAGAATGAGAGTGATATAACTTTGATCCAATTAAATACCAAACTAAGAAAATAAACATAAGAGCTAGTATAGGAGTCAAAAAATATAACACCCCTTAGAAGTATCCTTACCCCATGTCATACATAAATGAAGGGAGTTTAATATCAAGAATACCCATGGGAAAAGTATACACTAATATATTGCATTAGATAGTAAAGTGCAAAAATTTATTTTGTGAAAACCTATAAGACAAGATAGCCATTATAGAGTTATAGGAATTATTAGAGGATATATTTGATATAAATGTGGAAACAGATAAAGGTAAATATCAAAAGCTAACACAATCGACATGGAAATAGAAGACTAATATGCCAAAATATAAGGAGTAAATACACACATTATGATCCATTTGATACCCTATTTCAAACATATATTGTCTCAATTAGATGAGCTATGCCTTTGTATGTGATTTATCTATATATTGACATGCACAAATATAACTCATAGACAACATTTGTTCTTTAAGATTATTGGATAGCCTACAATTCCATGTGGCAAACGGATTACTTAGAATATAAAAAGATCATATGGACTATACAAGGCTTCATATGACTCGTGTTCAAATCATATGATGACCTTTTCTTAAGATAACCTGATTAATAATAAACAACCTAGTATTTGATGTGATTTCATTTAGATAGATTAATTTCTTTATATGGCCCTTTATAATACATGACAACCCTTAATCATGCATGTCTTTTCTAGATGACCCTTGTATGGCTAGACAAGCCTAACTCATACATATATAAATAATATTTACATGGTAGATGACTCATATCATTTGATGGCATTATATCTTCAAGAAAACAATATTTCATTCATGGTCTTATTTGTTATAACGACCAATGTGCTATAGTGACTCGCAAATATTCCTTCACTTCACGACACCTGCATGTTGATGAAAATTTTGCATAGGCTCTAGGTTAGCACAATTATAAATAATAGAATGTTTATATGGACAACCCATCTAATGGCCTCTTCCATAGGACTCCTTTATGCTCTCAATTTTGTGCACAACAAAATGCATTTTTCTATCATGTGAAGATGTTGGAAATAATTTTTTGGTCTTCAAAAACTATAACACAAAAAACATCCAATAAATATCTCCAACATAGTATTCACAAAAAAAATAGTATTCCACACTTTATTTAGCTAATAGTTCACCATTATTCAATTTGAAATTGGTAACAACTAGAGGAATCCTAAAACAAATTTACTATATAAATATTAAAAATTAGACACCAAATGTTCAAAGTAAACATGAATGCACGAAGTTCTTCATCCAAATTTCCAATTAATGCTCAAGCTCAGGAATAAGGATACGTGACATCACAAGTCCTTGAATCTTTATTCCTATTTCATTGGATAGGAATCTATTATTGCACACCATGATCATCAACAAACTAACACACAACACTTTCTAAAAAAACAGCTACATTTTGTTTAGTAAGGTCAATTTGGCATGGAATATTAACTTTCTTATGCCCCTTCAAAACACATGATAAATAAAATGACTACTTGAAATGATTACGTAGCAATAAAGAAGACTACCCATCAACTTGATATGTACAAATAAATAAGTAATTAAAAATAAAATAAATCCATTGCTTTGGATTCCTACAAAGTTGATATCCAATTTGGTATTCTGCTTAGGTAACCCACTCATAGCCTACTTTCATATCATATATTAAGACAAAAAAAGTATCAAACAATTTTATTATCAAGAAAATAATACATATATAAACACAAGGGTAAGTTAGTTATGGTCATGTGACATAACAACCTAATAACCAACTTATGTGTATGGGTAAAACCAATGAACACTACAACTAACACCACCTAACACCGTTACTGTTGATGTAATAATAATAACATGTTGATTTGGCAATAGTTGTCAATTTCTAGGTAGAGATAATTTTGTACATTAATATTTTATAATGGGAACTTCATCAATGGCTATATTTTGACACTAGTCAAATCAAGTTTGTAAGGGACATATAGAGCAAATTTATTGAAAACCTCTTCCTATAGATTAATATTATATTTGTGGAAGACGAAGTAGCATTGTATGCATAAATTTCTTAATAGGTCATTAGGGTGCCACTAGGATAAGATCCGAAAGTAGGATAAATCTATGTAAGGCTAAGAGGGTCAATAATAAAATATGAAGAATGGAAAACCTACCATTAGGTTCACAAGGATAAAAATACTAGACATATGGAATACAATGAGGGAGAGGGAAAACATAAGATTGAAAAGGATAAAATTTTAAAGATAAATATACCGAAGAGAGGTTTGGCATCAATGCACAAAATTTAATAGTTGAGTTACTTGAGGATCTAAGGAGATCAATGTAGAATATATGGCAGTACTGGAATCAAAGAGGTTTGAGAAGACTAGTACCATGTAAATGACTAATGTTAGTGGGTAGAGACATAAGTGGTCAAGGAGGAATAAAATATTAAGGGTGTCAATCCCTCATAAAAATCCTTACAAACTCCAATAGGAAGGAAGATGAGAATGAGAGTGATATAACTTTGATCCAATTAAATACCAAAGTAAGAAAATGAACATAAGAGCTAGTATAGGAGTCAAAAAAGATAACACCCCTTAGAATTATCCTTAACCCATGTCATACATAAATGAAGAGAGTTGAATATCAAGAATGCCCATGGGAAAAGTATACACTAATCTATTGCATTAGATAGTAAAGTGCATAAAGTTATTTGGTGAAAACCTAGAAGACAAGATAGCCATTATAGAGTTATAGGAATTATTAGAGGATATGTTTGATATAAATGTGGAAATATATAAAATTAGATATCAAAAGATAACATAATCTACATGGAAATAGAAGACTAATATGCCAAAATATAAGGAGTAAATACACACTTTATGATCCACATCATATAAATTTATTGTGGTTTCAAATAAAATATCTTGGAATAAACTATTTCTTGAAAGGACATAAAGGATGTTGATGAGCATCTCTCTATATTAAATACCTTATATAAATGGAGAGACATAACAAATAAAAATGGTAAAATTTGAGATTGTGTGCATAATTTTAAAAATAATGACCCCCTATGGTACATCCAATTTGTAGGATAACATACCATTCCATAGGATAAAATCTAGGATGTCTTTAATTTGGAAATCCTTTTCCCAAAAACTGGAACCAAAACTATAAAAATAAAAATAGTATAATTTCCTAATGAATAAATGGAAGAGTTTGAAAAGAGTTTCAATCCACCTAGATAAATCTAAAATAACCTCTAATTTAGGAATAAAATATTGAGAGGTTCAGCTATAGGTTGAAACTATCATCTAGAAATGAAATTGATGGAAAGGTCTTTGATACATACTCAAAGCTTTAGAATATGTAACAATATTAGAGTCTTAAATTTGGTGATATTCTAACACACCATGGATAGAACATCTAGAGAAACTTATAAATGTAGATATAAGAGTTTAAGTTGGCATTTAAAAGCTTTAGAAAGTGTAATAAAATTAGAGTTTGAAAGTTGATGTCAGTGTAATAGACTATGGATAGATACTATAGAGAAACTTTCAAAGTATATAGAAGAGTTTAATTTGGGATAAAAACAACACGTAGCTCATAAATTTAATTACATTGACAAGAAAAATTTAGTGTTTCAAATGTATGCTACCAAACCCTCCAATTAAATACCATCAACTAAACCCATTTGCAATTACATTCTAACAATATTTGAAAGTCCAAGAGGAAATGTCTAATGGAACATTATCCACTATAATTTGTTGATCACAATTATTATGTAAGGTATGACATCATATTTTATAATTTATAAGTTATTTTCAACCACATTGACCACCAATGTAGTGGTAAAGACACACTATATGAACTTGAAGATGAAGTTAAAAGAAATTAAGCTTTATGCATTAGAGACATTAGTTCAAGGAACTATTACAATATTTGGGATCAAACTATGCATGATAATAGTCAAAATACTATTTATTTATTTCAAAAGGAAAAATTACAATATTTTATGCAATATAAAACTTTAGTCTATATTGAATGGAGATATAGTTGGATTTTTAGCATTGATTAGGTCTTTTGTAAGCAGAAAAGAAAGATTTAAAATATTATCTTGTCAATATCAACTTTTTATATCAAATGCTAGGACTATTGTTTCGCTATATGTATGAAGGCCTAACCCTTCATGATATATTCTCTATTTTATTTTTTGTCCAGGTAATCTTAAAAAATCCAGTTTCTCTCATAAATAATTTCATGGAAGATATCTTTTGGTGAGGGCAATTGTGTGGTGCAAGGGCAAGTTGAAGTTTCTAAATAATACGAAGTATATTTTTAAAGAGAAATATATCCTTCCAAGTCTTTCCTTATGTGACTATAGAATATTTAAGCAACTTCAAAGAGGTTGTGTTCTTAGATTATATTCCTCATATAAATGTTAAAAATAAGCATTATTGCTATGTGTGCACGAGTATCTAATATTGGTTATGGTGACTATGGTCCAACCTAAGGAGATTATTGTGCAAGTGAAAGGACATATTCTCATAAATAGACTTTCAAATGATGAATGGATTTCACCTGAGTCTTCATCAAGTATATAGGCCCACTAGAGCATCCATTATGGGGAAATTTGTCATTGTCACTATAGTATTCTCTCCTTAGCCCCTCAATTTAGCTTATGAGGGGTGTTGAAAGTGTAACCTAAATTATGGCCAAGATCAACATTATCAGATGTACTTTTGTATAGGCCTATGGGTAGGCATTGTATAATGTACTTCATTATTATCCATGTAATCCGTTTTCACCATGATTAACCTTGAGATGGTTAAATCTAACATGTAAGTAGTAATTATAAAGCTCACTTGTTATGTTAGCTAAGGTTTACATGTGTAATTGGAGTCATGGTTTTGGTATAAATACCACCCATCCATTATATTGAATTATTGTAATCCTTATACATTGATAATACAATGGTTATAAGGTGATCAAGGAAACCATCATCTATTTTATTACTTTTTATTTTTTTGTATAAGATTTGAGTAACTGAGTTAATTATATTTGGTACTCTAACTTGGTGTAAAATACAACATATACTTGGTCCAACTATCTTTATGCAATGGAAATGGGTAGTGTAGATGCCATGTTAGGGGATTAATGATTAACTTAGTTATGGAATATTTCTATTAATATATAGTGGTTGTTTGTATAATGGATTGAAAATAGCAAGGTCATTTATCTCTAGGGTATCTAACCTCTACCTTCTAAGGTTGTCAATTCTAAAAGAATGGAAAACATATTGAAGGGAAGTAGAGGCTTCTTTGTCAAATTTAATTGCATAAATGTATAGGTCATTCAATATTTATCTCCATATATTCATTTTGATATTTAGTCTCTTATTGATAGATATGCTCTAGTATTTGGTGAATCCATGGGTCTTCCACCTAAGGGAACTCATGATTATGCCATCCATTTTTTACTATAAATTTAACCATGTAATGTTTATCCTTACTATTATACCCAAAGCCAAATTTTAGAAATAAAAAATTTGGTTTTATAGATGCTAGAGTAGGGTGTTATACATTATAGTACTAGTCCACATTTATCACTGAAGGTCATAGTTTGATATGACAATAATTCTTAGTTATTATGTATTAATTTTTGCCCCCTAAAAAATATTATAGTAAAATATAAGTTCCTTATTTGTTGCATGAACTACATGGTGAAAATACTTTTACCAAACTTGACTTGCTTTCTTAGTTTCATCAAAATAGGGTTAGAGAAAAGGATTTTTTAAAGGCTACATTTTGTACATGTAATGATCATTATGAGTTCTTGGTCATGGTATTTGGTATTATTAACACTCCTTCCACTTTCCAAAGCCTAATGATTTTTTTCTTTCATCCTCTTATTTATAAGTTTGTGTTGGTTTTCTTTAATGATATCCTAGTTTACAATAAGCCCTAGGCAACCCATGTAGTTTATACTAAAAATGTCCTCCACATTTTATATAAGGAATAATTATATATTGAGAGGTTATACTATTATTTTAGGGTAACTAAAGTGAAATACATGTATCATATTGTATCTCACAAATGCGTTAATGTGTATTCCAACAAGATCAAAGTCATGTAGGATTAGACTACCTAAATATTCAAGATCAAAGTAATGGGAGAATTAAAATTTTGCTTATGAATCTAACTAATAAGGATGCATTTGGTTTTACATGACTATCACATGATTATAAAGGCCTTATCAAGGCCTTCAATGCCTTAAATAAGGTTATGTGCACCATCCTATTTTAGCAACTCCCAACATTACCAAGTCACTTATCATTGAGTGTGATGCTTAAATAATAGGTATTAGGATTGTCTTGATGTTGGACAACCATCCTTTGTCCTATGAAAGTAAGCATCTATTTGGTAAGAATGAAGGTCATTCCACTTATAAGAATGAGATGTTAGTCATATTGCATTTCATAGAGAAATGGAAGCCTTATTTGTTGGGTCATTGTTTTATTATAAAAATATAGCATAGTAGCTTCAAGTATTTCTTGGAATAACATATCTCTTTTAGAAAAACAAATGGTTGACCAAGTTGTTGTGGTATGACTATTACATACAATAAAAGAAAAGAGAATGTAATAGTAGATGTTATTTCTTGCAAATATGTCAATATGGTTATTGTCAATTCTATCTCCAGTCCTCATCCCTAGATTTTTCCTAGCTTCATGTGGAGTAGTATTTGAATATTGAGACTATTAACATAATTTATGACATGGATATTGGTATCCCAACTATTATCTTCTTCCTTTATATTGATAGGGTCTTTAGATAAAAATATCATATTTTTTCATTCTATTTTTCAAGGTCAAGAAAAATATTCTTGAGAATTTACACACTTCACCATTGGTTGGCCATTTTGGTTTATCAAAACATATAAATGGATAAAGTAGTCTTTTTATTGGAAGGATTAAATGCAGATGTCAAGAAATTTATGGTTGAATGTAAGATGTGGTAAAAAATAAACAAAAAATGGTTAAATTTCTTGGCTTGTTGCAACCTATAGCTATCCCAAATTTCCAATGAGAACATGTTTTCATGGATTTTATTTAGGGTTCTATAAAATCTAAGTGTAAAAAAATGGTTTTTTTCATGGTGGATCATCTTTCAAAGTATGCTCACTTCCATTTCCTACAATACCCTTTTTCTTCAAAAAAATAGTCAAGGGATTCCTTGATTTTATTTTCAAACTACATGGCATGTACAAGTTTATTTTAATATAGTTTTTCCTAATAAAAATTGTAATTAGTTGCTCACTCTTGATAGTAGTCAATTAAATACAACCTATTTTTATCACCTAGTCAAATAAATATTATAAATAAGTATTTGAATACTTACCTTAGATGTTTCACCTCAAAAAAACAATATCAAGAGCCCAAAGCAAAAACTAAGGAGATTGATGTAACATATAACAATATTGCACATTAAGAGAGGGCAACCTTGAAATATTTATAAAATTATCAAATATTGATTGTGACAATATGTCTCGATGCTTTTCAACAACACAAACTTACGTAATTGACTTTCCACTATAGATATACAAATATCTTGAATGGCCAATGCACTTCAGAGATTTTAGTTTGGCTAAACATGCATACAAGCAATATATTATTGAAAAATCAGGTTGAGTAGACTACGGATGTAGTTCAAAATTAATCCAAATTAAAGGGTCATTATATTCATTGAATTATTATAGGTTAAATATCTTTTATATACTTTCATTTTTTTTTTAAATTATTAGTTAGACTGACACATATGTAATTTTAAACTTGTTTTTTTTTAAGAAGCCTAAAAAATTAGTTATTTTTATAGTAAATAAAAGGGGTGTTAAGACCTTAATACCATAGTATTAACATGAAGTGAAATTTTAATCAAATTGGCGTTGTTAGTATGTCTTAATTATTGAAGGTGAAAACATGTCAACTAAAATCTTCTCCACAAAAGGGGTGATTGGATCGCGTAAAAATGACATGCTCATTCAACAAAAAATTTCATCCAAGGAACATATAATAGATGTTAATTTCAATATTTTTAGTGATAATAAGATAAGGTAGTTTTTACAATAAAGAAATCTTGAGTTTTTTTTTTTTAATTATTAAATATAATTTTTATATTTTTGTGATGATATCTAATTTATATTAATTTAGATTAATAATAAAAAAAGTATGGGTGGAATTAACACATCCTATAGACCATAAAAGTCGTTAGGTGGAGTAAATCACACCTCCCCATAAAATAATAGTCCAAAAAACAATACTACACATCGTCACAAGAAATCATTACACAAGGATCCAAAGACAATCATTAAACAAAGATCAAGGAATGGGATGAAATTTATATTCCTCTTTACATACTTCTAGTCTCCATTCAAAAATACTAAGGCATTTCATCATTCTTGTGCATTATCACTAACTAGAGTCTACTGAGAAGCAGTAGGTGCATCGGTATGACAAACAACAACCGAAGTAGTAACAGTGTCACCCCACCCAAAAACTAGCTCAAAAGTGATGGGAATAACATCCCACCCAAATTTTTGGTGGGAGGAAGGATCAGTTTCATCATCCAAGCATCTGCAACACTGATGGAGGTTGGGAATAATATATGTTAATCGAAGAATAGGTGAAGCATTGGGAGTCTTAATAGGGTCAAGAACGGGACCTAAAGGAGCTTCTTAGGGAATTAGGAGTGAAAATACTAACCATACATAGGTTATTACCCTAATAATCCATAAAAGCATGAAGGTATTGAAAGCACGAGATTCCGGTCAAAGGAAATCATTCAAGTGCAATTGCATTCAAAGTTAAGCACGCCTAAGTCCTAGAAATATAAATTACATGAAACGAAAAAGAGACATGTTGGAAGAGACGCAATCAGATAAAGAAAAATAACCCTTTCATTGATTTCTTTCGATCTCTGTTACAATAATGCCTCCTCCCTTTTCAGGGGCTAGGAGCGCAAATAGGGTTTGATTACAATCACTGAATGGTTCCTCCTTTCGCGTGCCCACGATTGCAATGGGCGAGCCAAGATGATGCCGCCGTTGATGTCGATGAGTTCTCCCCCTCTGCTGCTTCTCCTGTGAACAAAGAAATGATCAAGACGTTAGTAGCACCTGCTGCAAATGAAAAGCATTCTCTCTCTAAAACTAACAAAATATGCATACGAAGATTTGCCTGAAACAGTGAAAATAGTGACCCCAAATTGCTCAAAAACCTGACAGAAGGTAAGAAAAGTCACCAGAAGGCCTCTGCCACTGAAACAGTCGGCCAATCCACCTTAAACTGGAATTCGTCCCTGGGCAGGATGAATTCTGACTGTAATTCGTCCCTGGGTGGGACGAATTCTTCTGAGTAGGAGAAATCGACCTGCTGCTGCTCCAATGTCGGATCCCGGGACCTGCAAAACTCCTGCAAACAGGGGGGTTAGGTAATTGGGGCCATTTTGGGACGACCCAGATGGTCGGATTTTCCCAATTTGGCCTCCACCTTCGGGAATTTGACCTTGACACCTGTAAGTTAGCGAAACGACAAAGCAATACAAAACACCCTAAACTCTGACCAAAAGCTACAAAATTGCAATTATAGACTAATCAGACCTAGTAACACAGAATGCAATCTAAAAAATAATCTAAAGTGCTCAAAAACTAAAAATAGGACTTGGGAGGTGCGGGGGTGCCCAAGTGGGCCTCCCACCATTGGCCCTCGATTTTGGAGCCAATCCACCGGGGATGGGCCCAAAACCTTTTAGGATTGGGGGGTCGGCGAATTGGTAGGTTCGGATGTCCATGCGTCGGATTTGAGTAAGGTTCGAGCTTCCAAAGGCCACACAACAACCTCCCTTGCAAAAGAGATTGATGGATGTAGGAAGGTGAACAAAGGAGGACGCAAGTGAGTCTTCAGTTCGGCAACACTTCGTTGCTTGAACACTCCTTCTACCTGTATGTTTTGGGTGAGAAAAGTCCCACCTTTTATAGACCCAAGGGGTCTCTTTTGGGAGGGCAGTCTTGTCTTCCCATGAGGGAGGGGAGTCTTCCCTTGACTTGAACTTTGATAAATGCTTCTTGCAACAGTCCTCTAACGGCCCCTCTGTCCACTTACACATGCGTGCAAGGTAGGAGCCCTTAACTGACTATTCTGGGCTGCCACTTGGCACCATTTGCCTTTTTGCCCATTAAGCTTAGAATTCGTCCCACCCAGGGACAGATTCAGAATTCGTCCTGGGGTGGGACGAATTCTATTTTGAATTCGTCCCGGGGTGAGACGAGTCTCGGGCAAAGTGTCCAAGTGTGCCAAATTTCTTCTTGACCTTACAAAATTGCTATGAAAGTGGTTAGGACCACTGTTTAACCTCTGAGGGCTGCCCTGGGGGCTGTGTTTGCCAAAGCGATCAGTGTTTGCAGTCACATAATCGGATTGGTGCTGTTTTGGTGTCTATAGATGCCCCTTTTTGGGAAGCGCTGTGGGTGACGTAGTGCTGAGCAAAAATAGATAACCAAAGCACTAATGATTAGGGTTTCTTGGACACCTAACCAACTTTTGATGCCCCAAGTATGGAAATGGCATGCATTCTTGAATCCTTGCTTTTGATGAGCTAAGGAATTTGATTTCAAGTATTAACCTATTTTGGTGAGGTGTGACTTGAACTCAGACATCGATCAGTCATGAACAAGTGAAGGGATTTTTTATCCTCAGGGGGAACCTTGTGTTCATGATTCACGAAATCTTGAACTTAGACATTGATCAGTCATGAACAAGTGAAGGGCGTTTTTATCCTCAGGGGGAACCTTGTGTTCATGATTCACGAAATGCCAAGTGTTTGATTGATTTGATTGTTGCTTGTTTACTGCCCCAAGCAGGAGCGTGATTGTCTTTGTCAATGATTCTTTGAATGCATGTCGATTTCCTTAATTGGGTGTGTGATTGTTGATTGGTGACTAAGTGTGACTACCCCCTCAAGCGACGAATCGATGAGGGAATGACCTTTGTGAGCAAAGCGACGAGTCGCTTGACCCAAGATGACTTGTGCAGGTGTGCCTTTAGAGGGTTTACCGTTAAGCGTGTGCAATTTTTCCAACATATGGACCTATTTTTGGTGGGTGTTAACCCTTTTGGTGATGTCATAATGAGGTGAAATCGTCGAAAACCTATTTCCCGTGGAGCGGTCCGGCTATGATAGCCTTCTTGGGGAATTAGGAGAGCGATAATTTGGACCTCGACATCGATTTTCTTTGCCTAGAGGCTAAGTGCGAGAGCACTTGTGTCCGGCATTATTTTTGTTGTGTTTTTGTTGAATTTTGTACTGTTTTTGTTGTTTTTGTGACACCATTTGGTGATTGAATTGTCGGCAATCCGGCCTCCCGTGGAGCGGTCCGGCTATGGTAGCATTCTTCGGGAGTAGGATAGTGACAATGCAAACCCCGACATCAATTTTTCTATGCCAGGAGGTTAAGTGCAAGAGCACTTGTGTCTGGCAATGTTTATTGTTTTTTTTTTGTGTTGCATTTTTGTTGTTTTGTTGTTTTTTGTGACACCATTTTGGGATTAAATTGTCAAAAATCTATCTTCCCTTGGAGCGGTCCGGCTATGGTAGCCTTCTTAGGGAGTAGGATAGTGATAATTTGTGACCCCGATGTCGATTTTGTTTGCCTAGAGGTTAAGTGCAAGAGAACTTATGTCCGACAATGCTTATTGCTTTGTTTTTATGTTGCATGTTTTGTTGTTTTTGTTTTTTTTTTTTTTTTTTTTTTGTGTGACACCATTTGGGGATTAAATTGTCGGCAATCCGTCCTCCCGTGGAGCGGTCCAGCTATGGTAGCCTTCTTAGGGAGTAGGATAGTGATAATTTGTGACCCCGATGTCGATTTTCTATGCCAAGAGGTTAAGTGCAAGAGCACTTGTGTCTGGCAATGTTTATTGCTTTTTGTTTTTGTGTTGCATTTATTTTTTGTTTTTGTTGTTTTGATTTTCTTGTTGTTTTTGAGTGGGTTTTGACCCTTTTGTGACATCGTTTGGGGATGAAATTGTCGAAAATCCGTCTTCCCGTGGAGCGGTCCGGCTATGGTAGCCTTCTTAGGGAGTAGGATAGTGACAATGTAGACCCCGACATCAGTTTTTCTATGCCAAGAGGTTAAGTGCAAGAGCACTTGTGTTTGGCAATGTTTATTGCTTTTTGTTTTTGTGTTGCATTTATTTGTTGTTTTTGTTGTTTTGATTTTCTTTGATCTTGTGCATGATGGTCGATATGCGGAGATGAAATGGGTGAATGACATTTGTGATGATTGCACTGTAGGCTGTTTAAGAAGCTCTTTATTTACATGGTTTTTTTTTTGGTATCATAAGGATGATACGTAGCGCAGATTGTTTTGGAATGAATGTAAGATTTTCTGAGATTCAGACAGTTTTAACTCACTATCCATGACTGTACTTTGTCTTACAAGACTTTTGAACAAGGTATGAATCGGACCTATTTTTGACCAAGCTATTTAACATCCTTGTGTGTGCAATTGAGTTCATTTAGTGGTATTTGTTAGGATACCGCCAGTGCCAGATGGGCTTTCAACCGAACTCGTACTGAGGATCACCTAATTAGCTCCACGAATTCCTTTGTTGTATGTACTAAGATTAATCTGCGTTGTAATCCAGGATGCCATAAGCTAGCTCATCCACATGCAAACATTGATCCGTACGCAAGTTAATGTGATAGATTTATCGTCATGTGGGAGGTTTACTACATTACCGATAGGCTATCAACCAAATTGGTACTGAAGCTTGCCTTATGACCTACAGAATCTTTGAGAGTTCCAGGGATTCAAGGTCAACTCCGTTCTTTTTTTCAATTGTATTGGGATACTTGCTCTTTTGTAGTGATAAGATCACTGTTTATTTTGATTTGTTTTTCTTTTGAGCAAGGGATTGGGGATATGGAGTGATGAAAATCACTGTTGTTTGTGCCTTTTGATGTGTGCACTATAGTTTGTCAAATTTGGAGTTTTGACATTTTGCAATTTTTTTTGTGTTTTGCAACTGTTGAGAACTTTAGGGATTCTTAGGGAATTGGGTAGGGAGGATGCTTGTCCTTTTGCCAACTCTCAACATTCTAGGGGTCATTCGCACAGGGGGATGAGCAAGATAACCGTTTCGCTTGTGGTGACCTAGATTATTTTGCAGGTTTCGTCTTTCGTTCACACAATTTTGGAATTTTAGTGTTTTTATTTGTGTTGGGATGTTACGTAACAAGGTGTATTTCAAGTATGAATTACCTTCGTAAAATCTGTTCGACTTGATACACTACATGGCTAAAGAGGAAAATGATGACTGAATCACTGAAATTCTTGGTACATTCCCAGACCACTGACTGTAGTGTGGTAAAAGTTATGCTTGGTGTTTTTGTTGTTTTTGTGAAATGAAACAGTGTGGAACAAGATGGTCTATTAGAGCAATTACAGCCTATGGTGCCTTTGACCTATATGACCACAAATATGCAATGTAAGGATGCAATGCTTAATGCAGCTATATATTTTTGTATTTTTGATGGATTGTTTTTGGTGAAGGTGAAGATGAGGTGCGAGAATATTAATTTTTTTTAATGAATTTGAGTATGCCTAGAATTGAGATGCAAATGTTTGTTGTTTTTGATGATTTCTGTTTTTTTTTAATTTCTTGATTTTTTTGACCAAGAGACTGCGATAATCCTTGGAGCTTTTTGTATTGACCAAGAGATTGCGATAATCCTTGGAGCTTTTTGGGTTGACCAAGAGATTGCGATAATCTTTGGAGCTTTTTGGGTTGACCAAGAGATTGTGATAATCCTTGGAGCTTTTGGAGTGACCAAGAGATTGCGATAATCCTTGGAGATTTTTGGGTTGACCAAGAGATTGCGATAATCCTTGGAACTTTTTGGTGACCAAGAGATTGCGATAATCCTTGGAGCTTTTTGGGTGACCAAGAGATTGCGATAATCCTTGGAGATTTTTGGATTGACCAAGAGATTGCGATAATCCTTGGAGCTTTTTGGTGACCAAGAGATTGCGATAATCCTTGGAGCTTTTTGGGTGACCAAGAGATTGCGATAATCCTTGGAGATTTTTGGGTTGACCAAGAGATTGCGATAATCCTTGGAGCTTTTTTTGGGTGACCAAGAGATTACGATAATCCTTGGAGCTTTTTGGGTGACCAAGAGATTGTGATAATCCTTGGAGATTTTTGGTTTGGATTATGGTACTTCAAGGGATAGAGGTACCCCCAGCATGATGATCTTTGCACTCTGGATCTGGCTCTAGAGGTATGGGCATGAATGGATCATCCCTATGCACGGAGATGAGGACAGGGTCCGCCCACGACACTGATGTTGCTATGATGTCTCTTGGTGGAAGTTGCTCTTTATGTGCCCAACGTGGCGGATGTAATGCTTGGTCCCACTGTGGTGGGTTAACATGCCACTCATGCCCTAGTATTATGTTTATCTGTTGACATGCTTCCTCAAATTTTATGGGATGCCGATGTTGTCGCATGTGATTGCTATGGTCTATCTCTGTTTCATTCTCACCTTCGGACAATGTGTATAGCTCATCAGAATCTAGAGATTCTGAGACATGGAGGACTGCATCATCAGGTAGCCCTATGGTTAAAGGTTGATCCTCTTTGAAAGGAGCCTTATGTAATTTGGGCCTTGGGATCTCCAAAATCTTGGCCTCTACCAAATCTAAGTGCTCTATTGCTTTGCATGTATTGGGAGATTTGAACTCCTCCTCTTTGCTTGGTTCTTGTTGAGGAACTTGGGACTTATGGAGGGGTGGCCAGATGGCACCCCCCATGCCTTGGTAGGGTAGTTCATCCCACTCTTCTTCGTGCTCTGATTCCTTAGAGGCTTCTTGATGAATTTCTAAGGGTGGCTCATAAGCCTGGGTGGATGTCTGAGGAAGGCACCCGTCATTGGTAATAGGAGCGGCCTCCCATTCATGTCTAGGAGGCGTCGGGGGTGGTGCTTCAGGAATCGAGAGAGTAGCTTCCCGCTCCTGTCTAGGAGGTGTTTGGGGTAGCTTTTGATGAGGTCGCGATGACCTATCTTCCCCCCATGGGTTGTGCCACTCAAAATACTTTGTCTTATGCATGTGAGGGGTTGGAGTCTTCTCTTGTATAGTGTGTTGGAACAGCTCATCCTTTTGGCACTGAAGGTGCTCTTCATTAATATGGTACGGTTCCTCTAATGGTAGTCGTTCGAGCTCAAGTTGCGTGAGTTGCTTGAGATGTGTGATATATTCGATAGATTCTACGATAGTTAGTCCCACCGCCTCATGTCTAGAAGGCCTAGATGCCTCTTCTAGATATCTATCTCGATCGTAGTGATCCAAGATCTCTATAGGTGACCTCCCTCTATTAGGGGTAACAACATTCCCTCGAGGCTTTGGCCTCAGTGAGTGTTCCTGATAGATAGCAGGGGCAGAGGCATATTGCTCTCGCACTGTATATTGCTCTCGAGGAAGGTAGAGGTCTTCCTCATGCTCTCTTTCATAAATGAAAAAGGGATGGACGGAGCTATCTCACCCTGCCCAAAGAGCCTTGTGCTCTAGATTTGTCTTTGTAGTTCTGGAAACTAGAGGGGGTGAAGGAGGGATAATGTAATCATGTGGTTCCTCCCATCGAACACTATGTTGACTTAGCACTTCATCGCGCGATGACCGCTCATAGCGAGCATCTAAGGGAGCTCTCATTGCTTCATGTCTAGAAGGCCTAGATGCCTCTTCTAGATATCTATCTCGATCATAGTGATCTAAGATCTCTATAGGCGACCTCCCTCTATTGGGGGTAACAGCATTCCCTCGAGGCTTTGGCCTCAGTGAGTGTTCCTGATAGATAGCAGGGGCAGAGGCATATTGCTCTCGCACTGTATATTGCTCTCAAGGAAGGTAGAGGTCTTCCTCATGCTTTCTTTCATAAATGAAAAAGGGATGGACGGAGCTATCTCGCCCTGCCCAAAGAGCCTTGTGCTCTAGATTTGTCTTTGTAGTTCTGGCAACTAGAGGGGGTGAAGGAGGGATAATGTAATCATGTGGTTCCTCCCATCGAACCCTATGTTGACTTAGCACTTCATCGCGTGGTGACCGCTCATAGCGATCATCTAAGGGAGCTCTCCTATGACTGTACACCTCATGGAAGGGTGTGTGATGAGTGCTATGTTGAACAGGAGTGCTCCTCGAAGAGGTGTCCCTGTAGTCTCTTTCCTTTAAGGTGTGGAGGGGACTGCATTGTGTGTTAGGTCACCAAGGTGGTATGACCAAATCCTTGGGATTGTAATGGAGATGACTTGTTCTTCCTTGGATATTCCCCATAGCATCCGCCCGTGATTGGGCTTGGCTATGGGTGAGCACCATGACGATGTCTCTCTAAAAAGCCCTAAAAGTTGAAATGAGTCAGATGGGGCCCAAAATTGGTGTACGCATCCCTCTTATAATAGATAAGACAAAAATGAAGTTTCAAGTCCTAACTCTAAATACATTAGGAGATATTGACATCCGAACAGCTCAAAAAGTGCATAGAATTGCGTGTCCAATTTTAAAACCTAATTTCGGGGCACTAGATGATGGAATTTGGCCCCAAAAACTGACTTTTCTGGGCAAATAGGATTCTAGGGAATCGTATTTGTTTAAAATTATCCCAACTAACTCCCTGTAAAATTTCGTGTCAAACGGAGCTACGGTTGAGAAGTTATGGCCCCGGCAAGATGCACTAAAATTTAGAGGAAAATACAAGATTTCCCATACATTTTTGGATGGTCCTGCATCACTTGTGGGCACATTTGGGGTGCTTTTGGGTTGGCCAAAGGGTTCATGGACACCTTTGGGGCATTTTGGAGTGACCAAGCGATTACGGGAATCCTTGGAGCTTTTTGGAACAAGTGACAAAATGCGTAAATTTTTATCTTTTTGTTTATGATTTTTTTTTTGTCTACACTAAGCAGAATTAAGCACACACATTCACAAAACCGTGATTATCTCTTTTAAGGATTCTTGGTGTGTCCTAAACTGGTTTAGTGCATTTTTATGTTTTGTTTTGTTTTTGTAGGTTTTGTAGAACGTTTAAATGCATCATGTAGGCTCTTATAACTCCAAAAAGGTCGCCCCTTCAATATACCAACCAGGCCGATATACCAACCTCTCTATATACCCGCCCTTACGAGAGGGAGACTATAGGTACGTGAGAGCAGAAGGTACATGGTACGTAGGCGGTACAAAAGGGGGATTGTCCTGTTAATGGCACCTACCATAGAAAACTTATCCTCGCGCGCATGGGAATCACCCCAGCTACGCTCGGTCTATCTTCGTCAGGATTTACGCCTAACAACAGTTGACAATCGGGAAATGGATGCAAATCAAGCCAAGGTGGTGATTAAATCCACCAATGGTCTTGATCAAGGGCTGGGGTCTTACGACTAGCTCCTTGGTTTAAAGTTGTTTCGTGATGTGTGTGGGATTCGTTTTATCCAACAAAATGAAACTAGCATACATGACTTTCCCTAATGCAATGCAGGATTAAATGAAAACAATTAACGAAACAGAAACAAAAACAGAAAAATTTAACAGAGATAGTAAAAATCCCTACCTCTTCTCTGCCTGCTCCTGTTATCTCTGAATTTTTGCTCTGAAAATCCGTAGACAGGAATTCGTCCCTCTGGGAGACGAATTGCAGAACATAATTCGTCCCTCCCAGAGACGAATTTGAATTCGTCTCAGGGTCAGACGAATTGCAGAAAAGGATTCGTCCCTGTCAGAGACGAATAGCAGTCTGCAACAAAAAAAAAGTGTACCTGTCAAGCACAAACACAAAAATTTAATTAGTTTCTATGATTTCAAAACCAGGGAACAGAGTCCCACCGTGATCGCCACTGAAAGCACGAGATTCCGGTCAAAGGAAATCATTCAAGTGCAATTGCATTCAAAGTTAAGCACGCCTAAGTCCTAGAAATATAAATTACATGAAACGGAAAAGAGACATGTTGGAAGAGACACAATCAGATAAAGAAAAATAGCCCTTTCATTGATTTCTTTCGATCTCTGTTACAATAATGCCTCCTCCATTTTCAGGGGCTAGGAGCGCAAATAGGGTTTGATTACAATCGCTGAATGGTTCCTCCTTCCGCGTGCCCACGATTGCAATGGGCGGGCCAAGATGATGTCGCCGCTGATGTCGATGAGTTCTTCCCCTCTGCTGCTTCTCCTGCGAACAAAGAAATGATCAAGACGTTAGTAGCACCTGCTGCAAATGAAAAGCATTCTCTCTCTAAAACTAACAAAATATGCATACGAAGATTTGCCTGAAACAGTGAAAACAGTGACCCCAAATTGCTCAAAAACCTGACAGAAGGTAAGAAAAGTCACCAGAAGGCCTCTGCCACTGAAACAGTCGGCCAATCCACCTTAAACTGGAATTCATCCCTGGGCAGGATGAATTCTGACCGTAATTCGTCCCTGGGTGGGATGAATTCTTCTGAGTAGGAGAAACCGACCTGCTGCTGCTCCAATGTCAGATCCTGGGACTTGCAAAACTCCTGTAAATAGCGGGGTTAGGTAATTGGGGCCATTTTGGGATGACCCAGATGGTCGGATTTTCCCAATTTGGCCTCCACCTTTGAGAATTTGACCTTGACACCTGCAAGTTAGCGAAATGACAAAGCAATACAAAACACCCTAAACTCTGACCAAAAGCTACAAAATTGCAATTATAGACTAATCAGACCTAGTAACATAGAATGCAATCTAAAAAATAATCTAAAGTGCTCAAAAACTAAAAATAGGACTTGGGAGGTGCGGGGGTGCCCAAGTGGGCCTCCCACCGTTGGCCCTCGATTTTGGAGCCAATCCACCGGGGATGGGCCCAAAACCTTTTAGGATTGGGGGGTCGGCGAATTGGTAGGTTCAGATGTCCATGCGTCGGATTTGAGTAAGGTTCGAGCTTCCAAAGGCCACCCAACAACCTCCCTTGCAAAAGAGATTGATGGATGTAGGAAGGTGAACAAAGGGGGATGCAAGTGAGTCTTTAGTTCGGCAGCACTTCGTTGCTTGAACACTCCTTCAACCTGTATGTTTTGGGTGAGAAAAGTCCCACATTTTATAGACCCAAGGGGTCTCTTTTGGGAGGGAAGCACAAAAGCCAAGTGTTGGCCATGGGCGCCATGTGGCAGTCTTGTCTTCCCATGAGGGAGGGGAGTCCTCAATTGACTTGAACTTTGATAAATGCTTCTTGTAACAGTCCTCTAACGGCCCCTCTGTCCACTTACACATGCGTGCAAGGTAGGAGCCCTTAACTGACTGTTATGGGCTGCCACTTGGCACCATTTGCCTTTTTTCCCGTTAAGCTTAGAATTCGTCCCACCCAGGGATGGATTCAGAATTCATCCTGGGGTGGGATGGATTCTATTTTGAATTCGTCCCTGGGTGAGACGAATACTGGGCAAAGTGTCCAAGTGTGCCAAATTGCTTCTTGACCTTACAAAATTGCTATGAAAGTGGTTAAGACCACTGTTTAACCTCTGAGGGCTGCCCTAGGGGCTGTGTTTGCCAAAGCGATCAGTGTTTGCAGTCACATAATCGGATTGGTGATGTTTTGGTGTCTACAGGTGTTGTAGCTCAACATTCACTTTGTCCACCTGTACAAAAAACTACATCTAGTAGTCATAAAAAATAGCATACTTTTTAGTGAAAGAAAATATCGAAGTGGAGTCAAGCTATGTAAAAATCACCTTGCTCCTAGTTTTCCACAAATGGAAGAGAGTACTGATATGAAAATTTCCACACTAGTTCAATATTGTTAGAAAAATCAATGGGGTCCCCTAGAAGAGCATGAGGCCATAAGAAGGGACTCCGCATGAAAGGTTGAAAGAATTCTAGGAGCCATTTCCAAGCAAGAGAAGCCCATCGACATTGCCAAAAAATATGCAACACATCCTCAGGTTCACCACAAAAAGGATAGGTAGGGTTTTGAACACCTAGTTTCTTAAGTCTATTTCCTATAGGAAGTCCTTGGTGAATAAGACTCCAAACAAAAAAACTTTGTTTAGGCTCAATATATGAAGCCCAAACTTGGGAAAAACATAGACTCCACCTTGAGGGTGAGGAGACCAAATCCCATTTAACATTCAACTTATGTGACATGGGGACTTGAGGAGTAAGCCAGTTATACCCAAGTTGGGCTTTGTACTAAATTAGAGGGACCTTCTTAGGCCAACACTAATTAGACCACCAAGGCTTTTAGAACCTCTTATGTAACTTGCTCTAAAGAGAGAAAGGAATATTATCTATGAGATCATCATAGGTATGTTGATCCTCATTTCTAAGACTATAAGTATACCTGAAAATGTCCCAGGGTATCCAACTCCTGGTTTGACACAAGAAAAAATCCTTCGGAGATGCAAATTCCTTTTCTATAAAACATTGAGCTTTGATCCATTGAACTTGAGCCAACAACATACCTTGCAAATAAATAGTGAGAGAACACCATACATTCATGTCCTGAAGAGAGGTCATTGAATTATGATCATTTTCTTTCCAGCATAGCTAGGATTTAAGCACCTCCCAAGCTTTCCAAATACTCTTGATAACAAAGGAACCCTAAATTTTTATAGGAATAGGGGCATTAATCATAGTCTGAAGGCTCAAACCCTTCCAAACTTTTTTGCCATAGGGTAAGCCATAAGACAAGCTATGTTGAATGAGAATTTTCTAGTGCTCATTACCTGTGAGAGATTGAGTAATCCATTTAGCACATGAAGAAAAACCTTGTCTTTGGCAATAAAAATGTCGATACCTCCATAGGATTTGGGTAGGCAACACACATCCCATGCCACCCTATGAAAGCCTCTTTTCATAACATATTTTATCCATAGGAAGTATCGTAAGAGCTTATCCAGTTTCTTATAACAAGCCTTCGAGGGAATCCAATAGGAAGAATAATAAACATGAGTGGTAGCCAAAACCTTAGAATAAATTTGAAACTTTCCTACCAAAGAAAGTTTTTTTGATGACCAATAGGCTAACGTCTTATGAACCTTGTAAGTAACATGCTGCCAAATTTATGTAGAAGAGCCAAGAAAAGCAAAAGGGATCTCCAAAAATTTAAATAATTCACCTAGATGGATCCATCCCCATTGATAATGATCGAGCCAATCAGGTATTGGATCAAGGGAAGATATATACCAAGAGGTTTTTCTCCACTGAATGCTAGAACTATAGGCCTTACAAAAGAATTTCAAATAGTAAATGGGTAAGAATAGGGATTGCTTATCTTCTTGAATAGTCAAAAATGAATCATCGGTAATGTGAGCATTAACCAGCTGAAGTCTAGAATTAGGGAGTGAGATACCTCTAAGGCTCCCTTGAGAAATCATATGTGTCGAAAGGTAGCCAAAAGCTTCAACAGTAAGAATATAAAGTGAGGGGGTGAGAGGAAAATCCTACTAAATAGACCAACCTAGTTGAATGGATTTCGATTGATAATTGTTCAAGGTAAGAGTAGTAGAGGCATATTGAAAAAGCATGTGACTTATGTTTATGAAAAACTGACCAAAGCCCATTGCTTGAAGAATAGAGGTAATGAAATACCATTCCATTTTATCATATGCTTTTTCAAAATAAATTTTAATAAATAAAGCATTTTGTCCCAAGGTGTGATCCCATTCCATACCTTCCCAAATTGCAAGCACATTATCTAAAATATATCTTCCTTGAACAAACACAACTTGTTTACGTTTGACTATCAAAGGCAGAAGAGGCTGAAGCTTAAGAGCAACAACTTTAGCAATAATCTTGTAGTTCACATTAAAAAGGGTGATAGGCCTCCATCTAGTAAGTAGTTTAGGATCACCAAATTTAGGAATGAACTTAACATTCCTTTTGTTGATGATGGCTCCTAGAGTTCCACATTGTATGGCTTCTAGGTAAACTTTGTGTAAATATGGACTTAGCATATCCCAAATTTCCTTGTAGAATTCACAAGGAAAGTCATCTAATCAAGGGGCTTTATCATTGGCCATGAGGGATAAATCTTCCTTAAGATCCTCTAAGGATAAAGGTGTATCACACAACTCCACTTTAGCTGGTGAAAGCTTATAGGGAACAACAAAACATCATTCATCTAATGATTATTGTCGCTCATTATTAAGAGGTTGAGAAGAAAAAACTCCCTAATAATGATGAAAAAAAACCTTAATGATATCCAAAAGTGCAGTGAACCTCTCTGCTTTCGTTTGAATGGCATGGAATTGTGAATGCTAAAAAGGAAGCAAAAGCCTTTTGAAGAATTCCTTAGAGACTCTATCTCTAATTTTAAGCCAATGTAGGCAAGATCAAAGCTGAGATCCCTTACCTTCATACAATTCCTCTTTCTTAAGTTCATGCCTCAAGGCTACAACATGAGACTAGAGATTTATATTATATGGATAATTCTCAAGTTTGAGACAAGATTTATGGAGCTCTTCTTTCAAAGCTGAATTAGCTTATCTTCTGCATTTTGCAATGTCCACCCCTAAAATACACAATATTTTGGTGGTGCATTGGATAGCAGAGTTCCACCAATTAATCCATCCCAAAGATCCATGCGATCAAGGGAGCAAGTTATAGATTCTAAAGATATAGGTCTTCATGGCAAAACTATGGAAAAGGGAAATATTAAAGTAGAACTAAGAGGAGTGAAATTTGGGCTACGTATTTTGCATGTTGATAACAAACAATATGGGGGTGTGGTATGAAATAGTAGTGTCGAGCAAGGTTGTGACAAAAGGGGTTGAGGGCTTGAAATGAGAAAAATAAAAGGAATCACTTTCAGAGACCATCACTCGATCTAACCTCTCGAGGACCCTGGTTAACTCAGCTTGGAAGTTTGACCAAGTAAACTAGATCTCTCAAGGAAAATTAGAGGATGAAAATAAGGAGTTCAGATCAAACAAACATAGCTTATTTTCATAAAAAAACTAGGCCTCCCATTTTCCAGAGCACCAGCATCTTGGGGAGTGACTAATTTTATCTTAATTCTTTTCTACCATGTTGAAATCACCACAAAAACCCAAGTGGCTAGAGGTAAAGAGAAAGCTAGTCATTTCCAAAGAGAGCTCCTAATAAAAGCATCATTAGAGGCATAAATGTTGACCACCCCAAATGGATTCCCTATAATCTCAAGTAAAATCCAAACAACTTGGTTGGATGGGTCAACATCCCAACTCACCACAAGTGGCTACCACTTTGGCACCAAGATAGTCACAGCTTCTCCTTTCCCAAGAAAATGCTTGGTAGAATAAAACATGTTACATGAACTAAAAAATTACAAACACACTCTATATTTAAATCACTTATCTTAACTTCTTGTAGACATAGAAAGTCAAAATCTCCATGCAAATGAGTAGCATATCGCTAGCTCACTTTGAACAAGGTATTTACAGATTGGATCCATCAGTCCTCGCACATTCCATGAGAAAAAAATCAAATTGTTAGGATTCATAATATCCATGACATCCTCTGAATCATCTAGGCCCTAAAGTGAACTAAAGGAATTAGCACCTCCACTGAAATTACCCTCACCCGAGGATATTTTAAGAATAAACTCATCGTGCTAGCAACAATTATCAAAGCTCAGGCCCAAACTGTCCCTCAAGGGGTTTCAAGAATTATGAATTTTAAAAGCTTGTTCCTCCAAAACCATGGAGTATGTGGGAACCACCGATGAAAAAGTTGTCATGGTAGTGGGATGAGCCTCTACAATAATCGAGGTGAATGTAGGGCCAAACCAAAGAGAAGCTAAAAAATATGGTGACTGAGTAACTACAAGGGTAGTCGAAGTTGCATTAGGGACCCCTACAACTTGCATGGTGGGTTGCATGTTAACGACAATTGGTATGGTGGCTTAATAAGACTACATAGAGCTAGTGGGGGATTGCATAACCTGGGTATCAATGGACCTGCTTTGAGTAGGTTGCATAGAGGGATTGGCTTGCTCAGAGTGCTTAGAAGCATGATTTTATTTGGGTAATAACCATTTGTAAGTCACCTTGGCATTCCTGGGCCTTGTTATACTGAGCTACCACTACATTCGAAGGGGGTTGGGTCTATTTGAACTTCCACTCCATTAGTGGGTAATCTCGAATATTGTGAGCAACATACTAGCAATGATAACAAGTATTTGGTAAATTGATATAGGCTATAGGTTTCCTAATGGAGGTATCACCAATATGGATATCTATGAATTTCGACAAGTCTTTGGTGATGTCTATTTTGACACAAGCCCACATAGTAGGGCAAGCTAAGAAAAACCATTCAGGCTCAAGATATACAAACTTACCGAGGGAAGAGGCGAGTGCTTGTAAAAAATCCCAAAAGGGGATAGGTAAATCCAGGAACTCAATCCACACAGGAACTTCCAACTCAGCTTGATCATTGGCTATGAAGTCACGAGTGTAATATTATAAAATTAATAGGGAGTTTATCACCATCCAGGGACCTTTGGCTAAGACTTTTTGAGCTTGAGCAGGATTAGGGAAGCAAAAAATAAAATAACCCTTGGTGAGATTATGAAAATTCTCAACCATCACACCATGTGGACCCCAAATATTTTGCACCCATGACCTAATGACGGTATCATTGGGAATTATACCTAGGAAATACTTGACAAGGGTATGTGACTCAAACCAATTGCAATCATTATGAAACCCATGCAAGGGAATGAAAATAGTAGGGATAGTACTCTTACTTCATGAAATACTTTCGTAATAAACTTTCTCGAGGGTTTACCTAGCATCATTTATCTCCCCAGTTGAATTAGTAGTGATTGAGATAGCCATTAGGATCGCCACCATTTTGAATAGGATAGAACATTGTCCTAGGTGGTGTTAATGCAAATTTGTGATAAGACCCAAGTAATATTTCCCAACCTTAAATGGTAGGGTATGACATGAAATACCCAACTGAGCGTATTAAATGTAGCATGAACAAGTTTTTGATGATTCAAATGCTACATGCCATACGAAGCTCATAAATTATTTGCTATCCTCTTTTATTTTTCAAAGTATTATTAGAAAAGGTAGTTATTACAATAAAGAAATCTTGAGCTATTATGTTTTTTAATTATTAAATATATCATTTATATTTTGCAAATTATTATGTTTTTGTAATTAATTTTTTGATATCATTTATATTAAGAGATAACAACTAAATAGATTTCATTTTTTACAATTATCCCTTTACTAGAATGAATATCAACATTATAGTTGAATGTTGGAAGTTAAAAGGGTAAAAAAGTAAAAAAAATGTTTTACCACTGTAAGATTTAGACCTTACCCTTTTACCTCCTTGGACGAAAACTGAGTTAGCAGGATTTGACAGCATGAATGGTAAGGAGTTTGACTCCTAATATCATTTTTACTTTCCTCCCTATTTTCATTCTTCCCTATTCTTTCTCCTAAGCTTTCTAGGTTCTAGTTAATAATCTTTATGCTCCTAATTTCCTAAGTGCTTCTCATTTCGTTAGTGTTATATCTGGTATTAGAGCAGAGGCTATACAGGTGAAGCACGAAGCCCGAGGAGAGCAATAGATGAGGCATAAATCTCAAGGAGGTCGAGGAGGCCCATAGGAGTGAGCTCATAGGTGAGGAATGAATCTTGAGGAGGTCAAGAGGTCTTGCAGCATGTAAAACAAGGTGAGGTCGAGATGGCCTGTAGCATGCAAATCGAGGTGAGGTTGATAGAGGCCTACAGAGAGCACACAAATTGAGGAGATAACCAGAGGTGGACATGTGGTGAGCAGATAGCAAGATAGACACATGATGAGCAGACAACAAGGTGGACAAAGGGGTAACCAGTGACATGGTGTGAGGTGATCGTCTCGGCTAGAAGGTAAAAGGACAATCACTGATTTCTTGAAGGTAATCGAGAAGCTTAGTGCTTCTTTGTGCTAATAAAGCACAATATCTCCTCCGCACAACGAATGTGGGATAGAGATTGTTTTTTTTTTTTTTTTTCGTGCAATCGCAATGATATAAAGGAGGCAAGCCTCCCTCAGCTCCTCGTCAGGCCACATAGCTCGACTGGCTCGACAATCTAGCCTTAAGCTCCTCACCCCCAGGAGGTCTTAGGTTCAAAACCCGACAGCTACGAAAGTTACAAAAAAAATTTGTGTATGGTATATGACCCGTATGTCTTGAAATAATAGTGTATTCTTCCTAGGATTCATCGACAGTGGAAGCCGAGTTGGCAAGGAAACTCTTCTTGAAATAAAGGAGTCACGGGTTCGACTCCTGCAGAGTTAGAAAAAAAAATTTAAAAGATTTTTTTTTCTTAAAAGCTTATTATTTTATATATTAAAAAAAATATAACTTTGTATTATATTTAATTCAATTAAATAATAATTGTTATTTTAAATTTTATTTTATAAAGCAATTATATTTCTTTTATTAAATACAAATATAGATATTTATTTTTGATATAATAAAATAGGAGAAAAAGAACATTGCCTAAGAGGCACTTTATGTAAGAGGACTCAAAGGTGGAAAATTATGACAAATCCTAAGAGGCTTAGTATTTTTCCTTGTAAGAGAGACAAAACATCAAACTAAAATTTGTAAAGAGGAATTGATGATAAGACCAAGTGGTTGTTATCATGCCCTATGTGCACTTTTGGTGAGAGAAAATGCCAAAATTTTTGATGAAAAAGTGAGAGCTTATGGGCTACATAATATATTTAGTCAGTTGTAAAAATTAGTAATTGCACACCAGAGGCATCCGAACTCAGGGTACGAGGCAAAATCTAAAGATAACTCCTTTGGGAGTTAATTTGAGCAATCTTAATCCATATAAGTTGCACCACAAGAATCAGAATATTCTCACTATAGTAATTTAGGGGAAATTCTAGAACCAGCATCACCTAAGATAATATTGATCAGTGACAACGAAGAACAAGTAGTAGATAATTTCTTGAATCAAGAAGTTTTAGCGCCATAGCAAGAGGAACAAGCAATCAATGAAAGAGTGAATCAAGTCATATTTGACTTAAATTTGTAATATCTTCTTTCTTCTTCTTTCTTCCTTCTTCTTTCTTTGAAAAAATCATAGTGTTTTATTGTAACCAAGAAATAAAATAGGTTTTTAGTAACTATGGCCTCACATAACAATCTACCAATTCCAAAGTTCAATGGGTATGACTGCGAGTATTGGTCTATCAAAACGAAGACCTTACTCATAGGAAAAGGTTTGTGGGATATAATAGAAGAGGGTTTCATGGAACCCATTGATTGGGTTGCATTGAGTGCCATAAATAAGAAAACAAAGAAAGAAGCACAAAAGAGAAACTCTTTTGCTCTTTATCATCTCCAAGCAGCATTGGAGAAAAACATATTTCCTAGAATAGTCGCTTGTATAACTGCACAAGATGCGTGGAAAGCTTTGAAATATGGATTCTAAGGAAGTGATCAAGTGAAGCAAGTGAGGTTTCAAACACTAAAACAAGATTTTGAAAATATCAAAATGAAAGAAGATGAAAAAGTAGGTGATTATTGTGTCAGAGTGAAATATATTGTTGATAAAATGGTTACACTTGGTGAGGAAATCAAGTCTGAGAGAATTGTAACAAAAGTGTTTCAAACACTTCCACAAATATGGAATCACATTTCCATAATAATAGAAGATTAAAAAAATCTTTCCACTTTAAAATTCGATGCATTAATCGGATCGTTAATGTCTCATGAAGAGAGATTACAGGAATCTCCTTCAACCAACTATGGAGGTGATGGTAAAGCATTCACATCTAATGAAAATACTAGAAGAGAACATCGAAGAGGTCAATGCAAAGGCCAAAAAAGAGGAAGAGGCAAAGGAAACTACAGAGGAGGCAACCAAAAAAAAGGAGGCAACTCCAACAGAGGAGGCAATCAGAACAAAGGTGGAAACCAAAATAGGGGAGGAAATCTAGGATGAAGTGGAAATCAAGGGCAAGGAAGTGACAAGTCCAAAACAACTTGTTTTAATTGTAGCAAGCTAGACCACTTTGTTCGTGACTGTTGGTAAAAATCTTCTCAAGGCAGTAGCAGTTAATATGGAAATTGTGGAGAAGAAGATGATACCTCTAATATTTTTCTATCATATGGATAATTAAAACAAAATCTAAATGACACATGAATTCTGGATACTGGTTTTTCAAACCATATGTGTGGCAAAGAAAATATATTTGCTACTCTAGATTTCACTTATAAATCCCACATCAAGTTAAGGGATGATAAATATTTTCAACTCGAAGGCATTGGAACCATGGAAGTTCTAATGAAATAAGGACTAAAGAAAGTGAATGACATATACTACACTCCAAATCTCTAACACAATATGCTAAGCATTGGGTAAATGATGGAGAATAATTACAAAATTGTTTTTGGTGAAGTAAAATGTCTCATTCTTGATAAAAACAATTGTAATCGTGTCATCACACAGGTCCCAATGACCAATAATTGGTTATTCCATATCAAATTTGGTGAGCCATGGGGATCTCAACTTGCAAATGTAGCTATAGTAAATCCAAGTGTGCATTGGTACTTGTGATATGGTCACCTTAATTTTGCTAGCTTGAAAATGTTAACTTCTCAAGCTATGGTGACAGGACTTCCCAAAATCAATGAATAGAAGGAGGTCTGTGAAGGATGTACATTAGGAAAGCATTCAAGGTCAAAGTTTCTAAAAGGACAAGCATGGAGATCCAACTATCCACTTCAATTAGTGCATTCAGACATCTGTGGTCCAATGCAGACAAAGAGTATTGAAAACAATTCCTATTTTTTCACTTTCATAGATGATTTCTCTAGAATGTGCTATATTTATTTTCTGAAACATAAATATGAAGATTTTGATTGCTTCATATATTTCAAAAACAATGTAGAGAAATAAAGTGAGGATTTTGTAAAATTTCTTAGAACAGATCGACGAGGTGAGTACTCAAAAGAATTCTTAAAATATTGTAAAGCAAGTGGGATCAAAAGGCAATTCACTACTTCCTATACCCCACAAAAGAATGGTGTTGTCGAGAGAAAGAACCGCACCATAGTTGATATGGCGAGAACGATGCTTAAGAATAAGCATCTAACTAATATGTATTAGGTTGATGTTGTAAGAACCAGTGTATACATTCTAAATAGAAGTCCAACTTCTAGTTTAGATGGCATCACTCATTATGAGGGGTGGTACGAAAAGAAACCTAATGTAAAGCACTTCAAAGTTTTTGGTTCTTTAGCATACACACACATTCCTGATGAGAATAGGAAGAATCTTGATCCCAAAATTTAAGCTTGTATATTTGTAGGGTATTGTGAGTCTACCTAAGCATATAGACTCTAAAATCTTAGGACTCATAAAATTGTACTTTCCAATGATGTAATTTTTGATGAAGGAGGAGAATGGGGTCATCAAAGAATTTTTTTTGATGATGAGTCCCAATATTTAAGTTCTTCATAGGTATAGCAGGTACAACAGGTGTCTCCCAAGAAAATCAAAGGCACACCAACCCCTCCAAGCCCAAGTAGGAGTACTACATCAAGTACTTCAACCGCAACTCCAAGTACTTCTCCATAGTCACCGATGGAAATTAACTCTCCATCAAGAGGTAAAATAATAATACAACATCATCCATATTTTCAAATGTTTGATTAAAAATGCTAGAAAATATACACTAGAAGCCAAGCTAGTGAAATGAATTCAGTTTTGCATAAACTTGAAAATATGAATATGTATGGGGATGATGACTCCCAAGATCCTAAGGGAGATGTAGTTAATTATTATTTATTAAATAGTGCACAACTAGAACCATCTAGCTATGAGAATGCTTGTACTCAAAATGCATGGCAAGAAGCCATGAAAGAGAAAATAACCTCTATAAAAAATAATGATACTTGGGAGCTTGTAAATCTTCCAAAAGGAAAAAAATGTGTTGGATGTAAATGGGTCTTCAAGACAAAATACAATGCTGATGGAAGCATTGAGAGTAACAAGGCGATATTAGTAGCAAAAGGTTTTACTTAGAAATTTGGCATTGACTATGAGGAAACCTTTGCTCCTGTTGCACGACAATAGACAATCAAATCAGTTCTTTCCTTAGCTGGCCATAAAGGATGAAACATTCAACACATGGATGTGAAAAGTGCTTTTCTGAATGGATACTTGACTGAGGAGGTTTATGTTCAAAAACCTCAAGGCTTTCAAGAACAAGGAAAGGAGAACCTTGTTTATAAATTGAAAAAGGCAATTTATGGCCCCAAGCAAGCATCAAGAGCTTGGTACTCATGCATTGATGGCTATTTTAGTGAGTATGGATTTACTAGAAGCAAAAGTGAACCAACTTTGTACTACCTAAAGCATGGAGTAGACATTCTCATAGTTTTTTGTATGTGGATGATCTAATATTTATGGGTAGTAACACTAAAATGAATATGGAGTTCAAAAACTCCATGATGAAGCAGTTTGAGATGAAATATCTCAATTTAATGTGATACTTCCTAGGCATGGAAGTGCTTAAATAAAATAGGGGTATCTTCATATGTCAACACAAGTATGCTCGATACATGATCAAGAAATTTGCCTTGGAGCAATGCAAATCGGTTGCAACTCCAACTAGACATGGGATCCAATTGAGCAAGGATGACGGAGCATCAAAGGTTGGCATGACCACTTACAGAATCATGGTTGGGAGTCTGATGTTTCTCACCAACACAATTCCTAATATTCAATATGTTGTTTTTCTAATTTCAAGGTTTATCGCAAGTCCATATGAGTTGCATCTACAAGCAACTAAAAGAATCTTAAGATATGTAAAGGGTACATTGGATTTTGGAATCCATTACCACAAATATAATTATGTTAAATTAGTTGGCTTTAGTGACAGTGATTGGGGCAAAAATATAGATGATAAGAAATCTACATTAGGGAACTTTTTTAGTCTAGGTTCAGGACTAATCACATGGAGTTCCAAGAAGCAGACTATTGTAGCATTGTCATCTGCTGAGGCTGAGTATATAGCCACCACACATGCTAGTACTCAAGCCCTATGGTTAAGAAAATTCCTTCAAGAAATTAGAGAAAGTAAAAGTGGTCCAAATTGACTGTATTGTGATAACATAAGTGCCATTCAATTGGTATACAATCCAATCCACCATAGTAGATCAAAGCATTTTGATATGAAGTATCACTTCATCCGAGACATGGTGGAGCAAAAAATAGTTGAGCTTAAATATTGTAGCACTTTGGATAACATTGTAGATATCTTCACCAAAGGCATGGCTAAAGCTCAATATATAAAGTTGAGAGACTATATAGTCAGTCCTCTCAAATTTAAGGGGGATAATGTTGGAATTTAAAAGGGTAAACAAGTAAAAAATTTGTTTTACCACTGTAAGCTTTGGACCTTACCCTTTTACCTCCATGGACGACAACTGAGTCAACATGATTGGATGGCATGGACGGCAGGGAGTTTGAATTGTAATCTCATTTTTCCTTTTCTCCATATTTTTCTTCTTCCCTATTCTTTATCCTAAGCTTTCTAGGTTCTAGTCAATAATATTTATATTTAAGCATTGTAATCCTTCGAACTTAATGTTAATGCAATATCTGGTTAATAATATTTATGCTCCTAATTTCCTAAGTTCTCCTAATTTTGTTAGTGCTATACGTTGGTTAAATATATGTTTATATTTCTAAGAGATTGTTTCCAATAATAATATGACAACATTAGTAATAGTATTGTTTTTAAGCAATCTTGACATCTATTTTTATTGATAGCATTAATGATAATTATTTATTTATTATTTTTTGATTTGGTTAGTGTGAAAAATCCCTATGAGCAATGCACAGGACTGGGTAGGCTTCCCTTAACCATGACCCCTCCTAAAATCAAGAGCTATGCTTATTAATGATTATTATTGAATCCCCCTTAATTGAAATATATTTCCATTATTTTCAAATTATAATGTTAATATATGTAAGAAGTGCATTAGCCTTTCATTTTTTCTCTATCAAATATATTTTATCATCCTCTAAGTGCAATTTTTTGGTAATTAATTCTTTGATATCATATTTTAAGAGATAAAATCTTAATTGATCAGTTGTCTTCTAAAATTTGAACTTCACCAAGATGAATATCAACACCACTATTTTTTAAATATATTCTAACATTTTCAAGAGATTGCCTCCATTAATAATTAGTGAATATTAGTGATAATATTATTTTATTCCAATCCTAACATCCATTTTTTGATAGCATTAATTATAATTATTGAATCCCCCTCAATTAAAATATATTTGCATCCTTTTACAATTATAAATTTAATTATAATTATTGAATCTACATAATTATTTTATATTATTTTCAGTGAGTGAGGATAATTTATCTTCATTAAACCACCTCCACAGTGGTTTCTTGAGCTTGGTGGAGGTGGTTGCATAGGTCTAATAATATATAAGAGCTAGATGGTGACCATAAGTGCAAAGAAAACATGTGGTGCATTCAATCACACTTTCCACCTTTCAATCCACCCATCCTTAGAAATAGGACATGACACTAAGTTCTAGACATGGTGAATGTGGGCTAGAGAGGGAGTGTGAAAAATCAAGGATGTGTTAAAGTAAAACTAACTACTTAATGCAACCCATCCACTATCCTATAATTCAATAAAGGAAACATATGAGAGACTATTCCAAGAGGACTACCTTAGGGAGAGGTTCCATTGGGAGGTCAAAATAGTTACTAAAATTAAAATTGGATAGCCTTGAAAAAATCACCTGATTAAGTTGTTTGAGGATCCTATTAGAACTAACCTGTATATTCCATATGAACCAAGGATGGTGTGGCTGATTATGGCTAATATTGGGGACATATAACTTAGTTTCTTGTGCATATAGAACCAAGCATTTATTTCCCTAATTTTCTAGTGCATGTAGTGTCCACCTTACATGATATATCAATATTCAATCATATTAAAGTCACCACACACATGGAAAAAGGTAGGTAATTCATAGCCAAATATGAGACCTTTCTATAGCATCATTGGATACATTTATATTAATAATCCAATACATGGTTATTAATGTGAAATATGTCCTAAAGTACTTTATTTATGGGGTCACAACCATGTTCCACAAAATGGGGCTACCATCATGTTGCCATGAAGGTGGAACCACCATTTTTTGGTTCATTATTGAAATGAAAAATATATATTTGGCCATATAACACAACAAATTTATAACAACAAAACTTTTAAACCTTGACTTCCTACAAACATAAGATAATTTAAACTACATATTTGGTTTTGGAGTTGATTAGATCATAAATATTCCATGAAATAAAGTTCATTAGGGAAAGGAATCCAACAACATATCCTTTCAACCAAGGTACTCTAATACAATGTGGCTATTGTATGAATCAGGGATATAGCTATCCAACTATATAGTGGATATGTGAAGTTAATTCTCTTAAATAATATATTTATCTATGGTCCCCATTTGTATGCTATGGGAGTACCTTGTACTTGTAGGAGGGATGTATGTAGCAAGATTGGATGAGGGTGCAAATTGTGTAGTAATCATAGTTGTTTTCATCTACGTATAAAATTGATAGGGTTGTGCAGCCTCTATTTTTGGTTGGATGGATATCCTTGTCTTTGTTATTTACTTTCTCCATCAGCTTAGCTATGAGCCTTTAGAGGTAGTTGAACATGTATTTGTATGCCCACCCATAGTTGTCCATCCATCCTCCTTGGATTGAGGAGTGGGCACACTAGGCGTTGTAGGGCTTTGTATATCCCTATTATGAGTCATCAAGGGATAATATTTACTCTTATTTTATAATTATTAGAATAAAAAATATGTGTTGTGAAAGTTGATGTATAGGACCTGTTGGGAAATCATAGTTTCACATGGAAAATTTTATTTGCCTCAACAAGGATGATGCAATATAGAGGGGCCACTATTCAATTTAGAAAAGGGTCATAGGAGAAGAGAGAGCCTAAGGAATTCTACCCACATAGGGACTTTGGTAGTCCTTTATTTAGAGACCAAAATATTGGAGGTCCATGATAAAAGTACAATTACGGAGCTCTGCATGTACTAGGGGCCATACTCTTATATCACCTTACCATGGGTATATTTTGTAAACCAAAATAAAAAAGATCTCTTCATATGGTTTTGAAGATTGGATGTAAACAAAGATAAGATGTAAGATTCAATTCAAAGGTATTTTATCCCACCTTTTTTGTAAGGTGTATGGTCCATAGAAATAGAATTTTATCTTCTTATAGGTTTATATAATTCTTCCTCTAAATACTTTATCATACCATATCTCCAATATTGAATTCATATTGGATCCAATGTTGGTCATGGTGTTGTATGTACTTTTTACTTAACTTTTCTAAGAGATCATGAACCTATTACTAAATGTGTTGACTTTTTTGCATAAACTATGCTACCTTTCTTTGCTTCTTATCGATGAGATGAGTAATCCGTGGATTACATAGGGAGAACTACTTTAGTGAGTGTCAATGGTTAGACCCTAAAATAAATATCAAATAGGATATATTTGGTAGAAATACAGAGAGCTTAATTTTACCTATATTGAATTTGGAGGAGGTCCTCATCCCATGTGTATGGATGTTTAGAATTGTACATTTAAATATGATATACAATTAATTAATTCACAACTTTTACCATCAGTTTAATATTGGAAGGATGTGGACATGGTCAACATAGTATCTTCCATGCTCAATATGGGACCAAAAAATACCCCAAATTCTAATATCCCTATAGAATACCTTAAACAAATATTTTGTATGGAGGGTTATATCATAAAATCATTCTCTTAAGAAGTTATCTACAAAATTGAGATCATCCAAATCTATTATTCTTTCAATCAATTTGACTTGAAGAACTTAATTTCTTCTAAAAGGTTATGTTATAGTTGGGTGGAACAAGGCTTCAAGGATCATGTATTTACAAATTCATTCAAAATATGAAATATCTAAATTTTAAAATGAATACTTGAAATATTAAATATTCATGTATCATATTTAAAATAAAATATGAAAGTAGATTCAAAATCATCAATTCAAGAAAATAGTAGAAATTAATGGAATATATCAAGATGCTTGTTTGCAATAAAAATAATTGTATATAAATAAAGAACAAAAAATATATGATATTAGCAAAATAGATGTCTTTCCATTGAATAAAAATTATGTTATCTCTAGATGACAGATATGTTGAGGAAGAAAAATATATTAGCATAAATAAATTAATAATTTGAAATAAATTCTCTTAAAATTTGTGTAAAATAAGGAGGTTCAATGCAATATTTTACAAATCATTCCACCAATTAGCATACAAATATAAAAGAAAATTATCAATGAGAAATATCTCTCTAAAGGAGATATAGGAGGTAGTTTTCGTAATAAGATAATAGCATATATTGATTTCCTTTAAATTTCTTTTAGAATCTTTTGGATTTACTCAAGTGATATGTTTGATTTAGTTGAAGAGTCTAGTAAAAATAAGATTGTTATAAATGATATTAGTTACACATTTATTGCATTAGTCCTCAAGCAATATGAGATATTTTATTTTATAATGTTCATCCAATAGTCCTATGGAATATGATTTATAAGACAAATTTAAAAATTATAGCAAATGGATCTAAAAACATTCTTGATTACGTTATCTCACATTTCAAATGTGATTTTATTTTTTTTAAGAAAAATATTAATAGTATATCCATTACATAAGACTCCATACATTCTCCTCATTCCATAAAATACTAGTTAAAATTAAAGACTTCGATATGAATAAATCATATGATGTTAGATTTTTCTACATGATATTCTTAGAAAATAGTTTTATAAAGGTTGAATCTTATGAATAAGATATTATTATAGTAAATGCTTAATATTTTATGTATCCCATGTTGGATAGTTTAAATCATCTTGTGGAAACAAGGATGACCCATTAATCCTTATCTCTTCATTTCTCTCACTAATACAATAAGGAGATATTTCTAAAGGTGAATGATACCAAGAAATTTCAATGTTATTTAAATGATAAGGAATATTTCGAACCAATATATTTACAAAATTTAAAGAGATTTCTTTTGGAAAGGATTTGAGAAAAAACTAAGTTTTATAGTTGTATGAGAAAAAGTGTTTGCAAAGAAAAAATATTGAAGGTGTAGGATTGCAAAACTATAGATGGATACATTTGGAATTAGTGGAAAATTTGGTTGGAGGTTATTCAAATGTTAAGCAAAAAATATTACTTAAAAATATATACCTATGATAAAATTGTTAAGAAAATGAACTATTTCATAGGGGATCAAAAAGGAAACTTTTAAATGATTTTCAAATGATAAAATTATGTGGTCAAATAATATTGTCATTCTATTTTTTTTTTTTTTTAATGCTTGGTAGTAACCTTATCCTTGTCCTCTTATTTATAGTCTAATTGGAAACTACTAGTTAGGACATGTTTAGGTTGTAATAACTCACTTATGAAAGTTTATATTGATGTGAGATAAAAATTCTAGATCATGGTTTTCAATTAGAAATTTGGTCAAGGGAGATGACCTCAAAAAATAAGAAATAAAGTTTAAATTATGCTTTGTGATTCTTATTTGCCTATTTTTATGTATAACTATGACATGGTTTAGAATCTATTACAAAAAAAATAGATAAGGATATAAGGCTTTGAAGCTATGAAAAATTTCCCACTCCAAGAGATTTTACTTAGAATAATATGTGGTTTTTTTGATCCATTCAAAAACCCTTAAAATTCCTTTGATTAGCAATGCATAAGAAAAACTCTTTGAAGTGAGTATCCATGAAAAGAAAAATATTATTATCCTTTTAGGTGTTTTTTGTATAAAAAGCATTTAGGAATGATAGATTGTTTACTTTGTTAGTACCCATTTTCTTGTATAATTTGGAGACCCTTATCTACATTAGATAGATCCATTAATTTTGAAAAAAATCATGAAATATTATTTATTTTAGAGCTAAAGCATTATGAACTGTGGTGGATTAGTCATAGCTTTATTTGCTAGAATCTTTTGCTTTCAAAATGATAACTTGTTTAAAAATAAATCTTAGTTTCATGCCCATGTTAGAACTGTTATAGAGTATGAAAAAAGGTTATTGCCCTCTTGGACTTATTATTTGAAAGTACATATAGCACCATCTATCACAATGTTGTTAACACAAAGGATTTGCCTCAATCTATGGTAAGAATAACATATTCAAAATTTGGGTTCATTAGAAATATTTTTTACAATTCTTTAAAAAGAAATCAAGGGATTGTAGGTGGAGATATATTACAATTCATGTACATTCACAAATTTATATTCAATTTTTCAAGAAAAAATAAATGTGTTAGTCACATTAACAATAATAATATTAATATGCTTTATGTCCATGGATTGTTGAAAATAATATCTTGAAAATGCTAATGTATCTATAAAAATAAAAAACAATATAATAAAAAATTAGCCAAATGATCATCTTTTTATTTCGCTGACATATAAATTTTAGAAATAAAATAGCTATAAAAGAGGTGATGGGAGTTTTGACAATAAAAAAAATATATCTTTGTTAAAAAGGCAAGCTAAACAATGAATTGACCTGAAATATAATGTAATGTTTTTATTATTTTAATAAAAATAATCCTGTTAAAGTTATGTATAACTTATTTTATAATTTCCTAACAATCATAAGATTAAGATTGAAAATCCTTTTTATATAATAATTTTTATTAACAAACAAATGTTTTATCATTATAAAACTAATAATTAACGAATAAAGAGCAAAATAAATCTCACTTAAAATACTAAACCTACTTTCAAAAAAATATGACTCGTATAAGTCATCGTAAAACTTATAAAAATCAAATTTACATAAATTTACATAAAATGAGAATTGTAGTAAACTTTCACTTAAGTTTCTTAAAATCAAATTTATATTATACTAACAAAATAATTTTTTACATCCCCAACATCTATGAAGAAAGCAATGCATAGCAGTGTATCTAGGCCTATTGCCTAGTGCGGAAGAACAGATATTAAAGCTAGAAAGTGGTCGTCAAGGAAAGAGAGGAGTCATTATTTATTACATTCTTCTTGTGTTGGGCTTGACATACTGCCCTGGAGGAGGAGTAGATGTTTTCTGCCACGGAGCTGCCGCTTGACCATTTGGAGAAGGACCAGAATGCCGTACTGGTACTTTTGGCTTCATTTCCTGCCATGCTGGTGCTTTTTTTGCACCTGCCACTCGCAAATTCACCACATTGCCACCCAAACACAAAAACAAGATGAAAAGAATTTTGAACACCCTCATTTTTTTTTTTTTTTCTACTTAACGAGGTTTTCAACAAAAGCACATGCAAATAGCTCTTTCCCTAATAGGAATATTTGCCTAGGCATAGAGGAGGAGGCCTTTAATAGAAATTGGGGGTGTGATAGGCGGCTCCAATTTCGTTTAAAGTCAGATATTTATCCCTTGACCTACTCATACGCATCGCAACCATAAAAAACGTGAAGGCAGCTTCACTAACGTGCTTTGTTGAGATGTTTTTCGTTAGGATATTCCTGCGATCCGAGGCTATAATATCGACTGATGTCAAATATGTGTCCCTTGATACGCGTAGCAACCATAACAAACGTGATGACATCTTCACTAACGTGCTTTGTTGAGCTGGTCTTCGTAGGATATTCATTGAATGAGAGGGAGATTATAGTTTTCATACAGTTTGTGTTTTTTCTTTGAGTCCGTATAAAGAATTAAATGTTTGGAATCATCTTCTACTTTTATTTTACTTGGTTATTTAATTTGGGAGGGGATCAGTTGTAACTTGTAATTAGTGTTGACACTTCCTCAAGGTTTAGGTTAACTTTAGAATTTGAACCTAAATTAAACCTTAAAACATATGAAGATTGGAGTTTAAAGTGAAAGTAATAGAAAATGATAATAATAAAAAAAATACAATAATAAAAATAAAGCTATATAAGATAATATCAGATGTAAAAGATAAACATTCGAATCGTATCTACATTCAACTGTATTTCTAGTAGTTTCAGATAATATAAAGTTTACTAAAGGTGCCTAGACGAGTATGATCGCGACCTCGCAATCATACTATTGACCGTTGATGAAATTGCTGAGAGATTTTTGGAAGATCATACAACTAAAAATTGCATCCTCCTTCCGAGATGTTGGGGAAATTGCAGATACAGTTTTTTTTATTGTAATCAGTGAATTGGAAAAATCACAGTTCAGGGTTTAAAGTCATCCAAATGATCAACACCTTTACGAAGCCGAAGCCAAAAACAAAACCAACCAAAGCCGAAAACCAAAAACAAAATCAGACAAAATTGTTGCATAACTAGCAAAGTTGTTGCAGATACAATTTTGGAAGATCATACGGCTAAAATTGGATCTCCTTCCGAGCTATACTAGTTGACCATTTACCAAGTTCTAGCGACTTGTGTGAACGCTGTCTTGCCTCTCCAGCTGCTCAGCGAAATTATTGACCTAGTTAATAAGGATCTTGCAGATACATTTTTTTTTTTTTTTTGAAGATCATACAACTAGAAATTGGATACTTGGATCATTTTAAGGTTACTCAAATGATCAACAGTGGAAGTCAAAAACAAAATCAACCAAAACTGAATGCCAAAAACAAAATCAAGCAAATACTAGACAAAATAGGAAAGTTGTTGCAAATACAATTTTGGAAGATCATACAACTAAAAATTGGATCTCCTTCCGAGCTATACTAGTTGACCATTTACCAAGTTCTGGCGACTTGTTGGAACGCTGTCATTTGCCTTTCCAGCTGCTCAGCATTCCATAAATTTCTATCTTGACAGTACCATCGTATTGACGGAGAGGTTGACGAAATTACAGATACAGTTGAATTTATTAAAAAGTCACTTATATTATCCATAATAAAACTCGAAACCAACCCAAAGTAAATATTGGTATTAAAAAAAAAATCCTTCTGAGCTATACAAGTTCTAGCGACTTGTTGGAACGCGGTATTTTCTTATCTTGAGAGTACCGTCGTATTTACGTAAAAAGTTTGACACTGTTAACAGTAGAGACAGCCCATTTTAACGGTGGGAAAGACAAAATTTACATAACAAAATAACTAGTGGGGAAACTCTTTCACGTCACAAACATTGTTTCTATGTTTTATTTTCCTTAGATTGAATAATTACTAAATTGAACCATCACAAGCACGGTATATTCTTTAGATTTATTAAGTACCGAAAGATATTGGTATTGTTTTATTTACCTGTGAAATATATGTTTGAATTAACACTTTAGGCCTTTTATATAAAATATCTAAATTTTTATTATTTTATTTATTTTATATAAAATAATAAATAGATAATATAATATTTTTGTTTTTTAATGTATAGTATGATAATTTTTTGATTAATGGTGAAAAAGGAGGTTTTTGAAAAGTCTTAAAATCTTTTACATTAGAGGAGGTTATATGGGTATAATTAAAATGATGGAAAGAACATTCCACATCCCTTTTGTCCCATACATATTCAATTATTTATGAATTGGGACAAATCTTTTAGAAAATAAATTTTCCAATTCATTGGATTAATGATGACCCTCCATGGATTCACCTATATAAGTTGTGGTTAGAGTTGCAAATATCAGATCTTGAATACCACTTTTAAATAATCCTAGGAACATTGTAGTTATAGGAACTACTAAGGGTACCAAGAGGAGGATGAGAAAGAGAAGGCCAATTAAGCACAGACAAACCTCCAAGACAAAAAGAACAAAAATTAAACCCCAAAAACCACCCAAGATCATAGACCAACCCACCACCCAATAGAGCATAAAGGAAAATGTTTTATTCAACTTTCTTTTCGAGGTACCAATGATCTTTCTCTATTTTTGCATAAGACTAGAAAGGCATCAAATACATCAAGATACAAATAACAAAACCTCAATCTCAAATAGCAAGGGTCAGGGCAAACCATAAAGCATAATCCTTAAGAATAAAAAATATTAGGGAGCAAAAGGACCATCCCCAAAATACATCCCCTATAGATAGGATCACTACAACAAAAAGAAAACCTCAACCAAGGAAAAATATAACAAAAAGGTCTATTGTATAGGTAGGCCCAATGCTTCTAAAGTAATAATTGTAATTAACTGTAGAGGGAAATTATCTTCCCAAATTTTAAATTGGCCACTATCCACCCCAAAATTGGCCATAACATCAATAACTTGGTTGCCTTTCCTATAAATATACTCAATTTTAACTTCTAATATACCTTCCAGAATCTTAGAATCACCTTGTACGAGAAGTCTTCTAAAGCCCCTCCTAAAAACCTGATGAACACCCAAGAAACGTATCTTAGCTTTAGCTAGGTGGTTGGTTTGAATACCATAATCTTTGGTATAAGCTCAAATAATCTCACCATTATCATTTCTGAACACTCCCTCTTCAGCAACCCTCATAGGTTAAATTTGGTAGTCTCATCAAAGTTTAGAATGACCCACTATTTCTCTAGTTTATGCTCTCTAGTAGCCAATATTTTTTAATAGTATATACAAAACCAAAAGACCATAAATTCAATTTCCAACTAACATTAGCCCATATCTCCATAGATTTCTTCCTACCATTTCTAGCAGTAAAGTCAGTTGAGTTATTCTCAATAGTAACTTTAATCCTTCTAAAGACAAAGGATTTATCCCTAGCAATATTCTTGAAAGTTATTTTATTCCTCTCCCACCATATACCCCATAAAAAATGAGGAAGAACTAGATCCCACACCCTAGTAAGATTTTGATTTATGAAGGAGGATTTCCATTGAGTGAAAATTTCCTTTAAAGTTCAAGGTAACATCCACTTGAAAAAAAGTAATCCAATAAAGCATTGAACACCTTATTTGAGAAATTACAATGAATAAAAATATGATCCACATATTTAGCATCCTTAGAAAACAAGAGAAAAATATTAGGAATATGGAAGCCTTTTTTGCATTAATTATCAACAATCAAAATTTTATTTTGCAAACACAACCACAAAAAATTCAATCTTGGGGACCAAATGAGGATACCAAACCCTTTCTACAAAAAATATCTTTCCATGGACAATGTTTGGGCCTCATACGCATTCTTGACAAAAAATATGTCTTCAGAAGAATGAATCCATAGAAGGAAATTCCTATCATTCTATTGAGGAAGAAAGTATTGTTGCAGCAACATGTTCAAATTTTATAAACTCTAAAGGATCCAAATATCAATTGTATATAAATTTGGGTGCTTCTAGATCCTCTTTCCATTAGTGATGATTATATAATAAATTACTTTTTCCCCATGTTTTAGTTACAAAGGAGCCTTCAACTCATACAAGTAAGGGCTAATAAAGAGGTATTCAAGAAGAATACAAGTATCCTCCTAGAATAACACATCTTTGTCATTCCCAATCTGCCATCGCATCCCCTCTATGACCAAAATTTTGACCCCAAAAAAACCATTTCAAATCAAAGAGCCCCTACGAGGAGCAATACTTCTAAAAAAATATGATTTTATAGATACTTACCTCTTATAATATATTTCCACAATTGATCGTCCTCAACACATAATCTCTAGTTGTTTTTATAATCAATGTCTTATTGAACAACAAAAAATTTCTAATCCTAAGAACACCTTATTTCTTAGAATATTATCCCCTATCCCAAGAAAGAAGGGACACCCTCTATCTATCCTCCACTCCAACCCATAGAATTCTTTTGAAGATCTGATAAATCCTCCTCATTACTTTGAAGGGTATTCTAAAAATAGATATATAATAGAAGAGAATGCTTTGGAGGGTAGCTTGAAGTAATTGGAACTTACTTGTTTGGATCAAGAGATTGCCTTTCCATCCAGTTAAATTACATTGAATCCTATCCAACATAGGAGGCCGCAACTACTTCTTCATCCTACCAGTAAAAAATGGTATACCTAGGTATAAATAAGGAAGGTTTGCAATGCCACAAAAAAAAATATCTATAATTCTATGTTGAAGTTGCCCCCCAATATTCACAAAAAATTGATTTTTATGGAAGTTAATTTGTTGGTTGGAAGTTTTCTCATACAACTGCAAAATATTCATGAATCCCTTAGTCTCTCAAAATAGCCTTGCCAAGAATTACAATGTCATCTACAATTTGTTGACAAGAAACTACCTCCGCAACACCAACAAACATAATACCCTTCATCTTAGAGGACAAGGTAGCAACAGGAATTGATCTCTCTAAATATTTAGCTATCAAAATGAAAAGATACAAAGATAAGGGACCACCTTGTCTAATACCTCTTTGAACCCCAAAAAACTACCCAAAATCCCATTTATGATGATCGAAAATTTAGTAGAGGAAATACAAACTCTAATCCACTTCCTCCATAGTTCCCCAAAACCAAATTTTTGCAACACCTTTTCAAGTAACTCCTAGGAGAGCTTGTCATAAGCCTTATACATATCAAGTTTAAGAAGTATTCTAGCCAACCTATTTTTGGGCATAAAATATAGAGTCTCATGAATCATAATTATCCCATCCATAATATACCTACAATGAACAAAATCACCTTGAAGAGGAGAAATCAATATGGGGAGAAGCCTTTTCAACCTATTGGAAAGTGTCTTAGTAAGTAACTTATATAGGGTATTTCATAAGCTGATAGGTTATAAATCCATTAGAGAATAGGTATTATATTTATTTGTAACCAAAACAATGAAAGTTTTATTCCATTCCTGCAACAAAGAGGAAGAAGATTGGAATGAACCAAGAAGATGCTAAAACCTCTAAAAAAATCCAACAGGGAACCCATTTGGCCTAGGCACTTTATCCTTATTCATACTCAATAGGTTGATCTTGATCTCATCATTAGAAAAGGGGTATTCAAAGCATTATTCATATTAGTCATCACTACCTATGGAATGTTCCTGAGAAGTTCCTCTAAAGAATCCCTATGTTTCTCCCTTTATCTAGAAAATAAATCCTTAAAGAAGGATACCATGGTAGTAGCAATTTGTTCCTTATTATTTAAGATAGTCACCAAAGTCCAATGTAATATCTCTTATTTTATTAGAACTCATATATTTCAAGGTTGAGATAGGTATTCTTACCCCCCTCCTTAAGCCACATAGCTCAAGATTTTTACCTAAAAAAAAACTTCTCATTGGCAAAAAATTTATGAAATTTTGTAAGAGTAGTTTTCTCTTTACTAGTTAGATCCTCTGATCAAGCTTCACTTTGGCTTTTTTCCTTAATTTCCTACAATTATTGAAATATTTTTTGCTTTCGATGGAATAGGTTCCTATAGCATCCTAAAATTGGCGTAGTTAAACCATTAGTAAAAAGTAAAAATATGAATTTTAACCCCGAAACCTCCCGTTAACCGCTCACCTCATTTTTTGCACCATTTTTAAAAGTTGTTTTCACCATTGGACGATATTATCGCCGATCTTATGATATCATCCCAAATCGGATGAATTCGTCTAGGACAGAACGTCCAGAATATTTCATCCCAAAATTAAATTTTCATAATTAGCTTCTGTTCTAACGACCTCTCCAACTTGGGCAAAATCTTGTCTACGTGGTTGGAGATTCCCACATTGAGGATCTCCTAGATTGGGATGATCCCCAACCTCCTAACCTCCCCCTAATCCTATATAAACTAGGATTTTTCCAGTTTATCCCCCTGGCTGATTCTTTGATCTCTTGATCCCCTGGATCCTCTAATTTCCCTGAATCCATTCCTGATCTTCCATCATTCGCATTTGTGTTTTCAAGTTTTTGTTTCAAGATTTCACTGTGTTTCAATCAGAGATAACTCGGATCGTCGCAGGTGATTCCACCACAATTTTGGATGATCCTGTCAAGATCGACGACAATCTCATATGATTGCAGATGATCTTGACTACAATTCATCTTGGGGGTAATGAGAGTCCTGATTTTGCATTTTCTACCTTGTTTCTTTATTTATTGGTGCATTACATTAATTTACTTATGTTTTGTATCTTGGAATTCACCTCATTTAGCATAATTGCATGATAAAATTTAAAATAAGTTACCAAAACATTGCATCTCATTTAATTGGATATCTAGATTTGTTATTTAAACATCTACACTCTCATTTCTATCACTTTGCATCATTCTTGCAATAGTATTTTTGGTTTTTGGTGTCTATTTTCTTGATTGTGGGTTTCTAACGAAATCATCTGACAAATTTTTCAGGTCACTGATGATCTTGGGTGATCTCAGATGATCGACTGTGATTTGGGATGATTCTGTACAATTATAGATAATCCTGTCATATCCAGGATTATCAGGACTCCTACAAGATTCAGAATCCTCATCAGATGTCAGAAGTCAGGTGTACTCTTCTCCATTTAACATATTCTCTGCATTTAATCGCATTAGGATTCATTTATGTTTGTTGTCTTCATATAAATTAGAATTTTCATATAGAATAGCTTAGCTTCATCTTGGCCAACCTAGGAATCTGAATGATTGAACATAAAATGAACAAATCAAACCTATTCTCAACCTAGGAGTGGAAACTGCCACTCAAAGTTTCCTGGTGAACCCCACCATCCGTCAAAAATTCACTTTTATATCCCTCCCCGGAGAGGCACGATCTTCAAAGGGCCTCTCTGTCCGAGGTATTGTTCCATCCTTTTTGCATCCCCATTTCGGGCATGGATCCTTTATCCGGAAGGTAAGGGTGCGAAAATTTTGGGCGATACATTTTGGTGAACCCAACATGAAACTAAAAACACCTTTTGAAAATAATCCAAAAAAAAAACACATTATTAAGAACATCTAGAATCATTAGAAAACTATTAAATTTGCTTATCATATTTATATGGTAGATTATAATAGAAGACGAGCAGTCTCCATAAATATTGAAAATTAATTAACGGCCATAGAGATTACTTCTGTGTTTAGAGTACCTCAAATATATAGATCCCAACCTTTGTGGGACGAACTTGATAGGATATTGGGTATTATTAAATCTAGATCTGCATAACTGAGGCAAATTAAGAGGTTTGTCCTAGATAGAATCTTGGATTCTGATCAGGTGACTTTGTACCATGAAATTCAGAGAGCTTGCCATAGGTTGTTAGCCGATAAAAGAGCACTTGTGTCTTATGAATTATACACCTTTGAGGAATATCTTGAGAATGCAGTTGTAGTACATGAATTTCTATCTCGTATAGAGATCAAGAAGTCGTTATTACAGATAGAAAGAGATGGAATAGAGTTCCTAGAGCTGTGTTATATCGAGAGTATTACCATGAACTTTATTTTTACATGTCAGAGTATAAAATAGATCATATTACCATAGCACACTTTGTCAAGTTCTTGAAAAACAACTTCCAATTTGAAGAGGAGCATTTGATGACTCCTGATAAACTTGACCCTATCAATGATATCCATAAACTATTCATAGAAAACTAAGTGATTATTTCTATTATTGTTTCTTATAACTAGCATGTTGTTTGTTATTTTTATTCTCATAAAATAATAATATAATAAAAAAAAACACAAAAAACAAAAAAAAATAATAACAAAACATTTCCTTTAAAATATTATAGTAGGTATATAGTTAAAATATATACCTCTCAACCCTATTGCATATATATATATATATATATATATATATAAGTATATATATTTGCTAAAAACCTAAGTTTAGCATAATGCCTAGACTCAGGAATGGAAAACAAACCGAAGAAGATGAAGATTGGTTAGGAAGACCATTAACTGGCCAAAATGTCCCTCCTGAGGACCAAGTTCAGGAAGAAGAAATCCTAGACCAGCAAGAAGAAGAGCTTGCTGCAAGAAATGAACAAGAAGAAACTATTAATGAGGGAGGATCCTTATCCCCTAAAATGTCTTTGGGAGGAGCTATCACTTTTGAGAACATGGAAAAATTTTGGAAGTTCATTAACACTAATATTGGTGTTTTTAATAGAGCATCCCATATGGACAAGGATCGAATTAATGACACTCAAGCAACTCCAGAAGAAGTATTTGAAACACATACTAATCCCTTGTCCTTTATTGACCAAGAGAGTGATCAAGCTGGACCATCCAATTTGGATATGGCAGTTGTGATCTAGAATATGCAACAACAACAGGTTACCCAACAATCTAAAGTGCCTGTAAACAAGCCTAGAGTCATTCCCCCAAAAAATAAACCATCATTTACTACTCTATTTTGCCAATATCTTGATCAACATACCTTAAATCAACAAAAACCTAAAACAAAACTGAATACCAATTACCAAAAATCTAAGGTACAACATAATACTGTTATAAATCCCCTTCATAATAATCTTCCTACCAAAATTTTGCATAATAGCAATATAACATCTAATCCTTGTGTCACACCATCATATGTTCACATATCCCATACCTATGTGCCACCAAACCAATATGGTGGACAAACTAGCAATCTGGAAGCCGTGGTGAAATAGTTAGTTTCCCGCATGGACCAGATAGATCCCTACCGTCCCTCGTACAATTATCGAGAGATGTGTAGTCAAACTTTAGATCCTATAGTCGTAACACATCCATATCCTAAACATTTTCCTATGCATGTTCTTCCCATATATAAAGGAACCGAAGATCCCATAGAGCACCTTCGTACGTTTAGGATAGCATGTCATGATATATCACATGATGACTTTTTATTACTAAAAATATTCCTAAAAAGCTTGGGAGGAATGGCATTAGAGTGGTATTATCAATTACCCAGTAATTATTTGAGGAATTTCGAAGAAACTTCCGAGTCTTTTGTTCATCAATTTAGTGCCTACATCGAAATAGATGTGACCATTAAATATTTGTATAACTTAAAACAGGGCAAATATGAATGCTTTTCTGATTTCTTAGCTAAGTGGAGACAATTGATAGCAAAATTGCACTTTGTGTTACCTTATAGGGAGATGTTGGACATGTTTATTAATAATTTGGAAGAGCAATGTTACGAATTATCAACTGCTACCTTGACCACCTTCGATCAGGCTATAGACTTAGCCCGAAGAGTGGAAGATGCTCTCATTAGGAGAGGCCAGCTTAAAAAGAGAGACAATAAGAAAACATCCAAAAATCAATATAAGAATAAACAAGTTGTGGGTGATGGAGTCACCGATAGCAAAAATACTACTAATGTTAATGTTGCAAAGACAGCGGAAAATTTTGTACTGAAACCTCCTAATAAACCTCCTCGAGAATTTACTAGGTTAAATCAACCTTTATCAACTATTCTACCACAATTATTATAATGAGGTTTTATTCAATTACCAAATATTCGGGAACCTGATCCAACTATACCCGGATACAGAGCATATTTACACTGACTTCCATAGAGGACCTAGACACACTACCAACTCTTGTAAAATATTAAAACATAAAATACAGGACTTGATTGATAACAATGAGATGCAGTTGCAAGCCTTTCAACCTAAGAAAAATCCTCCTAATAATTTTCAAAAGAACATCCCACAAAACTAGAATCAGAATGCCAATCAGTCATTGGACATATTTCAACATCCCTTACCAAAACATGGTAAGGAGGTGGCTAATCAAATTGAACATCATAATGTCCCTCCTCCTGCTCGATATGTAGGAACTATTAGTGGACATTTACCTATTCATGATCTGGAAATATTTGACACAACTTTATCCGTGGTTACAACCAGGCCTCTATATAATATTCAGATAGCTAATCTTAGTGATATAGAATACGAGACTGAGAGTGATATGGAAATCACATCAAATCAATCAAATAGTTCTAATGATGAATCGGATCCTATTCACCCTATCACAAGTTATATGGTTCCAGAAGATCCATTTCCAAGAAGAGTCACTACTAGACCATCGTATCACTAATTACTTTCTAATGAGCTAGCTATAAACGCTATACCAAGACCCATTCATCATCCATAGAATAATATTGTGGGTACCATCAAAGCTGTTACTAGACAACAGGCTCAAAATTCTCAACAAGATCAAATTCAGAATGGTGGATCAGCTCCATTTTTTGTGAAGGTTCCTAATAAATAGAATCATTCACCTAATGTTCAGCCTAAACCTCCTTATAATATTAATGAACAAATATCAAATATTACAACTTCAATTTCACTCTTGGACCTTTTAATATATTCTCCTACACATAGATATGAATTAATGCTCACATTAAGTCAGATGATGGTACCACAAGAAATTCAACCTGAAGCCATGGCCAATACTATAATAACTCGTGAAGTTGATTGTATTGACTTTCGGGATAGAGACATACCGCAACATAGTTTACATAAAGATAACCCCATGTATATTACTGCCTTAATTGGAGATGTAGCATTCAAACGAGTCTTGATTGATAATGGTTCATCTTTAAATATCTGCACTTTTGAATTCTACCAAATATTTCGGTTTAGAGGTGATGAAATGAAAAGAACTGATATGATCATAAAAGCTTTTAATGATGAAACACAAGAAAAATGTGGAGTTATTACCATTCCATTGCAGGTTGGTCCAAGAACCTTGGATACGATTGTGTTTATTGTACATTGCCCTACATCGTACAATATACTCTTGGGTCGTCCTTGGATCAACGCAATGCGAGTTGTTCCCTCAACTTTACATCAATGTGTTAAGTTCAAATTTAAGAATTAGTTGTTTACCATTCATGGTGATCCAAGACCCTTTGATATGTGTGCTTTGGCAGAACCTATTGGAGTTCAATTTTTCCCAGCTCTGTCATCCACACATCCTAATTCTCATTATCCATCTAAATGTGTGAAACTCACACCCACAACGTCAACTACTTCTCCATCAGTTGCACCTCCACATATAGCTCAACCATCTTCTTAACAAATTGCGTTAGGACTTAAGAAAGATCCTAATACCACAACAATCTCATGTTCTACTCCTATAACTTCCATACCTTTAATAGACCCATCTATCGACACCTTTACACCGTCTACATCCACCAAATGCATATTTTCCTCATCGAAATACGTAGGGAATGTTCCTTCTACCTCTTATGCTCTTACTGATGAGCTCTTACCCGATCTATCTAAAATTCTTATATTAGAATAAATGAATGCTTCTATGCAAGATTCCCTTATTTTAAATAATTTTCCACCATCTCCTCGTACCTTGGGCCTCCCACAACCTATGGGAAGTATTTACCAAGTTAGAAGTTGTGCCTTTATTTATTAGGGATGTGACTGGGATTGAATACCTAGAAACCTCAAAACTCATTATGATTTATATGCTCGATGTTATTTTACTAATGAGTATATTAAAGCCAAACCTATAATGCTTAAATTGGGATATAAAGGGAAAGATTTGGGACCTTTCCAGAATGGTATGAAAGAACATTTTGAGGTAGAAGCGTGGCCCACCCGATGTGGTGTGGGCCTATTTTCTAGTAAGGGTCAGCCATTTCCATTTGAGGATGATGACCATTTTATATGTTACCAAGATTATTTAGATGAACGCGATGCTTTGCATTTAATGAATAAGACATTCACATGTAATATGTTATCTATAGCTTATCCTAAGATGATCGCTCAATCCAACGATGAGTTGGAGGGATATATCTTTCACAATGTCTCCATTGAGGAATTATTACATAATGGATTTTATTTTGATGTTTCTATACCTAGTATAGCCCAACTTGAGGCCACGACTCCTCAAGATGAATTATCCAAGTTAAACTTGGAAGAATTACAAGAATTGGGCGTTTCACCCACCCCACCTAATTTTGAGAGAGATCTACACATGGAAGTAGAAAATGTCATAAAAATTAACATTGGAACCGAGAATAACCCTCACATAATCAACATTGGATCAGAATTGAGTCAAGAAAAATAGGAAAAATATATTGTATTTCTTAAAGAATATGAAGATGTCTTTGCTTGGACATATGAATATATGCCAGGTTTAGACCCTTCTGTAGTTGTGCATCACTTGGTAGTGCTTTCGGATGCTAAACCTGTTAAGCAGAAGCTTAGAAAAATGCATCCTAAAGTGGCCTTACTAGTAAAAGAGGAGTTAGAAAAACTCCTTAATGTTATTTTTATACAAGCCATTGATTATGCTAAATGGATCTCGAATGTAGTTCCAGTAACTAAGAAAGAAGCTACTAAAATTAGGGTTTGTACAGACTTTAGATATATTAATGTTGCATGCCCTAAAGATGATTTTCCCCTTCCCAATATGGACCAGATCATTGATTTTACTACTAGGAGTGGAATGATATCCTTAATGGATGGATCTTTTGGTTATAATCAAATCAGGATAGCTCCTGAAGATCAGGCTAAAATAGCCTTTATTACCCCTTAGGGGACTTTCTGTTGGAAAGTGATGTCATTCGGTTTGAATAATGCAGGTGCAACCTATAAACGAGCCATGACTTATATCTGTAGATACCAAAACAACACCAATACGATTATGTGATAACATACACTGATTGAAGTGACACAAACAGCCCCCAGGGCAGCCCCTAGAGGTAAAAAAGTGTTCCTAACCACTCTCACAGCAGTTTGGAAGGTTAGAGGTCAATTTGGCACCTTTTTGGCACCTTGCTACCTACTCGTCCCACCCTGGGATGAATACAAACTGGCATTCATCCCACCTAGGGATGATTATTAGCATTCGCACTAGGGTGAGACGAATAGCATGTTTGATTGGCAAAAATTCAAACCTTGATAGGTTTGCCAGTTAACTGCAGCTTCAAGCCATGCAATTACGAGGAACAACTTCAAATCAAGGAGAGAGACTTCAGTCATGCATGTCTTTGATTTTAGATGCCTCATGCAAGGAGACTCTAAATCAGGGAATAATATTTTTCCCAAATTAGGACATGCAACTCCAGTGGCATCCTCGCATGCACATTCAAATAGAGAGACCCTAGGTCTATAAATTGGTGAGTCTTCTCACCCAAAAAATGATAGAGTAGAGCATTTTGAGCAATGAAGTGCTGCTAAATCACATCTTCACCTATTGTTTGTTCTTTCACATCCTTGATCTCCCTTTTGGAGGGAGATTATTGGGTGGATATTGGAAGCGCAATTCGGACCTAAACCCAAATAATTGGCCACAATATTCCACAAAATTTACTGATAACACCCCATAATAAGTTTTGGACCTATCCCAAGTGGATTGGTGCTGAAACAAAGTCCCAAACGACGAGTGTCCTGCCCCCGGGCGCCCCCCAAACTGTCGCAGTCATAAACGCCCCACCCCGGAGCGTTTAGAAATCTATGGTAGATTTCTCTAATTTTTCTTTTGCATCTGATTCTAGGTTTTTTACATATGTTGTTATTTAAATTTTAGGTTATTCTGACAAGTTTTGATCAGGTTTTTATCATTTCCTACCTTTACTAATCTATAGATAGTGCCATCATATTCTGGGTGATAGAAGTCAAATTGGGAAAATATAACCTTTTGGGTCTTCCCAAAACATCCCCAATTATCTAACCCCAGCTTTGTAGGTCATTTGAAGCTCCTTGGATAGGACATTGAAGAGGGTGATTTCTAAAAATTTATTGCAGGTTTATTCGTCCCACCCCGGAGTGAATAAAAATCTGTGAGGAATTTCTTGACTGTTATTTTTACAGTGGCTTATTGGTAAATTTTTATTGCTTCTGTCAAATTTTTAGTTCGTTCTGATATTATTTGGTCATCATTTTAATATTTTCATGCATACACTAACAGTAGGCCTTGGGAAACACATGTTTTATTCTATCTGCAGGTGCTACTGATCTTTTTTGTTTCCTTGAACATAGGTCTTCAACATCAGAGGAGCATTAAGGTGTCAACATTCATATACATAAGTGGTGGTGATGTTTTGGTTTGCCCATCTTACATGTGGGCACACGGAAGAAGGATTGCTATCCATGGATGTGACAAGAAACATATTTGACGCTCCTATCTCCTAAAATGGAAGGAGACGTATTGTAACATGACTTTAAAATCATATCAATAAAGAGGTTCGAATTCCATATTGCTTTTATCTTGTGTCGATTGGTTCATGTTCTTTCCTTTCATGCATTTTTTAATATATAGGCTTTTAGCGTTAAGTTTGATTTTACACGCATCATACTTGGAACTTTCCTTTTTGTTTCTGTATCCTTGTGATTTTAGTGACGATCACAGTGGGACCTCTATCCTTTGATTTTAATATTAAATTTCTAATCAAAAGTTGCTTGTTTTTGCTTGCAGGTACCAAGTTTTCAAACGTTGGACTATTGTTCGTTTTAGCCTGTGATGAGTACAGAGCTAGAATTTGTCTTACCCAGGGATGAATGGACAGTTTCCCCACCCTATGATGAATACAGTGATGTTATTCATTTGACCCAGGTATGAATAGCTTTCTGTGCAATTTTAGGATAATATTTAGAGACATCCAATTTGGGCAGAGAAGAGGTAGGGGTCCTAAACACCTTCTATCAATTTTTGCTTATGTTCTTTGGTTATTTGCTTGCATAGGAGAGTTTGAATGCTTGTTTGCTTCATTTATGCAAATTAAAAGGAACCCCACACACCACATGGTAATTTAAAACAATAAGGAGTTGGTCGTAAAACCCTAACCCTTGAGTAAGACCAACGGTGGATTTCATCACCACCTTGGCTTGAGATATTGCATACAGAATCCCGATCGTGACTGTTGCTAGACAAAAATCCTGATGAAATCTGACCAAGTGTAGCTGGGGTGATTCCTAGTGCATGAGGATAAATCTTCTATGGTAGGTGTCATAAAAAGGGTGATTCCCCTTCCGTACCACCTACGTTCCACGTACCATCTGGTCTCACGTACCAATAGTTTCCCTCACGTAAGTGTGGGTATATACAGAGGTTGGTATATCAGCTTGGCAATGGTATATTGAAGGGGCGACCATTTTTTGGAGTCATAAGAGTCATCATATTGCATTTAAACGTTCTTTACAAAAGTTGTCAAAACAAACATCACAACACACTGAACCAGATTTAGGGCACACTTTTAACCTTTAAACGAGATAATCATTGCTTTGTGAGTGTGTGTGATATTTTCTGTTTAGTGTAGCATAACAAACATAAAAAGAGATAAAAATCTATGCATATTTATAAAGTCATCACCATGATGTACACTCGTATCTGAGCCCAATCACGGGCAGGAGTTGTAGAGAGTGCACAAACGGGGCCAAATTACCTCTAATATAGTCTTGAGGACTTGGTCATACTGCCTTGGCAGCCTAAGACCCAATATAGTCCACATCATGCCATTATATAACTGGACTATAGAGGCACCTCTTTGAGAGGCACCCCCACTTAGCATAGATCCTTTCAAGAGGAGAACCTACACGTGGCACTCAACATAGACAGGAGGCCTCCCTTAGATGCTCGTTATGAGTGGCCTAGTAATGAAGCACTAGAGAAACATAGGGTCCATAAGGAGGGGCCACATGATTTTGTCATCCCTCCTCTACCCCTTATTACTGTTAGAAACACTAGACCAAATCCAGAGCATAAGGCTCTCCAAAAAGGGCAATACAATTCTGCCTGCACCTTTCACGCATACAAAAGGGAGTATGATGAAGACTACTACATTCCTCAAGAGTAGTACACAGCACGGGAGTGATGCCTCTACACCTGCTATGTATCAGGATCACCCATTGAGGCCAGAGCCTCGTGTGAATGTCGCTAACCTTGATAGAGGAAAACAACCCATAGGGGTCTCAGATCACCATGATCGAGATAGACACATAGGAGAGGCATCTAGGCTTCCTAAACACAAGACAATAGAACAAATTGACTTGGCATTTTCTAGACATGCCTCCTGCCAAGCGCAAATAATGCAGCTCAAGAAATATCAACAACAATTAGAGCATCTGTATCATCTTAAAAAAGAGTGCATTCAATGTCAAACATCCTAACTACTTCATAACAATGTTCCTGAGAAGGTCCCAACCGATCACATGCATAAAGTAGAAGTTTACGAGAGGCACAACCCCTTGGTGTGAGACAGGTCCACCAGACCTTATCAAACATTACCTCCAAGACCTCCTAGACCTGAGTGGGAGGCCACTCCTAGGAACAATGATGGGCACCCTCTGCAGGGACCCACCCATGGTCATAGGTCTCATCCAGAAACTCCTCAAGAAGCTTATGAGGATTATGAGCAAGAAGAAGAGTAGGCTGAAACACCCTAACAAGGTAGAGGGGCTACTATCCAGACACCCCTCCATAGGCCTTAAGTTACCCACAACCCACAGCGGGAGCAAACCAAGAAGGAAGATATCAAATCCTCTGATGCATATAAAGCACTGCTAGAGTGCTTATAGTCTGTGGAGACCAAGACTTTTGGGCCCCAAAAGACCACTTTGCATCAACTCCATAGTCACTCGGTGCATTTGTTAGTTCCGGCACCCCCATACCCTAAACACTTTAAAATGCCCCAGTTGGCACTCTTTAGAGGAGAGGAGGATTCCCAAGAGCACGTGACTAGATTCTTGAGCCAATGCTTTGGCATTCAGGACAATGATGCTTTGTTGCTAAGAACATTTATAACCACATTTGTAGGCCCTACCTTAGATTGGTTCACTCAGTTACCAAAACATAGCATCAGTAACTTGGATCAGCTATTGGATGTGTTCCTTGAATGCTTCGCCTTCAACACAAAGAAAAAGGTGTCATTAAGCAACCTAGCTAGCCTCATATAGTATGAGGATGAAACCATGGTGGCATATGGGAACTGATGGTGGACATTGATTTCAAAGCTGCCCTACCTCCCTCCCATGTTTGACCTGACACAAATGTTCTCAAAGAGCTATTTGAGATCGATCTTCGGCTATTGCAGCTACAACAATATGCCACTTTAGAAGAAGCTCTGGCGCAAGCCAGAATCATTGAGGAGATCAAAATATAGGATTGCAAGATTGCCAAGCCAAAGAAGAAATAATGGTCTAAGAACACCAAAATAGGGACCATGCAACAGAAACCCACCACTGTCAATCAGGTTGCTATAAACGTCCCTTAGCCTGCACAAGAAACACAGCCCCAAAAGGCTAACTATCAGGTGGTGCATCTTAATAGTTATGATAGAGAAAATCAGAAGCAAGAACAAAATCAATAGTGTTGCCCTAGGCAACAATTCACACCTTACACAGAGTCTAGAGACTCCCGATTTGACCGCTTGTCAGTGATAAATTTGATCAACCTACCCGAGATTCAAACCATAGAACCCAATGCATCGAAGCCCAAGGGGTACAAGGAGGACTTGTACTGTAGGTTCCACAGATGGAAAGGACATGACCTTAATGCATGTTGGAAGTTTAAAGGCTTGGTGCAAGACCTAATCGACAACAAGACGCTGGTAGTGGACAACCCCGTAGCACCAAAAAACCAATAGATGGGAGTCTTCAAAGACCCCCTACCTGCCCATGAGGCATAGACAAAACCCCTTCAAGTCAATGAGGTAACACAGAATTGCCCCATGCAAGGGTATGTAGGGATGATAAGCATAGTTACTAGGAACAAGAGGTACCTAGGAGCTACCCTCGTGGTAGCCACAAGAGAGGCTCCATCGACGTCACACCATCAATAGCACCCTACGCAACTTCCCCCACCTAGACCAGTGGCCATGATTTGGACTAGACTTACCAAAATTCTAAGGACCATGTTGGCTAGGCTCTCCATATACAAGCTCATTCAACAATAGCGCCCCATCGAGAGGTTCTAATGGATATATTAAAAGCCATCGAGCTATATCCCCACGAAGAAAACTCCTTCAACAACTTTGTGGGACATGTAAAACAATGAACATAACCAATCATCACCTTTAGAGAAGATGAATTGAAATCAGTAACTAGTGATGTGGCGGATCCACCCCTGCACATCATTGCATAGGTCAACAAGATCTAGTAATATCATTACAACAGCAGCATTGAAACATCTAAAGTTTTCGGTATCTCACATCCTAACCTCCACCTATACTCTTTGAGCATTCAATGATGCGATATGCTCGACGGTTGGCACAATTTTCCTACCCATCCAAGTGGGACAAAAGACTATTCCTACATTGTTCCACATCTTGGAAGGTGAGATGGCCTATAATATCTTGCGAGGGCGGCCTTGGATTAGGGACATGAAGTGTGTCCCTTGAATAGCTCATCAGTGCTTAAAGTATACATTTTAAGGACAGGTGCATGTAGTCCCGATCGACTTAGAGCCTTTCAAGTACTGCAATACAGTGCAATTCATGCTGTAATCAACCCTTCCATCAATGCATTTGGATTTTCAATTGAATCCATCAAAATTGGGTCCAATTTCATAGGCGTCCCCATTGACAAGTCCATAAAATCCCTAGTCGGGTCCATCTTCCTCATCTGGTCCTTCAACAACGATGCCACCTATGGTGGCCACACCAAAGGACAAGGGAAAGAAACCCCTAGAAGAGGAACCACCCCTAGTCTCAACCATCTCTACCGAAGAGATGCCTAGCATAATGGATGTCGAGATGCCTGGTTCATCCTACATGGAGTGGACTCCAAAAGAACTCCCATTCGCTTCCCCTCAATCACCAATGATCATCGTTGAGATGGCCAACATGGGCCTAGGGGAGTATATAGTGCGAAACATTTTAGCAACACCCGCACTTGAGTCCATGCAGGACATGGGGAGACCTCGCTTCTCCATCGACACTATGGTTCCTCTAGGCTACTCGCAAAACCAGAAAGACTTTATGTATGGGGGCCTTGATCATGGTATTGAAATATACATGCAAGAGGACGAAGATGAATAGCCCTTTGTAGAAGATATCAACTATTTTTCCAACCCATATTTTGCATTAAGATATCTTGGCCAATGCAATTCACACGAATACGGGTTGGGTAGGTATGAGCAAGGAGTGTGTGTTCTTTGCCAACCAAGATATCAAATGCCATATGACAAGTTAGGATTAGGGTTCAACCACCCCCTACACCTTGACATATTTTTAGAGAACATGCAATGCCTAGGGATAGGCAATAAGGATGGGTTGGCATTAGACCCATATGCCAATCCTAACACAACATATACATTGGGGGATTATCACCCATTTCTAACAACAAACCTTGTTGACCTTAACAACCCTTTCCCTTCGATAGAAAAGGAAGAAAATTTGAGGACTCACCTATAAGAGGGATATAGACAAGACCAAGAAGGATCTTTAGAAGATGAGTCAGAATATGAGGTAGCACCATGGGACCCCTTTGAATCAAATAGCAATCACTCACAAGTGACTCCCATGGATGATTATTAGGAAAGCCTCTTGGCAATGTTCCCGTTGACGGCTCCAATCGAGCAAGTGCCACCTCAAGAGAATTAGGTCCCCCCATAGAGAGCAAAAAAACCTCGATGGGACCACATTAATTTGCTCGAGCAAGACGAGCCTCATATGTCACAAAAATTTGTCATATCCAACGAAGGCCTTTGGATTTTTGATAGTGATTATGAATATGAAACTGAGATGGCCTATCTCAATCATATGCGATAGCAACAATATCCCTTGGACATAGATGACATGTTTGAACAACTGCATATAGGGCCAAGGCATAGGTGGCACCTAAACCAGGCACAGTTATAGCAATTACTGCACCCGCCACTCCAGGTATACAGAGAACATCTTCTGCCTAGAGACCCTATAGAGCCATCAGTACATCGAGTGGACCCCATCCTCTTATTCATACATAGGTCCGATCCATTTGTGCCAGTACCCATACATCCAGATCCAGAGCACAAAGATCATCTAAGATGTCCGAGCAACCACACCCATGGTAATGGAGACCAAAATCATTTCATCAACATGATCTCCATTGATTTAATTGCCCCCATCCATAATCCAATCGACCCAACATAGTCATTGCATCTAGACCTAGATGCTATATACTGGGATCATGCTGACGCACCGTCATCCCCATTAGAGTACTGGATTTGTGCTGGGATGTTTCATTTCACCCTCGGATAGACTCAGGATGTCTTCCATGCTGAAGAGGAACCTGACGTTCCAAATGACGATCTCAATTCAGCAAACGACATCCACTTGATCCCGACTCCACACCAGTTGGAGGACGGGTCCCACATGTCAATCAAGGAGACAACTAACGTAGACATCGACTCTGATCCAATGAATCCACAAATTATCAAGTTGGGGGTAAGTCTATCCCCCAAAGAGCAAGCCGACTACATTGCCCTTCCTAAATAAAAGAAGGAGGTTTTTGCATGGTCCTACAAAGACATGCTCATGCATAATCTAACACTTGATCCAAAATTCAAGCCAGTTAAGCAAAAACTACATAAGATGCACCCAAAAGTAGCCTTAATGGTCAAAGATGAGCTACAAAAGTTGTTGGATGCACAATTTGTCATCTATGTGGATTATCCACCATGATTGTCTAACATGGTACCCATAAAAAAGCACGATAGGGGGATTCGCATATGCACTAATTTTTGAGATCTAAACAAAGCGAGTCCTAAGGATGATTTTCTCTTACCAAGCATAAACGCATTGGTAGACGCTACAATGGGCCACAAAATGCTTTCCCTCATGGATGGTTTCTCAGGATACAATCAGATTCGTATCAATCCCAAGGACCAACTAAAAATGGCATTCACAATGCCTTGGGGGAAATTTTGTTATAAGGTCATGCCATTTGACCTTAAAAATGTTGGCGCCACCTACCAACGTGCCATGACATAGATATTCCATGATCACATGCATAAAAATTTGGATTATTACATGGATTATTTGTTGGCCAAATCCCTTTTGTGCCCAAACCATCTCGATGACTTACGCAAGATCCTCGATCGCCTCATTGAACATAAAGTCACACTAAACCCCAAGAAGTGCATATTTGGCATCACATATGGAAAGCTCTTGGGTTTCATAGTCTCAAATAGAGGCATCGAGGTGGACCCAAACAAAGTCAAGGCAATCCTTGAAATGCTTCCCCCAACTACCATCAAGCAACTCAAAAATTTGTAGGGAAAGGTCATGTCAATCAAGCACTTCATAGCGTCGATATCTGACAAGTTTCGACCCATGAATAAATTATTGCACAAAGGGGTAGCATTTCACTAGGATGATGAGTGCTAGTAAGCCTTTGACGACATTAAACAATACTTGGCTTCGCCGCTAGTACTGGCACCACCTAGACTAGGAGTGCCATTCTACTTATACATCTCAGCTACTAAGGTGGAACTAGGTGCCATGCTAGCACAAAAAAATGAACTACACAAAGAACAGGCTACTTACTATCTTAGCCACACCCTGGTCAGTTATGAACTTAACTATGCATACGTCGAGAAGCTCTACTTGGCAGTGGTGTTTTCTACAAAAAAGTTATGCCATTACATGCTAAGTAACAAGACATATTTTGTTTCTAAGGAGAATCCATTGTGATACATGATAAGTCATACTTATCATAGTAGTCACACGATGAAATGAATCATGTTGTTGATAGAGTTTGACATAAAATTCATTGGACAAAAATCCATAAAAGGTCAATTCATCGTCGATCAACTAGTAGAGGCTCCCCTTGAAGATGATCAGCCTTTGACTGTAGAACTATCGGATGATGGGGTCTTCCATGTTTCATAATCGCCAGATTCTAATGAGCCCAAGTCACAGGCCGACATGACCCTATTCTTTGATTGTTCAAAATGTGAGCAAGAAGGTGGCACGAGAATTGTATTCTTCACACTGCAAGGGGAACCAATGCCTTTATCATTTAAATTAGACTTCCTGTGCACCAACAAAAATGCAGAATATGAAGCCTTGCTCATAGGTCTTCAAACAACAATCACCATGAACATTAAACGTTTAAACATCTTTGGTGATTTGCTTTTAATTGTCAATCAAGTAAAGGGGGTATTCCAATGTAAATGCCTAGTTTTGCAGGCCTATAAAGCCCTTGAGGACAAGTTCCTGGCACAAATTGAATGGTATGACATTGAGGCACTCCATAGATCATCAAATCATTTTGCAGATACTATGGCCTTCTTGGGGTCACTAATCCCGTAAGACCCTTCTAGTGAAATGACAACCATTCAGGTCAAAACATTATTGCAATCCATGATGGAGCATGCAAGCTCTAACCTGACGCCAGGAATCCACCTGATCTAGATTGAATCATCCCTAGAAAAGTTCTCTCGAATCCATGATTGTCTAAATCAAGCCAACTAGGGGTCCTTGTTCTCCCCAACCCCTCATAATAGCAACACAATGCTATTTTTACAAGTTCTTTCCTGCTCAGCTTTTGCTAGGGATGAACTTCAAGAGGGATTGGCCATTTATACCATCAAGTTTTTTGATCAACAGGATTGGTACACACCCATCAGGGATTACCTTAAGCTAGGTAACCTCCCACTTGGATTGACATAAGTCATGAAAAGATCATTTAAATAGGAAGCAGTAAAACATGTCTTGTTAGGAGACATTTTGTATCATCGGAGCTATGAAGAAATCCTCCTCCGTTTCTTGGACCAGTAGGAGTCTGCTTGGGCAATCACCCAAGCCCATGATGGTACATGTGGTGGCAACTTTAGTGGTATGGCCATAGCAAAGCACATTCTTCGCATGGGTTATTATTGGCTATCTTTAGAATGAGATTGTTGCGCGTATGTAAATAAGTGCATGAAGTGTCAACATCATGCCAATTTGACACATGTACCTACTCAGGCCTTGCAATAGATCCAATCAGCTTGGCCTTATTCATAGTGGGGCTTTGATCTAATAAGAAAGATCTCCCCTGCATTGTCGGGTCATCACACATTTATCATAATAGCCACAAAGTACTTCACCAAGTGGGTGGAAGCAATTTCACTAACATCTATGATTGGAACCTGTATTGTGGAGTTTATTTTACATAACATCATATGTTGTTTTGGTATTCCATACAATATCATCTTGAATAATGAAACGTCATTCAAGAATAAAGATGTATGTGCTTTGACGACAAAGTACAAAATTTAGCACAGTTTTTCAACACCCTATTATCCGTAGGCAAATGGGTAACCGGAGGCATCAAACAAAATGCTAGTCACCATCCTCAAAAAGATAATCACAGATAGTCATAAGGATTGGCACATTCAAATCCCACTTGCCTTGTGGGCTTATCGCACTAGCATTTGGACACCCACTGGGGTAACTCCATTTTCACTGGTGTATGGCTCGAAGGCATTCATGCCTCTCGAGTTGGAAATCCCTTCCCTGCACATTTCAATTCCAGATTTCATCGATGATGACATTGTGTATCAGGCATGATTAAACCAACTTACATTGCTCGATGAACGACGCGTCAATGCTCTCGAGCATTTGCGTATCTATCAAGAGTGACTTAAGAAAGTATACAACATGACGGTTCACCTAAGGGACTTTTAGGTTGGTGACTTGGTCTTAAAAGATAACCAATAAAATTCAAATTTGCCACCCCATATAAGGGACAAGTTCATGGTAAACTGGTTAGGTCCCTATGTGATTGATAGTAAAATAGGACCTAGAACATATTGGCTCACCTCTCTTGAAGGAATCAAGGAACTAGAACCCTTGAACATCAGTCATTTGAGGCCATTCCACATTTAGAGAGCCATAGCCCAACCTAAAAGCTCCAAGGATTCTCATAATCACTTGGTCAAACCCAAAACATCCCAAAGGTATCCATAAACCCTTTGGTCAAACCTAAAAATCTCCAAGGATTCTCATAATCGCTTGGTCAAACCAAATGCCCCAAAGGTATCCATAAACCCTTTGGTCAAACCAAATGCCCCAAAGGTATCCATAAACCCTTTGGTCAAACCAAATGTCCCAAAGGTCTCAATAATCCCTTTGTTCAAACCAAAAGCTCCAAGGATTCCCACGGTCGCTTGGTCAACCCCAAAAAATGCCCCAAAGGTATCCATAAACCCTTTGGTCAAAACAAAAACTCCAAGGGTACCCATAACCGCTTGGTCAAAATAAATATTCAAAAACAAACAAAAACAATAAAATCATCAAAAATAACAAAAAAAATTGCATCTCCATTCCATGCATACTTGTCCAAATCAAAAAAACAAAAATGTAGGTTGCATTAGGCATCGCATCCATACATTGCATATTTTCTAGATCATACATGTCAACAGCACCATAGACTGTAATTGCTTCGCAATTCCATCATTTTCCACATCAAATCTATTTTATAAACACATACATCCACAATAACACCATTCCCATTTCTAGCATAGTTGGTTCTCTCCTAATGTATGTAGGGTTTTCGTCATTTAGCTGTCTTTAAATTTCTAGCCAAAAACTATACAAATTTAAACAGATTTTACAAGGGAAAGTTTTACTTGGATAATGCATCGTTATGTAACATCCCTACACAAGTTAAAACACATAAAATAATTCCCACATTGTGTGAAAGCAAGAGAGACCTACAAAGCAGTCTAGGGTACCATAGATGAATGATTAGCCTGTTCATCCCCCTGTGTGAATGGTTCAAGAGTGCTGAGAATTGACAAAAGGACAAGCTCTTCCCCATCAATTCCCCCTAATAAACAGTGATTTTCACCACTAACAAAAATCCCAACCACCATTGGTCCCAAAGGTTGTACGGATTCGTACTACACGTCCCTGACAAGAATGGGTAGTTATCCCCAAGGCCTAAAAGGATCAATGTTATTCAAAAGAAAAATACCAACAATCCATCATCACGAACATCTCCAATCACATTTGGTCTCCAAAGTTGTAAGGATTCATACTACACACCCCTAACACATATGGGTAGTCATCCCCAAGGCCTAAAATATCAATGCCCTTACTTCATACTATCCCTAATCCCATTTGGTTCCCAAAGTCATAAGGATTCGTACTACACGTTCCTGAACAGGATGGGTAGTCATCCCCAAGGCCAAATGGATCAAGATTCTCCACAAGCCACAAACCTACAAGCTCAACCTTACAAAGCTCAAAATCCACAATCAAATAATAGTGGTTATCACCACTATACAAAATCCTTGCTCAAAAAGAAAAACAAATCAAGAAAAATAAATAGTGAATTTCATCACTATGTATACGATCAAGTATCCTAAACCATGGAGAAAATAAAAATCCTAAGCTTGAATCCCTGGAATTGTCAGCATTCGAAAACCGTCTAGGTGATCCTCATTACAGGTTTGGTGGACAACCTACCTGGCAATGGCGGTATCCTAAACGCATGACGATATGTCTATCACATTAGCTTTGCTTGTGAGCAGACCAATGTTTGCATGTGGATGAGCTAGCTTATGGTCCCTTAGATTATCTCGTGGATTAATCTTGGTAAATACAACAACGAAGTTAGTGGAGTTCATTAAGTGATCCTCAGTACAGGTTTGGTTGATAGCCTATCTAACACTAGTGGTATCCTGACAAATACCACATAAACAAACTCAATTGCACACACATGGGTGTGATATAACTTGGTTAAACTCAAGTCATATTTATACCTTGTTACCAAGTCTTGTGAGATAAATGTACAGTCTTGGCTAGTTAGTTAAAATATTTGAATCTCAGAAAAGCTTAAATACATTTTACAACAGCTGGTCCATTTCATTACCTACATCCTCATCAGAAAATACGAAACCTACAAAAACAAATTTATCACATGCAAAGTCATTCCAAAAAGACATCCCATAAGTATAGAAGGCCAGTAAATCTTGTACAGTCTATGGTGCCATTGAAAAATTATGAACCACTCATTTCATTCATTCCATATGTATACATCATATGCTTAGACACATCACATTCATAATACCACATTCATACATCATCATAAATAATTGTGTATAAATAGAAAAACAAACCATGAAAAGTGTATAAACACAAAGAAAGTCGTCTATATATATATCATCAAAAATGCCTACAGGCTATAATCAACCGGTCCTCTGACCTTGTAATAAAGCAAAACCTCAAAAACCCCCAAGCCTAGGGAGTCGACCACCATGATCACATAGGATCGGTGCGATGAGAACTACCCCCCATGGTGTGGGTCCTATGGGACCTCTCAAGGTGACTATTGCTCACCCTTGCATCATGCCCACTAGCCCCCCCCTCATCCAAATTCCTGTGATGAGACGATGCTGACTGCTCAGTATCGCTACCCCTCATTTGGCATGAAGACCCACCTCTAGAGGGCTCAAGTACCCGCCCCCCGAGATGGATGATCTCTCCCTCCAAATCCATTTGGTGCTAACACCACTTTGCCTCCCACTGATGGTACATCGCTACTGCATTGTCACATTTTGCCAACACCTTTTCCCTCTCCACCAACTGCATCCATAACAGATCTCTCTCTCGTGTAGCATTGGTATCCCCCTCCTACTAGTGGTATGTAGCCCATGCGTTATCCTGCTCTACTAGCTAAGTCTGCAAGATATCCCTCTCCTGTAGTGCCTCCCCCAGCTCCTCATCCCACCTTTGAAGCAACTCCGCCAATCGTGCATTCTTAGTGCGCAACCCTACCTCCATGTCCTCCAAAATTGCCTGAGGCATAGGCGAATCCGGGATAGTAGCCTGCTCTGAATCCCACTGCTCTAGGATGTCCTACACCTTCGGTTGATCTGAAACCCCAAAATACATGCTTGCATCATCCACCTCCACCATATCTGCATCCTCCAGCAGAGCTCCCTAATCATCTCCTAGTGCCTCTCCACCCTCCTCGTCGGCTACTGCTGCCTCTATGCCTCCCAGTGGTCCCTCTCCCTGTCATCGCCATAGTGTACACCACTGCTCATACTCAGTGGTAACCCCAAAGTCATCCATGTTCAAGACATCAATCATTGTATCTGGATCCTCACCCAGAAGCGCAATGACTAGTCAGCCTAGATTCCTCTTATCCCCTCGACATTGATAGATCACGGGCTCACCAGGAAACCCCTGGTGCACCCTAAACTGTCGTGTCACCTAGAAATATGGGAAGTACTCCTACTCCATCCCATGCCACCCAATTAGCCACCGCCCCCTATGAACTCATTGGAGCCACTCTCCAGCCTCAGGCCAGGCTGGACAGTCATGATAGGGGCGCCAGAACACCTCCCATGGAGCAAGCTAAGTGAAGGCATCAGCATAGTGCCCTATGGTACCTGCCCATCGTTGAATTTGTCCCTGCTCCTTAGACCTCTGCCATAATGCCCCATATCTGATTTCTTGGTCTACCATCTTTGCTCGAGTCATCCATGGCAACCCAATCGGCCTCTCCACCGTTATGTGTTGCCAAGCCCAGCACTGCAACATATAGCTGCATCCAATCCCCTTTTGCCTCTGGTAGCGGACCTCGTAAAACTCATTATAGAGCTATGCCAACAGATTTTTTCCCCATCTCATGATTAGGGGTGCCTCTGTCGGACACTCCACCAACCCAAAAACAACCTCTAGTAGGTTCCATAGGAACCTTGCACCCAAAGATTCAGGTAGCAGCATGTTGGAAATGAGGCCCATCAGTACGATGTGCCTAACTCCCAACACACCCCTCTCTAACCACCATCGAACCAAAATACCACCAATATGGCAATCGCCCTCTACCCTCTCCACTAGGCTCTCCACACTCAACTCCTCTCAATGCCCCAAGCATCGAGTCAATACAGTTATCCGCTGACCATGCGATGTCATCCTGATTGGCAGTCCATCTATCAGAATCCATAGAATCTAATAAACATCCTCCAAGGTCACTGTCATCTCCTCTATTGGGAGATGGAAGGTATTAGTCTGAGGAACCCACAAGTTGATCATGGTCATCAGATAGGCCCGATCCCCAACCATTGGCTCCAGCCAAGTCACCTGCTTGAGCCCAAGGGCATCAAGCCACTCCTAGTCAACCAAAGTTAGTGCCTCCCATGCTTCAGTGAAAACAGTAGGCACACAGTATCGGCTCTTCACAACCTGCAAAGAAAACAAACCAAAAACATTAAAACCATGAAAAACTATACAACAAAAACATGAATATATAACAATGCATGAAACAATGTACAGCTAACAACAGACAAAAAATGAGTGACAAATACAAAATATTCAAAAAATAAGCACTTTTTCAGTCCTAGGGTATTTAAATCTAACTGATAAATTAAAAACAAATACAAAAAATCAAAAACATGGTTTGTCAGTTCTAGGGTTTTTAATTTTAAACTGATAAATTAAACAAAAACAACAAAATTTAAAAAAATAATTTTTCAATTCTAGGGTTTTTAACTTTAAACTCATAAATTAAACAAAACCAAAAAAAATCAAAATAATTTGTCATTTCTAGGGTTTTTAAACTCTAAACTGATAAATTCAACAAAAACAACAAAATTCACAATAATTTGTCAGTTATAGGGTTTTAACTCTAAACTGATAAATTAAACAACAACAACAAAATTCCAAAAATCATTTGTGAATTCTAGGGTTTTCAACTCTAAGTTTAACTGAGAAATTAAAAACACACACAAAACTTCAAACAATAAACAAATTTTTAGTCCTCGGGTTTCACTCTCAAAATCAACTGATAAATTAACAACCCAAACAAAAACAACACAAAAATAACTAGGGTTAAGTGACGGTTTTAAGTTACGTTTTCAACTAAGTTTTTACACTAAGTTTTAAACTAAACTTTTGAGCTTTGTTTAACTCGGGTTAGCCTAAGTTGTACATTAATTCTTGATCTTTGTTTCGCTAAGAGTTAACCTAATTTTTAAGCTAAGTTTTGATGTTCCTTAGACTAGGGTTTCTTTTTAGTTTACACCAACTGCACAAACAACATGGTTTCCACTAGGGTTTCAACATAAGTTTTAATGAAGCCATACAAAACAAAACAACTTGTTTTTAGGGTTTCATTTTAAATTTGAAAAGCCAAATACAAAGGAAAAAAAAACAAAACAAATTACGATTTTCAAATTATAATGCCAACAAACAATAAAGAGGAAGAAAACTCATTTGTCTCACTTTGGCTCTACCGCTTGAGGATACGGTCCATGAACTCATGGTGGCGGGAAAAATTTAGCAACGCTTCACTTCACAGAATTGAACTCCTCCTCCTCAGAGCTCCAAAACGCTAGGAAAAACAAATGCAAATGAGCCCAAAACCTAGTTTTGGCCTTTAAATAGGGTTTTTGAGCCTATAATCATTCCTACCTGGGACGAGCACTCTGGTTAGCACTCGTCCCAGCCTGGGATGAATACTAAACTGGTATTCATCCCACCTAGGAACTAATACAGAGCAAAAATTTCAAAAACAACAAAAATTGCACAAAAATGCACCAAAACAAGCAATAAAATTGTCCAATGAGAGTGCTTCTCCACTTGACATTCCGGGCATCCAAAATGAACGTCAGGGTAACCAATACTCACTATCATACTCCCTAATAAGTCTACCATAGCTGGACCACTCCACGGGAGGACAAATTTTTGAGAATTTCATCCCAAAACGATGTCACCAAAAGGGTCAAAACCCAACCAAAACTAGCAATAAAATTGCCAAATGAAGGCGCCTTGGCACCTGACATTCTTGGCATCCAAAATAGACATTGGGGTAACAAATTGTCACTATCCTCCTCCATAATAAGGCTACCATAGCTAGACTGCTCCACGGGAGGTCAGATCTTTGACAATTTTAGCTTCAAAATGCGTCACAAAAAGGGTTCACACCCACCAAAAACAGGTCCAAATGTTCAGAAACTGCTTAAGCATTCAATGGAAAACAACTGAAGGCACCCTTACCTAAGTCATATTGGGTCAATCAAATCATTTCTTTTCTCCTATTAGTCATTCTCTCATCGATTCGTCGCTTGAGGGGGTAGTCACAGTTAGTCACCAATCAACAAAAAAACACCCAATCAAGGAAATGGAATGCATTCAAAGGATCATTGATAAAGACAATCACGTCCTTGCTTGGGGTAGCAAATAAGCAATAATCACAAGTTGATCAAACACTTGGCATTCATGAATCATGAAATCAAGGTTCCCATAGACAAAATGTTGTGCCCTTTGCCTATTCATGACTGATCAATGTCCAAGCTCAAGTAACACCTCATCGAAAAAGGTTAATACTTGAATTAAGTTCCTTAGCTCGTCAGAAGCAAGGATTCAAGAATGCATGCCATTTCCATACTTGGGGCATAAAGATTTGGTTAGGTTACTAAGAAACCCTAATCATTAATTCTTTGGTTATCTATTTTTTCTCAGCGCTACGCCTTCCACAGTGCATCCCAAAAAGGGGCATCTGTAGACACCAAAACAACACCAATCCAATTATGTGACAACATACACTAATTGAAGTGACACAAATAGCCCCCAAGGAAGCCCCCATAGGTTAAAAAATGGTCCTAACCACCCTCACAGTAGTTTATAAGGTCAGAGGTCAATTTGGCACCTTTTTGGCACCTTGTTGCCTACTAGTCCCACCCTGGAACGAATACAAACTGGCATTTGTCCCACCTAGGGACGATTATCAGCATTCACCCCAGGGTGAGGTGAATAGCATGTTTAACTAGCAAAAATTCAAACCTCGATAGGTCTACCAGTTAACTACAGCTTCAGGCCATGCAATTGCAAGGAACAGATTCAAATCAAGGAGAGAGACTTCAATCATGCATGTCTTTGATTTCAGAGGCCTCATGTAAGGAGACTCTAAATCAGGGAATAATATTTTTCCCAAATTAGGAAATGCAACTCTAGTGGTTCCCTCGCATGCGTATTCAAATAGATAGACCCTAGGTCTATAAATTTTTTAGTCTTCTCACCCAAAAAAGGATAGAGTAGAGAATTTTGAGCAATGAAGTGCTACCAAATCACATCTTTATCTATTGTTTGTGCTTTCACATCCTTGATCTCTCTTTTGGAGGGAGGTTATTTGGTGGTTATTGGAAGCGCAATTTGGACCTAAACCCAAACAATTGGCCACAATATTCCACAAATTTTTTTTACAACACCCCATAAGAAGTTTTGGACCTATCCTAAGTGGATTGGTGCCAAAACAAAGTCCCAAACGGCGGGCGTCCTGCCCTCGGGTGCCCCCCAAACTATCGTAGTCCTAAACACCCCACCCCAAAGTGTTTAGAAATATGTGGTAGATTTCTCTGATTTTTCATTTGCATCTGATTCTAGGTTGTTTACATGTGTTGTTATTTAAATTTTAGGTTATTATGACAAGTTTTGATTAGGTTTTTATCATTTCTCGCATTTACTAATCTACAGATAACACCATCAGATTCTAGGCAATAGAGGTCAAATTGGGAAAATCTAACCTTCTGGGTCTTACCAAAACATCCCCAATTATCTAACACCAACTTTGCATGTCATTTGGAGCTCCCTGGATAGGACATTGAAGAGGGTGCTTTCTAACAATTTATTGTAGGTTTATTTGTCCCACCCCAGAGCAAATACAAATCTATGAGGAATTTCCTTACTGTTCTTTTAGTAGTGGCTTCCTAGTAAGGTTTTATTGCTTCTATAAAAAATTTAGGTCCTTCTGATATAATTTGGTCATCGTTTTAATATTTTCATGCATACACTAACAGTAGGCCTTGGGAAACACATGTTTTATTCTATCTACAGGTGCTATTGATCTTTTCTATTTCCTTGAATGTAGGTCTTCGATATCAGAGGAGCAGTAAGGTTTCAACACTCATATACACAAGTGGCGGTGATGTTTTTGTCTGCCCATATTACATGTGGGCATGCGAAAAAAGGATTTCTATCCATGGATGTGACAAGAAACATATTTGACGCTTCTATCTCCTAAAATGGAAGGAGACGTATTGTAACATGACTTTAAAAGCATATCAATAAAGAGGTATGAATTCCATATTGCTTTTATCTTGTGTCGATTCGTTCATGTTCTTTCCTTTCATGCATCTTTCAATATATAGGATTTTAGCGTTAAGTTTGGTTTTACACGCATCGTACTTGGCACATTCCTTTTTGTTTTTGTATCCTCGTGCTTTCAATATATTTCATGATATGATGCATGATATACTATATGATTATGTAGATGACATTATAGCATGTTCTATTAAAGAATATGACCATTAAGATGACTTGAGAAAAGTATTTGATCGGTTAAGGTAATATCTTATCCGATTGAATCCAGCCAAATGTGTATTCAGAGTTAAGTCAGGTAAATTATTGGGGTTATAGTTTCTTTACGTGGCATCAAAATTGACCCTCTCAATATTACGGCTATCACTGATATGCCCGCACCTACAAATATATCTGAATTACAAAGTCTATAAGGTAAGCTTCAAGTTATCCGTTGCTTCATCGATAAGCTGGCAGATAAAACTGGACCCTTTCTTAAGCTTCTTAAGAAGGATGTCTCTTTCCATTGGGATGACGAATGTAAGGAAGCATTTGAACTCCTAAGACAATATCTTCTTAACCCACCTGTACTTTTGCCACCTAAACGTGATCACCCATTTATCTTGTATATTTTTGCTTCATATTTTGCTTTAGGAGCTATGTTAGCTCAACTTGATGATGAGAAAAGAGAGTGTGCTAATTATTACATTAGCAAAACATTAATTAGTTATGAAACCGCTACACAGCATTAGAGAAGTTATGTCTAGTAGTCGTATTTTCTACATAGAAACTATGCCATTATATACTCAGTCAGAAAACATACGTTATTGCTAAATTCGATCCCTTGCAGTATCTCATGAGTCAACCTTATTTTTTGGGTCGCACAACGAAGTGGGTTCTTGCTCTAAGCGAGTTTGAACTCACATTTATAGGACAGATTTTTGTTAAGGTTCAAATCATAGCAGATCAATTAACTGTTGAACCCATAGAATCCACCCATCCCCTCATCATTGAGTTTCCTAATGAATGCCTTAACTTAGAGGCAGATCATTTAGAGCAATGGTACTTATACTTCGATGGTGCTAGATGCATGAATGTGGCTAGTACAGTTATTATTTTGATATCACCATAGAAACATCTCATACCTCTATCCTTTAAATAAATGTTTTCCTGTACTAATAACACTGTTGAATATGAGGCTCTAATCCTTGGATTACAAGCTGCCCTGGCACTGAAAATTAAAAATATATTAGTTTTCAATGATTCTCAACTTGTTGTAAATCAAATTAATGATTTTTATCAGACCAAAGATGAGAAATTACACCCATATAAAACATATGTATTACAATTAATATCTTTATTTAATCAAGTTACCTTGGAAGCTATTCCTAGAACTAGAAATTGTGCGGCTGATGCTATGGCCACAGCTGCATCTCTTTTACCCTTGGAGTTAGATGACGAATATGCTACCATCATTATTCATCGACTCAAGGAACCCGCTTCAACTAAACAATGCTTGGAACCTTTGGACATGTTTCTAATCAACGAAACTATTCCTAAACTTTGGTACACTGACATCCTTAATTTTCTTCAAAATAGGACCTTCCCTGAAGGTTTTAATAGAAACCAACATCGATTATTACGTAGACAAGCAATTTGCTTCGTAATAATTGGAAATACGTTATATAGGAGATCTTTTGAAGGTATCTTATTAAGATGTTTGAATCTAGAAGAGTCTAGATCAGCTTTGAGTGAAGCCCACGATGGATCTTGTGGGGGACACTTTAGTGGTAGTATCATTGCTAAGAAGCTTCTTAGGATAGGATATTTTTGGCCTACCATGGAGAATGATGCACATGATTACGTGCACCATTGTGACAAGTGTCAGAAACACGTTGACCTTGTCCATGCACCTGCACAAGAACTGCAAGCTATTTCATATCTTTGGCATTTTTCAAAATGGGGCTTAGATATCATCAAAAATTTCAATCTTGTGTCATCTGATGGACACAAATTCATCATAACCACCACTAAGCATTTTACAAAGTGGGTCAAAGATATGCCCTTAGCTTCTTGCATTGGAATGCAAGTTTCCAATTTTATTCTTAATCAAATTATTTGTAGGTTTAGAATTCTTGCAAATATCATCTCATATAATGGAACTTATTTTAAAAACAAATATGTAAAGAAATTATTTCAAAAATATAAAATTCAACATCGTTTGTCCAGTCCCTATTATCCTTAGGGTAATGGCCAAGTAGAAGCATCTAATAAAATATTAATTAAAATCCTCAAGATATTGGTCAATAAATCTGGCCGTGATCAGAACATTCAATTATATCCTGTTTTGTGGGCTTATCGAACTAGCATTCATACTCCCATGGGCACTTCACCTTTTATTTTAGTGTATGGTGCTGAGGCTATTTTTCCCTTTGAATTAGAAGTTCCTTCTTTGGCTCTACTACTTCAAGATACTGAAGTAGGAGATGAATATCGTTCTGGAAGATTTAGTCAGCTGGAACTCCTAGATGAGAAGTGCATTAATGCTTTGGAGCATCTTCGTGCCTACTAGAACAAGCTCAAATGAGCATATCTCAACAAATTTAATAATTGATCCTTTGAGATCGGCGACCTCGTCTTAAAAGGAAATAAAAAAATACTAATGCAACTAAATACCTTAAAGGAAAATTCGAGCCTAACTGACTTGGGCCACATATTATCACTGCTAAATTTGTATCAGGAGCATACAGATTAGCTACGTTACATAGCAAATATCTCAAAGAACCTATTAAAATTATGCATCTTAAGCGCTATTATGCATAAATATGGTAATTTCGTCACTGTATATATTATACATATTGTCTCATATTAGTAATTCATATAAAATTTTCAAAAAAAAAAATAGTAATATTATGTATTCTCTCAAATCATAAATTAAAATCAAAATATAAAAAAATCAAAATCATCAAAATCCTCAAAAGCATCTTCTATTTTGCACCTTTCAATTCTTGAAGTATTGCATTTATATTTTCAGTTATTTTGGATAAATTAGCATTTATTTGGAATCCCTCACTTTAACACTCACATGAATAAATATCTTGATCTTATTCGGTATGATTATTAATCTCTCTTATATCAAAGTCCACAGTTGAATTAAATAATGTTTTGAGCATAGAGAACTAATCTTGTTATTTACTTGAACCAAGTACACCTTTTCACATTAAAATGATTTCATTGCAAATTCGAAATGATGCTACATAGTAGAAGTGGTATATTGAGTGAAAAGTTTCCCCTGCTATCCTATCATGTGCATGGTCTAGAATATTTGAGAATTGACAAAAGGACAAGCTCACCCCTGCCCATAATAAAAATCCCTTGCTCTATAGCCAATCCGAGCAAGTATCCCTAGTATAGGAAGAAAAATAAAAAGAAAAAGAAAATCAAGAAAAATCATGAGAAAAAGAGAAATTATTTAGAAGCATTATTTCAATATCATTTTGTACCATCTCAGCAATATTTCAGCATTATCTCAGTGGCAAGCAAAAAAAAAAATAGACAAAGAAAAAGGAAAAAGCAATAAATCCTCACTATCATACTCCCTAAGAAGGCTACCATAGCTGGACCGCTCCACGGGAGGACGAATTTTAGAAAATTTCATCCCCAAACGGCGTCACCAAAAGGGTCAAAACCCAACAAAAACTAGCAATAAAATTTCCGAATGAAGGCGCCTTTGCGCCTGACATTCTTGGCATCCAAAATAGATATTGGAGTAACAAATTGTCACTATCCTCCTCCCTAAGAAGGCTACCATAGCTAGACTGCTGCACGAGAGGTCAGATCTTTGACAATTTTAGCTTCAAAATGCATCACAAAAAGGGTTCACACCCACCAAAAACAGGTCCAAATGTTTAGAAACTGCTTAAGCATTCAATGGAAAACAACTGAAGGCACCCTTACCTAAGTCATCTTGGGTCAAGCAACTCATCGCTTTTCTCCTGTCGATCATTCCCTCATCGATTCGTCGCTTGAGGGGGTAGTCACAGTTAGTCACCAATCAACAAAAAAACACCCAATCAAGGAAATGGCACTCATTCAAAGGATCATTGATAAATACAATCATGTCCCTGCTTGGGGTAGAAAACAAGCAATAATCACAAGTTGATCAAACACTTGGTATTCATGAATCATGAAATCAAGGTTCCCACAGACAAAATGTTGCGCCCTTTGCCTAGTCATGACTGATTAATGTCCAAACTCAAGTAACACCTCACTAAAAAAGGTTAATACTTGAATTAAGTTCCTTAGCTCGTCAGAAGCAAGGATTCAAGAATGCATACCCTTTCCATACTTGGGGCATCAAGAGTTGGTTAGGTTACTAAGAAACCCTAATCATTAATGCTTTGGTTATCTATTTTTTCTCGGCGCTGTGCCTTCCACAGCGCATCCCAAAAAGGGGCATCTGTAGACACAAAAACAACACCAATACAATTATGTGACAACATACATTGATTGAAGTGACACAAATAGCCCCCAAGGAAGCCCCCATAAGTTAAAAAATGGTCCTAACCACTCTCACAGCAGTTTAGAAGGTTAGAGGTCAATTTGGCACCTTTTTGGCACCTTGTTGCCTACTAGTCCCACCCTGGGATGAATACAAACTAGCATTTGTCCCACCTAGGGATGATTATCAGCATTCGCCCTAGGGTGAGGCAAATAGCATGTTTGACTGGCAAAAAGTCAAACCTCGACAGGTCCGCCAGTTAACTGCAGCTTCAGGCCATGCAATTATGAGGAACGACTTCAAATCAAGGAGAGAGACTTCAGTCATGCATGTCTTTGATTTCAGAGGCCTCATGCAAGGAGACTCTAAATCAGGGAATAATATTTTTCCTAAATTAGGAAATGCAACTCTAGTGGTGCCCTCGCATGCACATTCAAATAGATAGACCCTAGGTCTATAAATTGGTGAGTCTTCTCAACCAAAAAAGGATAGAGTAGAGCATTTTGAGCAATGAAGTGCTACCAAATCACATCTTCATCTATTGTTTGTGCTTTCACATCCTTGATCTCTCTTTTGGAGGGAGGTTATTTTGTGGTTATTGGAAGCGCAATTCGGACCTAAACCCAAACAATTGGCCACAATATTCCACAAAATTTTTTTACAACACCCCATAAGAAGTTTTGGACCTATACCAAGTGGATTGGTGCCGAAACAAAGTCCCAAATGGTGGGTGTCTTGCCCTCGAGTGCCCCCCAAACTGTCGTAGTCCTAAACGCCCCACCCCGGAGTGTTTAGAAATATGTGGTAGATTTCTTTGATTTTTCTTTTGCATCTGATTCTAGGTTGTTTACATATATTTTTATTTAAATTTTAGGTTATTATGACAAGTTTTGATTAGGTTTTTATCATTTCCCGCATTTATTAATCTACAGATAGCGCCATCATATTCTGGTCAATAGAGGTCAAATTGGGAAAATCTGACCTTCTGGGTCTTACCAAAACATCCCCAATTAGCTAACCCCAACTTTGCAGGTCATTTGGAACTCCCTGGATAGGAAATTTAAGAGGGTGCTTTCTAACAATTTATTGTAGGTTTATTTGTCCCGCCCCGGAACAAATACAAATATGTGAGGAATTTCTTGAATGTTCTTTTTTTAGTGGCTTCCTAGTAAGTTTTTATTGCTTCTATAAAATTATCAGGTCCTTCTAATATAATTTGGTCATCGTTTTAATATTTTCATGCATACACTAATAGTAGGCCTTGGGAAACACATGTTTTATTCTATCTACAGGTGCTACTGATCTTTTCTGTTTCCTTGAATGCAGGTATTTGACATTAGAGGAGCAGTAAGGTGTCAAAACTCATATACACAAGTGGCGGCAATGTTTTGGTCCGCCCATCTTACATATGGGCATGCGGAAGAAGGATTTTTATCCATGGATGTGACAAGAAACATATTTGACGCTCCTATATACTAAAATGGAAGGAGACGTATTGTAACATGACTTTAAAAGCATATCAATAAAGAGGTCTGAATTCCATATTGCTTTTATCTTGTGTCGATTCGTTCATGTTCTTTCCTTTCATGCATTTTTCAATATATAGGCTTTTAGCGTTAAGTTTGGTTTTACGCGCTTCGGTACTTGGCACTTTCCTTTTTTTTTGTATCGTCATGCTTTCAATATCTTTCATGATATGATGCATGATATACTATATGATTATGTATATGACATTATAGCATGTTCTACTGAAGAATATGACCATTAAGATGACTTGAGAAAAGTATTTGATCGGTTAAGGGAATATCTTATCCGATTGAATCCAGCCAAATGTGTATTCAGAGTTAAGTCAGGTAAATTATTGGGGTTATATTTTATTTACAGGGCATCGAAATTGACCCTCTCAAGATTACGACTATCACTGATATGCCTGCACCTACAAATATATCTAAATTACAGAGTCTACAAGGTAAGATTCAAGATATCCGTTGCTTCATCGATAAGCTGGCAGATAAAACTGGACCCTTTCTTAAGATTCTTAAGAAGGACGTCTCTTTCCATTGGGATGACAAATGTAAGAAAGCATTTGAACTCCTCAAACAATATCTTCTTAACCCACCTATACTTTTACCACCTAAACCTGATCACCCATTTATCTTGTATATTTTTTCTTCAAATTTTGCTTTAGGAGCTATGTTAGCTCAACTTGATGATGAGAAAAGAGAGTGTGCTAATTATTACATTAGCAGAACATTAATTAGTTATGAAACCTGCTACATAGCATTAGAGAAGTTATGTCTAGCAGTCATATTTTCTACATAGAAACTATGCCATTATATACTCAGTCAGAAAACATACGTTATTACTAAATTCGATCCCTTGCGATATCTCATGAGTCGACCTTATTTTTGGGTTGCACAACAAAGTGGGTTCTTGCTCTAAGCGAGTTTGAACTCACATTTATAGGACGAAGGTTTGTTAAGGGTCAAATCATAGCAGATCAATTAGCTGATGCACCCTTAGAATCCACCCATCCCCTCATCATTGAGTTTCCTAAAAAATGCCTTAACTTAGAGGTGGATCATTCAGAGCAATGGTACTTATACTTCGATGGTGCTCGATGCATGAATGGGGCTGGTGCAGGTATTATTTTGATATCACCATAGAAACATCTCATACCTCTATCATTTAAATTAATGTTTGCCTGTACTAATAACACTGTTGAATATGAGGCTCTAATCCTTGGATTACGAGTTGCCCTAGCACTAAAAATTAAAAATATATTAGTTTTTGATGATTCTCAAATTGTTATAAATCAAATTAATGATGTTTATCAGACCAGAGATGAGAAATTATGCCCATATAAAACATATGTATTACAATTAATATCTTTATTTAATCAAGTTACCTTGGAAGCTATTCCTAGAACTAGAAATCGTGCGACTAATGCTATGGTCGTAGATGCATCTCTTTTACCCTTAGAGTTAGATGACGAATATGCTACCATCATTATTCATTGACTCAAGGAACCCGCTTCAACTAAATCATGCTTAGAACCTTTGGACGTGTTTCTAATCAACGAAACTATTCCTAAACTTTGGTACACTAACATCCTCAATTTTCTTCAAAATGGGACCTTCCCTGAAGGTTTTAATAGAAACCAGCACCGGTTATTACGTAGACAAGCAAGTTGCTTTGTAATAATTGGCAATATGTTATATAGGAGATATTTTGAAGGTATCCTATTAAGATGTTTGAATCTAGAAGAGTCTAGATCAGCTTTGAGTGAAGCCCATGATGGATCTTGTGAGGGACACTTTAGTGGTAGTGTCATTGCTAAGAAGCTCCTTAGGATAGGATATTTTGGGCCTACCATGGAGAATTATGCACATGATTACGTGCACCATTGCGACAAGTTCCAGAAACACGTTGACCTTGTCCATGCACCTGCACAAGAACTACAGGCTATTTCATCTCCTTGGCATTTTTCAAAATGGGGCTTAGACATCAAAAAAATCAATCTTGTGTCATCTGATGGACACAAATTCATCATAACCGCCATCGAGCATTTTACAAAGTGGGTTGAAGCTATGCCCTTAGATTCTTACACTGGAATGCAAGTTTCCAAGTTTATTCTTAATCAAATTATTTGTAGGTTTGGAATTCTTGCAAATCTCATCTCGTATAATGGAACTTATTTTAAAAACAAATATGTAAAGAAATTATGTCAAAAATATAAAATTCAACATCGTTGGTCCACTCCCTATTATCCTTAGGGTAATGGCCAAGTAGAAGCATCTAATAAAACATTAATTAAAATCCTCAAGAGATTGGTCAATAAATTTGGCCGTGATTGGCACATTCAATTATATCCTGCTTTGTGGGCTTATCGAACTAGCATTCGTACTCCCACGGGCACTTCACATTTTATTTTAGTGTATGGCATTGAGGTTGTTTTTCCATTTGAATTAGAAGTTACTTCTTTGGCTCTACTACTTCAAGATACTGAAGTAGGAGATGAATATCATTCTGGTAGATTTATTCAGCTAGAAATCCTAGATGAGAAGTGCATTAATGCTTTGGAGCATCTTCGTGCCTACCAAAACAAGCTCAAATGAGCATATCTCAAGAAATTTCATAATTGATCCTTTGAGATCGGTGACCTCATCTTAAAAGGAAATAAAAAATACTAATGCAACTAAATACCTTAAAGGAAAATTCAAGCCTAACTGGCTTGGGCCATATATAATGACTGCTAAATTTGGATCGAGAGCATACAAATTAGCTACCTTATATGGCAAAGATCTCAAATAACCTATTAAAATTATGCATCTTAAGTGCTATTATGCATAAATATGGTAATTTCATCACTGTATATATTATACATATTGTTTCAAAAAAAAAAATAGTAATATTATGTATTCTCTCAAATCATAAATTAAAATCAAAATATAAAAAAATCAAAATCATCAAAAGCATCTTCTATTTTGCACCTTTCAATTCTTGAAGTATTGCATTTATATTTTCAGTTATTTTGGATAAATTAGCATTTATTTGGATTCCCTCACTTTAACACTCACATGAATAAATATCTTGATCTTATTCGGTATGATTATTAATCTCTCTTATATCAAAGTCCATAGTTGAATTAAATAAATTTTTAAGCATAGAGAATTGATCTTGTTATTTACTTGAACCAAGTACACCTTTTCACATTAAAATGATTTCATTGCAAATTCAAAATGATGCTACATAGTAGAAGTGGTCTCTTGAGTGAAAATTTTCCCCTGCTATCCTATCATGTGCATGGTCTAGAATATTTGAGAATTGACAAAATGACAAGCTCACCCCTACCCATAATAAAAATCCCTTGCTCTACATCCAATCCGAGCAAGTATCCCTAGTATAGGAAGAAAAATAAAAAGAAAAATAAAATCAAGAAAAATCATGATAAAAAGAGAAATTTTTCAAAAGCATTATTTCAATATCATTTTGTACCATCTCAGCAATATTTCAGCATTATCTTAGTGGCAAGCAAAATAAATAAAAAATAAAAAAAAATAGAAAAATAAAAAGCAAAAAGCAATAAATCCGCCCCCCCTACCCTTTGAAAGAATAGAAGGGTGAATTAACTTGAATCCCTGGAATTCTCAATTATTTGAAAATCATGAGGTAATCCCCATAATAAGTGGTTTGTGCCCAACCCGCTTGGCCTTGGGTAACTCCTAGCATGGTGATATGTCTGTCACATTAGCGACCTTATTTTGTATAGACCTATGTTCGCTTATGGATCAGCTAGCTCTTGATGACCCAACTTACATAGTAGTCTGGCACGGTTACATGCATATTGCACACAATCGGTAAATTCAAATTGCTTGTATCAAATTATCTTGCTCAAAATCGGTAAATTAACAATACAATTGCACACACATTTGTGTTTGAGAGATTTTGTATCATTATGATAAATCAAGATTCGTAATGAACTCACGTATGCACACGGGGTTCCTTATAAATGTCAAATTTATCTTTGAGATAATTTAAAATATTTATGAAAATCTTCTAGAATAATTTGATTTTTTTACTTGAGAATATATGTTCAGCGTAAAATCAATTAAATACATTTTTTTCAAAAATCCAAAATTTTCTTGCAAAACATGTTCAAAATCTAGCAATAAAGTCACATTTATATATTTTTGACTTTCGCAACGATGGTATAGTTCCTAAAACCTAAATTGGAATTTTATGCCTAGTGCAAGTCCTCATTTGTATATTTTCTGTTTATCTCAAAATCAAAAAACAACTATGCAACAAAACTATTATATCAATTTTTTCTTTGGATTTCGTGATGATGGTATAAGTCTATATCTAAAATTCTATGCCTAGCGCAAACCATCATTTTAATTTTATTTTCCATTTATTTAATCCATAAAAGCATATGGCTTAAATCATTATGTTACACAATTGTGCTTTAAAAAGAAAGAAAACTTTCCTATTTCATTTCATTATGTCAACATTAATTTTTTTTGCGACGATGGTATAATTCCTAGGGAATTGTTCAAATTTCTATCATAATTAGGAATTTTATGCCTAGCAAAAATCATATTTTTAATATTTTATGCATAATACTTTTATGGAAATATGAAAAAAAATCATCACTATCATCATTTTCATCATCACAACACAAAGTCTTAAGAAAGTCTCTTAAGCACCCTTTTACTTTTGGCAATATTTCTCTCATACTGGGATTAGCTTGATGACCTAGTGAGCGACGACTCCATGAAATGGTCATGTAACAACGACAATGTCCTTTGAAATTATTGTTAGAAGTCATTTTATTTTCATCAAACCACACCACATCCAGTTTGTTTACATCAAATTATTTCATTTAATTTTATAGCATGACATGAAATTATAATATTTTCAACGACATAATTACATGAATAGTCAATCAACAATTAAAATATTAAAGCATCATAAAACATATGCACAAGTCATATCACAAAAAAATAAAATAACATCATCTATATATCAAGAAGTATATACATCATATCAAAATAGATTGGTATGCCATAATCTATACCCTGGCATACTCAATCATCTCAAAAATAGTCTATGTACAATATGCATCTAGCCTCGAGAAGACCTCAAGATCTCAGCCTCATATCCTCTCCCACCCTGAGGTGGAGGAGGTGGTCCCATCGAAGCTTGTCCTGTTTCATGGGTCCTTGATGTCAATCATGATGATTTCCTCAACAACCCCATCCTGATCGGCTCTGTAATGTCAGATAGAAACTATATCCTTTGGCTCTTTGGAACCAACTGGTAGTACATTCCTTGGTAGAATATGGTATGAGAAACTGCTCGTGTTAATTCCAAAATGCTTGCCCATCTGCCCCAAGCCCTGAGCTGTGTATCCTCATCCTGTAGAGTCTGCACCTGAGCTCGTAGGCGGGCATTCTCCACCCGAAGAGTTGTCATATCATTTCTCTCCCCCACCTTGACACCCTTGCCCCTATTGGGCGATGGTGGCCTATACCTCTACTAAGAAGGGAGTATCTCTCTCCTCTCCTCCCTCCTCTCTGGTTGTTGTTGTCTCTCTGGAGCCTGTGGTATTCTTTGACGTCTCTCCTTAGGAGGCCATCGCTAATCCCTCTCTTTGTGACCCCTTGCTACATAGATGGTATCCTGGAATCACCTCCCCATCCATTGTACTACAACATGCATCAAACCCTATGCCCTCATCATCTGAGGAGGGCGGATGCCTGCATACCAAGAATCATACCCGTCTGCTACCCCCACATCATCCCCATCCATTGGATGAATGGGGGCATCATCAGCATCCTGACTCTAGAACTGCTACATTTTTGGAGCCCCGCTCAGTGTGGTGTTATCCTGCACAGTTTGGGAGTACTCATAATACCTAGGAGAAGGGATCCCCTGCTGTAGACCGAACTACCTTAAAACTTGGTCATAGAAGTGGAGCTCTACCTCTCCCCGCTTTGTCCTCAACCATATGACTCGCCTGACGTGATCCAAATCTTATCTGTCCTTTGCCCACCTTGGATGCTCTCTCCATGTTCTCCAGGTGATACGATCTAGGGTGAGGTCATCCAGTAACCTTTAAGATGTTGATAGATCTATCTACTGTTGTGACCCTCTATGGAGCCACCAATAGAAAACTCAAGGTCTCTCCCAGTCAACTCCTATCAGTGGAAGCCCTAACAGCCTTTGCATCGTAATGTGCTCCCAACACCAAACCTGTAGTAGTGATTTCAGCACTAGACATTGACCTCCCTTGTATACGACCCTGTAAAGGATCCTATACAACTAGCACAATACATAGCTACCCCAAGAAAAATTTTATTCATGGTCTCTCATGTCATAAACCACATCTAATAGTAGCCATGATATTATACATCCACTCTAGTGGCATAGAAAAAGGCCACCCACCACCCCTGCCAAAATGTGGGTCAACTGAGATGTCCCAAGCATCTGCCTCAAATCCTCGATGTTCACTCCGCCCTTCTCCAGGGTGAAGCTTGGGTCACTGCACAATCTCATCATGGCATGGCCTTGATTTGTTAAAGGGGTCATGAATCGACCATGTATGGATATCCTCAAGATCCTCCATACATCCTCTAGAGTGGGAGTCATATCCCCTATCAGTAACCCCATGTTTGTAGGAAGTTGTGGCATCTCTACCACATGCTACAGTCCTACCTCTACTAGTATGTCTCACTCAGCCCGATCGAGCGCGGCTAAGTCATCCCTGAGACCGTCGTATTTCCACTCCCGACTCTTTAGCAATCCCCTCTGCAAGATAAACAATAAAACAACAAAAATCATTAGTACATAATCATTAAAAAATCAATTACAATTAAAATCATCCCATAAAAGTTTAGACAAAATCATCCTTAATAGGATGAAATCATCTCCGTTCTTCAATTTGGGGATCACCCCTTATTGGACGGGATCGCCCCTATTTCTTCAATTTTTTCCTTAGACGAAATCAACGATATAGGGATGATTTCGATGAAATTGGGACGATTTCAACGAAATTGGGATGATTTCGTCCCGATTTTGTCAACGGCCTAAAAATAATTAAAATTCAAATAAAAAAATCAAGTAAATCAAGTTAAAAACATAGTACACTAGGTTTAGATCCTTACCGACAACACGCACCGGACCTCTGTCGATCTGTGCATCGTTTCCACCATTTCGCCTGTAGAGCTCTGAAATAGCAAAAGTGAACAGTAAAAATGAATTAGGGTTTTACCCTATTTTTCTTATTTTTATTTTAAAAATGACATTTTTCAATTTTTGCTTTTTTGTGCTTTTACCTCAAACATTCGATTTGGATAAAAACTCGGAGGGGGCACCATAGTAAACAGTTGTACGATTCGACCTAGAATCGTCATTTAAAAAATGGAATAAATTTTTGCTTTCTTGTAAAGCGTAAAGAACTCATCTTTAACGCATTTTCCTCAAAAAATTTGCTAAAGAGTTGGTAAAATGTAGCACCCTAAAATTGGCATAGTTAAACCATTAGTAAAAAGTAAAAATATAAATTTTAATGCCGAAATCGCCCGTTAACCACTCACATAATTTTTCGCACCATTTTTAGAATTTTTTTTTACCGTTGGACGATATCATCCCAAATTTAATGAATTCGTCTGGGACAGAACATCCAGATGATTTCATCCCAAAATCAAATTTTCATAATTAGCTTTGGTTCCAACGACCTCTCCAACTTGGGTAGAAGCATGTCTGTGTGGTTGGAGATTCCCACATCGAGGATCTCCCATATTGGGATGATCCTTAACCTCCTAACCTCCTCCTAATCCTATATAAAATAGGATTTTTCTAGTTTATCCCCCTGGATGATTCTCTGATCTCCTGATCCCCTAGATCCTCTGATTTCCCTGACTCCCTCCTTGATCTCCCATCATTCGCATTTGTGTTTTCAAGTTTTTTTTGTAGTATTTCACTTTGTTTCGATCGAAGATAGCTCGGATCATCACAGGTGATTCCACCACAATTTCGGATGATCCTGTCAAGATCGATGACGATCTCATACGATTGCAGACGATCTTGACTACAATTCAACTTGGGAGAAATCAGAGTCTTGAGTTTGCATTTTCTACCTTGTTTATTTATTTATTGGTGCATTAGATTAATTTACTTCTATTTTGCATCTTGGAGTTCACCTCATTTGTCATAATTGCATGATAAAATTCAAAATAAGTTACCAAAACATTGCATCTCATTTAATTGGATATCTAGATTTGTTATTTAAACATCTACACTCTCATTTCAATCACTTTGCATCATTCTTGCAATAGTATTTTTGGTTTTTGGTGTCTATTTTCTTAATTGCAGGTTTCTGATGAAATCATCTGACGAATTCATTAGGTCGTCAATGATCCTGGGTGATCTCAGATGATCGACTATGATTTGGGATGATTCTGTACAATTATAGATGATCCTGTCATATCTAGGATGATCAAGACTCCTACAATCTTCAGAATCTTCATCAGACATCAGAAGTCAGGTGTACTCTTCTCCATTTAACATATTCTTTGCATTTAATTGCATTAGGATTCATTTATGTTTGTTGTCTTCATATAAATTAGAATTTTCATATAGAATAGCTTAGCTTCATTTTGGCCAACCTAGGAATCTGAATGATTGAACATAAAACGAACAAATCAAACCCATTCTCAACCTAGGCATGGAAACTGCCACTCAAAGTTTCCTGGTGAACCCCACCATCCATCGAAAATTCACCTTTATACCCCTCCCCCAAGAGGCGCGACCTTCAAAGGGCCTCTCCATATGAGGTATTGTTCCATCCTTTTCGCATCCCCCTTTCGGGCATGGATCCTTTAGCCTAAAGGTAAGGGTGCAAAAAAATTGGGTGATACGAGTTCCCAAAAACCTCTCAATTCTACATCTTCAAGTTATCTTTGATTATTGTAATATTCTTGTCCACTTGAAACATATTAGTGCCATAAACATTAATATTCTACTAAGCCTTAATAAAACCTTCAATATCTATATGATAAAGCCAAATTGTCTCAAACCTAAAAGGATAACCTTTCAAACGTTTCTCCTCCATGAATTCTAATAGTAATGGGTTGTGGTCAGAAGCAATTCTTGGTAAAGTCCTTAAAGAGCAATCCTCAACCATGCTAAACCAACTCATTGAAGCAAGGACCCTATCAATTCTAGATTGAATTAAATTCTCTCCCCTTTGTTTTTTGGACCAAGTGAATTTAGGACCTTGTAAATCAATATCTACTAGTTCCATGGAGGTCAAAATCAAACCAAACTCTGCCATACTATCTAAAAAAATAGCCGAGCCTCCAAGTTTCTCACAATGGAGTAAAATAGAATTAAAATCACCAACAAACAACCATGGAAGTTCAAACGAATAATTAAGGAATTTTAATTCAACACAAAGTTTGCGTATATCCACAACAACATTGGGAGCATACACATTGGTAGAAATCTAAGAAAAATAATTTTTTTTACAATAGAACAAAATTAAGAGAACCTATCAATTGATGAATGAACTTGTCTTCCATAGAATCAGGATTCCAAAGCATTCACAACCCTCTAGAAGAACCACGAGCTTAATAAATTTATAAAATATTATAGACCATAAAACTTTACTAAAATAATGAATAAAAAATATTTGATATGAAAAAAAAATGAAATACCTTTTACATATAATTATATTTATTAAAATCTCTTATAAGATAACTTAGAAAATTTACTTAGATGACATTGAGGGTATCACGACTACAAGTATAAATTTATTTCCAACTAAGAAAAAATCTAATGGAAAAAATACAAGCCAAAAAAAAAAAATATTTCCCAAGACCCTCTTATAGGTTCCATTCAAAGTCATTTAGATCAACAAGTCATAACAAATTACATCCTATTTAAGTTTATAATACACAAAATGCTTTTATTTCTTCCTCAAGTAATTCTCATAAATTTGTTAGAGATATAATAAACTATTTAATTATATACATATAAGCATTTAAGTCAATATAGAATATTAATATAATTTTTCTCCTATCATTTTCTATGCTTTTCATTTATTCCAATTTCTTTTTGTTTAAGAAATTATAACTTATCAATTGTAAAAACAACATTTTATGGAATTAATAGGATATAAATACTATCTCTATATTCGCATAGATATCCATCTAAGTTCTATCGATAGGTATTATATATTATGAATAGATGATAGATGCATCTATTCATATTATATAAATGTATCTAGATACAAATGAATGTCTATTTGGATACATTTCATTCATCAGTGCAAGAGGTTATGTTATATCATTAAAAAAAAATCTATATCTCTATTGTTTTATGATTGAATATTGAACCCAATTTATAAAATTTGACTAAATCATATTCATAGAAACTTTTCATTTTGAATGTAAAAATACAAAATAACCTTTGTAGTTGCCACAAGTAAGAAGCCCACTAGGGGTACACTAATAGAGGGTAAGCTAGGATTGATCATATAATGAGCACATTAATGAAATATTTATATTTATTACAAGGAATGGTTATAAGACCATATGAGTAATAGGATCAAGTCACTAGACATGTGTTTTTATTGTGAACTTCTCTTCTCATTAACAACAAAACATTCACCAATATGTAGGAATATACAACATGCATTGCTAAATAAATTTCATAGTAGTAATCCATACAATAAAATGGATATTGATAATACCCTTAAGGTAAGGAAACACCATAAAATACTCCTTATTTAAAATAAATCACTCCATAATATCTCTAGCTCCACGAGTCATGATTTCTACGAATGTTTCATATGACTTTATTTTACAATGACGTGTATCTCTATTTATACATGAATGTGATGATTCAGCTTTACAAGGTCATCCATGTGGTGGTTCACCTTCCATGAGTTACAAAGTAAATAATATTATAATATGACACTATGTTATATATTATTATAATTTTATGTCTGACCCATGCCATAATACAACATTATATTATATCCCCACATGCATATACTTAGGTATCTTAAATCCCATTACCATTTCAAAATGTTTCATCCTTAAAACATAAAAAGAAACTAAATAATATGATATTCTTAGTAAAGATAAGAATTAGTACCAATATTGATCATCTATCCATCCTAGTGAAACTCTTATTGGTGGTGTGCTTTGTTGATGTTGATATGCTCTTATGTCACTTGAATATATATAATTAACCTTTGGGTTCCATGTATGTATATCATTGCCTCTCATGGTGGTGTGGATGGCAATATACTCCAACCTTAGATTGTTCTATTTTTTTGCTCTCCTTTCTTTCTTCCCTCATTTGGTTTATCCCTTATTTATAATTCCTTTATTTTTCTATTGCCTCCTCCTAAGATTTAATTTCAGGTTCTTTTTTTTATTCATCACTTTGTTCCCCTACAATAGCTACCTATATTTCCTTACATTGAGAAATGCCGCGTAATGTTATTTTTTTGTACCATAACTTTATGAACTTATTTTGTACATTAATGATAGTAGTACCCAAAGAATGCAACCAAGGACAACCAATAACAATATCCATACACTCATCTCAATAGCATAAAAATATTAATACAAATCCCTAATTATCCATGCTAATATTCAAATATTCAAAAATATAAACATTCTTACCATCAAGATATATATTTTTAATTTTTGTTGTTGGAACTTGTAAACAATCAATCAAGTTCCTCTAAGTTCTTACTGATGAATTTATATTTGCTACAAGGGTTTATGGAGAGAATAACATTTTTTTATTTGAATACAAGAATTAACTTGTAAAATATTTTTTTACATTCAAACAAATATTTTTTACCATTGATTGACTTTAACACAAAAGTTGTAGTTTCCTTAGCTTGTCCAATATTATCCTTTTCCTCCAATATCCATTTTTTAAAAATGCAACTTCAAATTATTCTCTTGTGTATATATATTTATGTGCATACCTAAATTATAAAAACTAATAATAAGCTTCCTCTTGCAAAGAAGTATAAATATTACATTTCCATTGTGGCTCAATTTATTTTTTTTACTTCTTTAACCATTCCTTGGCATCTCTATCATCCCTTCTAGTTAATAACAAAAAATACATGAATGTAGCATAGTGGGTGTAGTATTCCTGGTGGGTAGGTGGTTCTCAAAGGATTAAAATTATTAATTTACTATTCGTAATGAAAGAATCAAATTGTATAATCATACAGTCTTCACAACAAATAATATGCGATCGTAAAACAACTTGTATGGACTCAAATCGTACCACTGTAGGATACCAAATTATATAGTGTCAGTACATTTATGATTTGACAGTTATTCAATCCTTAAAATTTTATTTTACATGCTTTTGTACATAGTTTTGTAACTAATTTGTTCAATTTGCCAATATTGTCAAATCGGGTAAGTTTTCTTCAATCACCTAACTACCAAATTGGGTAAAGTTATTTTGTATGATTTGTAGCACATTTGGTGTATGATTTTTATGAATTGAAATTTTAGAAATGTGCCAAATAGTATACTCTTCCTTATCAATATATCTAAGATAAGTTTCGAAAAGTTCTAGGATGGCAATTACTCCATTCATACCAACATGCAAGTTATATCTTTAGGGTTTGAGAGAGTTTTTCATAAGAAAAATATCAAACAATTGTATAATAGCCTTCAAGACATACTTCTTGATACAATATACCCCATATATCATTCCCAAAGCTCACACTAGTGGAGATTAAATTTCATTCTTCATATTAGTGCATTTAACATTATCCACAACCATATACTACAAAACACCAATACATCATTCTAGAATAATACATGATGCACGAGCATCCGGAGGTGGCAGAGCAATATTGCATCATCCAAAAATATTTTTTTCTCTAAGTGCCAAAGCTGTCGCGATATCGCGACACTTTTGGAGAAAGGGCGCCAAGGGGCAAAGTTGTCGTGATATCGCGACACTTTTTGAGAAAAGGCGCCAAGGGGCCAAGTTGTCATGATATCACGACACTTTTTGAGAAAAGGCACCAAGGGGAAAAGTTGTCACGATTTCGCGACACATTTTTGAGCAAAGGCACAAAGGAGCAAAGGTGTCATGATTTCGCGACATATTTTGAGCAAAGGCGCCAGGGAGATAAGTTGTTGCGATTTCGTGACATATTTTGAGGAAAGGCACTAGGGACATAAGTTGTCGTGATTTCATGACACATTTTGAGCAAAGGTTCCAGGGAGACAAGTTGTCGTGATTTCATGAAACATTTTGAGCAAAGGCGCCAGGGAGACAAGTTGTCGTGATTTCGCGACACATTTTGAGCAAAGGCGCCAGGGAGACAAGTTGTCACGATTTCATGACATATTTTGAGCAAAGGCACCAGGGAGATAAGTTGTCATGATTTCGTGACACATTTTGAGCAAAGGCACCAGGGAGACAAGTTGTCACGATTTCGTGACACATTTTGAGCAAAGGCACCAGGGAGACAAGTTGTCGCGATTTCGCGACACATTTTGGGCAAAGGCGCCAGGGAGAAAAGTTGTCATGATTTCGTGACACATTTTGAGCGAAGGCACTAGGGAGAAAGGTTGTCATGATTTCGTGACACATTTTGCAGATAAGCGCCGAGGAGAAGAGTTGTCGTGATTTTGTGACACATTTTGCGGAGGAGCACCGAGGGGAAAAGTTGTCGCGATTTCGTGACACATTTTGCAGATAAGCGTCGAGGAGGAAAGTTGTCATGATTTCATGACACATTTTGCGGAGGAGCACCGAGGGGAAAAGATATCATGATTTCATGACCTGTCACGATTTCATGACCCGAAGGCGAAAAACGAGTGTTGAAGGCAAAGACGTCGCGATTTCGTGACATGTCGCATTTTCACGACCCGAAGACAGAAGGAGAGTGCGGGGGGCCAGGATGTCGTGATTTCGTGACATGTCACATTTTCATGGCCCGAAGGAGAGAATACGACAGGCCGTTCATGACTCCACTCGGACAGGCGGCTGCAGAGGTCGTTGTAGAAGGGCACATGGCAGCAAAGCGCAGGTGGCTACAGAGCACTCCTGGGAATGATGACTCAGTGGGTCGATGGATAGGTGGCCACAGAGCACTCCACCATTCCATCCCATGATGATTGAAGACACCTGGCAGCAATATGCAGGCGACGACAGAACATTCATGCGAGCGGTTACAGGAAACCCGTAGTCTATGTAATGATGTCGAAAAGGGATCGGGTCCGTTATAAAAGGCAGTGCATACATTGTAAAGGGGGTTGGCCATTTTATAACTTCTGTATTTCGAATTTGAAAGCTCTGTTAATGAAAATTTGGTGATTTTTCTGTGTGTTATTTTAGTTCTGCTTCAAGTGGTATCAGAGCCAGAAGGTTCTGAGTGCATGAATAGATCACCGGTTGTGAGGCAGTTTTGCACTAGGACTTGTGGTTGTGGGTTGTGAGAAAGTGAGCAGGATGCCTCCACGTAGGAACCATGGTGGTGCAAGGAATAGGGGAGCAGAGGTCGATCTCAGGGCCTTGCAGAGGCAAGTGCAAGCCCTACAGGAGGAAATCAGAAGAGGAGTTGAGCCAAGAAGAGAGGAACCCAATGAAGATGAAGTTTGGGAAGAAGAGGTTCCATCTGATGAGGAAGAAGCGTTGGATCCAGCAGAAGCTAGGCTGTATAGGGCCATATCCTAGATCGGGAAGAAGCTGAAGTTTGACATCTCCACCTATTCTAGGAATCTCAATCCCGAGGAGTTGATAGATTGGATCAACGACATGGAGGAATATTTTGAGTATGAGGAGATCTCAGATCCAAATCGGATCAGGTTCATAAAAACAAAGTTGAAGGGACATGCTAGCATCTGGTGGAAAGGAGTACAACTAGAAAGGAATAGGAGGGGAAAGGAAAATATCACCAAGTGGGATAGGATGGTGGAGAAATTGAAGAGGCAATTCATCCCCACGGATTATGAGTTGGATCTGTTGAGGAAGATGCAGAGTCTTAGACAGGCGAGTAAATCTATCAAGGAGTACACGGAGGAGTTCTATCAGATTTCAATTTGAACCAACCATTCTAAGGCAAATAAGGAGAAGGTTTCCCGCTACATCAATGGATTGAGAACCAGCATTCAAGAAGAGCTGAGTCTGGTTTGGATGAGCACGATTGAGGATGCATACCAGTTTGCATTAAAAGTGGAAGAGAAACTGAATAGGAGATTTGATGGTAAGCAGAGAGGAAAGGATCATGGTGGAAGAGCTGGTGGAAGGACCAGTGGAGGAAGATACAGAGATCTGGGGAAGACTAGTGAAGCAAGCAGTAGCCAGAACCAGAAAGAAGAGAAAGAGGAAAATACCCAATGCCCACGCAATCAGAACAACAACTACCCGAGAGGAAGAGGTAGGCCTGGGCATGGGTATGGGAGAGGTGCATTTCATGGAACCTGCTTCAATTGCGAGGAGGAAGGACATCGGGCATACAACTGCCCGCAGTGCCAAGAAAGGCCAAATCGAAGACCTGAGGGTCAGGCCAAGGTTGTTGTAGCAGACGAAGGTGTCGAATCTGAGCACTCTGAGGAGGCAGAACATGGGGAAGCGATGGTCATCCGAAGAGTCTTGTTGAATGAGGAAAAGAAGGTAGACCAGAGGAACAACCTATTTTGCACAAGATGCAAGTGCTCAGGCAAGGTCTATAATGTCATAATCGACAATGGCAGCACTGATAACTTGGTCTCTAAGGAGATGGTTGCCAAGTTGCAGCTGGAGAGAAGAAGACACCCGCATCCATATCGGATTGCGTGGTTACAAAAGGACCATAGGGTGTTGGTCAGTGAGCAATGCCTGGTGAAGTTTAACATTGGAACTTACCGAGATGAGGTCCTGTGTGACATCTTGCCTATGGATGCATGTCACATGTTGCTTGGGAGACCGTGGCAGTTTGATCGGAGTGTAGTACATGATGGTCGAGCCAATACATATTCCTTGTCGAAGGATGGAGTTCGCCATAAGTTGAAACCCCTTAAGGAGGCAGATGAGAAGGTATGTAGCAGTGCTCAAGTTTTTCTAGTTGATGGAAGAAGATTTTTAGATGGCCTAAAGCTAGATCATATGTGCTATGCAATAATCCCTAGGGTTAGGGAAGAAGAATGCAAGGAAACCCCAGTGGAAGTCATGGGTCTATTGGAGGAGTTCCAAGATATCATTTTTGATAATGTTCCTGAGGGTTTACCACCTGTAAGGAAGATCAGTCACCACATAGACTTGGTGCCAGGGTCTAGCTTGCCCAATAAGGCCGCACACAGAATGACTCCTATGGAAATCGAGGAGCTGAATAGGCAAGTTCAAGAGCTGCTAAAGAAGGGGTTGATTAGGGAGAGTCTTAGCCCATGTGTAGTACCTGCAGTACTAGCACCCAAGAAGGATGGAGAGTGGAGAATGTGCATAGACTCTCGGGCAATTAACAAGATCACTATCAAATACAGATTCCCATTGCCAAGGATGGATGATATCATGGACTATTTGAGTGGAGCTGAGTACTTCATGAAGATTGACCTAAAAAGTGGTTATCATCAGATCCGTATTCGAGAAGGGGATGAGTGGAAGACAGCCTTCAAAACTAGAGAGGGTTTGTATGAGTGGTTGGTCATGCCATTTGGGCTAACCAATGCACCGAGTACATTCATGCGGTTGATGAATGAAGTCCTGAAGGAATTCCTAGGAAAATTTGTCATTGTCTACTTGGATGACATCTTGATATTTAGCAGAACCCTGGAGGAACACCTGATGCATATCAGGAGGGTTTTTGAGAAACTCGCGGGAGGAGCAGTTGCTGATAAATCTGAAGAAGTGTAACTTCGTGAAGAGGGAGTTAGTATACCTGGGATTTGTCATCTCAGCAGATGGTCTCAAAATGGACCCAAAAAAGGTGAGGGCTATCATAGAATGGCCTACTCCAAGAAGCGTGACTGAGGTAAGATCGTTTCATGGTCTAGCCAGTTTTTACCGAAAGTTCATCAAAAATTTTAGTAGTATTTGCACATCCCTTACGAAGACAATGAGGGGGAACAAGAAGGAATTCAAGTGGACAGCTGGAGCAGACAAAAGCTTTGCTATACTGAAGAAGAAGGTCACATAGAAACCTATCTTAGCACTTCCAAATTTTAACAAGGTGTTTCAGGTAGACTGTGATGCAAGTGGTAGTGCCATAGGGGTCGTATTGAGTCAAGAGGGTAAGCCTATTGCTTATTTTAGTGAAAAGCTCAATGATGCCAGGAAAAAGTATTCGGTGTATGATCAGGAGTTCTATGCCATAGTTCAGGCTCTGAAGAAATGGAGGCATTATTTGTTGCCAAAGGATTTTGTCCTGTATACTGATCATCAGGCACTACAGTATATCAATAGTCAAGGAAAGCTAAATCAGCGGCACCTGAAATGGGTGGAGTTCCTGTAGAGCTACACCTTTGTGTTGAAGCATCGGAGCGGGAGGTCCAATAGAGTTGTGGATGCCTTGAGTAGGAGGCAATGTTTATTGATGGAAATGAAGGTGGAAGTTGTAGGGTTTGCTGAGCTCAAGGGTTTATACCTTGCAGATCCCGACTTCGCAGAAGCTTGGAAGGCCTGCACCACGCCTATTACTTTAGACAGGACTAAGTGGTTAAATTTTCTGATTCAAGATGGAATGCTGTTCAGGGGGAACCAATTATGCATTTCGAGGAGCTCAATGAGGGAGAATATGATCAAGGAAAAGCACAGTGGAGGTTTGGCTGGACACTTTGGTCGAGACAAGACCATTTCCCTTGTTAATGAAAACTACTACTGGCCGCAATTGCAACAAGATGTGGCAAAATTTGTGCAAAGTTGTAGGATATGCCAGATGGCAAAAGGTGTGAGGTAGCCTACTGGTTTATATCAACCACTACCTGTACCCGAAAGGCCATGGGAGGATATTAGTATGGATTTTGTTCTTGGTTTACCCAGGATGCAGAGGGGACATGACTCCATATTTGTGGTAGTGGACAGGTTTTCAAAAATGGCTCATTTTATTCCTTGCCAGAAGACTAGCGATGCGGTCCATGTGGCTAGTTTATTCTTCAAGGAAGTGGTACGACTTCATGGTCTGCCAAGGAGCATTGTGTCGGATAGGGATACCAAGTTTGTAGGGTATTTTTGGAGAACCCTGTGGAAGAAACTGAAGACAGATTTAAAATTTAGTTCTGCATACCACCCCCAAACAGATGGCCAAATAGAGGTGGTAAATAGGAGTTTGGGAAATCTACTGAGATGCTTGGTCGGAGACAAGCCCAAGGGATGGGATTTAGTTTTGCCGCAGGAAGAATTCGCTTACAACAGCTCTATCAATAGGAGTACCAATAAATCACCATTCCAGATAATCTATGGGAGCAGCCCAAGAAATGCTTTAGAGTTGAGAAGGATGGATACAAGAGAAAAATGCAGTTCTAAAGCTAAAGACTTTGTTGAACACCTGAAGGGTGTGCATTAGGAGGTGACAAGGCACATCGCTAAGATGTATACTCAGTATAAAGCCCGGGCAGACCAAAAGTTCCGGGCTAAGGAGTTTGAAGTAGGATATTTCATCATGGTCCATCTAAGAAAAGAGAGGTTTCCTGCCAAGACCTATAACAAAGATGAAGAATTTTGGGCCATGCAGGATCATTGGAAAATGGGATTCGGGTAATGCATACGAGGTGGAGTTGCCGAGTGAACTTAACATCTCATCGGTTTTTAACATTTCAGATTTGGTTGAGTATCATGAAGGAGATAGCAGTACAACACCAATCCCAAATTTGTGGAGCATTCCAGCGGCCACTCCAGTCGCAGATGAGATAAAAGAAGTCTTTGATACATGTGAGGGCCGAAGTACTCGGAATAGGTGTTATTTTGAATATTTGGTCAAGTGGAAGGGCAGGCCCATAGAAGATGTGACTTGGTTGTCGAAGGCAGAGGTTGACCACCTGGGTCTACCTCACACAGAACAAAAGTGAAGGTCACTTCTCAATTCACCCCGGGTGTCTGATGTAGGAGCATCTAGAGGTGGCAGAGCAATCTTGCATCATCCAAAAATATTTTTTTCTCTAAGTGCCAAAGCTATCGCGATATCGCGACACTTTTGGAGAAAGGGCGCCAAGGGGCAAAGCTATCGCGATATCGCGACACTTTTTGAGAAAAGGCACCAAGGGGCCAAGCTGTCGCGATATCGTGACACTTTTTGAGAAAAGGCACCAAGGGGCAAAGTTGTCACGATTTCATGACACATTTTGAGCAAAGGCGTAGAGGAGAAAAGTTGTCGCGATTTCGCGACACATTTTGAGCAAAGGCACCAGGGAGAAAAGTTGTCACGATTTCGTGACATATTTTGAGCAAAGGCACCAGGGAGATAAGTTGTCACGATTTCACGACACATTTTGAGCAAAGGCACTAGGGAGACAAGTTGTCACGATTTCATGACACATTTTGAGCAAAGGCGCCAGGGAGACAAGTTGTCGCGATTTCATGACACATTTTGAGCAAAGGCGCCGAGGAGACAAGTTGTCACGATTTCGTGACACATTTTGAGCAAAGGCGCCAGGGAGACAAGTTGTCACGATTTTGTGACACATTTTGAGCAAAGGCGCCAGGGAGACAAGTTGTCGTGATTTCGCGACACATTTTGGGCAAAGGCGCCAGGGAGAAAAGTTGTCACGATTTCGTGACACATTTTGAGCGAAGGCGCCAGGGAGAAAGGTTGTCGCGATTTCATGACACATTTTGCAGATAAGCACCGAGGAGAAGAGTTGTCACGATTTTGTGACACATTTTGCAGAGGAGCGCCGAGGGGAAAATTTGTCATGATTTCGTGACACATTTTGCAGATAAGCGTCGAGGAGAAAGTTGTTGTGATTTCACGACACATTTTTCGGAGGAGCGCCAAGGGGAAAAGATGTCGCGATTTCGTGACCTATCGCGGTTTCGCGACCCGAAGGCAAAAAACGAGTGCTAAAGGTAGAGATGTCACGATTTCGTGACATGTCACGTTTTCATGGCCCGAAGATAGAAGGAGAGCATGGGGGGCCAGGATGTCACGATTTCATGACATGTCACGTTTTCATGGCCCGAAGGAGAGAATACGATAGGCCGTTCATGACTCCACTCGAACAGGCGGCTGCAGAGGTCGTTGCAGAAGGGCACGTGGCAGCAAAGCACAGGTGGCTACAGAGCACTCCTGGGAATGATGACTCAGTGGGTCGATGGATAGGTGGCCGCAGAGCACTCCACCATTCCATCCCATGATGATTGAAGACACCTGGTAGCAATATGCAGGCGGTGATAGAACATTCATGTGAGCGATTACAGGAAACCCGCAGTCTGTGTAATGATGTCGAAAAGGGATCGGGTCCGTTATAAAAGGCAGTGCATACATTGTAAAGGGGGGTTTTTTGGCCATTTGATAGCTTCTGTATTTCGAATTCAAAAGCTCTGTTAATGAAAATTGGGTGATTTTTTTGCATATTATTTCAGTTCTGCTTCAATACAACATGTGCAAAAATACTATGCAATGCGATTCTTTATCACTACTCTTCAATGGTGCAGTACAATAACTAACAGATTCCACAAAGATACACAACAACCAACAATTCCATACAATAGTCATATAGATGCATTCAATACTTAGACTAATCAAACCAGACTATAACTATACTTACAAAATTGAAAAGTGGGTCTTATATACTGTTCCTCGGGCTATTCCAAGTGGTTCCTAAGGCAATTCATTATTCACAACTATCCATGTATAATGGAATTTATAATTACACCCTTTTACTAAGTTTAATTATTCCTATTATCAAATTCATTCGTAATTAAAAATCAAATTGTATTTAATTTGTATTTCATTGTAAATTATAAATTTTACCATCTAGTTTGTAAGTTTTACCTCCTCCTTGTACATTTTAATCCTGCTTGTACGTTTTGCCAAAATTGTCAAAATTATCAAAACTGGGCAAATCCTCTTTGTCACTTCTTCTTCTAGGAGGTGTATTTGCTACCTACATCTACCCTTCCCTTTACCTTGGTTAGTGTTCTTACTGACTTGTCTTTATATTTTTTCTAGTCCTCATATTATTTGACTAAGGCTTCATTGTGTTCCAATCTGGTACGAAGAATTACATGTTGGTTCTGCAACTTGGCTACGTAGTTACCCATTTCTACTGCTTTCTTACCATGCTAGTTGGTTGTATCCTTGGTAGTATTCAAGAGTTCCCTCATTTTTTTCACTCTCAGTAGCACTCCTCTTAATATTTACCTATAAATGTACTTATGTTTGAGCTGCTACTTCTAACTCTTCATTCTTATCTATAATGATCTTCATATGGTGATTAATATCATCCTCTAAATCATAAAAAGTCTCCACCTTAACCGTTAATTGTGTTTACTTCTTTAGGATCATATCATTATATCACTTTTTTTCTTTTATAATCTCTTCTATCTTCTTATCCTTCACTACCAGTTGCTCATATTTTGTAGCCAGTTATGTTTTCAGTTATTCATCATTCACCTGCAATTGTTCTTCTTTTGTTTTTAATTGAGCTTCCAACTCCTTGATCCTATCTTCTACCATTTGTGAGACTTGTCACTTGTCCTATTTTAAGAGAACTAATTTTAGCCTCAAAATTAGCCTTGTTACTTAGCAGTTCTTCTTCCAATTACTTTGACATATCTTATATTGCAACCTTACTCTTATAAAATTCTTCCTCCATTACAACCATTTCCTTTCGAGTGGCCTCTATCTCTTCTTTTTGAGTTGTCTTGAGCTGATAGATCTACTCCAATCCTATGCTCAACCACTCTATCCAATTTGTTAGGTAGTTCAACTTACTTAGAGTGATAGCCAAGCCTAAGGTAACCCTCTTATGTTCCAACTCTATTGTATTCAAGGGAGAAGCCAGATAATTGGCTCTATCTAGGTACAATCTCAGATGTTGCTTGTAGTTGGTTCTCACTATGCCTGGTAAGTTGTCTCTTCCTAACATCATTGTAACCTCTTCCCTAGGTAACATCCATGGGTGTTGTATATGAATATATATAATTATTTTTGTATGATCCTCACTACTCACCCATTCTATTATATTTTCCAATTTGATAAACACTTTTTCCTCCCATAGCTTTAATTCTCCTATGCATCCAATAAAAAACTATAGTTTTGTGATGGCCATGGCATTGCCTATATCAGAGAAAAATGGTCCATCTAATCCTCTACCCTTTTTACATCCTCCTTAGTTTCAATATTTGAGAACTATGGAATTTATAGGATATAGCTTTTCTACATCCTTCATGGTTCTTATTATGTAGAATTTTGTTCTTCCTCTTATTCCAAGTGGTGACGAGAGATTCCCATAAGCTCCATTAGTGCTTTCTCCATTTTTATATTTTTTTGCAGTGGATTCTATCTTGTAGTTCTCTTAAACATTGTATCATTTTCAATATCAATAACCTCATGATGAGATTGCTACTACCCTATAGGTTCTTAGAATTCCTTTTGCTCAGTTAAGTCTGAAGAACACAAATTTATACTAAGATAGGGTGAACAATATAAGACCACCTTTTACTTTTTCTTTCCCAATCAATATTATGCAATGTATCAATACCAATATTAATAATAGTAATCAAAGCAATGCACAAATCACCATACACAATAGAGACACCAATTTAACATGGTTCACCGAATGTGGGCTACTCTATAGAGAAAATATTTCACTAAAATTTTCTCAACAAATCTCTTGGGAAACCTTTCCCTTTTATAATATTTATGGACCTTTGTCCAAAAGAGACACCAATACCCTAATCAAGTTCATCGATCTCTATTCATAGGAGATACCAATATCCTTAGCTAGTTCATGGAACTCTATTCATAGGAGAACTCCTTTCTCCTTTACTCTAATTGATGATATTTTAGAAGAACTGCTATCTCCACTACACTGGCTAATGGATCTCTATCGAATGAATATTCCTACCCTCACTCAGAAGACCTATCCTCACTACTTTGGCCAATGGACCTCTATCCACTAGAGAATTTTGTTCTCTATACTTTGTCACCTCCAAAGCTTACTCTTAGTCCTATCTCAAATGTACACTAAATACAATCCTTCGATTTAGCACAAATTCGCTCAATATCTATTTCTAGTATGGCACAAATCTATCAAATTTGCACCAAACTCTATCCTTAAATATGAACTGAACACATTCCTTCGGTCTAGCATAAATCTTCTCAATCGATGTCTCTGGTCTAGCACAAACCTATCCTCAAATATACACCAAACTCTATTCTCAAATCTACACTAAACATAGTCCTTCATTCTAACACAAATCTACTCAATCTCTGTCTCTAGTCTAGCACAAACCTATCCTCAAATTTGTATCAAATTCTACCCTTAAATCTACACTAAACGCAGTCCTTCGGTCTAGCATAAATTTTCTCAATCTCTATCTCTAGTCTTGCACAAACCTATCCTCAAATCTACACCAAAATCTATCCTCAAATACACACTAAACACAGTCCTTCAGTATAGCACAAATTTGCTCAATATTTATCCTCAAGAATTAACACAAACCTTAACTCAATTACAAATCAACTCTACTAGATCTGCTTCAAACCTTAACTCAAGGTTTGAAAAAATCACTCAATCAACTCTGCTCTCAAGTCTTCTCAAAGACATATCTCAACTCTACATTATAATATTTCACAAAATATCACACTAATTTGTCTGCATGTCCTCTCTAGAACTTGTCCAATCTTTTCAAAAAATCTTCATGAAGACTTATCTCAAATATGCTCAACAAGTCCCCACTATAACGTGTCCAATCTACTCAACAAATATTCACCAAGAATTGCCTCAAATCTATTCAACAAGTCCTCACTAGAATTTGTTCAATCTTCTCAACAAGCCTTCACCAAGACTTACCTCAAATCTACTCAATAAATCCTCACTAGAACTTGTTCAATCTGCTCAACAAGTCTTCACCAAGATTTACCTCAAATTTGCTCAACAAGATCTCACTAGAACTTGTCCAATCTCATAGAAACATATAGAGAATGGTTAGAGACTCAATATTCTTCACACTCACAATAATTTTCAATCACTTTTAATATCTCTTTTTACCACATAAACATATAAAGAATTGTTAAAGACTCAATATGCTTCACACTCATAACTATGCTCAATCACTTTCAATCTCTTTTCACCACAAAAACATGTAAAAAATTGTTAGAGACTCAATATGCTTCTTACTCACAAACACTCAATCACTTCCAAACTCTTTTTTAAATAAAATTAGAATTAGAACAATTTGTTTTACATAACTAGAACTATCACTTCAACACTTCCACTTGACTAGGCTCAATCAACTCCACTCAATAAATCACTCAATGAAATACTCCTTGCTTATAAACCCTAGTCCAAGCATATGAACACTCACTCAATTGTTTCCAATAATGCTTATCAACCAATCTCACATAACAATGATACTCATGTTCTTGCACAAACCCTAGTTTAAGATAATTTACAACTTCACATAACAATGATACAAATATTCTTTCACAAATCCTATTTCTAAGATAGTTATCAACATTACATAACAATGATACTCATGTTCTTGTACAAACCCTAATCATGCATATGAAGGTTCATTCAATATTTTCAAAAATACTTGTAGAAAAGGTTTTTATCATCAACTCTCACTCAGAAAAAACCTTTGACAATCAAACTCAACAATACTTATCAAACATTCCTTTTCACTTCAACTTAGCATTCATAACATCCAATAATCACGCACAAGGGTAATATGCCCTTACCTCTTGTTTGAAGATGATTTGACCTCAAACACTTGTATCAACAATTACTCTTTTTCCAATTTTAAGGTTTAGATAGCAAATATTTATCCTCAATAATTTCTCATAAGAATATTTTACCAAGTCAAAATATCAAAACTTAATCAACCTTATTTCTCCTTCCAATACAATTTATTAACTTTATTTTCAACAAATAGTTATGACTAGGTCCGAGGTGTAGACCAATTGGTTCATCCATACCCCATAAGGGGTGCAAAGGTCCAAGACTCAAATATTGGGCATCACCATACTGAACGCTTGTCCCTTTCATGGTGCTTTTAGCGGCATAAAAGGTTTAAAATTATTGTGGCATGGCAGTTATAGGTGCAGACTATGCGAAGATCTGTGTGGTAGCTTTCGGGGCAGATAGCACAGAATACTGTGGCAGCCATAAAAGCTGGACGACCTACCTAGATTTGTGGCGGCTATCGATTCCACCATGTTAAAAAAAAAAAAAAATAGTTCTAACTCCTATGGCACACCTTATTACTCCTTTCTACTCCAACTTCATAAACTCTAAACACCAAAAATTAAAATAAAATATTTAATTTTTAATACCCTTATATCTCCCTAAAAACTTTAATCAACCTTTATTTTTCATAGCAAAGCAACCTCTGAATTTATACAACCTTAGAAATAAAATCAAAATTGGTGCATACCTTTTTTCCTAGAAAAACACTTTCGAGTGGGTTTCAAACATCTAACCTCACCACTCCAAGTGCCTTAGAAGATGCACATTGACCACGAGAGCTCCGTGCCTCCACACAAAGGGAAAGGTAAAACCTTCCATTTTAACCTTCCCCGATGATGCAATGAAGAAAAAAACTTCCTCTGCTCACAAAATGAATACCACAAAACTCAAACCCTTGACCTTGCACCTGCAATGTCCTAGCGCAACCGCCAGCTACAAACCGTGATACCAAACACTTAGGGATGTGAATTGGGATCCCTACTATTGTTCTTTGCTTTGTTTCATTAAACCTTCAAAACTCATCCTAATCGTTCTCTTCTTCTTTGTGCATGAATTACCTTAGATTTCAATTGATTGTGTGGATAATTAATGCCTTGGGTTTCTTCCCTCCTTTATATGCATAGAGTGATGTCTTCGATGACATCAGCATGATTATTTCAAATAATTCAAAAATTTGAATTATAAACTTTATAACCCTATCTTTAGGGTTAGCTTAATTAATTTATAAATTAACTTATAATTAAATTATAATTAATTTACAATTAACGTAAAAACTTTAAAATTTAATTAAATTAATTTATAAATTAAATTATAATAAAACTATTATAATTAATTAAATATTTGGGTCTTGCTCTTTTAATATTATAATAAACTATTATAATATTATTTTACTTGGTCCTTCCTTTTGCCCTTTAAACATTATCTGATCACATTAGAGAAAACTTCCTTTTACACTTGATTACAAAACCTAAAACTGATGCTGCTCACTGAAACTTATACTTGCTGGTACTGACTTCTTGACATCAATGACAAAAAAATATGCTCATATTTCCAACAATCTCCCCCTTTTTCATTGATGGCAACCCAATTACCTTTTACCATTTTCTTAACCTTTTTTGATCTACTCCCCTGGGAAACTCCTCTCCCCTTAAATCAAATATTTCCCCCTTACTCAAACCTCTCAACCTTTGAAAACAATGTAAAAGGTTCATCTTTGGGTCTCAGGGCTAAGAATGAAACTTTTAGCTTAGCCCCTTCCCCACCTCCCTTAAGGTGGTTAATTCTAGGGTGGGAGTATTTCTACTCCTAGAATGCACTGATTTTTACCTTTGTCCACTTTCTTTCTCATCTAGCCCTTCTGATTCCTCCTAATATTCATGTTCTCGCTTGTCCCTGCAATTTTTTCTCTACACCACTTTTTTATATGTACATAATTATTTTACTTATAACACTTAATGTTATTATTCCTTGGAGGTGCAAATATCTTAGGATTTATTCTAGTGAAGCCATGTCTATTCTTGTCATGAACCTTGCAATTCATTGCCTTGTGAGCAAACTGATTACAAGACTAGCAATACCCTTAAAAAATTTACTTGTTTCTAAATTTCCCATATTCTTGTCTTTCATGTGTCCTACACTGTGTAGCCTTTTGCCTAAACCTATGACATGAGAAGCATCATCCATTGAAACTACCTTGCATTGATCTCATTGGTCTCCTAGTCTCTTTTATCCTATGTTGGTTCATGTTCCATTTGTTCCTCTTTTGTGTATTGTTCCTTTCCTTGTTGAAATTTCTATTGTCCAACTCATCCTCAAAAGTCTCACTCTCTTACACTTTCTTCTTCTGAATTTTTTTCTTCTTAAGAACTTGAGTTTTAATCCTCTCCTTGTTTCTTTTGTACATGTTTAAAACCAAGGCCTATTTTATTTTTTGAACATATTTGTACCTTGATCATATTATCTACGATATTTTAGCTCCTTCCAAAATTGTGTAACCTATCCTTAGACTCTTTTAATTCTTACCTTAGTAGATCCACTTCATGTTCTAACCTTTCACATTATAAGACCTTTGCTTCTAACTTATCTTTGAGCTTCCTTGTCTTAGCCATTGAATTATTTAGATCCTATATAAGCTTTCCTTTCTCTTCATCACATTCTTGAAACGGAAGCTTAAGTTGGGAGTTTTTCTTTATTACCTTCTTTAATGCATCAAGGGTATGAATAAGTTCACCTTCAAGATCAACTTATCCTAATTCTGATTCTTCCTCTATTTGTTTACCTTTGAAAACATCTTCATTCTTTTCTAACTTGTCTTCTATAGGATCATCTCCTTCTTCTAGTGCCATTATAAGATTCTCTTCTAGACCTTCAAGTGTATCTTCATATTCATAATCGCTAAAATTGAAACCACTCTTTGTACAACTATCTTCAATATGACCAAAGTTAGCACATCTAAAACACTTGAGGATTATTGGTGATTTTTTCCTAACCATTTCCTTTTCCTTTTCCATAAATATAACTTCATATTTATCATTATCTAAGGAACTATTATCACTATCAATTAAGTACTTACTTACCTCATCCGCATAGAAACTCTTCTTCTATCCTTGCTTACCTTGACCATCCCTGCTTTTATTTTGGTACCTATATTTTTTTTATTCCTTGTTCTTATGATCCTATTTTTCTTCATCATTGCTATTTATATCTTCTTGAAAACCATTTGCATAGTGACCATACTTTATATAGTTGAAACATCTAATATATTTTGCATCTTTAAACTTTCTTGGATCCTTGTTCCTTCTGCAAAAATTTGCTTCTTCATCACTGGATGACTCATTGCTTGAATATGACTTCTTATCCTTTGTATTCTTAGTATCTTTGAAGGCTACTTCTTTTTAGATATTAGGTTTCTCTTTTGTTCTCATATTAAAAGTTGTAAGAATGCCAAGTAATTCATCCCTTGTCAAAAAATCACCATCTTTTGATTCCTCTATAGTTGAAATATTTTCACTAAATATTTTTGGGAGTGATATTAAGATCTTATCACAAACATCAGATTCTTGAACCTTAATTCCAAGTATTTGTATGGAGTTAACAACCTCATCTACACGAAGTAGATAAGCACTAATTTTTTTCTCATCCTTAATTTTTATATCTTCAAATTGTCCCTTGAGATTTTGCAACCTTACATTTTTGACCTTTTTATCTCCTTCATATATTCCTTGCAACTTATATCAAATTCCCCTTACTGATTTGTAATGCATAACATTAACAAAATATGTTCTATGTAAACCTTTCAAAATTGCATTCATTGCTCTTGAATTGTAATGATGTAGAAGCTTACCATATATATATATATATATATATATATATATATATATATATATATATATATATATATATATATATATATATATATATATATATATATATGGAGTAGTTGGTGGTGTGTATCCCTTTTCAACTGCTTCCCAAATTTCATTTCTAAGTGTCATTAGGTGAATCTTCATTATCATAATCCAAAATACATAATTGCTTCCATAAAATACTAGTTCTGAATTATCTAAGGATCCACTCTTAGAATCCATTTGTGTTCTTGTAAGATTTTCCTTAAAGATGTTAAACTCTTTTGAAGGAATCAAATATGATACCAATTAAATAATACAAGATTATACTGAGAGGGAGAGTTAAAAATATAAGACTACTTTTTAATTTTTTATTTGTCAATCAATATTATGCCATGTATCAATATTAATATCAACAGTAGTAATAAAAGCAATGCATAAATAACCACACATAATAGAGACACAAACTTAATGTGTTTTACCCAATGTGGGCTACTCTACAGAGAAAATTTTCACCAAAAATTTCTCAACAAATCTCTTGGGAAATCTTTCCTTTTTATAATATTTATGGACCTCTATCCAAAGGAGACACCAATACCCTAATCAATTTCATGGATCTCTATTCACAGGAGACACCAATATCCTTAGCTAGTTTTTGAAACTTTATCCATAGAAGAACTCCTTTCTCCTCTGCTATGGCTGGTGATATTCTAGAATAATTATTGCCTCCACTACACTAGCTAATGGATCTCTATCCACTGAAGACTCATATCCTCACTCAGAATATCTATCCTCATTGCTCTATATAATGGATCTCTATCTACTAGATACTATCATCCTCTATTTTATGTCACCTCCAAAGCTTACTCTCAACTCTCTCTCAAATATGCACTAAACACAATCCTTCATTTTAGCATAAATTTTCTCAATATTTGTATCTCGTTTGGCAAAAACTTATTCTTTAATATGCACTAAAATTTATCCTCAAATATACACTAAACATAGTCCTTCGCTATAGCACAAATATTCTCAGTATCTATCTTTGGTCTAGCACAAACCTATCCTCAAATATGCACCAAAATCTATCCTCAAATCTACACTAAACATAGTCATTTTCTCTAGCACAAATTTTCTCAATATCTATCTCTGGTCTGGAACAAATATGTCCACAAATATACACTAAACACAGTCCTTCGGTCTAGCACAAATCTACTCAATTTCTATCTCTATTTTAGCACAAACTTATCTTCAAATCTGCACTAAACTATGTCCTCAAATATACACTCAACTCAGTCCTTTGTTCTAGCACAAATTTGATCAATCTCTATTCTCAAACCTTAACACAAAGCTTGACTTAATTACAAATCAACTCTACTAGATTTGCTTCAAATATTAACTCAAGGTTTGAAAAAATCACTCAATAAAAACTACTCTCACATTTTATCAATGACTTGTCTCAACTCTACATTGTAAGCTTTCACATAAGCTCATACTAATATGTCCACAAGTCATCTATAGGACTTGTCCAATATGATCAACATGTCTTCACAAAGACTTACCTCAAATATGATCAAGTCCTCACTAGAACGTGTCTAATATTCTCAACAAACCTTCACCAAGACTTACCTCAAATCTGCTCAAGTCCTCACTAGAACGTGTCTAATATTCTCAACAAGCCTTCACCAAGACTTACCTCAAATTTGCTCAACAAGTCCTCACTAGAACTTGTTCAATATACTCAACAAGCCTTCAACAAGACTTACCTAAAGTCTTCTCAACAAGCTCTCACTATAACTTATCCAATATCACAAAAACATAAAGAGAATGGTTAGAGAATAAATATGATTCACACTCACAACAATGCTCAATCACTTTCAATCTCTCTTTTTACCATAGAAACATATAGAGAATTGTTAGAGGCTCAATTTGCTTTACACTCACAATAATGCTCAATCAGTTTCAATCTCTTTTCACCACATAAAAATATAGAGAATTGTTAGAGACTCAATATGCTTCTTATTCACAAACACTCAATCACTTCCAAACACTTTTTCAATTCAAATTATAATATAGAACAATATGTTACACAAAACTAAAAATATCACTTCAACACTTCCAATTGATTAGGCTCAATCAACTCCACTCAATCATACACTCAATGAAATAATCCTTGCTTACAAACCCTAGTCCAAGAATATGAACAATAACTCAATTATTTCCATCAATACTTATCAACCAATCTCACATAACAATGATACTTATATTATTTCACAAATGCTAGTTCAAGATAGTTCACAACTTCACATAACAATGATACTCATATTCTTTCAAAAACCCTAGTTCCAACATAGTTCTCAACTTTACATAATAATGATACTCATGTTCTCGCACAAACCCTAATCATGCATATGAAGGTTCATTCAATGTTTCCAATAATGCTTATCAAACAAGGTTTTTATCATCAACTCTCACTCAGAAAAATCTTTAACAATCAAACTCAACAATTCTTCTCAAAAAATCCTTTTCACTGCATTCATAACATACAACAATCACTCACAAGGATAATATGCCCTTACCTCTTGTTTGAATAGTATTTGACCTCAAAAACCTATCTCAAATCACAATTACACTTTTGCCAATTTTAAGGGTTAGATAGTAAATATTTGTCCTTAATAATTTCTCACAAGAATATTTTACCAAGTCAAAATATCAAAACTTAATCAACCTTATTTCTCCTTCCAATATAATTTATTAACTTTGTTTTCAACAAATATTTCTAACTCCTATGGCACACCTTATTACTCCTTTCAATTCCAACTTCATAAACTCTAAACACCAAAATTTAAAATAAAATATTTAATTTTTAATCAACCTTTATTTTTCACAGCAAAGCAACCTCTGAATTTATACAACCTTAGCAATAAAATCAAAATCGATGCATACCTTTTTTCCTAGCAAAACACTTTCGACGGGTTTCGAACACCTAACCTCACCACTCCAAGTGCCTTAGAAAGACATGTGCTCACCACATGAGCTACGTGCCTCCACACAAAGGGAAAGGTATGGTCTTACCTTTGAACCTTCCCCGATGGTGCAATGAAGAAAAAACTTCCTCTGCTCACAAAATGAACACCAAAAAACTCAAACCCTTGACCTTGCACCTGCAACGTCCTAGCACAACTTCCAGCTGCCAATAGCACTACCAAGCACTTAGGGATGTGAAGTGGGCTCCCGACTATTGTCCTTTGCTCTATTTTGTTAAACCTTCAAAACACATGTGAATCCTTCTCTTCCTCTTTGTGCATGAATTACCTTAGATTTCAATCGATCGCATGGATAATTAATGCCTTGGGTTTCTTCCCTTCTTTATATGCATAGAGTGATGTCTTCGATGATGTCAACATGATTAATTCGAATAATTCAAAAAATTGAATTATAAAATTTATAACCCTATCTTTAGGGTTAGCTTAATTAATTTATAAATTAACTTATAATTAAATTATAATTAATTTACAATTAACCTAATAAAATTAAAAGTTAATTAAATTAATTTATAAATTAAATTATAATAAAACTATTATAATTAATTTATAATTAATTAACTCTTTGGTTCTTTCTCTTTTAATATTTTAATAAATTATTATAACATTATTTGGCTTTGGCCTTCCTTTTGCCCTTTAAACCTCATATGACCACCTGGGAGAACACTTCCTTTTATACTTGATTATGGAACCTGAAACTGATGCTGCTCACTAAAACTGATGCTTCCTGGTGTTTACTTTTTGACATCAATGACAACAAAACCTGAGCATATTTCCAACAAAGTCGACCCGTTGTTCTTCTGTAACCTACTTTTCTTCTTGATTCTGCTAGAATTCCATTGTTATGACCTCATCAATAATAGTATATTCATGTTCATGTGATGCATTCATAACTTCTTGTAATATATTCCTCACTTCTACATCATCTAATATTTTAAAAGACTCTAAAATTTTGAGATTGATACACTATAAAATCTTTGGGGACTCTACAATCTCCTCTATTTCTGCCCAATTCCAATTGTGTAAATCCAACTTCTATGAGCCTAACTATTCTTCCTCTTGTTGATTCTCCTATACATGCTTAGCTTAATTTTCCAGGATAGGATTTTTTTTCATTATTTCTTGTTGTCTTCTTTTTCTTATTCATACCAGGTTGTATTGCCTCCCCATAATTTTCTTCCTTTCATGAAATGATGGCTGCTCTTGCCACCATTACTAAAGTGCTTGTTTTTCTAGTTTAGGTTACAACTTCCTATATATTTTTTCAATGGTGTACCTCCTCATTCGAAGAAGCATCCTCATGCACTGTGGAGGCCTACTACTTAGGTTCTTTCTTTACCTAAGACTTATTAGGATTCTCCTTCTGAATTAGCACTAACTTTGCTCACCATAGAATGGTTGGTCTAACTACATCAATATTCCTAAGCTCTATCAAGACCAAAAAATGAATTCCTATATCTGTGACAACATTCAATAACAATCCAATAGCATGGAAAGTCATCCCATAATTCTTTGGCCTTTCAGCATGTCATGCATCTTTTTCTCCAAATAGTTATCCCAATCATACCAAATTCCATTGGTTATACGTTTCACATATTCAGCCATCCATATTGGCAACTCTGTGGCTTGTTTTTCTTCTAACAATTGAGACATCACCTAATTCATGATGCATGGCCAATATTTCTCTATCAACTGGATTTTTTTAATCCCTCAAGTTCCTACACTCGATATATTTGCTTGGGTTGGTGATTTCACATTAGTGAGTGAAGTGATGATGCAATGTGTCTCAATCGGATCAAAGAACTTCTTCAGTACCTCAATGTCGTATTCTAGTAATCTGAATATTCTTATAAATACCTCTGCTATGAATTCTACCTTCACCGACTACTTACCCACATTAACATAGGTAATTCTGCTTGCAAGATCATATGCTTGAACAATCTACAATAAGTAGTTATAAAATAAGGTCTTCTGATGTGTTGGAACCTATTCTATCACAACTACACCAGCCTTCTCAATTTCTCTTCTCCATGGATGGTTCTAATTTTCTTCTTTGCTCCACAACTTTTAGTATGTATCTTCTCCATGTTGTATAAATTATATCCTTGTTATATCAATCTAGTCCTCCTCAAATTCACTATTTAGATCCTCCTCTAGATCTGGGTAATGGATTTCACTACGCAATTCCCTCCTTAGGGCTCTTTTCTATGCCATTTCCTCCACTCAAAACCTTGGCAGTGTCCTTATTTGATCAGTCCTCCAACACCTTTGTCCTCTCCACAACCTATATCCTCCTCTCCTACAAGGATGATTACCATGCCAACCACATGACTAAAACTATTACTCTTAGTGTTTCCATGGATGTTACTTTCTCTTGTGCAAAGGTCCTGGTGATCGTTTAGCTCTGTTGACTGTAATTCTTCTTAACTGGTATCCAGAATCTTTGACTAAAATATGTTTTTTACCATTCATTTGGTTAGGTTTACTTTCTATACATCAATCTTCACGCAATTAGGAGTCCCTTGAAAATTGTACAACGCTAGTATAAATCGTATAGTACACCCTCCAAATCGTTCATGTATGTTTTCTATTCATACAACCACTTCCAGATCGTACAATATCTCAAACCATTTCCAAACTAAAAATCATAAACCATCTACACAAAAATATAAAGGGATTGTACCAATTTGTATGTCACTTTCCACTTGATCTCCTTTGTTAGATCCATGCATTTTCATACGATTCCATATGATTTGCTCAAAAAGGCTTAAATCGGCTTTTGAACTGCTTGAAATTGCATAAATTCTTCCTAAATTTGTACAATCCATCCTTCATCATGTACAAAACATATTCTTAAATTCTTATTCACTTGAAAAATATGTTTTTCACTTCCTTTCCATGATTTATCATCGACCCAGTTGCCGAAATATCCTCATATATATTTCTAGTGCAATTTTGGAGTAAATAAGTAATTTATCCTTTACTTGGTGTAATTTCTCCTAAAACTAAATTTTCCTAGTTGTATTGTAGGGTTGTACGATCATCTTCATTTTTCTTCTACCTTATACAATTCATTTTTACTTCATTTTCTCTAATTAGGGCTTGCAATCTCCTTTTTTATTACAATTTCTTCACTTCGACTCCAATCAACAATTTCCTTGAACCCTGGGTGGATGTTTTTCACAATCTAGTTATTTCTTTTATACCTTTTTCTACAAACACTCACTTCCCTTTAGCTAAAATTTGAAATTACTTTTAATGGAGTCAAAACCCTTGATTTTATCTTTTGGTTTGATTTATTTGAATGCAAAATGTCTTCCTAGTGCAAATTTAAAAATGGGTCATGCAATATTTTAGTTTACTGATGAATTTCAATGCCCATGCAGAGGATTTCATCTGCTTGCACTCTTTTCACATTCGCTCTACTCAAAATTTTGAATTTACCCTTGTAAGCTTTACAAAATCACTTTAAATTTCCACTCATTTAAAAAGCTATCAAACCCTAACCGTTCATTTTTTTTTAATTACGCCACTTTACCCTCTTGTATGCATTTTTATCTTCTTTTGCTTGGATTATTGACAACTCACCACTTTTCACATGCAATTTCATATTTTTATTGCTCTTTTTTGACAACTCATAATTTCATGCATGCGAGCATTAATTGCACTGGTTGTAAATTTTACCTTTGCACATAAAATCATACAATCTAAATCATACAACAGACTTCCTTATACGACTATACCTGTATTTTTTTTATTTTTTCTTGTATGATTCCAAAATTATACTTTTTCCTCCTTCTAACTATCTTGTACGATCTATCATTTAGAGAAATTTTCCATTTTTTTCTCTTGAAGAGGTCGTCATTTCCAAATTTTGACCAACTTCCTTCTTAATTGTGTCTCGAGGAATTTTCACAATTAAGGATTTTTTCCTTTTCTTTTTCTTTTTATCATTTCCTAATACTATTTACACTTACCCTCGTGGGAATCACATAGTGATATCCACTTGCATGGTCCTATTTGATTCTTCTCTTGGGGGTTCGACCATGACATTACGAGTGATTGTATAATTTGGTTCCACTTGCTCTCTAGGGTGATTCATCTCAACTTGTGATGTTACCGAGTTCCCTAGCCTTCCACTACCATGTGTACAATTTGGAATTGTACAATTGCAAGCTGGAGTATCTTCTCCTAGTGTCTCTTCTCATGTTGTATAGGTGATTTATCCCTTGGTGGTAGTGTTATGACTATTCTACTATCATTTTAGTGACTTATCTACCTACATCCTTAGATCAATTCTATATTGATACTTGGTGATTGAATCCTTTATTGTCTCTGGTTTCTTTCATCTATAAAATGAACTCTTCCTCTACTATCAAGGCCTCTACCTCACAAAGTGATCGAACCCTTTATTGTCTCTGGTTTCGTTCATCTATAAAATGAACTCTTCCTCTACCATCAAGGCCTCTACCTCACAAGTACCTTCCATGTCTTATTCTTCTTTACATCGAACCTCTCTGAATAATTGGTGGTTCCTCACTTTCTTCGAGTAATACTCTACCTCCTTCCACTCATCGAGGTCCTCATCGGATTAGTGATGGTCATCACAATGGATACTACCTTGTAGGTTTTGGTTAAATTCCCCTTATCCTTGGTATACCTTGTATATTCCTTGTCCAATTTAAACATGCCAAAGGTGTGTCTCCTGGCCATCTAGGAGTAGGGGGTCAAAAACTTCCTCGTCCTCTTGGTCTAACATCACCTTGACTTCTTTAATTCCATGGTTGAATACCACCTCTTATTGGTTGAAGCCTTAAGGGTCCTTGTCGATTCCTTTCTCTCATTTCTTGATTATTAGGAGTTATCTATACCAAATGAATGTTGGCTAGTGGACTTCTACTCTATCTTACGCTTGGTGAAAATTGTCACAATACTCTGATTCTATGATTTGCATATATTAATCGGTGTATCCATATTCTTTCCTCAAAGCATATTTGTGGATATGAGGTTTCCAAGATCTTTGTATATGAATAAAAAATGTCCATCTCAGAACTTGAATAATTTTTATTATCCTCTCTTTGCTTTGACCAATTTGTTGGTAAGTTCATCAATCTCTCCAATATCCTTACTTCTCTCCTTTGTCTTCTTATTTGTTGATAGGATATTATATATGATTGCAGATCAAGGTTGGCTTGTGTCTCATGGGATCTTCCTAGTTGTCATTGTACTATTGTATAGGCTTAGGGATCAAGGTTATCCTAAGGCTCCTAAGATCTTCCTAGGCAGTCATCATCACCACTGCTCTCTATGTTAGGTTCTCTTACCAGCCAATACGTTCCATGATCACTAGATTCACTCAAATCTACTGGTGCATTACCTTGTGTTTTAGGTTATATGTTTGCTTCCTTAATGTCTCGCCAAAATATTTTCACATCTTCATTTAGTATTGGTGGATAAATTGGTGCTACTTGTGATCATCTTCCTTCACTTGTGCTTTCACCATCATTTATTATACCACTTCTTGGATTTATCCCCTCATTGTCCTCAACTTCCCCTTCTATTTCCTATTAGAATAAATATTTGTTCTCTTAAGTTCTACTAGGATAGTCTTACTTGTTTACCATTCTTCCATGAGTCAGGTGAACTCTTACTTTAGACTAGTTCAGATTTGTTGATTTGTTGTAATCCAACAACTCACATTGATCAACTTTGCTATTTATATAAATTTGATCCCATGGAATAATCAATCAGTTTCTAAGTTTCACTCCATACTTGTGATGTTCTGCATAACTATTTCCTTTTTGGGCTGAACTATTGTTCCTCAATATTTCTATCATGGTACCAGAACAAGGATAGTTTTTTTTACAAGCATTCAAGTTTTTTTTTTTCTTTAAAATCTGGTTCATTTTTTTCTTAGTAAGAACTAGTCACTCTAGTGGTTTTTTTGGATATTTTAGATGAGAATTTCTGCTGGTCCACTCTAACACCATCTAGTTGTATCAAGACGCTTCCTTTGGGCATCATCAGTATTAACAACTTGGTCTAGCTTCCACGTTTTTTTATTATTGTTCTTGGAAAGAAAAATGTTTGGTTGAATGGATAGTGTAACCTGATTTCATGGACAATGAGAAAAACACAGTGATCACAATGTTGGCTGCTCAATATCAAATCTGAGCTAGGTCAAACTTCCATAGCTGCCTTGCACACCACGTTGTTGTTATTCTTTTTCACCTCGTTGCTGCTGCGAACTGTGACTTCCTCAAGGAGGCGCGATAATATGCGAACTGTGACGTACTCAAGGAGGCACGATATAAGCACTCACATGGATATTTGGTTATTGTTGTTGCTCTTTTTTCACCTCATTTCTACCAAAAACTATGACATCCTCAGAAGGCACGATAAGAGCATTCAAGTGGAGATTCATTTTGTGAAGGCAGTAATATTTATCATTTCGACAGGTAAAACACCAGTTGTTACCACGATCAACGCCCGATACGATGCTCCTCCCACAAATTGTGTGTCATGACGTCGAGGTATAACTGATATGAGAAATTAATTTTTTTACCGACCGTAACATCAATGCCCAATACAAGTGGTAACTAAAGTTCTAGCGGTGATTTTTGGTGCGATACAAGCAATAAAAATGCTCGCTGCCATCGTGATAATTTTCGAGTTGTGGCATAAAGAGGATGTACAATTTGAAGTTGCTCCAATTCGTTTGCCATCTGAGACTTAGGTTTTTTTCTATTTATGCTCACTCTATTCTCGTATGCAGATCATAACAGCAAAAGCAACAATTTTTTAAGAAGGTATTTGCTCGTTTGGTGAAGCTCATTATAGTGGTTTATGAAGGTATTTACTCATTTAACGAAGCTCTTCAATATGGTTTGTAAAGGTATTTACTTTTTAAGCGAAGCTCATCAGGGTGTTTTATTCGTTTGTAGTGGATCTGAAACATAGAACAACCATTTTTCAGAGCAGAGGTCATCCTCTTTTTTTCTTGCTAAAACCTGCATTCTTTTTTTGGAGTAGACGTCGTCCTTAGTTTTTCTTGCTCGTCATGACTTAGCTTGCTTCGAGAATTTATTTTTTGTAACAATGCATGCCTACCATTTTGAAGACCAAGACTACCTCATGCCTGTTTCATTGGAAAGCCACTTTAAGGCTGTGTGACTACGCCATAACACACTGTGAAGAACAAGGAAAATGTACCAATGTCAACATGTGCCTCACCTACTATTGCATGTTGTCTAACTATGCTATGAGACCTGTGATGAACCTGACAGCTAAAATTTGTATTCTTTTTTTTTTTTACATTTATTCTATTGTAACCATTCTCTGTCTCTCTTCACATTTTCTCTCATTCTATGCCTATTCTATAAAGGCACTCAAAGTGTGAAGTCTCATTGTAATCTCATTAATACAATTTTTCTTTTTTTGGGGGGCGGTTTGAGGTGCTACTTATTGCACCTATCTTGAAGACTTCATGGGGGTTGTTAGTGTTGGTCCTTACATATTTTGGTCCTTGTATTTGTTCACAAAAGTTCCTTTTTTTCTACATTCCTTTAAGTAAGCAACTATAGGAAGATATTTTGGTGGTAAATTTTAAGTTTGGCACATTTTTTTACCACTTGATATTGTTGCTTACATCTCAATTTAAACATCTTCTAAATGTTCTACCTGCATAACTATTTTTTAAAAACACATGAAAATTTGAACACTCAAGCAAGAAAAACTTAAAATATTTTCAAAGAAAAATCAAATTTGGCCCAAATATTTAATAATCGTCTATGTTCCACATATTTTTCTTCACATTAACTTATATTTTCCCTCATGTAAGGGTGAATAATTGAGAAGATTCAGTATAGAGGTTTGGCTGATTATTCTTGCTTCATAAGCCTATGTTCCACGTATCAATTCTCCTCATTTACTTATAGTTTCCCTTACATAAAAGTTGGTAAATTGAAAAAAATGGTATAAAGGTTGGGCTTCTGCTACCTTCATTAAATAGGTGTTTCTACTAGTGCATCATTGTATTCTCTAAATTCTTGAAATTAAAGAGGGTATTATTGGTTCACTTCAAATTTCTTTGGCAAAAATGAATACAATTGATCCACTCACCCCTCATAACTATCACACATGGAAACCAAATATATTAAATCTCATTTCTCAAAAAGGGCTCACACACTTACTAGAAGAAGAGCAACCTGAATTTGAAAAGGAATATGAAAAATTTGTTCATAAAGAAAATATGTATGAAAAAATGGGTATTATAAGAACAAATGTAAATGAAAACCTATGATTTCATATTTCATAATGTAAAAATCTATTTGAGAGTTGGAAAAAACTAAATAACTTGTTTGGTAAAGTGGATCAAATAAGGTCAATGCAACTAGAGGCAGAGTTAACAACATTATCTCCTGAAGACTTCACCAATATTGTTGACTTTCTCACAAAATTTAAATAGGTCCTCACTCAATTAAAAGGTAGTGGCAAGAATAAAATAGAAGAAGAATATATATATATCTTATTCTCTCTATGTTAAATGGAGTATTTCAAATTTTTGCAACCACTTTTTTTTCTACAAAATATGCACTTGTGCAAGTTTTAAAATGCCCTCTTTAGAGGAGTTTTGTGATAGGCAAACTAGAGAGGAAACAAAACTTGCAAAATATGAGATCTAGGGATTCATTATTGTACAAGTTTTCTAATATGATTTAAGTAGTTGTAGTTCCATATTTAAGGTCCCATAGATCATATGATATGATTTGAGTAGTTGTACTTAGGGCATTGCTATTTGAAGACACTAAAATAAAAAAATTGAACAATTGCTAACCCAAATCAGCAGGAGAAGAAACAACCTTCTCAAAGATATTAAAGATAATTGTACTTCCATATTTCCATATTTAAGATCTCATAGTAAAATCTTTCATTTAATTTAAAAAAAAAAAAACTAACTATGGAGCTTACGTACCACCGCGGCTTGCCAAAGCACACGTGGAGGGCCACGTCTTGCCTCGCCCTCCCGCGCAAGGCCATACGGGCCACCAAGGTGCCGAGGCTGGCACGCACTGCAGCCTTGGGCGCGCTGCACAAAGGCGCCACAGGGGCCTGGCGTGCACATAAATGGGTGCCAGCGCACACGAGGCGGGGGGTGCCCAGCCAGCCCATGCGCAACCAACGTGCGGGGTTAGCGCCTTTGAGCGTGCGTACCAAAAAAGAAAATTTCACCGGATGGTTAACAAGAATTAACAGAGCTTTGAATTTCACCGGGGTGGTTACCTTCTTAAGTTGTAGCTTCAATATTCCAAATGAAATTTGAAATAAAAAATATATATATTTGAAATCACTCACTCTCAATTGGTGGCCTTTGAAACGCAGTTGTTTACTGTCGGTCAGTACATTTATGTGAGGAATGGGCCAAAAATTCATGCATACACAATTGGGTACACACCTCATCAATGCGTACACAAATTAGTCACATCTGATATTGAGCACTTGGTCCTCATCTCTCCTGTTAGAGCTGGAATTTAAAAAAAAAAAAAGAAAAATTATATTTTTACACTGTTAGAATTTTTTATTGATTTTTATTATATAGTTTAAAATTTTATATGTTTTTCTAAGAAACATTTCTTGGTTTATGATTTCTAAATCAATAAACATAAGTACGAAAGAATTTTTAAGTTAAAATATGTGTTCTGGAACTTTGGAAGTGGATGAGATTTGAAGATTAGTTGATTGATGTCTACTTTTCCTTGCCTCTTGAAAGTTGTTTTTCTTCCTTGGATCTTTTACAATTGAAAGTTTTTTTTCCTTGCATCTTCCACAGTTAAAAGTTGAAATAAAAAATAAAATTTGAAAGCAGAGTTGAAGGCTATAATAATATTAAATTTTAAAATTAATATATATTTTTTATTTACCTTCTACAAACTGCATTTGCCACCACCTTAATGAATCAGCCTCAGAAAAACCATTATAACATTAGCATTACTAGGAGTGGATAAAATAGAAACCAGCTAGCCTTGATTACCACGGTGTTGGTTCAAAGTCTGAAACTAACATTTTCTCTTTATTTATAACTGGGTGAAACAGATGGAGCTGTACAAATTGAAGGTATGGATGAACGGTTTTGATGGTTTTAATAGCAGCTTTGTACTCATTGGGTCTTTCCTAGTAGGCAGCACTTCTCCAATTTAACGCTCACCTGCATTAGCATTCCATGTTCGATGCATTTTGTATATCACAATTAATATATTTACCTTATAAAATTTAAGATTTATAAAAAATAATAAGTAAAAATCTCAGATTAATAATTAAAATCATAATTTAAAATTTCAAATGTAAAATACAGTTCTATGTCGTGAAAAAGATATCAATGTTCAGATCAATGTACATGTCATGTCAAATGTATTAGCCCTCTAAACAGAATTACTTTATTTTTATTCACATTGAATTTGATACTTGTACATGTTATAGGCGGGGATTACGTGTATAATGTATTCGTAGTCTGTACAAACCACTACTCACTCTTTTATTTTTCTTATCGCTTATTTTAAAGAGTTGTTAAACGCTAAGCCTCGGCCTTATTTCGTCTGGCAACTCTCTTTCAATAAGCCATTCACGAAATTGCAGATACCAATTTTTAGATTTGATCCTTGTACATGTCATAGTCAGAGATACCTGTCCGATGTATTCGCAGTCTAAACAGAATCCACTACTTTATTTTTCAGATCATTACAGATTCAATTTGATCACTTGGTACATGTTATTGTGAGGAATTAGTCTGTCAAACCAGTACCCACTCCTTTTTTTTTGTGTTTTTTTCTTATCTCGTACGTTGTTAAACGCTAAGCCTCTGCCTTATTTCGTAGTGCTCATTTCAAATTTTACGTGCTTGCCAACGACAGGTTAAAGACTGCACTGGCGTGACAATTTCCTTATCAGTGCAATATGCCATTCACGAAATTGATCAATATACATTGAATTTGATCATATGTACATCTCATAGTCAGGGATATCTATCCAATGTATTCGCTTTGTAAACAATACCCACTAATTTATCTTTCATTAGAGATTAAATTTGAGCAGGGCTAGAATTTAAATTAAAAATAAAAAATGGTTAGAATTTTTAAGACCCTTTAAAATTTTATTAATTTTTTTAGTAAACAATTGTTGGTTTATAATTTTTAAATTAATAAAAAAAACACAAAGAATAATACAATCAGAATTTAACAAATAAATCTATAAAGAATAATACAATTAAAATTTAACAAATAAATATGGAAGTATAAACATGAATTAGCTTATAGAACAATAATGAATTTTTAAATTAAAATATGTGCACCTCCTATAGAACAATAATGAATCCTTAAGTTAAAATATGAGATCTAAGGCTAATATGAGATCTCTTTCTATTCCTAAAAAACATTAGTAGCATCCACCTCCACTAAATAAAAATTCAAAAATAAATAAAAAGGTCCCATAACTTGTACAAATTGCAAAAAGGATGGTCATTCTAGGAATAAATGCTGGAAAAGACTTCAACAACTAGAGGCAGCAATGAAAGATAACAAGGTAGACACTAAGAAGTAGATAGTAAAAGCCTTAAATTTTCAAGGCAAAGCTATAAAAACTTCATCAAAATGTTGGGTTCTAGATTCACGAGCAACTCATCATATGACTTCATCACATCAGTCATTCACTTCAATCCCCTCCAACTCAACTTGTAGCATAGAAGTTGGTGACTCATACTTTATCCCGATAAAAGGAAAAGGTGACATATCCATTGATGGTGGTTGTATCAATAATGTTCTCTATGTCCCAAATATAGCTACAAATATCCTCTCCATATATCATATTTGTACTTCTGCAAAGGATAAAATAGTTCTATTTTCACCAATAGGAGTTGAGAACCACACTCTATCATAGCTCAAGGAGATATTTACCATAACACTCACTTATTTTACTTCAAGGATTTCAAAAACTCGAATAGGGCCTCCTATTTTTTTACACATTGATATCTTGAAAGCAAAATTTGGCATGAGAGGTTTGGACATATCATTTATAGCTATCTAAAGGAGTTGAATACTCATGAAATGGTAACAGGGTTGTGAAAATTTTCTTCTATTTATGGAGTATTTCCTAGATGTGCTTTTGGAAAGCAACATCAAGATCCTTTTCACCCATGTGGTTCTCAAATATTCTCACCCCCTCTAGAGTTAATCCATAGTGACTTGATGGTATTTCCAGAGACTTCTTTAAAAGGAGCAAAATATGCCTTAACCTTCATTGATGATTTTTAAATAACTTGGGTCTACTTTACCAAAGTGAGGTTCTATCCCACTTCAAAATATTTAAGGCCTTAGTCAAAAATCCACAGCAAAATGGCATTGCAGAAAGGAAAAACAAAACTCTAAAATAAATGGCAAACTGTATGCTCCACTCAAGAGATCTTCCAACAGTTTATTGGGTTGATGCAATTAACTGTGCAAATTATATTCAAAATCGCAAACCTCATAAAGCTCTTGGTCATTTGACTCCAGAGGAATCATGGACTGGCTCAAAACTTGATGTCTCTTTTTTCAAAGTTTTTGGGTGGTACTACTTGGGGACATATCCCAAAGACAAAGAGGAAGGCTCTAGACAAAAAGAGCAAACAAATCATCTTTTTTGGTTATTGTGACGAAATGAAATCCTACAATATCCTTGATCCCATAATTCATAAAATATTTTTTTACAAAAATGTTCAATTTGATGAAACATTCCCTTATAAAAATCATCAATCATCTTCTTCCAACATTGATTCTCTCGAGCCATCTCCAATATTTGAGCCTCAATATAATGAAGATCACATCCTTGAGTTAGATAACCTAAATGAAGATCCTATACTTCAAACACCAACTCACAGTCCTGCCACACCCATTACTCCTTCCACAATGCCAAAATTGACCCACACCATTGTTCAAGAGGCCACTTCTTACATCCAAAATCCTCCATCATCCATATTAAGCAACTCCATGGGTTATAGTCTTATCTATCAGTCCATTTCCATAGATACTTAATACTTAAAATAAGAAATTGGTATAAAAAAATGGGATAATGCCATGGAAAATGAATTTTATTCCTTAATAAAAAAATAAAACTTGGTATCTAGTCCCTCTACCTAAAGGGAGAAAATTGGTTCGTTGTAAATGGATTTTTAGAATTAATTATGGACCTGATGGAAAATTTGACAAACACAAATCTCGCTTGGTAGCTAAAGGTTTTTCACAAATTGAAGGCATATATTATTATAATATCTTTACACCTGTTGCAAAAATGGATTATATTAGGCTGGTACTAGCACTTGCTACTTCCCAAAAGTGGTCAGTTTTTCAAATATATGTTAAAAGTTCTTTCTTGCATGGTGACTTAAAAGAGGAAATATTCATGGAATAACCTATCAGATTTATTCAATATCACTCTCTTTTTTTTAGACTAAGGAAATCTCTCTATGGTCTCAAACAAGCTCTTAGATCTTGGTATGAAAAAATGGACTCCTTCCTTCTTTCCTCAAGGTTTTCTCATTGTGAGTCTGATGCAACAATCTATATTTGGAGGGATGAAGAACACATCAACATACTTGTTCTCTATGTTGATGATCTACTACTCACTGGTAGTGCCATTTCTCACATCCAAACTGTCAAAGACTCCCTTTCTAAGAAATTTGAGATGGCTAATCTCGGTTTAGCTCATTACTTCCTTGGGTTTCAGATAACTCAAATAGATACAAGAATTTTAGTATGTCAACAAAAATATACTCTAGACCTTCTTCAACGGTTTAAGATAACTGATTGCAAGCCTTCTTCCACACCTTTTTAATTTGTAGTCACTCTAAATACTTCCTACAATTCCCCTCTATGTGATGCTACTCTCTAAATATAGCTTATAGGAAGTCTATTATACCTCACTCATACTCACCCATATATTTCATATGTTGGCTTAATATCTAGATTCTCACATCAACATCATTTCAGCCATTGGCAAGCAACAAATTGAATACTTCGTCACTTGCAAGGAACTACTCACTATAGGCTCTTATATGGATGATCCATGGATATAATTGGTTACACAAATTCTAATTGAGTAGGTTTGGTTGAAGATAGATGTTTCATATCTAGCTATGTTTTTTGTCTTGGTTATTCACATATTGCTTGGTCATGCAAAAAATAACAAGTTGTAACATTATCACCTATAGAGGTAGAATATAAGGTAGCAGTTTTGGATAGTCAGGAATTTCTTTGGATTCATCAGATACTAAGGTAATTTGCTTTTTTTCATGACCAACCCATTACCCTTTAGTGTGATAATCAAAGCACAATTCATATTGCTCGTAATCCAGTTGAGTATCAGCACACAAAGCACATTAAGATTCACATGCACTTCATTTGGTAGTATATTCAGCAAGGGATTCTAAACTTGGAGTACATTCCCAAAAAAATCAAATTGTAGACATATTCACCAAATCCCTTTCTTCTCCACGTTACATTCAGTTGTGAGAGAAACTTGGGGTTAGGCAGTTGCATTAGAAGGGTACACAGAGGTTTTCACCTCTCTCTTCTTCTTATTGTTTTTTCTTATTCTTGGAAGATGGTTTTTTCCCATGTGGTTTTTCACCATCTCTCCAAAATGTAAGTACATTGTACATGAGTACCTAATAACGTAATATTACCATGACTTATTTTTTTATATTTAATAGAGGAAAATCTTCCCCATCCGAAGACATGCCTCTTCTTCTTCTTGAAAGATAGTTTTTTCCCATGTGGTTTTTTTACCATCTCTTCTATAAATTCATTGTACATGAGTACCTCATCAAGCCTTGTTGTCGGGACTCATATCCTATTGTTACATTCACCACTAGTATCACTTAAGGAGGGGTGTTAGAATAAATATTTGTTCTCTTAAGTTCTACTAGGATAGTGTTACCTAAGTTACCACTCTTCTATGAGTCAGGTGAACTCTGAGTTTAGACTAGTTCAGATTTGTTGAGTTTTTGTAATCCAACGACTCACATTGATCAACTTTGCTATTTGTACAAAGTTGATCCGATGGAATAATCAATCAGTTTCTAAGCTCTACTCCATACTTGTGATGTTTTGCATAACTATTTCCTTTTTGGGCTGAACTATTGTTCCTCAATATTTCTATCATTACCTATAGCCTAGCTACTCTTTGCTCATCCAGCCTTCGAATTGTACCATCCAATCAATTATTCATCAATGGTCTCATTCTCATTTTCTTTTGGAACTTCCATTTTAAAATTTTCCACTCTATCTTTATATCGTACTGTTAGCCACCTTCTTCATTGTCCTACTTTTTGGGTAATTCTCTACAATCCTTAGGATACATTATATTTCTTTACTTGGGGTGCTTCTTCTTGCCTTCCCCTATTGTTGGGTAATAATACTATCTCTTGATATCCTCTTTTATTTAGAGGAATCCACTCTTCATCTTCCTTTTTTGCTTGTTCGGTACCATCTACTAATCTGACATGCACTCATAATCTTCTTCTTTCTCCAGTTCAGTGTACTAACTCTTGCTATTCTATGGTTGGTTGTGTCTCCCTGTTGTGGCTGCTCCACAACTAGCCCCAAATTTTGGGGACCCACTTTTAATTTTATCGTTGGGAGTTTCCTTTACCTTTAATTGATATTTTCCATATGGTTGCAATGAAGGTATTAAGCTTTGCATGGTTTATCAATACCTCCTCCATTTGCTTTTAAATCCAATGATGAGGTTTGATGAGCTTTGGTATCCTTGGAGTGATAAATTTGGATAGGTTATGTCCTTCATAAGAGCACTTCGATTTCCAAGATTCTTGTGTTTAGTGTCGGTTGCTTGCATTTGGTCTTCATTTGGGGTGTTCATAAGTTTGTATGTGTTCTCGGTTCCTCCCTGGTTTCATGAGGTGGGTTTATATTTTCCTTGATTGGTCATTACTGCAGTTCATTCCAACACAAATAAAAAAAAAAACAAACAAACCATTATTATATGCATTATGCATATAATAAACATGAAAATAAGAAATGAATAAAAATATATAATGTATTTATATATATTATATATATTTAAAAAAAATTTATTATTATTATTAATTTTATATATCTATTTAATACTATATTAATAATTTAAAAATAAATAAACTGTTATATTATATTATATTATATTATATTATATTAGATAATGTAATATACGGTTTTAGTGATGTAGTCAGAAGATTTAGACTTTTGGTTGCAAATTAATGTGCGAATGTACGTTCTAATCTGTTTTAGCTTGGTCTGCAGGTAGCGCCCAATGTGGACTCGTGGAGACCGTAGCAAGTGGTGATTGGTTTTGGAGCCCATATCATTGTGGACCCCGTCGACTCAAACAAAGCACAAGCCAAGCGAAGATGAATTGGATGCGACAAACGAGGCACTTCACGAGGTGAAGCATTGAAGACCTGAAACAAACCGTTTACATGGCAATTTGACAACGGGAATATCCAGAAGTAGAACACGAGCATTTGGAAGAGTTCAAATACGACGACGTCGATGACACCGAAATAGTCAATTCAGACGAGCACATGCTTGTTAGGATGCATACGTGGGACTGCCAACAAAGACAAGGTGTGCATTGATGTTGGCACGGATGACTCATAGGATGACAAAGGAAAATCAACGTTGATCTCGCAATGATATGATGCGGTAAATCCACGTTGGAAATGATGTACATCGCGGTGGAGTCAGAGGGTTCGGTGAAACATGGATTGGGATTCCAATACGGCAAAGAGATTACCGGCGGCTTGATTGGGACTCATAGTAGTTTTCAACGTGAGATTCGAGTATTTTAATGACAGTAGACTAAATCCCATACAACGACATTTGATGGATGATACGAGGTATATATTAGACATTAACGGTGATAGGCCAATAATTTTTCTCAGTAGTAGAATAGAGGATAGCCATTTGCAATGAATAGATGATAACACGATGACGGGCGTGGGAAGACTTGAATAGTGACGTGACTGATTATTTGGAAACGTGGCCGATTATCGAGGGAAATCACAACGTGGAACATGAAGCATCATAGACGAGGTCGGAGCAATTCGAATCGTGAAATCAGGAGTAATAAGTTGACACGTAGATTCGAATGAGTTGGGAGGTTTGGTGAAACAATGCATGGGCCCATCCAAATTATGGGTCCCACCAAACGTGGGAAGACAAACACTTTAACAGACCCTACTGGTAGTGGCTACATAGAATGAAAATTCACGGATGAAGCGCATAGTCGGTAGACCATATGAAAACAACTCCCAGCATATGATGGTTCGCGTTACGACGATGGGAGGTATATTCGAGCGGCAATATTGAGTGACAATGCCACGTAGACATAGCATGGGTATCCCGGTAATCAGGCTGGTACACCATTAATGTTTCGCCCATGCTATGGATAATGAAAAAAAGCAGATAATAAAAGCAATAATCTGGACTTTACGTAGGAGTCGAAAAGTGGTGAATATGCCCGAAATAGGTGTAAAGTTGCTAATTTTGATCATAGTGCTAAAGGAACGTGGAATTGAAAATTTCCAAATGTAAAGCGCTATAAACGAAGGATATTGCCAAATTTCTAGATTTTTTTTAGACTCTTTGCGGTCACGACGCGATAGGCGCTTGCACGTGTTTAAGAAGGGTCTTAGGAACGTTGGTTAATATTTATGGTAAAGGCATTATATCGTGGGGTATTCGACTATATGTCTTACATGTTCCTCTCAAGTAATAGGTGCGGGACGTTTCATTAAAATGTTCCCTAAAGAGACGAACCTATGCATGGCAAAAAGAATAACGGTTGGGGGGTTATGAGGAAAGATTTGATGATGCCCAACCGAATTGAAGAAAACAAAAACGGAAACGAACAACCAAAACAGTGTAAAGGCATGGAAAAACGAAAAGAATGGATTCTGGAGCAATGTTAAATCTGCCATTGAAACACAAAAAGGGGGTTGGAAATTTTTTGAAAATAGAGAGTACACTGAGCCTATTTTGGGATTATTTTTCCTTTCATTTGGACTGGTTTTTGGAAAAACCAGAAATTCTGCTGTTGTAAAATGGAATATATTTAATGCAGAAATTTTCAAAAATTTGCATCTTATGGGCAAGAAACGAGGAGATATTTTCTGCATGCTAGATTTAATCATTTATTTTTCCCTTTCAGATAGATGAAGTTTATGCATGTTTTATTGGTTGCTTCATGCGAATGTTTGAAATCTAAAACTTATTTTTGTACCCTAGGAGCTAGCACCTAACTTGTTTTGATTGTGTAAAATGCAGGTCTAATAGGCTAGGTTGCATGCATGGAATACCTCACATCTTCGGTTTTGCTAGAATAGGATGGCATCATACTGATTGTAGCATACTTTGCATTTCAGCTTTCATTTTCAGTTTTTAGATTTTGTTTTATTCTATAACTTTTTTATTTTTAATTTTAATTTTTTAATTTCGGACATTAAAATAAAAAGTAAAAAATTTCAAAATCCAAAAATAATTGCATGGTTGCATAGAGTATACTTCATACTTCCATTACGTACTTTGACATTTTTACTTTGGAGTAATTTCGTATTTTTAAAAATTATCCAAAGTTGTTTTTATTACAGATTTTAAAATTTCAAAATTTTCATTTTTGGGCCAAATTCATTTTTTTTCAGCTTTATATCTCATTCATGAGCCTATGATGAAATTTCCCTCATGAAAACTTCAATTTCATCGAAGGGGTTATGTTTTATGGCATTTTATAAATTGTCATTTTGGGGTCCTAAATTGCCTTCTCTTTATAAATTCTGATTTTATGAAAGAGGGGTAATTTCTGCACTACATTGAAGATTATTATTTCAAAGCACTACATTATTCATCTTTGTGAAAAATTGATTTCATTTAAGAGGGATAATTTGAAGTGATATTTTAAAGCCTCTATTTTAAGGCAATGAATTATTATCTCTTTATGAAAATTAATTTCACCAAAGAGGGATAATTCAATCATATCAAAGGATGTCTTTATCTCCATGATAAGAAGCTACATTTGAAGACCCTATTCATCATTGAGGATTCACATTCATATATAGATTTAAGCTGTAATTTCATGCTTCAAATAGGATTTAATGCAAGATAAAACTTGATTAAAATCCACTTAATAAGGAAGATAAAATCTACCTTAAAATCCTCAAGATAAAAGGAATTAAGGCACTACATCGTGGTCATATGAGGACCAACTCACATTTGCTTTATTTTGGTTTCATGAACAATCATTAAAGTAGCATGGTAAAATAAACCAACACATGCCCCTTGTTTACAATTACTTGCAATCACTAAGGTGTTCCAAGCATTAAATTGATACATCTTTATTTGAGATTACTAATACACATATACAAATGCTAATATAGTGGAGACCTTGGAGAAGTTGTTTGTTTAACTTATTTGCAAGAGGGGATTTTGGGATCAAAATCCTAAGGGAGAGTGTAATTTCACAATTGGGTAAAATTAACACTCAACACTCCTCTCCTTCTACAAATAAGCGTGTGAGTCCCGTGTCATGCTCTTCCTATGATGGACCTTGCTCATATTGAGTTATTCATTGAGATCCAACTCATCTTCTCCATTCAATCTCTTTCAAAGAAATGAATAAGCATTGTACTTTGTAGAGATTCAACTTTGAGCCATTTACAATATCAGGTACCTCAGTACCATTCAATTTATATAACTTGACTACTCCATTATTCATTACTTCCACCACTTTATAGGGACCAAGCCATAAAGTCTTCAACTTACCAGGCTTGATTTATCGTTTCTTGTTAAACTTTAGAACTAAATTATTCGAACTATACTCTAGCTTCCTGAGGTGCTTGTCATGCCATAACTTCATTCTTTTTTGGGCTACCTCAATTTCCCATTGTGCCATGATTCTTATTTCATCCAACTTAATCAGTGATGTTAGTTGCTCCTCCAAACATTTTTTATCACCCAAGCAATACTCCACTTCAAATATTAGACTTGGTATCAATAATTTGATTGGCACTACTACCTCTTGTCCATACATCAATTGGAAATGTGTATGCTCTATTTTTGGTTTAAAATTTGTTCTATAGACCCACAAAATACATGGTAACCTTTCCTCCCAATATGATCCTTCTATTCCACAGGTTTTATACAAAGTAGATATCAGGACTTTGTTTGTTGCTTCTACCTGCCCATTTGCTCTAGGATAATACAAACTAGACAATGAATGAAAATTTTTGAATTTGGTTGTCAACATATTAATGATCTCATTTACAAAATATCCTACAAGGTGACTTTTTATCTACAATGAAATGTTAAATCTTGCAATTACCTGCTCGTACAAGAATCTTGTTGTACTTTTAGCTAAGTTGTTAGGTAATGTTCTTACTTCGAACCACTTTGTCAAGTATTTTGTTGCTACCACAATATACATGCACTTCCTTCTTTGAGAGGTTTACAATGGTATGACACATTTCAATCCCCATATTTTAAATAGTTCTTGGGGTTGTGATAAATGCAATGGAATAAATTCTATATTTATTGGCTTCCCTATCCTTTGAAAAGTATCCCATGCTTTTACGTATTATTATGCATCGTTATATAGTGTGCACCACCATAATCATGCTAATAATATTTTTCTAGTAGTGGTATTCAAAGAACACAAGCTTATACTGAGAGGGGGGGGTGAACAGTATAAGACCACTTTTTACTTTTCTTATCCCAATCAATATTATACAATATATCAATGGCAATATCAATAGCAGAAACCAAAGCAATGTACAAATCGTCACACACACATGAGACACCAATTTACGTGGTTCGCTCAATGTGAGCTACATCCACGGATAAAATCTTTCACTAAATTTTATCAATCCAAATTCTGGGAATACCTTTCCCGATTACAATGTTTATGGGCACCAACCCAAAGGAGACACCAATCCCCTAATCTCGAGTTCGTGGGCACCAACCCACAGGAGACACCAATCCCCTAGCTCGCTCTCGGTCGGTGATCCTCTAGAAGACCTCTGCCTTCGTTGCCCTTAGCAAATGGAACTCTATCCATAGAAGACACCTGTCCTCCCTGCTCTGGCTGGAGACCTCTGTCCTCAACTCTATCACCTCCAAAGCTGGTCCTCAAATTTGCACTAAACATAGTCCTTCGGTTTAGCACAAATGTCCTCGTTCTCTTTCTCTGATCTGCACCAAACACAGTCCTTCGGTCTGGCACAAATGTCCTCGTCCTCTTTCTCTGGTCTGGGTACAAATCTGTCCTCAAATCTGCACCAATCTCTGTCCTCAACTGGTCCTCAAATCTGGTTCACAAAAGTGGTTCACAAGCTTTCACTAAAGCTTGCTTGATCTTCACCCAAGTCTTCACCAAGACTTGTCTCAGATCTGCTTTGCAAGTTCTCACTAGAACCTGCCCAAACTGCTCCACAAGCTCAACAAAAGCTTGCTCAAATCTGTCCAACAATCCCTCTCAATGACTTGTCCAAAACCTGCTCACAGGCTCTCACAAAGCTTGCCCATTATCTCCGAACGTCGCAAAAATGATGCACCCAATAGATTTGCACTTTTCTGCTCCCTGTGCGCTCTTGCTTCGCACTTAGCTCGATTCGGCATGACTCGCTCTCTGCGCACCGTGGACTTAACTTGCGCACTTTCAATTCCTTCAAATCTCGAAACAGCCCTCCTTTTATAACAAAAATTTCAAGATCAAAAAACTTAATCTTAGTCGGCTGTAACCCTAATCTACGTCGGCTGCAAGCCCTAATTTTTGTCGGCTAAAATTTAACTTTGTCGGCTTCACTGCCTCTGAACTCTTCTGTAGCTTCTGTCGTGAAACTACAACATGTCGCGATATCGTGACACCTTTGCAACCGTACACTTTCTTTTGGCTTTTGTCACGATATCGTGACACTTTAGCCTTTGACGACTTCATCTAAGCTCTTGTCGCGATATCGTGACACTTTTGTCTTTGTCAGCATCAACTTTGCTTTTGTCGTGATATCGTGACACTTCTCCCTTCGTCGACCTCCTTTCTACTTTTGTCACAAAATCATGACACTTTCTCCAACCAAACGCTGCCAACTTGATCTGTCACGAAATCATGACACTTTCTGTATCTGTTTGCTTTCTCTTCAACCTGTCACAAAATCATGACACTTTCAGCTTTCGTATGTCTTCTTTTCAACCTGTCACGAAATCGTGACGCTTTTAGCTTTCGTACGTCTTCTTTGCAACCTGTCGCAAAATCGTGATGCTTCTCATTTCAGACTCTTCCCTTTGCTGCATGTCATGAAATCGTGATAGTTCTCACTTCGAGTTTTATAGCATGTCGTGAAATCGTGACACTTTATCTTGCTTCCACTTTGTCTTTTGACTTGTCGTGAAATCGTGACACTTTTTCTCCTTAGCGCTTTTCTTTTCTTCGGGTCATGAAAACCTGACATGTCATGATATCATGACACTTTTTCTCCTGGACTCTCTCTCCTGCATTATGTCACGAAATCGTGACACTTTTTCTTTCGGACTCTCTCTCCTGCAACATGTCACGAAATCGTGACACTTTTTCATCCGTTCAACCTTCCTTGCAATATGTCACGAAATCGTGACATTTCTGACTCGAACATTCTCTCTCCTCTTTGAGTCGTGAAACTGCGACATGTCGCGATATCGTGACACTTTTCTAACTTGCTTTCTCTCTCCTACTTAAGTCACGAAAATGCGACATGTCGCGATATCGCGACACTTTTCTAACTTGCTTTCTTTCGAACTTGTCATGCCGTAACCTTCATCAAAACAAATTATTTTACATCAAATCAAATTCCTTCAAAAGCTTCTTGACATCAATGACAACTTATACACTTGAGCAAAGGCAATGCACCCAAGGTACCCAAAATTGCCAACAATCTCCCCCTTTGTCATTGATGGCAAACCTTTATTGAAAACACGTCTCAAGAGCCAAAACTGAAACCAACTGTGCTAACAAGCGAGAAACTGTGCCCACAACTGAGAATCTTCCTTTGAAGTTTTGCTCCCCCGAACTTGAAGCTTTCCTCTTCACTTGAAGCTCTCCCCCTTACTCATATCTCTCCCCCTTTGTCATCAATGGCAAAGGGTCACCTTTGGGGCTCGGGACTAAGAATGAGCCTCTTAGCTTAGTCCCTCCCCCACCTCCCGATGAGGTGATTAATTCTGGGGTGGGAGTAAAACTCCCATTAGGCACCGATCATCATCAGCGTCTATCACTTCCTTGTCGGGCCTTCTCTTGAACTCTTTGTCCATATTCTTGTTCCTGTTCCTGTCACTGTTCTTGTTCCTGTTATCATTCCTGTTCTTATCCATGCCTTGATCCTTGGACCTGTTCATACCACTGTTCCTGTTCTTGTACCTTGGAAGTTCAGCTCTACACTGTCTAGCTGTGTGACCTTCATTGTTGCACTTATAACAAGTAACAATGTTATTTCTTTTAGGCATACCTGTTCTTTGAATCCGCCTATTTTGACTAACCCTGTTCTTGTTATTAGCCTTGCAAAAAATTGCCTTATGCCCAAACTATTTACAAGAGTAGCAATACCCTTGAAAGAAATTACCACCTCTGAAACTGTCATTTACCTTCCTTACTTGAGTCATGCAATGCGAAGCCATGTGACCAAACCTGTGACACGCAAAACATCTGCCATGAAATTTTCCTTTATTCGACCTCTTGGGTCCTGAAAACTTCTTCTTCTCATTCTGAATTCTGTTTTCTGTTTCTGCGCATCTATCATTCAAGGACTCATGATCTGAAATACTTTCCTCATCAGAACTCTCTTCCTTTTGGAGTCTCTTACTAGACTCTCCAACTTGTTCCTTGCGTGGCTTAACAAAACCAAGGCCTATTTTATCTGTTGTCTTTCTTTGACCTTTGATGAGTGACTTAACCTTTTTGGAGCTATCTTGAAACCTGTAAAGCTTATCCTTGTACTCTTTAGTTTCTTCTTTCAAAGAAGCCATTTTCTGTTCTAACTCACTATACTCAAGAACCTTAGACTCTAACTCATCCTTGAGTTCTTGCGTCTTAGCTATAGAGAATTCAAGATTTTCTATAAGATCATCTCTCTCCATACACCATTCATCTAACTTATCCTTGAGTCTAGCATTCTTCTTTCTTTCCTTTTTCAAAGCACTAAGAGCATTACTAAGTTCACTTTCATGATCCTTTATTTGTTTGCTTTCCGAATCATCAAAGCCTTTTCCAGATTTCTTATCACTAGAGGTGCTACCTTTTTCAAAAACCATACACGCATCTTCCTTATAGTTTTCTGAAGCATCCTCATACATACTAGAAACCAAATCATTATTTGTGCAATCATCCTCAAGGTGACCAAAATTTCCACATCTAAGACATTTCATGATAATGAATCTATGTTTCGGTTCTTCCTCCTTTTCTGATATGAACAACATCTCATTTTCATTATCACTTGAAGAACTTTCACTATCACTACTAGAACACTTACTTGCTTTGTCTAGGTAGAAACTCTTCTTGTGCTTGTGAGAATACCTCTTTCCTTGATTGTTGTGCTCATATTTGTCCTTTCTGTGATGCTTGTGCTTTTCAGAATCCTTGCTCTTAGAATCCTGTTTATCTTCATCACTTTCATTCTTGGGAATAGTACAGTCGGTAGCATAATGACCAAACTTTCCACAATTGAAACATCTTATATTTTTCACGCTTTTGTGCTTTCTAGAGAACTTGCCTTTCTTGTTGTAATATGCCTCTTCATCACTAGAAGACTCATCACTCTCTTGAAGCTTTTTACCCTTGGATTTCTTGGTAGCCTTGAAATATGCCTCTTTCTTGACGTCAACCTTCACTTGAGTTCTCAACTCAAATGCTGCAAGTATACTATGGAGCTCATCCTTTTTCAACTTATCCAAATCTTTAGCTTCCTCAATAGCAGAAATATTTTCACTAAATCTATTAGGAAGAGATCTTAAAATCTTATCACAAACATCATTTTCAGCAAGCTCAAGACCTAAGTCTTTCATGGAGTTAACAACCTCATCCATACGAAGCATGTAGTCACTAATATTTTCATCATCATTCATCTTGAGTTGTTCAAACATACCTTTGAAGTGTCTCAACTTGGCCTTTTTGACATTTGTATCACCTGTATGAACCACCTGCAATTGTTTCCACATTTCACTAGCTGTCTTGCAGTGAATCACTTTGGTGAGATCTGCTTTATGTAAGCCTTTCAGGATTGCATTCATTGCTTTTGAATTGCTGTGATGTAGGAGCCTTTCTTCTTTAGTATTTGGACCATGTACAGGAATAGTGTACTCATCTTCAATTACTTCCCATACCTCATTACCAAGTGCCATTAGATGAACCTTCATCCTTGCACTCCAAAGACCAAAATCTGACCCATCAAGAATAGGTGTTGCATTGCCACTTGAATAATCCATTGTGTTCTTAACTAGCTTTTCCTTCAAGCTGTTAAACTTTTTGAAGGCACCCGCTCTGATACCAATTGAAGAACACAAGCTTATACTGAGAGGGGGGGTGAACAGTATAAGACCACTTTTTACTTTTCTTATCCCAATCAATATTATACAATATATCAATGGCAATATCAATAGCAGAAACCAAAGCAATGTACAAATCGTCACACACACATGAGACACCAATTTACGTGGTTCGCTCAATGTGAGCTACATCCACGGATAAAATCTTTCACTAAATTTTATCAATCCAAATTCTGGGAATACCTTTCTCGATTACAATGTTTATGGGCACCAACCCAAAGGAGACACCAATCCCCTAATCTCGAGTTCGTGGGCACCAACCCACAGGAGACACCAATCCCCTAGCTCTGCTCTGGCTGGTGATCCTCTAGAAGACCTCTGCCTCCGCTGCCCTTAGCAAATGGAACTCTATCCATAGAAGACACCTGTCCTCCCTGCTCTGGTTGGAGACCTCTGTCCTCAACTCTATCACCTCCAAAGCTGGTCCTCGAATTTGCACTAAACACAGTCCTTCGATTTAGCACAAATGTCCTCGTTCTCTTTCTTTGATCTGCACCAAACACAGTCCTTCGGTCTGGCACAAATGTCCTCGTCCTCTTTCTCTGGTCTGGGTACAAATCTGTCCTCAAATCTGCACCAATATCTGTCCTCAATTGGTCCTCAAATCTGGTTCACAAAAGTGGTTCACAAGCTTTCACTAAAGCTTGCTTGATCTTCACCCAAGTCTTCACCAAGACTTGTCTCAGATCTGCTTTGCAAGTTCTCACTAGAACCTGCCCAAACTGCTCCACAAGCTCAACAAAAGCTTGCTCAAATCTGTCCAACAATCCCTCTCAATGACTTGTCCAAAACCTGCTCACAGGCTCTCACAAAGCTTGCCCATTATCTTCGAACATCGCAAAAATGATGCACCCAATAGCTTTGCGCTTTTTTGCTCCCTGTGCGCTCTTGCTTCGCACTTAGCTCGATTCGGCATGACTCGCTCTCTATGCACCGCGGACTTAACTTGCGCACTTTCAATTCCTTCAAATCTCGAAACAGCCCTCCTTTTATAACAAAAATTTCAAGATCAAAAAACTTAATCTTAGTCGGCTGTAACCCTAATCTACGTCGGCTACAAGCCCTAATTTTTATCGGCTAAAATTTAACTTTGTCGGCTTCACTGCCTCTGAACTCTTCTGTAGCTTCTACCATGAAACTACAACATGTCACGATATCATGACACCTTTGCAACCGTACACTTTCTTTTGGCTTTTGTCATGATATCATGACACTTTAGCCTTTGACGACTTCATCTAAGCTCTTGTCGTGATATCGTGACACTTTTGTCTTTGTCAGCATCAACTTTGCTTTTGTCGTGATATCGTGACACTTCTCCCTTCATCGACCTCCTTTCTGCTTTTGTCATGAAATCGTGACACTTTCTCCAACCGAACGTTGCCAACTCGATTTGTCATGAAATCATGACACTTTTATCTTCATAACTTTGCTTTCTCTTCAACCTGTCATGAAATCGTGACACTTTCTCCAACCGTACGTCTTCTTTGCAACCTGTCGCGAAATCGTGACGCTTTCAGCTTTCGTACGTCTTCTTTGCAACCTGTCGTGAAATCGTGACGCTTCTCATTTTAGACTCTTCCCTTTGCTGCATGTCACAAAATCGTGATAGTTCTCACTTCGAGTTCTGTAGCATGTCGCGAAATCGTGACACTTTATCTTGCTTCCACTTTGTCTTCTGACTTGTCGTGAAATCGTGACACTTTTTCTCCTTAGCGCTTTTCTTTTCTTCGGGTCACGAAAACCCGACATGTCGCGATATCGCGACACTTTTTCTCTCGGACTCTCTCTCCTGCATTATGTCATGAAATCGTGACACTTTTTCTTTCGGACTCTCTCTCCTGCAACATGTCACGAAATCGTGACACTTTTTCGTCCGTTCAACCTTCCTTGCAATATGTCACGAAATCGTGACATTTTTGACTCGAACATTCTCTCTCCTCTTTGAGTCGTGAAACTGCGACATGTCGCGATATCGTGACACTTTTCTAACTTGCTTTCTCTCTCCTGCTTAAGTCACAAAAATGCGACATGTCGCGATATCGCGACACTTTTCTAACTTGCTTTCTTTCGAACCTGTCATGTCGTAACCTTCATCAAAACAAATTATTTTACATCAAATCAAATTCCTTCAAAAGCTTCTTGACATCAATGACAACTTATACACTTGAGCAAAGGCAATGCACCCAAGGTACCCAAAATTGCCAACAATATTTGGTCCCATGTGCCCTCCTGTTAAGCCTTTATGAGATTCTTTCAATGCCATTCTAACTTCTTTCTCCATCACACATGTATATAAGATACCATGAATTCCTATCTTATACAACAATCCCGCTAGCAACTAGAAGGGTGATGACTTCATAATTACTTTTCTCTTCTCAATTGTTTTCATCTCTTGTGGTAACACTCCTATGGATAGATACTGGCCAATCATATTGTACCACAATGGAAAAATATTGATGGTGAATAACTGTGCATTAGGGAATTCATTCAGAATCTATGTTCTGTAGATCCTCCTAATTGTATCTAAGATAGCTAGTATATAATTATATAGTTCTTATCAGGTCTTACTACTACTCAGAATATGAACTCATGTAGGATGACAAACCACTTGCTGACTCGTCCTTATATCACCGATTTGTTTATCAAGTACAACAGAGCTTGGTGATATACATAAAAAGCAAAGATATTTACCAGTAAGTAATGCCTAAAATTTGAAACTACATATACCATTCCCAAGGCTTCTCTTTCTATTGTACCATAGTTTATCTCCACCCTTGACAATAGATGACTAGCAAATAAAATAGGTTGATCCAGCCTAGACTATCCTTCTTATGCTAAAGTACATCCAATTGCAAAATTTGAAGAATCAGTGTGGACATGGAATTCCTTATCCCAATTTGGGAACACCGAAATCAGGCTACTAATAAGCTTGGACTTCAAATTCTCAAAGGCTCCTTGGTGCTGATTTGTCCATATGAAAGGAACATTTTTCTTTGTCAATGAATCCAATGGATAAGATACATGTGCATAGTTCTTGATAAACCTTCGATAATACTTCATTGATCCAATGAAGGTTTTAAGTGAACTCACATTATATGGTTCTTCCATGTGCAATATCACATGGATGGCAATTACTCCATTCTTACCAACATACAAGTTTTATCTTCAGGGTTTGAGAGAGTTCTTCACAATAGAAATATCTAGAAATTGTACAATAGCCTTCAAGATATCCTTCTTGATACAATATGCCTCATAGATAATTCCCAGGGCTCACACTAGTGGAGATTCAATTACATTCTTCATATTAGTGCATTAACATTATCCACAGACATAGAGAAGTAACATGCAACAACTAGATACTAAAAAATACTAATCCATCATTTCGGAAGTGTAAAACATATGATAAAATACTATGCAATGTGATTATTAATCATTACTCTTCAATGGTGTAGTACAATCACTAATAAATTCCACAAAGATACACAATAATCAACAATTCCATAGAATATTCATATAGATACATTCAATACTTAGACTAATCTGACTATACTATAACCAAACTTATAAAATTGAAAATGGGGTCTTATATAATATTTCCCAGGCCATTCCAAGCGGTTCATGAGGCAATTCAATACTCACAACTACCCATGCATAATAGAATTCATAATTACACCCTTTTACTAAGTCTAATTATTCATATTATCAAATTCATTTGTAATTAGAATTCAAATTATTTTATTGCACCTTGTATTTTTTACCATATAATTTGTATGTTTTACCTCCTCCTTGTATGCTTTACTCTTGCTTGTATATTTTTCCAAAACTGTCAAAATTATTAAAATTGGGCAAATCCTCTTTGTCACTTGTTCTTTTTTTGGGAGGTGGATTTGCTACCTACAATGACCTCAACCTAATTTTTTTTCCAAAACATATAGGGTTCTAAAAAATTAAAAATGTTAAAATCTCATCTATTCCTTGCTTTAAACAATTAAATTTGTAGATTTTCTTTAAAAAAAAAGACAAAAATTGATTTGCTTACCTAGATTGGGATATATGATATTTTATCTATTAGCATGAATTTCTTGTGCAATCCAAAAATAACACCAAAATCCCAAATTGTAGAAGCTATAACTCCCTCAATACTTATAATAATTTAACAAGTGAGAAGTTATTTTTGTAGCACTCAAAATAACCTACATGCTGGTTCAAAACAATTCTAAAAATGACTACTAAAACATTTAATATGAAATATTTTATTTTGAAAATAATTTCATGGCCAAAAATAATAGAAATAGCTACTTCAAACAATTGTAACCCTCTCAATACTTATAATAATTTTATAAGTGAGTAGTCATTTTTATAGTATTCAAAATAATCTACATGTTGGTGTAAAAATATTCTAAAAATGACTATTAAAAATTTAATATAATTTTTTTCTTTAAAAGAAAAAAAAATTGCACAACCAAAAAATAACATAAATATGTCAACGTCAAACAACCTTAACTTTCTCGATACTTATCAAAATTTAACAATTGAGTAGTCATTTTCATAGTACTCAAAATGATCTACATTCTTGAACAAAAATATTCAAAAAATTATTGTTGAAATAAAAATATGACCTCTAAAAAAATATGATAATTTTCTAGAAAAATGAGCCCTAGCTCTAGAAAAACGACCCACTTTTCTAGAATCACTTATCTAATACTAAACATTTTGAATCTAACTTCTTTTAACAATACAAATTTGACTAATATGTAAAAATATACAATATGCATCTACAAATAGATTCTACAATAATAATCCACAAAACAAAATAGAGATTGATAATACCCTTGAGGTAAGGCAACACCATATAATTCTCTTTATTGGAAGGAATACACTCCACAAGATCTCCAACTCCATGAGCTAAGACTTCTATAAATAATGCTTCATATAACATTCTTTACAATGGGACTGCATCTATCTTTATACAAGAATTTGATGGTTCACCTTCCATGAGTTACAAGGTCACCCATATGGTGGTTCACCTTCCATGAGTTACAAATTGCATAGTATTATAGTATGATACTAAGTTATATATTATTATATTTTTATGTATGATCCATGCCATAATACAATATTATATTATATTTCCATATGCATACTCTTAGGTACCTAACAACTTCTTTCAAAAGCACATCCACAGGACTAATGTTTTTGCATCAAATTTTGTTGAGTTCCAAAAAAAATTATTTGATATGTTCAATCCAAAATATTCTTTTGATTGAAATATGGAGGAAATATTTTTTATGAATAAGAAAAGATTGAAATATTTTCTATAGAAATAAAATTCCGTATATAATATTTATATGTACATTCATACATACATAGATACATACATACATACATACATATATACATGTTGAAAAACTTGGTTGAATAGAAAATTTTCCATCCTCAAATTTCCTCTAATTTAAAAAAATTGGAATAATTTCTATTGTAGGTAGTTACATGATTAATACCCTTGAGGATTAATAAGTAAATGGTATAAATCATTTGAACATTATGAAATTGTAACATTGGGAGTTTTGTTACAAGGAGCTCAAGGAGCTTAATTTTATAATTATTTTTCCACAATTATAATAAGGGACACTACATATTATTTTTTAAATTAATGAAATTTGTAAAGCTTTAGCATATCCCTTAATCACCTTTTAAATTAATGATCAATTCCTGGATATTTAAATAATTATGTTCTCTGTTCTCTCTCCCTTTTCCCTTTACCAAAAAAGTAGAAATATAGATAGAATTGTTCCAATATTGGGTGCAATCTATATTTGTATTATCCCCCTAAAGGTTAATTTAATTTAAAACAAACACTATTCCTAAAGGTATGGTCTCTTTGGATAAACTATTTGATGTGGATTTCTTGGCTCAAAAGTAGTAAACCACTCCATTTGAAAAGGGATCATATGAAGCTTATAATTTAGGACATGTTGAGACCTCCCAAAATATTATCTTGGGGAAAGCTTGCACTGATAAAGAAAAATAGAGAATAATACAAGCACTAAAATATTATCAAGATGTCATAGCATGGAGCTATAAATATTTGAAGATGTACAACACATTTATTATTACCCATACCATTTCCTTGAAGTGAAGAATAAAATATTTCCATCAAAAATAGATACTATTGAACCCTTTACTAGAGCTCCTTATTCTCAAAGAAATACAAAAATTATTGGTAGCCCACATTATTTTTTCAGTAAGAGATTCTACTTGGGTTGTGAATTTGGTACCTATCCATAAAAAAATGGGAAAATATGCCTGTGTGTAGATTTTAGAAATCTTAAGAAGGATAATTATACTTTCCCTTCTCTAGATGAAGCATTAAAAATGGTGAATGACTCTCAAATAATATTTTTTCTAGATGGTTATGTATCGCTCCAAATTTTTCGCATCCCTACCTTCAGGCTATTGGATCCGCACCCGGAAGGAGGATGGGAAAAGGATGGTGCAGTACCTCGGACGAGAGGACTTTGCGAAGGTCCCGCCTCTCAAGGGAGGTGCATTTTGGTGATTTGTCGACGGATGGTGGGTTCACCGAGGAAACATTTGATGGCAGTTTCCACGCCTAGGTTTTGGGAATGAGTTTTAGATGAGTTCGTTTTATTTTTAAACATTCATCCTAGGTTTGGCCGAATGATTCTAACTTAAACTACATGAAAATGCAATTTAAATGAATACAACAAACAAAAAAGAAAGCAAAAAGAGAGAATTTGCGGGAGGCCAAATGAAGATTACACGATCCGAAAGTCGATGAAGTTTACGATTACTTGTAGCGATCTGGATCGTCTGCAATTCAACAGGATCGCCTTCAATTTGATAAAATCGTCTAAGCCGACGGGATCGTACGCAATCGACGAATTCGTCGGACGAATTCATCGAGAGACCCGCAAAACGACAAACGAGATGCGAAATACAAGAAATTCTATTTTGTAAACGGGGGCAAACTATATGAAAAAGTAATATGAGTATTGAACAATATACAAGAACAAAAGTAAATGCAAATCACTTGTGTTTAGATAGCGAGAATATGATCTTAATATGCAAACTAGACAAAATGGGTGAACTCCGGATGCAATATAGTATAAAAACTGAATAGACAATCTAATTTATAGCATAAAATGACGAGAGAAAGAGAAAGAAGAGCAAACTCCGAGCACCGATTGCCTCGATGTGTGCTGCGATCGAAATCGTCTCGCATCGATACGAGATCGTCTCGAATTTGACGAGATCGCCTCCGATCTTGACGGGTTCGTCAGCTGCGATAGGTGCTGGCTCCGGCTGAAAACCGGTGGTGTACCTGCAATAAAATTAATATAGGACTAGTGCAAGAGCAAATTTGAAGTGTTTTAGCGCATAGGGAGTTGATTTACATAAAAATTCAGCCGGGGGTTGGGGAGGGAAAAGTCTTAGAGTTAAATAGGCATAGGATAGTTGTTGGGAGGTTGGAGATCATCCCAATTTGGGAGATCTCCAACGGGGGAAGGGTCCCAACGGCGCGGACACGCTTCGCCCGGATTGGAGACCCGTTGGAACGGATTCCAACTATGCAAATTCAGTTTTGCGACGAAATCGTCCGGACGTTCTAGTCCAGACGAAATCGTCAAATGCAGGGCGATATCGTACGATCGGAGACGATATCGTCAAGCGGTCAAAACAAACTGCTAAAAATGGCACGAAAAAGGAGGAAACGGGTTTCTCGACGGTTAACGGGCGGTTTGGGAGGTTAAATTTGAATTTAAATTTATTTACTAAGGTGAATGTAATTATTCCAATTTTCTTGCGCCAATTTTAGGGTGCTACATTTTGCCCCCTCTTTAGCGAATTTTCCGAAGAAAATGCGTTAAAGATGAGTTCTTCTCGATCTACGAGAAAGCAAAAAATTATTCCCATTTTTAGGCGACGATTCTTGGTCGAATCGTACGACGACTTACTATGGTGCCCCCTCCGTGTTTTTACCCAAATCGAACGTTTGAGGTAAAAACGCGGAAAAGCAAAAATTATTTGTGAATTATTTTGAATAAAATTAAGAAAAATAGGGTAAAACCCTAATTCATTATTCTTTGTTCATTTTACTATTTTTAGAGCTGTGGAGCAAAAAATGGTAGAGACAGCGCACAGATCTGCAGAGGTCCGCCGCGGTCTACGGGTAAGGGTTTAAACTTAGTTTAGATTGATTTAATTTGAATTTACATGCTTTGTAAATGAATTTTAGGATGAATTTTGAGCATCGCGGCCGTTTTTGGCCATCGACGTCGTCCGGACGAAATCGTCCCTAGTTGGACGAAATCGTCTCAAGTTCGTCAATTTCGCCCAAGGGCGAAATCGGCAAAAAAGGGACGATTTCGTCAAATTAGAGACGATTTCGACACGCAAAATCGGAGACGATTTTGCTCAAATTTCAGACGATATCGGCCAATAGTGGGCGATATCATCAATTGCAAAAATTTGATCTTTAAGTTGCATTATTGATTGCTAAAATTGTTATTAATGATTGTTTGTTGTTTTGATTGTTTATGCTTGTAGAGAGGATTACTAAAGAGGAGGGAGTGGAAATATGGAGGATTGAGAGATGACTTGGCCGCTCTGACACAGGCAGAGCGAGATCAGCTGGCACAGGCCGGCTTACTACATGTGGCGAGAGATGCCACAAGTTTCTCTCGACATGGGGCTACTGGCGGCCCTAGCGAGAGAGGTGGTACCCGGGCTCTTCATGCTTTCGGTTACCGACGGGGAGATGACTCCCACACTAGAGGATGTATGGAGGATTCTTAGAATCCCCATACAAGGGAGGATGATCACACCTGCGGCCAATCAGGGCCACGCGATGGGACGACTCTGCGGTGACCCGAGCTTCGCCCTGGAGAAGGGCGGAGTGAACATCGAGGCACTGCGCCAGATGCCTGGGGCATCTACACTGACACGAGTTTTGGTTGGGGTGGTTGGTGGACTTCTGTTGTGCCACCAGAGCGGATGCAGGGTACCATGGATGCTGGCAGATGTGATCTGCGACATGCGCGACCATGGCTACAGATTTTCTTGGGGCAGCTTTGTTCTATGCCGGCTGTACGGGATCCTTTACGGGGTCGTGTACAAGGGCGGGCGATGTCTGGTCATGACATCGCTCCTACGGGTTTGGTGCTTGGGAGCACATTGCGGTGCGGAGGCCGGTAGGGCTTCCAGCGATAGGGGTTGATGGGGAGAGGCCCCGAGTCTTCTACTGGTGGCTCCGGAGAGGGGCACAGCGACGGATCGACCTACCGGTGTCCCGAAGACTCTTTGGATGACTTGGTCCCAGACCATATCACCTGGAGGCCGTGGAGGCAGCATCCGGGGTGGGCGGGAGGATGCACGGGAGCTGGCTCGCATCGAGGCGAGTCCGCCGGCTACGGATGGAGAGGGGAGAGGTGGAGATCCACCGCTACAATCGAGTTTTGCGATGGTTCGGTCTACGAGGGGGATCCCATCTCTCGGGGATTATGAGTTTTCTCGGACCGTCCGGGATAACACCACGGTTAGCGGGGCTCCGGATATGCGGCGATTTTGGAGTCGGGACGCGAGACGATGCCCCCATTCGGCCGGTGGATGGGGACGACGCGGGGGTAGCCGATGGCTACGATGCATGGTACGCGAGGCATCCGCCCTCCTCGGATGACGAGGGCACGGGGGACCGATCCACGCGGTTGTGCGTCGGATAGGGAGGCGGTGCCGGAGCGGCGGTAGAGGCGGCCCGGGGTCGCGAGTGGGAGGGAGCGAGAGGAGGCCACGAGGCACGGGGAGAGGCCGCGACGAGAGGGAGAGGGAGAGGAGGGAGGCGAGACCCCCATCTCCACGAGAGGCCACCATCGCCCGATAAGGGCAAGGGTGTGGACATTGGAGAGAGTAGCGAGATGGCTACTCTCCGGGCGAGAGAGAGATCGTCTGCGAGCTCGGGTGCGGACGTTACGGGATGCGGCTGCACGGCACCGGGCGAGGTGTCGCGGCTACGAGACGAGAATGCTCGTCTCGGGGCACGAGGCGGAGGGGTGAGCACTCGGGGAGCTGATGCGGTCGGTTTCTCGGACCGCATTCTATCGGGCGCTATACTACCGAGGCGGTGCCGAGAGGGCCGGGAGGGTACAGGTGCCACCTGCCATAGCGGATCCCTATCGGGACGAGGGTCGACGAGGAGCTCATCTCGGTCGACGACGAGGACTCGCAGTACCACACATACTGCGATGGGACCACCTCGCCCTCCGCATGGCGGGGGAGGAGATGAGGCCGAGAGCTCTAGAGGCTCTCGAGGCTAGAGGGCGGGATACTGCCACTGATATTGTATTATACTTGTATTGATAGAGGATTGAGTATGCCGAGGTACAGATTGTGGCATACCAATCCAGTTTTGATGATGTATATATTCTGTTGATATATATAGATGAGATATTTTTGATCATATGACTTGTCTTATGTGATGCTTATGATGCTTTTTATGTTTGATTGATTGATTGAGTTGATTGATGTAATGATTTTATTGATGATTCATGTAATTATGTCGTTTTGGAAAATATTATAACTTGGATGTCATGCTATAAATATTTTAAATGAAATAATCTGATGTAACAAATTGATTGGTTGTAATGAAATGTGATAAAAATAAAAAGAGATTTCTAACAATAATTTCAAAGGACATTGTCGCTATTATAGACCATTTCATGGAGTCGCTTGCTCACTCGGTCGTCAAGCTAGTCCCAGGGTAGAAATATTGTTAAAAGAAAAGAGTGCTTAAGAGACTGTCTTAAGACTTTGTTGTGATGATGCAAATGATGATGATGATGGTTTGCTTTCAGATTTCCATGAAAATATTATGCATGAAATATTGTAAAATGATTTTTGCTAGGCATAAATTCCTAAGTGTGATAAAAATTGTTGAATAATTCCTTAAGAATTATACCATCATTGCAAAATGCAAAGGTTGACATAATGACATGAAATGATCAAAATGTGTTTGCTTTTTGAAAAGCATAATTGGTGTAAAATGAAGTCATATGTTTTGTATGATCTTTGATAAATTGGGAAAAAAAAATTGTTACAATGATTTGCGCTAGGCATAGAATATGTAGGTATAGACTTATACCATCATCGCGAAGATCAAAGAAAGGATAGTTTTATTGCATGATTGATTTTTGATGAACAGAAAAGATGAAAATGAGGACTTGCGCTAAGCATAAAATTCCAATTTTGGTTTTGAAACTATACCATCGTTGCGAAAGTCGATAAGATATATATGATATGTTTTGATTGAAATTTTTGATTTCTTCTATTATATAGTTGTCTTTGTGGTAAATAATTGTACTTGATTATTCCAAACAAGTTGCAAAAATAATATTTCAAAGTATTTTTGAAGACAAAAAGTTAGATTTATAAGGAATCCCATGTGCATAAGTGAATTCATTGCCAATCTTGATTTATCATAATGATAGACAAAATCTCTCAAATACAAATGTGTGTGCAATTGCATTGTTCATTTACCGAGTTTTGAGCAAGATACTATGATACAAGTGATTTGAAGAAACCAAATAAGTGTTCATTAACCATGATGTAGATGCATATAACCATACTAGGCTACTATGTAGATCGGATTATCAAGAGCTAGCTAATCCATAAGCGGACATAGGTACTGTACAAAAGAAGGTCGCTAATGTGACAGACATATCGCCACGCTAGGAGTTACCCAAGGCCAAGCGGGTTGGGCACAAACCACCTGTTATGGGGCTTACCTCACGGTTTTCGAATAATTGAGAATTCCAGGGATTCAAGCTCATTCACCCTTCTTTTCTTTTCAAAGGGTAGGGAAAGGGATTTTATTGCTTTTCTTGCTTTCTTTTGAACTTTGCTTATTTTTCTTTTTGTATTTCTTTTGCTTGATAATGCTTGGAACATTGTTGTAATGATATAAAAGAACATTTTTCTTTTCTCTTTTTCTTGAATTTTTCTTTTCTTTTTCTTTTTCTAGGGATACTTGCTCAGATTAGCTTGTAGAGCAAGGGATTTTTATTATGGGTAGGGGTGAGCTTGTCCTTTTGCCAATTCTCAAAGATTCTAGACCATGTGCATGATAGGATAGCGAGGGAAACTTTTCACTCAAGAAATCGGTTCTACTATGTAACAAAACATGGAAATTACAAATATAATCATTTTATTGTGAAAAGATGTGCTTGGTTTAAGTAAATAACAAGATCAATTCTCTATGCTCAAACTTTATTTAATTGAATTTTGTGAACTTTGATATAAGAGAGATTAGTAATCATGCCGAGATAAAATCAAGATATTTATTGTGTGAGTGTGCAAGTGAGGGATGCCAAATAAATGCTAGTTTTATCCAAAATAAGTTGAAACATATAATTGCAATAATTGTAAGAAAATAATGATTTTGAGAAAGTTTTGAGAATGTTGACTCTCTCTTTATTCTGTATATTGTTTTGGTTTCGAAAGAGTCAAGCATATAGCTATTTTTGGATTTTTATGTTGATTTTTGTTTTGGAGCAAAAGGAACTTTACAAGTGCTTTAAATAAATGCAATAAATATTTTTGAAGATTTTTGAAGATTTTATGAATGTTTTTGAGGTTTTTTGAATAAATTGAAAGAAATACAAGATAATGATTTTGAACGAATATATACATGGATGAAATGACCAAATTTATGCATAATAACGTTTGAGATGTAAAATATTCATGGGTTCTTTAAGTTCTTTACCATCTAAGGTAGATAATTTATACGCTCCTGATTCAAATTTTGCAGTAATGATGTACGGTCCGAGCCGGTTGGGCTCAAATTTACCTTTAAGTTCTTTGGTTGCATTTGTATTTTTTTATTTTCTTTTAGAACAAGGTCGCCAATCTCAAAGGATCGATGACGAACTTTCTTATTATATGCTCTTTTAAGCTTGTTTTGGTATGCACGGAGATGCTCTAAAGCATTGATGCATTTTTCATCTAGGAGTTCCAGTGGTCGAGTGCACGGCGCGATATTCATCTCCTACTTCGGTGTCTTGAAGTAGCGAGACCAAAGAAGGAACTTCCAATTCAAATGGAAAAACTGCTTCGGCACCATATACCAAAACAAATGGTGAAGTGCCCGTGGGGGTTCGAACACTAGTTCGATAAGCCCACAAGGTTGGATATAATTGAATATGCCAGTCACGGCCAGTTTTATTGACTAGTCTTTTGAGAATTTTGATTAGGGTTTTGTTAGAAGCTTCTGCTTGACCATTACCACGAGGATAATAGGGAGTAGACCGGCGATGTTGAATCTTATATTTTTGACATAATTTTTTAACATCTTTATTTTTGAACGGAGTTCCATTGTCGAGAGATGAGATTTGCGGGAATTCCGAACCTGCGAGATGATTTGATTAAAAATGAATTTAGAGACTTGTGAACCGGTGCAGGAAGCTAAAGGCATAGCTTCAACCCACTTCGTGAAATACTCGGTGGCGGTTATGATGAACTTATGTCCATCGAGAAGACACGGGATTAATTTTACCAATAATATCCAAGCCCCATTTAGAAAAGGGCCAAGGAGAAGAAATAGCCTGCGGCTCTTGTGCGGGCGCATGGACAAGGTCAAGCATGTTTTTGACACTTGTCGCAATGGCGCACATATTCATGTGCATCCGTTTCCATGGTAGGCCAAAAGTATCCTATCCGAAGGAGCTTTTTAGCAATGACGCTACCACTAAAGTGTCCTCCACAAGATCCATCGTGGGCTTCACTCAAGGCTGATTTAGACTCTTCTAAATTTAGACATCTTAATAGGATACCTTCAAAAGATCTCCTATATAAAGTATTGCCAATGATTACAAATCGACTTGCTCGTCGACGTAATAACCGACGCTGGTTGCGATTAGAATTAGCTGGGAAAGTCCCATTTTGGAGGAAATCAAATATGTCTGTATACCAGAGTTCAGGAGTAGTTTCCTTGATTAGAAACACATCCAAAGGCTCTAAGCATGACTTATGTGAAGCGGGTTCCTGGAGTCGACGAATGATGATAGTAGCATATTCGTCGTCTAACTCCAAGGGTAAGAGAGATGCAGCGGCGGCCATAGCATCAGCTGCACGGTTGCTAGTTCGAGGAATGGCTTCCAAGGTAACTTGATCAAACAAGGCCATTAGTTGTAAAACATAGGCCTTATATGGGCGAAGTTTATCATCTATGGTCTGATAAACTTCATTAATTTGGTTTATAACCAATTGGGAATCCCCAAAAACTAAGAGGTTTTTAATTTTAAGCGCTAAAGCGGCTCGTAATCCAAGGATTAGAGCTTCATACTCAGCGATATTGTTGGTGCAAGCAAAGGTTAGTTTGAAGGACGGAGGAATAAGATGTTTTTGCGGAGATATTAAAATAATACCCCACTTTGACCCCACTCATGCATCGGGCTCCATCAAAGTATAAGGACCATTGTTCAACAAGGTCTGCCTCTAATTGAAGGCATTCATCGAGAAACTCGATAATGAGGGGATGAGTAGACTCTAAGGGTGCAGCAGCTAATTGATCTGCTATGATTTGACCCTTAACAGACTTTTGTCCTATGAAGGTGAGATCAAACTCGCTTAGAGCAAGAACCCACTTGGTTGTGCGACCCGATAAATAAGGTCGACTCATGAGATATCTTAAAGGATCATATTTGGCAATGACATACGTTTTTTGGCTAAGCATGTAATGTCATAATTTTTGCGTAGCAAACACGACTGCTAGACATAACTTCTCTAATGTTGTATAGCGGGTTTCATAACTGATGAAGGTGCGGCTAATGTAATAATTAGCACGTTCTCATTTTTCATCATCAAGCTGAGCTAACATAGCTCCTAAGGCAGAATCTGAAGCAGAAATATATAGAAGAAATGGGCGATCAGATTTAGGCGGTGAAAGCACCGGAGGGTTAAGGAGATATTGCTTGAGAAGTTCAAAAGCTTCTCTACATTATGTGTCCCAATTAAAGGGGACGTCCTTCTTAAGGAGTTTAAGAAAGGGACCGGTTTTGTCCTCCGACTTATCAATGAAGCGACGGATAGCTTGAAGTTTACCTTGTAAACTTCGTAATTCAGATATATTAGTGGGTGCGGGCATATCAGTGATAGCCGCAATTTTGAGAGGGTCAATTTCGATACCTCGTAAAGAAACTAAAACCCCTAATAACTTGCCGGATTTAACTCCGAATATACATTTTTTTGGATTTAATCGAATGAGATATTCTCGTAATCGATTAAAAACTTTTCTTAAATCGTCTAAATGATGATCTTCAATAAGAGAGCGAGCTATAATATCATCTACATAATCATGTAGGATATCATGCATCATATCATGAAAAATGTAGGTCATAGCCCGTTGATAAGTTGCCCCGGCATTCTTTAGGCCAAAGGGCATCACTTTCCAGCAAAAGGTACCCCAGGGGGTAATAAAGGTTGTTTTCGCCTGGTCTTCAGGAGCTATCCTGATCTGATTATAGCCGGAGAATCCGTCCATTAAGGACATCATCCCACTTCCAGCAGTGAAGTCAATAATTTGATCCATATTTGGAAGAGGAAAGTCATCTTTAGGGCATGCAGCGTTAATATCTCTGAAATCTGTGCAAACCCTAACTTTGGTGGCTTCTTTCTTGGTGATTGGAACTACATTGGAGATCCATTCAGCATAATCAATAGCTTGTATGAAGATAACATTCGGGAGTTTTTCTAACTCCCCTTTGACTAGCGAGGCCACTTTGGGATGCATTTTTCTAAGTTTTTGTTTAACAGGTTTAGCATCCGGATGGACCACTAGATGGTGCATGACTACAGAAGGGTCTAGACCTGGCATATCTTCATATGTCCAAGCGAAGACATCTTCATACTCTTTAAGAAATGCATATGTATTGTTCTTGTTTTTCTTGACTTAGTTCTGCTCCAATGTTGATTATGTGAGGGTTGTCCTCAGTTCCAATATTAATTTTAATGACATTTTCTACCTCCATGTGTAGATCTCTTTCAAAATTAGGTGGGGCGGGTGAAACGCCCAACTCTTGTAATTCTTGTAAAGTTAATTTAGATAATTCGTTATGAGGGTCAGTGGCCTCAAGTTGAGCTATGGTTGGTATAGAACCATCAAAATAAAACCCGTTGTACAACATCTCTTCAACAGAGACATCATGGAAGATATCTCCTTCCAACTCTTCATCGGGGTCGACAATCATTTCGGGGTATGCTATGGATAGCATGTTGCATGAAAATGACGGATTTTTAAGAGGCAAATCAACATGTCTATCCAAATAGTCTTGATAGCATATGAGATGATCATCATCCTCAAAAGGAAAAGGTTGACCCTTACTAGGTAATAGGCCCACACCACATCGGGGAGGCCATGGTTCTACCTCGAAAGGTTCTTTCATGCCATTTTGGAAAGGTCCTAAGCCTTTCCCTTTATATCCCATTTTAAGCATCATGGGTTTAGCTTTAATATAATCGTTGGTAAAATAGCACCGAGCATATCCATCATGATGGGTTTTGATATTCTGAGGGATTCTTCCCCAGTCATATCCTTTGTAAATGAAGGCGCAACTCCCGACTTGGTAAGTACTTCCCATAGGTTGTGGGAGGCCCAAAGTACGAGGAGATGGCGGCAATTGATTTAAAAGGTTTGAATCTTGCATGAAAGCATTCATTTTTTCTGATATTAAGGTTGTAGATAAATCCGGTAAAAGATCATCAGAAAGGGCATAAGATGTAGAAGGCTTATTACCTATGTCTTGAGATGTGGAAGGTATGATAGATGTGTCTATAGGTTTTGAATTTATGGGATTAGAACTTGAAGAATTGGTTGTAGTTTTAAGAACTTTTTGAAGTTCTACAATAATTTGTTTAGAAGGTGGTTGATCTATATGGGAAGATGAAGTTAATGGAGGAGGAATAAATGAAGTGATGGGTTTATATTTCATAGTTTTAGATGAAGAAGAACTAGGATATGTGGATGACAGAGCTGGGCAAAATTGCACTCCAACTGGTTCTGCCAATGCACACATATCAAAAGGTCTAGGGTCACCATGAATAGTGACCAACTGATTTTTAAACTCAAACTTAACACATTGGTGTAAAGTTGATGGGACTGCTCGCATGGCGTTAATCCAAGGGCGACCCAAAAGTATATTGTACGATCTTTGGGCAATGTACAATAAACACGATTGTCTCAAGGGTTCTAGGACCAACTTGCAATGGGAGGGTAATGACTCCACACGTTTCTTGTGTTTCGTCATTAAAGGCTTTGATAATCATATCGGTCTTCTTCATTTCATCACTTCTAAAACCAAATCGTTGGTAGAAGTCAAAGGTGCGAATGTTTAGAGATGAGCCATTATCAATCGGGACTCGTTTGATGACTACATCCCCAATTAAAGTCGTAATATACAAGGGATTATCCTTGTGTAAAGTGTGTTGTGGGATATCTTTATCCCGAAAGTCAATACAATCAATCTCTCGCGTGATGATAGTATTGGCCATAGCTTCGAGTTGGATGTTTTGAGGTACCATCATACGGCTCAAAGTAAGCATCAATTCATCCCTATGGGTGGGAGAGGATCTTAATAAATCTAAAAGGGAGATTATGGCGGTGGTATTAGACAACTGTTCATTAATGCTTGTAAGGGGGTTTAGGTTGAACAATAGGAGCATTATTTCCTTTATTAGGATTTTTCAGAACAAATGGAGCTGGTCCATCGTTATGGTTTGGTTCTTGTTGGGGATTTTGAGCTTGTTGTTGGGTGACGACTCCGATGGTACCTACAATGTTATAGTGACGACGTTGAAACGGTCTCGGTTGAGAGTTTATGGCTTGTTCATAAGGAAGGACTTCATTAGAAGAAGGTCGAGTAGTGACTCTTCTGGGAAATGGTTCTTATGGAACATTAGCATCTGTGATAGGTTGAATAGGATCTGATTCGTTTTCAGAACTATTCGATTGAATGGTGTCTACTTCACTTTCACTATCTGACTCTATATCGCTAGAATCAGAAGTTTGAAAATTATGTAAGGGCCTGGTTGTAACCAGGGATAAGGTTGTGTCGAATGTGTGAGAGTCCTGAACAGGTAATTGCCCGCTAATGGTTCCTACATATCGGGTAGGAGGGGGAACATTATGATGTTCAATTTGATTAGCTACCTCTTTACCATGTCTTGGTAAAGGGTGTTGAAATATGTCTAAAGTTTGATTGGCATTCTGATTTTGATTTTGGGGAGCAGTATTTTGAGTATTATTAGGAGGGTTTTGTTTGGGTTGGAAGGCTTGCACTTCCATTTCATTATTGTCAATCAAATCTTGTATTTTATGTTTCAATCTCTTACAAGCGTTGGTAGAATGTCCAGGACCTCTATGAAAATCACAGTGCAAATCGGCTCTATATCCGGGTATGCTTGGGTCAGGTTCCCGGATAGCTGGCGGTTGGATTAAACCTCTTTCAAGAAGTTGAGGTAAAATAGTTGATAAAGGTTGGTTTAATCTAGTGAACTCTCGAGGAGGCTTATCGGGGAGGTTTCAAGATGAATTTTTCTGTTGTTTTTGTTGCATTGACATTAGCAACATTTTTGCTATCAGTGACTCCATCACCGACAACTTTGTTTGTTTTTATATTGATTTCTAGATGTTTTCTCATCATCCTTCTTTCTAAGTTGGCCTCTCCTAATGAGGGCATCTTCTACTCTTCGAGCTAAGTCTATAGCTTGATCGAAGGTAGTCAAAGTAGTTGTTGATAGCTCATAAGAAAGTTGTTCTTGTAAATTGTTAATGAAAATGTCTAACATTTCCCTATAGGGTAGCACAAAGTGCAGTTTTCCTGTCAATTGTCTCCATCTTGCTAAGAAATCAGCAAAACATTCGTCTTTATCTTGTTTTAAATTGTATAGGTCTTTAATAGTTACATGCCTCTCGATGTAGGCACTAAATTGATGAACAAATGACTCAAGTTGTTTCTTCAAAGTTTCTTAAGGAATGAGTGGGCAATTGATAATACCACTCTAACGCCATTCCACCTAAACTTTTGGGGAACATTTTTAGTAATAGCAAGTCGTCATGCGATATGTCGTGACATGCTATCCTAAACATGCGAAGATGTTCTATGGGATCTTCGGTTCCTTTATAGATAGGCAGGACGGGCATGGGAAAATGTTTAGGGTATGGTTGAGCTACCACTATGGGATCCAATGGTTGGCTACAAATCTCTCGATAATTATACGAGGGACGGTAGGGATCTATCTGGTCCATACGTGAAGCCAATTGTTTCACCATAGCTTCCAGATTACTAGTTTGCCCCCCATATTGATTCGGTGGGGCATTGCCATAAGTGTTATGGGCGTAGGATGGAGGAACATGCAGATTAGATGCCATGTTACTATTGTGTAAAACATTGGTAGGAAAAATATTATGGAGGAGTTTTGAAGTTGGATTGTGTTGTATTGTAGATTGTTGAAAGTTTGTATTTGGCTTTGTTTTAGATTTTTGTCTATTTAAAGCATTTTGCTCAATAGTTTGGAGGAAGGAAGTAGTGAAGGGAATTTTCTTTTGTGCGGGAGTGATTTTAGGTTGAGTAACAGGTTGCTTAGGAGGTTGGGTGACCTGTTGTTTGGTCATGGCTTGGGCTATAGTGACCATATTCGCATTAGATGGTCCACCCTTATCACTTTCTTGATCAATGAAAGACAAGGGATTAGTTTGCATATCAAGCGCCCGTTCTAAGGCTGCTTGAGCATCACTAATTTCCCCTTTATCAATACGGACTGCCACATTAAGGACGTCGATATGTTGATTAAGAAATTTTTGAAAATGTTCCGCGTTGTCAAAAGTGATGCCTCCATTTGGAGCTATTCTAGGGGACGAAGATTCTTTAACACTTCCTTCTTGTTCCTTATCTTCACCTAAGTCTTCATCCGATTGACCTAGAGTTTCACCTTCCGGATTTGTATCTCCAAGAAGGACATTTGGGTTTTCAGTTGTATTTTGTAGCCAATCTTCTCCTTCTCCTAAAATTTCTTTACCATTCCTAAGTTTAGTCATGGTGCTAAGTTTTGATTTCAGCAAATATATATATATATATATATATATATATATATATGCAACAAATTAAAAGGTATATATTTATATATACCTAATGCAATATTGTAAATGAAATGTTTAAGTTTTTTACTATGTTCTTTGATTTTTTTTTTTTTTAGTTTTTTAGTTTTTCTTTGAAACAATATAATAAAGACAGCAAATGAAACAATAAATGCACACAATAATAATAAGGCTGAAAGTAGATGAACTAATCTTCTATGAATAACTTATGAATATCATTAATAGGTTCAAGCTGTTCAGGGGTCATGAAATGTTCTTCTTCAAATTGAAAGTTTTCTTTTAAGAATTTGATGAAAAGAGCTATGGTAATGTTGTCTATCTCAGATCCCGGTTGGAAATAATAATTCTCACGACAATATTTACAATATAACATAGCTCTAGGAGTTTTGTTCCATCTTCTCCTAACTATAAGATCATCTTCTAAGGAATCTATATGAACTAGAAATGGGCGCACTATAAGCTGTGTCTTCGAGATTTTCCACTGAAAGTTAAAAATTTTGCCAGATACAAGAGCTCTCCTATAGGCTAACCATCTATGGCAGGCTCTCTGAAGTTCATGATAGAACACTAATTGATGAGGATCCAGGATTCTATCCAAGACTAGCCTCTTAATCTGTTTAAGTTGTGTGGACCTAGATGAAATGATACTAAGTCTCTTGATAAGCTCGTCCCACAAGGATTGATTTCTACTTGTTTCAGGGATACTAAGGACAGAATTAACTTCTATGGCTGCTAATTGGTTTACTACGTTTATAGTAGCTGCTAACCTCTTTTTAGGAGCTACCATCTAAACATGATTTTGAACCTTAAATGTTTTAAAATGCATCTAAGTTTTAGTTGTTCTAATTTTTTTTTTTTGTTTGTTTTTTTTTTGTTCAAAAGGTTATGATGCATTCACGTCGGGTTCACCAAAATGTATCGCTCCAAATTTTTCGCATCCCTACCTTCAGGCTATTGGATCCCGGCCCGGAAGGAGGATGGGAAAAGGATGGTGCGGTACCTCGGATGAGAGGACTTTGCGAAGGTCCTGCCTCTCAAGGGAGGTGCATTTTGGTGATTTGTCGACGGATGGTGGGTTCACCGGGGAAACATTTGGTGGCGGTTTCCACGCCTAGGTTTTGGGAATGAGTTTTAGATGAGTTCGTTTTATTTTTAAACATTCATCCTAGGTTTGGCCGAATGATTCTAACTTAAACTACATGAAAATGCAATTTAAATGAATACGACAAACAGAAAAGAAAGCGAAACGAGAGAATTTGCGGGAGGCCAATGAAGATTACACGATCCGGAAGTCGATGGAGTTTTCGATTAGCTTGTAGCGATCTGGATCGTCTGCAATTCAACGGGGATCGCCTTCAATTTGATAAAATCGTCTAAGGCGACGGGGATCGTCCGCAATCGACGAATTCGTCGGACGAATTCATCAGAGACCTGCAAAATAGCAAACAGATGCGAAATACAAGAAATTCTATTTTGTAAACGGGGGCAAACTATATGAAAAAGTAATATGAGTATTGAACAATATACAAGAACAAAAGTAAATGCAAATCACTATGTTTAGATAGCAGAATATGATCTTAATATGCAAACTAGACAAAATGGGTGAACTCCAAGATGCAATATAGTATAAAAACTGAATAGACAATCTAATTTATAGCATAAAATGACAGAGAAAAGAGAAAGAAGAGCAAACTCCGAGCATCGATTGCCTCGATGTGTCTTTGCGATCGAAATCGTCTCGCATCGATACGAGATCGTCTCGAATTTGATGAGATCGCCTCCGATCTTGACGGGTTAAGTCGAGCTGCGATAGGTGCTGGCTCCGGCTGAAAACCGGTGGTGTACACTGCAATAAAATTAATATAGGACTAGTGCAAGAGAAAATTTGAAGTGTTTTAGCGCATAGGGAGTTGATTTACATAAAAATTCAGCCGGGGGTTGGGGAGGGAAAAGTCTTAGAGTTAAATAGGCATAGGATAGTTGTTGGGAGGTTGGAGATCATCCCAATTTGGGAGATCTCCAACGGGGGAAGGGTCCCAATGGCGCAGACACGCTTCTGCCCGGATTGGAGACCCGTTGGAACGGATTCCAACTATGCAAATTCAGTTTTGCGACGAAATCGTACGGACGTTCTAGTCCAGACGAAATCGTCAAATGCAGGGCGATATCGTACGATCGGAGACGATATCGTCAAACGGTCAAAACAAGCTGCTAAAAATGGCACGAAAAATGAGGAAACGGGTTTCTCGATGGTTAACGGGCGGTTTGGGAGGTTAAATTTGATTTTAAATTTATTTACTAAGGTGAATGTAATTATTCCAATTTTATTGCACCAATTTTAGGGTGCTACAGGTTACTCAAGGTATAATCAGGTAATGGTAGCCCCCTGAGATAGGATTAAAATTATATTTACTACCAAGTGGGGAACCTTTACGTATAGGAGGATTCTATTTGGTCTAATCAATGTAATAGCACCATTCCAAAGGGCTATGGACATAGCTTTCAAGGATATCATTGGAAAATGCATTGTAATTTATATGGATGTTCTTCTTGTGTTTTCTAATATGTGTATAAATCATGCAGAAGACTTGAAAAAAGTGCTACAAAGGTGTAGATATCTTGGAATTTCATTGAATCCAATAAAGTGTATTTTTGAAGTTACAGAAGGAAAACTACTAGGGTATGTCATTTTTGAAACTAGTATTTCTATTGATCTAGATAGGGTTGAAGCAATTCAAAAAATTCCCCTTCCTAGAAGTAAGAAGGAGTTGAAGTCTTTCTTTAGCAAGATTAATTTTGTGAGAAAATTTATTTCTAGTTTGGTAAAAATAGTCCATGCTCTAAATACAATGTTAAGAAAGGATGCCAAAATAGAATGGACTAGTGAAGCACAAATTGCCTTTTAGGAAATTAAAAGGGTAATCATGAATACTCTAGTATTAATCAGTCTTGATTACACAATCATTTTATGTTTATTCATTCACATATGAATGTTCAATTACTGGTGTTCTAACTCAGAAAAAAGAGGCTGGTGATGAATGATCAATAGCCTTTGTAATCTCACCTTTGAGAGGTAATCAAATCAGATATTTAATTATTGATAAATAGGTCTTTGCTTTGATAAATGTTGTAAGAAAATTTTAACATTACATCCTCCATAGTAAAGTGTTTGTAATAGTGACATATCCAATAGTGAAGATGATGTTGATGCAAAATGAGTTAGGTGAACATAGGGGAAAGTGGATGTCTATATTGCAATAGTTCTATCTAGAAATTTAGTCTATGAGAATTGTTAGAGGATAGGGAATAAGTAGATAACTAACAGAAGTTAATCCCTAGAATTTATTCCAACAATATTTTGTGTGGGAAATTACAAATGATAAGTGGTACGATGATATTGTTTATTATTTGTTAAATAGAATTTTCCCTAGTCACTTGAATTCCACACGAAGAAGAGCACTACATCTCAAAAGTCCAAATTTTATGATTAAACAGGTATTTTATATTGAAAAAATCATGATAAATTCTACTTGAGATGCTTAAACAAATAAGAAGCTACTGATGTTCTCAAATATTTTCATGGAAAATATGGAAATAATCATGGATTTTTGAATTCTATACCACACAAAATATTGACAGTTGGGTATTATTCGTCACACATATTTAAATATGCATATGCTCATATTTGATCCTATCATGTTTGTGAAACTACAACTCATCGGGAGAGGAATTATCCTATGCCTATACAACCAATAACTAAAGCCCATTCGTTTGCACTGTGGACATTAGACTTTATTGGTGTCATTAATACCAACTCATCAGCCAACCATAAGTTCATATTAACTGCAATTGATTATTTCATACATTGGATAGAGGCTCAAGCATTCAAAATCTGCACAATTGAGATCATGATCAAGTTTATTGAAGATAACATTATGAACAGGTTTGGGATATCATATGCTCTTGCATGTTATAATGGCCCTGCTTTATCTTATTTACATTATTTTGAATGGGCTTACGATAACAAGGTAACTCTAAAATTTTCTTCTTATTATCATTGTCAAGGAAATAGAGTAGCGAAATCAATTAATAAAATATTTTTGGAAATAACTAAGATAATTTGAGACAAAAATCCTATGGATTAGCATAATAAATTGAAATATGCATTGTGCTAAAAAAGAACAAGGATTAAGTCTTCATTGGGCACATCTCCCTATCATCTAATTATTTGTCAGGATCCTATATTTTTTACCAACTTCAAGATTCTTACCCTGCAATTCATAAAAAACCACTTTGAAATAGATGATAAGGTAGAAGTAGACTATTGAATTTGGTTATTTTAGAAGAAAAAAATAAGCACTACAACATTTCAATTAGCATCAAAAAATATTCAAATGATGGTTTGATAAGAGGGCTAAAATAAAAAGCCTTCAAAATTGTTGATCTAGTGCTATTGTGGGATAAGACCCATAAAAAGAAAGGAGACAATGGAAAATCTAACACTCTATGATTAGGTCTCTTTTATATATCTAATATTATAGGATAGAATACTTTCAAGTTAAATATTCTAACTGGAGAAGATGTCCCATTACCAGTAAATGCATAATTTCTCAAATATTACTTCAATGCCTAAGAATTTTCCAACCCTATTTAGTAAATAGTTTTGTATATAGTTGAAGATTTGAGTTTCTATGCTAGTTTTCCTCTATTTTATTTTTATTTCATGTCCGTTTTATGCTAATTTTACTTTATTTTTTGTTTTAAATTTTGGTTCGTTTTGTGCTTTTCATTAGTTTGGTCTAAATAATTCGAGTGCAGCCTAATTGTGGTTGCTCTCAGTTGGAAGGTTTTCTTATGCAATTTGGGGGGTGAAAAGTCCTATGCTAAGCTTAATGAAACAAAAATTTGCTTAATCATCTATTTGATGTTTATCCATTTTTTTAGGATAAAGCAAATAAATTTTAAAGTATTGCCAAAATGATGTTGTGACTTCACAACTAAAAACATTTTAAGGAAATTCTAAGTTAGGAGGAATGAAAACATTGTGGTTTGGTTTTTATGTGAAATCCATCCAATTTTTTACCCTCTTATTTACTATGGTGACCCTCAAACCAAAAGGATAACCCAACGCTAATAAAAATTTTGGTTTTCTAAAAAAAATCTATGTTAAAAAAATAAACAAAAGAGAGAAAGGGTTCAAGTACTTGGGTGATTCATAAAATATCTACTGGGGTTGGTAGTAGAGCAAGGTCTACAGTGGGATCAGATATAACTCTTTCGGTACTATTGATTCCTAGCTTGCAATGCAACAATATTCGATAATTAGTGACATGTCTACTTGTGTTACAAAGTTGATCATGAGTAGATCAATGTTCGCTTATGTGTAAATTAGCCTATTTTTCAAACTTTGGTGCAAAATTTTAACTGATTATGGACCAATATAAATTTATATGCACACAATTTTTTCTAAGACAAAATGAGGTTCTTTCAGATAATTTGCCTAACTTCGGCCTTAGGTGGATGTCAAATTTTTGGTTTTGCTGGTTTAAAATTTTTATTTTTTTTAGAGGGGGTTATTTCTATTACCAAAATGCTCAAGAAAATTTACAGTAGAGTCACCGTTTATTTTTGCACTTGCAAAACACACCCCAGTTTGCAATGGATACCCACTTAAATGTTTTCTTATTTGTGCTCGTGCTAAGTCTTAATTTTACTTGCACTCATTCTTTACACTTTCATGCATTAAATAATTTTTTTATCATGCTTGTAGTTGAATTAGCCTTCCAAAATGGTTTTCATTGAGTATTTTATGATGTACTAGATTTCTTTTTTCTATCGAACTCTGAATATTTTATTTTTTGTTGTGTTTTAGGATTTTTTTGAAAAACATCATTGTCGGTAATTGCAATTCTAAAACAAGCATAATATTTTCTATAGAGATACATTTTATGTGGTCCAAATCCTGGTGGAAAGTGACTGAAATTATTTTTACAACTATACCAAATTCGCATGTAAACACTTAATATTTCATGAAATTTGTATAAAATATCATTTCAACTGCATTAATTTTCCCATGATAGTCCATGAGCTTAAAATAGTTGTATCTCTTGATCCATAATAAATTTTTAAGCTTTTTCTGCCAATTTGGATACCTATTTAGTTCATTTAGATACTTGGAAAGTTTTTAAAATATCTAGTACTTTTAATTTTTGTCATTATTTTGCACCATGTGAATTTCATTCCTGGGATATTTAAAATTGCATTCAATTTGCAGAAATCATTACTGGGAAATAAAAAAATCCTTTGCAAGACTTTAAAATATAAACTACAAAGGGTTGGAGACTTTGGAATCAATGGGTAATGTCAAAGTAAAATTTGTAAAGGCTTGAAATTTTTGCAAAAAAATGGGATGTCATCACATCCTAGTGAAATCTTGAAACTCTACCACTTAGCAAGGATTGAAAATTAGGTGGAATAATGAGATGTCACCCCATCCTGACGCATCCCAAAAGTATGCCCACTATAAAAAAAGAAACAACACCTTACAACATTCAAATAAGTTTAGGATGGGCTAAGTATAATATTTGGTAGAAAAATAGGTCACTTTGACACTCCGAATGGGCCCCAAAAGCCTACTAGCTAAGTGTTGAAGAATATTGTACCCAAGTGGAAATAAAAGAAAAAAATTGGGATGCCATCTCACCTCGATAAATCCCACCACTATGGAAAGCAAATAATTTGCTAAGTGTTGCACTTGGCAAAAAAATGGGTCATTACTACACTCTGAATGGATCCCAAATGTTCTTCGACTAAGTTTTGCACTATGTAGAAAATGGATCACTATTACGCTTGAAATGGGTCCCAAAACCCCACCACTAGGAAAATTCCAAATCAATTAAAATTGATAAAATATTGAAAGTAATGGACTTTTGGGGAGGATTTCACCATTGAAGAAACCTAAAAGCCCATCAATTGAAATTGAGAATCTCACAATGAGAAGTGAAATTCAAAAATGAAAAATGAAAAAAAAAAATAGGTCACCCATATTGGGAAAAATATTTGTTGCACTAAAATTTTTTAAAAAATATTAAAAATATTTTAAAATCAAAAGTTTCAAAACCTTAGAAAATTTAAAATTATTAAAAATTAAAAAATTAAATAAATAATAATGTTAATGTTCTAACCTTCACCTATTTTTATTTTTTGCAAAAAAATATCTAGTGGTTGCATTAAATGGATGACATAATTGTAGACAGGGATTTTCAATGTGAGCTGGACAAGTACAATCCTGCAAATATTGAAGAGGTAGGAAATCAATGATCTGTCTAAATTTTGAAGAATGAAGAATTAATACAATATGGCAATTCTAGATTTCTTGAGCATCATGAGAGTTGGAAATTAATGAAGTCTATAATTTGCAGGGATCACTGCAGATGAAGGCTTTATGAGGCATTACTATAGTATGGAGGAGAATTTAAGTTCAAGAGGACCTTCTAGGAAGTAGATGAAAATTAATTTTAAAATTGTAATGTCGGGTGAAGGCCAAAAATTATATAAAGAGTCTCTCACTAGCCAGTTATAGAGGTAAAAAACCATCTATTAGTTGTGCGCCTTTTAGCTTTTCTTTTTTTATTTTCCTTTGTAGTTTGATGGTAGTTCTAAAACAAGTGGCTATTGCTTGTAATCCACCAAAGTGGAAAACTTTAAAAAAATTACTCAATGACTATCTTTAATATAAAGGCTTTTGGAATCTACTATGTGTGATCTGCACATGTTGATGGTGGTTGCACTTAGTCTATTTCATAGAATATTATTCCTTAGAATATTGTACAATCACAAATTTTAAGTTGTGTGAATATTGTTTGGGTTGGGATTGGTTTAATTTAGATTTTTTGCTTTAACAAATCCAAGTTGGAGTTTAGGGTAGTATTAGCTTGTTTTATTTTATTTTCTCTCACCCTTCAACCTTTTACTTTTATTTAAATCTTATTTACATTAGGAGTAGAATTACTTTCATACAATCAAGCATTTCAATTTTTAGCATTGTACCAAGAAACATATATTTTCTAGACATAACTAGCAAAGAACCCTTGAAAGGAATAATTATCAATGAACTCTAAGTCTATCCGCATACCTAAACCTTGAGGGAAATATATTTCTCTTTCAAAAAAGAATGGATCCCTATTCCAAGTATGTTGATATACCCTTGACTATGTGTCATTTACATGCTCAACACTACCGACACTAGTTTTGGTGTCTACTACCTAATGACACCAGTTTTGGTTCCTATTACCACCAAAAAATCCATCCATTATTTATGATCTATTAATGCCCTTGTAATATTTTGCTCATTTTTTGGCTTCTATTTTTTCCAGTAGAGGAGAACCAATGTTTAACATCTATGATTGTTGCTATAACATTATGTATATATAATAGGGGTATAATACATGAATTTGTTGATGTTAATAAAATTATATATTATTTTAAGGTAAAAAGGTCCAAAATACAGGTGGGAAATCTTGTAATTTAAAATTGTAAATCGTAAAAGTATTATAATGTTAGGGTGAATCGATCCTAAAACAAATTACCCCTAAAAATTTTGGATGAATAGGCTGACATCCAGTGTCCCCATATTCGCCAATTTTAAATTTTAAATCCTAATATTCTTTAATTAATGATAATTTGCCACTATGCATAACCTTTATATCTATGCAATAGTATATAATTTTTGTTATGATGACTATGGTCTAACCTATGGAGATTCTTATGCAAGTTCAAGTGAAAGGACATCTTCTCATAAAAATAATCTTAGATGATAAAGGGATTGCACCTAAGTATTCATCAAGTATAAAGTCCCACTAGAGAATCCATTATTGGAAAATATGTTATTATCACTAATTACTTATCCCCTCCATACCTTAGTTTGGCTTATGAGGGTTGTTGAAAATTTAATCTCACTTATGACCAAGGTTAGCATTATCTGATGTATTTTTGTATAGGCCTATGGGTAGACATTGTACAATGTATCTAGTTATTCTCTATGTAATCACTATTCACCATTGTTAACCTTGAGATGGTTAAACCTAACATATAACTTATTAAAATAAAGCTCAATTGTTATGACAACTAAGATTTACTTGTGTAATTAGAGTCTTGCTATTGGTATAAATAACGTCCATCCACTACATTCATTATATTGAAGTGTCTAATCATTATTCATGGATAGTAAAATGGTTATTAGGTGCTCAAGGGCACTTTCATCTATCAATTTTTTATCCTTTTTATTATTTTTGTATAATATTTAACTAAATTAATTACTTTTATTTGTTGTTGAGTCTTGGTATAAAATCCAAGATATACTTGGTCTAAATATCTTTATGCAATGGAAATGAGTAGTGTAGATGTCATGTTGGGGGATTAATGGTTTTTTTAGTTAGGGTAAATTTATATTAATCTACAATGGTTGTATTTAGAATGAATGTAAAATAGGAAGGTAATTTATCCATAGGGTATTTAATATCTACCTTACAAAGGTGTTAATTCCACAAAATAGAATAATATTGAATAAGGGAAATAGAATCTTCTTCTTCCAAATTAATTGCATGTATGTATCGGTCATTCATTATTCTCTAAATATTGAATCTAAAATTTAATATCTTGTTCGTAGATATGCTCTAGTCTTTGATGAATCCATGGGTCTTCCACCTAAGGGAACTCATGATTATGCTAGTCGCATTTTCTCAATAATTTAGCCATGCAATGTTCATCCTTACTATTATATTCAACCTCCAATTTTATAAATACCAAACTTGGTTTTAGAGATGTTGAAGCATTTTTTTATCCTTTCTAGTACTAGTCCACATTCATTCCTAATGGTGATGGTTTTATTTGACAATATTTCTTGGTGTATATGTCTCAATTTTTCCCAACCAAAAAAATTAAAGTAAAATATAAGTTTCATGTTTGTAGCATAAACTACATGGTACTAAATATTTTAGCAAGCTTGACTTGCATTCTTGCTTTCATAAAATTAAGGTTACAAGAGGATATTTTAAATTTTGATTTCTATACATATAAGGGTCATTATAAGTTCTTGGTCAAGCTCTATAGTATTACTAATACCTCTCCTACTTTCCAAATCCAAATGAATTTTACCTATTATCCTATTTGTAATAAGTTTTTGTTCGTTATCTTTGATGATATCCTAATTTACAACATGTTTAGATAACCCATGTAGTTCATAGTAAAAATATCCTCCACCTTTTATAGAAGAAACAATTATATATAAAGAAGTCCAAATGTTCTTTTGGGAAATCCAAAGTGGAATAATTGCATCATATTGATCTCTTTAATGAGTTAAGAGTGATCCCAAAAATATCAAATCCATGTAGGATTAGCCTCTACCTAAATCTCTCAAGTAGATTCAAGGATTTTTAGGTCTTTCATTGTACTATATAAAATTTATCAAGAATTATGGAAAGATTACAATTTTCCTTATAACTTTAACTAAGAAGGATGATTATTTTTTGGTTTAATATCAATGCATTCAATGCATTAAAAAATGTTGTGTGTATCATCCTATTTTGGGTACTCCCAACTTTAGCAAGTTGTTTATCATTTAGTGTGATGCTTCAAGAATATGTAATAGGATTATATTGATGTAGGACAACCACCCTTTGGTCTATGAAAGTAAGAATCTATTTGACAATTACTAGGTCATTCCACTTATGAGAAGGAAATATTAACTATTTTGCATGTCATAGAGAAATGCAAGCCATATTTTTTGGGTCATTGTTTTATTATAAAAAATAGTGCATAGTAGTTTCAAGCAATTTTTAGAATAATGTATCTTTTTTTTTTAAACAAATATTTGAGCAACTTGTGGTATGCATTTTCAATACAAGAAAAGTAAAAATAATTTAAGGATAAATTCTCTTTCTTGAAAAAATGAAAATATGGTTATTGTCAATGTTATCTCCAGTCCTCATTCCTAGTGGTTTTCCTAGCTTCATGTGGATTAGTATTTGGATCTTGAGACTATTCACATAATTTATCAAATGAATACTAGTATGCCAACTATTATCTCCTTATCTTATATTGACATGGTCCTTAGAAAAAAAATCAAATTTATTTTAGTCATTTTTCTAAGGTCAAGAAAAATATTATTTAGGACTCATACACTTCCCATTGGTTGGACATTTTAGTTTATCAAAACCTATCAATGCATAAATTATTATCTTTTTTGGAAAGAAATATATACATATATAAATCAATTTATGGTTTAATGTAATATGTTCTAAAAAAATAAATGAAAAATAGTATTATTTTTAATCCAATCCTGACATCTATTTTTGTTGACAGAACTAATGATAATTATTGAATCCCCCTCATTGAAATATATTTCCATCCTTTTGTATTTACAATTTTAATCTCTATAAAAAGTGCACTAACCAAGAGATAAAATTTGAACTTAATGTAAGAATTCAAATTGCAATTTTAATTTATGTAATTAATTATTTGATATCATATATTAAGAGATAAAATCTCAATTGATCAATTGTCTTCTAAAATTTGAACTTCACCAAGATGAAGATCAACACCACAATTTGTTAAAGATATGCTTACATTTATAAGATATTTCCTCCAATAATAATTAGTGAACATTAGTGATAATATTATTTTTAATCTAATCCCAACATCCATTTTTGTTGATATCATTATTGATAATTATTTAATCCCCCTCAATTGAAAGATATTTCCATAATTTTGCAATTACAATATTAATATTTGTAAGAAGTGAAATAGACTTACATAGTTGTTAGTTAAAGTTTCATATGATTTTGATTAAGTGAGGAGAATTTTATCTTCATTATCTTAAAAAATACCACCTCCACAATGGATTTTTTGAGCTTAGAGGAGATGGTTACATAGGACCAATGATGAAATATGACCAACTAGAGACCAAAAGTATGAATAAAATGCATGGAATATTAAATCGCATTGTTCCACCACTAAATCCATCCATCCTCAGAAAGAGTACATGATGCTAAGTTTCAAACATGGTGATTGTGGGCTAGATAGGGTGTGTGAAAAATCAATGATATGTTGAAGCAGAAGTGACTAATGCAGCCCTCCCACTATCCTACAATTCAATTTAATGAAGAACATGTGCTTATATTGAGAGGGGGGGTGAACAGTATATAATAAATTTTTTTGCTTTTTTATCCAAATAGTAGCATCAACATTATTAAAATAGTAAACATCACACAAAGAATCACACACATGAGAGACATCATTTTTACATGGTTCGCCCAAATATGGCTACCTCCATGGAGAAAATATTTATTATAAAATTTTCTCAAATAATATCTTGGGAATCCTTTCCCTACATTGTTTATGGGCATCTATCCAAAGGATTTGTTGGTCTCATAAATCAATTTTGTGGATCTCTATCCACAAGAGAACTCCTTCTCCTCTGCTCTGTCTGGTGATCCTCTAGAAGACAACTACCTCCACTACACCAGCTTGTGGATATCTCTCCATTGAATACTATTATCCCCAATCAAAATATCTATTCTGACTGCCCTGGTTGATGGATCTCTATCCAATCGAGACTATTGTCGTATTTACTCTGTCACCTACAAAAATCTATCTCAAATATGCACTAAACTTAGTCCTTCGGTCTAGAATAAATTTGCTCAATATTTATCTCTGGTCTGGCACAAACCTATCCTCAAATCTACACCAAATTTTTCTCCACAAGTCTACATAGAACCTGCTCAATTCTACTCAACAAGTACATATAGAACTTGCTCAAATTTGATCAACAAGTCCACTCAGAACTTCTCCAAATCTGCTCAACAAGTTCACTCAAAACTTGTCGAAATCTCATAGAAACATAAAGAGAATTATTAGAGACTCAATATGTTCTACACTTATCACAATGTTGAATTACTTTCACTAACTCTCTTAGAATATGGAATAGTTTATTTTATGAAATTTGAACAATCACTTCACACATCCACTTAACTAGGCTCAATCAAATCTACTCAACCAATCACTCAATGAAACACTCCTTTCTCACAAACCCTAGTTCAAGCATATAAACATCAAATCAAAATATTTTCAATAATGCTCACCAATAAATCTCACATAACAATGATACTCATAATTTTTGCAAACCCTTGTTCAAGTCCTTTTCACTCCAGACTTATTTTCCATAAAACCAATCAATCAACTCAACTATGGAAGAATGTGCTCATACAATTTTCTTGATGATGAAGAGATCTCATAAATCTACCACAACCACAAATACTTCTATGCCAAACTTAAAGAGGTTAGAAGATAGATCTTCCTCACAATGTAATGTAAAACTCAATTACACCTTATCACTCCAACTATAAAAATAACCATCATCATAAAATATTTTTCCAACAATACCTTATAATCTCCCAATTAAAATAAACTTAACATCCACTAAAATTAACTCAAACCTCTTTAACTTAATTCAATGGCAAGAGAAACTTTGGTAATAATCAAATCTACTTTCTTTATAATTCCAATGATATATATCACTCATCAATAAAACAACCTTTCATTAACCCTTATTACTCCACAATAATATAAATCAATTTGGCAAATAAACAACCTTTCACAAACCCTTATGACTCCAAAATAATATAAATCAATTATCAAATGAGCAACCTTTCACAAACCCTTATAACTCCAAAATAATATAAATGAAATAAACAGATTTTCACAAACCCTTATAACTCCACATTATCCTTTATATAACCTTAGGCAAATAAATATTTAATTATAAAAAATAATTACCTTTCCCACCAGTGGATTTTGAACCCACAATCTATGCCTTCGCAAGCACTCTAGCCATGGCTTTGACCGCCATGTGCTCTAGATGCATTTTTGAGAGCTTGGACGCTCTTCGTCCCTTTTGTCCTAGGTTGGAACTCAAAACGAGCATATGCAAAAGACTTCCCTTGGCGCTTAAGACACACACCACTCCATGTGAATCAATCACGGTCTCCTCAACTCCCAATGCCTTCATAAAGCATGTGTTGCCAATGGACCACCATGTCCTTTGTATTTCAACCAATATGATCTTTCCCTTATGTCTTCCACCTTGCACTAAAGACAAGTGAATTCCTTGTCTTCTTCCTCAATGATCAATGATTGCACAAAAATATTTCCCACTTTATTGTATGTATTAAAATGTTGAGGGTATGTTTTGAATGACTCTTTGGTATTAATTTACATGCTAATTCCCTTTGTTGCTTAGACGTTAGCGCCCCCACATTTTTTATGATGGCAGTGCTTTCAAACCTTTATAATTTATAAATTTTTTAAATTCTAAGTATTTTTTTTTTAAACATGGCGGAATCGGTAGCCGCCACGAATTTGGGCAGGTTGTCCAGATTTTAAGGTCGCCATAGTATTATGTTTTTTCCACCCAAAAATCTGCCACATAGATCTTCGTGCAGTCCATCCCTATAATCACCATGCCACAATCATTTTAAACCTTTTATGTCACTGAAAGCACCACAGATCTTTGTGTAGTTCATCATTTTAAATAACCTTTCACAAACCATTATAACTCCAAAATAATATAAATCTATTATCAAATGAGAAACATTTCACAAACCCTTATAACTCCAAAATATAATAAATCAAATAAACAAATTTCCACAAACCCTTATAACTCCACATTACCCTTTATAAAACCTTAGGCAAATAAAGATTTAATTATAAAAAAAATTACCTTTGCCACTAGTGGGTTTCCAACCCACAATATCTACATCCACAAGCACTCTAATCGTGGCTTTGAAAACCATGTGCACTAGATGCACGTTTGAGAGCTTGGATGCTCTTCATCCCCTTTGTCCTAGGCTACTGATCAAAATGAGCAGGTCCAAAAGACTTCCCTTGGTGCTCAAGGCACACAACACTCCACGTGAATCAATCACGGGCTCCTCAACTCCCAAAGCATTCACAAAACATGTGTTTCCAAAGGACCACCATGTCCTTTGTGTTTCAACCAATATGCTCTTCCCCTTATGTCTTCCACCTAGCACTAAAGACAAGCGAATACCTTGTCTTCTTCCTCAATGATCAACGATTGCATGAAAATATTTCCAACTTTGTCACATGTATTAAAATGTCGAGGGTAAGTTTTGAATGACTCTTTGGAATTAATTTATACATGAATTTCCTTTGTTTCTTATATGTCAGCGCTCCCACATTTTTGATAACTTCAGTGCTTTCCAGCCTTTATAATTTATAAATTATTTAAATTCTAAGTATTTTAAATTTTATAAATTATATTTATATACTTTAACTTTAAGGAGATTAAATCCTTCCATGGGTTTACACTTAAACCTTTAATTTGTAAATTATTCTGCCACCATGGTTCTTTTAAAATCTTAACTACCATCTCAATGTGTGAGGAGACTTTTATATCCTCATAATGATTTTAATAAAACCATTTAATATTCCACCATGGGTTTACCATAAACCCTCATAAAATATTATTTTGCCAATTTTTTCTTCAACTCTTTGCCTTGTTCCTGGTGTTAATAATGGTGTGCTCCATGGTGTTAATGATGGCTCCATTTGTTCACTTTGGCATCAATGATGACTTTTTCACCTTGACATCAATGAAAACTAACTGAGATCAAAATGTCCAACAATCTCCCCCTTTGTCATTGATGGAAACCCAAATTATTTTAATTGAAAACTTGATCTTTCCTTTGTTCTGCTCCCCCTAGCTCAATGCTCTCTCAAATATCAAATCTCTTCCCCTTACTCAAATCTCTCCCTCTTTTACATCAATGGAAAAGGGTCACCTTTGGGGCTCGAGGCTAAGAATGAGCCTCTTAGCTTAGCCCCTCCTCCACCATCTTTTGAGGTGGTTAATTTTGGGGTGGGAGTCTCACTCCCAATTTTCCTCGAAGATACTCAAAAGTTTCCTTTGAAAGTGGCTTAGTGAAAATATCTACTATTTATTCCTTTGTAGTGACATATTCCAATTTTTCATGTTTATCTATCACATGTTCTCTTGGAAAATGGTACTTAATCAAAATGTGCTTTGTCCTAGAGTGCATTACTGGATTTTTTGAGATACTTATGGCACTAGTATTATCACATAGTATATGAATGAGATGATCATGCTTTATCTTGAATTATTATAGAGTCCTCTTCATCCATATTACCTGTGTACAACTCGCTACTACTGCAATGTATTCTACCTCTGTTGTAGATAAAGATATTGAAACTTGCTTCTTACTTAACCAAGAGACTAAACATTCTCCAAGGAAGAATGCTCCTCCACTTGTGGTTTTTTCTATCATCAATGTTGTCGGCCCAATATGCATCTGTATATGTTGTTAGTGTGAAACTGTCACTTTTGGGATACCAAAGCCTAAAATCCATAGTCCCTTTTAGATACCTGAAAATTGTTTTTACTGCTGCCACATGTGTTTCCTTAGGTGCTTCCTAAAACCTTGCCACTAATCCCACTGACTATACTATGTATGGTCTTGTAGCTGTAACATACACTAAGCTACCAATAATAGATCTGTATAATCTCTAATTTGCCTTTGGAGATTCATCATCCTTACTTAACTTGCATCCTGTAACCATGGGAGTACTTACCGGCTTACAATATTCTAACCTAAATTTCTTTAACATCTCTTTTATATACTTGGCTTGTGATAGAAACACTCCCCTTTATGATTGTGAAATATAAAGTCCAATAAATAAGGACAATTCTACAAGAATATACATCTCAAATTCATTTTGCATGTTCTAAGCAAATTCTTTACACATTTTATCATTATTTCCCCCAAATATTATGTCATCAACATAAACAACCACTACTAGTATATTACTCCCTTCATTCTTGATATATAAATGATTGTCTACTAGATATTTTCTAAAACCTTATTCATGAATATACCTATAAAATCTTGAGTACCATGATCTTGGAGCCTACTTTAAATCATACAATACCTTTTTTAATCTACCCACCTGATCTTTTTATCTGCTAGTATGAATCCCTCTAGTTGTTCAATATAAACTTCTTCTTCTAGAACACCATTTAGAAATATTGACTTGACATCCATATGATATACCTTGAAGTTCTTGAAACTTGAGAAGGCTAAAAACATCCTTATAGCTTCAAGTCATGCAATTGGAGCAAAAGTCTCATCAAAGTCAATTCCTTCTACCTGTGCATAACCTTTGCATACTAACCTTGCTTTATTTTTGACCACTTGTCCATCTTCATTTAATTTATTTTTGAATACCCATTTTGTGCCAATCACATTTTTTCCTTTGGTCGTGGAACAAGTTCCCAAGTTTTTCTCTTCTCTATCTAATCCAATTCCTCATTCATTGCCTTAATATAAAATTCATCCTCACTTGCTTGAGTGAAGTCTTTTGGCTCAATCTTGGACAGTAAAGAAAAATTTTCTTGTTGGGAAGGTTTTATTATTCTTCTCCTTGTATGTCTTTCATATGGATTCCCGATGATCTTATATTTTTGATGATGTTTCTGTACATATCGGGATGGAGTTTTGGGAAGAAGTCTTCGTGTTTCTTCTTCTTCTTTATCCGATTCCTCACAAAATTCTTCTTGACAACATCCATCTTCTTGATACACAATTTGTTGAACTGGTTCTCTTGAATCTATCTTCTCATCAATTGTTACATTTATACTTTCCACCATAGTGCATGTTATTTTGTTGAAGCATTTGTAGGCTTTGCTCCTTGTCTAATAACCAAGAAAATTTCCCTCATCACATCTTGGATCAAACTTGCCTAAGTTTTGGTCTTCCCATCTTATGTAACATTTGCTTCCAAAAATTTTGAAGTGTTTTACAGTGGCAGGTCTTCCTTTCCAAAGCTCATATGGAGTCTTGTGATGATTTACCCTCAATTGATCCCTACTAATTATGTATACTGCTAAGTTTACAAATTTTCTCCAAAAACCATCTGATAACTTAGATTCATTTAACATAGCTCTAGCCATGTTTTCAACAGTCCTATTTTTCCTTTCAACTACCCCATTTTTTTGAGGAGTTCTTGTTGCTGAATATTCTCTCTTGATTCAATGTTGTTCACAAAATTCTATGATTTCATTTGAAGTGAAGTCTCCTCCTCTATCAAATCTCAGACAATTAATAATTTTTCCAGTTTCATTTTAAACCAATTTCTTGAATGCTTTGAATTTTTCAAAGGCCTCTGACTTCTCTTTTAGGAAAGCTACCCAAACCATTCTGGAATAATCATCTATAAACAACATAAAGTATATTTCACCTTGAATGATTTATTTTTTGGTAGTACCACACAAATCATTATGTATTAGGCTCAATGGCTCATATGACATATATCCTTTTGACTTAAAGGTTGTCCTAGTTTGCTTTCCATGTTCACATGGTGCACAAATTATGTTTTGAGGTCTTCTTATTTTGGGTAAATCTCTAACTAGCTATTTATTGCTTATATTGACTATGTTGTCAAAATTCAAGTGACCCAATATTCTATGCCACAACCAAATCTCATATTCTTGTGATAGAAAGTATTTTTTCCCTTTGATCTCATTGAGCATGTATAAGTTGTTTGGGGTTCTTCTTGCATTGGAAATGATTTTTCCAGTTTTTTATTTCCTTATCTCACATCTATATGGATGGAAAGTAACCATGTATCCTTGATCACAAAGTTGAATTATACTCAGTATATTGTGTTTTAACCCTTCAACATACAAAACATTCTATTATTTTTGTTTTCCCATTATCTAAACTTAGAGTTCCTCTTCCACCAATCCTTGTTGATCCATTATCACCGAAACAACTGATCCTCTATTTGTTTCTTTTAGTACAATGAATTTATATTTGTCTCTTGTCATGTGACTAGAGCAACCACTATCAAGATACCATTGTTCTTCTTTATCATGAGAATGAAGGGCTATGTGTACTAACATTGATCTAGCCTTAACATTTTCCTTTTCATCTTTCCTAGTTGTTGCAATTGTTTTTCTAGACTCGGGAAGTATCATTTTACACCATCTAGCCTTGTGCCCAAAATTATTGCATTTGTAACATATAACATCATCATCCATGAGAGGTGCAAAGGAATTGAAATTTCTATTGTATCTTGCATGATGAATACAGTGTACAACTCTATGACCATATTTATTGCAAGAAAAGCAATGAACATGGAAGAAATTATATAACCTATTTGGATGTCTTGGAATTTGTGGAGAAGCCATCCTCCTCTTGTGATTAACTCTTATCCAGGGTTCTCCTTTGATTTCTTCCTTTCTGATATCCTTTGATTGCTTATCCTTGTTTGAGGTTTCTCATTTTTGAAGACTTGATTCCTCTTTCTGTTTCTCATATTCTATATCTTGTAGTACCTTGGTCCTTTCAACTTCATTCCTTAGGTGAATAATTTTTGCTTCCAATATTTCACATTCTATTTCCCTAGCTCTCAATAGATCTGTCATGTCTTGCTCAATCTTCTTTCCTTCTTCCACCCTAATCTTGAGCTCTATGAGATTTTGTATAAGTTCCATCCTTGCTTCTTCATCTTCTCAAAAAAATTTCTTAAAGCTTGAATTATTCTTTCATGTCAAACATAGTCTCTTCTTCATTTTTAGAAGTCATGTGTGCTGCTAATGGATCCTACTCCAAGTTGTTAGTCTTTTCATGGAGAGACCTACTCTGATACCAATTGAAGAACATGTGCTTATACTGAGAGGGGGGTGAACAGTATACAATAAAATTTTTGCTTTTTAATCCAAATAGTAGCATCAACATTATTAAAGCAGTAAACATCACACAAAGCATCACACACATGAGAGACATGATTTTTACGTGGTTCACCCAAATATGGCTACCTCCACGGAGAAAATATTTCTTATAAATTTTTCTCAAATAAATTCTCTTGGGAATCCTTTCCCTACAATGTTTATGGACCTCTGTCCAAAGGAGATGTTGATCCCCTAAATCAAGTTCGTGGATCTCTATCCATAGGAGAACTCCTTCTCCTCTACTCTAGTTGGTGATCCTCTAGAAGACTACTACCTCCACTACACTGGCTTGTGGATCTCTCTCCACTGAAGACTCTTATCCCCACTCAGAAGACCTATCCTCACTACCTTGGCTGATGGATCTCTATCCACTAGAGACTACTATCCTCTCTAATCTATCACCTCCAAAGCTCTATCTCAAATATACATTAAACATAGTCCTTTGGTCTAGCACAAATCTTCTCAATATCTATCTACAAGTCTAGCACAAACATATCCTCAAATCTATACCAAACTCTACTCCACAATTCCACATAGAACTTGCTCAAATCTTCTCAACAAGTCCACAAATAACTTTCTCAAATATGCTCAACAAGTCCACTCAGAACTTGTCCAAATATGCTCAACAAGTCCACACAGAACTTGTCCAAATCTCATAGAAACATAAAGAGAATTGTTAGAGACTCAATATGTTCTACACTTCCAATGCTCAATCACTTTCTCAACTCAAATAAGAATATAGAATAGTTTATTTTATGGAACTTGAACAATCACTTCACACATCCACTTGACTAGGCTCAACCAACTCTACTCAACCAATCACTCAATGAAACACTCCTTTCTCACAAACCCTAGTCCAAGCATATAACCACCAACTCAAAATATTTCCAACAATGCTCAACAACAAATCTCACATAACAATGATACTCATGATCTTTTCAAACCCTAGTTCTACATCTAAACACAACCTCCCACTACAACAACAATACTAATAAAACAAAATTAAAACAAAAACCTAAAAAAAAAAAAAAAAAAAAAAAAAAAACACACACAAAAAAAAAAAAAAATCAAGTCCTTTTCACTCCAAACTTATTTTCCATAAAACCAATCAATCAACTCAACCTATGGAAGAATGTGCTCATACCTTTTTTCTATTGAAGATGAAGGGATCTCATAAATCTGTCACAACCACAAACACTTCTATGCCAAGCTCAAAGAGGTTAGAAGATAAATATTTCTCACAATATAATGTAAATACTCAATTACACCTTATCACTCCAACTTTCAAAAACAACCATCAACATACATAAAATATTTATCCAATAACACCTTATAAACTCCCAACTAATAATAAATTTAACATCCACCAAAATTAACTCAAAACCTCTTTAATAAATTTTAATGGCAAGAAGAACTTTGGTAAAAATCAAATCTACTTTCTTTATAATTACAATAATATAAATCACTTATCAATAAAACAACCTTTCATAAACCCTTATTACTCCAAAATAATATAAATCAATTTGTCAAATAAAAAACCTTTCACAAACCCTTATAACTCCAAAATAATATAAATCAAATAAACAACTTTTCACAAACCCTTATAACTCCACATTACCCTTTATAAAACCTTAGGCAAATAAATATTTAATTATAAAAAAATTACCTTTGCCACTAGTGGGATTCGAACCCACAATATCTACCTCCATGAGCGCTCTAGCCGTGGCTTTGACCATCGTGTGCGCTAGATGCACATTTGAGAGCTTGGATGCTCTTCATCCTCTTTGTCCTAGGCTACTGCTCAAAATGAGCACATGCAAAATACTTTCCTTAGCACTCAAGACACACACCACTCCACATGAATCGATCATGGGCTCCTCAACTCCCAAATCCTTTATAAAACGTGTGCTGCCAATGGACCACCATGTCCTTTATGTTTCAACCAATATGCTCTTCCCCTTATGTCTTCCTCCTGGTACTAAAGATAAGTGAATCCCTTTTCTTCCTCAATGATCAACGATTGCACGAAATAATTTCCAACTTTATCGCATATATTAAAATGTCGAGGGTAAGTTTTGAATGCCTCTTTGGCATTAATTTATACATGAAATCCCTTTGTTGCTTAGACATCAGTGCTCCCACATTTTTGATGATGTCGATGCTTTACAACCTTTATAATTTATAAATTATTTAAATTCTAATAAATTTAAATTTTATAAATTATATTTATAAACCTTTGACTTTAAGGAGATTAAAGCCTTCCTTAGGTTTAAACTTAAACCTTTAATTTATAAATTATTCTACCACCATGGGTATTTTAAAATCTTAACTACCATATCAATGTGTGAGGATACTTTTATATCCTCATAATGATTTTAATAAAACCATTTAATCTTCCACCATGGGTTTACCATAAACCCTCATAAAATATTATTTTACCAACTTTTTCTTCAACTCTTCGCATTGTTCCTGGTGTTATTGATGGTGTGCTCCATGGTATTAATGATAGCTTCATATATTTACTTTGGCATCAATGATGACATTTTCACCTTGACATCAATGACAACTAAATGAGCTCAAAATGTCCAACAATCTCCCCCTTTGTCATTGATGGCAACCCAAATTCTTTTAACTAAAAACTTGACCTTTCCTTTGTTCTGCTCCCCCTGGCTCAATGCTCTCTCAAATATCAAATCTCTTTCCCTTACTCAAATCTCTCCCCCTTTGACATCAATGGCAAAGGGTCACCTTTGGGGCTCGGGGCTAAGAATGAGCCTCTTAGCTTAGCCCCTCCCCCACCTTCTTTTGAGGTGGTTAATTCTAGGGTGGGAGTCTCACTCCCAATTTTCCTCGAAGATACTCAAAATTTTCCTTTGAAAGTGGCTTAGTGAAAATATCTGCTATCTGTTCCTTTGTAGTGACATATTCCAATCTGACATGTTTATCTATCACCTATTCTCTCAGAAAATGGTACTTAATCGGAATGTGCTTTGTCCTGGAGTGCATTACTAGATTTTTTGAGATACTTATGGCACTTGTATTATCACATAGTATAGGAATGGGATGATCATGCTTTATCTTGAAGTCTTCTAGAGTTCTCTTCATCCATAACACCTATGTACAATTGGCTACTACTAAAATGTATTCTACCTCTATTGTAGATAAAGATATTGAAACCTACTTCTTACTTAACCAAGAGACTAAACATTCTCCAAGAAAGAATGCTCCTCCACTTGTGCTTTTTTTATCATCAATGTTGTCGGCCCAATCTGCATCTGTATATGTTGTTAGTGTGAAACTATCACTTTTGGGATACCAAAGCCCAAAATCCATAGTCCCTTTTAGATACCTAAAAATTCTTTTTACTGCTGCCACATGTGTTTCCTTAGGTGCTGCCTGAAACCTTACCACTAATCCCACTGACTGTACTATGTCTGGTCTTGTAGTTGTAACATACAATAAGCTGCCAATCATAGATCTGTATAATCTCTGATCTACCTCTGGAGATTCATCATCCTTACTCAACTTGCATCCTGTGACCATGGGAGTACTTACCGGTTTACAATCTTCTAACCTAAATTTCTTTAACATTTCCTTTATATACTTGGCTTGTGAGAGAAACACTCCCCTTTCTGATTGTGAAATCTGAAGTCCAAGAAAGAAGGACAATTCACCAAGCATAGACATCTCAAATTCATTTTGCATGTTCTTAGAAAATTCTTTACACATCTTATCATTGTTTCCCCCAAAAATTATGTCATCAACATAAACAACCACTATTAGTAGATCACTCCCTTCATTTTTGATATATAAATTATTGTCTACTATTCCTTTTCTGAATCCCTATTCCTGAAGATACTTATCCAATATTGAGTACCATGCTCTCAGAGCCTAATTTAAACCATACAATACCTTTTTCAATCTGCATACATGATCTGGTTTATCTGCTAGTATGAATCCCTCTAGTTATTCAATATAAACTTCTTCTAGAACACCATTTAGAAATGTTGACTTGACATCCATATGATATACCTTGAAGTTCTTGAAACTTGAGAAAGCTAAAAACATCCTTATAGCTTCAAGTCATGCAACTGGAGCAAATGTCTCATCAAATTCAATTCCTTCTACCTGTGCATAACCTTTGCATACTAACCTTGCTTTATTTCTGACCACTTGTCCATCTTCATTTAATTTGTTTTTGAATACCCATTTTGTGCCAATCACATTTTTGTCCTTTGGTCGTGGAACAAGTTCCCAAGTTTTTCTCTTCTCTATCTGATCCAATTCCTCATCCATTGCCTTAATCCAAAATTCATCCTCACTTGCCTGAGTGAAGTCTTTTGGCTCAATCTTAGATAGCAAAGAAAAATTTGCTTGTTGAGATGGTTTTATTATTCTTCTCCTTGTCTGTCTTTCATCTGGATTCTCGATGATCTGCTCTTTTGGATGATGTTTCTGTACATACCTGGATGGAGTTTTGGGAAGAAGTCTTCGTGTTTCTTCTTCTTCTTTATCTGATTCCTCACAAAATTCTTCTTGACAACATCCATCTTCTTGATACACAATTTGTTGAACTGGTTCTCTTGAATCTATCTTCTCATCAATTGTTACATTTATACTTTCCACCATAGTGCGTGTTCTTTTGTTGAAGCATCTGTAGGCTTTACTCCTTGTGGAATAACCAAGAAAAATTCCCTCATCACATCTTGGATCAAACTTGCCTAAGTTTTGATCTTCCCGTCTTATGTAACATTTGCTTCCAAAAATTTTGAAGTGTTTTACAATGGCAGGTCTTCCTTTCCAAAGCTCATATGGAGTCTTGTGATGATTTACCCTCATTTGAGCCCTAGTGATTATGTATACTGTTGTGTTTACAGCTTCTCTCCAAAAACCATATGATAACTTAGATTCATTTAACATAGCTCTAGCCATGTTTTCAACTATCCTATTTTTCCTTTCAACTACCCCATTTTGTTGAGGAGTTCTTGTTGTTGAGTACTCTCTCTTGATTCCATGTTGTTCACAAAACTCTACAAATTCATTTGAAGTAAATTCTCCTCCTCTATCAGATCTCAGACACTTAATCCTTTTCCAGTTTCATTTTCAACCAATTCCTTAAATGCTTTGAATTTTTCAAAGGCCTCTGACTTCTCTTTTAGGAAGGCTACCCAAACCATTCTGGAATAATCATCTATAAACAACATAAAGTAGCTCTCACCCTGAATGCTTTGTGTTCTGGTAGGACCACATAAATCAGTATGTATTAGGCTCAATGGCTCAGATGACATATATCCTTTTGACTTAAAGGTTGTCCTAGTTTGCTTTCCATGTTGACAGGGTGCACAGATTGTGTTTTGAGGTCTTCTTATTTTGGGTAAATCTCTAACTGCCTATTTATTGCTTATGTTGACTATGTTGTCAAAATTCAAGTGACCCAATCTTCTATGCCATAACCAACTCTCATCTTCTTGTGATAGAAAGCACTTTTCCCCTTTGATCTCATTGAGCATGTATAAGTTGTTTGGGGTTCTTCTTGCATTGGCAATGATTTTTCCAATTTTTGATTTTCTTATCTCACATCTATCTAGATGGAAAGTAACCATGTACCCTTGATCACAAAGTTGACTTATACTCAGAAGATTGTGTTTTAACCCTTTAACATACAATACATTCTCTATTTTTGTTTTCCCATTATCTAAACTTAGAGTTCCTCTTCCACCAATCCTTGTTGATCCATTATCACCAAAACTTATTGATCCTCTATTTGTTTCTTTTAGTACAATGAATTTGTCTTTGTCTCCTGTCATGTGACTAGAGAAACCACTATCAAGATACCATTGTTCTTCTTTATCCTGAGCATGAAGGGTTGTTTGAACTAACATTGATCTAGCCTTAACATTTTCCCTTTCATCTTTCCTAGTTGTTGAAATTGTTTTTCTAGACTCGGGAAGTATCATTTTACACCATCTAGCCTTGTGCCCAAAATTATTGCATTTGTAACATATAATATCATCATCCATGAGAGGTGCAAAGGAATTGAAATTTCTATCGACATTGTATCTTGCATGATGAATACAATGTACAACTCTATGACCATATTTATTACAAGAAAAGCAATGACCATGGAAGAAATTATGTAACCTGTTTGGATGTCTTGGAATTTGTGGTGAAGTCATCTTCCTCTTGTGATTAACTCTTATCCAGGGTTCTCCTTTGCTTTCTTCCTTTCTTATATCCTTTGCTTGCTTATCCTTGTTTGAGGTTTCTCCTTTCTGAAGACTTGATTCCTCTTTCTGTTTCTCATATTCTGCATCTTGTAGTACCTTGGTCCTTTCAACTTCATTCCTTAGGTGGACAATTTCTGCTTCCAATATTTCACATTCTATTTCCTTGGCTCTCAATAGATCTGTCATGTCTTGCTCAATCTTCTTTCCTTCTTCCACCCTAATCTTGAGTTCTGTGAGATTTTGTATAAGTTCCATCCTTGCTTCTTCATCTTCTTGAACTTGTTCCTTCAAGCTTGAATTCTTCTCTCTAAGTCTTTCCAATTTTTTGAGAGCAGCAAATAATTCTTCTTTTATGTCAAACATAGTCTCTTCTTCACTTTCTAGAAGTCATGTGTGCTACTGATGGATCCTCCTCCAAGCTGTTAGTCTTTTCATGGAGGGACCCACTCTGATACCAATTGAAGAACATGTGCTTATACTAAGAGGGGGGTGAACAGTATACAATAAAACTTTTTTCTTTTTAATCCAAATAATAGCATCAACATTATTAAAGTAGTAAACATCACACAAAGCATCACACACATGAGAGACATGATTTTTACATGGTTCACCCAAATATGGCTACCTCCACGGAGAAAATATTTCTTATAAATTTTTCTCAAATAAATTCTCTTGGGAATCCTTTCCCTACAATATTTATGGACCTCTATCCAAAGGAGATGCTGATCCCCTAAATCAAGTTCATGGATCTCTATCCATAGGAGAACTCCTTCTCCTCTACTCTGGATGGTGATCCTCTAGAAGACTACTACCTCCACTACACTGGCTTGTGGATCTCTCTCCACTGAAGACTCTTGTCCCCACTTAGAAGACCTATCCTCACTACCCTGGCTGATGGATCTCTATCCACTAGAGACTACTATCCTCTCTGCTCTATCACCTCCAAAGCTCTATCTCAAATCTGCACTAAACACAGTCCTTTGATCTAGCACAAATCTACTCAATCTCTATATTTGGTCTGGCACAAACCTATCCTCAAATATACACCAAACTTTACTCCACAAGTCCACACAGAACTTGCTCAAATCTACTCAACAAGTCCACATAGAACTTGCTCAAATCTGCTCAACAAGTCCACTCATAACTTGCTCAAATATGCTCAACAAGTCCACACAGAACTTGTCCAAATCTCATAGAAACATAAAGAGAATTGTTAGAGACTCAATATGTTCTACACAATCACAATGCTCAATCACTTTCTCAATCAAATCAAATTAGAATATAGAATAGTTTATTTTATGGAACTTGAACAATCACTTCACACATCCACTTGACTAGGCTCAACCAACTCTACTCAACCAATCACTCAATGAAACACTCCTTTCTCACAAACCCTAGTCCAAGCATATAAACACCAACTCAAAATATTTCCAACAATGCTCAACAACAAATCTCACATAACAATGATACTCATGTTCTTTTCAAACCCTAGTTCAATTCTTTACACAACAACTCACTTCAACAACAATGCTTAAAAAAAAAAGTTTAAAAAAAAAATATTTTTAAAAAAAACCAATAAAAAAAAAAAAAAAAAAAAAAAAAAAAAACACAATCAAGTCCTTTTCACTCCAAACTTATTTTCTAGAAAACCAATCAATCAACTCAACTATGGAAGAATGTGCTCATACCTTTTTATTGAAGATGAAGGGATCTCATAAATCTGTCACAACCACAAACACTTCTATGCCAAGCTCAAAGAGGTTAGAAGATAAATCTTCTCACAATATAATGTAAATACTCAATTACACCTTATCACTCCACCTTTCAAAAACAACCATCAACATACATAAAATATTTATCCAATAACACCTTATAAACTCCCAACTAAAAATAAATTCAACATCCACCAAAATTAACTCAAAACCTCTTTAATCAAATTTAATGGCAAGGAGAAACTTTGGTAAAAATCAAATCTACTTTCTTTATAATCAACATAAATCACTCATCAATAAAACAACTCTAACCCTATTACTCCAAATAATACAAATCAATTATCAAAAAATAACCTTCACAAACCCTTATAACTCCAAATAACATAAATCAATTATCAAAAAACCACAACAAACCAAAAAAAATAAAATAAAAACTCTTCACAAACCCTTATAACTCCAAATGACCCTTTATAAAACCTTAGGCAAATAAATATTTAATTTTAAAAAAAATTACCTTTGCCACTAGTGGGATTCGAACCCACAATCTCTGCCTTCGTAAGCGCTCTAGCCACGGCTTTGACCACCATGTGAGCTAGATGCACATTTGAGAGATTAGACGCTCTTCATCCCCTTTGTCCTAGGTTGGCGCTCAAAATGAGCATGTGCAAAATACTTCCCTTGGCACTCAAGACACACACCACTCCACGTGAATCGATCACGGGCTCCTCAACTCCCAATGCCTTCACAAAATGTGTGCTACCAATGGACCACCGTGTCCTTTGTGATTCAACCAATATGATCTTCCCCTTATGTCTTCCACCTAGCACTAAAGACAAGTAAATCCCTTGTCTTCTTCCTCAATGATCAATGATTGCACGAAATATTTCCAACTTTGTCACATGAATTAAAATATTGAGGGGTAAGTTTTGAATGCCTCTTTGGCATTAATTTATACACGAATTCCCTTTGTTGCTTAGACGTCGGTGCTCCCACATTTTTGATGATGGTGATGCTTTCAAACATTTATAATTTATAAATTATTTAAATTCTAAATAATTTAAATTTTATAAATTATATTTATAAACCTTTGACTTTAAGAAGATTAAAGCCTTCCTTGGGTTTAAACTTAAACCTTTAATTTGTAAATTATTCTGCCACCATGGGTCTTTTAAAATCTTAACTACCATCTCAATGTGTGAGGAGACTTTTATATCCTCATAATGATTTTAATAAAACCATTTAATCTTCCACCATGGGTTTACCATAAACCCTCATAAAACATTATTTTGCCAACTTTTTCTTCAACTCTTCGCATTGTTCCTGGTGTTATTGATGGTGTGCTCCATGGTATTAATGATGACTTCATATGTTCACTTTAGCATCAATGATAAATTTTCACCTTGACATCAATGACAACTAAATGAGCTCAAAATGTCCAACAATCTCCCCCTTTGTCATTGATGGCAACCCAAATTCTTTTAACTAAAAACTTGACCTTTCCTTTGTTCTGCTCCCCCTGGCTCAATGCTCTCTCAAATATCAAATCTCTCCCCCTTACTCAAATCTCTCCCCCTTTGACATCAATGGCAAAGGGTCACCTTTGGGGCTCGGGGCTAAGAATGAGCCTCTTAGCTTAGCCCCTCCCCCACCTTCTATTGAGGTGGTTAATTTTGGGGTGGGAGTCTCACTCCCAATTTTCCTCGAAGATACTCAAAAGTTTCCTTTGAAAGTGGCTTAGTGAAAATATCTACTATATGTTCCTTTGTAGTGACATATTCCAACCTGACATGTTTATCTATCACATGTTCTCTCAGAAAATGGTACTTAATCGGAATGTGCTTTGTCCTGGAGTGCATTACTAGATTTTTTGAGATACTTATAGCACTTGTATTATCACATAGTATAGGAATGGGATGATCATGCTTTATCTTGAAGTCTTCTAGAGTTCTCTTCATCCATAACACCTGTGTACAATTGGCTACTACTGCAATGTATTCTACTTCTACTGTAGATAAAGATATTGAAACCTGCTTCTTACTTAACCAAGAGACTAAACAGTCTCCAAGAAAGAATGCTCCTCCACTTGTGCTTTTTTTATCATCAATGTTGTCGGCCCAATCTGCATCTGTATATGTTGTTAGTGTGAAACTGTCACTTTTGGGATACCAAAGCCCAAAATCCATAGTCCCTTTTAGATACCTGAAAATTCTTTTTACTACTACCACATGTGTTTCCTTAGGTGCTGCCTGAAACCTTACCACTAATCCCACTGACTGTACTATGTCTGGTCTTGTAGTTGTAACATACAATAAGCTGCCAATCATAGATCTGTATAATCTCTGATCTACCTATGGAGATTCATCATCCTTACTCAACTTGCATCCTGTGACCATGGGAGTACTTACCGGTTTACAATCTTCTAACCTAAATTTCTTTAACATTTCTTTTATATACTTGGCTTGTGAGAGAAACACTCCTCTTTCTGATTGTGAAATCTGAAGTCCAAGAAAGAAGGACAATTCACCAAGCATAGACATCTCAAATTCATTTTGCATGTTCTTAGCAAATTCTTTACACATCTTATCATTGTTTCCCCCAAATATTATGTCATCAACATAAACAACCACTATTAGTAGATCACTCCCTTCATTTTTGATATATAAATTATTATCTGCTATTCCTTTTCTGAAACCTTATTCCTGAAGATACTTATCCAATCTTGAGTACCATGCTCTAGGAGCCTACTTTAAACCATACAATACCTTTTTCAATCTGCATACATGATCTGGTTTATCTGCTAGTATGAATCCCTATGGTTGTTCAATATAAACTTCTTCTTCTAGAACACCATTTAGAAATGTTGACTTGACATCCATCTGATATACCTTGAAGTTCTTGAAACTTGAGAAAGCTAAAAATATCCTTATAGCTTCAAGTCATGCAACTGGAGCAAAAGTCTCATCAAATTCAATTCCTTCTACCTGTGCATAACCTTTGCATACTAACCTTGCTTTATTTCTGACCACTTGTCCATCTTCATTTAATTTATTTTTGAATACCCATTTTGTGCCAATCACATTTTTGTCCTTTGGTCATGGAACAAGTTCCCAAGTTTTGCTCTTCTCTATCTGATCCAATTCCTCATTCATTGCCTTAATCCAAAATTCATCCTCACTTGCCTGAGTGAAGTCTTTTGGCTCAATCTTAGATAGCAAAGAAAAATTTGCTTGTTGAGATGGTTTTATTATTCTTCTCCTTGTCTATCTTTCATCTGGATTCCCGATGATCTGCTCTTTTGGATGATGTTTCTATACATACCTGGATGGAGTTTTGGGAAGAAGTCTTCGTGTTTCTTCTTCTTCTTTATCTGATTCCTCACAAAATTCTTCTTGACAACATCCATCTTCTTGATACACAATTTGTTGAACTGGTTCTCTTGAATCTATCTTCTCATCAATTGTTACATTTATACTTTCCACCATAGTGTGTGTTCTTTTGTTGAAGCATCTGTAGGCTTTACTCCTTGTGGAATAACCAAGAAAAATTCCCTCATCACATCTTGGATCAAACTTGCCTAAGTTTTGATCTTCCCATCTTATGTAACATTTGCTTCCAAAAATTTTGAAGTGTTTTACAGTGGTAGGTCTTCCTTTCCAAAGCTCATATGGAGTCTTGTGATGATTTACCCTCATTTGAGCCCTAGTGATTATGTATACTATTGTGTTTATAGCTTCTCTCCAAAAACCATCTGATAACTTAGATTCATTTAACATAGCTCTAGCCATATTTTCAACAGTCCTATTTTTCCTTTCAACTACCCCATTTTGTTGAGGAGTTCTTGTTGTTGAGTACTCTCTCTTGATTCCATGTTGTTCACAAAACTCTACAAATTCATTTGAAGTAAATTCTCCTCCTCTATCAGATCTCAGACACTTAATCCTTTTGCCAGTTTCATTTTCAATCAATTCCTTGAATGCTTTGAATTTTTCAAAGGCCTCTGACTTCTCTTTTAGGAAGGCTACCCAAACCATTCTAGAATAATCATCTATAAACAATATAAAGTAGCTCTCACCCTGAATGCTTTGTGTTCTGGTAGGACCACATAAATCAGTATGTATTAGGCTCAATGGCTCAGATGACATATATCCTTTTGACTTAAAGGTTGTCCTAGTTTGCTTTCCATGTTGACAGGGTGCACAGATTGTGTTTTGAGGTCTTCTTATTTTGGGTAAATCTCTAACTATCTGTTTATTGCTTATGTTGACTATGTTGTCAAAATTCAAGTGACCCAATATTCTATGCCATAACCAACTCTCATCTTCTTGTGATAGAAAGCACTTTTCCCCTTTGATCTCATTGAGCATGTATAAGTTGTTTGGGGTTCTTCTTGCATTGGCAATGATTTTTCTAGTTTCTGATTTTCTTATCTCACATCTATCTGGATGGAAAGTAACCATGTACCCTTGATCACAAAGTTGACTTATACTCAGCAGATTGTGTTTTAACCCTTTAACATACAATACATTCTCTATTTTTGTTTTCCCATTATCTAAACTTAGAGTTCCTCTTCCACCAATCCTTGTTGATCCATTATCACCAAAACTTATTGATCCTCTATTTGTTTCTTTTAGTACAATGAATTTGTCTTTGTCTCCTGTCATGTGACTAGAGCAACCACTATCAAGATACCATTGTTCTTCTTTATCCTGAGCATGAAGGGTTGTTTGTACTAACATTGATCTAGCCTTAACATTTTCCCTTTCATCTTTCCTAGTTGTTGAAATTATTTTTCTAGACTCAGGAAGTATCATTTTACACCATCTAGCCTTGTGCCCAAAATTATTGCATTTGTAACATATAATATCATCATCCATGAGAGGTGCAAAGGAATTGAAATTTCTATTGTATCTTGCATGATGAATACAGTGTACAACTCTATGACCATATTTATTACAAGAAAAACAATGACCATGGAAGAAATTATGTAACCTGTTTGGATGTCTTGGAATTTGTGGAGAAGTCATCTTCCTCTTGTGATTAACTCTTATCCAGGGTTCTCCTTTGCTTTCTTCCTTTATGATATCCTTTGCTTGCTTATCCTTGTTTGAGGTTTCTACTTTCTGAAGACTTGATTCCTCTTTCTATTTCTCATATTCTGCATCTTGTAGTACCTTGGTCCTTTCAACTTCATTCCTTAGGTGGACAATTTCTGCTTCCAATATTTCACATTCTATTTCCCTAGATCTCAATAGATCTGTCATGTCTTGCTCAATATTCTTTCCTTCTTCCACCCTAATCTTGAGTTCTGTGAGATTTTGTATAAGTTCCATCCTTGCTTCTTCATCTTCTTGAACTTGTTCCTTCAAGCTTGAATTCTTCTCTCTAAGTCTTTCCAATTTTTTGAGAGTAGCAAAGAATTCCTCTTTTATGTCAAACATAGTCTCTTCTTCATTTTTTGAAGTCATGTGTGCTACTGATGGATCCTCCTCCAAGTTGTTAGTCTTTTCATGGAGAGACCCGCTCTGATACCAATTGAAGAACATGTGCTTATACTGAGAGGGGGTGAACAGTATACAATAAAATTTTTGCTTTTTAATCCAAATAATAGCATCAATATTACTAAAGTAGTAAACATCACACAAAGCATCACACACATGAGAGACATGATTTTTACGTGGTTCACCCAAATATGGCTACCTCCACGGAGAAAATATTTCTTATAAATTTTTCTCAAATAAATTCTCTTGGGAATCCTTTCCCTACAATGTTTATGGACCTCTGTCCAAAGGAGATGTTGATCCCCTAAATCAAGTTCATGGATCTCTATCCATAGGAGAACTCCTTCTCCTCTACTCTGGCTGGTGATCCTCTAGAAGACTACTGCCTCCACTACACTGGCTTGTGGATCTCTCTCCACTGAAGACTCTTGTCCCCACTCAGAAGACCTATCCTCACTACCCTGGCTGATGGATCTCTATCCACTAGAGACTACTATCCTCTCTACTCTATCACCTCCAAAGCTCTATCTCAAATCTACACTAAACATAGTCCTTTGATCTAGTACAAATCTGCTCAATATCTATCTAAGTCTGGCACAAACCTTTCCTCAAATATACACCAAATTTTACTCAACAAGTCCACACAGAACCTGCTCAAATCTTCTCAACAAGTCCACATAAAACTTGCTCAAATCTTCTCAATAATTCCACATAGAACTTATCTCAAATATGCTCAACAAGTCCACACATAACTTGTCCAATCTCATAGAAACATAAAGATAATTTTTAGAGACTCAATATGTTCTACACTTATCACAATGCTCAATCACTTTCAACTCAAATCTAGAATATAGAATATTTTATTTTATGGAACTTGAACAATCACTTCACACATCCACTTGACTAGGCTCAACCAACTCTACTCAACCAATCACTCAATGAAACAATCCTTTCTCACAAACCCTAGTCCAAGCATATAAACACCAACTCAAAATATTTCCAACAATGCTCAACAACAAATCTCACATAACAATGATACTCATGATCTTTTCAAACCCTAGTTCAATTCTTCCCAACACCCCAACAACAAAACTAAATCAAGTCCTTTTCACTCCAAACTTATTTTCCAGAAAACCAATCAATCAACTCAACTATGGAAGAATGTGCTCATACCTTTTTCTTGATGATGAAGGGATCTCATAAATCTGCCACAACCACAAACACTTCTATGCCAAGCTCAAAGAGGTTAGAAGATAAATCTTTCTCACAATATAATGTAAATACTCAATTACACCTTATCACTCCACCTTTCAAAAACAACCATCAACATACATAAAATATTTTTCCAATAACACCTTATAATCTCCCAACTAAAATAAATTCAACATCCACCAAAATTAACTCAAAACCTCTTTAACTCAATTTAATGGCAAGAGGAACTTTGGCAAAAATCAAATCTACTTTCCTTATAACTCCAATAATATAAATCACTTCTCAATAAAACAACCTTCAAAACCCTTTTACTCCAAATAGCACAAATCAATTTTCAAAAAAATAATCCTTCACAAACCCTTATAACTCCAAATAACACAAATCAATTAACCAACCAAATAAATCCTTCACAAACCCTTATAACTCCAAATAACCCTTTATAAAAACTTAGGCAAATAAAATTTAATTAAAAAAATTACCTTTGCCACTAGTGGGATTCGAACCCACAATATCTGCCTCCACGAGCGCTCTAGCTATGGGTTTGACCACCGTGTGCGCTAGATGCACGTTTGAGAGCTTTGACACTCTTCATCCCCTTTGTCCTAGGCTACTGCTCAAAAAGATCACGTGCAAAATACTTCCCTTGGTGCTCAAGACACACACCACTCCACGTGAATCGATCGCGGGCTCCTCAACTCCCAACGCCTTCACAAAACATGCACTACCAATGGACCACCATGTCCTTTGTGTTTCAACCAATATGCTCTTCCCCTTATGTCTTCCACCTGGCACTAAATACAAGTGAATCCCTTGTCTTCTTCCTCAACGATCAACGATTGCACAAAAATGTTTCCAACTTTGTCGCATGTATTAAAATATTGAGGGTAAGTTTTGAATGCCTCTTTGGCATTAATTTATACATGAATTCCCTTTGTTGCTTAGATGTCGGCACTCCTACCTTTTTGATGATGTCGATGCTTTCCAACCTTTATAATTTATAAATTATTTAAATTCTAAGGATTTTAAATTTTATAAATTATATTTATAAACTTTAACTTTAAGGATATTAAAGCCTTCCTTGGGTTTAAACTTAAACCTTTAATTTGTAAATTATTGTGCCACCATGGTTCTTTTAAAATATTAACTACCATCTCAATGTGTGAGGAGACTTTTATATCCTCATAATGATTTTAATAAAACCATTTAATCTTCCACCATGAGTTTACCATAAACCCTCATAAAACATTATTTTGCCAACTTTTTCTTCAACTCTTTGCATTGTTCTTGGTGTTATTGATAGTGTGCTCCATGGTATTAATGACGTCTTCATATGTTTACTTTGGCATCAATGACGACTTTTCACCTTGACATCAATGACAACTAAATGAGCTCAAAATGTCCAACATTTAAAAATTTAAGGAGAAGTGTTCTGAGAGGACTACCTCAAGAAGAAGTTCCACCACACGAAGGGGATAATTTTGTATAGCAACCATTAATCAAGTCACCAGAAGTGTTGTCAAAATTAAATGTGGGTTGCCTTGATGACATCGCTTGATCAAGCTATTTGGGAATCCTATCAAGACCAGCACACATAGTCTAGATGAACCAAGGGAGGTGTGGTTTATCTTTCCTAATATTGGTGTCATATAACCTAGTTTTTGGTGAATATTGAACCAAGAACCCATTTTTCAAGCTGTTTAGTGCATGTAGTTCTCACATTGCTTGTCAAAGTCATATTCAATAATATTGATATCCCTGCCCACATGGTAGAAGGCAAGAAATATACAACTAAATATGGGATATTTTATAGCATTATTAAAGGCATATACATTAATAAAAAAATGTAAGGCCATTACTATGAAATATGGACTAAACTGCTCTATTGGTTGGGTCGCAACCATGGTCCACTAAATAGGTTTGTCATCGCATCACCATGAAGGTGGTACCATCGTGGGTTGCTTAATGGTTGTTATACAAAAAAAATATCTAGACATATGGTATGACAGATTGAGAACAATAAAAATCTAAAACCTTCACTTCCTACAAATATAATAAAATTTGAACTATAAATTTGTGTTTGAATTCTATTAGACCCATAACATTCCATTAAAAGAAGTTTATTATGCAATGGAATCCAATGATGTATCCTCATTGCCAATGTACTCCACAAGATGTAGTTATTAAGGACATAGTTACCTAGCTATATAATGGATATGTGAAGTCACTTATTTGAAATAATACCTTTATGCATGGCCCTCTTTTGTAGTTTATGAGAGTGCCTTGCACTTGCAAGAAGGGAGAAAGTAGGAGGGTTGGTTGGGGTGCATATTGTGAAGTAACCATGGTTGATTTCCTCAGGTTTTAAACTTGTTGGGGTTGTGGAGCCTTTGTTTTTGGCTAGGGGCTACCCTTGTATTTGTCCTTCACTTTCTCCATCAGCTTGGTTATAAGCATTTAGAGGTATTTGAGTGTGTATTTTTATGCTCACCCATAGTTGTCCATCCATTATCCTTAGGTTGAGGAATTGGTATACTAATTATGGTAGATATTTGTATGTCATTATCGGGAGGCATCAAGGGATAATATTTGACCATGTGTTCTAATGGTTGGAATTAAAAAATATATATTGTAAAATTTTCTATACAGGGCCCACTAGGAGATCATAATTTTACCAACTTGGATCTTAACAATTTCCTTGAGGTTCTAGGATATATCCACTTCTATGCAAACATGCTTTTGAAGGATTTCATGGAAACTTTTATTTTCCTCAACAATGATGATGTAATCTAGAGGGGCCACTATAAAATTTAGAAGGGACCATAGGGGAAGAGAAATCCTAGGAAATTCTACCCACATAGGGACTTTGATAGTCCTTTATTTAGATATAAAAACATTATGGGTCCATTGTGAAAATATGAGTAGGGATATTTGCATATACTAAGGGCCATGCTCGGATATCACCTTAGTGTGGGAAGATTTTGTAAAGCATAACAAAAAATAACCCTTGAAAATATTTTGAATACTGGATATAAACAAATATAATATGAAAGAATCAATTGAAAGATATTGTATCCCACCTTATTTATGAGGTGTATCATCATAGAAATGGTGTTTTATCTTCATATGAGGTTATATAAGTCTCCCTCTACTTAACCACGCCTCATCTCAAATATTATCTTGATGTGGGACCCAATGTTGATCATGGCATTATGTGTGCTTTTTATTTATTTTTTTCAAGAGGTCATGGACCTATTACTTTTTGTGTTGAATTTGTTCTATAAAATATGCTACATTTTTGCTTCTTATCCATGAGGTGAGTAATCCATGGGTTGCACAAGGAGAGCTACATTAGTGAGTACCAATGGTTACAACCTAAAATAAATATGAAATAGGATATATTTGGTAGCGATATAGAGAGCTTAAATTTACCTACATTGAATGTGGGGTAGTTCCTCATCCCATGTGTGTGGATGTTTGGAATTATACATTTAAGGAAGATGTACAATCATTCAATTCACAATTTTTTTCTAGCCATCAATCTAAGTTGAAAGGATGTGAATATGGTCAACATAGTGTCTGCCATGTTCAATATGGATACCAAAAAATGATCAAAATTCTACTACCCCTATAAAATAACTTCAACAAATATTTTATTGTATGGAGGGTTAGATCACAAAATAATTCCTTTAATAAATGATCTACACAATTAAGGTCTTCAAAATACATGATGTTTTCTATCAAATTTTCTCAAAGACCTTAATTCCTTCTAAAAGGTTATGTTATAGTTAGGGTGGAGCAAGGCTTCAATGATCATGTATTTACAAATTCATTCAAAATATGAAAATATATAAAGTTTCAAATGAAGACTTGAGATTTTAAATATTCGTGTATCATATTTAAAATAAAGTATGAAAGTAGATCCAAAATCAACAATTTAAGAAAATATTAAAAAAATTAATGTAATATACCAAGATGACTATTTGCAACAAAAAAATTGTTTAAAAATTAAAGAAACAAAAATATATGATATTAGAAAAATATTTGTCTTTCCATTGAATCAAAAATATGTTATTTGCAAAAAAACAATTGTATATAAATTAAAGAATAAAAAATATATGATATTAACAAAATATTTATCTTTGCATTTAATGAAAAATATGTTATCTGAGGATAAAAGATGTAATATTTTCTTAGAAGCTGGGTAAAATAAGGAGACTCAATAATTAGCATATAAAGATAAAATGAATTGTCATTGAGAAAGATCTCTATAGGAGGTAGTTTTCCTATTATGATAATAGCATATACTGAATTTGCTTTAAATTTCTTTTAGAAATTTTTTTATTTAGGCAAGTGATATGTTTGATTTAGTTGGAGAGTCTAGTAAAAATAAGATCCTGATAAGTGATATTAATTCCATCTTTATTGCATTAGTCCTCAGAAATATTAGATAATTTTTTTTTTAAATATCCATTCAAGATAAATTTAAAAATTATAACGAATAAATTGGAAGCATTCTTGTTGATTATGGTATAATAAATAGTGTAACTATTATATAAAATAAAAAATGGATAAAATTATAGATTTAGATATAAACGAAGCATATGATAAAGTTCATGATATTCTTATTGACATAATAATCAATAAAAACTAATTTTATTGACTATTATGTCAAAAATATGACTTGTATAGGTCATTGTAACACTTCTTAAAATCAAATTTACATCATTGTATTGGTGTAAACTTTCACTTAAGTTTCATTCTGGAAGAGAAAGTTTATACTCCATCTACCTATTTTATTTGACCTCATCGGAATGGAACATCCCCAAGATCTATGAAGAAAGCAATGCAAAGCAGTGTATCTAATGCCTATTACCTAGTGCGGAAGAACATATATTAAAGCTAGATAGTGGTTGTGAAGGAAAGAGAAGTCATTATTTATTCCATTTTTATGGTGGGCTTTCGTGGAGGAGGCGGCTTAATTATTCTATGCGACGGTGGTGGCACTCTTCGGCCCGGACGAGTTGGAGAAGGACCAGACGGCGGTACTGGTACTTTTGGCTTAAGTTGCTGCCATGAAACTACCGGCGGATCAATTGGAGGAGGACCAAACGCCGGTACTGGAGCTTCCGGCAACCTTGTTGGAGAAGCACCAAACGCCGGTACTGGAGCTGCCGGCAAACTTGTTGGAGAAGGACCAAACGCCGGTACTGGTGCTTCTATTCCACCTCTCACTCGCAAATTCACCGCATTAACGCCCAAACACAAAAACCAGATGAAAAGAATTTTGAACAGCCACATTTTTTTCTTATTGACGAGGCTTTCAACAAAAGCACATGCAAATAGCTCTTTCCCTACTACGAATATGTGCCTAGACATAGAGGAGGAGGGCATTAATAGAAACTGGGGGTGTGATATGCGGCTCCAATATCGTTTAAAGTCAAATATTTGTCCCTTAACATACTCGTAGGTGTAGCAACCATATAAAACGGGAAGACATCTTCACTAACATGCTTGGTTGAGATGGTCTTCGTTGGATGGTTTTGGTTAGGATATTCCTGCGATCCGAGGCTACAATATCGACTAATTTCAAATATTTGGTTGAGCTGGTCTTCGTAGGATGTTCGTTGAATTAGAGTCTGATCATAGTTTTCGTAAAGTTTTTGTCTTTCTTTTCCCTCATAATATTATGTTTTTTTTGACTCAGTGTAAAGAGTTATCCCGTTAACTCTCAAATAGTATTCCTTATAAAGAAATTGTAACCTTTTAAAATCCCTATTTTATTTCATTGTTGTTTAAGCAGCCTGAGGGATTATCCATCTTTTGGATTGGCTCCGTCATTGTCATAATTGGGACCTCAATTATCGCTCTTGGGATTGATTTCATCCTTGTTGCAATTGAGACTTAAGTTTGATTTAAACTTAAAAAAAAAATTGTTAATAAACTTAAAACTTACCAATCTATTAAGCTATAAAAAAGTGTCCGAACATTGATTACCTATCTTTTGGGATTGGTTCCGTAGTTGTTGCAATTGGGACGGTAATTGTCCCTTTTGGGATTGATTTCATTCTTGTTGCAATTGAAACCGTAGTCTATGGATTTAGGTCAGATTACATGTAAATCAGACTACTATCTTTAAAAGCGTTACTTAAAATTTAAACCTAAAATTCTTATTAATAAACTTAAAACATACCAATCTATTAAGCTATAAAAAATGTCCAAACATTGTAAATAAGATTGAAGATTGGACTTTAAGGGCACGGAGCATAATAATGAAAATAATAAAAAATGAGAATGATAGAAGTAACGTTAGTAAACCTTATAAAATAATACAGATTGTGATGAGAAGAAGATATTAGATGTAAAAAGATAAAACATTGGAATCGTCTCTACATTTAACTGTATTTCTAGTATTTTTAAAGTTTACTAAAGGACTAAGCACCTATCTTGACGAGTATGATCGCGACTTCGCAATCATACTACTGACCGTTGATGAAATTGCAGAGAGATTTTTGGAAGATCATACAACTAAAAATTGGATCCTCCTTCCGAGCTATACTAGTCAACCCTGTCTTGCCTGTCCAGCTTCTCAACATTCCATAAATTTCTATCTTGACAGTACCATCGTCAAGGGAGATGGCGAAATTGACGTAGATGGCGAAATTGCAACGAGGTGAGTTGAAAAAATCAAGGTCATTCAAATAATAAATACGAAGCCTAAAATAAAAAATAAAAGAAAACCAGTTTTGCCTGTCCAGCTTCTCAACATTCCATAAATTTCTATCTTGACAGTACCATCGTCAAGGGGGATGGCGAAATTGACGGAGATGGCGAAATTGCAACCAGTGAGTTGAAAAAATCAAGGTCACTCAAATAATCAATATTGTAAATACGAAGCCTAAAATAAAAAATAAAAGAAAACCAGTTTTTAAAAAGACTAATAAATAGCATAATTAAAATAACAAAAATCAATTGGATTCTCTTTCCGAGCTATACTAGTTGACCATTTACCAAGTTCTGGAACACTGTTTTGCCTGTCCTGCTGCTCAGCACTCCATAATTTTCTTATCTTGAGAGTACCGTCGTATTCACGTAAATAGTTTGACACCATGCCGAATGCCATAACGCTGGGGAAACACTAAATTTACATAACAAAGAAAAAAAAAAATTCGTGGTGACCCCTTTTACGTCACAAACATTGTTTCTAGAATCACTACAAACGCCTGGTTCATATATTTAAATTTCTTTTTAATGAAAAAAAGTTATATTAATACAATTTAATCATATAAAAAGTGGGCACCTGTAAGGTCCAAAAAAAACATTAAAAACAAATGGTTAGGAGAAACCAAATAACAAATACAAAGATTTTAGTTGGCTAATCAAAAATCAAATAAAAACATGCATCTCAGAAATCATTTCAAGACATCGAAACACAAACTTGTCCACATTGTCATGATGATACCATGAAAAGCGGCCAGAGGAGCATCCCTCATACCACCCATATCAACAAGGTGGTTAACCTCTGTGCATTTTGAAATATAAAACATTGTGCATTTTTTAGGTTTATTAAGTGTGAAAAAATATTAGTATTGAGTTATTTATGCTTGAATTAAAATTTTAAGCTTTTTATATAAAATATTTATTTTTTTATTATTTTATTTATCAATAATATATATTATTGTATAAAAAACCTATAAAACATATTATTAACCAATGTCCATTTTTTAGGTTTTGTGGAAAGATATTGGTATTGGTATATTTATCTATAAAATGTATGTTGGAATTAAAATTTTAAACCTTTTATATTAAATATTTAATTTATTATTATTATTTTATTTATGGATAACTTAATATTATTGTTTTGATATATAATGATAATATTAATAAATTTATAAAATAATATAGATCACAAGATTTTAGTAAAGTGATGAATACAAATTATTTGATATGAAAATTTAAAAAATGGAATGTCTTTTACACTTAATTGTATTTTTTAAAATCTCGTATATTATAATTTATAAATTTTACTCACATGAGAATAAGATATTATGTTACTATCATAGTTTTAGGCCTTACAAGGGGTTATGGTTGGGAAGAGACTACTCAGCCCTGTTTGTTGGTGGTATGGGTTTCTTACACTAACCTAAATTTTTTTAGCGCATGAATGTTGGTAGAGGTTTCTCACATTAACCTAAAATTTTTTGAGCACCCGAGGGCTAGGTGGATTTATAAGTTCTTGTCTAGCCTGACATTTACCAAGAAGACATCATGTTTAAACCTTGAGGGCTAGGTGGATTGGTAAGTGCTCGTCTGGACAAACATTTAGCAAGAAGACAACCATGTTCAAACCTTGGGGTATCATGTTTATAAACGTAGTAGTCTGATCTGAATCCTCTAAATGTGTGCTAAACCAATGATAATGGTATAAATTAGTGATCAATGGTTGGTTCCCTTCACGTCAGGTCAACAATAACGAAGCGGAATAGGTTAGGTGGAATAATCCACCCCTATAATTTGAACCCTGCACTTGTCAATTTCTAAAAATAATGTGGTTGTGACCAAATCTCATATACAAAAAAAAAATATATCTTAATTTAAAAAAAAAAAAATCTAATGAACAAAAAAATACAAGCCAAAATAAATTACTCATTTATCAAAACCCTTTTATAGGTTTTATCTCAAGCCATTTAGATAAAAAATTCATAACAAATTACATCTTATTTAACTTTAGAATATGGAAAATATTTTTATTTGTTACCCATGTGATTCTCATAATTTTATTAATGATGTGATAAACTAGTTAGTTATAGACATATAATAATTTAAGTCAATATAGAATATCAATATTATTTTTTCCCTATAATTTTTCCATGCTTTCTATTTATTCTAATTTATTTTTGTTTAAGAATTTAACTTATTAGTTGTAAAAACAACATTTCATGAAATTAGTAGGATATAAATATTACATTTATATTCACACATATATCCATCCATATTTTATTCATAGGTATTATCTATGATGAGTAGATGATAGATGCATCTATTCATTGTATATAAGTAGATCTATATAGAGATGAATGTCTATTTAGATCCACTTCATTCATCATTACAAGAGGTTATGCTATATAATTCAAAAAATATTTATATTTCTATTGTTTTATGATTGAATATTGAACCTAATTTATAAAATTTGACTAAATAAGATCAATAGAATCTTGTCATTTTTAATATAGAAATAAAAAATAACTGTTTTAATTGCTACAAATAAAAAATCCACTACGAGCACAATAATAGAGGGTAATTTGGGATTGATCATAGAATGAGCACCGTAATGAAATATTTATCCTTATTTGAAGGAATTATTAGAATACCATACAAGTGAGAGGATCAAATCAGTAGACATGTGCTTTTATTGTGAACCTCTCTTCTCATTAACAACAAAATATTCACCAATATGTAGAAATATACAACATGTATCCATGAATAAATTCTACAATAATAATCCACAAAATAAAATAGATATTCACAGTACCCTTGAGATAGAGAAATACCATACAATGCTTCTTATTAGAAATAAGCCACTCCAAAAGATCTCTAGCTCCATGAGCCAAGACTTCTACAAAGAATACTTCATATGACTTCCTTTACAATGGGGGTGCATCTCTCTTTATACAATAATGTGATGGTTCACCTTCCATGAGTTACAAGGTGTATAATATTATTATATGAAATTATGTTATATATTATTATAATTTTATGTGTGATCCATGCCCTACTACAATATTATATTATATTTGCATATGCATATACTTAGGTACCTAATATTTCATCCATTTTACAAAAATATTTCATCCTTGAAACATAAGAAGAAACTAACTAATATGATCTTCTAAGTGAAGATAAGAATTGGTACCAATATTTATCACACATATATCCTAGTGAAACTCTTATTTGTGGTGTTCTTTGTTGATGTTGATATGCTCTTATGCCACTTAAATATAAATAATTAACCTTCCATGTATGTCCAGCATAACTATTTTGTTGTCGTATGCCTTGTCTCTCATGGTGGTGTGGATGACTATATACTAAAACATTATTATGTTCTACTTTTTTTGCTCTTCTTTCTTGCTTATCTCATTTGGTTTGTCCCTTGTTTTTACTTCCTTTATTTTTTCTACTACCTTCTCCCAAGATTTTATTTCAGTTTTCTTTTTGTTCTTCACTTTGTTCCCATACAATAGCTACCTATTTCTCCTTACACTAAGAAATATCTTGTAGTTTTATTTTCTTATTTTTGTACCATAACTTTATGAACTTATTTTGCACATTAATGTTAATAGTACCCAAAGAATACAACTAAGGATAGTCAAGAACAATATGCATATAACCCATATCAATAGCATAAAAATTTGAATGCAAAATATATTTATCCATGTTGATCTTCAAATCTTCAACAATCTAAACATCCTCACCCTCAAGCTTTATGTTCTTAATTTTTTTGTTGGAACTTACAAACTATCAACCAAATTTCTATTGATGAAGTTATGTTTGTTTCTAGGGTTTATGTAGATAATAACATTTTTCTTTTGAATGCAACCATGAAATTTTTTATATTTAAACAAATATAAAAGACCATTGTTTGGCACTCACACAAAAGGTGTAGTTTCCTTAGCCTTCACATTATTATCCTTTCCCTCCAATCTCCATTTCTTTAAAAAAACAACTTCAAATTCTTCTCTTGTGTATATATATTTATGAGCATATGTAAAGTCTAAAAAATAAGAATAAGCTTCCTCTCACAAAAAGTAAATGGTTACATTTTCATTGTGGCACAAAAAAAATTAAATATATTTTTTTCAACTTCTTCATCCTTTCTTTGGCATCACTATCATCCCATCTAGTGAATACCAATAAATCCATTACCTCAAATCGATTTTTTAAAACAACTAGGGTTTTAAAAATTTTAAATTTCTAAAATCTCATGCATTCCTTGCTTCAAACAACTAAATCTATAGGTTTTATTCAAAAAGTAAAAATAAATGGTAACTTATTTGCTTACCTAGATTGGAAGATATGATTTTTTGTCCTTTGGAATGATTTTTTTGTGCAATCCAAAAACAACACCAAAAGCTCAATTTGTATAGTTGTAACTCCCTCAATACTTATTAGAATTTAACAAGTGAGAAGTCATTTTTTTAGTACCAAAAATAGCATACATGTTGGTGGGGGGCTCTATAGAGGACTTCCTTGGAAAGTCCTCCATTTCCCTACAACCCTTCCCTGGCCCTGTCCTAGGTCCCTGATCTTATTCCAGTTTCCCTGGAATTTCCTGAACTCTTCCTCCTTGGTTAAATGGTGTTGCAAATGATCTCCTTGGGGTGGTAGGTCACTTATCCATTTTTATACCTCTTTCCTTACCCTTTGATGGATTTTTCTTCCAATATCTAGGTTTTGGGATGGTTTTGGGTTTTTTTCTAAGACCTTCCCTGGGTTTTTTAGGTTACTTTAGGGATTTCTTTCCTTGGAGTTCTCATATTTTTCCTAAGTTTTTGCAAGTGTCTTCTTAATGCTATATTTTAGTGGTTCTTCAGGTGTGGATTGTTGTGGTTGTGAGAGAGTGGCTTCATGAGCAATTTGCACATATTTTTTGTTTGGGGGACCATGTGCTTTCTTCTGTGACTTTGCTCTTTGGGATTTATGTTGTGGGTTTGGTGGACTCTCAATTTTTTTTTGCCTTTCCTAGGGGCCTTTGGTTTGCTTGTTGTTGTGTTCCTACTTGACTTCCTCATCTGTTTCCCTAAAGTTTTTCATTGGTGATGTTGAAGGTTGTATAGGATTTTTGGTTGCATCCTCTTTGTCTGGGATGACCTGTTTTTAACACCTATAGTTGATTTTCCTTGTGACTCCTTCCTTTTGGGTTCCTTGGAAACTTTATCATCTCTTTTCCATGGTTTTTTATTTTGCGTATGCTACTTCCTCTACTCTACTGATGTATTTGTTGGCTCCTCTCTTCACTACAAGAGGATTTCATGGCATTTGGAGATCATTAGATTGTTGTTCCACTTTCCAAGATTGTCAGGGATGCGATTTCTTATCAATTCAGTTGATATTTTTGCATCCTTGCTTTTTTCCCATCCTTTATTGGGTAGGATTTTCTATATTTGTATTTTCTCTACTCCATACTATGGTGTAGAATGGTTTTTCTATAATACTTCTATTTTCCTTGCGGGTTTGTGGTTGTTTTCTATTCCCTTCCTATTGCCTAGGGGGTTTTCTATTTTTAGGTTTTTTGATTGATGTTGATTAGTTTCTCGTTATCCCCTATGTGTGATGTTGCTCTTTCTGAGATGTTGGTATTCCCCTACACGGTATGTTGAATTCTCCTAGTTTTTGGTTTCCCCCATGTGGGTTGGTGTCTGTTTCATTTTCCCACATATAGAGTTGTTCAAATTTGTATTTAGGCAAGATTGATCATTTGCTTTTTCCACTTTTTCTATTTCCTGATAGGTGAGCTTTTCAATTTTAGTTTCTCGCATATTCCCCTCACTTCCTTCTTGAAGGTTTTCCTTTTGCCTTCCTAAATATTTTACTATTGGCTTTCCTCAAGCATTTCCTGAAGTCCTTCCCTGTACTATCCTGTAGCCTTTCTTGTGGATTTTTCTATTGAATTCTTGTGACTTGTTGTAATCAGGTTTTGGGTCCCTTGATAAAAACCCACATTAATTTAAAATTAACCAACCAAAAAGAAACATACATGTTGGTGTAAAAGAATTATGATTGCTTGAAAATTTAATACAATTTTCTTAAAGAAAAAATCTCGTAGCCAAAAAATAACACAAATATATCAACTTCAAATAGACATAACTTTCTCAATACTTATCAAAATTTAACACATGAGTAGTTATTTTTGTATACACAAAATAATCTACATATTAGACTAAAATTCTTCTAAAAATAACTTTTGAAATAAAAATATGGCCTCTGCAAAATATGATATTTTTCTATAAAAATATGCCCTAGATCTTCAAAAATAATCTCACTTTTCTAGAAATGTTTCTTTGATACCAAATATTGTGAACCTCTCTTCTCATTAACAATAACAATATTCACCAATATGCATAAATATAAAACGTGCATCCACAAATAAATTCCACAATAATAATCCACATAACAAAATAGAGATTGATAATACCCTTGAAGTAGAAAAATACCATACAATGCTCCTTTTTAAAAGGAAATCACTTCACAAAATAATTGGCTCCATGAGCCAATACTTCTACATAAAATACTTCATATGAATTTATTTTACAATGGGATCCCATCTTTCTTTATACAAGAATGTGATGGTTCACCTTCCCCAAGTTAGAAAGTGCACAATATTATAATATGATACTATGTTATATATTATTATAATTTTATGTGTGACTCATGACTTAATAAAATATTATATTATATCGTCACATGCATATACTTAGGTACCTAAAAAATATATTCAAAATCACATCCATCAGAATAAGTTTTTGAGTCCCAAAAAACATATTCGATATGTTAAATCCAAAATCTTCTTTTGATTGAAATATGGAGGAAATATTTTTGATGAATGAAAAAATGTCAAAATATTTTCATATAAATTAGAGCTTGAATATATATATGCGTGTGTGTGTGTATACACACACACACACACATATATAGATATAGATATAGATAGATAGATAGATATATCTTTTAATAATGCTTATACATGTTGAAAAACTTGATTAAATAGAATAATTTTTGTCTTCAAATTTCCTCCAATTTAATAAATTGAAATAATTTCTATTGTAGGTAGATACATTATCAATACCTTTGAAAAATAATAAACAAATTAAAATAATAATTGTTACAAGGAGCTCAATTTTATAATTGTTGTTCGACATTTAGAATAAGGGAATTAATGAAACTCGAAAAGCTTCATTATATCCCTAAAAATATTTTTTATATTACTGATGAATTCTTAGATATTTTAATAATTTTTGTTCTTCTCCTTTCTCTCTCCCTTCCCTCTTTACCCAAAAAGTAGAAAATAGATAGAATTATTCTAGTATTGGGTTCAATCTATAGTTGTATTATCCCCGTGAAGGTTATATTACAAACTTAATTTTCTTATCCTTTTCCATACAAATATTTATTTCTTATTATTAAACTAGAATAAATACCTATTAGTCAAAAAGTGACTAACTACAGAAAAATAGTTGATGCACCTTTTTGCATATTTTCCAAGAAGACCGAAGTGGCCCATATGCTAAAGATCAAAGAAAAAGCAAAATACCGCAAGGAGGCAAAAGTGTCGCGATATCGTGACATGTTGCATTTTCACGGCTAAGAGCAACAAAAGGGAGCAAGGAGGCAAAAGTGTCGCGATATCGCGACATGTTGCATTTTTGCGGCTAAGAGCAACAAAAGGGAGCAAGGAGGCAAAAGTGTCGCGATATCGCGACATGTTGCATTTTCGTGGCTAAGAGCAACAAAAGGGAGCAAGGAGGCAAAAGTGTCGCGATATCGCGACATGTTGCATTTTCACGGCTAAGAGCAACAAAAGGGAGCAAGGAGGCAAAAGTGTCGCGATATCGCGACATGTTGCATTTTCGTGGCTAAGAGCAACAAAAGGGAGCAAGGAGGCAAAAGTGTCGCGATATCGTGACATGTTGCATTTTCGCGGCTAAGAGCAACAAAAGAGAACAAAGAGGCAAAAGTGTCGCGATATCGCGACATGTTGCATTTTCGCGGTCCAAAGCAAAGAGAAAGAGCAAGGAGGAAAAAGTGTCGCGATATCGTGACATGTTGCATTTTCATGGTCCAAAGCAAAGAGAAAGAGCAAGGAGGAAAAAGTGTCATGATATCGTGACATGTTGCATTTTCATGGTCAAGAGCAACAAAAGGGAGCAAGGAGGCAAAAGTGTCGTGATATCGCGACATGTTGCATTTTCGTGGCTGAAGGCGACAAAAGAGTCCAAGCGGGAAAGAATGTCGCGATTTCATGACATGTCGCATTTTCACGGTTGAAGGCGGAAAAAGAGTCCAAGCGGGAAAGAATGTCGTGATTTCGTGACATGTCGCATTTTTGCGGCTGAAGGCAGCAAAAGAGCAACGCGAAGGAGGAGTGTCACGATTTCGCGACATGTCACATTTTTGTGACCATCCGAAAGGAAATAAAGGAAAGACATAGGAATGTCACGATTTCATGACATGTCTTATTTTCACTAGAAAATAGCAAGAGGAGACTGAGAAGGTAAGGAATGTCATGATTTCATGACATGTCGCATTTTCATGACCGCCCAGAAGAAATGAAGGAAAAGACATAAAGATGTCGTGATTTCGTGACATGTCTCATTTTCGCGGCTGGAAGCGGCAGAAGAGCAAAGCAAGAGATGGATGTCGTGATTTCGTGACATGTCTCATTTTATGTGGCTAGAAGCGACAGAAGAGCAAAGCAAGAGATGGATGTCGCGATTTCGTGACATGTCTCATTTTCACGGTGGGAGGCAGCAAAAGAGCAAAGTAAGAGATGAATGTCACGATTTCGTGACATGTCTCATTTTCATGGCGGGAGGTAGCAGAAGAGCAAAACAAGAGATGAATGTCATGATTTCGTGACATGTCTCATTTTCGCGGTTGGAGGCGGCAAAAGAGCAAAGCAAGGAAAGAATGTCATGATTTCATGACACGCCAACTGTAAAGGAATAAAATGTATTTTTGGCAATCAAAGGCATGCACTGACACCAAGAAGTGATTTCTGACATGATTATCAGAAATCTAGGATAGAGCAGGCTTGCCAGACGATTGAAAATGTGACAGGCTCATCTAGAATTATTAGAAACTGTAGATGATTGCTTGTAAAATAGTAAGATGTACTTAGAAAAAGATACTCTTTTAGGGTATATATAGGGGTGAGCGACTCCAAAAAAAGGGTCGGCTCTTGGACGTTTACAAGCTTGATGTACATGTACTGGATTACAAGCAATAAAAGATTTCTTCTTCTGGCTTCCAAAACTTCTATGTGCAAGTGTATGTATCTTGGTGTTTTAACTTTTATTCACTCTAAGTTTTATAATGTATCTATTCTAAAATATGGACTGTGCACGTATAAATCTTGTTTCTAGAGTTGAACATTAAAATATAGTTACATGCTTTTAGACGAACATCTAAAAGTCACACTCAAGAATTCATGTTTTCTATAAAGAAGATATAAAGAAAACTCTGAAAGTAGTAATCTGCATCATCAATGTTTGTTGTTGTCCAATATGTACCGTGAGAAAAGTTTCTAGCTTAGGCTATATTTCCCTTATCTCTTGTTCCCATTTTCTCTAAAAAACTCAAAGGAACCAGCCTTCTCTGGAGACTAGACAGATGATCTCAAGCAAGATCTGTCTATTCAATGTTGGCAAAGTCTAAGGCGCAACACTATTAACCGAAGGCAGATTTTGTTCCAATAGTTTTTGGCACGCCCGGTGGGACCAACAATCCCACAGTATTGTATAAGTTTTGGTGTTTTACCTTAAGAGCCTTTTTGTTTGAAAATCTCAAGAAAAACCACCTGGCGACTCCGTTGCAATTTAGACCATAAAAGAAAGACCTTGTCTAAAAACCTTCTGGTTATATAGCCATATGATAACCAGATCCCGAGCTAGAAACTTTGAAGAACCTATCGAGTTCTTTGAACTACATCTCGGAAGCCTAAAAGCACACCCTGTGCTAGCCGCATGATCAAATCCACCCGACACCATTAGCACCTCTTTAACACCCATTGTAGGAGCATCTGCAAGCAATCCCATAGTGGTTGTAACTCCTTTAGCAATCATGGTAGCCACCCCTGCCCTAGCGCATCTTGTGTGGAATCAAACTGGCCCTTTGAACTTGGGAACACACCACCAAATTCCACAAGCTGCACTAAAAGCATTACCGACCTTTGACGAAATAGGAAAAATAGGAGATGAGCATTGTTTAGATGTATCAGCGCTAGCATCTATTTACAACATCACTCAGGAAGATGTAATGGTCAGATTGTTGATTATATCTTTGAAAGGAAAGATGCTCTATTGGTACAGAGAGCTTCCCGCTGGATCCATTACTTCTTGGGCAGTACTGGTCGGTCGTCTAGTCGATGAATTTAATATACATGCGGATCCTTTCACATTGCTGAATCAATTCACTATCATTGAGAGGCATCCACAAGAAGAAATCCAAGATTTCAACATCAGATTTACCGAAACTCGTGATAGAGTACCGCAAGGCCTAAAGCCCACGAAAGAACAAGCTATATGCTATTATTTAAGGGCTTTTGATTCAGATCTCAGTATGATAATAAGGCAATCCCGTGTAACCACTTTTCCTGGGATCTATCTAGAGGCAGCAAAGGGCGAAGCTGATCTCATCGCTACAAAAAGATATCCATCAAAAAGTCTATTGCCAATTTTACCAGAGCTTTCCCAAGCATCAATTTCTAAACTGCATGTACTCCCATCAACGCAGGCCCTCCCAGCTATAGCCGCACCTCCTACATTCCTTGCATTACCAGCCACACCCCTTGCATCAGCTCCCCCAATGATCAATACACGACCATAATTGATACAATGAAGACATTGTCAAATGAAATGGCATCCATGAAAAAGAGAGAGGCTGAAAGGAATTTTTTTCCAAGGAGGTTCCCTCAGGTAACGAGAGATGCAGCACAATCAAGCAATAGGGGACAAGAGAGACCGAGCACGGTATATACAAATGAGATAGTGGAGGCCGAGGAGCCTCCCACTGATTCTAACTTTTGGTGTACTACATGTAACGATCCACATGGGGAAAGTTCGTGTATGATACACCAGCATTATGTACAAAGTATAGCAGTTGAAAAGAGTAAAGAAAAAATGAAAGGCCATGTAAATATAATTAGAGAGAAGGACCACAACTTCATGATGCCTATAGTAGAACAGGTTTCAGTTTTGACAAGATCAGGTAAGAAACCACTGCAAGTAGACCCTAAAGAGCTTCAGCCATTGAATGTTTCCCCTGCTCCCAAGGAAGTTCCCAAAGAAACTCCTAAGGGAAGTCTCCCTCGGGAAATAAAATATTAGTTTCCAGCCAAAATTCAAGGGCAAGAAACACACAAAGAATTTATTCCTCGGGGGAAAATGAAACCCAAGAACAGGCTAGGGAAAGGTTGAGATTCCCCTCGCTGACAAAAGGGCAAAGAACTGAAGCTACCCAGGGATACAAAAATAAATATGAAACTTTTGCCAAAGAAAGAGAAAGAATAGTTGATTCACCTACATTCAGGATAGTAGAGGAAATGAAAAAGACTCCTTCTAAGGCAAGTATGTATGATGCTCTTCAAATCCCGGGTCAAATTGATCTCCTACAGGAATCCCTAAGAACAATGGAAAATGGAGGTGGGACTGCATCATCTTCAAAAATGGTTCTAACGAACTTGACGTCTGCCATCTGGTAAGAACAGGCCACCACCCTTTTATTTGTCCCTTCAAATGGAAGGATGGGTTGTCCACAATTGCATGATAGATTCAGGCGCTGCTACCACTGTGATACCCAAAGCAGTATGTGATATTATGGGAATGGAGTACACTAGGAGCAAGCGCAAGCGTCCTACAATTAGATGGTACTCCAGTAAAAACTATAGGAGTGATAAAGGATATTCCCATACGGCTGCATAAAATGCCTCAGATGACAGTCATACAAGAGGTAGTAGTCGTAGACTTGGAGCCCTATTTTGGTATGTGTCTATCCAGAGAGTTCACAACAAATATGGGAGGATACTTATCCTTAGATTATTCTCATTTGGAGATACCTTTCAAAGGTAGAAGGGTCAAGATTTTTAATGAGAAACCATCTACGTTTCATGTAGAAAATATTGGTGAAACTGACCGTGTAAATATGATGACTGAAGAAACAATAGAAGAAGATCTAATGGAAGAAACATTAGAAGAGCTCCAAGCTGAGGACGAGTTTTCTCTACAGAATTTTAATGCCATGATAGAAACAGAAATAGGAAACTATTCTATTGAGAAACCAAAATGAAAATTGATACCCTCCCTAGAAAAGGATGGTTCCGTGAATCAATTGTGGAAGCTTTTCTTTGATGGGGCTAGGTGCAAGAATGGAGTTGGTGCCGGAATAGTTTTGATTTCTCCCACCGGAGAGGAAAAGGTTTTCTCTTACAGGTTGACTTGGAGTTGCTCCAATAACACAGCAGAATATGAGGCCCTGTGCTTAGGGTTAAGAAGGGCTGAGAAATTGGGAATCAAATAGTTACTCATCTATGGAGATTCAAAACTTATTGTGAATCAAGTCACCAAAAAATGTATAAGTAAACAACATTATTTGAAGGCTTACAGGAACAAAGTGTGGGATCTCTTAGAGGCCTTTGAGGCCCTAAATATAAAGTTTATCCCTAGAGAACAGAATACCCATGCAGATTTGTTAGCTTCAATGGGAGCTAATTTTTGTCCTGTAAGTAATGTTATTCAGAAGTCTAAAACTGTTAGACTTATATACAGGCCTTCAGTGCCTGATAAAAATATTTTTTGGCAAGTTTTTGAAAATGATGAACAGATACTGGATTTCTTAATCCATGAAATGAATTGCTCAACCAACCGGGATCTGCAGGATGAAGAGGAAGAGGACATTATTCAGTTAAAAAACAATCATATTCCTAAGGGTCTCATCACCCTTGAAAGCCTGTTTGATAACAATGATAGAGCAGTTGGCCGGAAAATCAAGGTCGATAAACGAAGATACAAAGATGTAGAGTTGGAGCCAGGCAAAATGATTAAGGTTGGAATCAGTTGTATAGAAGAGGAAGTGAACCAGATCAGAGAATTGTGTAAAAAATTCCCCGACATCATAGCTTGGGTGTATAGTGATCTAAAAGTGTACAATAAAGATGTTATTCAACATACCATAGAATCAGAAGGAGCTAAGCCTTTTAGGCAAAAGCAAAGACCAGTGAATCCGAAGATAGAATCTTTGATGAAACAAGAACTGCTAAAACTCCTTCAAGCTAAAATAGTATACCCTGTTAAACACTCCACCTGGGTGGCAAACTTGGTACCAGTCAAGAAGAAAAATGGAGATATCAGATTGTGTGTAGATTTCAGAAATCTGAACAGAGCATCACTCAAAGATCATTACTCGCTACCTCAGATTGACCAAATTCTACACACAGTTGCAGGAGCAATGCAACTCTTACAGTTAGAAGAACAAAGAGAGCAATCATACAATCACAATCAGAAGCATATGGCAGATACTGAAGGATGGTTCAACAAAAAGACAACTGCCAAAAAATTTAGAGTGGGAGACTTGGTTTTGAAATGGAATGTAAAGAAAGCTAAGCCAGGTAACCATGATAAATTCGATGCTTTCTAGGAGGGACCATTTGAAATTGTTTCAGAGAAACAGTTCAATGCTTTTGAGTTGAAAGATCAAGATGGATTGGTTCTTCCCATCACGGTGAATGCATTTCACCTAAAGTTATATTTCTGTTGAGAAAGCAGAAAAGGAATTATATGTACAGTATAATATTAAGTATATTCAGACAATATTTGTAAATATTACCATTTTTCAGCCTTAACAAAAAATTTCAGTCGCAGCCAATCAGAAGTCGACATTTTTTTTGAATAGAGATACTAAGGTATAGAGGGAGTTTTGACGAGGTAATGTTCACTTTTTATCTAAGTGCATTTTCCTATTTTCTTTGTCTTTCTCTAAAAGATTCTTTTTACAACTGCGTTGTTGACTCCGTTTCCCAATGGATAAAGGCCTGGTTCAAAATTTTTGCAAGCAAAAAATTCCCCCAGAAGGCGCCAAGAATGTTAGTCAAAAAGTGACTAACTACAGAAAAATAGTTGATGCACCTTTTTGCATATTTTCCAAGAAGACCGAAGTGGCCCATATGCTAAAGATCAAAGAAAAAGCAAAATACCGCAAGGAGGCAAAAGTGTCGCGATATCGCGACATGTTGCATTTTCACGGCTAAGAGCAACAAAAGGGAGCAAGGAGGCAAAAGTGTCGCGATATCGTGACATGTTGCATTTTCATGGCTAAGAGCAACAAAAGGGAGCAAGGAGGCAAAAGTGTCGCGATATCGCGACATGTTGCATTTTCACGGCTAAGAGCAACAAAAGGGAGCAAGGAGGCAAAAGTGTCGCGATATCGCGACATGTTGCATTTTCGTGGCTAAGAGCAACAAAAGGGAGCAAGGAGGCAAAAGTGTCGCGATATCGCGACATGTTGCATTTTCGCGGCTAAGAGCAACAAAAGGGAGCAAGGAGGCAAAAGTGTCGCGATATCGTGACATGTTGCATTTTCACGGCTAAGAGCAACAAAAGAGAACAAAGAGGCAAAAGTGTCGCGATATCGCGACATGTTGCATTTTCACGGCTAAGAGCAACAAAAGAGAACAAAGAGGCAAAAGTGTCACGATATCGTGACATGTTGCATTTTCGTGGTCCAAAGCAAAGAGAAAGAGCAAGGAGGAAAAAGTGTCACGATATCGCGACATGTTGCATTTTCACGGTCCAAAGCAAAGAGAAAGAGCAAGGAGGAAAAAGTGTCGTGATATCGCGACATGTTGCATTTTCATGGTCAAGAGCAACAGAAGGGAGCAAGGAGGCAAAAGTGTCACGATATCGTGACATGTTGCATTTTCGTGTCTGAAGGTGGCAAAAGAGTCCAAGTGGGAAAGAATGTCGCGATTTCATGACATGTCGCATTTTCACGGCTGAAGGCAGAAAAAGAGTCCAAGTGGGAAAGAATGTCGCGATTTCATGACATGTCGCATTTTCATGAAAAAACGCGAAGGAGGAGTGTCGCGATTTCATGACATGTCACATTTTTGCGACCATCCGAAAGGAAATAAAGGAAAGACATAGGAATGTCGTGATTTTGTGACATGTCTTATTTTCACTAGAAAATAGCAAGAGGAGACTGAGAAGGTAAGGAATGTCGCGATTTCATGACATGTCGCATTTTCGTGACCGCCCAGAAGAAATGAAGGAAAAGACATAAAGATGTCACGATTTCGTGACATGTCTCATTTTCGTGACTAGAAGCGGTAGAAGAGCAAAGCAAGAGATGAATGTCATGATTTCATGACATGTCTCATTTTCATGGTTGGTAGCAACAAAAAATAAAAGCAAGAGATGGATGTCGCGATTTCATGACATGTCTCATTTTCACGGTTGGAAGCGACAGAAGAGCAAAGTAAGAGATGGATGTCGCGATTTCACGACATGTCTCATTTTTACGGTGGGAGGCAGCAAAAGAGCAAAGTAAGAGATGAATGTCACGATTTCATGACATGTCTCATTTTCACGGTTGGAAGTGGCAGAAGAGCAAAACAAGAGACGAATGTCACGATTTCGTGACATGTCTCATTTTCGCGGCTGGAGGCGGCAAAAGAGCAAAGCAAGGAAAGAATGTCACGATTTCGCGACACGCCAGCTGTAAAGGAATAAAATGTATTTTTGGCAATCAAAGGCATGCACTGACACCAAGAAGTGATTTCTGACATGATTATCAGAAATCTAGGATAGAGCAGGCTTGCCAGACGATTGAAAATGTGATAGGCTCGTCTAGAATTATTAGAAACTGTAGATGATTGCTTGTAAAATAGTAAGATGTACTTAGAAAAAGATACTCTTTTAGGGTATATATAGGGGTGAGCGACTCCAAAAAAAGGGTCGGCTCTTGGACGTTTACAAGCTTGATGTACATGTACTGGATTACAAGCAATAAAAGATTTCTTCTTCTGGCTTCCAAAACTTCTGTGTGCAAGTGTATGTATCTGGTGTTTTAACTTTTATTCACTCTAAGTTTTATAATGTATCTATTCTGAAATCTGGACTGTGCACGTATAAATCTTGTTTCTAGAGTTGAACATTAAAATATAGTTACATGCTTTTAGACGAACATCTAAAAGTCACACTCAAGAATTCATGTTTTCTATAAAGAAGATATAAAGAAAACTCTGAAAGTAGTAATCTGCATCATCAATGTTTGTTGTTGTCCAATCTATACCATGAGAAAAGTTTCTAGCTTAGGCTATATTTCCCTTATCTCTTGTTCCCCTTTTCTCTAAAAAACTCAAAGGAACCAGCCTTCTCTGGAGACTAGACAGATGATCTCAAGCAAGATCTGTCTATTCAATGTTGGCAAAGTCTAAGGCGCAACACTATTAACCGAAGGCAGATTTTGTTCCAACAAGACCCTACATCTAACTAAGGTCTACTATTAAGAATTGATAAATTGTGTACTATATAGATATAGATGTATATATAACTACATCTAAATATTTAGTAAAATATGTATACATCTACATTTTTTTAACAAGTATTCATTTTATTCTATTTATCATTTTAAATGAACTAAACACTAGAATGTTTGGCAATAATTTTTTAAATTCATTTTTGAAATATTCTCCACTAGTTGGGAGGACTTAAGTCTTTAAATCCTAAGTCCAAGGTTCAAATCCTAGGAAGAACTATTCTATTTCTATCCATCATATTATTGAATAAATTGGTTCATATTTAGAATCCATGGTTGAATGGTCAAAGTGTCCAACTAATAAGTGGGAAGTCATAGGTTCAATTCTTGCTAGATGCACATCTACTTAAATTTTTATATTTTATAAAACTAATGGAAACAATAAACTTCATCCCTGGTAAGGTTGCACAATAGATTTGCACTTTTTCATAGTCCATAGTCCGAGTTCATTTCATGTTCTGATCCAAACAAGTCACACATACACCCTAGATTTGCACTTTTTCATAGTCCATAGTCCTAGTTCATTTCATGTTCTGATCCAAACAAGTCACACATACACCCTAGCATGCAACAATTGTGTCGTATTTTTTATCAATTATCTCAAATTTCTAGTATTTTTTTGAATAGTCAACATTCTCTTTTCTATGTGAAATTGATTGGCTTTGATTGATCTTGGCCAACCATATAAGATCAAGTAAACTTGCAAAAAGAAAAATATGATTGAATACTATATGTCTCTAATCCGTTCATTCATACATTAATATTTTTTTATCTTAAAGAAATTAGATCTAATTAGAATCGTATAAAAATGTCCTTTAATTCATTATATATATATCTTAAGGGATGAAAGAAAATTATATATAACTGGAATTTCATAACACATCCTTTAATCCCTTCTCTCTCTCTCTCTCTCTCTCTCTCTCTCTCTATACATACATACATACATACATACATACATACATACATATATATATATATATCCTATATACAATGGTTGTCTGGATAGTTGCTTTAAGAAGATCTAATTAGAGGGTGATTTGGTAAATATATAGTATTTTCTAGCACCATAGTTATGTTCCACCAACCTCTAGTACTTATGATTGTCAAGATTATGTATACATAATGATGAAGATGCATGAATTATTAAATAACAAATTGTAGATATTTGTATAGATAGAACATTCCTTTAAGATAAGTTTATCATTTGTAATGAGTTGGATAGAAATAATTTTACGTTAGTAGAATTTCCTAAAATATGGTATTTTTTATCTTTTAATGGATAAAGATATGGTGATCCCTTAGCTAGAAATCAAATGGGGTCCTTAAAAATAGAACAATAGAGTTAGGATTACTTATGAGATAAAAATGGATCTCCTTATATAAATGGAAATCATGTTTTACAACAAAACTATTCTATAAATTTGATTTATTGTCTTATTATTAATATTATTTTGAAATTAATATTGAAAAACCATTTTGTATTATTTTTCAATGATTTTTTAATATAAAATATCAAGATCTAAGATGCTATGAGGTTCAAATAAATAGAAAATTAAGAAAACCAGTTATCAAATTAGGAGCATCATGCTAATTTGATAAGCTAAGTTTTGATGAACTTGAATTGATTTTATATTTGAGCTAGATTACTTTATTATTTTATTGGAAGAAATAATAATGCACCTAGAGGAGCAAATAAGGGTTGTCTACTTTTAAGGGACACAAAAAAAAGAGGTATCCCTTGCAATACGGGATCCTCATTATAATAAAATATGAATTTTCATTTATACCCTTCCTCATTCATGATTTAATATTATGGTCTCCTAGGCATAGAGGAACCACACTAGTCCATCTTCAACTTCGTACTTATGCTCTAATTGAGTGATGATACTATAGGGTAAGCCCTATAAAAAAATAGCTTTATTCTAAGATGATAAAAATATTTTATATATCTTATTTCTATCTAGAGGACATCTTATTTTCATAGCCCCACCATTCCTTCTTTCTCATTGTAACCACCAAAAAGGGTCACACCCGATGGTGTATCCTATTCCAAGAATGATAAAGTATAATATGCATACACAAAAATGAAATTGACAAAAAATGAAACAATAAGAAAAATGATTTATTCCATTGTATTCAAAGTCAAAATCCAATTACAAGTATGTCCCTCTTAGGGATATTAATTTTGATACAATATTACAATAGGAGTGCATAATTGTTTCCCTCTTAAGGGTAGGTGTGATTTCCAAATGCCTTTCATAATGTCATGAACTGCTCTAGGGTGGAGATGCCCTCTTCTTTGTGATGGGGAAGGAACTTGATGGTTGGTTCTGCTTTGAAACTATTCCCTACGGTCAAGAAACAACACAAGAATGTCAAAAATATAGCCAACCTCTCATGATGAGGCCCTTTAAGATAAATTGTATAATGATACCATTAACATGTATAATCAAGAAAACATAAATAATACTTCTAAGCTATGCAAAGTAAATCAAGATTCATGTAATAGCGTAAAGGAAAATAGCAGCTACACTATGAATGAATCAGATATGAAAAATGAAGCATAAACATGCATAAAGAAAGCATTTAAGTCGTAATTGAATCATAAACACAAGAAGTTAAACTAACCTAATTCTACGGTCAAAAGTCCGCTAAAATTCCACTAAACTATAAAAACAACTAATCTAACCTAATTAGCTAGACAAAAATAAAAATAGGAAGGTGGTTATACCTCTACCTCAAACCGTAGCTCTGGTGAGCGGTCTGCACTATAAATCATGGTTGACAGCTATGGTTAGCACTTTTATAGACTTACCCTCAATTCCAAGGGCTATGGTCTTGACATCCTTGTCCAATTGATGTTCAAGGGTCACCTTCAGTTTCCTTCTGATAGGTTTTATGGTTGAATCACTGTGATGGGCCTTCATTTACCCAAATTTGTGTTTCTTGATCCTTATTGGCTCCTAGGACTTCCATGGAAAAATGATCATTGGATGAATATTAAAGTGGCCTTTGAATACACAAATTCAGTATGCAATCTGATAGGGCTTCATTGCTCACTTTATCAATTCACACTCACTCGATAACTCGTCAGTGCTTCATTATACAAATCATCTATATCTTCTCCCTATTTAGAGGGGCTATTTATAGGATGACCTAGGACTAGGGATGGCTTCCTAGAGAAGGCAAGATCAAGAAGGGGTGGTTAGGATAGTTGGAATTAAATCTTATGGAATATTTCATCCATTAACCACCTTCTTCTAGATCAAATGGTCATTTCAACCGATTTGGCTCAGATTGAAGACCAACTAAACTTTAGTTAATACCGTAGGTCACAACTACGGTCTAGACTGTAAACCACATGTCTCAGTCATGGTTCAGTTGTAAAATATAATTTTGGGCTACATTTTAGACTGATTAGGCCAAGGAGCCCAAATTGAGTAGTTATAACCACTGATCTATCTTGGATTTTGTCCAAGATCTTCCATATGGTATTGTAACATGCCCATATGAGTAGTCACCCTCAACATGACCTGTTTTAGGTGTCTATAGATGACCCTTTTGAGATGCGTTGTGAGATTGAAAAATGCTGAGAAAAAATAGACCTCCTAAAATGATGTCAAAGGTTTTATGATGATCATTAGTCAGATCAACACTAGATTTCCCGGGTCTTGCAAAAGGATGCGCATTCTAGAATCATTGCTTCCAACTCTTTGGAGGCTTAAGCTTGAAAAGCTTGCACTCACCATCAATCATTCGAGTAGTGTTTGATGCTACAATAGGAGTGGCCTATATAACCTAAAGGAAATGAGATACAAATAAATTATCATATTTGTTATTTTCCCCAAGCAAAGGGGTAAGATTATTATAGTTGTTTACAATGATTTGCAAAGATGAACGTAATTTTGACAAGATCAAGGGATCTACGATCTCTGGAATCTTTTATTGATTTTGATTATGATGTGATATTATGACTACCCCCTCAAGCGACGAGTCGATGAGGGTAATGAAAATGAATAAAGCGATGATGTCGCTTGACCATCATAGATGATCTGAAAAAATTTATATTTGAGCAAATTAATGCATTTTCTAAGCCTAGTTTAGCTTTTGATTCCAACTATTAATAGTATTTGCACGCTTCTATCCCATGGAGTAGTCGGGCTACAATAGTCGTCTTAGGGAATCAAAATGATACAAACCCAATTAGATTTATGTTGAATCAAATTATCGATGATTTGCTAAAAAAGAGGTCATAGAAGAAATGACATGCAATGCCTCGTTTCCATGGAGCAGCATATTCGAGACATGGTGGAGCAACAAATTATCCGAGACATGGTGGAGCAGCATATAGTTGAGCTTAAATATTTCAGCACTTTGGACAACATTCCAAATATCTTCACCAAAGGCATGGCTAAATATCAATATATAAAGCTAAGAGACTATATAGTCAGTCCTCTCAAATTTAAGGGGGAGAATGTTGGAAGTTAAATGGTAAAAAATTATCAACTTTTGTTTACCTTACCTTTTTGCCCCCATTGGACGACATCCTAGTCAACATGATTGGGCGGTAGATAGATTGGTGGACGGTAGGAGCATTAGACTTCTAATTCATTTTTTCTATTCCTCCTTATTTATTCTCTTGCTAATATCTCTCCAACTACATTGTAAACACTATATAATTTTTGTAACTCGAATTATTTATCTAATTTGAATATTGAAGATTTGACTTTCAATATTTGGTATCAGAGTGTAGGAGTGTCTAGTTTTTCAAGGCCAAGAATGATTCTCGAGGAGGCCCAAGGAGACCCATAGGAGTGTAGGAGGCGCACCAAGTCTAGGCATAATTTTTGAGGAGTCCCATAGGGAGTGGATCCCAAAGCTAAGAGAGCAAGCTAGCATGGAACCTGAGGACACATAAAGGCATGATTCATAAGGTGGACTACTAAAGGCAAGGTGAGGCCCACATACCAGTAGAAATAGACTGGAAACATGGCAATCAATAGGGCTGACATGGTAGAGTGGACTAAGGCTAATCAAACAATGATGTGGCATAGTTGACGTAGATGGCACGCAGATCGAGGACTGTTGACTAGGAGGTGACATGGAAAAATGTTGACTAGGCGATAATGTGGTGGATACATAGCAAGGAGAGCTGACATGGCAAGCAAACAGTAATGAAATATTGACATGGTGAGCAGACAAGCAAGGAGAAGATGACATGGTGAAAGGTGATTCACCCGAAGAGAGCAAAAGGGCAAGGTTTGATTTCTTGAAGGTAATCAAACTATCTACCTTGTGCCCATTGTTTTAAACACCCTCTCCACAAAAATCCTAGTGCATGTGGCATAATAGGTTTTAATTTTTTTTAATTAAATTGTGTCGCCCTCCTATTTAAATAAATGCGAAGTTTACAACCAAAAGCAGCTTGTATCACGAGTGGTAAAGGGTTGATTGTTGCATGGGGGAGGTTGTGGGTTCGAAACCCAATGACATAAAGTTTTTTTTTATTATTGGCATATGGTAAAGGTCTTCGAAGGTCACATAAGAAATTGGCATTAAATTTTTTTTTTTTTTAAAAAGGTTTTTATTTTTTATAATTTTTTAAATTTTTATATAAAAGTTTATTAATAATATTAAATTATATTGTTTTTTTTTAGTTTTTTAAATAAAATCAATATATTTTTATTATTATTTAACTTATTATTATAATAACTTTTAAAATTATAATATAAATAAAACTATATAGATTTGTTTTGGAAAAACATTGCCTAAGAGGCAATTTATTGTAAAAGAAGGAGCTTTACACCTGATTCGAGGAATCAAAAATTATAGTGGAAAATATGTTGTGATAGCCTAGAAGGCTATAAAAATTGGATTTTTTTTCCTTTTTTTGGTAACAAGCCTGAGAGGCTTAGTATTTTTTCCTTTTAATAGAGACAAAAGACCAAACTAAAATTTGTAAAGAGGCATTGATGATAAGACCAAGTTGTTGTTATCATGCCCTATGTGCACTTTTGGTGAGAGAAAACACCAATAGTTTTGATGAAAAAGTGAGAGGTTAATGGCTACATACTATGTTTAGTCAGTTGCAAAACACAGTAATAACACACCAGAGGCATCCAGACTCAGGGTACGAGGCAAACTCTAAAGATAACTCTTTTGGGAATAGATTTGAGCAATCCAAATCCATAGAAGTTGCACCACAAGAATCAGAATATACTCATTACAGTAATTTAGTGGAAATTCTAGAACCAAAATCACCTGAGATAATATTTATCAGTGATGATGAAGAACAAGTAGCAGACAATTTCATGAATCAAGAAATAGTAGCACCACAGCAAGAGGAACAAGCAATCAATGAAAGAGTAAATCAAGTCATATTTGACTTAAATTTGTAATCTCTTATTTCTTCTTCTTTATTCCTTCTAAAATTAGAGTGCTTTATTGTAACCAATAAATAAAGAGAGTGTTTTAGTTTATAGCAACTATGGCCTCACATAACAATATACCAATTCCAAAATTCAATGGATATGACTACGAGTATTGGTCTATCAAAATGAAGATCTTACTCATAGGGAAAGTTTTGTGGGATATAGTATAAGAGGGTTACATAGAACCCTCATACTGGGCAACATTAAGTACCACATATAAGAAAACAAGAAAATAAGGACAAAAGAGTAACTCTTCTGCTCTTTATCATCTCCAAGCAGCATTGGAGAAGAGTATATTTTCTAGAATCACTGCTTGTACAACTGCACAAGCTGCATGGAAAGCTTTGAAATATGGATTCTAGGGAAGTTATCAAGTGAAGCAAGTAAGGATTCAAACTATGAAATGATATTTTGAAAATCTCAAAAGAAAAGAAGACGAAAAAATAAGTGACTATTGTGTCAGAGTCAAGGCAATTGTAGATAAAATGGTTACTTTTGTCGAGGAAATTAAGCCTAAAATAATTGTAGTGAAAGTGTTGCGAACACTTCCACAAATATGGAATCACATAGCCATAATTATAGAAGAGTCAAAATATCTTTCCACTTTAGCATTTTATGCATTAATCCGGTCGTTAATGTCTCATGACGAGAGATTACAGGAATCTCCTTCAACCAGCTATGGAGGCGATGATAAAGCCTTCACATCTAATTAAAATACTAGAAGATGATGTGGAAGAGATCAAGGTAGATGCCATAGAATAGGTAGAGTCATAGGCAACTACAAAAGAGGTAATCATAATAGAGTAGGCAACTCCAACAGAGGAGGCAATCATAATAGAGGTGAAAACCAAAACCGAGGAAGAAATCTAGGACGAAGTGGAAATAAAGGACAAGGAAGTGACAAGTCCAAAACAACTTGTTTTAACTGTGGCAAGCGAGGTCACTTTGCTCGTGACTGCTAGTCAAAATCTTCTCAAGGTAGTAGCAGTCAATATGGAAATTATGGTGAAGAAGATGATACCTCTAATATTTTTCTTTCATATGGACAATCAAAATAAAATCTAAATGACACATGGATTTTAGATACTGGTTGCTCAAACCATATGAGTGGCAAAGAAAATATATTTACTACTCTAGATTCCAATTATAAATCCCACATAAAGTTAGGGGATGATAAAACTTTTAAATTCAAAGGCATTGGAGCCATGGAGGTTCCAACGAAAGGACTAAAGAAAGTGAATGACATCTACTACACTCCAAAGCTCCAATACAATATGCTAAGCATTGGACAAATGATGGAGAATAATTATAAACTTGTTTTTTATGAAGGAAAATGTATCATTCTTGATAAAAACAATTGTAATTGTGTCATCACATAGGTCCCAATGACCAAGAATCGGTTACTCCCTCTCAAATTTGGTGATCCAGGGGGACCTCAACTTGCAAATGTAGCTATAGCAAATCCAATTGTGTTTTGGCACTTGTGATATGGTCACCTTAATTCCGCTAGCTTGAAACTGCTAACTTCTCAAGATATGGTGATAGGACTTCCTAAAATAAATGAATAGAAGGAGGTCTATGAAGTATGTGCTTTGGAAAAGCACTCAAGGTCAAATTTTCCAAAAGGACAAGCATGGAGAGCCAACTATCCACTTTAGTTAGTGCATTCAGACATCTGTGATCCAATGCAGACAAAGAGTATAAAAAACAATTCATATTTTCTCACTTTCATAGATGATTTCTCTAGAATGTGCTGGATTTATTTCTTGAAACATAAATATGAAGCTTTTGATTGCTTCATAGATTTTAGAAACAATGTAGATAAACAAAGTGAGTGTTATGTAAAGTGTCTTAGAATAGATCGAGGAGGCGAGTACTCCTCAAAAGAATTTTTAAAATATTGTAAAGCAAGTGGGATCAAAAGGCAATTCACCACTGCCTATACCCCACAACAGAATGGTGTGGCAGAGAGAAAGAACTTCACCATAGTTGAGATGGTAAGAATGATGCTTTAGACTAAGCATATAACTAATATGTACTGGGCTAATGCTATAAGAACCAGTGTATATATTCTAAATAGAATTCCAACTTCTAATTTAGATGGTATCACTCCTTATGAGGGGTGGTATGGAAAGAAACCAAATGTAAAGCACTTCAAAGTTTTTTTTTCTTTAGCATATGCACACATTACTGATGAGAAGAGGAAGAATCTTGATCCCAAAAGTCAAGCCTTTATATTTGTAGGGTATTGTGAGTCTACCAAAGCATATAGACTACAATCCCAAGACTCATAAAATTGTACTTTTTTGAATGGATACTTCACTGAGGAGGTTTATGTTCAACAACCTCAAGTCTTTCAAGAACAAGGAAAGGAGAACCTTGTTTATAAATTTAAAAAATCACTATATGGCCTCAAGAAGCACCAAGAGCTTGGTACTCATGCATTTATGGCTATTTTAGCGAGTATGGATTCACTAGAAGAAAAAGTGAACCAACTCTTTAATACCTAAAGCATGGTGTAGACATTCTCATAGTTTTTTTGTATGTGGATGACCTAATATTTATACGTAGTAACACTAAAATGAATATGGAGTTCAAAAACTCCATGATGAAGCAATTTGAGATGAAATATATCGGTTTAATGTGATACTTCCTAGGCATGGAAGTGCATCAATCAAATAGGGGGATCTTCATATGACAACACAAGTATGCTCGAGACATGATCAAGAAATTTTCCATGGAGCAGTGCAAATTAGTTGCAACTCCAACTAGACATGGAATCCAATTGAGTAAGGATGAGGGAGCACCAAAGGTTTACATGACCACTTACAGGAGCATGGTTGGGATTTTGATGTTTCTCACCAACACGAGGCCCTATATTCAATATGTTGTTTCTCTAGTTTTAATGTTTATGGCAAGTCCATATGAGCTGCATCTATAAGCAACTTAAAGAATATTAAGATATGTAAAAGGTACATTGGATTTTGGAATCCATTACCACAAATGTAATTATGTGTAATTAGTTGGATTCAATGACAGTGACTGGGGCAATAATATAGATGATAGAAAATCTACATCAGGGAACTATTTTAGTCTAGGGTCAGGACTAATTACATGGAGTTCCAAGAAGCAAACTATTGTAGTATTGTCATCTACTGAGGCTAAGTATATAGCTATCAAACATGCTAGTGCTCAAGCCCTATGGTTGAGAAAATTCCTTGAAGATATTGGAAAAAATCAAAGTGGTACAACTCGACTGTATTGTGATAACATGAGTGTCATTCAGTTGGCATACAATTCAATCCACCATAGCAGATCAAAGCATTTTGATATGAAGTATCACTTCATCCGAGACATGGTGGAGCATAAAATAGTTGAGCTTAAATATTACAACACTTTGGACAATATTGTAGATATCTTCACCAAAGGCATGGCTAAATCTCAATATATAAAGTTGAGAGACTGTATAGTCAGTCCTCTCAACTTTAAGGGGGAGAATGTTGAAAGTTAAATGGTACAAAATTATCAAATTTTGTTTTGATCTTACCTTTTTGCCCCCATTGGATGGCATCCTAGTCAACATGATTGGGTGGTAGATAGATTGGTGGACGGTAGGAGAATTAGACTTATAATTCTTTTTCTGTATTCCTCCTTATTTCTTCTCTTCCTAATATCTCTCCAACTACATTGTAAACACTATATAATGTTTGTAACTCGAATTATTTATCTAATTTGAATATTGAAGATTTGACTTTCAATAGTCTGTCCACGAAGGCCTTCTTAGGGATTAAAAATTATAATATCATATCAATGATGACAATTTTTTCCCCAAATGTGCTTATGGTAATTTACTCATCTTGTCGTATTGTATGGATCGCAAGTCACTGCAACCGCCAAGTGTATAGAGTAAATTACTGAATACGAGGCACATTTTATGTTTTTAATTATTTGATTTTTTTAATGTTTTGAATCATGCATTGAGCTTATTTATGTGGTTGGGTGGTGTGTCACTCCATGGAAGGATTGTCAAAGCAATGACCTCTGTTGAATGTACTTTATAATCTCAGCCAAATTTTTAATTTTTAATTGGATCCCGATGTTTGATTATCACCAAATTTCCAAATTAGTTTACTTTTATTGATTTTTGACCCAATGGGAGGAATTAATTGATCTTTTTGGCCCTTCCCATGGTGGGATTTTCTAAAATTAGCTGCCAAATGCAAACCACAGCTAGGGTCTATGGTTCCTATTTGTAAATTTGGAAACTGCAGCTAGGGCCTGCGGTCCGCATGAAACATGAGAAGCCTATAAAATGCTCAATTTTCAAATATATCTCATTATTCTCTGATAGCGACTTGCAAAATAGATCTTTGCAATGACAGCTGACAAAAATGACCTACAACCTACCACACCTTACCCACACACTAACTCACAGCACGATGGTCAAGCGCGGACAAGCATCTTCTAGCCTGGGTAGACAAGGCGAGGGTAAGGTAACTCAAAAACCAAGACCTCACATCCATTACTAGTTAAAAATGAACCCAATTAAGTAATTGATAAATCAATTTCACTAAATTGCTGGAAATGAACCTCATCTTAGGCTAGGGTAGCTTAGATTTCAATTTTTTTTACATTTTTGGCTGTGGTATCCCACCTAGTCGAACCTCAATTGAAGATCATAGGTACCAGCTGTAGTTCCCAATTGGTCATTTGGGAACCATAGCTACCAACAGTGGTCAACATTCAAAATCCCAACAGTCAATTTTTGACCGCATACGGACCACAGGGTTGACCCGCGGTTTGCCAACTTTGGGAAAAAATTGTAAATTTTTTTATTTTTCTAAGTTTTTTAGAGGTAATTAATATCATTTAATGCATTTTTGACCTGTATGATTGACAAATTTGATTGGTAGGCCTGCATGATGACATGTTTTTGCAATTTTATCAACTTTTTATTGTTTTTGATGAATTTTGGATCATTTTTAAATGTTTTTGCTTGTTTTAGTTAGCTTTTTACTTATATCATGATATTTATTTTAGAGATTGACCTCTAGAGTGTGAGAGCCCAACATTCTAAAGACTCTCCATGGAGAGCTCACTGATGGTGAGTGAGAGTGGTTTAGAGTTGTTGGCTTTAGCTATGTACTAGATCTACCCACTATCAGGGTAGATCAATCCTATTTGATTGTGTTGGCCCATCGTAGGAATGTGCGGACCAACACGTTTCACTTGCCTATAGGTGAAATGACCATTACCTTAGAGGATGTATATAGGATATTTAGGATCCCCATTGATGGTGAGGACATCGTCTCCTTGACTTTTGGCACTAAGAATTCTTTCTTCGATGCCATATTCAGTGCTCGAAGCAAGGAGGCTCAATGGGCTATTGACCACGAAAGGGTCCACATTGGCTATTGGCAAGGGAAAAATATCTTCTCCATGCACAAGGCCATTTTCATGCACCTAGTGGTGCAATATGTTCTTCCAAACTCCTTGAGCATGAGGATTCCCTAGAACCTCTTAGCTACTATGCGTAGAGTTGTTCAGAGCTCTATCCAACAGCCATTGCTCCTAGCTTGGGGGAGCACTCTATTAGCTTAGTTGTATCATGAGCTATACTAGATCACTGAATAGAGCCACTAGTGGATCAACTACAGTATACTTTTACAGATTTGGGGTTGGTACCACATCTGGATATAGTGTCTTGGGGAGCTACCCCTACACATCATAGAGATCGATGACGATCATCAATGCTATGTTTCCTATTAGTCTTGGGATGAGCAGGGCTTCTGGAGCAGGACTCACACTAGTAACATCCATCATTACATTACCCATCTTATAGGACTCAGGCCAGATGATGTTGACTAGCAACCCTACATGGAGTGTTTTGACTAACTTTAGGCTGGCGAGCAGCTTTGATAGTCTCACTAGGATATATGGTTACTCAACTAAAAGGTCGAGATCTGAGAGTACCAATTTTTCTCTCATGTCCCATAATCATTTGGCATAGTTTAGGACATCCTAGAGATATCATTTACCTATATGAACTGGCTTTGGAGTGGGATCTACCATGGATCCATCCTCCAGCTCTAGGTAATTCTCCAGATGACTTTCAAGAGACTAGAGTTAATAGAGTTGTGACCACTCCAAAGTCATGGATGGTGGTCTATGTTCTGCTAGTATGGGATAGGACCTCTAGGCAAATCAGTAGATCAGGCCAGAGCAAAGGTGGATCCTGACGGGTGCAACGTGCACCAGCAAATAGAGGTCGACTGGGGCATAGAGGCTACCACTTAGGAGGCTCCTATGATTGATCCTAATGAGGATGCTCCTGAGGAGGGTGAGGTCCCTACTAATAGTGTAGAGGGACTACTCTAGGCATAGGTGGCTAACTTGCAAAGTCATCTTGGGTGATTCCAGATGCAGCAGAGAGAGTGGGATACTACTATTGCTACTCTGTAGGCACAGTTGACTGATAGAGATCATTTATTGATGTAGGCTAAGCAGCATATTGCTAGCCTAAAAATATGGGCTACCATAGTAGATACCTATGTTGATCAGCTCACCCATGCTTGTGACTTGGAACTGGCATAAAGGGATGCGACAGTAGCAGAGCAAGATTTGCTCAGGGTATAGAGGGGGGATCCCTCATCCTCTTAGGAAATTATGGGGACTTCAACAGCACCAACAACAATACTACCAGGTTTATAGGATCCTATGGTATAGATTCAACACTTGCAAGGTTTACTGATGATTTCCAATGATAGGCACACATTCAGGATTACTCGGGTGAACCATCTAGTTGGATACATTTAGATTCTAGGTTTAGGGGTTCCTGAGGATCCATATTCTCCATATTCCTAGTGGACTAGATCTTAGACTATAGGACAGTCTACAGCTAGCTTGAGCCATTACACCTATCATAGTGAGAGGACACATAGGTCCTCTAGTACACATGGTGGTAGCATTTATACCAGGACTAGGGAGGTGGGCCAGTCTACTACAACATCTAGCCATAGGTCCCAGTGCATAGAGGTTCCCATTGCATAGGTGGTAGTTGGATGAGTGCTAGGTATATTTGGGCTATGTGGTACTCAGGGCTCTCAACAGGATTTGGATCAAACAGTAGGGTAGTAGGCAGACCAGGATCCTAAGCACAATACTGAGGGAGGTGATGAGAGCTCTGATATAGGGGAAGCAGATCATATCTAGAGCTCTACTATTGCAGGATACATTTTTAATACATATAATTTTGGTGTAAGGTCGAGGACCTACACCTTTGTAGCCTACGGGTATTTTTGTACTCTCAATGTAATCTGAGATACACATATTTATATGATATGATCATTATTTTATGGTGCATTACTATGTACTCATTTGTTTTTTATTTTATGTTTATGTGATGCACATGGATGCGATGCTTATGTTATGAAGATGTTATATTATGTGATGTATGGATGACATGCACTAGCTAGCTATCTGATTTATGATGATGATATGCAGTGATCTAGATGCTTAGATGTACTTTTTATGATGGATGCATATAGATGTGATGTTCTTTTCTTTAACACATATTTGATATTACTTTCTTTTTATGAATTAATGTATGTAATGCTTTATTTACATGATGCTAATATAATGTAAATGAACCTGTATGTTTTAATCACTTAAAACATAAGGAATTAATGCAAATATGTTTATCAATCTAATGGATGAAACCACATAATGTATAAAAATCATGAATGTAATTGAAAATCCTCATTACAATAATTTAAACAATTAATCACCCATATATGAAATGCAATGGTATGCAATGTTTATGGTGTGAATGATATAATGTGTCATTCAATTTTTTTTCTTTTGCACTTTGGATGATATGCACGATATAGTCAGTGGTCGTCTAAATATTATTTCTAATATCCATCCGGTATCTATCCTATATGTTGATTGTGCTTTATATAATAATGTATCATGGGTTTGATACTTTGCAATTTGATGATTTATATGGTTGTAATTTTTGACACTTTGTTGCTATGGAAGAAATTTTTGAGGTTTTCCATGAGACTCAAACACCCTAATAGACTTATCAAAAGTTGCATACTAACCACACTAGACTTAGGAGATAAAAGGCTTTTGCTATGATAGACCCTAACTGTTCATTATCCCTGTGTGTGCAAATGATTATTTTAAGATAAGACACGAGTGTTCCTCGATGTCAGACGGGATTCTTTCAGCCCATTGCTAAGATAGGGGTTCCACAAATGTCTTATCCAATCTCAAGTTGAGATTTTAGTTGGACTAAGCCACTAGGCAATGTAGGACACCTGAAGCTAGCTCTTCCACAATCAGAAATTGGTCTTTTTCATAAGCGAGATGCTAATGCATTAGACATATCGTCATGCATAAGGTATAGTAGTGTTGATAATTCTAGGGATTCAGGCTTATTCCTTTCTATCCTTTAATTTTTGGTATGCTTTCTCATATGTAGTGAAGCAAGGAAGTTGTTTCCATCTTCTTTCTAAACCATATTTGGATCTTCATTTGATCTCTCTTTGAACTAGATTTTGGATCTTCATTTGATCTCCACTCGAACTTTTGATTTATGATCTTCACTTTGAACTTTGATTTAATCATGTTTGTTGATTTTCACTTGATCTTCACTTTTTGGCATTATACATTTGATAATTTGCTTTAGAAACTTTCCTTTGGGGGGATTTACTTGTAAAAACTATTTCTGGTATATCGATTGAGAATATTGATCTTATGATATCAATATGGGATATCACTCTAAGGATTTGATCTATGATATCGATCTAGGGTATAAATTATGAGGATTGATATGGGATATCTCTTTGGGATATTGGTAATTGTATCATAAGCAAGGGATTTTGAATAGGGAACTAACTTGTCCTTTTGCCAATTGCCAACATTTCCCATACCGTCTGCACAGAGGGACAAGCAAGAATAACTTTTTTCACTTCAGGATACCCGATCCTTCTTTGCGGATTTCATCTTCCCCTAGTCCTTGTTAGTATTTTTTAATTTTTTGATTAGTGATAGGATTTTGATATGCTAAGGTCTATACTAATTGTACCTTAGCTACAAAATTAAAGCAAGCTTTCTACCAACTCTTTATAAGACCACTAGGTACGGCTAAGTGACCGAAAAACCCTAGTATATCTCCATAGCAACATTATAGGTTGTGTTGAAAAATACAATTACTCACATGAATAATGGATTATGATAAATTCAAAGATGCATGATTTAAACACAAATGTGGCATCATTTGTAAGACTGACAAACACAATACCTTCTATTACGGAATGCATGGATGAAAAATGCCTATATGCAATGTAGTAATGCAGTGAATGCATGTGTAAATGCAAAATGAAAATACAAAATTCAAATGCAAATGCAAATGTTTTTGAATTTTATGCTTTACCAATTTTTTTGGATTTTATTGATTTTATAATTTTTATGGTTTTTGAGCCTCATAATTGACTAAACAATGAGTACATGCCTCTGGAGCCTTTAGATTGACCAAGCGATTTTTAGAATCCTTGGAGCCTTTGGGATTGACCAAAGGGATTATGGGTACCTTTGGGGCATTTTGGGATGACCAAGCAATTTTGAGAATCCTTGGAGCCTTTGGGGTTGACCAAGTAGTTTTTCAAAAACTCTTGGTGCCTTTTGCATTTGACCAAAGGGCTACCAGATGCCTTCAAAGATTTTTAGGATGACCAAGCAATTATTAGCAAATCCTTGGGGCTTTTAACTGACACGACCAAGCAGTTTCAGGGACCCTTGGAGCCTTTTGGGATGATCGAGTGGTTTTGAAAACCCTCGAAGATTTTGAGGTTGACAAAAGGGCTTACAGATGCCTTTAGAGATTTTTAATTGACCAAACCACTGATGAGAGTGTTTGGAGCTTTTTTTGGGATGACCGAGTAGTTACAAGCAACTCTCAAAGTATTTTACTATGCTATTCATCCATAAAACACCTTAATATGGATGATGTTGAGAGGTTCAGGATCTTCAACACCCCCTAGTGACATTAGGTGATAGGTACACAGACCAGTATTTTTAGATATGATGTAGGGTCCTAGCCAATTAGCTATAAATTTATCTCGTATATCTGGTGGTAAATTAGAGCTTTGTTGGTTTTATTTCAATACAATATCCCCAACTTCAAAGTCTCTCTAGTGGATTTTGATATTGTAAGCTCATTTTAGTCGCTCTTGATAAATATGCTCTGAGGCATTCACATGATGTCCATAGAGTAGCATCAGTTGATCCAGTCGAGCTTGTCGCGCAATGTCATCGATGAACTCTTTCAATACGATGTGCAACATTGGAATTTCTAATTTCAAGGGCATAATGGCCTCAGCACCATATACTAGTGAAAACGGTGTTGCCCTAGTGGGTGTCCAAATACTAGTCCTGTATGCCCATAATGCAAGGGGCAGTTAGATGGGCCAGTCTTTGTGGTTTTCTTGTACCATATTTTTCAAGATGGCCACCACTGTCTTATTTGAAGCTTCAACCTACCCGTTTTCTTGTAGATAGTATAGAGTCACAAATTTATGTTTGATTCTATATTTAGATGACAAAGCTCTCACAGTTTTGTTTTTGAAAGATGTTCCATTATCTAATATTATTTTGGATGAAATATCAAAATAACTTATGATATGCTCCAGTATAAACTCTACTATATGAGCTCTAGTTGTCATTGTTAAGGGTATTGCTTCCACCCACTTTGTAAAATACTCAGTAGCCATGATTATGAATGTATGTTGACCCGATGACAAAGGAGAGATATTACCTATAAGATCCAATCCCCACTGAGCAAATTTCCAAGCCACTTGGATGGGCTATAAGACCTACGATGGCAAGTGCATAATATTAGCATGATGCTAGAATTTAATGCATTTATTGACATACACATTATAGTCCTTCTCCATAGTGGTCCAATAGTAACCCATTTGAAGGATGTGCTTGACGATGGCCATGCCACTAAAATGGCCACTACACGTACCATCATGGGATTGCAAAATCACCCATGATGCCTCTTGGGGTTCTAAGAAGCGAAGGAGAACTCCATCGTAGATTCTTAGGTACAATATGTCTCCTATTAAGACATATTTTGTCGCTTTCTATTTAAATGTGCACTTCACGTAATGTGGCAATCCATCTGGGATTATACCAAGCTTTAAGAAGTCTTTAATTTGTGATATTTAATTTTAATAAATCTCAGCTTCGACTGCTAAGACAACTTGCTCCCCCTGCATATTTACTTTTGTAAATGTAGACTTAGAAATAACCTTGTGGTGAATGGTGGTACCACTCCCCATGGGACTCTGAGAGGTTAATGACCCCCAGGGTGCCTTCTTAAGAAAGTCTTCAGCTTTACAGAACCATTCAGCTTGTGGTTCTACACTGATCATGTTGACTGATTCTCTACTATCATAGGTTGCACACTTTGCTTCTGGATGTGAGAGCATCTTGATGTGGATGGTAGTGAAATCAGTAGAAATATTCTAAGGGATTAAATATCCCAAAGAAGCCATGGTATCTGCAAACCTATTTTACGATCGAGGGATTACATCAATGTCATACCATTCAAGTTTGGCAAAATATGTGTCAACTAGATCTTTATAGGCTTTCAATATGGGACATCGACATTGAAAAAGCCCCTTGACTTGATTTACTATGAACAAGGAGTCACTAAAGATGTTCAATCTCTTAATATTCATGGCGATAGCTGTGTAGAGGCCCAAAAATAGGGCTTCGTACTCAATGTTGTTGTTGGTGCACAAAAAATTCAACTTGAACAACAAGGGCATTGGAGCTCCTTGCAGTGTGAAGAAAACTATTCCAGAACCACATCCTTGTTCACACTTCAAACCATCAAATAACAGAGTCATATCAGCATTGTTCTCTAGTTCTTCAGGTTTAGGAGCTTCAGATACAACGAATACTATATCGTTCAAAAGCTCAATTGTTAAAGGTTTACTATTTGATAGTGGTACCTCATCTAATTGATATGCTATGACCTATCCCTTAATGGACTTCTGGTTTATAAATTCTATATTGAATTCTATCAAAAGTATGATCCACTTTGTAGTATGCATATTGTGATAAGTCTTACTCATCATGTACTGCAAAGGATTCTGTTTGGATATAACATATGCCGTATGACTTAACATATAGTGTCACAATCTCTTTGCAGTGAACACTACTGCTAAACATATTTTTTCCATGTATGCATACCCGAGCTCATAGCTCACCAAGGTTTGACTAATATAATATATGGCCTGCTCTTTGCCTTGCACATTCTTTTGGGCTAACATGGTTCCTAGTGCAAAGTTAGTTGCCAATATATATAGTAGAAAATGCACCTCTAGCCTTGGTGGAGCTAGCATTGGTAGCATCACTAGGTATTGATTTATCTCAGTGAATGCTACCTTGTAGTCCTCGTCCTAGTTGAATGGAACCCACTTATGTAGCAATCAATTCATTGGTCAAAATTTATCCAATAGTTGGACGATAAATCACTTTATCGAGGCTACCTTACCCTCAAAAATCCTAAATTCCTTGATATTGGTTGGAGGAAGCATTTCCAAAATGACCTTGACCTTCGCTAGGTCTACTTAGATGCCTCTCTTGTCGACGATGAACCCTAGTAATTTTCTAGAAGTTACACCAAATACGCACTTCTTAGGATTTAGCCTAACATTATGCTCTATTAGGCAATCGAAGACTTTCCTTAATACCTCTACATGCTCTTCTCATAGCAATGACTTGGCTAACAAGTCATCGATATAATATTCAAGAATTTTGTGCATATAGTCATGAAAAATGTATGTCATGGCCCGCTAATATGTGGCACTAGCATTTTTGAGGCTAAATGGCATAACTTTATAGCAAAATGTTCCCCATGGCATTATAAACATGGTTTTGTGCTGGTCTTCGAGTTTTATCCAAATTTGATTGTAACCATAAAAACCATCCATTAAGGAGAGCATTTTGTGACTTGTAGTTGAATCTACGAGAGCATCAATATTGGGCAACGAAAATGAATATTTGGGTGTTGCCTTGTTTAGGTCTCTAAAATCCATGCAAATACGGATTATTCCATCGGGTTTTCCCATGGGTACCATATTGGACACCCATTCTAGATAATCTATGTAAATAAAAAATTCCACATCCAATAGATTTTGTAACTCATCTTTCACCATTAAGGCTATTGTTGGGTGCATTTTCCTAAGCTTTTGCTTGATTGGCTTCTTTGTTAAATCTAGCGAAAGGTTATGAGTAACCAATTTTAGATCTAGACCTGGCATATACTTATATGACCAAGCAAATAAATTTGATCTCTCTTTCAGTAGAGGGATGAGGGTGGTCCATTCATTTGGAGTGAGACTCTCTTCAAATTTAACCTTCTTTATTCTAGTAGGATTATCACTGATGTCCACCTCAAAGGTTTCCTCTACCGACATATGTGATCCCTCATCAAGCTGGTGAGGTATAGAAATCATATGGATGTCATCAGTCGAGTTGATTGGTTCCACGTTGGAAGCATTTTTGACATGATAAACATCATATGCACAGCTTGGTGCAAAATGGAAATGTTGCAACATTTCTTCATTGGGGAAGAAATCCTCAGGATCAATGGGTTAATCAGTGCGATCCCGATCGAGAGCATATTTGTTAAGATACATTTATTTATATGGATCTACTGGATTGTGGAGTGGAGTGGTGAAATCAATGGATACCATGTTTATGGAATGGAATTGATCTCTAGGATCACACGGACTAACTTCTATGAAATTTGCATAGTCCTCATACCCATGATCTAGCTCTAATGGCACAGGCACAAAAGGGTCTTCCCTATGAGGACTGTGAATAACTAGATCCTCCCTATGCACTAAATGCAAAATAGGATCATTTGGCTCACGGAGCTGCATGTAGGTCGGTGAAAGGGGATTAACCAACTGATGGATTTGATCCAGGTTTAACCGTATTGCTCTCAGATGTCAACATGTAGCTATCGATAGACCTCATCAATGTTGATGGGTTGATGAAGGTAATGCAAATAAGGAGGACCTAGGTAGGCCCTCTCTAGCTCATATTCTTCATCACTGTCATAATATAATCCTTCATTGATCCCACTCTTGGAGGGCACTCTCCCAAATGAGGCCCCATGAATCTTACTTCTTGTGTGTTGTCATCGTTATCCAAAAAATTAGATAATTATACCTCATGTATGATGCTACCAAAAAAAATAGATCAGTCTCTTCCCCTAACTGATCAACGTTGGGAAGGATTTATTTAGTATCTTTTATCGAATCCGTAGGTAATACATGGTGCACACATAAAGGCCTTACATAAGTGCCTTTGACTTCATTCTCAGATTCATCATTGTTTTAGGAATCTTCATCTGCATCATAGCCTGGTCCACTCATATCGAAGGTGGACTCCCCTCCATATTCGTTACAAATATCTAGCTTGAGATCGTTTGTAGTAATGGGTTTGTACCCCTACATGTTGGTGTCGTTGACTACATCACGGGTTTGGTGTCCAAGTTGATATCTAGAGTTCATCTCTGCTTCAGTCTACTCAAGGATCCCTTCATGATGATCTTCGAGTGGCTCAATGGTGATGAAAAAACTCATTGGGTGATTCCTCTAGAATTTGGAAGTATCTAGATGATATGGATTAAAATCCACATCGTCCACCATATTGAGGTATAGATGATCCAGGGTTGCTACAAGTAAATCATCCTGCCCATGTATCTGTAACCCTAGACCGAATCTATCAGTGACAACCTGATAATGAGGTTCCATAGGAGTCCTCCATCCTTGTTCAAAGATACCAAGGTTGTATCCATGCCAATGATATAGCTCAAAAATATGTATGACATACTCTAGATTGTATAGATAGCAAACATTTATCATGAAAGGTTCCTCATCATCTTCATCCATGGGCTCTCATGTTAGAATTTGATCTAGCCTTGCATAGATGAAGTTAGTTTGGTTAGGCGGCTCTCCCAATGGAACCAACGATCCAACCAGATAACGATGAGAAAATGGTCTACCCATCTCTTGCATAGTCTTTAGAATTACTCTAAAGGTCACATTTTGCACAAGGTACTCACCTGAACTAGTATTAGCGAGATGTACCATCATCCGAGGTGTGGATGATCCTGCTAAAGATGCAAGCAAGGAATACTGAGGTGCCTCCTCGGTTTTGTCTTGGGGTTCCTCAACTTCCATGGGAATGGGAACATCCTCGGCTATTGGCTCAGTCTCATGCTCTTTCTCTTTCTCACCCCTCTTCACCTTTAATTTCTTGTCATCCAAACTCATGATTGATGCCAACAGTTTCAAGAAAGTGGTAGTGGTGTCCTCCAATCTGTGTGACACATATGAAATTGGTTGAGCATGCACCGTCGGTTTACCTCCTGGTTTCTTCATTTGTGATGACGACCACACATCTAGGTGTGTTTATGAGAGTATGAAACTGTAGAAACCAAAATAGTACCAATCCAATTATGTGGCTACAAACGCTTATCGCATTGACACACACAGCCCCCAGGGCAACGCCCAGAGGTTAAATAGTGGCCCTAACCACTCTCACAGTAGTTTTTGAAGGTCAGAGATTGATTTGGCACCTCTTAGGCACTCTACTCCTCATTCATTCCACCCAAGGATGATTACAAATTGGGGTTCATTCCACCCAGGGATGATTAGCAGTATTCACTCTAGGGTGGGGCGAATAGCATGTTTGATGGGAAAAAGGTCAAATATTGACAAATGGCAACCCAGATCCATCACTTAACTCCTACTTCATTGCATGGGAGTGCAAGTGAATGTTTTGGAGCACTAGAGCTAGTTACAGAGGTAGTCATGGAGCCCTTAATCAGGGATGAATCTTCTCCCCCCTAGAAAGGCATGATTTCCAAGTGGCACCTCTGTATGCTCATACATAGAGACCATCAAGTCTATAAAATGGTGAGTCTTCTCACCCCAAAGATAGATAGAGAAGAAGCATTTTGAGCAATGAAGTGCTACCATTTTGCATACTCACTTTTGATTGTGCCTTTCACATCCTTGATCTATCTTTTGGAAGGGAGGTCATTGGGTGGTTATTGGAAGCGTAATTCGGATCCCAAACCTGACATTTGGCCATAGTATCCCACCCAAATTTTTTGACAACACCCCACAAGAGGTTTTGGACCCATACCTGTTGAGCAAGGTGTAGCAACAGTATTTTCATTGTTGTCAACACAGTCAGATAGATCTATTGTTTTAGTGGATAGGAAGTTCAGAAGCTATTCAGATGCAGAAGACAGGAGTTCAAAGGTTATTCAGAGTATGGACAATGAGTTTCCAAGAAGACCGAAGTGGCCCATTTGTAAAAGATCAAAGAAAAATACAAGAAAAGTGTCGCAATATCACAACATATACAGCAGGCAAGAAAAACTGTCACGATTTTGTGACATGTTGGAAGAGAGAGAAAAATCTAGAAAAACTATCACAATTTAATGACATGTTGGAAGAGAGAGAAGAAACAGGAAAAACTGTCACAATTTCATGACATGTTGGAAGAGAAAGAAAAATTAGGAAAAACTGTCACGATTTCGTGACATGTTGGCAAAGAAAAAGGCAAGTGGAAAAACTGTCACGATTTTGTGACATGTTGGAAGAGAAAGAGAAAGCAGGAAAAACTGTCGCGATTTCACGACATGTTGGCAGAGAAAAAGGCAAGTGGAAAAATTGTCACGATTTCGTGACATGTTGGAAGAAAAAGAGAAAGCAGGAAGAAGTGTCATGATTTTGTGACAAGTTCGAAGAAAGAGAGTAAGTTGGAAAAGTGTCACGATTTTGCGACATGTCGCATTTTTGCGACTAAAATAGGAGAGAGAAAGTAAGTTGGAAAAGTGTCATGATTTCATGACATGTCACATTTTCACAACTTGAAAAGTGCAGAAAGGAAGAGAAAGAAAAAGTGTCACGATTTTGTGACATGTCACATTTTTGCAACTCAAAAAGTGTAGGAAGGAAGATAAATAAAGTGTCACAATTTCGTGACATGTCGCATTTTCACGACTCAAAAAGTGCAGGAAGAGAAAGAAAAAGTGTCACGATTTCGTGACATGTCACATTTTTGCGACTCAAAAAGTGCAAGAAGAAAGAGAAAGAAAAAGTGTCACGATATCGCAACATGTCGTATTTTTGTGACAAAAGAGAGGAAGCATACGGAAGCAAAACTGTCATGATTTCATGACAAAAGTAGAGAAGTAGACTTCGAAGGAAGAAGTGTCATGATTTTGTGACAAAATCTAAGAAGCTAAGTATGGAAGTAGAAGTGTCATGATTTTGTGACAAAAGCAGAGAAGAAGACTTCGAAGGCAGAAGTGTCGTAATATCACGACAAAAGCAAAGATGAAGTATACAGAGGTAAAAGTGTCACGATATCGCAACATGTTGTATTTTCGTGGGCCAAAGCAAAGAGAAAGAGGAGAGAGAAAATAGTGTCGTGATTTTGTGACATGTATTTTCGCTAGCCAAAGCTAAGAGAAAGAGGAGAGAAAATAATGTCACGATTTTGCGATATGTATTTTCGTGGGCCAAAGCAAAGAGAAAGAGGAGAGAGAAAATAATGTCGCGATATCATGACATGTTGTATTTTCGCGGGCCAAAGCTAAGAGAAAGAGCAAGGAGAAAAAGTGTCACGATATCTTGACATGTATTTTTGTGGTCCGATGCTAAGAGAAAGAGCAAGGAGAAAAAGTGTCGTGATATCGTGACATGTAGCTTTTTCACGGTCCGATGCAAAGAGAAAGAGAGAGAAAGTGAAAGTGTCATGATATCGTGACATGTATTCTTGCGGTTAATTTGAAGCCAACAAATACTGATGAATAGCCGACTAAAATTAGGGTTTACAGTTGTCATGAAAACCAACTAATATTAGGATTTACAGTCGACTAAGATTAGGGTTTTCATCTCAAACATTTTGTTATAAAAGGAGGGTTGTTTGGAGATTTGGGGTGTTGTTGATGTGTGTGAAGTTTGGTCAGAGTGCACAGAGAGAAAGTCATGTTGAATTGAGCTAAGTGTAGAGTTCACAAATAGAGCAAAGTGTACGAAAGGGAGAAGACTATAGTGAAGGTTGACTATAGCAAAGTAGAGTGTGCGAAGTGATTGCATAGAGAAAGCAGAAGGCGCAATGTGACTGTAGATCATAGAAGTGTGTGAAGTGTCTATTCCATGAACAGTGAAAGATATTGGGTAAGCAATAGACTAGTCAGGGTCTTGTAAAAGCAAAGGTATTTTTCTAGTAAACTTCTAGATTCAAAATTGAAGTCTAGGTTGCAGCTTGGCATCAGGGGTTGGTGCTCCTTTCTATTAGATAAATAAGGGGTTGGTGCTCCTTCCAGTGGGTGTTGGTAAATTGATTGTAAATTTGGTGCTTTGCAAAGGCTAGATTTGGATGGTAGTCCAAGTAGTCATTTTTGAGGAGTAGCCACATTGGTGAACCTCATTAAATCTTGTGTTGTGTGATGTTCTTTTGTGATACTTGCTCTATCTGGTTTTAAGCTTTCATTAGTTCTATTTTAAGAGCTGTGTGTTTAAGTTTAAATAGCTACACTGATTCACCCCCCCTCTCAATGGCATTGTGAGACTAACAATTGGTATCAAATCCAAGTACCTATACAAGCTTAACCAACTAGGGTGATCTTGGAAGTAACACAATGGCAGGTGGTGAAGGTTTCTCATCAAACAAAGCACCATTGATTGATGGATCTAATTATGCATTCTAGAGAAGCAGGATGCAGACATATCTCTATGCCTTGGGTTACGACATTTGGGATTTAGTAGTCAATGGATACACAATACCCATCACTCCTCTAAAAGATGTTGATGAAAAGAAACTGTTTGAAAACAACTCAAAAGCAAAAAATGCTCTCATATGCAGATTAGCAAACAGTGAACTAGTAAAGATCATGAAATATAATATGGTAAAAGAGATATGGGACAAACTGAGGAGTATTCATGAAGGATACGATAAGATCAAGGAGGCAAAGTTACAAACACATCAAGCTTAGTTCGAAGCTTTGAAAATGAACGATGATGAAAACATTGAGGCATATATGCTGAGAGTCAATGGAATCATTAATGCGATAAGAGGACTCGACAAGGATATTGGAGACTCTACCGTCGTGAAAAAGGTACTAAGATCTCTTCCTCAAAGTTTTGATTCCAAACCTCGGTGATAGAAGAAGCTAAAAATCTAAATTATTTTAGTATAGATGAGATGTATGGTTCTTTAACTGCATATGAGATGAGGATAGGAAGATCTAAACCCAAAGACAGAAAAGCGGATTTTAAAGCCCTTAAAAATAAAAACACTAAACAAGAGTCTGAGGAAGAAGGGACATCAAATGAAATGGAAGCAAACTTTGTTAGAAAACTAAAAAATGGAAAAGGAAAATACAGAGGGAAGCTACCATTTAAATGTTTCAACTGTGGCAGTGTCAGGCATTTTGCGACTAAATGTCCACTTAAAGAGCAGAACAAAAATGATGAAGAATCACACCATGAAAGAAGTGACTGGAAGAAAATGAATTTCAAAAAAGGTAACTTCAAGAAGAAAAGTTTCATCTCCAAGAATGTCAGTTCATCAGAAGACAGCTCCGAAGAAGAGTCTAAAGAGGAAAAAGGTGAAGCTCTTTTCATGGCATTTGAAGAAGCAAAATCAGAAATGGAAGGAGTGAACTCTGAAGTATGTGGTGAAAACCCTAAGGCTAAAGTAGATCTAGAAGTTGAGTTGATCTCTGCACTTGAAGATTGGGAGATAGAAAAGAAAAATAATAAGAAACTTTCAAGAAATATTGAGGATGCAAATGAAATCATAACCAGTTTGAAATTATAGATAGAAGAATCCAAGAAAATATCCAAAGATCTCAAAGTGCAAATAACCATGAAAATAGATTATTACAGCAAGCTAGAATAAGAGACTGTTGGTTTGAGAATGCAGCTAGAAGAGATGAATAAGAAAATTAGTTGTTATCACAAATGTGAAGAAATTTCTATGAAGCTGGATAAGATCATAAATGACCAAAGGCCTGCAGGCATCAAGTTTGGTCTAAGTTTCATCGAAGGAGAATCATCAAGTGGATCAAAGACTAGAAATGTAGAATCCATAAAGAATGAAAATAATAAATAGGTTGATCAAGGGAAAACATCTCATGCAAAAGAAAGCAATAATGTCAGGCACGAAAGGAGAACTAACAATGATGGATTCACCAATGTCACACATCAAAGAAGAAGAAGACCTATGGCTCCTACGATAACATGGCAAAGACGATCTCTTAGGTTCAATTATCCCTTATCTGGTTTCTATTTTAAATGTAATGGCTATGGACATAAAATCTTAGACTGCAAATATAATGTAAGAACAAGGAATTTCACCAATAGAAATGCTTTTTCTCCTCTAATGAATTATTATAGTAGAATGTTATAACTGTCATAATTTTGGGTACATTGCAAGAAACTGTAGAAGCACATTTGCATCAAATCAATTTTAAGGAAGAAAATTTCAACCAAATAGGATGAGAAAAAATAGAAAACTTCCCGTAATACATGCACAAGCTGTTGATAAGGGAAAGGAAAAACAATAGCCCAAAACCACTAACAAAAGGGAGTGGAAAGAAAAGGAACAACTTAAGGAAGAAAAGGAATCCTTAATCATTCAAACAACATTTAAAGCATAGAATAAATATGTACCATGGATACTTGATAGTGGATGTTCTATTCATATGACAGGTAACAAACATAAATTTGAGAAGTTATAGAAATATGAAGGTGGTTCAGTAAAATTTGGAAATAATGATGGAGCTAAGATAGTTGGCAAAGGTTTAGTTAAAATTATTAACAAAAAAATTAAGTCAGAAGAAGTCCTTTTTATGGATGGTTTGAAACATAACCTATTGAGCGTAAGTCAAATTTGTGATAAAGGTCATGAGGTAGTTTTTAAGAAGCAGGGTTGTGAAGTCAAAAAGACAAACAGTGGAAAATTGATAGCAACTGGATCAAGAACATCTAGAAACCTATACACACTCTCAGAGACTTCAGAAGGAGATTGTTTTATTGGACAGGAAGAAGAAAATTGGTTGTGGCACAAGAAAATCAATCATATAAGTTTTGATAATCTAGTAAAAATCACCTCAAAAATAGCAGTGAGAGATATTCCCACCATCAACAAACCTGCAAACAACATTTGTGCTTCATGCCAAAAGGGGAAACAACTAGAGTCTCTTTCAAAACAAAAGAATACTACACAAGAAAACCTTTGGAACTAATACACACTGAATTATGTGGACCCATGAGAACACAAAGCATAAATTGTGACAAATATTTTATGTTGTGCATTGATGACTATTCCAGAATGACATGGATATTTTTCTTGAAGCATAAATCAGAAGTTTTTGATATGTTCAATATTTTCAAAAACTAGGTTGAGAATGAAATAGGAAAGAGGATCAAATGTTTAAGATCAGACAGAGGAGGAGAATTCATTTCAGATGAGTTTGTAGAATAATATGAAAAATATGGTATTAGGAGACAGTTCTTAGCAGCCAGGACACCTCAGCAAAATGGAGTGGTGGAAAGAAAGAACAGGACAGTGCAGGAAATGGCATGGACTATGTTGGTTGAAAGAAGAGTAGTAGATAAATTTTGGAAAGAGACAGTCCATACTGTGGTGTATATCCAAAATAGGTACATGCTGAGAACACATGAAAGAAAAACTCCTTATGAATTATGGTTCGATAAAAGGGCAACAACAAAAAACCTCAAACTTTTTTGCAGCAAGTGCTATATCAAAAGAACTGAAGATAATCTTGGTAAGTTTGATGATAGAGAAGATGAAGGTATTTTTGTTGGTTACTCGTCAAAAATAAAATCTTACAAATGCTACAACAAGAGGCTAAAGAAAATTGTGGACAATGTCGATGTTAAATTTTATGAAGGTAGAGAACGAGTAATTAGCTATGAAACGAACTACCCAATTTATGAAGAGGTTATTGAAGGATATGAGGAAAACGAAAATGAAAAGATGCAAAAAATTGACTCGGATGATTTAAGTTGTGATTCAGAAGTGGAAGAAAATAAGAAATTCAAAACAGGCAACTGGTAAAAAAATCATCCTAGAGAGTAAATAATTGGAGACCCCAAAGTTGGTGTTCAGACAAGAAGAAGAGTAGTAAGTAACTACTCTCTATTATCCAACATTGAGCCCAAAAATATTACTAACGCAAGCAAATATGAAAGTTGGATGAAGGCAATAAACGAAGAATTAGATCATATCGAGAAAAATGAAACTTGGGAGTTAGTACCAAGACCTGCAAATAAAAATATAATCGAAACTAAATGGATTTTTCAAAACAAATTGAATGAAGATGGATAGGTAGTCAGAAATAAAGCAAGATTGGTATGTAAGGGTTATGCTCAAGTTGAAGGCATTGATTTTGAGGAAACTTTTGCACCAGTAGCTAGACTTGAGGCGATTAGAATGTTCCTGGCTCTAGCAGTCTACAAGAATTTCAAAGTTTATCAAATGGATGTGAAATCAGCGTTTTTGAATGGGAAATTTGAAGAAGAGGTTTATATTGAGCAACCAGATGGTTTCCAACTTGGTGATGATCCAAACTTGGTTTGCAAGTTGAAGAAAGCATTATATGGCTTAAAAGAGGCACCTTGAGCATGGTATGCAAGGCTAGACAACTATCTCACTCAACAAAGGTTTAATAAAGGTATGGTGGATAGTAACTTGTATGTCAAAATAGAAAATTGGCATCTTATTGTTCTTGTTGTATATGTAGATGATATCATATTTGGCAGCAGCAAACATGAGTCATGTAAAGATTTAGCAAATAAGATGTAGAAAGAATTTCAAATGTCAATGATTGGTGAACTATCATATTTTCTCAGTTTGCAAGTTAATCAAAGTAAGAAGGGCATATTTATTTCTCAAGTTAAATATGTAAAAGATATGTTAAAAAAATTCACAATGGAGGATTGTAAGCCAGTTAGCACTCCCATGACGACAGGTTACAAGTTGAGCAAATATGACAAATATCCACTTGTTGATCAAACCATGTACAGATCTATGATTGGAAGCCTATTGTACTTGACAGCTACCAAACCAGATATTTTATAGGCAGTATGCATGGTAGCATGTTTTTAGGCCAATCCCAAGGAGACTCATGTGACAGCAGTAAAGAGGATTCTTCGATACCTCAAGGGTACTATGGAGTATGGGTTATGGTATCCAAAAGGTAAAGACTTCACTCTTATTTCGTATTCATATGTAGATTGGGTAGGATGTGTAGATGACAAAAAGAGTACCAGTGGAGGTGCATTCTATATTGGAGATAGATTGGTCACATGGCATAGTAAGAAACAAGAGTCAGTTTCTTTATCGATAGTAGAGACAGAATATATTGCAGCGACAACATGTTGTACGCAGGTATTGTGGATGAAACAAACACTGAAATATCTTGGTATTTGCTTCAATGAGGCAATATCAGTTAAGTGTGATAACACCAGTGCCATTAACATCTCTAAGAATCCATTTATGCATTCTCACACAAAACACATCACTATCAGGTATCACTTTTTGAAGGAGAAAGTTGCAGAAGGTGAGGTTAAGTTGGATTTTGTTCCAACTACAGAGCAAGTAGCAGATATCTTCACAAAACCATTGCCCAAGGAATTTTGAGTACCTTCGCAATAAATTGGGAGTGGTCACACTTCCCAAAGATTGACTAGCTACAGGGATCACATTCTCAGGGGGAGCATCTAAGTATTTTATTATATTTTTGCTCATGTTCATAATTTTTGCTAAGTATAATAAATTTTTCTTGAGAATGTCGTGCACGGACTCAGGGGGAGTCTGCAGTATCCCTTTGGTATTATTATCAAAGGGAGAGAAGAGTTACAGGAAATTGCACATGTGTTGCCAAGAATTTCAAAGGGGGAGATTGTTGAGCAAGGTGTAGCAACAGTATTGTCATTGTTGTCAACACAGTCAGATAGATTTGTTGTTTCAGTGGATAGGAAGTTCAAAAGCTATTTAGATGTAGAATATAGGAGTTCAAAGGTTATTCAGAGTATGGACAGTGAGTTTCCAAGAATAATGAAGTGACCCATTTTCAAAAGATCAAAGAAAAAGACAAGTAAGAAAAGTGTTGCGATATCGTCGCATATACAGCAAGCAAGAAAAACTGATGTGATTTCACGACATGTTGGAAGAGAGAAAAATTTGGAAAAATTGTCGTGATTTCATGACATGTTGGAAGAGAGAGAAGAAGCAAGAAAAAATATTATGATTTCGCAACATGTTGGAAGAGAAAGAGAAAGCAGGAAAAATTGTCGTGATTTCGTGACATGTTGGCAGAGAAAAAGGCAAGTGGAAAAATTGCCGTGATTTCGTGACATGTTGGAAGAGAAAGAGAAAGTAGGAAAAACTATCACGATTTCGTGACATGTTGGCAGAGAAAAAGGCAAGTGGAAAAACTATCACAATTTCATGACATGTTGGAACAAAAAGAGAAACCAGGAAGAAGTGTCGCGATTTCGTGACAAGTTCAAAGAAAGAGAGTAAGTTGGAAAAGTGTCGCAATTTCGCGACATGTCGCAATTTCATGACTAAAATAGGAGAGAGAAAGTAAGTTGGAAAAGTGTCACGATTTCACGACATGTCGCATTTTCATGACTCAAAAAGCGCAGGAAGGAAGAGAAATAAAAAGTGTCACGATTTCATGACATGTCGCATTTTTACGACTCAAAAAGCGTAGGAAGGAAGAGAAAGAAAAAGTGTCACGATTTCGTAACATGTTGCATATTTGCAACTCGAAAAGCACAGGAAGGAAGAGAAAGAAAAAGTGTCACAATTTTGCGACATGTCGCATTTTCATGACTCGAAAAGGCAGGAAGGAAGAGAAAGAAAAAGTGTCGTGATATCGCGACATGTCGCATTTTCGTGACAAAAGAAAGAGAGGAAGCGTACGAAAGCAGAACTGTCACAATTTCATGACAAAAGCAGAGAAGAAGACTTCGAAGGTAGAAGTGTCACAATTTCATGACAAAAGCTAAGAAGCTAAGTACGAAAGTAGAAGTCTCGTGATTTCGTGGCAAAAGCAGAGAAGAAGACTTCAAAGGCAAAGTGTCATGATATCGTGACAAAAGCAAATATGAAGTATACGGAGGTGAAAGTGTCGCGATATCGTGACATGTTGTATTTTTGTGAGCCAAAGCAAAGAGAAAGAGGAGAGAGAAAATAGTGTCATGATTTCATGACATGTATTTTTGTGGGCCAAAGCTAAGAGAAAGAGGAGAGAGAAAATAATGTCACGATTTTGCGACATGTATTTTCGTAGGCCAAAGCAAAGAGAAAGAGGAGAGATAAAATAGTGTCGCGATATCGTGACATGTTCATGCAGGAGCATCCGGAGGCAAAGCTGGCAATCTTGCATCAACCAAAAAATATATTTTTTTCTCTAAGTGTCAAAACTGTCGCGATATCGCGACGCTTTTTGGTGAACAGGGTGCAAAATGCGAAACTGTCGCGATATCGCGACATTTCTGAGGCAAGGAGGTCAAGACGCCAAATGGTCGCGAAATCATGACATTTCTGAGGCAAAGAGGTCAAGGCGCCAAACGGTCGCGAAATCGCGACATTTTTGAAGGAAGGCAGCTTCAGTGCCAAACGGTCGCGAAATCGTGACAATTTCGGAGGAACGCAGCTTCAGCGCCGAACGGTCGCGAAATCGTGACACTTTCGGAAGCAAGATTTGAAAGCACAGGGACATCTTTGGCAAAAAGGTTCTAAGGCACAAGAATGGTCGCGAAATCGTGACACCTTCGAAGGCAAGCTTAAAGGACGTCGCGAAATCGTGACACCTTCAAAGATAAAGTTTAAAAGACGTCGCGAAATCGTGACACTTATGGGAGGCAAGACTTGGAAGCATAAAGACATCGCAACACCTTCGAAGGCAGAGCTCAAAGATGTCGCGAAATCGTGACATATCCGGAGGCAAGGTTCCACAATGCAAAGATGTCGCGAAATCGTGACACTTTCGAGCCAAGGACGTACGGAATGCAAAGATGTCGCGAAATCGTGACATATCCGGAGGCAAGGTTCCACAATGCAAAGATGTCGCGAAATCGTGACACTTCCGAGCCAAGACGTACGGAATGCAAAGATGTCGCGAAATCGCGACATGTCGCGGTTTCGCGGCCCAAGGGAGGAAAGCGAGTAAGAAAGGCCTAGACGTCGTGATTTCGTGACGTGTAGCGGAATCGCGGCCCCAAGGAGGAGAGAGAAGCCTAACGTCAAAACGTCGCGATATCGCGACCAAAGAGGAGAGAGAAAGTGTTGGGGCAAAAACGTCGCGATATCGCGACAGGGCGCTCACGACGTTGACCAGCCGACGACTGCAGGGACCAGTGCAAAAGGACACATGGCATGAAGTTACAGGTGGCCCGAGAATATGAAGCGGTTACAGGAAGCATGGCAACAGGACACGTGGCATCAACTGCAAACGGCCATGGCGCATTCTTATGAATGATTGACTTGGCAGTGGATCGACAGGCGGCTACAGGGCATACCGCCACTACAGGCTATGATGTTTCGATGCATCTGACAACATTTGCCGATGGGACAGAGCATTCGTGCGGGCGGCATGGGGAGTCCCGCATTCAAAGTAATGATGGTCCGAAGAGGGTCGGGCCGGGAGATAAAAAAAGGCCGCGATACATTGTAAAAGGGGGGCGGGGCCATTTATTTTTGGGGGATATAGCTGTGTATTGGGAAGAGGACCTCTATTTTTAATGAAGCTTGCTGGAATTTTGCCTGTGCATTGTTAATTTTTGCATTCTTGTTGTGTGTTGTGCGTAGCTCGATATCAAGTGGTATCAGAGCCGGTTGGTTCTGAGAGTGCAAACCGATCGCCGAACAGAGAGGCAGTTTGCGCCAGGACTGTGGTTGTGGGTTACGAAGAAGGAGCAAGATGCCTCCGCGTAGAGATCATGGTGGTTTGAGGCATAGGCGAGCAAGAAGGGAGGAGGTCGATTTGAGAGCCCTGCAGAGGCAAGTTGAGGCTCTACAAGAGGAAATAAGAAGAGGAGTCGAGCCGAGAAGGGAAGAACCCAGCGAAGATGAAGTGTGGGAAGAAGAAGTTCTGTCCGATGAAGAGGCCTTGGACCCAGCAGAGGCTAGGCTGTACAGGGCTATCTCCCAGATTGGGAAGAAGCCAAAATTTGACGTCTCGACTTACTCTGGAAACCTCAACCCTGAGGAATTAATAGACTGGATCAACGACATGGAGGAGTACTTCGAATACGAAGAGATCGCAGATCCAAATCGGATCAGATTCGCAAAAACCAAGCTGAAGGGGCATGCTAGCATCTGGTGGAAAGGAGTGCAGTTAGAAAGGAACAGGAGGGGAAAGGAAAGGATCACCAGATGGGATAGGATGGTAGAGAAACTAAAGAGGCAGTTCATCCCTACAGATTATGAGCTGGATTTGTTGAAGAAAATGCAGAGTCTTCGACAGGCTAGTAAGTCTGTCAAGGAATATACAGAGGAGTTCTATCAGATTTCAATCAGAACCGGCCATTCGGAGGCGAATAAGGAGAAGGTCGCACGTTACATAAATGGATTGCGAACCAGCATTCAAGAAGAGCTGGGGCTGGTTAGAATGAGCACAGTAGAGGATGCATATCAATTTGCATTAAAAGTGGAGGAGAAACTGAATAGGAGGTTTGATGGTAAGCAGAGAGGGAAGGATAGGGGTGGAAGAGCTGGTGGAAGAGGCAGTGGTGGAAGATACAAAGATTTTGGAAAAGCTGGTGAAGCTAGCAGCAGCCAGAAACAAAAAGAAGTGAAGGAGGAGGATGACCAACGCCCACGCAATCAGAGCAACAACTACCCAAGAGGAAGAGGTAGGTCTGGGCGAGGGTTTGGAAGAGGTGTCTTTAGAGGAACCTGCTTCAACTGCGGTGAAGAAGGACACAGGGCATACAACTGCCCACAGCATCAAGAGAGGCCAAATCGAAGACCAGAGGGTCAGGCCCGAGCTACTGTAGCAGACGAAGGTGTAGAGTCTGAGCATTCAGAGGAGGCAGAAAGAGGGGAAGCCATGATTATCAGAAGAGTCTTGCTGAATGAAGAGGAAAAGGCAGACCAAAGGAACAGCCTATTTTGAACAAGATGCAAGTGCGCAGGCAAGGTCTGTAATATCATCATTGATAATGGAAGCACTGACAATTTGGTTTCAGAGGAAATGGTTTCCAAGCTGCGGTTGGAAAGGAGAAAACACCCGCACCCTTATCGGATTGCATGGCTGCAAAAGGACCATCGGGCACTAGTAAGCGAGCAATGTCTGGTGAAGTTCAATATTGGAACTTACCGAGATGAGGTTTTATGTGACATCTTACCTATGGATGCATGTCACTTGTTGCTTGGGAGACCTTGGCAGTTTGACCGAAGTGCTGTCCATGATGGCCGAGCCAACACATATTCTCTGTCAAAGAATGGAGTTCGCCATAAGTTAAAACCCCTGAAAGAGGCGGATGAGAAAGTATGCAGCAGTGCACGAGTCTGTCTAGTTGATGGCAGAAGATTCTTGGAAGGCCTGAAGCCGGATCATGTGTGTTATGCTATAATCCCCAGGGTTAGGGAAGAGGGATGCAAGGAGATTCCAGTGGAAGTCATGGGGCTATTAGAGGAATTCCCTGATATCATTTCTGACAATGTTCCTGAAGGTTTACCACCTGTTAGGAAGATCAGTCATCACATAGACTTGGTGCCTGGATCGAGCTTGCCAAACAAGGCTGCACATCGAATGACGCCTGTGGAGACTGAGGAATTAAATCGGCAAGTTCAAGATCTGTTGAAGAAGGGGCTGATTAGGGAGAGTCTTAGTCCTTGTGCTGTACCAGCAGTATTAGCACCCAAGAAGGATGGAGAATGGAGGATGTGCACCGACTCTCGGGCAATCAACAAGATCACCATTAAATACAGGTTCCCGCTGCCAAGGATGGATGATATCATGGACTGCTTGAGTGGAGCTGAGTACTTCACAAAAATTGATTTGAAAAGTGGATACCATCAGATCCGCATTAGAGAAGGGGATGAGTGGAAGACAACCTTCAAAACCAGAGAAGGGCTGTATGAGTGGCTGGTTATGCCATTTGGATTAACCAATGCACCTAGTACCTTTATGAGGTTAATGAATGAAGTTCTGAAGGAATTTTTGGGCAAATTTGTTATTGTTTACTTGGATGATATACTGATTTTTAGCAGAACCTTAGAGGAGCACCTGATGCACATCAGGAAGGTTTTTGAGAAACTGCGGGAGGAGCAGTTATTGATCAATCTGAAGAAGTGCAACTTTGTGAAGAAGGAGCTGGTATACCTGGGATTTGTCATATCAGCAAATGGTCTCAAGATGGACCCCAAAAAGGTGAAGGCTATCCTAGAATGGCCTGTCCCAAGGAGTGTGACCGAGGTTAGATCATTTCATGGTCTGGCCAGTTTCTACAAAAAATTTATTAGAAACTTCAGCAGTATTTGTGCATCTCTTACTGAGACAATGAAGGGAAACAAGAAGGAATTCCAGGTGGACGGTTGGAGCCAGATAAAAGCTTTGCTATGCTGAAGAAGAAGGTCACTGAGCAACCCATTTTAGCACTTCCAGATTTCAATAAGGTGTTTCAGGTAGACTGCGATGCGAGTGGCAGTGCGATAGGAGCCGTCTTGAGCCAAGAAGGTAGGCCTGTAGCTTATTTCAGTGAGAAGCTCAATGATGCCAGGAGAAAGTATTCGGTATATGATCAAGAGTTCTACGCCATAGTTCAAGCACTCAAGAAATGGAGGCACTATCTATTGCCGAAAGAGTTTGTTCTCTATACCGACCATCAAGCGCTGTAGTTTATTAACAGTCAGGGAAAATTGAATCAGAGACACCTGAAATGGGTAGAGTTCCTGTAGAGCTATACCTTTGTGCTGAAGCATCGAAGTGGAAGATCCAATAGGGTGGCAGATGCACTGAGTAGAAGGCAATGTCTGATGCTAGAAATGAGAGTAGAGGTTGTTGGGTTTGCTGAACTCAAGAACCTATATCCTGCAGACCCCGATTTCGTAGAAGCCTGGAAAGCCTGCACTGCGCCTGTTGCGTTGGACAGGACTAAATGGTTGGATTACCTGATTCAAGATGGAATGTTGTTTAGGGGGAACCAGTTGTGCATTTCGAAGAGCTCAATGAGAGAGAACCTCATTAAAGAGAAGCACAGTGGGGGTTTAGCTGGACACTTTGGTCGTGACAAGACCATCTCATTGGTTAGTGAAAACTATTACTGGCCACAATTGCAGCAGGATGTGGCAAAGTTTGTGTAGAGTTGCAGGATTTGCCAGATGGCAAAGGGTGTGAGGCAGCCTACTGGTTTGTATCAACCGCTACCTATACCTGAGCGGCCGTGGGAAGATATTAGTATGGATTTTGTGCTCGGTTTACCCAGGACGCAGAGGGGGCATGATTCCATCTTTGTGGTAGTGGACAGATTTTCGAAAATGGCACATTTTATCCCGTGCCAGAAGACTAGCGACGCGGTCCATGTAGCTGGTTTGTTCTTTAAGGAGGTGGTACGCCTTCATGGGCTGCCAAGAAGCATTGTGTCGGACAGAGATACCAAGTTTGTAGGTTATTTTTGGAAGACCCTCTGGAAGAAATTAAAGACGGAGTTAAAGTTCAGTTCTGCTTACCACCCGCAAACAGATGGCCAAACAGAGGTGGTTAATCGGAGTTTGGGCAACCTACTACGATGCTTGGTAGGGGACAAGCCCAAGGGATGGGATCTGGTGCTATCGCAAGCTGAGTTTGCGTATAACAGCTCGGTCAATCGGAGTACCAATAAGTCACCATTCCAGATTATCTATGGGAGCAGCCCACGAAACGCTTCAGAGTTAAGAAGGCTGGAGACAAGGGAGAAATGCAGTGCTGAGGTAGAAGACTTTGCCGAACACTTGAAAGGAGTGCATGAGGAAGTGACAAGACACATTGCCAAGATGAATGCTCAATATAAGACGAGGGCGGATCAAAAACGCAGAGCTAAGGAGTTCCAAGTAGGAGATTCTGTCATGGTCCATCTGCGGAAGGAACGGTTCCCTGCCAAGACATACAACAAACTCAAAATGAAGAAATTTGGGCCATGCAAAATCATTGGCAAACGGGATTCGGGTAATGCCTACGAGGTGGAGTTACCAAGTGAACTTAACATCTCCCCCGTGTTTAACATCTCAGATTTGGTTGAGTATCATGAAGGAGAAAGCAGTGAGGTACCCAGTCCAGATTTGTGGAGCATTCCGGCAGTCACCCCAGTTGCGGACGAGATAGAAGAAATTCTGGATACGCGTGAGGGTCGCAGTACTCGAAACAGGAGTTATTCTGAGTATTTAATCAAATGGAAGGGCCGACCCATAGAAGATGCGACTTGGCTATCCAAGGCGGAGGTTGATCGTTTGGGTCTACCTCAGTCAAATCAGAAGTGAGGTCACTTCTCAAACCCACCCCGGGTGTCTGATGCAGGAGCATCCGGAGGCAAAGCTGGCAATCTTGCATCAACCAAAATGTTTTTTTCTCTAAGTGTCAAAACTGTCGCGATATCGCGACGCTTTTTGGTGAACAGGGTGCAAAATGCGAAACTGTCGCGATATCGCGACATTTCTGAGGCAAGGAGGTCAAGACGCCAAATGGTCGCGAAATCGTGACATTTCTGAGGCAAAGAGGTCAAGGCGCCAAACGGTCGCGAAATCGCGACATTTTTGAAGGAAGGAGCTTCAGTGCCAAACGGTCGCGAAATCGCGACAATTCGAGAACGCACCAACGGTCACGAAATCGCGACACTTCCGGAAGCAAGATTTGAAAGCACAGGGACATCTTTGGCAAAAAGGTTCTAAGGCACAAGAATGGTCGCGAAATCGTGACACCTTCGAAGGCAAGCTTAAAGGACGTCGCGAAATCGTGACACCTTCAAAGATAAAGTTTAAAAGACGTCACGAAATCGTGACACTTCTGGGAGGCAAGACTTGGAAGCATAAAGACATCGCAACACCTTCGAAGGCAGAGCTCAAAGATGTCACGAAATCATGACATATCCGGAGGCAAGGTTCCACAATGCAAAGATGTCGCGAAATCGTGACACTTTCGAGCCAAGGACGTACGGAATGCAAAGATGTCACGAAATCGTGACATATCCGGGGGCAAGGTTCCACAATGCAAAGATGTCACGAAATCGTGACACTTTCGAGCCAAGACGTACGGAATGCAAAGATGTCGCGAAATCGTGACATGTCGCGGTTTCGCGGCCCAAGGGAGGAAAGCGAGTAAGAAAGGCCTAGACGTCGCGATTTCGCGACGTGTAGCGGAATCGCGGCCCCAAGGAGGAGAGAGAAGCCTAACGTCAAAACGTCGCGATATCGCGACCAAAGAGGAGAGAGAAAGTGTTGGGGCAAAAACGTCGCGATATCGCGACAGGGCGCTCACGACGTTGACCAGCCGGCGACTGCAGGGACCAGTGCAGAGGGACACGTGGCGTGAAGTTACAGGTGGCCCGAGAGTATGAAGCGGTTACAGGAAGCATGGCAACAGGACACGTGGCATCAAATGCAAATGGCCATGGCGCATTCTTATGAATGATTGACTTGGCAGTGGATCGACAGGCGGCTGCAGGGCATACCGCCACTACAGGCTATGATGTTTCGATGCATCTGACAGCATTTGCCGGCGGGACAGAGCATTCGTGCGGGCGGCATGGGGAGTCCCGCATTCAAAGTAATGATGGTCCGAAGAGGGTCGGGCCGGGGAGAAAAAAAAGGCCGCGATACATTGTAAAAGGAGGCTGGGCCATTTATTTTTGGGGGATATAGCTGTGTATTGGGAAGAGGACCTCTGTTTTTAATGAAGCTTGCTGGAATTTTGCCTGTGCATTGTTAATTTCTGCATTCTTGCTGTGTGTTGTGCGTAGCTCTATATAACATGTTGTATTTTCATGGGCCAAAGCTAAGAGAAAGAGCAAGGAGAAAAAGTGTCGCGATATCGCGACATGTTGTATTTTCATGGTCCAATGCAAAGAGAAAGAGCAAGGAGAAAAAGTGTCGTGATATCGTGACATGTAGCTTTTTCACGGTCCAATGCAAAGAGAAAGAGAGAGAAAGAAAAAGTGTCACGATATCATGACATGTTGTATTCTTGCAGTAAATATGAAGTTGACGAAGACCAATGAACATTCGACTAAAATTAGGGTTTATAGTTGTCATGAAAACCAACTAAGATTAGGATTTATAGCTGACTAAGATTAGGGTTTTCATCTCAAACATTTTGTTATAAAAGGAGGGTTGTTTGGAGATTTGGGGTGTTTTTGATGTGTGTGAAGTTCTGTCAGAGTGCATAGAGAGCAAGTCATGTCGAATCGAGCTAAGTGCAGAATTTGCAAATAGAGTAGAGTGCATGAAAGGGAGAAGACGATAGTGAAGGTTGACTGTAGCGAAGCAGAGTGTGTGAAGTTATTGTGTAGAGAAAGCAGAAGGCACGGTGTGGTTGTAGATTATAGAAGTGTGTTAAGTGTTTGTTCTATGAATAGTGAAAGAGATTGGGTAAGCAATAGACCAATCAGGGTCTTGTAAAAGCAAAAAACTTCTATATTCAAAATTAAAGTCCAGGTTGTAGCTTGGCATCAGGGGTTGGTTCTCCTTTTTTTTGGTGCAGATAAATAAGGGGTTGGTTCTCCTTCCAGTGGGTGCTAGTAAATTTGGTGTTTTGCAAAGGTTGTATTTGGATGGTAGTCCAAGAAATCATTTTTGAGGAGTAGCCACATTGGTGAACCTCGTTAAATCTTGTGTTGTGTGATGTTCTTTTGTGATACTTGCTCTATCTGGTTTTAAGATTTCATTAGTTCTGTTTTAAGAGCTGTGTGTTTAAGTTTAAATAGCCACACTGATTCACCCCCCCTCTCAGTGGCATTGCGAGACTAACAATCCCAAGTGGATTGGTGTCAAAATCGAGCCCCAAACAGTGGGTGTCCTGCCCTCGGGCGCCCTTCGCACTATTGCAATCCTAATCACCCCACCCCAAAGTGATTATAAATTTGTAGCAGATTTTAGTTTTGTTATTTTTGTATTTTATTCTAGGTTGCTTAGATAGGCTTGCATTCAAATTTCATGTAATTTTGAGCAGTTTTGATCATGTTTTTGTTATTTCTCGCTTTCGCTAACATGCAGGTAGCATCATCAAATTCCCGGTGATAGAGGCTAAATTGGCAAAATCTGACCTTCTAGGTCTTTCCAAAATACCCCATTTCACCTAACCCCCAAATTTTCAAGTGATTTGGAGCCTCCCGAATGGGACATTTGGGATAGTGCTTTCTGAAATTTTATTGCAGGTCTAATCGTCCCACCCCGGAGCGATTAGAAATCCATGGCAAATTTTCTAACTATTATTTTTGTAGTGCCTTCCTGGTGATGTTCTCATACCTCTATCAAGTTTTTAGCTTATTTAGATCTCTTTTAGTTGTCATTTTATTTATCTTTTTGCATGCACTAATCGTAGGCTCGGGGATTGCATGTTTCATTTCATCCATAGGTGCTACTGATTATTTTATGCTTCCTTGAACATAGGATCTCGACACCGGAGGAGTAGCAAAGAATCAAAGACCCTTTTACGCAAGCAGCGGAAATTTTTGGTTCGCCCATTTTACATGTGGGCACACAAAATAAGGCATACCACCCATGGTGTAATGAAACCTTATTTAATGCTCCTATCCCCTAAAAAGGGAGGATATGTGTTGTAACTAAGCTTTAAATAAAATTAATAAAAAGGGTTGTACTCCATATTTGCTTTCTATCTGGTTTCGATTCATTTATGTTTCTCTCCTTTCATGCATTTTTAATTCATAGGATTTAGCGTTATCTTTGGCTTCGCTTGCATCACACTTGGTGTTTCCTTTTTGCTTCTGTATCCTCATGCTTTAGTGGCGATCATGGTGGGACCCTATCCTCTATTTTTGAGATCAAAATTTTGATCAAAAATTGCTTGTTTTTTCTTGCACGTACCAAGTTTTCAAACACTGGACTGTTGTTCGTTCCAGTTTGTGACGAGTACAGAGCTGGAATTCATCTTATCCAAGGACAAATGGGCATTCGCCCCATCCCGTGATGAATATAGTTCTATTATTTGTCCCACCCGGGGATGAATAGCTCTCTATGTAATTTTAGGGTAGAAACTCAGAGGCATCCGATTTGGGCAGAGAGGAGGTAGGGGTCCTAAACACCTTTTGTCATTTTTTGCTTTCTATTTTTTGTTTTCTGGTTATTTTCTTACATAGGAGAATTTTTAATGCTTGTTTTCTTCATTTATGCAAATTAAAAAATAACCCCACACACAACGTGGTAATTTAAACAACAAGGAGTTGGTCGTAAAACCCCAACCCTTAATAAAGACCAACGATGGATTTCATCACCACCTTGGCTTGAATTTTTGCATCCATAACCCCAATCGCTACTGTTGCTAGATGTAAATCCTAAAAAAAAGCTGACCGAGTGTAGCTGGGGTGATTCCTAGTGCATGAGGATAAGTCTTCTATGGTAGGTGTTAAAAATAGGGTGATCTCCCTTTCGTACTGTCTATGCTCCACGTACCATTCTGCTCTCGCATACCAATAGTTTCCCTCACATAAGGGCAAGTATATTGAGAGGTTTGGTATAATGGTTTTGTAGTGGTATATCGAATGGGTGATCATTTTTGGAGACATAAGAGACATCATATTGCATATACAACAACACGTTCTTTACAAATCTTTCAAAACAAAAATCAAAACACACTAAACCAAATTTAGGGCACACCTTTAATCTATAAATGAGATAATCATTTTTGTGATTGTGTGGCTCTCGTTTATTTAGTATAGAAAAAAAAAATCATAAAAAAGATAAAAACCTACATAGCTTGTAGAGAGACACCGCCATGGTGTACACCTGTAGCTAAGCCCAATTACGGGCATAAGCTACAAAAATTGTACAAGGGGGTACAAGTCACCTCCACTATAGCCCTAAGGAGTTGGTCATACCACCTTGGCAGCTAGACCCACAAGATAGTCCACATCATGCCATTTTAGAATGGTACTATAGAGGCACCCCTTCGAAGGGCACTCCCATTCAACATAGACCCTTTCAGGAGGAGTCCCTACATGTGGCACTCAATATAAATGGGAAGGCTCCCTTAGACACTCGGTATGAGTGGCCACCACACAATGAAGTGCTAGAATAGCATAGGGTCCATAAGGAGAGGCCACATGACTATGTCATCCCTCCTCTACCCCTCATCACTATTAGGAATAACAAGCCAAATCTAGAGCACAAGGCTCTTCAGACAGGGCAAGCCAACTCTGCCCGCACCTTTCACATATATGAAATGGAGCATGAGGAAGACCATTACATTCCTCAAGAGCAATACACAACATGGGAGCAATGCACCTCCGCACCTGCTATCTATTAGAATCACCTACTGAGATTAGAACCTCGAGTGAATACCGCCAACCTTGATAGAGGAAAGTGACCTATAGAGATATCGAATCATCATGACCAAGATAAATACGTAGGAGAAGCATCTAGGCCCCCTAGACCTAATATTGTAGAACAAATTGACTTGGAATTTTCCAAACGCCACCCGCCAAGCATAAATCATGTAGCTTGAGCAAGACCAACAATAGTTGGAGCACTTGTATCGCCTTAGCAAAGAGTGCATTCGGTGTCAAACAGATGAGCTGCTCCATAACACTATGCTTGAGAGGGTTCCAACCCCTTACACCCAAAGAGCAGAACTATATGAGAGGCACAACCCCTTGGTGTGAGACAGGTCCCCATGACCTTACCAAGTGTTGCTTCCAAGACATCCTAGACCTGAGCAGGAGGCCACTCCCAGGAACAACAATGGATACCCTCCACGGGGATCCACCCATGTTTATAGGTCTCACCCAAAAACTCCTCAATAAGCCTATGAGGAGTATGAGCAAGAAGAAGAGCAGGCCAAACTGTCCTACCAAGGCAGAGTGGGTGCTATCCGGCCACCCCTCCATAGGCCTCAATTTTCCCACAACCCACAACAGGAACTAACCAAGGAGGAAGAGATCAAATCTTCCAATGCATATAAAGCGCTGCTAGAGCGCTTAGAGTCTATGGAGACCGAGACTTCTAGGCCCAAAAATCCCACTTTAGACCAACTTCGTAGTCACCCAGTGCATCTATCAATGCCAACACCCCCATACCCTAAACACTTTAAGCTGCCTCAATTGGTAATATTTAGAGGTGAGGAGGATGTCCAAGAGCACGTGACTAGATTCTTGAGCCAATGCTTTGGAATTCAATACAATGATGCTTTGATGATAAGAAAATTTATAACCACATTCGTAGGCCCTACCTTAGATTGGTTCACTTAGTTTCCAAAACATAGCATTAGTAACTTGCATCAGCTAGTGGATACGTTCCTCGAATGCTTTGCCTTCAAAACAAAGAAGGCATCACTAAGTGACCTAGATAGCCTAAGGAAGTATGACGAAGAAACCATGGTGGCCTATGGGAATCAATGGAGGACGTTGCTTTTAAATCTGCCCTACCTCCCTCCTATGGCCAACCTTACCCAAATGTTCTCAAAGAGTTGTTTGAGATCGATCTTTGTGCTATTGTAGCTACAACAATATGCCACTTTAGAGGAAGCTCTAGCGCAAGCCAGAATCATTGAGGAGATCAATATTCAGGATGGTGAGATTTCCAATCCAAAGAAGAAATAATGGTCTAAAAATTCCAAGACAGGGACCACGCAAACGAAACCCATCATGGTCAATCAGGTTGCTATAAATGTACCTAAGCCTCCACAAGCAACATAGCCCCAAAAGGCAAATTATCAGGCTGTACCTCTTGATATTTATAAAAGGTAAAATCATCAGCAATATAAAAATTAGCAGCGTCACCCTAGGTGACAGTTCACACCCTTCACAGAGTCTAAAGACTCCTTGTTTGACCATTTGACCATGGCAAACTTGATGAAGTTTCCAGAGAGTCGACCTGTAGATCAAAACATGCCAAAACCCAAATATTATAGGGAATAATTATACTATAAGTTTCACCAATAGAAGGGACATGACCTCTATGCATGTTGGAAGTTTAAAAGCTTTGTGCAAGAACTAATCGAAAACAAGATGCTAGTGGTGGATAATCTAGCAGCGCCAAACAACCAATAGATGGAGATCTTTAAAGACCCCCTACCTACCCATGATGCATAGGCAAATACCCTATAAGTCAATGAGGTGACATAGAACTACCCCATGCAGGGTCATGTAGGGATGATCAGTATAGTGACTCAAAAAAAAAGGTACCCGAGCACAACTGCCCCCGTGTCAGCTACAGGAGATGTGCCAACAACATCACAATCGCGACAGCACCCTATGCAAGCTCCTCCACATAGACCAGTGGCCATAATTCATACCAAAATCACTTAGATTTTGAGGACCACGTCAGCTAGGCTCTCCATATATGAGCTCATACAACAATCATCACCCCATCGGGAGGATGTAATGGAGATATTAAAATCCATCGAGCTACAGCCCCATGAAGCAAACTATTTCAACAACTTTGTGGGGCATGTCAAAAGATGCACCGAGCTAGTCATCACCTTTAGAGAGGACAAGATAAAATCAGTGACTGGTGACATGGTAGTTCCACCCCTACACGTCATTGCATGGGTAAATAGGATTCCATATAAGAGGGTTTTGGTGGACACTATCTCATCCAGTAATATCATTACAACAATGACATTGAAACATCTGAAGTTGCCAGCATCTCACATTGTGGCCTCCACCTACACTCTGCGAGCATTCAATGATGTGATATGCTCAATAGTTGGCACAATTTTCCTACCCATCCAAGTGGAACAAAAGACTATTCCTACATTGTGCCACATCTTGTAGGGTGAGATGGCTTATAACATTTTACTAGGCTGGCCATGGATCAGGACATGAAGTGTATTCCTTTAATAGCCCACAAATGCTTAAATTATACATTCGAACGGCAAGTGCATGTAGTCTCGATGGACTTAGAACCCTTCAAGTTGTAGACACCAAAACAACACCAATCTGATTATGTGACTGCAAACACTGATCGCTTTGACACACATAGCCCCAAGGGCAGCCCCCAGAGGTCAAACAGTGGTCCTAACCACTCTCACAGTAGTTTTGAAAGGTCAGAGATCAATTTTGCACCTTTAGGCACTTTGCTCAGTATCCATCCTGCCCTGGGACAAATTCAAACTAGGATTCGCCTCACCTAGGGATGAATTCTAAATTCGCTTTAGGGTGGGGTGAATTGCAGGTTTGACGGGAAAAAATTCAAATCTTGACAAATGGTAGCTCAGATCCACCACCCAACGCTTCCTTCATCTCATTGGAGTATGGGTGAGCATTTTCAAGCGTTAGAGGCATCTGCAAGGTCAGTCATGAAGTCCCAATTTAGGGAGGAATCTTCTTCCCCATGGGAAGGCATGATTGCCATGTGGTGCCTCTACATGCCCATTTCAAGAGACCTCCAAGTCTATAAATTGGTGATTTTTCTCACCCCAAAGATATAGAGAAAGGGAGAATTTTAGAGAAACGAAGTGTTGTCATTTTATTTACATACTTCACACCTTTTGGATTTGCGCCTTTCACATCCTTGATCTCCTTTAGAGGGGAGGTCATTGGGTGACTATTGTGAGGATGAATCTTGATCCCAAAACCCAACATTTGGACACAATATCCCACCAAATTTTCTGACAATACCACACAAGAGGTTTTGGACCCATCCCAAGTGGATTGGTGCTGAAATCAAGCCTCAAACGATGGGTGGCCTACCCCATGGGTGACCCCTCCCACACTTGCCACAATCCTAATCACCCCCTTTCAGAGCGATGGGAATTCCATGGCAAATTTTCTTTCTTTCATTTTTGCATTCAATTCTATGATGCTCAGATAGGTTGTCATTTGAATTTCATCTCATTTTGAACAATTTTGATCATATTTCTAGCTTTGCTCGTTTCTACTAACCTACAGGTAGCATCATCAAATTACTATTGATGGAGGATAAATTGGGAAAATATGACCATTTGGGTCTTCCCAAAATGCCCCCAATTAGCTAACCCCAATTTTGTAGGTCTTTTGGAGCTTCCTAGGTAGGACATTAGGACATTACTTTTTTGACATTTTATTGTAAGTGAATTCATCCCGCCCCGGAGTGAATTCAAATTGGTGAGGAATTTCCCAAATATTATTTTTAGAGAGCCTTCTTGGTGGTGTCTTGATGCCCCTATCAAATTTTTAGAGCATTTGGACTTGTTTTGGTCATAGTTTAATTCATTTTTCTCATTTACTTTTTGTAGGCTTGGGGATTGCATGCTTTGTTTTATCCGCAGGTGCTATTGACCGTTTCTTGTTCCTTTGAATGCAGGGTTCAGACATTGAAGGAGCAGCAAGGAATCGAGACTCATCAACACAAGTTGTGGTGACGTTTGGTCCACCCATTTTACATGTGGGCATGCGGAAGAAGGAAAGGCGCCCATGGATGTAACCAAAAATGCATGCTTAAATGCTCCTAGCCCTTGGAATGGGAGGATGCACATTGTAACCAAGTTTGAAACATATCAATAAAAAGGGTTGTCTTCTTTATTCACATTTGTTTCATTTCGATTCACTCGTGTTTTTCCCTCTTTTTCATGCACTTTCAAGTTTCTAGGATTTAGTGTTAAGTTCGATTCTGTTTGCATCGCATATTAGCTTTCCTTTTTACTTTCGTATCCTCATGCTTTTAGTGGAAATCATGGTGGGACCTTGTACTTTGTTTTTAAGATCAGAGATCTGATCCAAACTTGGTTTTTTTTGCTTGCAGGTACCGTGTTTTCATACTCTAACTGATGTTCGTTCTAGCAAATGGCGAATACAGAGCTGTAATTCATCTTACCCAGGGACGAATGGGAACTTGCCCCACCCTTTGATGAATACAGTCCTGTAATTCATTTCCCCCTGGGACGAATTCCATCCTATGATGTTTTTGGGCAAAAACTCAGAACCGACAAATTCGGACAGAGAAGAGGTAAGAATTCTGCACTTTTCCTGTCATTCTTTGTCTTTAGTTTTTTTGTTTTTCCTAGTTTCCTTTTGCATGCATAGAAAAATTTGCTGCATGTTTATTTTGTTCAATGCAAAATGAAAGGAACCCCACACACCACATGGAAAATTAAACACCAAGGAGCTGATCGTAAAACCCCAGCCCTTGATCAAGACCAATGGTGGATTTCATCACCACCTTGGCCTGAATTTTGCATTCATAAACCCCGATCGCTATTGTTGCTAGACATAAATCCTAACAAAATTTGACCGAGTGTAGCTGGGGTGATTCCCAGCACACAAGGATAACTCTTCTATGGTAGGTGTCATAAACAGGGTGATTCCCCTTTCGTACCGCCTATGTTCCATGTACCATCTGCTCTCACATACCTATAGTTTCCCTCACGTAAGGGCGGGTATATAGAGAGGTTGGTATATCGGCCTGGAAATGGTATATCGAAGGGGCAACCAATTTTGGGAGTCATAAGAGCCCTCATTTTGCATTTAAATATTCTTTACAAAAACCTTCAAAAACAAAAGAAAAACAAAAACAAAACACACTAAACCAGGTTTAGGACACACTCTCAATCTTTAAACGAGATAATCACTATTTGTGTATGTGTGTGCTCTTTTTTGTTTAGTGTAGCATAAAAAATCATAAAAGAGATAAAAATCCATTTAGCTTGTAGCACAGCAACACCATGGTGTACACCCGTAGCCAAGCCCAATCAAGGGTAGAAGCTGCAAAAAGTGTACAAGGGGGCACAAGTCGCCTCCACTACAGCCCTAAGGACTTGGTCATACCACCTTGGTGGCCTGACCCACAAGAGAGTCTGCGTCATTCCATGTCAAGGTGGAATTATAGGGACATCCGTCTGGGGGACACGCCCGTTCATCATAGCCCCTTTTAGGAAGAATCCTTACACGTGGCACTTAACATATACAAGAAAGCTCCCTTAGAAGCTAGATATGAGTGGCCACCATGCAATGAAGTGCTAGAGCAAAATAGTGTCCATGAGGAGAGGCCACATGACTATGGCATCCCTCCTTTGCCCCCCATCACTGTTAGAACCAATAGATAAACCCTAGAGTGTAGGGCTCTTCAAGAAGGGTGAGCTAACTCCACCCACCCCTTTCACACATACGAAAGGGAGCACAAGGAAGACCACTACATTCCTTGAGAGAAATGTATAGCATGGGAGCCATGCACTTTCGCACCCGCTATGTACCATGGTCACCCACTGAGGCCAGAAACTCAGGTAAATGCCACCAACCTTGATAGACCCATTAAGATCTCAGATCATTGCGACTGAGGCAAATGCATAGGAGAGGCATCTAGGCCTCCAAGACTTAAGATGGCAAAACAAATTGACCTGGCAATCGCCAGACATTATGCCCACCAAGACCATATCACGTGGCTTGAGCAAGATTAGCAGCAGCTAGAGCATATATATCGCCTTAGCAAGGAGTGCATTCAGTGCCAAACAGATGAGCTACTTCATATCCCAACTGAGATGGTTCCAACCCCTCGCACCTAAAGAGTGGAACCATACGAGAGGCATAATCCCTTGGTGTGAGATAGGTCTCCATGATCATATCAAGTTTTGCCTCTGAGACCCCCTAGACCTGAGAGGGAGGCGACTCCCTGGAACAATGATGGGTACCCTCCGCGGGGACCCACCCAGGGTCATAGGTCTCGCCTAGAGACTCCTCAGGAAGTTTACGAGGAGTATAAACAAGAAGCAGAGCGGGCCAAAATGCCCTACCAAGGCAGAGGGGTTGCTATCTGGCCACCCCCCATAGGCCTCAAGTCTCCCACAACCCACAATGGGAGAAAACTAAAGAGGAAAATATTAAATCTTCCGATGCATACAAAGTGCTGCTAGAGCATTTGGAGTCTATGGAAACCAAAGCTTCTAGGCCCCAAAATCCCATGTTACGCCAACTCCGCAGTCATCTTGTGCATCCGTCAGTCCTGCATTAAAACTATACAACCCTAACATGTATATACAGGACTGCATTAAAATTGTATAGCCAAAAACAAAACAAAAAATTCAAAAAATTAATTTGTCAGTCCTAGGGTTTCTAATCCTAACTGATAAATTTAAAAACAAAACAAAAAATTCAAAAAATTAATTTGTCAGTCCTAAGGTTTATACAGTTTTCAGTCTGGCGATTACTGTATTTTAAGTTTAAAAAGTTTGTACAAACAAAACAAACTTAAAAATAACAGTTTTTAACTTAGGGTTTTCACCTACGTTTTAAAACTGACAAGCCCAACCTAAAAAACTAGGGTTTTACGTTCCGTTTATCCTAGGGTTTTAGTTAAAAGAAAAATAAAAAAAAATTGTACCTCAATTTTAACTATGTTTTTCGCTCAGTTTTAAGCTAAAACTTGGTTTGTGTTCAGCTTAGTTTTAGGGTTTCAATTTTAAATTTTGAAAAGCAACATAAACAAAGAAAAACAAACAAATAACTTGCAATTTTAAAAACACATAACAAACGAGAGCAATAACACTAAGGAGCACTCACTGGTCTCACTTCAGCTCTGCTGCTCGATCTGATTTGTGCACTCATGATGTCAAGAGAATTTCGGTAGTCCTTCAATTCGCAGAATTAACCTCCTCCTCCCTAGAGCTCCAAATCTCAAGAAAATTTGAATGCAAATGAGCCCAAACCCTAGTTTTGGCCTTTAAATAGGCCTTTTGATATTACATTTGTTCCCCCCTGGGATGATTGCTCTGGTTAGCACTCGTCCCACCCTAGGACAAATACTAATCTGGTATTCGTCCCACCCAGGAATGAATTCAGGGCAAAAATTTTAAAAAACAACAAAAATTGAACAAAAATGCACCAAAACAGCTAATAAACTTGCCCAATGAGAGTGCTTTGGAACTTGACATTTCGGGCATGCAAAATAGATGTCGGGGTAACAAATCCTCACTATCCTATTCCTTAAGAAGGCTACCATAGTCGGACTGCTCCGCGGGAAGATGGATTTTTGAGAATTTCATCCCCAAGCGGCGTCACCAAAAAGGGTTAAAACCCACCCAAAAATAGTAATAACATTGCCGAATGAAGGCGCTTTCATGCCTGACATTCTTGGAATCCAAAATCGACATTGGGGTTACAAATTTTCACTATCCTACTCCCTAAGAAGGCTACCATAGCCGGACTGCTCCATGGGAGGATGAATTTCTGTCAATTTCAGCTCCAAAATGCGTCGTAAAAAGGGTTAACACCCAGCAAAAATAGGTCTAAATGTCAGAAAACTACACACACTTAATGCTAAAACATCTAAGGGTACCCTTGCACAATTCATATTAGATCAAGCGACTCGTCAATTTTCTCATGAAGGTCATTCCCTCATCGATTCGTTGCTTGAGAGGGTAGTCACACTTAGTCACCAATCAACAAGTACACACCCAATTAAGGAAAATGACATGCATTCAAAGGATCATTGATAAAGACAATTATGCTCCTGCTTGGGGTAGTAAAAAAGCAATAATCACAACCTATTCAAATCACTTGGCATTTCATGAATCATGAACTCAAGGTTCTCATAGACAAAAGGTTGCGCTCTTTGCCTATTCATGACCAATCAATGTCCAAGATCAAGTAACACCTCATCGAAAAAGGTTAACACTTGAATTGAGTTCCTTCACTCGTCAGAAGTAAGGATTCAAGAATGCATGCCCTTTTCATACTTAAGGCATCAAAATTTGGTTAGGTTACAAAGAAACCCTAATCATTAGTGCTTTGGTTATCTATTTTTGCTCAGTGCTATGCCATGCAAAGTGCATCCCAAAAAGGGGCATCTGTAGACACCAAAACAACACTAATCTAATTATGTTATTGCAAACACTAATTGTTTTGACACACACAACCCCAAGGGTAGCCGCCAGAGGTCAAACAGTGGTCCTAACCACTCTCACAGCAGTTTTGAAAGGTCAAATATCAATTTGGAACCTTCAGGCACTTTGCTCAGTATCCATCCCACCTTGGGATGAATTCAAATTGGGATTCACCTCACCCAGGGACGAATTCTGAATTCGCTCCAAGGTGGGGTGAATTGTAGGTTTGACGAGAAAAAAGTCAAATCTTGACAAATGGCAGCTCGGATCTGCCACCTAATGCTTCCTTCATCGCATGGGAGTATGGGTGAGTGTTTTCAAGCGTTAGAGGCATCTGCAAGGTCAGTCATGAAGTCCCAATTCAGGGAGGAATATCCTTCCCCTTGGGAAGGCATGATTGCCATGTGGCACCTCTGCATGCCCATTTCAAGAGACCTCCAGGTCTATAAATTGGTGAGTTTTCTCACCCCAAAGATATAGAGAGAGGGAGCATTTTATAGCAATGAAGTGCTGTCATTTTATTTACATACTTCACACCTTTTGGATTTGCACCCTTCACATCCTTGATATACTTTAGAGGTGAGGTCATTGGGTGACTATTGGGAGGATGAATCTCGATCCCAAAACCTGAAATTTGGCCACAATATCCCATCAAATTTTTCGACAATACCACACAAGAGGTTTTGGACCCATCCCAAATGGATTGGTGCCGAAATTAGGCCTCAAACGACAGGTGGCCTGCCCCATGGGTGCCCCCTCCCACACTGCCATAATCCTAATCACCCCCTTTCAGAGCAATGGGAATTCCATGATATATTTTCTTTCTTTCATTTTTGCATTCAATTCTATGATGCTTAGATAGGTTGTCATTTGAATTTCATCTCATTTTAAACAATTTTGATCATATTTCTATCTTTGCTTGTTTCTACTAACCTTCAGGTAGCATCATCAAATTACCATTGATGGAGGCTAAATTGGGAAAATCTGACCATTTGGGTCTTCCCAAAATGCCCCCAATTAGCTAACCCCAAGTTTGTAGGTCTTTTGGAGCTTCCTAGGTAGGACATTTGGATAGTACTTTTTTAGTGTTTTGTTGTAGGTGAATTCGTCCCGCCCCGGAGCGAATTCAAATTGGTGAGGAATTTCTTGACTGTTCTTTTTGTAGAGCCTTCTTGGTGGTGTCTTGATGCCCCTGTCAAATTTTTAGAGCATTTTGACTTGTTTTGGTCATATTTTAATTCATTTTTCTCATTTACTTATTGTAGGCTTGGGGATTGCATGCTTTGTTTTATCTGCAGGTGCTATTGACCATTTCTTGTTCCTTTGAATGTAGGGTTCAGAAATCAGAGGAGCAGCAAGGAATTGAGACTCATCAACGTAAGCAGTGGTGATGTTTGGTCTTCCCATTTTACATGTGGGCACGCGGAAGAAGGAAAGGCGCCCATGGATGTAACCAAAAATGCATGCTTAAACGCTCCTAGCCCTTGGAAGGGGAGGATGCGCATTGTAACCAAGTTTGAAACATATCAATAAAAAGGTTTGTCTTCTTTATTCACATTTGTTTCATTTTTATTCACTCATGCTTTTCCCTCTTTTTCATGCACTTTCAAGTTTCTAGGATTTAGCGCTAAGTATGGTTCTGTTTGCATCGCATATTAGCTTTCCTTTTTGCTTCCATATCCTCGTGCTTTCACAAGTATTGCAATGCAGTGCAGCTAATGCCTCAATTGACCCTTCCATCAAAACATTTGGATTTTTAGTTGAATCCATCTAAATAGGGTCCGATTCCGCATACATCCCCGTTGTTAAGTCCATCAAATCCCCAATCGGGTCCATCTTCGTCGTCCGACCCTTCACCAATGATGCCACCTATAATGGCCACACTGAAGGACAATGTGAAGAAACCTTTAGAAGATGCACTGCCATCAGTATCAACCATCTCTATCGAAGAGATGCCTAGCCAAGTGGAAGTCGAGATGCCTAGATCACCTAACATGGAGTGGACTCAGGAAGAACTCCCATTCCATCCCCCTCAACCACCAAAAATCACTATTGAGATGGCCAATACAGGCCTGGGGGAGTATCTGGTGTGGAACATTGTAGCAAAACCCACACTTGAGTCCATGTAGGACATGGGGAGACCTCACCTCCCCATAGGCACTATTGTTCCTCTAGGATACCCACCAAACCAGACAAACTTTATATATGGGGGCCTTGATAATGGCATTGAACATTACATGCAAGAATAGGAAGATGAAGAGCCTTTTACTGAAGACATCAACTATTTTTCCAACCTAGAATTCACTTTAAGATATCTTGGCCAATGCAATTGGCATGGATATGGGTTGGGCAGATATGAGCAAGAGTGCGCGTTCTTTGCCAACCAAGATATCAGATGCCATATGACAAATCATGAGTAGGGTTCAACCACCCCCTACCCTTGGACATATTGGTAGAGAACATGCAAGGCCTAAGGATGGGCAACAAGGATGGGTTGGCATTAGATCCATATGCCAATCCTAACATAACATATACATTGGGGGATTACCTCCCATTTTTGATGACCAACCTTGTTGACCCCAACAACCCCTTCCCTTTAATCGAGAAAGGAGAAAGTTCGAGAACTCACCTACAAAGGGGAAACATACAAGGTCAGGAAGGATCTTTAGAAGATGAGTCAGAGTATGAGGTAGCACCATGGGACCCTTTCGAATCGGATAGCAATCACTCACAAGTGACCCCCATGGATGACTACCAAGAAAACCTCTTGGCAATGTTCCTTTTGGATGCTTCAATTGAGCAAGTACCACACCAATAAAATTAGGTCCCCCTGTAGAGAGTGAAACAACCTCGAAGGGACCATATCAATTTGCTCAAGCAGGACGAGCCTCAAATATTGCAAATAGTTTTTGGAACCAATGAAGGCTTTTGGATATCTGATAGTGATTATGAAGATGAAACTGAGATGTCCTATCTCAATCATATGTGACAATAGCAATACCCCATGGATATTGATGACATGTTTGAACAGCTAAACATAGGGCCAAGGCATAGGTGGCACTTAAACCTAGAACAATTGGACCAAGTGCTGCATCTGCCACTTTGGGCATACAGAGAGCACCTTCCACCCAGAGATACTATAGCGATATCAATTTTGAGATCATACCCTATCCTCCTCTCTGCACATAGGGTTGATCCATTCATGCCAATACCTCCAAAGCCTGATCTGGAGCACAAAAAAAATCCAGGATGTTTGAGTCACCACATCCGTGGTAATGGAGACCAAAATCATTTCATCAACATGATCTCCATTGACTTAACCACCCCCATACACAATCTAGTCTATCCAAAAAAGTCATTATATCTAGACATAGATGCAATAGACTAGGATTGCATCAATTCACCACCATCCCCATCAGAGTACTGGCCTTGCGGTGAGATGCTTCATTTCACCCCAGGACCAACTCAGGATATCTTTCATGTTGAAGAGGAACCCGAAGTTCCCAACATAGATTTAAATTCAGCAAATGATATCCACCTAATCCCAACTCCACACCAGTTGGAGGATGGATCCCACATGTCATTCAAGGAGACGACTGACGTAGACATCGTCTCTGATCCAATGAATCCATAGATAATCAAGCTAGGGGTAAGCCTATCCCTCGAAGAGCAAGCCGACTACATTGCCCTTCTCAAAGAAAAGGAAGTTTTTGCATGGTCCTACAAAGACATGTCGGGGCTAGACCTGCAGCTAGTCATGCATAATCTAACGCTTGATCCGATAGTCAAGCCAGTTAAGCAAAAACTATGTAAGATGCACCCAACAGTGGCCTTAATGGTCAAATACAAATTACAAAAGCTATTGGATGCATAGTTTGTCATCTATGTGGATTACCCACCATGGTTGTCCAACATGGTTCCCATAAAAAATCCTAATGGGAGGATTCGCATATGCACTAATTTTTGAGATCTAAACAAATCGAGTCCTAAGGATGATTTCCCCTTGCCTAGCATCGACGCATTGGTAGATGCTATAGTGGGCCATGAAATGCTTTCCCTCATGGATGGTTTATCGGGATACAATCAAATTCGTATCAATACCAAAGACCAACTAAAAATGACATTCACAATGCCTTGGGGGACATTTTATTATAAGGTCATGCCCTTTGGCCTTAAACATGTTGGTGCCACCTACCAACGTGCCATGACATACATCTTCCATGATCACATGCATAAAACTTTGGAATATTACATGGATGATTTGCTGGCCAAATCTCTTTTGTGACCAGATCATCTGGATGACTTAAGAAAGATCCTCGATTGCCTCATCGAGCATAAAGTCATACTAAATCCCAAGAAGTTCATATTTGGCGTCACATATGGAAAAATATTAGGTTTCATAGTCTCAAAACGAGGCATCGAGGTAGACCCAAGAAAATTCAAGGCAATCCTTGAAATGCTTCCTCCAACTACCATCAAGCATCTCAAAAGCTTGTAGGGAAAGGTTGCATCAATCAAGCATTTCATAGCACAGCTATCTGACAAGTGCCTACCCATGAATAAATTATTGCACAAGGGGGTAGCAATTCACTGGGATGACGAGTTCCAGTCAACATTCAATGATATTAAACAATACTTGGCTTCATCGCCAGTATTGGCACCATATAGACCAAGAGTGTCATTCTACTTATACATCTTAGCTACTGAGGTGGCACTGGGTGCCATTCTAGCCCAAAAAAATGAACTATACAAAGAACAAGCTACTTACTATCTTAGCCGCACCCTAGTCAGTTATGAACTTAACTATGCATACATTGAGAATATCTGCTTGGCAGTGGTGTTTGCTACCAAAAATATCTGCCATTACATGTTGAGCAACATGATGTATGTTGTGTCTAATGAAAATCCATTGCGGTACATGATGATTCATACTTATCATAGTAGCCGCACGACAAAATGGATCATGTTGTTGATGAAGTTTGACATCGAGTTCATTGGACAAAAATCCATCAAAGGTCAAGTCATAGCCAATCAACTAGCAGAGGCTCCTCTCGAAGATGATCAGCCTCTGACCATAGAATTATCGGATGATGGAGTCTTCCATGTCTTAGAATCACCAGATTCTGATGAGCCTGAGTCACAGGCCGACTTAACCCTATTTTTTGATGGTTCTAAATTTGAGCAAGGGGGTGGCATAGGAATTGTATTCTTCACACTGTAAGGGACTCCAATGCCTCTATCATTTAAACTAGATTTGCCATGCACCAACAACAATTCCAAATATGAAGCCTTGCTCATAGGTCTTTAGACAACAATCACCATGAACATCAAACGTTTGAACATCTTTGGTGATTCGATGTTAATTGTCAACCAAGTCAAAGGGGTATTCCAATGTAAATGCCCAGTTTTGTAGGCCTACAAAGCCCTTGTGGACAAATTCCTAGTAAATCTTGAATGGTATGACATCGAGGCACTCCCTCGATCATCGAATCATTTTGCAAACACTATGGCCTCCTTGGGGTCACTAATCCTGCAAGACATTTTTGGTGATATGACAACCATTCAAGTCAAAACATTATCACAATCCGTGATGGAGCATGCAAGCTTTGACTTAACACCACCTGATCCAGATTGAACCATTCTCAGACAAGTTCTCTTGAATCCATTATTTTCTGAATCATGCACACTAGGGGTCCTTATTCTCCCCTACTCCCCTTAATAGCAACACAATGCTATTCTTACAAGTTCTTTCTTGCTCATATTTTTCTAGGGACAAACTTCAAAAGGGATTGGTTGTTCATACCATCAAGGTTTCTGATCAACAAGATTGGTATACACCCATACGAGATTACCTCAAGCTAGGCAACCTCCCACTTGGATTGATTCATGCCATAAAAATATCATTCAAATAAAAAGTGGCTAAACATGTCTTTCTAGGAGACATTTTGTACCATCGCAGCTATGAAGGAATCCTCCTTCGTTGCTTGGAACAGCAGGAGTCCACTTGGGCGATCACCCAAGTGCATGATGGTACATGCGATGGCCACTTTATCGGTATGGCCATCGCAAAGTGCATTATTTGCATGGGATATTATTGGCCATATTTAGATCAAGATTATTTTGCCTATGTAAGGAAGTGCATGAAGTGTCAACACCATGCTAATTTGATAGACATACCTTCTCAGGCCTTGCAGCCAATCCAATCAGCTTGGCCATTTTTGTAGTGAGGCTTAGATCTAATCAGAAAGATCTCCGTTGCATCGTCGGGTCATCACACATTCATCATAATGGCCATAGAGTACTTCACCAAGTGGGTGGAAGAAATTTTGCTAACCTCTATGACTGGACTATTGCGGAGTTTATTTTACATAACATCATATGGCATTTTGGTATTCCATCCAAGATAATCTCGGATAATGGGACGTCATTCAAGAACAAATACGTGCATGCTTTGACCACAAAGTACAAAATTCAGCATAGTTTTTCAACACCCTATTATCCACAGGCAAATGGGCAAGCAGAGGCGTCAAACAAAATGCTAGTCACTATCCTCAAAAATATGGTCATAGATAGTCATAAGGATTGGAACATTCAAATCCCGCTTGCCCTATGGGCTTATCACACTAGCATTCGAACGCCCACTAGGGCAACTCCATTTTTCCTGGTGTATGGCTCTAAGGCAATCATGCCTCTAGATTTGGAAATACCTTCCTTGCGCATATCAATGCAAGAGTTAATCGATGATGACACTGCATGATAGGCCTAGTTAGACCAACTTACATTGCTCGACGAATGATGCGTCAATGCTCTCGAGCATTTGTGTATCTATCAAGAGTGACTTAAGAAAGCATACAACATGAAGGTTCACCTGAGGGACTTTCAGGTTGGTGACTTGGTCTTAAAAGAGAACCAACATAACTCTAACTTGCCACCCCATCTAAGGGAAAAGTTTGTGGCAAATTGTTTAGTTCCCTATGTAATTGATAGTAAAATAGGACCTAGAACATACCAGCTAGCCTCCCCTAATGGAATAAAGGAACTAGAACCCTTGAACATCAATCATTTAAGGCCATTCCATATTTAAAAAATCCATAGCCCAAACCAAAGGCTCCAAGGATTCCCAAAATCGCTTGGTCAACCTCACAAACGCCCCAAAGGTGCCCATTATCCCTTTGGTCAAAACAAAAGCTCCAAGGATTCTCACAATCACTTGGTCAAACCCAAAAGCTCCAAGGATTCCCATAATCACTTGGTCAACCCCACAAATGCCCCAAAGGTATCCATAATCCCTTTGGTCAAACCAAACACCCCAAAGGTATCCATAAACCCTTTGGTCAAACCAAAAGCTCCAAGGATTCTCACAATTGCTTGGTCAAACCCAAAAAGCTCCAAGGATTCTCACAAATCGCTTGATCAAACCTAAAAATTCCCCAAAGGTATCAATAATCCCTTTGGTCAACCCAAAAGCTCCAAGTATTCCCACAATTGCTTGGTCAAAAACAAATATTCAAAAAACAAACAAAAAAATAAAATCATCAAAAATAACAAAAAAAATATTGCATCTCAATTTCATGAATACTCATAAAAATTAAAATACAAAAAATAATAAACTGCATCAGACATCGCATACATACATTGCACATTTGTTGATCATACAAGTCAAAGGTACCATAGACTGTAATTACGGGCAATTCCATCATTCTCCATATTTTTTTCCACTTTGAAAATAATGCAGCAAACATAAACGCCATACATATTTTGGCAACATCATGGTCAGTTGTCTTCTAATGTAACTAGAGTTTTCGTCATTCAAGCTGTCATTAGCTTTCTAGCCAAATACTGTACAAAGTCAGATAGATTTTACAAAGGTAGAGTTCTACTTGGATCACACCTTGTTACGTAGCATCCCAACACAAGTTAAAACACATAAAAATTCCCAAGTTGTGTGAATGAAAGATGAAATCTGCAAAGCAATCTAGGATACCATCTAGTGAAAAGGTTATCTTGCTCATCCCCTGTGCGAATGACCCCAAGAATGTTGTGAGTTGGCAAAAGGACAAGCATCTTCCCTACCCAATTCCCCAAGAATCCCAAGTTCTCAAAAAGTTGCAAACATCAAAAAAAAAATTGCAAAAGTCAAAACTCCAAAATTTGACATCAAAACCAAAGTGCATACATCAAAAGGCACACACAATAGTGATTCTCATCACTCAATATTCAAATCCCTTGCTCAAAATAAAAAATAAAAATAAATAGTGATTTTTATCACTATAGACAAGCAAGTATTCCAATACAATTGAAGAAAAGAAGGGAGTCGAACTTGAATCCTTAGAATTCTCAGCATTCAGAATGTCACGAGGTGAACCTTAGTACCGGTTTTGTGGATAGCCTCTCGATCACTAGTGGCAAAACCTCCTGTATGAAGATATATCTTTCACATTAAATTATGTGCAGATCAATGTTTGCATGTGGATGAGCTAGCTCATGGTATCCTAGATAGCACCGTAGATTAATCTAACTAAATACAACAAAGGAATTAGTGGAGCTAATTAGGATATCCTCAGTACAGGTTTGGTTGATAGCCTATATGGAACTGGTGGTATCTTGACAAATACCACATAAATGAATTCAATTGCACACACCAGGATGTGAAATAACTTGGTCAAACTCAAGTCTGATTCATACCTTGTTCAAAAAATCTTGTGAAATAATTGTATAGTCTTGGCTAGTTAGTTAACACATTTGAATCTTAGAAAACCTTAACTACATTTTAAAACAACTGGTACATTTCATTACTTACATCAACATCAAAAAATATGAAAAATACCAAAAAAAAAATTATACATGCAAATTCATTCCATAAAGCCATCACATAAGTACAAAAAGCTAGTAAATCTTGTACAGTCTATGGTGCCATCAACAAGTTATCAACAACTCATTTCATTCATTCCATATGCATACATCATATAATTAGAAACATCACATTCATAATACCACATGCATACATCATCATAAATAAATGTGCATAAACAGAAAAAATAAATCATGACAAGTGTATAACCAAAAGAAAATTCATGTATATATATATCATCAAAATGCCCATAGGTTACAATAAACCGGTCCTCTGACCTCATAAAAAACAAAAGTTCAAAAACCTGCAAGCCTAGGGTGTCGGCCACCATGATCACGCAGGATCGGTGCGACAGGAACTACCCCCCGTGGTGTGGGTACTATGCGACCTCTCATGGCGACTGCTGCTAGCCCTTGCATCATGCCCACTAGTGCCCCCCTCATCCAATCGCATTCGATGAGATGATGCCAACTGCTTAGTATCGTTGTCTCTCATTCGATACAAAGACCCACCTCTAGGGAGCTTAGGTAACCGCCCATCGAGGTGGATAATCTCTCCCTCCAAATCCATTCGATGTCGAAACAACTTCGCCTCCCATTGACAGTATGTAGCCACTACATCATTGCACTGTGCTAACTGATTTTGTAGGATATCCCTCTCCTGCATAGCATCTGTGTCCCCATCCCATCAGTGATACATAGCAAATGCATTCTCTCGCTCTGCCAACTGAGTCCACAGGAGATCCCTCTCCTACAAAGCCTCCTTAAGCTCCTCATCATTTCTTCGAAGTAGATCCTCCAATCATGCTATCTCAATGCGATACCTCACCTCCACACCCTCCGGGACAACCTGGTGCATAGGCATATCCAAGACTATGGGCTGCTCTGGCTCCCACTGCTCTGGAATATCCTACGTATCTGTATGCTTTGAAATCCCAAAATCATCCCCCCCAAATATGTCAACCTCCACCATGTCCACATCCTCGAGTGGAGGCCCCCAACCCTCTCCTGATGCCTCTACACCCTCACCACCTACTGCTGCCACCTCTGGACCCCCTAGAGGCCCCTTGCCTTGCCATAACCGCAACATCCACCACTGGTCATACTCAATGATCACCTTGACATTGTCCACATCAGGGACATTGATCGTTGCATTCGACTCCTCACCCAAAGACGCAATGATTGGCCAGGCCAGAGTCCTCTTGTCACCTTGACGTCGATAGATCATAGGCTCACCAGGTAACCCCTGGCACACCCCAAACTATTGCATCACTAAAATGTATAGGAAGTACTCCTACTTAGTCCCATGCCACCCAATTAGCCATCTCCCCCTGTGCACCGGCCAGAGCCACTTTCTAGCCTTAGGCTAGGATAGAAATTCCTGGTATGGGGGCCAGAACACCTCCCCTGGAGCAAGCTAAGCGAAGGCATCAGCATAGTGCCCTACAACACCTGCCCATCGTCGACTCTACCCCTGATCCTCATACCACCACCATAGAGCCACATAACCTATCTCCCTATCCACCATCTTTGCCCGAGTAGTCCATGGCAAACCCTATGGTTGCTCCATATCTATGTGTTGCCACCCCCAACATTACAATAGGTAGCTGGACCCAATACCCTTTTGCCTTCGATAGTGGACCTCGTGCATCTCATCATAAAGCTATGCCAGAAGAGTCTGTCCCCATCTCATAATCAAAGGTGCCTCTGTCGGACACTCAACCAATCTAAAAACTATCTCTAGCAGGTTCCCAGGGAACCTTGCACCTGATGAGTCAAGCAACAACATGTTGGAAATGAGGGTCATCAGTAATGTATGCCTCACTCCCAACACGCCCCTCTCTAGCCACCATTGCACCAAGATATCGCCAATCAGGAAATCCCCTCTGCCTTCTCCACCGAAATATCCACACCCATATCCACCCCATGATTGAAGCACCATGTCAAAACTATTGTCCACTGATCATGTGGAGTAGTCTGAATAGGAAGCTTGTCTATCAGAATCCAAAGAATATGATAGACATCCTCAAGATTCATCGTCATCTCCCCTATTGGGAGATGAAAGGTATTAGTCCAAGGATCCCACAAGTTAATCAAGGCCGTCAGATAGGCCCAATCCCCTACCACCAGCTCTAATCGAGTCATCTTCTTGAGCCCAATGGCATCAAGCCACTCCTAGTCAGCCACAATCAGTGCCTCCCACACTTCAGAGAACACCGTTGGCACACGGTACCGACTCTTCACAACTTGCAAAAGCAAAACAAAAACATTAAAACATGATAAAACAAAAAATAGTACAACACTAAAACAAATTTTTCAGTTCCTAGGGTTTTTAACTCTAAAATCAAACTGACAAATAACTACAAATAAACAAAAAAACAAAAAAATCACCAACACATTTGTCCGTACATAGGGTTTTAACTCTAGTTCAAATTGATAAATAAATAAAAAACAACAAAAACAAAGTCAAACTCCAGCTTGTCAGTACCTAGGGTTTTTAACTTTTGGTTCAAACTGACAGATAAATAATAGCTAAAACAAACAAACAATTCAAAACAAAATTTTCAGTTAACCTAGGGTTTCATCCTAGTCTACACTGACAAAAAAACAAAAACAAAATTTTCAGTTAACCTAGGGTTTCATCCTAGTCTACACTGACAAAAAAAAAACAAAATTTTTAGTTAACCTAGGGTTTCATCCTAGTCTACACTGACAAAAAAACAAAAAACAAAAAAACATTAAACAGTTAACCTAGGGTTTCATCCTAGTCTACACTGACAAAAAAACAAAAAACAAAAAAACATTAAACAGTTAACCTAGGGTTTTCATCCTAGTCTACACTAACAAAAAAACAACAAAAAACAAAAAAACATTTAACATTTAACCTAGGGTTTTCATCCTAGTCTACACTGACAAAAAAACAAAAACAAAAACAAAAAAAACAGTTAAACTAGGGTTTTCATCCTAGTCTAAACTGACAAAAAAAAACAATACAAAAAACAGTTAACCTAGGATTTGACCTTAGTCTAAACTGTTGAACAAACCGCAAATAAAACAACAACGCGAATTTTTTGACCCTTGTTTCAATTCGGGTTTTTTACCTTAGTTTGCACAAAATCAAATCTAACCTAGGGTTTTTAAATACAAGTTTAAAACAAAAAAAAATCAAAACAAACAACTCTAAGGTTTATAATTCTAGTTTAAATTACAAAAAAAATAAACAAAATAACAACTAGGGTTTCTAACTCTAGTTAAAAAAAAATAAAAATTTACCCTCAGGTTTTCATTTTACTGTCAAACTAACAAATCCAACACACACTAAAATTTTTCAGTTCCTAGGGTTTAACATTCGTTTAAAACTGATAAACACAGAAAACAACATAAACACAATTTTTTACGCTAAGTTGTCAATCTTAGTTTAGACTAGGGTTTTATTTTTTTAGCTTACAACACAAAACAACAAAAACATGGTTTTAACTAGGGTTTCGATCATAGTTCTAACAGATCACTACAAAACACAAATTCACACAAAAATAACAAACATTTAACTAGGGTTTTCATTTTTTAATCGAAAAACAAATACAAAAGAAAAAAAATTATGATTTTAAACTGTAACGCAAACCAATAAAAATAAAGATGAGGATCACCCACCAGTCTTGCTTCGGCTCCACCACTTGATGATCTGGTTTGTGAACTCATGGTGTCTAAGAAAATTTGGCAGCGCTCCACTACGTGAGCTTGACCTCCCCCTCCTCATAGCTCTCAAACGCTAGGAAAAACAAATGCAAATGAGCCCAAAACCTAGTTTTGGCCCTTAAATAGGTTTTTAGGTTTGTAATCATTCCCCCCTGGGATGATCACTCTAGTTAGCACTCGTCCCACCCTGGGACGATTACTAAACTGGTAGTCGACCCACCCAAGGACGATTACAAAGCAAAAATCTCAAAAACAACAAAAACTGCACCCAAATGCACAAAAAAAAATAGCAATAAACTTGCCAATCAAAGGGGCCTTTGCGGATATGATTCTTGGCATGCAAAACCACCATCGGGGTCACAAATCCTCCCTATCCTACTCCCTAATATAGCTACCATAGCTAGACCACTCCATGGGAGGACAGATTTTTGAGAATTTCATCCCCAAACGACATCACAAAAAGGGTCCAAACCCAACCAAAAATAGCAATAAAATTGCCGAATGAAGGCGCCTTTGCGCTTGACCTTCTTGGCATCCAACACAAATTTAGGGGTCACAAATCCTCCCTATCCTACTCCCTAAGAATGCTGCCATAGCCAGACCGCTCCAAAGGAGGACGTATTTTCGAGAATTTAAACTCTAAAATGCGTCACAAAAAGGGTTCAAACCCACTAAAACAGGTCAAAATGTTTGGAAACTGCATAAGCATTCAATGCAAAACAACTGAAGGCACCCTTACCTACGTCATCTTGGGTCAAGTGACTCGTCGCTTTTCTCATGTCGAACATTTCTTCATCGATTCGTCGCTTGAGGGGGTAGTCACACTTAGTCACCAATCAACAAATACACACCTAATTAAGGAAATGGCATGCATTCGAAGAATCATTAACAAAGACAATCATGCCTCTGCTTAGGGCAGCAAACAAGCAATAATCACAAGCTGATCAAACACTTGGAATTCATGAATCATGAACTCAAGGTTCCCATAAAAAAAATGTTGTGCCCTTTGCCTAAGGTTCTCTTTTAGTTTTCGTTTTATTTATCTTTTTGCATGCACTAATCGTAGGCTCGGGGATTGCATGTTTTATTTCATCCCTAGGTGCTATTGATTGTTTTCTTCTTCCTTGAACATAGGATCTCGACACCGAAGGAGCAGTAAAGAATCAAAGACCCTTTCACGCAAGCGGCATAAACATTTGGTCCGCCCATTTTACATGTGGGCACGCGGAAGAAGGCATACCACCCATGGTGTAACAAAACCTTATTTAATGCTCCTAGCCCCTGAAAATGGAGGAGACGTGTTGTAACCGAGCTTTAAATCAAATTAATAAAAAGGGTTGTACTCCATATTTGCTTTCTATCTAGTTTTTATTTGTTTATGTTTCTCTTCTTCCATGCATTTTCAATTCATAGGATTTAGTATTATCTTTGGCTTTGCTTGCATTGCACTTGGTGTTTCCTTTTTGCTTTTGTATCCTCATGCTTTCAAAAATCCCCACACAAATTTACTAGGTTCACAAACTTAAATGTCTCCTCATTCGAAGCCACTACGTGAACCAGTACCTTGTAAATATATTTCATGCATTGATGCAGTATCAAGGGGACACAACATATTTCATGAATCCAAGGCCTACCAAGTAAAATGTTATACTGCATGGCCCCTTATATCACATGACAAATTACTGAAATTGTCTTTAGACCTACCTACATGGATAGGATAATTATGTCGACAATCAAACATAGTGTGTTGTTAAACGCTCTTAATGTAAATGTAGTTGGCACAATATGTGATTTAGGTAGCTTCAAATGACTCAGCACCTTGGTCATTATTATGTTGATCGATGAGCCGGTATCGATCAAGACCCTTTCAAATGGCATGTGATTTACACATGTGATTATGTGCAACAACAGATTGGTCATAGTTTTAGAAACCGTCCTTATCTCATGATCATAAAATTGGATCATCGATTCTTGAAACTACTGTACATGTCCATAAAATTTGTAAATGCCTGCGCATCTTGGGCTTGTACTTCAATGGAACTCAAAATGTCCATAAGATTATCCTTGTGCCTCGGGGACTACTAAATTAATTCATATATTGACAACTTCATAGGAGTTGTCTGCAGGTTTTGGACCAAGCTGCTCCTTATGGTCACCACCAATCTTCTTGGTGGGCATGGAATATTTTGTGTTGATTGTTGATTCGGTGTGGATTGTATTTGAATGGGATCATGAGGTTTATTTTTTTGTTCGTATCTCTCGTTCCTAGTGACAACATTGGCCATGCCTAAAAACCCCTAGTTAGGTGGTTTGATTTGCACCTGATTAACTTGACCAACTTTTTTCTGAGGCACATTATTATTTGGTAAGGGGTTCTTGTAAATTCCCATATTCTAATTTTTGGGTGCCTGCGGGTTGTGAGGCACTACAAGATCACCCTTGTAAATAATATTTTGCACTAGGTGTTTGAAATAATAACACACCTCAATGTCATGACCTTTCGCTCTATGAAATATGCAAAATATATCATCTTTAAACCCCTTTGGTTTGGGTTTATTGAGGTCTATCATCTTGACTTCAAGTAATTTGATTGCCTTGGCCTCGCATAACTGGTGGAAAATCGATGTCAGTGATTTCATCAATGGTGTGAACTAATGAGGCAGGCATTAATATTTGTTCTTGTCCTTGTAATTGTTGTTGCACTTGTCATATTGCACAAGGGGAGGTTAGGCCTGATAATTCTATTTTTGTTGACCCTTGTCCTCTCATTGGAGATTTAGTACCACTTGATTTAAGTGGGCCTACTTTCCCTACTATTTTGTGGTACTCTTCATTTGTCCCTCTCTTCTATTTTTGAGCTTCAAGTTGCCTTCCTACAACTTGATATCCTCAATCACTTTGGCTTGCACCAAAGCCTCTTCGAATATAGGATATTGTTGCAGCTACAGTAGTAATGAGATATGTTTGGTACAACTCTTCATGAACATTCGAGTTAACTCTATGGAAGGAATAGGTAATGGAAACTTCGCCATTAATCTCCTCCATCTCTTTTTGTATTGTTCTATTGGCTCATTGTCGCGCTGAGCTAGCATAGCCAAATAAAAAAGGTTGGCCAATTTCTTTATGCAAAAGGAATAGCATTCAAGAAAGGCATCAGCTAATTGTTGGAAACTTGTTATGCCATATTTTTTTAGCTTATTAAACCACTCTCGGGCCAGCCATAAAAGTGTCATGATCAACGTGTGCAATAATAATGCATCATTGTTTGCTACCTGAAAACAAGCATCCAGAAAGATCGTTACATGTTCCTGTGTGTTTTCATCACCTTTAAACTTATCCAACCTGAGTAAAATGCTCAAGGTAAGCGAGAGTAGGCACTGAAGGATCCAAAGGCTCATTATGGATTTTCCTCAAATTCAAATTTTGAATAGCCATGCCTTGTGTCTCAATGGCTTTAATCTTCTCAGCTAAGGCCTTATAGGCCTTTGAAGACAGAAAGTCCTCCTCCATAAGTTGATGCATAGGTGGCTTAGGAGGTATTATCTTCCTTGTGCAAGATGGAGGGCATTGCTCTTCCTTCTCTTCAACTCGGGAGCTCTCAGGATATTCTTGCTTGTATCTATTTCCTACTACTACTTCATGCTGCCTCTGCATTTGATTATTGAGCAGTAGTAGTTGCTCCCTTTGTTTAGTGCTAGCATGAGTACAAGAATATCTATTCTCTTGATGCACATCATCTTATGAGAAAGCCTTCCTATGCATATTCTCTTGATGCTCATCTTGAGGATATAAGCCAGCCCTAGCTAACCTATCCTCCTACTCTATGCATTCCTTATGGGCAAGGATACGCTCTTCACGCATGCACTACTCATATAACCATTATCGCATGAGCATTTGTGCTTGAATATTCTCATCTTCAATACACTACCTCTCTAGGCGAGCATCCTCCAATTAATATTGGAGGATTTGGCATTTTTGTTCAGATGCAAGTTGATGTGATCTATTGATCTAGTCGGTCGTGGGAGGCCTTTAGTATCCCTGCTTTGTACGAGCAACCTTGTGGGTTCTGTACCCATTGAACTGATGTGTTTTTCCTTTTCCTCTATTTGTTAAGATGGGTGTGTGACATATTTGTACTATGTCCTATATTGTGACCCACCATGTGTAGATAGTGGGTGTGTGACATGAGGATGCTTAGAAGCCTCCCCATGTTCTCTAGTAGTGTGAACGACACTCATGCTATGCTCACTCGGGGCTCAAGTGGGTGGAGCAAAAGGCTTACAGCCTAGCTACTCTAGAATAATACCTAGACCCTCAAGCTTCCTAAATCACCATCACTCATGAGGTGGTATACCATTATCTCTCACCTTTGATATATCAATGGTGATCTTGTGTGGTGGACCATGCATGGGAGTATGGTTAGACCTATGCTCGATAGCAAGCAGGTCTACCTACCCCTGAATGGGCGGGTCTCTAGTCCTTCTATACTCAGAAGGTGGAGCCATATATCCTCCAGTGGACTTAGTATGTAGGGGCACCAATATGGTCCCCTGCATAATAAAATCTTTGGCCAACCCCATGGATGTACATGCATTGCAGTCTCTATAATGGCTCTCAAGTGGAACACCCTCATTCTAGAAGGTTTCCTATTCTACTTTGTGCCTAGAGGAGTGTAATGAAGCTCCTCTATCTAGGGTTTGCTCTACTGGCTCCCCTTGTGTCGAGTTATCTCCTCGAATGCTAGCCAAAAAATGTTTGGTTTGCTCATGTGGTTGAGGAATTGATACATATTGTTGTGAATTGGTTTGGGATTGGTCATTGGTGTTGGCTTTGGACCTTTTCGACCACCCCATGTATCCAGCATTATGTACCTAGAGTCAAAATGTACTATTATTAAGCAAACAAGGTATACAATAATTATTATCTCATTTTAAGTTTTAAAAGTGAGTCCTAAATTGTTTGATGTGTTTTCAAAATTTGTTGTATTAGTTGTAGAAAATTTTATCGTGTTTTGCAAAATTTGATGTTATACTCAAATTATTCAAATGTTTTCACCTATATACTCGCATAAGCCAAATATGGGAGTGAATTCCATACTCAATGAGGTAGCATAGGTACTACCAACCCTCACCCAACACACCATGCACAATGATACACTCTTCTAAAGATGAGTACATGCTATTTTGCATGTATAGGACAATTCTTGGGTCGGCCTTGGCCACAAGTGGGTCCTGATAATATAATTTCAAATAAGCCAACCAAGTGGTAATGACATCCAATGTTGGTCTCAATCAATGGGTTGGATGTGAGAGCCCAATGCCATTGATGTTTAAGTAAAATGTGGTGTGTGTGGTTCCTTTTAATGTACATAAAAGAAATGCATTATATAGCACACATGCTCATTTTCTAAATGTTATGCAAGTAAAAGATATTTCAAATTTAGAAAATGCAAGCTAATCTAGATGCTCTTTAAGAATATGCACATTACAATGCTAAATGGCCACCAATTGGGCCTCACACATGCAAACCATAAACACATCTCTATCAAGAACATTGTATCCTAGGGTAAACTATAACTAGAGGTTCATTATTCCCATCAACGCCTTTCTATTGAAAGCAAAACACGAAAGCAAACTAGGAAAAGTGATTTATCATTTTCTTAATTCTTTCCCTAATTTACGTTCGAATTAGACCTAATGTAAAAATACAGAGAACAAAAAAGTGACAAAGGTTTGAAAATAGGACCTACCTCAAGTCCTACACTATCTGATATTTTGAACTTGTTTTTCTATGTTGTTAGTAGGAGACCGTAGGTCTGATTTACGGTTTTGACTATAAACCATGCCTTGTACCTACAATTCAGTTTTTGGGCCATAGCTAATAGCTACGGTCTATACCTATAAGTGAGAAAACCAACAAATCATAATTAGATCCTAAAAATATGGGGTGTCACCATGATTGCCACTGTAACCACCAAAAATGGTCACACTCAATGGCGTATCCTATTGCAAAAATGATAAAGTATAATATGCATACAAGAAAACAAAATTGACAACAAATGAAACAAGAAGAAAAACACTTTATTCCATTGTATTCAAAGTCAAAATCCAATTACAAGTACGTCCCTCTTAGGGATATTCATTTTGATACAATATTACAATAGGAGTGCACAATTGTTTCCCTCTTAAGGGTAGGTGTGATTTCCAAATGCCTTTTAGAATGGCACAAAATGCTCTAGGGTGGAGGTGCCCTCTTCTTCACGATGGAGAAGGAACTTGATGGTTGGTTCTCCTTTGAAATTGTTCCCTGTGATCAAGAAACAATACAAGAATGTCAAAAATATAGGTAGCCTCTCATGATGAGGCCCTTTTAGGTAAATTGCATAATGACACCATTAACTTACATAATCAAGAAAACATAAAGAATGCTTCTAAGCTATGCAAAGTGAATCAAGATTCATGTAATATCATAAAGGAAAATAGTAGCTACACTATGCATGGATCAAATATAAAAAATGAAGCATAAACATGCATAAAGAAAGCATTTAAATCCTAATTGAAGCATAAACACAAAGAAGATAAACTAACCTAATTCTACGGTCAGAAGTCTGCTAAAATTCCATTAAACTATAAAAACAACTAATCTAACCTAATTATCCAGACATAAATGAAAATAGGAAGGTGGTTATACCTCTACAAAAAATTGTAGCTCTAGTGAGTGGTTTGCACTGTAAACCATGGCTGACAGCCATGGTTAGCACTCTAATATGCTTACCCTCAATTCCAAGGATCATGGGCTTGACCTCCTTGTCTAATTGATGTTCAAGGGTCACATTCGGTGTCCTTCCGATAGGTTTGGTAGTTGAATCACTATTATGGGCCTTCGTTTACCCAAATTTGCATTTCTTGATCCTCCTAGGCTCCTAGGACTTCCATGGCAAACTGATAGTTGGATGAATAGCAAAGTGGCCTTTGAATGCATAAATTCTATATGAAATCTAATAGGGCTTTGCTACTTGATTGATCAATTCACACTCACTTGATAATTCATCAGTGCTTCGCTATACAAATAATCTATATCTTCTCCCCATTTGGAGGGTGTATTTATAGGATGCTCTAGGATTTGGGATGGCTTCCTAGAGAAGCCAATATTAAGAAGGGATGGTTAGGACAGTTGGAATGGAAGCTTTTGGAATATTCAATCCATTAACCATCTTCTTATAGATCAAATGGTTGTTTCAACCAATTTGGCTTGGATTGAAGGCCAACTAAACTTTAGTTAAGACCGTAGGTCATAGCTACGATCTAGACTATAAACCATAGGTCTCAGCTATGATTCAGTTGTAAACTACAGGTCGGGGTTATGGTTCAGACTGATTAGGCAAAGGAGCCCAAATTGAGTGGTTAGAACCACTGCTTTATCTTGGATTTTATCCAAGATCTTCCATATGGTCTTGTAACATGCCCATATGAGTAGTCGCCCTTGACATGATGTGTTTTAGGTGTCTACACTCGCTTCAAACTTCAAAATAGAGGTTTGATTGTGTTTTATGGACAATAAAAATGGGACAAATTCTCATATTGTCTATCAATATATAGAAATGATAAAATAATTTTGCTTATCCTTGTTTCTATTGTGAATAGAATTATTTTGAAGCTACTCCATTAATGGTCTTGAATTGATATTCAGCTTTGAGATAAAGTTTTAGTTGCATAGCATGATAATCTCTAATGCAATAAGATTACATTGTCTACTATTTGTGATAAAGAGGTATTTTTATACGTTTTCCTTGGTATCACATTCATACCACTATGTTGAATTATCTTATTTTTTGCCCATATAATACATATATCTCTAGTTGTTGGTTGGGCTAATTCAATTGCTCTTACATATTAGTAGTTTTGGATCCAAGATGAAGATATGTTATTTTTGGTATACCTTTTATGTATCATTTAGGAATAAGGTATTCATGGGATCATTAGAGCATCATCAAAGAAAATATAACTAATCCAATTATTTAAAGTTATGAAGGTGTGGTCAAAGCAAACCAACTATTTTTTATCTTGTATTTCTTAGAAACTATCTAGTATTAGGTATATTGGGATCTAAACATATTCATTGATGAACATATAGGAAAAAATTCTTTAGATTTTCCCAAGATATTTGAAATTTACTTATTCCTCTTAAAACTAACTTGCTTCAAATTTGGAGTATATTATGTTAAGGGTTTGTATGGTCTTGGAATATGTGTGTCTAATCCATATATCCTAATTAGAAAATTACAACCTATAAATCCAACATGGGGGTTGAATTTTTTGATCCTTTTGATCCAAGAACAATAACTTCTCATTATATTTTAATAAGTATATTGGGCATACGAGAAGGTTTATTCCATATTAGTGTTCATTCACCCTAATATTTATACAAATAACTGCATATAATAAATATTAAAAGTATTCTATCCAATAACATTTTGTTGTATTTTTTCTAACTTTCATTATCACTAGAACCATGTGGTATGGATCCTTAACAATTACAATCGAATTATTTGGCCCAACCCATTATCAATGAGATTAGGTGTATTTCCAAAAATAAATAGATTGATGAGTTCATGTTATTTTGGTTCAAAATATTTGTCATGTTAGATTTATAAGCCTTTATACTACAATAAAATACCATCGGTTGTCTCAAAATATCACATAGATCCCCAAATATAAAATAGCCATAGTAAAGGTCAATGTAATATTAATAAGAGTACATATATATGAGAAAATTAATATGTATATCAAGGGTTATAATAAATTAGATAACATTTATTCATTTATTTTGGATGCCTATGTGACTATTCATTCTAATTTATTGGTTCCCCCATCTTGCCTATTTTTTATGTGTATGTTTGTATTGTCTATGCTTATATATGTCAAGGAGAGAAAGTGTTCACACATTGTGCGTTATAATCAAAGTTGTTATTCAAATAAATATTATTTGATCTTTGGTGCATCACCTTTGTTAGCTTAAGTTATTTATTTTTCATTATATTTTCTTTTATGCATTTCTTTTAACCCTTTCCTACTAAAGTTGCTAGATTAGAATAAAGTACGAAAATCAATGTTGAAGATCACATCTTAACAAGGATATAGCCTTGTAAAAACTCTTATATACCTTCATTTTATCCAATTCCAATGCCCTTAAGACTACCCTATTGTGTTGCTCTACATGAGGTATGATCTTCTCAACTCTAAAATAATTAGACAAGAAAATAGTAAAAAATAATAATTGGTTAGGTCATATTTGTGATTATTTTTTTATTTTCTAGAAACACAACTCCCAAGTGTGAGTGCCTATTAATCCCAACCATTGAATTCATATGTAATATTTGTTTTTATTCATAATAATAATATGGAGATGTAAAAGTAATTAGAGAAACTTTATGAATAGATTATATAGCTCCAATTTAACCCAACGTAAATCCTACATTTCCTCCATTGCAATTCAAAACCAACACAATCACCAACAATAAAATAAAATAAAAACTCTATCATACCTACATATTTATTTCTCTTTTTTTTACTTCTTCTCTTACTCCACAAAGTGTAGATCAAACAAATATCTAGGGTACTCTTATAGGCAACTCCATATGAATGTAATATATTAGTGAAATTAGTAACACTTACTTGATATAAGTAGTTATTGTGGTCTTCATTGGCATGTGTTGTCTAAAGGATAAATGAAAGGCACAATGGAGTAATTATTATCACACATAGTTTTTGAAATGACAATATATTATTGGAAATATGTTGAATATTTTTCATGCTATTATGATAGGGTTAACTCTAAAAGGTACTAGACACTCTATACTTGATAGGATTTGGGGCTAGTTCAAGCCCCAAAAAAGGGTTCAGGGATGGTAGCCCTTTGAAAATTAGGGGTTCAGGGGTGGCAACCCTCACGAAAATTTTTAGGGTTAGGATTATAAAACTATTTTTAGACCTATATGGCCATTTTTTTGGTTACTATATATGAACCTATGTTTTTTTCCGTGATATTAAAAAATCTATGCATGTGCCTTTGTTATATATATTGCACTTGCATTAGGTTTTGGATATATATAGAAGAGGAAAATTATAATATTGGAGATGGTTAATATTATGCAATAAAGGAGATAATTTTGTGCTAGTTTTTTCCTAGTTAAGAGTTTCCAAGATAAATGTTATGTTATGTGTGTATCTGCTATCTTCTTCTAGATTCTATATTTATTGCTCTTCTAGATTTAGTTTATCAGGGCTCTTTATTTCTCTTCATTTGGTATTAGAGCTAGGTCATAGCTTTGTTCAAGGAGTAATGGTTTCAACCCTATAATAAATTAATTCTTGAGTAGGAGCCATATGTAGAAGAATTTGGGTAAAGGAAATTGATAGGAAGCACATGTGTGAAGATTGAAAATTTTAATGGATAAAATTCTAAGTTTTGGAAACTCAAGATGGAGGATCCATTGGTTGATAGAGATCAGTGTATTGTGAACTTGGTGTAGTATGCAAAAATCATACACCTAATGCAATTATATGAAATCAAATTGAACAACAAAATCATGTAACCATCGATATAAAGACAAAAAATAAAGAAATAGTGATATTCTCATTAATATTGAATCATGTCCTTGAAAATGAGGTTTCAATGATATAACTCTAATGGATTTGATATCAATTTTATACAATTTTTACAATCAGGAAATATGATAGGTGTAACACGTAGAATATTTGCATCCTCTAAAACTAATTTGGAAGGAGTTTCTTGCAACCACTACTATGTGGAATGCATATTGATGGGTCTTTATGTTGTATACTCTTGCTAAGATCTAAAATTTGCACACGAGAACACTCAAAATATATTAATAAAATTTGTGGAACCTTTCATGATGATGCCCATGATCATGATAAAGGAAAGCATTAAAGAAAATGAAATTTGACAATATGTATGCATGAAACTAAAGTAAAACTATACTAGAAAGAGATTAAAATATTGTTAAGACTATTGAAAATAAGAAAAGCAGGGAAAAGAGATATCTCTGGGAGGCCATCTTAAGGTAAGGTGTTTAGGCCTTCTGATCATCCTTGGGTAGGATGGTGGAACTTGTGAGCCATATCAAGGTGATATGGCCACTGAACAATGGATGAATTCTTTTATGGACGATGCAGGAGACATCAATATTTATCTTCTGAATTGATATTCAAGGGTTGTACTTTTAAATCATAGTTTAATTATGGAAAATGAGCATGAAATAAGTATTTCAATGATTAAATAATGTCTTCAAGCTTTGAGATACATTTGAGATCTCTATGACTAAAATCTAGTAGCACTTCATTGCTTATGGGAGTAGAATCTCTCTGGTATTAAATATGGTAGTACTTTGTTATCATCCAATTGCACTCTTTTTCATGAAGGTAAGGTGTCTTCTTATAGATTTTCCAAATGGGAATATTATCTTGTGATAGAAGCCAAGAATCAGGAAACAATTGGGTTTTGGAAGGCCAACCGTTGATTCCAAAACCTTCTCGCACTTGATAGTTGGTGCTTAGATGTCTTGTAACTGATTTTCCTTTGGCTTTATATCTAGAGTTTGTTATAGGAATGACCATCCTAGGGTAGGGTAGTCGTGACTACTAGTCATATCAAGGTAGGATGGTCTATGGAGGTCATCCCTGAGTAGGATGATCTAGACTACAAAAGGCAATTTGCCTCTATTTGAGTGGTAAAAACCACTGTTAAGCTCTAAACCTTCCCAATATGGGTCATATAGCCTGAAGAGGTGTCCATATAGGTAGTCTCATCAAAATGATGTGTTTTAGGTATCCATAGTTATCCCTTTTTGGGATGCATTGTGTGAAAGCATAGCACGAAGAAAATATAGATGACCTAATGTCAAATTGAAGGTTGATAGTGTCCATTGATATGATCAATGTTAGACACCCCAATCGTGGCAAAAGCATGCATATTTGAATCATTGCCTCCAACACTTTGGTGGACTTAAATTTGGGTAAAAATTGGTAATTTGAAGGTGTTCGGGTAGTTTTGTTGTACTGCATGTTCATTATTTAGACTAACAAAGGTTTTGGTTTGACATTTTATCTTATTATTTACCTTAAGCAAGGGCATGATTGTATTTGGCAATGATTCTTGGATGAAAGCAATTAGCATGATTGAGTGTTTTATTATTGATTTTAATTATGAATTTTGTGATGTATGACTCCTCCCTCAAGCAACGAGTGGACGAGAAAATAAAAAATGATGAAAATGTTTAGTTGCTTGACCAAGATGACTTGTTTGTGTTTTGTACTGTAACAAATGTAAATGATGAAACTTCTATTATAGTAGTGATTTTAACCATGATTAGTAATTGTACTTATTTATCCCTTAGATAAATCCAACCCAATGGCTTTCTTAGAAAATTGAGATGATAACAATTCAATATGTTATTGAGGTAAATAACTATATTCAATGATCTATTGAAAATGGATGGAAGAACATCTATTGAAAATGGATGGAAGAACAAAAATTTACACCTTGTTCCCTTAGAGCAGTTTGGCTGCATGGCCTTCTTGGGGATTGAGGTGAGAGAATTTCAATTCGATGATGAATTATTTTGGGGTTCAAATGGCCTCATGGTGACTTACCCATCTTACCATATTGTGTGAATAGCAATTAACTGCAACCACCAAGTGTATAGGGTAAATTACTATGTACAAGGCTCAATTGAGATTTTTTTTATTGATTTATTTTGTATTTTTGGATTTTTTAATTAAGATGGACCATTAGATGATGTTAAATGTCATAGTTTTTGTTTATGATGCTTACAAAATTCTTGCATTTATTGCCACTATGGGGCTAACCTAGGGTAGGATGATGGCATTTTATAAATTTTGGGGTCATCTTGGGGTAGGATGGTCACACCAAAATGTGATCACCCCATAGAGGGATGGTCTCAAAATTTTGAAATTATAAAAGCAAAATTTTCAATTTTTTTATGTCACTTGCATAACTGGTAGTGAGAGAAAATGGAGGTGAGGTGGAGAGAGTTTTATAACATGAAATGCTACTATAAATCTAACCTACTATCGTGATGGATCAACCGAAGACATCTACGAGCAAAGGAGATAGAGAGAGGAAGGTAGACACTTTATTCCTGCTCTACTATTGATTTAAAATCGTAAAATGAACCTCATTAAGTAATGGGTGAATGAACAACATTAAAATATTTGCAATGAACCTCATTTTAGATTAGGAAATCTAGATTAGGTTAGAAATTTTAGTTTTTTTAAGTCTTTGAAATTTGGCATGGGGGTGGGACCTTTGTTTTAGTGCCATTGTGGGGATGTCTTGGGTAAGTATGGCTCCCCTTTGGTAGGTTGGGGGCCATCATGGGGTGGTGAAAAGTCGTTTAAAATCCAATAAGATGTCTCTTCTTGAGATACCTAAAATGTCACTACCTAATGCAAATATAACAAGGTCGAATCAAATGTCTCTTCTTGAGTAGGAACTTAAGGAATCAGATCTAGGGGGTTTAACTGAAGAACAAAGGGCTTTGGATCTAAGTATAGGGGACATGGATGGGTCTAGCCCTATAAGGAAAACTATTTTAGAAAGTGGTACAAATTTATGTATGTCCCCTCCTACTCAGGCACTGATGCAGTCATCCTTGGACTACAAAACTCCTACGGTGTTGGGATTGTAGCAAAAAATATTAAAAAAAGTTTTTCGGATAAGAATATGGTGGATCAAAAGAAGGACCGGGATAAAATTAAGTTAATGGGGGAGACTTCGGTGGATTCAGGCTTGGTGAGAACATTGGACTCCCATTTTTATAACCCCCAAAAATGATTATCCTCTCATGGAATGTAAGGGGGTTGAACAACCCCAGACAAAAAGTTATTCGTGATTTGGTTCATGTGCATTCTTTGGATGTGGTGCTTATTTAGGAGAATAAATTGGCTATTGATAGTATGTTCAATATTGCTCCTAAGTTGTGGAGAATGGGGTAATTCCAGTGTATTAGTGCATGTGGATATGTTTGTGGCATCACTTGTTTATGGGATCCGGTTAAGATATCCCCTCTTACTTGGATTTCTAGCAGATGGTCTATTTCAATGGTCGGGCATGATAATGAATTTGGTGAAACCATCCTACTTACAAATGTGTATGCTCCTATTGATTACAATGGTAAAGTGAATTTGTGGGAGAAAATTTTCTTTATGAGAAGTTTGGTTCCCTTGTACCCATGGATTTTGGTTGGAGACTTCAACTCTATCACTTTTTTGGAGGAGAAACATGGTGGGGTGGACCATCTCGAGCCTTTTTATTGTCTTTAGTGCTCATATCCAGGCCCTAAACTTGGTTGACATCAAGCCTAATAATGGGATCTTTACTTGGCACAATAGAAGGTGTGGGTAATATTCCATCGTAGAGAGACTGGATAGGTTTTTGATATCCAGTTATTGGATGGGTAATAATAGAAGTGCTAGTTCTATGATTCTGGAGGGTAGAGGATTTGATCATTGGCCTATCAAACTCTTTGCTTTGGAGTTAGGGCTAACAAAGAATTTCTCCTTTAAATTTCAACTTATGTGGCTTCTTGATCCTAAGCTTCATGATTTCATGCAAGGCTAGTGGACCATTGGCAAACCTCCTCATGGCACCACTATGTATTCCTTTATGAAGCGACTACAATTTGTAAAACATAAATTGAAGATATGAAATAGATTAAATTTTGGGAACCTTTCATTGGCTAAGCTGGTAGCTCTTAGGAGGATGGAAGAAGCTTAAAGGAAGATTATAGATTAGGTATTCACGAAGAAGCTTCTTATTGAGGAATCTGAGGCTGCGAAAGACTTTGCTGAATGGGAACTGAGGGAAGAAATTTTTTGTAAACAAAAAGCTTGAGTATATTGGCTTCAGGAAGGGGATAGGAACATAACCTTCTTTTATAACTTAGTTAAGGCTCGCCATAATGGTAACCTAATTACCTCTCTTGTGAATTCTCAGGGTGCCCTGCTCTCTTCTTTCAAGGATATTTTAGAAGAGACTAGGAGGTATTTTTCCTCTCTCTTCAAGGAGGACTCCCTATCATATGATGAGAATGAAAACCTTATTCTAAATTGTATTCCAACAATTGTTTCTAGAGATATTAATGAGCACTTGATGGGTCCAATTTCACTTGAGGAGTTGGAAAATGTTGTATTCAATATGAAAAAAGGAAAATCCCCAGGCCCAGATGGATTCCCAATTGAGTTTTATTAGGATTTTTTAGATTTAATAAAATTTGATCTTTTGGAGGTGTTCCATGAGTCCTAAAAAAATAAAAATATGCTAAGGGACCTAAATGCTACCTTTGTGGTGCTTATACCCAAAAAATATGGAGCAAATTCCTTGGATATGTTCAGGCCTATTGCTCTCTGTAATGTTGTGTATAATATCATCACAAAGATTATTGTTGAGAGGCTGAAGATATGGTTGAGAAAAATCATCTCTGAGGAGAAAGGAGGGTTTTTTGTTGGTCGACAAATCTTGGATGGGGTTGTTATTGCTATAGAATATATTCACTCGATCGAAACTTCTAAGGAGAAGACTATATTCATTAAGTTGGACATGGACAAATCCTATGATCGGGTCAGATGGTCCTTTCTTCAAAAAATTCTTGCTACTTTTGGATTTGAGGAGGAATGGATTAGATGGGTGATGATTTGTGTTTCTTCTTCCTCATTATTTGTTCTTGTTAATAATGAGCCATCAGAGCTATTTGAGGCCTCAAGGAGATTGATGCAAGGAGATACTTTATCTCCTTATTTTTTTATCATTATGGTGGAAGGGTTGGGAATATTTCTCAAGTCTCAAGTCATGCAGGGTCTCATTCAAGGGTGGAAGTGGGATAGTAGTTTGCCACCTCTTTCCCACCTTCAATTTGTTGATGATAATAATGTGTTGGGAGTTTCCACTATCAGGGAAGCTGGCAATATTAGACAGTCTCCTGACATATATATTAGTGCTTTTGGACAATTGATTGAGGACAAGTCTTCTATTTTCTTCTTCAATACCCCTCCTCTTATTCAAGCCAAGATTGCTCGTATTCTAAGATTCTAGGTTGGGACTCCCCCTTAATTTATCTTGGTATTCCAATTTCATCTCATCCTCTACCTAGATATTCTTGGCATTACATGCTTGATAATTTTAGAAGGAATGTGAATCACTGGAATTTCAGATGGCTATCCACTGTAGGTAGAGTGTTTTTCTTAAATATTTTGTTCAAGATTTACCCATTTATATATGTTTTGTACAAATATCTCCCTCTCACTTCATCAAGGACATGGATGTTTTTTCAATATATTTTTTATGGTCTAGAAAACTTGATCAATCTAATTGGAGTTTGGTTAGGTGGGATTCTATATGTAGGTTGATGTAAGAGGGAGGCCTTGGGTTGCGACAAATAACTCTTTTTGGGTAGGCTTTGGCTGTAAAAATTTATTAGAGATGGTGTACCTCTCAAGATCATATTTGGGCTAAAATATTTTCTTGTAAATACTTGAGAGGTATTTTTGAGGCTGAGATCCCTAGATTCAGCTTGGTTGGGAAAGGTTCAGTTATCTAGGACACTATGAAAAGAGGAGCTAATTTAATCAAGCATGGTTTGTTTTGAATTTGTAATCAGGGATCAAATGCTCTTTTTTGGGAGGATTCTTGGGATGGCCACCCTCCTATCTTGAATCAATATTCTAGGTTACATTCCCTAAGCATTTTGTTCTTGGAAGCAGACTGGTCTCATGTGGAGGACTTTAAAAAAATCTAGTCTTTTAGAAATATGGAGATGTATAGGTGGAAATATCTGCAAGAATGGCCCCAGGGGGGATTGGCCAAGGACAAAGAGGTACTTGCTATTATTATTATGGGGAGGCCTTGTTATTCATTAAGGGGTAAAGATATTCTGGATTGGAATCCTGATCCTAATGGAACCTACTCGGTAGCCTATGGTTATCATATTATTGATAAGCAAAAGTATGGGAGTCTTCCTATCACTTGGTGGAAAAAGGTGTGGAACAAATTTGCCTAGCCAAAATGTAACTTCTTTCTCTGGTTGGTAGCTCGTAATAAATGCCTTACTTGGGATAATTTGAGGAAGAGGGGATTTTAGGGTTCCTCTTTTTGTGTCCTTTACGGTAAGAATGAGGATGACTCTTCTCATTTATTTTTCCAATGCTCCTTTGCTAGAGACATTTGGTACCATTTGTGGAGTTCTTGGAACCATCCACATTTTCATGTGTTGTCCTTGGTGGAGTTTTGGAGTAGTCTTGGTAGACCTTCGACCAAGGCCGCCTTCCTTCGGATGGATTATAATTTGGGTCCTTATTGCATCATCTGGTAAATTTGGCTCGAATGGAATTGGCATATATTTTAGGGTATTTGTTTGGCTATTCAATAGATCTGGCAAAGGATCATGTAGATGGTTCAAGAAACCATCCATAGCAAATGTGATGTGGACCCTATTTTGGATTATATTGAGGAGAAGGTACAACAAGCCCTTGATCTCTTTGGGTATGGTGTGAACTCTTCTAGCCCTAGTAGGGTTCCTCGGCTCAGAAAGAAGGTTAGGAGAGATGGTAGGTGGAGGCCACCCCCTAGAGGAGTTTTAAAAATTAATATTGATGGATCATCTAGGGGTAATCCTAGACATGTTGGCATTGGCGGTGTTGGGAGAGATTCTATTGGTGGTGTCAATTTTTTCTTTTCCATTTATAAATGTGTTCACTCCAACAATTTTATGGAAGCTCTTACAATTCTTGAGGCCTTGCGAAGGGGGTTTTTGCTTGGCTGGCATAGGATTATCTATGAGTCCGACTCTCAAATTGTGGTTAATATTTTAAATAGTAAAAGGGTGGAGGAAGTTAATTAGCAGTTGGCCTCTGTAGCCATTCAAATTCTCAGAATGAGTGAAGATTTCGAATTTACATCCTTTGTGCACATTCCAAGGGAATGGAATGTGGTTGTTGATTACCTGGCCAAAAGGGCTTCTGAGCTATTGGATCCTTGGAGTATCTATAATTGGGAGAGTCTGCCATTTTGGTACTCTTAACGCCTGTGGGAGTTGATCCACAAGGATGTAGAGACTTAATGTGGTTTGTTCTTGTTGTATTTTTTAGGTGTCATTCTAGTCTAGTGGTTTTAGCCTATTTGGTTGTTTATTTGAGTCCTGGTTGGAAGCTTAGTTGTACTTTGTAATCCAAAATTTTTATCCATAAATTTTTACCCCTTTATTAAAAAAAAAAGGATATAGCCTTGTAAAAACTGTTATATACCTTCATTTTATCCAAGTCCAATGCCCTTAAGACTGCCCTATTGTGTTGCTCTACATGAGGTATGATATTCTCAAATCTAAAATAATTAGATAAGAAAATAGTAAAAAAAATAATTGGTTAGGTCATATAAATTTTTAATTTATGATTATTTTTTTATTTTCTAGAAACACAACTCCCAAGTGTGAGTGCCTATTAATCCCAACCATTGAATTCATTTGTATTATTTGTTTTTATTCATAATAATAATATGGATATGTAAAAGTATTTAGAGAAACTTTATGAATAGATTATATAGCTCCAATTTAACCCAAAGTAAATCCTACATTTCCTCCATTGCAATTCAAAACCAACACAATCACCAAAAATAAAATAAAATAAAAAATCTATCATGCCTACATATTTATTTCTCTTTTTTTTTTACTTCTTCTCTTACTCCACAAAGTGTAGATCAAACAAATATCTAGGGTACTCTTATAGGCAACTCCATATGCATGTAATATATTAGTGAAATTAGTAACACTTGATTTAAGTAGTTATTGTGGTCTCCATTGGCATGTTTTGTCTAAAGGATAAATGGAAGTCACAATGGAGTAATTATTGTCACAAATAGTTTTTGAAATGACAATATATTATTGGAAATATGTTGAATATTTTTCATGCAATTATGGTAGGGTTAACTCTAAAAGGTTTTAGAAACTCTATACTTTATAGGATTTGGGGCTAGTTCAGGCCCCAAAAAAGGGTTCAGGGATGGTAGCCCTTTGAAAATTAGGGATTCAGGGGTGGCAACCCTGATGAAAATTTTTAGGGTTAGGATTTTAAAACTATTTTTAGACCTATATGGCCATTTTTTTGGTTACTATATTTGAACCTATGTTTTTTTCCATGATATTAAAAAAAATGTGCATGTGCCTTTGTTATATATATTGCACTTGCATTAGGGTTTGGATATATACAGAAGAGGAAAATTATAATATTGGAGATGGTTAATATTATGCAATAAAGGAGATACTATTGTGCTAGTCTTTTCCTAGTTAAGATTTTCCAAGATAAATATATTTTTATGTGTATATCTGCTATCTTCTTCTAGATTCTATATTTATTGCTTTTCTAGATTTAGTTTATCAGGGCTCTTTATTTCTCGTCATTTGGTATTAGAGCTAGGTCATAGCTTTGTTCAAGGAGTAAGGGTTTCAAACCTATAATAAATTAATTCTTGAGTAGGAGCCATATGTAGAATAATTTGGGTAAAGGAAATTGATAGGAAGCACGTGTGAAGATTGAAAATTTTAATGGATAAAATTCTAAGTTTTGGAAACTCAAGATGGAGGATCCATTGGTTGATAGAGATCAGTGTATTGTGAACTTGGTGTAGTATGCAAAAATCGTATACCTAATGTAATGATATGAAATCAAATTGAACAACAAAATCATGTAACCATCGATATAAAGACAAAAAATAAAGAAATAGTGATATTCTCATTAATATTGAATCATGTCCTTGAAAAGAAAATTTCAATGATATAACTCTAATGGATTTGATGCCAATTTGATACAATTTTTACAATCAAGAAATATGATAGGTTTAACACGTAGAATATTTGCATCCTCTAAATTTAATTTTGAAGGAGTTTCTTGCAACCACTGCTATGTGGAATGAATATTGATGGGTCTTTATGTTGTGTGCTCCTGCTAAGACCTAAAATTTGCACATAAGAACACTCAAAATATTTTTTATCATGATGATGCCCATGATCATGATAAAGGAAAGCATTAAAGAAAATGAAATTTGACAATATGTATGCATGAAACTAAAGTAAAACTATACTAGAAAGAGATTAAAATATTGTTAAGACTATTGAAAACAAGAAAAGTAGGGAAAAGAGATATCTGTAGGAGGCCATATTAAGGTAAGTTTTTTAGGCCTTCTGATCATCATTGGGTAGTATGGTGGCACTTGTGAGCCATATCAAGGTGATATGGTCGCTGAACAATGGATGAATTATTTTATGGCCGATGCAGAAGACATTGATATTTATCTTCTGAATTGATATTCAAGGGTTGTACTTTTGAATCATAGTTTAATTATGGAAAATGAGCATGAAATAAGTATGTCAATGATGAAATAATGTTGAATTTGGTCTTCAAGCTTTGAGATACATTTGAGATCTCTATGACTAAAATCTAGTAGCACTTCATTGCTTATGGGAGTAGAATCTCTCTGGTATTAAATCTGGTAGTACTTCGTTATCATCCAATTGCACTCTTTTTCATGAAGGTAAGGTGTCTTCTTATAGATTTTCCAAATGGGAATATTATCTTGTGATAGAAGCCAAGAATCAGGAAACAATTGGGTTTTGGAAGGCCAACCGTTGATTCTAGAACCTTCTCACACTTGATAGTTGGTGCTTAGATGTCTTGTAACTGATTTTCCTTTGGCTTTATATCTAGAATTTGTTATAGGAACTACCATCCTAGGGTAGGGTAGTCATGACTACTAGTCATATCAAGGTAGGATGGTCTATGGAAGTCATCCCTGAGTAGGATGATCTAGACTACAAAAGGCAATTTGCCTCTATTTGAGTGGTAAAAATCACTGTTAAGCTCTAAATCTTCCCAATATGGGTCATATAGCCTGAAGAGGTGTCCATTTAGGTAGTCTCCTCAAAATGATGTGTTTTAGGTATCCATAGTTACCCCTTTTTGGGATGCATTGTGTGAAAGCATAGCATTGAGAAAATATAGATGACCTAATGTCAAATTGAAGGTTGATAGTGTCCATTGATATGATCAATGTTAGACACCCCAATCGTGGCAAAAGCATGCATATTTGAATCATTGCCTCCAACACTTTGGTGGACTTAAATTTGGATAAAAATTGGTAATTTGAAGGTGTTCGGGTAGTTTTGTTTTACTACATGTTCATTAATTAGACTAACAAAGGTTTTGGTTTGACATTTTTTCTTATTATTTACCTTAAGCAAGGGCATGATTGTATTTGGCAATGATTCTTGGATGAAAGCAATTAGCATGATTGAGTGTTTTATTATTGATTTTAATTATGAATTTTGTGATGTATGACTACTCCCTCAAGCAACGAGTGGACGAGAAAATAAAAAATGATGAAAGTGATTAGTTGCTTGACCAAGATGACTTGTTTGTGTTTTGTACTATAACAAATGTAAACTATGAAACTTCTATTATAGTAGTGATTTTAACCATGATTAGTAATTGTACTTCTTTATCCCTTAGATAAATCCAACCCAATGGCTTTCTTAGAAAATTGAGATGATAATAATTCAATGTGTTATTGAGTTAAATAATTATATTCTATGATCTATTGAAAATGGATGGAATAACGAAAATTTACACCTTGTTCCCTTAGAGCAGTTTGGCCGTATGGCCTTCTTGGGGATTGAGGTGAGAGAATTTCAATTCGATGATGAATTATTTTGGGGTTTAAATGGCCTTATGGTGACTTACCCATCTTACCATATTGCATGAATAGAAATTCACTGCAACCACCAAGTGTATAGGGTAAATTACTATGTACAAGGCTCAATTGAGATTTTGTTTTATTGATTTCTTTTGTATTTTTGGAGTTTTTGACTAAGATGGACCATTAGATGATGTTAAATGTCATAGTTGTTGTTTATGATGCTTACAAAATGCTTGCATTTATTACCAATCTGGGGTTGAACTAGGGTAGGATGATGGAATTTTATAAATTTTGGGATCATCTTGGGGTAGGATGGCCACACCAAAATGTGATCACGCCATAGAGGGATGGTCTCGAAATTTTGAAATTATAAAAGCAAAATTTTCAATTTTTTTGTCACTTGCATAACTGGTAGTGAGAGAAAAGGGGAGGTGAGGTGGAGAGTGTTTTCTAACATGAAATACTACTAGAAATCCAACCTACTATCATGATGGATCAACCAAAGTCATATAAGAGCAGAGGAGATAGAGAGAGGAAGATAGACACTTTATTACTGCTCTACTATTGATTTAAAATTGTAAAATGAACCTCATTAAGTAATGGGTGAATGAAAAACATTAAACTATTTGAAATGAACCTCATATTAGATTAGGAAATCTATATTAGGCTAGAAATTTTAGTTTTTTAAAATCTTTGAAATTTTGCATGGGGGTGGGACCTTTGTTTTAGTGCCATTGTGGGGATGTCCTGGGTAAGTATGGCTCCCCTTTGGCAGGTTAGGGGCCATCATGGGGTGGGGCAACCTCGTTCAAAATCCAATGGTTAAAATTTTAATCTTTGGGGAGGTTGTCTTGGTGTGAGATGATCATGCCTATAGACTATCTGAATATTAGATGGTTACAAGTGTTTTTTAGTTTTGATTGATATTTTTGCCATTTGTTTTTGGAATTTTTGTTGATTTTTTTTTTGAATGAAATAATCTATATTAGATTATAAATAAAACTTCACCATAAAAAAGTTTTTAGGGTCCCCAATATCACTCTAATCGTATATGGTTAGGAAATAGTACAAGAAAGTGTCTAGCAAAGATTAATAAAAAAGGTCATTAATATCATCCTCTTTATAAAAAAAATAAGGCAATTTGTAACCAATAATTTTAAGATAGTATGGAGGACATCATTATACACTATTTCATTAGACTTATATGGGTGTTAGTAATAGGAGCATGTAGGTCATTTATAGCAGTACTGGAACCACCCATATCAATAGTGATTTGGCCATAATCTGGCCAGCCAAGAGTATTTAATTGTCGCCATAGGTACATCTCCCCAACCCACAACCTAGTGTGAATGTTTTGGATGGATGTTCTAGCCACTTGAATTTCATGAACTACCTGCACCATCAGAATAGTAGTGTTTAGACATTTGTGGAGGTTGAGACCAGTGCCTCTCATCCTCTGGTGGAGCCCTGCGTCCCTGATGTGCCCGAGATTGAGAGTTTGTATGCCACTGTGATGTCGAGTCTAGATGAACCTGACTGATAGAGTAGGATGCATTAGCCCAATGATCCAAAATATTATGTAAGTACTGAATATCAATATGGATTTTTCCACTTGAACCTGTATCTGTAACCAAGAGTCAAAAAATATAGTATATTTATTAGCTAAAGAGAATGAATAAGAATCTGTATCCCTGGAGAAAGCTATACTATTTTTGGATTTCCATAGGTGAAAAATAATATTAACTCTAAAAATATTCCAAACCGGCATAATAGGAATAGAGAATTTAGGAGCATCACCTAGCAAGTCCTAGTGCCAAGAGAATTAGGTGGCCATAAAGGGTTGAAAGAAGAATTCCAACCATTCCTAAGCCATTGCAGCTTTATGACATACCCAGAAAACATGAGTGTAGTCCTCAGGTGCATTGCAAAAAAAAATTAAGGATTAGCCATACCCAAGTGTTTTAGCCATTGTCCTATAGGCAAACCTTGGAATATCAAACTCCAAACAAAGAGGACCTGCTTTGTCTCAAGATAAGAGACCCAGAGTATTTTGAACCTCACCTTCCACTGTGAAGGTTTGGATATTATATAACAATGCTCATTCAACTCACCCACCATGGGTAAGTGTGGAGAGAGCAAGGAATACCTTATATGGTCCCTATACTACATCAACGAGACTCTCTTCAGCCAGGTCTAGTCTAACCACCAAGTCTTTTGAAACTGCCTAGTAACTTTTGGCCACAGAGATAATAGGATTCTATCAAGCACAGTATCATAAGTGCTCTTATAATCTAGTTTTATTTTATATAGACTTCTAAAATACTCCTAGGGTATCCAAGCCCTATGGTGATAAGAGAAGAAATCAGAGATGGTAGAAATCCCCTTCTTAAAGAATACTTGAGCATGAATCCACTGAAATGAAGCCAAAGGGGAGCTTTGGTGAGTAATGACAGATGACCACCAAACATTGATTGAGGGTATAGAAGCCCATTTTTTTTGTTTACCACCATATCCAGGGTTTGAGAGCCTCCCATGCATGTCAAATGCTCTACGTCACAAAGGATCCTTGAATTGTAATAGGTACTGGGGCTGTGATAATAGATGGAAGAGCCATCCCTCACCAACCTTTCTTACCCAAAGGAATATTTATAGATATATAGTGCTAAATAATGACCTTCCACGTTTATGGACCATCAAGAGCTCTAACTATCCACTTTGCACAAAGATCAAATCCCTGGTGGTGATAGTCAAATAGACCCATCCCACTAGAGAACTTAGGAATACAAAAAATGCCCCAAGATACCCTATGGAATCATTTCTTCTGGGAAGAGCTATACCAAATAAATTCATGCAATAAATTCTCTAGATTTTGATAACAAGTTTAATATAGAATCTAGAAAGAAGAAAAATACACATGGGTGGTAGCCAAACTTTTAGCACAAACTTGGAACTTCCCTGTAAGGGAGATATTTTTGGTAATCCAATAAAAAAAATTCTTTTCAAATATCTGGAGCACTACCACAAAAGTTGTCTAGAGGTACTCTGAAAGGCAAAGGGAATACCTAGAAACATAAAAACCTCACCATTGAATCCATTTCCAAGGATATTGAGAGAGACATACGGGATAAGGAAGGGCCGAATATCGGTAGCAGGCAATCTTATACCACTAAATTCTAGAGCCTAAGGTGGCACAAAAGGTATCAAGGTAGTGCAAAGTAGTGGATATATATTGCTGATCTTCCCTAATGGTTAGGAAATAGTCATCAACAAAGTGTCCATTAACCAACTGAGTTGGTGAGTTGGGAAGCACAATTCCTCGAATGCTTCCTTGAGATACTTGAGCAGCAAGGAGGTATCCAAATGCTTCTGTAGACAAGATAAATAAATAAGGATCAAATGGACATCCTTGTCTCACCAAAAGGAATAGGCCTAGGGTATCATACTGATTATTGTTCAGAGTGAGCACAACTGAAGCATATTGGAAGAGCATATTGATAGACTAAACAAAGTTTGAACCAAATTCGAGAGCTTGCAGCATGGTTAGAATGAAATTCCATTCAATTTATCATATGCTTTTTCAAATTTGATTTTGATGAAAAGAGCCTCCTTGTAATATTGTCTGACCCAGTCCATACCTTCCCAAACTACCAAAAAATTATCTAGAATATAGCAGCCTTGAACAAACCTTGTTTTTTAAGACTTAATAATTAGAGGCAGGATGGGGCATAACTTTAAAGCCAAATATTTTACAATGATATTATAACTGACATTCAAAAGAGTGATCGACCTCCAATTAGTGATAATTTTAGGGTCCCCAACCTTGGTTTGAACTAAACATTGCCTTTACTGATTATAGAGCCCAAGGAACCTATAATAATTTCTTCTTGATACACCTTAAGCAATTTTGGACCAATAAGATCCAAAATTTCTTTGAATAACTCATAGGGGAATCCATCTATTCTAGGGGATTTATCATTGGCCATTTGAAAGAGATCCTGAGTGAGGTCTGCAAGAGATATGGGGCTTCACATTTGGCTTTATGCTCAGAAGAAAGCTTGTCTAGCACCACTGCACTATAGGTATCCAAGCCTACTACCAAATAGGGGTGAGTGGTAATGAGGAGAAAACTTGTTGGTAATGCTAAAAAAAGGTAGAAGTGATATCAGTAAGCTGAGTGAGTCTACCCCCATAAACTTTAAGATATTGAAATTGCACATCTGGTGAAGAGGGGCATAATATTTTGAAAAAATCTTTATTTTCCCTAATATTAAGCCAATTCATTCTAGAAAGAATCTAAGCTCCTCTGGTTTCATAGAGCTCTAATTTTCTTAGCTCATGAATAATGATGGCAACATGATCCTGTAATGCATGGTTGAACAAGGAAGACTCAAGCCTCACAAAGGCCTCTACAAGCTCTTTCTTGAGAGAAAAGTTTTTTGCCCTCCTTCACTTTGCAACTTCAACCCTAAGAGATCGAAGCATAGAGGATGTACACCTAATGGCATTATTCCACCAATCAATCTAGACAATAGAGGAAGAGGGTCTTGGAAGAAGATTCTAGCATCGGGTAATATGCGCCTTCATAGAGTCATTCTAAAGAAAGGAGACATTAATATAGAATTGTGATTAAATGTTGTGGGGAAGTGAGGCTCGAATGGTAATATAAAAAATAATCGAGTGATCAGAGAGGGTAGTATCTAGAATAGCATGCACAAAATAATAGGATGGAGAGAGCCTATTAAAATAAAAATGAGTGGAATCGAATATTATTGTGTTGAGCAAGGTGCAACGATGGTATTGTCATTATTGTCAACACAATCAGATAGATCGGTTGATGCAATGGACAGGAGTTCAGAGGTTATTCAGAGTATGTACAGTGAAGTTAAATTCTTATGAGGATGTTTTTGATGTTTGGGTGAAGTTGTTACAGGTTGTCCAAGAAGACCGAAGTGGCCCATATGCTAAAGATAAAAGAGAAGCAAAAAAGCAAAGAAAGAAAAAGTGTCACGATATCGCGACATGTTGCATTTTCATGGCCAAAAGAGAAGAGAAAATGCAAGGAGAAAAAGTGTCGCGATATCGTGACATGTTGCATTTTCATGGCCAAAAGAGAAGAGAAAATGCAAGGAGAAAAAGTGTCGCGATATCGCGACATGTTGCATTTTCGCGGCCAAAAGAGCAAAGAGAAAAAGTGTCGCGATATCGCGACATGTTGCATTTTCGCGACGAAAGAGCAAAGAGAAAAAGTGTCACGATATCGCGACATGTTGCATTTTCACGGTCGAAAAAGCAAAGAGAAAAAAGTGTCGCGATATCGTGACATGTATTTTCACGGGCCAAAGCAAAGAGAAAATGCAAGGAGGAAAAAGTGTCGCGATATCGTGACATGTAGCATTTTCACGGACCAAAGCAAAGAGAAAGAGCAGAGAGAAAAAAGTGTCGCGATATCGCGACATGTTGCATTTTCGTGGTCCAAAGCGAAGAGAAAATGCAAGGAGGAAAAAGTGTCGCGATATCGCGACATGTTGCATTTTCGTGGTCCAAAGCGAAGAGAAAATGCAAGGAGGAAAAAGTGTCGCGATATCGCGACATGTAGCATTTTCATGGTCCAAAGCGAAGAGAAAGACAGAGAAAGAAAAAGTGTCACGATATCGCGACATGTCACATTTTCATGACTCAAAAAGGGCAGGAAGGTAGAAAAGAAAAAGTGTCATGATATCGTGACATGTCGCATTTTTGTGACTCAAAAAGGGCAGGAAGGCAGAGAAGAAAAAGTGTCACGATATCGTGACATGTCGCATTTTTGTGACTCAAAAAGGGCAGGCAGGCAGAGTAACAAAAGTGTCATGATATCGCGACATGTCACATTTTCATGACTCAAAAAGGGTAGGCAGGAAGAGTAAAAAAGTGTCATGATATTGTGACATGTCGCATTTTCATGACTCAAGAAGGGCAGGCAGGTAGAGTAACAAAAGTGTCACGATATCGTGACATGTCACATTTTTGTGACTCAAGAAAAGCCTCAAAATAGAAACGAACAGTAATGAAGGAGAAAATGTACAGTCATCGAAGGAGAAAACAAATGCATGCACAAGGGAAAAGAAAATGAACAGTCAGACATGCAAAGAGAAAATGAACAAACATGCAAAGAGAAAACGAAAAGTCATGACCGAGAAAATGAACAATCATGGTAGGAGAACATGGTGTCAATTATTTGCATGTGACATGTTTGACGAAATGCCTTCTCAAAATATACAAAAGGAGTTACAACTAGAGTTACAAAGAGAAAGGATGGTTATAAAAGGAGTGTTGCTTGGAGAATCTTGCAAGCACGGGGGATTAAAGTGTAGATGATTTGATCTTGCGAAGAGAGAGAGAGGAGAGCGAGAGGTGCACGACAGGTGAGTGAGAAGGGTGTGTGTTGTGTGAATTGTGGGCGATGTTGAGTAAGCAATAGACCAGTCAGGGTCTTGTAAAAGTGAAGGCATTTATATGTCAATCTTCTAGTTATAGAATTGAAGTCCAAGTTGGTGCTTGGCATCAGGGGTTGGTGCTCCTTCCAGTTGGTGCTGGTAAATCAGGGGTTGGTGCTCCTTCTTGTTGGTGTAGATAAATCAGGGGTTGGTGCTCCTTTCTGTTGGTGCAGATAAATCAGGGGTTGGTGCTCCTTTCTATTGGTGCAAATAAATCAAGGGTTGGTGCTCCTTCTAGTGGGTGCTGGTAAATTGATTATAAAGTTGTGCTTTGCAAAGGCTGGATTTGGATGGTAGTCCAAATAGTCATTTTTGAGGAGTAGCCAAATCGGTGAACCTCGTTACATCTTGTGTTGTGTGATGCTCTCTTGTTATACTTGCTTTATTTGGTTTTAAGTTTTCATTATTTTGGCTTTAAGAGTTGAAGATTTAAGTTTTAAAGAGCTACACTGATTCACCCCCCTCTCAGTGTCATAGTGAGACTAACAATTGGTATCAGAGCAAGGTTCCTGAACAAGCTTAACCGGCTAGGGTGATCTTGGAAGTGACACAATGGCAGGTGGTGAAGGCTTCTCATCAAAAAAAGCACCATTGTTTGACGGAACTAATTACACATTTTGGAGACTCAGGATGCAGACATATCTTTGTGCTTTGGGATATGACATTTGGGATTCAGTAGATAGTGGATACACAATACCCACCACTTCTCCAATCGATGTTGTCGGTAAGAAACTGTTTGAGAATAACTCAAAAGCAAAGAATGCTATCATGTGCGGATTAGTGGACCGTGAACTGGTAAAAATTATGAGTTGTAAAATGGCAAAAGAAATATGGGACAAATTGAGGAGCATTCATGAAGGAGATGCTAAGATCAAGGAGGCCAAGTTACAAACACATCGAGCTCAGTTCGAAGTATTAAATATGAATGACAATGAGAACATAGAGGCATATATGCTGAGAGTTAATGAAGTCATTAATGCGATTAGAGGACTCAATGAGGAAATCGAAGATTCTGTCATCGTGAAAAAGGTATTAAGATCTCTTCCTCAAAGATTTGATTCTAAAGTTTCAGCTATAGAAGAAGCTAAAAATCTAAATACTTTTAGTATGGATGAGATGCATGGTTCTTTGACTGCATATGAGATGAGAATAGGAAAATCTAAACCCACAGACAGAGAAGCTGCTTTTAAATCCCATAAAAATATGAAAGAAAAACAAGAATCCGAGGAAGAAGAGACATCAGATGAAATGGAAGCAAACTTTGTTCAAAAACTAAAAAGGGGAAAAGGAAAATACAGAGGAAAGTTACCACTTAAATGTTTCAATTGTGGAGGCATTGGGCATTTTGCAGCTAATTGTCCACTTAATGAGAAAAACAAAACTGATGAAGGATCGCACCAAGAAAGAAGTGACTGGAAGAAAAAATCAAATTTCAGAAAAGGCAACTTCAAGAAGAAAAGTTTCATCTCCAAGAATGTCAACTCATCAGAAGACAGTTGCAATGAGGATTCTGAAAAGGAAATAGGTGAAGCTCTTTTCATGGCACTCAAAGAAGAAAAAATAGAAAAAGAATAGGAATGTGATGAAGAAGACATTAATGCAGAAGTAAATTTGGAAGAGGAACTAATTGCAGCTCTGGATGTATTGAAGATAGAAAGAAAAAAGAATAAGAAAATTTCAAGAAAGCTTGAGGATGCAAATGAAATCATAACCAGTTTGAAAGTATAGATAGAAGAATGCAAGAAAATATCTGAAGATCTCAAAGTGCAAATAACCATGAAAATAGATTATTGCAGCAAGCTAGAAGAAGAGACTGTTGGTTTAAGGATGCAGATAGAAGAGATGAATCGTAAAATTAGTTGTTATCACAAACGTGAAGAAAGTTCTATGAAGCTAGATAAGATCATAAATAACCAAAGGACTACAGGAAACAAATTTGGTTTGGGATTTGTCGAAGGAGAATCATCAAATGGATCAAAGAATGAAGATAAGAAATAGATTGATCAAGAAAAATTGACTCATGCAAAAGAAAGCAATAATGCAAGGCACGAAAGGAGAATTGACAATGATGGATTCACCAATGTCACACATCAAAGAAGAAGAAGATTTATGACTCCTACGACAACATGGCAAAGACCATCACCCAGGTTCAATCATCTCTTTTCGGGTTACTATTTTAAATGCAATGGTTATGGACATAAGATTTCAGATTGCAAGTATAACGTAGGACCAAGGAATTTTACCAGTAGAAATGTTTTTTCACCTTTGATGGATTATGCAATAGAATGTTATAACTATCATAAGTTTGGGCACATTGCAAGAAATTGTCGAAGTACATTTGCATCAAATCAATTTTAGGGAAGAAAATTTCAACCAAATGGAATGAGACAAAATAGAAAATTTCCCGAAAAACATGCACACGATACTGAAAAAGAAAAGTCAAAACAAGAGCCCAAAACTATAATCAAACCAGAGTGGAAAGAAAAGGATCGATCTAAGGAAGAAAAGGAATCCCTGATCGTACAAACAACATTTAAAGCACAGAATAAATCTGCACCATGGATACTTGATAGTGGATGCTCTAGTCATATGACAGGTGACAAATAGAAATTTGAGAAGTTACAACAATATGAAGGTGGTTCAGTAAAATTTGGAAATAATGATGGAGCTAAGATAGTTGGCAAAGGTTCAGTGAAGATTAGTGATAAAAAAATCAAGTCAAAAGAAGTCTTGTTTGTGGTTGGTCTGAAGCATAACTTGTTGAGCATAAGTCAGATTTGTGATAGAGGTCATGAAGTGATTTTTAAGAAGCAGGGTTGTGAAGTCAGAAAAGCAAACCGTGGAAAGTTGATAGCAACTGGATCGAGGACATCTAACAACTTGTACACTCTCTCAGAGACTTTAGAAGGAGCTTGCTTGATTGGACAGGAAGAAGAAAATTGGTTGTGGCACAAGAGGCTTGGTCATATCAGTTTTGACAATCTAGTAAAAATTAGCTCAAAAAGGGCAGTGAGAGATATTCCCACCATTGGAAAACCATCAAATAGCATTTGTGCTTCATGCCAAAAGGGGAAGCAAACTAGAGTCTCATTTAAAACAAAAGAGTACTACACAAGAAAACCTTTGGAACTAATACATACTGATTTATGTGGACCCATGAGAACGCAAAGTATAAATGGTGACAAATATTTTATGTTGTATATAGATGACTATTCCAGGATGACATGGGTACTATTTTTGAAGCACAAATCAGAAGCTTTTGAGATGTTCAAGGTTTTCAAAAACCAATTTGAGAATCAAATAGGAAAAAATATTAAATGTTTAAGATCAGATAGAGGAGGAGAGTTCATTTCAGAGGATTTTATAGAGTACTATGAAAAATATGGTATTAGAAGATAGTTTTCAGCAGCCAGGACACCTCAACAGAATGGTGTGGTAGAAAGAAAGAACAGGACAGTGCAGGAAATGGCATGGACTATGTTGACAGCGAGCAAAGTAGCAGATAGATTTTGGAAAGAGGCAGTCCATACTGCGGTATACATCCAAAATAGGTGCATGTTGAGGATGCATGAAAGCAAAACTCCTTATGAGTTGTGGTTTGGTAAAAAGGCAACAATAAGATACTTTAAAGTTTTTTGCAGCAAGTGTTACATCAAAAGAACTAAAGAAAACCTTGGTAAGTTTGAAGATAGAGCTGATGAAGGTATTTTTCTTGGCTATTCGTCAAAAAGCAAAGCTTACAAATGCTACAACAAGAAGCTAAGGAAAATTGTGGATAGTGCCGATGTTAAATTTGATGAAGGTAGGGAACGATTAATTAGCTATGAAGAGAACTACCTAATTTATGAAGAGGTTATTGAAGGAGATGAGGAAAAGGAAACGAAAAAGAAACAAAAAATTGACTCAGATGATTCAAACAGTGATTCAGAAGTGGAAGAAAATAAGAAATTCAAAACAGACAGCTGGTAGAAAGATCATCCTAGAGAGCAAATAATTGGAGACCCCACAGTTGGTGTTCAGACAAGAAGAAGAGTAGTAAGCAACTACTCTCTATTATCCAGCATTGAGCCCAAAAATTTTGCTGACGCAAGCAAAGATAAAAGTTGGATGAAGGAAATAAATGAAGAATTAGATCAGATCAAGAAAAACAAAACTTGGGAGTTAGTACCAAGACCTGCAAATAAAAATATAATCGGTACTAAATGGATCTTTCGAAACAAGTTGAATGAAGACGGATAGGTAGTGAAGAATAAAGCAATATTGGTATGTAAAGGCTATGCACAAGTTGAAGGTATTGAATTTGAGGAAACCTTTGCACCTGTGGCTAGACTAGAGGCAATTAGAATGTTTCTGGATTTAGCAGTTTACAAGAATTTCAAAGTTTATCAAATGGATGTGAAATCAGCATTTTTGAATGGGAAACTCGAAGAAGAGGTTTATATTGAGCAACCATATGGTTTCCAACTTGGTGATGATCCCAACTTGGTTTGCAAGTTGAAGAAAGCATTATATGGCTTAAAACAAGCACCCCGAGCATGGTATGCAAGGCTAGACAACTATCTTACTCAACAAGGGTTCAAGAAAGGTATGGTGGATAGTAATTTGTATGTCAAAACAGAAAATGGCCATCTTATTGTTCTTGTTGTATATGTTGATGATATCATATTTGGCAGTAGCAAATATGAGTGGTGTAAATATTTAGCAAATAAGATGCAGAAAGAATTTGAAATGTCAATGATTGGTGAACTTTCGTATTTCCTTGGGTTGCAAGTTAATCAAAATGAGAAGGGCATATTTATTTCTCAAATTAAATATGTGAAAGAGATGCTAAAAAAGTTCACAATGGAGGATTGTAAGCCAGTTAGCACTCCCATGATGACAAGTTGCAAGTTGAGCAAGGATGACAAATCTCCACATGTTGATCAAACCATGTACAGATCTATGATTGGGAGCTTACATGCACCGATAGCTACCAGACCAGATATTTTGCAGGCAGTATGCATGGTAGCATGATTTCAGGCTAGTCCCAAGGAGACTCATGTGACAACAGTGAAGAGGATTCTTTGGTATCTCAAGGGTACTATGGAGTATGGGTTATGGTATCCGAAAGGTAAGGATTTCACCCTTATTGCGTATTCAGATGCAGATTGGGCAGGATGTGTAGATGACAAAAAGAGTACCAGTGGAGGTGCATTCTATCTTGGAGATAGGTTGGTCGCATGGCACAGTAAGAAACAAGAGTCAGTCTCCTTATCCATAGTAGAGGCAGAATATATTGCAGCGACAACATGTTGTACACAGGTATTATGGATGAAACAAACCCTGAAAGATCTTGGTATTAACTTCAGTGAGCCAATTTTAGTTAAGTGTGATAACACCAGTGCCATTAACATCTCAAAGAATTCGGTTATGCATTCTCGCACAAAACATATTGCTATCCGGTATCACTTTTTGAAGGAGAAAGTTGCGGAAGGTGAGGTTAAGTTGGATTTTTGTTCCAACAACAGAGCAAGTAGCGGATATCTTCACAAAACCGTTGCCCAAGGAAGTCTTTGAGTACCTTCGCAATAAATTGGGAGTGGTCACGCTTCCCAAGAATTGACTAGCTATCGGGACCACATTCTCAGGGGGAGCATTTGTGTATTTGTTTATCTTTTTGCTCATATTTGTGATTTTTGCTAAGTGTAATAATTTTTGCCTGAGAATGTTGTGCATGGACTCAGGGGGAGTTTGTAGTAGCCCTTTGATATTGTTGTCAAAGGGGGAGAAGAGTTACAGGAAATTGCACATGTGTTGCCAACAATTCCAAAGGGGGAGATTGTTGAGCAAGGTGCAACGACGGTATTGTCATTGTTGTCAACACAGTCAGATAGATCGGTTGATGCAGTGGATAGGAGTTCAGAGGTTATTCAGAGTATGTATAGTGAAGTTAAATGCTTATGAGGATGTTTTTGATGTTTGGGTGAAGTTGTTATAGGTTGTCCAAGAAGATCGAAGTGGCCCATATGCTAAAGATAAAAGAGGAGAAAAATCAAAGAAAGAAAAAGTGTCGCGATATCGTGACATGTTGCATTTTCATAGCCAAAAGAGAAGAGAAAATGCAAGGAGAAAAAGTGTCACAATATCACGACATGTTGCATTTTCGCAGCCAAAAGAGAAGAGAAAATGCAAGGAGAAAAAGTGTCGCGATATCGCGACATGTTGCATTTTCACGACCGAAAGAGCAAAGAGAAAAGTGTCACGATATCGCGACATGTTGCATTTTCTCAACCGAAAGAGCAAAGAGAAAAAGTGTCGCGATATCACGACATGTTGCATTTTCGTGGCCAAAAAAGCAAAGAGAAAAAAGTGTCGCGATATCACGACATGTTGTATTTTTGTGGGCCAAAGCAAAGAGAAAATGCAAGGAGGAAAAAGTGTCACGATATCGCGACATGTAGCATTTTCGTGGACCAAAGCAAAGAGAAAGAGCAGAGAGAAAAAAGTGTCATGATATCGCGACATGTTGCATTTTCGCGGTCCAAAGCGAAGAGAAAATGCAAGGAGGAAAAAGTGTCGCGATATCGTGACATGTTGCATTTTCACGGTCCAAAGTGAAGAGAAAATGCAAGGAGGAAAAAGTGTCGCGATATCGCGACATGTAGCATTTTTGCGGTCCAAAGCGAAGAGAAATACAGAGAAAGAAAAAGTGTCGCGATATCGCGACATGTCGCATTTTCATGACTCGAAAAGGGCAGGAAGGCAGAGAAGCAAAAGTGTCGCAATATCGCGACATGTCGCATTTTCGTGACTCAAAAAGGGCAGGAAGGCAGAGAAGCAAAAGTGTCGCGATATCGTGACATGTCGCGTTTTCACGACTCAAAAAGGGTAGGGAGGCAGAGTAGCAAAAGTGTCACGATATCGTGACATGTCGCATTTTCATGACTTGAAAAGAGCAGGCAGGCAGAGTAACAAAAGTGTCACGATATCATGACATGTCGCATTTTCACGACTCAAGAAGGGCAGGCAAGCAGAGTAACAAAAGTGTCATGATATCGTGACATGTCATGTTTTTGTGACTCAAGAAAAGCCTCAAAATAGAAATGAATAGTAATGAAGGAGAAAATGTACAGTCATCGAAGGAGAAAACAAATGCATGCACAAGGGAAAAGAAAATGAATAGTCAGACATGCAAAGAGAAAATGAACAGACATGCAAAGAGAAAACGAATAGTCATGACCAAGAAAATGAACAGTCATGGTAGGAGAACATGGTGTCAATTATTTGCATGTGACGTGTTTGACGAAATGCCTTCTCAAAATATACAAAAGGAGTTACAACTAGAGTTACAACTGAAGTTACAACTGGAGTTACAAAGAGAAAGGATGGTTATAAAAGGAGTGTTGCTTGGAGAATTTTGTAAGCATGGGGGATTAAAGTGTAGACGATTTGATCTTGCAAAGAGAGAGAGAGAGGAGAGCGAGAGGTGCACGATAGGCAAGTGAGAAGGGTGTGTGTTGTGTGAATTATGGGCGATTTTGAGTAAGCAATAGACCAGTCAGGGTCTTGTAAAAGTGAAGGCATTTATATGTCAATCTTCTAGTTACAGAATTGAAGTCCAAGTTGGTGCTTGGCATCAGGGGTTGGTGCTCCTTCCAGTTGGTGCTGGTAAATTAGGGGTTGGTGCTCCTTTTTGTTGGTGTAGATAAATTAGGGGTTGGTGCTCCTTTCTATTGGTGCAGATAAATCAGGGGTTGGTGCTCCTTTCTGTTGGTGCAGATAAATCAGGGGTTGGTGCTCCTTCCAGTGGGTTTTGGTAAATTGATTGTAAAGTTGTGCTTTGCAAAGGCTGGATTTGGATGGTAGTCCAAATAGTCATTTTTGAGGAGTAGCCAAATCGGTGAACCTCGTTACATCTTGTGTTGTGTGATGCTCTCTTGTTATACTTGCTTTATTTGGTTTTAAGTTTTCATTATTTTGGCTTTAAGAGTTGAAGATTTAAGTTTTAAAGATGATGCAAGAGCATCCAACGAAAGGCAAAATACCGTAAAGGAGAAAAATTGTCACGATATTGTGACATGTTGACAAAGAAGAAAAGGTGTCACGATATCACGACATGTCGCATTTTTGTGACTTAAAGACGAGAGAAGGCACGAGAGAGAAAAGTGTCGCGATATCACGACATGTCGCATTTTCATGACCAAAAGACAAGAGAAGGTGCAAGAGAGAAAAAGTGTCACGATACCGTGACATGTCGGATTTTCATGACCAAAAGACAAGAGAAGGTGCAAGGATAAAATGTGTCACGATATCACAACATGTCACATTTTCATGACCAAAGGATGAGAGAAGGCGCAAGGGAGAAAAAGTGTCACAATATCGCGACATGTCGCATTTTCACGACTAAGGGATGAGAGAATGCGCAAGGGAGAAAAAGTGTCACGATATCGCGACATGTCACATTTTCGTGACCAAAATACAAGAGAATGCGCAAGGAGAAAAAGTGTCACGATATCGCGACATGTCGCATTTTCATTACCAAAGGATGAGAGAAGGCGCAAGGGAGAAAAAGTGTCACGATATCGCGACATGTCACATTTTCATGACCAAAGGACAAGAGAAGGTGCAAGGGAGGAAAAGTGTCGTGATATCGTGACATGTTGCATTTTTGTGACCAAAGGACGAGAGAAGGCACAAGGGAGAAAAAGTGTCATGATATCATGACATGTCGCATTTTCGTGACCAAAATACGAGAGAAGGTGTAGGAGATAAAAAGTGTTGTGATATCGTGACATGTCGCATTTTTGCAACTAAAAGAGAAGAGAAAGAGAAAGAAGAAAAAAAAGTGTCACGATATCATGACATGTCACATTTTTGTGACTCGCAAAGGGCAGGAAGGCAGAAAAGCAAAAGTGTCATGATATCGTGACATGTCGCATTTTCATTACTCGAAAAGGGCAGGAAGGCAGAAAAACAAAAGTGTCATGATATCGTGACATGTCACATTTTTGCAACTCAAAAAGGGTAGGAAAGCAGAAAAACAAAAGTTTCGCGATATCGCAACATGTCACATTTTCATGACTCAAAAAGTGCAGGAAGGCAAAGAAGCCAAAAGTGTCGCAATATCACGACATGTCGCATTTTCATGACAAAAGAAAAGGAAAAGGGTAGGCAGTTACAGGGGCCATTACAAAGGAAATTATTGAGTGGTGGGTATACCGAACATCGTCATTGGTTGACAGGTGGACAGAATCTATAGTGGCAGCACTGAACAGCATGTGGCACCAAGGTGCAATGAAAGTAGACGAATATCAAGAGTCAAAAAGAAAGACATTTTGAAAGCCAAGAAAACGAAGAGACATGGGAAATGAAATGAAGGGTGAAAAAAGAGAAACAAAGAGTCATGCCAGAGATTTTAAAATGGGAAGCAAAGGCATGCACAAGGGGTTGAAAAATACTAAGACAGAGTTATAGAGCTGAAGGCAAGAGGGCCATTCTAGACCTGTTTGGGCTATTTTTCTTCCAGGGGGAGAAATGCTGTAAAGAAAAAAAATAAACTATCTTTCGGAATAAAGGAGTTTATTTGGCGACTGCTGACATTTTTTGTAAATATTTCCAAGTTTTTGAATGAGAATTGAGAATTGGGTTTTTTGGTTTGAATTTGATTGTTTAGAAAATTTTGGCTCCCCATCAAGTGGTATCAGAGCGGGAGTTCCTGAGTGTGTGAGCAGATCACTAAAAGTGAGGCAGTTTGCACCAAGATTTGTGGAAGAGCATAGGGTTCCTGAGTGTGTGAGCAGATCACCGAAAGTGAGGTAGTTTGCACCAGGATATGTGGAAGAGTTGTGAGAAGTGAGTGAGGAAGAATGCCTCCATGAAGAAACCATGGTGGTGGGAGAAATGTGGTACCTGAAGAAAATTTTAGAGCTTTGCAAAGACAAGTGCAAGCCCTACAAGAGGAGTTGTAAAGAGGGGTTGATCCAAGGAGAGAAGACCATAGTGAATATGAAGCTTAGGAGGTTGATGATCCATCAGATGAAGAATAAGCAATGGATCCTATAGAATCTAGATTAGTTAAGGCCATATCTCAAATCGAGAAGAAACCAAAGTTTGATGTCTCCACGTATTCTGGGAATCTCAATCTAGAGGAGTTGATTTATTAGATCAATGATATGGAGGAGTATTTTTAGTATGAGGAGGTTGTAGATCCAGATCGGATCAAGTTTGCCAAAATGAAGTTGAAAGGCCATGCTAGCATATGGTGGAAATGAGTGCAGCTAGAAAGAAATAGAGGAGAAAAGTAAAAGATAATTAGATGGGATCAAATGGTAGAGAAGTTGAAGAGGTATTTTATTCCTACAGATTATGAATTGGATCTATTGAGAAAAATGTAGAGTTTGAGATAGTCAAGCAAATATATCAAATAATATACAGAGGAGTTTTACTAGATCTCAATTAGAACTGGCAATTCTGAGGCTAACAAGGAGAATGTAGATCGTTACATCAATGGATTGAGAACCAGTATTCAAGAAGAGTTGAGTCTGGTTAGGATGAGCACCATTGAGGATGCTTACCAATTTTCTCTAAAATTTGAAGAGAAGCTGAACAGAAGGTTTGAGGGTAAGCAGAAAGGAAGAGGTCATGGAGAAAGAACTGGTGGAAGAATAGATGAAGGACAAGATGATAAGAAATAAGAAGCTAGTAGCAGTCAAGATCAAAAGGGAGATAATGATTACAGACCCTGTGATCAGAACAATGGTTACCAAAGGGGAAGATGTAGATCTGGACATGGGTATGGAAGAGGAGGATTTTGTGGAACCTATTTCCATTGTGGGGAAGAAGGACATTAGGCATATGAGTGTCCCCAACACCCAAAGAAGATGAATAGGAGACCTGATGGTCATGCCAGAGCTGTTGTAGTAGATGAAGATGCTGAATTAGAAAATTCTAAGGAGGCAAAGAGAAGTTATGGTCACAAGGAGAATCTTGTTGAATGAGGAGAAAGAACCAGACCAGAGGAGGATCTTATTTTGCACAAGGTGCAAATGTTCAGGTAAGGTCTGTAATGTTATTATAGATAATGGTAGTATTGATAACTTGGTATTTGAAGAAATGGTTACTAAGTTATAGCTAGAGACGAGGAGACACCCACAGCCATACTGGATTGCATGGTTGTAGAAGAACCATAGGCCATTGGTCAGTGAATAGTCCTTAGTCAAGTTTAATATTGGGAAGTACCAGGATGAGGTCCTGTGTGATATCTTGCCTATGGATACTTACCATATGCTATTAGGAAGACCATGGCAGTTTGATCATCGTGTATTCCATGATGGACATGTCAACACTTACTCCCTAACAAATGAAGTAGCATGCCATAAACTAAAGCCACTGAAGGATATGGATGAAAAGATTTTTCTGACAACAATAAGAGTGGAAGTTGTGGGGTTTGAAGAACTTAAGAGTTTGTACCCTAAAGACCCAATTTTTTTTGAAGCTTGGAGAGCTTGTACAACCCCAATTAAAAATAATGTGATAGAATAGTATAGAAGTGAAGGCCACTTCTCAATCCACCTCGGTTGTCTGATGCAGGAGCATCCAACGAAAGGCAAAATACCGCAAAGGAGAAAAAGTTTCACGATATCGTGACATGTCAACAAAGAAGAAAAGGTGTTGTGATATTGTGACATGTCGCATTTTTGTGACCTAAAGACAAGAGAAGGCATGAGAGAGAAAAATGTCATGATATCATGACATGTCGCATTTTCACGAGCAAAAGACAAGAGAAGGCACAAAAGAGAAAAAGTGTCACGATATCGTGACATGTCGCATTTTCACGACCAAAAGAGAAGAGAAGGTGCAAGGAGGAAAAGTGTCATGATATCGTGACATGTCGCATTTCACGACCAAAGGACAAGAGAAGACACAAGGGAGAAAAAGTATCGTGATATTGCGACATTTTGCATTTTTGTGACCAAGGGATGAGAGAAGGTGCAAGGGAGAAAAAGTTTCATGATATCGCGACATGTCGCATTTTCGTGACCAAAAGACAAGAGAAGGCGCAAGGAGAAAAAGTGTCGCGATATCATGACATGTCGCATTTTCACGACCAAAGGACGAGAGAAGGTGCAAGGGAGAAAAAGTGTCGCGATATCGCGACATGTTGCATTTTTGTGACCAAAGGACGAGAGAAGGCGCAAGGGAGGAAAAGTGTCATGATATTGTGACATGTCACATTTTCATGACCAAAGGACGAGAGAAGGCGCAAGGGAGAAAAAGTGTCACGATATCACGACATGTCGCATTTTCATGACCAAAATACGAGAGAAGGCACAGGAGAGAAAAAGTGTCACGATATCACGACATGTCGCATTTTCGCGACTAAAAGAGAAGAGAAAGAGAAAGAAGAAAAAATAGTGTCAAAATATCGTGACATGTCGCATTTTCATGACTCAAAAAGGGCAGGAAGGTAGAAAAGAAAAAGTGTCGTGATATCGCAACATGTCACATTTTTGAGACTTGAGAAGGGCAGGAAGGCAAAAAAGTAAAAGTGTCGTGATATCGCGACATGTTGCATTTTCACGACTTGAAAAGGGCAGGAAGGCAGAAAAGCAAAAGTGTCACGATATCGTGACATGTCACATTTTCATGACTCAAAAAGGGCAGGAAGGCAAAGAAGCCAAAAGTGTCATGATATCTGGACATGTCGTATTTTCATGACCAAAGAAAAGGAAAAGGGTAGGCGGTTACAGGGGCCATTACAGTGGAAATTATTGAGCGATGGGTATACCGAACATCATCATTGGTTGACAGGCGAACAGAGTCTACAGTGGCAGCACTGAACAGCACGTGGCACCAAGGTGCAATGAAAGCAAACGAAGATCAAGAGTCAAAAAGAAAGACATTTCGAAAGCCAAGACAATGAAGAGGCACAGGAAATGAAATGAAGGGTCAAAAAAGGGAAATGAAGAGTCACACCAGAGATTTTAAAAGGGGAAGCAAAGGTATGCACAAGGGGTCAAAAACTATTAATACATAGTTGTAAAGCTGAAGGCAAGAGGGCCATTCTGGACCTGTTTGGGCTATTTTTCTTCTAGGGGGAGAAATGTTGTAAAGAAAAAAAAACTATCTTTCGAAATAAAGGAGTTTATTTGGCATACTGCTGCCATTTTTTGTAAATCTTTCCAAGTTTTTGAATGAGAATTGAGAATTGGGTTTGTTGGTTTGAATTTGATTGATTAGAAAATTTTGGCTCCCCATCAAAAGAGCTACACTGATTCACCCCCCCTCTCAGTGTCATAGTGATACTAACACATTGATCTATCTAGGTGCTTCAAAACCCTTGAAAAACCTAATTGGAAGTTGGACGAGGTGAATCAAATGTTCTCAGGATGGTCAGCTTGAGAGAACCTATAATTAGGGTCTGATAGTCCCAGTTTGTGTTTCATAAAGAACCAAACTTCTCTTTCTCTAGCATTCCACCACATTGGCATGTGCCCAAACTTATCCTAGGGTTTTCAATCATATTAAAATCACTTCAGAGTAGCCAAAAAACATGCGGTAGATAAAGTGCCAACCACCACCACAGACTACAATAGTCAAAAGCATCATTCGATGCATACAAATTAATAATACCAAAAGGTTAAACCTAAAATTCAAACAGAGTCCAAACATATTTATTTTAGGGGTCTACCTCCCAAGAGACTATATTCTTCATCCACCTAGAGGATATGAAAGTGACAGCTCCCCATTTTCTAGGAGGATGACAGGTTTCTTGAAAACAACCCTGTGACCATAAAAAATTATAGGCACAATCCAAATTAAAGTCAAATATTTTGACTTCTTGTAAGCAGACAAAGTCAAGATTACCAAAAGTATGAGATATTTTAGCAAACTTGTCTCAGAACAGATATTTGCAAACTAGATCCATTAGCCCTCTAACATTCGATGAAAGAAATAATATTAAGACCTGTTAGGATGTAAACTAACCTCAGCATCCTCAGAGTCACCAAGCTTACTAAGATCTCCAAACGTATTTATGGTGAATCGGTCCAGATGGACCTAAGCCTCTATGGACTATTCATCCTCATCATCTACATGGTGCATGTGGTCACCATAATCTCCCTCCTTACCCAAGGAGGGCTGCAAGAGAGAGGAGCCTTGTAGAGCAGGAAGCTTATTGCACCCACAACTTTTAGAGAGGAGGTTCGAGGAGTTGAGGGGGTATATGTATCTAAAACAACATCTATGAAGGAAGGCCCAATCCAAGCTATGGGATTAGGGTGAGTGGTAGAATGATCAAGTAATATTAGGGTCCTTGAGCTGTAGTGGAAGAATTAGCTTGTGCATGGTGTACCTAGTTCTTAGGGTGCTTATTACGCCAATTATGGCAAACATGAGTCCACTCTACACCACTCTTAGCCCTTGTATCCTACACCATTAGGGTGGTTGTGTAAGGAAGAGGTACCTAGGGATGGTTCTAAGAATAGCCAACCATGAGAGGGTAATATTGAATTTTATAAGAGGTTGACTAACACCTATAACAAGTATTGGGTAGGTTAATATACACAATTCATTGTCTGAAGGTTTCCCCCATCAGTGTGATATCAATATGCTCCTTAAAATATTTGGATAGGTCTACTTTCATGTAGACTCACTTGGAGGGGCGAGGACAAAAAAAAATTTAGACTCTAGGCACACAAATTTCCCTAACAAAGTAGCTAGGGTTTTCAAAAATGACCAACATGGGACAGGGATACTAGAAAACTCAATCCAGACCAAAACTTCCATCGAGGCTTCCTCTTCCATAAATAAGGTACATTAATATTGCTATAGAAAAAGCAAGGAGATAAGGACAGACCAAGGTACTTTATGTAAAACTCTCTTGGCATGTTCTGCTTCAGCAAAACAAAATAGGAAGAAACCCTTGGAAAGTTTAAGCATGTTGACACACTAAATGTTGTAGGGTTTCTAGACTTGTTGGACACAATAATAAATTAGATATTCACTAGGGATACATCCAAGGAAATAGCCTATCGTATGGGTGTTTTCATACCATTTGTAAGCTTTATTAAATTCTACATCAAGAATAATAACATGAGGGATAGAATTGTTACCTCATGGTACACCTTCTCTACCATATTGCGAGGGTATTTTTTTACCACCATATTGCTCTCTACCAGCTCTAGCAGCAACAAAGGATTCTATCTGCATGAAATCCATTAAAAAGGACCCAATCCCACATTAAGGTGGAATTAAATGCATGACATGACCAACTAACTCCATAAACATAAAATCAAAGCAATAGTGGGAGTAGTAAGGACACATGCACTTCTCAGAACTCAAATTAAGAACACATGCAAAGCGTTCTCTAAATCTATACCAAGTTTTATTCATTTATTATTGTTCATACTAGTCTTCAGATATTGATGACTCGTTCTAGGATACCGACCTTATTTGAGGAGTTGCAGGGTCAGCTCACAGATAAGGATTGGATGTGGTTTAAGGGATTGACCTCAAATAGATTGTGTGTATTCCCATTGTGATGTTAGATCAAACCTATTTGATGGTATTGGCTACATGTTTGGATAGTAGGACCAACACATTTCACTTTTTGGCTAGTGAGATGATGTTCACCTTGGAGGATGTATACCACATATTTGACATTTTGATTGAGGGATGCCCCATAACCTCCACTCCCATTTTGTAGTGGGATAGAGTATTTTAAAGGATATTTGGAGCTCAGGTATATGTTGTGTTGTAGTTTATGGACCATGGTGGGGTACTTATTAGAGCATGGTATGATGCCCATGTATTTACTTAGATACATGTAGTATTGATGTACATCATCTTGAACATCCTACTATAAAACTCTTTAGGAGTAATATTTTCATATAAACTCCTCAATATAGTTTAGGATATAATTGAGTGAGATGTTCAACAATAATTCATCATGATGTGGGGTAGCACCCTATTGTCTCATGTATACCATAGTTGTATGAGATACAATATCGATGTTGCTGTGATTAGGTTGTAGTCTGCTCCTTTAGATTTGGGTATGGGAGCATATATGGGTAGATCAACCAAAGGGACTACTGGTACCACAAGTTGATATGGATAATGCTAATATTGGATATGTGGCTTGATGGAGATGAGACTAGGATAGAGGTCAAATATAGACATAGGAAGGTAGACTTTCACTATGTAGGTTCTCTAGGGAGATTGTGACTAGATTAGGTGGTTTGGAGGACCTACTTGGATTACCCTCATTGGGTAGAGGTTGTATCATATCTAGGGTGTGTGAGGTATAAATAATGGCTAGTAGGTAAATATAACATAGAGTAGGATTACTTCTAGTATTCTCATATTAGATAAAAATTTTATATATACTAGAATGTTTTAGAGGAGCCCCTCATATATCATCAATGACGGGATAAGATATAGCTTGTGTGGTCTTGAGTGGAGCCACTGGAGAATTATGATGATCTTATGATAGCCAATATAGAATTAGAAGACCCAGGTACTAGTGCAAAGTATGATACCTAGTGGGTGACTTGGTTATGGTATGGAGGTGGTCTGATGTGAAGGTTGTTTGAGGCTATAGTAGTGGAGGGTATGGTATGTAAGGGATCTAGAGATGAGGCTACAGTGGTAGGTTAACAAGTGCATAATCAAATAGAGGTAGTGTAGGGATAGCCTACACAGGAGGTAGAGGGGCCTTAGGATGAGCGGGATGATGAGGATGAGCCTAGATATGAGTTAGCATAACTAAGAGCATATGTTCAAATCCTATGGGGATAGTTTATAGAGTGAGAGACTACCCTCACCATAGTACAAATCCAATTAAGCACTAGTTAGTAGTAGTAGAGGGGATTTTCTAAGGAGAGATATCTCCTTAAGGCCCAAGTGATGATTATCCAAGTAGAGATTGATAAGGTGAATCTAAAGCAAGATAGAGTGATATTCAAGTGGGATGCTCTATAGGGTCAATTGACTGTCAAGATAGTAGAGCTAGATACTCTACAAAACTAGGTGGGGATCTTGATTATAGCTTAGGGTTATATCAGTATAGGTAAATAGGCCACAAGTGATGTGGTGATGTTATAGGCATAGGTGGCTTGATACTTCTCTCTTCGATAATTAGATCGAGTATACATCTTTTAGAATGAGGTAGAACAATGTGGTGATATAATACCAACATGGTATTCATCCAGGACATCACATCATATTTGACACACTGAGTCAGGGCATCCATCAATGAGGTAACAAGTGCTTAGATTCTAAGATTCTCCATAGATATCAAAGGCTAGTGGTTCTTCTTAAACTTGTCAGAGTGGGGTTGAGGATGGAGGTGAGAGCAGTGATGCAAGGCCAACCTAAATAATCTATGTATGATATTATTTTTGAGACTACAAGGTTGGAGGACCCATTTTATTATAGCCTGAGAGAAGTTTGTCTAATGATGAAATATTTTATCTCTCACACACACACACACACATATATATATATATGATATCTTTTATTTCTAATTCATCATGTGTCATTAAGTTTTAAGTATGGATACTTTTTATATGTATGTCTATCTAATGTATGTATGACTAGATGATTGGTGTATGATTAGATATTGTAGCATGTATGCATAGATGCAGAGATATATGCCTAGATGTATGATTGGATGCTATGATTAATGTTGGATAGATGATTTAGATTTTTCTATTTGATTATGAATTTAATTCATGTTATGGATATAGCAAATATGATGTGTATGAGATGCATTAATTTTATGTGGATGTTCTAATGCAAATTGTACATGTATGATAACTTAAAATATAATGAATAAAATTGATTTATGTTTGAAAAACTAATGGTAGATACCACCAAATGTATGAGAATTAGGAATCAAAATATTAACCTTATCATAAAAGGTATACATCTGTATATGAGATGAAGTATGTGGCATGTAGGGGTTTTCCCCATAAGCTATTGCAAACTAAAATATGTACATAAAATAGTTAGTGTATGTCTAGATATCATTGTTGATATTTATCTAATATCTATCCTATATTATGAGGACCCTTAATAAGTACAAAATCATAAGGAAAATTATGTATGTTAATGAGATGATTGGGTGCTCTAAAGGGATTTTAAGGTTTTCTGTGAGACTCAAACATTCTAGTTTATTGATCAAAGGTTCTATACTGACTGCACAAGACTCCTAAAAGATATAATTATGTTAATAATACCTCAATATTCAATATCCATATGTGTAAAAAGTGAATGTATTTAGATGATGCATAAGACTACCTCATTTCTAGGTAGGTTTCATGCAACCCATTGGTGGAATGAGGATCACTGTATGGTCATACTAATCATAAGTTTGGACATAGTTAGAATAGACTACTAGGCGATAGAACCCACCAAAAGCTAGCTCAACTATAATCCAATATTGGTCTGTGCAAAAGGTCGCTAATGTCATAGACATATTTCCATGCGTAAGGCTACTCCATTGCCAAGCGGGTTTCATCCAACCCATTGTTGTAATGGAGATCATCTAATGGTTTTTTAATAATGAGGATTCCAAGGATTAAAGATATTTACTCCCTTATTTTATTTTGGTTTCTTGGGATACTTGCTCATTTATGGTGGTTAAAACCACTTTTTTAAGAGCAAGGGACTGGTTTAGTGATGAAAATATCCATTATATTGTTAAACTCATATTGCATTCATAACATCATAAATTAGATGCATAAAATTGAATCAAAATTAAACATGCATTTAACAATAAGCATTGCATCCATATGCATACATAATAGTCCATCTATACATATAGATCATGGAACATAATAGAACATCTATCATCTAGCTAGTGCATTTCATCCGTACATTGCATACATATAGCATAATCACATCATCATATAGGCATTGCATTCATCATTGCATCCATAACATAAAATCAAAACAAAAACATTTGCAAGCATCAACTAGGGCATTATCAGTAACGATCCCCAAATGCTTCAAAGAAGTCTAAATATTTGTTCTTTTCATTCAAGTCATAAATGCACATATTTGCTCATCATAAGGAGTTTTAAAATGGACAATTAAGCATATCTATAGGTACAAAATTTGTAAAATTAATAAAAAAATTAAATAAATGAAAATTCACAATGATTCAGCAAATCATCAAACATAGTGATTCAACACAAGCTTGATTAGAATTGTTATCATCTTGATACCCTAAGAAGGCCACAACGGTCAGATTGCTCCATGAAATAGAGGTGTACAATTACTATTCACAGTTGAAATCATGACTGAGTTAGGCCTTGCTAAGTAGTATCAAAGTTATAAAGTCTTCAACTATTCAATTCATTAATAGTGGTCAAGCGACCTCGTCGCTTCATTTAATTGTCATTACCCTCATCGACTCGTCGTTTGAGGGGTAGTCATAACAAAATTCATAATAAAAATTAATAATTAAATGCTTAATCATGACTAAGTGCATTATCTCAAGAATAATTTTTTAAGACAATCATGCACCCTCCTTGCTTCGGGAAAATAAGTAAAATATCAAGATCAAATTCAAGCAAACTAGTCAACTTGTCTCCTAATTGCTGCTAAGGCTAGGATTAGACTTAATCTTATCTCCTAATTACTGCTAAGGCTAGGATTGGACTTAAGCTTGTCTCCTAATTATCATTAAGGCTAGGATTTGACTTAATCTTGTCTCCTAATTACTGCTAAGGCTAGGATTTGACTTAATCTTGTCTCCTAATTATCTCTAATGCTAGGATTTTGACTTAAGCTTACTAGAATCAATTTCTTCAACTTATTGAAGGTAATGATTCAACGATGTATGCTCTTTTCATGATTGGGGCATCTAATGTTGATCAGACTAATGATCATCATGCAACCTTTAGCATCATTTTAAGAGATCTAGTTTTTCTCAATGTTGTTCAAAATAACAATACATCTCAAAAGGGGCATCTATAGACTCCTAAAATGCATCATGTCGATGGTGACTACTCATATGGGACATGTTACAAGACCATATGGAAGATATTAGATAGATTACAATATAGAGTAGTGGTTTTAACCACTCAATTTGGGCTCCTTGGCCTAATCAGTCTAAACTATGGTTGAGAAATACGGTCTACAGTCTGAACCACTGCTGACAACTATGGTTTATAGGCTAGACCGCATCTGTCACCTGAAGTCTAAACTAAAGTTTAGCTGGTCTTCATCCAAGCTAAATCGATTTGAACAACCATTTTTTCTAGAAGAAGGTGGTTAAATGATGAAAGCTTCCAATCCAATTGTCCTAACCACGTCTTCTTGATCTCGGCTTCTCCCTAAAGACACCCCTAGCCCTTGTAGAATCCTATAAGTATCCCTTATAATTAAGGTAAACTATAATAGAGTGCATTGGAGATTAGAGAAATGAAGCCCTATCAGATTGTAGACTCACCTAAGTGCACTGAGAGAGTTTAGATGTCATTCAATTTCCAATTCACCAAGCATCATGTCAATTTTTTCCATGTATGCCCTAAGGAGCTAGAACACCAAGAAATGCAAATTCGGGTAAACAAAGGCCCAATTGTGTAACTAAACTACCAATATAGTTAGAGGACACCAAGATGACCCTTTATCATCAATTGGTCAAGGAAGATCAATCCCACAACCCTGGATTTGGAGGGCAAAGCTATTTTATTGCTCACCATGATTGATAGTCATAGTGTATAGTGCAGACTGCTCATTAAAGTTGCAGTTTGTAACCAGTGATAGATTTCCTTACTATTTCTTTTGCTTTGTACTTAATTAGACTAGATTAAACATTTTAGTAGTTTATTTCATGTTTTAGAGACACTAACCAGTTTAATTAGGGTTTTAAATGAGTTCTTTCTATTTAGGCAAGTTTACACTAATATCTTGTTTCCATGCATCATTTATGCAATTAGTCTATTATATTGAGAGCAGTACTCTTCATTTCTATGTTTCAATAAATCTTTATGAATTTGGTATAAGCATAACATGTTTTGTTTATTTTCTTGATTTCATTAGTGTTATAGCATCTTTAAGTTCACATTCTTCAAAGAGCCTCATCTTGAAAGGTTTCCTATGCTATTAATGCTTTTGTGTTATTTCTTGACCACGAGAAAGTACATTTGAAGGAGATTCAATCATCCAATTCCTTCCTCAATGCAAATAAAAGGGTTAACTCCACCCTAGATCAGTTTGTGTCACCCCAAATGGCCTGAAACTCACATTCACCCTTGAGAGATATTTCATATGCTTTTCATACTGTAATAAGATTATCAAAATGGTATCCCTAAGATGGACGCATTTGTAATTGGAATTGGCTTCTTTCTAAATGGAATAAAAGTATTGTTTTCTTTCCAATTTGTTTTCAATTTTGCAATGTATTATTTTGTGTCTCTTGCTTATATCACGTAGTAGGAATCATAGGTGTGATATCATTATAGTGGTCACATATTGTTTTGCAGATCCAAAGACCAAGTTGCGAATATCTTCACAAAACCTTTGAAGGAGGAGGACTTTTTATGAGCAAGGTGTAGCAACAGTATTGTCATTGTTGTCAACACATTCAGACAGATCAATTGATGCAGTGGATAGGAGTTAAGAGGATCTTCAGAGTATGTACAGTGATTTTCCAAAAGATCGAAGTGGCCCATATGCGAAAAATCAAAAGAAAATCACAAGGAAGAAAACTGTCGCGATATCGCGACATGTTGAGCAAGAAAGGAAAACTGTCGCGATATCGTGACATGTTTGGAGAGAAAGAGCAAGAAAAGAAACTGTCACGATTTCGTGACATGTTCGGAGAGAAAGAGCAAGAAAGCAAAACTGTCATGATTTTGTGACATGTTCGGAGAGAAAGAGCAAGAAAGAAAAAGTGTCATGATTTCATGACATGTTCGGAGAGAAAAAGACAAGTAGAAAAAGTGTCACGATTTCGTGACATGTTGGAAGAGAAAAAGGCAAGTAGAAAAAGTGTCACGATTTCATGACATATTGCAAGAGAGATAGTACGGAAGAAAAAGTGTCACGATTTCATGACATGTTGGAAGAGAAAAAGGCAAGTAGAAAAAGTGTCACGATTTCATGACATATTGCAAGAGAGATAGTACGAAAGAAAAAGTGTCACGATTTCATGACATGTTGGAAGAGAAAAATGCAAGTAGAAAAAGTGTCACGATTTCATGACATATTGCAAGAGAGATAGTACGGAAGAAAAAGTGTCACGATTTCATGACATGTTGGAAGAGAAAAAGGCAAGTAGAAAAAGTGTCATGATTTCATGACATATTGCAAGAGAGATTGTACGAAAGAAAAAGTGTCATGATTTCGTGACATGTCGCATTTTTGTGACTTGAAAAGAGCAGGAAGGCAGAGAAGGAAAAGTGTCGCGATTTCGTGACATGTCGCATTTTCATGACTTGAAGAGAGCAGGAAGGCAAAGAAGGAAAAGTGTCACGATTTCGCGACATGTCGCATTTTCGTGACTAGAGAATGAAAAAGTGTCACGATATCGCGACATGTCACATTTTCGCGACCCGAAGGCAAGAGAAAGAGCAAAGGAGAAAAAGTGTCGCGATATCGTGACATGTCGCATTTTCGTGACTCTAGGAGGAGAGAGAAAGTAAGAAGGTAGAAGTGTCATGATATCGTGACAAAAGTAAAAAGGAAGAGTACGGAGGTGAAAGTGTCACGATATCATGACATGTTGTGTTTTTATGGGTACAAGCAAACAGAAGAAGCAAGGAGGCGAAAGTGTCACGATATCGCGACATGTGTTTTTACGGGTGCAAGCAAACAAAAGAAGCAAGGAGGCGAAAGTGTCATGATATCGTGACATGTTGTGTTTTCATGAGCTAAGAAGAGAACCCAACCGAAATAAGATATGTGACCATTAACTGAAGTTATACAATAGTTACAGGGGACGTTACAAAATAAAATCATGCAGCTAATATAAGAACAGTCGAAGAAGGAGAAATCGAACAATCATATAAATAGAATAAAAAATGCATGCATGCATAGAAAAGAATACGAACAGTCATGACCGAGAAGACGAACAGTCATGGTAGGGGTATATGTGTCAATTCGTAACATGTAACATGTTTGACGAAAAGCCTACCCTATATATATACAAAAGGAGTTACAGTTAGAAGGCGTTACAACTGACAAGTGGCGCATGAGAAATAAAAGGAGTTACAACTGGAGTTACAAAGATACAATATGGTTATAAAAGGAGGTCTGCACGGAGAATTATGTGTTGCTAAAATAGTGTGAAAGTGCTGCAAGAAGGGGGTTGAAAGAGTGTCGCAAGAGAGTATTAAGCAGAGCAGTGAGAGCCATAAAAGAGCAGTAAGTAGAGCTTTAAGAGTGTGTGGTGTTTTGGTGAATAGTGAGAGAGGTTGGGTTAGCAACAGACCAGTCAGGGTCTTGTATAAGCGAAGGCATTTTTATGTCAATCTTATAGTTTCAAAAGTGCAGTCCAAGTTGGTGCTTGGAATTAGGGGTTGGTGCTCCTTTCTATAGGTGCAGAGAAATTAGGGGTTGGTGCTCCTTTCTGTTGGTGCAGATAAACCAGGGGTTGGTGCTCCTTCCAGTGGGTGCTAGTAAAGTGATTGTAAAATTGGTATTTTGCAAAGGCTAGATTTGGATAGGAATCCAAGCAGTCATTTTTGAGGAGTAGCCAAATTGGTGAACCTCGTTACATCGTGTGTTGTGGAATGCTCTCTTGTTATATTTGCTTTATTGGGTTTTAAGTTTTCATTGTTTTGGCATTAAGAGTTGAAGATTTAAGTTTTTAATAGCTACACTGATTCACCCCCCCTCTTAGTGTCATTGTGAGACTAACAATTGGTATCAGAGCCAAGTTCCTGAACAAGCTTAATCGGCTAAGGTGATCTTGGAAGTGAGACAATGGCAGGTGGTGAAGGATTCTCATCAAACAAAGCACCATTGTTTGATGGAACTAATTACGCATTCTAGAGACTCAGGATGCAGACATATTTGTGTTCTTTGGGATACGACATTTGGGAGTCAGTAGACAGTGGATACACCATACCCACCACTCCTCCAACCGATGCTACCGGTAAGAAACTGTTTGAGAATAACTCTAAAGCAAAGAATGCTATCATGTGCGGTTTGGTGGACAATGAATTGATAAAGATTATGAGTTGTAAAATGGCAAAAGATATGTGGGACAAACTAAGGAGCATTCATGAAGGAGATGACAAGATCAAGGAGGCCAAGTTACAAATGCATCGAGCTCAGTTCGAAGCATTAAAGATGAATGAGGATGAGAACATAGAGGCATACATGTTGAGAGTTAATGGAATCATTAATGCGATTAGAGGACTCGACGAGGAAATGGAAGATGTTGTCATCATGAAAAAGGTACTAAGATCTCTTCCCCAAAGATTTGATTCCAAAGTTTTTGCAATAGAAGAAGCTAAAGATCTTAATACTTTTAGTATGGATGAGATGCATGGTTCTTTGACTGCATATGAGATGAGAATAGGAAAAACTAAACCCACAGACAGAGAAGCTGCTTTTAAAGCACATAAAAATATAAAAGCAAAACAAGAATCCGAGGAAGAAGAGACATCAGATGAAACAGAAGCAAACTTTGTTCGGAAACTAATCAGGGGAAAAGGAAAATACAGAGGAAAGCTACCATTTAAGTGTTTCAACTATGGAGGCATTGGGCACTTTGCAGCTAAATGTCCTCTTAATGAGAAAAACAAAAGTGATGAAGGTTCACACCAAGAAAGAAGTGACTGGAAGAAGAAACCAAATTTTAGAAAAGGAAACTTCAAGAAGAAAAGTTTCATATCCAAGAATGTCAGTCCTTCAGAAGACAGCTCCGGTGAGGATTCTGAAGAAGAAAAAGGTGAAGCTCTTTTCATGGCATTTGAAGAAGAAAAAATAGAGGAAAAATAGGAATGTAATAAAAACCTTGAGGCTGAGGCTGAAGTAGATCTGGAAGGTGAGTTGGTCGCTGCACTTAAAGAGCTGAGTTTAGAAAGGAAAAAGAATAAGAAAACTTCAAGAAAGCTTGAGGATGCCAATGAAATCATATCCAACTTGAAAGTATAGATAGATGAATTTAAGAAAATATCTAAAGATATCGAAGTACAATTAACCATGAAAATAGATGAGTGCAACAAGTTAGAAGAAGAGATTGTTGGTTTAAGGATACAGCTAGAAGAGATGAATCAAAAATTGAGTTGCTATCACAAACTTGAAGGAAGTTCTGTGAAGCTGGACAAGATTATAAATAACCAAAGGACTACAAGCATCAAATTTGGTTTAGGTTTCATCGAAGGAGAATCATCAAATGGATCAAAGGCCATAACTATAGAACCCATAAAGAATGAAGATAAGATCAGGGTTGATCAAGAAAAAATGAATCATGCTAAAGAAAGCAATAAAGCCAGGCAAGAGAGGAGTATTGACAATGATGGATTCACCAATGTCACTCATCAAAGGAGAAGAAGATTTATGGCTCCCACTACAAAATGGCAAAGACCATCACCCAGGTTCACTCATTCCTTTTCTGGTTATTGTTTTAAATGCAATGGTTATGGTCATAAGATTTCAGATTGCAAGTATAATGTAGGACAAAGGAACTTTACCAGTAGAAATGTTTTTTCACCGTTGATGGATTATGCAGTAGAATGTTATAACTATCATAATTTTGGGCACATTGCAAGAAATTGTCGAAGTACATTTGCAGCAAATAAACATCAGGGAAGAAAATTTCAACCAAATGGTTTGAGACAAAATAGAAAATTTCTCGAAAAACATACACAAGCTACTGACAAAGAAAAGTCAAAACAAGTGACCAAAATTGTAATCAAACTAGAGTGGAAAGAAAAGGAGCGACCCAAGGAAGAAAAGGAATCCTTGATCGTACAGACAACATTTAAAGCACAGAACAAATCTGCACCATGGATACTTGATAGTGGATGCTCCAAGTCATATGACGAGGTGACAAACAAAAATTTGAGAAGTTACAGAAATATGAAGGTGGTTCTATAAAATTTGGAAATAATGATGGAGCTAAGATAGTTGGCAAAGGATCGGTTAAGATCAGTGATGGAAAAATCAAGTCAAAAGAAGTCTTGTTTGTGATTGGTCTGAAGCATAACTTGTTAAGCGTAAGTCAGATTTGTGACAGAGGTCATGAAGTAATTTTCAAGAAGCGGGGTTGTGAAGTCGGAACAACAAACTATGGAAAGTTGATAGCAATTGGATCAAGGACATCTGGCAACTTGTATACTCTCTCAGAGACTTCAGAAGGAGCATGCTTGATTGGACAGGAAGAAGAAAATTGGTTGTGGCACAAGAGGCTCGGTCATATCAGTTTTGACAATCTAGTAAAAATCAGCTCAAAAAGGGTAGTAAGAGATATTCCCACCATTGGTAAACCTTTAAATAGCATTTGTGCCTCATGCCAAAAGGGGAAGCAAACTAGAGCCACATTTAAAACAAAAGAGTACTTCACAAGCAAACCATTAGAACTAATACATACTGATTTATGTGGACCCATGAGAACTCAAAGCATAAATGGTGACAAATACTTTATGTTGTGCATAGATGATTATTCCAGGATGACATGGGTACTATTTTTGAAGCTTAAATCAGATGCCTTTGAGATGTTCAAGATTTTCAAAAAACAAGTTGAGAATCAAACAGGAAAAAGGATTAAATGTTTAAGATCAGATAGAGGAGGAGAGTTCATTTCAGAGGAGTTTGTAGAGTACTATGAAAAATATGGGATTAGGAGACAGTTTTTAGTAACAAGGACACCTCAGTAGAATGGTGTGGTAGAAAGAAAGAACAGGACGATGCAGGAAATGGCACGGACTATGTTGATCGAGAGCAAAATAGCAGACAGATTTTGGAAAGAGGCAGTCCATACTACGGTATACATCCAAAATAGGTGCATGTTGAGGATGCATGAAAGCAAAACTCCGTATGAGCTGTGGTTCGGTAAAAAGGCAACAACAAGATACTTTAAAGTTTTTGGCGATGAAGTGTTACATCAAAAGAACTGAAGATAATCTTGGTAAGTTTGAAGATAGAGCTGATGAAGGTATTTTTCTTGGCTATTCGACAAAAAGCAAAGCCTACACATGCTACAACAAGAGGCTAAAGAAAATTGTGGAGAGTGTCGATGTTAAAGTTGATGAAGGTAGGGAACGAGAAATAAGCTATAAAGAAAACTACCCAATTTATGAAGAAGTTATTGAAGGAGATGAGGAAAAGGAAATGGAAAAGAAACAAAAAATTGACTCAGATGATTTAAGTAGTGATTCATAAGAGGAAGAAAACAAGAAATTCAAAACAGGTAATTGGCAGAAAAATCATCCTAGAGAGCAAATAATTGGAGACCCCATAGTTGGTGTTCAGACAAGAAGAAGAGTAGTAAGTAACTACTCTCTATTATCCAGCATAGAGCCCAAAAATATTGTTGAAGCAAGCAAAGATGAAAGTTGGATGATGACAATAAATGAAGAATTAGATCAGATCGAGAAAAACAAAACCTGGGAGTTAGTACCAAGACCTACAAATAAAAATATAATCGGTACTAAATGGATTTTTTGAAACAAATTGAATGAAGATGGACAAGTAGTCAGGAATAAAGCAAGATTGGTCTGTAAAGGCTATGCACAAGTTGAAGGTATTGACTTTGAGGAAACCTTTGCACCGGTGGCTAGACTAGAGGCAATCAGAATGTTTCTAGCTTTAGCGAGTTCACAAGAATTTCAAAGTTTATCAAATGGACGTGAAATCAGCATTTCTGAATGGAAAACTTGAAGAAGAGGTCTATATTGAGCAGCCGGATGGTTTCCAACTCGGTGATAATCCCAACTTCATCTGCAAGTTGAAGAAAGCATTGTATGGCTTGAAACAGGCACCCAGAGCATGGTATGCAAGGCTAGACAACTATCTTACTCAACAAGGGTTCAAAAAGGGTATGGTGGATAGCAATTTGTATGTCAAAATAGAGAATGGCCATCTCATTGTCCTTGTTGTATACGTAGATGATATCATTTTTGGCAGCAACAATGATGAGTCGTGTAAGGATTTAGCAAATAAGATGCAGAAAGAATTTGAAATGTCTATGATTGGTGAACTTTCATATTTCCTCGGACTGCAAGTTAATCAAAATGAGAAGGGCATATTTATTTCTCAAGTTAAATATGTGAAAGAGATGCTAAAAAAGTTCACAATGGAGGATTGTAAGCTTGTTAGCACTCCCATGATGACAGGTTGCAAGTTGAGCAAGGATGAAAAATCTCGAGATGTTGATCAAACCATGTACAGATCTATGATTGGGAGCCTATTGTATTTGATAGCTACCAGACCAGATATCTTGCAAGCAGTTTGCATGGTAGCACGATTTCAGGCGAGTCCCAAGGAGACTCATGTGACAGTAGTGAAGAGGATTCTTCGATATCTAAAGGGTACTATGGAGTATGGGTTATGGTATCCGAAAGGTAAGGACTTCACTCTTATTGCGTATTCAGATGCAGATTGGGCAGGATGTGTCGATGATAGAAAGAGTACCAGTGGAGGTGCATTCTATCTTGGAGACAGGTTGGTTGCATGGCACAGTAAGAAACAAGAATCAGTCTCTTTATCCACAATAGAGGCAGAATATATTGTAGCAACTACGTGTTGTACGTAGGTCTTATGGATGAAACAAACCCTGAAAGATCTTGGCATTAACTTCAGTGAGCCAATTTTAGTTAAGTGTGATAACACCAGTGCCATTAACATCTCAAAGAATCCGGTTATGCATTCTCGCACAAAACATATTGCTATCCGATATCACTTTCTGAAGGAGAAAGTTGCGGAAGAAGAGGTAAAGTTGGATTTTGTCCCAACTACAGAGCAAGTAGCGGATATCTTCACAAAACCGCTGCCCAAAGAAATTTTTGAGTACCTTCGCAATAAATTGGGAGTGGTCATGCTTCCCAAGCACTGACTAGCTATCGGGACCACATTCTCAGGGGGAGCATTTATATATTTGATTATCTTTGTGCTCATATTTGTAATTTTTGCTAACTGTCATAACGTGTGCCTAAGAATGTTGTGCATGGACTCAGGGGGAGTCTGCAGCAGCCCTTTGGTATTATTGTCAAAGGGGGAGAAGAATTACAAGAAATTGCACGTGTGTTGCCAACAATTCCAAAGGGGGAGATTGATGAGCAAGGTGCAGCAACAATATTGTCATTGTTGTCAACACAGTCAGACAGATCGGTTGATGCAGTGGACAGGAGTTAAGAGGATCTTCAGAGTATGTACAATGATTTTCCAAAAGATCGAAGTGGCCCATATGCAAAAAATCAAAAGAAAATCACAAGGAAGAAAACTGTCGCGATATCGCGACATGTTGAGCAAGAAAGGAAAACTGTCGCGATATCGCGACATGTTCAGAGCAAGAAAGAAAAACTGTCATGATTTCATGACATGTTCGAAGAGAAAGAGCAAGAAAGCAAAATCTGATTTCGACATGTTCGAAGAGAAAGGAAGAAGCAAAGTGTCACGATTTCATGACATGTTCGAAGAGAAAGAGCAAGAAAGCAAAACTATCATGATTTCATGACATGTTCGAAGAGAAAGAGCAAGAGAAAAACTGTCATGATTTCATGACATATTAAGAGAGATAGAAGAAGAAAACTGTCACGATTTCATGACATGTTGGAAGAGAAAAGGCAAGTAGAAAAAGTGTCACGATTTCATGACATATTGCAAGAGAGATAGTACGGAAGAAAAAGTGTCACGATTTCATGACATGTTGGAAGAGAAAAAGGCAAGTAAAAAAAGTGTCACGATTTCATGACATATTGCAAGAGAGATAGTACGGAAGAAAAAGTGTCACGATTTCATGACATGTTGGAAGAGAAAAGGCAAGTAGAAAAGTGTCACGATTTCATGACATATTGCAAGAGAGATAGTACGGAAGAAAAGTGTCACGATTTCATGACATGTTTCATTTTCGTGACAATTGAAGAGAAAAAGCAAAGAAGAAAAAGTGTCACGATTTCATGACATGTCACTTTCACGACTTGAAAAGGAGAAGGCAGAGAAGGAAAAGTGTCACGATTTCATGACATGTCGCATTTTCATGACTTGAAAAGAGCAGGAAGGCAAAGAAGGAAAAGTGTCACGATTTCGTGACATGTCGCATTTTCATGACTTGAAGAGAGCAGGAAGGCAGAGAAGGAAAAGTGTCACGATTTCATGACATGTCGCATTTTCGTGACTCAAAAGGGCAGGAAGGAAGAGAATGAAAAAGTGTCGCGATATCGCGACATGTCGCATTTTCATGACCCGAAGGCAAGAGAAAGAGCAAAGGAGAAAAAGTGTCGCGATATCGCGACATGTCGCATTTTGCGACTCTAGGAGGAGAGAGAAAGTAAGAAGGCAGAAGTGTCACGATATCGCGACAAAAGTAAAAAGGAAGAGTACGGAGGCGAAAGTGTCACGATATCATGACATGTGTTTTTGGGTACAAGCAAACAAAAGAAGCAAGGAGGCGAAAGTGTCACGATATCATGACATGTGTTTTCATGGGTACAAGCAAACAAAAGAAGCAAGGAGGCGAAAGTGTCACGATATCATGACATGTTGTGTTTTCATGAGCTAAGAAGAGAACCCAACCAAAATAAGATATGTGACCATTAACTAAAGTTATACACAGTTACAGGGGACATTACAAAAGAAAATCATGCAGCTAATATAAGAACAGTCGAAGAAGGAGAAATCGAACAGTCATAAAAATAGAATCGAAAATGCATGCATGCACAGAAAATAATACGAACAGTCATGACCGAGAAGACGAACAGTCATGGTAGGGGTATATGTGTCAATTCGTAACATGTAACGTGTTTGACGAAAAGCCTACCCTATATATATACAAAAGGAGTTACAGTTAGAAGGCGTTACAACTGACAAGTGGCGCATGAGAAATAAAAGGAGTTACAACTGGAGTTACAAAGATACAATATGGTTATAAAAGGAGGTCTGCACGGAGAATTACATGTTGCTGAAATAGTGTGAAAGTGCTGCAAGAAGGGGGTTGAAAGAGTGCCGCAAGAGAGTATTAAGCAGAGCAGTGAGAGCCATAAAAGAGCAGTAAGCAGAGCTTTAAGAGTGTGTGGTGTTTTGGTGAATAGTGAGAGAGGTTGGGTTAGCAATAGACCAGTCAGGGTCTTGTATAAGCGAAGGCATTTTTATGTCAATCTTATAGTTTCAAAAGTGCAGTCCAAGTTGGTGCTTGGAATTAGGGGTTGGTGCTCCTTTATGTTGGTGCGAGAGAAATTAGGGGTTGGTGCTCCTTTCTATTGGTGCAGATAAACCAGGGGTTGGTGCTCCTTCCAGTGGGTCTTGGTAAAGTGATTGTAAAATTGGTATTTTGCAAAGGTTGGATTTGGATGGGAATCCAAGCGAGTCATTTTTGAGGAGTAGCCAAATTGGTGAACCTCGTTACATCGTGTGTTGTGGAATGCTCTCTTGTTATATTTGCTTTATTGGGTTTTAAGTTTTCATTGTTTCGGCATTAAGAGTTGAAGATTTAAGTTTTTAATAGCTACACTGATTCACCCCCCTCTCAGTGTCATTGTGAGACTAACAACTTTAACATATTAAGGGAATAGCTAGGTATCAAAGGCTTTGTGAAATCTCTGATATATCTTATCATCCAAATTTGTTCACCCATTTTAGGTGCAATTACTACTTGAAACTATCAGGTTATTTGATAATTGGAACCCTAATTATGAATTTAATGCATGTCATAAGGTTGGTAAGCCTTCCCTCCTTACCTAACTATATAAGTCGATGAGATCTAGAGAGAAAAAAATATAGAGAATAGAGAGTAGAAGAAGAATGCAAAAATATGGAAAGCAGGGTGGTAGAAGAGAATAAGAGAAGCATAGCAGAAGCATAGAGGTTATCCTGTAAAATATCACAGTTGCAGATGATTGTGGATATATTTTCAATCTAGTGTATGTGGATGTATTTTCTATTTTAAGTAATAAAAAATACTTTTATATATTTTTACCTTCTAAGTGTTGTTTGATAACTTAGCAAAGTTAGTCTTAATATTTCCTCCATTTTGCTTGAGATCTCTTGTAAATATTGTGGTAGAAGGTTGTGATTCATTATACATTAAAACCTTTGTTGTGCCTTGCGGATTAGAACAAGCTTGCATTCCACTCTACTCCTTTGTATTTTCTAGCGAAATAGGAAATATCTTACATATATTACATGCTTTGAACTTTATTTATTTATTTTGGGATATAACTCCAATTTGCTTCGAAATAGTCATAGTTTCCATTTCACTTATTCTCAGCCTAGTCATGCATGTCAACAACTAAGTTGATCGGATTTCCAATCCACTGCATTTTAGTGTTAAGTCTAGCAGATTAGGTTATTTTTTAGTTCGCTCATCTCCCTATGCATTTCAATCCGCTCTCATTTCTTTGTTTTCACCAACGTATTCCTATTCTTCTCGTATCCTTTTTTTACTAGCGGATTTCTATTCTTCTTAATAATTTTAGCTAATTGATGTCACCTCATATTTTTTCTCTATCCACAACTTCGTTCCTTGTCTCAAGTGAAATCGAGTTTGCACATATTCCCTTGTATTAAGAGGTAAATTGTAAAATATAACTAGCACTATAGATTGAAGTGAGTGTGATTCTGCTCCCACTCCTGTATTAATGTTTTTAGAATATTAGAGTTTAAGGGTACATAACATAACATTGAAAGTAATAGAAAATGACAATAATAACATAACAGTGAAAGTAATAGAAAATGACAATAATAGAAGTAAAACTATTAAACCTTATAAAATAATATAATATAATACAGATATGGATGAGAAGAATATATTAGATGTAAAAAGACAAAACATTCCAATCATCTCTACATTCAACTGTATTTCTAGGAGTTTAATATAATATAAAGTTTACTAAAGGGCTAAGCACATATCTAGCCTTCACCATTGATGAAATTTATAAGATATTTTTGGAATATCATACAACTAAAAATTGGATCCATTTACTATACTAGTTGACCATTTACCATGTTCTAGAACATTGTATTGTTTGTCTTGCATGTCCAGCTACTCAACATTCCATAAATTTCTATCTTGACAGTACTCAACATTCCATAAATTTCTATCTTGACAGTACCATAATATTGACGGAGAGGTTGATGAAATTGTGAATGCATTTTTGGAAGATCATCCAACTAAAACATTGTTTTGGAAAGGTAAAATTTACATAACAAAATAATTAAAGAAAAACAATATTTCATGGTGACCTCTTTTATCTCACAAACATTGTTTTTATGTTTTGTTTTTTTTAATTGAAGAATCACTAAAATGAACCAGTGTTTACAAACTCGCAAATTGAGAAAAACTCAATAGCTTAATTTTTGAGTTCTCGGCAACAAATAAATTAAAATAAATAAATAAACAAACAAATATTTTTTTAACCTAATGTTACAACATGAAGGAAACAATTTGCATTAAATATTTTTAAGGGTTTGAATCTATAACTAGATGACTATATGTTTTTATGGTTTTCTACATGTTTGCACATATAATAATTCAAAATTTAAATATTTATTTATATGAAGACTTCAATATTTAACTAATAATTAGCTTACCTAAAGGATTTTCTACTAGTTTTTTTCTTAAAAGATTTATAAATTTAGTTGAATATTTGAAGTGCTATGGGTGTTTCTATCAAATTTTTATGCAACAAAATTCAAAAGATTCAAATAATTAACTAGAGCTTGATATGTTGGTAGGCTTTTTCTTCTTGACAAATAATTCCTACAAATTGATATAATATATTTCAAATCACAAATACCATAGCCATTCTTCCAAATTCAAAAACAATTAAAAAAAAAGACTTACAGAATTAAACACTTCACATACACATCATATTGTGGATTAAATTCTACTGGTTTTTTCCAAATATTTATAAATTTATCTTAATATTTTAAGTATTATGGTTTTTCTATCAAATTTGTATGCAACCAACTTCAAAAAATTCTAGTTATTAACTAAATCTTGACATATGCAAAGGATTTTTATTCTCGATAAAGAATTCCTGATATGTTATATTTCAAATTACAAATACCATAGCCATGGTCTAATAAAAGGTAGAAAAATATACAAATATGATTCCTTTCTGATTAGTATATTACTTTCTTCGAGTTGATAGCTGGTAAAAATGAAAAGGTAGAAAAAAAAGAAAACAAAAAAACTACTTCAGAGTTGGAATACCATGGAACATAATGGTTATGGGTATGATCAGATAAAAAATATAGAAATCTATATTTATAAAACAACTATCATTTGAGATTCAACAAGAATGTTTAACTCTTCTCCATATATATATTTAAAAATTAAATAAACATATCATGTCTTTGATCTCTGTCAACAAAAATTTACAGCAAATGTGAGATGTAAAGCAATTTTTAAAGTGTTTTATGTTTTCCCTTTCTCTCCCTTGTAGTTGATGTTGATGGTTGGCCTTGGATCTAAAATGGTGGGTGAATAAGTGTAATATCATCATGATATATATCCTCTAATCCTCTTAAATATCTTATTTTCTCCTCAAATGCCTCAAGGTCCATTGTAGTAAACTCTACATCCAATGAACCCTCAATAATCCAATCAAAAAGTGGATCTACCTCGTTCAATAAAATTGCCTCAAAGGATTGACTACCCTCCACTTATCTTGTGTGAAGCCTTGGATTGTATTACACAAAGATAAGGTTATTGAGGAATTTTTGGCTTAATCTATTGTGCTTCTTGGTGTATATAGCCTCAAATAAAGACAAATTTCACTCACACCCAGAATAGCTACAAGGTTGACTCAATATGTGAACATCCATCTTCTGCATGTTAGGTGTTTTTTCACCATAGTTCTCCCATCATAAATCTACCAAAAAGGATAATTTTAAAAGTATCATTTTATGATGCTACACTACAATAATTTTAACTATATATTTAAAATGTTTATATTTGAAAGTTTAAATTCACTACTTGGAAATAAAATTTACCTTGTTTCTCTAACAAAGGGGGATGCAAACAAGCTTCCTCCTACATTCTTGTACATATGAAACTCATTAGAAATAATAATATGTTTCTTGATGTTTTATATCATCCTCTCTTCATAAGTATAAAATATCTCTTGGACCTTATCATTATCATATAAACTACTATTGTAAAATAATTTGAGATTCAAGAAGCATCTTGTGGCATGAATTGGTTAATATAGTTGCCTTTTCCATCTCTTCTAAAACATATTGCTAATTTTTTCATATTTATTCATATTACCACTGCAATAATGGTGAATGACCTCTTTGGCTCTATCCATTACCTCAAATAGATAGCCCATGCCCATATTCACCATCTACAAGGTGAAGATCCCTTACCAAGAGTTAAATCACCTACAATTAAAAAGTAAATATTAAAATTTTAGAAACAATATAATTTTGGTATAAATAAAATTTTAAAATTTAAATTTGAACTCAACAAGAAAATCATAATTACCTTGAAAATTTCTTGAGCAATTTTTCAATATGAATTATTATACATTTGGCTTGATATTTTCACCCCTTCTCTTTAGCATGAACCATTGAGGCATCCCATTCCTTGGATACAAACATCCACTTCAAAGTAGAGGATGATGCAAGAAGGCTTTGCAAGGCAATAAAATTAGAGGTAAATTGAGTGGTCTTTGGGAAAAGAATATCCTTCCCATAATTATCCCTCATCAAGCTTGATGGTGATCCACAAATAACTCACAATAGATTCTTAAATCACATTCAATACAGTTGGAATCGATTTACAATTATGGTAGAAATCTACCATTTAAAACTCCTTTACTTTGAAAGATAGTTATTTTATTTTCCTCTTACAGCATCTTTCGTCAAGGAAGAATAACCGTCTAAACTGGTCCAGAATCGCCCTCTTGCCTTCACGTCTGCAACTAGGGCTCAGTAGTTCTCTGACCCTTGTGCATGCCTTCGCTTCCCCTTTTAACATCTTTGGCATGACTCTTTGTTTCCCTTTTCTAACCCTTCATTTCAATTCCCATGCATCTTCGTTGTCTGCGCTTTCGAACGCCTTCCTTTCTGACCCTTGATCTTTGTCTACTTTCACTGCACCTCTGTGCCATGTGTTGTTCAGTGCTACCACTATAAGCTCGGTCCACCTATCAACCATTTATGACGTTCGGTATACCACCGCTCGATCGTTTCCTCTATAACGACTCCTGTAACTACCTGCACTTTCCTTTCTTTTGTCTGGTCATGAAATGTGACATGTCACGATATCGTGACACTTTCGGCTTCCCTACCTTCCTACCCGCTTCAAGTCACAAAAATGTGACATGTCACGATATCGCGATACTTTTGGCTTCTTCGCCTTCCTGTTCCCTTCGAGTCGTGAAAATGTGACATGTCACGATATCATGAAACTTTTGGCTTCTCTTCCTCCCTATCCTCTTCGATTCGCAAAAATGCGACATGTCGCGATATCGTGACACTTTCGGCTCTTCTACCTTCCTATCGTGTTTGAGTCACAAAAATGTGATATGTCATGATATCGCAACTTTTTTGGCTCCTATGCATTCCTATTCTCTTTGAGTCATGCAAATGCGACATGTCACGATATCACGACACTTTTGGCTCCTCCACCTTCCTGTTCTCTTCGAGTCATGAAAATGCGACAAGTCGCAATATCGTGACACTTTTGCTTTTTTGCATCCCTGCCTTTCTCGAGTCACGAAAATGTGACATGTCACGATATCATGACACTTTTCTCCCTTGTGTCTCCCATCGTCTTCTGGTCACGAAAATGTGACATGTCACAATATCGTGACATCTCTCCATTTCGGGTCTTCTTTCACCTTTTCGATCATGAAATCGTGACATGTCGCAAAATCGCGACAGTTTCCTTCCTTGACTCCTTGCTGCTTCTTCGGTCACAATTTCATGACATGCCACAAAATCATGAAATTTTCCTTCCTGGCCTCCCTTTTGCTTCTTCGATCATGATTTCATGACATGTCATGAAATCGTGACATTTTCTCCTCTGTGCCTTTCCTGTCTTCCTTCGGTCGTGATTTCATGACATGTCACAAAATCATGACATTTTTGCTCCATGCCTCCTCTCGTCTTCTTGAGTCACAAAAATTTGACATGTCATGATATCGCGACACTTTTATCTGTCACGATATCATGAAATCAAGGCAAACACTTAGAAATTTTTTTGTCGATCCAAGATTGCTCTGTTACCACTGGATGCTCCTGCATCAAACACCTGGGGTGGATAAAGAAGTGTCCTTTACTTTTGTACTGTTGGAGGAAGACCCAAGCGGTCAACCTTTATTTTGGACAACCAAGTTGCATCTTCAATAGGTCTGCCCTTCCATTTGACCAGATATTTAGAATACTACTGATTCCTGGTACTTCTGCTTGCTCGAGTATCTAGTATTTCCTCGATCTTGTTTGTTGCTAAAGTAGATGTTGGAATACTCCAAAATTTTGTACTTGGTGTCCCGCTATTGCCTCCTTCATGATACTCTACAAAATTTGCAATGTTGAAAATAGGTGATATGTTAAGGCCACTTGGCAATTGCACTTCATACGCATTGCCTGAACCCCATTTTCCCACAATTTGGCATGGTCCAAACTTCTTCATCTTCAGCTTGTTATAGGATTTAGCATAAAACCTCTCTTTTCTCAAATGAACCATGACTTCATCACCCATTGTGAATTCCTTAAACCGTTGCTTCTGGTCTGCCTTTGTCTTATATCGGTTGTTCATGTTGGTAATGTGCTTCTTCACTTCTTCATGCACACTCTTCAGATGCTCTACAAATTCCTTAGCCTTAGAACTGCACCTTTCCCCTGTATCCATATTCCTCAACTTAGAAGCACTCCTTGGACTGCTTCCATATATTATCTGGAATGGAGATATGTTAGTACTCCTGTTGACAGAATTATTGTATGCAAATTTTGCCTGTGGCAAAACCAAATCCCATCCCATGGGATTATCTCTTATCAAGCATCTCAATAGATTTCCCAGACTTCTATTCACCACCTCCGTTTGGCCATCAGTCTGTGGGTGATATACAGAACTGAATTTCAAATCTATCTTCAATTTCTTCCATAAAGTCCTCCAAAAATGCCCAAAAAACTTGGTATCTCTATTAGAAATGATACTTTTTGAGACCATGAAGTCATACCACCTCTTTGAAAAATAAACCTGCAATGTGAACTGCGTCACTAGTTTTATGGCAAGGGATAAAATGTGCCATCTTTGAAAACCTATCAACCACCACAAATATGGAATCATTTCCCCATTGCATCCTTGGTAGACCAAGAATGAAATCCATATTGATGTCCTTCCAAGGTCTCTCTAGTATAGGTAATGGCTGGTATAATCTAGTGTTCTGGCTCACACCCTTCGCCATCTGGAATACTCTACAGCTTTGTACAAACCTCTTCACATCTTGCTACAGTTGCAGCCAATAGTAGTTCTCACTAACCAGGGCAATGGTCTTGTCCCAACCAAAATGTCCAGCCAGCCCTCCACTATGTTTCTCCTTGACTAGATTTTCCCTCATTGAACTCCTTGGAATGCATAATTGACTTCCTCTAAACAACATTCCATATTGGATCAAAAAATCTAACCACTTGATCCTGTCCAAAGTGACAGGTGCCAAGCAAGCCTTCCAGGCTTCTGCAAAATTAGGATCTTTAGGGTATAAACCCTTCAGTTCATCAAATCCTACCATTTCCACCTTCATTTCTGTCAACAAACATCGCCTTCTACTTAAGGCATCTGCAACTCTGTTTGATTTTCTGCTTCTGTGCTTCAACACAAAGGTATAACTCTGTAGAAACTCAACCCATTTTAGGTGCCTCTAATTTAGTTTCCCTTGGCTATTGATATACTGCAAGGCCTAATGATCAGCATATAGAACAAACTCTTTTGGTAGAAAGTAATGCCACCACTTATTTAGAGCCTAAACTATAGCATAAAACTCTTGATCATAAACTGAATACTTCTTCTTAGCATCATTGAGTTTCTCACTAAAATAAGCAACAAGTTTACCTTCTTGACCCAAAATAGCTCCTATGGCACTACCACTAGCATCACAATCTACCTAGAATACCTTATTAAAATCTAGAAGGGCCAAAATAGGTTGCTCTGTAACCTTCTTCTTCATCATACCAAAACTCCTATCTACTCCTAAGGTCCAATTGAATTCCTTCTTATCCCCTCTCATTGTTTCTATAAGGGGTGCACAAATACTACTAAAATTTCTAATAAATTTCCTATAAAAACTTGCTATACCATGGAATGATCTTACCTCAGTAATGCTTCTCGGAGTAGGCCATTCGATGATAGCTCTCACCTTTTTTGGGTCCATTTTTAGACCTTCGGTTGAGATGACAAATCCCAAGTACACTAACTCTTTCTTCATGAAATTACACTTCTTCATATTTATTAACAATTGCTCCTCCCATAGCTTCTCAAAAACCCTTATGACCTACATCAAATTCTCTTACAAGGTTCTGCTAAATATTAAAATATCATCCAAATAGAAAATGATGAATTTTCCTAAAAATTCTTTCAATACCTCATTCATCAACCGCATGAATGTGCTTGGTGCATTGGTTAGTCCAAATGGCATGACCAACCATTCATACAAACCTTCTTTGGTCTTGAAGGTTGTCTTCCATTCATCTCCTTCTCTGACACGAATTTGATGATAACCACTCTTCAGATCAATCTTTGTGAAGTACTTGGCTCCACTCAAACAGTCCATAATGTCATCCATCCTTGGCAATGGAAATCTGTACTTTATGGTGATCTTGTTAATGGCTCGAGAGTCTATACACATTCTCCATTCTCCATATTTCGTTGGTGCTAGTACTACAGGTACTGCACATGGACTTAAGCTTTCCTAAATCAGTCCCTTTTTTAGCAACTCTTGGACTTGCCAGTTCAACTCTTTAGTTTCTGTAGGAGTCATTCTATGTGCTGCCTTATTGGGTAAACTAGATCCTGGTATCAAATCTATATGGTGACTGATCTTCCTCATTGGTGGTAAACCTTCAGGCACATTATCAAACACAATGCCTGGAAATTCTTCTAATAGTCCCAAGACTTCTACAGGGGTATCCTTGCATTATTCCTTCCTAACTATAGGAATTAATGCATAACACATATGCTCATGCTTTAAACTATCCAAAAATATTCCCCCTTCAACTAAACAGATTCTAGCGCTGCTACATACCTTTTCACCCACCTCCTACAAGGGATTTAGCTTATGGCACACTCCATCCTTTGTCACTAAGTAAGTTTTGGCATGACCATCATGCACTGCACCCCGATCAAACTGCCATGGCCTTACCAATAGCAAATGGCAAGCATCCATAGGCAGGATGTCACACAGAACCTCATCATAGTACTTCCCAATATTAAATTTCATCGAGCATTGCTCACTAACCAAAGCCCTATGGTCCTTCTATAACCACGTAATCTGATATGGATGCGGGTGTGCCTTTCTATTTAACTGTAACTTGGTAACCATTTATTCTGAGACCAAGTTATCGGTACTGCCATTACCTATAATGATGTTACAAACCTTACCTGAACTTCTGCACCTTGTGCAGAATAGGCTTCTTCTCTGGTCTGATCCTTTCTCCTAATTCAACAGGGTCCTCCTTGTAACCATAACTTCTCCTCCCTCTACCTCCTCAGAATGTTCTGATTTAGCACCCTCATCGGCTACAACAGCTCTAGAAGGACCCTCAGGTCTCTCATTTATCACTTCTCGGTGTTGTGGACACTCGTATGCTCGATGTCCTTCTTCACCACATTGGAAATAGGTTACATGAAATCCTTCCCTTCCAAATCCACATCCAGATCTACCTCTTCCCCTTGGGTAACCATTGTTCTGATTACAGGGTTGGTAGGTGTTCCTATCTTCTTGATCCTGGGTATTACTAGTTTCACCAGCCTTCTTTTAATCCTTATATTTTCTCCACTGGTCCTTCCACTAGTTCTTCCCCCATGACCTCTTCGTCTTTGCTTTCCCTCAAATTGTCTATTCAGCTTCTCTTCGACCTTGAGGGCAAACTGGTAAGCATCCTCAATGGTACTTATCTTAACCAGAATCAACTCTTCTTGAATACTAGTTCTCAACCCATTGATGTAACGGGCCACCTTCTCCTTGTTAGCCTATGCATGGCCAGTTCTAATTGAGATCAGGTAGAACTCCTCTGTATATTCTTTAACAAATCTATTTGACTGCCTCAAACTCTACATTCTTCTCAACAAGTCCAATTCGTAATCAACAGGAAGAAACTGTCTCTTCAAATTCTCTACCATTCGGTTCCATCTGGTTATCTTTTCCTTTCCTCCTCTATTTATTTCTAGCTGCACTTCTTTCCACCATATGCAAGCATGGCCTTTCAACTTTGTTTTGGCAAACTTGATCCGATCTGGATCTACAACCTCCTCATACTCAAAATATTCCTCCATATCATTGATCCAGTCAATTAAATCCTCTAAATTTAGACTCCCAAAATATGTGGAGACCTCAAACTTCACCTTCTTCCCGATCTATGATATGGCCTTAATTAATCTGGCTTCTGAAGGATCCATTGCTTCTTCTTCACCCGATGGATCATCAACCTCCCAAGATTCATCTTCACTATGGTCTTCTCTCCTCGATTCAACCCCTCTTCACAATTCCTCTTACAGGGCCTGCACTTGCCTCTACAAAGCTCTAAAATCTTCTTCAGGTACCACATTCCTTCCACCATCACAGTTTCTTCATGGAGGTATTCTTCCTCACTCCCTTATCAAAATCCTTCCATAGATCCTGGTGCAAAATACCTCACTTTCGATGATCTGCTCACACACTCAGGAACTCTCACTCTGATACCACTTGATGGTGATCCACAAATAACTCACAACAGATTCTTAAATCACATTCATTGTAGTTGGAATTTATTTACAATCATGGCAGCAGTCTACCGTTTAAAACTTCTTTACTTTGAAAGATAGTTATTTTCTTTTCCTCTTATAGCATCTTCCACCCAGGAAGAATAACCATCTGAACTAGTCCAGAATCACCCTCTTGCCTTCACGTATGCAACTAGAGCTTAGTAGTTCTTCGAACCTTATGCATGCCTTCGCTTCCCCTTTTAACATCTCTGGCATGACTCTTCGTTTCCATTTTTTGACCCTTCGTTTCAATTCCTATGCCTCTTCATTGTCTGCACTTTCGAACGCCTTCATTTTTGACCCTTGATCTTCGTCTACTTTCACTGCACCTCTATGCCACGTGCTATTCAGTGCTACCATTGTAAGCTCGGTCCACCTGTCAACCATTGATGATGTTTGATATACCACCACTCGACCATTTCCTCTGTAACGACTCCTGTAACTGCCTGCGCTTTCCTTTCTTTTGTCTGGTCATGAAAATGCGACATGTCACAATATCGCAACACTTTCGGCTTTCCTGCCTTTATGCCCGCTTCAAGTCATGAAAATGTGACATGTCATGATATCATGACACTTTTGGCTTCTCCGCCTTCCTGTCCCCTTTGAGTCATGAAAATGCAACATGTCACGATATTGTGACACTTTTGGCTTCTCCGCCTCCCTGCCCTCTTTGAATCATGAAAATGCAACATGTCGTGATATCGCGACACTTTCGGTTCTTTTGCCTTCCTGTCCAATTCAGGTCATGAAAATGTGACATGTCATGATATCATGACATTTTCAACTCCTATGCCTTCCTGTTCTCTTCGAGTCACGCAAATGCGACATGTCACGATATCGCGACACTTTTGGCTCCTCCGCCTTCTTGTTCTCTTTGAGTCATGAAAATGTCACAAGTCGCGATATTGTGACACTTTTGCTTTTCGACCTCCATACCTTTCTTGAGTCATGAAAATGTGACATGTTGCGATATCGTGACACTTTTCTCCCTTGCGTATCCCATCGTCTTCTGGTCACGAAAAATGCGACATGTCACGATATCATGACATCTCTCCCTTCCAGGTCTTCTTTCTCCTTTTCGATTGCAAAATCGTGACATGTCGCGATATTGTGACATCTTTCCTTTCTGCCTTCTCCTTGCCTCTAGGGTCACAAAATCATGACATGTCATGAAATCATGACATGTCATGAAATCGTGATAGTTTCCTTCCTTGCCTCCTTGCTGCTTCGATCCCGATTTCGCGACATGTCACAAAATCATGAAATTTTCCTTCCTGGCCTCCCTTTCACTTCTTCGGTCATGATTTCATGACATGTCATGAAATCATGACATTTTCTCCTCTGCGCCTTTCTTGTCTTCCTTCGATCACGATTTCGCTACATGTCGCAAAATCACAACATTTTTGCTCCATGCCTCCTCTCACCTTCTTGAGTCGCAAAAATGTGACATGTCACGATATCGCGACACTTTTCTCTATTGTGATATAGAGACATCAAGGAAAACACTTAGAATTTTTTTTGTCGATGCAAGATTGCTCTGCTACCATCGGATGCTCCTGCATCAAAGCTAAGCACCCATGTGTGGTTATAGATAAATCATGTTATGTTCTTTTCCTATCTATCACTGTATTCACCTATGATATTTTGTTAATTTTCTTCAATATAATATCCAATGCAATGGGCAACACATGGGCTCCAAAAAATAGAGGGGTGCTTCTCTTAAATAATTCTACCTATAGATACAAATGTTGTTGCATTGTTCGTCACTACTTAAACAACTTTTTCACACGTAATTCAACCACGAAATCCTTAAAAAAACTAAATAATAGTCATGCATTATTTACCTCTCATGAGGCATCAAATAACTTGAGGAAGACCATGGATCCATCTAAATCCACCAATAATTTTAAGAATGTGCAATTTATTCCATCTATCCACCCTTTTAAAAGAATATTTTAACCCTTTTTCTTCCATACCATACTTTGCTCTTCTATGAGAGCATGTATGTTAATCACACACTCCTTCAATAGTGGTCCACATAATTAATTTTTTTTTGGTAAGTTAGTTATATTAATTAAAAAATGGCATTTTAAAGGATCCCTTTTGCCTTTTACAAAAAGGAACTTAGAGGAACAAGAGGAGGAAAAGAGAAACAAGAAGAACAGATCAAAGCTCATCAAAACTAAAAGACCTGAAGCCATTACACTCAAAAAGAAACCTGAAGGATTACCAATGATACTTTAGCACAAAGGAATAAAAAGTAATAGCACCATAAGGCATAAAGGAGGAGACAAGTAGGTACAAACCCAATAGCACACCACAAAACTAGAGGAAATGGAGAGCAGCCTAAAACAACGACCGAGACCAGCAAAAAATACCATCAAGGAAGAGCGTCAGACTGTAGAAAAGTGTGGACATAAATATTAAAAATATTATCCTTCGTTGCATCCTTCTATGCATACTTCTAGGTCTCTTTCATCTTTGGAATCTCCTTCAAACCATCAAGACAGGTATCTTTTGCAATTTCTACAACCTCGTCTTCAGTATTTCCTCCTTTAACATCAAAGGAGAGTTTAGTAGTAGAACCATTGAAATTGTCACAAAATAAGAACATGTTGAGGTTGTGTCTCTATTCTTTAAGGCTCTTAATGGCCTTACCAATGGCAATGTGTGCAAACTCCAAGTGAGCGATGGATGCATTGGTGGCATGTATGACCAGCTTATGGAGAAATTTATCAACCAAATCAGGCGAAGAGGATTGTGCTTTGGGAGGATTGCCTAAGATGGAAGGTGGGGTTTCTAAAACTTCCTTTAGCTTTAGACGTTGGGAAAGCCTATAGGTGTGTGGATGCAAATTTGTCCTTTTTAATAATGTCATCCACCTTAGCAGGTAGATTGTTTGTCCATGTTAATAGTCCTTGGGCATGAACACCATTGTTATCTAGCTTATCAGCAATAATACTTGCTTCTCTGTAGGCATGTTGGATTATGCAATTATGTTGCCACTTAAGAATTTGCTTGCAATATTCAATAATTGATCTGATCCTCCAGCTAATAGGATTAGAAGAATTTAAGTAGTTAATGATATTTAAGTAATATCCTTCCACAATGATGTTTCCTAGGATAGTTTTGACAAATTGAAGACCCCTCTAAATAGCTTTGGCCTCAATAATATGGTTGGTGATAACACCAAGAGGTTCAACATAGTTAAAAATAGGATTTCCTATATGATCCTTTAAGATTCCTCCAGCCCCCCTAACCCAGGGTTTTCTTTGGCCACACCATAAAAATTGAGTTTAACTCAACCGTTAGGAGGAGGAATCCATTTAACATTACTTCTAGGATTGGGAATATCAGCACTTTTGGGGTCATCAAGGTTGATGTTACATGACTTTAAGATATCTTTATCAAAAGGAGGATAAGGATGTGGATTAAAATTCATAGTAGAGCATTTTCTATGGAAAAAAGAATGATTTTATTGGCAATGTATTGAGGTTGGAAAGTTTTTTTATCGAAAACTATACGATTACGTTCAATTTAGATTTACCATAAGAAATGTTGAAGGCTAAACTTGCACAATCCTTTAAGCACATGATTTATGAAAGGATTAGGCCATTGGTAAAATAGGTCAACAATTGATGGAGGATTGGCCCAAACCAAGTGAAAAACTTGAAGAAGTTTATTAATGACCTTTCTAGAAAAAGGATAGAAAATAAAAAGGTGGGAAATGGACTCCCAATTGAAAAAGCACAAATGACATCTGTTAGGAAGAGTAAAGCCTCATTTCATAAGATTTTCAATGGTTAAAATATAATTTTAGATGCAAAGCCAAGAGAAGGAAGTAATTTTAGGAATCAAATATTTAGTCCAGACAATCTTGAAAGGCAAGTGATTCTCTATATTGGTAATGGAGAGTAGATAAGCAGTTTTAACAAAAAATTCCCTAGTGTCTATGGGCTCCCAAATAGGTTGATCCTTTGAACATGCCTCGAGAATTCTGCAAGAGGAAATATAGTTATTTAGGCACAAATATTCCTCCTCATTATTTGAAATATTAATCTCCTTCCATTTCTTAATCTCATTAATTGAAGTCATATAATGAGCCACCAAAGGACCAAAATGTTGCTTGGTAATGTTAGTGATCCTTTGGAGCATAGGAATATGAATGAGAGGAGACTCGCCCAACCATTTGTCATCCTAGAAGGAAATGGAGTTGCCATCACCGAGAAGCCATTGGGTTCCTTTTTGCACAAGGGAATGAGCTTGACAAATTGATTTCCAAAAAGCGGATCCGTCGAAGGGTACTTGACCATGCAAAAACTCAAAATTTTGAAGATATTTCCTTTTTAAGATTTTTACCTAGTCAACCTATTCATTTGGAATAAGTCTCCAAGCTTGCTTGGTGAGGAGAGCAATATTAATATGGGATATCCGTCTGAGGCATAAACCTCCTTGATCTTTGGGTTTACAAATTTTATCCCAGGCTACTAGATGAAATTTGTGTTTGTTCTCAGTTCCTGACCAAAGGAAATTATTTTGGATTCTCTCTATTTTTTTGTAAACTGAAGTTGGAGATTTGAATAAGGATAAAAAATAAATAGGAATACTTTGAAGGTAGGCCATATTTAAGGTGATTTTTCCAGCTTTGGAGAGGAGATTACCTCTCCATGTAGTCAATTTATTTTGAAGTATTTTAATGACATTATCCCAAAGATTATCCTTAACACTTCCATTGAAAAGAGATATTCCAAGGTAAGAGGAAGGTAGGGAACTAATGGGACACTGGAGAATGTTAGCAATCAAATGTTGTCCTCTCAATGGAGTATTAAGAAAATACAATTTGCTTTTTTGAAAGTTGATCTTTTGGCGAGCCGCTGCTTCATAAAGGATGAGGATTTGTTTGATGATAGAGGCTTAATTGATAGAGGCAAAGGTGGACAAAATGTTGTCATAAATTTTTTTTTGATGAGTAATAGGACTGCATTATGAAGTAACCTAAATGCCAGAAATAAGACCTGCTTCCCTAGCTACCAAAATGGATCTACCTAGAGCTTCAGAAGCAATGATGAAGAGAAGAGGAGATAAGGGATCTCCTTGTCTTATACCTTTGCTACTATGGAAATAGCTAGCTGGAGAGCCGTTAATAAGAATAGAGAACCAAGCGGAGGATATACACCCTTTGACAAGTGAAACCCACTCGTTGTGAAACCCAAACTTGTTGAGAATGGAAATAAGGAAATCCTAATTTAGTCAATCATAGGCCTTGTTCATATCTAACTTGAGAATAAAGGTTACCTTTTTGTTGCAGTAACTTGAATTAATAACTTCATGGACAGAAATAATGCCATCAAGGATGTATCTGCATTTCACAGAGCTGCCTTGGCATTTGTTTATGATGATCAGCATGACATCTCTCATACATATGGCCATTGCTTTGGTTAAAATTTTGTAAATGACATTGCAAAGGATATTGGTGCACTTTGGATATTCCTTAGAAATTATGCTTGTGGAAGACAATACCTTTTTGACACCATTAGCAATATCTTCATTGGTTCCTTATTTCTAGTGATCATAGTTTGAAGGTCTCCCTCTTTTTTTCTCCATGCTACAATCAATTGGGGATTTTTTATGACTTTTGGTGATTTTAGGACTAATATTTTGGACAACATGGCTAGAATGTTCTAAAGAGGAAATGGAGGTAGATATGATATCGACCAAAGGTTGGTTAGGATTGAAAGCATCAAGGGGAGAATTCTTATCCTGAGAGGGCTCATAAATAACCTAAATTTCCACAATAGGAGAAGGGCTATTATGAATAGATTTAGATTCAAGAATAAGGTTATCAACAATCTCATTCAAACAATTATCTTCAGGATTCATCTCACCAACAGCTTGCTCCAAGTCATCCTCGGGATTTATTTTACCCATAATTTGAAATTGATTAGGAAAGGTAAAGATACTAACCTCATTAGCATTGGAATTTGGAATGGATGCCAGTTCCCCTTTGTCACTAGGGAGAGTGATGAGGGGAATGTTATCCACAGTTTCTATGAGCCTAAGATCTTTTACTGGTCTGTAGACAACTCCTTTAGTAGAAAGGAAGCACCTTTTGTCCTTTCTGAATGGAGTGAAAGTTTCCTTTCCTTTATCATGGTTGGGACCCAACATAGAATCAATAGGTGTAGTCTGTTTGATGAAAAAATAACATTGTACCTGCAAGTGACCTTGATTTTGATAGTGAATGCAAAAAGGAGGCTTATTTTCATATACAATAGCCTGCTTAAAATAGGTAAGACCCGTGTTACATCTCCACAAAGGTAGGTAAAGTAGAAGTAAGGTTAGCATTTATGCAAAGGTTAGCAACATGCATTCTTGACCTTGAAAGAGTTACCCTGTTGATCAGAAGGAGGTCTCCAACTGTGGAAGCAATTGATTTGAAGATAGACTCATGCCATAGGTGCCAAGGAAGATTGGGAATTTGACCCAAATAGGAGCAAGGTTAATGCTTTGGGAGTTAGGGTTAAAATAAGGGGTCCACTTCCTCAAGAAGACACTTTTAGAGCCAATGAACTAAGGTCCATCAGAGAGGATAAAGTCAGCATCCTCACTAGCATTAAGCCTAATACCAAAGAACACATTGGAAAGACCAATAATTTGAAGAGACCCTCTAACCTTCCATCTAGGAATAGCCCAACACCTAATGATGTCAAGGCTATAGTTACCGCCCACCACTTTATCGACCAGGGATACAAATTCCTCGGCAATGAATTATTCTACAATACTGGTAAGAATTTTCACCCTGTTTCCAGACACCTAGAAAAGAAGATAGGAAATAGTTGATGGGGAAGAATGATGGTCCAACACATTAGCAAAATTCAGATTAATGGTATTTTCATCCCAACGAGGAGGGACATCATCAGCCCAAACATAAGGAACACCCTCAATCACATGAAGACGTTTTAAGTTAGCAGTAGGCAAAGGATTAGCATAATCCTTTTTTGTAACAGAGTCCTTTTGCACAGAGGAGAGGCCAAAACTATCACCAGGAGCAAGAGATATCTATATAGGTCTAGAAGGAGACCCAAAAATATGGTTGACATATCCAAGGAAAATAATATCCATAGGCACATTGGACGAAGTAAAGGTGACAACATCAGTATGGATTCCAGCAGCAACTTCTTTCCTTCTAGAATTTTGAATTTTAGATTTCCTGCATTTAAAATTTTGAATTTCAGAGGATAAAGCAAACATTGTTGCAACCTAAAACTCCCAATTAAAATATCTTTAAGATGAGTTATGGTCCAGATAATTCATGTGTAATATTTACTCTTTTTCCTAACTCACTTAATGCCTTCACTAAGGTTGTCAAATAAGGGTTGTTTACAGTATGAAAGGGAATGTTGCAATAATATCAAAAAATTATCATGGCTATATTAACTTCCTTTGCCCTGTTTCTTCCCATTGTAGTTTCAAATATGTTGGTTTTCTAGTGTTGGAGCCTTATACCACACTTCTCCCACTCCAACTAGAAACACTTGGATGAATGCGAGGGCCAAGAAGAGATTCTCTAGCCATGGAATGGACATCCTGTAGCTTAGTCTTGTCTTCATAAAAGGAGCTTCGTGGCCCCAATCCTTGTCCAACTATAATTATTACCCTTTAACATTCTATTTATTTAGCATTCATTTTTGCATATAAAAGCCTTCACCTCATTTTTAACCATGTCATATATGGTAGGGCAAGCATCCACATATTTCCTTTCTTGATAAATCAAATGGAATTGATGTATTTAATGCCTCCTAGCATCTCCTTACCATAAAATTTACAAACCACTTGATTCGGAAAGCTTCCCTTAATTCCATACTTCCACATGGGGTTTCTTCCTAGGGCTTGTGTTGTATAGATACAAAGAAAAATGTGTTGGTTTCTTTTCCTCTTAAATTCTAATTCAATGTCAAGTGTGTACAAGGGAGATTCATTAGAATCTTTGCTTCTCCATTTGAGTCTCTTTCCAAAGGAGACCCCAATAATATGAATATTCTCAACATGACTAGAATCCTACACAATGCTTTTTTGCATACCTTATAGAAGTTGATGTTATGTTTGTTTGTTTGGTGTTTTATGAGTTCATTCAAAGAAAATACCAAAGGTTTTTGTATTGTTATCTATATTGACTCTTTTTTAGACTTAACAGTTATTTAAAACCTAAAATTCAATAATCATCTAAATGTAAAGCTAAGTGTTTTATTATACAAATGCAAGAATACAAGATCTATCCTATATGCTTTTCAAAATTGAATGATTTACCTAGGACATTTTGGTATTTCAAGGTAAAGCAAGAGAAAATGCAAGAAGACAAGTTAACCTAAATGCATGTGCCTTACCAGATGTAATGGATTTGGAGGCATGTAAATTTTACATATATATGATCCTTAGTAAGGATATGTTCATCAACAACCTTGGGCTGATTTTTGTAAAAGGTTTTTGGTCAACCTGTAAAACCCGATATTAATGCTATAGTATCTTATCTACCAAAAAAAAAATGCAACTAAATAATTTTTAGATTCTTTACCTATGAACTTGAAAACTATCAAAAAACTAGGATTTAGTTTAAGGTTCCTTGATTGACTGATTTAAGAGTATTTTTTAAATAAAATGAGATGTTTTGGAAAGCAATTGAAGTGTTTTTTAAAGTAATAAATGCATTTTGTAAGAAATTAGGATTTCTACTTAAAATTCCTTAATTCCTCAAATGAAATGTGATTTTAAGATATAAAACAATAGAAAATATATGGAAAACATAGAGAAATAGGGAATGTAGGGCTAGGTAATTGCCAAGTGATATAGTTACCTCTTTTGTAGCCCTTTCACCAAATTTACCACTGAAACTTCCAAATTTTCCATTGTCAGATTCACCACTACGGACTAGTTATTTTGGTATCTGCACAAAAGGACCAAAAAATAGACTTTTTATTTTGGGGGTCTGTTTGAGAGTTGGATAGGGTAGAAAACACATCTAAATAGCTGATAAGACCCCCTATTGATGAAAATTTTGAGTATTCTTACCTCTTAGAATGGTTTTTTGACATTTTACCAAATTCACCATAGGTAAATTTGGTTAGTGGTAAATTTAGTTCTGAGAGTTTTATGGTGGCCAAATTCACCACTGCCTATGAAGGGTGGTGAATTTGGTCTAAACATGGAATTTTGAGAGTTTTAATAGTAATTTTGGATGGATTTTAGGTTGAAATTGAAAGGATATGATTCTAACAAAATTTACTAGGTTTGTAACTAATAGAATTAGAGATCTAAGCCATTAAATAAAGCAATTTAATGACTAAACTTTAAATATGTATGAAAAAAAGTGAATATATCAAGGATGACTAAAATCAAATAGGGATGCATAAAAGTGATAAATATATGTAGTTATGATAGGAATGGTGTAAGGTAGCTAATAAAACTTCTAACAAAAGAAAATTAGCATTAGATAATGAAAACTAATAATAATGCTAATATGTGTAAGTATTGACCAAAATGTACAAAACCTACAACAATAAGCAAGAAAGGGAAGAGTATTGCAATAGAGGATGCTTGAATATTGGAAAAAGGATGAGATAACAAGGTAATAATAGCCTTGTATCCTCAACACCTTACCTTAATTTTGATATTGTGATGCATTGTTTTTGTGTTATAAGAATTGTGCCATGGGAAAAAGTTACCCCATGGATGCTCCCTTGAAAATTATCACCGAATTAATGATTTAAGGATATTTTCCAAGGAAAATTAATTTTATGATATGATGTGTTGAGAGTGTATGATGTATTTGACTATGTGATGTTAGCCTTGATTTATTGCTTAGCGGTGGTCTTGTAAAACCATGATGATGATCAAACACTAAGGTAGGGTGGTTGCCTCATTGAGAGATATTTTAAGTCCTGAATGCTAGATAACCATTCAAGTGTATGTTATGAATGATGTTACCTTTACCTAATAGAGAAAAATGCTCATGTTTTTAGGATGTGATACCTCTTACATGTTTTTGTAAGAGGTAACCTCATCTCATCATGTCTAAATTTTGGTATATGGTACCATGTAAAAGATAAATATTTAGACTAGGATGACGTACCTACAATATGTACATGATATATGCATTTGTTTTCTTCTCATTTGTGTTTAAGTATTGCTCTTTATAGACACTTAATTGCATAGATGAGGTACTTGTAATATGTATATGATATATGTATATTTTTTTCTCATTAGTGTTTAAGTGTTGCTCTCTACAAGCACTTAATTGCATAGATGAGGTATCTATAATATGCACATGATATATGTATTTGTTCTCTTCTCATCAATTTTTAAGTTTTTCTATCTACAAGCACTTAACTACGTATATGAGATACCTATTTTATTCCCATTAGTGTTTAAGTGTTGTTATCTGCAAGAACTTAAATGTGTAGATGAGGTACCTATTTTATTCTCATCAATGTTTAATTATTGCTCTCTACAAGCACTTAACTACATAGATGGTGTACCTATTTTCCTCTCATAAATATTTAAGTGTTGCTCTCTACAAGCACTTAATTGCATAAATGAGGTACATGTTTTATTCTCATCAGTGTTTAAGTTTTTCTCTCTGCAAGGACTTAAATGTGTAGATGAGATAATTTTGATTCTTACTAGTCTTCAAGTGTTGCTCTCTGCAAGCACTTAACTGCATAGATAAGATAGCATTGATTCTTATTAGTGTTTAAGTGTTTCTCTCTTCAAGAACTTAATTGAATATTTAAGATAGTTTTGGTCCTTATTATTTTCAAGTGTTTATCTCTGTAAGCACTTGAATACATAGATAAGATAGTTTTGGTTATTATCAATGTTTAATTGTTGCTCTTTGAAAGCACTTAACTATGTAGATAATATAGTTTTGATTATTATCGATTTTTAAGTGTTTCTCTTTGTAATAAATTGATTACATAGAAAATAAAGTTTTATTCTTATGAGTGTTCAAATGTTTCTCTCTGCAAGCACTTGATTGCATATATAAGTTAGTTTTGATTCTTATAAGTGTTGAAGTTTTATTCTCTATAAGCACTTGATTACATAGATAACATAGTTTTGGTTCTTATCAGGGTTCAAGTGTTGCTCTCTGAAATCACTTGGCTATGTAGATAAGATAGTTTTTATTCTTATCAATTTTCAAGTGTTTCTCTCTAAAAGCACTTGACTATGTAAATAAGATAGTTTGATTCTTATCAGTTTTAAAATGTTGCTCTTTGCAAGCACTTGACTACATAGATAAGATAGTTTTGATTCTTATCAGTGTTCAAGTGTTTCTCTCTACAAACACTTGACTGCATAGATAAGATAGTTTTGATTCTTATTAGTGTTCAAGTATTGCTAGTTTCATACACTTGACTACATATATAAGATAGTTTTTATTATTATCAGTGTTCAAGTGTTGCTCTCTATAAGCACTTGACTGCATAGGTAAGAAGGTTGAGATGGTTTGATGCTTGTAAAATAGTTTGCAAGGAAATGTGATGATATGATTGACTTGTGATATTTGTAAATGCCTTGCAAAGTGATGAAATTATTTTGTAATTGATTTTTTGGTCTTTGCAAATACTTTTCAAAGTGATGAAATGCTTTTATAATTGATTTTGTGGTCTTTGCAAATGTTTTGAAAAGTGATGAAATGATTCTATAGCTAATTTTGTTGTTGGATATTTTGAGTAGATAAGTTGTCATTTATGTCAAGAGTGAGTGGTCATTGATGTCAAGCTTTTAGCATTAATTAGTGGAAGTTTCAGTGGGTAGCATCAGTTTTAGGTTCTGCAATTTTAGTTGATCAAGACTCAGTTCCAGGAGGTCAAAATGAGATCCAAGGTGAAAACAAGAAGCCCAAGTGAATAATATTATAATAATTCTTTATAATATTATACAAGGAAGATTAAATTAATTATAAATTAATTAATATAATTTTATTAAATTAATTTACTTAACTTTATGTTATTTAAATTAATTATTAATTAATTTTAATATTAATTATATATTAATTTATGTTAATTTCAAATAACCCTAATGTGGGTTATTAATTTGAATTTCAAAGTTGAATTTCTAACATTGATGTGGAAAGTAAATTTACCATGTGTGTATAAAATGGGGATTATCCCACCTTAGCCAAATCCCCAATGCTTTCGAATTAAAATCATATGCTATATGAGTTCATGTGAATCATGGTGTACAAAGAAGAGTTTTTAATTTTTTAAAAATGTGCTTAGAGGAGGCAAAACTATTTTACCCACCAAGGAGGAGTCTTGGTCACCAATCATTGGTAACATAGTTGGCAATCATGATGGAAGAAAGACGTGAGGGCAATGACAAGTGAAGGTTCGAATCCAGGGAGGATCATTTTTATTTTTTGTTGAAAACATGGTAGAGTAAGGTTGAAAGGGAATAAAGTCCTCCTTCCTTCATGTGGGCACCTCTAGCCCACGCGGTGGGTACCAAATTCTAAGGTGCTTTGTGCTTGGGGATACGGTGATTTGAAACACACAGAAACCCTTTTTGGGAGATAAAAAAGGTATGCATTGATTTTGAGCACCAAAATTTTCAGAGGAGTTAGTTGAGGCATTAAAAATTAGTTTTTGCATATTTTATTTGGTATGTAAGATTTTAGGAGAGTTATAAGGTTGATGCAAAATAAATTTTTGTTGTTATTTTCTTTAGTGTTTGAAAAGCAAAGAAAGGTGTTTTAGGAAGATTGTTTAAGGTTTTGTGGCATTGGATAATTATTTTAAGTTGGATATTATAAGGTGTATCCAAGTAATTATTTTTGTGCATGATTTGATGAATGTTAATTCCAAGAAGGAGCAATAAGGTGTATTTGAGATTTGTTTATTTTTGTGTCTAAGGAATATTTGAGAAAGTGTTAAGAGTGAGATTTTGTCATCTAACCATTGAAATTGAAAAAAGGAAATTATGATTTAGATAGGTTTTCCAAGGGCACTTCTACATCAAACAAAAGGTATGGGCACATCTTCCTAGTGAGTTATTGTTGAATGTTGTGAATGTAAAGTTGGAATGAAAATGATTGTTTGGTAAGCATTGTTGAGTGTGTTTTGAATTAATGCTTCATGGTTTTTTGGAATTGAGAGTTGTTGATAAAACCTTGTTTTATAAGCATTATTTTTGAAGTAAGTGAGTGAAGAACTTAGACTAGGGTTTGCAAATATCATGAGTATCATTGTTATGTGAAGATTGTTTTATAAGCATTATTGTTGAAGTGATTGGTTGAGTGAAGAACTTGAACTAGGATTTACAAAGAACATGAGTATCATTGTTATGTGAGATTGGTTGATAAACATTGTTGGAAACATTTGAATGAATTTTCATAAGTTGGGACTAGGGTTTGTGAGCAATAATTATTTCATTGAGTGATTGGTTAAGTTAAATTGGTTGAGCCTAGTCAAGTGAATGTGTTGATGATATAGTTCAAGTTTTGTGAAACAAATTATTCTATATTCTAAATCGAGTTGAAAAAGTGATTGTATGTTTCTAAAATAGTGAGTGAAAGTGACTGAGCATTGAGATGAATGTGAAGCATATTGAGTCTCTAACAATACTCTATATGTTTCTAAAAGAGTGATTGAAAGTGATTGAGCATAGTGATGAATGTGAAGCATATTGAGTCTCTAATAATTATATTTATGTTTCTATAATATTGGAAAAGTTCTAGTGTGGATTTGTTGAGTAGATTTGAGACAATTCTTGAGAGGACTTGTGGATAAATTTGTGTAAGCTTTTGTTGAAGCTTACAATAAAGTTTGAGAATAGATATTAAGAGAATATTAGATAAGTTCTAGTGAGGACTTATTGAGTAAATTAAGACAAGTATTTGTGAAGACTTGTTGAGCATATTGGACAAGTTCTTGAGAGGACTTGTGGACATATTAGTATGATATTTTGTGGAAGCTTACAAGGCAAATTTGAGATAAGTCTTTGAGAATAATTGTGAATAGAGTTGATTGATTTATTTGGTCAAAACTTGAGTTAAGGTTTGGGGTAGATCTAGTAGAGTTGATTTGATATTGATTCAAGATTTGAGTTAAGGCTTGAGGATAGAGATTGAGGATAAATTTGTGCTAGACCAAAGGACTATGTTTTGTACATATTAAAGGATAAATATTGAGGACATATTTATGTTAGACCGAAGGATTGTGTTTAGTGCAGATTTGAGAACAGAGTAAGGTGCAAATGCAAGGACATGTTTATGCCAGACCAGAGACAGAGATTGAGTAGATTTATGCTATACCAAAGGACTATGTTTAGTGTAGATTTGAGATAGAGATTTGAAGGTGATAGAGTATAGAGGGTGACAGTATCCAGTGGATAGATATCCATTAGCCATGGCAGTTAGGATGGGTGTATTTAGTGGATAGAGTTCCATTAGCCAAAGTAGTTGAGGAAGTAGTTCTTCTAGAATATCACTAGTCAAATCTAAGGAGAAAGGAGTTTTCCTATGGATAGAGATCCAAGAACGTGGTTAGGTTATTGGTATCTTCTTTGGACATAGGTCCATAAACATTATAATAGAGAAAGGATTCCCAAGAGATTGATTGAGAAAATTTTAGTGAAATATTTTCTCCGTGGAGTAGCCCACATTGGGTGATCCACGTTAAATTTGTTTCTCTATTATGTATGGTGATTTTTGCATTGCTTTGATTACTGTTGTTGATATTGCTATCTATACATTGCATAATATTGATTAGGAAATAAAAGTAAAAAGTGGTCTTAAATTGTTCACGTCCCTCTTAATATAAGCTTATGTTATTCAATTGGTATCAGAGTGGGTTCCTTCAAAAGAGTTTAATAGCTTGAAGTAAAATCTTTAAATAACACAATGGATTATAAAAATGTATCCTCAGATAATTCAACACCAATATTTGATGTAAGTGATTATATATTTTGGAGTATGAGAATGAATATTCACCTAAATGTACTTGGCAATGAATTTTGGGAAGTATTTGAAAATGGATACATACCACCAGATGATCCACCTACAAATAAGGAAGGTAACCTTCTACAACATTAAAATTCAAAAGCAATGAATGAAATTTTGAGAGGTTTACATAGAACAAAATTCATAAAAGTTATGCATTGTCAAGATGCAAAATGAATTTGGGATAAGTTGCAAAGCATATATGAAGTAGATAAAAGTGTGAAAAAGGCAAAGATACAAAATCTTAAAGGAAAATTTGAAGAATTAATAATGAAGAATGAGAAAAAAATTAGTACTTTTCTACTTTGGGTAGATGAGGTTGTTAATGCCATGCAAGGACATGGACTTAAGGTTGAAGAAGCTGATGTTTGTGATAAGATCTTAAGGTCTCTCCCAAAAATATTTAGTGAAAATATTTTAGCTATAGAATAAGCAAAGTATGGTGATTATTTGATAAGAGATATGTTACTTAGAATTCTTATATCTTTTGAGTTAAGAATAAAAGAGGAACCTAATATTCAGAAGGAAGCAGTCTTCAAAGCGATTAAGAAAACAAAGGGCAACAATTATGATTCAAGAAATGAGTCATCCAATAATGAAGAAAGGCAAGGATGGACAAATCAGACAAGGGAAGAAGTTCTTTCAAAGAAAAAAGAGGAGATACTATGCAGATAAGGCAAGTAAGTACTCAAGTGATAGTGATAATAGTTTCTCAGATAATGATAAATATGAAGTCCTATTTCTATTTTAAGAAAAAGAAGAGGTTAAGAAAAGGTCACCAATAATTCTCAAGTGTTTTATATGTGGTGATTTTGGACATCTTGAAGATAGTTGTACAAGGAATGGTTTCAGTTTTAGTGATGATGAATATGAGCATGCACTTGAAGTACTAGAAGATAATATTCTAATGGCACTAGAAGATGAAGGAGGTGATTCTGTAGAATATAAGTCAGAAGATAATGAATATGTTGACAAAGGTAAACAAATATAGGAAGAATCAAAAAAAGGAGGAGTTGATCTTGAGGAAGAGCTTATTTATGCTCTTAAAACTTTAAATAAGGTAAGAAAGAAAAACTTCCAACTTAAGATCTAGTTTCAAGAATGTGATGAATAGGGAGGAAATCTTATAGATGATCTAAACAAGTCAATGGCTAAGAAAAAGAAATTCAAGGATAATTTAGAAGCAAAGGTCTTAGAATGTGAAAAATTATAACAATAAGTAGCTCTGCTAAGGGAATAATTAGAAAATCCCAATGATAATCTACACAAGTTTGGAAAGAGCTCAAATATTGTAGATAATATGATCAAGGTACAAATAAGATAAAAAAATAAAATAGGTCTTGGTTTTAAACAAACTCAAAAGAAATAAGAAGAATAGTCAACCGCAATTTCTAAAGAAGAAGAAACTTTAGAAGAAGACAGTGTAAGAGAAAGTGAGACTTCTGAGGATGATTTGGACAACAAAAAGTTCAATAAAAAAATGAACAATGCACAAAGAAGAAATAGATGGAACAAAAACCAATATAGATAAAGAGATACTAAGAGACCAATAATTTCAAGGCATGGAAATTTCAATGGACAATGTTTCTCATATCATAAATTTGGGCACATGGCTTCATAGTGCAAGACACATGAAAGACAAGAGTATGGAAACTTCAAAAATAGATATCTTTTCCATGGGTATTTCTACTCATGTAATAATTTTGGTCACAAGGAAATAAATCACAAGGTACATGATAGGAATAGATATGGCTTCACCAGGAGAAATACCAAGACATTTTCACCTCCAAGGAGTAATAAAATTAAGTGTTATAAGTGTAATAATTATGGACATACAACAAAGTGGTGTACAAAAGACATTCCAGAATCAAGCATAAACATGTACAAGAACATGAACAAGAACAGGAATAAAGACATTAACAAAAAAAATAACATAAATAGAAATATGGATAGGAACAGAAACATGAGCAAGAATAGGAACAAGAACATGGACATGAACAGGAACAAGAACATGGACATAAATAGAAACAATAAAATGAATCATAAGTATTTGATGAGAAGGAAAGAGGACAAAGGTAAAGAATAGTTCCTACTGGGAGTAAAAATACTCCCCCCCAGAATTAACCACCTCAAGAGGAGGGGCTAAGCTAAGATACTCATTCTTAGCCCTGAGCCCCAAAGGTAACCCTTTACCATTTATGTCAAAGGAGGAGATACTTGAGTAAGGGAGAGAGATTTGGTTTAATGAAAGAGCATTCAGTTAGGAGGAGCAATATCCTAGGGGAAGCAGAACAAGAAAAAGATTAATTTTTTGATAAAAATAATTTGGGTTGCCATCAATGATAAAGAGGGAACATTTTGAGTATATAAGTTTTCATTGATGTCAAGAGTGAGTGGTCATTGATGTCAAGCTTTCAGTATTAGTTAGTGGCAATTTAAGTGGGCAACATTAGTTTTAGGTTATCCAATTTCAGTTGATTAAGACCTGGTTCCAGAAGGTCAAAATAAGGTCCAAGGTGAAAACAAGAAGCCCAAGTGAATAATATTATAATAATTCTTTATAATATTATACCAAGAATATTAAATTAATTAATATAATTTTATTAAATTAATTTATTAATTAATTTACTTAACTTTATGTTATTTAAATTAATTATTAATTAATTTTAATATTAATTTATGTTAATTTCAAATAACCCTAAGGTGGGTTATTAATTCAAATTTCGAATTCATATTTCTAGTGTTGATGTGGGAAGCAAATTTACCATGTGTGTATAAAAGAGGGATTACCCCACCTTAGCCAAATCCCTAATGCTTTCAAATTAAAATCCTATGCTATGTGAGTTCATGCAAATTATGGTGTGCAACAATTTTTTTTTAATTTTTAAAAAGGTGCTTAGAGGAGGCAAAACTATTTTACCTAGAAAGGAGGGAGCCTTCGTCACCAACCATTGGTAGTACAGTTGGCAATCGCAGTGAAAGCAAGATGTGAGGGTAGCAATAGGCGTAGGTTTTAATCTGTAGAGGATCATTTTTATTTTATATGAAAAATGCATCAGAGTAAGGTTGAAAGGGAAGGAAGTCCTCCTTCCTTCACATGGGTGCCTCTAACTCACACATTGGACACCAAAGCACTAACGCACTTGGCACTTGGAAATATGGTGGTTCGAATCATGTTGAAACCCTTTTTGGGAGATAAAAAAGGTATGCATTAAGTTTGAGTGCCAAAATTTTTGGAGGAGTTAGTTGACGTATTAAAATTTAATTTTTGCATACTTTATTTGGTATGTAAGGTTTTAGGGGAGTTATAAGGTTGATGCAAAATAAATTTTTGGTGTTATTTGCTTTAGTGTTTGAAAAGGAAATAAAGGTGTTTTAGGAAGATTGTTTGAGGTTTTTTGGTGTTGGATATTATTTTAATTTGGATATTATAAGGTGTATCCAAGTAATTATTTTTGTGCGTGATTTGATGAATGTTAATTCTAAGAAGGAGAGATAAGGTGTATTTGAGCTTTGTTTATTTTTGTGTCTAAGGAATATTTGATAAAGTGTTAAGAGTGATATTTTGTCATCTAACCATTGAAATTGGAAAGAAAGAAATTGTGATTTAGAAAGGTTTTCCAAGGGCACTTCTACATCAAACAAAAGGCATGGGCACATCTTCCTAGTGAGTGATTTTTGAATATTGTGAATTCAAAGTTGGAGTGAAAATGATTGTTTGGTAAGCATTGTTGAGTGTGCTTTGAATTAATGCTTCAATATTTTCTAGAATTGATAGTTGTTGATAAAACCTTATTTTATAAGCATTGTTTTTGAAGTGAGTAAGTGAGTGAAGAACTTGAACTAGGGTTTGTAAAGATCATGAGTATCATTGTTATGTGAATATTGTTTTATAAGAATTGTTGTTGAAGTAATTAGTTGAGTGAAAAACTTGAACTAGGGTTTGCAAAGAACATGAGTATCATTGTTATGTGAGATTGATTGATAAACATTGTTGGAAACATTTGAGTGAATGTTCATAAGTTGGTACTAGGGTTTGTGAGCAAGAATTATTTCATTGAGTGATTGGTTAAGTGAAGTTGGTTGAGCCTAGTCAAGTGAATGTGTTGATGATATAGTTCAAGTTATATGAAACAAATTATTCTATATTATGAATTGATTTGAGAAAGTGATTGAGAGTTTGTGAGTGTGAATCATATTGAGTCTCTAACAATTCTCTATATGTTTCTAAAAGAGTGAGTGAAAGTGATTGAGCATTGAGGTGAATGTGAAGCATATTGAGTCTCTAACAATTCTCTATATGTTTCTAAAGAATGATTGAAAGTGATTGAGCATAGTGACGAATGTGAAGCATATCGAGTCTCTAAAAATTCTCTTTATGTTTCTATGATATTGGACAAGTTCTAGTGTGGACTTGTTGAGTAGATTTATGACAAGTATTGAGAGGACTTGTGGACATATTTGTGTAAGATTTTGTTGAAGCTTACAATACAATTTGAGAATAGATATTAAGAGTAGATTGGATATGTTCTACTGAGGACTTATTAAGAATATTAAGAAAAATATTTGTGAAGACTTATTGAGTATATTGGACAAGTTCTTGAGAGGACTTGTGGACAGATTAGTGTGAGCTTTTGTGGAATATTTGAGATAAGTCTTTGAGAAGACCTGTAAGTAGATTTGATTGATTGATTTGTTCAAAACTTGAGTTAATATTTGGGGCAAATCTAGCAGAGTTGATTTGAGATTAAGTCAAGCTATGAGTTAAGGTTTGAGGATAGATATTGAGGATATATTTGTGCTAGACCGAAGGACTATGTTTGGTGTAGATCAGAGGATAGATATTGAGGACATACTTGTGCTAGAATGAAGGACTATTTTTAGTGCAAATTTGAGGACAATTTTTGGTGCATATTTAAGGATAGGTTTGTGCCAGAATAGAGATAGAGATTTAGCATTTTGTGCTAGACCTAAGGACTATGTTTAGTGCATATTTGAGATAGAACTTTGAAGATGATAGAGTATAGAGGATGATAGTCTCTGGTGGATATATATCCATTAGCTAGGTTAGTGAGGACATGTGTCTTCAGTGGATAGAGTTCCATTAGCCAGAGTAGTGGGGGCATAAGTTCTTCTAGAAGATCACCATTCAGAGCTAAGGAGAAAGGAGTTCTCCTATGAATAGAGATCTAGGAAATTTATTAGGGGATTGGTGTCTCCTTTAGATAGAGTTCCATAAATATTGTAATAGGGAAAGGATTCCCAAGAGATTGATTGAAAAAATTTTAGTGAAAGATTTTCTCCGTGGAGTAGCCCGCATTGGGTGAACCATGTTAAATTGGTATCTCTATTGTGTGTGGTGATTTGTGCATTGCTTTTATTACTGTTATTGATATTTCTATCTATACATTGGATAATATTAATTAGGAAAGAAAAGTAAAAGTGGTCTTATACAGTTCACCCCCCCTCTCAGTATAAACTTGTGTTATTAATTTGTGGTCTTTGCAAATATTTTGCAAAGTGATGAAATCCTTTTGCAGTTGATTTTGTGGTCTTTAAAAATGTTTTAAAAAGCAATGAAATATTTTTTTAGTTGATATTGTGGTATTTGTAAATATTTTGCAAAGTGAAGAAATACTTTTGTAGTTGATACTGCAAGATATTTTACAATCATGTTATGCAATATTTCAATGTTTGCAAAGGTTTTTGCAAAGTTTTTGGAATGATAATTACAATGTTTTGCAATTTAATATTTTCTATGATTGTAAAATATTTTGCAATGTCATGCGATGCTTTGATGTTTGCAAAGGTTTTTATAAATTTTTTTGGAATAATGATTGCAATATTTTGCAATGTCATGTGATGTTTTGATGTTATTGGTAATGTTTTTGAAAGAGATAGGTACTTTAATTTTGGAGTGTTTTTGAAAGGATGATATAATATTTGTAATATTTACAAGGTAATCTAGCAAATAACCCTTTAACATTCTTTTACCCTCATTTTTTGAAATGAAATGTTTTGGTAAGAAAATTTGAAATCATTTATTTTCTTTACACATGAGAGAGGGTAACAAGAGTATATATGTACATTAGCTAACTCATATGCAAATATTTACATGTACGCGAGGAATTGGACTTAATAATCATTACCACCTCTGATGTGTTGAAATATTTGAGAATTTTGTATGGTAAAAAAAATGTTTTAGACTGAGGGTAATGCTTCATATGGATGATATAAGAAGAGAAGAAGCTATTCTCCCTTTCCCATCATGTCTATAAATAATTGTATATGGGAATATCATAAAAAAATATCCTATTTTCTAGGATTTTTGTGTGATAGCATGGCCCTTAATATGAAGGATCTTGTTGTATGAGAAATAGATAACATCTATGTTGGCTCATAGGTGATGAGGAGGAACAAGGTCATGATAATCAACTTGCTTTATGTAGTCATAAATTATTATGGGTATGTGAAGTTATAATTACCAAATCCTAATTTTCCCAAATGGTCCATTAGTCAGCTTGGATGTTTTTATTTTATCAAAATTCTGAGAATAAATTATAGCTTGTATCAATACAAAGGAATTTCTCTATCTATTGATTGATATTTTGTACAAACAAATAGAGAATATATATCCATATTAGTAAGTGATTATTTTAATATGAAATGTTTATTGCATATTTGTATAATACCAATTGGAAACAAAATTTCTGTTGAACCAATATTTTATTAGAAAAATAGTTAATGAAGAGATTCTGATTTGTGGATGTTTTATTGTTGTAGAATACCAGGTGGATACAATGACAATATAAATATAGTATTTGGTGAAGCATGCAAATAATTGTATTCTCACAAGACATTTGATCTATGGATCCTTGAGATATTGATTCTTGTTTGATAGAATTCCAATGAAAAAACTAGGAAACTGAGGATAATATTGATCGAGTGCATCGTAAGATCTACAAATGATTGTAGATCTACAAGATATTGGATCAATAGGATCCTCTAATATTGCAAGGTATATAAAAAACAATAAATAAGATTTATAAAATTTTAATAGCATGTTGATGCAATAAATCAAGAGGAGCATGTTGATATCATTGATCCATTACCTAATAAGACTTGCAAATGATTGCAAAGGTCTATAAGAAATAGGATCAATCAAATGTTATGATTCTCATGATCTATCATTAGGATAATGCATGAAGATTTTATTTATTATTGATTGTATACTAAAGTGGTACATCAAATGGGGAAGTGTACCCTTAATAATTCTCATATAAAGTTAATAAGTAATTGTTAATCCATAAGAGAATTAATTATTAAGGGCTTCTTAGCCCATGTGACTTATCAAATCAATAATTCGACGATTATTTTTGTATTAGGTATGATTTTGTGAACTCATATGATAGGTCAATCAGGGAAGAAAACCCCATTCAACCAATGACTAGTGAAATTCATAAATAATTATGATTTCATGAGATATTGGTTGAATGCAATTTCTCGTCCCTATATGGCATGTCGAACGAACCATATTTGAAGAGTGTGATGAGTAGATGTCATGACTAATTTGATAGAATGCTCTTTAAAACTCTTCTACACAATACATAATTCTCAAAAAAGGTCTTGCAAGCTCATAAATGTATTATAGGAGAGAAAAGTTGTCCTTGAGGAGCATATTAAATAATCATGAGTGTTGACCAAAAAGAGATTTTTTTGCTGGAGGATATTGTAAATATGTATTGTTGATGGTATTGTTGTGATATAATATAAATATTAGTAATGTGACCATGTATGAAACAGATGAAATTGGGTTATTAAAATTGTAAGTGATCCTATATCACTTGTTTCAAAGGAAATGAGGGAGTATGATGAAAGAGAGAAGTAAGAGTGAATCTAATTTATTGTTGTTTGTTGTTGGGTATCCCAAGGTTGGGATAGAAGAAATGGTAAAGGTAAGGTCATTAGGACCATGGATGATTGTGTCATACTTAACTTAACCTAAGAGTGGGAAAGAAGAGAAGAAGTATGATAGTAGAAAAGTAGGATGTATAAAGAGATTTGGTAGACAAGATTTTTGGACTGAGAGAGTTTACTCAATATATGGTTAGCCTAGGTGGATGCAATGCAGATGTATTTGTAATAAGTATTATATTTTATGTCATAGAAAAAACTATTGTCTCTATGGTATGATAAAAAAAACTAGTCAATCATGTAAGGGGTGCAGTGTGTATGATGATATGATGATGTTTATGATGCATTCAATCATACGAGAAAGCAATGACTCGATGTTTTATGTATAGTATCATTTAAGATGCATGATGTTGATTGATTTCTTATGCTCTTGGCCATCCAATATGGCTAGGTGGTACACTCCAAATCCCAACTTGGCTACAAAAATGAAAGGCCCTAACCAATTAGGTTTGAACTTCCCTTTTAGGTCAACTTCAACATTATTATTTTTTTAGTTTTATTTCAGGACTATGTCACCAAATTTTAAGGATATCATATGTAACCTATTATGATAAGAATGCCAGAGCCTATCATGGTATGTTATGAGATATTCTAGAGAATTTATATATTTTCTTCTAAGATATCTAGTTGTTGTAAGTGATTTAGGTGATATTTATCTCCTACCAAAGAGTCTTGTAACAAGACTCTTAGAGAGGGTATCTCAAGTTCAAAAGGAAAAACTACTTAGTGCTATAAACTAAGGCCTATGGCATTTCCCTCATCTAAGTACACACACTTGTATTATATACCCATAATATGGGATAAATTTGTAAGTGCTAATCTCAATCATTTTTGTTTACTAGCTTCTTGAGGTTTTTGATTAACATTTTTTTGGAGGATTCAACTCATCCATTTCCTTTTTTTTATTATTTGTGGAAAACATCCCAAAAGGGATGCCACTTTTAGGTAAGACCCAAAGAGGTAGGGGTATCCATTCCGCAAAAAACACCCAGGACGCGGACCTAGCCTACCACCTTTGACATATTCAAGGAGAAAACAAACACAAAAAACCAATTTAAAAATAAGTAAATAACAACAAAAATAATAAAATAAAATAAAAAACATGCTCCTTGAGTGTCAAAAACAAAAGCACAAACAAACATGCACAATAAGATAAAATAAACCACAACACAAACCACATAGAAAAACACAAGAACCACATAACAAAACACAAACAAGACAAAAACAATAGAACACTACAAAGACATAACCCAAAAAAACAAGAAAAATAAACACAACCAAAACCTAAAAAATTAAAAAATAAAAATAAAAAACAACCAACAACAGAAAATAAACAAAAACAAAAAACATATAAAACACTCACCCATAAAAACATGAAATAACACAAACAAAGAGAAACCCAAGAACAAGAACGAAAAAAACACAAGACCAATAACAAAAAATGTAAAAAAAAACAACAACAAAAACACAAGAACAACAAAAAACAACACAAAGAACACAAAAACAAAACAAAATAAAAAACCCACCCACCTTAAAAAACTAAATAAAAAAAACAAAAAAGAAATAAAAAAAGAACAAAACAAAGACCTATCTAGACCAAAAGACTATTAAGGCAAGAATCAATAGAGGAAACAAAATAAAGAATAGAATGAGCTAAGGAACTAAAAAAAACTGAATGAACCAAAGAGAAGCAAAAAAAAAAAAAAACAAGAAGAAACTAGGTACCTTCAGAACTGGAGCCATCCAAAGAAATGATAGAAATAAGAGCTTCCTTAATTTGAGAAGCCCACCATATAGGAGGGTGGCCATAACAAGTAAGATCACCTTTGTCCAAAGCCCAATTAGCTAAAGCATCAGCACTCTTGTTTTGATCTCTGACCACATGATTGTAATCAACTTTCAAAAATCCCATTTGGATTAACTGAATCTTCTCAATAATTCTTTTTATTCTCCAATCCACCTTATGATTCTTAGAAGGATTCTTCAAGAGATTAATCATAAGTTGAGAGTCAGACTCAACTAACACCTTTTCCCATCCAACCTTAGTAGCCTCCTAAAGACCTTTGAGGATACCATACCTCTCAGCAAGGTTATTGGAAAGAATACCCAAGTTCTTAGCAAAAGTAAAAACCAGGGTGCCATCTAAAAGTCTACCAATTCCTCCCGCACTAGCTTTTCTAGGGTTCCCTCTAGAGGCTCCATCAGTATTGAATTTTCCAAAATCCTTAGGAGGAGGTTGCCAATTTCTATTCTTATCCATCTTACTAATACTCACATTCCCTTTAAGTTGGTTGCCCTTAGAAGTTTTAATATTCAATATTTGCATCACTTGATCCCATCTTTGGTGGGAGTTTTGGGGGTGATTAAGGAGATGATGGATTGATTCAACTAAGTTGGCTATGGAATTTTTCCAAATATAGTGAATATCCTTCCTATCTTGATTAAAAATTTGGTTGTTCTTTTCATTCCAAATATTCCAAAGAAGAATGGTAGAACCCATCCAAACTAACTGCCTAATAAAATGATCAACACCCTCTTGATTAGGCCAATCCCTCCAAAGCTATTCAAAAGTAAAAAAAATGGACCATTGTAAGCCAAGTAAAGTGGCCATTCTCCTCCAGGCTAAAGTACACTCAATAAAAATATGGTTGATATTTTCTACATTCTCTTCACACATTTTACATCTAAAAGGGCCATGAAAACCACGCTTCATAAGTTGCTCACCAATAAGCACCCTACGATGCAATAAAATCCAATTAAAGAACCTCACCTTAGGCCAGAGATTTTGAGCCCATAATTGAGAAAATATTTCAGAAGAATGGTTGGGATTATTATGGCATAAGGTCAAATAATCTTGAGAAACTGAATACTCACTCTTAGTAGTGTTGTTCCATCCAAAACAATCTTTTTCATGGGACCAAGAGAGGGATCTCATATGAAGGATGCCTTGGATATCTTGTCTTTGCCTTTCTAGGATTTGAATAGGCTAGTCCTCAATAGGGATCCAATATCTACCAACATTTGAATTACCAGTATGGTATCGATAGTAATTAGCCACCTTTATCCAATTAGCTTGATGAAGCTCCTCCATCCAAGGCCTCCAATCAAGAAACTAAATAATCAAAGGCTTGTGACCATCCCAAGAATCTATTCAAAAATTTGCATGTTGACCATTATGAATGATCCAAAATAATTTTTTCTTTATCAAATCCTCACCAGTCTTAAGAACTGCTAAAATGGGAGAACCTTTGGTAGGAAGTTGATAGCGAACAAGGTCTTCAAGACTTTTGTTCTCAACATATTTAGCACAAAGATTATTGGCCCAAATATCATTGGGGTTATGCAACATCCTCCAATATAATTTAGCAGCTAAAGCTTTGTTGTTATTAATTGAAGACCGTAATCCTAACCCCCTTTCACTCTTAGGAAGACATAAAGTATCCCATTTCACCAATGCCCATTTTCTTTTCTCCTTAGGACCACTCCAAAGGAAATGATGACTTATTTGATCTAATGCTTGAAGAAAAGCCTTTGGGATATTAAAAATGGAAGAAACATAAATAGGAATATCTTGAAGGACTGATTTTACCAAGGTGATTCTACCCCCAGAAGAAAGCCACTTGTTGGTCCACTTTCCAATTTTCTTCTTGAATTTGTCCAACAACCAATTCCAATATTTATTTTTTTGCCTTTGAATATTTATGGGAATACCTAAATAAGTGATTGGAGAGAGGTCTTCTTATATATTATCTTATCCAAGACCATGGATTCCTATCTAGAAGAGCAGTGAAAGAAAATAACTTTAGATTTGTCTTCATTGATCAACTGCCCATTAGCCTTAGAAAAATAGCTAATGATTTGCTTAATATTATAAGCTTCTTTAACTGTAGCTTTACCTTAAAGAGTAGAGTCATCCACAAATTGAAGATGAGAGATAGGTCTAGCTCCATGAGCAATGGTAAATCTCTCAAGGGTTTTTTTTTTCCTATTTTTGGTTATAGTCCTACCAAAGCATTCAACAAGAATGATGAATAAATAAGGGGATAGCGGGTCACCTTGCCTAATACCTCTAGAAGCTTGGAAAGACTGAGAAGGCCTACCATTGATAAGAAATAAGTAGAAAACTGAAGAGATACATCCCATAATCCAATCCATCCAATCCTTAGAGAAACCAAATTGCCTCAAAAATTTGATAAGGAAGTGCCAATCCACTCTGTCATAAGCTTTGGATAAGTCTAACCAAATGAACATGGAAGGAGAATTTTGCATATCCATGGAATGGATGGCTTCCTGAGAAAGAACTATGTCATCTACTATTTGACGTCCTTCCACATAACCCCCTTGCTCTGGGGAAATAATATTATGCAAAAGAGGCTTCAAACTTTTTGCCATGATTTTAGTAAAGATTTTGAGAAGAACATTACATAAAGCAATAGGTCTAAAAGCTGAGATATGATCAACCTCTTGAGCTTTTGGAACAAGAGTAATATAAGTTTTATTGATAACCTTCAAAATTTCTTTGGCTTTCCTAGCTTCTTCCACCACCTCTAATAAATCAACATGAAGGATATCCCAGAAATCTTGGTAGAATTCAATAGGAAAACCATCAGGACCTGGGGTTTTCTCTTTTTGCATTTTAAAAACTACTTGTTGAAGCTCATTGATAGTAATAGGAGCAGTAAAAATAGAGTTCTCCTCAGAAGTGATAAGAGAATGGATTGCTTTAAGAACATTATATTGTGAAGCTGAGTCAAGGGGAGTAGCAGCAAAAATATTGGAAAATTAATCAACAACAATAGAGTTCATGCCATCCCAAGTATAAAAAACATCTCCAGAATCTAATTTTAAGGAAGAAATAAATTTGTGAGATCTTTGATCTAGAAGACAATTGTGGAAGAAATTTGTGTTTCGATCTCGTTCTTTATGCCATTGAATTCTAGATTTTTGCTTCCATAAGATTTCTTCTCTTTTTTCCCATTCCTCTAACTGAGTTGTGAGTTTAATTTCATCTGCACTTCTCTTCTCTATGAGTCCATCTAAACGGATTTTCTTATTCAAATTTTCAATATGAGCAATAACTTCATGTTTTTTTATGAACATCCCCAAACTCTTTCCAGTTCCAAGTCTTGATTTTGGATTTAATGTATTGCGATATTTTGGCAAAATAGAACATCTTAGTCCCATGCCTAGGTTTACCTTCCTTCTACCATTGTTGCACATGAGGTCTAAAGGAAATTTCTCTAAGCCACATTAATTGAAAACAAAAAGGAGAGAAACTCACATTGGTTTTCCACATTTCCACCATGACTAGCCAATGATCCGAACCGGCATTATTAAGAGTCTTTACTTTAGGAACGTGACCATGGATTAAGAAATTTTTAGAGAGAAAAAACCTATCTAATATCTCCATTATAAAATCTAAGCCTTGCCTTCTGTTAGACCAAGTCATAAGGCCATTATCTGGTTGGATATCCACAAGATGGAGGTTTGTAATATATTCACTCATGAGGTCAGTGCTTTTGTCCAAATTTCTATTTCCCCCCATTTTCTCATCCAGAGAGAGGATGGTATTGAAATATCCTTCGATCAAGATCCAAGCTTTAAAAAAATGAGAGATAATATGAGTAATATCCTTCCACTATTTTCTTTTTTCCTCCAAATAAGTCAGAGCATAAACAGTAATGTAGAGCATAATCTGGTTGGAATGTCTACTTTGAATAGCTATAGCCAAAAAACCCCAAATGCCAACCATATGGTGAATAACTACCTCTTTTGGATCCCAAATACAATCAATGCCACCCAAAGTCCCTTGGGAACTGAGGGAAACCACTTTTCTAGCTGGCCAAATTTTACTAGCAATTAAGTCCATATCCTCCATTGACATCTTTGTTTCTTGAAGGAAAACAAGATGTGGATGATTTACCTGAATCATTCTTCTAATTTCATTTTGTTTTGAAAGACTCCCTTTGAGTCCTCTAATATTCCAAGTGATGATATTCATTAATACCAGGGCTAAAAAATTTTGGAAGGCATTAATCTTACCTTCCTCTACAAGCTTTTCACCTTCTTTTACCATATGATATTGATTGGTCTTGCGACCTACTTTTTGATTAGAATCCTTATTCAATTTTTTTTTCCCTATTTCTTGACTTATTCCAATTGAATATGAGATGACTTCTAACCTTGAATAATGCTCGTACACAACCAAAATTTTACTATATGGTTCAATGGAGTCTATATTGGGACCTGCATTATTTGAAGTTTGACATTTGAAATATTGTTTTTCTTGTGTAAATTTTCTCCTTTTTTTTTTGTTGAAAACCTTTGATTTGTTGGTTTGTCTCTGATTTCTTCCCTTCATATTTAAATTGTGTTTCTAAGATTTTAGTTTCCATTATTTCCTCTTCCTCACTTGGGACATCATTTGTGGAAATTATTTCAAACATATTAGCAGATGACTTTGATTGATCCTTCATTTGTGGAAATTGTGTTCTTCTTATTAGGTATTTGGAAACCTGTTGAGTTTATATCTTCTTTCTTTTGATCAGGAATTTTATTTGGGCAAGCACTGGCCAAATGACCATATTCATGGCAAATTCTACAATGAAAAGGAATGTTCTCATAGTCCACTACTTGCTCCCAAGTGTCTTACCCAAATTGTAATGTGATATTTTTAGGTAGGGGTTTGTAAAAATCCATTAAAACACAAATCCGAGCATAAATAATATGTTCAAAATTTTGAGTACAATCAGCAGTCATCATAAAAGTTCCTAAATTGTTTCCAATTGAAGAAAAAATAGTAGGATTCCAAAATTCAATAGGGAGGCCAAAGAGTCTAACCCACACAGGAGCAATAGAAGGCATATCTTCTTCAGCTTTAAATTTAGAATGTCAGGGCTTCATGAAAAGCCCTGACATTCCAAAAAACCAAGGACCCCCTTGAAAATTTTTCTTTCTATCTTCATTATTAGCAAATAAAACAAGAAAATAACTAATAGGCGCTTATCCATTTCCTTGTAGGTAATATGATGTAGACCATTTTTTTTTAATTTCATATTTGGCACATTTTTGTGGAATTTCTTATTTTTAAAAGGGGTATCATTTTCAGTGATTAAGGTAGAAGTTATATTGTATTCGCTAATGATTTGACTTAGAATAAAGTTTGATACTTGAATTCCTATTATAGTGGATAGAGGTATTGCCTTGACCCATTTAGTAAAATATTCTCTGGCGTTGATGATGAAATTGTGTCCATACGATGATTGAGGATTGATATTACATATAATATCCAATCCATAAGAGTAAAAATTCCAAGGAGACGTGATCGATTGTAATTCCTGAGAAGGGGTGTGGATAAGGTTGTCAAGTTATTAAAACTTGTCACATCTCTTGATATAGTTGTGGGTATATTTTCTCATGGAGGGCCAATAATAACCCATCCTAAGGAGTTTATTAACTATGGATAATCCATTAAAATATTTGCCACATGATCCATCATGGGCTTCCTTTATGATAGCTTGGAATTCTTCTATATTTATGCATATAAGGAATATACCTTAAAAGGAGTATTGATACAAGATATCTCCAATGATGATATTTGTAAGCTTTTAGCCTAAGTTATCTTTGATTTTGAGAGTTGAATCCCTCAGAGAATGTTCCCTCTTTGAGGAATTTAAAAATATCTTGATACCAAGGTTCTTGAGGTATAGATATTTAAATATTACATATATTTAGAGGTTTTAAGCACAATTCGAGCATAGAAGACTCATTAATTGATCTTATGATAATAGAAGCCTCTTCATATTTCAAATTTTAAGGTATGCAATTGTAGCCATAATGCTAATATGAAAATTGCTAGATCATGGTATGGCTTCTATGGTGATTTGGTTGACATGTCTACAATATATGTGTATGGTTTTAGTTTCTTATCTTTGGTTTGATAAGTATCATTCATTTGGTTTATTACCAGTTGTGAATCATCGTATACTATTATGTTATTGATATTTAGCTTTGTTGTGGCCTTAAGACCTAGGATGAGTGCTTCATATTCTATTGTATTTTTAGTACATGAGAAGCAAAGCTTACAATATATCAAGATAATTTATTATTGTGGGTGACTAGGATAATTCGTACCCCTACCCCTTTAGCACATCTATCTCCATAAAATTATAAAACCTACATTTTAGGTTCTTGGGCTTCTATTGAGAAGATTGTTTCATATAGAAAATATATGCCTATGGGATTCTTTGAATCTAAAGGGGATGCAACAAGTTGATCATCTATAACTTACCCCTTTAGTTATTTTATATTTACAAATTATATGTCAAATTCACTAAGGGCTATAATCCATTTTGATGTCCTACCAAATATGTAAGATTTGAACAAAAGGTAATGCAATGGGTCTACCCTTGCTAAGATGTAAGTATTTTGACTAAGCATGTAGTATCTTAGTTTGAGATATGAGAAGACAAATACTAAGCAAATATTCTCTAGTGGTATGTAGTGATTTTTTAATTTAACAAAGTTCTACTAATGTAGTAGATTTTTCTTTCCTAGTGTTGTTCATTATATTGGGCTAATAAAGCTCCAAGAGTGTGCTTAGTGGTTGTTATGTATAACAATAGTTATTGATTTAGATTTGGTGACACCAATATGGGTGGTGTCAAGAGGTAGTTTTTAGAGCTAAATATTGACATAATTTTTACAATTCAAATGTTATCTCCTTCTTCAAAAACTTGGAGAAATTTTGACACTTGTCTACGAGTTGCAATATGAACCTATGAATAGCTTGTAGTTTACCTTGCAAAATTCTTAATTCAGTTAAGTTTTTATGTGGCCGTATGTTTGTTATTACTATAATTTTGGAAGGATAAATTTCAATCTCGTGATGGGATACCATGAATCCCAGTATTTTTCATAATGTTACCCCAAATATAACCTTGTTAAGTTTAGTTTCACTCTATAATCTTGTAGTATTTTAAAGATACATTTGAGATCTCGAGAGTGGTTTTTTCTTTAATAATATTGACCCAAGATGTCATCTACCTAACCTTCTACAATTTTATGTATAAGGTCATGAAATATATATCATAGCCCTTTGATATTTTGCCCCTGCATTTTTTAAGGCCAAATGGCATAACATGATAGTAGAAGATTCTCCAAGTGATAGTAAAAACTATTTTAGATGGATATTCTGGTGCTATCTTAATTTGGTTATAGCCCAAGAATCCATCCATTAAATATAGCATCTCAAAACCTATAGCAAATTCCACTATCACATCTATATTTGGCAAAGAGAAATTATCTTTTGGATAAGCATTGTCTATATACTTGAATTCTATACAAATTCAAATGGGTCCTTCCTTTATGGTGATATGAACAATGTTAGATATTCAATATAAATAATATATGGCCTTTAAGAATCCAACATCTAGGAGTTTTTGTAATTCATATTTTACAAAAAAAGCAAATTTTGGACGTATCTTTCTTAATTTGTGTTTGATGGATTTGGTGTCGAGGTGCACTACCAATTTATGGACTACCAGTGAAGGGTCAAGTCTTGGCATGTCATCATATCACAAAGAAAATATGTCAAAGATATATTTAGTAGGTTTATGTACTCTATGTTCTCTTCTTGGGTTAGGACTTTTCCAATTTTTATACGAAGAGGATCTTGATTCGTTCATATGTTGATATCTATTGCTTCTTTGATTAAGGCTTGTGATTCATCTTTAAAATGTAGAGGAGCATCTATTATCCCTCACTATTTGAAATTTTCTTTGGTTGCTATTTATTATGGATGAACTAATTCTAGCATGTTGGTGCTACCAAATCATATGGTTTTATAGGGTTTTTGGTTAAGGAGTGACCAAAGTTTTTTTTCATCCTCATCACCCATTGAGAGCCATGCAATAACTTAGGATAATTATCCTTATTGTATTCTTCTAATAGAGGAGAAGGTTCATTTTTTCTAGGGATGAATCCAATACCACATTTTGTTTACCAAGGTTTGAATTCTAGGGGTTCTTTGATACCCTGTTCATAGCAACCTAAGCCTTTGCTTTGATATCGCATGTTGGGTACCATTTGTTTAGCTATAGAGAATGAGGGTGATATGTAGCATGTAGTGTATGTTTTCTCACTTGGCATAAAGTTATGCCCTTGAATATTTTCATCAATGGTAGTTCCTCCATGAATGAAGATGCAAGATATTACTTGGATTGTGAATCTTTTTCTACTAGGCATACGTATATCACAAGGATATAGGAACATGCTTACTAGTTCTACAAAGGAATTTGGAATTTTATAAATTAGGTTGACCTGGTCACTGGAATAGGATGATTGGGTAGTATCCCCCAAGTTTGTGAGGGATTCCTTTAATATTTTATTTCCTTTGTCTAGGTTGATCCCTTTATATTATTCGTTGTAGGAAGGGAAAATATCAATCTCTTGTAAGTCGATAGAGTTACACATGGAAAAAGGTTTTGGATCTCTAGGAACATGGATGATCCTCCCTTGATACTCATATTTGAGACATTGATGTAAGGTAAAAGGTATAGCCTTCATAGCATAAGGCCCTACTTTTATAGGTAAATAATAATGCATATTAATTCTCATTATTTTTTGTCAAAGACTTTAATAATGATGTCATATTTTTGTAATTAATTTTTGTTTAAGTCAAAATTTTGTAAGAATTTACTATTGCATACATTCAAGGTCGATTTGTTGTCTAGTAGGATCCTCATGATATATTTATTACCTATTTGAGTTATTATGTAAAGAGGAGAATCTCCTGATATGGTTTCAAGATGAGTATCCACCTCATAAAATGCTAGGATAGTTGTCGTGGGCCAATAAGGTGAATTTATTTCCTACTTTTGTCACATGCTCGTGCATTTAATTTATCAACCCAGGGAGCTTCAAAAACTAGGAAGGGTCTGAATAAGATTGCTTACAATACCACTTGAGATGACTCTGCTAGTTCTACTATTGGGGGGTATTTCAAATGGTTGTCAATCATTCGTGCACTCAATAATTTATGTAAACAAACGATTAAATCTATGAAAATAAAATATCCACACATTCCTAGAAATGAACCTACTACAAATAATGGAAATATCAATGCGATAAACAATATTATAAAATAGTAAACTAATATAGAAAAGAACACAAGAAAAGTAGGGGAAGAAATACTGGCTTGGAGTGGGCCCAGGATCTAGCAGCTTCCTCCCAGCTGAACACGCACTTAGAACTCTTAGAACTATATTCCAATTATCAAAGTATTACAAAAATATTCTATCTCCTCTCTCTATATATCTTATTTATCTCTCTATTTCTATATATTTTAGAGAGGTCTGCATGTGTTTATATAGAAAACCTATAGAACTTCTGTTACAAAATAAGGTTTAATAGTCGATTCATCCCAGACTAAACTAAGAAAGTCTAGTAAATGTAATCGACGTCTACTAAAACTGGCATTCGGTTCTATCAGTGGCATGTTTTCTAATTGGGTTGTGCTTCACCTAGCATTGGTAGGACGTTCTCATGTGTTGGTGTGATCCCCAATTTAGCTCTACTTGACGTAGATTTGGAACTGCACTAGTCACTTTTTTCCACATCGTGCTTGTCTGGTCAATGAGCGAAGAACATGGGCACCTTCCCTATGAGGAAGGTGCCTAAGTATATCGGGTGCCTTCTCCATGTGGAAGGTACCTTATTGCCATGGGCACCTTCCTGGAAGAGGAAGGCACTTATCTTCTGTTGGTACCTTCCTGTGAGAGGAAGGCGCTTTGCCTTCTAGTGATGCCTTCCTATCAGTGCCTTCCTTATGGAAGGTTCTTGCTTTCTAGTGGTGCCTTCTCGATGAGAGGAAGGCACTTGCCTTCTAGTGGCACCTTCCCGTCGGTGCCTTCATTATGAGAGGAAGGCACTTATTTTCCTTTGGTGCCTTCCTGGAAGAGGAAGGCGCTAGAATTCTTTGGCGCCTTCATGGGAGAGGAAGGCGCTTGTCTTTCCTTGGTGCCTTCTTGGAAGAGGAAGGTGCCTACTTACGCTTGGTGCCTTCCTAGAAGAGGAATGAACCCACTTACATTTGGTGCCTTCCTGGAAGAGGAAGGCGCCTACTCCCATTTGGCACCTTCCTGGAAGAGGAAGGCACCTATATTTTCTACATGGGACCCGAAATAAAGAGAGTTCCAGGTCCATAAAGAGTCCTCAACTTATCCAAATATAACTAAATCAATTGCAATTCCACAAAAACACACTAAAAACACATAAATTAGATAACATGCATAATTTCATCAAATATCTATATAATAATTTATAAAAGTATGCAATCCTTATTATACATTTGCATAATGATCAATAAAATATGTAAAAAATATGAGCATTTTTTATGCTCATCATCCCCCCACACCTAACATATGCCATGCACTCATGGAATCAAAACTATGGGTAGCCCTATTTTACCCTCATCGTTGTCGTTTCTTGGAGGATTCGACTATACCTACGGATTGAGTCTGTCTCTTCTGTGTGCTAGCATCTAAAGGTGTGGCTCTCCTTTTCCTATGCAAAATTGAAGGTGCGGCTGTCAACTGTCCTTTCCTCATTATGGATGCTATCGATAGTGATATAGCCAATGTTGTATCTACTGACTGGAATGCAACTTCGATAGCTTGCCAGATGTCAACATCCGGAGGTCTAACCACTGCCATAGGGATATCTAAATTATCCCTCCTAGAATGTACTACTTGGGCTTTGTATAATTTGGTTGTTTCAAGAGTAAGCCCTTCATTATCCTTTGTAATGACAATGGCCTCCAATTTGGGGCCATATACTCACCATCATTCCAAGTACCTACTCATCATGGAGGGCCATCCCTAGGATGACCCGTAAATATCCTAGAACTGGTTGTCCTTTGTCGGGTTGAATAAGATACCAATGTCCCCCTACATCCTTGAGGTTGCCTTTTGGGTCTCTTTGGCTACCATCAACTCTTTGAGTAGTCGCTCGAATTGTTTTCACCTCTTTGCAAATGGTTGCATATCCCACTTGTCCTTTTCTAGCATGGCGAAGGTCACCTTCGCCTTATTTCGAGCTGACTTGGGACCTTTTCCTCTAGCCTCTATAAAGAATGTGGTGGATTGAATAAGGATTTTCCATTTCTCCCTGGCGAACATCTCCTCGCTTCGAGGGGCCTACTCTAGAGCATTATCTTCACTTTGTGCTACCATCCATGGGGGTGCTCCTTCATTCTCCTATCTATCCTGTGTTGACCCCTCAGGATCTTTTCCTCCTTCCTCAGGTCCAAGGAGTTCCTCCTTATCATCTAGTCCTATCTACTTCTGGAGGCCCTCATACTACTTTGTATCACTCAGGATGATGATAGGGGGTATTGTGGGACTTCTCTCCACTTCACTCCTAAAAATAGAGGAATTCTCCCCTACCTCAATGCTGCTCTATCGAGAATCCGATCAAATTTCTCCCAAAGAAAATACTCATTTTGTAGATGTGGGAGAATTCATCGGGACTTCTTTCGCCCAACTAGTTTGGGTCGACGCATCCCTTCTTTCCGTCCCCCTATCCTAGATTAGCTAGTTTTCCTCCCACAATTGCCAGACTAGCTGCTTGAACTAGGTGATCCGTATGTCTTGTTATTTCAACTCCCATGTGTGCTTGTTCTGGCAGTCCTCCAAAATTTTTAGGTCCATCCAACAATTGGTTTGCCATTCGAGCACCTCCTCCAAGGCCGCATCGACCTGGTCATTATTCCTAAAAGTCCCTACATATTGTGGGATTTGGTTTTTCAATTCATAAAGGGTTTGGGCTACAACGTCTACTTCTGGGTCGCTCTGTTCTTCTCCTACCGAGAGGAGTCATCGCAAACATTTCTTCTTAGGGACCGGTTCTGTTAGTCAAAACTCATCCTCACCGCTAATAAGCGACACTCCTTCCTCACACTCAGGAACTAGGCAATACCCTCTTTCCTCTATGTTTTTGGGTACTGATGACTATCCTCTTTCCTTTGTGAAATAGGGCAATGCTAATTTCTTGATACTCACCATTTCCTTTGTAGGGCTTATCTCTTCTTGCCTTGTTTTAGCAACATCATCCTATTGCCTTTTTTGGACACCATCTCCCTCTGTATTGGGGTTCTGCCTCTACACTTTTGCATGGCAGACCAATGCTAATATCAATCCATGGTGGGCTAAGGTGGACGATGCCCCCTTCTGGTATCGAGCTGCTTCGTCCTTCAGAGCATTCGGGGGTGATTGGAATTTCTACCCCTCTTACCTGAGCTACATCGCCCCTCAAGGAGGTAGTGAACTCCTTGGCTGCCTCCATATCCTATCCCTGACTAACCAGGATATAGTATTTGAGCCATCCCTCAGACTTGAACTATGTCTTCACTGCCCCTCTGATTTCGTCTATATCAACTGGTTCATTCTTATTTACTGCATTATTCTTAGACCTTCCTCCCATGGCGCCTTCCCTTACTGCTACTATTTTTTTTTGTCCTTCCTTCCTTAGGAAGGTGCCTTCTTATAGGGAAGGCACCTAACCCTAGCAGTTATGGAAGGCACCATATAATTGGCATGCGATTTCGGCTATGGGGGGATATGATCTTTATGACGGTGGTATCTTTTTTGGTACTGCATATTTTATAAATAATCTTATAAAAATTTGAATTAACATACACATACCTTATTCGATGTTTCAAGCATCATGAAGGGCACTGATTTGTTGATGTGTGACATGGGGAGGGGTATGGTCATCTGGTGTCGCTCATTTTTGTGATTCTTCATTCCAATTGATGCATCCGAGAGGCATAAGTGCTGGCTATATGCGGAAAGCACTATTTGGTACCTTCCCCATGTGGAAGGTGCTGATGTGGTGCCTTACTGATGTGGAAGGTGCTTATATGGCACCTTCTTGATGTTTTTAGTGCTCTCTAAATGGATGCACCTTCCTATGGTGGAAGGTGCCTCTGATTGGATGCGCCTTCTTGATGATGGTGCCTTCCTGCTATGAAAGGTGCTTCTGAATGGGTGCACCTTCATGATGTGGAAGATGCCTCGGTCTACATGCACCTTCCCAATGTGGAAGGCACCTCAGTCTGCATGCACCTTCCTGATGTGGAAGGCACCTCTGGCTGGATGCGCCTACATGATGTGGAAGGTGCTTTGGCTTTTTTTTTTTTTATGATGCTTCCATCCACAGAAGGTGCCTATATATATATCTATATTTTTTTTTTGGTGTGGGCCTTCTTTATAAGGAAAGCACATTCTTCTGGTTGGGAACCTTATTTATAAGGAATATGCCTTATTATGGTGGGGCACCTTCTTTATAAGGAAGGTGCCTTATTCTAGCGGGGCACCTTCTTGATGTGGAAGGTGCCTTATCTTGGTGGGGAACCTTCTTGATGTGGAAGGCACCTTCTTCTGACTGGGCATATTCTTTATAAGGAAGGCATCTTATTATCGACAATCATGTTGTGATTGACTGGGAAAGGTTGATCAATCCTTCTTAGGCTTGCTTCATGCTACGTCAGCTTCTACCTATGAGTGCTGGTGTCAGAATGCTAAGCCGAATCAAGTCTGGTTTCCCAGATACCTATCCCTCGTGATGTCAGGTCCTCCACCTACAAAAATAAAATGGAAAGAAAAAAAATAAATGCAGTTAGATGTATTCCATGCCTGTTAGGCCCTAGGTTAGGATTCCTGTAGCTTGCATGCAAGCGTCGTCCCTGGAAAACACACTGTAAGAAAAAAAAACTAAGTTAAATAATTTTGGTGAGCATTTCCATACCCACCATTTTTCCTGTTGAGTGTTTGGTCTACAAAGATGGGTCCTCCCCCATGTCTATCCTGGATTCCACCTGTAAGGTTTCAGATGTGTTATAGGGGTGTAGTCGGTGGCCATTAACCGTTAACACAATGTTGCTGCTATCGATTGTTCTAACACACAATACCCCATTCTTGATGAGCTCTACCACCTCATACAGTCTCATCCATCTTTGCATTAATTTACATTTTCTTTCATGGAATCGAGAATCATACAACATCACCCATTCTCCTTCTTAGAACTGCTTCAGTTTAATATGGCAATCATGCCATCACTTTCTTTGCTTCTATATGATTTTTGTTCTCTATAGAGTGTCCATTCAAATTTCATCTAGCTGATCAAGCTACCAAATCCTTTCTTCTTGAGCATCATCCAAGCTCAAGTTCAACTCTGAAGTTGTCCTAAATTTCTTGATTTTGAATTCAATGGGCATCATCGCACTCTTCCCATAGACTAGTTGGAAGGGTGTGAAGCCTATGGTGGATTTCCACATGGTTTTATATGCACAGATTGCATTCAAAAACCGTGTAGCCCAATATTGTCTATGTTGTTGCATCATTTTCATTAGGATGTTCTCTATCTCCCTATTTGTCACTTCCACTTTCCCATTTTCTTGTGGATGGTAGGGTGTAGTTTTATTATGTCAAACTTTATATTGCTCCATCAGCTCCTTGATCAATCTGGAGGTAAATTGATGTCCCTAGTATATTTTTATCTCTCTAGGGACCATAAATCATGTAAAAATGTGAGCAAATAGGAAATCGGTGATCGTTCTTTCTTTTGAGTCCATCAATGCTTGAACTTCAACCCATTTGGTGACATAATTTGTACAGACCAAAATAAACCTCCTCCCTATTGAATGTGGGTTAATTGGTCCCACGAATTCCATGCCCCACTTATCAAAAGGTTCTAGGTGTACCTAAGGTTGGAGTGGCATTTCATCTCAATGGGTTGGTATTACCATTCTTTGGCATTCATCGCACTTACTGATGTACGCAATCGTATCCTTGAATAGAGTGGGCCAAAAGTACCCAGCCTGTAGGATTTTGTAGGCAGTTCATTTCCCTGCAAAGTGTCCTCTGCATGGTTCATCGTGACACACTTGGAGAACTTCTAAGAAATCCTAATCTACTACTCATATCCTTATAATTTGGTCACATCATATTTTGAACAGGAGGCCATCAATCCATATGAATGATGTGGTTTTCTCTATGACCGCCTACTTTTCTTAGAAAGAGAGAGCAGGTGAGGTTATTTCGATGGCTAAGTAATTGGCTATATCTATGTACCACAAGACTTGCTCACTAATGGTGAAAAAATTCTCATCCAAAAACTAGTCTTCCACTGCCGCATGGTCTGCTGGTATTAATCTGGATAGAAAATCTGCTATGATGTTGTCCTTGCTTGGTTTATCGACTATTATGATGTCAAATTCCTACAATAATAGGAGCCACCTGATAATTCTTTTGCCAATGGCTGGCTTGCTCATCAAGTATCTGATAGTCGCATGTTTCGTGTGGAAAATTACCTTATACCCGGTGATATAATGGTAGAATTTGTTTATGGCATGCACAACTGCAAGGAACTCCTTCTTCATCATCGTGTAGTTGAGCTCGGCTCCTACCAAGTTTTTGCTGACATAATAGATGACATAAAATTCTTTTCCATCCTTCTATCTAAGGACTGCTCCAATCGTATTGTTGGATGCATCATAGTAGATATGGAATGATATGGCCAAATTTGGTCCTCTTAGAACTGGTGTGGATATCATTTTCTCTTTGAGCGACTAAAATTCTTCCTCGTAGACTTTCATCCAGTTGAACTCCACATCCTTAGATAATAGAGTGTGTAGTGATTTCACAATTTTGTTGAATTTGGTGATAAATCACTGGTAGTACCTAGCTGATCTAAGAAAAATCCTTACCTCTCTCTGCATTCTAGGGTTGGGTAGGTCTCTGATGACCTCAATTTTTCTTTTATCAACCTTTATTCCTTTTGCGGAGAGGTGGAGTTCCAGTACGATGCCTTCTTGCATCATCATGAAGCATTTCTCGTTGCTCAGGGATAAATTATTTTCCTTGCTTCTTTCAAGCACTCTTTACAAATTTGTCATTGCTTCATAAAAGGTTTATCCATAGATGGTGAATTCATCCATGTATATTTTGATCATGTCTCCCATCATGTCTAAAAATATGCTAAGCACCACCCTTTGAAAAGTGGAATGTGCGTTGCACAATTCAAAATGTAATACTCGATAGGCAAACGTTCCCCATGGGTAGGTGAATGTTGTTTTATCCTGATCCTCTTCTCCTATCTGGATCTAGTTGTATCCACTAAATTCATCCAAAAAGGAGAAATACTTCTTCCCTGAGAGTGTATCCAAGACTTGATCAATTAATAGGAGAAAAAAGTAGTCCTTCTTGGTCACCTTGTTCAATTCTATGTAATCCACATAGATTCACCATTTCTCATTCTTTTTAGGGACTACCACTAATGATGATATCCACTCACTATCAAAAATCAGATAGATGAATCCGACAGTCAAGAGCTTTTGCAGTTCTTCCTTAATAATTTCCTTCATTGTCGGATTCATTCTTCTCTGTGGTTGCCTGCTTGGAGTCATTTGATCATCGAGGTATATCCGGTGGGTACATATTTCTAGGCTAATGCCCTACATATCTATGTAATACCATGCAAATGCCTACTGGTGTCTAGCCAAGAGTTCTTCTACTTTCATCAATTATGTAGGAGTCAACCTACTACTGACATTCAATGTTCTTCTTGGACTGATGTGTATCTACTGAATGTGGTGATCTTGGGTGCCAGCCAATGGTGATCTATGTGTGGAGATGGAGGACTCCCCATGGAGGAACTCCACAATAGCTCCATCCTCGTATTATTTTTCTAGCTCATCCAACATCATCACCGAATGGATCATAAACAACTCAGGATTTTCATGCTCGATCAACATGGGTTATCCCATTGAGTCAATGGACTGAACTAGGGTGAAATAGTTAATCTTTTAATGTTCTTCCCATCGGATATGGTCATAAATCCATCTCGATAGTTGATGTATGCATAAAATGTTGCTAGACATGGCCTTCCTAGGATGAGTGGGTAACCACATAGCCTAGTATTATATTTTAGGACTAAAAATTTAGCTAGGTATTCCCATGCGCTGACTGTTACTATTACATATTTTAACATTCCTTTCGGTGCCACGGTTGATCGATCAACTAGCTACAACACTGTCATAGTGGGTTTTAGGTTCATGAGTTATAGCCTCTACATGGTCTCTTGAGGCATTACGTTGATGGCTACTCTAATATCGACCAATGTATTGGATAGGGAATGCCCCTTAATTTTTACAATCAACATCGAGCTACCCGGGTCAGCATACTTCAAATGGCATGTTTTGCCCATCATCAAATTTGCCAGTTTACCCATGACATTGATGGTTTGGGTTGCTCTTCATCTTGACTTCCTTAGAAACATCTCTCTTATCACCTTGGTATATATCAAAATATCTCGAATGGCTTGAAATAATGGAATTGTCACGATGAGGTTCTTCAAGCTAGACAAGATATCAAACTTTGGATGCGTTACTTTCCTCTGTTCTTACAGCTGGTTGGAAAATGGAGTCTTTGCTCTCTCAGACATTTCTTCTATCACATCTTCTAAAAGAGGTGTTTCTACCATTTCCTCATCTTATACTAGTGGAGGCATTCCTACTCCTAGCTGTCTACCAGACCTAAGCTAAATATGGTCCATCAGATACATCTCACCCTCCACATTGTACACTAGCTGATTCACTCTATTATTCATATTTATCGTCGGTTATGCTGGTAGCTACGTAGGTCTTACTACTGGTAATATCGATAAGTTCTATTGGGGGTGAGCTGGTGCTACGTTCTATGGAGCCTGATTCCATGGAGTGTGGACTCTCCACTATTGCCCAGGATATGGATATGGCATCCATGGCTGCTAGTTCAAAAATGTTTTTGGGGGTGCATTAGACTAGAGTGATGGCCCCCACTAGCCCATGTTAGGTGGTTGAGGTGGACCTTGGTGCATGTATGATCCTCCATCATATGACGACACCCCAATTGGCATATTCCCCACAGGAGGTTATGGCCAACTCTTCTGATTGCCTATAAAATAGGCATCCACACTTTTAGCTTCCTCCTGATTATTGGGTAGTTGTGGGCATAATCGAGTTTTGTGGTTCAACCTACACACAACACATAATCTAACATTATTCTTTGGGCATGCATTCTTTGCATGCTTCCATCTTCATTTTGGATAGAAATAAGCCTATGTTGCTTTGTTTTCTTGCTTCTTCTTATCTAACAATAGCGTATCCATATGCAATGCTAGAGACAAGAGCATTTCACTCTTTAAATCTTCTAGCATGTTACCTATTTCTGTCTTCGTGACTGAAGCAGTCACTTTCATGGTTCTAGAAGTGGTCTTGCCTCTCCTTCTTGAGTAGTTCCGGCATAGTTGTTGGATGTCTTCCATAGCATGCTAGTAGACATCACCTCCAAAAATTATGTTAAGAGCCTCCAGTGATTCGTTGGGAAGTCCTCTCAAAAATATGATTTTGAGGGACTTATCAAATAGTCTCGTGTGAGGAGACCATTGAAGATTGAAGTTGAATCTATCCCAGCATTCCTCAAGAGACTCATATTATTTTTGTGTCATGCTCAGGACCTCCTCTTTGGAGTCTCTTACCCTCTCAAAATCTTGGTATTGCTCTAAAAAGAGACTCTTCATTTGATCCCAAGTGGCAATGTGTTTGTCTCCTAGATCGATGAACCACCACAGAGCTGCATCGTCCAATGTGGAAGGAAATATTTTTAGCTTATGTGTATCATATTTGTAGTCCACAGACCTACATAAGACATCAAATTTGTATAAAAATAGGTCAGGGTCCTCAATTGGGTATCCTCTGAAGGTCGAAAGATGATCAGGGGATATGTTTTTCATTTTGGTATCTCCTACTCCTTTCTCAATCGAGAAACTAAATCCAGATGAGACTTATTCGTTGTTAGCCATTTTTTCAAGAAATGTGGTCTCAAATGTAGTGTTTATGGCCTTATGGTCATTTAAGACTTTTTGAGTTAAGGCTCTTAGGTTTTTTGGTGCTATAGTCTGATCTTCTATAGCTTTCCACAACAGGGTTTCCTCCAAGGGTGTCCTATTAAATAGGGGATTTATGATGATTCGTTCTTCCCCACGTTGATGGGATGAAGAGGCACTTTGTACAAAGTGTAGTTCCTCACTCTAATGGATTGTTGGTGGGTCAGGTGAGTCTAATTCAAATTCAGAATGCTCGGCTGACTCAGGTTCTGATGGATTGGTTTTTATAAACCAACCATTAGGTCCTCTTCTTCTCGAAGAACTCATACAAGGTCAAATGGAAGGTTTCCAGGTATTGTAAATAATCTAGTTGAGACACTTCCCTAGAAATGATGCCAAAATGTTGTGGGCCAACAAGGTGAATTTATTTCCTACTTTTGTCACATGCCCGTGCATTTAATTTATCAACCCATGGAGCTTCGTAAACTTGCGAAGGGTCTGAATAATATTGCTTAAAATACCACTTGAGATGAGTCCGCTAGTTCTACTATTGGGGGTGTTTCAAATGGCTGTCAATCATTCACACACTCCTCAATAATTTATGTAAAAAAATGATTAAATCTATAGAAAGAAAATATCCACACATTCCTGGAAATGAACCTACTACAAATACTAGAAATATAGATGCGATAAACAATCTTATAAAATAGTAAACTAATCTAGAAAAGAACATAGGAAAAGTAGGGGAAGAAATAATGGCTTGGAGTGGGCCCAGTCTCCAACAGCTTCCTCTCAGCTGAACATGCACTTAGAACTCTTAGAAATGTATTCCAATTATCAAAGTATTACAAAAATATTCTATCTCCTCTCTCTATATATCTTATTTATATCTCTCTATTTCTATATATTTTCTATATATTTTTAGAGAGGTCTACGTGTGTTTATATAGCACACCCACAAAAATTTTGTTACAAAAGAAATTGTAACAGTCGATTCATCCCAGACTAAACTAAGATAGTATGGTAAATGTAATCGACGTCTACTAAAACTGGCATTCAGTTTTATTAGTGGTGTGTTTGCTAATTGGATTGTGCTTCACCTGGAATTGGTAGGACATTCTCATGCATTGGTGTTATCACCAATTTAGCTCTACTTGACATAGATTTGGAACTACACTAGTCACTTTTTTCCACGTCATGTTTGTCTAGTCAGCGGGTGAAGAACAGGGGCACCTTCACTATGAGGAGGGTGCCTAAGTATATCTGGTGCCTTCTCCATGTGAAAGGTACCTTATTGCGGTGGGTGCCTTCCTGGAAGAGGAAGGCACTTATCTTTTTTTGGTGCCTTCCTATGAGAGGAAGGTGCTTTGCCTTCTAGTGGCGCCTTCCTATTAGTGCCTTCCTTATGGAAGGCACTTTCCTTCTAGTGGTGCCTTCTCGATGAGAGGAAGGTGTTTGCCTTCTAGTGGCACCTTCTCGTTGGTGCCTTCCTTATGAGAGGAAGGCGCTTCTTTTCCTTTGGCACCTTATTGGAAGAGGAAGGTGCTGGCCTTCTTTGGCACCATCCTGGGAGAGGAAGGCACTTGTATTTCCTTGGTGCCTTCCTAGAAGAGGAAGGCACCTCCTTACGCTTGGTGTCTTCCTGGAAGAGGAATGTGCCCACTTACATTTGGTGCCTTCTTGTAAGAGGAAGGTGCCTACTACCATTTGGTGCCTTCCTGGAAGAGGAAGGCGCCTATATTTTTTGCATGGGACCCAAAAGAAACAGAGTTCTAGGTCCATAAAGATACCTCAACTGATCCAAATCTAACTAAATCAACTGCAATTCCACAAAAACACACTGAAAACACATAAATTAGATAACACGCATAATTTCATCAAATATATATATAATCATTTATAAAAGTATGCAATCCTTATTATACATCCGCATAATGATCAAGAAAATATTTACAAAAAATGAGTATTTTTGGTGCTCATCAATAGCGTTGTTTACTCTAGCTATCCCAACCATGTTAGCGATATCATTTGGAGACATGTCTTGAGGGACATCTTGTTCACTTAAAAGTTTTAATAATATTTTTGTATGAGTGGGTGATGTTTTTAGTAATTCTAAAAGGAAGAGCTTTGTAGGTACCTCCTCTAATTTTTGATGGAGATAAAAAGTATGCAAGGTTTTTTGATAAGGTGTGAGCACCAAAGGTGATTTATTAGGTACATTGAACTTTTTTTTGTGTTAGCCAATGGATATTGTTTTGAATATTGGTTCTTTAATTATTACCTAGTCACGATGTAGGAATATCTCGATAAATACATAGTGACTATGAAGTTGGATAATTTTTTATCACATGTTGGTAAAGGATCTTGAAAGGTTCCCATGTCTTTGTTAGGATTTTCTAGTTTATTAAACATTATTTTTCCCTCTTCAATGAGGTCTTCAATTTTGTTCTTTAAATTTCTACATTTGTTGGTATTGTGTCCCTATATTCGATGAAAATCATAGTATTCATCTTGTCTATACCAAATAGACATCCGTTTGGAAATATTCGAAGGCCCGATTGGTGAAAGTTCCACCAATTTAGAATTGAGGAGCAATTTCAACATGGACGTTTGAAATTGTCTAGTATTTGTGTATTTCCTTTGGGATTTTTTCCATATTTGAATGACTAATTTTTTAGGAATATTTTGAGTGGTATTTATGTTTTTTTTTTGATGATATTCAGTTACACCATCTCCTACAATATGTTTTTTATTGTATTTTCCCTTGTTAGAGGGTTTTTCATCTTATTTCTTGTTATAGTTGAGTTGTCCTTGTCTTATCAGGATGACTTCTACTCTTTTAGCCATATCAATGGCTTCTTCAAAGGAGGTTAGGTTCATTATTCCTAAGAGATATGACAACTATTCATGAATATTTCATATGAAAATATGTATGAGTTCTTTAGGATGAGGATATATTAAAGTCTTCCTACTAAACCTCTCCTTTTGGCTATGAAATACAATAATTTCTTAGTCTTATATTATTTAAGTTGATAAATATAATCTATTGTAACCTTATCTTCTATGTAGATTTAAAATTGTTTAATGAAGGCTTCCATAAGTTCCTTGAACTTACTGATGTAATGATGAGGTATTTCAAAATACCATTCTAATGCTAGACCATTAGGAATTTTAGGAAATAACCTAAGGAGAAGGTTTACATCATGATTGATGTCACTACAAGCTATTTAAAATAGCCTTATATGGTTAAAGGGGTCTTGTTTTCCATTGTACATATAAAATTTAGGAGTTTCAAATTTCTTTGTAAATGGATGATTAAGGATTGTTGGATCTAATGACTCGTAGAAATATTCAAAAGAGTACTTTAACTTAGATGTTCCCTAAAGAGAGGAAATTTGATGTTCAAGTTCTTCAAACATGGAGTCCCTCTTTTCTAAGATCAAGATCTTATTGTTAATATCTTGAATATCATTTGATAAGGGTTTGGTGGTATAGGCAATGATATCAATGGTTGCATAAGTGGATGAGCAAAGGTTTGTGACATGAATGGTACATTCAAGATATTTGAAGTGTTTTGATTTGATGTTATGTTGGAACGACTTGGCTAAGTCCCATGTTGTGAGTGAGAAAATGATTTGTAGTATTGATTGTATCATTAGGAGATGTTAAAAATATATTTCCTATTGTGGGAATACCCATATATATGCTTGGAGGTGTTGTAGAATCGGTAGGTTGCACCATATCCACATTGATACTTAAAATATTCAATATTCCTGGAAATGGTTGATTGATCATTAAAATATTCCTGGAAATGGTTGATTGATCATTAAAATATTCCTGGAAATATTCGGTAGATCGGTAAGTTGTTTTGAGTTTCATTAATTTGAGAAATGGTTGATTGATCATTAAAATATTCAATATTGTCATACATTGTTGTAGACACAGAAAATTGACCCACTTTGAGTGGGAATATTCCTTAGTGCCTCTAAGAGGCCCTCAATCCCTATCAAGAGCAAGGGAAGACCTATTTGCCTTTTTTTTTATTTGTTTACCTATTAGAGAAATCACACCCTGTATTTACGAGGAGCGACTTTGCGCCACATCAAGACGGGGTGCAACTTCACTGTTTAACCTAAATTTTTAAATTTATTCTATTTTATTATTTTTTAGCCCACTTAGACCCAATTTTAAACCCTCCTGCATGTTTTGGCATCGGTTGTGATTTTATTATTTTACCCCCCTTTTCCTCCAATTTTTTTATAAAAGGAATTATGTTTTTGCTTAATGATATGTGCAATTTTTGATATGCGAACTTTTAATGTGTGGCCTTAGTGCAAATTTTTAATTATTGATTAATCTCAAAATATTTATGATAGTTCATTCTTCTTCCTTTATTTTATCTACTACAAGCTAACCCCAAAGTGTAAATTTCAGATTGATATTCTATTGCATGGATTGGATTGATTTGTTGTGTGACTTGGTGGATCTGTGGTGTAGTTCGGAGAGATAGAGTGCCCACTTGGATACTTTGATCTCCTTTGGGTTCTTCCATGATGTCCATTAGGGTTTGATTAATTTGTTTACTATATTTATTTCATATTCTGCATTCGCTTCTTATTTTTCTTTAGTCTATAGCGATATCGCACCTATAACTAGCAAGGTGCAACTTCACCTATCCTAATTGTAGGCCCAAAATGGCCACATACTTAGGAAAATTTTGAAAATTTTCCCTAATGCATGAAAATCTCATTATGCACACTTTACAGTGTATTTTGGAGAGGATCTACATCAAAGGTCATAAATCCACCCAACACTTCATGAATTTTCATACTTGGATCAATTTCACATAGTTTCTTATGTTTTTCGCTCTAGACTAGTGACACATCCTGAATTCACAATTTTTTTTTAATAAGGATGACATCAACATAAAATAAGTGTGGACTGGTGACGGCTTGATATTTTTAATACCTTGTGAGCCACAAAGTGTTGGATAGACCAATTTTGAAGAGTGCATAGAAAATTTTTACTTGTAATTGTGACAAAAGGCAAAGTTCTATGAGCAATTAATGCAGATTTATGATAAAGGTCTTTTTGACTAACTTTCTTCCATAATGGTGATAAACAATGTTTTACTTTGAAGCCAGTGCAGATTGGAGAAGAAGTCACTTTACATTGTAATAGGCCCAAAATGGTGTTCGAAGGAAAATGCACTTTCTTAGGTCCAGAATGGAATGCATAGAATTTTTGAAGGAGATATGATGTCATCATCTTTTTAGTGTGGATTTGTGAATGCTTCATTGCCAATGAAGAGAAACAAAGGATAGGCAGCAGATTTCATCCCACTTCATTTTCAAAGTATTTTGATTTCGGATTGGCGTTAAGCAATTTCTAAAGCATTAAAGGTGACATCATCAATTTTTAAAGTGAAATAGCATTATGTTCTCTCCTCACCATTATATAAAGGTTATAATAGATTGAATCATATCCATACGATGGGGGAGATAAACGATGGAGATTTTTCTAAGAAATATGAAGTATATAAAAGAAAATTCTCACCAAAGTTATAACAGTCAGTTGGAGGAGGAAGCCAAAGCATCAAGGGTTTCAAAAATATGAGAACTAGAGATGGTTACATATTGACAACAATAGAAGGTTTTCAATAAATATTGATAGTATATATACAATCTCCAATGGCCAAAACTCTAGTTAGCATCGAATAAACAACAATTTGCAAAGTTTTCAAGCTGCCATGGTGGTCCACTTGCAATGGATTTCCCAAAGGTTGAACTAGTAATAGAATGCTAGTAAGAACTCTCTCTTGAGTTGTCAAAATTTCATCTTTGTAATGTTCCTGAATTTTTATTTTATAAAACTATAATTAGAGGTCAAACCCTCATTTTTAAAGGGTTGGCTCTAGTGTTTTTGTATGTGCTACTATAAATATTACCAAGGGCTAATGAAAGGAGTATTACATTGATATTCACCTCAAATTTTGTGTCTTCATAATTCAATATCAGAGGTTTGAATTCTTTAGTTGCATTTTTGTGAATACTTGAATGGTGAGTTTGTGATAAATTAATGGATTACTAACTGCTAGGGTAATTGAAATCTTCTTCTGATTTTGATCTTTATTTTCAAGGAGTGCATTTCTTTAAAATCTAGATATTGGTGAATTCTGATATTTGGATTATCATTGTTTGGATATTGAAATCGATGTCTACAATATTTCTTTTCTTTTCTTTAATGAATGAAAGTAAATATAATTTGAGATAATTTTGATCTGAGTAATGTGTCTTTAATTTGGTTTTTCAAAGCTTTTTGCTGTAGTGCAATATTGTTAGCCTATCTATACACTATTGTTCACATTGTTTAACCCTAACCTTTTCTTACCCTAATATCTAAAACCCTAAGTGAGCATAATTGTGTCAATAGCCTATTTGAATTGACAAGGAACCAACCTACTCTGGAGGTTGGATCATAAACTCTGTTTTGGTCCATCCAATATTGAGTGTTGAGTTGTAGCTATCGGGTGCAAGCCTAGATAGAAAGTAGGAAGATAGACAACTACAATATTGAGTAAAACTTGATGAAATTTAGTGGCCAATAGTTTTTGGTACACTCGGTGGGACCAATTCACAAGGAACATAAAAAACCATCATATGAGTTATTGTTTATCTCAACCTAAAGGAATCAAGATTTGGTGAATTATCTTGACCTTGTAAGCAAAGAAGAGAAAATTTACCTGGTGACTCCCTGGTACTTTCATGTATACTAGGTATTAACCCCAAATCCTTTTTCTATTGTGCATTACCTTATAGAGGATCTAATGTTATAATAAGTTTGAGTTAAGACTTCCTCTCAAAAGAGGATCTTCCTTAGGAAAAACCATCAGCCCCTCCAATAGGAACTGCACCTGGAAATATGGCACAAAAAGTGGCCCCTAATAAGGCATTACAAAAAAACCTCAGTTGGGATACAACTGATCCCCTGCTATTAGCCCAAATGAATGTCATCCCCAAGGTTGTATTCAAAGCTATCCCCACTTATGATGGATCTGAGAAGACAACTTATGATCACTGTCAGGATATTTTAAATCTGGCAACAATTCACAATATAAAAGAGGAGGATATTATTGTAAGAATCTTGACCCTATCCTTCAGAGGAAATATATTGCATTGGTTTAGAACTCTATAAGATAACACCATTACTTCATGTCAAGCTTTGGCTAAGCCATTTGTGGAAGAATTCAATGAATTTTCTGATCCCTTTTTCCTGCTTAACCATTTTACATCCATGCAAATATCTCAGTAAGAAACTATCTTAGATTTTAATCTGAGGTTTAGTAGGACATGGAATATAATACCTCCCATAGCTAGATCAACTAGATTTTTAGCATATATGTATTATATCCAATATCTTGGGTTAGATCTAGGCTTACAAACACATAAATATATATTAGAAACATTCCTCCAAGTTTATAATGCAGAAGTTCATGCTTAAAATATCCTAATTAATGTGGGAAGACTACCCCCTAAAATTGTGCTACCTTACAACTCAAAAACCATAAATATCCAAATCCAAGATACAAATCCACCTTTCATGAATCATCTTTCTTTATCATATCCATATCAACAAATGAATGCAATACCTCAACCAAAGCCATCATCCTTTGTAGCTCCTTTCCCTCCCCTTCCTGCTCAATCGTATCAGGAGTTTTTTGTTATCCTTGATATACAAAATACTCTAAAAACTCTAAGTAATAGAATGAATTCAATGGAAAAGAGAGACCAAGAAAGGTCACAATAGAGGAGATTTCCATATATGAACGAATATCAGAGACTTGGTCCTAGTAATAGTACTAGGTTTAGAGTGAATGCAACATATGAGGAGCCAAAATGTTCTTTAGATACTACTCTTGAAAATGTTTGATCTTTAGTATGCAATGATCCCCATGACTCATAGTCTTGTGTTATTTACCAACACCATGTTAAAAAAGTTATGGATCAAGATGAAAGGAATAAAAAAGGGAGAGTAAACATGTTATGGCAGCCTGATCAAATCATGGTTGGAAAATATCTGGATGAAGAAAGCCCAATTGTTGTTATGATAAGGTCTAGAAAGAAAACCTTGCAAGTAGATCCCAAAAAGATGAGGAAATTCCAAGTTCCTTCTCAAAAAATAATTTATTCCCATATTCAAAGTAGTGATACTTTTCCATCCCCTAAGCCAAGGAAAATGGGAAGACAGAGAGTCTTCTTAAGAGTTTGGATAAGGAAACTAAAAGAGACCGATTAAAATCTAAATATAAGGCTCAAGAAAGACTTAGACTCCCATCTATTACCAAGAGGTCAATAATAGAAGCCACTCAGAAGTATAAAATAAAATACAATGAGCCAAAAATAAGGCTTGAAATACCTACCTTGACTAAATTTGAGGATAATATTGTTAAAGAGATGAAAAATATTCCATAAAAATCTAAGATTGTATGACACTTTTTCATTCCTGGTCAAATTGATATGTTTAAGGCTTCCCTCAACAAGTACCCACAAGATAAGCATGCCACCACAATCCTTAGTATACCACAAAAAAAGAAATAAATATAACGTTTTAAATAATAAGCTCCCTCCTTTCTATATATCACTGACGATGGAAGGTTGGGTAGTCCAAAATTGTATGATAGATTCAAGAGCATCAACTACAATTATTCCAAAAGCAATCTATTAAGATATGGGTATGGAGTATACTCGATCTTGTCCTGGAGTATTACAATTGTATGGGACACCTATTAAGACAGTTGGAGTCATAAAATATATTTTGATGAGGCTACATAGATCCCCTAAGGTGACAATAGTACAATAAATAGTTGTAATTGACCTAGAACCCTACTTTAGATTATACCTTTCATGGTAGTTTACTTAAAACTAGGCAGATGTATGTACATGGATTATTCTAGTATGATAATTCCTTTCAAAGGAAAGAGAATAAGGATAACACCTGAAAAGCCAGTAGCTTATCACATTGAAAATATTGAGGAAGACATGTGACATATTAATCCTTTGGAAGAATTTGAGCTGGTGAAAAACATTAAGGATTTGGATATTGAGGATGAGTTGCCTTTCAGAGAGGATTACAATAAATTTAGGACTTATATGGGAACATATAGTATCTCAACTAAATCAGAGAAGAAAATCCTTGCTATATACAATAAATATCTGAGAGGAAAAGAAACATGGATCATACACTTTGATGGTGCTAAATGTAGAAATGGTGTAGGAGATGGTGTGGTTTAATAGTCCCAATTAGAAGGGACAAAAATTTTTACCTATAGACTAACATGGTCATGTACAAATAATGTTGCAAAATATGAGGCTCTGTGTCTTGGATTGATATAAGCAAAAAGCATGGGCATTAAGATTTTGAACATATATGGTGATTCTGAGTTAACAGTCCATAAAGTAAGAAATAGGTGCAATAATAAGCATCATTACCTAAAATATTACAAAAACAAGGTATGGGATCTGATGGAATATTTTAACACCCTGAATTTAAATTTTGTTCCTATAGAAAATAACACTCTGGAATATTCCTTAGCAAAAAATCTAACTTCAAACCTTTTGTAGACTATGGAATCAATAAATCCAAGGGAATCAAAATGATTTTTAGACTTGCAATACCGGACAAGTAGATATTTTAGCAGGATTTTGAAAGTGATGAATAAATAATTGAATTTTTGGTAATAGAAGCATGTCTCTCCACTATCCAAGAAGAGAATCTAGAGGATATTTATGAACAATATGTTATTCAACTGAGGAAAAATAACATTCCTAGAGGATTGGTCACCCTAGAGAGCTTGTTTGACAATGAAGATAGAAAAAATATCAAAGAAATGAAATTTGGTGATAAATCTATAAAGAAGTTGAAGTTAGTACTAAAAATAAGCTCAATATTGGAGTTCAATGTTCACCAGAAGAAGCTGAATATATCAAAGCCCTATGTCTAAAATACCAAGGTATTGTGGCTTGATCATATGAAGACCTCAAGGTATATGACAAAAACATTATCCAACATACTTTTGAGCTAGAGCCTGGTGCAAAGCCTTTTAGGCATAAGAAAAGGCCCATAAATCCAAGGATTGATACCATCATGAGAGAGGAGATCTTGAAGTTGGTAAACGCTAAGATCATATACCCAATAAAACATTCTACCTGGGTAGCCAACTTGGTACCCCTAAGAAAAAAATGGGGATATTCATTTGTGTGTAGATTTTAGAAATCTTGACCAAGCATCCCTTAAATATCACTACCCCAGGGGCAAAGAATTTATCATTACTGGATGGTTACTCTAGATATAATAATATTTGGGTGAATAATGAAGATTAGTATAAAGAAACATTCACCACAAAATGGGGTACATTTACCTACTAGAGAATGCCTTTTGGGCTATCCAATGCGGGAACCATATTTTAGAGAGCTATATATTATGCCTTTGGATCACTGGTCAACAAAGTCATTCTGATTTATTTGTATGACATGAGTATGTTTTCCCATGATAAGCAATATCACCTATCACACTTGGAGAAATTTTTTTAGAAATGTAGAGAATTTGGTATTTTATTTTGGTAGATAAGATACTATAGCATTAATACTGGGTTTTACATGTTGACCCAAAACCTTTTACAAAAATCAGCCTAGGGATATTGATGAACATATCCTTACTAAGGATCCTATATATGTAAAATCTACATGCCGCCAAATCCATTACATCCGGTAAGGCACATATCCTATTATCAAAAAGAAACTTGCCATATAAAATTTTGGGTATACCCCAAGAAAACACACATGCATCATAATTACAAAAAAGAAACAGACATGGATCCCTTCTTTGAGACAATGGAGAAACAAAAAGCTGCAGACACATACAAGAGTACTGAAAAAAATCCCACAAGCTCTGTATTGACAGTTACTCTTAATAATTCTTTGGTAATTGATTTCTTCTACATATGACATGCTTTAGTACCACATACTATCTTGGCCAATCACCCTTGGAGAAGTGAACCTGCTAGCTAGATTTATGGCGATGGCTATCTGGTGGTCCACGTGGCTTTGGTTCTGTATCACCCTAAAATTGGCATAGTTAAACCTTAGTAAAAAGATAAAAATTTGAATTTTAAACCCAAACCGCCCGTTACCCACTTTCCTTGTTTTTTGTGCCATTTTTAGGATTTGTTTTGATCGTTGGACGATATCATCGACAATCAGACGAAATCATCCCAGATCTGATGAATTCATCTAGAATAGAACGTCTAGATGATTTTGTCCCAAAACCAAATTTTCATAATTAGCTTATGTTCAACATCTTCTCTATCTTGGGCAAAAAGCGTGTCTGCGCAGTTAGAGTCTCCCCCATTGGAGATCTCCCAAATTAGGATGATCTCCAACCTCCTAACCTCTTCCTAATCCTATATAAACTAGGATTTTCTTAGTTTATCCCCATGAACCCCCTAGATGACTGATTTATTTACAAATTTAACTTTTCGTGCATTAGAAAACCTTCACACCTTCATTGACATTGCGTATTTCAAGTTTTCTTGCAGGGATTTTACTATTTTTCAATCGAAGCAAGCTCGGATCATCGAGGTGATTTCAAATGATTTCAGATGATCCTATCGCAGATCAGCGATGGTCTCATACGATTAGAGGTGATATCGGTTGCATTTCAGATTGGGGGAAAAAAGAGCCCTAAGTTTGCATTCCTCACTTGTCTTCTTTATTTTACTATGCATTAGTTTGATTTATTTTCATTCTGCATCCTGGAGTTCACCTCATTTAGCATAGATGCATGATAAAGTTAAAACAAAGTATTAAATTAATGCATTTATTTTAATTATTATCTGGATCTATCATTTAGGTAAATTTACTATTATTTCTATTATTTACCTTTGCTTTTGTAGTTGTATTTTTGGTTTTTGGTATCTGTTTCTATGACTATAGGTTTTTGATGAATTCGACTGACGAATTCGTCAGATCGATGATGATTTTGTCTAATCTCAGATGACCGACTAAGATCTAAGATGATTCTGTGCAATTCTAGATGATTACGTATGATTTGAGACAATTTGGACTTCTACAAACCTCATAATCTTCATCAGACATCCGAAATCAGGTATATTCTGTCCTATTTAGCATACTCCCTGTGTTTAGCAGTTATTCATGTTTTCTATATTCATATAAATTAGCATTGGCATATAGAATATCTTAGATTCATCCTAGACAAACCTAAAAACTAGATGATCAAAATACAAAATGAACACATCAAACCTACTCTCAAGCTAGGTGTGGAAACTGCCACTCAAAAGTTTCTTGGTGAACCCACCATCCATAAAAAATTCACCCTTATACCCCTCCCCTAAGAGGTGTGACCTTCAAAGGGCCTCTCAGTCTGAGGTATTGTCCCATCCTTCTCGCATCCCCATTTCGGGTGCGGATCCTATAGCTTGAAGGTAAGGATGCAAAAAAATTGGAGCGATACATTTTGGTGAACCCGACATGAAAACTAAAACCTTTTGAAAACAATCCAAAAAAAAAGAACATAAATGCATTTAGAGTCAACAGACAAACAATTTAAGTTGCATATCATATTTAGATGGTAGATTATAATAAAAGATGAGCTATCACCATTAATGTTGAGAATCAATTAGCAACTATAGAGATTAATTCTTTGCTTAGAGTATCTCAAACATATAGATTCCCACCTTTATGGGACGAACTTAATAGGAGATTGAATCTTCTTTCATCTAGATCAACCGAACTTAGGCAAATCAAGAGGTTTGTCCTAGATAGAATCATGGATCCTAATCAAGTGACCTTATACCATGAACTTCAGAGAGCTTGCCATAGGCAGTTAACTGATAAAAGAGTGCTTGTGTCTTCCAAATTTTATACCTTTGAGGAATACCTCGACAATGCAGTTGTAGTACATAAATTTATATCTCGTATAGAGGATCAAGAGGTCATTCTTACGGATAGAAAGATATGAAATAGAGTTCCTAGAGCTGTGTTATATAGAGAGTATTGCCATGAGCTCTATTTTTACAAGTCAGAGTCAGAAGTAGATAACATCACCATAGCACACTTTGTCAAATTCTTGAAAAACCATTTCCAATTTGAAGAGGAGCATTTCATGAATCCTGATGAACTTGATCCCATCAATGACATCTATAAACTATTTATAGAAAACTAAGCCATTCTTTTATTATTATTATTTCTTGCATTTAGTATGTTGTTTTTTCTCTTTATAATATTATCATAAAAACAAAAACAAAACAAAATATAACAAAAATCAAAACATTTTCTTTTAAGTATTATAGTAGGTATATAATTAAAATATATACCTCCCAAATTTGTTGCAAATATATATATCAATATATATTTGCTAAAATCTAAATGTAAGCATAATGACTAGACTCAGGAGTGGAAAACAGACTAAAGTAGAAGAAGATTGGTTAGGGAAACCAATAAATAAACCAGATGTCCTTCTTGAAGACCCAATTCAGGAAGAAGGAACCCTAGACCAACAAGAAGAAGAATTTGCTAAAGGAAACGAACAAAGAGAAACTGTTAGAGAGGAAGGATCCTCATCCCCTAAAATGTCTTTGGAAGGAGCTGTTACTTTTAAGAACATGGAACATTTTTGGAAGTTCCTTAATACTAATATTGGTGCCCTTAATAGAGCAGTCCATATGGACAAGGATAAAATTAGTGACACTCAAGCAACCCTAGAATAAATATATCACACATGCACTAATCCCTTTTCCTTCGTTGATCAAGAAAGTGATCAAGCTGGACCACCCAATTTGGATATGGCCACTATAATCCAGAACATGCAACAACAACAGGTTACCCAACCATCTAGAGTACCTGTTACCAAGCCTAGGGTTATTCCCACACAAAATAAACCGTCATTCACTGCTCTATTTCACCAAGTTATTGATCAACATACCTCAAATCAACAAAAGCCTAAAACAAAACCAAACACCAATTTTCAACAATCTGGGATACAACATAATGCTACAACAAATCTTCTTCATAATACTTTTCCTACCAACCATTTGCATAACAACAACATAGCATCTAATCCTTACGTCACACCATCCTATGCTCACAAATCCCATACTCATGTACCACCGAACCAATATGGTGGACAAACTGGTAATTTGGAAGCCATGGTGAAATAGTTAGTCTCCCGCATGGACCAGATAGATCCCTACCATCCCTCGTACAATTATTGAGAGATGTGTAGTCAGCCTTTAGATCCTATAGTTGTAGCACAACCATATCCTAAATACTTTCCTATGCCTGTCCTACCTATATACAAAGGAATGAAAGATCCCATAGAGCATCTTCGTATGTTTAGGATAACATGTCATGATATATCACATGATGATTTGTTATTACTAAAAATGTTCCCAAAAAGTTTAGGAGGAATGGCATTAGAGTGGTATTATCAATTACCCACTCATTCTTTGAGGAATTTCGAAGAGACAGCCGAGTCTTTTGTGCATCAATTTACTGCCTACATTGAAAGACATGTAACCATTAAAAATTTGTACAACCTAAAACAAGACAAAGATGAATCTTTTGCTGATTTCCTAGCTCGATGGAGATAGTTGATAGGAAAATTGCACTTTGTGTTACCTTATCGAGAAATGCTGGATATTTTTATCAATAATTTACAAGAACAACTATCCTATGAATTATCAACTGCTACCTTGACCACCTTCGATCAAGCTATAGATTTAGCTCGAAGAGTGGAAGATGATCTCATTAGGAGAGGTCAAATTAAAAATAAATATGATGAGAAAACATCTAGAAATCAATATAAAAATAAAAAAGTTGTGGGTGATGGAGTCACTAATAGTAGAAATATCGCTACTATTAATGCTGCAAAAACAACAGAGAAGTTTATACTGAAACCTCCTGATAAACCACCCTAAGAATTTACTAGGTTAAATCAACCTCTATCAACCATTCTCCCATAATTATTAGAATGAGGTTTGATCCAATTACCAAATATCCGGGAACTTGATCCAACTATACCTAGATACAGGGTTGATTTACATTGTGATTTCCATAGAGGACCTGGACACGCTACCAACTCTTGTAAAAGTTTAAAACATGAAATACAAGATTTAATTGATAACAATGAGATGGAGGTACAAGCCTTTCAACCTAAACAAAATCCTCCTAATAATGCTCAAAAGAACATCTCCCAAAATCAGAATCAGAATGCCAATCAATCATTGGACATATTTCAACATCCTTTACCAAAGCATGGTAAAGAGGTAGCTAATCAAATTGAGCATCATAATGTTCCCCCTCCTACTCGATATGTAGGGACTATTAGTGGATATTTACCTACTCATGACCTGCAAATATTTGACACAACTTTATCCATGGTTACGACCAGACCTCTATATAATATTTGGACACCTAATCTTAGTGATACAGAATATGAGACTGAAAGTGACATGGAAATTACCTCAAATCAATCAAATAGTTTTGAAGATGAATCAGATGCTATTCAACCTATCACAAATTCTATGGTTTCGAAAGAAACATTTCCTAGAAGAGTCATTAATAGACCATCATCTCACCAATTACTTTCTAATGAACAAGCCATAAATGCTAGACCAAGACCCATTCATCATCCACAAAATAATATTGTGGGTACCATCGGAGTTGTTACTAGACAACAGGATCAAAAATCTCAACAAGATCAAATGCAAAACAATGGATCGAATCCATTTGTTTTGAAAGTTCCTAATAAAGGGAATCAGGCACCTAATATTCAACCTAAACCTCCTTATAATATTAATGAACAATTATCAAATACTATAGCTAGAATTTCCCTTTTGGACCTTTTAAGATCTCCTACACATAGGGATGAATTAATGCTCACATTAAGCCAAATGATGGTACCACAAAATATTCAACCTGAAGCCATGTCCAATACTATCATAACTCGAGAAGTTGATTGTATTGACTTCCGGGATAGAGATATACCACAACATAGTTTACATAAGGATAACCCCTTATATATTACTGCCTTAATTGGAGATGTAGCAGTTAAACGAGTCTTGATTGATAATGGTTCATCTTTAAACATTTGAAATTTTGACTTCTACCAAATATTTGGGTTTAGAAGTGATGAAATGAAAATAACTGATATGATTATCAAAGCCTTCAATGACAAAACACAAGAAACGTGTAGAGTTATTACTATCCCATTGCAAGTTGGTCTGAGAACCTTAGACATGACCGTGTTTATTATGCATTACCATGCATCATATAATATACTCTTGGGTCACCCTTGGATCAACGTGATGTGAACTGTTCCCTCAACCTTACATCAGTGTGTCAAATTCAAATTTAAGAATCAATTAGTTACCATTCATGGTGATCCTAGACCCTTTGATATGTGTGCTTTGGTAGAACCTATTGGAGTTCAATTTTGCCCTACCCTGTCATCCACACATCCTAATTCTAATCATCCATCTAAACGTGTGAAATACACACTCATAAAATCATCTACTCCATCAACTCCACCTCTACATATAGTTCAATCATCTTCTAAACAAACCACTTTTGGACCTCAAAAAGATCCTAAACACACAACCAATGCTTCTTGTTTTTCTCCTATAACTTCCATACCTATAGATACATCCATAGACATATCTACAACATATACACCTACCAGAGGCATGTTTTTTGCATCTGAAGATATAGGAAATGTTCCTTCTACCTCTTACGCTCTTACTGATGAGCTCTTACCCGATTTATCTAAAATTCTTATATAAAAAAAAAAAAATGCTGCTATGCAAAATTCCCTTATTTTAAATAATTTGCCACCCTCTCCTCGTACCTTGGGCCTCCCATAGCCTATGGGAAGTATTTACCAAGTCAGGAGTTGTGCTTTTATTTACAAGGGCTATGATTGAGGAAGAATACCTAGAAACATCAAGACACATTATGATGGATATGCTCGATGTTATTTTGCTAATGAGTATATTAAAGCTAAGACTATAATGCTTAAATTGGGATATAAAGAGAAAGGTTTGGGACCTTTCCAGAATGGTATGAAAGAACCTTTTGAGGTAGAACCATGGCCTGCCTGATGTGGTGTGGGCCTATTTCCTAGTAAAGGTCAATCCTTCCCATTTTAGGATGATGACCATCTCATATGTTACCAAGATTATTTGGATAAACATGATGCTTTGTGTTTAATGAATAAGCCATTTACATGTAATATGCTATCCATAGCCTACCCTCAGATGATCATTGAATCTGACAATTAGTTGGAGGGAGATATCTTCCATGATGTCTCCATTGAGGAATTGTTACATAACGAATTTTATTTCGATGGCTCTATACCTAGTATAGCCCAGCTTGAAGCCACGACTCCTCAAGACAAATTATATAAGCTAACCTCAAAATAATTAAAAGAATTGTGTGTTTCACCCACCCCACATAATTTTGAGAGAGATCTACATATGGAAGTAGAGAATGTCATAAAAATTAACATTGGAACCGAAGATAATCTTCACATAATCAACATTGGATCATAATTGAGTCAAGAAAAACAAGATAAATAAATTGCATTCCTTAAATAATATGAATATGTCTTTGCTTGGACATATGAGGATATGCCAGGATTAGACCCTTATGTAGTCATGCATCGCCTAGTAGTCCATCTGGATGCTAAACTTGTTAAACAAAAACTTAGAAAAATGCATCCTAAAGTGGCCTTACTAGTCAAAGGGGGATTAGAAAAACTCTTGAAGGTTATTTTTATACAAGCCATTTATTATGCTGAATGGATCTCGAATGTAGTTCCAGTAACTAAGAAAGAAGCTACCAAAGTTAGGGTTTGCATAGACTTTAGAGATATTAATGTTGCATGCCCTAAGGATGATTTTCCTCTTCCCAACATGGATCAGATCATTGATTTGACTGCTAGGAGTGGAATGATATCCCTAATGGATGGATTCTTTGGATATAATCAGATCAAGATAGCTCCTGAAGATTAGGCTAAAACAACCTTTACTACCCCTTAGGGAACCTTTTGTTGGAAAGTAATGCCATTCGGTTTGAAGAATGCAGGTGCAACATATCAATGAGCCATGACTTATATATTTCACGATATGATGCATGATATTCTACATGATTATGTAGATGATATTATAGCTCATTACATCAAAGAAGATGATCATTTAGATGACTTGAGAAAAGTATTTGATCGATTAAGGGAATATCTCATGAGTCGGCTTTATTTATCTGGTCGCACAGCAAAGTGGGTTCTTGTACTAAGTGAGTTTGAGCTCACATTTATAGGACAAAAGTCTATTAAAGGTCAATTCATAGCAGATCAATTATATGCTACACCCTTAGAGTCTACCCATCCCCTCATCATTGAGTTTCCTAATGAATGCCTTAAACTAGAGGCAGATCATCCAGTGCAATGGTCCCTATACTTTGATAGAGCCCGATGCATGAGTGGGGCTGGTGTAGGTATTATTTTAATATCTCCGTAGAAACATCTTATACCTCTATCCTTTAAATTAACATTTGCTTGCACTAATAACACTGCTAAATATGAGGCTCTAATCCTTGGATTACGAAATGCCTTGGCACTAAAAATTAAAAATCTATTGGTTTTTGGTGATTCTCAACTTATCATAAACCAAATCAATGATGTTTATCAGACCAAAGATGATAAATTACGTCCATATAAAGCATATGTCTTACAATTATTATTTTTATTTAATCAAGTTACCTTGGAAGCTATTCCTCGAACTAGCAACCGTGCGACTGATGCTATGCCTACAGCTGCATCTCTTTTGCCCTTGGAGTTAGATGGAGAATATGCTACCATCATTATTCATCGACTCCAGGAACCCACTTCAACTAAATCATGCTTAGAACCTTTGGATGTGTTTCTAATCAACAAACTACTCTTGAGCCATGATACATTGATATATTTAATTTTATTAAAAATGTGACCTTCATTGAAGGTTGTAATAGCAACCAACGCCAGTTATTACGTAGACGAGCAAATTGCTTTGTGACTATTGGTATTACCTTATATAGGAGATATTTTGAAAGCATCCTACTAAGATGTTTGAATCTAGAAGAATCTAGATCAGCTTTGAGTGAAGCCCACGATGGATCTTGTGGGGGACATTTTAGTGGTAGTGCCATTGCTAAGAAGCTCCTTAGGATAGGATATTTTTGGCCTACCATGGATAATGATGCACATGATTATGTGCACCATTGCAAAAAGTTCCAGAAACACGCTGACATTGTTCATGCACCTACACAATAACTATAGGCTATTTCATCTCCTTGGCCCTTTTCAAAATGAGGCTTAGACATCATTGGAAAAATCAACCTTGTGTCATTTGATGGACACAAACTCATCATAACTGCTATCGAGTATTTCACGAAGTGGGTTGAAGCTATGCCCTTAGCTTCTTGCACTGGAACCCAAGTTTCTAAATTTATTTTTAATCAAATTATTTGTAGGTTTGGAATTCATGCAAATCTCATTTCAAATAATGGAAATTGTTTCAAAAGTAAAGATGTCAAAAAATTATGTCAAAAATATAAAATTCAACATCGTTGGTCCACTCCCTATTATCCTCAGGGTAATGGCCAAGCAGAAGCATCTAATAAAACATTAATCAAAATCCTCAAAAGACAGGTGAATAAATTTGGCCGAGATTGGCACATCCAATTATATCCTGCTTTGTGGGCTTATCAAACTAGCGTTTGCACCACCATAGGTACTTCACCTTTTGTTTTGGTTTATGACACTGAAGCTGTTTTTACCTTTGAATTAGAAGTTCCTTATTTGGATATACTACTTCAAGATACTAAAATAGGAGATGAATATCATGTTGGAAAATTTAGTTAGTTGGAACTCCTAGATGAGAAGCACATCAATGCTTTGGAGCATCTTCGTGCCTACCAAAACAAGCTCAAGCGAGCATACCTCAAGAAAGTTCATCATCGATCCTTTGAGATCGGTGACCTTGTCTTAAAAGAAAATCAAAAAAATACTAATGCAACTAAAGACCTTAAAGGTAAATTTGAGCCCAACTGGCTTGGACCGTATATCATCACTGCTAAATTTGGCTCAGGAGCATACCGATTAGCTACCTTAGATGGTAAATATCTTAAAGAACCTATGAAAATTATTCATCTTAAGTGCTATTATGCATAACATTTGGTAATTTCATCATTTGTATATATTGTTATTCTACATATTGTTTCATTTTAGTCATCCATATAAAAATTTCAAAAATAGTAATAGTATTTATTCTTTCAATTCATAAATTAAAATCAAATTATAAAAACTTCAAAATCATCAAAATATTCAAAACATCTTTTATTTTTGTACATGTCAATTCTTGAAGTATTGCAGTTATATTTTCAATTATTTTAGATAAATTAGCATTTATTTGGAATCCCACACTTTCACACTCACATGCATAAATATCTTGATTTTATTTGGTATGATTATTAATCTCTCTTATATCAAAGTCCACAGTTGAATTAAATAAAGTTTTGAGCATAAAATAACTGATCTTGTTATTTACTTGAACCAAATATATTTCTTCACATTAAAATGATTTCATTGCAAAATTCGATATGATGCTACATAGTAGAAGTGGTTTCTTGAGTGAAAAGTTTCCCCTACTATCCTATCATGCACATGGTCTAGAATCTTTGATAATTGACAAAAGGACAAGCTCACCCCTACCCAGAATAAAAATCCCTTGCTCTACAGCCAATCCGAGCAAGTATCCCTAACATAGGAAGCAAAAGAAAAAGTAAAAGCAAATGAGAAAAAGAAAAATATTATTTTGTACCATCGCAGCAATATTTTAGCATTATCTTACTTCCAAGCAAACAAATAAAATAAATAATACAAAAAAAAAGAGAAAAGAAGAAAATGAGAAAAGAAAAGCAAAAAGCAATAAAATCCTTTTCCCTACCCCTTGAAAAGAAAAGAAGGGTGAATGAGCTTGAATCCTTGGAATTCTCAATTATTCAAAAACCGTGAGGTAAGCCCCATAACAGGTGGTTTGTACCCAACCCGCTTGGCCTTGGGTAATCCCTAGCGTGGTGATATGTCTGTCACATTAGCGACCTTATTTTGTATAGACCTATGTCAGCTTATGGATTAGCTAGCTCTTGATGAACCGACTTACATAGTAGTCTGGTATGGTTACATGCATATAAATCATGGTCAATGAACCCTTATTTGGTTAATTTAAATTACTTGTATCAAATTCTCTTGCTCAAAATTAGTGAATGAACAATACAATTGCACACACATTTGTATTTGAGAGATTTTGTATCATTATGATAAATCAATATCGGTAATGAACCCACATTTGCACATGAGGGTTCCCTATAAATATACATTTTGTCTTTGACACAATTTAAAATATATCTGCAATTCTTTTCGAATCATTTCATCTTCTTATTTAAGAACATTTTCTTAGCATGAAAACAATTAAATATATGTCTTTCCAACAAACAAAAATTTTCTTTCACATCTTCAAAAACCTAGTAAATAAAGTCATGTTTATATATTATTACTTTTTGTTTATCTCAAAACCCAAAAAATCAATCATGCAATAAAACTAAAATATCAAATTCTTTTTTTGGATTTCGTGATGATGGTATAAGTCTATAACTATAATTCTATGCCTAGCGCAAACCATTGTTCTCATTTTATTTCCCATTCATTTTAAGTTCATAAAAACATATCGATTACATCATTATGTTACCCAATTGTGCTTTAAAAAGAACGCAAATTTTTCTATTTCATGTCATTATGTCAACATCCAAATTTGTAATGATGGTATAGTTCCTAGGGACTTATTCAAAATTTTTATCACACTTAAGAATTTATGCCTAGAAACAATCATATTTCTTTTAATATCTCATGCATAATATTTTTTATGAAAATCTGAAAACAAATCATCACCATCATCTTTTTTCATCATCACAACACAAAAGTCTTAAGACAGTCTCGTAAGCACCCTTTTACTTTTAGCAATATTTCTATACTAGGATTAGCTTGATGACCTAGTGAGCGGCGACTCCATGAAATGGTCTATAACAACGACAATGTCCTTTGAAATTATTGTTAGAAGTCCCTTTTATTTTCATCAAATCACACCACAAAACAACCAATTTATTCACATCAGAATATTTCATTTACAATTTTATGGCATGACATAACATTATAACTTATTTCCAACGACATAATTACATGAATAATCAATCACAAAATTCAAAAATTAAAGCATCATACAACATATACACAATTCATATCATCAAAAATATAATCTATATATATCAATCAATTATGTACATCATCTAGATTGGTATGCCACAATCAATACCCTGGCATACTCAATCCCCTCAAAAATTAATAATAATATATATAATCTGTAGTCTATAGCAGCTAGCCTCAAGAATCCCTTGAGCTCTCACCCTCATCTCCTCCCTTGCCCTAAGGTGGAGGAGGTTGTCCCATAGAGGTCCGGGTTGTGTCTCAGGTCCTTGCCATTGATCATGAGGATGTCCTCGATGATCCAATTATGATCGGATCAATAATAGGGGATGCCAATGGTATCCTCTAGACCTCTGGAACCACATGATAGTACAACCCCTAGTAGAACATGGTCTAAGCAATAGCCCGTGCTAGATCTCAAGTGATCACCCCTCCACTCCAAGCCCTGAGATGTGTAGCCTCATCCTGTAGTTTCTGCACCTGAGCCCAGAGGTGGGCATTCTTAGCCTAGAGAGCCGCCATCTCACTGTCCCCCACATTGACACCATTGAACTTATTGGGTGATGGTGGCCTCTCCCCCTACTGAGAAGGGAATCTCTCCTCCCTCCTCCCTGTCTACTACAGCCTCTCTAGAGCCTGTGCCATTCTATGGCATCTCTTGTTAATCTTTCAATGACACTGAGAGGGGGGGTGAATTAGTGTGGATCTTTAAAACTTAAAAACTTCAACTCTTAAAGCCAAAAAAATGAAATCTTAAAACCACATAAAGAAAATATAATAAGAGAGCATCACACACAACACAAGATGTACCGAGGTTCATCAGTTTTGGCTACTCCTCAAAAATAGACTGTTTGGACTCCCATACAAATCTAGTCTTTGCAAAGCAACAACTTTACAATCAATTTACCAGCACCAACTGGAAGGAGCACAAACCCTTGATTTACCAGTACCAACTAGAAGGAGTACCAACCCCTGATTTATCTACACCAACAGAAAGGAGCACCAACCCCTGATTTACCAGCACCAATTGGAAGGAGCATCAACCCCTGATTCCAAGAACCAACTTGGACTTCAATTCTAAAATTTGAATACTGACATATGAATGCCTTCACTTTTACAAGACCCTGACTGGTCTATTGCTCACTCAACATTGCCCACAGTTCACACAACACATACCTATGGATCTGCTTACTGCACTTTGGCAGCCCTCTTACAACCCTCTTGCTACACTTCTTACTGCACTCTTACAACTCTCATGACTTTGCTTAATGCTCTCTTACAAAATTCATCTAGCCCACTTCTTATAGCACTTTCACTCTAGTTTGAGCAGCGCTTTCGCTCTCTTTCAACCACACATTTAATTCTCCACACAGACCTCCTTTTATAACAATCCTTTCGCTTTGAAACTCTAGTTATAACTCCTTTTATTTCTCATACGCCACTTGTCAATTGTAACTGTTTCTTTCATATTCTCATCTGCCACTTGTCAATAACTCCTTTTGTATATATAGGGTGGGCATTACGTTACATGCAATGAATTGACACATATACCTTTACCATGACTATTCGTATTCTCCTTAGTGACTATTCACTTTCTTTTCTGTGCATGCATGCATTTTCACTGTCACTGCACCTGTAACTGACATACTGACTTCAGTTAACTCTTCTTATTTTATCTGCATGAATTTCTTCTACAACTGCACCTATAACTGCAATATAACTCCAGTTAAGCCTTCTTATTTTAGCTGCATGTTTTTCTTTTGTAACGTCCCCTGTAACTGTTGTGTAACTTTAGATAATGGTTACATATCTAAATCTAGCTGGGTTCTCTTCTTTGCTCTTGCCAAAGTGACCTGTCATAAAATCGTGACACTTCTGCCTCTTTGTCCTCTTCTTGGCTTTGCACCCACAAAAACACAACATGTCGCGATATCGTGACACTTTCGCCTTCTTGCTGCTTCTATTTGCCTATACCCACAAAAACACATGTTGCGATATCACGACACTTTCACCTCCTTGCTCTTCCTCTTGGCTTCAACCAACGAAAACACAACATGTCATGATATCGTGACACTTTCGCCTCCTTGCTCTTCCTCTTGGCTTCAACCAGTGAAAACACAACATGTCATGATATCGTGACACTTTCACCTCCTTGCTACTCTTCTCGACTTCAACCAATGAAAACACATGTCATGATATCATGACACTTTCACCTTCTTGCTTTCTCTCTCCTCCTTTAGTCACGAAAATGCGACATGTCGCGATATCGTGACACTTTCTCTCCTTTGTTCTTTCACTTGCCTTCGGGTCGTGAAAACCCGACATGTCACGATATTGTGAAACTTTTTCTCTTGGACTCTGTCTCCTGCAACATGTCACAAAATTGTGACACTTTTTCTCTCGGACTCTTTCTCCTGCAACATGTCATGAAATCGTGACACTTTTTCTCTCGGACTCTCTCTCCTGCAACATGTCGCAAAATCGTGACACTTTTTTGTTTGTACAATCTTCCTTGCAATATGTCATGAAATCATGACACTTTTTCATCCGTACAACCTTCCTTGCAGTATGTCACGAAATCACGACACTTTTTGTCTGTACAATCTCTCTTCACTTTGGACCATGAAAATGAAACATGTCATGAAATCGTGACACCTTTTTCTCTCTCCTCTTTCTCTTCGCTTTGGACCACGAAAATGAAACATGTCGTGAAATCGTGACATCTTTTTCTCTCTCCTCTTTCTCTTCGCTTTGGACCACGAAAATGAAACATGTCATGAAATCGTGACATCTTTTTCTCTCTCCTCTTTTCTTCGCTTTGGACCACGAAAATGAAACATGTCACGAAATCGTGACACTTTTTCTACTTGTCTTTTTCTCTTCCAACATGTCGCGAAATCACGACAGTTTTTATTTCTTTTTCTCTCTCTTCCAAAATGTCACGAAATCATGATAGTTTTTCTTTCTTCTTCTCTCTCTTCTAAAATGTCACAAAATCATGATAGTTTTTCTTTCTTCTTCTCTCTCTTCTAACATGTCACAAAATCGTGACATTTTTTCTTTCTTCTTCTCTCTTCTAACATGTCGTGAAATCATGACAGTTTTTCTTTCTTCTTCTCTCTCTTCTAACATGTCATGAAATCGTGACAGTTTTTCTTTCTTCTTCTCTCTCTTCTAACATGTCACAAAATCATGATAGTTTTGCTTGCTTGCGCTTTCTCTCCGAACATGTCACGAAATTGTGACAGTTTTTCTAGCTTGTGCTTTCTCTTCGAACATGTCACGATATCGTGATAGTTTTTCTTTCTTGCAAACATGTCGCGATATCACGATAGTTTTCTTCCTTATGATTTTCTTTTGATTTTTCTCAAATGGGCCACTTCTATATTTTGGAAAATCACTATACATACTTTGAAGAACTTCTTAACTCCTGTATACTTCATCAACTGATCTGTCTGACTGTGTTGACAACAATGACAATACTTTTGCTACACCTTGCTCAACAATCTCCCTATAGCACCCTAAAATTGGCGCAGTAAAACTTAGCAATAATTAAAATTACCTTAGTAATAATTCAAATTCAAATTCAACCCCAAAATCGCTCCAAAACCGCCGTTTAACCCGTTTCCTCGTTTCTCATGCCATTTTTAGAGTTTGTTTTGACCGTTTGATGATATCGTCGTCGATCAGACGATATCGCCTCAGATCGGACGATTTCATCTGGGCTAGGACGTCCAGACGATCTTGTCCCAAAACTATTTTTTCATAATTAGCCTCTATTTCAACGGCGTCTCTAAGTTGGGCAGAAGCGTGTCTGCGCCGTTAGAGACCTCCCCCATTGGAGATCTTCCAAATTAGGATGATCTCCAACCTCCTAACCTCCCTCCTAAGCCTATTTAAACCTTAGGACCCCCCTTGACATCCCCTTGGCTGAATTTTCCTGTAACTTGACTTTTACATGCATTAGAATACCCTGGATTACCATCTGCACTTGTGCTATCCAAATTTTGTTGTAGGAACCTTGTCATTCTTCAGCCGAAGCAAGCTCAGATTGTCATCGATGATCCTATCCAATTCGAGATGATTTCGTACCAATCCGAGATGATTTTGACTGCAGTCTGCATTGGGGGCAATCAGTGCCCAGAGTTTGCGCTTTTCCTATACCTTGCTGTCATTTTATTCTGCATTTAGTCAGTTTTATTATTATTTCTTGTTATCTTGCATCTTGGAGTTCACCCATGTAGTTTAATTGCATAATAAAATCATGATTAGCTATTAAAGTGTTGCAATTCACTTGCATTTCCATTCAAGATTATCTTATTAACATCCTTATCATTATTTTATATCATTTTCCTTTATCAGAATAGTTGCAATTTTGGTATTTTGTATCTATTTCTCTGTTTGCAGGTCTTTGACGAATTCGTCAGATCTCAGATGATCCTGTCAGATAGGAGACGATCCTGTCAAATTCCAGACGATTCTGGACTGCTTCAAAAATTAGAACCTCCATCAGACATCCGGATCAGGTATGGTTTTCCTCATTTAGCATATTCTCTGTGTTTTCTATTAATTCTATTTTCTGTATTTAAAACTGCATTTCATATAGAACAACTTAGATTCATTTGGCCAAACCTAGGATTTGAATGTTTAAAGATAAAATTGAACACATAAAACACATTCCCAACCTAGGCGTGGAAACTACCACTAAACGTTTCCTGGTGAACCCCACCATCCATCGAAAAATCACCATAATACACCTCCCCCGAGAGGCGGGACCTTCGCAAGGCCTCTCAGTCCGAGGTATTGTCCCATCCTTTTCACATCCCCCTTCCGGGCACGGATCCTATAGCCTGAAGGTAAGGGTGTGAAAAATTTGGAGCGATACATTTTGGTGAACCCGACGTGAATGCATTTAAAACCTTTTGAAAACAAAAACAAAACAAAAAAAAAAAAATAGATGCATTTAAAATCATTAGAAAACTACTAAGTTGCATATCATGTTTAGATGGTAGCTCCTAAGAAAAGACTAGCAGTTACTATAAATGTTGAAAACCAATTAGCAGCCATAGAAATCAATTTTGTGCTTAGTGTGCCTGAAATAGATAGAAACCAACTTTTGTGGGACGAACTTGATAGAAGACTAGGTGTCATTTCATCTAGGTCAACAGAACTTAAACAAATCAAGAGGCTTGTCCTAGATAGAATCCTGGATCCTCATCAACTCATTTTTTATCATGAACTTCAGAGAGCCTGCCATAGGTGGTTAGCTTATAGGAGAGCTCTTGTGTCTTCAGAATTGTTCACCTTCGAGGAATACCTCAAGAACGCAGCTATTATACACCAATTCCTAGGTCATGTAGAAGACCAAGAGGTCGATCTTATGATTAGAGAAATATGGAATAGAGTTCCTAGAGCTGTGTTATATCGAGAGTATTGCCATGAGCTTTACTTCTACCAACCAGAGTCTGAGATAGATAATATCACTATAGCACTTTTTGTCAAATTTTTGAAAGAAAATTTTCAATTTGAAGAAGAACATTTCATGACTCCTGAAGAACTTGAGCCCATTAATGATATTTATAAATTGTTTATAGAAAACTAGATCATTGCTTTCATTATTATTATTTCTTGCATTTTGTGTGTTGTTTGTTATCTTTATAATATTGTTATTAAAACAAAAAAACAAGAAAAACTAAAAAAACATAACAAAAACCAAAACATTTCATTTTAAATATTATAGTAGGTATATAATTAAGATATATACCTCTTAAGCTTGTTGCATATATATATATATATATATATATAAAAATAATAATATATAATATATATATATATATATATATATTTGCTGAAATCTAAGTTTAAGCACAATGACTAAACTTAGGAATGGTAAACAAACTAAAAGAAGAAGAAGAAGATTGGTTAGGCAAGAAAAACAAAAAATTAAATACCCTTCCTGAAGATCCAATTCCAGAAGAAGAAACTCTAGAACATCCAGAAGATGACCTGGTTGAAGAAAATGAACAACAAGAAAATGTTAGAGAGGAAGGATCCTCATCCCCTAGAATGGCTTCAGATGGAACTATTGCTTTTGATAACTTAGATCATTTCTAGAAATTCTTCAATAATAATATTGGTGCTCTTAATATGGCAGTTCGTATTGATAGGGGACAAATTAGTGACACTCAAGCAGCCATGGAACATATGTTTGACATACACACTAATCCCTTGTCTTTCATTGATCAAGAAAGTGATAAAGCTGGGCCATCCAATATGGATATGGCCGCTATAATTCAGAATATGCAAAAACAACAGGTTACCCAACCTCCTAAGGAACTCGTTATTGAGCCTAAAATCATGCCCACACAAAAGAGACCTTCATTCATTGCTTTATTTTGCCAAACTATTAATCAATATGCTTCAAATCGACAAAAACCTAAAATGAAGCCAAACACCAATTTCCAACAATCTGGGATACAACATAATACAACTTCAAAACTTCTTCATAACACCCTTCCTACCAACAATTTACACAATAGTAATATAGCATCTAATATGCATGTCCCTCCATCATATGCTCACCAATCTCATATTAATGCCCTACCGAACCAATATGGTGGGCAAACCAGTAATCTGGAAGCCATGGTGAAACAGTTAGCTTCCCGCATGGACCAGATAGATCCCTACCATCCCTCGTACAATTATCGAGAGATGTGTAGTCAACCTCTAGATCCTATGGTTGTAGCACAACCATACCCTAAACATTTTCCCATGCCCGTCCTGCCTATATATAAAGGAACCGAAGATCCCATAGAGCATCTTCGCATGTTTAGGATAGCATGTCATGATATATCACATGATGACTTGCTATTACTAAAAATGTTCCCAAAAAGTTTAGGAGGAATGGCATTAGAGTGGTACTATCAATTGCCCACTCATTCTTTGAGAAATTTTGAAGAAACCGCTGAATCTTTTGTGCATCAATTTAGTGCCTATATCGAGAGGCATGTAACCATTAAAGATTTATACAACTTAAAACAAGACAAAGATGAATGTTTTGCGGATTTCTTAGCTAGATGGAGGCAGTTGATAGGAAAACCGCACTTTGTGCTACCTTATAGGGAAATGTTGGACATTTTTATTAATAATTTGCAAGAACAAATATCTTATGAGTTATCAACTGCTACCTTAACTACCTTCGATCAGGCTATAGATTTAGCTCGAAGAGTAGAAGATGCCCTCATTAGGAGAGGCCAACTTAGGAAGAAAGATGATGAGAAAACATCCAAAAATCAATATAAAAACAAACAAGTCGTAGGTGACGGAGTCATCGACAACGAAAATGTTGCTAATATCAATGCAACGAAGACAACAAAAAAATTTATATTGAAACCTCTTGATAAACCTCCTCGAGAGTTTACTAGATTGAATCAACCATTATCAACTATTTTACCTCAATTACTCGAAAGAGGTTTGATTCAATTACCGACTATCCGGGAACCTGATCCAACCATACCCGGATACGAGAGCGATTTACATTGTGATTTCCATAGAGGGCCTGGACACTCTACCAACGCTTGTAAAAGGTTAAAACATAAAATACAAGATCTGATTGATAATAATGAGATGGAGGTGCAAGCCTTCCAACCTAAACAAAATGCTCCTAATAATGCTCAAAAGAACATTCCCCAAAATCAAAATCAAAATGCTAATCAATCATTAGACATATTTCAACATCCTTTACCAAGACATGGTAAAGAGGTGGCCAATCAAATTGAGCATCATAATGTCCCTCCTCCTACCCGATATGTAGGAACTATTAGCGGACATTTACCTAATCATGATTTACAAAAATTTGACACAACTTTATCCATGGTCACGACCAGGCCCCTACATAATATTCAAACACCGGATCTCAGTGATGTAGAATCAGATACTGAAAGTGAAATAGACATCACCTCAAACCAATCGAATAGTTCTAAAAATGAATCAGATCCTATTCAACCTATCACAGATGCTATGGTTCCAGAAGAACCATTTCCTAGAAGAGTTACTACTCGACCCTCTTCTAATCAGTTCCTTTCTAATGAACAAGCTATAAATGCTAGACCAAGACCTATTCAACATCCTCAATATAACATTGTAGGTACCATTGGAGCCATTACCAGACAACAAGCTCAAAATTCTCAACAAGAACAAAATCAGAATGATGGATCAGCCCCATTTGTTTTGAAAAATCCCAATAAAGGGAATCATGCTCCTAATGTTCAACCTAAACCCCCTTACAATATTAATGAGCAATTATCCAATACTACAACTGAATTTCCCTTTTGGATTTATTAAGATCTTCTCCTACCCATAGAGATGAATTAATGCTTACATTAAGCCAAATGATGGTACCACAAAACATTCAACCTGAAGCCATGGCCAATACTATCATCACTAGAGAAGTCGATTGTATTGACTTTCGAGATAAAGATATACCACAACATAGTTTACATAAGGATAACCCCTTATACATTACTTCCCTAATAGGAGATGTAGCAGTCAAAAGAGTTTTGATTGATAATGGTTCATCTCTAAATATTTGCACTTTTGACTTCTACCAGAGATTTGGGTTTAGAAGTGATGAAATGAAGAAAACTGACATGATCATAAAAGCTTTCAATGACGAAACACAAGAAACGTGTGGAGTTATTACCATCCCATTGCAAGTTGGTCCTAGAACCTTAGATATGACCGTGTTTATTGTACATTGCCCCGCATCATACAATATACTCTTGGGTCATCCTTGGATCAATGCAATGCGGTCTGTCCCATCAACTTTACACCAATGTGTTAAATTCGAATTTAAAAATCAGTTGGTCACTATCCATGGTGATCCTAGACCCTTTGATATGTGTGCTTTGGCAGAACCTGTTGGAGTTCAATTTTTCCCTGCTCTGTCATCCACACATCCTAATTCTTATTTTTCATCTAAAACTGTGAAACACACACCCATAACTTCATCTATTTCTCCTCCATTAATTTCACCCTCATATATAGATCAACAATCTTCTAAACAAACCACTCTAGAACCTCAAAAAGATCTTCAATCCACAACCAATCCTTCATGTTCCATCCCTATAATTTCAAAACCTATAGACCCATCTATTAACACCTCCACATTATCTACATCTATCATACCTTCCACATCTAAAGATATAGGGAATGATCCTTCTACATCTTATGCTCTTTCTGATGAACTCTTACCTGATTTATCTAAAATTCTTATATCAGAAAAAACAAATGCTTCTATGCAAAATTCCATTATCTTAAGTAATTTGCCACCATCTCCTCGTACTTTGGGCCTCCCACAACCTATGGGAAGTACTTACCAAGTCGGGAGTTGTGCCTTCATTTATAAAGGATATGATTGGGGAAGAATACCTCGGAATATCAAAACTCATCATGATGGATATGCTCGATGTTATTTTACTAATGAGTATATTAAAGCTAAACCTATAATGCTTAAAATGGGATATAAAGGGAAAGGCTTGGGACCTTTCCAAAATGGTATGAAAGAACCTTTCGAGGTAGAACCGTGGCCCGCCCGATGTGGTGTGGGCCTATTTCCTAGTAAGGGTCAACCCTTTCCTTTTGAAGATGATGATCAACTCATATGTTATCAAGATTATTTGGATGGGCATGATGATTTGCCTCTAAAAAATCAGCCATTTACATGTAATATGCTATCCATAGCTTATCCCGAAATGATTACTAGGAGATATTTTCCATGATGTCTCCGTTGAAGAGATGTTACACAATGGGTTTTATTTTGATGGTTCTATACCTACTATAGCCCAGCTTGAGGCCACTACTCCTCAAGATGAATTATCCAAGTTAACCTTAAAAGAATTACAAGAATTGGGCGTCTCACCCGCCCCACCTAATTTTGAAAGAGATCTACACATGGAAGTAGAAAACGTCATTAAAATCAACATTGGAACCGAGGATAGTCCCCACATAATCAATATTGGATCAGAATTAAGTCAAGAAAAACAAGAGCAATACATTGCATTCCTTAAAGAATATGAAGATGTCTTCGCTTGGACATATGAAGATATGCCGAGTTTAGACCCTTCTCGTAGTCATGCATCACCTAGTAGTCCATCCGGATGCTAAACCTGTTAAACAGAAACTTAGAAAAATGCATCCCAAAGTGGCCTTACTAGTCAAAGGGGAGTTAGAAAAACTCCTGAATGTTGTTTTTATACAAGCTATTGATTATGCTTGAATGGATTTCGAATGTAGTTCCAGTCACCAAGAAAGAAGCTACCAAAGTTAGGGTTTGCACAGATTTTAGAGATATTAACGTTGCATGCCCTAAAGATGATTTTCCTCTTCCAAACATGGATCAAATCATTGATTTTACTACTGGGAGTGGGATGATGTCCCTAATGGATGGATTCTCCGGTTATAATCAGATCAGGATAGCTCCTGAAGATCAGGCTAAAACAGCCTTTATTACCCCTTGGGGTACCTTTTGCTGGAAAGTGATGCCATTCGGCCTAAAGAATGCAGGTGCAACTTATCAACGAGCTATGACTTATATTTTTCATGATATGATGCATGATATCCTACATGATTATGTAGATGATATTATAGCTCGCTCTATTAATGAAGATGATCATTTAGATGATTTGAGAAAAGTTTTAATCGGTTAAGAGAATATCTTATTCGATTAAATCCAACCAAATGCATATTTGGAGTTAAGTCCGATAAACTATTAGGGGTTATAGTTTCTTTACGTGGCATCAAAATTGACCCTCTTAAGATTGTGGCTATCACTGATATGCCCGCACCTACCAATATATCTGAATTACGAAGTTTACAAGGTAAACTTCAAGCTATCCGTCGCTTCATCGATAAGTTGGCGGACAAAACTAGTCCCTTTCTTAAGCTCCTTAAGAAGGATGTCCCTTTTAATTGGGACGATGAATGTAAGGAAGCTTTTGAACTTCTTAAACAATACCTCCTTAACCCACCTGTGCTTTCACCGCCTAGACCTGATCATCCATTTATCCTGTATATTTCAACTTCAAATTTTGCTTTAGGAGCTATGTTAGCTCAACTTGATGATGAGAAGAGAACGTCGCTAATTTATTATTATCAAACTCTAATTAGTTATGAAACCCACTACACAACATCTAGAAAAACTATGTCTAGATCATTTTTCTATGCTAAAAATTATGCCAAAAATATAAGATTCAACATCAATGGTCCACTCCCTATTATCCTTAGGGTAATGGCCAGAAGCTTCAAACAAAACCTTAATCAAAATTCTCAAAATATTGGTCAATAAATCTCCTACTAGCACATTCAATTATATCTACTTTGTGGGCCTATCGAACTAGTGTTCGAACCCCCACTGAACTTCACCTTTTGTTTTGGTTTATGGCACTGAAGCCATTTTTCCTTTGAATTAGAAGTTCCTTCTTTGGCTCTACTACTTCAAGATACCGAAGTAGGAGATGAATATCGAGCTGGTAGACTCAATCAGCTGGAACTCCTAGATGAAAAGTGCATCAATGCTTTGGAGCATCTTCGTGCTTACCAAAACAAGCTTAAAAGATCATATGCTAAGAAAGTTCGTCATCGATCCTTTGAGGTCGGCGATCTTGTTTTAAAAGAAAATCAAAAGAATACTAATGCAACTAAAGACCTTAAAGGTAAATTTGAGCCCAACTGGCTTGGACCATATATTATCACTGCTAAATTTGAATCGGGAGCATACAAATTATCTACCTTAGATGGTAAAGAACTTAAAGAACCTATGAATATTATGCATCTTAAACGTTACTATGCATAAAAAATTGGTCATTTCATCATTGTATATATTTGTTTAAAATATTTCAAAAAATCACTATCTTGTATTTCTTTCAATTTATAAAAATACCAAAAACATTCAAAATCATCAAAATCTTCAAAACCATCTTTTATTTTTTGTACTTCGCAAATTGTGACATATTTGCAGTTATATTTTCAAATTATTTTGGATAAATTAGCATTTATTTGGAATCCCGCACTTTCACATTCACATGAATAAATATCTTGATTTTATCTGGCATGATTACTAATCTCTCTTATATCAAAGTCCACAAAATTCAATTAAATAAAGTTTGAGCATAGAGAATTGATCTTGTTATTTACTTAAACCAAGCATATCCTTTCACAATAAAATGATTATATTTGTAATGTCCATGCTATGCTACATAGTAGAAGTGGTTTCTTGAGCGAAAAGTTTCCCCTGCTATCCTATCATGCACATGGTCTAGAATCTTTGAGAATTGGCAAAAGGACAAGCTCACCCCTACCCGAAATAAAAATCCCTTGCTCTACAGCTAATCCGAGCAAGTATCCCTAGAATAGGAAGCAAAAGAAAAAGAGAAATCAAGCAAAATCATTTAGCACTATTTCAGCATTATCTCAAATATCAAAGCAAAAGATACAAAAAAAAAAAAGAGAGAGAAAAGAAAGAAAAGAAAGCAAAATGAGCAAAAGCAAAAGCAATAAAATCCCTTTCCCTACCCTTTGAAAAGAAAAGAAGGGTTGATGAGCTTGAATCCCTGGAATTCTCAATTATTCAAAAACTGTGAGGTAAGCCCCATAACAGGTGGTTTGTGCCCAACCCGCTTGGCCTTGGGTAACTCCTAGCGTGGTGATATGTCCGTCACATTAGCGACCTTCTTTTGTACAGACCTATGTCTCGCTTATGGATTAGCTAGCTCTTGATAACCCGACTTACATAGTAGTCTGGTATGGTTATATGCATCTCAATCATGGTTAATGAACACTTATTTGGTTAATTCAAATCACTTGTATCATAGTATCTTGCTCAAACCTGGTAAATGAACACTACAATCGCACACACATTTGTATTTGAGAGATTTTGTGTATCATTATGATAAATCAAGATTGGAAATGAACTCACATACGCACATGGGATTCCTTATAAATCTAACTTTTGTCTTTAAGATACTTTGAAATATTTTTGCAAATTGTCTGGAATAATTTCATTTTCTTCTCTGAGAACAATTGTTTAGTATAAAGACAACCACATGCATTACCAACAAATCAAAATCATTTTTCAAAAACATGCAATAAAGTTACATATAACTTTTGACTTTCGTGACGATGGTATAGTTCCAAAACCAAAAGTGGAATTTTATGCCTAGCACAAGTCCTCATCTTCATATTTTCTGTTTATTTTCAAAAATTAAAAATCAACCATGCAATAAAACTATTTATTTTCTTCTTTTGGATTTCACGATGATGGTATAAGTCTATACCTAAATATTCTATGCCTAGCGCAAACCATTGTATTAATTTTATTTCCCATTTATTTCAAAGCATCAAAACATATGACTTAAATCATTATGTTACACAATTATGCTTTCAAAGAATGAAACATTATTACTATTTCATGTCATTATGTTCAAATTCAATAATTGCAACCATGGTATAATTTCTAAGGAATTATTCAAAATTTTATCACACTTAGGAATTTATGCCTAGCAAAAATCATTTTAAAATATTTCATGCATACTATTTTTATGAAAATCTGAAAACAAATCACCATCATCATCATCATTTGCATCATCACAACAAAGTCTTAAGACAGTCTCTTAAGCACTCTTTTTACTTTTAACAATATTTCTATACCTGGGATTAGCTTGACGACCGAGTGAGCGGCGACTCCATGAAATGGTCTATAATAGCGACAATGTCCTTTGAAATTATTGTTAGAAGTCCCTTTTATTTTTTATTTTTTATCAAATTATCATCACAAACAACCAATTTGTTTACATCAGATTATTTCATTTAAATTTTAAAAGCATGACATTCAAACCATAATACTTTCCAAACGACATAATTACATGAATCATCAAATCAATCACACTTCAAAAACATTAAAGCATCATAAAACATAAGACAAGTCATATGATCAAAAATATCATATATATATATATATCTCAACAATGTATGTACATCATCTCAAAACTAGATTGGTATGCCACAATCTACATCTTGGCATACTCAATCCTCTCAATCATATATCCCATCTGTGCAGTGCAGTAGCCTAGCCTCGAGAACCCCTCGAGCTCTCAGCCTCATCTCCTCCCCCACCCTGAGGTGGACGAGGTGGCCCCATCGCATAGTATGTGTGGTACTACGAGTCCTAGTCATCGATCGAGATGAAGTCCTCGATGACCCAATCCTGATCGGATCTGCAATGCCGGTTGGTAGCTGTACCCTCTGGCCCTCTGGCACCAGCTGGAAGTAGATACCCTGGTAGAACGTGGTCTGAGCAATCGACCGTGCTAGCTCCTGAGTGCTCGCTCCTTCGCTCCATGCTTTGAGGCATGCAACCTCATCTCTGAGCTGTGTAGCCTCCGCTCGATGTCGTGTAGCCTCATCCTGTAAAGTCCGCACCTGTGCCTAGGGAAGACGGATAGTCTTCGCCCGAGAGTAGCCATCTCACTACTCTCTCCTATGTCCACACCCTTGCCCTTATCGGGCGATGGTGGCCTCTCTCTCCATGGAGAAGGGGGTCTCTCCTCCCTCCTCTCCTATTGCCATGGCCTCTGCTGAGCCTGTGGCCTCCTCTGCTCTCTCCCGCCATGACCCTATGCTACCTCAATGGCTGCCTGGCATCGCCTCCCCATCCGATGCACAACTACGTGAATCGGACCCTGAGCCCTCGTCATTCGAGGAGGGCGGATGCCTATGTACCAGGCATCATAGCCATCGGCTACCCCAACGTCATCCCCATCCACTGGCTGGATGGGGGCATCATCTACGTCCTGACTCCAGAATCGCTGCATATCTGGAGCCCCGCTAACTGTAGTGTTATCCCGGATAGTCCAAGAAAACTCGTAGTCTCTGAGAGATGGGATCCCCTGTTGTAGACCGAACTGCCTCAAAACTCGGTCGTACCGATGGAGCTCCACCTCTCCCCTCTCCATCCTCAACCAGTAGACTCGCCTGACGTGAGCCAGCTCCTGTCCATCCTCGGCCCACCCTGGATGATCTCTCCAAGGCCTCCAGGTGATCTGGTCGGAGACAAGGTCATCAAGTAGTCTCCGAGACACTGGCAAATCTACCCACCATTGTGACCCTCTTCGGAGCCACCAGTAGAAAACTCGGGGTCTCTCCCCGTCAATCCCTATCAGTGGGAGCCCTATCGGCCTTCGCATCACGATGTGCTCCCAGCACCAAACCTACAGTAGTGATGTCATGACTAGACATCGATCGCCCTTGTATACGACCCCATGAAGGATCCTATACAATCGACATAGTACAAAGCTCCCCCAAGCAAACCTATATCCGTGGTCTCTCATGTCGTAGACCACATCTGTCAGTAGCCATGGCAGCTTGCATCCACTCTGATGGCATAGCAGCAGACCACCTACCACCCCAGCCAAAACCTATGTCAGCCTAGATGCCCCAGGCATCTGGCGTAGAGACTCGATGTTCACTTCGCCCTTCTCTAGGGTGAAGCTCGGATCTTCGCATAGTCTCATCATCGCGTGGCCCTGATTGGCCATGGGAGTGATTAGCCATCCTTGTATGGGGATCCTCAAAATCCTCCATACATCCTCCAGTGTGGGAGTCATCTCCCCTATCGGTAACCAAAAACAAGAAGAACCCGGATACCACCTCTCTGCTAGGGCTGTCAATAGCCCCATGTCTGTAGACACTTGTGGCATATCTGCCACATGCTGCAAGCCGACCTGAGCTAGCTGATCTCACTCTTCCTGAGATAGGGCGGCCAAGTCATCCCTTAGTCCATCGTATTTCCATTCTTGGCTCTTTAGTAATCCTCTCTGCAACATAAACAACAAAACAATCAAAAATCATCAATAACAATCATTAATCAAACATTAATTAAAAATTCAAGTAAAGCAAGTGCAATTTCATATAAATGATGATATCGCCCACAATTGGACGATATCGTCCCAAATTTGAGCAAATTCGTCTCCGATTTCGCATGAGGGAATCGTCCCTTATTGGACGAAATCATCCCCCTATCGCCGATTTCGCCCTTGGATGAAATCGATGATATCGAGACGATTTCGGTGAAATCGAGACGATTTCGTCCCGACGACGTCGACGGCCCAAAAATGGCCGCGATGCTCAAAAATCAATCAAATCTAATCTAAAAAGCATGAAATTCTAAATTAAAGCATTCTAAACTAAGTTTAGACCCTTACCCATAGCCCGTGCCGGACCTCTGTCGATCTGTGTGCTGTCTCGACCATCTTGTCTCCAGAGCTCTAAAAACCAGGAAAATGAACAGTAACAATGAATTAGGGTTTTACCCTATTTTTCTTAATTTTATTCAAAAACAATTAAAACATTTTTAAAATTTTGCTTTTTCGCGTTTTTACCTCAAACGTTCGATTTGGGTAAAAACACGGAGGGGGCACCATAGTAAGTTGTCGTACGATTCGACCTAGAATCGTCGCCTAAAAATGGGAATAATTTTTGCTTTCTCGTAGATCGAGAAGAACTCATATTTAACGCATTTTCTTTGGAAAATTCGCTAAAGAGGGGGCAAAATGTAGCACCCTAAAATTGGCGCAGTAAAACCTTAGCAATAATTAAATTACCTTAGTAATAATTCAAATTCAAATTCAACCCCAAAACCGCTCCAAAACCACCGTTTAACCCGTTTCCTCATTTTCTACGCCATTTTTAGAGTTTGTTTTGACCGTTTGATGATATCGTCGCCGATCAGACGATATCGCCTCAGATCGGACGATTTCGTCTGGGCTAGGACGTCCAGACGATCTTGTCCCAAAACTAATTTTTCATAATTAGCCTCTGTTTCAACGACGTCTCTAAGTTGGGCAGAAGCGTGTCTGCACCGTTAGAGACCTCCCCCATTGGAGATCTTCCAAATTAGGATGATCTCCAACCTCCTAACCTCCCTCCTAAGCCTATTTAAACCTTAGGACCCCCCTTTGACATCCCCTGGCTGGGGCTGAATTTTCCTGTAACTTGACTTTTACGTGCATTAGAATACCCTGGATTACCATCTGCACTTGTGCTATCCAAATTTTGTTGCAGGAACCTTGTCATTCTTCAGCTGGAGCAAGCTCAGATCGTCGCAGACGATCCTGTCCAATTCGAGACGATTTCGTACCAATCCGAGACGATTTTGACTACAGTCTGCATTGGGGGCAATCAGTGCCCAGAGTTTGTGCTTTTCCTATACCTTGCTGTCATTTTATTCTGCATTTAGTCAACTTTATTATTATTTCTTATTATCTTGCATCTTGGAGTTCACCCATGTAGTTTAATTGCATAATAAAATCATGATTAGCTATTAAAGTGTTGCAATTCACTTGCATTTCCATTCGGGATTATCTTATTAACATCCTTATCATTATTTTATATCATTTTCCTTTATCAGAATAGTTGCAATTTTGGTATTTTGTATCTATTTCTCTGTTTGCAGGTCTCTGACGAATTCATCTAACGAATTCGTCAGATCTCAGACGATCCTGTCAGATAGGAGACGATCCTGTCAAATTCTAGATGATTCTGGACTACTTCAAAAATTAGAACCTCCATCAGACATCCAGATCAGGTATGGTTTTCCTCATTTAGCATATTCTCTGTGTTTTTTGTTAATTCTATTTTTTATATTTAAAACTGCATTTCATATAGAACAACTTAGATTCATTTGGCCAAACCTAGGATTTGAATGTTTAAAGATAAAATTGAACACATAAAACACATTCCCAACCTAGGCGTGGAAACTGCCACTCAAACGTTTCCTGGTGAACCCCACCATCCATCAAAAAATCACCATAATACACCTCCCCCGAGAGGCGGGACCTTCGCAAGGCCTCTCAGTCCGAGGTATTGTCCCATCCTTTTCACATCCCCCTTCCGGGCACGGATCCTATAGCCTGAAGGTAAGGGTGTGAAAAATTTGGAGCGATACAATCCCCCTTTGGAATTTTTGGCAACACTCATGCAATCTCCTATAATTATTCTCCCCCTTTAACAATAATACCAAAGGGCTACTACAGACTCCCCCTGAGTCTATGCACAACATTCTCAGGCACACGTTATGATAGTTAGCAAAAATTACAAATATGAGCACAAAGATAATTAAATATATAAATTCTCCATCTACGTACAACACACTGTCACTACAATATATTTTGCTTCTATTGTGGATAAGAAAACTGACTCTTGTTTCTTATTGTTCCACGTGACCAATCTATCTCCATGATAGAATGCACCTCCACTAGTACTCTTTCTATCATCTACACATCCTACCCAAATCTGCATCTGGAAATCTATCCCAACACTATCCTCAAATCTGTCCCAACATTGTCCTCAAATATTTCCCAAAGGCCTTCTTCAAAGGCTCAATCAATCAACTCAACCAATCATCACCAGGCTGGAAACCATCTGGCTGCTCATTATAAACCTCTCCTTCAATTGTTATATTATAGAAGACTCTGTCACTCTGCTGCACTGACTGGTGGACCTCTCTCCACTTGAAGAATCCTCACTCAGATCTATCTTCAACTGTGTTGGCTGTTGGATCTCTATCCATTGAGACTCTGTCCTCTGTACTCTATCATAGGCTCACTAAGAACCTGCTCTAGCAAGCTCACCAAGAACTTGCCCAGATCTTATAGAATCATAAAAAGAATTGTTAGAGACTCAATATGTTCTATACTTAATGCTCAATCTCAACACAACTCAACCAATCACTTTTTACATTTTCAACTTGGTCTATGTTTTCTTCAGTCACCATTGGTCACACCTTTTCAACTGTTCAATTCAGGAGACAACATTTTGTCAAACACTTCACGGCCAACTATAGTGCACCTTACTCAAACTCATACTTTTGGACCTTGGATAGGTATGATTCACAAAGCAAAGTTGCTCATCTTGATGATCTAAACATGAATCAATACTCAGACTTCAATATTTTTTCACCACAATGTCATGATAGATCTAACAATCTTCACGACCATGTGTAGATCAAATACACACTACTTTTATCGAAACACATATATGCGACTAGGGCAACATTCTTTCATTAACCAAATTATCTGAACTGTTATAATCCTTAACTTTGGACAATGGCAGTAAGAACCATCAATAGTACAACAATGACATATAGCAATATTACCAATAAAGACAACTCTCAATTTAATCACCACCCTTCACGGCACTACCACAAACAACTGTATGAACATAAAACACACTTTGACAGCTATACAAAAACTCCCCAACTACTTTCCTTTCATCCTCAGATAACCACACAAATACATAGGAGCATTAAAATAAAACTTTAACATTGCTCCCCCTGAGGATGTGCTACCTGGAGCTGCTTAATGCAATAGAGGAGTAATCTCCTTCAGTCCAAGGAGACACGATTTCCTCTCTTCTTTCTTTCTCCAACCTTTCTTGAACTTGGGCTTGAGTTTCTCAACTGCATCACAGTTTTGAAGCTTTTCGTAAACTTGAACATTTCTCTTGGGTGGTTGTCTCTTGTGCATCCTTGATGGATGATTATTTTCCTTTCTTTGATACACATGATTTCTTCCCTGTCTGTGTTGCATTCTTTGTGTCTGATGAAATCTGTTGTCTTGCCTTAGATTGGATAAAAAGGTTCTTGGACAAAACCTTGCTATGTGCCCATGACCATTACATTTAAAACATTGCACATGGTGTTCAACAGATGTATTTCTACCAGCATAACTCTTTGATCTTTTATTCAATCCACAATAAATTGCCTTGTGACCATAATGGTTACATCTAAAACAATAGCCATTAAAAGCATTATTATGAATAGAGTGAGAGTGATAGAACCTCTTTTGTTGTGGTTGCTTTGTTGTAGATCTCCTTCGAGATTTTCTTCCTTTTGAAGTTTCAGCTTCAAACTGTTCTTGCTTTGATCCATCAGTAGTGGACTTCTTCTCTGTAGATTTAGAAGATGAAGGTTGTTCAGCTTCATATCCAAGACCAAGCTTAGACATGGGGTTTCTTTGTTGCCTTATCATTTTATCTAGCAACTTTGTGCTCTTCTCAAATTTGAGATTTGTATTGGCCTCTTCTAGTTGTTTCTTCAATAAAACAATCTCCTCTTCTTGTTTGCTACAAACATCGCTTTTATCATCTAGGTGTGACTTCAAAGCTTCTTCTATTTTCTTGGATTTATGAATTTGCAAGAAGAGATCTTCAATATTATCCTCATATTCTTCCAACTTCTTGGACAGTCTTTTGTTCTGTTTCCTTTCTATATTCAACTCTTCAAGTGCAGCGATCAACTCACCTTCTAGATATACTTCACCCTCAAGGTTTTCATCACATACTTTAGAATTCACTTCTTCTATCTTTTCTAGTTCAATCTTCTCTTCCATAGGAACTAAAACTGACTGAGATGCCTTATTTGAGGAGGATCTATTCTTCTTACCCATTGCATACTAATCCAAGATCAACCCTAGCTGATTTAGCCTGATAAGGGAAACTAGCTCTGATACCAATTGTTAGTCTCACAATGACACTGAGAGGGGGGGTGAATCAGTGTGGCTCTTTAAAACTTAAAAACTTCAACTCTTAAAGCCAAAACAATGAAAGCTTAAAACCACATAAAGCAAATATAACAAGAGAGCATCACACACAACACAAGATGTACCGAGGTTCACCAATTTTGGCTACTCCTCAAAAATAGACTGTTTGGACTCCCATCCAAATCCAGCCTTTGCAAAGCAACAACTTTACAATCAATTTACCAGCACCAACTGGAAGGAGCACCAACCCCTGATTTATCTGCACCAACAGAAAGGAGCACCAACCCCTGATTTACTAGCACCAACTGGAAGGAGCACCAACCCTTGATTCCAAGCACCAACTTGGACTTCAATTCTAAAATTTGAATATTGACATAAAGATGCCTTCACTTTTACAAGACCTTGACTGGTCTATTGCTCTCTCAACATTGCCCATAGTTCACATAGCACATACCTATGGCTCTGCTTACTATACTTTGGCGGCCCTCTTACAGCCCTCTTGTTGCGCTTCTTACTGCACTCTTACAGCTCTCATGACTCTGCTTAATGCTCTCTTACAACATTCTTCCAGCCCACTTCTTGCAGCACTTTCACTCTAGTTTGAGCAGCGCTTTCGCTCTCTTTCAACCGCACATTTAATTCTCCACACAGACCTCCTTTTATAACAATCCTTTCGCTTTGAAACTCTAGTTATAACTCCTTTTATTTCTCATACGCCACTTGTCAATTGTAACTATTTCTTTCATATTCTCATCTTCCACTTGTCAATAACTCCTTTTGTATATATAGGGTGGGCATTACGTTACATGCAACAAATTGACACATATACCTTTACCATGACTATTCATATTCTCCTTAGTGATTGTTCGCTTTCTTTTCTATGCATGCATGTGTTTTCACTGTCACTGCACCTGTAACTGATGTACTAACTTTAGTTAACTCTTCTTATTTTATGTGCATGAATTTCTTCTACAACTGCACCTGTAACTACCGTATAACTCCTTAAGCCTTCTTATTTTAGATGCATGTTTTTCTTTTGTAACGTCCCCTGTAACTATTGTGTAACTTCAGTTAATGGTTACATATCTAAATCTGGCTGGGTTCTCTTCTTTGCTCGCACCAAAATGACCTGTCGCAAAATCGTGACACTTCTGCCTCTTTGTCCTCTTCTCGGCTTTGCACCCATGAAAACACATGTCGCGATATCGTGACACTTTCGCCTTCTTGCTGCTTCTGTTTGCCTGTACCCACGAAAACACAACATGTCACGATATCGCGACACTTTTGCCTCCTTGCTCTTCCTCTTGGCTTCAACCAGTGAAAACACATGTCGCGATATCGCGACACTTTTGCCTCCTTGCTCTTCCTCTTGGCTTCAACCAGCGAAAACACAACATGTCGCGATATCGCGACACTTTCACCTCCTTGCTACTCTTCTCAACTTCAACCAGTGAAAACACATGTCACGATATCGTGACACTTTCGCCTTCTTGCTTTCTCTCTCCTCCTTTAGTCACGAAAATGCGACATGTCGTGATATCGCGACACTTTCTCTCCTTTGCTCTTTCTCTTGCCTTCGAGTCATGAAAACCCGACATGTCACGATATCGTGACACTTTTTCTCTCGGACTCTCTCCTACAACATGTCGCGAAATCGTGACACTTTTTCTCTTGGACTCTTTCTCCTACAACATGTCACGAAATCGTGACACTTTTTCTCTCGGACTCTCTCTCCTACAACATGTCGAAATCATGACACTTTTTCATTCGTACAATCTTCCTTGCAATATGTCGCGAAATCGTGACACTTTTTCATCCGTACAACCTTCCTTGCAATATGTCACGAAATCGTGACACTTTTTCATCCGTACAATCTCTCTTCGCTTTGGACCACAAAAATGAAACATGTCACGAAATCGTGACACCTTTTTCTCTCTCCTCTTTCTCTTCGCTTTGGACCACGAAAATGAAACATGTCACGAAATCATGACATCTTTTTCTCTCTCCTCTTTCTCTTCGCTTTGGACCGCAAAAATGAAACATGTCACGAAATCGCGACACCTTTTTCTCTCTCCTCTTTCTCTTTGCTTTGGACCACGAAAATGAAACATGTCGTGAAATCGTGACACTTTTTCTACTTGTCTTTTTCTCTTCCAACATGTCACGAAATCGCGACAGTTTTTCTTTCTTCTTCTCTCTCTTCCAACATGTCATGAAATCGCGATAGTTTTTCTTTCTTCTTCTCTCTCTTCTAACATGTCGAAATCGTGATAGTTTTTCTTTCTTCTTCTCTCTCTTCTAACATGTCGCAAAATCATGACAATTTTTCTTTCTTCTTCTCTCTCTTCTAACATGTCGCGAAATCGTGATAGTTTTTCTTTCTTCTTCTCTCTCTTCTAACATGTCACGAAATCGTGATAGTTTTTCTTTCTTCTTCTCTCTCTTCTAACATGTCACGAAATCATGATATTTTTGCTTGCTTGCACTTTCTCTCCGAACATGTCATGAAATCGTGACAGTTTTGCTAGCTTGCACTTTCTCTCCAACATGTCGCGATATCGCGATAGTTTTTCTTTCTTGCCAACATGTCGCGATATCGCGACAATTTTTTTCCTTGTGATTTTCTTTTGATTTTTCTCAAATGGGCCACTTCTATATTTTGGAAAATCACTGTACATACTCTGAAGAACTTCTTAACTCCTGTATACTTCATCAACTGATCTGTCTGCCTTCACAAAATCATAATATTTTTGCTTGCTTGCGCTTTCTCTCGAACATGTCATGAAATCGTGACAGTTTTGCTAGCTTGCACTTTCTCTCTGAACATGTCGCGATATCGCGATAGTTTTTCTTTCTTGCCAACATGTCGCGATATTGTGATAGTTTTCTTCCTTGTGATTTTCTTTTGATTTTTCTCAAATGGGCCACTTCTATATTTTGGAAAATCACTGTACATACTCTAAAGAACTTCTTAACTCCTGTATACTTCATCAACTGATCTGTCTGCCTGTGTTGACAATAATGACAATACTTTTGCTGCACCTTGCTCAACATCTCTTCTATGGAGACCATTGCTGCTCTCTCCTGCTATGACCCTATGGTACCTCAATAGCATCCTAGCACTACCTCCCCATTTGTTGCACCATGGTGTGCATCAGACCCTATGCCCTCATCATTCAAGGAGGGTAGATGCCTATGTACCGGGCATCGTATCTGTTAGCAACTCCAACGTTGTCACCATCCACTAGTTGGATGGGGGCATCATTTGCATCTTGAATTTAGAATCGCTACATATCTAGAGCCCCACTCAGTGTAGTACTATCATAGATAGTCTAAGAGTACTCATAATCCCTAAGAGAAGGGATCCCCTGCTGAATACTGAATTGCCACAAAAATCGATCATAGAGATGGAGATCTACCTCTCCCCACTCCATCATTAGCTAGCAGACTTTCTTGATGCAAGCCAGCTCCTGCCCATCCTCTTCCCACCCTAGATGCTCTCTCTATGGCCTCCAAGTGATCTGGTCTAGGATGAGGTTGTCTAACAACCTCCATGACATTAGAAGATCTATCTATCGTTGTGACCCCCTCTATAACCACCAATAGAAAACTTGGGGCCTCTCCCAGTCAACCCTTGTCAGTGGGAGTCCTACTAGCCTCCGCATCGTGATGTGCTTCTAGCATCAAACCTGTAGTAGTGATGTCACAACTAGACATTGACTTCCCTTGTATACGACCCCATGTAGGATCCTATACAAGCGGTATAGTACAAAGCTACCCCATGAATATATGTACCTATGGTCTCGCATGTCACAGACCACATCTGAAAGGATCCTGGGTAATTTGCATCCACTCTGGTGGCAAAGTAGTAAGCCACCCACTACCCCTACAAACACCCGAGTCAAAATAGATGCCCCAAGCATCTGCCTTAGAGACTCGATGTTCACTCTACCCTTCTCCAGGGCAAAGCTTGGGTCTCTACTTAGCCTCATCATTGCCTGGACCTGATTGGCCCCAGGAGTCATCAACCATCCCTATATGGGGATCCTCAAAATCCTCCATACATCCTCTAGTATGGGAGCTATAATCTGACCTGTGCTAGTCGATCACACTCTGCCTGGTTGAGCACAACTATGTCATCTCTTAGGCCCTCGTATTTCCACTCCTAAATATTTAGTAATCCCCTCTACAAAATAAATAATAAAAACAACAAAATTCATTAATAAACCCATCATTAAAATCAATTAAATGTAATTCAAATAAGCTTAATTTCATAAAAATAATGATATCATCCACCATTGGATGATATCATCCTAAATTGGGTAAAATCGTCCTTTGTAGGATGAAATTGTCTCCTATTTTCAAAACTTGGGGATCGCCCCTTGTTGGATGGGATCACCCTTAGTTCATCGATTTCACCCTTAGATGTTGTCAACGACCTAAAAACGATCGTGATGCCCCAAAATAGTCTAAATTTAAAACAAAAAATTGCACAAAACAAATTAAAACATAATTCATTAGGATTAGATCCTTACCCATAGCCTGTGCTGGACCTCTATCGATCTGTGCATGATTTTGACCATTTTTGTCTGCAGAGCTCTAAAACAGTAAAAATGAATTAGGGTTTTACCCTATTTTCTTAATTTTATTTAAAAACAACATTTTAATTTTGCTTTTTCGCAATTTTACCTCAAACGTTTGATTTGGGTAAAACCACAGAGGGGGCACCATAGTCAGCAGTCGTATGATTCGACCAAGAATCATCGTCTAGAAAATTGATTAAATTTTTGCTTTCTCGTAAAACAGGAAAAACTCGTCTTTAACACATTTTCTTTGAAAAATTCGCTAAATAGGGGGAAAAATGTAGCACCTTAAAATTGGCATAGTTAAACCTTAGTAAAAATATAAAAAATTGAATTTTAAACCCAAACCGCCCGTTAATCGCCCATTACCCGCTTTCTTTGTTTTTCGCACCATTTTTAGGATTTGTTTTGACCATTGGACGATATCGTTGATGATAAGATGAAATCGTCCTAGATCTGAGAAATTCATCTGGAATAGAATTTCCAGATGATTTCATACCAAAACTAAATTTTCATAATTAGCTTCTGTTCAATAGCTTCTCTAACTTGGGCAAAAAGCGTCCCTATGCAGTGAGAGTCTCCCCCATTGGAGATCTCCCAAATTAGGATGATCTCCAACCTCCTAACCTCTTCCTAATCCTATATAAACTAGGATTTTATCAGTTTATCCCCTTGAAACCCCTAGCTGACTAATTTCTTTGCAAATTTAGCTTTTCGTGCATTAGAACACCTTCACACCTTCATTTGCATTGTGTCTTTCAAGTTTTCTTGCAAGGATTTTACTATTTTTTAGCCAGAGCAAGCTCGAATCATTGCAGGTGATTTTAGAAAATTTTGGATGATCTTGTCGTAGATCGGCGATGATCTCGTATGATTGGAGGCGATCTCGGTTGTAGTTCAGATTGGGGGCAACCAGAGCCCTGAGTTTGCATTCCTCACTTGTCTTCTTTATTTTACTATGCATTAGTTTGATTTATTTTCATTCTGCATCCTGGAGTTCACTTCATTTAGCCTAGATGCATGATAAAGTTAAAACAAAGTATTAAACTAATGCATTTCTTTTAATTATTATATAGATCTATCATTTAGGCAAATTTACTATTATTTCTATTATTTCCCTGTGCTTTTACAGTTGTATTTTTGGTTTTTGGTATCTATTTTTTTTACTGTAGGTTTTTGAAAAATTCGTCTAATGAATTCATCAGATCAATGACGATTTCATCTGATCTCAGACAACCAACTGAGATCTGAGATGATTCTATGCAATTCTAGATGATTACATATGATTTGAGATGATTTGGACTTCTACAAACCTCAAAATCTTCATCAGACATCCAGAATCAGGTATATTCTATCCTATTTAGCATACTCTCTATGTTTAGAATTTATTCATGTTTTCTATATTCATATAAATCAGCATTGGCATATAGAATAGCTTAGATTCATCCTGGCCAAACCTAGGAATTGAATGATCAAAGTACAAAATAAACACATCAAACCTACTCTTAACCTAGGTGTGGAAACTGTAACTCAAAAGTTTCCTGGTGAACCCATCATCCATTGAAAATTCACCCTTATACCCCTCCTCCGAGAGGTGAGACCTTCAAAGGGCCTCTCAGTCTAAGGTATTATACCATCCTTCTCGCATCCCCCTTTCGTGCGTGGATCCTATAGCCTGAAGGTAAGGATGCAAAAAATTTGGAGTGATACAGAGTTCAAAGTCTTATATTGTCATTTCTTTCCTTCCCTATGATTATCAACCAACCTCAAATTACTAAGATGACTAGGAGCCATGTTATCTAACATGTGAATGTCCCCATTAGTCTTTGTGGTATTTCCAAGTAGCATCCATGAAGACTAACAACTCAGATAATTGAGAATTTGGTATTTCACTTAATACCAAGAAGTCATTCTTTGCAGTTCATGAAGGAAAGTTGCTAGCTCATGTGGTCTTAAATGAAGGTATGGCCATATATTCAAATAGAACTAGGTCCATTCTTGCTCTCCCATTGCCTACAAAAAAGAAGACTTTTTAGTATTTTCTAGGCCAAATCAATTTTGTTAGGAAAATCATTTTTGACTTTGCACAAAAATTAAGGCCTATATCTGAGTTACTCAAGAAGAATGCTGAGTTTAAGTGGACTGAGCTCAAGAAATAAGATTTCAAGATTATCAAATAGTCCATTACAATATCCCAAATACTGGTAAATCTATATTTCAGTAAATATTTCATCCTTTATACTTATGGAGCTGAAGAAATTTATGCCTCAATGCTTACTCAAAAGGATGATCAAAGTGAAAAACATATTGTATTGTTTTGGAGCTAAACACTCCATGAATACCAAGTCAAATATAAATTCATTGAAAAATAAGTATTTTATGTGATGAAGTCACTGAATAAGTTCAGGTAGTACTTGGTACAAAGTAATACCATGGTATATGTGGTACATCTAGATGTAAGAAGATTTATCCTTAAAGGTGAACTAGGAGATAAAAGAGATGGTTGGATTAGCAAAATTGAAGAGTACGATGTAGAGATACATCCCACCAATTTGGTGAGAGGCAGAGCCCTATGCCAAGGTCTAACAGAGGCTCCAATATTAGCAAAAATGATATCTTACCAAGCAGAAGAAGAAGATCAGGTGGAAGGAGCACAAATAGTAGACTCCAATTGGGTTTACCAGATGATCAAGTATTTCCAAATTGGAGTATGCCTTCGAATATAAATGCATCCCAAATGAGGAGATATAGGCTTCATGCTTTGAAATACGTATTACTACCAGAAGGCCTATACAAGAGAAACTTGGATGGAGTTCTTCTAAAATGGTTAAAATATGATCAACAAAAGAGGGTCATTAAAGAGTTCCATGGAGGACCAATTGGTGGACATAGCTCAGGAAGAGTTACAACTTTGAAAATCATAATAGTAGGCTATTATTGGCCTACTATATTTACTTATGTTTTTAGGGTTACTAGGGCCTATGATAAATGTCAAATATATGTTGGAAGGACAAGGAATGACTCATTACCCCTCAGACCCATATAGGTTGAAGAGCCTTTTCAATAATGGGGGATGGACTTCATAGGGGTCATCAATCCTAATTCCTCATTAGAGAATAATTTTATCCTAACTACCACAAATTATCTTACCAGATGGGAAGAGGCTATTCATACTAAGAAATCATATCAGGAAGTTGTGATCAATTTTATGGAAATTTTGATTTCAAGGTTTGGAGTTCCAGAAGCCTTTGTGAGTGACAATGACCCAGATTTAATAGGATCCAAGTATATTAATTTTTCCAGCAAGTATGGCATAATTCTTAATAATACTTCTAACTAATACCCTCAAAGGAATGGACTTTCTGAATCTACTAATAAGAACCTATTGAGTATTTTGAGGAGATCACTTGAAGGTAACAAGAGAAGTTGGCATATGTTACTAGATCAAGCTCTATGGGCATATATGATTACTATAAAGAAGTCCATTAAGACTTATCCATACATACTAGTGTATGGAAAAGAGGTAGTTTTACCTATCCATTTGGAAATTCTAGCACTTAAGCTTGTCAATACAGAGGAAGAGTCAGAGGAAAATTTGGTAAAGACCAGGTTAACCCACTTGTTACAACTAGAAGAAAATAGAGCTCAAGCATATGATAATTTTCAAAGTCATTCCTTAGATATCAAGGCATGGTTTGATAATAAGGCCATATTCAAAAAATTCTAGGTTGGAGACTCAATTCTTAGATGGAATGTTAATAGAGCAAAATCGAGCATGCATGAGAAGTTTGATTCTTTTTGGGATGGCCCTTTAAAAATAGTAGAGGCCAAGGAGTCCAATGTGTTTCATATAGAATATCTAGAGGGGAATACATGGCTTATTCCGATAAATTGTTTTCATCTCAAGCTCTACTATGTATGAAATATGAGCTCATTGTAACATATGTATATACAGTGTATTATATTATTGTTTATTTTTGCACTTTGTATTTAGTTTCTTTCTACACTTTGTACAATCTCATTGAAAAATATTTACAAAAAAAAAATGCCTAAGTTTTAGCAAAGAAATTAGGAGATTCCATTCCGTACTCAAATACATATCAATTGTTGTGGAATGGTGAGAGTTTCCAATCCGCACCCAAATGCATTAAAATTCCAAAATAATGGTGCAAGTGTCATTTGAAATGTGATGAAAAGGCCAAATAACATAAATCATAAAGGTGTCTCCATTCCAGGGATTTTTGAAGCTAAAGCGTAGCAGAGCGAAACCAAGTGATAACTCGCGTGAGGAATTTATTAAGTATCAGTGAAATCAAAGACATATTTTATTCATTGATTTCAAAACCAAGATGGATCCAAGTAATAATTTTGTGGTCATGCCACATGGAGAAAAAATAAAAATCCCGTATCCAATGCTAATGAACTCACGCTCAAACAAAAGAGTAGCCGAAGAGACGTAGTGATGTGGTAGTGTAGTTTGAATTTTTGGCCAATAAAAATTTATAATACCATCGTTGAGCTGCTAAAAGGAATAAGTGGAAGTTGTAAAGTGTGTCAGTAGGTAAATTGCACAAAAAACACATTAATGGTGGAAAATATGTGCATTCCAAGAAATAAAAGAACCAAAAAGTACAAACAATGTTCATTCAGTAGGTAATTGCATCCACAAAACAGAGAAGAGTAAAACCATACTCAGAAGACTTTGATGTGAATTCCCAAAAGAACATAGTATTATTGTTATCGAGGTGGATTTAGAGAATGCCCAAGAGTTTGAAACTCTAGAGAGAAGGGTAGTGCCTCCATATGTCGATAAAGAAGAATCTATGGTGAATATTGAAATGGTCCTCACAGAGAGAACAAAGCTCAAAAGGAGCATTAATGATAGATTCAGTAATGGAGTTGCTCTGTATATGGAAGGTAGATGTATTGTCCTTTCTTACATATCTTTTTATATTTATGATTATATTCATCCATGTCTAGAATTAATAGTTGCAATATTTAAATTTTATGACCCAATGGCCAAAGCAATGAAAACCTCTAAGAGAAAAACCCTCTTTAGTATCATCGCCTCCTTCAATCATAATATTTTCACCCTAGGGTTAGAACTATCAGTGAAGCCAAAGCCATTTAGCATGACTGACCAGACTGGGTATTACTCCTTGGAGAAATGATCTAATGATGGTGAGTCATTTAAAATATGGTTTTATAAACAACTCAATACTAAGACAGGGAAGAAATTACATGAAGTCCCAATCCCTATTTATGAGTTTCCAAACCATGTACTATTTTCTATGTTGGCATGTATGGAGGGTCTATATTCTGATAGAATGGTGTACAACTAGAAAATTGCCACAGCCTATTGTATTTCCAATGAAATAATGTATGAGGAAGACATGGAGGAAAAAGGGACTAGGATGATTTATTTTGACTAGCCAACCTTTCTTTCATAGAGGATACATGAAAAATCGGTAAGAATAAAAAAGAGCTCCGATGCTCCTAGTTTCAAGCATTGCTCAAGTCTGATATGGATGTTTTATGTTGCTATTAAGGATAATATGCCCTAGATTCTGGTTAGGGATAAAACCAGTGATGTGTAACCCTTGTTGGTTTATTACTGGATGAGTCATTTGAGAAGTAGTGAGTCTTTTTATAGATTCAATTTGGAATTCCTTGGACCCACCTTGAAAATAATGTATGGAGAGTTCCCTAGATTTCCACCATTGGCTAAGTAAATTATGAGAGCAGAGGGTGCTGAGGAAGGAGATTGGTACTTTTTGACTGAGGGTAAAGTTATCATATTATATGGTTTCATGGGTAAACCATTTCTTCTACCCCATTTTGTTACAAAAAGGCTCTTTACCTTATAATATTTGAGGCAAGTAGAATACATTGATTTGAATTATGGTTCTGGAAGGAAGAGAAAGGCTTTGCTCATATACCACACTATGGAGGACATTACTATCACAAAGAAGGGGCAGAGTGAACTAATTGACCAATACCTTGATAGGTTAGGTCTATTTTATATCCCCCAAAGATGGAGTTATGATCCTGATGGTATTTTTACTACAAGGAGTATAGCCCCAAATGGAGAAAAGGCTTATAAATTTGAAAAGAGGCCTAGGTATCACTTCGAATAAGGCAAAAACAATGATCAAACCACTCTTTTGGAGTGGAATATTTTAAAAATGGGTCAACTGCGTCCATGGTTGGATTTCTATGAACAAATCATGGATTTTAATTTTGACAAGAAGAAAAGTCATTGGCTTACAAAAGCCACCATTCGTTACAATGAAGAGAAAACTAGAAATAAAAAGGACCCTCAACCTGATGAGAATGTTGCTGAAGAAGTAGAATAAGGAGAATAATGAAACGTCGCAAATATAATAGATTGGTGGAGAATGAGAATCAAAATTGGAAAACCTAATTCTAGGTTTGGCATGAATATTGATAAAGAGTTTTCCAAGAGATATGATGAAAATATCAAACCCTAGAAGCAAAAGGACATCAAAAACATAGTGTTGATAGTTAAAAGGTACTAAGATAGTTTTGAATATCTCTCTCCATCCACAGATCAAGAAGATCCTACATAGGAGTAGGAAAATCCTTTAACAATAGTTGAGGTCTTGAAAATATTTCATACTACCACTAAACAAGTGGAGAAGTTTCCTAAGGGAGCTTAGATTTTGAGAAAAATGCAATATTCTAGTGAAAAAGCTATCAATACTTCAGTTATTGAAGTAGCATGTAGGCCTAAATGCTTCACTCTAGGGGGATAGCCTCCAAACATAGATATTGATAGGAGATAGAAGGATGATAGTTTTAGGTTCACCCCCCTTTCTTTTACCACTACAATATCAGTAAAATTACATCCCATTTTTGATCAAGTCTTTCTTGCTGGGGTAGTACAAAGAGATGTATCAGAAGAAGATTCTAAGAGTGAGATGGCTTCCTTTAAATTGATTCATAGAAGAACTAAAAGATATCTAGAAAGAATAGAAATATAAGTTTCAAAGAAAAATATATTGGACATGGAGGATATTGCGAAAGAGGTGGCTATTTCTACTGCATAATAATTTACCCATTAAGAGTAGAAACAAGAAATAGAGGTAGAACAAGAGCACCCTATATATGTAGGTGAAGGTATGGTTTCTAATACTTCTTCTCCTCTACATACTCTCGAGTCCCAAAAGAACTCTCCCTCCCTTTATGGTCAAGAAAATGTGACAAAGGTACCTTCTCCCTCTCATAGTCTATCTAATATTTCATTGGTTGTCACTAAATAACAAGTCACATATGTTCCCCCAAAGTCACCCCAAATCCTACTTTCATCACCTAAAGTTCCCACTTCATCATCTCCCATCACTTCATCTTCATTCTCATCACCACCACCATCAAAGGGACATATTGTTCCAAGTACCACCATTCATCCAGTTATTATTATTGCTTCTATTCCTATGAGTTTACCAATAGCAACCACAAAAGTAGTTATAGAGTCCACTATTGTTATAGTGACTGCTATGATTACTTCCACATCTCCATTGTCAACAATTCAGTCTGTCCTTACTTTTCTAGAATCTTCATCTCCCCTAGATGCTATTTTTTCAAGTCCTGTAACTTTACCAAAAGAGTAGGCAAACACATAGAAATAAATGATTTATGGGTAGAGAAGCTTTCTAAGCCTTCCAGTAGGATGGTTGTTAGAATAAGAAGCATATATGTTGATCAAGTTTCTAGGCAGAGAATATCTAGATCTATGACTCCACTTGTTAGTAAACCAAAAACTAAAATTACTGTCCAAGATTATCGAGTGGAGGAGGTTACAAAAAATATTGATAAGCTTCCTAAATAGGATGAGCTGATTATAGCAAGAGCCCGCTTAGACACCTCCTATGTGAAGAATGATGTAGTCAAAGAGAATGTGATCAAACTGGAGAAACAAATTGAAAAGCTTCAGAAGAATTTAAGCAATAAAAAAGAAGTGGAAAAGGCTATGAAAAAAGAGGTCAATGGCTGGAAAGAAAAATTTTAAGAGGCCAATAGGCTCAAATATCATCTAGGAGAGCAAAATAAGTTGAATGCAGAATAAGTAAAAGAAATCGAGACAACAGCTTCAACTTGAGAAAGCTAAGTCTTCTAGATTTTCCAAGGCCAATTTGAAGAAGATTAGAAAATAATTATGGATTAGGGATGTTGTTGTTGATATGAATAGATAAATGATTCAATTTGGCTTCAAAGGACTATGGATGGAGGATCATAACTTGCTATCCATGGAAGAGATCTAGAAAAGCATTGATAAAAATTTATAGGATGAATATGGAATTGATTCTCTTGAAGAGCCACTACCCCAAAAACAAGCTGCCCAATTAATTGTTAATTTTACCATATTAAGAGTTCTCATGGAAGATCTAGTGAATAGAGGGAATGTTGCTAACTATGAGGATATTGGATAATTATAATATGTTTATAAGCAGCTCAAAGAAATATCAAACCCCTCTTAAGTATCCTAGAAACAGGATTTATAGTCTTTGAAATTGATGATTCAGTTGTTTGGTGATGATTCTAGAGGGAGGCATAAAAAACAACCTTCCCCAGAAGAAGAAGAGAATTAAGAAGAGGTCGAGGAAGAGACCAATCAATAAGAAGAGCAGGATGGAACTGTTATAGGCCCGAAAGGGGCCCACACTTAGTTCATGTTTGTTTTTGTACATATGCATAAGTTTTGCATTTTTGTTTTTTGCTCTGAAAATTTTAAGAAATAAACAATAAAAGCATGAAGCCTACAAAGGCACAAAGAGTAGTAAATTTTGTGTGAAGACATTTTTTTCAATAAGGTCTTATAAGAGGAGTAGAGTTATACCTTATTTTTTGAGACAATGGCAACATGCCTTTATTTTTGATACAGTCTCATTGTAATCAGATGAATCATGATGTTTTTGGCATGATATCTATATGAAACTTTACCCTCTAAACAAAATGTTTGATTTTTCAAAGGGTAATGTTTGTATGGAAGTTATTCTTTAAAACATATTTTTGAAGATGAGCATTTTTGGACTCCTAATGTCCAATGGATAAGACTCTAAGTTCTATGGATTTACAAGCAAATCCACCTGGGAGGTGCTAGAATGTAGGACCAAAATGACCACATACTTAGAAATTTTTTGAAAATTTTCCCTAAGGAATGAAAATCTCATTTTGCACACTTTACAGTGTGTTTTGGAGCGGATCCGCAACAAAGATCACAAATTTGCCCAACACTTGATGAATTTTTACGCTTGGAGCAGTTCCACATAGTTTTTTATTTTTTTGGCTCTGGAATGGCGATGCATCTCGAATCCATAAAATTTTTTGAAGAAGGATGACATCAGCATAAAATAAGTGTGGATTGGCAACCACTTGATATTTTGAATACCTTGTGAGAAGCTAAGTGTTTGATAGACCAATTCCAGAGAATGCATAGAAAATTTTTACCCAAAATGGTGATAGAAGGCGGAGTGCTATGAGCAAGTAATGTGAATTCATGATACAGGTATTTTTGAATAACTTTCTTCTAGAATGGCAAAAAACAACATTTTACTCTAAAGCCAGTGCGGATTGAAGCAAAAGTCCCTTTACACTATAACAAGCTCGAAATGGTGTTCGAAGGACAATGCACTTGCTTAGGTCCATAATGGAATCCGTACAAGTTTTGAAGGATATATGACATTATCGAATTTTTAAAGTGGATTGGTGAATGCTTCATTTCCAATGAAGAGAAATGAAGGATAGAGAGTGAATTTCATCCCACTTCATTTTCAAAGCATTTTAATGTCAGATTTGCGTTCAATAGTTTCTAAAGCATTAAATGTGATGTCATAAATTTTTAAAGTGAAATGGCACTATGTTCTCTCCCGACCATTATATCAAGCTTATAACAAATTGAATTGTAGCCATATGATGGGGGAGATACATGATGGATATTTTGCTAAGAAATCTAAAGTATATAAAAGCAATTTCTCATCGGAGTTATAAAAGTCAATTGGAGGAGGAAGTCGAAGCATCAAGGGTTTCAAGAAGATGAGAACCAGAGATGGTTGCAAATCGACAGTGGTAGAATATTTCCAATAAATATTGGCAGTATATATGTAATCTCCAATAGCTAAAACTCTAGTTAACACTGAACAAACAAATTTTAGAGTTTTCAAGTGGCCATGGTAGTCCACTTGTAGTGGATTTCCTGAAGGTTGAACCAGTAAGAGAATGCCAGCAAGAACTCTCTATTGAGCTATCAAAATTTCATACTTGTATTGTTCCTTGTTAATTTAATTTTACAAAACTATAAGTAAAGGTTGAACCCTCATTTTTAAAGGGTCGACTCTAGTGTGTTTGCTTGTGCTACTGTATTTATTCCCAAGGTCTAATGAAAGGAGCATTACATTGATCTTCACATCAAATTTTGTGTCTTCATAATTTGATATCATAGGTTCAAATTCTTTAGTTGCATTTATGTGAATACTTGAATGGTCAGTTTGTGCCAAATTAATAGATTACTAACTGCTAGGGTAATTAAAATATGCTTCTGAGTTTGATATTTATTTTCAAGGAGTGCATTTCTTTAAAATCTAGATATTAGTGAATTTTGCTATTTGGATTATCATTTTTTGGATATTGAAATCAATTTCTACAATATTTCTTTGCTATTATTTAATGAATGAATTGCTATTATTTAATGAATGAAAGTACATATAATATGAGATAATTTTGATTTGAGTAATGTATCTTTAATTTGGTTTTTCGGAGCTTTTTTGTTGTAGTGCAATGTTGTTAGCCTATCCGTCCACTATTGTTCATATTTTCTAACCCTAACATTTTCTTACCCTAATATCTAAAACCCTAAGTGAGCATAATTGTGTCAACACCTTGTTTGAGTTGAAAAGAAACCAGACTACTCTAGAGGCTGGATTGGAAACTCTTTTTTGGTCCATCCAATGTTGAGTGTTGAGTTGTATCTATTGGATGCAAGCCTGGATAGAAAGTAGGAAGATAGATAGCCACAGTGTTGAGTAAAACTTGATGCAATTTAGTGCCCAAAACTAAATAAGGTAAATTTATATGCATAAGTAAAATCGTGCCCCGTCTAAGTAGGGAATGACTTTACTGCTGCATTATCATGCCCACTCTAGGTGAGGCATGATTTTTCCCTAGGGCACACTGGGGGTAATTTCTAGATTTTTCTTTCACTATTGCATTCCATTCTGTTTCTAGATCACACTATTGCACTTTTATTTCTGTTCTCTGCTACTGTATTTCTATTTTATGATTAATTCTCCAAAGGTCAATTTTTGCTTTTGTATTAAAAGGTCATCTAAAAGTACCTAGGGGGATTGACTACTACACCTCCAAGATTGGTTACACAGTGGCCTAAGTAGGCCCCCTAATTCTAATTCTATTTTTAGTGTTTTATGAGTGATATTGCAGAAAAAGGTATTCTTGATATCATTGTACAAGAGGTAGAAAAGGCTAGGTCAACTACCAGTCTAGATAAGTACTCTACTTACTCTATTGGTTGAAAATATGATTTTATTATTGAGTTCTAGGCATCTGAAAGTGAAAGATATTTAGATTGCATCTAGGGACAATTTTTGTGCATTTATATTGCGTATTTATCTGTTTTAAAGGTTTTTTGAAATAAACCCTAGGTTAGTGAGCATTCAAATAAAGAATCATTCCATGATAGCTCTTGTATGATTACATTCTATTTTTAGCTATATTATTCTATTTTTGCATTGTCCTTTATATTTTATAGCTTAGATCTAGAAATGTCAAACTTAGATGTTTGTCTTAAAATTGAATACATCAAACTATTTCGAATATCCTGAGGACTTGGAGCAAGTCCTTAAACCATTCCTAGTGAACCCTTCCCCCTAGCATTGAGTGTAGAGTACAACATACCCTTGTGGTTCACCCAAAAAAATGTTCCCTCCTTGCGGATCCAACATTTTGTTTGGGAATTATACACGGTAGGGTAATTTTTGCCCTCTACATATTTGGTGAACATGAAGTGAACACCTCCTTTTATTTTGAACAATAAGCAAGATAATTAACTCTGTTTGAAAAATATTTAAGTAATTAAGAATTTTTTTGTTAGTGTTTTCCCCTATTTGTTTTTCACTACTTCTAATGGTTCCTTTCCTTAGAGTTCAGAGGAAACAATTAGAATCTAATTATGTTCCTTTGGAAGATGATCATATTGATAAGAAAAACCCTAATGTAGATCTAGAATAGTAATAAGAGGTAGACATGGAAACTAAAACTAATCTTGATCCTTTTGCTAGACCTAATGGTAGTTATATCTTTTTATTATTTGATCACATTTGGGAATTCATGAAGGATCATGAGGAAAAATTATTGGAATATGTGGAATGAGAAGCTCATCTTGAAAAAGAGAATGCTAATCCTTCTCCTCCTAATAGGTCTCATTTGCTTCGTCATGATATTCCTACATATCAATACTTGCATCAAAATAAATTTAAGAACCAAGTGACTTGTGCCAATACTAATGCCACCAATGTTGGAGGGAATATTCAAGTCAAAATACTATTGCTTCTATCCCACAAAATGTTAGTTATTCTCAAAATATCACATACAACCAAGGTATCCTAAGTTTGAATCCAACATTAGGGTTTCAACATGCATACATTGCTTCAACACTATTCTCAAGTTCCTCTTGTATCTTCTAACATCAACACTATTGCTTTTGTCCCACAAAATGTTAGTTATTCTCAAAATACCAAATAAAACCAAGGTATCCTAAGTATGAATCCAACATCAGGGTTTCAACATGCATAAATTTATCATTTGGAAAGTCTGGGAAACACACATGGTAATCCAAAAATGCAGAATCTGACAAGTGTTGTGAATCAATTGATTTCAAGAATGGATATGATTCAACCATTAGGGTTTACATACAGCTATAAGGAAATGTATAGTCAGCCATTGGATCCTATTATTGTTGCTTGACCTTATCCTAAGAATGTTACCATGATAATATTGCCAATCTAAACAGGGATTGAAGATCCAATAGAGCATTTGAGAGGATTCATAATAGCTTGTCATGATCTTATTTATGATGATATGCTTTTATTGAAAACATTCCCAAAGAGTCTTGCTAAAGTAGAATTAGAATGGTATTATCGATTACCCAAATATTCTTTTAAGAGCTTTGATAATACTATAGAAATGTTCATGCATCTGTTTAGTGCTTATATTAAAAAATAAGTAACATTGGGAGATTTATATAATTCAAAGCAAAGTAAAAAAAAAAATTGTTCAAAATTCTTAGCTCGTTGGAGAAGTTTAGTTTGTTGATTAAGGCAACTTGTCTCTTAGAAAGATATGATTGATATATTTATAGGAAATTTACAAGAACACTTATCATATGCTTTAGAACATGCTACTATCATATATTTAGATCAAGCAATTGAGTTAGCCAAGAAAGTGGAAAAATCTCTCATTAAGAGATGTCAACTCAAGGACAAAGAAGATAAGCCAACTAAGTATTAACCTAAGAATAAGCATATAGGAGGTAATAGTGATAGTAGACCTGTTAAAAATGTCAATAATAACCTATAAAAGATCATGCTTGAAAAACCCCATCAAAGGAATTTCACAAGACTTAATATCTCTATGGAAGCAGTTTTAAAACAACTATTAGACAATAAGGTAATAGAGTTACCTCCAGTAAGAAAACCAGGTACTACAACTCATTGGTATAAGGTAGTTCAATATTACACTTATCATAGAGTAGAAGGATATTGGATGAACACTTGTAAGAAATTGAAGCATGTGGTTCAATATTTAATTGATGTAGGATGCATTGATTTAGGAAATCTCCAATAAATGAGTAGTCAAAATCCTACTCAACAAGTTCCATCAAAAAATCAAGATATAGGAATATTTAAGGATCCTTTAACAAACCATGAGTAACAAGCAAAAAATTATGTGCCTCATCAAGATGATTAACTACACCATAACAATGTGGTTCGTATGTTTGGAGTAACTACAAGAAAACAAGTTTAAAATCAACAACATCAGCAAGGATAGAGTTCGGTATTTTAGCCTAGTATAGTTTCTAAGGAAAGTCAAAGAAAATATTCATCTACAAGAATTTCACCTATAGTATTGAGACCATAGTCACAAGTTTCATTTGATATTCAGAAGCAGTTAGCTAGTACTCCAACGAAGATATTAGTTTTAGAAATTTTGTAAAATTCTCCTGATCACAGAAATGCTTTAATGAGATTTTTACAACAACAATATATTTTCCTAGACATTCCTCCTAATTCTATAGTTGAAATTATAGGTTCTTTTGGGATACATAATATCTCATTCTTAGATGATGATAAAAATTCCTCAAATTTACATGGATATTCTTCACTTTACATCATCACATTTATTGGGGATTACCTTATCAAGCGATTTTTTATTGATAATGAATCATCCCTCAATTTGTGTACATATCAATTCTTTCAAAATTTTGGATTAAAAGAGGAAGATTTAACAAAAAATGATATCATCATTAAAGCTTTCAAAATTGAGTCCCAAGAGGCCTATGGTTTCATATCTCTTCCCTTAAAATTAGGGCCGAGAATATTGGATACTTTATTTTATGTGGTACATTATCCTGCATCTTTTAATCTACTTCTTAGGAGACCTTAGATCCATTCTATGAAGGCCATCCCTTCTACTTTTCATCAATGTCTCAAGGTTGAGTTCAAGAATAAAGTCACCACCATTATGGGAAACCCTCGACCATTTGAATTCTATTCAAATATAGAGTTAGCTCAAATAGATTCTTATTTGTGTCCTTATATTTCTTCAATAACTTTCCCATGTTACTCCTCTCAAATTTTTGATCATTTTTAAAGTTTAAAATTGATTGAGGAGCACAGGACCCATATTTTCTCTTCAGATCATGATAGTCAGTTTCTTCAAGAGCCTCTTTTGAATCTAGCCAATCTACCACCTTCACCTTGAACTATGGGCTTGCCTCATAAGAAGGGTGATTTTATACACATTGGTACAAGAAACACTTTATGGTAGAAATCCATATATCAATGAGTGCTATTTTACTCAATGCTATCTCACTAATGACTATCTCATTCCTAAGCAGATCCTATCTAGTATGGGATATGTAGGTAAAGGATTGGGATCATAGTAGAAGGGTATTCAAGAACCCTTGGATGTTGAGATTTGGCCTGGGAGATGTGGTATAGGTTTTATACCTAATAATAATGAAACTTTTCCTTTTGAGGATTATGACCATCTTATGACTTATGCAAAATATATGGAATATCAAAAGTTGTCAACAAATGATAATAAAAGTGTCAAATATTCTTTTCCTTCAAAAATAATGTCTTGTAATATGATTGCTTCTATCTGTTCTAAGGATAACTTTGCTTCTATGTTAAAGAATGGGGAATCTTTGTACAATGTATTTTATTCTAAGAGGAATGGTATTATTAGAAAATGTAGTGATTATCATGCCATGGATGTTAATATAAGAGCCTTGGAAGAACTTTCCAATTATTTTCATCATCAAGAAAATGCACTCCTTGGGGATGTCTTTGATCTGACACCTCATGGCATGTTAATCCATTTTAATAATATGAATGGTGCATTTAGGTTTTGCATTTATTTCAATCCTTCAAAAAAAAAATTTCATATAGTTGCATTTTCATTCCATCCACTTTCTTGCTCATAGTGCATTATTTCTTGTCATGCTTGCATGATTGCTTGACATATAACTTAACACATTGCATGTTTTCCTGTCATAAATACATGATTGATTCTTCATGAATTCTTGCTCGTAAATATTTTTGGAGATATTGTAACAATGGAATGTGATGACACCTAGTTAGGTCATAGCTCATATGCATTGCACTTTTCACTAGGACTCTAATGCCTAGAAAGATACCCTTAGGGATTCTTTCCTTCCTTTTATTCTTTTGATCACTTAACTTCTTTTTCTCAATTTCTTCTTAATGTGGCATAAAATTGTCCTCATAGTCCCACTATGGGATAGTAATTGCACAATATTTTTACATATATAACACCCCATATGGGATATTCATACATCCTAGCACGTATTGCAATATTTTTGATCTTCTATTGGGTCATACTCTCTTTTGACTTAGTAGGCTCAACACCTCATTACACGATAAGGTTCTTGGTCATTTTTTAGTATACCTCAACATACATCCTAGTGGGTAATTACCTCACAATAGTCAATAAGGGAGCAACCATCCATAGTGGATCAAACCTCCACACACTTGTTCACATTAATGCGAGTACTACACCCATAGCGGGTCTAGATACCTCAGTCATCCAATCCATAGTATTTGGCTACATTGGTTCACAACAACCTATGCTAGCCTTCTACTTTGGATCATTCATTATTCTCTTTTTCTAATGGTTGAACTTTGGACCTCCCTGTTTCCTCTTCTCCTTCTATTCCTTTTCTTTTTCTTCTTCCTCTTTTTCTTCTTCTTCTCTTCTTTTCCTTTTTTTTCTTCTTCCCTTATCTTCTTATTTTTATCTTTATTTTCTTTCTTCTTCCTTCTCTCATTTTATCCTTTCTATATTTTGTTTTGCTTCTTTTTCTCCTTGTTCTTCTTCTATTTTACATTCATTTCATCCTTCATATAGTGTGCATTAGGATAGTTTGCATACATAAAACATATACAAAAATATGCATTCAATCACTACACATAAATTCATAAAAATATAAAATTTGTAGCTATGTATTACTCATAGAGAAAAGAGTACATCGTGTGAGGTTGGTGTACCGTAATATAGACTCAATAAAATCAATCTAGGGATGCACACCACAATCAAAAATTGTTGCATCATCTTGATCCCTAGCCTAGCCTATACTAGATATAAGATTTGGCTCCCTCTGGTCCTCCCTAGGGTGGAGGCAATCTCATTTGTGTCACCGACTACTGAGATATCGAAGGTACCTATGATTGGGATCATGACCTTCTAACTAACTAAAGGGATGAAGGAAGATCCATCCTCTACTCTGGAGGGATAGATGCATAGTAAGCTATATCAAAGAATATAACCCTCTACATGGCTATCTCCAACCTATTATTGGTACGCTGTAACTCCACCTGAAGGAGGTGCACCATGTCCCCTACCTGGCTACTCCCAATAGTAGCCATCCCCTTAGTTCGGGATCACTAGCATTCTCCATCTAGTTGGACCACCTCTCCCTATAGTTGGGTAACCTTGGCCAGTGTAGTATCCCTCTTAGTTTGTAGTTACGCCACCTAGATCTATAGAGAAGCTAGTTGTGCTTGCAAATCCTATTTCCCCTGGCTCTAGCCTCCTACCACTATCGATGTAGATGCATCCCTAGGGTCTCTAACCCATGGTATCTCTACTTGTGTGTGAGAATCTCCCATCCCTACCTCTGTGATCCCTACTCTTGGTATGGTATCCTCTACCACCTGGACCTAGACCCATGTCAACATTTGACTAGTCACAATAGGAGCCTATTGTACCTTCTCCATGGTCCTACAAGCTACCTCCTAGAATTCCTACTGCATGTCTAGGTCCATCACCTATCACCTCTGTATTTGTATGTGTGGTGAGATCCTCTAGGGTGAAAATCCTTTGTACCATTGCCTATACCTGATGGTGACCCTCGCATTATCTACCCTTGGGTTGACATAAGGAGTATCATCCCGGTACTCCTCAACCCACCTAGTGAATTATGGCTCACCACCAATCCCTTTTGGGTCCTGAGTCACACTTTGGTACCAGTAGTCCCCCAAGTTTGGGATTACCTATAATATCCTGAACTATCAGAGGACTCAATAAAATCTAAGCATCTCTAGATCTCCTCGCTCTGACCTCAACCATTTGATCCTCCTCACCCATGCTATCTTTGTCTCATCATCTAGCCAACCAGGATGAAGACTCCATGGTTTCTAGATAAGCTATGCCTCCTGTAACTCATCAACTACCCACCTTACTAGTGGTAGATTCCTTGCATAGACCCTCGCGGTCCTCTCCAGGGATCTAGTCCATATATATGTTGTTGGATGCTCTATTTCAGGTGATGGTCCTAGTATTGCTAATAGTCTGTGCACCACCAGGTGCTCCCAACACCACACATGGAGCAATATTGTATACACTATTTCTATACACTACTTATACATGATGTTGTACAATATCCTATATAAATAGGCCAAAACATAAGGACCCCATACAAAGTGGACTCCTTGCTACCACATGTCTACCACTACTCCTATAAATGTCCATGGCAAGTGTCATCTACTAGTGTGGTAGGTCAAAATACTAGCCACCACCCATGTAAGTACCATGGTCAGAGGATCCACTCCATAGTGGCCAACCAGGTCGTCCACTGATAAGGTACCTGCTCACACCTAGTGGGTGAAACTTTTAGAAAATAGTTGTAGTGTAGCCACCTTCCTACGGGCCTTGTAAACCTCTCTCTGATGGAGATCCTCAATATCCACCACACATTCTCTAGTGTGATGGTCATATTCCCTGTTGGTAGCCAGAACATAGAAGTCTTTGGATACCGTCGCTTTGCCAGGGTAGTCAACATAGCCTTATATGTCTTGATCCATGGTATCCTTGCCACATGGTCGAGCCCAACCACCTCCATTCTAGCCCTCTACACCTATCCCATAGCATCTATCTCTACTAGATCCCCTGCCCACCACTCTTGAATCTCAAGAATACCTAGTTGCATTTAATAATTAACATAAAATTTAATTAGTTTCAGCATAAAATCAAATTAATTAATCAAAATTCTAATTTAGCATAAATAATTTTCAATTAATAATTCACACTTTGGGATTTAATTTCTTTCTCCTTTTTGTTTTCTTTCTTTATTTTTCGTCTTTTTTTCTAGGTTTTTGCAAAGTTGCGCCCCATTTTTAGTGCGTGCAACTTATCTTTCTCGATGTCTCACCCTCTATTTTTTTGGTGCAACTTCATGAGATCATGCCTAGTTTTATCTAGGTGTGATTTTATCATATTTTACCTAAAGCAAAATTGCACCCAGGCTACAAAGTCATGCTTGGGTCATGGCATGAATTTCGTCAAATTTTACAATGATTTTCTAAAAAAATCCTAAAACACTAGCTAGCTTATGTGAAATGAGAAGAAAATAAAGCAAAAAGGGGGACACAGATAATCCTTACCTATTCTTGAGCCCCAGCCTCATCCCTTGTAGTCATCACTCGGTGAATTGGAAATGCCATTGCCTTTTCCCCAGAGCTCTGTTTTCTCCTCCTCGCAATAAAAATGAATTAGGGTTTTACCCATGTTTTCTCTCTCCTCTTTTTCTTTGTTTGACTATCGTTCTTTCTCTCTCTCCTTTCATCTATGTTAGTTCTTTTGAGTTCTTATGAAACATCAAATTTTCATAACAACTCGAGGGGGCATCCCGACCTATAAAGGTATTTATGTCCCGAATGCCTCGATTTGCATGCAAATTAAAAAGTATCTATAATGACACCATTTTTTGCATCATCCATTTATTCCAACATGGAAACCCCATTTTTGTTTGTTTTTCTTTTCTAGTGTGTGCCTACATCCTTTTTTTGATGTATTTAATAGGCCATAAATGCATTAAAGAGGGGGTAAAATGTAGACACGAAAAATTAACCCACTTTGAGTGGGCAATATTCCTTAGTGCCGCTAAGAGGCCCTCAACACCTACCAAGAGCAAGGGAAGACCTCTTTATCTCATTTTTTATCTTTTTTTTCCTTTTAGCAAAATTGCACCACCTCTTTACGAGGGACGACCTTGTACCATGTCAGGATGGGGTGCGACTTCACTGTTTAAACTAAAATTTTAAATTTATTTTATTTTATTATTTTGGAGCCCACTTAGACCCAGGTTTAAACCCTCTCAGATGTTTTGGCATCAGTTGTGATTTTATTATTTGCTCATATTTTTCCTCCAATTTCATATATAAAAGGAAGTATGTTTTTGCTTAATGATATGTGCAATTTTTGATATGTGACATTTTAATGTGCGATATTAGTGCAAGTTTTTTATTATTAACTTAAGCTCAAAATATTTATGATAGTCCATTCTTATTTCTTTATTTTCTCTATTGCAAGCTAACCCCATGGTGTGAATTTTGGATTGATCTTCTATTGCATGGACTGGATTGATTTGTTGTGTGACTTGGTGGATCCATGGTGTAGTTCAGAAAGATAGAGTGCCTGCTTGGATACTTCGATATCCTCTGCCTGCTATTGCAACATACATTAGGGTTTGATTAATTTGTTTACTATATTTATTTCATATTCTACATTTGCTTATTTTTCTTTAGTCTGTAGCAATATCACACCTGGAACTTGCGAGGCATGAATTTGCCTGCCCTAATTAGGGTAAATTTATATGCAGAAGCAAAATTGTGCCCCATCCAAACAAGGTGTGAATTTTCTACTGCATTATCATGCTTACTCCAAGCGAGGTGCAATTTTACCTAGGGCATAATGGGGATTATTTCCAAATTATGATTTCACTATTGCATTTCATTCTATTTCCAAATCATACTACTACACTTTTCTTTCTGTTCTCTACTATTGTATTTTTATTTTATGATTAATTCTCCAAATATCAATTTTTGCTTCTGTATTACAAGGTCATCTAAAATGACCTAGGGGGCTTGACTATTGTACCTCCAAGATCTATTACACAGTGGCCTAAGTAGGCCCCATAATGCTAATTCTATTTTTTAGTGTTTCATGAGTGATCTTGCAAAAAATATGTATTCTTGATATCATTGGACAAGAGGCAGAAAAGGCTAAGTTAACTACAGGTCTAGATAAATGCTATACTTACTATATTAGTTGAAAATATTATTTCATTATTGAGTTCTAAGCATCTTAAAGTGAAAGTCATTTAACTTGCATCTAGAGATAATTTCTACACATTTATCTTGTGTATATCTTTGCTTTAAAGGTTTTATGAAATAAACCTTAGATTATTGGGCATTCAAATAAATAATAATTCTAGGATAGATCTTGTATGCATGCATTCTGTATTCAACTATCTTATTATGTTTCTACATTGTCCTTTATCTTTTCTATCTTAGATCTAGAAAGGATAAACTTAGGTGTTTGTCTTAAAACTGAATACATCAAACTATCCTGAATATCCTGAGAACTTGGAGCGAGTCCTTATATCATTCCTAGTTAACCTTTACCCCTAACACTGAGTGTAGAGTACAACATACCTCCATGGTTCACCCCACAAAAAATCCCTCCTTGCAGATCCAGCCTTTTGTTTGGTAATTGTATGTGGTAGGGTAATTTTTCCCCTCTATAATTGTAAATAATTTCCTTTTTGATTGTTCTCTAATTTCATCCCTAAGAACATCTAAAAAGAAATTTTTATTTCTTTTGATGTATTCTTTGACATGATCCATATATTGGAAAGAAACTTATTCAACAATTTGATCTTGTTTCCTAGTTGCTTGTTGTGACCAAGGGTTTACTTCTAGCTTACTAGTTACTTGTTGTGACCAAGGGTTTACTTCTAGCTTAATATGTTCATGGGAATATTCTTCATGAGATGAAGAAGGTATACCCTTGTTTGAGATGTTATAAGGATGTTGAGACATGGTTTGAGAGCATAGTTATGAAGGAGGTTGATTTATTAAAGTTTTGTAGCTAGAGTATTTTTATCAAATAAGAGAATATGTTTGAAATTGTTATGTCACATTGAAAAACAACCCTCCTTGTGACTCCCACTAATCCATTATGATATGCTAACCAAAAACTATTTCTCCCCTAAGGTTTGTACTTTGTTTTACTCAAGGGGTATTTATTCTTCCCCCAATAGTATTAAAAATTAGTTATGTTCTTGTTTTCTTGATTTAATGTGATGTAAGGTAAGCAAAAAATTTTTTATCTTTATTAAGGAAAAGGAGTGTTCACATCAGTTCACCAAATTTATAGATGCAAGAAAAAATGTTGTTGATTTGTTTTCCTCTTAAAGTCTAATTCAATATCAAGTGTGCAAGGGAGATTCACTAGAATCTTTTCTTCCCCACTTGAGAGTCTCTTTACAATGGAGACACCAAGAATATGAATATTCTCAACACAAATGGACTCCTACTCGATGTTTTTTCCTCATACCTTGTAGAAGTTGATGTTATGCTTATTTGGTTGGTGTTTTATGAGTTCATTAAAATAAAACACCTAAGGTTTTTGGACCACTATCTATCTTGACTCTTTTTTGAGCCTTAACAGTTATTTAAGACCTAAAAGTTAATTATCATATAAATGCAAAGCTAAGCATTTTATCTCACTGAAGTATGGGAAAAATGGTGCACCTAACAATGCTAAACCAGATGCATCTATCGCTAGTATTGATTAAGCATTACAAAAGCTGCATTCAAGTAATCATGATAAGACAAACAAATGAATGAAATGGATTTATTATTTATTTATTTGATAAATCAGACCACGGTTACATAAATTTCTCCTTGAGGTATCTAAAGTGATACACTCATTACAAATAGTATCCAAGGATCAAATCCTTTCAATAACTTGGGTGCACTTCCAACGTTCTTCCTCGTACCCATGATTGAAGTGGGTGGGCCTATGATGTTACTACTTTGTTATTTGATATTATTATCCTATGTTACTTCCTCATGCACTGTTATACTTGCACCTACGAACAAGAAAACTAGTTTTTTCAATGGCAAGTACGGATTATGAAGCATGCAAAAGCAATATATGTAATAATAGACTAGAAAGTGGAAATATGAAATGCACCTATCCAAAACTATTCAAAATGATTCCAAATATTAGAGACATGCATAAAATATGATTTTGTACTGATTTAATAAAAAATGATAGAGAAATTACAGCTAAATTTGTGATAATTATATGGTATACTGATTAAGCCTAAAAAACACAAAATAGATGATATTAGGTCCTAAAAATCTCCAAATCACACCAAAATTGCACAAAATATACAAAATAAGCTTTAGAGAGGACCCATATGAAAATATTAGCAGAATTGATCATAGATTTGTGTGCATATTCGGGTGGGCCAAATGAACCTACAAAATGCTAAAAACATGATAACTCATTCAATATAGCTCCAAATAGAACCAAATGTGAACAGTATATTCCTGATCTATCCTATAATAATCCTATGTAAAAGTAGTATAAAAATAGTGATCCAGTCCATAACCATACTTTGCAGGGATGGTGGTGACTGTCACAGTCTAGGGATCGTCATGGGATGGGACAACCACCAAATCTGTTGGTTTTTTGCCACCAATTCCTTTGAGGATTAGTCAAAACCTTTCTCAAGGGTATTTTCCTAAAATTTGAGGGTGATATTAACTCAATTGGTTCAGTTTTGTAGCCAAATTGCACCTCTTAAATCACTTGAGAACCTCCTTAACTAGGTAGATATTTTGAGTTAAAAGAGCACAAAATATTGAGGGGAAATCTTGATAGCACTTTCTTGGAATGTTACAAAAATCCTCTTTGTAATTTGGGTGGAAAATAGATCCACTTTATAGCCCAAGGGGACCTATGGTGAAATGGAAATGCAAGGACATACATGGCAAGACGTACCATTTATCCAAAACTTGGCATGCATTGGAGGGGGAAGGAATATCCCTTTTTGGCCTCTATTTTGTAGCATATCATTAGGATTCTACGTCCCTAGGTCTGCATACTTGCATAGGTAGGATAAATGGTAGTTTATAGGTACTATTTGGCCTAATTTTGAATTTTTATGGGTCAAATACCCTAGCCATCCCACCCAAGGATGGTTTCTTATGACCATCCTTGGGAGGAATGGTCATGACCTATGACCATCCCAGGGTGGGACAGTCATGCCTATATGGCCAGGACTTCCAAAAAGTGGGATAAAATCTTCCATAACCTTCCAAAAGTGGTTAGGACCACTATGTAACCTTTGAGGGTTTCCCAAGGGGCCATATGATGTCAACTTAGCCAATGCTTTCGATTTCTTAATCATATTGACATGATTTTAGTGTCTATAGATGCCCCTTTTTGAGATGCATTATGCGCAACACAATGTTGAGCAAAAATAGATGGCTAAAATATCAATTGATTAAGTTTATTTAATAAACTAACCAAATTTAGATGCCCCAATCATGGAAAGAGCATGCGTTCTTGAATCCTTGCTTTTGATGAGCTAAGGAACTTGATTCAAGTACAACCTTTCATGTCTAGTTTACTTGACCTTGGACAATTCTTATTTATGAAGTAGTGAAGCCCAAATTCCTTAATGATTCTATAATTCCAAGAATTTATTTAATTGAATTTTGTGCTTGTTTGTTGTCCTAAGTAGGGGCATGATTGTCTTTGTCAATGATTCGTTGAACGAATGCAATTTGCACGATTGAGTGTTTAATGGTTGATTTTGATTATGAATTTGTTAAGTATGAATACCTCCACAATCGATGAGTCAATGAGGGAATAAATAGTGATAAAGTGATGAGTAACTTAATCCATATGACTTTTTTAGGGTTTCCTTCAGTTGTACCCATTGTAAAATGAACATTTTTGTGAGGACTTTGATGATTTTATTGATGTTTCATGGAAGAAAAGAGTTGAAAAACCTCATTACCATGGGATGGTCTGGTCGTAATGACCTTATTAGGGATTAGGGTAAAGAAATTTCCATTCATATATGAGCAATTTGAGTTCATATTGATCTAGAGTGAATTTTGACCAAATTTGACCTATTTTTTGTGGGTTTTGGAGCATTTTTGGTATTTTGTTTTGCTATTTTTGAGGTGTTTTTTTGATATATATGTATATATATTTGACCAATGGGATTATAAAATGCCATTGGGGCATATTGAGTGACCAAAGTATTTATGGATAGCTTTGGGGATTTTTGGGTGACCAAAGGGTTTAAAGATACCTTTGGAGCTTTTTGGGTGATCAAGGGTTTAGGGATACCGTTGGAGATTTTTGGGAGTTGACCAAAGGATTTATGGGTACCTTTGGGGTGTTTTGGGTGACCAAAGGGTTTAGGAATACCTTTGTATCTTTTTGGGATTTTACCAAAGGATTTATGGATATCTTTGGTTATTTTTGGGTGACCAAAGGGTTTAGGGATACCTATGGAGTTTTTTGGGTGACCAAAGTATTTAGGGATACCTTTGGAGATTTTTGGATGACCAAAGAATTTAGGGATTGAAGAATACAAGCTTATACTAAGAGGGGGAGTGAAAAGTATATGACCACTTTTAAATATTCTTCCCAAATCAATATTATACAATGTATAGATAGCAATATCAATAGTAGTAATAAAATCAATGCATAAATAACCACACACAATAGAGACACCATAATTTACATGGTTCACCCAATGTGGGCTACTCCACAAAGAAAATATTTCACTAAAATTTTCTCAATCAATATCTTGGTAATCCTTCCCTATTACAATATTTATGGACCTCTGTCCAAAGGAGACACCAATCCCCTAAATCAAGTTTGTGGATCTCTATACATAGGAGAACTCCTTCTCCTATGCTTTTGCTGGTGATCCTCTAGAATACTACTACCTCCACTACACTAGCTTGTGGATATCTCTCCACTAAAGACTCTTATCCCCACTTAGAAGACCTATCCTCACTGCTCTGGTTAATGGATCTCTATCCACTAGAGACTACTATCCTCTCTGCTCTGTCACCTCCAAAGTTCTATCTTAAATCTACACTAAATATATTCCTTAGATCTACCACAAATATGTTCAAAAATTCCACATAAAACTTGCTCAAATATTCTCAACAAGTCCACACAGAACTTGCTCAAATCTACTCAACAAGTCCACACAGAATTTGCTCAAATCTTCTCAACAAGTCCACATAGAACTTTCTCAAATTTTCTCAACAAGTCCACATATAACTTGCTCAAATTTTATCAACAAGTCCACATAGAACTTGCTCAAATCTGCTCAATAATTCCACACATAACTTGCTCAAATATTCTCAACAAGTCCACATAGAAATTTCTCAAATATACTTAACAAGTTCACACAGAACCTGTCCAAATATGCTCAACAATTCCCCTCAGAACCTGCTCAAATTTGTTCAACAAGCTCACTCAAAAATTGCTCAACATGCTCAATAGGTCCACTCAAAACTTGCTCAGATTTTCTCAACAAGCTTACTTAGAACTTTCTCAAATATGTTCAACAGGTCCACTCAGAACCTGATCAAATATGCTCAATAGGTCCACTCAGAACCTGCTCAAATCTGCTCAATAAGCTCACTCAGAACTTGTCCAAATCTACTCAATAGGTCCACTCAGAACCTGCTCAAATATACTCAATAAGCTCACTTAGGACTTGTCAAATATACTGAATAAGTCCACACAAAACTTGTCCAATATGATCAATAAGTCCACATAGAACTTATTCAAACCCGCTCAATAAGTCCACACAAAACTTATCCAAATCTTCTCAATAATTCCACACAAAAGTTATCTAAATCTCATAGAAATATAAAGAGAATTGTTAGAGAATCAATATGTTCTACACTCAATGCTCAATTACTTTCTCAACTCAAATTAGAATATAGAATAGTTTATATTATGGAACTTGAACAATCACTTCATACATCCACTTGACTAGGCTCAATCAACTCTACTCAACCAATCACTCAATGAAACACTCCTTTCTCACAAACCCTAGTCCAAGCATATAATCACCAACTCAAAATGTTTCCAACAATGCCCAACATCAATTCTCACATAACAATGATACTCATGTTCTTTTCAAACCCTAGCTCAAGTTCTTCACACAACCAATGGCTTCAAAAACAATGCTCATAAAACAATCTTCACATAACAATGATACTCATTATTTTCAAACATTAGGTCAAGCTATTCACATAACCAATGGCTTCAAAAGCAATGCTCATAAAACAATATTCACATAAAAATGATACTCATGTTCATTTCAAACCCTAGTTCAAGTTCTTCACATAACCAATGGATTCAAAAAAATGCTTATAAAACAAGGTTTTGATCACAACTCTTAATTCCAAAAAACCTTGATGCATTAACCCACACACTCTCAAAAAAGAAAATCCTAATCAAGTCCTTTTCACTCCAAACAAACAAACCAATCAATTTTAACTTTGGAAAATGTGCACATACCTTTTTCTTGATGATAAGAAGTAGACCTCACAAATCTGCCACAACCATAAACACTTCTTTGCCACACTCAAGAAGGTTAGAATAAAATATTATTCTAATATTCTCTTAAATATGTTCCTTGAACCAAGATATAATCAATACCTTATTTCTTCTTCTTTCAACAAATCATACATAATAAAATACTTGGAAACACCTTATCAACTCCAATATTAGAATAGTGACCAACACCCTAATAAATCAACCACTCTTAAAATAAAATCCACCACCATAGGATATCAACCACTTTAATAATATTCACCACTATGGAATATTGACCAACCTTAATAATATTCACCACTATAGAAAACTTGACCAACCTTAATAATATTCACCACTATAGAAACCAAACACTTTTCACTCCATGCTAGAACCTTTGAACAAAAAATATTAAAAATTTATTTTTTGCTAAACCTTATACCTCCCTTGCAACCTTAGAACCAATAATTAATATGCAAAATAAATTTTTAATTTGCCAAAACAACCTCCGAAATTTTTGGAGACCACACACTTTGTGTACCTTGTATTCCCCAGCAAAAGGGGATTCAATGTGAAAGCCCACATGAAGGAAGGGTTGATGCCTTCCTCTTATGCCTTTAATGCTTTCCTTTTTCACATGTGAAAATTACTTTTAATCTCCCTTGGTCGCAGCGCTTAATATTTTTCCTTCGCTCGTTCGTATCTTGGCATGGTGAATGATTAATGTGGTGGGGCTCCCCTTTTATATGCATAGTATGGCATATCTCCTCACGTCGATGCTATTCAAAAATATTTCGAATTTCAAACCTCAAACCCTTTTTAGGGTTTTAACCTTAGCTTAATTAATTTATAATTAATAAATAAATTAATTAATAATTAATTTAAATAACATTTAAAGTTAAGTAAATTAACTAATAAATTAATTTATAATTAACTTTAAGTTTCTTTAGTATAATAAAATTATTATACTTTATTTTCCAATGGTTTTTATGAAAAACCTTTTATTTTCTCCTTCACTGGTTTTAATGGAAAACCTTTTATTTTCTCCTTCAATTGTTTTAATGGAAAACCTTTTATTTTCTCCTCGAATGGTTTTAATGGAAAACCTTTTATTTTCTCCTCCAATGGTTTTAATGGAAAACCTTTTATTTTATCCTCCAATGGTTTCCAATTGCATTCCTTTTGACATCAATGACAACTCATGCCTTGACATCAATGACAACTTGATGGACTCAAAATGTCCACAGGGATACCTCTAGAGCTTTTTGGGAGTTGACCAAAGGGTTTATGGGTACCTTTGGGACTTTTTGGGTGACAAAAGAATTTAAAAATACCTTTGGAGATTTTTGGGAGTTTACCAAAGGGTTTATGGGTACCTTTGGGGATTTTTGGATGACCAAAGGATTCATATATGCCTTTGGAATATTTTTAGATGATGAAAGGGTTTATGGATACCTTTGGGGATTTTTGGGTGACCAAAGGATTTATGCATACCTTTGGGGCTTTTTGTGTGACCAAAGGATTTAAGGATACCTTCGAAGCATTTTAGGTGACCAAAGGGTTTAGGGATACCTTTGGAACTTTTTAGGAGTTGACCAAAGGGTTTATGGGTACCTTTGGGGCATTTTGGGTGACCAAAGGGTTTAGGTATACCTTTGGAGCTTTTTGGGAGTTGAAAAAAGGGTTTATGGGTACCTTTGGGACTTTTTGGGTGATAAAAGGGTTCGTAGATGTCTTTGGAGCATTTTAGGGTGACAAAAGGGTTTATGGATACCTTTGGAGCCTTTTGCATGACCAATGAATTTATGGATACCTTTGGGGATTTTTGGGTGACCAAAAGGTTTAGGGGTACATTTGGAGCTTTTTGGGTTACCAAAGGGTTTAGGTATACCTTTGGAGCTTTTTTGGAGTTGACCAAAGGATTTATGGGTACCTTTGGGGCTTTTTGGGTGACCAAAGGGTTTAGGGATACCTTTGGAGCTTTGTGGGAGTTGAAAAAAGGGTCTATGGGTACCTTTTGGGCTTTCTGGGTGACCAAAGGTTTTAGGGATACATTTGGGGATTTTTGGGAGTTGATTGATGATTAGGGGAGGTATGATACCAATAATACCCCAATTGATGTTTAAAATGTTTGTGTGATTTGCAATTGTGCGATTTTAGATCATTAGATGCATTGTGTGTTATGATTTATGGATGCATTAATGGATGCATGTGTTGTATTATGATGTTATTTGATGATATGTATGCATCCATATGCATAATAAGATGAATTATTTTTTGATCTATATGATGAAATATTAGTACTATATGACATACTATGTTAGCGCCATATAGTATATAGAATTCATCGATTCATGTGTAATGATTTCATGAGACTATGTAATGGATTTGTGAAAATGTAAACTGACATACATGTGATAAAATCAAATGAATAATAGGATGTTATACGATGTCTTTGAGGTTTTCATGAGACTCAAAAACTTTAGTCGACTGGTCAAAAATTATATACTAACCATGCAAGACTTTTTGACACAATATGAATCTGCTAGGATGACCAAGATACTCAATATACTTGTGTGTGTAAGTGAGTTCATTATTGTGAGGTGCATAACATTACCCCAGTTCCAAATAGGATTGATGCAACCCATCTGTACTGAATATCACCCTATGAGTATGATGATCCTAGTTTTTGTACGTAGTTGGATTAGACCACTAGGTAGTACCGGCTACTAAAAGCTAGCTCATCTGCATGAAAATATTAATTTACATAAAAGCAGGATGCTAATATGATACACATATCATCATGTGTAAAAGTAGGATGCTATTGCTAGGTAGGTTTGATGCCACCTAACCTATAATGAGGATCACCTCATGGTTTTTCAAATATTAAAAATTCTAGGGATTCAATTTTAAGACTCCCTTCTTTTCTTTTATTTGATTTGGAATACTTGCTCATACTTAGTGATGAAAAGCACTGATTAATTTACATTTTATTTTCTTTGAGAAAGGGATTTGTTTAGTGATGAAAATCACTATTTTATTTGCTTTTAAATTTTGCTTTTTGGGATTTTTCTTTTGATAGTAGTGAAAACCACTGTTCATTTTTGGGAATTGGTTAGGAGGAGCTTGTCCTTTCTTCAATTCTTAGCATTTTTGAACCATTCACATAGGGGAACAAGCAAAGTAATTTTTTCACTTAAGGTAAACTAGACCACATTGTAGGTTTCATATTTCCTTGTGCAAAACTGGGATTTAATGTGAAAAATGTGTTGGTATTTTAACGTATACAAGGTGCAATCAAAGCGAGACCCTACCTCTTAGGATGAATTTATACAAAATCTGGAATAAAAAAAACTAAATATGGCTAAGTGACCGAAAACCCTAAAAATATTCTAGAAAAAATGGCTAGGTGAAGGGAAACAAACGCTAATATAAAAATTGGGAAATGTAGGTGGATATGATAAGTGAAATATGGAATGATGAATTTACCAAAATTTATTTTGAATGATGACCAGTGTAAAATAATGGTGCTTAGACATGTATGAGAAACTCTAAAATGCAAAGTGCAATGATTGTATGCCTAATGCAAGTGATTGTATAATGCAATGGTATGTAGTATGATGCAATGCAATATTTATGTATTTTTGATGTTTTGATTATGTTTTTAGGTTTTGATTGATATATATATTGTGTGTGTGTGTGTGTGTGTGTGTGTGTGTGTGTGTGTGTGTGTGTGTGTGTGTGTGTGTGTGTGTGTGTGTGTGACCAATGGGCTTATTGGATACCATTTGAACATTTTGGGTGACAAAAGGATTTATGGGCATCTTTGGGGATTTTTAGATTTACCAAGTAGTTTGGAGATACCCTTGGAGCATTTTGCATTAACCAAGTGGTTTGGAGATACCCTTGGAGCATTTTGGATTGACCAAGCAGTATGTGGGTACCTTTGGAGCATTTCAGGTTGACCAAGCGATTTGTAAATACCCTTGGAGTATTTTGGGTTGACCAAGTGATTTGTAGATACCCTTGGAGCATTTTGGGTTGACCAAGCGGTTTGTAGATACCCTTGGAGCATTTTGGGTTGACCAAGCAGTTTGTAGAAACCCTTGGAGCATTTTGGGTTGACCAAGCGATTTGTAGATACCCTTGGAGCATTTTGGGTTGACCAAGTAGTTTGTAGATACCCTTGGAGTATTTTGGATTGACCAAGCAATTTGTAGATACCCTTGGAGCATTTTGGGTTGACCAAGTAGTTTGTAGATACCCTTGGAGCATTTTGGGTTGACCAAGTGGTTTGTAGATACCCTTAGAGCATTTTGGGTTGACCAAGTGGTTTGTAGATATCCTTGGAGCATTTTGGGTTGACCAAGTGGTTTATGGATACCTTTGGAGCTTTTTGGGTTGACCAAAGGGTTTATAGATACCTTTGGGGTTTTTGGGAGACCAAAGGGTTCATAGACATATTTAGAGAAATTTGGGGTGACCAAAGGGTTTATGGATACCGTTGGGGATTTTTGGGTTGACCAAGCAATTTGTAGATACCCTTGGAGAATTTTGGGAGTTGACCAAAGGGTTTATGAATAAATTTGGAGCTTTTTGTAACTTTTATTTATTTGTATTTTTATAAGGAAGGTGTGATACCTCATGTAACCCCAACATTTATGGTGATCAAAGGAAGCAAGGAAGGTGTGATACCTCTAGGATCTCCAATTTGCTTCATTTCTTGTGATGTAAATATTGGGAAATGTGTGACGCCTTGGATACCCCTAGTATGTAGTATGATTGATGCAATGTTATTGGCTTGGCTAGGAGGAGTGATAGAGATTGACTTCCCTATTGTGGTAGGGAATTCTAGGTAATGTCCATATCTGGATGGGGTAGAATGAGTGCCCCATTCATGGATAAAGCTTCTCTATCAATAATATATTGGACCATATGTCTAAAATTATAACAATTTCTAATGTCATGCCCTTCCATTCGATGATAAAGGTAAGAATGATCCTACCTATATTATTTAGGTCTATGCCTAATTGGGTTGAATAAGAGTATGTCTGGTAAGATGATTATCTTTATTTATTGTAGGTTATGAAATATGGTTGGCATGGGCTTAGATAATGGATTCCAAGTATGATGTTGATGCTTTAAAAAAGGTGGACATAGTTGAATCAGTTGATGAGGATTTAGGGTTGTATGTATCCTAGTCACCTATTTAGGTTACACTTCTTGACTCCCATCTATAGGTAACAAATGTTAAACTATACCAATTTTTTGATTATTGATTTGAAGATCATTCTTATCAAACATATCATGTACTAGGTGTTTAAACTTGTGATACATCTAAACACGATGCCCATTTTACCTATTGTACTTGCATTATAGGTATTCAAAATATCCTTTTGGCGTAGGTGCATTTGGATCTATAGGTCGACTTTCAAGTAGGTTATTTGCTTTTGCTGCATAAAGATGCTAAAATAGAGAATCCATGGAATCAATAATGGGGTAAATTGTTGCTTAGGGCAACATTGTAGGTTTAACCCTTGATCTGTTTGAGACTTAACATTGGACTGCATAGTAGTGGATTGGTCCTGCTAATCAGGGGGTTGAGGTTTTGGATGACTTAACTGTAACTCAATACTTGTGAGTCAATTCATGATATGATGTAAATAATTATGCTGGTGACTCACTTGTAACTCCACATTGGCTAGCCTATCCAATATATGTTGTGAAAATAGTGGAGGTGATGACTAGATGGTTGTTGAGAAAGTTGGATGGCAACAAATATGTGGTGGAGGTGAATTGGGTGTGGAATCCAAGAGACAATTAAGAAAATTTGGATCAAAATCCCTTAATGTCTCAGTAGATATCGATGATTCATGATGATTGGAGCTAGGGAGTATATCCACATTCTTGTTCTTGATTTAGCTCATGCTCATGTTCCAACTCAGAGTGTTCAACTATGGTAGTTGGATTACCCCCACTTTGGTGTGGGGGATACACCTGTTCTTTTTTTTGTGGAGATGTTGAGTGACATGGAGTAGGTGTTATTGAATCCATCTATGGTAATACTTATGGTATGGATGTAATATTGTATGGAGTTGCAAGTTACATATATGGCTTCATAGGACTCTAGTTTCCTATCATCACATTAATCATTCTCACAAACTCATGAGAATGTATATTTGTATTTGGAAAAGTCATGGCTAATGGGTACCTTTTGGGCTTTCTGGGTGACCAAAGGGTTTAGGGATACCTTTGGGGATTTTTGGGAGTTGATTGCTTAATTATTTGATTGATCCATATAGAGTTTTTTCAATTTGAGGACTTTGTTTTCTTTGCCTTCAAATTTGTACCCTGGTGTTTGGTTCACATACACTTCCTCCTTCAAGTTACCATTGATAAATATACTTTTGACATCCATATAATATATAGGCCAATGCTTTTGAGCTGCTAAAACAAAAACTATGTAGATTGTAGTCATCTTTGCCAACATCTAGTATCAAAGCACTAAACATTAGCCAATAAACTAGGAGGGAAAGAAGATCCAAGGAACACCTAGACAATAAATCAAGCCTATGAGTGAGATTTGACAAGTGTCATAAACTTCACTCCAAGTGTCATGCAGAAGACACATAACTCCACTTGGAGAATTGAAACTGGAAAACATAAGACAAGTGTCAAAACAATGCATAGTGCACATTATAATATTCTAACATATCCAAAAATAAATTTAATAAGGAGCTTGAAATTCAATCTTGGATCAAATAAAATCTTATTTAGTAAGTTGGGATGGTAGGTTATTAACCATGAGCAAAATGTTACAAATCTTAAAGATTGCATTAAAATCCATCAATATATATAGGTGTCAATTTCATGATTGTCAATAAGCATAACATTCAAATTTGACAAAATCCAAATAGATTTCCTTTGGAAAGGATGTGAGGAAAAACTAAGTTTTATAGTTGTATATGGAAAAGTGTTTCCAAAGAAAAAATATTGGAGGTGTAGGCTTACGAAATTGTAGATGGAAACATTTAGAATTTGTGAAAAAACATGGTTGCAAATTATTCAAAGGTTAACCAAAAGTATTACTTGAAATTTTATGGCACTTATTCATTCAATAGAATTATTAAGAAAATGAACTATTCATAGGGGATCAATAAATGGGATTTCCAAATAATTTTCAAATGATAAATTTTTTATTTGATGTTTGTTAGAAATATTACACTTATTCTCTTATTTCTAGTGTAAATGGAAATTGTTAGCTAGGACATATTTAGGTTGTAAAAATTCACTTATGAAATTTTATATTTATGTGAGAAAAAATTATAAATTATTGTTTTCAATTAGCAACCTAGTAAAGGAGAGGACTTAAAAATAATAATAATAAATTAACTTTAAATTATGCTTTATGATTACCATTTGCCTATTTTTATGTATAAGTATGAGATAGATTAAAATCTAAAAAAAATATTAAATATTTAGTAAAGGAGACAATAGCAAAATCATAACAATTTGATGATAACATAATTTTTTTTAAAAAGATAAACTAGACATGAAAAAATAAACCTAAAAACAATATAAATTTTTTTAATATTTTAATAAAAATAATCCATTAGAAACTATGTATAACTAATGTTGATACAACTACTTTCAAATGATTATACCATTGAAAGTCTTTTTTATATAATAGTTCTTATTGACAAACATACGCCGTAATAGTTGGAGAAGGACCAGACTGCGGTAGTCACTAACGTGCTTTGTTGAGCTGGTCTTCGTAGGATTTTCGTTGAATGAGAGTCTGATTATAGTTTTCGTAAAGTTTGTGCTTTTTCTTTTTGCCCAGACTATTTTTTGAATCGGTCGCATAGAGTTATCCGGTTAAGTCTCATAGTTAAAGATTTGGAACGGGTTATTATTTTTTAGGTTAAATTTTAGGATTGTCTTTAAAATCTTTATTTTATTTGGTTGTTGTTTAATTCGTAAAAGAACTATTTTGTATCTTGTGCTGGTATTTAATGGTTAGGTCAGATTACAAGCATACTCTAAAATTATCTAAAATTATCTTGACTACAAGCGTACTCTAAAATTTGAACTTAAATAAACACCAAAATTTATCAATCATATGAAAACAAAATTAAAAATATTTTAAATAATATTAAAATTTGGAATTGAAAAGTACAATGAAAGTAATAAAAAACTGACAATAATAGAACTAAAGCTATTAAACCTCATAAAAATAATATAACATAATGCAGATTACGATGAGAAGAAGATATTAGATTTAAAAAGATAGAACATTGGAATCGTCTCTACATTTAACTGTATTTCTATTAGTTTCAGATAATAGACGAGTATGATGGCGACTTCGCAATCATAACGCTGGTAAAAACAAAATTTACATAACAAAATAACTGAAGAAAAATAATATTTCGTGGTGACCTCTTTTACCTCAAAAACATTGTCTCAATGTTTTGTTTTTCTTAAAATTGTTTTTCTTAAATTGAAGAATCACTAAATTGAACCAGTGTTTAGAAACTCGCAAATCGGAAAAAACTCTGCAGCTTAATTTTGGAGAGTTCTCGGCAACTCAGGAAAAACATGGAAAAAAAATAGTAAAAATTGAAATAAATAAACAAACAAATAATTTTTGACCTAAGTTCACAACATGAAGGAAACAAGTTTGCATCAAAAAAAAATTTAAGCTTTGAATCTATAACTAGTTGACTGTATATTTGCAGGGTTTTCTACGTGTCTGCACATATTTAAATATTTATTTAAATGAAAACTTCACTCTTTAACTAATAATTAGCTTATCTAGAGAAATTTTTACACGTTTTCTTGAATCTTTGAAGTACTATGGGTTTTTCTGTCAAATATATATATGCAACGAAATTTAAAAGACTCTAATAATTAGCTAGATCTTGACATGTTCTTAGGCTAAAGAATTCCTGCAAATGACAGAATATATTTCAAATCACAAATACCATAGCCATTCTTCCAAATTCAAAAACAATTAATGAAAAAGGACTTACAAAATTAAACACTTCACATACACATCATAATGTGGATTACAGTGTTTTTTTTTATTTGGAAAGATTAATAAATTTAGCTGAATCTTTCAAGTACTATGGTTTTGCTATCAAATTTGTATGCAACCAACTTCAAAAGACTTTAATTATTAATTTAAATCTTCACATATTTATAAGATTTTTATTTTCGACAAAGAATTCTTGATAAAATATATGTCAAATCACAAATACCATAGCCATTCTTCCAAATTCAGAAACAATTAATGAAAAAGGACTCAAAAGAATTAAACATTTCACACACACATCATATCCTGGATTAAAAGTAAGCAAATTCTTAAGGAATTATGAAGCACAATTCATATTTAAATTGATAAAGAATAGTTGGGGATAAAAGTGTTGCACCTGTATCCAACTTGGAGTTTCTCACTCCTCTTAATTGTCTGTTGACCCTCTTAATTGTATATTAGCCACAGCTGTAGCAAATCATTAAATGTTTACTGACACATAATGGTACGAGAAGACGTACTTATATATGGACTTGGTTTGTAAAACGTTCCTACCTTTGTAAAACGTTCATACCATTTCTAACAAGAAAATAAAAGAAAATAAAAATAATAAAAATAGCTTCGATGTGCAGACTCAAAGGTAGATTAATTTGAGTCTCCGAGGAATATAATTATTTTTACTGAGATTTTGGGTATGGTAACATTTATTAATATTTTGGACTCTCTAAACGATGTTATAATTATATGCTACTTCTATCTCACGTCTTATGTCCAATTACCACCAAGTGAAAATTAATATTCATATTATTTGAATGCTTTAGTCTAATAGAAGGTAGAAAAGCGTATTGATAGGGATTCTTTCTTAATGTTTATGGGTGTGACCAGATAAAAAATATAAAAATTCATATTCATAAAACAATTATCATTTGAGATTCAACAAGAATATTTAACTTTTTTATATTTATATATTAAAAAAAATTATATTATGTTTTTGATTTATGTCAACAAAAAGTTTATAATAAAAGTGAAATGTAAAGCAATTTTTAAATTGCTTTATGTTTTCTCTTTGTTCTCCTTGTAGTTGATGCTGATGATTGATCTTGGCTCTGAACTAATGGGTGAATTGGAGACTACTCAAATGTAATATCATCATGATATATCCTTTGATCCTCTTAAATATCTTATTTCCTCTTCAAATATCTCAAGGTCCTTTGTAGTAAAATCTCCATCAAATGAATCCTTGACAATCCAATCAAAAAGTGGATCTACCTCATCTACTTTGAAAGGGAATGGATTTTGGGTTGAAATTGAAAGGGGATGATTCTAACAATGTTTACTAAGCTTTTAACTAATAGAATCAAAGATCTAAACCCCTAAATAAAGTAATTTAATAACTAAATTATAAATGTTGGTATAAAAGAGTGAATATATCAAGGCTGAATAAAATTTAAATCAAGTGACAATGAATAGAAGTGATAAATGTATGTAGTTATGCTAGGAATGGCATAAGGTAGCTAATCCAACTTCTGACAAAATAAAATTAGCATTTAGATAATGAAAACTAATTTGAATGCTAAGATGTGTGAGTATTGACTGAAACTTGTAAAATCTACAACAATAAGCAAGAAAGGGAAGGGGATTGCAATAGATGATGCTTGAATCTTGGAAAAAGGATGAGATAATAAGGTAATAACTACCTTTTATCCTTAGGTACTTATATTAAGAGATGAAAAAAAATGATCTAAGACTTCTAATGTAAAACTACAAATAATGCATGAAAGAAATATTGCTAAAAGAAAGTTTATGTAAACTTATGCTTACTAATGAAAGAAGCATGAATTTAGATGAACATGGAAGGAGTTAAAGAATTTTAGTTTATTTTCAATATAAACAAGATTACTATAATTAAGAGGACAACAATAATATGATATGAAATATGAAAAAGAAGTGCAAAATCACCCTATAAAAGAGAGGACTTGATGAAAATATTGTTGATAAATGAATGTAACCTTATAAAAAAGATGTTATATGATAAATAGGTATGATATACTTGAATTTAAAGCTGAAAACATAGTGTTATATGGTTACAAAAAATTATTAAAAACTTGCAAAAAAAATTAGAAGCATGGAATGTAGAAATACCAAAAGGAAAGCACAAGTTAGCAAGGCTACAACCTAGAGGTCAAAATGCATATGAAGCAAAGATGAATGGGGATAAGAAAGAAGCTGAGAGATCTATATTATTTACCTCCAAGGTGACCTCCTTGCCCCAATTTCCTTCTAGCCTTACTTTGCTTACCTCACAAATGCTTATAAGATACCTCAAAATCTTAGGAAATGCTTGAAAATGAAGAATGCTATGGAAGAGGATTTGAGAAGGAGTATGTTAGAAATCTTAGCAAAGTGTAGCTACCTCAAAATTTCATGCCAAATGCCTACCAAAAATAGAATAATAGCATGTGGATCCTAAAAATATTGACTTAGATATGGTAGCTCTTATATCAAGGATGATACATGTTTAAAATCTCTATCATAAACTTGCTCTCAAAGCTATAAGATTTGAGTATTTTCCATTTTGGTGCTAAATTTATCGATTTATAAAAATAAAAATTTAATTAAAAGTATATCTTATGCAGTTTAGTTTTGCATTACATGTGTAACCTTGTCTACCAAGGTTGTTATTTCTTATTAAATATTGTAATCTATTTATAAATAAATAGATAAATATATTTTTCATGTGTATATGATCCTTTGAATTCAATTTTATAAATTTTAAATGTATTTTTGTTTAAATTAATAATTTCATATGTTTTTTCTATGCTTTTGAATATTTTGAGAACTCATGTTTACCTAAGATTTTCTATTTTGGGAACCATACCTATTTTTCTTTAATGTGACAAGACCTAGAATTTGATGGGAAGACCTCCTATCACATGCTATTGCAATGTGGGTCCAACAATTGGAATTCTCATCAAGTTTATAACATGTTAGTAAAAAAGGTATTGCATCTGAAACAACTTAAGCATATTAATGATGTAAAGTGATATCCACCATTATATTTAACATAATGCTTTTAGTGTTCACTAAACTTCCCTAGAAATATTTATAGAGTAATTGTTAATTTATTTACCTCTAATATAAAATAATATACCATAGATATTTTCAATACATATTTATATATACATGCACTCACTATAAATTTGATAGGTATGTGACTATGTAGGCTTTATATTAGTATGTTTAATTGTTAATTTAAAACTATAAATACATGTTAGCTAACCAAATACATCTAAACATATATATAATTAAAGCTTGCATGCAACTTAGGTCAAACTACTACCTAGATAAATACCCTCTTCTCTAGAAGCAATGCCTTCCATTGCATCATGTTTTGTGAAAACAAGTTTCAAAATGGATAATAGTTCAGTCTATAAAATTATATATAACCTATAACTTCATGAAAAACTATTTACTCTAAATTTATCTACAAAGTTCACTTTAAAAAACACAATGTCATTGTGCAATTTATCTACCTCAACAAGAATGATACAACCCAGAGTGGTCACTATGCAATTTAGAAAGGGAAGTAGGGGAAGAGAGCCTACAAAATTCTACCTACATAGGGACTTTAATAGTGCTTTCTTTAGAAACCAAAAAGTTATGGGTCCATGGTAAAAATATGAGTAGGGATCTCTACATGTATTAGGGGTATATCACCTTAGAATGGGAAGATTTTACAAAGCATAACAAAAAGGAGTTCTTTGTAAGGTTTTGAAGATTTAATGTAAACAAACATAAGATAAAAGATTCAATTCAAAGGTATTTTATCACACCTTCTTTATAAGGTGTATGGTCCATAGCAATGGTGTTTTATCTTTCTATGAGGTCTTAGAATTCTCCCTCTAAATATGTAACCATACCTTATCTACAATATTGAATTGATGTGGGACCCAATGTTGGTCATGGCATTATATGTACTTTTTATTTTTCTTTTCCAAGAGATCATGAATATATTACTAAATATGTTGAATTTTTTCCATAAAATATCCTACCTTTTTTTCTTCTTATCCATAAAGTGAGTAATCCATGGGTTGCACAAGGAGAGCTACATTAGTAAGTGACAATTTTTAGAACCTAAACTAAATATAAAATAAGATATATTTTATAGAGATATTGAGAGCTTAATTGTACCCATGATGTGGGGAAGGACCTCATACCACATGTGTGGATGTTTAAGAATTATACATTTGAAGAAGATGTACAATCATTCAATTCACAACTTTTGTCTAGTCATCAATTTATCTTTGAAAATATGTGAACATGGTAAACACAGTATTTTCCATACTCAATATGGGGACTAAAAATGCTCAAAATTCTACTATCCCTTTAAAATACCTTAAATGAATATTTTATTGTATGGAGGGCTAGATCATAAAATATTTCCCTTAAGAAGTGATGTACACAATTAAGGTCATCCAAATCTCTAATGCTTTTTGTCAATTTAGCTTGAATGTCTTAATTCCTTCTAAAAGGTTATGTTATAGTTGGGGTGGAGCAAGGTTTCAATGATCATGTATTTACAAATTCTTTCAAAATATGAAAATATCTAAAGTTTCAAATAATTATTTAATATTCATGTATCATATTTAAAATAAAATATGAAAGTAGATCCAAAATCAATAATATAAGCAATTAGTAGAAATTATTGTAATATACCAAGATACTTGTTTGCAACAAAAACAATTGTATAAAATTTAAAGAAATAAATAATATATGATATTAACAAAATAGTTGTCTTTCCATTGAATAAAAAATATGTTGTCTTTGGATGAAATATGTGCGGAGGAAGTAAAATATATTAGGATGAAACAATTATTAATTTCAAAGATATTCTCTTAAAAGTTAGGTAAAATAAGGAGGCTCAATGTGAGATTTTATAAACCATTCCACCAATTAGCATATATATATAAAATAAAATTTTAATGAGAAATATATCTCTATAGGAGTTATATAGGAGGTAGTCTTCCTAATAATAAAATAGCATCTACATATTTCTTGTAAATTTTATTTAGAATATTTTGGATTTTCTCAAGTGATAAATTTGATTTAGTTGAAGAGTCTAGTAAAAAGAAGATTGTGATAAATGATATTAATTCCATATTTATTTGTTATGAGTAAAATCTTAATGGTATAGCCATTACATAAGATTCCATAAGTACTCCTGATTCCATAAAAAAACTAGATAAGATTATAGACTTAGATATGAACAAAGCATATGATAGAGTTTACTACATTGTTCTACATGGTATTATTAAAAAAATTGGTTTTGGTAAAGGTTGATACTTATGGATAAGATATTCTTATCATAATTCTTAATAATTTGAATCATCATGTGGACTCCACTAGGATGATCCATTATTTCCTTGTCTCTTTATTTCTCTCACTAACACAATTAAGGAGATATTTGTCAAGGCGAATAATGGAAGGAAACATAAATGTTATTTAGATGACAAAGAATGTTCCCTTCAATTCATATCTTCATAATATAAATGATACTTTATCATTTAGTCAATGATGTCATGCTTCTAAAATTTATATTTTGGATTATTAAGAAGGTTATTAGATAGTTGATATTTGGTTACTACTACAACACCTAAGATTTACATTTATATTAGATAATTATTATGATTATAGGGTTTAAATTTGAAGAGTTATCACCAACATATCTAGTGTTATTTATCCTAAAATATTTTTAATAAGGAGCTTTAAATTCAATCTTGGATAAAATAAAATCTTATTTTAGTAGGTTGGGATAGTAGGTTAATAACTATGAGCAGAAAGTTACAACTCTTAAAAATTGCATTATTAGATATAATGTAAATTTTATGATTGTTAAAAGTATAACATGCAAACTTTACAAAAATTCAAAGAGATTTATGATTATATATTATATATATATATATATATATATATATATATATATATATATATATACCACTTATTGATACATTACAATTGTAAACTAAACATGGAATATATATAAAAAAAAAATATATATATATATATATATATATATATATATATATATATATATATATATATATACCACTTATTGATACATTACAATTGTTAACTAAACATGGCTGAATTGACATGGAAGTATAACAATTTGATGATGACATAAAATATCTTTGTTAGAAAGGTAAACTAGACATGGCTGAATTGACCTGAAAGACAATGTAATATCTTTAATATTTTAATAAAAATAACCGTATAACTTATAAAACAACTGTTTTCAAATAATCATATGATTGAAAGTCTATTATAATATAATAGTTTCTATTGACAAGTAAATGTTTTATCATTATAAAACTAATAGTTAACCAATAAAGATCAAATAGATCTTACTTAAAATGCTAAACATACTCTCCAAAAGAATGACTTGTATATGTCATTTTAAAACTTTAAAAAAATTAAGTTATAAACTTTCACAAAAGTTTCATATTTTTCGAGAGAGTTTATGCTCCATCTATCTAATTTGATGGGTACTTATAAAATGCGATTCTCATTGTCATGTATGTTTTAAATAATAGACTGTTTATGAAAGAAATCCTTTAGGCACGGTCAAAATTTAAAGGTATGAACTTTTGTACTAACAAAATAAATATTTTATTTGACCTCATCGGAATGGAACATTCCCAACATTTACGAAGAAAGCAATCCAAAGCAGTGTATCTAGGGCTATTACCTAGTGCGGAAGAACAGATATTAAAGCTAGAAAGTGGTCGTCAAGGAAAGAGAGGAGTCATTATTTATTACATTCTTCTTGTGTTGGGCTTGACATGCTGCCCGGAGCAGGAGTAGATATTTTCTGCCATGGAGGTGACGCGTTACTATTTGGAGAAGGACCAGACGGCGGTACTGGTACTTTTGGCTTAATTTTCTTCCATGAAGCTGCCGGCGGATCAATTGGAGAAGGACCAAACGCCGGTACTGGTGCTTCTATTCCACCTCTCACTCGCAAATTCACTGCATTAACGCCCAAACACAAAAACCAGATGAAAAGAATTTTGAACAGCCACATTTTTGCTTATTAACGAGGCTTTCAACAAAAGCACATGCAAATAGCTCTTTCCCTACTAAGAATATGTGCCATAGAGGAGGAGGCCTTTAATAGAAACGGGGGTGTGATATGTGGCTCTAATTTCGTTTGAAGTCAAATATTTGTCCCTTGACCTACTCATACGTTTAGCAACAATAAAAAAACGTGAAGACATCTTCAATAACATGCTTGGTTGAGATGGTTTTGGTTAGGATATTCATGCGATCCGAGGCTATAATATCGACTGATGTCAAATATGTGTCCCTTGATGTACTGATACGCGTAGCAACCATAACAAACGTGATGACATCTTCACTAACGTGCTTTGTTGAGCTGGTCTTCGTAGTATATTTCCTTGTTTTCGTAAAGTTTGTGTTTTTTCTTTTCGCTCATAATATTTTTTGAGTCAGTATAAAGAATTAAAGGTTTGGAATCATCTTCTACTTCTATTTTATTTGGTTGTTGATTAATTTGGGAAGAGCCCACCTGTAGCTGGTGTTGACAAGGACTCAACATTTAGGCCAGCTTTAGGATTTAAAGCTAAGTTAAACACTAAAACATACTAATCTAGTGACAAGATTTGGAATATTTTAGATAAGATTGAAAATTGGAGTTTAAGGTTACATAGCATAACAATGAAAGTAATAGAAAATCACAATAAAGCTATTAAAATTTATAAAATAATATATGATAATACAGATTACGATGAGAAGAAATCAGATGTAAAAAGATAAAACATTTGAATTGTTTCAACATTCAACTATACTGTATTCTATATAGCAAGCTTCCCTTAATTATATATTTCTACATGGGTCTGCTCCTAGGGTTTATGTTGTGTATATGCAGGGAAAAATGTGTTGGTTTGTATGTCAAGTGTGCATGAGGAGATCTGTTGAAATCTTTGCTTCTCCACTTGAGAGTCTCTTTTCAAAGGAGATCCCAAGAATATGAATATTCTCAACACAACTAGGCTCCTACTCGATGTATTTTTCTCACACTTGTAGAAATGATGTTATATTTGTTAGGTTGGTATTTTATGAGTTCATTCAAAAAACACACCTAAGGTTTTTGGATTCTTATCTATCTCGACTCTTTTTCGAGCCTTAATGGTTATTTAAGACCTAAAAGTCAATGATCATCTAAATGCAATGCTAAGTCTTTTATCACACAAATGCAAGAATACAAGAGCTATCCTATATGCTTTTCAAATTTGAATGAGTTAACTAGGAGATTTTGGTATTTTAAGGTAAAGCACCAAAAAATGCAAGAAGACAAGTTAGCCTAAATGCAACTAAACGATTCTTTTATTATTTGGATATGAACTTGAAAATGATCAAAAATATTTCTTGATTGACTGATTTAAGTGTATTTTATAAAGGAATTGACATATTTTGGAAAACAATTGAAGCATTTTGTAAAGCAATTAAGGTATTGTGTACGCAATTAGGGTTTCTACTTAAAATTCCTTAATTCCTCAAATGAAATGTGATTTTAAGACACTAAATAGTAGAAAACAAAATGAAAACATAGATAAATGAGGAATGCAGGGCTAGGGAAGTGCCAAGTGGTAGAATTACCTCTTGGAGGCCTTTTTCCAAATTTACCACTGAAACTACCAAATTCACCACTTTTCCAAATTTGCTACTAGGGACTGGCAATTTTGGTATCTGTACAAAAGGACCAAAAAAATTATATTTTATGCTTTGTGGGGTCTATCTGAGATCTTGATAGGGTAGAAAACTTATCTAAAAATTTGATCAAACCCCCTATTGACAAAAAATTTGAGTATCATTGTCTCTTGGAATGGATTTTTGATCTTTTACCAAAATCACCATTGGAAAATCCGGTCGGTGGTGAATTTGGTTCTGAGTGTTTACTGGTTGCAATATTTCCCACTAACTATGTAGGGTGGTTAATTTGGTCTAAACATAGGTTTTTGAGAGTTTTAATAGTAGTTTTGGATGTATTTGGATGGATTTTGAGTTCAAATTGAAAGGGGTGATTCTAATAGTGTTTACTAAATCTGTAACTAACAAAATTAGAGACCTAAGCCACTAAATCAAGCAATTTAATGACTAAATTTAAAATGTTTGTAAAAAGGAGTGAATATATCAAGTGATGAAATATACTAAAAAGAGTGCTTTTGTAGTTGATATTGTGATCTTTGTAAATATTTTTCAAATTGATGAAATACTTTTGTAGTTGATATTGCAAGATATTTTGTGATCATGTAATGCAATATTTCAATTTTTGCAAAGGTTTTTGCAAAGTTTTTGGAATGATAATTGCAATATTTTGAAATTTAATGTTTTTGATGATTGCAAAATATTTTGCAATGGCATGTGATGTGCAAAGGTTTTTGCAAATTTTTTTGGAATGATGATTGCAATCTTTTGCAATGTAATGTATTTGATGATTGTAAAATATTTTTCAATGTTATGCAATGTTTTGATGTTTTTGATAATTTTTTTGAAATAGATAGGTAATGTAATTTTGGAGTACTTTCAAAATAATAATATAATGTTTATAATATTTGCAAGGTGATTTAGCAAATAACTTTTTATTGTTCTTTTGCCCTCATTTTTTGAAAGCAAATGTTTTGATAAGATAGTTTAAAATTGTTGATCTTCTTAACACATGATAGAGGGTAACAAAAGCATAAAATTCTATTACCTAATGCATATGCAAATATTTACATGTACATGAGGAATTGGACTTAATACTTTCTACCACCTCTAATGTATTGAAATATTTGATAATTTTGTATGGTAAACAAAATATTTTAGACTGGGGATAATGATTTATAGGAAATAAGAAGCCCTTCTCCCTTGCCCATCATGTGTACAAAGAATTGTATATGACCAGATCATGGAAAAATAAATCCTCTTTTCTAGTAGGTCCATGTGATAGCATGGCCCTTAATATGAAAGATCTTGTTATATGAGAAATAGATATTATGTGTGCTAGCTCATAGGCCATTGGGAGGCTTAGGCATATGATAATCAATTGCTTGATGCAATCATAAATAATTATGGGTATGTGAAGTGCTGATTACCAAATCTCAATGTTCCCAAAGGGTCCATTAGTTAGCTTGGATGTTTTTGTTTTGTCATATTTATGAGAAGATATGATAGCTTGCATCAAGACAAATAAAGTTCTCTATCTATTGATTGAAATTTTGTACAAACAAATAGAGAATATCTAGCCATCTTAATAAGTGATTATTTTGAGATTAAATGTTTATTGTATGTTTGTATAATATACCAATTGGAAACAAAATTTTGTTGATCCAACAATTTATTAGGCAAATAGTTGATGAAGATATTATGATTTGTGGATGTTTTATTGTTATAGAAGACCGGGTGGCTACAAAGATAACATAGATCTAGTATCTAGTGAAGCGTGCAAATAATTGTATGATCAAAAGGCATTGGATCCATGGAGCCTCGTAGTTCGATAAAACTTTTTAAAAAAAACTCATAAAATATCTTGATTTTTGTTTGATAGAATGCCTACAAAAATAACAAGGTGACTACAAGGACAATATTGATCGAGTGCCTAGTAAGATCTACAAATGATTGTAGGTCTACAAGATATTGTATAAATAGGATCTTCTCATGTTGCAAGGTCTATCAAAAGCAATCAATGAGGTTTATGAAAATGTAATAGTATGTTGATTCAATAAATCAAGAGGAATATTATGATACCATTGATCCATTGCCTAATAAGACTTTCGAATGATTGTAAAAGTGTGTAAGATATAGGATCAATGAAATGTTAAATTCTCATGATCTATCATCAAGATAATGCATGAAGATTTAATTTATGCTTTATTGTGTACTAAAGTAGTATATAAAACAAGGAATAGTACTCTTCATCATTTATTTCCATATAAAATTGATAAGTAATTATCAATCCATAGGAGAATGCATGATTAAGGGCTTATTAGCCCATGTGACTTACCAAATGAGTAATACAATGATGATTTTTGTATTAGGTATGATTTTGTGAACTCATACGATAGGCCAATCAGGGAAGAAAACCCCATTCAACCATTGGCTAGTGAAATTCACAAATAATTATGAATTCATGAGATAATGGTTTAATGCAATTTCCCATCCCTAGATGGCATGTTGAATGAGTTGTATTTGAAGAGTGTGATGAGTATATATCATGATTTATTTGATATACTTCTCTTTAAAACTATTCTATTCCATACATCATTCTCACAAAATATCTTGTAAGGTCACTGACGTATTATGGGAGAGGAAAAGGTGTCCTTGAGAAGTCTATTATATAATTGTGAATGTTGATAATAAAGATGTTTTTTTGTTGAATGATATTGTAGATATGTATTGTTGGTGGCATTGTTGTGAGATAATTTTGATATTAATAATGTGACCATGTATAAAATAAACAAAAGTGGGTTATTTAAATTGTAAGTGATCCTATATCACTTGTTCCAAAGTAAAGGAGGGAGTATGGTGGAAGAGAAATGTAAAGAGTGAATATAATTGGTTTTCATTTTTTGTTACATACATTAATATGGGATAAAATAAATAATAAAGTTTGGATCATCAGGGCAATGGATGATTGCTTCATACATCACTTAACCCAAGAGTGGGATAAGAAGAGAAGAAGTGTGATAGTAGTGAAGGAGGATGTAGAATAATATTTTGTCGATGAGATTTTGGACTAAGATATTTTACTCAACATATGGTTAGCTTAGGTAGATGCAATGTAGATGTATTTGTAATAATAATTAGCTTTTACATCATAGTAAACCCATCTATATTTATGGTATGATCCAAAAAACTAGTCAATCGCAAGGGGTATAGTGTGTATGATGATATGATGATGTTTATCATGCATTCAATCATATGAGAAAGCAAATGACTTGATGTTTTATACATAGTATCATTTAATATGCATGATGTTGATTGGTTCCTTATGTTCTTGGTCATCCAATGTGGCTAGGTAGTAAGCTCTAAATACAAACTTGGTTACAACGATGAAAGGTCCTAACCAATTAGTTTTGAACTTCCCTTTTATTTCAATGTCAATAATAGTATTTTTTGTTTTTATTTGAGTACTAGCTTCCCAAATTTGAAATATATTTCATGTACTTTCTTATGATAAGCACATCAAAGCCTATTGTGGTATGTTATAATATTTTCTACAGTATTGTAATGTTTTTCTTCTAGGAGCTCTAGCTGTTGTAAGCAATTTAGATGGTATTTATCTACTACCAAAGAGTCTTGTAACAAGACTCTTAGAGAGGGTATATTGAGTTCAAAATGAAAAACTACATCAATGTTGTAAACTAATGCATATGGAATTTTCCTCATGGGAGTATGCACACTTGTGTGATATGCCCATAAGGCGATATAAAGTTGTAAGTGCCAATCTCAACCATTTTTGTTTACCAGATTCTTGAGGATTTTGATTAATATTTTGTTGGAGGATTTAGCTTATCCATTTCCTTGCGGGTAATATGGTGTAGATCATTTTTGTTAAATTTTGTATTTGGCACATATTTTTTTGATTTCTTATTTTTAAAAGGGGTGTCATTATTAGTGATTAAGGTAGAACGTATACTAGATCTGTTGATGATTTGATTTAGAATAAATTTTGATACTTGAATTCCTATTGCGATGGATAAAGGCATTGCCTCGACCCATGTAGTAAAATATTTTGTGTTGGATAGTTGAGTACTTTGGTTTTTATTGATGTCAAAAGTACATAGTCATTGATGTCAAATGTTAATGTGCTATGAAAGCAAGACAAGGTTCTCTCAAAAGCATTTGGGACCATGAGTTCTAAGTAAATGTATAAAAGGTTTGAAGAAGGTTTGAAGGCCCAAGTTTAAGTATGTATGAAAATAAAGCAAGTATCTAAGGCTCAAAGGGGATAATATTATAATATTCTAATATTATAATTTCTTGGCCTAAGAGGACCATTTTAAAAGGAGTTTTGAAAGTACCGTGAACAAAGGATTCAAAAAGGAGTTAAGTTGGCAAAGGAATAAGTTAATATATTATTTAACACCAAGGTTAAATAATATAAATAATTAATATTATAATATTCTTGGCCAAAAAGGGTCATTTAAAAAGGAATTTTTAAAGTACCGTGAATAAAGGTTTCAAAAAGGAGTTAAGTTGGCAAAGTACTAAGTTAATATATTATTTAACACCAAGGTTAAATAATATAAATATTATTTAACCTTGGTGTTAAATAATATATTAACTTAGTACTTTGCCAACTTAACTCCTTTTTGAAACCTTTGTTCAATCTTGGTCAAAAAGGGCCGTTTAAAAAGGAGTTTTGAAATTACCATGAACAAAGGTTTCAAAAAGGAGTTAAGTTGGCAAAGGACTAAGTTAATATATTATTTAACACCAAGGTTAAATAATATAAATAATTAATATTTAACACTAAGTTTAAATATTAAATAAAAAATAAAGTAAAATTCAAATTATTATAAGGCACCAAAATTTGAATGTGCATGGAGGCATGTTTCAAAGTTGATTTGACATCATAATTCAAAGGACAAAACTTGTATAAAAGGGCAAATTTTTTGCAATGCCAAACTTAAATTTTTATCTCTATAATTTATCTCCTTGTTCGCTTTGTTTGGCATACGGTGGAGGCATAAAAAGCATTTATGGATTTCGAGGGCAACATAGAGTTAATACGGAGGATGAAAAATTTCATCCAACTTGGGTGGATAGATTAGTTGGAAATATTGGCTTATGAAGCGCATGGCATGAGGTAGGTTTGGCGTTTGAATCACGTAGAGTCCTTTTGTAGAAGTAAGAGTATGTTCTCATTTGGACTTGTGTGGGTAGCTAGCCCACATGGTGTCTATCCTTGTGATAGGGTGCAGGGCCAGCGAGATAGCGGGTTCGAGTAGAGGTGGTAAGACTTGGGTAATTTTTTTTATAAGGTATGCATATGATGCTTAAATTTGGGAGTTATAAGGGTTAGTTAATTTTTAGTGTTTTGAGGATAATAAATTGATTTTAATTTTTGATTTAAAAATGGTGGAAATTAAATTTGAAGAACACAAGCTTATACTGATAGGGGGGTGAACAATATAAGACCACTTTTTAATTTTTCTTCCAATTCAATATTATGTTGTGTAAATATAGAAGTATCAATAGTAGTAATCAAAGCAATGAACATAAACCATACACAATAGAGACACCATAGTTTATGTGGTTCACCCAATGTGGACTACTCCACGGAGAAAATATTTTACTAAAACTTTCTCAATCAATCTCTTTGGGAATCACACCCAATTACAATGTTTATGGATCTTTGTCCAAAGGAGATGTTGATCCCCTAATCTCAAATTCATGGATTTCTTCCATAGGAGAACTCTTTCCCCTTATATTCTGGCTATGTGATCTTCTAGAAGACTTTGTCTCTCTACTGCACTAACTGGTGGACCTCTCTCAACTTGAAGACTCCTCACTCAGATCTGTATTCAACTATGATGCTACTAGATATCTATCCATTGAGACTCTGTCCTCTATACTCTATCACCTACAAAGCTTTTTCAATAGGCTCACTAAGAACCTGCTCAATAGGCTCACACAGAACCTGCTTAACAAGCTCACACATAACTTTTCAAATATGCTAAAGCAAGCTCACCAGGAACTTTCCCAAATTTGAATAACAAGCTCACATAGAACTTATCCAAAACTAAATAACAAGCTCACACAGAACCTATCCAATGCTGAATAACAAGCTCACACAGAACCTGTCCAATGTTGAATAACAAGCTCACACATAACTTGTCCAAATATGCTCTAGCAAGCTCACCAAGAACTTGCCCAAAAATATCCACAAATTTGTCCCAACATTGTCCTCAAATTTTTCCCAGAGGCCTTCTCAAAGGCTCAATCAATTATGCTCAAGTAGTACTCAACAATGAATGGCAATCTCAACTCAAATTAACTTCATAGAAGCATAAAGAGAATTGTTAGAGACTCTATATGTTCTAATCTTACTCTCAACCCAAATCAATCTCAAATCAACTCATAGAAGCATAAAGAGAAGTTTTAGATACTCAATATGTTCTAAACTCACTCTCAACCCAAATCAATCTCAACTTAACTCAAATTAACTCATAGAAGCATAAAGAGAATTGTTAGACTTAATATGTTCTAATATCAATCTCAACTCAAATCAAAACTCAACTCAATTCAAGTCAACCTCAACTCAATTCAAGTCTTATAGAACCATAAAGAGAATTTTTAAAGACTCAATATGTTCTAACCTTAATCTCAACTCAACATAGAATGATGGAATAGTTTGTTTCATAGAACTTAAAAAATCACTTCACACATCACTTGACTAGGCTCAATCAAATCAACTCAAGCAATCATCACAAGGGATAACTCTTTCTCACACAACCCTATTCCAAGTATGTATCAACCAACTCAAGTTTTTCTAGCAATGCTCAACCACAAATCTCACATAACAATGATACTCATGTTCTTTTCTAACTCAATTTATTTCACAACCAATGGGTTTCAATAACAATGCTTATAAAATAAGCTTTAACCTCAACTCTCAAACTAGAAAACCTTGAAGCATTAAACCAATCACTTTCAAAAAGGAAACCACAATCAATCATTTTCTCTCCAATGATATTTAAGAAATCAACCACCATAAATAGTCAATAGGAGAATATGCCCATACCTTTTATGAAGATGAAAAAACCTCTTTGTAAATATGTCACAATCACAAAATTCTTTTACCAATCTTCACAAGGGTTAGTAGATCACAAAATAATCAACAGTACTCCACTTTTCAATAATCATCACCAAGGCCTTTAATTGCACAACTTCCTTATCTCTCCTAAAACCACTTGTACCATAAAATAAAATAAATCAAAAAATTGCATAACCTTTTCACTCCCAAAACCACTTATACCATAAAATAAAATAAATCACAATATTACATACCTTGTCACCTCATGAAAGAATTAATCCTTTTGAAAAATAACAATACAAAATTCACTTTTGGAACCCCTTTGGAAAATCAGAAATATCTCTTTACACACACCTTATTTCTCCTTCTAAATAAGTTATTCAAATATCCCTAGAAATAAGCTTTCCAACAATATATAATATGCCCCCTTTTCAAAATAAATTGAAACCTTTACATATATATATGCCAACCTCCATTAATTGCACATAGGTCGACCCTCCATTAATTTAAAATTAAACTTTAAACTTTAATATCTTCATCACCGGAGGTCCTTTTTCGATGAAACAAAATTCCACCTTGGATTTTAAGAAAAGCCCTTTCCACATAAGCCCACCATGGTTTTAAATAAAACCTTTTATTTTTTCTACCTTGGTTTTCATAAAAACCCTATAAATAGCCATGCTTTCCAAAATATCATAAATGCTTATTTATGAAATATTTTGGCCACAAAAACCAAATGTGAACCCTGTGACATCAATGATCCATATGACATCAATGACAACATAAAATATCTCAAATTAACTCAAATTTCCAATAAAATTTTTGATTTCTAGTGCCTTGTTGATGCATGAGATGAAGTGATATTTTATTGGTCTTACTAAAATTTTAAAAGTGCATTATTTCAAATAAGAATGAGGTATAAGGTGTATATGATAATTTATGTGTATAATTTTTGGTTTATTTTGTTGAATATTATTTTGCAATATTAGGAGTAATAAGGTGTGATAATTTGCTTGACATTTTGTTATAACCCTTGTTTTGTGAAAAAAAAAAATGAAAAGTTTTGTCGAGTTGTAATGCATCATCTTTGAGAACTAAAGAAGGTTCCTAGAACATTATTTTCAGATTTATTTGAGCACATATTTTGAAAGGGGAATTTAATGTTGAGGTGTTGAATAAGTATCTTGTTATCTAACCCTTGAAGTGGCACAAGAAGGATTGGTTGTTTCTGAAATAGGTTTTTATTGACATATCATCATCAAAGAAAATAAGTGGTATGGGAATATTCTTACTTCTTTGAAGTCTGTTGTTGAGCAAGGTTTTCTAGAACATAATGTTTATATAAAAGGATTTTTTGGTATGCATTTTTGTAAATATTTGAATTAGGTTTTAAGACCTACAATGTATTGCTTTTATTATTGCTATTGATATTGCCATTGATAATATTGGATAATGTTATTTGGAAAAGAAAAGAAAAAGTTGATCTTATATTGTTCACCCCCTCTAAGTATAAGTTTGCGTTCTTCAATTGATATCGGAGCGGATTCCTTTACAAAAGTCTAACAACTTGAAGTAATATATACAAGAACACACATGTCAAGGAAAGAAAAAAGAACCATGAGACCTAAGAAGGAAGGAACACACATGACCATGAAATAAAAGGAAGATGAACTTGATCTTGAGACTAAAAGGAGGTAAGAAGATAAATTTATGAGATGTGTTGAGTGTAATAATCTTGGTCACATGGTACTTTATTGTCCACAAAATAGGTATAATAGCAGTAAAGAGGAAAATGAATTTGATTTTGCTCTCAAAGATATTGTTGCTTTAAGAGAAGAAGTGGAAATAGATTCAAGTGATGAATCAAGCAGTGAAAAGGAAGCTAACTTTGTAAAAGGCAATAAAAATGAACTAAGAATGCTCAAATGATTTATTTGTGGTAAATTTGGTCACCTTGAAGATCATTGTACAAAAACTGGGTATAGTAGCAGTGAAGAAGAATATGAAGATGCTCTTGAAGACCTAGAGGAAGATTCAAAAAAATAAAAGAAGGGAGCCATAGTTGAGGAACTTGTTGAGTTGAAAAGGAAGAACTTAGAATTGAAGGTTCAAATACAAGAGGATGAGAAAACTAATACAAATATTCTACAAGATCTCTCTGACTTGAAATTTAAGGTTGAAAAGGCAAGGAGAGTTGAAGAAGGTATGGTTGAGTAGTTAAAGGTAAAAGAGCTAGAATGTGAAAGACTCATTGTTGATCTTACAAAGGTAAATTTTCTACAAGATCTCACTGTAGACACCAAAATCCAGCCACTTATAAGTCATCTATACCTTCTTGCCATCCACGTGTCAGTCATCCATCCTTCCCGCCATTATTTGGCCAAAATCCACACTTTCCCACCATTATTTGGCCCAATTTCACCTTTCCCGCCATTTTTCATCCCCAAATTTATTTAAATTAATATTTATATATATTTTTTAATATTTTAATATATTTTAATATATATATATAAATATAGTTTAAGTGATTTAATCTGAGCCGTCCATCCTTCATTTAATCTCATCCATCCATCCATATTAATCCATTTCACAACCTAGATTTATTCTCTACCCTTGGATCCACTTTAATCTTAGCCACACGTTCAAAGTGTCGTTAAAACCCTAAAGTGTGCCCTAAGAGTAGATTATAAATTGAGTCACCTTGATGGCTCAAACCCTATCTCTTCGGCTAAAACTACCTATCTTCCCTATCTAAGTTTGGAGTTTGCTATTGCTGTTAATCCTCATTCATCGCCGTCCCTTTTCGTTGCATCCAGAGCCACATCCATCGCCGCATCCGTCACCAACTTCGTCGCCATCCCTTCTACAACACTCTTTTTGCAGAATCCGTCATCCTTGTCGCCAGTGCCGTCGGGCGTTTACCCGCAGCCACAGACGCAGATCGACATCTGCAACCCCAATCCAGAAGCACGCGGGCGCTCAACGAATTCCTCGAGATCGCACCAGGGCGCCTTCTGCAGCCGATATGACAGTCACATCACTTCCAGGTGCCGCCTAGTCTCGTCGCGTTAACAGGAAAAGGTATAGATTCGTCTAAAGCAAGTGACATTTCTTTATGTATTAATCTGCTGTTAAATTCTGCATTCTATTTTTTATTTCCTTTCATAAATCTAGGGTTTTAGACTATTTTTGAGGGCTCACACAGTGGAGCCCTCTTATTAGTTTCTAACTCTTTGGTAATTTTAATGTGCGTAGGATTTTAATGGTAGATCTAATTTGTTGATAGCAACTGCTTAAGCTGGAGTGGTCCGAGCCAAAGGATACAACGAATCCCACTCATTCTATTGAGGTTAAGGATACATCTTCGAAGACGCCACCAAATTGTGCCAGCTAGGGTTTCAGAGAACCCTAGCACAAGTTGTAACTTTGTATCACGAAAAGGGTTACAGGCCCTGTTGTACTTAAAAGGAGTTTCTAAACTCCATTGATTAATAAAAAAAAATCATTCATTTTGTACAACTGTTCTGCATTCCTTTATTGTGATTTCTTTATTTCTGTTTGGCGTTGTATAGACTTCCAATGCACCAACAATACAACAGAGTATGAAGCCTTAATTTTAGGTCTTCAATCAGCCATAGCTATGAGCATTAAGCGTATTCGAATATTTGGGGATTCTCAACTCGTGGTTAAACAAATTACAGGAGAATACCAAGCCAAAGAACCTACCATTAAGCTTTATCATGATGTAGCAATGAAGTTGCTCTCTAAGTTTGATTGGTATGAGATCATTAGTTTGCCTCGTTCGACTAATAGATTTGTGGATGCCATGGCCTCTCTTGGATCATTGATTCCAAAGGACTCCCTTGGAGAGGTACAACCCCTAATCATTTCCACAATCTCTAAGTCTAAAATTTTCCGTGCTAAGTCTAAAGATGAAAAAGATGTTTGCTTTATCTATTCAGATCCATATGAGCCTTGGTCTAGTGAGATAGTAGCCTTCCTCAAGTTTGGAACACTCCCATCTGATTTGTCTCGAACTTCCCGTCACTATTTTAAGCAAAAGGTAGCTCGTTTTGTTCTTTTGTGGGATGTGTTGTATAAACATGGATATGATGGAGTACTCCTCCACTGTCTAGAAGTAGGTGAAACACATAGAGCTATTGCTGAAGCCCATGATGGTACTTGTGGTGGTCATTTTAGTGGAATGGCCATTGCAAAGCGTATTTTACATATGGGGTATTATTGGCCCACTATGGAACAAGATTGTTGCAAATATGTTAAACAATGTAAAAAGTGTCAAGAACACGCTAATTTAACCCATATACCATCACAAGCTTTACAGCCCATCCAAAGCCTTTGGCCCTTCTCACAATGGGGTCTCGATTTAATTGGCAAGATTTCACCTGCTTCTTCGAGATAGCATACTTTCATCATTACAGCCACTGAATACTTCACAAAGTGGGTTGAAGTTATTCCTCTAACCAGTACGACAGGTCCTAGAATTGTGGAGTTTATACTTCACCATATCATTTGTCGTTTTGGTATTCCCTCTAAAATCATTTCTGATAATGGCAAGTCTTTTAAGAATAAGGATGTTCGAGCTCTTTGCAAAAATTATAATATCCAACATAGTTTCTCAACTCCTTACTACCCACAAGCCAATGGACAAGTCGAAGCTTCCAATAAGACCATAATTGCTATTCTTAAGAAACTTGTTAAAGAAAATCATAAATATTGGCATACACAAATCCCATTGGCATTATGGGCTTACAGAACAAGCATCAGAACTCCCATTGGGGCAACGCCATTTTCTTTGGTTTATGGAGCTGAAGCAATCATGCCTCTTGAGCTCGAGATCCCTTCCTTGCGAATTTCTTTGCAGGAATTTATCGATGATGATACTGCTAGACAAGCACGTCTTGATAAACTCACACTCATAGATGAAAAATGAATCAATGATTTAGAGCATTTGCGAGTTTATCAAGACCGATTGGAACGTGCTTACAATGCCAAAGTTCATCTAAGAGAATTTCAAGTAGGGGATATTGTCCTTAAAGAGAATCAACAAAACACCAATGCATTGCCGCATCTTCGTGATAAATTCGTGGCTAATTGGTTAGGTCCATATATGGTCACTGAAAGAGTGGGTAATGGAACTTATAGAATTGCCAGTTTAGAGGGAGAGGAAGAACCCGAACCACTTAATGTTATACACTTGAGGGCATTCTACGCATAGTTTGAATTTTATATGTACATATATACATGGCTTGTACAACAAAAAAGAAAAAAAGAAAAAAAAGAAAAAAACAAATAAAATAAAAAGAATTTGCATTTCATTGTTAGTTGCATACATCTCATTCAAAAACATTGCATTTCATGTGCATACATCTTAGTGAAAACCATAACATTTCATTTTCAGCCATAGTTGCATATCATGTTAGAGACCATTCTATCTTTTGGATATAAAATTTGGTCAAGAAAAAGTCATGTTGCCTTAATCAAGGGCACCTTCATAAAATCCATCAAACTGAATTGTCATTCGTACACCCATTTTTCATTTGCACATATTTACATTGCCAAAATGTTTTCAGTCACTCAGCAATTCCTAGTTTTTTAAGCAAACTTCGAAATGCATGTCAAAGTTCTCTAGGGCCATATCACAAATTACACTAAATAAAATCTTGAGTATTGGGAAATGATTTCAAAAGCGGTCTTGAACCTATCACATCACATCTTAAAAACATCTTGTGTCAAAGAGAAATAACACCATCCTTGGGTTGTGCCTTGAAGTGAAAAGGGTAATCCTCGTTTGTCCTATCATGCAAAAATAGTCCATAAAATAGTGGTTCTTACCACTATCACAAGCAATCACAAAATATAAATATAAACAGAGTAGTAAGGATAGGGTAAAATTCTCATCATACTTCGGTTGAGAATCCGATTCTCCAAAGCTCTAAGGAAATGAACATTTTTCACACACCACTGATCCCAAATAAGTTGTAAGGATCATACTACTTGTCCAATCAGACGGATAGGTAGTCATCCCCAAGGCTTACAAAGGTCAAAAACAACATGGACTATGGAGTTAACCTTCACCGGGGCTATAGACGCTTGACTGGTAGTGGAGTATACTCATTGCGTGGCGACATGTCTCTCCTCAAAAAGAGACCTCTGAATGCTCATACGGGCAAACTAGCTTTGGGGTCTTCTTCATAACAGGGTTACCTAGTTTATGCAAGATGAGGTTAATGAACACACTTGCACACACACAGGTTTTTGATTGCCTAGAGTCACTACCATGCTTCTGATTTGGTTAATGAACTCACATGCACACACATTTGGTCCTAGTTGAATTAGGTAGTGTTAGTAAGTTTGTTTGATACCGCTAGCATGTTTGATTCTTTGTAAAATAGTCTTCCTTATCAACCTCCATATCATCCTCCATATCTTCTTCCATATTCATGTCATTCCATACGTCATCCATTCACAAGCCACCAATTTCGGTGCCCCTAATTAAACAATTATGATAACAGTTGGCTAAATCTAACTATCTAAAAGTATGAGTGCTTCTTAGTGCATATTTCATTTACTTAGTCTTGCATTAATCATCCATATATTTGCATGTTATATACTTAGTCTCATATTAATCATCTATAACTTGGCATTCCATTCCATCACATATGCATCAAAAACATTAAAACATATAAAAACATGCATCACAAAAACATAAGCATTCACACAAAAGAGAGTAAAACACCAAATAAATAAAATCCATGTATATATATATAGGTATAAAGGTCAAACTGTACAATGAATTCCAAAAGGCTACAATATACAATAGAGCACCAAGGCTCATAAAGAGTGCATCTAAGCACTAAGCTAACCATCAAAAGAGGACCCCTGAGACCTAGTAGGAGCCCTATACCTAGTGGTGTGCCTAGACTCACTATGCCTAGAGACAGAGGAGGATGGAGGATCATGAAACACAATGTGATACCTAAACAATGTGTCCTCCAGAGCCTTAATGTAATGAGTCCTACGACCTCCTCATCCCCGGAATGATAGGGGATAATCGGTGTCGTGCCTCTAACACCCTGAGCTGCAGAACAACAAAACAAAAATTTGTTACAAATTTTTCCAAAAAAAAAAAACACATAATCAGTACTTGCTTAAATGAAAAAATACCTCAATTGGCTGCACTGGCACGTCTGCTCCCATATCTACCATAGCTCCCGCGTGCTTCACTCTCCCACACAACCTTTCACTCCACTTCACTCAACTCCCTTAGACGCACTTCTCTCAAGCTCGAACGCACAAATGAGCGAAATTTTCATTGAAACTGTTTAAATAGCTAATTTTGGTGCCCTGAAATGCAGTTGGGCATTTCATGGTGGATTCAGATGCAGTCCTACATTTGCAAAGTGCCTAAACACCTACAGGCGTCTCTGCCAACCACAAACGCAGACCGGCGTTTGGTGTCAGTATTGAATAAAGGAACAAAACCTACAAAATTGAAGCTTACCTCCTCCAAATTTCATCAAATTGCATTCATCCATTCTTCTTATCATAATAAAACATTTTGTGAAGGTTACAACAGTTTTGGACACAAATTTTTTCATTTCGCTCAAAAAGCGCATCATTCATCATTGTTTTACAAATTGGGTTAAAAATATTCAAAACCTTCACAAAATTAACCACATTCATCAATTCTTCTGATCTATCATCCATTTCATTCATTCTTCTTTCATCATGCATATTTTTGCCAAATAAAATTAAATTAAACCTCGTATCTAGTGGTATATTCTATCACCTTGGCGATTGTAGCGATTTGCATCCATGCAATTCGGTAAGAGGATTAAACCACCATAAGGACACTTACCATTTATCATCATCAATTATTTCACTGTTTGAAAATTGGAAATCAATTTTGAGTATTCTACTTTTCAAGTGACATCATACCAAGATTAATTTGCTCAACAGTTGTCATTGATGGCCTAGTTCATGGGGCCTTAAACATGGACAATCTTTCATATCGTCATTATTTTAAGTCTTTCTAGAGATTGTGGCTACCTAGGTTGATTGGTTTCAACCCGAGGAATTATCCATATAGTCACTAGGAGCATCTCTGAGTTTTGGACTCTTTCATGCATCTTTCATCTATGCATATCAATGGCACCAACAAGGCAATTGTCATCAACAGTATGGATTCACACACAGGAGTTGGGGCATCCATTATCAATTTCTAACTTTTCTATAGTCAAATTCATCTTACATGATCATGGAATTTACAGTTTGGCAAAAAATCCCTTTATAACCGTTGGGGCAGAAAACGGTCCATCTTTCACATCACTCATATCATCTTCAATCATATTCTTTTCTGGTTTGTACACCAACCCCTTTTCTGTTGGGACATAAACAGATGGTTCATACACCAACCCCTTTTTTCACCGTTGGGGCAAAAACGGTTCATTTTCTTTTGAATTTCTTCCAATTGGCTTGTGATAACCATTCTCGCTCGCCAATTGAGGGGGTAAGCTGAAAATTTTTAAATATTCTTTTATTATTTGGTCTTCAAAGTTGTGATTTAGTCTTGAGAGAGAGTTGCGTCTGATCCAGCTTTTCAGGTGTCTTAATTTTTTGTGCTGCATTGTGTCTTCACACAAAGCAGCTCAAAAAGGGGCATCTGTAGACACCAAAATCCAGACACTTGTAAGTCATCTATACCTTCCCGCTGACCACGTGTCGGTCATCCATCCTTCCCGCCATTATTTGGCCCAAATCCACACTTTCCCACCATTATTTGGCCCAATTTCACCTTTCCCGCCATTTTTCATCCCCAAATTTATTTAAATTAATATTTATATATATATTTTAATATTTTAATATATTTTAATATTTTAATATATTTTAATATATATATAAATATAGTTTAAGTGATTTAATCTGAGCCGTCCATCCTTCATTTAATCTCATTCGTCCATCCATCTTAATCTGTTTCACAACCTAGATTTATTCTCTACCCTTGGATCCACTTTAATCTTAGCCACACGTTCAAAGTGTCGTTAAAACCCTAAAGTGTGCCCTAAGAGTAGATTATAAATTGAGTCACCTTGATGGCTCAAACCCTATCTCTTTGGCTAAACCTACCTATCTTCCCTATCTAATTTTGGAGTTTGCTATTGCTGTTAATCCTCATTCATCACCGTCCATTTTCACCTCATCCAGCACCGCATCCATCGCCGCATCTGTTGCCAACTTCGTCGCCATCCCTTCTGCAATACTCTTTCTGCAGAATCCCTCATCCTTGTCACCAGCGCCGTCGAGCGTTTACCCACAGCCATAGACGCAGACTGACGTCTACAACCCCAATCCAGAAGCACACGGGCGCTTAGCAAATTCCTTGAGATCGCACCAGGGTGCCTTCTGTAGCCGATCTGACAGTCACATCACTTCCATGTGCCACCTAGTCTCACCGCGTTAACACAAAAAGGTATAGATTCGTCTAAAGCAAGTGAAATTTCTTTATGTATTAATCTTCTGTTAAATTCTGCATTCCGTTTTTTATTTCCTTTCATAAATCTAGGGTTTTAGACTGTTTTTGAGGGCTCACACAGTGGAGCCCTCTTATTAGTTTCTAACTCTTTGGTAATTTTAATGTGTGCAGGATTCTAATGGTAGATCTGATTTGTTGATAGCAGCTACTTAAGCTGGAGTGGTCCGAGCCAAAGGATACAACGAAGCCCACTCATTCTGTTGAGGTTAAGGATACATCTTCGGAGATGCCACCACATTGTGCCAGCTAGGGTTTCGGAGAACCCTAGCACAAATTGTAACTTTGTATCACGAAAAGGGTTACAGGCCCTGTTGTACTTAAAAGGAGTTTCTAAACTCCATTGATTAATAAAAAAAATCATTCATTTTGTACAACTGTTCTGCATTCCTTTATTTTGATTTCTTTATTTTTGTTTGGCGTTGTATCTTTAATCCACACTCACTAACCTTAAGGTTAAGGTTGAATAGGCAAAGAAAATTAAGAAAGGTATGGCTGAAAAATTGAAAGCGAAAGAGCTAGAGTGTAAAATATTAGAACATGAAGTAGTTTCTCTAAGGATGGAAGTGAAAGATGTCAATGATAAGCTACACAAGTTTTAAAAAGTTCAAAATCCTTGGATAGCATTACCAAAGCACAAATATATTCATTTATCAAAACATGACTAGGATATGAAGAATGACAAGAGGTACAGAAAGTGAAGTCAATATTAAAAGAAAAGGAAGTCTCAAAGAAAACATCAAAATAAGTGATTGAAGAAGAAGCTAAGACTTACACTGATGTGTTGAGAAGTGATAGTATCAAAAAGGAGGTAAACAATGCACCATCAAGGAACATAGATCATCACAGGACAAGCAAAGAAATAATTATGAGATCAAGGAAAGATAAATATTTTTTTAGGGTTATTGATATTCATGTAATTAGTTTGGTCATAAAGCAGTGCACTACAATGTTCACAAAAATAAGGATTATGGATTTACTAAGAGGAACTTCAACTCATTTGAGGATGGGTATTTCTTTCAAGTTCATTGCTACTCATGTAATCATTTTGGTCATAAAGCTATACACTACATCCATAATTTCTTTCAAGTGTATAGCTTTATATTTGCACCATTTGTAAACTACATCATCAAGTGTTACAATTGCAATAATGTTGGGCATACAACAAGGTGGTGTAGAATAGAATTTCTAGAACTTCCAAGGACATGCAAGAAAGAGGATCCTCAAAAGATTCAAAAAGGAATTACTTCAAAGGTATGGAAAGACAAAGTCGAGAAATGAGAAGAGCATTGCCGGTTGGAAGTAGATTTAATCCCACCCCAAAATTAATCACCTCAAGGAGATGAGGTGGGGAGGGGTCTAAGCTAAGAGTCTTATATTTAGCCCCAAAGTATTTCCTTTGCAATTGATGTTAAAGGGGGAGATATTTTAGTAAGGGGAAGAGAATTCAATCAGGGGGAGCAAAATTGGAATTCAGTGATAGAAAAAGGAATTTTTAGAAATGGTTGCCAACAATGACAAAGGGGGAGATTGTTGGAAAGTTGAATACTTTGGTTGTCATTGATGTCAAAAGTACATAGTAATTAATGTCAAAGGTTAATGTGATATGAATGAAACGAAAGGTTCTATCCAAAGCATATGGGACAATGAATTCTACGTAAATGTATTAAAGGTTTGAAGGCCTAAGTTTAAGTCTATGTGCAAAGAGAGAAAGTGTCTAAGGCTCAAAGGGGACAATATTATAATATTTTAATATTATAATATCTTGGCAAAAAAGGATCATTTAAGGAGTTTTTAAAGTTTCATGGACAAAGGTTTAAAAAGGAGTTAATTTAGCAAAGGACTAAGTTAATATATTATTTAACACCAAGGTTAAATAATATAAATAATTAATATTTAACACTAAGGTTAAACATTAAATAAAAAATAAAGTAAAATTCAAATTATTATAAGGCACCAAAATTTGAATGTGCATAGAGGAATGTTTCAAAGTTGAGTTGATGTCATAAGTTAAAGGAAAAAACGTGTATAAAAGTAAAAATGTTTTGCTATGCCAAAGTTATTTTTTTATCCCTAGAATATATCTCCTTGTTTGCTTTATTCGACATATGGTGGAGGTAGATAAAGCATTTGCATATTTTGAGGGCAGCACGAAGTTAAGACAGAGGGTGCTCAATTCCATTTGATATGGGTGGATAGCTTAGTTGACAAGCTTGGCTTGCGAACATGTGGCATGTGGCAGGTTTGACATTCGAATCACATGGAGTCCTTTTTGCTTGGCCAAGGGTTTTATGTAGGTGTTAGTGGAGAATTAGGAGCATGTGATCCTTTGGACTTGTTTGGGTGTCTAGCCCACATGGTGTCTGCCCTTGTGATAGGGTGTGGGGCTAGTGAGGTCATGGGCTTGAGTAGCAGTGATAGTGCTTGGGCACTTTTTTTAATAAGGTATTAATATGATGCTTGAATTTGGAAGTTATAAGGGTTATTTATTTTTTAGTGTTTTGAGGTGAATTTACTAGGAAGCCATAAGGATAATAAATTTATTTTAAATTTTTATTTAAAAATGGGTGGAAATTAAATTTTAGATTGCTAGTGCCTTGTTGATGCATGAGATGAAGTGATATTTTATTGGTCTTATTGAAATGTAAAAAATGCATTATTTTCATAATAAGAAGGTATAAGGTGTATATGATAAATTTATGTGCGTAATTTCTGGTTTATTTTGTTGAATATTACTTTGCAAGATTAGGAGTAATAAGGTGTGATAAGTTGTTTGACATTTTTTTATAACTCTTGCTTTGTGAAAGATAAAAATGAAAGGTTTTGTTGAGTTGTAATGCATCATATTTGAGAACTAAAGAAGGGTCCTAGAACAGTATTTTCAGATTTGTTTGAGCATATCTTTTGAAAGGAAAAATTAATGTTGAGGTGTTGAATAGGTATCTTGCTATCTAACCCTTGAAGTAGCACAAAAAGGATTGGTTGTTTGTGAGACAAGCTTTTAATGACATATATTCATCAAATAAAATAAGAGGTATGGGAATGTTCTTCCTTCTTTGAAGTATGTTGTTGAGCAAGGTTTTCTAGAACATAAGGTGGAGATAAAAGGATTGTTTGGTATTCATTATTGGAAATATTTGAATTAGGGTTTGAGACCTACAATGTGCATTGCTTTGATTACTGCTATTGATATTACCATTGATAATATTGGATAATATTTTTTGGAAAATAAAAGAAAAAGTTGGTCTTATATTGTTCACCCCCCCTCTCAGTATAAGCCTATATTTTTAACTTTGTAGCAGTTATGATGAACTTGTGTCCATTCGATGATTGAGGGTTGATCTTACCTATAATATACAATCCCCAAGAGGATAAATTCCAAGGAGAGTGATTGATTTTAATTCATGATAAGGGGCATGGACAAGGTTGTCATTTCATTAACACTTGTCACTTTTCACTTCTCTTGACATATTTATGGGTATCTTTTTCCATAGAGGGCCAATAATAACCCATCATGAGGAGTTTCTTGGCTATAGATAAGTTGTTAAAATATTTACCATATGATCCATCATGGGCTTTCTTTATGATAGATTGGGATTCATATGTATTTACGCTTATGAGGAGTATACCTTCAAAGGAGTTTCAACACAAGATATCTCCAATAATGACATATTTACAAGCTTTTAGCCTAATTTGTCTTCACTTTTGAGAGTTGAATACCTCAAATAATGTTCCCTCTTTTAGAAATTTAAAAATGTATTGATACCAAGGTTCTTGAGGTATATATGTTTCAATATTGCATATGCTAAGAGGTTGTAAGCATGATTTGAGCATATAATACTTGTTAATTGATCTTATGATAGTAAAAGAATCTTTGTCTTCCCAATATATGGGTATAAGATATGCAATTGTACCCATAGTGTTAGTATGATGGTTTATAGATAGTGGTATGGCTTCTATGGTGATTGGGTTGAAGCAGTATTTCAACATGTCTACAATATCTTTGTATGGTTTCAGCTTCTCATCTTCGATTTGATAAGTATCATTCACTTGGTTGATTGCTCATTTTGAATCACCATATACTGTTATGTTCTTGACATTTAATTTTGTTGTGGACCTAAGACCTAGGATGAGTGCTTTGTATTTTATTGTATTGTTAGTACATGAGAAGTGAAGCTTAAAAGATAATAGGATGAGTTGTTGTTCTGATGCGACTAGGATAATTACTATCCCTACCCCTTTAGCACATCTAGCTCCATCAAAGTATATGGTCCATGTTTCAGGTTCTTGGGATTATATTGAAAAGATTCTTTCATCTGGAAATGACAAGTTTATGTGATTATTTGACTCTAAATGGGATGTACCAAGTTTAATGGCTATAAAATGCCCCTTTAGTGATTTTTGATTTATGAATTCTATTTCAAATTCACTAAGTGCTATGACCCATTTTTTTTTCCTACCAGATAGATAAGGTTTCAACATAAGGTAATGAAATGGGTCTACCCTTGCTAAGATGTAAGTATTTTGACTAAGCATGTAGTGTATTAGTTTGATATATGAGAATACAACTACTAAGAAAATATTCTCTAGTGGAATATAGCGATTTTTTTAATTCACTAAAGTTCTAATAATGTAGTGGATTGCTCTTTCTTGGTTTTGTTCGTCATATTGGTATAATAAAGCTCCAAGAGCATTCTCAGTGGCTACTATGTATAACAATATTGGTTGGTTTAAATTTGGTGACACCAAGATGGGTGGTGTCAAGAGGTAAGTTTTTAGAGCTTCAAAGGCCTTTTGAAATCCTCCATCCAATTCAAATTTTTTCCCCTTCTTTAGAAACTTGGAGAAAGGTTGATAATTTTCTATGAGTTATGATATGAACCTATGAATAGCTTGTAGTTTTCCTTGCAAACTTATTAATTTAGTTAATTTTATAGGTGGTGGCATGTTGTTATTGCTACAATTTTGGAGGGATCAACTTCAATATCGTGATGCGATACGATGAATCCTAGTATTTTTATTTATGTTTCCCTAAATATATACTTGTTATATTTTAGTTTTATTTTATAATCTTATATTATTTCAAAGATACATCTAAGATCTTGAGTGTGGTTTTGTCTTTCCTAAGATTGACCCAAGATGTTATCTATGTAATCTTCTACAATTTTATGCATAAGGTCATGAAATATATATGTCATGGCCCTTTGATATGTTGCCCTTGCATTTTTAATACCAAAAGGTATGACCTGATAGTAGAATATTCTCCAAGGGGTAGTAAAATCTACTTTAGATTGATCTTCTGATGCTATCTTAATTTGGATATAGCCCAAGAATACATCCATTAACTATAGAATCTCAGATCCTACATTGAATTCCACTATCATGTTTATATTTGGTAAAGAGAAATCATCTTTTGGACAATCATTATTTATATCCCTAAAGTCTATACACATTCAAATAGATTCTTCCTTTTTGGAAATAGGAATTATGTTAGATATCCAATATGAATAATATATGGTGTTTATGAAGCTAACGTCTAGGATAGTTTGCAATTCATATTTTACAAAAAGAGTGACTCTTGGATGTATATTTCTTATTTTTGTTTGATGGATTTGGCATTAGGGTGGACTACCAAATGATGGAATACTAGTGAAGGGTTAAGTCCTAGCATGTCATAATTTTCCCAAGCCAAGATGTCAAAGAATTTCTTTAGTAGGTTTATGTACTTTGTTTGCTCTTCTTGGGTTAGGACCTTGTAGCACCCTAAAATTGACGTAGTAAAATTATAAAATTTACATTCACCTTAGTAAATAAATTTAAATTCAAATTTAACCTCCCAAACCACCCGTTAACCGTCGAGAAACCCGTTTCCCCTTTTTTCGCGCCATTTTTAGAGGTTGTTTTGACCGTTGGACGATATCATCGCCGATCAGACGATATCGCCCCAGATTTGATGATTTCGTCTGGACTAGGACGTCCAGACGATTTTGTCACAAAACTAAATTTGCAAACGTAGACTCTGTTCCAACGGGTCTCCAATTCGGGCAGAAGCATGTCTGTGCCATTGGGACCCTCCCCCCGTTGGAGATCTCCCAAATTGGGATGATCTCCAACCTCCCAACAACTCCCCTATGCCTATTTAAACTTCTAGGATTTTCCCTCCCCAACCCCTGGCTGAAATTCTCTGTAAATCGACTCCCTCTACGTTAGAACAATCCTGACTTTGCATTGGCACTAGTCCCATACCATTTTGTTGCAGGTACAACATTATTTTTCAACCGGAGCCAGCACCCATCGTCGCCAACGAACCTATCAAGATCGGAGGCGATCCTGTCAAATGCGAGATGATTTCGTATTGATGCGAGATGATCTCGACTGCAGTCTACATCGAGGCAATTAGTGCCTGGAGTTTGCTTTTCTCAACTTTGTCTCTATTATTTTGTTTTGCAAATTAGATTATTATTTCAGTTTTTATGCTATTTTGCATCTGGAGTTCACCCATTTAACCTAGATTGCATATTAAGATCATGTTTTGCCATTTAAGTGCAGTAATTTACTTTAATTTTTGTTCTTAAATATTGTTCAATATTCGTGCTATTATTGAGTATAATTTACCTCTGTTAGCATAGTGTTGTTTCTTGTATTTTGCATTTATTTTCTGTCTTGCAGGTCTCTGACGAATTCGTCAGATCTCGGATGATTCTGTCAGTCTCAGATGATTCTGTCATATTCTAGATGAATCTGTCAGATTTCGGATGATTCTTTCAGATTGCAGGCGATTTTTTCGAATTCCAGATGATCCAGACTGCATCAATCGCCAAAATCTTCTTTAGACATCTGGATCAGGTATTCCCCATTTCCTTCTGTAAATTCTTTGTTTTTTGCTTTTCAATCTGTTTGTTGTATTCATTGAACTTGCATTTTCATATAGATTAAGTTAGATTCATTCGGACAAACCTAGGATGAATGCTTAAAGGATAAAACAAACTCATCTAAACACATTCCAAAAACCTAGGCATGGAAACTGCCGCCAAATGTTTCCTGGTGAACCCACCATCCGTCAAAAAATCACCAAAATACACCTCCCTTGAGAGGCGGGACCTTCGCAAAGTCCTCTTGTCCGAGGTACCGCACCATCCTTTTCCCATCCTCCTTTCGGGCACGGATCCAATAGCCTAAAGGTAGGGATGCAAAAAATTTGGAGCGATACATTTTGGTGAACCCGACGTGAATGCATCATAACCTTTTGAAAACAAAAACAAAAAAATATATATATATGTATACAGGAAAAACAAAAACAAAATCATCATTTCAAGTTTGTATGTTTTAGATTCAACTTTAAATAGTAGATGCTAAATATCACTTTTAGATGTACTAAAGAGACCATGAGTTTTTACTCAAATCAATATGATCCCATCAGTAATGTTGGAAGAATTCAGCCGAATGCATTTGTTGATTATGACCAACCTTATCCCTATTCAACATCACCTCCATCACACTCTTCTTATTTTTCATCCTTACCCCAAAAAAACAATCCCTTTGCCAATCCTCTTCATAACGATATTATCTATTCTCCCATATATCCATATTATGTCTATCAATCCACATATAATCCTCCACCATCTTTTCAATACTCTTCTTTCAATACAACACATCCATTTCAACAAGAAAATACTTATTCTTCCAATTCTATCATGCACTCACCTCCTACATCGCAATATTCCTATCATCATTCTACCCATAACAAAGAAAGTAGAGGTGAGAAACCATTAGGTCCTTTTATGACGAAATTCCTAAGACATTTATCAAAAACCTCTCAAAAACCTTCATCACGTAAATTTACTAAGCTCAATCAACCAATGGATATAATTCTCAAGTATTTACTTGACACAAATAAGATTGAACTCCCTTCCATAAGACAACCTGATACCACATCAGATTGGTTTAAACCTGAGTTACATTGTGAATATCATAGAGTAGATGGACATATGACACAAAATTGTAAAAATTTAAGATGTGCAATTCAAGATTTGATTGATAAGGGTCTTTTTAATATAAAGGAATTACAATCTACAACTGATGATAAACCTCCAGTAAACAATCAAACTCCTACACAACAAATACCAATAATCAATCAAGACATGGGGATCTCCCAAGAACCCCTATTCAATTATCAACAACAAGAAACCAATCAAATATTGCATGTTAATGTGTCCCATCATGATGATATTATTAATAGTGTAACAGAAACTACAAATGAGCAACCTCAAGTTCAATCAACTCAATCTGATATTCAAGATATGGATTCCTCATTTGACCAGCCTTCAAAACTATCTTTGAATCTAGATAATGATCCAAAATGGAATGTAAGCATAGAAAGCTCATATTTAGAATCAAAATCTCAATCTGAAATCCATTTTGATAGCCAACAACAAGTGATTAATCCTCAAGCAAAGATATCCCTTTTAGAAGTATTACAAATTTATCACAAGGAAACTTTGTTCAAAATACCTAGCCAACAATTTGTTCCTCATCATATTTTCTCTAAAAACATAATTAATGGTATAAACCCTCTTGAGGTTAACCATATTTCATTCTATGATGAGGATATTCCTTCCTCTACTCTACAAGAAGACTATTATCTTTACATTACAGGATCTAGTAAAGAAACACTTGTTAGAACTATCATGGTAGATAATGACTCCTCTCTTAATTTATGCACTTATCAATTATTCCAAAAACTCAAAACAAAGGAAGAAGATCTTAATGAATCAAATGTTATTATAAAATCTTTTAACAATGAAATTCAAGAAGCTCAAGGTACTATAATTCTTCCCCTTAATATTGGATCCAAGATCCTGGATACTTTATTTTATGTAGCATATTGCCCTTCACCTTACAACCTACTTCTCAGAAATCCTTGGATTCATACGATGAGGGTTTTCCCTTCCACTCTTCACCAATGTTTGAAGTTTGAAATTGCAAATAAAAGTGTTACCATACATAATGGCCCAACACCATTTGAAGAATATTTAATGGTTGAAATATTAAGTTCTATACATTTTCTATTATCACAATTATCTTCTATCCATCACTTTTCTTCATCCATATATGATCACCCTTGTTTACAAAATAGCATCCATGTATATCTTTCACATATGCTCTTTCCATCTTATCAAGACTTGGAATATAATAATAAGAATGAAGAACTTTCTTATATTTCTGACATTTTATTTTGTAACATGATCAATTTTACACATATAAAAGTCAAATCTTTTGCTACATTATTTTACATTATAACAAAGCTTTTGTTATCACTACCTTTTATTCATCACCTTTTGTTCTTACCTTCACCTCAACCAGATTATCCTTCAAAATCTCCTTTGATTTTGAAGCAACCTTAGACATGCTATACTCAAATAACCTTGTATAGTGTATATAGATCATCTTGTATATACCACCAATTTCAATTCATAAATTAAAATCAAAATACAAAAAAAAATCAAAATCCTCAAAATCTTCAAAAAAATACAAATGCAACCAAGGAACTTAAAGGTAAATTTGAGCCCAACTGGCTTGGACCATACATTATTACTGCTAAATTTGAATCAGGAGCATATAAATTATCTACCTTAGATGGTAAAGAACTTAAAGAACCCATGAATATTTTGCATCTTAAATGTTATTATGCATAAATTTGGTCATTTCATCCATGTATATAGTTGTTCAAAATTACTCTCTTATATTTCTTTCAATTTATAATAAATTCAAAAACATCAAAAACATTCATAATCATCCAAAAAATCTTCAAAAACTATCTATTGCATTTATTTAAAGCACTTGTTAAGTTCTTTTTGCTCAAAAACAAAAATCAAAATAAAAATCTAAAAACAGCTATATGCTTGACTCTTTCGAAACCAAAACAATATACAGAAGAAAGAGAGAGTCAACATTCTCAAAACTTCTCAAAAATCATTTATATATTTTCTTACAATTATTGCAGTTATATGTTTCAAATTATTTTTGGATAAATTAGCATTTATTTTGAATCCCTCACTTGCACACTCACAAAAATAAATATCTTGATTTTATTTGGCATGATTACTAATCTCTCTTATATCAAAGTCCACAAAATTCAATTAAATAAAGTTTGAGCATAGAGAATTGATCTTGTTATTTACTTAAACCAAGCACATCTTTTCACAATAAAATGATTATATTTGTAATTTCCATGTTTTGCTACATAGTAGAACTGATTTCTTGAGTGAAAAGTTTTCCCTGCTATCCTATCATGCACATGGTCTAGAATCTTTGAGAATTGGCAAAAGGACAAGCTCACCCCTACCCAGAATAAAAATCCCTTGCTCTACAGCCAATCCAAGCAAGTATCCCTAGCAAAGAAAAGAAAAAGAAAAAGAAAAAATTCAAGAAAAAGAGAAAAGAAAAAAGTTATTTTATATCATTACAGCAATGTTCCAAGCATTATCAAGCAAAAGAAATACAAAAGAAAAATATGCAAAGTTCAAAAGAAAGCAAGAAAGCAATAAAATCCCTTTTCCCTACCCTTTGAAAAGAAAAGAAGGGTTGATGAGCTTGAATCCCTGGAATTCTCAATTATTCGAAAACCGTGAGGTAAGCCCCATAACAGGTGGTTTGTGCCCAACCTGCTTGGCCTTGGGTAACTCCTAGCGTGGCGACATGTCTGTCACATTAGCGACCTTCTTTTGTATAGACCTATGTCTGCTTATGGATTAGCTAGCTCTTGATAATCCGATTTACATAGTAGTCTAATATGGTTATATGCATCTACATCATGGTTAATGAACACTTATTTGGTTTCTTCAAATCACTTGTATCATAGTATCTTGCTCAAAACTGGTAAATGAACAATGCAATTGCACACACATTTGTATTTGAGAGATTTGTCTATCATTATGATAAATCAAGATGGGAAATGAATTCACATATGCACATGGGATTCCTTATAAATCTAACTTTTGTCTTCAAAATACTTTGAAATATTATTTTTGCAATTTGTTGGAATAAATCAAGTACAGTTGTTTACCACAAAGACAACTATATAATAGAAAAATCAAAAATTTCTTTCAAAAATATACAATTAAAAACATATATATCTGATTGACTTTCACGACGATGGTATAATTTCAAAACCAAAATTGGAATTTTATGCCTAGCGCAAGTCCTCATTTTCATATTTTCTGTTCATCAAACATTAATCATGCAATAAAACTATCCTTTTTTTTGGATTTTCGCGATGATGGTATAAGTTTATACCTAAATATTCTATGCCTAGCGCAAACCATTGTACCAATTTTATTTTCCATTTATTCCAAAATCATGAAAACCATATGACTTAATTCATTATGTTACACAAATTATGCTTTTCAAACGCAAACACATTTTCATTATTTCATGTCATTATGTCAACCTTCAATTTTGCAATGATGGTATAATTCCTGAGGAATTATTCACAAAATCTTATCACACTTAGGAATTTATGCCTAGCAAAAATTATTTTAAAATCATTTTTCATGCACAATATTTTATGACAATCTGAAAACAAACCATTATCACCATCATTTTTCATCATTGCACCAAAGTCTTAAGACAGTCTCTTAAGCACTCCTTTTACTTTTAACAATATTTTCTATAAATAGGACTAGCTTGACGACCGAGTGAGCAGCGACTCCATGAAATGGTCTATAATAGCGACAATGTCCTTTGAAATTATTGTTGGAAGTCTCTTTTTATTTATTATTTATTTATTTTTTTATTATTTCATTACAAATAACCAATTTGTTACATCAAATTATTTCATTTCAAATATTACAAGCATGACATACCAATTATAATGTATCCACCGACATAATCACATGAAATCAATCAATCAAACATAAAAGTATCATAAGCATCACATAAGACAAGTCATATGATCAAAAATATCTCATCTATATATGTCACAAATATATGTACATCATCAAAACTAGATTGGTATGCCACAATCTGTACCTCGGCATACTCAATCCTCTATCAAACAAAAAAATATATATAATACAACATCAATATCCAACCCTCTAGCCTCGAGAGCCTCTAGAGCTCTCAGCCTCATCTCCTCCCCCGCCCTACGGTGGACGAGGTGGCCCCATAGCGGTCTGTGTAGTCCTCATCCTCGATCGGGATGAAGTCCTCGAGGACCCAATCCTGATAGGGTCAGCAATTCCAGCTGGCAGCTGTACCCTCTGACCCTCTGGCACCATCTAAAAATAGATCCCTTGGTAGAATGCGGTCTGAGAAATCGACCGTGCCAGCTCCTATGTGCTCGCCCCTCCGCCCCGTGCCCTGAGGCGCGCAATCTCATCCCGCAGCTGTGACACCTCAGCCTAGTGTTGTGTAGCTGCATCTTGTAGTGTCTGCACCTGAGCCTGCAGATGATCCCTCTCTGCCCGGAGAGTAGCCATCTCACTACTCTCTCCTGTGTCCACACCCTTGCCCTTATCGGGCGATGGTGGCCTCTATGGAGATGGGGGTCTCACCTCCCTCCTCTCCCTCTCCCTCTTCCATGGCCACTCCTGTGCCTGTGGCCTCCTCTGCTCTCTCCCACCGTGACCCTGGGCCGCCTCCATAGCTGCCTGGCGCCGCCTCCCTATTCGACACACAACCGCATGAATCGTACCCTGAGCCCTCATCATCCGAGGAGGGCGGATGCCTGCGTACCAGGCATCGTAGCCATCGGCTACCCCTACATTGTCCCCATCCACTGGCTGGATGGGGGCATCGTCTGAGTCCTGACTCCAGAACCGCTGCATGTCAGGAGCCCCGCTAATAGTGGTGTTATCCCTGACAGTCCGAGAAAACTCGTAATCCCTGAGAGATGGGATCCCCTACTATAGACCAAACTGTCATAAAACTCGATCATAGCGGTGGAGCTCCACCTCTCCCCTCTCCATCCGTAGCCAATAGACTCGCCTGATGTGAACCAGCTCCTGTCCATCCTCTGGCCACCCTGGATGCTCCCTCCATGGCCTCCAGGTGATCTAGTCTGGGACTAGGTCATCCAGTAGTCTCCGGGACATCGGTAGGTCTATCCGCCACTGTGCCCCTCTTCGGAGCCACCAGTAGAAGACTCGGGGCCTCTCCCCATCAATCCTTGTCAGTGGAAGCCCTACCGGCCTCCGCATCGCAATGTGCTCCCAGCACCAAACTTGTAGAAGCGATGTCATAACCAGACATCGCCCGCCCTTGTACATGACCCCATACAAGATCCTGTACAATCGGCATAGTACAAAGCTGCCCCAAGAGAACCTGTAGCCATGGTCCCGCATATCGTAGATCACATCTGCAAGCATCCATGGTACCTTGCACCCGCTCTGGTGGCACAGCAGAAGTCCACCAACTACCCCAGCCAGAACTCGTGTGAGTGTAGATGCCCTAGGCATTTGGCGCAGTGCCTCGATGTTAACTCTGCCCTTCTCCAGGGCGAAGCTCGGGTCACCACACAGTCGTCCCATAGCACGGCCCTGATTGGCCGTAGGAGTGATAAGTCATCCTTGTATGGGGATTCTTAGAATCCTCCATACATCCTCCAGTGTGGGAGCCATCTCCCCTATCGATAGCCAAAAATAGGAAGAACCCGGATACCATCTCTCTGCTAGGGTTGTCAGTAGCCCCATGTCTGTAGACACTTGTGGCATCTCCGCCACATGCTGCAAGCCGGCCTGTGCTAGCAGATCCCACTCTTCCTGTGTGAGCGCGGCCAAGTCATCTCTCAGCCTGTCGTATTTCCACTCTCTGCTTTTTAGTAATCCTCTCTACAAGCATAAACAACAAAACAACAAACAATCATTAATCAACAATTTAAGTAATCAATAATGCAACTCAAAAGATCAATTTCATGTAATTGATGATATCGCCCACTATTGGACGATATCGTCCCAAATTTGAGCATAATCGTCTCTGATTTCATAGTTCAAAATCGTCTCTAATTTGACGAAATCGTCCCCCTTTCGACGATTTCGCCCTTGGGCGAAATTGTCGAAATTGAGACGATTTCGTCGAAATCGGGACGATTTCGTCCCGACGACATCGATGGCCAAAAATGGCCGCGATGCTCCAAATTCATCTAAAATTCATCTAAAAAGCATGTAAAAACCAAATTAAATCAGTTCTAGTTAAGTCTAGACCCTTACCCGTAGACCGCGTCGGACCTCTGCAGATCTATGCGCTGTCTCGACCATTTTTGCTCCAGAGCTCTAAAACCAAAAAAATGAACAGTAACAATGAATTAGGGTTTTACCCTATTTTTCTTAATTTTATTCAACAATAATTTTTTGCTTTTTCGCATTTTTACCTCAAATGTTCGATTTGGGTAAAAACACGGAGGGGGCACCATAGTAAGCTGTCGTACGATTCGACCAAGAATCGTCACCTAAAAATGGGTATAATTTTTTGCTTTCTCGTAGATCGAGAAGAACTCATCTTTAACGCATTTTCTTCAAAAAATTTGCTAAAGAGGGGGCAAAATGTAGCACCCTAAAATTGGCGTAGTAAAATTATAAAATTTACATTCACCTTAGTAAATAAATTTAAATTCAAATTTAACCTCCCAAACCGCCCGTTAACCGTCGAGAAACCCGTTTCCCCTTTTTTCGTGCCATTTTTAGAGGTTGTTTTGACCGTTGGACGATATCGTCATCGATCAGACGATATCGCCCCAGATTTGATGATTTCGTCTGGACTAGGACGTCCAGACGATTTTGTCGCAAAACTAAATTTGCAAACTTAGACTCTGTTCCAACGGGTCTCCAATCCGGGCAGAAGCGTGTCTGCACCGTTGGGACCCTCCCCCCGTTGGAGATCTCCCAAATTGGGATGATCTCCAACCTCCCAACAACTCCCCTATGCCTATTTAAACTTCTAGGATTTTCCCTCCCCAACCCCTGGCTGAAATTCTCTATAAATTGACTCCCTCTGTGTTAGAACAATCCTGAATTTGCATTGGCACTAGTCCCATACCATTTTGTTGTAGGTACAACATTATTTTTCAACCGGAGCCAGCACCCATCGTCGCCAATGAACCTGTCAAGATCGGAGGCGATCCTGTTAAATGCGAGACGATTTCATACTGATGCAAGACGATCTCGACTGCAGTCCACATCGAGGCAATCAGTGCCTGGAGTTTGCTCTTCTCAAATTTGTCTCTGTTATTTTTTTTTGCAAATTAGATTATTATTTCAGTTTTTATGCTATTTTACATCTGGAGTTCACCCATTTAACCTAGATTGCATATTAAGATCATGTTTTGCCATTTAAGTGCAGCAATTTACTTTAATTTTTGTTCTTAAATATTGTTCAATATTGGTACTAGTATTGAGTATAATTTGCCTCTGTTAGCATAGTGTTATTTCTTGCATTTTGCATCTGTTTGCTGTTTTGTAGGTCTCTGACGAATTCGTCAGATCTCAGACGATTCTGTCAGTCTCAGTTGATTCTGTCAGATTCCAGACGAATCTGTCAGATTTCGAATGATTCTGTCAGATTGCAGGTGATTCTATCGAATTCCAGATGATGCAGACTGCATCAACCGCCAGAATCTTCTTCAGACATCCGAATCAGGTATTCCCCATTTCCTCCTATAAATTCTTTGTTTTTTGCTTTTCAATATGTTTGCTGTATTCATTGAACTTGCATTTTCATATAGATTAAGTTAGATTCATTCGGCCAAACCTAGGATGAATGCATAAAGGTTAAAACAAACTCATCTAAACACATTCCAAAAACCTAGGCGTGGAAACTACCACCAAATGTTTCCTGGTGAACCCACCATCCGTCGAAAAATCACCAAAACACACCTCCCTTGAGAGGCGGGACCTTCGCAAAGTCCTCTCGTCCGAGGTACCACACCATCCTTTTCCCATCCTCCTTCCGGGCATGGATCCAATAGCCTGAAGGTAGGGATGCAAAAAATTTGGAGCGATACAGACCTTTTCATGTTTGATAAGAGGATGATATTGATCCATTTCTATGTTGATATCTAGTGTTTCTTTAATTAAATATTGTGATTCATCTTTGAAATAGAGAAGAGCATCTATTATCCCTCAATCTTCAAGTTCTTGCAGATCCATAGATGTTTGCTCCAACCATCTAAGTTGGTTTGAGTTTAAGTTGAAGATCTATTTGAGATATTCTTATATAGGATAATTATTTGAAGAATATTTGAGATTTTCCTTGGTTGCAATTTATTCTGGATGAACCAATTCTAGCATGTTTATACTACAAAATCATATGGTTTTATGTTGTGTTTGATTAAGGAGTGATAAAAGTTATTCTTCATCCTCATCATCCCATTAAGATCCATGTAATGACTCAGAATAATTATACTCATTATCTTCTTCTAATACAGGAGAAGGTTCATTTTTTCTAGGGATGAATATAATCCCACATCGTATTGGCTAAGGTTTGACTTCTAGGGGTTCTTGAATACCCTATTCATAGCTAACTAATCCTTTACCTTGATAACCTATGTTGGAGAGCATTTTTTTAGCTATAGATAATGAGGACAATATGTAGCATATAGTGTATTTTCATTCACTTGGCATAAAGTTTTTCCCTTAAATATTTTCAACAATGATAGTTCCTCCATGAATGAAGGTGCATGATCCTATTTGGATTGTGAGTACTTTTCTACTAGGTATGCTTATATCACAAGGAGATATAAATATTCTTACTAGTTCTGCAAAGGAATTTGGATTTTTATAAATTAGGTTGACTTGGTCATTGGAAGAGGATGATTAGGGAGTATCCCCTATGTTTGTGAGGGGTTTCTCCAATATTTCCTTTTCTTTGTCTACTTTTGGTTGATCACTTGATATTGCTCATTGTATGGAAGGGCAAATATTAATCTCTTATAAGTCGATAGAGTTACACATGGTAAAAGGTTTTGGATCTCTAGGAATAATGATGATCCTCTCTTGATACTCATATTTGAGAAATTTATGTAAGGTAGAATGTATAGTCTTCATAACATGTATCCAAGGCCTTTCTAAGAGCATGTTATATGTTATGTTACATGATATGACATAAAAGAGGGTATTTAGGACCTGAGGACCTAATTTGATAGATAAATTATTAATGCCTGTTAATTATCATTCTTCATTTTTGAAGGCTTTAATGATGAGGTTAGATTTTTGTAAATAATTTTAATTCAAAATTTTACAAAAATTTAACATTGCATACATTCAAGGTCAATATGTTGTCTACTAGGATCCTCTTTATATATTTATTACCTATTTGAGTTATGATGTAAAGAGAAGAATATCCTAATATGCTTTTAAGAGGAGTATCTGCCTCATAAAATGCTAAGAGAGTGTTGCTTACCCTAGCTAGCCCAACCATGTTAGTGATATCATTTGGAGATATGTCTTGAGGGAGTTCTTGTTCACTTAAAGTTTTCAATAATATTTCCCTATGATTGGGTGATGTTTTTAACAATTCTAAAAGGAAGATATTTGTTGGTACCTCCTCTAATTATTGAAAAAAATAGAAAGTATGAAAGGTATTTTGAGAAGGTGTGAGCACCAAATATGACTTATTAGGGATATTGATCTTTGTTTTTGGGATAACCAATGGAGGTTCATCCAAATATTGGTTCTTTTTTTGTTTCCTAGTCATAGCGTAGGATGATCTCGATAAATACACAGTGCCTATAGTGTTGGATGATTTTCGATCACATATTGGTAAAGAATCTTGAAAGCTTCCCATGTCTCTGTTAGGATTTTTTGGTTTATTAAACATTATTCTTTCCTCTTTAATGAGGTATTGGATAATGTTAAAGTTCTACATTTTTTGGTATTGTGTCCTTCTATTCAATGAAATAACAACATTTGTCTTGTCTATACCAAATAAGCACCCCTTTAGATAGATCCCAAGGCTTGATAGGTAAAAGTTCCACCAATTTAGAATTGATGAGCATTTTTAGCATGGACATTTGACTTTATCGGATATTTGTGTATTCTCTTTAGGGTTTTCTTACCTTTGAATGACTAACTTTTATGTTTTTTTTATGATATTCAGTTACACCATCTCCTACAATGTGTTTGTTTTTGTTTTACCCCTTGTTGGAGAGATTTTCATCTTCTTTCTTATTATAGTTGAGTTGCCCTTGTCTTATGAGGATGACTTCCACTCTTTTAGCCATATCAATAGCTTCTTCAAAGGAGGTTAGGTTCATCATTTCCAAAGGATATGACAATTGTTCATGAAGGTTTCATATGAAAATATGTAAGAACATATAAAAATATATTTTATTTCTTTTTATGTATTATTTGACATGATCCATAGATTGGAAAGAAACTTTTTCACAACTTTTTTCTCGTTCCCTAGTTGCTTGATGTGAACAAGGGTTTACTTATAGCTTAATATGTTCATGGAAATATCCTTAATGAGATGAAGAAGGTATATCCTTGTTTTGGGTGTTATAAGGATGTTGACACATAGTTTGAGAGCTTGGTTCTAAAGGAGGTTAATTTATTATATTTTTGTTTCTAGAGTACCTATATCAAAGAAGATAAGATTTTTAAAATCCTTATGTCACCTTGAAAAGTAGCCCTCCTTGTAACTCTCGATAATACACTATGATATACTAGCCAAAGAAGATTACTCCCCTAAGGTTTGTATTTTAGTTTACTCAAGGGATCATTATCCTTCCCCAAGTAGGATTAACAATTGGTTTATGTTCTTGTTATCTTGATTTAATGTGATGTAAGATAAGCAAACAAATTAGATGATATTTTTTAGGTTTAACAAAATTTTATCTTTATTAAGCTAAAATGAGTGTTCATTTTAGGTTCACCAAATATGTAGATGCAGGGAAAAATGATGTTGGTTTGTTTTCCTCTTAAATTCTGATTCAATGTCAAGTGTGTGCAAGGGAGATTTGCTAGAATATCTACTTCCCTAATTGAGGGAATATTTCCAAAGGATATCCCAATAATATGAATATTCTCAAAACAACTAGAATCCTACTCAATATTTTTTATCACACCTTATAGAAGTTGATGATATGCATATTTGGTTGGTCTTTTATGAGTTCATTCAAAGAAAACACTTAAGGTTTTTGGATCTCTATCTATATCGACTCTTTTTTAGCCTTAACAATTATTTAATACCTAAAATTCAATGATCATATAAATCCAAAGCTAAGTTTTTTATCATAAAAATAAAAGAATAAAAGACCTATCCTATATGCTTTTCAAATTTGAATGAATTAACTAGGATATTTTGGTATTTCATGATAAAGCAAGAGGAAATGCAAGAAGACAAGTTAGCCTAAATGCAACTAAATAATTTTTTATTCTTTGCCTATGAACTTGGAAAGGAAGAAGAAGCTAGGATTTTTTCTAAGGTTCCTTGATTGGCTGATTTAAGTGTGTTTTGTAAATGAATTGAGATGTTTTTTAAATCATTTAAAACATTTTGTAAAGCAATTAAGGCAATTTGTAAGCAATTAGGGTTTCTACTTAAAATTCCTTAATTCTCCAAAAGAAATGTGATTTTAAGAATCAAAATAGTATAAAATAGAAGGAAAATACAGAGAAATGAGGAACACGTGGCTAGGGAAGTTCCAAGTGGTAGAATTATCTCTTATGTAGCCCTTTTGCCAAATTTACCACTAAAACTACCAAATTTGCCACTTTGCCAAATTTACCACTACAGATTGGCAATTTTGGTATATACATAAAAAGACTAACAAAATAGATTTTCTACTTTGGGGGATCTATATGAAAGCTATATAGGGTAAACAACTTGTCTAAACAACTTATCAAACCCCCTATTGATGAAAAATTTGAGTACGCTTACCTCTTGGAATGGATTTTTGAAATTTTGCAAAATTTACCATTGGTTTTTACCAAATTTACCACTAGAAAATTTGGTCTGTGTAAAAATTGGTTATGACTATTTTCTACTTGCAAAATTAACCACTGACTATGTAGGGTGGTAAATATGGTCTGAACACAATATTTTGAGAGTTTTAACAACATATTTGGATGTATTTTGATGGATTTTGGGTTGAAATTGAAAGGGGTGATTCTAACAGTGTTTGCTAAGTTTGTAACTAATAGAATCAAAGATCTAAACCAATAAATCAAGCAATTTAATGACTAAATTTAAAATATGTGAAAAAGAGTGAATATGTCAAGGATGATTGAAATTTCAATCAAATGGGGACACACAAAAGTCAAAAATATATGTAGTTATGCTAGGAATTATGTAAGGTAGTTAATACAACTTCTAAAAAAATCAAATTAGTATTTAAATAATGAAAACTAATGAGAATGCTAAGATGTGTAGGTATTAACCAAAACTTACAAAACCTACAACAATAAGTAAGAAAATAAAAGGGATTGTAATAGAGGATGCTTGAAGCTTGAAAAAATGATGAGATAACAAGGTAATAATAACCTTGTATCCTCAAAACCTTACCTTAAGAGATGAAAGAAGAATTATCTAAGAATTTTAATGTAAAATTAAAAGTAATGCATGAAAGAAATATTGTTAAAATAAATATTATGTTAACTTATGCTTATCAATGAAAGAAGCATGAAGTTCGATGAACATGGAAGGAAGTAAAGGATGTTAGTATGTTACCAATATAAATAAGATGACTGTAAATAAGAGGACAACAAATAATATGATATGAAATACAAAAAATAAGTACAAAATAACCCTGTAAAAGGAGAGGATTAGATGAAAATATTGATGATAAATGAATGTAACCTTGCTAAATATATGTTAGATGATAAATAGATATGATATTCTTGAAGGGAATGCTGAAAACATAATTTTATATGGCTATAAAAAAGGATTAGAAACTTGCAAAATAAATTAGAAGCATGGAATGTAGAAATACCAAAAGGAAAGCACAAGTTAGCAAGGCTACAACCTAGAGGAAAAAATACATATGAAGAAAATATGAATGAATAGAAGAAAGAATTTGGGGTAGCAATATTCCTTTCCTCCAAGGTGACCTCTTTTCCCTAAATTCCTCCTTGCCTTGCTTGGCTTGCATCACAAATGATTTTAAGATGCCTCAAAAACTTAGGAAATGATCGAAAATGAAGAATGCTATGGAAGAAGATCTTAGAAGAAGGATGTTAGAAATATTAGTAGAGTGTAGCTACCTCAAAAATATATGCCAAATGCATACCCAAGGAGCTTCTTAAATAGGATTTGGGAGGAGGTTTGAGTGGGGAGAATGGATAATATTAAATTGAAATGTATGAATATAGTACATTATTGGGGCATGTGGGATCAATGGTAGAGTATAGAGGAAGGTCATCCATGTGCTCCTAGTTTTTGCCAAAATATTTTAAGTTGTTTGGCCAAATTCACCACTGTCGACCAAATTTTCTACTAACACATTTGGCAACATGAGTGGCAAATTTGGTTAGAATGTAAGTTTGACTTTTCAAATTTTGAAATTTGGATGTTTGTAAAATTTTCCACTAGGCTTACCAAATGTTCCATTGGTGAAATTGGGTGGTGAATTTGGCACTGTATAACAATTATTGTTTTATATTTTTAGGCATTGATATATGTCTAAATATAGGTATATTTATACTCATTGGAAAGCACTTTTCGATTTTGATATAAATAAGGTGTATTATTAAAATTATGAGTTGATTTGACAAGTCAAAATTTATCTCAAATATGAACTTACATTTTAGGGCTATAAACACCCCAAATTTGGGTATGAAGATGATTGATTTGATTTGTTTGATCAAAAGGATTATGAATACAATGCAATTGATGAGTTTTTGATAAGCTTGGATATTGATGAAATACACCAAATTTGATGTCCAAATTGACATGGTTAGGGTTTCTTGATAAGGTGTTGTTTTAGTGCCTTGATTACGAATTTTATTGGCTAGGTGTGTCAAAATTGGGTGTCTACATGTTGATGGATTTATTTGGATTTTAGTTATAGAATGGTAATTTTTCTCTACAGTGCTAGTGGTTCTAGTGGCATGGATAGGTATCTCACCTGAAGAAACCATCCATATTTCCTAATAAGAGAGGAAATTTAAAAATATATATATATATATATATATATATATTAATAATATAATGTCTAATCATATCTATGTCTTTAGTGTCAAAATCTATTTAAATTGTAAACCATTGCAGATATTGAATAGTATCTTCCAGGTCCATAAACTTCTAGGAGATAGTAACATAAAATATTTTTAATAGCTCTAAAGAAACCTAATGCTAGCCTTATAAATGCATAAAATATATGCCAACTAATATTATAGAGCTTATCTCTATACATACAATTATATATAGTTAATATTTGTAGTGACCCCAGGGAAGCAGCATGCCATCCACTAACTACTCTACTTGCGATTTAATTGAATCCTTTAATGTTAAATATAAAATAAATGAAAGGTATAAAGCAGACATAACCAGAATGAGAAGAAATAAATGAATGAATATTTATTTTATTGATATTCTTGAGATCCGATTACATATGAATCCCTCTAAGGGATACCCTTCATTTGATACATTATTTTACACACAAAGAAGGCAGTAGGTGTATAAAATATCCCCTCGCACAGGGGGTGCACTTTATCAGGCTTCCTGATGATGCACACGGAAATGTATGAGGGCTTACAAATGCCTCCTTATCTAGGTTTTATTGCTAGAGGGATCCTCTTGCTCTCGTATGTTGTGGATTTTCTCGATGAACCTGTAGCCTTGAAATCAATGAAACAACAACACACGCTTAGATGTCCGATATTGCCTCCCTGGATGAGGTTGCTAGCAATGAATAAGCTCAATGGAAACAAATGCAATTAAACTAGTAACATGAACGTGAATAACTGAAATAAAGATTATGCTAGTGAAATGAAAGAGAAAGCAAAATAAAAGAAACTAACACGTAAAACCCTAGACTAGGTTGCGGGCCACTATCCAAGACAACAACAGCTAAGGTGAAATCTCTCTCTACTGATCCAAATTCTATGGGCTCAATTTTGCTACTAATGTTAAAATGATTACCTAATGTGTTCATATTTGCTCTCCAATATGACAGGGCTCCACTACAAGAATCGATCTCCAAGGGAAGCTCTCCAAGTATCTTGGAAGCTCTCCTCAATGATTCAACCTATTCAAAAACTCTGATGTGTGATGTTCTCTCTCCCTCTTATTGATAAAAGAATATCCCCTAGTATTTTTAGGCTTACTCCCTATAAAGTGTTTGAAGCCCTAGGTCAATGTTCAAACCCTAGGACTGAATCCCTCATGTATACTTGACGTCAACATGAGAATTTTAGCTTTTTTCTACCCTTGAGGGGTAGTTAACTGATGTCTAAATCTGGACTTGAGTATTTCATGTAGATTGGCTATGATGAGGAATGCAGAGTTGTCCCCGCTCATCCTTATTGCATGTAGACTTCCACTTTCACCTATAATTAGGCTGGATGGGTGGAAAATGCATTTAAAGTTTAGCTGTTGTTGTATGTAGAGACTAAGGTTTGGCCGCTCTGAGCTATAGTGGCCATAATCCAACCACTCTGGTCTACAGTGGCTAGGCTTGGATGGGCTGAAAATGACCCAAATGAGTGGCAAAAACCACTTTTGACACTTGGAAGGTCCCAAGGTTTAGCAACATGACCTATAATTATGCCTATGTGAGTAGTCTCCCTAAACATGACATGTTTTTAGTGTCTACAGATGCCCCTTTTTGTGATGCACTGAGTGATAGACACAGCACATAGCAAAAATGTAGATTGCTATGTTTACAGGGTGTATGATGATTATTGATTTGATTAATGCTAGATGGCCCAATCATGCAAGATGACACACATCCTTGAATCATTGTTTCAACCCGATTAAAGGCTTAATTTAGCACATGGCTTGCACATGTCCACTTGCACTCATTCCTCAAACATAATCGGGTAGCTTATGTCACTACAATGTGATCCGACCGGAGGAGAGCTACAAATTGAAGATGTCATATTTGCTTATGAACCCAGCAAATGAGGAAAAATTTTGTAAGAGTTGTTTGCAATCATTCGTAGGACAAATGAAATTTTGATATGATCGAGTGATCTTTGGTTGACTTTGATTATGATTATTTGAAGATTTGAACTACCCCCTCACACAAATTAATTTGTGAGGGAAAGGTAATGAATGAAATGATAAGTCACTTGAACACTTTGACTAGCTTTGGTTTCTTTCTAGTGTTTGTTATTTTAATGGGCAAACCCCCATCCAAGTTGTTAGGAGGGAAAACTTGAAAGGATATTTTATTCATGAAATGAGTTACAATATATAGGCATAAGCCTATATGATGAACATGACACTTGTCAATGAAACGGACAAGTGTCAAACTGGCATAGTGCACATTACATTAACTCTAGAATTCCCCCTTAATGTGCAGCGATAAACCCTAGCTTGCTAAAATTGAGGCACAGCTTTGCCGACGATGACTGCATTTTCAAATTTTGGGGCCAGTTACATTTGATTACCAAACGGCTATGGTAAACATCCTCCATTGGTTTGGACAGGAAAAATTTCATCTTACTCGCTCACAATGACCTGACCATGAACAAATCTACAGGGAGATCTGAGGCAGCCAATCAAATGGAGGATGGCACCATGCGGTTGTTACTGCACCAATACAAACAGTTGTCATCTATTGATAATCCCCTTTGGAAATTGCTTCTCAAAAAGCTTAGCACTATGGGGAAGGAACTTTGTTCTTCTATAGATCCAGCAGTCCCAGGAACCAAAGCTCAAAGTAAAAATTTCTGGTATAACGCCATTGAAAAGAACAGAGTACAGCAACACTGTACAGCAATGGTCGTTGCCTCTGCGACACCGTAGAGTGCAATATTGACAGGAATTCTATACCTAATTTCTCGTCATGGACATCTGCTTCATTGCAGTCTATTTCCAGCTCTCCATTTTCAATCCCTTTGTTTGGTAGTTCATCCATACTATTTTAGAATACAAGCTCTTCATTATTAAGCAATTCTGCAATAGCTTTTTGTGCTTCACTAGGATCTTTTGCATTCAGTAGACCTGGTGCATTTTTTTCAGCATCTTCACTATTTTTTAATTTGACAAAAAATAGCTCTCAAGTAGGTGTTGGCAATATTTCAGCATCTGGGTCTGGCAGCAACACTTCATTTGGTTTAACCAAGAGTGTTGCATTTGGCACGGGCACTACTCAGTTACTAATCTGGCAAGACAATCGAAGGTAAAAAAATTGATTCTCCAATCATATTTAAACAAAACTTCCCGGTTCCTTTTGTTCTTCAACAGCTGAACAAAGTTTCGCAGAGTCTTTAACGGCCACATCCATTCCTTTTTTTTTCTTCCATACTTCTCACCTCCCTGAGATTCGATCCGGTGCCCCCCTTAGCAAACGAGAAAAACCGTCCAGGCAACCCCATCTGCTACTACAGTGTCTCATGCACAGACGACTAAACCCAAGGGCTGTGGCCACCATGGCAACATAGAGCTTCAAGAACAGGAACTAAAATGAGGAGGCATCGCCAAGATATCTGCCTATTCATCATTGGAGGTCACCATTCAACACGATCTCCACCAGCTTGGCAAAGAAAAAAAATTAAAAAAAATACAGAATTTCAGACTGATGGTGCAGAGATGAAGGGTGAGCCGTCAACTCCATTTAGAAAATCAAATGCCCACACCGCGTGGCTACCTCCATGGATCTGCAAACCCTAAAAACTAAAAAAAAATTGAATTTTTTTTTCAATTTTTAAAATTTTTACCATCTGGTTTCTGATCCATCAAATGATGGAGAGCATACTCCCTCGGTAAAAAATTTAAAAAAAAAATGAGGGGGAGGGAGGATTTCCATGAGGGAAATCCCCCCTCAAGGGTTTCATAGGTAGGAGAGGGAACCTGCTCTGATACCAAATGTTAGGAGTAGAAACCGAAAGGGATATTTTATTGATAAAAATAGGTTACATATATAGGCAGAAGGCCTATATGATAAACATGACACTTGTCAATGAAACTGACAAGTGTCAAACTGGCATAGTGCACATTACATTAACTCTAACACAAGTGTGATTCCAATTATTTATGATAATAATCATCCATATCCTATTGAGAGGTCCGACTATAAATAGCCTTATTAGGGAGTTAGGAGGAGTGAATATATTTATTCTTGTATTGCATCACTTGGCTCAATGTTTTTTTTTTTTTTCATGAAGGAATTAGGATGATTCTTTCATACCTGTGGAGTAGTCCGACCATCTTGGTCTTCTTCAGGATTGAAGGAGGCACATCATAATTCCAAAATTAATGTTTTACCCCAAGTAACCTTATTGTAATTTACTCATCTTACTGAGTTGCATGGAGTGCAAATCGTTGCAACCGCTAAGTTGATAAAGTAACATGATACGAGGATTACTTGAGATTTGTCTTTATGAAATTTTCTTGTTATTTTGAACATTATGATAACCATGAGTCATCAAAATGTGTTTATTTAATATTTTTTTTTCTTCTCATGGAGAGAATTCCTCCTATTTTTGCTTAGGTTGCTAGCCGCTATCAGGTCTAGTGACCCCCAAATGCCTTCTCATGGCCACTCTCATCCTAAGCGACCAAGAAATGCGGGTCATTGATGACAGTAGAGTCCAAGGCATAATTCAAAAATATAAAAAGCAACCCTAGGGTTTTTGAATTTTCACTTTCACCAGTTGTCAATTTTCTTTTTAGAGCTCTGTAGTGAAAGCAACTTCTATGATTTGGAGTGTTGTTTTTATTTGTAGGATCATGGTTGTGTAGGGTGAGGCATCAGTGAGCAAAGAAGCCAGAGCTTCTCGGCTACTCTTCAAAACCTTAACCCTGTCTATTTCATTTTTGGGTAAAATAAACTACACTAAGTAATTAGTACAAGAACCTCATTAAATTTTCTAGCGACCAATCGAACCCATAATTAGGTGCAGTTTAGGATTTTTCATGGTGGGATTACCCCCATTTTGTTTTTTTTGTTATTTTTTTCGTCATTTATGGCCTAGGATAGACGTTTTTATCGCATCGCCCATTGTTTGCTACTGCTCAGAGTGGCTATATTGGCCTGTATCTTGACTGCTGTCGATGGCAGTGATTGATTTGAATCTCAACGGTCAAAAATTTTACCATTGGTAGCTTGGTCGCTTCTTGCTTCAGCGGCCGATTTCTAGCCACTGTAGGCGACAACAACTAAAAATACTTAGGCAATTTTTTGAATTTTGAAGTGATTAATTGATTTTTGTTGCATGATTGGGTGCATTTATTGCTCTTTCACCTAGAATTTAGAATAGCCTATCATTATTTATACAATTTCTCATACTTTATTACAATTTATGGCTCATATGCATTGTAGTTATGCTTTTTTTTCTCTTTTACTCTTAGGAGGTCTTCTCTGTAAGGTATGCAGTTTTTTTTATGGTTATTAGTAACATTATTATTCTAGATTTCTTAGGCCTAAGGTTCTTGTGGAACCTCCTTGTGATGGTCTAGGATCTGATGGACAGTGAGGAGCCCATCATCTATACATGGGGTAGGTCTCTATTAGCCAAGTGTTATGAAGAGTTGTATCACATCCACCGATGGGATAGCATCAACATCACTTGCATATTGCTCCTATAGGTTTGGGGATGGGAGCACATCAAGGTAGATCATCCCAAAGGGCTTCCTACCAAGATTATAGTTAAGGAGTGGATGCAGTGCTATACTTCTATATGGGCTTGAGGGCATGAGGAGCGCAAGATCCATCCTCATGCGGGGGAGATCTCCCACTACACGACTACTCTTACTAGGCTTAAGGCTAGAGATATAATATGGTGTTCATATCATGAGTGCCTAGATTGGGATGAACCAGCTAGTTTCATAGCTAGGACGTGACGTGAGTGGTGGCTCATTAGTTTTAAGGTTGGCATCAAGGAGCATTTATTCTACTCACAGGTTCTTCATCAGTACAGGCTACAGTAGGATGTGCCACTAGTTCTATTTTTGTATAGGCATATCATAGCAGAGGGAGACCTTCCTCCTCTGTAGACCATAGAGCTTTTTGAAAATTAGGATGCCCTAGTAGTTGACCCAGGAGTTGTTAGGGGAGTCACAAATGCATTTTTACAGTGGTGGGGGGATCTGATGTGGCATGGTGATGGCAACTTGGGCCATGTAGATGATAGAAGGGATGATGGTGTAGATCCAATAGGGCATAGAGTTCGGTCCAAGATCGAGGTATGGAGCCAGCCAATAGAGTAGGTGGTAATGGAGTAGCAAGAGGCTCTTGAGGAGGATGAAGAGTTGGATCCTGAGGAGAAAGATTCTCATTTGAGAGCACAGTTGCATGAGGTCGAGGTTTATCTTTAGTCGACCAAGATCTAGGTATAGTAGCAAGATGCTACCATAGCCCAGTGAGATGTTAATATAGAGCATATCATGCTACAAATCTAGGCTTTATAGGCTACTATCGGGGGTGATGTTGCTAGGATGCATTTTGTTGTTCCTCCTTCTACACCACAGAGTGATACTAGGGTAGATCCTGGGGAAAACACAGGGGCAGAGTTTCTACGTCTATAGTCATTGATATATTAGTACGAGGGGTAGATCCAGGGGTATGTCTCCCATATAGCCTCTCTTTAGATGTAGCTTAGAAGGTATAGAGTTGTCCCTAGGAAGGCACCAGGTGCAAGTGGCTCATAGGTCAGCAAGAACTCCACCTCTAGGTAATCTTCCATTTGTACTAGCCAGAAGACTCATACTTTCACAAAGAGACTAGTAGGGTCACATCACTCTATGAATGACACATCCACAGGGAGAGGTGATGTCGGGGGTACAATCCCTGTGTTTGATTGATGATGCACTTGGATTTCATTTTTGAGGTCTGCTTGACCTATATGACTGTAGCCTATGGGAAATTTTGTATACCCACATACTTGATACACACATTTATATGATATCTTTGCATTATGACTCATTATGTGTATTGCTTATTGCTCATGTTTTTGTTTTATTTTATTTTACTATGTGATGTAATGATGGCATTATGATGATTTGATGTATGTGTTATATGATAGGTGATATTTTTGATGATGTGGATGTTTATATGGATGCTTATGTAGGTGTGATATGATTTAATTGTTGTGACATGATGTGATGCATCATGTGTTGAATTAATTATGGATTTATGCATAGGTGGATTATGATGTGATTTTTGATGTAAATGGATGATTTATGAACTATGTATTTATGGATGTAATGTTTATTTTTATAATGTGTGTTTTATTTTTATTTCAATGTGTGCATCTAACTCATGCTATGATATGGTGAATGCAGTATGTAATCTAATTTGAATTAACTTGTATGTTTTAATCACTTTAAAACATAATGCATGCATATGCTATGATGTTGACAATCTACTGGGTGATACCACAGAAAGTATAACCATGAATGTTTAATAATCATTCTAATAATACGAACTAATTATTTAAACCATCCATATGTGCAATTTAACAATGTGGAATATATGTATTTTCTAGATAAGCTTCTGTAATTTAGAAGATATAAAATAATCAGTGGTCATCTAAATATCATTTTTTATGTATATTCGATATCTAGTTTAATATTATTTTATTAATAACCCCTAATTTACAAAAGTTTATAAATAAAGTTGATGATGTGATTGATGATATGATTTTTTGCTATGTAGGAATTTTTTAGGTTTTTCCTGAGACTTCAAACACTCTAGTTATCCTATCCACATCTATGTACTGACCATGCAATACTTTTTAAAATCAAGGCTTTCACCATGTTCCTAGATATTCATTATCTTTGTGTGTGCAAATGAATATATATTTTGAGATAGAAACCAAGCATTTCCTCCGATGTTAGGCGGGATTCTTTCATCCCATTTCTAATATCAGGGATCCTCAAGTGTTTATCTCATACTTATTTTGGACTTAGTTGGACTATACCACTTGATTTACCTAAGCTAGCTCATCCACATTCAAACATTGGTCTATACAAATTCCAGAAGCTAATGTAATAGACATATCATCATGCATAATAGACAAAATCTAGAACCTAATGTAATAGACATATCGTCATGCATAAGGATTTCTCATTCAAGCTCTATTTCCTTCTTTTCTTCATTTTGTTCAGGATACTTGCTCATTCTTAGTTATGCAAATCATTGTTTATTTTTATTTACTCTTCTTCTTTTTTGAGCAAGGGACCTATGTAGTGATGATAATCACTATTTTCTTTTCTTTTGGCATTCTTTGAACTATGAATTTGAAAATTGGGGTTTTGAATTTGTGCTTTGTTCGGTATTTTTGCTTTTGTTAATGAAAGCAAGGGATTTATGCAGTGATGATAATCGCTCATTTTTGGGTAGGGCATAACTTGTCCTTTTGTCAATACTCAACACCTTTAAACTGGTTGCACAGGGGGATAAGCAAGAAAGATCCTTTTTGCTTAAGGTAACCTAGACCACTTTTGTTATTTTCATCTTTCCCTTGTACCAATTAGGATTTTAGTGTTTCAATTAGTGATGGGATATTGAATATCCAAGGTATTATCACAACTAGACCTTGCTCTCTACTAATCAAGGTGGATTTCTACAAAAGCTGATAAGACCATTAGACATTGTTGAAAGACTAGGAAATCTTAATATATTTCATATAGCAACATGAAATTGTTGTGTTGAAAAATACAATTACACACATGGATGCATGGATGAGGATGAACTTGAATATTGTGATTAAGATAAAAATTGTGGCATCGTTTGTAAGAATGTGATCATAACATATGCGAATGCAATGGATATGTATGGATATGCAACTATGTGAATATGGATGTAAGATGCAAATGCTTTTGTATTTTTTTTTTTTTGCATTTTTTTGTAATTTTGCTTTTTACAAAAAGGCTTAAATATACCTTTGGAGCTTTTTGATTTATTTTGACCAAGCAGATTGGGTACCCTTGGAGCATTTTTGTGATTTGATTTTATTTGACCAAAGGGCTTTAAGATGCCTTTGGAGCTTTTTGTGATTTGATTTGACCAAAGGACTTTAAGATGCCTTTGGAGATTTTTGTGATTTGCTTTGACCAACTAGATTTAATATACCTTTTGAGCTTTTTGTGATTTGATTTTACCAATGACCTTTAATATGCCTTTGGAGATGTTGTGATTTGATTTGACCAAAGGGTTTTAAGATGCCTTTGGAGCTTTTTGTGATTTGCTTTGACCAACGGGCTTTAAGATGTCTTTGGAGCTTTTTATGTTTTGCTTTTACCAACGGCCTTTAAGATGCCTTTGGATCTTTTTTGATGGAGGTGACCATGTTTTTTATTTTTATTATATATTTGAATGGTTTTATTTTTATGGCATATTTGAATGTTTTTTATTTTTATAACATATTTGAATATTTTTTATTTTTATGTATGAAACGCCTTCAAATGAATGATATTGAGAGGTTTAGGCTCTTCAACATTGTCCAAATATGTGAGGTGATATGCTCTAGGCCCAATCCTATATAAAATCATGTAGGGGCCTATCCAATTTACTAAAAATTTGTCTTGCAAATGTGATGGTAGATTTGAGTTCTGTTGGTTTTCTTTGAGCACAAGATCCTCAACTTTGAATTCCCTCAAATGGACTTTACTATTGTATGCTTGTGAAAGGCAATTTTGATAAATGTGAAGATGCTACAAGGTATTGACTCATATTTCATAAAAAAGCATTAACTAATCAAGGCGTCCTTGCCGTGCGGTGTCATTATCTATGAATTCCTTTAATGCTACGCTTAATATTGGAATCTCCAATTCTAGGGACATGATGGCCTCAGTTCCATATACAAGTGAGAATGGTTTTGCCCCAATGGGCATCTGCACACTATTCCTATATGCCCATAATGCTAGAGGTAACTGCAAATGTCAGTCTCTATGATTATCTCTCACTATTTTCCTCAATATGGAGATGATTGTTTTATTTGAGGCTTTTGCTTGTCCATTTGCTTGTGGATAATAGGATGTTGAAAAATTGTGTTGGATGTGGTATTTTTTCATTAAAGCACACATATTTTTGTTCTTGAAATATGTCCCATTATATGATATAATCTTCGAAGGGACCCCAAAATGACTTATGATATTGTGGAGTATAAACTCTGCAATCCTCGGTCTAGTTGTCGATGTCAATGGGATCACTTAGATCCATTTGGTAAAATACTTAGTAGTAATTATGATGAATGTGTGTCAACATAAATACAAGGGAGAGATCTTCCCAATAAATTATAATCCCCACTATGATAAGGGCCATGTTGCATGGATGGGTTTCAAGGCTTGTGATGGCAAGTGGGTGAGATTTGCATGATGCTGACACTTGACGCATTTCCTGACATACTCACAACAATATTTTTCCATAGTGGGCCAATAGTAATCCATTCTCAAAATACGTTTAACGATGGCTATGCCACTGAAGTTACCATCACACGTACCATCATGAGCTTTCAAAATTACCCAAGATGCTTCCTGGGGCTCAAGACAATGAAGGAGCATTCCATCGTAACCTTGTCTATAAAGGATATCTCATAGAAAAATGTATCTAGTCACCTTTTGTTTAAATGTTTATCTTTCAGTATGCGACAGGCCTTGCAGTATTATTCCAAGCTTCAAAAAATGCCATAATTGGGAAATCCAATCCTGATAAGCCACAACTTCTATGGATAAAATGGCATGTTCCTCTTGTGATCTAGAATTTGTGAACACATATTAGGAAACAATCCTATGATTAATGGTTTTTCCACACTCCATAGGACCTTGAGAGATCAAATATTCCCAAGGGGCCATTTGCAAGAAAGATCAAAATTTGAAGGACCAATCCTAACTTGGTTTAGTTTAGATCATGTTGACTAACTCTAGGTTGTCAATAACCTCACATTGTATTATTGAGTGCACAAGCACTTTTACATGAACGGTTGTGAAATCAACAAATAGATTCTGAGGGATTAAGGATCCCAATGATGCCATGGTTTATGTAATTATGTTTGAAGTATGAGGGATTGCCTCAATGTCATACCATTATAGCCGGGATAGGTAAGTTCCAACAAGCTCCTTATAAGCTTTCAGGAGTGGTCACCTACATTGGAACAATACTTTGACTTGGTTCACTATGAGCAAGGAGTCACCAAAGATATTCAATCTTTTAATACCCATTATCACAACTTTTTGAAGTCCCAAGATCAGGTTCTCATACTCTGTGTTATTATTTGTGCAAGGGAAGTCTAGCTTCAATGATAAGGGTAATGGAGTGCCCTACGATGTGATAAAGACTATCCCTGTTTCACCCCCTTGATTGCACTTTTAACCATCGAAGAACAATGCCATGTCTCTTTGTTTCTTAGGTTCTTCGAGTTTCGATAGATTTGATAATGTGAAGACTGCATCATCAAGAAATTCGATAGTGAGAGGTTTGCTATCCTGAAGATGTGGTTCTTCTAATGGATCTACTATGACTTGTCCCTTGATGGAATTTTGGCTTATGAATTATAGATCAAATTCTATCAATAGCATGATCCACTTTTTAGTACGTGTATTGTGATATGTCTCGTTCATCATGTACTACAAAGGATTTTGTTTGGATATGGCGTAGGTCATATGGCTCAACATGTAGTGTCACAACTTTTTGGTTGCAAAGACCACTGCTAAGCACAACTTTTCTACATATGCATATCCTATCTCATAACTCACCAAGGTGTGACTAATGTAATCTACAACTTGCTCTTTTTCTTACATTTTATTCTGGGCCAACATGGTACCCAAAGTAAAATTAGTAGCCGATATGTATAGAAAATATGGTATGTCTGGCCTTGGTGGAGCCAACATTGGTAGTGTTTCGAGGTATGTTTTGATCTCTATAAAGGCTTTTTGGCACTCTTCATCCCAATTAAATAGGACATCCTTGCATAGCAACCGATTCATGGGTTGAAACTTGTTTGATAATTGTGCAATGAACCATTTTATGGATGCTACCTTGCCTTGTAGGATTCTTAACTCCCTAATGTTGGTAGGGGTGGTCATTTCCATTATAGATTCTACTTTTACAAGATTTACTTCAATGCCTCTCTTGGAAATAATAAAACCTAAGAGCTTACCATAAGTTACATCAAATACACACTTATTAGGATTCAATCTGATGTTGTGCTCTATAAGGTGATCGAAGAATTTTGTAAGGATTTTAGCATGCTATTGTCGTACTAAATATTTGGCCAACAAGTCATCCATGTATTCTTCCAATATTGTGTGTATGTAGTCATGAAATATGTATGGCATGGCCCATTGGTATGTGGCACCAGCATTCTTTAGGCCAAATGGAATCACCTTGTAACAAACATTTCCCCATGGAGTAATGAAAGCAGTCTTATATTGATCTTTGGGTTTGATTCAGATTTGATTGTATCCAAAAATCCCATCCATTAGGGAGAGCATCTCATGACCTATAATGGCATCAACAAGAGCATATATGTTTGGCAAAATGAATCCTTTGGAGTTGCCCTATTCAAGTCCCAAAAATCTATGCAAATGTAGACTCTTCCATCTAGTTTTCCCACAGGAACCATGTTCGAGATCCATTCAGGATATTCAATGGGAACCATGAAGATCACATCCAATAGTTTTTGCAACTCATTTTTTTCCATCAAAGCAATGGTTGGATGTGTCTTCCTTAATTTTTGCATGACTGGATTTTTTAGGGGATCCAATGAAAGATCGTGAGCAACTAACTTTGGATCTATACCTGGCATGTCTTTATAAGTCCAAGCAAATATATTTGGTCTCTCCTTGAGGAGAGGGATAATGATGGCTTGTTCCTCTAGAGACATACTTTCTTCGAACTTAACTTTCTTTGGTTGAGTAGGATAATTACTGATGTCCACCTTGAAAGTTGCTTCTATAGCCATATGTGACCCATCCTCCAATTGGTGAGACGTCGATATCAATTGAATGTCATCGATAGGATTTATAGGTCCTACTAACTTAGGATCTAGACTAGCATGGAACACATCATATGCACAGCCTAATGCAATATGGAATGGTTGTAATTTCTCTTCATAAAATAAAATATCCTTAGTCTCTATGGGTGAATCAGCATGATCCCAATCAAGAGTCTCTGTATCGAGACAAAAAAATTTAATGGGATCTGCTGGGTTATAAAGTGGAGTGGTCAAATCAATGGATATTGTGTTGATGGATGGAATGAAATCTCCATAACCACATGGATGAAATATTTTCTTAGAGGTTTCCCTCCTATACTCATGATGAGGCTCTGAAGGAAAAGGAATATTTGGATTTGGCCCATGAGCTAGCCAAACAATAGGATCATTAAGCTCTAAGAGTTCCTTGAATGTAGGCAAAGGGGGATTGACCATGCAATGAATGAAATTCAAGTCAACAGGTCTCCCTAAAAACTATAAGCCAGGGTCTATGGCAAGAAGTACCACTTCTATTTCTACCAACCTATCGACCTATCACAAGTGGTGAGGTCCAAGATAAGCCATCTCAGTCTTGTCATCAAAATCGTCATCACTTATCCAAAAAACATTAGCATTGGTATGCGGTCCCAATGTAAGGGGTACATCTCTTAGACCTAATTAGACCATCTCCGTCTCATCCTCATATTCTTTGTCACTTATGAAGATGTCATTTACATTAGTATGTTACCCCAAGTCATGGGGCCATTGCCTTATTCCTAGGTAGGCTCTCTCTATTGAGTCATCTAATTCATAGTCACTTTCATCCGATATGTACCCACTCTCATTATGGCTAGACTAGGCAAGGATTTGTAAATAGTGAGGCCCATGATAGGCTAAGATTGTCTATGATTCATCATCATTTACTTTGTATTTGTTTCCTTCCCATTCCTCATCCCACAAGTTATAACCTTTTGGCATGGTCTCAATTACAGAGCTTGGATGATAAGTCTCTGGAGGTGGTATGCTTACCAAAACCACTTGTTTTTTGCTCATATATATTGCACTTGGTGGGTTATATGGAATAAAATCAATGTCTTCTCCTATCCCCAACCTTAATCTGTCTAAGTTTGCTACTAGATAGTCATCTCGACCTCTGATGTGATAGCCTAACCCAAACCTGTCAGATGAAAGCTGTATTGCATCTCGAATGGCCACCTATTCCCTTGCTCATATATACCAAGACTATAACCATGCCAATGGCAACATTCAAAATAGGCTAGAGCAAACTTAGGATTAGAGAGATAACGAACATTGACATTGAATATCTCATAATTGTCCTCTTCTATGTTCATAGACTTATGGGTGTAGTCCAGGCTAGCATAGATGAAATTTATCTGGTTGGAAGGGATTCCAAGTGGAACCATTGTTCCCACTAGTGGTCTTAGGTCTTTTGGCCCTTCCATGTCTTTTGTAGACTCTATTATGGGCATAAATGTTATGTTCTGCATAAGATACTCTTCTATCCCTATACTTGCCAAGTGTATTGTTGCATGTGATGTGGATGATCCTACAGATGACACTAGCGAAGTGGGCTCTAGTATCTCCTCAACTTGATCTTGGAGATCTTCCTCCTCCATGGGAGTTGGACTTTTCTTAACATCTATGGTTAGCACTTCCTTTGGCTCTCTTTACTCAAACATGGGTGCCTTTAGATTCTGATTGTCCTTTGGTTTAGATGTTGACGGTATCTTAGAAGCATTAGTCACTTTGTGTGCAAGATGAGGTGTTGATGTAGATGGGTCTTTTTGTACCCATTTGTCTTCATCATTAGTTGCACAACTAGAGATAAAGGTTCTACATACAAGTGGGCAGAAGGAATTACAAACTCTCCTATAAAATCCACCTGATGAACATATTTGAATGGATCTTCATCAGCCAACACCATGTAGACTTTGTTATCATGCACATACTTGACACATTGGTGTAAGATCGAAGAAACACATTTCATGTCCCTTATCCAAGGTCTCCCTAGGAGGATGTTGTATTGCATGGCCCCTTCCAAGACATGACACATCACGAGGATGGTCTTATGCCCCACCTTGATAGGTAGGACTATCATTCCCACAGTATTGCATAAAGCATCATTGAAATCCCTTAATGTATAGGCTCCTAGAATGATATTGGACTTGGGGATCTTAAGGTGTTCTATTGTTGTTGTTGTGATGATGTTGATTGAACCTATATCGATTAAGACCCGCTTAAAAGTTAAATCATTGGATGATGCCACAATGTGCATAGGAGGGTCTAGTAAGGTAGTAGGTATTGTCTTAATCTCATAATCGTAGAATTGAATTATAGATTTCTGGCATTCTTGTACTTGTCCCACAAAATGGGTGAATACATTTGGATCTTGTGGTTGGAGCTCAATCAATTTTAAAATCACCATCAAGGTCCCCCTGTGCTTTGGGGACTATTGTATGATCTCATAGATGGATAGCTTAGTCAGAGTCATTTGTAATTTTTGCTCAAGTCTACTATGAATAGTTACCATAGGTTGGGTTGGTGGACCTGGAAGGTTTTTTTGCCCCTGCCTCTGCCTAGGTGTAGTGAGGACATTACTGGGAGCTACAAGAGGTTGCGGTTGATCATACCGTCTACTCCTATTTGCTATATTGACAATTTCAACCATCCCAACACACCCGTGAGTAGGTGTATCAACTCGGACCTGATTGACTTATGCACCTTGCCCTCTAGGGACCTCATGGTTTGGCAGCGGGTTTTTGTAGATTCTCATATCTTTGTTGTCAGGATCCAATGGGTTTTCAACTTTAAGTTCTCCCACCTCAATCATATTTTGCACCTGGTGCTTGAAACCAATACAAACCTCAATATTATGCCCTGGTATCCTATGATAAGGGTAAAATTGATCTTCCCTATATCCTTTTATCTTATGATGGTTGAGATCAATAAGAGGTATATCAAGGAACTTGATCTTTCCCACCTCGCTCAATTGGTTGAAGATTGATTGCATTGATTATGTCAATGATGTGAAATAGCGAGGGGGTTTACATTCTTTATTTCATCCTTGATTATTATTTTGATCATAATTTGCTGGTGGAGGTTGTGTTTGATAATTTTTGGGTTGGTGCGCATCCTCGTCCTTAGGCGTAGCCAATACCACTTGATTAACTATAGTAGGGTTCACCTGCTTCTGCTTGTATTTACCATTTTTGTCATTTTTGTTCCACTCCTTGGTTCAAATTTTGATGGTTCCCTCATCTAATTTTATGTCCTTGATGAGTTTTTCCTGTGCCAAGGCTTCCTCAAATGAGGGGTATTGTTTAATTTATAGCAATATGGAAAGGTGTTTGGAAAAACTCTTGGTGAACATCCGAATGATCTCTTTTTTGGGTACGAAGAATGATAATTTTGCCATGAATTTTCTCCATCTATTCCCATAATCCATTACTGGATCATCGTCATAATGTCTCAAATTGGCCAGGTATAAAAGGTTCACTTTCCTCTTAGCACCGAAAGAGAAACATTTCAATAAAGCATTCACTAGTTGTTCGAAATTGAATATGCTATGCTTGGGCAGCTGGTTGAACCATTGAGTGGCGGCACTCGAAAATGTCATAATGAATATCCTGAGAATAAGAGCATCATTGTGTTAAAGATGAAAACATGCATTGATTAAATTGGTAACATGATCTTGTGCATCCTCTTCACCCTTAAAATTTTCCAACCTAGGCATCTCAAAATGCTTAGGGTATGCGGGGCTAGGGACAGATGGACATAATGGTTGATTGTGTATTTTTCTCAATGTTGGTTGGTTCCCAGTCGTCTCTTGTTTTTCAAAGGACTCCATATTTTCAACAAGTGCTTTGAATGCCTTTTATGTGAGCATTTCCTCCTCTTGCAGACCCTCCCATGGTAGTGGTGGATTTAACCCTCTATCCATTTGATTTGCTCTATTTTCTTCCCTCCTATGAGGGGATTCAAGATGTGTCTGATCCTACTATATCATATTTACCCTTTCTCCACCATTTGTATTTCACTCATGATTTGGAGGATGGTTTTTTTGTGGGTTTCCTTATTTTCTAGTGCACTCCTCTCTTGGTGAGTCAGAATATTGATCTCTTTGATTATCATTTCTATTTCCTTGTTGGTTGATACAAGCTAGCTACTCAGCTTGCTCTCTTAACCATTGCTCATGTTGGTGCAAAATCCTTTCTATTTATTTATCATGTTCAAGAGATTATACAAGCTCTCACTCTTTTTTCAAGGTATTTTCTAACTGTTGCATACGGTTAACTTGCACGGTCATAGAAGGCTCATGCTTATCTTATCCTATTCTAGTGGTTTTGATTTACAGATTTCTCGAAGAGGTTTCTATTGTTTCTTTTCTCTTGCAAGCTAATGTAACTTTTTCATTGTATTTTTTAGTGTCTCTATGATCAGAATCTATATGTTTACTATGGGGTCATCCTGAAGCACCCCCAATTTGAGAAGTGGGCTTGGAATTCATGATTTTTGAACTTCCAGATGCATAATTCTCTGTGGCTATGGTTTTGGGAGGTGGTCTCGAATAAATCCTATCCACCTCATCTAATTGTCTTTTTTTACATGGATGATCCCGTGGGGTGCCATTTAATCCAATGAGGTCATAGTATATTGGAATGCTTCCTCTTATGTTAAGGATATCTTTTTTTTATGTCTTTGACTAGATGTATCTCTAGTTTCATGCCCCTCAATGGGCTGATATGTTCCAAGTGTATCATGTGAATGTTGGGATGTTGTAACCCCCATGTGTCCTTTTTATGATGAATTATTTGTAGTCACACCCCTTCTCCATGAGGATGGAGGTGTGGCCACCTCATCATTGTGTGAAGAATGGGTTTTAGAACCTCTATTATGTCCATGTGGGGAGGAAGCTCTTGAAGCCTCCTCATGTCTTTGAGAAGTTTCTGTGTGTTTAGAGGAAGCCTTGATATTTCCTCATGTATCCTTGATTATGATGGCCATGAGGCCTCTTTGTGTTTATGTTATGTAGTTCCTTTATGTGGTTCCCTATTTGGGGTTTATCGAGAATATCCCCCAAGGTTTGAGTTATCACCACTTAGACTCACTGAACTGCATCTCATGGTCTTTCGAGTAGGTCTTTCAGTGTTACTATGACTTTGCCTAAGGGTATGTGTTGCTTCAGATTCTCCCTCGGTATTAGACTGAGGATGTTTACTTCTTGTTTTGACCATTGTTTTTGGGAATTTATTTTTTGTGTTGCACTTAAATATGACCAAACAATATCAAGCAAATGTTTATCTTGATTACCAATTTAAGTGTGCCCTAAATTGTTTGTTGTATTTTGATGTTTTGTTGTTTCTTGTTTCTTGTTATTGCTTTGGATTTAGAATGAGGATACTCATCCATAGTGATAATCAAGAACACTCATGCCAAACATAATTTCTCAAAAGAGACTAGGGTACACCGCTTAAATCCTAGTGGGTGGTTTGCCTAGCTATTCCACTCTAAACCAATGATTGTTCCAATGTTGGGAGATATTTTGAACACAAGTAACTTAGTACCACTATAAGTAAGTTACTCAATCCATTCCTAGGAAGCTATAGGGGGAAAACCAGTGGAAGGAGATGAATGCCAATGTCACCAAACTAAATTCAGGGTTGGTGATGAAATCCAACTCCCCAATATTTAAAATATGCATGTCTGTGTGGGGTTTATTTTAAGTTTGCATGAATAAGAATGCATCATATAGAAGAAATGACTCTTTCCTATATGCCTAATGTAAAATGCATTTCAATTTTCAAAAAGGTACATAACTACTATGAGATTAATGGATGCACTCTATTAGGTGCAAGTATGGCCTTTAGAAAGGTCCCAAAACAAGTAAACCAACACATAGTTTCTGCATGTTGGATTCTAGGGCAAACTTTACAAAAAAAATCCATTGTTCCTAGAAATGCCTAGTGGAAAATCTAAAAGGAAACCTAAGATGTGCAAGATGCAAGTTCTTTCTCTTTCATTATTTTAGTTTTCCAAATTGAAATATGTCTTAATTATCACTATTTTCAAGAGAACAGAAACATACAGAAAACCATAAAGTGTTAGAAAATTTATACCAAAATTTAATCTAGCTTAGATAATCAATGTTTTGACCTCCGTTGCACTCCATTTCTGGCCACTATCAACTAGAGCAGCTAGTTTCTGGTCATTGTTAGCAGGAGCGGCTAAGCCTATGAGCCACTATCGATTAGAGCAGCTAAACCTACACACAAAACTCGAGTTAGTAAAAATGTAGAAAATGAAAGTAAACTAAAGAAGTAGGTATGGATCCCATCGTGATCGCCATATATAGTGACCCCGGGGAAGTGGTGCGTTGTCCACTAACTATTCTACTTACGATTTAATTGAATCCTTTAATGTTAAACATGCAATAAATGAAAGGCATAAATCAAATATAACCAGAATGCGAAGAAATAAATGAATGAATTGTTTTTGTATTGATATTATTGAGATTTAGTTACATATGAATATCTCTAAGGGATACCCTTTGTATGATACATGATTTTACACACAAGGAGGGCATCATGTGTATAAAATATCCCCTCGCATAGGTGGCACACGTTATCAATATTTCTGGTGATGCACACATAAATTTATGAGGGCTTACAAATGCCTCCTTCTCTAGGTCTTATTTCTAGAGGGATCCTCTTGCTCTTGTATGTTGTGGATTTACCCGATGAACCTGTAGCCCTGAAATCAATGAAACAACAACACACACTTAGATTTCTAAGATTGCCTCCCCATATGAGGTTGTTAGCAATGAATAAGCTCAATGGAAACAAATGCAATGAAACTAGTACCATGAATGTGAATAAATAAAATAAAGCTTATGCTACTGAAATGAAAGAGAAAGCAGAATAAAATAAAATAACACCTAAAACCCTAGACTAGGTTGCAGGCCACTGTCCAGGATAGTGGTCTCTAAAGTGAAATCTCTCTCTATCGATCCAAAGGCTATGGGCTCAAGTCTTCTACTAATGTTAAAATGATTACCTTATGTGTTCATATTTGCTCTCCAATTTGACAAGGCTCCACTACAAGAATCAATCTCCAAGGGAAGCTCTCCAAGTCTCTTGGAAGCTCTCCTCAATGATCCAACCTATTCAAAAAAATTGATGTGTGATGTTCTCTCTCCCTCTGATTGATAAAATAAGGTCCCATAGTATTTTTAGGTTTACTCCTTATAAAGTGTTTGAAGCCCTAGGTCAATTTTCAAACCCTAGGACTGAATTCCTCATGCACACTTGATGTCAGCATGAGAATTTTAGCTTTTGTCTACCCTTGAGGGGTAGTTAATTGATGTTTAAATTTGGACTTGAGTATTTCATGTAGACTGGTTGTGAGGAGGAATGTAAAGTTATTCCCGCTCATTCTTATTGCATGTGGACTACCACTTCCACATGTTATTAGGCTGGATGGGTGGAAAAATGCATTTAAATTTTATCTTTTGTCATCTACAGTGGCTAAGGTTTGGCTGCTCTGAGCTATAGCAACTAGAATTCAGCCACTTTGGTCTATAGCGGCTAGGCTTGGATGGGTTGAAAATGCCCCAAATGAGTGGTAAAAACCACTTTTGACACTTGTAATGTCCCAAGGTTTAGTCACATGACCTATAAGTGTGCCTATGTGAGTAGTCTCCCTGAACATGACATGTTTTAGGTGTCTACAATATTTAACACAATCTTCAAAAAACCACAAATATTCATAATATAAACAAAGATGGTACAAAATATATATAACAAACAAAATATTAGCACTATATTCAAGTACATAGAATGCATGTAAAGTGACATCATAGCATCTCCTCAATATTACCAATCCGCACATAGAATTTATAATTTGAGTGGATTTGATAGTGAAGGTTTTGTTACTCAAAAAATAAGGTTTAAGGTTAGGATCTAAAGAATACAATTGTACAAACAAATATGAATAGATAAATGTATATCAAGTAAAAAATACCCTTCATGATTCTTAAATTTCCACCTTGCACATGTTTCTAATAGATAAGCATTCATTTTCTTTTTCAACTCAAAAAATGGTTTAGATTTGAGGATTTTAAAAGGTTGTGTCAGTATAGTGAGAGGCCCACAGGGAACATACACCACTTTAACAAAAATGAAGTTAATTTTTCAAAAAATACTTTTAGATGAGAGGAAGAGGAACAAACCAAATGAAAACTTAAAAATAATATAGGTTGGGATCAATGAAGCCATAGAATCTAGAATAAGTTGTAAGTTATTCAACATACAAGAGAAATTCAACCACATATGGATTCATTCACTTGGTGAAACAATTTTTTTGGATATCAACATAGGTAAATAATTTGGTACTTATGCATTCTAATTTTTATATTGCATCTATCAAAATAAGAAGAGAAGAAGAGTAAATAGAATGGAAAATAGAATATTAGCATGTGGATCCTAAAAATATTGACTTAGATATGGCAGCACTTGATCTCGAGGATGATGAAAGTTTAAAATCCTTATCATACACCTGTTGTCAAAGCTATAGGATTTGAGTCTTTTTCAATTTGGTGCTGAATTTGATCAACTTAGAAAAATAAAAATTAAGTTTAAAGTATATCTCATGTAGTCTAGTTTTGCATGACATGTGTAACCTTGTCTACCAAGGTTAAAATTTCTTATTAACCATTGTAATATATCTAAAAATTAATAAACAAATGTGTTTTTCATCTATTTATGATCCCTTGAATTAAATTTCATAAAGTTTAAATGTACTTTTGTTTAAATTAATTATTTTGTTTATTTTTCCTATATTTTTGAATATTTTGAGGACTCATGCTTACTTAGGAATTTTTATTTTACAAACCATACCTTTTTTTCTTTAATGCGATGAGACATGTAATTTGATGAGAAGATATTTTGTCATGTGTTATTGTAATGAGGGTCCAACAATTGGAATTTTAATCAAGTTTACAACATACTAGTAAAAAAGGTATTACATCTGAAACAACAAAATTATTTTGATGATACAAAGTGCTATCTTCCATTGGATTTAACATAATGCTTTCTGACCTATCCCAAAAATTGTGCACCTATCTCATGCATCAATAAAAACCAACAAGAAAGTATAAAATAACAAACAAGATAGCATATAACATTAAAATGGATGTTTATTTTATTAATATTGAAAGTGAATCTCAGTTACAATCATGCCCCTCTTAGGGTAACCCAAATGTTGATACAATTAATACAATTCCAAAGCCCATAATGGGGTAGGCACACTATTAATGCTCTTCCAAATAGTCACAAACTACTCTAGGGTGGAGTTAGCCCTCTTCTTCGCATTGAGGAAGGAATTGAATGATTGAGTCTCCTTTGAACCTGCTTTCCTACAGTCAAAGAAACAACATAAAAGTATTATACAAATAGGCAGCCTCTCATGATGAGGCCCTTCGAGGAAAATATGCGTAAAGAGATCATAACAAATATGAAATAAAGAATATGGATAAAACATATTAAACTTGTGCAAGATTCATAAATATTGTTAGAAACATGAAAGCAGGAAGTGCAACTATCTATCTACTAGATCAATTGCATGAAATTAAGCATGTTAGCATGAAAAGAAGCCATTAATGTCCTACTTGCTATGATGAAAACAAGATTGATTAAAACTTGAATATACCGATTAGATTGTTTCTAAACATGAATCAATCCACTAAAATGACTAATATAACCTAACTAAGCATACTAGAAAAGAAACAATAAGGAGATCTATCACCTATTGCAAACCGTAGCTCTGATGAGCGGTCTGCACTGTAAACCATGACTGAAAGCCATGGTGAGCAACCAAGTAGTTTTGCTCTCCAAATCATGGGTATGGGATTGATCTTCCTTATCAAATTTATTATCAAGGGTCACCTTAGTATCCTTTGACAAATTTGGTAGTTGAATTTCTCAATAGGACCTTTGTTTGCCCAAATTAGTGTTCTTGGCATTCTAGCTCCTTAGGGTATCCATGGCATAAATTGACATGATGCTTGATGAATTATAAAATGAATTTACAAAAAATATCTCTCAATACTCTGAGGTGAGTGTACAATTTGACAGGGCTTCATTGCTCTAATCTCCCATACTTCGTTGATATTTTTACCCTATTTTTGAGGGGTACTTATAGGACTACCCAAGGGCTAGGGGTGGCTTCATGGAGAAGCCAAGAACAAGAAGGGGTGGTTAGGATAGTTGGATTGGAATATTCCATCATTTAACTACCTTCTTCTAGATCAAATAGTCATTCAAACCAATTTGGCTCGGATGAAGGCCAACTAAACTTCAGTTAAGACTGCAGGTGACAACTATGGTCTAGATTGTAAACCGTAGGTCTCAACCATGGTTCAATCTATAGACCATAGGTCTCAGCTATGATTCAGACTGAATAGGCCAAGGAGCCCAAATTGAGTGGTTAGAACCACTACTCTATCTTGGAGTCTATCCAAGATATTCCATATGGTCTTGTAGAATGTCCATATGAGTAGTCGTCATCGACATGACATGTTTTAGGTGTCTATATATGCCACTTTTGAGATGCGTTGTGAGATAAAACAATGCGTGAGCAAAAATAAACCTTCTAAAATGATGTTGAAGGTTCTATTATGATCATTAGTCAGATCAACATTAGATGCCTCAGGTACAACAAAAGGATGTGCATCCTAGAATATTTGCTTCCAACTGGGTGAAAGACTTACATTTGAAAAGCGTGTGCCCTTCTCATATCATTTAGTGCAGCTGTGCATTCCATAGGTATCTTCTAACCCATATATCCGAAAGGTAGAGAAAAACAAAAAAAACTATCATATTTTCTATTTACCCCAAGCAAAGGGGTAAGCTTATGATAGTTGTTGACAATGATTCGCAAGGACAAACATAATTTTGACAAGATCAAGGGATCTACAATTTCAGGGATCTTCTATTAACTTTGATTATGATTTGATATTATGACTACCCCCTCAAGCGACGAGTCGATGAGGGTAATGACAATGTATGAAGCGACGAGGTCGCTTGACCACAATGAATAATCTAAATAAACTTAGAATTGAGCACTTAATTACTTGGCTAAGCCTAGTTTAGCTTATGATTCCAACTGTTAATAGTAATTTGCACATTTCTATCCCATGGAGCAGTTGGGCTACAATAGCCATCTTAGGGAATCGAAATGATACAAATCCAATTAGTTGTATGTTGAATTAATTTTTTCGATGATTTTGCTACAAAAATATGTCATAGAAGAAATGACATGAAACACCTCGTTCCCATGGAGCAGTCCAGCATCAAAGGCCTTCTTCGGAATTGAAAAGAAGCATATCAAATCAATGATGACAATTTTACCCCAAATGACCTTATGGTTATTTACTCATCTCGTTGGATTGCATGGAGTGCAAGTGTCTACAACCACCAAGTGTATAGAGTAAATAACTGAATACGAGGTGCATTTGGCTTTTGATTATTTGATTTTTTTGAATGTTTTGAATTTATTTATTTGGCTGGGAGGTGCAACTCTCCATGAAAGGATTGTCATAGCAATTACCTTGGTTGAATGTACTTTATAATCTCAACCAAATATTTTATTTTTAATTGGATCCTGATGCTTGATCATCACCAAATTTGCATATTGATTGATTTTATTGAAATTTCATCCATTAGGAGACATTGATTTATCATTTAAGATCCTCCCATGATGGGATTTTGCTATTTTTGATCCTAGTTGCAAACTGCGAGTACAGTATGTGGTTAGACTTTTCAAATTTTGGGAACCGCAGGTCTGACCTGTGGGCAGAAAATCCTAATCTCAAGACTGCGAGTGTCAGCTGTAGTCCAACAAAAATAGGAAAAGGTTTAAAAATTTATCATTTTAAAAATTCCTCATTATTTCTTGATAGTGACTGCAATTTTAAGAGCTCTAAGAGGTGTGAGAGTTAAACTTGATGCAACTAAAACCCTATTACCCTACACACATCAAAATGGCAGACTGCAGACAACCTTCTTCCAACTGAGGCCTCAGTGCAGGCAAGGTAATTCTAAATTGAGTCCTTGTATTCATTACCAATAAAATGAACCAAATTAATTAATTGGTTAATCAATCACATTAAACTATTGGCAATGAACCACACCCTAGGTTAGGCTAGCTTAGATTAATTTTATTATTTATTTTTTTTTGGCTAGGAAAAGACCCGAAATGGGTCGTATTCCTAGACCGCAGCTGCCAGCTACGGTTCCCCTTTGATAGATTGGGGACCACAGGTATCAACTATGGTTAGGTTTGAATTACAACGGTCAAAAATTTAACCATTGTGTCGATCACGGGTTTGACCTATGATTCCCTTTTTTGTGAAATTTTTTAATTTTTTTGTGTCATTTTCTTGGCAGTTAATGTCATTTATTGCACCTATGAGATGTATTTTTAAATTTTTTGATCATGCTTAGCATAATTTTACATTGTTAGCTATTTTTTCCTTGATCTATCTCTTTTTAGGTTGTTTTTAGCTGTTTAATTAGCCTATAGTTATATTTTTACTTATACTATATCTCTTTGTAGAGACTGACCTCTAGAGCTAGGGAGCCAGAGCTCCTTAACACTCTCCACCCACTGTTGACTTTCGAGGAGCGGGGGTGGTTTAGAGCCATAGGATTTGGCTATGTTTTGTATCTACCTACTATCAAGGTAGATCAAGATTATATGACCGTGTTGGATCGAAGCTAGAATGCCCGGACCAACATATTTCACCTATCGATAGGTGAAATGACCATCACACTCGAGGATGTCTATAGGATCTTCAAGATCCCTATTGATGGTGAGGCCATCACCTCCTCTACATTTTAGAGTAGGGGAGCTATTTTTGATGAGATATTCGATGATCAAATCCTGGAGGCCCAACGAAAGATCGATCATGGAGGTGTTCATATTGGCTACTAGTATGGGGAGCAGGTCTTCTTCGTCTGAGAGGAGGTTTTCATGCACCTGATCATGCAAATTATACTTCCATACTCCTCGAACATGAGGATCCCCTAAAACCTTCTATCCTATTTTATGAAGTTCATTTTGAGCTCCACAGTTGAGCCACTACTCCTAGCCTAGGGGAGCATGTTACTATACCAGCTCTAGCGAGAGTTGTTCTAGATTACCAATAGGAGCTGAGTAGGCATCAGTTGCATTCTACTCCTATAGATTTGGGGTTGGTAGCACATCTGGATCGAGTGACCTATAGAGCTTCCTCTAAATATTATGTCTATTGATGATTATTGCTAATGCTACACCGCATGCTGGCCCAGCGAGGAGTAGGGGTTCCAGAGCAGGTCCCACATAGGGGACATTGATCATTATATCAGTCGATTTGTAGCACTAAGCCCTAGGGGCATTGAGTGGCATCCATACATGGATTGCCCTGCATGGAAGGATGCTGGTGAGTAGTTACACCAAGCTCATGGAGATAGATGGCTACTTGATTGCAATATTGAGGTCCATGAGTACCAATTCTACTCATAGGTCCTGTAATAGTTCGACATGGTGCAAGACATTCCAGAGCTACCTATTATCTATAGGCGGCTAGTTCTAGAGACCGATATGTAGTGGGTGTTACCTACAACTCTAGGTGATGTAGCATATGATTTCTAGGAGTCTAGATTTGTTTTTTATAGGACCACCCCAGCGTATGATACCTAGTGGTCCTTATTTTTATGGTAGGGATCTGGACCTCTCGATCGGATTGATGAGGTAGTAGAGGCTGATCCACAGGGGTGTAATGTACGCTCATGGATGGAGGGTGTATGGGGTGCATAGGATGCACCACCAATGGAGGCCAAGGATGAGGGTCTATATGAGGGTGAGGTACCTCCAAACAATGAGGTAGGGCAGCTGCTAGCCCAGGTAGCAAATTTATAGAGCCAGGTTGGGAGGCTACAGTATCAATAGTTGTAGTAGGATACCTCTATCATTATTTTTGAGGCAAAGCTATCTGACAGGGAGAGGTGGCTTCTAGAGGCCCAAGAGTAGGCCATAGCTATGATAGAGCATGCTAGAGTAGTAGAGGGGTGAGTCCAAGAGTTGACCAATGAACTTGAGTTGGCAGAGGCTTGATGGGTGGTGGCTATAGCAGAGAGGGACTTGGCTTAGTCCCAAGCTCAAAGAGGTGACCCATCATATTCTCATGCTATCATGGCACCACCTTCAGCACCAGCACTCGCACTACTAGGAGGTCATGATCCTATGGCCGAGATTAGGTGACTTACTTCCCTTGTATAGGAGGGGAATGATTTATGTGATGTGAGGGCAGCTCGCATCTCTCAACTAGAGGGATGGATTAGACTAACAGGTGGGTAGGTTCTAGAGGATCCACATGCTTTAGGGTCCTAGCAGACCAGATCTAGGACTACAAGGTAGTCATCCATGAGCTTGAGTCATAGGACTCACAGGACTGAGAGGACATGCAAGTATCCTAGTACACATGGTGGTAGCTTACACAGGAGGCACAGGGATCACAGAGGTGATGCTGGGGACTCTCTAGCTGGGGGTGCAGGCCCTCCATAGCATATGCATGGTTTGCTATTTTAATGTACTATGTTTATGTGTAAGTTCAAGGACCTACGCGGATGTAGCCTACAAGTATTTTTGATACACTCTATGTACTCATTTTGGACACACATATATATATATGATTTTTGATCATTTTGGCTCATTATGTCTACTCATTTATTTATGTATTTTTGATTTTATGTTTATGTGATGCACATGGATGCAATGCTTATGTTAATTTGATGTTATATGATGTGATGTATGGATGACATGCACTAGATAGCTATTTTATTTTATGTTGATGATGATATGCAATGATCTAGATGTTTAGATGTGTTATTTATGATGGATGCATATGGATGTGATGCTTTCTCTTAATGCATATTTGATAGTGCTTTATTGTATGCATTAATTTGTGATGATGTCACACTATGTTGGTACAATATATGTAATGCTTTATTTACATGATGGTAATCTAATGTAAATGAACCTGTATGCTTTAATCACTTAAAACATAAGAAATGAATGCAATATATGTTTAACAATCTAATGGACGACACCACAAAATATGTAAAAATCATGAATGTAATTGGAAATCCTCATAATAAGAATTTGATCAATTAATCACCCATATATGAAATGCAATGGTGTGATGTTATGATGCAAATGATATAATATGTCACTCTATTTTCTTTTTACACTTTTGAATGATATGCACAATATAGTCAGTGGTCGTCTAAATATTGTTTCTGATATCCATCCGGTATCTATCCTATATCTTGGTTGTGCTTTATGTAATGATGTATCACTTGATGGATACTTTGCAATTTGATGATTTGCAATGACTTTTACCTTTGATGGTTTGTGATTTTTGACATTTGTTGCTATTAGAGATATTTTTGAGGTTTTCCATGAGACTCAAACACCCTAGTTGACTTATCAAAAGTTGTATACTAACCACACTAGACTTCTAAAATGTAAGGCTTTCACTAGGATAGGCCCTAACTGTTCATTATCCATGTGTGTTCACATGAATATTTTAAGATAAGGCACAAGCATACCCTGATGTCAGGCGAGATCATTTCATCCCATTTCTAAGATTGGGGGTCCGCAAGTGTTTATTCAATATTAGATTTAGATTTTAGTTGGACTAGACAACTAGGTGATACAGGACACCTAAAGCTAGCTCTTCCACATTCAAACATTGGTCTTGTACATAAGCAAGGTGCTAATGCATCAGACATATCATCATGCATAAGGTACAGTAGTGCTAGCAATTCCAAGGATTCAAGTTTGCTCCCTCTCTTTTTCTTTTTTAGTTTTTTGGGATACTTGCTCATATGTAGTGAAGCAAGGGAGTCAATTACACTTTGACTTTGAATTTATTTGGATCTTCATATGATCTTCATTTGATATTGATGTGAAATTTTAATTCTGATCTTCATTTGATCTTCACTTGAACTTTGATTTCTGATCTTCATTTGATCTTCACTTTTTTGAATATACATTTGATAATTTTCTTCAGAAACATTCCTTTGGGGATTTTTCTTTGGGGGAAAATTGTTTCTGTATTATCGATTGAGTGTATCGATATATGATATAAATATAGGATATCAATCTGGGATTTCAAACTATGATATCGATCTAGAGTACAAATATTGAGGATTGATGTGGGATATCACTCTGGTATATTGCTCATTTTATCGTAAGCAAGGGATTCTGAGTAAGGAATACACTTGTCCTTTTCCCAATTGCCAACATTTCCCATGCCGTCCGTATAGGGGGATAAGCAAGAATAACTCTTTTTCACCTCAGGATACCTGGTCCTGCTTCATGGCTTTCATCTTCCCCTAGTCCTTATTAGGATTGTTTAGTTTGTTAATTAGTGATAGAATTCTGATATGCTAAGGGCTATACCAACTAGACCTCGTCTGCAAAAGTAAAGCAAGATTTCTATCAACTCTTGATAATACCTCTAGGTATGGTTGGGTGACCGAAAAACCTTAGTATATTCTTCATAGCAACATTATGGGTTGTGTTGAAAAACACATTTACTCACATGAATGATGGATTATGATAAATGCAGCGGTGCATGATTAAAACACAAACATGGTGTCATTTGTAATACCGACAAACATAATACCTTATATTACGGAATGTAATGAATGATAAATGCCTATATGCAATGCAATTAAATTAATGCATGTGTGAATGAAAATGCATAATGCAAATGCAAATATTTTTGGATTTTATCCTTTACCATTTTTTTTGGATTTTATTGATTTTATAATTTTTATGAGTTTTTGAGCCTCATTTCTGACCAAACGGTGAGTACATGCCTTCGGAGCCTTTAAATTGACCAAGTGATTCTTAGGAACCCTTGGAGCTTTTAGGATTGACCAAAGGGATTATGAGCACCTTTAGGGCTTTTTGGGATGACCAAGCGATCTTAAGAATCCTTGGAGCCTTTGGGTTGACCAAGCTATTTTTGGGAACTCTTGGTGCCTTTTTATTGACCAAACTACTCATGAAAGAGCTTGGAGCCTTTTATGATGATCGAGTGGTGTTTAGAAAACCCTAAAATCTTTTAGGGTTGACCGAGAAATTTTAAGCAAACTCTCAGAGCCTTTTACTGACATGACCAAGCGATTTCAGGAACCCTTGGAGCATTTTGCTACACTTCTCAAGCATAAAACACCTTAATATGGATGATGTTGAGAGGTTCGGGCTCTTCAACACCCCCTAGCGATGTTAGGTGATAGGTACCTAGACCAATATTTTTAGATATGATATATGGCCCTAGCCAATTAGCCACAAATTTTTCTCGCATATTAGGCGACAAATTAGAGTTATGTTGGTTATCTTTCAACACAATATCCCCAACTTCAAATTATCTTTGGTGGAATTTGATATTATAATCTCATTTTAGTCACTCTTGATAAACATGAAGATGCTCAAGGGCATTTATGCGACATTCATCAAGTAGCATCAGTTGATCTAGTCGAGCTTTCTACACAGTGTCGTCATCAATGAACTCTTTCAATGCAATGCACAGCGTTGGAATTTCTAATTTCAAGGGCATAATGGCCTCAGTGCCATATACTAGTGAAAATAGCATTGCCCTAGTGGGTGTTTGAATGCTAGTCCTATAAGCCCATAATGCAAGGGACAACTGGATATGCCAATCTTTGTGGTGTTATTGTACCATATTTTTCAATATGAAAACCACTATCTTATTTAAAGCTTCAGCTTGCTTGTTTGCTTACGGATAGTATGGAGTCACAAAAATATGTTTGATTCTATATTTAGATGTCAAAGCTCTCACAATTTTGTTCTTGAATGATGTTCCATTATCCGAAACTACCTTGTATGGAATCCCAAAATGACATATGATATGCTCGAGTACAAAATTTGCTATGCAAGCCCCAGTAGTCATTGTTAAGGGCATTACTTCCACCCACTTTGTAAATTACTCAGTAGCCATGATAAAGAATGTATGTCATCCCAATGATGGGGGAGAGATATTGCCTATGAGATTGAATCCCCACTGAGAAAATGGCCAAGCCGCTTGAATGGGCTGTAAGTCCTATGATGGCAAGTGCATAAGATTAACATGATGCTGACATTTGACATATTTTTTGATATACACATTACAATCCTTCTTTATAGTGGGCCAATAGTAACCCATTCAAAGGATGTGCTTGATGATGGCCATACCGTTGAAATGGCCATCGCACATATTATCATGAGCTTGTGAGATTGCCCAAGATGACTCTTGGGGCTCTAGAAAATGAAGGAGAACTCCATCGTAATTTCATCGGTACATAATATCTCCTATCAAGACATATTTAGTCACTTTCTATTTTAATGTGCATCTTGAGACATGTGATAATCCCTTTGGGATCATACCAAGTTGAAAGAAGTCTTGGATTTGTGACATCTAGCTTCGACAAGCCTTAGCTTCTACTGCCAAGATGACATGCTCCTCCTACATATTTACTTTTGCAAATGTATACTGAGAAACAATCTTGTGGTGAATGGTAGTACCACTCCCTATTGTACTCTAAGAGGTTAATAACCCCTAGGGTGTCTTCTTTAGAAAGTCTTCAGCTCTACAAAACCAATAAGCTTTTGGTTTTGCGCTAATCATATTGACTGACATTTTATTATCAAAGGCTTTACTTTTGCTACAGGATGCAAAAGCATTTTAACATGAATGGTAGTGAAATTAGCATACAGAATCTAAGGGATTAAGGATCCCAAATATGACATGGTGTCTACAAACCTGTTTGAAAAAAAGGGATTGCCTCGATGTCATACCATTCCAATTTAGCCAAATACGTAACAACAAGATCTTTATAGGCTTTCGGTATGGGACATCAACACTGAAAGAGCCCCTTAACTTAGTTAACTATGAGCAAGGATTTGCCAAAGATGTTTAGTCTTTTAATGTTCATGGCAACGAATGTGTGGAGGTCTAGTAGTAGCGCTTCATACTCAGCGTTGTTGTTGGTGCATGAGAAGTCTAATTTAAATGACAAGGGAATTGGATCTCATTTTGGCATGAAAAACACTATTCTTACACCACCCCCTTGATCGCACTTCAAACCATCAAAGAACAGAGTCATATCAACATTGTTCTCTGGTTCTTCGGGTTTAGGATCTTTAGATACAACGAATATTGTGTCATTCGAAAGCTCAATGGCCAAAGGCCTACTGTCTGATAGTGGTGCCTCAGCTAGTTGATCAGCTATGACCTATCCCTTAATGGAATTTTGGCTTATACATTCCAAGTCAAATTCTATCAATAGCATGATCCACTTTGCAATACTCATATTATGATACATTTTACTCATCATGTACTGCAAAGTATTTTGTTTTGATATAACATATGTCGTATGACTTAGCATATAGTATCACAATTTCTTTGTAGTGAACACTACTGCTAAATAAAGCTTCTCTACATATGCATATCCTAACTCGTAACTCACCAATTTTTGGCTAATATATACAACTTTATCTTTGCCTTGCACGTTATTTTGGGCTAACATGGTCCCTAATGCAAAGTCGGTCACTGATATATATAGCAAAAATGACACATCTAGCCTTTGTGGAACTAGCACTGGTGGTGTTTCTAGGTATTTATTTATTTTAGTGAAAGCTACTTGATAGTCCTCATCCAAATTGAATGGGACCCCCTTGTGTAGTAGTCAATTCATGGGTCAAAATTTATCCAATAATTGAGTGATGAATCACTTTATCGATGCTACTTTGACCTGAAGGCTCCTTAAATATTTGATATTATAGGGAGGATGCATCTCTAAGATAGCCTTAACCTTCACTGGGTTGAATTCAATGCCTCACCTGGATACAATGAATCCTACGAGTTTTCTAGAAGTTACACCAAACACACACTTCTTAGGATTCAACTTGAAATTATACTCTATCAGGTGATCAAAGACCTTCCTTAAGACCTTTGCATGCTTAGCACGTAGTAATGACTTGGCCAAGTCATCCATATAATCCTCTAGGATCTTATACATATAGTCATGAAAAATATATGTCATGGCCCACTGATATGTAGTACCAACATTTTTAAGACCAAATGGCATAACTTTATAGCAAAATATTTCCCATGATGTTATAAATGTGGTTTTATGCTGGTCTTCGGGTTTAATCCAAATTTTATTATAACCAAAAAAACCTTCCATTAAGGAGAGCATTTCGTGACCTACAGTTGCATCTACAAGAGCATCAATATTAGGCAACAAAAATGAATATTTGGTTGTTGCCTTATTGAGGTCTCTAAAATCTGTACAAATATGGATCCTTCCATTAGGTTTTCCTACGAGTACCATATTGGACACCCATTTTGGATAGTCGATAGAAATTACAAATTCTACATCCAACAACTTTTGTAGCTCATCTTTCACCATTAAGGCTACTATTGGATGCATCTTTCTAAGATTTTTCCTAACTTGCTTCTTCGATAGATATAGCGATAGGTTATGGGTAACCAATTTTGGTTCTAGACCTGGCATATCTTTATATGTCCAAGCAAAAATATTAAGTCTCTCTTTCAATAGAGGGATGAGGGTGGCACACTCTTCTAGAGTGAGACTCTCTCCAAATTTAACCTTCCTTGGATTGGTGGGATAGTTATTGATATCCATGTCGAAGGTTTCCTCTACTAACATATGTGAACCCTCCTCAAGCTGATGAGGCATAGGGATCAAGTGGATGTCATCCACTGGGTTCATAGGTTCTATGTTTGAAGCATCCTCAGCATGATAGACATCATAAGTACAGATTGGTGCAAAATGAAATGGTTGCAATATTTATTTACTAGGGAAGAACTCTTCAGGCTCTACAGGTGAGTCAACGCGATCCCAGTCGATAGCATCTACATTTAAATGCAATGGTTTTTATGGATATGTTGGATTACGGAGTGGAGTGGTCAAATCAATGGAGACCATATTTATGGAATGGAATTGATCTCTAGGACCACACGGAAAAAATTCTACATAATCGATGTAGTCCTCATACCCGAGATCTGGCTCTAACGACACAGGCACAAATGGGTCCTCTCTATGCAGACTACAAACCACTGGATCCTACCTATGCACTGATTGCAATATGGGATCATTTGGCTCACTGAGCTCCAGGTAGGCAAGCAGATGGAGAAACAACATGTGATAAATCACATCAAAGTTCAATGGTCTTCCCCTAAGGCGAGGATTGAGATTAATCTCTTTGTGTAGGTCCTCTACCGTATACGATACATTACGGTGATGTAGGTAAGGAGGTCCTAGATAGGCTCTCTCTATTTTATCCTCATCATCACTGTTGAAATACACTCTCTCACCAGTATTCACTAGCATGGGATGCTTGGGCAAGTGTTATTCCATGTAAGTCACTTCCTTATCATTATCATCTCTATCTGGTAAGATCGGGTACAAGCATCATAAATACGATATAGCATCATAAATCGGTCCAAATTCATTTTTTGACTAATTTTCAGGTGATATCTTGCTACCCACCAAGGTATCTTCATAATATGACTTGGGCGGAGCTACGGTGATATAAGATACCATCTGATCATCCCTCTATAATGCATAAGAATCAGGATGATATGGGTTGAAGTTCACATCATCCCCCAAACTTAGGTATAGGTTATCCAATGATGCTGCAAGTAGGTCATCATGTCCTTGTATCTATAATCCTAACCAAAGACTATCAGTTACTAACTGATAACGTGGTTCAAGCGAAGTCCTATGCCCTTGTTCAAAAAGACCAATGTCGTACCCATGCCAATGATATATCTCAAAAATATGTTTGGCATATTTGAGGTTTGACAAATAATGAACATTCATCGTGAATGGTTCATCATCATCTTTGTCCATGGGTGTATGCATGGGAAGTTGATCTAGCCCAACATAGATGAAGTTTTTCTGGTTGGGTGGTTCTCCCAATGGAACCATGGATCCAACCAAAAAATGGTGAGCATGGGGTCAACCCATATCTTGTGTTATCTCTAGAATTGGTCTGAAGGTAACATTTTGTACAATATATTCTCCAAGCCTTGTAGTGGCTAGGTGAATAGTCACCCATGATGTGGATGACCCTATTGATGATGTAGGCGAGGCAGGCTGAGGTACCTCCTCGGCTATGTCTTGGGCTTCCTCCACTTCCATAGGGATGGGAGCCTCCTCGAAGACTAGTTTAGGCATATTTGTTTCTTCTTTCTTGTCTAATTTAACCTTTTGCTTCCTCTCATCCCAAAGCATTGTTGATGTAGTCAATTTCAAGGAAGTAGTAGTAGTATGCTTAGATCTGTGTGACACAAACATTGATGGTTGAGCACCTACTCTCTTTTTTTTCTTTTGGAATATTAGTTGACGATGTTGGTTGGACATCCAGGTGTGTTGACGGGAGTATGAAACCCCTTGGTATATCTACCATGTTCACAAATTTAAATGGTTCTTCATATGATGACACCGCATGAACTTATCCCTCATGAATGTACTTCACACACTAATGTAATATCAATAGAATGCAACGCATCTCACGAATCCAGGGTATCCCTAGCAAGATGTTATACTGCATGGCTCCTTCTATCACATGACACATCATAGGGATGGTCTTTAGACCTACCTAAATAGGTAGGACAATCGTACCAACCGTCAAACATAATGCATTGTTAAACACTCTCAACATGAATGTAGTTGGCACAATGTGTGATTTTGGTAGCTTCAAGGGACTCAAAGCCTTGGTCATTATGATGTTGATCGATAAAATAATGTCGATCAAGACCCTTTTGAATGGCATGTGGTTGACACATGCAATAATATGCAATAGCAAGTCAGTCGTATCGATAGGAACCATCCTGATATCATGATCATAAAATTGGATCGTCGATTCCTGACACTGTTGTACATGTCCCATGAAATTTGTGAATGCTTGAGCATCCTAGGATTGTACTTAAATAGACCTCAAAATTTCCATGAGAGTCTCCCTGTGCCTAGGGGACTACTGTATTAACTCATAAATAGACAACTTAGTAGGCATTGTCTACAGATTTTGAACTAACTTGCTTTGTATGGTCACCACTAGTCTAGTTGATGGGCCTGGAATATTTTGCACTGGCTGTTGACTCGATGTGGCTTGTATTCTTATGGGAGCATGTAGTTTATTTGGTTTCTCATATCTCCCATACCTTATAACAACATTAACCATACCAAATAACCCTTGGGTAGGTGGTTTGATGTGCACCTAGTTGACATGACCAACATTGTTGTGCGGTGCCTCATGGTTTGGAAGTGGATTTTTGTAAATCCCCATGTTCTAGTTGTTGGGTGCTAGCGGATTACTTGGTATTATAAGCTCACATTTTTTAATCATGTTTTGCACAATATGTTTGAAGGACCAACATACTTCTATGTCATGACCCTTCACTCGGTGAAATATGCAAAACATGTTGTCTTGGTACCCCTTTCACTTTGGTTGTTTTGGATCGACCATCTTGATTTTGGGCAATCTGATTGCCTTGGCCTCACACAACTGGTGGAATATTAATGTCAGTGATTCTGTTAGAGGTTTGAATTGGAGAGGTGGGAATTTTTTTTTGTTCTTGCCCTTATAATTATTATTACACTTTTTGTACTGCGCAAGAGGAGGTTGGGCCTGATAATTCTAATTTTACTACCCTTTATCCTCTCTCTAGAGGCTTAGTACCACTTGGTTGATGTGGGCCTGCTTGCCCTTATGCTTCATGGAGCTCTTATTTGGATCCTTTTTCTTGTTCTTAAGCTTCAATTTGCCTTATTGCAACTTGATATCTTCAATTACTTTGGCCTGTGCCAAAGCTTCATTGAATATCGAATATTTCTACAGCTACAACAATAGCATTATGTGCTTGGCACAACTCTTGGTAAACATTCAGGTCAATTCCATAGCAGGAATAGGGAATGGTAGCTTTGCCATCAACCTCCTCCATATCTTTTTGTATTGTTCAATTGGCTCATCATCACGCTGAGCTAGCGTAGCCAAATCGGAAAGGTTAGCCTATTTCTTGATGCCAAAGGAAAAGCGTTCAAGGAAAGCATTAGCCAATTGCTCAAAACTAGTAATGTTGTACCTCTTTTGCTAGTTGAACCACTCCTGAGTTGGGATTGAGAGAGTCATGATAAATATATGTGAAAGTAGGGAATTATTGCTAGAAATTTGGAAACAGGCATCTAAAAATCCCATGACATGCTCTTGTGCATCTTCGTCACCTTTAAATTTATCTATCCTAGGCATAAAAAAATGCTCAAGATAGGCAAGAGCAAGTATTGAGGGGTCCAAAGGATCATTGTGAATATTTCTTAATGTCATCTTTTGAATAGCCATGCCTTGCCTCTTGATCACTTTTACTTTTGATGCTAAGGCTTTATAAGCCTTCGAGGATAGAAATTCTTCCTCCCTAAGTTTTTGTGGGGGTGGTCTCGGAGGTACATTCTTCCTCAATCATGGTGGAGAACGTTGCTCTTCCTCCTCCTCAACTTGGGAGTTTTTAGGATACTCTTGCTCAGTTCCATCTCCCTTAATTTCCTCATATTGTTGTTGCCTCTCATATTTGAATGGTGGTGACCGTTCTCTTTGTAGGGCACTAATATGAGTGTGAGCATCTCTACGCTCCTGCTAGACATCGTATTGCAAAAAAGCCTTTCTTTGAATGTGCTCTCTACTCTCTACATTAGTGTATAGACCAACCCTAGCTAGCCTATCTTCCTACTCTATGCAATCCTTTTGGATAAGGATGCATTATTCATGCATGCGTTGCTCATATAGTCTCTATTTAATGAGCCTCTACGATTGAAGATTCTCACCTTCAATGCACTATCTTTCTAAGTGAGCATCCTCCAATTGATCTTGGAGAAGTTGTCATCTCTGCTCAGATAGCATCTTGTGTGATATATCAAGGTGATTGGCCATGACAGGCCTTTGGTATGTATACTATGTATGAGTGACCTTATGGGTTTCATACCCATCTCACTAATTTACAATGCTTTTATCCTTGTCTATGTAGATGACATTGGCATCCTGCTGAGCTCTGTGCTCTATGCCACTATGCATAGATGGTGGATGTTTCACATGAGGGTTCTTAGAAGCCTCTCCATGTTCTCTAGTAGCCCTGATAGAACTTCTACTATGCTCACTCGAGGCACAAGTGGACAAAGTCAAAGGCTTATAGCCTAGATACTCAAGGATGCTACCTAAGCCATCCAACTGTCTTGATCTTCACTACTCATGCGATGGTGTGCCATTTCTTCCCACATTAGCCATATCAATAGTGATCTTTCAATTTTCACTATATGTGTGAGTCTTCATAGGCCTATGCTTAGTGGCAGCCCTATCTGGATGCCCCTGAATGGGTGGATCTCGATCTCATTTGTACTTCGAAGGTGGAGCCATGGATCCTCTTGTATACCTATGATGTAGGGGTACTAACTTAGACCCATGTATAACATACTCTTTAGCCAATCCCATAGACATGTGTGCAATGTGATCTTGGTAATGGCTTCTGAGTGGAACACCCTCATGCTGAGAGGCTCCCTGATCTATCCTGTGCCTAGAAGAATACACAAAAACTCCTCTAGTAGGGGTATGCTTAGTAAGTTCCCCTCATGTCGAGTTGTCTCCTCTAATGCTCACCGAACATGCATGTGGGTGAGGATTCGACATATGCTATTGTGAATCTATTGGGACTTGGTCATTGGCTTTAGGCTTATGCCTTTGTTGACTGCCCTATGTCTCCACCATGGTGCACCTAGTGTCTAGATTTATTCTTTATTACACAAACAAGTTATACAATGGTGTTTATCTTGATAAACTTTTAAAAGTGAGCCCTAGACTATTTTATGTTGTTTCAAGTTTGTTGTACCAGTAAAGAACTCCTTATCATTTTTTGAAAGCTTTTTGGATTATATTCTCAGTTTAAATTGGCTTTCACCTGTCTGCTCATAGATTGACAACATAACTGTGACTTCCAAGCCGCATAAATCCCCTGTGTATGGTAATGAAGGTCCACACCAGAAAAGGAGCATAGGTCCTTCCAGATCCTCACCCAATCTCACCCAGTTAGTGTTATACCCTTCGAAGATAATTACATGCAATTTTTTTGGGCTACGGATGGTTCTTGGATCTGGTATTGGTCTAGTAACAAAGGGTACGTAGGATTTGGGCCAACGGATGGAAATTACACCCACCATTGTTGAACCCTACTAGTGGTTGGATGTGACTCCCAACTCACTAGTGTTTAAGTGCCAAGTGGTGTGTGTGGTTTATTTTAATCTTTTTTCATAAAAGAAAAATGCATAATATAGCATAAATGATTATTTCCTACATAATATGCAAAAATAGATGTTTCATTTTAGAAGAGATGCATGCTATATCCTAAATGATTCTTAACACTATAATTATGATGATATAGCCCCTGATTGGGCCTCAAGCATGTAAACCAACACATAATTTTTATCAAGCACGCTGTATTCTAGTATGAACCATACTCAGAGGTTCGATGTTCCTAGCAGTGCCTTTCTAATAATGCAAAAATGAATACAACTCTAGGACCTAAGTTCATTTCCCTTTTTTAGTTTTCCTAGTTGCATTGCAAATTTGGCATTCTAGAAAAATACAGAGATAGAAAAAGTGATAGAGGGTGAAAAATGGGACCTACCTCAGGTCCACATCTGATCTATGTTTTGTCCTCTACTATCTGATCTGCCTGTTGTAGACCGTAGGTCTGATTTGTGATCCATACTATAAATTGTACTTTGAAGTTGTCGGCCAACAATGAGACCATAGCTATAACCTATGGTTTGCACTTGATATCAAAAAACACAGAGGTCAGGGATCAGTTGCATAAATTGCGAAGTTCTGTCATGATCATCTATTGACCTATCCCAAAAAGTTTTCACATATCTCATGCATCAATTGAAACCAACATGAAAGAATAAAATAACAAACAAGATTGCATATAAAACTAAAATGGATGTTTATTTTATTAATATTGAAAGTGGATCTCATTTACAATCATACCCCTCTTAGGGTCACCCAAATGTTGATACAATTGATACAATTCCAAAGCCCCCAATGGGGTAGGCACACTATTAATGCTCTTTCAAATAGTCACAAACTACTCTAGGGTGGATTTGACCCTCTTCTTCACATTGAGGAAGGAATTGAATGATTGAGTCTCCTTCGAACCTGCTTTCCTGTAGTCAAGAAACAACACAAAAGCATTATACAAATAGGCAACCTCTCATTATGAGGCCCTTTGAGGAAAATATGTGTAAATATATCATAACAACTATGAAATCAAGAAGATGGATAAAACATATTAAACTTATGCAATATTCATAAATATTGTTAGAAACATGAAAGCAGGAAGTGCAGTTATCTATCTACTAGATCAATTGCATGAAATTAAGCATGTTAGCATGAAAAGAAGCCATTAATGTCCTACTTTCTATGATGAAAACAAGATTGATTAAACCCTGAATATATCGGTTAGATTATCTCTAAACATGAATTAATCCACTAAAATGACTAATCTAACCTAACTAAGCATACTGGAAAAGAAACAGTAAGGAGATCTATCACCTGTTACAAACCGCAACTTTGATGAGCGGTCTACACTGTAAACCATGACTAAAAGCCGTGATGAGCAACCAAGTAGTTTTTCTCTCTAAATTAGGGGTTTGGGATTGATCCTCCTTATCAAATTTATGATCAAGGGTCACCTTAGTGTCCTCTAATAGATTTGGCGGTTGAATTTCTTGATATTGCCTCTGTTTGCCCAAATTAGTGTTTCTTGGTGTTCTAGCTCCTTAGGGAATCCATGGCACAATTTGACATGATGCTTGATGAATTAGCAAAGGAATTGGCAATAAATCTCTCTCAATACTCTCAAGTGAGTGTACAATTTGATAGGGCTTCGCTGCTCTAATCTCCCATACTCCATTGATACTTTTGCCCTATTTTTGAGGGGTACTTATAGGACTACCCAAGGGCTAGGGGTGGCTTCATGGAGAATCCAAGAACAAGAAGGGGTGGTTAGGATAGTTGGATTGGAAGATTCTATCCTTTAACCACCTTCTTCTATATCAAATGGTCATTCAAACCTATTTGGCTCGGATGAAGGCCAACTAAACTTTAGTTAAGACTATAGGTGATAGCTATGGTCTAGACTGTAAACCATAGGTCTCAGCCATGGTTCAATCTATAGACCGTAGGTCTCAACTGTGTTTCAGGTTGAATAGGACAATGAGCCCAAATTGAGTGGTTAGAAGCACTGCTCTATCTTGGAGTTTTTCCAAGATCTTCCATATGGTCTTGTAGCATGTCCATATGAGTAGTCACCATCGACATGATGCATTTTAGGCGTCTACACTTTAAGTATTAACTGAAATTTCCTATAAATATTTATAGAGTCATTTTTAATTCATTTTCCCTACGCAAAATAATATATAATAGGTATTTTCAATACATATTTATATATGCATGTGCTCACTAGGAATTTGATAGGTATGTGACTATATAAGTGTTATATCAGTATGTTTAAGTGCTCGCTTAAAACTATAAATACATGTTAGGAAACTAAATACATCTAAATAGGCATATAATTCATGTTTACATTCAACTTAGGTCAAACTGCTACTTGGATCAAGGCACTCCTCTCTAGAAGCAATGCCTTCCATTGCATCATATTTTGTGAAACCAAGTTTCAAAATGAATAACAATTGATAGTCCATAAAAATTTGATATAACCTATAATTTTGTGAAATACTATGTACTCTAAATTTATCTGTAAAGTTCACATTAACAAAAATAATAATGGCACTATGTAATTTATCTACCTCAACAAGGATGATGTAATCCAAAGGGGTAACTATGCAATTTAGAAAGGACCATAGGAAAAGAGAGATCCTAGGGAATTCTACCTAAATAGGGACTTTGATAATTCTTTCTTTAGAGACAAAATGTTATGGGTTCATGGTAAAATTTGAGTAGGTATCTCTACATGTATTAGGGACCATGCTTGTATATTACCTTAGAATGGGAATATTTCACAAAAATATCCCTTCATAAGGTTTTGAATATTGGATGTAAAAAAATATAAGATGAAATATTCAATTCAAACGTATTTTATTCTGCCTTCTTTATGAGGTGTATGATCCATAGCAATACATTTTATCTTCCTATGAGATCATAAAATTCTCCCTCTAAATACCTAACCATACCTCATCTACAATATTAAAATGATGCGGGACCCAATGTTGATCATGGAATTATATGTGCTTTTTGTTTATATTTTCCAGGAGGTAATAGAATTATTACTAAATGTGTTGAAATTGTTCCATAGACTATCCTACCTTTTTTGCTTCTTATCCATGAAGTGATGAATCCATGGGTTGCATAGGGCAAGCTATATTAGTGAGTTTCAATGGTTAGAACTTAAAATAAATATGAAACAAGATATATTTTGTAGAGATATCAAGAGGTTAATTGTACCCATGCTGAATATGGGGAGGCCCTCATCCCATGTATATGGATATTTATAATTATACAATTGAAAAATATTTACAATCATTCAATTCACAAATTTTTTCTAGTCATCAATTTTTGTTTGAAAGGATGTGAACATGGTCAACATAGTGTTTTCCATGCTCAATATCGGGACTAAAAAATGCTTAAAATTATACAATCCCTATAAAATACCTTCAACAAATATTTTATTGTATGGAGGGTTAGATCATAAAATCATTCCCGTAAGAAGTGATCTACACAGTTAAGGTTATCCAAATATTTGATGCTTTTTGTCAATTTTTCTTGAAGACCTTAATTTCTTCTAAAAGGTTATGTTATAGTTGGGGTGGAGCAAGCCTTCAATGATCATGTATTTACAAATTCATTCAAAAGATGAAAATATATAATTTTCAAATGAAGACTTGAAATGTCAAATATTCATGTATCATTATTTAAAATAAAATATGAAAGCAGATCCAAAATTAACAATTTAAGCAATTAGTAGAAATTTGTTGAGCAAGGTGTAGCAAAAGCATTGCAAAAGTATTGTCATTGTTGTCAACACAGACAGATTGATGCAGTTGATGCAGTTCAGAGGTCAGTCAGATCAAGTGCAGTGAATTTCAAGGAAAACAGAGGTGACCCAGATTCAAAAATTGGCAAAAAAAGACAAGTAAGAAAACTGTCGCGATATCGTGACATGTTTTCTGTCTCGATTTCGTGACAAAAAGTAGGAGAGAGAAAATGCACGCCAAAATGTCACGATTTTGTGACATGTCGAGTTTTCGCTGAGGAGAGAGAAAATGTGTCACGATTTTGTGACAAAAAGTAGGAGAGAGAAAATGCATGCCAAAATGTCGTGATTTCGCGACATGTTGGCAGAGGAGGAAGCAAGTGGAAAATATGTCATGATTTCATGACATAAATGGAGGAAAGAAGCTTGCAATGAAAAGGAGAGAGAGAATGCAGAAAACAAAGATGTAGCGATTTCGCTACAAGACCAAAATGCACAATGAGAAGGTGTAGCGATTTTGCTACATGAAAAAATGCATGGAAGCAAAAGTGTAGCGATTTCGCTGCAAGACAAAATGAATGGCAACAAAGGTGTAGCGATTTTGCTACAAGTCCATAATGCACAACGTGAAGAGGTAGCGATTTCGCTACCAGAAAAAAGTGAAGAACTTAAAGATGCAGCCATTATGTTTCAAGTCAAAACTTCAGAGGAAGAAGCAAGATGCAAGCACAAGACAAAGTTGTAGCAATTTCGCTACTGCATGAAGCAAGGATTGTACGAAATCCAGAAGCATCGCGATTTCGCAACATGTTCCATTTTCACTGTTGCTGGCAAGGAGAGTTGTACGAAAGAGCAAAGTGTCGCGATTTCGTGACATGTTCCATTTTCGTGATTACTAGCAAGGAGAGTTGTATGGAAGAGCAAAGTGTCACGATTTCACGACATGTTCCATTTTCGCGGTTGCTGGCAAGGAGAGTTGTACGAAAGAGCAAAGTGTCACGATTTCGTGACATGGTCCATTTTTGCGGTTGCTAGCAAATAAGATTATACGAAAGCCAGAAGCGTTATGATTTTGCGACAGCATCGATGATGACGTCAGCAAATTTGAAAAGTGTCGTGATTTCACGACAGGGTGACAGAAAAGCCGCTAGAAGCCAGAAGCATCGTGATTTTGCGACATCTTAAGGATGACGTCAGCAAAAGTAAGAAGTGTCACGATTTCATGACATAAACTACGAAAAGCTCTCAAAGGCCAAATTGGTCATGATTTCACGATAGCAAGGGCATGAAGGATACGGCTTCAAAAAGTGTCGCAATATCGCAATAGGTGACAGTTTGACTGGAAAATGCCGAAGGAACATGCAAGGTGACACGTGGTGAAAAAGCATCATGCAGCCAGAAGTAACTAAAGTCAGATCGGCAGTTAAACATTGATAGGTGTTGGACATGCACTACAACAGCTGTATATGCATGATTAAAAAGCCGAATATGAAGCATCGAGAGGTTTTTGAAAAGTTTTGTTGCAGCATTCAAAAATGTCGTATTTGTAGAATTTAAAAAGCCGAATATGAAGCATCGAAAGGTTTGTGAAAAGATTTTTAATGAAGCATTCAAAAAGGTCGTATCTACAGAAAGTGAATAGTCATATTGCATGCATTCTAATAGTCGTAAGTTGCAGGATTCGAACAACCATTTATGAAGAAGAAAGAAAAGAATTCGAACAACCATTTATGAAGAAGAAAGAAAAGAATGCGAACATTCGTTTATGGAGAAGAAAGAGAAGAAGTCGAAGAGATAAAGTTTGTCGTTCGACTGCATGGAGGATTATAAAAAGGACAGTCATGCAAAAAATAAGCTTGCTGCATTAAGAGAAAAATTGCTGTGAAAAGAGGGTTTGAATAGAGAAATAAGCAGAGCAGTAAGAGTGTGCAAAATATATTCAAATTATAGACCAGTCAGGGTCGGGTGAGCAGTGAAGGCATTTTTATGTCAGTTTAAATTACTCAATTGCAGGCTAAGTTGGTGCTTAGTACTAGGGATTGGTGCTCTTATCTGTTGAAGTAGAAAATTACAGGGGTTGGTGCTCTTTCCAATAGATGCTGGTAAAGAATTTGTAAAATTGTTATTTTGCAAAGACTGGATTTGGATTGAAGTCCAAGCAGTCAATTTTTAGGAGTAGCCATATTGGTGAACCTCGTTATATTGTGTGTTGTGGTGTGCTCTCATGTTCAGTTTGCTTTTCTAGTTTTAAAGTTCTCTATGCTTCAGTTTTTGAATGTTGTTATTTTGAACTTTAAAATAACTACACTGATTCACCCCCCCCTCTCAGTGTCATTGTGTGAACATCAATTGGTATCAGAGCAAGGTTCCTTGTACAAGCTTAATCAGCTAAGGAGATCTTGGAAGAAATAATGGCAGGCGGTGAAGAATTTTCATCCAACAAAGCTCCTTTCTTTTATGGAACAAATTACACTTTCTAGAAACTCAGGATGCAAACATATCTGAGTGCATTGGGATATGATATTTGGGATTCTGTAGATAGTGGATACACAACACCCACTACCCCTCCAACCGATACTGCTAAGAAGAAAAAATTTGAGAACAACTCCAAAGCTAAGAATGCCATAATGTGTGGGCTTGTTGACAGTGAACTGATAAGAGTCATGAGCTGTAAATCAACAAAAGACATGTGGGATAAACTGAAGAGCATCCATGAAGGAGACAACAAGATTAAGGAAGCAAAATTGCAAACTCATCGAGCACAGTTCGAAGCACTGCAAATAAATGAAGATGATAACATAGAGGCTTATATGCTGAAAGTCAACGGAATCATTAATGCAATCAGAGGACTCAGTGAAGAAATTGATGATGCAGTTGTTGTGAAAAAGGTTCTCAGAACACTGCACAAAATATTTAACTCCAAAGTTTCTATAATAGAAGAGGCAAAAGATCTAAACAACTTCAGCATGGATGAGTTGCATGGTTCCCTAACAGCATATGAAATGAGAATAGGACAAACCAAGTCTACAGACAGAGAAGCAGCTTTTAAAGCACACAAGAATGTAAAAGTTGAACATGAATCTGAGGATGAAGAAACACTGGATGAAACAGAAGCTAATTTTGTTCAAAAACTCACAAAGGGAAAAAGAAAATATAGAGGAAAGCTACCTTTTAAGTGCTTCAATTATGGAGGAGTCGGTCATTTTGCAGCCAAATGTCCAATGCAGGAGAAAACCAAAAATGGTGAAGGGTCACACCAAGAAAAATGTGACTGGAAGAAGAAACAAAATTTCAGAAAGAACAACTTCAAGAAGAAAAGCTTCATAACCAAGAATGTCAGCACTTCTGAAGAAATCTCAGGTGAGGAGTCTGAAGAAGAAATAGGTGAAGCTCTGTTCATGGCACTTGAAGAAGAAAGAACAGAGGAAAATCAGGAAGGTGATGAAAATTTCAAGGATGAAGCTGAAGTGTATTTGGAAGGAGAATTGATTGCTGCACTTGAAGAGTTGAGTGCAGAAAGAAAAAAGAATAAAAAAATTTCAAAGAAATTAGAGGATGCCACAGACATAATAAACAATCTGAAAATACAGACAGAGGAATTCAAGAAAATGTCTGAAGTTCTTGATGAACAATTAACTGTAAATACAGTGGAATGCAGCAAACTAGAGGAAGACATTGTTAATTTAAGGATGCAGCTAGAGGAAATGAATAGAAAATTGAACTTTTTTCATAATTTTGAAGAAAGTACTGTAAAGCTGGACAAAATGTTAAATAACCAAAGGCCTTTCGACATCAAATTTGGTTTAGGCTTTGATGAAGGAGAATCATCAAAGGATTCAAAGAACTTGAATTCAGAACCCATAAAGAAAGAAGAAAAGATCAGGGTTGAACCAGAAAAAAAAAATCATGCCAAAGAAAACAATAATGCCAGACTCAAGAAGAATGCTGACAAAGCTGGATTCACAAAATTCATACATCCAAGAAAGAGAAGATTAATGGCTCCTACTTCAAACTGGAAAATACTGGCACCCAGGTTTAATCATTCTTTTTCTGGTTATTATTTTAAATGCAATACTTATGGCCATAAGATTTCAAATTGCAGGCATAATGTATCTCAAAGGAATTTCACCAGTAGAAATGTTTTTTCTCCTTTAATGAATTATGCAGTTGAATGTTATAATTGTCATAATTTTGGTCATATTGCTAGAAACTACGGAAGCACTTTTGCATCAAATAATTATCAGGGTATAAAATCTCAACCAAGTAGGTTGAAACAAAACCAAAAATTTCTTGAAAAATAGGCACATGCTAATGAAAGGACAAAGGCAAAACAAGTAGCCAAATTTGCTATCAAACCTGAATGGAAAGAAAAGGAATCTTTGATTGTCCAGACTGCTTTTAAAGCTCAGAACAAATCAGCACCTTGGATACTTGACAGGTGGTTGTTCCGATCACATGACGAGTGACAAGCAAAAGTTTGAGAATTTACAAAATTATGTAGGTAGTTCTATGAAATTTGGAAATAATGATGGAGCAAAGATTGTTGGAAAGGGATCAGTCAAGATCAGTGATGGCAATATAAAATCAAAAGAAGTCTTGTTTGTAATTGGTCTGAAGCATAACTTGTTGAGTGTAAGTCAAATATGTGACAGAGGTCATGATGTAATCTTCAAGAAGGAGGGCTGTGAAGTAAGAAAGACAAAAAATGGAAAGTTAATAGCCACTTGGACTGAGAACTTCTGAAATCAGTATACACTTTCGAAATAGCGGAAGGAACATGCTTGATTGGACAGGAAGATGAAAATTGGCTATGGCACAAGAGGCTTGGTCATATTAGTTTTGACAATCGGCAAAAATCAGTTCAAAAAGAGCGATTAGAGATATACCAAACATTGGCAAAACTGTAAATAGCATCTGTGAGTCATGCCAAAAGGGAAAACAAACCAGAGCCACTTTCAAAGCAAAAAAATACTTCACTAGCAAGCCGTTAGAACTAATTCACACTGATTTATGTGGACCCATGAGAACTGAAAGCATAAATAGACACAAATATTTTATGCTGTGTATAGATGACTACTCAAGAATGACATGGGTACTATTTACGAAACTTAAATCGGAAGCCTTTGAGATGTTTAAAACCTTCAAAAATCTTGTTGAGAATCAATCAGGAAAAATAATTAAATGCCTAAGATCAGACAAAGGAGGAGAGTTTATTTCAGAAGAATTTGAAGAATACTGTCAAAAATATGGGATAAGAAGACAGTTTTTAGCAGCTAGAACACCTTAGAAGAATGGTGTTGTAGAAAGGAATAATAGAACAGTGCAGGAAATGGCATGGACAATGCTGGCTGAGAACAAAATAGCTGACAAATTTTGGAAAGAGGCAGTACATACTGCAGTTTACATTCAAAATAGGTGCATGCTAAGACCACATGAAAGCAAAACACCTTATGAGCTGTGGTTTGGCAAAAAGGCAACAACAAGACATTTCAAAGTATTTGGCAGCAAGTGCTACATAAAACGGATTGAAGATAACCTCGGTAAATTTGATGATAGAGCTTATGAAGGTATCTTTCTTGGTTACTCAACAAAAAGCAAAGCCTACACATGTTACAACAAGAGGCTAAAGAAAATTGTTGAGAGTGCTGATGTGAAAGTTGATGAAGGTAGAGAACAAGAAACTACTTATCAAGAAAACTACCCTATGTATGAAGAAGTCATTGAAGGTGATGATGAAAAGGAAACAGATAAGAATCAGAAAATTGATCCAGATGTTATAAAAATTGAATCAGAAGAAGAAGAAAACAAGAAATTTAAAACAGGCAACTGGCAAAAAAATCATCTAAGTGAACATATTATTGGGGATCCCATAGATGGTATTCAGACAAGAAGAACAGCAGTGAGGAACTATTCTCTGTTATCTAGCATTGAACCTAAAAATGTTGCTGAAGCAAGCACTGATGAAAGTTGGATGAAGGCAATCAATGAAGAACTAGATAAGATAGAGAAAAACAATACCTGGGAATTAGTACCTAGACCAACAAATAAAAACATAATTGGCACTAAATGGGTTTTTCGAAATAAATTAAATGAAGATGGACAGGTTGTCAGAAATAAGGCAATATTGGTCCAGTAAAGGCTATGCTCAGGTTGAAGGCATTGATTTTGAGGAAAATTTTGCACCGGTAGCCAGACTAGAGGCAATCAAAATGTTTCTGGCATTAGCAGTTCATAAAAACTTCAAAGTATATCAAATGGACGTAAAATCAGCATTTTTGAATAGAAAACTGGAAGAAGAGGTTTACATCGAACAACCAGATGGCTTCCAACTTGGTGATAATCCATATTTTGTTTGCAGGTTAAAGAAATCTTTATATGGATTGAAAGAGGCACCTAGAGCATGGTATGCAAGGCTGGATAACTATCTAATTGAACAAGGGTTCAAGAAAGGTTTGGTGGACAACAACTTATATGTCAAAATAGAGAAGGGTCATCTTATTGTTCTTGTTGTTTATGTAGATGACATAATATTTGGCAGCGGCATGGATGAATACTGCAAAGACATATCAATTAAAATGAAAAAAGAATTTGAGATGTCAATGATTGGTGAACTTTCTTATTTCTTAGGACTGCAGGTCAATCAAAATGAAAAAGGAATTTTTATTTCTCAAGTTAAATATGTAAAAAAAATTCTGAAAAAGTTCACAATGGAAGATAGTAAACAGGTCAGCACTCCCATGACAATAGGCTGCAAGTTGAGCAAGGATGATAAATCTCCAGATGTATATCAAACAATGTACAGATCTATGATTGGAAGCCTACTATATTTAACAGCCACTAGACCAGACATATTACAAGCAGTATGAATGGTTGCAATATTTTAGGCTAGTCCCAAAGAAACACATATCACATCTGTAAAGAGGATCTTCAGGTACCTCAAGGGTACTATGGATTACAGGTTGTGGTACCCAAAAGGTAAAGATTTCACTTTGATTGCATATTCTGATGCAGATTGGGTAGGATGTATTGATGACAGGAAGAGTACTAGTGGAGGAGCATTTTATCTTGGAGACAGGTTGGTAGCATGGCACAGCAAGAAACAAGAATTAGTATCTCTATCCACTGCAGAGGCAGAATACATAGCAGCAACAACATGTTGTATTCATATATTATGGATGAGACAAACGTTGAAATATCTTGGTATTCATTTCAAAGAGCCAATTTCAATTAAATGTGATAACACTAGTGCTATCAACATATCCAAGAATCCAGTTATGCATTCAAGAACCAAACATATTGCAATCCGGTATCATTTCTTGAAGGATAAAGTTGTAGAAGGAGAGGTCAAATTGGATTTTGTTCCAACTACAGAGCAAGTAGCTGATATATTCACAAAACCTTTGCCAAAGGAAGTATTTGAATACCTTCGGAAGAAGTTGGGAGTAGTCACACCACCCAAGCACTGACTAGCTATGGGAAACACATTCTTAGGGGGAGCATTCAAACCTTTTAAGTCTGAGAATGTTGTGCATAGACTCAGGGGGAGTCTGCAGCAGCCCTTTGGTATTATTGGCAAAGGGGGAGAAGAAATTGAGCAAGGTTGCAGTGTGTTGCCAACAATTCCAAAGGGGGATATTGTTGAGCAAGGTGCAGCAAAAGCATTGCAAAAGTATTGTCATTGTTGTCAACACAGATAGATTGATGCAATTGATGCAGTTCAGAGGTCAGTCAGATCAAGTGCAGTGAATTTTAAGGAAAACAAAGGTGACCCAGATTCAGAAATTGGCAGAAAAAGACAAGTAAGAAAACTATCGCGATATCGCGACATGTTTTCTGTCGCGATTTCGCGACAAAAAGTAGGAGAGAGAAAATGCACGCCAAAATGTCACGATTTCGCGACATGTCGAGTTTTCGCTGAGGAGAGAGAAAATGTGTCGCGATTTTGCGACAAAAAGTAGGAGAGAGAAAATGCACGCCAAAATGTCACGATTTCGCGACATGTTGGCAGAGGAGGAAGCAAGTGGAAAAGATGTCGCGATTTCACGACATAAATGGAGGAAAGAAGCTTGCAACGAAAAGGAGAGAGAGAATGCAGAAAACAAAGATGTAGCGATTTCGCTACAAGACCAAAATGCACAATGAGAAGGTGTAGCGATTTCGCTACATGACAAAATGCATGGAAGCAGAAGTGTAGCGATTTCGCTGCAAGACAAAATGAATGGCAACAAAGGTGTAGCGATTTCGCTACAAGTCCATAATGCACAACGTGAAGAGGTAGCGATTTCACTACCAGAAAAAAGTGAAGAACTTAAAGATGCAACCATTATGTTTCAAGTCAAAACTTCATAGGGAGAAGCAAGATGCAAGCACAAGACAAAGTTGTAGCGATTTCGCTACTGCATGAAGCAAGGATTGTACGGAAGCCGGAAGCGTCACGATTTCGCGACATGTTCCATTTTCGTTGTTGTTGGCAAGGAGAGTTGTACGGAAGAGAAAAGTGTCACGATTTCGTGACATGTTCCATTTTCACGGTTGCTGGCAAGGAGAGTTGTACGGAAGAGCAAAGTGTCATGATTTCGTGACATGTTCCATTTTCACGGTTGCTGGCAAGGAGAGTTGTACGGAAGAGCAAAGTGTCACGATTTTGTGACATGTTCCATTTTCATGGTTGCTAGCAAAGAAGATTATACAAAATCCAGAAGCGTCATGATTTTGCGATAGCATTGATGATGACGTCAGCAAATTTGAAAAGTGTCACGATTTCGCGATAGGGTGACAGAAAAGCCGTTGGAAGCCGAAAGCATCACGATTTCGCGACATCTTAAGGATGACATCAGCAAAATTAAGAAGTGTCACGATTTCGTGACATAAACTGCGAAAAGCTCTCAAAGGCCAAATTGGTCGTGATTTCGTGACAGCAAGGGCATGGAGGGTACGGCTTCAAAAAGTGTCGCAATATCACGATAGGTAACAGTTTGACTAGAAAATGTCGAAGGAACATGCAAGGTGACACGTGGCGAAAAAGCATCATGCAGCCAGAAGTAACTGAAGTCAGATCGGCAGTTAAACATTGACAGGTGTTGGACATGCACTACAATAGCTGTATATGCATGATTAAAAAGCCGAATATGAAGCATCGAGAGGTTTTCAAAAAGTTTTGTTGCAGCATTCAAAAAGGCCGTATTTGTAGAATTTAAAAAGCCGAATATGAAGCATCGAAAGGTTTTTGAAAATATTTTTAATGAAGCATTCAAAAATGCCGTCTCTGCAGAAAGTGAACAGTCATATTACATGCTTTCTAACAGCCGTAAGTTGCAGGATTCGAACAGCCATTTATGAAGAAGAAAGAAAAGAATTCGAATAGTCATTTATGAAGAAGAAAGAAAAGAATGCGAATAGTCGTTTATGGAGAAGAAAGAGAAGAATTCGAAGAGATAAAGTTTGTCATTCGACTGCATGGAGGATTATAAAAAGGACAGCCATGCAAAAAATAATCTTACTGCATTAAGAGGAAATTGCTGTGAAAAGAGGGTTTGAATAGAGAAATAAGCAGAGCAGTAAGAGTGTGTAGAATATATTCAAATTTTAGACCAATCAGGGTCGGGTGAGCAGTGAAGGCATTTTTATGTCAGTTTAAATTACTCAATTGCAGGCTAAGTTGGTGCTTAGTACTAGGGGTTGGTGCTCCTATCTGTTGAAGCAAAAAATTACAAGGGTTGGTGCTCCTTCTAGTGGATGCTGGTAAAGAATTTGTAAAATTGTTATTTTGCAAAGACTAGATTTGGATTGAAGTCCAAGCAGTCAATTTTGAGGAGTAGCCATATTGGTGAACCTCGTTATATTGTGTGTTGTGGTGTGCTCTCATGTTCAGTTTGCTTTTCTGGTTTTAAAGTTCTCTGTGCTTCAATTTTTGAATGTTGTTATTTTGAACTTTCAAATAACTACACTGATTCAGCCCCCCCTATCAATGTCATTGTGTGAACATCAATTGGTATCAGAGCAAGGTTCCTTATACAAGCTTAATCAGCTAAGGAGATCTTGGAAGAAACAATGGCAGGCGGTGAAGGATTCCCATCCAACAAAGCTCCCTTATTTGATGGAACAAATTACACTTTCTAGAAACTTAGGATGCAAACATATCTGAGTGCATTGGGAAATGATATTTGGGATTCTGTAGATAGTGGATACACAACACCCACTACCCCTCCAACAGATATTGCTGAGAAGAAAAAATTTGAAAACAACTCCAAAGCTAAGAATGCCATAATGTGTGGGCTTGTTGACAGTGAACTGATAAGATTCATGAGCTGTAAATTAGCAAAAGACATGTGGGATAAACTGAAGAGCATCCATGAAGGAGACAACAAGATTAAGGAAGAAAAACTACAAACTCATCGAGCACAGTTCGAAGCACTACAAATGAATGAAGATGAGAACATAGAGGCTTATATGCTGAAATTCAACGAAATCATTAATGTAATCAGAGGACTTGGTGAAGAAATTGATGATGCAGTTGTTGTGAAAAAGGTTCTCAGAACACTGCACAAAAGATTTAACTCCAAAGTTTTTGCAATAGAAGAGGCAAAAGATCTAAACAACTTCAGCATGGATGAGTTGCATGGTTCCCTGACAGCATATGAAATGAGAATAGGACAAACCAAGTCTACAGACAGAGAAGCAGCTTTTAAAGCACACAAGAATGTAAAATCTGAACATGATTCTGAGGATGAAGAAACACTGGATGAAACAGAAGCTAATTTTGTTCAAAAACTAACAAAGGGAAAAGGAAAATATAGAGGAAAGCTACCTTTTAAGTGCTTCAATTATGGAGGAGTCGGTCATTTTGTAGCCAAATGTCCAATGCAGGAGAAAACCAAAAATGGTGAAGGGTCATACCAAGAAAAAGGTGACTGGAAGAAGAAACAAAATTTCAGAAAGAACAACTTCAAGAAGAAAAGCTTCATAACCAAGAATTTTAGCACTTCTGAAGAAAGCTCAGGTGAGGAGTTTGAAGAAGAAATAGGTGAAGCTCTGTTCATGGCACTTGAAGAAGAAAGAACAGAGGAAAATTAGGAAGGTGATGAAAATTTCAAGGATGAAGCTAAAGTGTATTTGGAAGGAGAATTGATTGCTGCACTTGAAGAGTTGAGTGTAGAAAGAAAAAAGAATAATTTTTTTTCAAAGAAATTAGAGGATGCCACAGACATAATAAACAGTATGAAAATATAGACAGAGGAATTCAAGAAAATGTCTGAAGTTCTTGATGAATAATTAACTGTAAAGACAGTGGAATGCAGCAAACTAGAGGAAGACATTGTTAATTTAAGGATGCAGCTAGAGGAAATGAATAGAAAATTGAACTATTTTTATAAGTTTGAAGAAAGTACTGTAAAGCTAGACAAAATGTTAAATAACCAAAGGCCTTCCGACATCAAATTTGGTTTAGGATTTGATGAAGGAGAATCATCAAAGGATTCAAAGAACTTGAATTCAGAACCCATAAAGAAAGAAGAAAAGATCAGGGTTGAACCAGAAAAAACAAATCATGCCAAAGAAAACAATAATGCCAGACTCAATAATAATACTGACAAAGTTGGATTCACAAAAGTCATACATCCAAGAAAGAGAAGATTAATGGCTCCTAATTCAAACTGGAAAAGACCGGCACCCAGGTTTAATCATTCTTTTTCTGGTTATTGTTTTAAATGCAATACTTATGGCCATAAGATTTCAAATTGCAGGCATAATGTATCTCAAAGGAATTTCACCAGCAGAAATGTTTTTTCTCCTTTAATGAATTATGCAGTTGAATGTTATAATTGTCATCATTTTGGTCATATTTCTAGAAATTGCAGAAGCACTTTTGCATCAAATAATTATCAGGGTATAAAATCTCAACCAAGTAGGTTGAAACAAAACCAAAAATTTCTTGAAAAACAGGCACATGCTAATGAAAGGACAAAGGCAAAACAAGTAGCCAAATTTGCTATCAAACCTGAATGGAAAGAAAAGGAATCTTTGATTGTCCAAACTGCTTTTAAAGCTCAGAACAAATCAGCACCTTGGATACTTGACAGTGGTTGTTCCAGTCACATGACAAGTGACAAGCAAAAGTTTGAGAATTTACAAAATTATGTAGGTAGTTCTATGAAATTTGGAAATATTGATGGAGCAAATATTGTTGGAAAGGGATCAGTCAAGATCAGTGATGGCAATATAAAATCAAAAGAAGTCTTGTTTGTAATTGGTCTGAAGCATAACTTGCTGAGTGTAAGTCAAATATGTGACAGAGGTCATGATGTAATCTTCAAGAAGGAGGGCTGTGAAGTAAGAAAGACAAAAAATGGAAAGTTAATAGCCATTGGACTGAGAACTTTTTGAAATCTGTATACACTTTCAGAAATAGCAGAAGAAACATGCTTGATTGGACAAGAAGATGAAAATTGGCTATGGCATAAGAGGCTTGGTCATATTAGTTTTGACAATCTGGCAAAAATCAGTTAAAAAAGAGCAGTTAGAGATATACCAAACATTGGCAAACCTATAAATAGCATCTGTGAGTCATGCCAAAAGGGAAAACAAACCAGAGCCACTTTCAAAGCAAAAAAATACTTCACTAGCAAGCCGTTAGAACTAATTCACACTGATTTATGTGGACCCATGAGAACTGAAAGCATAAATGGACACAAATATTTTATGTTGTGTATAGATGACTACTCGAGAATGACATGGGTACTATTTCTAAAACTTAAATCAGAAGCCTTTGAGATGTTTAAAACCTTCAAAAATCTTGTTGAGAATAAATCAGGAAAAATAATTAAATGCCTAAGATCAGATAGAGGAGGAGAGTTTATTTCAGAAGAATTTGTAGAATACTGTCAAAAATATGGGATAAGAAGACAATTTTCAGCAGCTAGAACACCTCAGCAGAATGGTGTTGTAGAAAGGAAGAATAGAACAGTGCAGGAAATGGCATGGACAATGCTGGCTGAGAACAAAATAGCTAACAGATTTTGGAAAGAGGCAGTACATACTGCAGTTTACATTCAAAATAGGTGCATGCTAAGACCACATGAAAGCAAAACATCTTATGAGCTATGGTTTGGAAGAAAGGCAACAACAATACATTTCAAAGTATTTGGCATCAAGTGCTACATAAAATGGACTGAAGATAACCTCGATAAATTTAATGATAGAGCTGATAAAGGTATATTTCTTGGTTACTCAACAAAAAGAAAAGCGTACACATGTTACAACAAGAGGCTAAAGAAAATTGTTGAGAGTGCTAATGTGAAAGTTGATGAAGGTAGAGAACAAGAAACTACTTATCAAGAAAACTACCCTATGTATGAAGAAGTCATTGAAGGTGATGATGAAAAGGAAACAAATAAGAATCAGAAAATTGATCCAAATGTTATAAAAACTGAATCAGAAGAAGAAGAAAACAAGAAATTTAAAACAGGCAACTGAAAAAAAAATCATCTAAGTGAACAAATTATTGGGGATCCCATAGATGGTATTCAGACAAGAAGAACAGCAGTGAGGAACTATTCTCTGTTATCTAGCATTGAACCTAAAAATGTTTCTAAAGCAAGCACTGATGAAAGTTGGATGAAGGCAATCAATGAAGAACTAGATCAGATAGAGAAAAACAATACCTGGGAATTAGTACCTAGACCAACAAATAAAAACATAATTGGCACTAAATGGGTTTTTCGAAATAAATTAAATGAAGATGGACAGGTTGTCAAAAATAAGGCAAGATTGGTCTGTAAATGCTATGCTCAGGTTGAAGGCATTGATTTTGAGGAAACTTTTGCACCGATAGCTAGACTAGAGGCAATCAGAATGTTTCTGGCATTAGCAGTTCATAAAAACTTCAAAGTATATCAAGGATGTAAAATCAGCATTTTTTAATGGAAAACTGGAAGAAGAGGTTTACATTGAACAACCAGATGGCTTCCAACTTGGTGACAATCCAGATTTTGTTTGCAGGTTAAAGAAAGCTTTATATGGATTGAAAGAGGCGCCTAGAGCATGGTATGCAAGGCTGGATAACTATCTAATTGAACAAGGATTCAAGAAAGGTTTGGTGGACAACAACTTATATGTCAAAATAGAGAAAGGTCATCTTATTGTTCTTGTTGTTTATGTAGATGACATAATATTTGGCAGCAGCATTGATGAATACTGCAAAGACATATCAATTAAAATGAAGAAAGAATTTTGGATGTCAATGATTGGTGAACTTTCTTATTTCTTAGGACTGCAGGTCAATCAAAATGATAAAGGCATTTTTATTTCTCAAGTTAAATATGTAAAAGAAATGCTAAAAAAGTTCACAATGGAAGACAAGAAACAGTGTCAAGACTCCCATGACAACGAGTCGCAAGTTGAGCAAGGATGATAAATCTCCAGATGTAGATCAAACAATGTACAGGTCTATGATTGGAAGCCTACTATATTTAACAGCCACTAGACCAGACATATTACAGGTAGTATGCATGGTTGCAAGATTTCAGGCTAGTCCCAAAGAAACTCATGTCACAGCTGTAAAGAGGATCTTCAAGTACCTCAAGGGTACTATGGATTAGGGGTTGTGGTACCCAAAAGGTAAAGATTTCACTTTGATTGCATATTCTGATGCAGATTGGGTAGGATGTATTGATGACAGGAAGAGTACCAGTGGAGGAGCATTTTATCTTGGAGACAGGCTGGTAGCATGTCACAGCAAGAAACAAGAATTAGTATCTCTATCCACTGCAGAGGCAGAATACATAGCAGCAACAACATGTTGTACTCATATATTATGGATGAGACAAATATTGAAAGATCTTGGTATTCATTTCAAAGAGCCAATTTCAATTAAATGTGATAACACTAGTGCTATCAACATATCCAAGAATCCAGTTATGCATTCAAGAACCAAACATATTACAATCCGGTATCATTTCCTGAAAGATAAAGTTGTAGAAGGAGAGGTCAAATTGGATTTTGTTCCAACTACAGAGCAAGTAGCTGATATATTCACAAAACCTTTGCCAAAGGAAGTATTTGAATACCTTCGGAAGAAGTTGGGAGTAGTCACACCACCCAAGCACTGACTAGCTATGGGAAACACATTCTCAGGGGGAGCATTCAAACCTTTTAAGTCTGAGAATGTTGTGCATAGACTCAGGGGGAGTCTGTAGTAGCTCTTTGGTATTATTGGCAAAGGAGGAGAAGAAATTGAGCAAGGTTGCAGTGTGTTGCCAACAATTCCAAAGGGGGAGATTGTTGAGCAAGGTGCAGCAAAAGCATTGCAAAAGTATTGTCATTGTTGTCAACACAGATAGATTGATGCAATTGATGCAGTTCAGAGGTCATTCAGATCAAGTGCAATGAATTTTAAGGAAAATAGAGGTGACCCAGATTCAAAAATTGGCAAAAAAATACAAGTAAGAAAACTGTCGCGATATCGCGACATGTTTTCTGTCGCGATTTCACGATAAAAAGTAGGAGAGAGAAAATGCACACCAAAATGTCGCGATTTTGTGACATGTCGATTTTTCGCTGAGGAGAGAGAAAATGTGTCACGATTTCATGACAAAAAGTAGGAGAGAGAAAATGCACGCCAAAATGTCGCGATTTTGTGACATGTTGGCAGAGGAGGAAGTAAGTGGAAAAGATGTCGCGATTTCACGACATAAATGGAGGAAAGAAGCTTGCAACGAAAAGGAGAGAGAGAATGCAGAAAACAAAGATGTAACGATTTCGCTACAAGACCAAAATGCACAATGAGAAGGTGTAGCGATTTTGCTACATGACAAAATGCATGGAAGCAGAAGTGTAGCGATTTCGCTGCAAGACAAAATGAATGGCAAAAAAGGTGTAGCGATTTCACTACAAGTCCATAATGCACAATGTGAAGAGGTAGCGATTTCGCTACCAGACAAAAGTGAAGAACTTAAAGATGCAGCCATTATGTTTCAAGTCAAAACTTCATAGGAAGAAGCAAGATGCAAGCACAAGACAAAGTTGTAGTGATTTCGCTACTGCATGAAGCAAGGATTGTACGGAAGCCAAAAGCGTCGCGATTTCGTGACATGTTCCATTTTCGCGGTTGCTGGCAAGGAGAGTTGTACGGAAGAGCAAAGTGTCACGATTTCATGACATGTTCCATTTTCGCGGTTGCTAGCAAGGAGAGTTGTACAGAAGAGCAAAGTGTCATGATTTCACGATATGTTCCATTTTCACGGTTGCTGGCAAGGAGAGTTGTACGGAAGAGCAAAGTGTCACGATTTCGCGACATGGTCCATTTTTACGGTTGCTAGCAAAGAAGATTGTACGAAAGGCAGAAGCGTCATGATTTTGCGACAGCATTGATGATGACGTTAACAAATTTGAAAAGTGTCACGATTTCGTGATAGGGTGACAGAAAATCCGTTGGAAGCCGAAAGCGTTGCGATTTCGTGACATCTTAAGGATGACGTCAGCAAAAGTAAGAAGTGTCACGATTTCGTGACATAAACTGCGGAAAGCTCTCAAAGGCCAAATTGGTCACAATTTTGTGACAGCAAGGGCATGAAGGATACGGCTTCAAAAAGTGTCGCAATGTCGTGACAGGTAATAATTTGACTGGAAAATGCCGAAGGAACATGCAAGGTGACACGTGGTGAAAAAGCATCATGCAACTAGAAGTAACTGAAGTCAGATCAGCATTTAAACATTGACAGGTGTTGGACATGCACTACAACAGCTGTATATGCATGATTAAAAAGCCAAATATGAAGCATCGAGAGGTTTTCGAAAAAAAATTTTGTAGCATTCAAAAAGGCCGTATTTGTAGAATTTAAAAAGCCGAATATGAAGCATCGAAAGGTTTTCAAAAATATTTTTAATGAAGCATTCAAAAAGGTCGTATCTGCAGAAAGTGAACAGTCATATTGCATGCATTCTAACAGCCGTAAGTTGCAGGATTCGAACAGCCATTTATGAAGAAGAAAGAAAAGAATTCGAATAGCCATTTATGAAGAAGAAAGAAAAGAATGCGAACATCCATTTATGGAGAAGAAAGAGAAGAAGTCGAAGAGATAAAGTTTGTCATTCGACTGCATGGAGGATTATAAAAAGGACAGCCGTGCAGAAAATAATCTTGTTACATTAAGAGGGAAATTGCTGTGAAAAGAGGGTTTGAATAGAGAAATAAGCAGAGCAGTAAGAGTGTGCAGAATATATTCAAATTGTAGACCAGTCAGGGTCGGGTGAGCAGTGAAGGCATTTTTATGTCAGTTTAAATTACTCAATTGCAGGCTAAGTTGGTGCTTAGTACTAGGGGTTGGTGCTCCTATCTGTTGAAGCAAAAAATTACAGGGGTTGGTGCTCCTTCCAGTGGATGCTGGTAAAGAATTTGTAAAATTGTTATTTTGCAAAGACTGGATTTGAATTGAAGTCCAAGCAGTCAATTTTGAGGAGTAGCCATATTGGTGAACCTCGTTATATTGTGTGTTGTGTTGTGCTCTCATTTTCAGTTTGCTTTTCTGGTTTTAAAGTTCTCTGTGCTTCAGTTTTTGAATGTTGTTATTTTGAACTTTAAAATAACCACACTGATTCACCCCCCCCTCTCAGTTTCATTGTGTGAACATCAAAATTAACGAAATAAAAGATATATGATATTAATAAAATAATTATCTTTCCATTGAATCAAAAATATATTATATCAAGATGAAATATGTGCGAATAAATTAAAATATATATATATATTTTTCAGCAAAAAACCCCTTGTGGGGCCGCCTTGGTCTAAGAGACCACGAACATGGGGTTCTACACCGTCAAAGTCACTCGGGGGTCACACCCAGCCCTGCCTACACCAACATTATCAATTGGATTTTGGGTACCCAATTCAGCTTTTTGGTAGGGTGGAGATTCGAACCTAGGACCTCCCTTGGAGGATTGCCCTCTCCTCTCCAACTCACCTACAACATTTGGGTGAATAAATTAAAATATATTAGGATGAAACAATTAATAATTTCAAAAATATTCTCTTAAAAGGTTGGGTAAAATAAGGAGGCTCAATGTAAGATTTGACAAACCATTCCACCAATTAGCATATAAATATAAAATGAAATTTCAATGAGAAAGATATCTCTAGAGGAGTTATAGGAGGTAGTTTTCCTAATAAGATAATAGCATCTATAGATTTCCCTTATATTTCATTTAGAATCTTTTGGATTTTCTCAAGTGATATGTTTGATTTAGATGAAGAGTCTAGTAAAAATAAGATTGTGATAAATGAGATAAATTCCATATTTATTTGTTATAAGAAAAATATTAATGTTATAGCCATTACATAAGATTCATACATTTTCCTCATTCCATAAAAAACATAGATAATATTATAGACTTAGATATAAATAAAGCATATGCTAGAGTTTGCTAGATTGTTCTACATGATATTCTTAGAAAATTTGGTTTTGGTAAAGGTTGATACTTATGGATAAAATATTCTTATCATAATGCTTATTAGTTTAAATCATCATGTGGACTACATTAGGATGACCCATTATATCCTTATCTCTTCATTTCTCTCACTACACAATAAGGAGAAATTTCTCAAGGTTAACAATGGAAGGAAACATCAATGTTATTTATATGATAAAGAATGTTTCCTTCAATTCATATCTTCGTAATGTAAATGGTACACCATCCCTTAGTCAATGATGTCATGCTTCTAAAATTAATATTTTGAATCATTAAGAAGTTTGTCAGATAGTTGGTTGCTACTAATAAACCTAAAAATTATATTTATGTTAGATAATTATGGGGACTGTAATGTTTAAATTTGAAGAGTTATCACCAACATATCTAGTGTTATTTGTCCAAAAATAAATTTAATATGGAGCTTGAAATTCAATATTTGATAAAATAAAACCTTATTTTAGTAGGTTGGGATGGTAGGTTTTTAACCATAAGCAGAAAGTTACAACTCTTAAAAATTTCTTTAACATATATATATATGCCACTTATTGATACATTAAAATTGTTAAGAAAATGAACTATTTATAGGGGATCAATAAATGGAACTTCCAAATATTTTTCAAATAATTAATTTTTTATTTTATGCTTCGTAGAAAGCTTACCCTTATCCTCTTATTTCTATTCTAAATGGAAATTGCTAGCTAGGGCATGTTCAAGTTGTACATTTTCACTTGTGAAAGTTTATATCGATGTGAGAAATAAATTATAGATCATGGTTTTCAATTAGAAACATAGTAAGAAAGAGGACCTCAAACAAATAATTAATTAATTTTAAATTATGATTTATGATTATCATTTGCCTATTTTTATGTATAAGTATGATCTAGATTAGTATCTAAAATAAGATATTAGATATTTAGTAAATGAGGTGATAGGAGAAACATAGCAATTTGATGTTGACAAAAAATATCTTTGTTAGAAAGACAAGCTAGACATGCCTAAATTGACCTAAAAGACAATTCAATATTTTTAATATTTTAATAAAAATAACCCATACAAATCTATATATAACTTATTAAACAACTAATTTCAAGTAATCATATAATTGAAAGTCTTTTTATATAATAATTTTTATTGACAAACAAATATTTTATCATTATAAAACTAATAGTTACCAAATAAATATCAAACTAGATCTTGCTTAAAATGTTTAAAAGGATGAATGGTCTATGCAAGAAATCCAACAAAGAAAACTCCTGAGGAAAGGCTCTGTTATGAATTGTTACTAAGTTTTAAATTTTATGAATGCGGGAAGGATTTTTGAATTTTTGGAGGATGCAAGGAAGGCTCCATGGATAGGTCCTCTGTCTAGATCCGTGACTCATGCGAAATTGGTTAAGGATGGTCGTCCATATAGTTTCATGATTCATGCAGATGTGTCTAAGGATGGTCCTTAAATTTATATTTCTTTTTGCAAGGCAGCCCCAATTTCTAGCTTTGCAAGTGTTTATAATGCTGCCAAGTTAGTTTCTTTAAAATCCCTCTCCCATGTTGACCCATATGCCCCTTCGCTTGAAAATGTGAGTACCTTTTGGGGTGATGAAATTTCTACTACCTCTAAACCATACTTTTCTTCTATTTTGGGTAAGTCCTCTCCTTCTGTTGACCCTTCAGTACCCCCTATTAAATTTTTTGGAAATAGAGTCAAGATTCCTCAAAGTTTAGCTTCAAAATTTTTAGCAGAGGAATAATTTTTTCTTGTTGGTAAAGTTTTTGGAGGAAGTCCAAATTTGGATACCATAAGGCATTGGGCCAGTTTTAGATGGAAATTGAAAGACTCCTTGGAGATCATTGGACTTTCTAATGATTTTTGGTATTCGCCTTAACTCTTAGGTAGATGCTAACTAGATTCTATCAAGAGGGTCATGGTTCCTTGGGTCTAAAAGTGTATTCCTTATGAAATGGACCTCTGAGTTTGATCTTGAAACACAAAGCATCAATTATGCACCTATCTGGGTTAGACTTCCCAATATTCCTTGGTATTTTTGGTATGAACCAGTTATCAAGGTCATTGCTTCGACCATTGAGGATCTTCTTTTCATCGATAGAGTTACTCTTTCAATATCAAGGATGTATGATGCACGCTTTTGTGCCAATGCTAATATTGACTCAGCTCTTCCTACTTTTGTCAAGCTAGAGCATGGGAGATTTTTTCGTAAGCAAGCTATTGAATATGAGAATAAACCACCATTCTACATTGAATTTCGAACTCAAGATCATCTTTGCGCCTAGTGTCCTTTTACCAAGCAAACATGAGATGTTGTTCAAAATCAAGATTTTCAAAAAGTCGACAAAGGAAAGGATGTCAAGACATATTTTAGAAGGAACAAAAGAAGATACCCTCCTTCAAAAGGAATTATTTTCAGGCCCATAAATAATCATAAACCTTTGGAAGAAAATGACAAATTTTCAAGTGACAAAGGCAAAAGAGCTTCCTCCTCCTCTGACATTCATAATGAGGTGAGTCTTTTTGCATTTCCCAATCAATTTCAAGATCTTGCCAATTTATCTTCTAAAATTGATGATGAAAATTTGGTTAATATAAACCTTGAGTCAAATACCACCATGGATCCATCAACAGTCATTTAGGAACCGTCCTCTAATATTTTCCCTGTTCCTGAGACATTTGTGTCTTCTCCTATCATAAATGACACTCATTCATCTCCTAGTCCTACTCTTGAGGATCAAAATTGTATTCATCCTCATGTTAATTATTCCAATCCTCTGATTGATAATGTTTCCTTTCCTTCTTCCTTTTTTGAACCTTCCAGTACTATGATTCAAAATATTTTTGTCAATAATTGTAGTCCAAAAATGACCAAAATTCATAAAAAATCTCCCATTGATTGTGGAACTAAAAATAAAAGAGGGATACCTTCCAATTTATAATAATGGAAATAGGGTGTCCATGAATATATTGCTAACGGAGTCCAAAAAACTTTTTTTTATTCAAGTATTAACCTTTCTAAGTAAGATTCAAAAAGCACCAAACCTCCCCAACCAGTTGGAAAGGGACGCAAAAGAACCTCAAAATATTTTAAATAAAATCCTCTCATGGAATGTAAGAGGCCTTAATGTCTTAGATAAACATAGGTTATTTAAATTATTAAGGACATAAGTAATACCCACCATTTTGTTGCTATAAGAAACTAAGGTCAGTGCCCCTTATGTTCAAAAGGTTAGTACCAATATTTGGAAAAATTTAAGTTTACCTATTGCAATGCTAGAGGTACCTCAGGAGGACTCATTTTTTTATGGAACTCGAACACATTGGAAGGGAAACTTATCCATTCTAATAATTAAATTATGAGTATCCTATTTTTTGACAAATAAAATAATTCTCCTTGGGTTTTAACTAACATTTATATCCCAAACTCCTTTTCTGGGAGGTCAAAAATGTGGTACATTATTTCCTCTGCTAGAAGTGCTTTTCCTACCTAGTCTCCTATGGATCCTGGCCGAAGACTTTAATACCCCCCTATATCCTTTTGATAATAAAGGAGGAGTTATCTCCTTTACTAAAAGTATGGAATAATTTTAGGAGTTCTTTACCACAAACAATTTGATGGATGTGAATTTAAAAGAAAATAAATTTACTTGGTCAAATAGAAGATGTGGTTCTCAGCTCATCCAAGTCAAACTGGATAGAGTTTTATTTTCTCAAAATTTTTTAGCTATTTGGGGTAATTACAGTCTTCAATCCCTTATCAAGTTAGGCTCATATCATAGTCCAATCCTTTTATATACTAATAACCCCAAAATCCATAATACCCCTTTAGGTTTGAAGCTATGTGGATGCTACATCCTAATTTCAAATAAATTATCAGTTAGTGGTGGCATTCAGATGTCCAGGGGTCTCCCTCTTATATCTTAGCTCAAAAGCTTAAATGAATCAAATAAAATATCAAAATATGGAATAGAGACATTTTTGGAGATCTTTTCCAAAACAAACAAGAAGTTAAAAATAGACTGGCCATAATCGAAAAAGAATCTCAAGAAGGGCAAGGATGCTCTAGTGAAATGAGAAGTGAGGAGAAAAATTTATTAGTCCAATATCACAACATCCTTCAGTGTGAAGAAACCTTCTAGAGACAAAAATCTCGTGATATTTGGCTAACTCAATGTGATTCTAATACCATTTTTTTTCATGTTTCTACCATGAGACATAGGAGCAATAATAGAATTAAAGAAATTCAATGTCAGGATGGAAAAACTACAAATGATATTGAGGAAATCAGATCTGAAGGGGTGACCCATTTCATGAAGCTTCTTGAAGAAGAGAATAGTCCAAATTCTCAAAATGACAAGTATTTATTTCTTCAATTCATTCCTCATCTTATTACTCCTGAAATCAATAGTAAACTCAATTTTTTTCTCTCAGATGAGGAAATCATAATAGCTTTTTTCTCAATGAAACCTAATAAATCTCCTGGGCCTGATGGCTTTCCTCCTAGATTTTTCAAGCCTTTTGGGATCTTGTTGGTCATGATGTTTGTAATGCTCTAAAAGAAATTCAAGCTTTCAAAGTTATTCCTAGGGGTTTTAATTCTACTTTCATTGTGCTAATACCCAAAAATCTAAATGCTAGAAACTTCAATGATTTCTAGCCAATTAGCCTTTGTAACGTCATATACATAATATTGGTAAAATAATTTGCCATCCGCTTGAGAGAGGTCATGCCCCTGATCATAAATCAACATCAAGGAATTTTAGTTAGAGGAAGATCCATCTTAGATGGTATCATTTCAGTTTATGAAGCTATTCACTCTATACCCATTAAAAAGAAAGTTGATTTTATTCTTAAATTAGACATGAACAAAGTTTATGATAGACTTAACTGGGACTTTATCCTTGCAGTATTTCACAAGTTTGGTTTCCATATTGACTAGATCTCCTTAATTAGAGGATGCATTACTTTTGCCTAGTTTTCAGTCCTAATAAATGGCTCACTTGCAAGATATTTTCAAAGTAGTAAAGGTTTAAGGTAGGGGGATCCCTTGTCTCCGCTTCTTTTTATTATTGCATCTGAATCTTTAGGCAAATCAATATTAGCAACAAATCAAGCGGGTCTAATTTAATGATTACAGGTCACTTCCCAATGCAATCCTATTACTCATCAACAATTTGTTTATGATACTTTACTTTCAACATTTGCCTTTGTAAATGAAGCCAAAAATATTAAAAACATTCTTCTTTTTTATGAGAAAGTTGTTGGCCAACGCATAAACTTCCACAAAAGCAAACTATATTTCTTCAATACTCCTTTAAGAAGGTAAACTGTCATTGCTAATATCTTTCAATGTTCTATCTCTTATCTTCCTTCTTCTTATTTGGGTTTACCCCTTTTTGTGGGAAATGTCAAAGAAATTTTATGGGATAATATCATTGAAAGACTTCAAAAAAGGCTCTCTACTTGGAAAGGAATTCTTCTTTCACAATATGGCAAAATCACCCTGACCATGGCTTGTCTTAAAAGCATCCATGTTTATTTTCTTTCCCTATTCAAATCTTCTATCAATGTTTATCAAAAAATAGAGAAAATTTTAAAGCACTTTCTTTGGACAGGATCTGAAAACAAACAAAAATTCCACTTAGTTTCTTGGGATAAGTTTTGCAAACCTAAGAAGTAGGGAGGTCTTGGCATTAGAAGGATTCATATTATCAATATTTCTTTCCTATCTAAGCAAGCTTGGCACCTCATCTCCAAAAATAATGTTGACTGGATTAAAATCATCATAAGGAAATATCTCCAATTTTCATAATTCCTACATGGTGAAGTTCCTTCGTTAGGATCTTCCTTTTGGAATTCAATTTGCTTGGCCCACTCAATCATAAGAAGAGGATTAATATGGAAAATTGGCAATGGAAAATATATTTTATTTTGGGAAGACAAGTGTCTTGGTGACCGACCTCTTATGCAGGTTTCTCAACTCAGAAGGTTAGTCAATATCACAAAGCAAAGGTTTGGTCCTTTAGTTGCTGATTTCATTTCACTTACCAAAAAGATAAAAAGGTGGAAAATATTATCCTCTACTAATTTTTCAAATGAAAGTTCATTTCTCAAAGATTGGTTATCTTATATTAGAATTATTGGGGGAGATACTCTGGAGCGTCCTATTTGAAAACCTATTGAGTCAAGAGAATTCTCTGTCAAATCAGCCTATCTGTTATCCCTTAATATCACTGAAAATATCATCCCTTTCAAGCTAGTTTGGACCATGTATATAACTCAAAAAATTACATAATTCTCCTAAATTTACATTCAAGATCGTATCCTTACTATAGAAAACCTTATCAATAGGGGATTCCACTGCCTAACAGATGTTAGCTTTGCCTTTCAGATTGGGAATCCACTTCTCACCTTTTTATTTTTTGCCCTTTCTCTTATGTAGTCCTTAGTAATATTTTTCTCAAATTTCATCTAGCCTGGGCCAGTCCTCCTTCTATTGTAGATCTCTTTATCCAATGGCCCAATCCTTTTAAGGATCCTATCCTCAAAGTATTATGGAATTTTTATATTCAACACTTTCTTTGGCAAATCTAGCTCGAACGTAATAGAAGAATTTTTGATAGAAAATCCTATGACATCAACTTAATTACTAATAAAATCATCCCTTTTGCTAAAGAAAATATCCTAATACCTCCCCTTGATCCTTTTCCTTGCCCTTCCTTCGAATCTACCTTACTCAAATCCCATCATATCTCCCTAGAGTATTTAAGGCCACGTAAGCCACCATCATACTCAAGAACCAATATTAAGTGGCATCCTCCTCCGTTGGGATGGGTAAAATTAAATTTTGGAGTTGCAAAAGGAAACCCGGGTATAGCTAGAGCTAGAGGTATTCTTCGAGATCACCTTGGTAATCCAATTTTTTCTTTTGTTGAACCCCTAGGAATTCTATCCAATCATTCTATCGAAGCTAAAGCTCTATGGAGAGGCCTTCAATTCATAAATCATATCCTAGGAAACATTATTGTTGAAGGTGACTCTTTAAACATTATCAATTATCTTAAAAATCCTAGACCTACTTCTTGGAGGATTAGAGATACAATTGAGGAAATCAAATAGATCCTAAGTGGGCAACATGATGTCATTGTCCAACATGCTTTCAAAGAAGCCAATTCTGTGGTTGAAAAACTAGCAAACATCGGGGTCTCCTCTAGTGGATTGCTAAAGTGGATGCTTTCTCTCCCTCCTAAAGTTGCAGCTTTGGCCAGGTTGGACCTAAATCCTCTTCATTATGATGAATCTTAATTTATCCTTTTGGGTGTCTACCTGGGGTTCTTTCCCCCACGTGAGACTTAATGTGTACTCCTTTTCCTCCAAGGGAATGTTCAATCTTGTTTATTTTATCCTTTTTATTTTCTTATGGCAATTTATATCCTATTTTTTAAATTTAATCCAACACACGTGTCTTACCCTGCATCATGGTCATATCACCTTGTATGAAATGCCTTCACACATTCCACCGCCTTTTCAAAAAATGTTACAATTTTTTTGTTAACCACCCTATTTTGGAATCCCAATACAAATTCTAACACTCTTCATAATTATGATTGGATCTTGCTCCTTGGAATTTGTTCTTTTGCCTCCTCGAGATTTATCCCGTGTTGTTCCATTCTGAGGTGTGGCCTATTGGGATTTTCCTTTTCTCCTGGTCTCGACACTAGATTTACCCTTTTTTGGTCCTATTTTTTGAGCAACCAAATATATCAATGTTTTATTTTTACCATGCACTTTCTAATCACCTTCTACAGTTGTTGAGGTCTGTAAATCCTTCTCTATTCCTACCCTATCCAATCCAATATTCTAACCAGGTATATTTTCTTTTCGAGGCTTCATCATTGGTTTAAGAGGATTTTTCCTTTTGTCTTCAAATTCATATATTATTCCTTACATGCTCCTTGGTCTAGCAATCATTCACCCTTGTATCTATTTACAACTATTTTTTCCTTACCTTGTTTCTTCCTCTACATTTTTCATTGCCCTGCAACTATGAATAAAAAGTTCAATTTGTTGAACCTGAGGCATTTGAAATTGATGCCATCATTGATACTATTCTAAAGGAAACAGGAGGTATCATTGTATTTTTCAATATTTTTTTTGGTGTGGACTGGGATGCAACTACAACATTTGCTACTACTTGGAATAATGGCATTGTTACCATCCATGGAGTCGAGTTCCAAGTTACACTAGAGATTCTGGCTGAGCTTACTAGGTAGCCTCTTGATGGTAATGTGGTCAGCAGAAACAAGCACAATTGGGAGGATGATCTTACCCATTTTGAAACCACTTCCAAGATGTGCAAATTGCACAAAAAATGTTTGTTTCATCACCATCTATCCACCCCTTAGAAATAAATTCTAAAGTCCATAATGTAATACTTAACTATTGACAACCCTGAATCTCAATTGTGTAGTTTTCACTTAGCTTTTTTTAACCATTTTAGGGAAGCAAAAATGCTAAATATTCCTGCTGCTTTATATTGGTCTATGGATTATGCTATCACTTCCACCCGGGATAAAAAGGAAGAGGGTTGGCCCTCTCACCAGGGGCTTTTCAAAATCCTTTATGGATATCTACTCCATAAGTTATCCAAAGGAAATATTCCTACCCCTGACTCTGAGGAAGCAAATTCATCCTCCACTCCCAGCCCTAAAGCCACCAAATACAAAAGTAAAAATAAATTGGGCAAACCCCAACCTATTTCGAATATAAAAAATAAAGTCAATATTGAGAAAAATATTGTCCGATGCTCCTAGAGACTCAAGTTCAAGTATGTTGAGCAAGGTGCAGCAAAACCAGTGCAAAAGTATTGTAATTGTTGTCAACACAAATAGATTGATGTAGTTGATGCAGTTCAGAGGTCAGTCAGATCAAGTGCAGAAAATTTCAAGAAAAACAGATGGGACCTAGATTAAGAAATTTGCAAAAAAAGACAAGGAAGAAAATTGTCGCGATATCATGACATGTTTCCTGTCGCGATTTCGCGACAGAAAGTAGGAGAGAGAAAATGCAGCCGAAAATGTCACGATTTCACGACAGAAATGAGGAGAGAGAAAATGTAGCCGAAAATGTCGTGATTTCGCGACAGAAAGTAGGAGAGAGAAAATATAGCTGAAAATGTCGTGATTTCATGACAAAACTGAGGAGAGAGAAATTTCATGAAGAAATGTCGCGATTTCGCGACAAGCTGGAAGGAAAGGAGCAAATATGAAAAACTGTCGCGATTTCACGACAAGTTTGGAGCAAAGGCGTCAAGGATGAAAAGTGTCACGATTTCATGACATATCTAAGGAAAGAGAAAGTTCATGGAAAACTGTCACGATTTCGCTACATGTTGGAGGCAAAGCAGCAAAGTGAAGAAAGCGTAGCGATTTCGCTACATGTTGCAATTTCGCTGGCAAAAGCAAAGAAAAAGTGATAAGTCAAAAAAGTGTAGCGATTTTGCTACAAGTCCAAAATACAAAATGCAAGAGTGTAGCGATTTCTCTACAAGTCCAAAGTGCAAGGCAGCAAAGTGTAGCGATTTCGCTACAGGTTCAAAATGCAAGGCGGAGAAGTGTAGCGATTTTGTTACAGCTTCGAAATGCAAGGCGAAAAGTGTAGCGATTTCACTATAGGTTTGAAATAAAAGGTGCAAAGGTGCAGCGACTTTGACACAAGTTTGAAAATCAAGGGGCATAGGTGTAGCGATTTCGCTACAAGTCTTGAGATTAGCAAGTCGAAGCAAGAGGAAACACCAAGCCAACAAAGTTAGATTTTTGAAAACCATAGCAAAGAAAAATGTTAAGTTAGAAAGGTGTAGCGATTTTGCTACAAGTAAGGTTTTCATGACTGCATGAAGAAAGAATTGTACGGAGGTCGAAAGCGTCGCGATTTCGTGACAAGTTAGAGGATGACGTCAGCAAAATTAAGAAGTGTCACGATTTCGTGACAAGGTGGAAGAAAAGCTGCTGGAATCCAGAAGCGTCGTGATTTCATGACAACATTGGTGATGATGTTAGCAATAACTGAAAGTGTCACGATTTCACGACAAGTTGAAAGAAAAGCCGTGGGATGCCAGAAGTGTCGCGATTTTGCGACAACTTTGAAGATGACGTCAGCAAAAGCGAAAAGTGTCGCGATTCCATGACATGTCTCATTTTTGTGGGTGGAAGCAGAGCAAGGTGCTAGAAAGTGAAAAGCGTCATGATTTCATGACATGTATCATTTTCACGGGTGCAAGCGAAGGATAGTGCAGATGCAGCGAAAGCGTCGCGATTTAGCGACATGTCTCATTTTTGCAAGTGTATGCCAAGCAAAGTAGAAGGAGGCAGAAAACGTTGTGATATCACGACATGTAAGGTTTTTGCGGGTGCATGCAGAGAGAAGGTCCAAGAGGCAGAAAACGTCGCGATATCGCGACAGGTAACAGTTTGGCAGGAAAAAGGCCAAAAATGCATGCACTGTGATAGGTGTCAAAATAGTGCCAGTTACGTAGAGTTAACTAAAGTCAGATCTATAGTTCCTAGTGACAGGTGTTGGGGAAAGATTAGGTAAAATACTGTAGCTGTTAACTAGAGTGACAAGGGAAGTTACGATGCAATGCATTTAATAAAAGAACAGCTATTGTAGGGCCGTGATGCTGCAAGCTGTCATAAGCGCAGTAGTACAGATAATCTATTCAAACAAGAAATCCTCTCGATGGTTGTGCATATCAGACATGGCAGTTGCGGGTAGAATAGAAGGATTGATAGAGTATAGAAAAGAGTGTCATCAAAAAGTGCAAAAGCATTAAGAGAGCAGTTACGTATAGTTTGGAAGAAAAGAATCAGAGAGCTTCGAAACGCGCTATAAGGCTATCAGAAAGTGCAGAGAAAAAGACTGTTAGAATGTGCAGAGAAAAAGGCTGTCAGAATGTCAGAGTGAGTCAAAAAGAAAGTGGCTAAAAGGCAGAACACGTCAGAGAGGGTTTGACACATTGACCGTAGCCGAGAATGCATGGAAATCAGGAGGGAAAGTCGAGCCGTTTTAAAAATTGAGCCATTCGTGAAAATCATAAAAAAAAGACTCGAACAAGCATAGTAGGAGGTTACTGCAACCGTGAATATTCATGAAAAAATAAAAGAGAGAAGGTTATGAAAAGGGTGTTGTTCGAAGCACAGTGAAAGTACAAGAACCTGAACTTGAATGCAATTTTATTGAAAAATCAGTAGAGAGGTTTTGACTATGAAAAAGAAGATACTGAGATTGTAACTATTCTCTTTATGCTTCGTGACATAGATTGAATGAGCTAAAGACCAGTGAGGGTCTTGCAATAGAGAAGGCATTTCTATGTCAATATTTTGTTAAAATTTGAAATCCAAGTTGGTGCTTGGTAAAAGGAGTTGGTGCTCCTATCTGTTGCAGCAGAAAAATCAGGGGTTGGTGCTCCTTCTAGTGGGTGCTGGAGAATCATTTGTAAAGAAAGAATCCTTGCAAAGACTGGATTTGGATTGTAGTCCAAACAATCATTTTTGAGGAGTAGCCACATTGGTGAACCTCGTTAAATCTTGTGTTGTGTGATGCTCTTGTGCTATATTTGCTTTATTTGTTTTAAGCTAGTAGTATTATGTTTTAAGAGTAGTAGATTCAAGTTTTTAAATAGTTACACTGATTCACCCCCCCCTCTCAGTGTCATTGTGAGAATATCAATTGGTATCAGAGCCAGGCACATGTACAAGGTTAATCAACTAAGGTGATCTTGGAAGATACACAATGGCCGACAATGAATGTTTTTCTTCTAACAAAGCTCCTCTGTTTGATGGAACAAATTATTCTTTCTAGAGGCTCAGAATGCAGACTTATCTATGTGCATTGGGTTATGACATTTGGGAATTTTTTGAAAATGGATACACCATACCCATTGTTCCTCCAATAGATGTGGCTGAGAAGAAAAGGTTTGAGAACAACTCGAAAGCCAAGAATGCTATTATGTGTGGATTAGTTGACAGTGAGTTGATACGCATCATGAACTACAAATTTGCTAAAGACATATGGGATAAACTGCAAAGCATTCATGAAGGAGATAGAAAAATCAAGGAAGCTAAGCTACAAACACATCGTGCCCAGTTCAAAGAATTAAAGATGACCGATGATGAGAACATTGAAGCCTATCTGTTGAGAGTAAATGGAATCATCAATGCAATAAGAGGACTCGGGGAAGAAATGGAAGATGCAGTTGTGGTGAAGAAGGTACTAAGAACTCTCAATAAAAGGTTTGATGCAAAGGTTTCTGCCATAGAAGAAGCAAAAGATTTAAATTTTTTTAGTATGGATGAAATGCATGGTTCACTAACAGCATATGAAATGAGGATTGGACAAACTAAGCCCTCAGATAGAGAAGCAGCTTTCCAAGCACAAAAAAATATAAAATCTAAACAAGAATCTGAGGAAGAAGAATCTGCAGATGAAACTGAAGCAAACTTTGTTAGGAAATTAGTAAAGGGAAAAGGAAAATACAGAGGCAAGCTACCGTTCAAGTGCTTTAACTATGGTGGCATCGGGCACTTTGCAGCAAAATGCCCAATGAATGAGAAAAATAGAAGTGATGAAGGGACACACCAAGAAAGAAATGTCTGGAAAAAGAAACCACATTTTAGAAAAAGGAACTTCAAGAAGAAAAGTTTCATTTCTCAGAATATTGATTCTTCTGAAGACAGTTCCAGTGAGGACTCAGAAGAAGAAACTGGTGAAGCCTTGTTCATGGCTTTTGAAGAACAAAGAACTGAGGAAACCCAAGAGTGTGAAGAAAAATTAGAGGATGAGGCTGAGATAGATCTGGAAGGTGAGTTGGTTGCTGCACTTGAAGAGTTAAGTGCAAAAAGGAAAAGAAATAAAAAGATTTCAAGAAAATTTGAGGATGCTAGCAATTTAATAATCAGTTTGAAAGTACAAACTAAAGAATATAAGAAAAAGTCTGAAGATTTTGAAGCTCAGTTAACCGTGAAAATAAATGAGTGCAATAAGCTAGAAGAAGACATAGTTGGATTGAGACTACAACTAGAAGAGATGAATCGAAAACTGAGTTGTCATCATAAATTTGAAGACAGTTCTGCTAAGCTGAATGAAATGTTAAATAATAAAATGACTACGGGTATCAAATTTGGTTTAGGATTTGATGAAGGAGAATCCTCAAAGGACTCAAAAGCTGTAACTGTAGAACCAACAAAGAATAAAGACAATATCAAGGTTGATCAAGATAAACGGTATCATGCAAAAGAAAACAATAAGTCCAAGCTCGAAAGGAGTTCTACAAATGATCGATTTACCAAAGTCACATATCAAAGAAGAAGAAGACCCATGGCTCCTACTACAACATGGCAACAACCATTACCCAGGTACACTCATTCCTTTTCTGGTTATTGTTTTAAATGCAATGCATATGGTCATAAAATATCAAATTGTAGATATAATGTAGAACACAAAAATTTTATTAGTAGAAATATTTTTTCACCTTTAATAGATTATGCTGTAGAATGTTATAACTGTCATAACTTCGGCCATATTGCAAGGAATTGTCGTAGCTCTTTTGTAGGAAATAAATACTAGGGAAGAAAGTATCACTCAGCTGGATCAAAATAGTACAAAAAATTTCTCAAAAAACTGTCACAAGCCAATGAAAGGGAGAAGGTAAAACAAGTGACCAAATATACTGTTAAATATCAGTGGAAAGAAAAGGAACAACCAAAGAAAGACAAGGAATCTCTAATCATTCAAACAGCCCTCAAAGCCTATAATAAATCTACACCTTGGATTCTAGACAGTGGATGCTCCAGTCATATGACAGGAGACAAACAGAAGTTTGACAAGCTACAGACATACGAAGGTGGTTTTGTAAAATTCGAAAACAATGATGGAGCAAAGATAGTGGGTAAAGGATCAGTTAAGTTAAGTGACGATAAAATCAACTCTAAGGAAGTTCTTTTTGTGGTAGGACTGAAGCATAACTTACTGAGTGTAAGTCAGATTTGTGACAGAGGTCATGAAGTAATTTTCAAGAAGGAGGGCTATGAAGTAAGAAAGACAAAAAATGGAAAGTTAATAGCCACTGGACTAAGAACTTTTGGAAATTTGTATACTCTCTCGGAGACTTCAGAAGGAGCTTGCTTGGTTGGACAGGAAGAATAAAATTGGCTGTGGCACAAAAGACTCGGTCACATAAGCTTTGACAATCTGGTAAAAATCAGCTCGAAAAGAGCAGTAAGAGACATACCCACTATTGGTAAACCATCAAACAACATTTGTGAGTCATGCCAAAAGGGGAAGCAAACCAGATCTACCTTCAAAGCAAAAAAGTATTTCACTAGCAAGCCATTCGAACTGATTCACACTGATTTGTGTGGACCCATGAGGACAGAAAGCATAAATGGATACAAATATTTTATGATGTGTATAGATGATTTTTCTAGAATGACATGGGTACTCTTTATGAAACAGAAATCAGAAGCCTTTGAGATGTTTAAAACCTTCAAAAATCTTATTGAGAATCAATCTGGAAAAAGAATTAAATGTTTGAGATCAGATAGAGGAGGAGAGTTTATTTCAGATGAGTTTGTAGAATTATGTGAAAACCATGGAATAAGAAGACAGTTTTTAGCAGCAAGAACACCTCAACAGAATGGAGTAGTTGAAAGAAAGAACAAAACTATGCAAGAAATGGCAAGAACCATGTTAACAGAGAGCAAAATTGCTGACAGATTCTAGAAAGAGGCAGTTCATACTACAGTCTACATTCAGAATAGATGTATGTTGAGGCCACATGAAAACAAAACACCTTATGAACTGTAGTTTGGCAAAAAGGCTACAGCAAAATACTTCAAAGTGTTCGGCAGCAAGTGTTACATCAAACGGACTGAAAACAATCTTGGAAAATTTGAAGATAGAGCTGATGAAGTGATCTTCCTTGGGTACTAAACTAAAAGCAAAGCCTACACATGCTACAACAAAAGACTTAAGAAAATTGTGGAGAGTGCGGATGTGAAGGTTGATGAAGGCACGAAACAAGAAATCAGCAAAAATGAAAACTACCCAACCTATGAAGAATTTATTGAAGAAGATGAAGATCAAGAAAAAGAAGAGAGACAGAAATCAGATTCAAAGGATTTAGAAAGAGATGAAAATAGAAAATCCAAAACAGGTAGCTGGCAGAAAAATCATCCCAAAGAGCAAATTATTGGGGACCCTACAGTTGGCATTCAGATAAGAAGAAGAGTAGTTAATAACTATTCTCTGTTATCCAGCATTGAGCCCAAAAATATTTTTGAAGCAAGCATAGATGAAAGCTGGATGGAAGCAGTAAATGAAGAACTAGATCAAATTGAGAAAAACAAAACCTGGGAATTAGTACCAAGGCCTGAAAATAAAAACATAATTGGTACCAAATGGATATTTCGAAAAAAACTGAATGAAGATGGACAGGTTGTAAGAAACAAAGCAATATTGGTCTGTAAGGGATATGCCCAAGTTGAGGGGATTTATTTTGAAGAGACTTTTGCACCTGTGGCCAGAATTGAAGCAATAAGACTGTTTTTGGCTTTAGCTGTTCATAAGAATTTCAAGGTTTATCAGATGGATGTAAAATCAGCATTTCTGAATGGAAATCTTGAAGAAGAAGTATATATTGAACAGCCTGATGGTTTTCAACTTTGTGATAATCCTAACTTTGTTTGCAAGCTGAAGAAAGCATTGTATGGTTTGAAACAAGCACCTAGAGCTTGGTATGCAAGATTGGACAGCTATCTCACTAAGCAAGGATTCAAGAAAGGTATGGTGGATAGCAATTTATATGTGAAAACTAAAAATGGCAATTTCATTGTCCTTGTTGTTTATGTAGATGATATAATTTTTGGGAGCAACAATGATGAATCATGCAAAGACATAGCAAACAAAATGCAGAAAGAGTTTGAAATGTCTATGATAGGTGAACTTTCATATTTCCTTGGATTGCAAGTTAATCAAACCGAAAAAGGGATTTTTATTTCTCAAATTAAATATGTGAAAGAAATGTTGAAAAAGTTCACTATGGAAGATAGTAAGCCGGTGAGCACCCCCATGACAACAAGTTGCAAGTTGAGCAAGGATGATAAATCTCCAGATGTTGATCAAACAATGTACAGATCTATGATTGGGAGCCTGCTGTATTTGACAGCCACAAGACCGGATATCTTACAGGCAGTTTGCATGGTTGCAAGATTTTAGGCTAGTCCAAAAGAAACTCATGTAACAGCTATGAAAAGGATCTTCAGGTATCTCAAGGGCACTATGGAGTATGGACTATGGTATCCAAAAGGAAAATATTTCACTCTTTTTGCCTATTCTGATGTTGATTGGGCAGGATGTATTGATGACAAAAAAAGTACAAGTGGAGGAGCATTTTTTCTTGGAGATAAATTGGTAGCATGGCATAGTAAGAAGCAAGAATCAGTCTCTCTATCCACAGTCGAGGTAGAATACATTGCAACAACAACATGTTGTACATAAATACTATGGATGAGACAAACATTGAAAGATCTAGGTATTCACTTCACTGAGCCCATTTTAGTCAAATGTGATAACACTAGTGCAATCAACATTTCAAAGAATCCGGTAATGCATTCCCGCACCAAACATATTACAATCCGGTATCACTTCTTGAAGGATAAGGTTACAGAAGGAGAGGTCAGATTGGAGTTTTTTCCCACTACAGAGCAAGTAGCAGACATATTGACCAAACCTTTACCAAAGGAAGTATTTGAATACCTTCGAAAGAAGTTGGGGGTAGTCACACTTCCCAAGCACTGACTAGCTATGGGAAACACATTCTCAAGGGGAGAATTCAAATTATTTATGTCTGAGAATGTTATGCAAAGACTTAGGGGGAGTCTGCAACAGCCCTTTGGCATTATTGGCAAAGGGGGAGAAGATATTGAGCAAGGTTACAGTGTGTTGCCAACAATTCCAAAGGGGGAGATTGTTGAGCAAGGTGCAGCAAAAGTAGTGCAAAAGTATTGTAATTGTTGTCAACACAAATAGATTGATGCAGTTGATGCAGTTCAGAGGTCAGTCAGATCAAGTGCAAAAAATTTCAAGAAAAACAGAGGGGACCCAGATTCAAAAATTTGCAAAAAAAGACAAGGAAGAAAACTATCGCGATTTCGCAACATGTTTCCTGTCGCGATTTCACGACAGAAAGCAGGAGAGAGAAAATGCAGCCAAAAATGTCGCGATTTCGTGACAGAACGGAGGAGAGAGAAAGTGCAGCCGAAAATGTCACGATTTCGTGACAGAAAGTAGGAGAGAGAAAATGTAGCTGAAAATGTCACGATTTTGCGACAAAACTGAGGAGAGAGAAAGTTCATGAAGAAATGTCGCGATTTCGCGACAAGCTGGAAGGAAAGGAGCAAAGATGAAAAACTGTCGCGATTTCACGACAAGTTTGGAGAAAAGGCGTCAAGGATGAAAAGTGTCACAATTTCGTGACATATCTGAGGAAAGAGAAAGTTCATGGAAAACTGTCACGATTTCGTGACATGTTGGAGGCAAAGCAGCAAAGTGAAGAAAGCGTAGCGATTTCGCTACATGTTGCAATTTCACTGGCAAAAGCAAAGAAAAAGTGATAAGTCAAGAAAGTGTAGCGATTTTGCTACAAGTCCGAAATACAAAGTGCAAGAGTGTAGCGATTTCGCTACAAGTCCAAAGTGCAAGGCGGAAAAGTGTAGCGATTTCGCTACAAGTCCAAAATGCAAGGCGGAAAAGTGTAGCGATTTCGCTATAGGTTCGAAATGCAAGGTGAAAAGTGTAGCAATTTCACTTCAGGTTCGAAATAAAAGGTGCAAAGGTGCAGCGACTTTGACACAAGTTTGAAAAGCAAGGGGCATAGGTGTAGCGATTTCGCTACAAGTCTTGAGATCAGCAAGTCGAAGCAAGAGGAAACACCAAGCCAACAAAGTTAGATTTTCGAAAACCATAGCAAAGAAAAATGTTAAGTCAGAAAGGTGTAGCGATTTCGCTACAAGTAAGGTTTTCGCGGTTGCATGAAGAAAGAATTGTACGGAGGCCAGAAGCGTCGCGATTTTGCGACAAGTCGGAGGATGACGTCAGCAAAACTAAGAAGTGTCGCGATTTTGTGACAAGGTGGAAGAAAAGCCGCTGGAAGCCAGAAGCGTCGTGATTTCATGACAACATTGGTGATGATGTCAGCAATAGCTGAAAGTGTCACGATTTCATGACAAGTTGAAAGAAAAGCTGTGGGATGCCAGAAGTGTCACGATTTCGCGATAACTTTGAAGATGACATCAGCAAAAGCAAAAAGTGTCGCGATTCCGCAACATGTCTCATTTTTGCGGGTGGAAGCGGAGCAAGGTAATGGAAAATGAAAAGCATCATGATTTCGTGACATGTATCATTTTTGCGGGTGCAAGCGAAGGATAGTGCAGATGCGACGAAAGCATTGCGATTTAGCGACATGTCTCATTTTCGTGGGTGTATGCCGAGCAAAGTAGGAGGAGGCAAAAAACGTTGCGATATCGCAACATGTAAGGTTTTTGTGGGTGCATGCAGAGAGAAGGTCCAAGAGGTGGAAAATGTCGCGATATCATGACAAGTAACAGTTTGGGGGGAAAAATGCCAAAAATGCATGCACTGTGATAGGTGTCAAAATAGCGCCAGTTACGTAGAGTTAACTAGAGTCAGATCTACAGTTCCTAGTGACAGGTGTTGGGGAAATATTAGGGAAAATATTGTAGCTGTTAACTAGAGTGACAAGGGAAGTTACGATGCAATGCATTTAATAAAAGAATAGCTATTGCAGGGTCGTGATGCTGCAAGCTATCATAAGCGCAGTAGTACAGATAATCTCTTCAAACAAGAAATCCTCTCGATGGTTGTGCATATCAGACATGGCAATTACGGGTAGAATAGAAGGATTGACAGATTATAGAAAAGAGTGTCATCAGAAAGTGCAAAAGCGTTAAGAGAGAAGTTATGTATAGTTTGGAAGAAAAGAATCAGAGAGCTTCGAAACGTGCTATAAGGCTGTCAGGAAGTGCAGAGAAAAAGACTGTCAGAATGTGCAGAGAAAAAGGCTGTCAGAATGTCAGAGTGAGTCAGAAAGAAAGTGGCTAAAAGGCAGAACATGTCAGAGAGGGTTTGACACATTGACCGTAGCCGAGAATGCATGGAAATCAAGAGGGAAAGTTGAGCCGTTTTAAAAATTGATCCATTCGAGAAAATCATATAAAAAAGACTCGAACAAGCACAGTAGGAGGTTACTGCAACCGTGAATATTCATGAAAAAATAAAAAAGAGAAGGTTGTGAAAAGGGTGTTGTTTGAAGCACAGTGAAAGTACAAGAACCTAAACTTGAATGCAATTTTATTGAAAAATTAGTAGAGAGGTTTTGACTGTGGAAAAGAAGATACTGAGATTGTAACTATTCTCTTTATGCTTCTGTGACAAAATTGAATGAGCTAAAGACCAGTCAGGGTCTTGCAATAGAGAAGGCATTTTTATGTCAATATTTTGTTAAAATTTGAAATCCAAGTTGGTGCTTGGTAAAAGGAGTTGGTGCTCCTATCTGTTGCAGCAGAAAAATTAGGGGTTGGTGCTCCTTCTAGTGGGTTCTGGAGAATTATTTGTAAAGAAAAAATCTTTGCAAAGACTGGATTTGGATTGTAGTCCAAACAGTCATTTTTTAGGAGTAGCCACATTGGTGAACCTCGTTAAATCCTATGTTGTGTGATGCTCTTGTGCTATATTTGCTTTATTTGTTTTAAGCTAGCAGTATTAAGTTTTAAGAGTAGTAGATTCAATTTTTAAATAGTTACACTGATTCACCCCCCCTCTTAGTGTCATTGTGAGAATATCAAAATAAACTACTGATACTCATCCTTCCTTTGGAAAGACCATAAAAGAGCCCAAATATGAAACTGATTCCCCTAAAGTTTTTAAAAAGTATCTCCAAAGTATTGTTATTCAGTACACCTCTACCACCATTGGCCACTTGGAAATTGCTCATGTTGTGCTTGGTAAAGGTATAGCTCAACTTAAGGAATAGTGAAATGCTCTCAACTTGTTGTTCTTTTGTGATCCATTTGATGAAGCCCCTACCATTTCTGCTACTGGCGGTATTTCTAACACTAAGGAAACCACCAAGGATGAGGATGTTGTTGAGATCACAAAGGATGTTGTTAAGGAAGTTCCCAAGGATGCATTCAAGAAAGAATTAAAGGATACCGATGTGGATATTACAACTAATTCTCCAATGCATACCGGTGTACCTAACTGATATTTTACATGTTGGGCCTTTGTTCTTTTGGGCCTCGTTTATTCTGCTTTTTATCATTATGTTTTGTTACTTCTGTTGTTTGTTTTAGTATGCATTTTGCTTCTTTCCTGCATCCTTTCTTATTTCCAGCTGGGTTCCTCTAGTCAATTTTTTCTTTTCTTATGTACAAGGCATTAGGGCACCTTTCAAATTCTCTATTTTAATAAAAAATTTAACTTACCAAAAAAATAAATGCTAAACATACTCTCCAAAATATGACTTGTATGTGTCATTGTAAAACTTCTTAAAATCAAAATTACATATAACGTGAATTGGAGTAAGCTTTCACTTGAGTTTCATATTCAAAAGAGATTTTATACTCCATCTATCTATATTGATGGGTACTTACAAAATACGTTTGTCATTGTCATTTATGTTTTAAAAATAGACTGTTTATGAAAGAAATCCTTTTGGCACTCTTGTCAAAATTGAAAGATATGAACTTTTGTACCAACAAAATAAATATTTTATTTGATCTTATCGAAATGGAACATTCCCAACATTTATGAATAAAGTAATGCAAATCAGTGTATCTAATTCCTATTACCTAGTGTGGAAGAACAAATATTACAGCTAGAAATTGTGAAGGAAAGAGAAGTGTCATTATTTACTCCATTATTCTGGTGGGGTTCATATGTGGTTTGGGTAAGGTTTAATTATGTTTTTCCATGGAGGTGATGCCATAATAGTTGGATAAGGACCAGACGATAGTACTGGTACACATAGCATCTTCACTAACATGCTTTGTTGAGCTGGTCTTCATAGGACATTCCTTGAATGAGAGTGATATTATAGTTTTCGTAACGTTTGTGTTTTTTCTTTTCACTCAAAATATTTCTTGAGTAGGTATAAAGAGTTATTCAATTAAGTAGGTTTGGAATCGATTATTATTTTTTATTATTAAATTTTAGGTTTGTTCATAAAATCTTTATTTCATTTGGTTGTTGTTTACATCATAATAAGATCACCCGATGTTGAGAGGCGTTCAATGGTTAAGTTATACTACAAGCATACTTAAGATTTGAATCTAAGTTAAAAGTCAAAACTTATCAATATAATAGTCTTGAGCTAAAGGACACTCGATGGTTAGGTTAGACTACTGGTATGCTCTAAAGTTTGAACCTAAATTAAACGTCAAAACTTATCAATCTACTAGTCTTGGATAAAATATTTTAAATAATATAAAAGTAATAATAAAAGTAATACAAAATGACAATAATAAAAGTAAATCTATTAAACCTTATTAAAATATAATATTTTAAATAATATCTAGTGAAAATATTAGAAATATTTTAGATAATATTGAAGATGTTAGAAATTAAACTTGATTTCACATCTAATAGATCTCTGACAAATCTTATCATCCAAATATGTTCACTCATTTTAGAAGCAGTTATTACCGATGATTGAAACTATTATTTTGTTTGATGATTGGAAGAAAACCCTAATTTTGAATTTAATGCATGTCAGAAGGCTGGTAAGCCTTTACCCCCTTACCTGGTTATATAAGTCGATGATATATAGAAAGAAAAACATGCAGAGAATATAGAGTAGAAGAAGAACACAACAATGTGGAAAGAAAAGTGGTAGAATAGGATTAGATAAGCACAACAGAAGTGCAAAGGTTATCTTGTAAACTATCACAGTTGCATATGATTGTGGATGTTTTTCCAATCTAGTTTATGTGGATGTATTTCCAAATTTAAGCAATAAATAATACTTGCATATATTTTTACCTTCTACGTGTTGTTTTATAACTTAGCAAAGTTAGTCTTAATATTTCCTCCATTCCACTTGAGATATCTTGTAAATATCATGGTAGAAGGTTGTGCTTTATTTCACATGAAAACCTTTGTTGTACCTTGCATATTAGAACAAGCTTGCATTTCACTCTACTCCTTTGTATTTTCTAGAGAAATAGGAAATATCTTATTTATATTATCTATATTTATTTATTTTGGGATATAACTCCAATATGCTTCTACAAAGTCATAGTTTCCATTCCACTCATTCTCAGCCTAGGTGTGCATGCCAGTAACTAAGTTGAGTGGATTTTCAATCTGCTACTTTTTAGTGTTAATCCAATGGATTAGGTTTTTATTTAGTTCACTCCTCTCCCCGTGTATTTTAATCCACTCTATTTTATTTGTTTTCACCAACATATTCCTATTCCACTAGCATCCTTTTGTTTTGCTAGAGGATTTCTATTTTTCTCAATAATTTTAGCTAAGTTACGTCACCTCATATTTTTTCTCCAATCCGTAACTTCGTTCCTTATCTCAAGTAGAATCCAATTCACACATGTTCCCTTATATTAAGAGACATATTGCAAAATATAACTAGTGCTCTATATTGAAGTGAGCACAATTTTGCTCCTGATCCTATATTAAAGTTTTCAATGTGGTATCAGAGCCTAAGCCTTCCCATGGATGATAAGAAGCAATGGCTTCTATAGAAATCCCTTGCAATTGCAGATCCTATGGTTTAGTGGTAAAAATTATGATTACTAGAGCATCCATATGAAGATCCTATTCAGGTCTCAAGAGCTATGTAACTTGGTCGAGAGTGGTTATACATAACCAATAGGTGCAACAGTATTGGTTGCTCTCTCCCAAGAAAACTTAGATTTGTTGAAAGATAATCACAAGAAGGACCAGAAGGTATTATTTTATATAATGCAAGCGGTTGAAGAGACCATATTTCTATGGATTGTAGTAGTAACCAAAGCAAAGTAGGCATGGGAAATTTTAGCCAACATTAACCAAGCGACCAACAAAGTAAAGTTGGTGAAGCTATAGATGCTAAGAAGATAATTTGAGAATCTACATATGAGTGATTTAGAGTAAATGAGTAACTTTTTTACCTGAATAATTGATACCATCAACCAAATACGGTTGAATGGGGAGAATGTGGATAACTAGATGATAGTATAGAAAGTAACAAGGAGCCTACTAGTAAGGTTCGACTTAGTAGTGATTGCAATAAAAAAATTGAGATATTTGACAACCCTCTCTATAGATGAGCCCATGGGTTATCTGCAAACACATGAGTAGAGGTTGAGTTGGTCATCTCAGTCCTCTCAAGAGCAAGTGTTCAAAACATAGGTCTCATTTTGAGACAATAACAGAAGAGATGAATACCACCAAGGCACATCGTGTTCTCAAGGAGGAAGAGGACAGAGTAATTGAGGCAAGTGTGGAAGAGTTCATAAGCGAGGAGGAATTTTAAACTCTAATGAAGAAGAGAACAACTACAACTTACATCAAGTAAGAGGAAGAGGCAATGGCAAAAATCAACAAGGAGTATCTAATAAAAGGTATAATAAATCCAATATCCAGTGCTATTATTGCAATAAATTGGGCCACTATAGTTATGAGTGTAGGAAAATACTGGCCAAGAATAATAAGAAGTAATCCCACTACACAAACAAAAATAAAAATGCAGAGTGTAGAGATGCTAGTGGAAATGTGCTATTAAATTTTAGTATTGAGGAGGAGAGCTAGAAGAAAACCTGGTATCTCGATAGTGGGAGCAACAACCACATGTCTAGGAATAAAGATATGTTCTCATAAATGGATGAAATAATCAAGTCTGAAGTGAAGATGGAGAACAACAGTAAGGCACCTATAATGGGGAAAGGAAAAATCATTATCCATACCAGGAAATATGAAAGGAAGCAAATACAAGATGTGTGTTATTTTCCTGGATTAAAACACAACTTGTTGAGCGTTGGATAGCTTGTGCAAAAGGGGTACACTGTTCAATTTAATAATGGAGCCTATATCATTTAGGACAAGGAAAATGGGATTGTTGCAACTATCCATGATAAAGAATAAAATGTTCCCTTTGCAAATTTAGAATAAATTGCTGATGTCATTGAGTGCATTAGTGAATGATGCTACCTAGTTATGGCATATTATATTTGGTCACTTGAGTTTTAGTGGCATGAACCTATTGGACAAGAAGCAAATATTGGGTTTACCCCTCATAGAGCAACTTAATCAAGTTTGTGAAGGTTGTCTAGTCAGCAGGTAGCATAGGGATGTGTTCCCTATAGGGTAGTCTTGGAAAGCTTCATAACCATTAAAGCTAGTGCATTCTGATATTTGCGGTCCAATACAGACTAGCACATTTTCTAGAAATAAATATTTTCTAACTTTCATTGACGATTTCAATCAGAGTACATGGGTATATCCCATCAAGCAAAAGTTATAAGCATTCAAAAAAATTAAGGATTTCAAGGCTCTGGCTCAAAAAAAGAGCAGATATTATGTGAATAATATTAGGATAGATGGAGGAGGTGAATAAATATCCAATGAATTCCAAAAATTTTGCAAGCAAAATGGAATTCGAAGGTAACTCACTACTAGATATACACTACATTAGAATGGTTTTGCAAAGAGGAAGAACAAAATAATAATGGAAATGGTACAAAGTGTGATAAAGGTAAATGGATTGCCACATGAGTTTTGGGAAGAAGTTGTATGTTGTGCAATTTATCTTCTAAACAGATGTCCCACCAAAAATTTGAAGGAATAAAATTCCTTAAGAGATATGGAGCAACCAAAATCCAAGTTTTGCTCACTTAAGAGTTTTTGGATGCATAGCATATGCACATATCCTAGATGAGAAGAGAAATAAATTAGATGACAAAGCTAGAGAAATGTATCTTCACTAGTTATAGTGAAGAATCGAAGGCTTACATGTTGTATAATATTATAACAAAGAATCTTATCATCAGCAAATATGTGAAGTTCTTGGAGGATGAAGCATGGAATTGGAAGTCAAAGACTTGTCAACAAGAGCCAGTAGTTATTGATTCTAAATACTTAGAGTAAAATAGGGTACATCAATTTATAGCTTAAAGCAATAACAATGGTGCCAGTAGTAACACAACCTCATCATCCCGATCATCTCCACTTGCAAAAAGTATCTCCAACTTGAAGACACCAACAAAGACAAGGAGCTTGCGATATATTTATGAGGTAACCAAAACTGAAATTGATTAAGAGCATTCTAGTTTTGCTTTATTTTCTAAGTGTGATCCAATTACTTTTGAAGAATAAATTTAGAATAGAAAATGGGTGAATGCTATGGATGATGAAATAGCATCAAAGTTGACTAATATACGAATGACATCTTCATATATCAAGGCAAGTATGTTGTAGATGTCTTGAAGAGATTCATAATGGAGGATAGCAAACCAATAATCACTCTGGCTACCACAGGTCTAAAGTTAAGTAAGACAGATTGCAGCAACAATATTGATCCAAATTTCTATAAGAGGTTAGTTGGAAGTCTCATGTATTTGACAACTAGACCAGACCTAATATTTGTAGTTATCTTGATTAGAATATTTATGGAGACACCAAAGAACACTCACTTACAGGTAGGAAAGAGAATTTTGTGTTATGTCAATGGGACCAGGAACCATAGAATATTTTATGCAAGGTAAGACCATCTTGAGCTTGTTGGCCACACAGATAGTGATTGGTCTAGAAGTATAGACGATAGGAAAAGTACTTTCAATTATGCATTCAACCTTGGTTCATTTGTAATTTCATGGTCATCAAAGAAGTAACCAATTGTTGTTTTATCTACATCTGAGGTAGAGTATGTTGCCACCACTTCCATCACATGTCAGGCAGTATGGCTACAACGCATATTGGGTGAGATTAATCATCACTAGGAAGAGGCAACAATAATTTTATATGACAAAAACTTGGCCATAGCACTATTGAAGGGTCTAGTATTTCATGGTAGGAGAAAGCACATCGATATCGACTACCACTTCATCAGGGAGCTGGCAAAATTTAATGAAAATGTGTTATTGTTTTGCAGGTCCAAAGACCAAGTTGCGAATATGTTAGAAATTATACTTGATTTGATATCTGATATATCTCTAATATATCTTATCTTCCAAATTTGTTCACCCATTTTAGACGTAGTTATTATCGGTATTTAAAACTATAACTTTATTCGGTGATTGGAAGAAAACCCTAATTTTGAATTTAATGCATGTCAAAAGGTTGGTAAGCCTTTCCCTCCTTACTCAACTATATAAGTCGATGAGATATAGAGAGAAAAAAATGTAGAGAATAGAGAGTAGAAGAAGAATGCAACAACATGGAAAACAGAGTGGTAGAAGAGGATCATAGAATTGCAGTAGAAGCGTAGTGTTATCCTGCAAACTATCACAGTTGCAAATGATTGTGGATGTATTTCCAATCCAGTTTATGTGGATGTATTTCCAGTTTTAAGTAATAAACAATACTTGCATATATTTTGCCTTCTAAGTGTTGTTTGATAACTTAGCAAAGTTAGTCTTAATATTTTCTCCATTTCTCTCAAGATCTCTTGTAAATCTCGTGGTAGAAGGTTGTCCTTCATTCGACATTAAAATATTTGTTTTGCCTTGCGTATTAGAAGAAGTTTGCATTTGTCTCTACTCCTTTGTATTTTCTAGTAGAATAGAAAATATCTTATATATAAATTATATGCTTTGCACTTTATTTATTTATTTTGGGATATAACTCTAATCCGCTTCTGCATAGTCATAGTTTCCATTCCACTCATTCTCATCCTAGGTGTGTTTTCCAGCAACTAAGTTGAGTAGATTTCCAATCTAGTACATTTTAGTGTTAATTATAATTGATCAGGATTTTCTTTAGTTTGCTCCTCTCCCCATGCATTTCAATCTGCTCTCATTTATTTGTTTTCACCAACAAATTTCTATTCTGCTCGTATCCCTTTTTTTTGCTATCGCATTTCTATTCCGCTCAAGAATTGTAGGTAAGTGGCTTCTCCTTAGATTTTTTCTCTGATCTACAACTATGTTCCTTGTCTCAAGTGAAATCCATTCCGCACATTTTTCCTTGTATTAAGAGACGGATTGCAAAATATAACTAGCACTCTGAATTGAAGTGAGCATGATTTTGTTCCTGCTCATGTATTAAATTTTTTAGAATATTGGAGTTTAAGGGTACATAGCATAATAATTAAAGTAAAATGAAATGACAATAATAGAAGTAAAGCTATTAAACCTTGTAAAATAATATAATATAATACAAATTCAGATGAGAAGAAGATATTAGATGTGAAAAGATAAAACATTTGAATCATCTCTACATTCAACTATATTTCTAGTAGTTCAAGATATTAATAATTTTACTAAAGGACTAAGCACCTATCTAGCCTTCACCATTGATGAAATTGCAGGGAGATTTTTGGAAGATCATACAACTAAAAATTAGATCCATTTACTATACTAGTTGACCATTTACCATGTTCTGGAACGTTGTCTTGCCTGTCCAGCTGATCAGCATTCCATACATTTCTATCTTGATAGTACCATCATATTGATAGAGAGGTTGACGAAATTGTAGATACATTTTAGGAAGATCATTCAACTAAAACATTGTTCTAGAAAAGCAAAATTTACATAACAAAATAATTAAAGAAAAAAATATTTCGTGGTGGCCTCTTTTACCTCACAAACATTGTTTCTATGTTTTGATTTTTTAATCGAAGAATCACTAAAATGAACCAGTGTTTACAAACTCACAAATTGAGAAAAACTCGATAGCTTAATTTTGGAGAGTTCTTGGAAATGAAGAAATTAAAATAAATAAACAAACAAACAAACAATTTTTTAACCTAAGGTTACAACAAGAAGGAAATAGTTTGCATTAAATATTTTTAAGGGTTTGAATCTATAACTAGATGAATGTATATTTGTAGGGTTTTCTACATGTATGGACATATAATACTACAAAATTTAAATATGTATTTATATGAAGACTTCAATATTTAACTAATAATTAGATTACCTAAAGAATTTTCTACTGGTTTTATTCTTAAAATATTTATAAATTTAGTTGAATCTTTGAAGTGCTATGGGTGTTTCTATCAAATTTTTATGCAACAAAATTCAAAAGATTAAAATAATAAACTAGATCTTGATATGTTGGTTGGATTTTTTCTTGACAAATAATTCCTGCAAATTGATAGAATATCTTTCAAATCACAAATACCATAGCCATTCTTCCAAATTCAGAAACAATTAAAAAAAAGACTTACAAAATTAAACACTTCACATACACATCATATTGTGGATTAAATTATACATGTGTTTTCCAAATATTTATAAATTTATCTGAATATTTTAAGTACAATGGTTTTTCTATAAAATTTGTATGCAACCAACTTCAAAAGATTCTAATTATTAACCAATTCTTGACATATTCATAGGATTTTTCTTCTCGATAAAGAATTCCAGATAGAATATATTTCAAATAACAAATACCATAGCCATAGTCTAATAAAAGGTATAAAAGCATACAAATAGGATTCATTTTTTATCATTATACTACTTTCTTCGATTTTATAGATGGTAAAAATGAAAAGGTAGAAAAAGAAATAAAACAAAGAAACTACTTCAGAGTTGGAATACCATGAAACATAATGGTTATGGGTACGATCAGATAAAAAAATAGAAATATATATTTATAAAACAATTATTGTTTGATATTCAATAAGAATATTTAACTCTTATCCATATATATATTTAAAAAAATAAAAACATATCATGTCTTTGATCTCTGTCAACAAAAATTTACAACAAAAGTAAAATGTAAAGCAGTTTTTAAATTTTTTTATGTTTTCCCTTTCTTCCCCTAGTTGATGTTGATGGTTGGCCTTAGCTCTGAACTTGTGGGTGAATAAGTGTAATATCATCACGATATATATCCTTTAATCCTCTTAAATGTACTATTTTCTCCTCAATTGCCTCAAGGTCCTTTGTAGTAAACTCTACATCCAATGAACCCTCAACAATCCAATAAAAAAGTGGATCTACCACATTCAATCAAATTGCCTAAGAGGATTGACTACCCTCCACTTATCTTATACGAAGCCTTAGATTGTATTGCAAAAAAACAAGGTTATTGAGGAATTTTTGGCTTAATCTATTGTGCTTCTTGGTGTATATAGCCTCAAATAAAGGCCAATTGCACTCACACCTAGAAGATCTACAAGGTTGACTCAATATGTGAAAATCCATCTTTTGCATATTAGGTGTTTTTTCACCATAATTATCCCACCATAAATCTACCAAAAAGGATAATTTTAAAAGTATCAATTTATGATTCTTCACTACAAGAATTTTAACTATATATATTTTAAATGTTAATATTTGAAAGTCTAAATTCATTACTTGGACATAAAATTGACCTTGTTTCTCTAGCAAAGGGGACGCAAACAAGCTCCCTCCTACATTCTTATACATATGCAACTCATTAGAAATAAGAAGATGTTTCTTTATGTTTTCTATAATCCTCTCTCCATAAGTATAAAATACTTCTTGGACCTCATAATTATCATATAAACTACTATTGTAAAATAATTTAAGGTTCAAGAAGCATCTTGTGGCATGAATTGGTTAATATAGTTTCCTTGTCCATCTCTTCTAAAACATATTGCTATTTTTTCATATTTACTTGTATTACCTTTGCAATAATGGTGAATGACCTCTTTGGATCTATCCATTACCTTATATAGATAGCCCATGACCAATTGTTCACCATATACAAGGTGAAGAACCCTTACCAAGGGTTCAATCATCTACAATTAAAAAGTAAATATTAAAAATTTAGAAACAATAATATTTCAGTATAAATTAAATTTTAAAATTAATTGTTTTTTGGTAAGTTAAAATTTTTTCATTAAGGGGGCATTTGAAATGCTCCCCAATACCTTAATACAACTTAAAATAATAGAAGAGTAAGGGATGCAAGAAATAAAAATTTCATCCTAGAGAAGCAATAGAAAGAGAAGAGGAAAATTTAAATTTGAACACAAGAAGCAAATCATAATTACCTTGTGAATTTCTTGAACAATTTTTCAAAATGAATTATTATACACTTGGCTTGATATTTTTTGTCCCTCCTCTTTAGCATCAAACATTGAGGTATCCCATTACTTAGATACAAACATCCACTTCAAAGTAGAGGATGATGCAAGAAGGCTCTGCAAAGCAATAAAATTAGAGGTAAATTGAGTGGTCCCTGGGTAAAGAATACCCTTCCCATAATTATCCCTCATCAAGCTAAGAAACCATGTGTGGTTATAGATAAATTGTATTATGTTCTTTACCTATCTACCACTATATTCACCCATGTTATTTTGTTAATTTACTCCAACATAAGGTCAATTCAATGGGCAACACATGGGCTCAAAAAAATAGAGGGGTACTTCTCTTACAGAAGTCTACCTATAGATACAAATTTTGTTGCATTGTTCATCACTACTTAAAAAACTTTTTTTACACTTAATTTAACCACAACCTCCTCAAAAAAATAAATAATAGTTGTGCATTCTTTACCTCTCATTAGGAATCAACTAACTTGAGTAATACCATGGATCCATATAAAGCCACCAAAAAGTTTAAGACTGTGCAATTTATTCCATCTATCCACCCTTTTAAAAGAATATTTTAACCCTTTTTCTTCCATACCATCCTTTACTCTACTATAAGAGCATGTATGTTAATCACACACTCCTTCAATAGTGGTCCACTTAATTCATGTGTATAAGTTGTCTTTAATCCTTTTTATGACTCACTTAAGGCCTTCACTAAGGCTGCCCAATAGGGGTTGTTCATGGTATGAAAGTGAATGTTGCAATAATACCAAAAAAATGTCATGGCTATCTTGACTTCATTTGCCTTGTTCCTTCCCATTGTAGTTTCAAATATGGTGGTTTTTCTAGTGTTGAATCCTTATCCTACACTTCTCCCACTTCCACCAGCAACACTTCGATTAATGTGAGGGCTAAGAATAGATTCTCTAGCCATGGAATGGACATCCTATAGCTTAGTCTCATCTTCATAAAAGGACCTTCATGGCCCCAATCCTTGTCCAACTATAATTCTTACCCTTTTATGTTCTATTTATTTAGCATTTATTTTTTCATATAAAAGCCTTCACCTCATTTTTAACCATGTCATCTATGGTAGGGCAAGAGTCCACATATTTACTTTATTGATAAATCAAATGGAATTTGAGGCAATTAATGCCTCCTCGCATCTCCTTGCCATAAAATTTATAAATCACTTGATTTAATAAGCTTCCCTTAGTTCCATACTTCCACATGGGTTCTCTTCCTAGGGCTTGTGTTGTATAGATACAAATAAAAATGTGTTGGTTTGTTTTCCTCTTAAAGTCTAATTCAATGTCGAGTGTGCACAAGGGAGATTCATTAGAATCTTTGCTTCTTCACTTGAGAGTCTCTTTCCAAAGGAGACCCCGAGAATATGAATATTCTGAACATGACTAGAATCCTACTCAATATTTTTTTGCATGCCTTGTAGAAGTTGATGTTATGCTTCTTTGGTTGGTGTTTTATGACTTCATTCAAATAAAACACCAAAGGTTTTTGCATTGTTATCTATAATGACTCTTTGAGCTTTAACAGTTATTTAAAACCTAAAAGTCAATGATCATCTAAATGTAAAACTAAGTATTTTATCATACAAATGCAAGAATACAAGAGATATCCTATATGATTTTCAAATTTTAATGAGTTAACTAGGATATTTTGGTATTTTAAGGTAAACCAAGAGGAAATGCAAGAAGACGAGTTAGCCTAAATGCAACTAAATGATTTATAGATTCTTTACCTATGAATTTGAAAATGATCAAAAAACTAGGATTTGGTTTAAGGTTCCTTGATTGACTAATTTAAGAGTATTTTGTAAATGAAATGAGATGTTTTGGAAAGCAATTGAAGTATTTTGTAAATCAATTAAGGCATTTTGTAAGCAATTAGTATTTCTACTTAAAATTCCTTAATTCCTCAAATGAAATGTTATTTTAAGATACAAAACAACAGAAATATATGGAAAACATAGAGAAATAGGTAATGTAGGGCTATGGAACTGTCAAGTGATATAGTTACCTCCTCTGGAGCCCTTTCGCCAAATTTACCACTCAAACTGCCAAATTTGCCACTGCCAAATTCACCACTATGGACTAGTTATTTTGGTATCTGCACAAAAGGATCAAAAAATAGATTTTCTACTTTGGGGGTTTGTTTGAGAGTTGTATAGCATATAAAACATGTCTAAATAGCTAATAAGACCCCTTATTGATGAAAATTTTGAGTATGCTTACCTCCTACAATGGATTTTTGACGTTTTACCAAATTCACCATAGGCAAATTTGCTCAGTGGTAAATTTACTTTTGAGTGTTTTCTGGTTACCAAATTCACCACTAATTGTGTAGAGTGGTGAATTTGGTCTAAACATAGGATTTTGAGAGTTTTAATAGTATTTTTAGATGGATTTTAGGTTGAAATTGAAAGGAGATGATTCTAACAATATTTAGTAAGTTTGTAACTAATATAATTAGAGATCTAAGCCATTAAATAAAGCAATTGAATGACTAAACTTTAAGTATGTATCAAAAAAGTGAATATATAAATGATGACTAAAATAAAATAGGGATGCATAAAAGTGATAAATGTATGTAGTTATGCTAGGAATTGTGTAAGGTAGCTAATCCAACTTCTAATAAAAGAAAATTAGCATTTAGATAATGAAAACTAATATGAATGCTAAGATGTGTAAGTATTGATCAAAATGTACAAAACCTACAACAATAAGAAATAAAGGGAAGAGTATTGCAATAGAGGATGCTTGAAGTTTGAAAAAATGATGAGATAATAAGGTAATAATAGCCTTGTATCCTCAACACCTTACCTTAATTTTGATATTGTGATGCATTGTTTCTATGTTATAAGAGTTGTGCCATGGGAAAAAGTTACCCCATGGATGTTCCCTCAAAAATTATCACCGAATTAATGATTTAAGGAGAGTTCCCAAGGAAAATTAATTTGATGATATTATGTGTTGAGAGTGTATGTTGTATTTATCTATGTGATGTCAGCCTTGATTGATTTCTTAGCAATGGTCTTGTAAAACCATGATGATGATAAACACTAAGGGAGGGTGGTTGCCTTGTTGAGATATATTTTGAGTCCTGAATGATAGATAACCATCCAAGTGTATGTTATGAGTGATGGTCCCTTTACCTAATAGAGAAAAATGCTCGTATTTTTAGGATGTGATACCCCTTGCATGTTTTTGTAAGAGATAACCTCATCTCATCATGTCTAAATTTTGGCATATGGTACCATGTAAAATATAAATATTTAGACTAGGATGACGTACCTACAATATGTACATGATATATGTATGTATTTTTTATCATTAGTGTTTAGGTGTTGCTCTCTACAAGCACTTAATTGCATAGATGAGGTACCTATAATATGTACATGATATATGTATTTGTTTTCTTCTCATCAATGTTTAAGTGTTGCTCTCTACAAGCACTTAACTACATATATGAGATACCTATTTTTTTCATTAGTGTTTAAGTGTTGCTCTCTGAAAGCACTTAAATGTGTAGATGAGGTACCTATTTTATTCTCATCAGTGTTTAATTATTGCTCTCTACAAGCACTTAAATTCATAGATGATGTACCTATTTTTCTCTCATAAATATTTAAGTGTTGATCTCTACAAGCACTTAATTACATAGATGAGGTGTATGTTTTCTTCTCATCAGTGTTTAAGTTTTGCTCTCTGCAAGCACTTAACTATGTAGATGAGATAGTTTTGATTCTTATTAGTTTTCAATTGTTTCTCTCTGCAAGCACTTAACTGCATAGATAAGATAGTTTTGATTCTTATTAGTGTTCAAGTGTTGCTCTCTCAAAGAACTTGATTGCATATATAATATAGTTTTGGTTATTATTAGTTTTCAAGTGTTGCTCTCTGTAAGCACTTGAATACATAGATAAGATAGTTTTGGTTATTATGAATGTTTAAGTGTTGCTCTTTGAAACCACTTAACTATGTACATAATATAGTTTTTATTCTTATCATTTTTTAAGTGTTGCTCTTTGTAAGAACTTGATTTAATATAAAAGAGAGTTTGATTCTTATGAATGTTTAAATGTTGCTCTCTGTAAGAACTTGATTGCGTAGATAAGGTAGTTTTTATTCTTATCAGTGTTCAAGTGTTATTCTCTATACGCACTTGATTACATAGATAACATAGTTTTTGTTCTTATCAAAGTTCAAGTGTTGATCTCTACAAGAACTTTACTATATAGATAAGATAGTTTTGATTCTTATTAGTGTTCAAGTATTGCTCTCTAAAAGCACTTGATTGTATAAATAATATGGTTTTATTATTATCAGATTTAAAGTGTTGCTCTTTGCAAGCACTTGACTACATAGATAAGATAGTTTTGATTCTTATTAGTGTTCAAGTGTTGCTCTCTACAAGCACTTGATTGCATAGATAAGATAGTTTTGATTCTTATTAGTGTTCAAGTATTGCTCTTTTAAAGCACTTGACTACATATATAAGATAGTTTTGATTATTATCAGTGTTCAAGTGTTGCTTTCTATAAGCACTTGACAACATAGATAAGAAGGTTGATATGGTTTGATGCTTGCAAAACATTTTACAAGGAAATGTGATGATATGATTGATTTGTGATATTTGCAAATGTTTTGTAAAGTGATGAAATACTTTTGTAATTGATTTTGTGGTCTTTGCAAATATTTTGCAAAGTGATGAAATGCTTTTGTAATTTATTTTGTGGTCTTTGCAAATGTTTTGAAAAGTGATGAAATATTTTTGTAGCTAATTTTGTGGTCTTTGCAAATATTTTGCAAAGTGATGAAATCCATTTGTAGTTGATTTTTTTGTTTTTACAAATGTTTTACAAAGTGATGAAATTATTTTATAGTTGATATTGTGGTCTTTGTAAATATTTTGCAAAGTGAGGAAATACTTTTGTAGTTGACACTACAAGATATTTTGCAATCATGTTATGCAATATTTTGATGTTTGCAAAGGTATTTGCAAATTTTTTGGAATGATAATTGCAATATTTTGCAATTTAATGTTTTTTATGATTGTAAAATATTTTGCAATGTCATGCAGTGCTTTGATGTTTGCAAATATTTTTACAAAGTTTTTTGGAACAATGATTGCAATATTTTGCAATGTCATGCGATGTTTTGATGTTATTGGTAATGTTTTTGAAAGAGATAGGTACTTTAATTTTGGAGTGCTTTTGAAAGGATGATATAATGTTTGTAATATTTACAAGGTAATCTAGCAAATAACCCTTTATTGTTCTTTTACCCTCATTTTTTAAAAACAATTTTTTTTGTAAGATGATTTGAAATCACTAATTTTCTTAACACATGAGAGAGGGTAACAATATTATATAAGTATGTTACCTAACTCATATAAAAATATTTACATGTACATGAGGAATTGGACTTAATACTCATTACCACCTCTGATGTGTTGAAATATTTGAGAATTTCGTATGGTAAATAATTTTTTTTTAGACTGAGGGTAACACTTCATATGGATGATCCAAGGAAAGAAGAAGTTCTTCTCCCTTTCCCATCGTTTCTATAAAGAATTGTATATGGGAAGATCATAGAAAAATAAATCCTCTTTTCTAGGAGATTCATGTGATATCATGGCCCTTAATATGAAGGATCTTTTTGTATGAGAAATAGATAACATCTATGTAGGCTCATAGGTCATTAGGAGGTACAAGGCTATGATAATCAACTTGCTTGATGTAGTCATAAATTATTATGGGTACATGAAGTTCTAATTACCAAATCCTAATATTACCAAATGGTCCATTAGTCAGCTTGGATATTTTTATTTTGTCAAAATTTTGAGAAGAAATTATAGCTTGTATCAAGACAAAGGAAGTTCTCTATATATTGATTGACATTTTGTACAAAAAAATAGAGAATATATAGCAATATTAATAAGTGATTATTTTAATATTAAATATTTATTGCATATTTGTATAATACCAATTTAAAATAAAATCTTGTTGAACCAAAATTTTATTAGAAAAATAGTTAATGAAGATATTATGATTTTTGGATGTTTTTTTGTTGTAGAATACCAGGTGGCTACAATGAAAATATAGATCTAGTATTTCGTTAAGCATGCAAATAATTGTATGCTCACAAGACATTGGATCTATGGAGCCTTGACATATTATTTCTTGTTTGATAGAATTCCAATGAAAAGAACCAGGAAACTATGAGGATAGTATTGATCGAGTGCCTCATAAGATCTACAAATGATTGTAGATCTACAAGATATTGGATCAATAGGGTCCTCTCGTATCGCAAGGTCTATAAAAAGAAATCAATGGTATTTATAAAAGTGTAATAGCATGTTGATGCAATAAATCAAGAGGAATATTATGATACCATTGATCCATTGCCTAATGAGACTTGCAAATGATTGCAAAAGTCTATAAGATATAGGATCAATAAAATGTTACAATTCTCATGATCTATCATTAGGATAATGCATGCAAATTTTATTTATGCTTAATTTTATTCTAAAGTGGTACATCAAACGGGAAAGTGTACCCTTAATAATTCATTCCCATATAAAGTTGATAAGTAATTGTTAATCCATAAGAGAATGAATGATTAAGGGCTTCTTAGCCCATGTGACATGATGATGATATTTTTATTAGGTATAATTTTGTGAACTCAGACGATAGGTCAATCAGGGAAGAAAACCCCATTCAACCGATGACTAGTGAAATTTATAAATAATTCTAATTTCATGAGATATTGGTTGAATGTAATTTCTCATACCTAGATGGCATGTCAAACAAGCAATATTTGAAGAGTGTGATGAGTAGATGTCATGACTTATTAGATATAATGCTCTTTAAAACTCTTCTACATCATACATAATTATCACAAAAAATCTTGCAAGGTTATCAATGTATTATAGGAGAGGAAAAGTTATCCTTGAGGAGTCTATTAAATAGTCATGAGTGTTGACCAAAAAGAGGCTTTTTTGTTGAAGGATATTGTATATATGTATTATTGATGGTATTGCTATGATACAATATTGATATTAGTAATGTGACATGTATGAAACAAATGAAAGTGGGTTATTAAAATTGTACGTGATCCTATATTAGTTGTTCCAAAGGAAAGGAGGGAGTATGATGGAAGAGAGACGTAAGAGTGAATCTAATTGATTGTTGTTTGTTTTTAGATACCCCAAGGTCAGGATAGAAGAAATGGGAAATGTCAGGTCATTAGGATCACAAATTATTGTGTCATATTGCACTTAACCTAAGAGTGGGAAAGAAGAGAATAACTATGGTAGTAGCAAAGTAGGATGTAGAAGGAGCTTTAGTAGACGAGATTTTTGGATTGAGAGAGTTTACTCAATATATGGTTAGCCTAAGTGGATGTAATACAAATGTATTTGTAATAAGGATTATATTTTACATCATAGTAAAACCTCTTGTCTCTATGGTCCGATAAAAAAAACTAGTCAATCATGTAAGGGGTGCAGTGTGTATGATGATACGATGATGTTTATGATGCATTCAATCATACGAGCAAGCAAATGACTCGATATTTTATGTATAGTATCATTAAAGATGCATGATGTTGATTGATTTATTATGCTCTTGGCCATACAATGTGGCTAGGTGGTACACTCCAAATCCAAACTTGACAACAACAAAAGATCCTAACCAATTAGGTTTGAACTTCCCTTTTAGGTCAATGTCAGCATTATTATTATTTTTATTTTCTTTAAGGACTAAGTCCCCAAATTTGAAGGATATCAGATGTAACCTCTTATGATAAGCAAGTTAAAGCCTATTCTGGTATGTTTTAATATGTTCTAGAGAATTGATATATTTTTCTTCTAAGAGATCTAGTTGTTTTAAGTGATTTAGGTGATATTTATCTCCTACCAAAGAGTCATGTAACAAGACTCTTAGAGAGGGAATATCAAGTGCAAAAGGAAAAATTAATTAGTGTTTTAAACTAAGGTATATGGAATTATCCTCATGGGATTACACAAACTTGTGTGATATATCCATAATATGGGATAAATTTTTAAGTGCCAATATCAACCATTTGTTTACTAGCTTCTTGAGGATTTTGATTAACATTTTTTTGGAGGATTTAGCTTATCCATTTCCTTATGGGTAATATGATGTAGACAATTTTTATTTAATTTTATATTTGGCACATATTTTGTGGACTTCCTTATTTATAAAAGGGATGTCATTTTTAGTGATTAAGGTAGAAGGTATATCGTATTTTCTAATGATTTGATTTAGAATAAAGTTTGATACTTGAATTTCTATTACAATGGATAAAGGTATTGCCTTGACCCATTTAGTAAAATATTATCTAGCATTTATGATGAAATTATGTTCATCCAATGATTGAGGATTGATCTTACCTATAATATCCAATCCATAAGAGGAGAAAGGCCAAGGAGATGTGATCGATTGTAATTTTTGAGAAGTGGTGTGGATAAGGTTATCATGTTATTGAAACTTGTCATATCTCTTGATATAGTTGTGGGGATATTTTCTCATGGAGGGCCAATAATAACCCATCCTGGGGAGTTTCCTAACTATGGATAATCCATTAAAATATCTGCCACATGATCCAACATGGGCTTCCTTTATGATAGCTTGGAATTCATCTATATTTATGCATCTAAGGAGTATACCTTCGAAGGAGTATTGATACAAGATATATCCAATGATGATATATTTGTAATCTTTTAGCCTAATTTGTATTCACTTTTGAGAGTTGAATACCTCATAGAATTTTCCCTCTGAGGAATTTAAAAATGTCTTGATACCAAGGTTCTTGAGGTATAGATATTTCAATATTACATATATTGAGAGGCTGTAAGCACAATTCAAGCATAGAAGACTCATTAATTGATATTATGATAATAGAAGACTCTTCATATTTCAAATTTTAGGGTATGCAATTATAGTCATAGTGTCAATATGACAATTTATAGATCGTGGTATGGCTTCCATGGTGATTTGGTTGAAGCAGGTTTTCAACATGTCTACAATATCTTTGTATGGTTTTAGCTTCTCATCTTTGGTTTGATAAGTATCATTCATTTGGTTTATTACTAGTTGTGATCACTGTATATTATTATGTTCTTGAAATTTAGCTTTGTTGTGGCCTTAAGACCTAGGATGAGTGCTTCATATTCTATTGTATTATTACTACATGAGAAGCAAAGCTTAAAATATAACATGATGATTTGTTGTTGTGGGTGACTATGATAATTCGTATCCCTACCCATTTAGCACATCTATATCCATAAAAATATAAGACCCACATTTTAGGTTCTTGGGATTCCATTGAAAATATTGTTTCATCTAGAAAATATATGTTTATGGGATTCTTTAAACCTAAAGGGGATGCAACAAGTTGATCATCTATAACTTACCCCTTTAGTTATTTTTTATTTACAAATTCTCTATAAAATTCACTAAGGGCTATAACCCATTTTTATGTCCTACCAAATAGGTAAGGTTTCAACATAAGTTAATGCAATGGGTCTACCCTTGCTAAGATGTAAGTGTTGAGTGTATTTTTGTCCCATTACAAAATGAACACGCAACTGGAGTCTCAAACCAGAAGACTCTTTCTTGCAAAGAAATAAGTTATTATTTTTTTTATTTTTTTTTCTCCAAGCTTCTTGTGAACAGATCTCTATATGCATAAAACCAATTTCAACTTAATGCACATAAACGAATATATCCCAGAATAGCTCAGATCCTGCAAGTAACTGTTAACAAGGGGCCTTTGTTGATTCACAGCAAACTTTGTAACCCTAATTTGTTAAAATAACCAATCATGTAAACAAAATCTTTTATGTTCTGACATTAATGGTTTATTCTAATGTTAATTGGTTCATTTTATCTTTGTTTAATCATTCTGCTATTTTAACGTTAGTCTTTAATATGAGATTAAACATATCAGGAACTAAAACAGAAAATGTTCTTATGCAAATCAGCTGGAAAACCAAAGAAGGATGTTAATCTGGTTAGCAATCTCCTCCCTGCAAAACCCCAAGTTATGAGATGAAGCTCTAAAACAACCTGACCTAACAGACTTGTAATAAACACAATCAAATAAAATCATATGCTAGACTCTGAGGAAATAAATAGTTTGCATTATTTTATCATTCACCTATCGCAACCCATATTGTGGTGTAAACGAATAGATACAAAACAAAGTAATGCAAAGGAAAGATATACAGGAAAACAGTAGTCTTAGCCTTCAATCTCCTTTTGGTTTCACACACAAAAGTTACTCCTGCCAAATAACTCCTTTATTCAATAAAATAACACTTTTCTATTTACAATTTCCAGCCCCGTATCAATCTACATTTCTGTTATTTAAACTTTCTGTTGCTGCTCTCGGCTGCTCTGTGACGCTTCGTTTCAGTTTCCAGGATGCTTCGTTTCAGTTCTCGCCTTTTGGTGTTTTAACTCTTCGCTTGAATTTGCAATGCTTGATCTTCTCTACGGCCAGTAACTGTCGATCAGAAGCGTTACTCTGATCCTCATGCATTTTTGCCACGTGTTCAGCGCTCCTTGCAGTTTCGTAACGGTTCCTCAAAAATCGTGACCAAAAATAGCATGTAGCCTTGCTCCTTTGGCTTCACAGCGAAAACGTGACATGTCACGAAATCGTGACATGTCGCGATATCGCGACGCTTTCACACTCCGTACGCTTCGTTTGCAACCCCGTCGCGAAATCGCTACCGCTATCTCCATCGGGCCCTCTCATCGCAACCTGTCGTGAAATCGCGACCATTTTATCCATCGAGCCATCTCACCGCAACCTATCATGATTTCGCGATGTCTTCTTTGTTTCGTACACTTTGCCGAAACCTGTCGCGAAATCGCGACCATTTTTTGCTTCGGGCGTGGTCTTCATTTTCTGTCACGATTTCGCGACGTCTTCTTTGTTTCGTACACTTTGCCAAACCTGTCACGATTTCGCTACCGTTTTCTCTTTCGGACCATCTCTCTGCAACCTGTCGTGAAATCGTGACCATTTTCATCATCCACGCTTTATTTTCTGTTGCAAAAGTCAGACCATTTTCATCGTCCGTACGCTTTGCCAAAACACGTCGCGAAATCGTGACCATTTTCTTCGTTCGTACACTTTGGCAAAACACGTCGCGAAATCACGACCATTTTCTTCGTCCGTACGCTTTGGCAAAACACGTCGCGAAATCGTGACCATTTCGCTGCTTCGGCATTTCTATCCACTTGCGTCGCGAAAACATGACACGTCGCGATTTCGCGACGCCTCTTCGAGCTATGCACCTCTATCCCAGTTTTGTCGTGATTTCGCGACCATTTTCTACCTTGTGCCTTCTGTCCGCTTTCAAGCCACGAAAATCAAACACGTCGCGATTTCGCGACGTTTTCGCCCACCTGCTACCGTTGACCATGTTGACCGCGATTTTGCGACACGTCACGATTTCGCTATAGTTTTTCCTTCTACCTTTCTCTCTCCTATCTACCATCGCAACATGTCATGAAATCGCTACATTTTTCATTCTTCGGCCATCTCTATCGACGACATGTCGCGACATCGCGACACTTTTATTCGTTCGTACACTGACGGAAAACATGTCGCGAAATCATGACAATTTTCTCCGCGTCGCAGAGCGACATGTCGCGATATCACGACACTTTTCTTCTTTCAGCAGCGATGGAGCGACATGTCGCGATATCGCGACACTTTTCTTTTTTTTCAGCGACGACGGAGCGACTGTCGTGATTTCGTGACATGTCGCGATTTCGTGACACTTTCTACACTTGCACATTTTGCCCCCTTTCTTCATTTTTAGCATCTGGGTCACTGAGATTTTCTCTGAAAACCTACAAAAAGGTGGGTCCCCAATTTTGGGGTGTGTTGTGGATTAACCACAACAAATGGTGACTCTGCTGTCAAATGCTCTCGAGCATTTTGTGAGAACCCAACCTGAAATATATGAGCTTAGATACAGGCGTTAGCACAAAAAAGATAAACAAATACTGACAGATCAGAAGTACATGAAACATCAGAATCATTAGTATTAGCTCGGTGTGTGCTATCTGTTTTCATTCCCTATCGCTTGGACTTGATCAACACTCCATTGTCAGTTTTACATGCATGTATGTGTGAAATTGTAAATGATTTATGAAACCTAATGAATATGCTTAGAGATTTTGCTTTTACAAATGCATAGACCTTTTATATCATATACAAATATTCAAGATTGTCAAACCCTCTTAGGATCAACCATGTGTGTAATGAATTGTTTTATTAGATCCCAAAGTTGGTTATGAGTCACTATTATCTTGAACCCATGTGTAAGTGAAAGTGAAATCAGAGCTTTGGGAAATCGGACTCCCAACTTAATCTAGATGGGAGTTTAACCCTATTCTTACTACTCTGATCTGGAATTCATTACCTCACTTTGAGCAAAATGATCTAACCAATTATAGAAGAAATGGTCATGCTAGTCTAACCCTCCGAACAGTCAGTGGTCTTGTTTTTTAGACAAGACATGTTGTCATGCATGGGCATACCTAACCCCCATAATCCATGACTTAACTTCATTTCTTTGGACTTTGGGGATGACTACCTATCCTTTGCAGAGGACAAGTAGTACGATCCTTTGAATCCAATATAAAGATGAGATGGGAAAAGTTAATTTTACTTCTTGGATCTTAGGGATGACTACCCATCCTTGCTAGGGACATGTAGTACGATCCTTCCAACCCAAGTCTTAGATGAAAATGAAGAATATTATTTTTATTACTTAGACCTTGGGGATGACTACCCATCCTTGCTAGAGGACAAGTAGTACGATCCTTCCAATCCAAGTTTTATCTTGATATGAGACATAGGAGCTTTGGGGAATCAGATTCTCAACCTAGGCGAGATGAGAATTATGCCCTATCCTTACTACTCCATGTAGGTCAAATCAAAGCTTTGGGGAGTTGGATCCTCAACCTAAGTTCGATGAGGACTTAACCCTATCCTTACTACTCTGATTTTAGGCTTTAAGCTTAATGAAAGTGGTGAAAACCACTGTTTTAAGGATCATGTTGCATAATAGGATAGACATGAAATATTCCTTTCGCTTGACCCTCTTCCTCCAAGCAAGGTTTTGATCATTTTGCCCAAGATCCTTTTTAATGTGTACAAACTGTGCTTGGTTCTAGATACCTTTGGGCTCAGTTTCCAACCTTAGGATTTTTCTTTATTTATGTTATAGTATAACCCTAAGAGGATTTAACACACTTTAATGATTTGTATCTGAAATGCATATGTAACTAAGATGGCATGAATATGCACAGTGAGATGTACTATGAATGCATTGCTCTTTGAATTGCAAATGAAGTATTACCATAATTTGTAAAACTGACTACTTCATGCATCACAAGCCCCAAACGATATCATTTAATTGTTTGTGTTATATGTGGAGCTTTTACAACATAATTCCAATGCTTCATCTTCTCCCGATCTTAGGCATGTGTTGTCATTTCAAACTTTTATTCCATTTTTTTTTTTATAAGACAATGAAAACATGTCAAACAAACACTCCACCTAAATGTCCAACCTGCACACACAAAAGAAACAAAGCACAACATTAATACAAAGCTAGACATGTCAAGAACACACAACTTAAATATCAAATCTGCACACAAAAGAAACAAAGCATGGCATAATTACATATAATACAAAACCCAGCTGCCTCAAGCCTGGAAGTAGTGTTTCAAGTGCAACCCATTGACGAGGTAATGCCAAATCCTTTCCATCCAAGGTTCTTAGTCTAAAACTGTTTTCCCCTAGGACTTCGAAACTTGGTACGGACCCAACCATAAGTAGTCAAACTTATCATGATCCCCCTTCTTCTCATGTCTTTTGTCCCATAACAACACTAGATCTGATATTTTAAAGGCCTTGGCCCTAGACTTTTTGTCAAACCATCTCTTTACTACATCCTGGTGTTTACTAAAATGAAGCATAGCCTCATCCCTTTTTTCATCCAGATGCATTAATTGTGTTAGTCTAGACTCAAGTTTATCATCAGTTCCGCAATAATCTTTCATGAAATGCAGCGTTTGTAACCTGAGATTTGTAGGAAAAATGGGATCTTGTCCATAAACCAGATGGTAAGGAGATGTTCCTATTGCTTCTTTGACTCTGATTCTGTCAGCCCAAAGAGCCAACTTAAGCTTGTTATGCCAGTCCCTCGGATTTCTTTCCAACAACTTTTTTATGACATTTAACAAATTCTTGTTAGATGATTCGGCCAATCCATTACCTTGCGGATAATAATTGGAAGAGAATTTTAAACTCACACCACTGTCAAATGCCCAATTAGCAAATTCCAAAGAAGAAAAAGCTGAACCATTATCACTTACAATTGAGTTAGGCATCCCAAATCGAGTGACAATATTATCCTCTAGGAATTTAATAACAACCTCCGACGTAGCATTCTTTGTGGGGATAGCTTCAGTCCACCTTGTGCAATAATCCGTAGCTGTCAAAATGTATTTGTGGGAATCGGATGAATTGGGACTGATAATCCCAACAAAATCCAGGCCCCATTGCGCAAAAGGTCTAGACTCAATTACGGATTGTAAAGGCATGGAAGCATTCCTGTCTCTATTGGCTGCAGTCTGACATGTATGACATGACCTCACATGAATATGGGCATCTTTGAACAGTCGAGGCCAATAAAAACCGGCTCTAAGGATTTGGTGGGCTGTGGCATTAGCGGACCCATGTCCTGTCCCATGTTTACCATGAAATTCCTCGAGGATTCGCATTGCTTCTTTCTGATCAACACAACGAAGGTAAATACCTTCATGGTTTTTCTTGTATAACGTGCCAGATCTAATTAGGAAATTAGCAGACTTCAAGCGCAAGGCTCTTCGTTGAGTAGAATTCAAATGCGTTGGACATTTACCATTTAAAAGAAAATACACCACATCTGTATACCACTCATCTTTGGTAATATCCGCGACTTCGTAATGTTGACATGAAATCGCGAGATCCTTTTCTGCTATTGCCTTAACCAACCCTTGTCCCCGCACTATCTTCATCGACTGAATCTCAAGATCAAACTCCTACAAAGTTGAAACCCACTTACCACGTCTTTCACCTAATTCATTATGTATGAACATGGCTTTGACTGCAGGATCCGGGACGATAGCAAAGACCCTACTGTGGACTATGTAATGCCTAAATTTTTTCACAGTTTTAACCAGAGCATACATTTGCTTGTCCAAGATAGAGTATCTCAACTTCGCATCTTTGAGAGGACTACTCAGGAAGGCAATAGGATTTTCAATGTTGCCTTCACTCTTCTGAGTTAAAACACTCGCAAAGGAGTGATCTGAAGCAAATGTGTAGATATAGAAAGGCTTCGTATAATCGGGACTCACTAAAACCGGGGCTTTAGAAATCGCGTCCTTGATGTTTTTAAAAGCATCTCTATTTTCATCTGTCCACTTGATCTGGACCTCTTTCTTTAACATGTCGTTCAAAGGTTTTGCTATCTCTGCAAAATCTGCAATAAATTTTTTGACGAAATTGATCTTCCCGAAAAATGATCTCAACCCCTTCTTGTTGTTGGGACAAGGAATCTGTTGTATGGCTTCTATCCTCTCAGGGTCAATGGAAATTCCATCCTTAGATATTATATGTCCCAATAACTTCCCTTCTGTCACCCCGAAAATGCATTTCTTTGGGTTGAGAGAAATGCCATGTTCCCTGCATCTTTGAAAGACTTTCTTAAGATCCCTGACGTGGTTTTCCCTGTTCTTAGAAAAGACAGGAATGTCATCTACATAGACGATGATGCACTTACCTATGAGTCCCTTAAAAGCAAAGTCCATAGCTCGTTGGAAGGTGGCACCTGCATTCAATAGTCCGAAAGGCATTCTCCTATATGCAAAGGTGCCCCACTTTGTGGTGAAAGCAGTTTTCATCCTATCACTAGGATGGATAAGGACTTGATTATATCCCGAATAACCATCCAGGAATGACATCATCTCCGACCCGTTTACCTTTTGGAGTATTTCATCAATGGTGGGTAACGGGTAGTTGTCCTTTTGGGAGGCTTTATTAAGATTTCTAAAATCGATACACAACCTTATTTCTCCACTCTTTTTCCTCACGGGGACTAGGTTAGCAACCCATGTGGAATGCCTAACAGGAAAGATGATCTTAGCTTCTAATAGTCACTTCACCTCTTTCTCTATCAAGGGTTCTAATAATGGATTAACTCGCCTTTGTCTTTGCCTGAAGGGTTTGGAATCTGGCTTCAATGGAATCGTGTGCATTATGACATTCTGATCATAGGTTTTCAACTCCTTATAACTCCAGGCTATGCAGTCTATGTATTATTTTAATGCATTGGTGATGGAATCCTTCTCCTGCTTGGTACATGCTTTTGCTATAAATACTTCTCGAGGGTTTTCTGCACTTCCAATGTTAACCAAATCACAGGCTTCTCTGGGAGGCGGAACCTTTTTACCCTCTCTTGGTTGATATCCGATGTCGAAAGTTTTTTCTAATGAAGCCATCTCATCTGGCATCTTATTGCATTTTCCAATAGCCTTTTCTTCCAAATCTTCCTCCTCTAGATCCCTTTCATCTTCATCTATAACCTACTTTTCAAATATACCAGAATTAGTGACAAAATTGAATATGTGCCTGTCACTATCAAACACTTGGAAATTCATGACATTATCTGGTATCGAGGGGCAAGGGACCAGTTCTATGGAGAATTTCTTGCATTTCTTATGGTCCACTGGTTTCAACATACTCGCAGCTACGGCTAGAGAATCTGCCAGACGATTGCCTTTTCTAGAGATCAAAGATATGTTAAAGGCATCAAACTCATCCATTAAATCTCTAACCCTGGTTCCGTAAAGTCTGAGCCGCTTATCTTTACACACATATTGTCCCTTCACTTGTTTTACCACCAGTTCCGAATCACCAAGGACCTTGATACACTTAACTTTCTTTCGAAGGGCCAATTGAAGTCCGAGAATCAAGGCCTCATATTCTGCCATGTTGTTGGTGGCAGGGAACTACAATCTATATGCAGCGAACATAGGCTCTTTATCCGAACATGACAATTCAACACCGGCTCCTGCTCCTTGTTTGGACCTGGATCCATCAAATCTTAACGTCCAAATGTCCTGATGTCCTTCAGTAACGCTGCCCCCAATATTTTCATTTTGGGAACTTTCAAGTGTTTCTATGTCCAAACAATATGCTCCCAGCTCTGCCTCAATGTATTGGATCTCATTCGGTTTGTTGTACTCCGTGATCATCTCCTTGAGCCTAGGCTCACTATCAATCCGAATTTGGTTGGCCACTCCCCTCCACGGCAACCACATATGTGAAGAATCTATCACAATGTAACCATTCAAGTTTTTACTCCAATCTCTTCCCAAAACCATGCCATACTTGATAGGAATGTCGAGGACCAATATGTCTATGTGATGTTGAACCCTGGGTTCTGAATTGACTTGAATAAGAACATCACCCAATTCTCCCACTGCCTCCATGGTTGATCTATCCATCTGCACAACCCTGCTTCTAGAAGGTTTCAGTGTGAATCCCAATTTTTACTAGATTTCTAGGGGCATGATGGTAGCCGAGGCCCCTGAATCTATTAAACAATTATGCGAGTTTTTACCTGCAATTCTAATGGTTATCGAAAAAGGAGGTATATCTCATTTTTCCTTTTGTAAAACCAATCGGGACTCAGCACTTTTAGCTTCATGAACTTGGGCAGATGGATCTAATATTTTGGGCGGACTTACTTCTTGGCCTAATAATCGAGACATATCATACATTGAGACATTGGCCTTAGTCTTCTTCATGTCTTCCACCAAGTCATAAGTGGGTTTTTCTGGATTTGACGTATTTTGCACCATCTTAGACTTTTCCACTTTGGATGGAGGCGGGGGATTGACATCTCCTTTGAAATCAGGAGGGAGTAATTGGTTGCTTGGAGGAGTAGAGGAAGTTTTGGGCTCCTTAGAACTCCTAGTGTAATACTTGTGATTTCCTTTCCCAAAACGTTTGTTGGCATGAACTTCCAATGTTTCTTCATCTTCGTTTCCAAAAAATTCCACATCCTCCTCTTCTTCACTTTCTTGGGAATGTATAACCTCAGTCAATATAGACTCATGCTTCCCGTGGCCACAGTGCATACAATCGTTATCACAAGGTCCCGATTCATCAAAATATTCCGAGACATCTGCCTGATTGGCTACGGGATTGGGTACTCGCCCATTATTTGGCTGCGTGTTGTACATTCCTTTTCCTCTATGGTTATGATACCGGTTATGACCCATGGCTTGGTCCACTTTTTTATTGACATTTCCCACCGTGACCAAAACTTTGGCCAAGGTTTCCTTCATGTTTTCTATGGCGGATTCAGACCCTTGTGGTTGAGACACTGTAATTGCGGGTCCAGTTGTGTTTGCTGCATTAGCCACATCTGGAATAGGCACAATGGCTTGGGTCTGGGCAGGTGGATTCCAGCCTGGATTCACATTTTGAATAGCTTGGGTCTGGGCAGGTGGATTCCACCCTGGGTTCACACTTTGAATGGGAGTGATTGTTGGATAAGTCATTGGGCTTGGCATGCTAACCGGAGCAAACCCCGGCATGGTCAACAAATTACTGCCCATGCCAAACCCGGGCAAACCCATCGGGCTATTTTGAATTAATCCCTGCGTTTGAGTTGAGGCATTCGGATAACCTGGAAATGGCGTCACTTGGGTGGGTGTTTGGAAATTGTTCATCATAGGAACCTGTGGTGCCATTAACTGGTTCATCATGGCAAATTGACTGTATGGACCATATTGTCCCATCCCAATCAATTGAGACAATCCTGCTCCTGGCAGGTTCATCTGTTGTTCGAGAGTCATTGTTTTTGCATAGGCCAAAGGAAGCGTCGTAACCTGAGGGTTCCTTCTAGTCAACAGAGACGTTAAAGGATCCAAGGCTCCGAAATATAATTGCAAGGTGACTGCAGGATCTACCGCGAAGTGACGAGTCAGATTCGTGTATAGTTTTTGGAACCTCTGGTTAAATGTTCGTATGGGCTCATTGGGTAATATTTTACATGATACGAACAGATTGTAGATTATGGAGGGATCCAATAACATTCTAAACTGGCTAATGAAAGCGGTTTCTAATTGGGCCCATGAAGTGATGGACCCTGCTAGAAGATTTCGATACCATTCATTGGCCGTGGGGTCTAGACTAGCAAGGAAAACTCGGCAAGCAACATCCTCATGAGTAACCCCTTGCCTAAACATATAGTCCTTGTAGATTTGAACATGATCTTCTACTGTTGTGGGACCATCATGAATGAATTTGGGTAATCCCATTTCAATGTTTCTAGGCAAGTCATGGACTGCCCCAAGAATATCTAAAGGGGAACTTTGCGCACCGTACCAGAGGGCAGGTGGTTGCTTGTTGTTGTTGTTGTTGGGCCATATTGCTCAAAGGTGTTAACCCTGTGGGAACAATTGGAACGCTTGGAACTGTGGAGACAGATATCACGGGTGTTACTGTCGCACTTGAACTTAAAGGTTCAGGCCCGCTAGATGTACTTGAGTCTAAAGAGATCCCTAACTCAAGTATACTGGGTGGTATTTTGATTTCTAATGTTTTGTTTTTCGGCCTCCTAGCAGTGGGAGAAAGGCTTTGAAAAATAGTTTCCCCTGTGGTTTTAGACCTAGTAGCAATGTACTCAGGTTGGGCCAGCTTGGAAACTCTAAAACCCAAAAGACTCCTCTCAACTTGCTTGCAAAATACAGTATCCAACTGTTATACCTGCAAGCACAATAAGTGGAAACAAAACTACCCACATTAATTGTTAGAACAAATCAAAAATCACAAAGCAATAAAGAAGGCCCTCCTTCTAGCGCCAAAATGTTGAGTGTTATTTTTGTCCCATTACAAAATGAACACGCAACTGGAGTCTCAAACCAGAAGACTCTTTCTTGCAAAGAAATAAGTTATTATTATTTTTTTATTTCTCCAAGCTTCTTGTGAACAGATCTCTATATGCATAAAACCAATTTCAACTTAATGCACATAAACGAATATATCCCAGAATAGCTCAGATCCTGCAAGTAGCTTGTTAACAAGGGGCCTTTGTTGATTCACTGCAAACTTTGTAACCCTAATTTGTTAAAATAACCAATCATGTAAACAAAATCTTTTATGTTCTGACATTAATGGTTTATTCTAATGTTAATTGGTTCATTTTATCTTTGTTTAATCGTTCTGCTATTTTTACGTTAGTCTTTAAATGAGATTAAACATATAAGGAACTAAAACAGAAATGTTCTTAGGCAAATCAGCTGGAAAACCAAAAAAAGGACGTTAATCTGGTTAGCAATCTCCTCCCTGCAAAACCCCAAGTTATGAGATGAAGCTCTAAAACAACCTGACCTAACAGACCTGTAATAAACACAGTCAAATCAAATCAGATGCTAGACTCTAAGGAAATAAATAGTTTGCATTATTTTATCATTCACCTATCGCAACCCATATTGCGGTGTAAACGAATAGATACAAAACAAAGTAATGCAAAGGAAAGATATACAGGAAAACAGTAGTCTTAGCCTTCAATCTCCTTTTGGTTTCACACACAAAAGTTACTCCTACCAAATAACTCCTTTATTCAATAAAATAACACTTTTCTGTTTACAATTTCTAGCCCCGTATCAATCTACATTTCTATTATTTAAACTTTCTGTTGCTGCTCTCGGCTGCTCTGTGACGCTTCGTTTCAGTTTCCAGGATGCTTCATTTCAGTTTCTCGCCTTTTGGTGTTTTAACTCTTCGCTTGAATTTGCAACGCTTGATCTTCTCTGCGGCTAGTAACTGTCGATCAGAAGCGTTACTCTGATCCTCATGCATTTTTGCCACGTGTTCAGCGCTCCTTGCAGTTTCGTAATGGTTCCTCAAAAATCGTGACCAAAAATAGCATGTAGCCTTGCTCCTTTGGCTTCATAGTGAAAACGCGACATGTCACGAAATCGTGACATGTCGCGATATCGCGACGCTTTCATTCTCCGTACGCTTCGTTTGCAACCCCATCACGAAATCGCTACCGCTATCTCCATCGGGCCCTCTCACCGCAACCTATCATGAAATCGCGACCATTTTATCCATCGAGCCATCTCACCGCAATCTGTCATGATTTCGCGACGTCTTCTTTGTTCCGTACACTTTGCCGAAACCTGTCGCGAAATCGCGACCATTTCCTGCTTCGGGCGTGGTCTTCATTTTTTGTCGCGATTTCGCGACGTCTTCTTTGTTTCGTACACTTTGTCAAAACCTGTCGCGAATTCGCTACCATTTTCTCTTTCGGACCATCTCTCCGCAACCTGTCGCGAAATCGCGACCATTTTCATCATCCGTACGCTTTGCCAAAACACGTCGCGAAATCGTGACCATTTTCATCATCCGTACGCTTTGGCAAAACACGTCACGAAATCGCGACCATTTTCATCGTCCGTACACTTTGGCAAAACACGTCATGAAATCATGACCATTTTCTTCATCCGTACACTTTGGCAAAACACATCACAAAATCGCGACCATTTCTTGTCCCCCTTCTTTCCGTACACTTTGGCAAAACACGTCGTGAAATCGTGACCATTTTCTTCGTCCGTACACTTTGGCAAAACACGTCGCGAAATCGTGACCATTTCGCTACTTCGGCCTTTTTATCCACTTGCACCGCGAAAACACGACACGTCACGATTTCGCGATGCCTCTTCGAGCTATGCACCTCTATCCCAGTTTTGTCACGATTTCGTGACCATTTTCTACCTTGTGCCTTCTATCCGCTTTCAAGCCGCAAAAATCAAACACGTCGCGATTTCGCGACATTTTCGCCCACCTGCTACCGTTGACCATGTTGACCGTGATTTTGTGACACGTCACGATTTCGCTATAGTTTTTCCTTCTGCCTTTCTCTCTCCTCTCTAGGCCGCGATGGAGCAACATGTCACGATTTCGCTACAATTTTTCATTCTTCATCAGCGACGGAGTGACATGTCGCGATATCGCGACAATTTTATTCTTTCAGTAGCGACGAAGCGACATGTCACGATATCGTGACAATTTTCTTTTTTTAGCAGCGATGGAGCGACATGTCGCGATATCATGACACTTTTGTTCTTTCAACAGCGACGGAGCGACATGTCGCGATATCGCGACACTTTTCGTTTTTCAGCAGCGACGGAGCGACGTGTCGCAATTTTGTGACATGTCACGATTTCGCGACATGTCGCGATTTCGTGACACTTTCTACACTTGCACATTTTGCCCCCTTTCTTCATTTTTAGCATCTGGGTCACTGAGATTTTCTCTAAAAACCTGCAAAAAAGGTGGGTCCCCAATTTTGGGGTGTGTTGTGGATTAACCACAACAAGTAAGCCTTTTAGCTAATCATGTAGTTTCTTAGTTTGAGATATGATAAGATGGTATGTAGTGAGTGTTTTAATTTACCAAAGTTCTACTAATATAGTAGATTACTCTTTCCTGGTGGTGTTCATCATATTGGGCTAATAAAGCTCCAAGAGTGGGCTCAATGGCTGTTATGTATAGAAATAGTTATTGATTTAGATTTGGTGACACCAATATGGGTGGTGTCAAGAGGTAATTTTTTAGATATTTGAAGAACGTTTGACATCCTTTGTCCAATTCAAATGTTATCCCCTTGTTCAACAACTTGGATAAAGGTTTATACTTGTCTGTGAGTTGCAATATGAACCTACGAATAGCTTGTAGTTTGCCTTGCAAAATTCTTAATTTAGTTTAGTTTATATGTGGTGGTATGTTTATTATTGCTATGATTTTGGAGGGATCAATTTCAATATCATGATGGGATACGATGAATCCCAATATTTTTCCTAATGTTACCCCAAAATTAATATTTTTAGATTTTAGTTTCACTCTATAATCTTGTAGTCTTTCAAAGATATATTTGAGATCTCGAGTGTGGTTTTGTCTTTCATAATATTTACCCAAGATCTCATCTACCTAATATTATATAATTTTATGTATAAGGTCATGAAATATATATGTCATAGCCCTTTGATATGTTGCCCCTACATTTTTTAAGGCCAAATGGCATGACCTGATAGTAGACAATTCCCCAAGAAATAGTAAAATCTATTTTAGATTGATATTATGGTACTATATTAATTTGGTTATAGCTCAAGAATCCATCCATTAAATATAGCTTCTCATATCCTATAGTAAATTCCACTATCAAATCTATATTTGGCAAAGAAAAATTATCTTTTGGACAAGCATTGTCTATATACTTGTATTCTATACATATTCAATGGATCCTTCCTTTATGGTGATAGGAACAATATTATATATCCAATCTGAATAATCTATGGCCTTTATGAAGCCAACATCTAGGAGTTATTGCAATTCATATTTTAAAAAGAGCAAATTTTGGATGTATCTTTCTTAATTTGTTTGATGGTTTTGGTGTCAGGGTGCACTATCAATTGATCGACTACTAGTGAAGGGTTAAGTCTTGGCATGTCATCGTATCACCAAGCAAATATGTCAAAGAATTTATTTAGCAGGTTTATGTACTCTATTCGCTCTTCTTGGGTTAGGACTTTTTCAAGTTTGATAAGGGGAGGATATTGATTCATTCCTATGTTGATATCTATTATTTATTCGATTAAGGCTTGTTATTCATATTTGGAATGTAAAGGAGCATCTATTATCCCTCACTCTTTGAAATTTATTTTGTTGCTATTTATTATGGATGAACTAATTCTAGCATGTTGACACTACCAAATCATATGGTTTTATAGGGTGTTTGGTTAAGGAGCGACCAAAGTTATTTTTCATCCTCATCACCCATTGAGAGCCATGTAATAACTCAGGATAATTATTCATATTGTCTTCTTTTGATAGAGGAGAAGGTTTATTTTTTCTAGGTATGAATCCAATACCACATCGTTTTGGCCAAGGTTTGACTTCTAGGGGTTATTTGATACCATGTTCATAGCGACCTAAGCCTTTTATTTGATATCCCATGTTGGAGAGCATTTGTTTAGCTATAGAGAATGAGGGTGATATGTAGAATGTAGTGTATGTTTGTTCACTTGGCATAAATTTGTGCCATTGAATATTTTTATCAATGGTGGTTCTTCCACGAATGAAGGTGCAAGATATTATTTGTATTTTGAATATTTTTCTACTAGGTATACCTATATCACAAGGAGATAGGAACATTCTTACTAGTTTTGTAAAGTGATCTAGAATTTTATAAATTAGGCTGACCTGGTCATTGGAATAGGATGATTAGGGAGTATCCCCTAAGTTTAAGAGGGATTCATCTAATATTTCATTTTCTTTGTCTAGGTTGATCACTTTATATTACTCGTTGTAGGAAGGAAAAATATTAATCTCTTGTGAGTCGATAGAGTTACACATGACAAAAGGTTTGATTAGCTACAATAATTTCACCTATAGTATTGAGACCACGATCACAGGTTTCATTTGATCTTCAAAAGCAATTAGCTAGTACTCCAATGAAGATATCAGTGTTAAAATTTTTACAAACTTCTCTTGATTACAGAAATGCTTTATTGATATTTTTATACCAAAAATCTGTTTCCCCAGACATCGCTCCTAATGCTATAGTTGACACTATAGGTTCTTTTTGGATACATCATGTCTCATTATCAGATTATGATAAACCTTCCTCAAACTTACATGGATATTCTTCACTTTACATCACCACACTTATTGGGGATATCCTTATTAAGCAATTTTTGATTGATAATGGCTCATCCCTCAATTTGTATACATATCAATTATTTCAAAATTTTGGATTAAAAGAGGAATATTTAATAAAAATTGATATCATCTTTAAAGCTTTCAACAATGAGTCCCAAGAGGCCTGTGGTGTCATATCTCTTCCCTTAAAATTAGGACTGAGAATATTGTATACTTTGTTTTATGTGATACATTATCTTACATGTTTTAATATGCTTCTTAGGAGACCTTGGAACCATGCTATGAAGGTCATACCTTCTACTTTTCATAAATATCTCAAGTTTAACTTCAAGAATCAAGTCATCACCATTCCGGGTGATCCTCGACCATTTTAATTCTGTTAAAATATAGAGTTAGCTCAAAAAGATTCTTATTCGTGTCCTTATATTTCTTCAACAACTTCCCCATATTTCTCCTCTCAAATATCTAAACATTTTCAAAGTTTAAAAGTGAGTTAGGAACATAGGACCCATATTTTCTCTTCGGATCATGATAGTCAGTTTCTTCAAGAGTCTCTTTTGAATATAGCCAAGCTACCACCTTCACCTTGAACTATGGGCTTGCCTCATAATAAGGGTGATTTTATACACATTTGCACATGTGCATTTATATTCAAATGTATGGCTTCCAAAGAAAATCTTTATGGTAGCAACCCATCTCTCAATGAGCGTTCTTTTGCTCAATGCTATCTCACTAATGACTATCCCCTTCCTAAGTAGATCATATCCGATATGGGATATGTAATTAAAGTATTGGGACCATATCATAAGGATATTCAAGAACCCTTGGATGTTGATATTTGGCCTAGGAGATGTGGTATAGGTTTTATACCTAATAAGAATGAACCTTTGCATTTTGAGGATGATGACCATATTATGACTTATGCAAAATATATGGTGATGCAGGAGCATCCGGTGGCAGCAGCACAATCTTGCGTCAACAAAAATTTTTCTAAGTTTTCGCAACTCAGAAAGGAGAGAGAGAAAATGCAGAGCAAAAACTATCATGATTTCACGACGTCGTGAAATCGCGACAGTCGATAGGAGAGAGAAAAAGTCACTAAGGAAGTTGTGATTTCGCGACGTGTCGCAAAATCATGACCATCACGAAATCACGATGTAAAACAGCCAAGGGGAGATGCTTATGTTATTGTCATGATTTCATGACATGTCACGAAATTGTGACTATCACAAAATCATGACTGTCGTGAAATCGCGACATGGGAGGCAGATAAAGGGAAGAGCGTATGTTAATGTCACAATTTTGCGACATGTCACAAAATTGCGACTGTCGTGAAATCATGACATTGGAGCAGCCAAAGGGAAGAGCTTATGGGATGTCACGATTTCATGACATGTCATGAAATCACGACCGTCATGAAATTGTGACAAAGAGCAGTGGTCGGGTGAAGACTTATGGAATGTCATGATTTCACGACATGTCGCGAAATCGTGACGAAAGTGCAGCAGAAGGGAAAGACAGTTGGGACTATCACGATTTTGTGACATGTCACAAAATCATGACTGTCACAAAATCATGACGAAGAAGAGCAGCCAAGAGGGGGCAGTGGGGAATGTCGCGATTTCGTGACCAGAGCAGGAAAGCAAGGGGCATCCGAAGGCAATGTCACGATATCGTGACATGTCGCGATATTGTGACTTGAAGTCAAGAGAGGCAGCATTGAAGGACGATGTCACGATATCGCGGCATGTTGCAATATCATGACCCGAAGGCAAGAAAGGCGAGATGAAGAGAAAACGTTGCGATATCACGACCAAAAGGGAGAAGGAGCGCAAGGAGGCCAAAATGTCGTGATATCATGACATGTCACGATATCATGACAAACGACTGGTTCATGGTTCGAAAAGGCATGCATTCCAAGGTGATGTTTTTGAGACGGTCAAGGGTCTCATTAATGCATGTTTCATATCTAGAAAGTTTGTTGAACACGACAACCTCTCGAATGCTGCATCCAAAGGTCAAAAATATATAAGGGTTCTTTAATGTGTGCTTTCATGGTGGATTGGGGCAGTTGCCCATTTATGGAAAGAAAATGGAAAACTTGGCCGTGGAAGCCAAATTTGTAGGTTTTTGTAATGAATTTTGCCAGGTGGGTCATTAATGGCCTAGAGGGTCGAGACCTTGATAAAAAATCAGTGATTGTAAGAGAAAGGGTGGTGGATTGGAGATCGCACGTAGAGGATAGAGTTGTGAGAAAACCAAGTTGAGCACTGGTTATTGTAAAGCCTGCGGGCTATTTTTGTAAAGTATTCCAGATTAATAGAAGAAAATTTGGAATTGTGTGAGTGCGATTTTCCATCCCCCATTAGTGGTATCAGAGCGGGAGTTCCTGAGTGTGTAACAGATCGTCGGACATGAGGCAGTTACACCAAGATCTGTGGAAGGGTTTGTAAGAGAAGAGAGAAGAATGCCTCCATGAAGAAATCATGGTGGGGTAAGAAATATGGTGCCAGCAAAATATTTTCAAGCTTTGTAGAGGCAAGTTCAGGCCCTACAAGAGGAACTACATAGAGGGCACAAGCCCAAGAGGGAATAAGGAAGTGAATATGAAGTTGATGAAGAAGAAGACTAAGAAGAGGTTGTAGATCCTGCACAGGCCAGGTTGTACAAAGCCATCTCCCAGATTGGAAAGAAACTAAAAATGGAGGTTTCTACATATTCTGGAAACCTAAATCCAAAAGAGGTGATTGACTGGATAAATGATCTAGAGGAGTATTTCGAATATGAGGAGGTTGAAGACCCTAATTGGGTTAGATTTGCTAAGACCAAGCTGAAGGGTCATGCCATAATATGGTGGAAGGGAATAAAACTAGAAAGGAATAGGAGAGGGAAGGAAAGAATAACTAGATGGGATAGAATGGTAGAAAAACTGAAAATACAGTTTATTCCTGCAGATTATGAGTTGGATCTGCTAAGGAAAATGCAGAGTTTGAGACAGATGAGCAAAACTGTCCAAGAATACACAGAGGAGTTTTATAAGATCTCTATCAGAACTGGACATTTAGAGGCAAACAAGGAGAAGGTGGCCCGTTATATCAATGGGTTGAGACCCAGTATCCAAGAGGAGTTGAGCCTAGTTTGGGTGAGCACCATTGAGGATGCTTACCAGTTTGCTTTGAAGGTTGAAGAGAAACTGAATAGAAGGTTTGAGAGCAAGCAAAGAGGAAGAGGTCATGGAGGAAGGACTGGTGGAAGAAAAGATGAAGGAAAAGAGGAGAAGAAAGAAGAAGCTAGCAGCAGCCAAGAGCAGAAGGCAGGTGATGATTACAGACCCCAAGTTCAGAACAATGGCTACCCAAGAGGAAGAGGTAGATCTGGACGTGGGTATGGAAGAGGAGTATTTCATGGAACCTATTTCCACTATGGCAAAGAAGGACATCGAGCATATGAGTGTCCACAACATCGAGAAAGGAGGGATAAGAGACCTGAGGGTCCTGCCAGAGCTTCTGTAGTAGATGAAAGAACCAAATCAAAACATTCTGAGGAGGCAGAGAGAGGAGAAGTCATGGTTGCAAGGAGAGCCATGTTGATTAAGGAAGACAAACCAGAGTAGAGGAGAAGCCTGTTTTGCATGAGGTGCAAAAGTTCAGGTAAAGTCTGTAATGTTATTATAGACAATGGAAGTACTGATAACTTAGTCTTCAAGGAAATGGTCACTAAGTTGTAGCTGGAGAGGAGGAGACACCCGCATCCATATCGGATTGTGTGGTTGTGGAAGGACCACAGAGCATGGGTCCGTGAACAGTGCTTAGTCATGTTCAAAATTGGGAGATACCAGGATGAAGTCCTATGTGATGTTTTTCCTATGGATGCTTGCCATTTGCTATTAGGAAGGCCATGGCAGTTTGATCGGAGTGTAGTGCATGATGGTTGTGCAAATACGTACTCCTTGACAAAATATGGAGTGTGACACAAGTTGAAGCCCTTATAGGTAGTGGATGAGAAGGTGTGCAGTAGTGCCAGAATTTGTCTGGTAGAAGGCAAAAAATGTTTTTGCTAGGAGACGGGGTTTAAGCGGGTTGTAGAGGCAGGTGCACGTTTGGAAATGTTGTAGAAGATGTTGACTGAACAACATAGAAGTGAAGGTCACTTCTCCATCAACCCTAGGTGTTTGATGCAGGAGCATCCGATGGCAGTAGCGCAATCTTGCATCAACAAAATTTTTTCTAAGTTTTCACAACTCAGAAAGGAGAGAGAGAGAATGCAGAGCAAAAACTGTCACAATTTTGTGACGTTGCAAAATCGTGACAGTCATTAGGAGAGAGAAAAATTCACTGAGGAGGTCACGATTTTGTGAAATGTCACAAAATCACGACCATCATGAAATCACGATGGAAAACAACCAAGGGGAGACGCTTATGTTATTGTCATGATTTCGTGACATGTCATGAAATTGTGACTGTCACGAAATCGTGACATGGGAGGCAGACAAAGGGAAGAGCATATGTTAATGTCATGATTTTGTGACATGTCATGAAATCATGACTATTACGAAATCATGACATTGGAGCAGCCAAAGGGAAGAGCTTATGGGATGTCATGATTTCGTGACATGTGAAATCATGACTGTCATGAAATCACGACAAAGAGCAGCGACCGGGTGAAGACTTATGGAATGTCATGATTTTGTGACATGTCGTGAAATCATGACTATCGTGAAATCATGACAAAAGTGTAGTAGAAGGGAAAGGCAGTTGGGAATGTCATGATTTCATGACATGTCACAAAATCATGACTTTCATGAAATCACGACGAAGAAGAGCAGCCAAGAGGGGGCAGCGGGGAATGTTATGATTTTGCGACCAGAGGTCACAAAATCATGACTTTCATGAAATCACGACGAAGAAGAGCAGCCAAGAGGGGGCAGCGGGGAATGTTATGATTTTGCGACCAGAGCAGGAAATCAGGGGGCATCCAAAGGCAATGTCACGATATCGTGACATTTCATGATATCACAACTTGAAGTCAAGAGAGGTAGCATTGAAGGAAGATGTCGCGATATCGTGACATGTCACAATATCGCGACATGTCGCGATATCGCGACCCAAAGGTGAGAAAGGTGAGATGAAGAGAAAACGTCACGATATCATGACATGTCGTGATATCATGACCAAAAGGGAGAAGGAGCGCAAGGAGGCCAAAATGTCATGATATCGTGACATGTCGCGATATCACGACAAACGACTGGTTCGTGGTTCAAAAAGGCACGCATTCCGAGGTGATGTTTTCAAGACGGTCAAGGGTCTCATTAATGCATGTTTCATATCCAAAAAGTTTGCTGAACACGGTGGCCTCTCGAATGCTGCATCCAGAGGTCAGAAATTTTAGAGGGTTCTTTAATTTTTGCTTTCATGGCGGATCGGGATAGTTGCCCATTTATGGAAAGAAATGGAAAACTCGATCGTGGAAGCCGAATTTGCAGGTTTTTGTAATGAATTTTTCTAGGTGGGTCATTAATGGCCTAGAGGGTCGAGACCTCGATAAAAAATCAGTGATTGTAAGAGAAAGGGTGGTGGATTGGAGATTGCATGTAGAGGATAGAGTTGTGAGAAAAACAAGTCGAGCGTTGGTTCTTGTAAAGCCTGCGGGCTGTTTCTGTAAAGTATTCCAGATTAATAGAAGAAAATTTGGAATTGTGTGAGTGCGATTTTCCATCCCCCATCATATGGAATATCAAAAGTTGTCAATAGATGATAATTAAAGTGCCAAATGTTCTTTTTCTTAAAAAATAATGTCTTGTAATATGATTGCTTCTATCTATTCTAAAGATAAATTTACTTCTATGTTAAAGAATGGGAAATATTTGTATAATTTATTTAATGCTAAGAGGAATGGTATTGTTAGAAAATGTAATGATTATCATGCCATGGATGTTAAAAGAATATCCTTGGAAGAAATTTCCCATGATTTTCATCATCGATAAAATGCACTCCTTGGGGATATCTTCGATCTGACACCTCATGGCAAGCTAATTTATTTATTAATATGAATGGTGCATTTAGGTTTTGCATTGATTGCAATCATTAAAAAAAAGAAAAACAACTTTCATATAGTTACATTTTCATTCCATCCGCTTTCTTGATCATATTGCATTATTGCTTGGCATGCTTACATTATTGCTTGACATCTAAATTAACACCTTGCATATTTTCCTATCATAAATGCATGATTGATTGTTCATGACTTATTGCTCATATAGATTTTTGGGGATCTTGTGACAATGGCATGTGATGATGCCTAGTTAGGTCATAGCTCATATGCATTGCACTTTTCACTAGGAATCTGATACCTAGTAAGATCCCCCTAGGGATTATTTACCTCCTTTTATTATTTTGATCACTTATCCTCTTTTTATTGATTTCTTTTTAATGTGGCACAAAATTTTCCTCATAGTCCCACTATGGGATAGTACTTGCATAATATTTTTACATATATTACACCCCATACAGGATATTCATACATCCTAGTGGGTATTACACTATTTGTGATCTTCTATCACGTCATACTCTCTTTTGACCTAGCAGGCTCAACACCCCATTACAGGATAAGCTCCTTGGTCATTTTTAGTAGACCTCGCCATACATCTTAGTGGGTAATTGTCTCACAACAGTAAATAAGGGAGAAACCACCCATAGTGGGTCAAACCTCCCAATACTTGTTCACATTAATGTGAGTACTACACCCATAGTGGGTCTAGCTACCTCAATCATCTTATCCATAGTATCTGGCTACACTGGTTCATAAAAACCTACACTGGCCTTATACTTTGGATCGTTCGTTCTTCTCCTTTTCTAATGGTTGACATTTGGACCTCCCTATTTCCTCTTCTTCTTCTCTTCCTTTTCTTCTTATTCTTCCTCTCTTTCTTCTTCTTCTCTTCTCTTCCTTTTTCTTATTCTTCCCTTCCTTCTCTTCTTATTTTTCTCTTTCTTTTCTTTCTTCTTCCTTCTCTCCTTTTCTCCTTTATTTCTTTTGTTTTTCTTCTTTTATCCTTGTTCTTATTATATTTTATATTAATTTCATCCTTAATATAGTCTGCATTAATATAGTTCACATACATAAAAATACTTAAAATAAAAAAATAAACATATAAAAAAACATGCATTCAATAATTACACATAAACACATAAAAATATAAAATATGTAGCTATGTATTACTCATAGGAAAAAGAGTACATGTGAAATTGGTGTACCACAATCTAGACTTGATACACTCAACCTAGGGATGCACACCACAATCAAAAACCGGTGCATCATCTCGATCCCTAGCCTAGCCTATCCTATCTTTGAGAGCTAGCTCCCTCTGGTCCTCCTTGGGGTGGAGGCAGTCTCAGCCATGCCATCAACTTTTGAGATGTCAAAGGCACCCATAATTGGGATTGTGACATTATCATTGATTTAAAGGATGGAGGAAGATCCATCCTCCACTCTGGAGGGACAACTATGCAATAAGATTTCTTGAAGAACATAACCCTCTATATGGTTGTCTCCAACCTATCATCCATATACCGCAACTCCACATGAAGGAGTTGCACCGTGTCCCCTACTTGGATACTCCTAATAGTAGCCATCCCCTTAGCTTGGGCTTGTTGGAACTCTCCATATAGCTGGAACACCTCTCCCTATAGTCAGGTAACCTCTACTAGTGCAGTGTCCCTTTGAATCTATAGTTGGACCACCTGCATCTGTAGAAAAGCTAGATGTGCTCATAAATCCTCTATCCCCTAGCTCTGGCATCCTACCACTATTGATTTAAATGCCTCCCTAGGGTATCTAACCCGTGGTCCTTTTTCCTATGTGGTGTATCTCCCATCCCTTCCTCTCCTATCCCTACTCCTAGGATGGTATCCTCTACCACCTAGACCTGAACCCTTGTTAGCCTATAACTAGGCACAATAGGAGCCTATTATGCCCTCTTAGTGGCACTATGATCTACCTTCCAAAATGCTTGCTACATACTTAGATCCATAACCTGACACCTCTATACTGTTACGGGTGGTGAGATCCTCTAGGGTGCAACTTCTTTGTACCACTGCTTGTACCTGATGGCCATCCCCATATCATCTACCCCTAGATCAATGTAAGGAGGATCATCTTAGTCCTCCTCAGCCCACCTTGTGAAGTCTAGCTCACCATCAACCTCTTTTGGATCCTAGGTCACCCTTTGATACCAGTATTTCCCTAGGTTCAATATTCCCTATAATATCTTGAACTACCATAGGACTTAGTAAAATATATGTATATTTGGCTCTCCTTGCTTTGATATCAACCATATTATACTCCTCACCCTTGCTAGCTTTGTCTCATCATCTACCCAGCTAGGATGAAGCCTACATGGTTACCATATGAGCTATGCCTCCAATAACTCATTGATCACTCACATCGCTAGTGGTAGGTTCCTTTCTTAGGCCCTCGTGATCCTATCTAGGGATCTAGGCCATCTATATGTTGTTGGTTTCTCTGGGTCAGGTGATGATCCTGGTAGTGTTAATAGTCTATGCACCAACATGTACTCCTAACACCACACCTAGAGCAACATCATACACACTAGTCATGTATACAACTTATACATGATGTTGTACAATATCTTGTATAAATGATCCAAAATATAAGGGCCCCATGCAAATCAAACTCCCTACTATTACATCTTTGCCACTAATCCTACCAATACCTATGGCAAGTGTTATATGTAAGTGTGGTAGGTCAAGAGACCAGCCACCACCCATGTGAGTATTGTGGTTAGAGGGTCCAATCTATAGTGGTCGACCAGGTCATCCACGGATATGGTGCCCTCTCGCACCTAGTGTGTGAAACCTATGGAAAACCACTATAGTATAGCTACCTTCCTACGGGCCTTGTAAAACTCTCTGCCCCTAATGGTTATCCTCAAGATCCACCACACATCCTCTAGTGTGATGGTCATATTCCTTGTTGGTAGAAAAAATTTAGAAGTCTTCAGATACCATTTCTCTTCTAGTGCGGTCAACATAGCCCTATATGTCTTGATCTATGGCATCCTCACCATCTGGTCCAGCCCAACCACCTCCAATATAGACCTCTCCACCTATCCCAAAGCATCTAGCTCTGCTAGAGTCCTTGCCCGCAAATCTTGAATCTTGAGCATACCTAGCTACATTCAATAAACAACATAAAATTTAATGAGTTTCATCATAAAATCAAATTAATTAATAAAAATTCTAATTCAGCATAAAGAAATTTCAATTAGCAATTCACACTTTGGGATTTACTTGTTTCTTTCTTCTTTTTCTTTTCTTTCTTTCTTTTTCTTCTTATTTTTTAGTAGGTTTTTGCGAAGTCATGCCCCATTTTTAGGGTGCAGGACTTCACTTTTACGATGTTGCACCCTCTATTTTTTGGTGCAACTGTTGGAACAAAATATGCCTTCGGTTAATAGTGTTGCGCCTTAGACTTTGCCAACATTGAATAGATAGATCTTGCTTGAGATCATCTGTCTAGTCTCTAGAGCAAGCTGGTTCCTTTGGGTTTTTTAGGGAAAATGGGAACAAGAGATAAGGGAAATATAGCCTAAGCTAGAACTTTTCTCATGGTATAGATTAGACAACAACAAACATTGATGATGCAGATTACTACTTTTAGAGTTTTCTTTATATCTTCTTTATAGAAAACATGAATTCCTGAGTGTGACTTTTAGATGTTCGTCTAAAAGCATGTAAATATCTTTTAATGTTCAACTCTAAAAACAATATTTATACGTGCACAGTCCAGATTTTAGAACAGATACATTATAAAAATTAGAGTGAATAAAAGTTAAAACACCAAATACATACACTTGCACACAGAAGTTTCGGAAGCCAAAAGAAGAAATCTTTTATTGCTTGTAATCCAGTACATGTACATCAAGCTTGTAAACGTCCAAGAGCCGACCCTTTTCATGGTCGACTCACTCCTATTTATACCCTAAAAAGAGTATCTTTTACTACGTACATTTAATTTCTTTAATCAATTACAAGTAATTGTCTGCAATTTCTAATAATATACAACGAATTTCTCGCAGATTGGATAGATTTCCTTCTGGCTAATTTTATATGAGCCTATTATTCTACAATCATCTAGTGGACCTTCCAGGTTATAATCAATAGACCATTCTTTAGAAATCAGCACCTGATGTCAGTGCATGTCCCCAGTTGCCAAAAATATACTCTATTCCTTTACAGTTTGCGTGTCATGAAATCATGACATTCTTTCCTTACTTTGCTCTTTTGCTGCCTCCAGTCGTGAAAATGAGACATGTCACGAAATCGTGACATTCGTCTCTTAATTTTCTCTTTTGCTGCCTCCCATCACAAAAATGAGACATTTTGCAAAATTGCGACGTCTGTCTCTTGCTTTGCTCTTCTGCCGCTTCCAACCGCAAAAATGAGACATGTCATGAAATCACGACATTCATCTCTTACTTTGCTCTTTTGCTGCCTCCTACCGTGAAAATGAGACATGTCACAAAATCGCGACGTCTGTCTCTTGCTTTGCTCTTCTTCTCGCGAAAAGGCAACATGTCGCGATATCGCGACACTTCTGCCTCTTTGTTCTCCTTTGTTGCTCTTAGCCGCAAAAATGCAACATGTCACGATATTGCGATGCTTTTGCCTCCTTGCTCCCTTTTGTTTCTCTTAGCCATGAAAATGCAACATGTCACGATATCGCGACACTTTTGCCTCCTTGCTCCCTTTTGTCACTCTTAGCCGTGAAAATGCAATGTGTCGCGATATCGCGACACTTTTGCCTGCTTGCTCTTTCTCTTCTCTTTTGGCCGCAAAAATGCAAAATGTCACGATATCGCAACACTTTTGCCTCCTTGTGCTTTCTCTTCTCTTTTGGCTGCGAAAATGCAACATGTCACGATATTGCGAAACTTTTTCTTTCTTGTTCTTTCTCTTCTCTTTTGCTACAAAAATATGACATGTCGTGATATTGTGACACTTTTTCCTTCTTGCTCTCTCTTCTCTTTAGCCGTGAAAATACAACATGTCGCGATATCGTGATACTTTTGCCCTCTTGCTCCCTTTTGTTGCTCTTAGCTGCAAAAATACATCTCGCAATATCGCGACACTTTTACCTTCGTGCTTCTTTTTGTTGCTCTTAGCCACGAAAATGCAACATGTCATGATATCGTGATACTTTTGCCCCCTTGCTCCCTTTTGTTGCTCTTAGCCATAAAAATACAACATGTCGCGATATCATGACACTTTTTCCTCCTTGCTCTTTCTCTTTGCTTTGGACTACGAAAATGCAACATGTCGCGATATCGCGACACTTTTCCCCCTTGCTCTTTATTTTCACTTTGAACCACAAAAATGCAACATGTCACGATATCGCGACACTTTTTCCTCCTTGCTCTTTCTCTTTGCTTTGGACTACGAAAATGCAACATGTCACGATATCGCGACACTTTTTCCTCCTTGCGGTGTTTTTCTTTTTCTTTGATCTTTTAGCATATGGGCCACTTTGGTCTTGGAAAATATGCAAAAAATGTGCATCAGCTGTTTTTATATAGTTAGTCACTTTTTGACTAACAACAACTTCATGATATCATACCTGGTTGCAAAGTCACGCCCGGGTCATGGCATGAAATTCGTTGGCTTTTACAATGTTTTTCCAAAAAAAATCCTAAATTCCTAGCTAAATTATGTGAAACGAGATAAAAATAAAGTAAAAGGGGGGATGTAGACAATCCTTACCCATTCATGAGTCCCAAAATCATTCCTTGTAGTCACCTCTCGATGAGCTGGAAGCACCATTACCTTTTTTCCCAAAGCTTTGTTTTCTCCTCGTAGTAAAAATGAATTAGGGTTTAACCCTTGTTTTTATTTTTTTTAACCCAATTTTTTTCTCTCTCCTCTTTTTCTTTGCTTGACTATTGTTATTTCTCTCTCTCCTTTATTATGTTTTAGTTCTTTTGAGTTCTTATGAAACATCAATTTTTCATAACAACTCGAGGGGACACCCCGACATATAGAGGCATTAATATCCCTAATGGCTCGATTTGCATACAAATTAAAAAGTGTCTGGAATGACACCATTTTTTGCACCATCCCTTTCTTCTAACCTGGCCACCCCATTTTTGTTTGTTGTTCTTTTCCAGTGTGTGCCTACATCCTTTCTTTGACGTATTTAATAGGCCATAAATGCATCAAAGAGGGGGTAAAATGTAGACATAGAAAATTGACCCACTTTGAGTGGGAAATGTTCCTTAGTGCCCCTAAGAGGCCCTCAACCCCACCAAGAACAAGGTAAAACCTCATTGCCTCCCTTTTCTATTTTTTTTGCCTTTTAATGAAATTGCACCCCATATTTATGAGGCATGACTTCATGCCATGTCAGGACAGGGCGCGACTTCACTGTTTAACCTAAATTTTTAAATTTATTTTATTTTATTATTTTTGAGCTCGCTCAGACCTAGGTTTAAACCCTACCACATGTTTTGGCATTGGCTGTGATTTTATTCTTTGCCCACATTTTTCCTCCAATATTATCTATAAAAGGAAGGATGTTTTTATGCAAATGGGCCACTTTGGTCTTCTTGGAAAATATGCAAAAAATGTGCATCAGTTGTTTTTCTATAGTTAGTCACTTTTTGACTAACATTATTGGTGCCTTTCGGGGGAATTTTTGCTCTCAAAAATAGATACCAGGCCTTCATCCATTGGGAAACGGAGTCACCAGCACAGTTGCGAAAAGTAAAATTTTGAGTGGAAAAACAAGGATAAAAGAAAAATAATGCACTTTGGAATATAGGTGATCTTTACCTTATCAGAACCTTTCTTTTACCGTTCAAGGACTTAACCTTTGTCTGAAGAACACAAAAAATTCAATTCTGGGAGCTGGTCCCAGCTCTGGCTGCTGACTACTACCCCTGATGTTTAGATCTTTTGATTTTGTCCATGGCTGCAATTATCTCTTGATAAGTTTTGCACACTTGATTCTTATTAGGCAGTAAAAAGGGAAATATTTACAAAACTCAAAAATTATAATATACTATACATATAATGGTGATCTGTAGCTTTTACTGGAAATACAATTTCAGGTGAAAAGCATTCACCGTGATGGGTAGAACCCATCCATATTGATCTTCATTTCTCACCCAAACTTGATTGTAACCAAAGAAGCCGTCTAACAGAGAAAACCTTTCTGCTCCTTCCACAGTATGAAGGATTAGGTCAATCTGGGGTAAAGGATAGTGATCCTTTAAAGAGGCTCTGTTCAAATTTCTAAAATCGACGCATAGTCATATTTCTTCATTTTTCTTGTAGATTGGAATTAAATTTGCCACCTAGGTAGAGTGCTTGATTGGGTATATTATCTTAGCCTGCAAGATTTTTAACAACTCCTATTTCATTAAGGCTTCAATTTTAGGATTCACAGGCCTCTGCCTCTACCTAAAAGGTTTAGCTCCTTCCTCTAGTTCTATGGTATGTTGAATGACCTCTTTCCTGTACACTTTCATATCACTATAAGTCTAGGCTATTATATCTGGATATTCTCTACATAACTATTTTATTTGTTCTATTTCTACCACTGTACAATCGGTCCCTACTTTGATCATTTTACCCAATTCTAGTTCTATTTACTTATACCGACGTTCATATACCTTGATCCTTTGACCTACAGCTCTATTGCTATTGTCGAAAAGGCTCTCTAGGGTGATTAGTATCCTAGGGATATGATTGTTTTTCAATTGAATAAGGCTCTCTTCGTCCTCTTCTTGTAATGCTCTATCTATAGAGCAATTCATATCATGAATCAAAAAATCCAAGATCTGCTCATTGTTCTCAAATACCTGCCAAAAAATATCCTTTTCAGGCACAGAAGGCCTGTATATAAGTCTATCTATTTTAGAATTCTGAATAACATTGCTGACTGGGCAAAAATTTGATCCTACTGATGCTAACAGGTCTGCATGTGTGTTCTTCTCTCTGGAAATGGATTTTTTGTTTAGTGCTTCAAAATTTTCCAATAGATCCAACATTTTATTTTTGTAAGCCCTTAGGTAATGTTGCTTACAAATGCATTTGCCAATAACCTATTTAACGATTAGCTCTGAATCTCCATAGATCAGCAGCTATTTTACACCCAATTTTTCAGCTTTCCTGAGTCCCAAACACAAGGCTTCATATTCAGCTACGTTATTGGTGCAACTCCATGTCAACCTATATGAAAAGACTTTTTCTTTTCCAGTAGGTGAAATTAGAATGATTCCAGCTTCTACTCAATTTTTGCACCTTGAATCATCTATTTTAGGGACATGAATAGGGAGCTTTTTTAGTTTCTCAATGGAATAGCTTCCCATTTCTGTCTCTATCATAGCATTGAAGTATTTCATTGAAAACTAATCCTCAGATTGTAGTTCCTCCAGGGTTTCTTCCATTAAATAAATATTTTCTAATTCTTCAGACATCATGTTGATGGTAGTTGTTTCCTCCAGTATTTCTATGTGGAAAGTAGATGGTTTTTCATTGTAGATCTTGACTCTTTTACCTTTGAAAGGTACCTCCAAATGAGAATAATCTAGAGACAGATAACCGCCCATTTTGGCCATGAATTCTCTAGATAAACACATACCAAAATATGGTTCTAAGTCTACAATGACTACTTCTTGTATGACGATTGCTTCTGGCATTCTGTGGAGTTGAATAGGGATATCTTTGATCACCCCGAAAATTTTTATTGGAGTACCATCTAATTGCAACACACTAGGATGACTTTGAGTATATTCCATCCCCATTATGTCACATACGGCTTTCAGCATTACCATAGTTGCAGCCCCTGAATCAATCATGCAATTGTGAACTATCCATCCCTCCATTTGCAAGGATAGATAGAATGGGGGCGGTCTATTTTTCCTAGAGGTTGACATAACATTTGAGGAAGAGGTATCATTATTTAAATTTAGGGATTCTTGGAGGAGGTCGATCTGACCAGGAATTTGCAGCGCATCATACATGCTTATTTTGGAAGGAGTCCTCTTCATTTCTTCTACAATGTTGAACAAAAGGGTTGTAGCTGGGGATACCTCAACACTCTTTTCCCTTCCACTAGTAGATGCATCGTATCTGTATCTATAGACCCACATGGCTTCTGTTCTTTACCTTTTTGTCAATGAAGGAAATTTGTGTCTTTCCCTCGCTTGCTCTTGAGCCTTGCTCTCTTTTCTAGGGGGAAATTCTTTTCTTGGTGTAGTCACAGAAGTCTGAGGAGGGTCAGAACATCTTTTCTCATGGGACTGGTTCTTCTGCGGAGATGCCCTGGGGGTAGGAGGAAAACCTAGTGGTTGGAGTTCCTTAGGGTCAACTGGTAATGACTTTTTTTTTATCTTGTCAGGACCGATACTTGCTCCACTGATGGCATTGCCAAATTGTGGTGCACCTCTCTGATTATGTTCACCTGTACCTTGACGGTTTCTTTGGCTCTTTCATTAATAACCACTTGCACATGATGTTGATGAATCATGCATGCATCTTCTCCATGAGTATCATTACAAGTGGTACACCAGTAATTAGAATTAGTGGGTTCTCCATTATCTCTTGTATCATTTGCATACACCACATTTTTTCTCTCTTGTACCCTTCCACTTGTCGAAGCACCTTCCTTTTGTATCTATGGAAATATTCTTGCTTGAATATTCCTTTATGCCTCTCTATTTTTCATGGATGTCATTTCATTGGACAACATATTCATTGTATCAATTATGGTTGTGTATTGATCATTGGGGGAAGCTGATGCAAGGGGTGTGGCTGGTAACGCAAGGAATGTAGGAGGTGCAACTATAGCTGGGAGGGCCTACGTTGATGGGAGCATAGGCAGTTTAGAGATTGATGCTTGGGAAAGCTCTGGTACAATTGGAAATAGACTCTTTGATGGATATCTTTTTGTTGCGATGAGATCAGCTTCACCCTTTGATGCCTCTAAATAGATCCTAGGAAAAGTGGTTACATAGGATTGCCTTATCATCATACTGAGATCTAAATAAAAAGCCCTTAAGTAATAGCATATAGCTTGTTCTTCCATGGGTTTAAGGCCTTATGGTACTCTACCATGAGTTCTGGTAAATTTGATGTTGAAATCCTAGATTTCTTCTTGTGGATGCCTCTCAATAATAGTGAATTGATTTAGCAATGTGAAAGGATCTACATGTATATTAAATTCATCGACTAGACGACCAATAATTACTACCCAAGAAGTAATGGATCTAGTGGGAAGCGCTCTGTACCAATATAGCATCTTTCCTTTCAAAGATATAATAAAAAATCTAACCATTACATCTTCCTGAGTGATGTTGTAAACATATGTTAGCGATGATACATCTAAACAGTGCTCATCTGGTGTTTTGCCTATTTCATCAAAGGTCGGTACTACTTTTAGTGTAGCTTGTGGAATTTGGTGGTGTGTTCCCAAGTTCAAAGGGCCAGTTTGATTCCACACAAGATGCACTGGGGCAGGGGCAGATGCCATGATTGCTAAAGGAGTTACAACCGCTATGGGATTGCTTGCAGATGCTCCTACAATGGGTGTTAAAGAGGTGCTAATGGTGCTAGGTAGATTTGATCGTGTGGCTAGCATGGGGTGTGCTTTTAGGATTTTGAGATGTAGCTCAAAGAACTCGATAGGTTCTTCAAAGTTTTTAGCTTGAGATCTGGTTATCATATGGCTATATAAACAGAAGGTTTTTAGACAAGGTCTTTCTTTTATGGTCTAAATTGCAACGAAGTCGCCAGGTGGTTATTCTTGAGATTTAAAAAAAAAGGCTCTAAAGGTAAAACACCAAAACTTATACAATACTGTGGGATTGTTGGTCCCACCAGGCATGCCAAAAACTATTGGAACAAAATCTACCTTTGGTTAATAGTGTTGCACCTTAGACTTTGCCAACATTGAATAGACAGATCTTGCTTGAGATCATCTGTCTAGTCTCTAGAGAAGGTTGGTTCCTTTGAGTTTTTTAGAGCAAATGGGAACAAGAGATAAGGGAAATATAGCCTAAGCTATAACTTTTCTCATGATGAGCCCTGTAAATGCCTCAATTATAACATGTTTTGTACATTAAAAATGCCTATAAACTCTTATGTTTTATCTGATATGTTAGTGAAGTTGATTTAATATGCTGTATATTAACCATTTTGCATTATCAATGTATTTGAGATATTATATGCTGATTTTACAGATTTTTGCATAGTTTTGTGTTCTTTTTGTTATGATTTGCTACAATGGGATATGCTTAGAATAATAGCAGCATTTCACTAATCATATTTTGATTTGTTTCAAGTATTCACTTCACCTAAATCTGCAACGAGTGCAAGCAAACTGTTGTTGTGCAGCAAAAACTGGTCTTTCCCATGTAAATTCCAGCCGACTGTCCATAAATAGCAAGGCATGGAATTCACATGAGGAAAGGAATGAAGACCATTAGAATTTGATCTTAGGAGATAACCCACCTGAGAGATGCAGAAGAAATCAAAGGAAAAGCATACATTTGTTCATTCCGAAGCATCTTCGGAATGAACAGATATCTTCGAAATGAAGAAACACAGCATCTTCAAAATGAGCGGATCTTCGGAATGAAGAATGCAGCATCTTCGGAATGAGCGGATATTTAGAATGAAGCATGCAGTATCTTTGGAATGAGCGATCTTTGGAATGAGAATGTAGTATCTTCGGAATGAGCGATCTTCGGAATGAAAACTGCACTGTCTTCGGAATGAAGCCACTTATCTTCGAAATGAAGAACAGAATGTGATTTTGACCTTTTTGACCGATTTTTGAAGACGAAAAAAGGGAAATAAAGGTTGGAAAAAGTAAAGAGAAATATCTGCCATCTGTTTTTGCCGTCATTTCTGACCAAAGCCATCATTAAGGGAAAGATCAGGTTTTAGTCCTCTTCTAGGATAAAACCATAATTTGTTGCAGCATTGTAGGATTAGATCTTTTGAGATATTTTTTGTTTGTAATCAGATCATAGGATAGCTATAAATATTGCTCCCATTCAGGTTGAGCTAGGTAGAGGTAGAGAAGTAGCAGAAGATAGAAAATAGAGAAATCTAGCAGAAAATACAAAGTATAACTAGAAATTGGCTGTTACAGTCCTATAACAGCTTTTTAGCAGAATTCTTGTAATCATGTCTTTTGATCAATAAAGTGCACTAGTTCTATTTCAAATTACTTGTAAATGAGTGTGATTAAGATTTAGAAAGAGAGAGAGACTTACACCTTCTTCTGGATAAATATGCTGGCCACTTCTAGACCTAGGAGGAGGACTAACAGAACAGGTTTTTATTCTGATTTTGCTGCAGCAGAATGAGTTGCAGAACTTGTTATGTAAATTGCTTGTGAATAGTTGACAATATTTGCAGTATTAGTTCATTCATGTTAAAATAAATCTTGTGCTTAATGTTTTAGTTGCAATCTTACTTTCAGCCAAGCTTTCACTTTATTTTCAAAACTGTTATTTCCAGAATTTACTGTTTTTCAGCAATTTCCTACATTTTTATGTTTCTTTGTCAAAATTTGAACAGAGGATTGACAACCTTCTGTTACAGAATTTTGATAGTTTTTATTTCCACATTAGATCTAGACTTTCTTTACTGTAAAAGTAATTAGATTTCCTTTCTGCAATTAGGATCAGACTTTTAATTTTGCAACTGTTAATTCTGCAATATAATTAGGTCTTATTCTGCAATTGTAATTAGGACTTCATTTCTGTAGTTAGTGATTAGTTTCCAATTCTACAACTTAAATTAAGATTTAATTCATGCAATTTAGAGATAGGAATGCTCCAAAACCCCCACAAAATTGGTTCCACCAATAAGACTTGTTGCCCTAGATTGACCTAAGTTATAGCTGTTTCACTTCTCCCGTAGATAGCCTTGTACACTGCCCTGGATTGACAGATTCATTCAGAATTAATGATGGTATAACGACTATGCATCATTTTGGCACCGTTGCCAGGGATTAGTGTTGTCAGAAGAAAAAAAATAGTCCAATAGCTGTAATCAGACTAAACTATGAATATTCAGGTTAAAATCTGAATATAGCAGTAGAGTAAGATAACAACTATTGACTTAATTTATGTCATTTAGGAGTAAACATGAATGAGTAAGTCTAGGGAGACCCCAAAGGATCCCTGGCTTGTCCCATTAAGGAGATATTCACACCTAAGGGGTGAATCACCTGTGTTTGAACTACCTGAAAGACTGATAGAAAAATCACCAGCCTCACCATTAGTAGAACATTTTGAAAAAGGAAAATCACCAATAGTATCAACAGAATATCTTAAGGAAGATAATTCATCAAACTCATCAACAGAGAAGCTTGGACCTCTTGAGAGAACAATTTGGGAAGCTTTAACTTCTCCTAGGAAACAAGAAACTATGGCAAAAGGAGGAAATGCAGATGGCCAGCATGGCTATGTTCATAATTAAGGGGATGATCAGAATATACTCCAACCATCCAGAACATTTGAATATCCTATTCATCTGAATCCAACACAAAATTCTCCCATGAAGACCATTTCACCTTCAGTACTTCCCACCTTCCGAGGTGTTGTGTCTGAAGATCCTGACCAGTTTTTGTTTGAATTCAAGGTAGTATGTCAGACCTATGATTATATAAATGACAATCAGAAACTTAAGGTTTTTCTCTCAACTCTTAAGGATTCAGCATTACGCTGGTTCATGAGCCTAGAGCCAAATTCCATAAGAACCTGGGATCAGATGGAGACTGTCTTTTTAGACAAATATTAGGAATACTGCCATGTAAGGAATAGAAAAGATGAGTTATTTAGAATCAAGCAGGAAGATGATGAGACCTTGGAAGATTACCTTGATAGGTTCTCCTTTGTTCAAAGGAGATGTGGACTAGTAGAACCATAATTGTGTAAAACTATCTTTTTGAGAGGATTGCAAGATGAATCCAGAGAAGTTCTAGATTTGATGGGAAAAGGGGATGTAACCACTCTCAGTAATGAGGAGATTATGGATCTCTGTAGGAATTACTCTCGCACTAAGCAGAGAAGAAGAAAAAACCACACAAATGGCACTGATGTAAAGGACCTAATAGAAGAACTTGCAAATTTCAAAACTGATATCCTAGTGCATCTAAACAATACTTTAGGGGAAATCTCTACAAAAGCTAAAAATACAAAACCTTTGGCAATTTATTGCCTAAGATGTAGAAGTAAACATGCTTTGCAGGAATGTCCTTTGAATAAAACAACCATCTCAGCCATTTGTAGTATCTTTTCAAAAAGGCATTCAACTGATCAATGCCACCTGCTACCACAACTCAAAACTATGTTAGAAAACCAGACTGAGGAACTCAACTATGTTGGACCAAAACAGGGGGGAATTACTCTCAATATCAAAATCCCCCTTATTTTCATTCAAATTTGGGGCATAATCCTGGTACTATGCCTTGGGGACAATCAGAACCACCCCAACGTCCTTGGAATTATCCTCAATGGAAAAATTCCCAAGAATGGCCACAATCAAATTGGAGTAATCCAGCTTGGAATCAAAATCAAAACAACCCCTCATGGAATCAGAATCAAAACAACCCCTCATGGAATCAAAATCAGACTAATCCACATTGGGTGCAAAACCAACCACAATGGAATCAGCAATACCAGTCCTATCCAAGGCAGCAAAGGAATCAAGGTCAAACTCAGCATTTGTTGCCTGCACCTAATCAAAATTTTCAAGAAAAATAGCAAACATAGCAAGTGAAGCAACCTCAATTGCCAGCTTAGCCAGTCACTAATCCAAACAGTGTAAGACAGACACCTCCTGTCTATGTGGTCGAAAGTCGAAGAAAATATTGAAATTAATGTTCTTGATTGTAGTGATATTCAACTCCGTTCAGGAAAAGTTGTACCTGAACCAGTTTTAATAGAAATCAAAGATAATGAAGAGTAAGAATCATCAGAACCAAAGAGAATCCAACCAACAAAAGAAACATAAAAATTGGATCCAACAATAGAAAAAGAGACACAAGTAGAACAATTACCAAGGATAGTTCCATATCCTGAAAGACTTAATGCAATACCAAAAATTTCTGAGTCAGAAGTAGTCAAGGAACTCAAAAAGTTGACTATCTCATTATCCTTATTGCAAGCCATTAAGGAAATACCAAAAATTAATAGTACTGTCCAAAATTTGTGCATTAAAAGAGCAGGAAGAAAGAAGAAAGCATTCCCCAAGACTGTGAAGGTTGAAGGGAAGATAGCTGACCTCTTATCTGGAAAACTACTGCCTCCAAAGTATAGTGATCCAGGAAGCCCAGTTATCACAGTCACCATAGGTTCAGTTCCAATATAAAATGTTTTAGTGGATCTAGGAGCTGTAATAAATGTCATTACTAAAGATACAATGGAACAATTACAGCTCAAACATCTCAGCCCCACATTTATAGTTTTAGAAATGGCTGATAGGTCAGTTGCAAAACCTGAAGGAATCATTGAAGATGTCCTTATAGAAGTTTCTTCTTGGGAATTCCCTGTAGATTTTTTGGTTTTATAGCCAATAAATTCAGCACATGGATATCCCATTATTTTGGGAAGACCTTGGCTTGCAACTGCAGCAACCTTCATAGACTGCAGATCTGGAAATATGACCATTTCAAATGGTATTGAACTAAAATAAATTTCTTTATATCCTCCTGCAAAACCATCTAGCAAATTTTCAGGTCAGTTATGGTTTTCTGACTCAGATGAGGAACCATAAGAGGTCATTTCTACACTAGCTACCTTAGTAGTAAGAGAACACATAGAAGACCTCAGTGACACAGAAGCCTTAGAAAATGAAACAATCCTGATGAATGTTCTACATGAACAAGGTTTAGTAGGGGAAGCAACAAATATCCAATAGTTGATAAGTAATGAGGAGAATCAAAAATCTGAAGATGAATCATCTGTGCTATCACAAGGAAACTCTGTTTCACTATCACATGGATGGCACCATCATCTAATTTTTCCTTCTCACTATTCCATACAAGAAATGCTTCCCTCAAGCAGCAATGAAACAAAAACTGCTTCATTTCTCCCATCTCAGCAATGTCCTCTTAATCCCTTAATCACCAAGTATGAAGGAGTGAATTCAGTCCTTCTGAATACAAAACAAATAGAAGTCCAGCCAGGAAAATTTCTAAATATCTACAGCCAGCTTACTAGGGAAGAGGAAGAAAAATTGATAGTTGTTTTGCAGAAGCATGTTCATGCTTTTGATTGGAACTATAAGGATATGTCAGGAGTTCATCCTGATATATGTACCCATAAGATCTATACTGAAGAAGTCAAGCCAGTCAGACAATTTCAAAGAAGATTGAATCCTGCCTTAAGAGATATTGTGAAAGAAGAAATTGAAAAACTCCTGGAAGTAGGATTCATTTACCCAATTTTTGATAGTCAATGGGTTTCTACATTGGTAATAGTTCCTAAGAAAAATGGAAAAATGAGAGTATGTGTAGATCACAGAGAATTGAATAAGGTGACATACAAAGACCATTTTACATTACCTTTCATAGATCAAGTGTTAGATACTCTTGCTAGAAAAAGAAACTTTTGTTTTCTTGATGGATTCAGTGGATATAATCAAATTCAGATTGCACCTGAAGATCAAGAAAAGACAACTTTTACATGTCCTTGGGGAACATTTGCCTATAGGGTTTTACCTTTTGGTTTGTATAATGCCCCAGCAACTTTTCAGCGAGCAGTCCTAGCAATTTTTGCTGATCTAACCACCAAAAGCGTTGAAATTTATATGGATGATTTCACAGTATGTGGACAAACTTTTGATTTTACATTGGAAAATCTTGACAAAGTCTTAACATGCTGTGAAACATACCACTTATCCTTAAATCCAGATAAATGCTTCATGATGATGAAGGAAGGGATAGTTCTTGGTCATCACATCTCTCCTGAAGGGATTCAGGTTGATCCAAAGAAAGTTGAAATTATCAAGAACCTCCTTCCTCCTAAAACTCAGACTAATGTCAGAAGTTTCCTAGGACACATTGGTTTTTACAACAGGTTTATTCCCAAATTTAGTACAATAGCCAGTCCTCTGTTTGCTTTATTGACTAAAAATTCTGAATTTTCCTGGACTACAAAGTGTTAGGAAGCATTTGAAGCTCTGAAAGAGAAGTTGATAACTCCACCTATGCTTAGAGGACCTAATTGGACATTACCATTTCACATTTAGACTGATGCCTCCAATACAGCAATTGGAGCAACATTAGGAATAATTGATAATGGTGAACATTATACCATCTACAACATTAGAAAAAACTTGACAGGAGTAGAGAAAAATTATACAACAACTGAGAAAGAATTCCTAGCAGTGATTTATGCCATCAACAAATTCAGGCATTATATCACAGGTTATCAAATATTTATTCACACAGATCATACATCCATTAAGTATTTGATGAATAAACCTATGGTAAGTGCAATAATTATTCGTTGGTTGTTGTTGCTGCAAGAATTTGATATCACCATAATCAACAAACCAGGAAAAGCTAATGTTGTGGCAGATTTCTTGTCCAGGTTGCAGAACACAGATGAAGGGGAATTAGTTGATGACACTTTTCCTGATGAAAAACTATTTGCTATATCAGTTCAATCACCTTGGTTTGCAGATATAGCCAATTATTTGGTCACAGGGAAATTTCCTCCACATTTCACCTCAAAACAAAAAAAACAATTGATCAAACAGAGTTCTTATTTTGAATGGATTAAGGGTATGCTTTTTAAGTGTAGTCCTGACCATGTGTTACGTAGGTGCATCCGAAAGGATGAAGTGTATGATATCCTTAGAGCCTGTCATGATGAACCCTCGAGTGGACACTATTCTGTAAAAATCACAGTTAGAAAAATCTTGGGGATAGGATATTATTGGCCATCTCTTCACAAGGATGTGAAAAAGTACATCAGGCATTGTGATGCATGCCAAAGAATGGGGAAACCCACTCATACAAATGAGATGCCACTGTAGCCTCAAATGGTTTTAGAACCATTTGAGAAGTGGGGGCTTGATTTTGTAGGACCTATTGATCCACCTTCTCAAGGAAAGGTGCATATTCTAGTATGCACTGATTACCTAACAAAGTGGGTAGAGGTGCGTGCTTTCAAACATGCTCATGAAGAGAAGGTCGCTGATTTCTTGTATACTCGGATTTTTTAGAGATTTTGAGCTCCACGGTCTATCACCACAGACCAAGGACCCCAATTTGCATCCAAAGTCATAAAATTATTTACAAAATTGTATGAAATCAAACATAGGAAATCATCACCTTACCACCCACAAGCAAATGGCCAGGTTGAAGTAACAAATAGGGAACTAGAACGCATCTTGACAAAAACAGTAGCTTGTCATAGGAAAAATTGGCTAGACAAATTACCTGAAGCAGTTTGGGCCTACAATACTACTTGGAAGTCCACTCCTGGATTCACACCTTATGAACTAGTCTTTGGTAAAAAGCCTCTTTTACCTATTGAATTTGAGTTACTAACATTGCACACAGCACTGGAAATTGGAATTGACTTGTCGCAGGCACGGACAGACAGGATTCTGCAGTTGAATGCATTGGATGAACTTAGATTGGATGCTCTGCACCAAACTGAGGTAATTTAGGAGCAGAGGAAGCTGTGGCATGACAGTCATATTCAGCAGAGGAAACTTCAACAAGGAGATTGGGCTTTACTGTTCGATTCTCAATATGAAGACTTCCATAGAAAACTAAAAACTAGATGGTTGGGACCTTACTGGATTGAAGAGGTATTCAACAATGGACCAGCTCATTTATCCTCCATTGATGGGTCACGAAGAAAGTTGGTAGTGAATGGACATCGCCTCAGGGTATACCATACACCTCTGACTAAAGAAGAATTCTTGCAGCAACTTGATAGATTGGATACACAGTAGGTGGAAGAGAATCCTTCTTCCATGTCAAAACAATCAACATGATCAGTGGATTTCAAGAAAACAGAAAATACAAAAAAATCAGAAAAATAGAAAACAAAAAGATGAATAAATTCTGAGTATGAATTCCTTCATGGGCATGGTTTCAGGGGAAATCATGAAATTCCTTCATGGGCATAGTCAGAATAAAGAAAAAGAAAAAGAAAAAAAAAAAAAAAGAGAAAAGGAGAGGTAAAAAATTGGGGAAAATCAAGAAAAAAAAAAAAACCAGCAGTGAAAACGTTTTCTTAAGGCACTACTGAGTTGGTGTGCATGAAAACCAGTTTTCTGGCATGCATAACCTTGAGAAATTTTTGAACCATCATTGTAAAAATTCACCTAGTGCACTTGTTTTGAAATGTTGTAGAAAATCTCATGAGAATATCAACAAAAGCGAGTCATTCTTCAAAAGCTGCATTAACTTGTTTTTATCGGGTATATATTTCTTACATTTCTTCATTGTAAAATGATTGGTATATAGTATGTGACAATTAACCATTAGCATAAAAGGTATTCATAAGAGTTGGCATACTTAAAAACATGTTTTAAGAATGATAATATTGATTTCTGCCTAATCTTCGAACAAAAATGCCAAAAATAATACTTGTTGTATTATCTTCGAAATGCATTTGTCTTCAGAATGACAGCAAAATGAATGTTGCACTTTATCTTCAGAAAGAAACTTTGTCTTCGGAATGACAATTTGTCTTCAGAATGAAACTTGGTCTTCAGAATGACGATTTGCTGCATCATCTTCGGAATGAAGATTTATCTTCGGAATGAAGATCTATCTTCGGAATGAGGGTCTGTCTTCGGAATGACGATTTACTTTCACAATACAGCTTGATCTTTGGAATGAGGATTAATCTTCGGAATGAGGATTGATCTTCGAAATGAAGATCTATCTTCGGAATGAAAATTCTACAAAGAGGATTTGTCTTCGGAATGAGGTCATAGTCTTCGGAATGAAGATTTGTCTTCGAAATGAAGACCTGTCTTTGGAATGATGTCATAATATTCGGAATGAAAATTTTATTTGCATTTTCGAAAAGAGAATTTCCACGTGGCGTCCAAGAAAACAAGGTACGATAAAATTAAGATTTTTTCTTAGTTGCATGCGAAGCAGGGACACGTGTCAATCAGCACATGGTCTATTTTTGCACTCATTGGAAATACAGAGAATATGCAACCATATGCCACCAGTTTTTAATATCAATTAACATGCAAGTGAGAATATGCGAAACTAATGAGGTGGATCTGACGGCAAGGACATCCATGCAATTATCAACGAATAGGTGTACAGTGCAGAAGTAGATATGTGTGCCATATTTCTTTTCAAAGACGTGTTGCGAGGTACAATGCACAAAATACAGCTCATTTCAAAGAAGAAGACGCGAAACAGGGCAGCAAAGGTTCTAACTCAAAACTCTACAAATTTGCAACATAAAATAGCCAGAAAATCCTGCAGTAGGACAGTAGCCGTAGTGTACAAGTTTTAAACAGAGAAAAATGGGACGCAAGATCAGAACAGAACCTGCAGATACCAATTTCCTCTGAGAAAATCCGACAGTTGTGCAGATTTTTGAAGACGGAGGGTTTATGACATTTTTGGACAAATTCAATGGGTCTTCAGAAGATTTAGCTGGCATGTTTGCCCACACGTTCAGAAACAACCGAGCACATGTCAACGACATGTCTATTGAGGTAAGCCTTGAAATTTTAAGTCAGATTACAGAGCTGCCATTAGAGGGAATTTCAATTACTATATCTGGCAAGAACACATTGGAAAATGTAGTTAATCAGTTTGTAGAAGAAAATGATAGAGAACCTGAATATTTAACCCATAACAACACATGCAAGGGGTTAAAAAGGGCTAGCCTGCAAGAACCCTGGGATGAAGTAGCCACCTGGGTGATTAAGTTTTTGACCTGTGAAGGGCAGTATGTGCTGTTGTCAGGGCATCATCTGTGAATTTTAAACCATCTCAGACATGGTAGACAACAACCAGAAGTTAGGGTTAATCTTCCCCTGTATTTGTATCAAGAATTAAAGAATATGGCAAAAATATATCAGGAGGGTAAAGGGAGCCTTCGCCATCATGGCCTTATCAAATTAGTTTGCCAACATCATTTTAGAGGAAACCCTAGGAGTTTTGACAGGTTTTACTCTAACATAAATGATGTCATTTTTGGGGATGAAAGTGAAGAAGAAGAGGAGCCAAATACTGCTGATGTTGCTATAGAAAATGTTGCAAAAGATGTTGTAGAAGAAGCTATAGAAGATACCCTTGAAGCTGTTACAGAAATACACCCCACAATAGCAGCAGTAGAAAATATTACTCCTGAGCCTTCAACTTCATAGGCTAAGAGACAAAGGAAAAGAGGATCTGGAACTAGCAGCAGAGCAAAAAAACAAAAGAAAGTTTGGTTTGCTGAAGCTGCAACTGACTTGTCAGAACAGAGAAGTGAAACAAGGGAAACAGAGGCATCAAAAACTGACCCCATGACCCCTGCTGTCACCAAAAAATAGAGCAAAAAGAAGAATTTTGCATCTGGAACTAGGAGGTCTACAAGAATCCATTTGAAAGAAACTACAAAATATGTCATGGAGGAAGAAGATAGACCAAGTAGCCCAGATGTCACAAAGATACAACCAGCATCTGACAATTTTCCAGAATTCCCTGAATAGATAGCTGAAGTAAAAACTGAGCAAGTTGGTTTGGATGAGGCTACAATTCAATAGGCTACAGATATGGTAGATGTCCTTGTGGACAGTCTCACAGAGCCTCCTGAACAAGAACATAATGTTGCAGCAGAAGAGGAAAATTTGGTTGAACAACCAACTGCAACTGATTTGTCTGCATCAGCTTCTGAAGTAGAAACAAAAGTGGAAGACATCACTGAGCAGCTGAGGGCAGCAAGGAGTGTTTTCAAGACATAGACCAGATGGATCACAGAGAAATAAAGCATCATTGAGATGCAAGAAAGAAAAATTGTAGAACTCCAGCAGGAAGTGGCAGAACTAAAAAAGTTGTTGGCACAATCTGAAAAGAAGCCAGCTGTGTCCCATGATGAAGATAATTTGGCTCAATTGCTTCTGGGTTTATCAAGAGCAGATGATTCTATTGAGGCAGACATAGAAGTTCATCCTAAAATAGCACTCCTTCATTCTGAAGAAGTGCCTATTCATTCTGAAGCAGTGCCTTCTTGTTCTGAAGATGCTTCAGAAATGGTGAGGAATATTGCAGAGGATGCTGAAAATGAGCCACCAGCACAAGAACAGTCCCAACAGCAAGAAAAAGTTCAAGTAAGTACTCCTACTGAGGTCCCTGCATTTCAACTTGTTACACTTCCAGTAGAAACAACAGATAAGGGGGTACAAGTAGAAATACTATTTGATGATAACCCCATAGAAATAGCAAATAAGGGGGTGCAAGTAGAGATATTAATAGATGAACAGCCAGTGGAAGTGGAAGAAAAAGGAGTTCAGACAAATTTGGTGCCTAGGATTCCCCCTATAGTAAGACCACCTAATACTGTGTCCTTAGAGCAGTACAATGCAGACATAGCTAGCTGGATGCTTAGATATGAACAGCTTGCCAATAAAACTAAAAAATTCAAATTAGAAGCAAAACAGCTAGAAGCCAAGGACATAGAAATTTAGGCATTGAAAGAAAAGGTATCTGACTTGTGCAAAATTGCTGAGTTTTTAGTCCAATTTAGACGGCCAGCCAGATTTTACAGCCTTATTTTGAAGGAGAAATACCTTAGATGGCAGGTCATGAGGATTACTTCAAACCTTCCATACAAATTGGACACTATTGAAGATTTTCTAGAGGCATATTTTGACAGTCCTTTTGAGAAAAAAAATCTCCTGTGTGAACTATTTTTGCATAGTTTCTTCATACCAGAGGAAGTTGACTCTCATCCTCAAATATACATTGGATATGTTCAGTTGAGAGCATTTATGTCAACCTTGCAAAATCAGCTTTATTGGGATCATGAGAAAAGGCAGAATAAAGTGATTGAAACAAGGGCTGAGTTGTTAGTCAGAGCAATCCAGCCAAATCACCTAAATATCACTCAACAACACTTTTCAATGATGAACAGGGATGATATCAAGAGAATGTACTTGAACAATTTGAGGGACTGTGTGACCAAATTTAACAATTTTTGTGATCACAATTTCTTCCCAGCATTGTCAGTATGTAGAGAAAGATGGAATGAACTTTCCATGTCTTTGAGGAAAAGAGAACATATCTCCCCCATCAATCTAGAGTAGTCTAGAAGAAGAGCAAAAGGTGTACTCCAACTGATCTAGATCTTGCAGCATAACTGGATAGGTCTCAGGTTCAGGCCTCCAACCATCATTACTCCAGTTCCATTTTACTTTGAGGAAAATGAACAATTTGAAGATTGGCTCAGAAACATTTAGGAAAATAGAGGATATTACATAGGCAAGAAGTTATTCTATAGGTCATGGAATCTGAACATGGACATCTGTGATTCCATAGCATTTTTTGTACATTAAAAATTTCTATAAACTCTTATGTTTTATCTGATATGTTAGTTAAGTTGATTTAATATGCTGTATATTAATCATTTTGCATGATCAATGTATTTGAGATATTATATGCTGATTTTACAGCTTTTTGCATAGTTTTGTGTTCTTTTTGTTATGATTTGCTACAATGGGATATGCTTAGAATAATAATAGCATTTCACTAATCATATTTTGATTTGTTTCAAGCATTTACTTCACCTAAATCTGGCAACAGTGCAAGCAAACTGTTCGCTGTGCAGCAAAAATCGGTCTTTCCCATGTAAATTCCAGCCAGCTGTCCATAAATAGCAAGACATGGAATTCACATGAGGAAAGGAATGAAGACCATTAGAATTTGATCTTAGGAGATAACCCACCTGAGAGATGTAGAAGAAATCAAAGGAAAAGCATACATTTGTTCATTTCGAAGCATCTTCGGAATGAACAGATATCTTCGAAATGAAGAAACACAACATCTTCGGAATGAGCGGATCTTCGGAATGAAGAATGCAACGTCTTCAAAATGAGAAGATCTTCGAAATGAAGCATGCAGTATCTTCGAAATGAGCAATATTTGGAATGAGAATACATTATCTTCGGAATGAGCGATCTTCGGAATGAAAACTGCACTGTCTTCGGAATGAAGCCACTTATCTTTGGAATGAAGAACAAAATGTGATTTTGACCTTTTTGACCGATTTTTGAAGCCGAAAAAAGGGAAATAAAGGTTGGAAAAAGTAAAGAGAAATATCTGCCATCTTTTTTTGCCGTCATTGCTGACCAAAGCCATCATTAAGCGAAAGATCAGGTTTTAGTCCTCTTCTAGGATAAAACCAGAATTTGTTGCAGCATTGTAGGATTAGATATTTTGAGATATTCTTTGTTTGTAATCAGATCATAGGATAGCTATAAATATTGCTCCCATTCAGGTTGAGCTAGGTAGAGGTAGAGAAGTAGCAAAAGATAGAAAATAGATAAAGCTAGCAAAAAATACAAAGTATAACTAGAAATTGGCTGTTACAGTCTTGTAACAGCTTTTTAGCAGAATTCTTGTAATCATGTTTTTTGATCAATAAAGTGCACCAGTTCTATTTCAAATTACTTGTAAATGAGTGTGATTAAGATTTAGAAAGAGAGAGAGACTTACACCTTCTTCTGGATAAAGAGGCTGGCCACTTCCAGACCTAGGAGGAGGACTAATAGAACAAGTTTTTATTCTGATTTTCTCTGCAGTCAGAATGAGTTGCAGAACTTGTTATGTAAATTGCTTGTGAATAGTTGAAAATATTTGCAGTATTAGTTTATTCATGTTAAGATAAATCTTGTGCTTAATTTTTTAGTTGCAATCTTACTTTCAGCCAAGCTTTCACTTTATTTTCAAAACTGTTATTTTTAGAATTTACTGTTTTTCAGCAATTTCCTGCATTTTTATGTTTTGCTGTCAAAATCTAAACAGAGGATTGACAACCTTCTATTATAGAATTTTGATAGTTTTTATTTCCACATTAGATCTAGACTTTATTTACTGTGAAAGTAATTAGATTTCCTTTCTGCAATTAGGATCAGACTTTCAATTCTGCAACTATTAATTCTGTAATATAATTAGGTCTTATTCTGCAATTGTAATTAGGACTTCATTTCTGCAGTTAGTGATTAGTTTCTAATTCTGCAACTTAGATTAAGATTTAATTCATACAATTTAGAGATAGGAATGATCCAAAACCCCCATAAAACTGGTTCCACCAATAAGACTTGTTGCCCTAGATTGACCCAAGTTATAGCTGTTTCACTTCTTCTCTCGTAGATAGCCTTGTACACTACCCTGGATTGACAGATTCATTGAGAATTAATGATGGTATAATGACTACGCATCATCTCATGGTACAGATTAGACAACAACAAACATTGATGATGCAGATTACTACTTTCAGAGTTTTCTTTATATCTTATTTATAGAAAATACGAATTCTTGAGTGTGATTTTTAGATGTTCGTCTAAAAGCATGTAAATATATTTTAATGTTCAACTCTAAAAACAAGATTTATTCGTGCACAGTCTATATTTTAGAACATATACATTATAAAACTTAAAGTGAATAAAAGTTAAAACACCAGATACATACACTTGCACACAAAAGTTTCGGAAGCCAGAAGAAGAAATCTTTTATTGCTTGTAATCCAGTACATCTACATCAAGATTGTAAATGTCCAAGAGCCGACCCTTTTCATGGTTGACTCACTCCTATTTATACCCTAAAAAGAGTATCTTCTACTACATACATTTAATTTCTTCAATCAATTACAAGTAATTGCCTGTAGTTTCTAATAATATACAATGGATTTCTTGTAGATTGGATAGATTTTCTTCTGGCTAATTTTAGATGAGTCTGTTATTCTGCAATAACAGCAGACCTGCCAGGTTATAATCAACAGACCATTCTTCAAAAATTAGCACCTTATGTCAATGCATGTCCCCAATTTCCAAAAATATACTCTATTCCTTTACAGTTGGCATGTCACAAAATCGCGACATTATTTCCTTGCTTTGCTCTTTTGTCGCCTCCAGCCGCAAAAATGAGACATGTTGCAAAATCATGACATTCGTATCTTAATTTGCTCTTTTGCTACCTCCCACCACAAAAATGAGACATGTCATGAAATCGCGATGTCCATCCCTTGCTTTGCTCTTCTGTCGCTTCCAACTGTGAAAATGAGACATGTCATGAAATTGCAACATTCATCTCTTACTTTGCTCTTTTGTTGCCTCTCGCCGTAAAAATGAGACATGTCACGAAATCATGACGTCTGTCTCATGCTTTTCTCTTCTGCCCGTGAAAAGGCAACATGTCGCGATATCATGACACTTCTGCCTCCTTGTCCTCCTTTGTTGCTCTTAGCCACGAAAATGCAACATGTCGCGATATCACGATGCTTTTGCATCCTTACTCCCTTTTGTTGCTCTTAGCCGTGAAAATGCAACATGTCATGATATCACGACACTTTTGCCTCCTTGCTCCCTTTTTTCGCTCTTAGTAGCGAAAATGCAACATGTCGCGATATCGCGACACTTTTGCCTCCTTGCTCTTTCTCTTCTCTTTTGGCCATGAAAATGCAACATGTCACGATATCGTGACACTTTTGCCTCCTTGTTCTTACTCTTCTCTTTTGGCTATAAAAATGCAACATGTTGCGATATCACAACACTTTTTCTTTCTCTTCTCTTTTTTCGTGAAAATACATGTCGTGATATCGCAACACTTTTTCCTTCTTGCTCTTTCTCTTCTCTTTAGCCATGAAAATGCAACATGTCATGATATCACGACACTTTTGCCCCCTTGCTCCATTTTGTTTCTCTTAGCCACGAAAATACAACATGTCACGATATCATGACACTTTTTAAGGATTGTCTACATCCCCCCTAAGAGGCCCTCAACCTCTACCAAGAGCAAGGTAAAACCTCATTGCCTCCCTTTTCTAATTTTTTTGCCTTTTAATGAAATTGTACCCTATCTTTATGAGGCACGACTTCACGCCATGTCAGTACAGGGCACGACTTCACTGTTTAACCTAAATTTTTAAATTTATTTTATTTTATTATTTTTGAGCCCACTTAGACCTAGGTTTAAACCCTCCCACATGTTTTGGCATTGGTTGTGATTTTATTCTTTGCCCACATTTTTCCTCCAATTTTATCTATAAAAGGAAGGATGTTTTTGCTTAATCATATGTGCAATTTTTGATATGTAAAATTTTAATGTGCGATATTAGTTTCAGTTTTTATTATTGATTAAGCTCAAAATATTTATGATAGTTCATCCTTATTATTTTATTTTCTCTACTACAAGCTAACCCCAAAGTGCAAATTTTGGATTGATCTTCTATTGTGTGGATTGGATTGATTTGATGTGTGACTTGGTGGATTTGTGGTGTAGTTCAGAGATATAGAGTGCCCTATTGGATACTTAAATCTCCTCTACCTACTTTTGCAATGTCCATTAGGGTTTGATTAATTTGTTTACTACATTTATTTCATCTTCTGCATTTGCTTCTTATTTTTCTTTAGTCTATAGTGATATCATGCCTGGCACTAGCAAGGCACGACTTTGCCTGCCCTATTTAGGGAAAATTTATTCGCATAAGCAAAATCGTGCCCCATCCAGGAAAGGTATGACTTTGCTACTCTATTATCACACTCACTCCAAGCGAGGTGTGATTTTACACTAGGGTACACTGGGGGTAATTTCTAGATTTTGATTTCACTATTGCATTTCATTCTGTTTCCAAATCATTCTGCTACACTTTTCTTTCTGTTCTATGCTATTGTATTTCTATTATATGATTAATTATACAAAGGTCAATTTTCACTTCTATATTACAAGGTCATCTAAAAGGACCTAGGGGGTTTGACTATTGTGCCTCCAATATTTGTTATATAGTGGCCTAAGCAGACCCCATAATGCTAATTTTGTTTTTTAGTGTTTCATGAGTGATATTGCAGAAAATAGGTATTCTTGATATCATTGGACAAGAGGCATAAAAGGCTAAGTCAACTACCGGTCTAGATAAATGCTCTACTTTATTGAAAATCTGATTTCATTATTGAGTTCTAGGCATCTAAAAGTGAAAGATATTTAGCTTACATCTAGGGATAATTTCTATGCATTTATCTTATGTATATCTCTACTTTAAAGGTTTTCTAAAATAAACCCTAGGTTAGTGAGCATTCAAATAAAGAATCATTCCATGATAGCTCTTGTATGCCTGCATTATGTTTTTAGTTATCTTATTATGTTTTTGCATTGTCCTTTATATTTTCTAGATTAGATCTAGAAAGGCCAAACTTAGGTGTTTATATTAAAACTGAATACATCAAACTATCTTGAATATCCTGAAGACTTGGAGTGATTCCTTAAACCGTTCCTGGTGAACCCTTCCCCCTAGCACCGAGTGTAGAGTACAACATACCCCCGTGGTTCACCTCACAAAAGGTTACCTCCTTGTGGATTTAGCCTTTTGTTTGGGAATTGTATGTGGTAGGGCATTTTTCCTCCTCTATAATTGTAAATTATTTCCTTTTCTATTATTCTCTATTTTCATCCCTAAGAACATCTAAAAAGAAATTTTCATTTCTTTTGATGTATTCTTTGACATGATACATAGATTGGAAAGAAACTTGTTCAACAATTTTTTCTTATTCCCTAGTCACTTGTGACCAAGGGTTTACTTTTAGCTTAATATGTTCATGGGAATATCCTTCATGATATGAAGAAGGTATACCCTTGTTTTAGTTGTTATAAGGATGTTGAGATATGGTTTGAGAGCTTAATTATGAAATAGGTTGATTTATTAGAGTTTTTTTTCTAGAGTAATTTTATAAAATAAGAGAATATGTTTGAAATCCTTATGTCACATTGAAAATCAAACCTCCTTGTGATATTATGATATACTAACCAAAAAATATTTATCCCCTAAGGTTTGTACGTTGGTTTACTCAAGGGGTCATTATTCTTCCCCCTGTAGGATTAAAAATTGGTTATGTTCTTGTTATATTTATTTAATATGATGTAAGGTAAGCAAACGAACTTTTATCTTTATTAAGGAAAAAAGAGTGTTCACATTGGGTTCACCAAATATATAGATGAGAGAAAAATTGTTGTTGGTTTGTTTTCCTCTTAAAGTCTAATTCAATGTCAAGTGTGTGCAAGGAAGATTCACTAGAATATTTTCTTCCCCAATTGAGAGTTTCTTTCCAATGGAGATACCAATAATATGAATATTCTCAAAACAAATAGAATCCTACTTAATACTTTTTCTCATGCCTTGTAGAAGTTGATGTTATGCTTATTTGGTTGGTGTTTTATGATTTTATTCAAATAAAACACCTAAGGTTCTTGGATCACTATCTATCTCGACTATTGTTTGAGCCTTAACGGTTATTTAAGACCTAAAAGTTAATTATAATCTAAATTCAAAGCTAAGTATTTTATCATACTGAAGTATGGGAAAAAAGGTGCACCTAACAATACTAAACAAGATGCATTTATCGCTAGTATTTATTAAACATTACAAAAGGTGCATTCAAGTAAGCATGATAAGACAAACAAGTGCAAGAAATGAAGTTATTATTTATTATTTGATGGATCAAATCATGGTTACATAAATTTCCCCTTGAGAGCTCTAAATTGATACACTCATTACAAATGGTGCCCAATGATCAAATCCTTTCAATAACTCGGGTGCTTTTCCAACGTTATTTCTCATACCCACGATTGAAGTGGGTGGGCCTATGATGTATTTGCTTTGTTATTTGATATTATGATTCTATTCTCCTTCCTCGTGTGTTGTTATACCTGCACCTATGCACAAGAAAACTAGATTCATCAATAGCAAGTGCAGATTATGAAGCATGCAAAAGCAATACATGCAATAATAGACTAGAAAGTGGAAATATGCAATGCACCTATCCAAAACTATTCCAAATGATTCCAATTATTAGAGACATGCATAAAATATGATTTTGTACTGTTATAATAAAAAATTATAGATAAATTGCAGCCATATTTGTGATAATTATGGGGTATGGTGATTAAGCCTACAAAACACAAAATGGGTGATATCTAGTTCTAAACATCTCTGAATAACATTAAATTTGGAAAACATATACAAAATAATATTTAGAGAGGACCCATGTCAAATTATTAGCATAATTGATCACAAATTCATGTGCATCTTCGGGTGGGCCAAATGAACCTGCAAAATGCTAAAAACATGATAATCATTCAATATAGCTCCAAATTACACCAAATTTTTATAATATATTCCTTATCTATCCTATAATAAGCCTATGCAAAAGTAGTAGAAAAATGGTGTTCCAATCCATAACCGTACTTTGCAAGGACGGTGGTGACTGTCATAGTCTAGGGATCATCCTCAGGTGGGACGACCACCAGATATTCTAGTTTTCTACCACCAATTCCTTTGAGGATTGGTCAAAAAATATCTCAAGGGTGTTGTCACAAAATTTTAGGGTGATATTAACTCAATTTTTTTGGTTTTATAACTAAATTTCACCTCTTAAATAACTCAAGAATCTCCTTCACTAGGTAGATATTTTGAGGGAAAAGGGCACAAAAGGTTGAGGGGAAATATTGGCAGCACTTCGTTGGAATATCACAAAAATCCTCCTTAAAATTGGGTGGAAAATGGATCCAATTTATAGCCCAAGGGGGCCTATGGCCAAATGGACATGCAGGGCAAGAGGTTCCATTTATCCAAAACTTGGCATGCATTGGAGGGTGAAGGAATCTCCCTTTTTGGCCTCCATTCTGTAGCATGTCATTAGGATTCTACACCCTCAGGTCTACATGCTTGCATAGGCAGGATAAATGGTAGTTTTTGGGGTACCATTTGTCCTAATTTTGACATTTTGTGGGTCAAAGACCCTAGTCGTACCACCCTGGTATTGTTGCCTGTGATCGTACTAGGTGAACTACCATGACCTATGACCATCCCAGGGTGGGACGGTCATGCCTATATGGCTAGAACTTCCCAAAAGTGGTATATAACCTTAAAAAACCTTCCAAAAGTTGTTAGGACCACTATGTAACCTTTGAGGGTTGCCCAAGAGGGCCATATATCATTGTACTACCTAAGAAACAACCTAGAGATGACATTCCATACTGCCCCTCATTACTATTTCTGAATAGGTCACTTTTTATAACCTTTACCATCAGAAAGATGGTTTCTCTTGAGACTCATTGTGTGCATACCCGCACCTCAACGATAATGGGTGTTTATGTTTTGTTATCCTTCATGAGAAATATACTAATTATTCCTCATCAAGGTACCAATAAAATAGTTATGTCTTACTATTTCCCATGAGGAACTCATATTCCATTTCTTCTTCATATATTTAGGTAAAGATAACAATTATATACTAATAAATTTCATGAGCAAGATAAAATAACTATAAATTGATTCACAACTAAGTTTCCATTAGATTTCATTATTCATAGATCATTTATTCCCTTATTTTCCTTGGGCAAGAGCTAAAATCATATCATGGTAGCTAATGATTTATACCATGAGTATAGAATAATTATATGATCCAAATTGAAACTTTATTAACCATTATATTTAAAAGCACTAGATTCCTTTCCATAAAAAAAATATTCTTCTCAAAGCCTAAGTTTTATCTCTCTCATTGAAGATATAGTCAACTATCCATTCTAGTTGAACCCTTGAATTCTAAACTTGGAAGGGTTTCCTCAAACAATAATTTATGAAAAACTAGCTTATAGTCTTTAATTATCATCATAATAACACTTCTTTTAAAAATATAATATTCAATTTAGAGTAATATCACTCAAGTTAAATTCATCTTCCTCTCTAGATAAACATGAAGCATTAAACCAAGAGGTTCCTAAGATTTTAGTTTCATTTTCCACACAAATTACTTCCTTATTATTGAATAAAAGGAAATAACCTTAAATTTCTTACATTATATCACAAAGCTCCTATGAAATGGATTATTAAATCCTATAAATAACTTACTCTAAAACTTCCTCTAAAAATAAGATTATGCTACTTCATTTTTTCCCAAATAGCAATGTACCCATTTCATGGTAAATGAACATATTTTTAGTAAATAATACAGTTCACACAAGCTTGGTACCACTCAATATGTTTGTGATATTCTAAAAAACTCAGTTGTAACCATAGAAAATCTTCATTACCGCCACCTCAATGATCTCAAAAACCAATCAGTCAATATTTAGATAAATATAGAGAACATTTTATAAGGTCTAACAAATTTTCTTATGAAATTTATAGCCTACAATATGGATTAATTATGCTTTTCACAAACTAGAGCATCACAAAAATATTAAACCAAAATCCATTTGTGGCCAATGGTCCAAACTACCTTACACTGGGCAGCATGCAATACAGTCCCATATACTAAAGGTTTGAAGCACAAAAGAGCACTTAATTATAATAATATGAAACCTAATTTAATATTCTAAGTATGAATTCAAGTAGTTAAACATATTTTTTTAACATTAATAATTCATATTTAAAACTTCATCAATATGCCAAAACTTGGACATTTTCAAGTTCAATTTAATACTTCAGGTTGCATCTTAAAAACACAACATTTCTATAGTAACATTTACCCTCTCTACATACAATAATAAATTACAAAATATAAGGGATTTATGTAAAGTATTTTCATATAACCTGATGGAAACACACTCTGCAACACATAGTATTAAACTACCAAATTTTCATGTTAGAGAATGACAGTTTGACTCCATCTTCTTTGCTACCGTGAGTCACTAATTTGCAACAATTCATTGAGATTATTACTATTATAACATCAGACTAATATTATCTGAGATACATACAATATTTTGCATCAACAAAAATGTGAAAATCAAATATAAAGTTTGAGTCATTTTTAACAAATACACAACATATTTTACACAAAATAAAATGACACTTTTCATTAAAATAATAAAATCTCCTATATTATTTGTAAATATTTATTTAACATTAGTTACTCCATTGTATAATTGGAGTTAGGCTTCATCTTATGATAGAATTTCTAGAAATATTTACACCAGATTACATGGAAGTTATATTTATCCTTGGGTTACATTATGTCTATTTACTATCCATTAAGGATGGTTTCTATAAAATCCTTTTCATTCCTAAATTGATGAATTGTAGAAAAATAATTCACAGTCCTCATTGACTATAATTAATAATTTATCATAAGATATGACTCTTTCGAGTCAAATATAAAATAATTTATCAAAAATAATATATTTTGCTGCCTAAGTCATCTTTGCAACTACTATAGGTTCCAGTCTAGTTGTTGTCTATATTCATCATATCCTGCATGCAGTGTTGCTCCAATTCAACAACCATGAGCTTCACCATATTTAGGTTGGTAGTAAAAGGATTAGATACGACTCTTTGTTTATGAATGCAAAACTAATTGTTTACAACCAAGCTAACATGCATGTCAAGTTTTAGAATTCACACAACACCATACCATTCATATGCATGTATTTTTAAAGGAATATTTAACTTTTTCCAAAATATAATAATAGTAACCATTGAAAAACTTGTAATATTTACAAATAAATAGTAAGCATTCAATGGTGCACAACATCCTCATGCAAAGTGTACACAACAACATACAAAATCACTTTCATTCAGCAGGTTAATACAATACTTAGAACACAACAACAGTCTGTCATATTCAAAGCAGTAAAAAAAGGTAATATAAGGATTACAAACTAAAATCTATCATTGTGCCAAACACACCAATGTGCTCTCTAGCTCTTTCCAAGATCCAACCCATATAGACGATAATTATTTTATCATGCAACTATGTAAATTTCCCCCATCTCTCTCACAACCCACTTCCCCTTTTCCATTAAGGAGAACTCGGAAGAGGTTAGGAGAAAAATTATGACCATTACTACTCAATAATACTCACTACCTTTACCATAATATACTATGCACGCTATGCAATAAGGTAGTAAAATTAATTTAGTCTTTCATTTTATTTATTTATTTATATTAACTTCTCTTTTGAAAATGCTATATATATATTTTGATATATTATATTAAAATAAAGTGGGTTTTTATAAAGGAACCCAAAAAATGAAGACAACAAGTTAAAATACTTCAAACAAGGCCAAAGGATGACCAACAGGAAAAGCCCAAGGATGCACCTAAGGACAGGATCTAGGAAAAGAAATAGGATCTAGGATAGGAAATGAAAATCAGGAAATAGGATAGGAAACCTAAAGCAGAAAACGTATACAACTACAAATTTGAAAAACCCACCCAAAAATAAAATGAGAAGGTGGTAAAATTTGATTTTTACAACTCTCAGCCAAACAAGCAATATGAAATTTTTTTGCCTAGCTTCTGAACCAAAAAGCGAGAAATTTACAGCACTCCTGCGAATACACAAAAATTTAAATAGCCCAAGAAGTGGGAAAATAAAGTACATATTGCACAATACCTCATAGGGAAGAAACCACAAACTAGTATGCAAACACCAAAAAACCAGAAGGTTTACAAAAAAACACCCTCACCACAAGGTGGAGCAGAAAAACTATGAAAACAAAAAATCCTGCCCAAGAAAGGATGGGAAATGAGAAAGGATGCCAGAAGATCAAATGAACTGTGTTGAAACTACATCCCTCATAGGCTTGGAAAGTGGAATAGTAAACTAAGGATTTTCATAGACCATGAAATCCTCTTGCAATGAAGAGAGGAACCTACGAATATGCTAGTCAAAGTAGAGGAAGTAGCAGATGCAGACCAGAAAACAATGGGAAAGAGATGGGAAAGTTTCCAAGGAACCAAAAAGGAAGTAGCCGTAGGGAAAAATAGCTATAGGTATTACACACAGGTCATTTTAGATAAAAATGATGCAGCCAAAAATCCCAGTCTACCTTCAACACCACCAATGAACAGGTTAAGTAAAATAGATGAGGAAGCCCAGTACGAACACAACAACAAGAAAACTAGAGGTCCCAATGCAAGGCCACAAAACATTCTAAGATCCCACCAACTGCCACACCAATAAACCTAAAGAAAAAATTCATAGTATAAATCACATGGCCCATCCAACCATAAAGATGCTATGTAAAACTACTCGTGAAGCCACTCTTCCACAACCAAAACAATCCACACCTGGAGAACCACTTTAAACTAGCATCAAGTAGACACTTGCAAAAAACCTAGAAAAAATATGAGAACTCCAAGGAAAAGAATCCCTAGAGAAACCCAAAAAACCCAAGGAAGGTCTTAAAGAAAAACCCAAAACCATCCCAAAAACTAGACACAAGAAAAAAACCCCACTAGAGGGTAAGGAAAGGGGTAGACAAATGGAGAAGTGACCTCCCACCCCAAGGAGATCATATGCAACACCATACATCCAAGGAGGAAGGGTTAAGGAAGTGGCAACAAAATTGGGACAGGATTAGGTTCCTAGTATAGGACTAGGGAAGGGTTGTAGGGAAGTGGAGAAGGACTTTCCAAATTTCTATATTGATAACATTGCTATATTTATTACATTCATATCTCTATATATAATATAAATATATTTATTACTATTTTTAATAATCATTTAAATAATTTCTATATCATTTCATAATCCAAAAGTGAACTGGTAAAAGTCAATAATTCACCAAATCAATAATTAGAAATGACTCCCATGCTCACATCACTTCATTGCCACCCGAAATATAGCGTAAGAAAAAAACAAGAACATATTCCAAAAAATAAGGTCATAAATCTAAAATGTTTTTAATGCACCTATATGATATGCAAAGCATAAAATTCTATGTCTTCGCAAGTTGAATAATCATTTTCCTCTTACCTTTTCCATCAATCAACTCTATCCATAAGAAGCATATACCTAGTCTGCATGCACAATGTCTATCAGCAATACCACATTCTATAGGAAAAGGTAAGTTTTAAAACATAATTTTATTGCAACCAAAAGTTGTGCAAGGAATTTTACTACATCCTCCCCTACTAGAAATAAACATAGTGCTTGTGTTTCATGCAAGGTTAAACAAATTAAATACATTTGCATATAACCTTTCATATATACCATATTAATCATGTCAATTTAGTAATCATCATTGAATGATAAATTATTCAATATTGAGCACTCAATTAAACTACTTAATATTTCATATTGCGTTTAATTAAATGTCCATGTATAAACAAAAATATACATCATTACATAAACAAAGCTACTCTACTCAGTAACCAAAAACATACACAAAAATACTCTACTCAGTGTCTAGTTACATATCCATATACATATATATACATCATCAAACCATATAAAATATTTTAAAATATTTATATCTATTCAAACACATAAGGGAACTGCTATCGCATATTTGTCACATTCTCCCACATGGTGTTTCTATCCAAGTAGAGGTCCCATTGGACCCAATATTTCTCTATGTTCCTCTTTCTTAGGTTCTTGGTCCTAAAACCAAGTATACAAATAGGTCAAAATTCAATTTTTAGTGGATCTATAATTTGTAGATTATCAACATTCAAAACATTAGAGGTATCATGAATGTACTTCCTAAAGAGGGACACATGAAAAACATTATGGATTTTGGATAAGCTTGGTAGCAGAGCAAGTTTATATGTAACATGGTTTATCTTGCCCACCATTTCAAATGGACCCAAATATCTTGGGTCTTGTTTGGAATATTTAATAGAAATTTTAGTTGGTTTCACCCTTAAGAATACTTTATCTCCAATAGAATACTCCTTGGTGTTCTTTTGAGGTCTGCGTAGCTCTTTTGGTGATCAAAAAACACCTTTAGCTTATACTGAATACTTTTTATTTGATATTCCATTTATTTTATAGTTTTTAGTCTGATCACTACCTGATATTCTAGATTATCCAATGATAAGGGAGTCATGCATCTTCTTCCATATAGGGATTCAAAATGTGTCATACCTAGTGATGTATGATAATTGTTACTGTATGCAAACTCAACTAAGTATAAATAATCTTATCATTTTGTATGCTGATCCATACAATACATTCTCATCATATCCTCTAGTACTTGATTCACCCTCTTAGTTTGTCCATCTATCTCAGGGTGATAAGTAGAACTTATATTCAATTTGGTTTCCAATACCTCATGCAAAGCCTACAAAAATTCAAAGGTAAAGAGAGAGTCTCTACTAGAGATTATAACTTCTAGAAATCCATGTAGTCTTACCACTTCTATGGTAAACTTGCTCACTATTGAAGGTGCATCATCCTATAGATTACTAGGTATAAAATATGCAACCTTGGTTAACTTATTTACAACCACCAGGATTGGATCATGCCTAAACCTTATTTTAGGTAAACCTACTATAAATGCCATTGAAACCACTTGTCATTTCTTTGTAGGTATGTTGTGCAGATATAATATAGCTATCAGATGCAAATGTTTCAAATTCACTTTGTAGCTATCCAATGACCTGGCCACATAATCAGTGATGTCCTTTTTCATATCTAGATAATATTATACTTTTCTCAATCTCTCATGAATATTTACCCCTCCAAGATGTGTTGAATAAGGAGTATTATGCGCTTACTTAAGGACTATTTCTCTTCATCCACCGATATTTAGAACTACCAATTTATTCTTAAAATACAAGTCATATCTACATACAAAACCTATATCTTTTCCAAGTTCATGCTCCACCTGAGCATTACAAGATTGATAGAATTACTTTTTTTGCTGTAATTTTTAATTTGATCTAACAAATCATAATAATATTTTGTCATTGCAACATTATGCCTTCTTCTACTTAGAGTGTCGGTGACCTTATTCTCCTTACCCTTAATATACTCAATGCCAAAATCATACTCAGCTAGAAACTCCATCCAATGTCGTTGCCTAGCATTCAATAAGGGTTGAGTAAATGTGAATATTAAATTCTAGTGATCTATCTTTAGTTCAAATGGTGTACCTCCAAATATAAGGGCATGTACAATAGCTACCAACTCCAAGTCATGATTGACATAATTCACCTCATGCCTCTTAAGTTTCCTTGATTTGAAGGTAATAACCACATCATGTTGGGTCGAAACCCTCCTAGTCCTTAATTTTATGCATTTATACAAACTGTAAACTTCTTATTAGGATTAGGTAATTGTAGAATTAGGGAAGTTACCAATATTTATTTTTGAATTCAAAAAACCTCTTCACACTACCCTATCCAATTAATAAATTTACCTTTCCTTTAAATGTTTATAATAGGTTGCATAATTATTTAGAAATCTATGATAAATAACCAATAATATCCTACAATCCCCATAAAACTTGGCACCTCAGTCACGTTAGTAAGTGTAGACAAATAAACAATTACTTCTATTTTCCTAGGATCAACTACAATCCCCTTAGCAGAGTTAATATGTCCCAAATGTTGTACTCATGGGGTATAGAATTCACACTTTGATAAATTTCTATATAATTGATTATTTATAAGAATATAAAGTATAATTATTATATATTTATCATGCTCCTCCTTGTTCTTGGAATAGATAAATATTTCATCAAGAAACATGAGCACAAATTGGTCCAACTATTTTCTAAAAATACTATTCATGAGATTCATGATTGTGGCTAGGGTATTAGTTAACCCAAAAGGTAGGACTATGAAATCAAAATATCCATACCTAGTTTTAGAAGTGTCTTCTTCTTGAATCATTAACTAATAAAAACCAAACGTTAAGTCAATCTTCAGGAAGAAGGTTGCTACTTTCAACATATTGAGATCATCAATTCTAGGTAATGAGTACCTACTTTTGACAGTAATCTTATTCAACATTCGATCCTATTTGCATATCATCAAGTTATCATATTTCCTCTTAACATACAAGATAAGAGTTCCCCATGGAGACACACTCGGCTTGATTAGCCCTTTCTCCCACAAATATTGAAGTTGTATCTTAAGTCATTGTAGATCAATAGGAATCATCCTATACAATGTTCTTTCAATGGGCGTAGCTCTAGATAACAAATCAATAGAAAAATCAAACTCTCTTTGAGGAGGTAACCTTGGAAGTTCCTCCAAAAATATATCCTTGAATTCTCCCAAGATAGGATGCTTTTGGAAGAGATCTGATTCCACTTCAGTCTCTTCTTTCTTATTCATTTTAACTAAAAAAATTATTCCCCTCTTCGTAATGACTTTATTTATCTGCATTGTAGACAATATATGTGGTTTAATTGTACTACAATCACAATGAATTATACTCATTTTATTAGATTCATCCATAAAATCCAGCCATATTTCCTCAAATTTTAGAAGAGCCTTGTGGGATTTTAACCAGTCAACAAAAAGAATGATATCAAAGGCATGCAAAGGTGTCACATACAAATGACAATTAGTTATTCCTTAAAAAAAAATGTTGTGAGGGTCAAATAGACATTTTTTTACTTGATAAGTTTACCCCGATCCATATTCTACCTTCCAAACCTTAGTCATAAACCTAGGTCTTTTAGTATATCCCTCACAAATGTAGCAAAAATAAAGCTATCAATCAATTGACTATCTATCAGAATACATACTTCCTTAACATAAATTTACCAATGAACAATAAAAGAGCAACTTGATCATCAAGCATGGGACTACATCTCACTGCAAAGATCCTAGGGGTGGTTTCTTCTAAGGCTTTTTATTAGATATCCACTCTATGTAGGCACTTATTGGTAAAGTGGGAGCCTTTGTAAATGTAATAACCATTTGCAAGAGCTCTACTACCCCTATTGTTACTTTCATTGTTGATTTGGGATGCAACATATTTACTATTCCCTTGTTTTTATGGTCCTAGATCATTTCCCTTAAGGTATTCTATGCCATATTTCCTAAACTTGTTGACCTAAACAATATATCTAGCTTTGCCTCCCTATATATTTTTATCGTCTCCTATAGGATTTTTACTTTGATCCCTAATCCACTTCATAAATACCTCACTTTTACACTTCTTAAAGTCATCATTTTTCTTTTTTAATCAATTTTATTGTAATTAAAATAAGCCTTTCTAGCTTCTTGGTAGGCTTCTTCTTGTCGAGCTAAATCAAATTCTTCAGGAAGATTTTCAATATTGAGCATATTCACCTTAGTCCTAATATTAGGATATAGTATTAGTATAAAATTATGCACCTTCGTATCCTCCATGCCCTCACAATCAGGTACACATTTTAATAGTTGGATAAATTAATGATAATAAGCTTGAGCTATCATTAATACTTGCTAAAAATTAGTGAATTTTTATAAATTCTCCATTGATTACCTTCAATCATGTCATTAAACTTGGGATTCATGACCTTAATTAGGTCCTTATATAGCTCAACACCCACTCTAGTACCACTTGCTCTTGTAGCCTCATTGGGTGCTTCCTTAGAACTACCTATAGATTTCCTTTCTTTGGTTAAGTCCTTAATTAGTTTTTGTTGTTGATCTATTAAATCTTGTTTATACAAATGAGTTTGCAATAGTTGAATTATTTTTACCAATTTTTATTCCCTCCCACTAGGCTCATTTGGTGAGGATTCAATCAACTATTTCATTCATATTTTCCTTTTAGGACTTTATTTTCTTATTCCTATCCTTGGTCCCCTCACAAGTATTTCAATGGTTTATCCGTCCTTACCTCCTACAATATTTCTTGAAGATCCACCTCACAATATTTGCACCATCTAATTTGTAGGTGAAGTAAGTTAATATATATTTTTACATTTATCTATACAATATATTCAATTATATTCCTACAACTTTAAGATCTATTCTACTCTATACCACATGTAACAACCCAATTATATTCACCTATTTGCACCATAAAATAAGCCAAGCAATTTCTCAAGGTAATTTATTTTTCCTAAGTTTATTGTTTTCAACATAAAAAGTGCTTTGATGTTTATAGTAAGTACTTTTAGGTTCATAGCACTTATGTTTCACCCAATGAATCTTTACGATAAATGTTTAATCAGTATAGACATATCAAACCATTTCTTGGTTTCAAAATTGTTGCAAATAGCCACTTAAGTGGACAAGATTGGCCAAATCCTATAAAAGGCACCCTTATGTGGAATCAAATTGTCTCATTTATCATCCTCTTATTCTGGTATGAGGGTCAATCCACAATTGAGGTTATCCTCTACATCCCATAAAACCTATAGGAAGATGCTTTCTTTCCCCATCCCTTATAATTTATGAACCCCAACTTAACTGGTTGACTTGTTCAAACTTTAATATGCAAGGGATCAATGTACATATGCCTAGTGTCTACCTGATTTTCCTACTACTTGGAGTCAACTAGAGCCATGTCAATAAAGAATATAATAAATTAGTTTGATTTAGGATATAATAAGTTGATATCTTCAAGTCCTAATATGATATTATTTAGGATATGTAACAACCCATGTCTACTCACGTGATTGCACCATAAAATAAGACAAGAAATTTCTTAGGGTAATTTTTTCCTAAGTTTATTATTTTCAACCTAAAAAGTGCTTTCATGTTCATAGCAAGTTCTTTCATGTTCATAACACATATGTTTCATCTAATGAATCTCTAACATAAATTTTTTATAAGTATAGACATATCAAACTACTTTTGGGTTTCATGACTACTGAAGACAACCACCCAAGTGTACGAGATTGGCCAAATCCTATAAAAGGTACCATTATGTGGAATTTAATTGTATCATTTATCATCCTCTTATTCTGGCATGAGGTTCAAACCATTGTTGGGGTTATCCTCTAGGGCCCATAACACCTAGAGGAGGATTCTTTCTTTCCCCATCCCTTAGCATTTGTGAACCCTGACTTAACTGGTCAACTTATTCAAAATTTAATATGTAAGGGATCAACGTACATATGCCTAATGTCTAGATTATTATCCTACTACTTGAATTCAGCTAGATCCATGTCAATACCTCAACCTTGGACTTGATAACACATGTCAATTATGACTCATGATAGTTTATCCCATACCAAACATCATGGCTAAACTAGCTGAGTCAAATGAAGCCTAAAAATTATCATTGTACTACCTGGGAAATAACCTAGAGGTGATGTTCAATACCATCCCTCATTACTATTTCTTACTAGTTCACTTTTTCTAAAATTTACCATCAAAAATATGGTTGCTCTTAAGACTCATTGTGTGTATACCTACACCTCAACAACATTGGGTATTTATATTTTGTTATCCTTCATTGAGAATATAATAATCATTCCTCATCATGGTATCGATAAAAGAGTTAATTTTTACTATTTTCCATGTGGAAGTCATATTATCTTTCCTCTTCATAGATTTAGGTAAAGGTAACAATTTTTTGCTATTTAAATTCATTAGCAAGCTAAACAAACTATAAATTGATTCACAACTAAGTTTCCATAAGGTTCCATTATTCACAAACTATTTCTTCCCTTTTTTCCTTGGGTAAGAGCTAAAATAATATCATGGTAGTTATTGATTCATCCCATTATTATAAAACAAATTAAAGTATGATCCCAAATCAAACCCTTATTAACCATGATATTTAAAAGCACTAGATTCCTTTCCATAAACCATACATTATTTTTAATGTCTAGGTTTCATCTTTATCATTGAGGATATAGTCAACTATCATTCTAGTTGGACACTTTAATTCTAACCTTGGAAGGGTTTCCTCAAATAATACTTTATGAGAAACTAGGTTATAGTCTTTAATTACAATCATAATAACACTTCTTTAGAAAATATAATATTCAATTCATAGTAATATCACTCGAGCTGAATTCATCTTCCTCTCTAGATAAACATGAAGCATTAAACCAAGAGGTTCATAATAGTTTTGTTTTGTTTTCCACACAAACTACTTCCTTAAGATTGAATAAAATGATATAACACTAAACTACTTACTTTATGTCACAAATATTCTATGAAATGGATTATTAAATCCTATAAATAATTTACTGCAAAAATTCCTCTAAACATAAGATTATGCTACTTCATTTTTACCCAATAGCAATGTACCCATTTCATGGTAAATAAACCTATCATTAATAAATAATAGGGTTCACACAAGCTTGGACCATTCAACATGTTTGTGATATTAAAAAAAACTTGGTTGTAACCATTAGAAATCTTCATTACCGCCATATTAATGTTCTTAAAAACCAATAAGTGAACATTTAGATAAATATAGAGAACCTATGCTAAGGTTTCACTGATTTTCTTATGAGATTTATATACCTACAATATGGATTAATTATGCTTTTGATAAACTAGAGCATCACAAAGTTATTAAACCAAAATTCATTTGTGGGGAATGGTCCAAACTACCCTACGCTGGTCAACATGCAATACAATCCAATATACTAAATATTGGGAGTGCATAGGAGCACTTAATCAAAATAACATGGAACCCAGTTTAAACTTCTAAGTATGAGTTCAAGCAGTTAAAATATTTTTTAACATTAATAATCCATTTTTAAACCTTCATCAATACACCAATACCAAGATGTAATCTGGCTCAATTTACTGCTTTAGGTACATAGAGTATTAAACTACCATATTTTTGTGTTAGAGAATGATAGTTTGATTCCATATCCTTTTCTACCATGAGTCACTATTGATAGTTGATTGAGAGTCTTACTATTATAACATCAGGCTAATGTATTATGAGATACACAACATACTTTACACAATAAAATCACAAACTTTTCATTAAAAGAATATAGTCTCCTATCTTACATGTAAATATTTCTTTAACATCAACTACTTCATTGTACGATTGGAGTTAGGCTTCATATTTTGATAGAATTTCTTGAAATATTTACACCATATATTCGTCCTCAAGTTACATTACATCTATTTATTGTCCTTTAACAATGGTTTCTATAATATCCTTCTCATTCCCAACTCAATGAATTGTAAAATAATAATTCATAATTCTCCTTGGCTATAATTAACAACTGCTTGTACGACATGACTTTGCTGAGTCAAAAAGAAAATAATTTATCAGAAAATAATATCTCTAGCTACTTAAGTCACCTTTACGACTGTTATAAGTTCTACTCTAGTTGTTGTTTATATTCATTAAATCTTGCATGTAGTGTTTTTCCAATTCGACAACTACCATCTTTGTCGTCTTTGGGTTTGGTTGAAATAGGGATCAAATATTGCTCTTTGTTTATAAATACAAAACTAATTATTTACAACCAAACTAACATGCATGTCATGTTTCAAATTTCTCACAACACCACACCATTCATATGCATATATTTTAAAAAAATTCATTCACTTTTTCCAAACAACTCTAATAATAGTAACTACTACACAGTGAGCAATCTTTACAAATAAAGTAAGCCTTCAATGATGCACACCATCCTCATGCAAAGCATACACAACAACATATACACAATCACTTTCATTTGACAAGTTAATACAACACTTCTATAACAAAAACAACAAAAATCATGGCCCAACAGGGCTATTTTTTCAACCATGGAGAGTGGGATTCGATCCCCGAGTTGAACCTACTACTGTCCCAGTATGGATCTGACTATATGCTCTTCCAATGGAATTCTGGAGTGAGCAGGTGTTGGCAAGGATTGGCAATTCTATTGGAAGACATCTGGGTGTTGCCAGAGACACAATTGAAGGGAGCATGGTGGTGTATGCAAGAATATGTGTGGAGATGGATCTCAGCCAGCCTTTGCCGACAGAGATGGAAATTGAATTGGTAGGACTCTCCTGGATTCAACAACTGGACTATGAGGCCCTACCCTTTAGATGTAGGGTTTGTCACAAACATGGACATTTGGCCCATTTTTGCCCTAATAATATGAATGCTAAAATGGAGGCCCCTTTAGGAATGCCAAACCTGCCTAAAGAGGATAAGGCAACACTTAATAAAGATTCTAATAGCACCGTTCAGGGCCAAGAAGCTCAGAGAGAGGGTTTTGAACATCCCAAAAGAAAAATACGGACAAAGAAAAAAAGAGGGAAAGGAGCAATCCCATATCAGACCTGCCAATAGGTATGAGATATTTAAGTCACTGGTTGACGAAGAGGAACAATTTATGGAGGGCATGGAGGGTAATAAGGAAAATTCTAATATTCCCGTGCAACTCCCCCTCTCATCTCCTCCCGTCATATAGCAGGTAGTTGAACTCTGTGAGGTATCACAGCCAGTGTGTTCAGGGGCTTTAGTAGTGCATAACCAGGAGTAGACAGTATCTCAGGATGTCAGCATGGGAATAGCAGAGAAGAACAGGGAAAGGCCAACTTTGGGGATAACCCAAGTAGAAAAAAGATCAAAAAACAACAATTCTCAAGGAGTAGGTAGAAGATCCAATAAGGAGTTGCTAGCAGTCCAAGGAGACAAACTGATCACGGGAGGATCGGTGAGGCCAATAGACTCTTATTGCTCCCAGGGTAACCAATGATTATACAATCATGGAATGTGAGGGGTTTAAATAGCAGAACCCATCAATATGCTATTCGAAGACTTTTAGAGAATCGTAATACTAATTTTTTGCTTTTACAGGAGACTAAGATGTCATTAGATCTTATGTCCAAAACAGTCAACAAAATTTGGAGGGGTGCTGGTCATATGGATGTGGCTGCCCAAGGTGCCTCAGGGGGGATTGTTACTCTGTGGAACTCTCTTGAATGGTCTGCAATAGAACATCTTGCCTGGAGGGGTGTTCTCACTTCTCTTTTTAGGAATAATGTCACTGCGGAACACGTTCTAATCACAAACTTTTATGGGTCTCAAAACCTAGATGGTCAGAGGCGGCAGTGGAAGGTCGTGCATAACATGCGAACCTCAAGGGAAGATCTAGACTAGATTATAGCGAGGGAATTTAATGCTAAATTATCTTCTAGAGATCAGGAAGGGGGAACACCATTTTTGGACCCAGGGGACCGTTTCATGATTGCCCAAGTCCAGGCTTTGCACTTAGTGGACATTAAATGTCCTGGAATTAACTACACTTGGACTAATAAAAGGCGGGAGCCACATAGCAGGAAGGTTAAGCTAGATCATTTTCTGGTTTTAGAGGAGGCATTTGTAAAATGGAATATAAATTTTCAGATTTTAGAAGGCCTAGTTTCAGATCACTATCCCATTCTGTTGGAAGGCGGGACTAGGATGGGGCAACATCACAAACCTTTCAGATTTGAGAATTTTTGGCTTCAGAAAGAAGAACTTCGGGAGAAAATTCCACAGTGGTGGGAAGAAGGCCGCCCAGCTTATGGGAGAGCAATGTTTAGAATCCACAAACAACTACAATATGTCAAAACTCAGTTGAAGTATTGGAGGCGTGCTAATAAAACAGACTTCCAAGCCCAAAGAGCTCCATTGGTGGCCAGATGGGATGAGGTCCAAAAATAGTTCAGAGAAGGAGTAATTATAGACCAACTCAAAGCTGAGGATGATGCCCTGCGTACAGCGGTTGAGGACATTGACAACCAGGAGGAGACCTATTGGAAGCAGAGAGCAAGAACCACCTGGTTATTAGAAGGGGACATAAATACAAAATTCTTTCATCGGACTGCTTGTGCTCGAAGACAGATGAACAAGATGGAGGCCCTTCAAGATGAGAACGGTCATTCCTTTGATACACTTCCAGGTATGCATTCCCATGCTATGGATTATTTTTCTAAGATTTTTAAGGAAAGTGTGGTACAAGATGTAGAGGCCCAAAATGAAGTTATTTTTGTCATACCTGCTATTATTTTTGAGGATGAAAATTAGGCCCTCCTCAAACCCATTGATAGAGATGAATTGAAAACTGTGGTCTTTGGAATGAGCACTGGTAAAACTCCAGGTCCAGACGGCTTCCCAATTGAGTTTTTTCGAGGCTTTCGGGACTACTTAGAGGAAGATGTAATGGTTGTTGTAGAAGAGTCCAGAGAAAATAAGAGAATGCTTAAAGCTATAAACCACACTTTCATTACCTTAATTCCAAAAGGGGAGGAGGGGGTTCATATTTCAGATTATAGGCCTATTGCCTTATGTAATGTGTTGTACAAAATAATCACAAAGGTAATGGTCGAGCGCCTAAAACCTCTTCTTCACAACATTGTCTCCTATGAGCAAGGGGGGTTTTGTTGAGGGACGACAGATTCTCGGATGGGGTGGTTGTGGCCCAGGAAGCAATCCATTCAATGCACACTTCTGGTAATAAAGGGATGTTCATAAAACTGGACATGTCAAAGGCTTATGACAGGGTTGAATGGAGTTTCCTGGCTAAAATGATGGCAGCCTTTGGTTTCTCTCAGGACTGGATAGAGTGGGTCATGAGCTGTGTCTCTACCCCGACTTACTCTGTGCTAATCAAGGGCCTTCCTTCGCAACCATTTGGAGCTACTCGGGGACTACGCTAGGGGGATCCATGTTCTCCTTATATTTTTCTCATTTTGGCTGAAGGTCTTGGTAGACTTTTCTTGAGGAGAAGACAAGGTAGATTATTGGGTATCAGGGTGGGTGACAAAGTTTTAACGCACCTGCAGTTTGTGGATGACACTGGTTTGGTGGGAGTGGCCAGCTTCAGGGAAGCAAGAATGATTAGGGATACTCTTAATGTCTATCTCAGGGCTACTCAATAGGTCATTAATGACAAGAAATCCAAAGTGGTTTTTTTTAATCTAGAGCAAAGGCTTCAGAACAAAATTTTAGAAATCCTGGGATTCACAAGGACTTCTCTCCCAATGGTTTACTTGGGGGTCCCCTTGCACTTTAAGAAGCTGAAATTAGACACATGGAGGAATCTATTAGAGTGTATCAAGGACAAAATTAATCACTAGTCTCACAAGTGGTTAAGTTATGGTGGCAGATTAACGTTCTTACAGTCGGTCATTCAAGCCATGCCAATTTACAAATTCTCTATCCTGGCTGCCCCGATTACAATATGGAAAGAGTTGGACAGGATGGCTAGAAAGTTTTTATGGGAAGGAGCAAAGGGAGAGAGAAAGTGGGCCTTAGTGGGCTGGGACAAAGTTACCCAACCCAAGGTTAAAGGAGGTCTGGGTTTGAGAAAATCTAAGCTGAATAATAAAGCTTTGGCTGGAAAGCTGTACTGGAGATGGATCTCCCAACCCACCTCCCTTTTTAGTAGAATCCTAACTAGAAAATACCTAGGACAGGCCAACCCAAACGATGTAGCTCACATCCCCTTGGATGGTACTGGGTCCCTAGTTTGGTAGGCTCTCAAGTTAGGGTCTCAGGTTGTTAAAGACCGCTTATTTTGGAAAGTGGGAAGAGGGGAGAAGGCTCGTTTTTGGACAGATTCTTGGGATCAGTTCCCACCCATCATTGCTGAATTTCTAGAATTACAGCCAATAAAAGCAGCCATTGAAGCCAAGGGATGGATCCGTATTGAAATTTATTTCATCACTAGTCATCTGGGGGAGTATAAGTTTAAGCAGTTTAAGAAGTTGGAGGAGTGGCCAATTTCAATCCCTCCGGAGTTGGCACCCATCATGACTAAAATCTTGTCAGAAAGATTTCTCACAGGTAGAGACGAGGAGGATGAATTAGCTTGGGGCTATGGGAGCCTTGGTGTCTATACAGTGAAGGACGGATATGAGAAGATCCTCCCAGAGCCTCCCCCCCATTCATTCCCGATTGAGGATTGGAGAAAGATTTGGCACTCCAAGGGCTGGCCGAAAGTAAACTTTTTTGCTTGGCAGTTTATGCACAATGAAATTCTCACTTTTGACAATCTCATATGTAGAGGAATCATCGGTCCATCTCAATGTGTATTATGCTACAAGAATGAGGAAACAACTGATCACCTGATGTTTGAGTGCCCTTTCACGTGTCAGATTTGGAAGCGATGGCTTTTTTGCTATAAAATTCAAGTTAATGGTGACTTGAATCGGACTAATATCTAGAAAATATGGAAGAGTGGTAGATTTAAATCTAAAGCTCTTCGAATTGGTTGGGAGCTTGGATTAAACTTCATTTGGTGGCAAGTGTGGTTGGAGAGAAATGCTAGAATTTTTAGAGAATTTTTTTCCTCGTTAGATGGAGTTTGGCAGGTCATCTGGAGCAAAGTCACAGAAACTGTAGCTATCTGTGCTATAGAGGAAACTCAGGTTGTTACTATGCCAATGGAAGAGGGAGTTGAAGAGCAAGAGGGATAGGATAGAGCTAGTTGGAAACCACCACTAGAAGGCTGGATTAAAATTAATACTGATGGAGCTGCAAAGGGCAATCCGGGTAGTGCCAAAATTGGAGTGGTTTGTCGGAATCATGATGGATCAGTGCTCTATTGGGAACTACAAGGCTTGGGAAGAGCCACAAACAATGAAGTAGAAGCCATAGCTATCAAATCTGCTTCTATTTGGGTAGTGAAACAGGGCCACAGGAGGATCATTCTTGAATCAGATTCTCAAATAATGGTTGGAGCTCTAGATTGCATGAGGAACTTTGCTTTGAAAGCATGGAGGTTGAGGATTCTTGTCACTCAAATTAAGGAATTATGGAAGGAATTAGATGATGTGATTCCAGTTTATGTGAGTAGAGATTTAAACAAAGCGGTCGACTTCCTGGCTAAGATGGGTGCTGAGAAGGAGGTAGGGGTTCAGTTGCATAGTGACATGGCTATTGAGGATGAGGTGATTAGGCAGGGTCTTGAAAGGTCCTTGAGCCAATGATCAAAGAAAAAGCAAAGGGAGGAAATTTGTCACGATATCGTGACATGTTGCGCCGTCGCGGTCACTGGAGGAAAGTTGTCGTGATATCGTGACATGTTGCATCGTCGCGGTCACTAGAGGAAAGTTGTCACGATATCGCGACATGTTGCGTCATCACGGTCAAGGGCGAAAAGTTGTCGCGATATCGCGACATGTCGCTTCATCACGGCCAAGGGAGGAAAGTTGTCGCGATATCGCGACATGTTGCTTCGTCGCGGCCAAGGGTGGAAAGTTGTCATGATATCGCGACATGCTGCTTCATCGTGGCCAGGGGTGGAAAGTTGTCGCAATATCGCGACATGTTGCTTCGTCGCGGCCAAGGGTGGAAAGTTGTCGCGATATCGCGACATGTTGCTTCGTCGCGGCCAAGGGTGGAAAGTTGTTGCGATATCGCGACATGTTGCTTCATCGCGGCCAAGGGTGGAAAGTTGTCGCGATATCGTGACATGTTGCTTCGTCGCGGCCAAGGGAGGAAAGGTGTCGTGATATCGCGACATGTTGCATTTTCGTGGCTAAGGGAGAAAAGGTGTCGCGATATTGTGACATGTTGCATTTTCGCGGCCAAGGGAGAAAAGGTGTCGCGATATCGCGACATGTTGCATTTTCACGGCCAAAGGAGAAAAGGTGTCGCGATATCGCGACATGTTGCATTTTTGTGGCCAAGAGAGAAAAGGTGTTGCGATATCGTGACATGTTGCATTTTCACGGCCAAAGGAGAAAAGGTGTCGCGATATCGCGACATGTTGCATTTTCACGACCAAAGGAGAAAAGGTGTCGCGATATCGCGACATGTTGCATTTTCACGGCCAAAGGAGAAAAGGTGTCGTGATATCATGACATGTTGCTTCATCATTACCGAGAGAGAAAAAGTGTCGCGATATCGCGACATGTTGCATTTTCGTGCCCAAAGGAGAAAAGTGTCACGATATCGCGACTTGTTGAATTTTCATGGCCAAAGGAGAAAAATGTCGCGATATCGTGACATGTTGCTTTTTTGCAGCCAAAGGGGAAAGGTGTCGCGATATCGCGACATGTTGCATTTTCGCGGCCTAAGGAGAAGAATAGTGTCACGATTTCATGACAAGTTGCATCAACTGTCCATGCCGACCCCCCTGCTAGCTAGTTAATGGTTCAGGAGATTTGGCTCCATTGCAAATCTTCTTCTACTATTGTAAGCATGTGTTCTCTCTGAATTCGGCTGGGAAGAGTCTCTTCCCATATTGTAATTGATCTTTGTTTTAATACAAGTTTTTTCAAAATTTTCAAAAAAAAAAAAAATCTATCATATTCAAAGTAGTAATAGAAAATAATATAAGGATTTCAACTTGAAATATATTGTTGTGCTAAAAAAACCAATGTTATCTCTAGATATTCTTAAGACCCATCTCACGCAGATGATAATTCTCCTTTTTTCATGCAACAATGTAAATTTTCCCATTTGTCTCACAACCGACTTCCTCTTTTCCATTAAGGAGAACTCAGAAGATGTTAGAAGAAACATCATGACCATTACTACTCATTATTACTCACTACCTTTTCCATAACCTATTATGCATGCTATGAAATAAGGCATTAAATTTACTTTAGCCTTTCATTTTATTTATTTATTTATATTACCTTATCTCTTTTAAAATTACTATATTGATAATATTCACATCTCTCAATATAATATAAATATATTTATATGTTTTAATATTCATTTAAATAATTTCTATTTCATTTCACAATCCAAAAGTGAATATGTAAATAGTCAAAAATTCATCAAAATCATAATTAGAAATGGCTTCCATGCTCACAACACTTCATTGCCACCCGAAATATAGCGTAAGAAAACAATAAGCACTTATTCCAAACAACAAGCTCATACATGCAAAATGTTTTTGATGCACCTATATGATATGCAAAGCACAAACTTCTGTGTATTCACAAGATGAATCATCACTTTCCTCTTACCTTTTATATTGACCAACTCTATTTTTTGAAAGAATATACTTGGTCTTGCATGCACAATGTCTATCAGAAGTACCACATTCAATAGAAAAATGTAAGTTTTAAGACATCAATTTATTGCAAATAAAAGTCATTCGAGGAGGGTCATTACATCCTCCTTGTATCGCTCCAAATTTTTTGCATCCCTACCTTTAGGCTATTGGATCCGCACCCGGAAGGAGGATGGGAAAAGGATGTCGTGGTACCTCGGACGAGAGGACTTTGCGAATGTCCCGCCTCTCAAGGGAGGTGCATTTTGGTGATTTTTCGACGGATGGTGGGTTCACCAGGAAACATTTGGTGGCAGTTTCCATGCCTAGGTTTTTGGAATGTGTTTAAATGAGTTCGTTTTAACTTTAAGCATTCATCCTAGGTTTGGCCGAATGATTCTAACTTAAACTACATGAAAATGCAATTTAAATGAATACAACAAACAAAAAAGAAAGCAGAAACAGAGGATATACAAAATGCAAATTGAAGAATACCTGATCCGGATGTCTGAAGAAGTTTCTGATTAAGTGCAGCAGTATGGATCGTCTGGAATCCGAAAGTATCACCTACAATTTGACCAAATCGTCTGAGACAGACAGAATCGTCTGAGACAGACAGAATCGTCTCAAATCTGACGAATTCGTCAGAAACCTGCAAAATAGAGAATAGATGCAAAATACAAGCAATTCTACTGTGCAAAATAGAGACAGAATGTGCTAAAGAACAAGGTGAATACTAAGCAATAATTTAAAACAGAAAGTAAAACAAATCACTGCATTATGATGGCAAATCATGAATTTAATATGCAATCTAAACTAGATGGGTGAACTCCAGATGCAAAGTAGAATAAAAACTAGATAAATGATCTGATTTATAGCATAAAATGACAAAAAAAAAGGAAGATAAAAGCAAACTTTAGGCACTGATTGCCTCGATGTATGCTGCAGTCGAGATCGTCTCGCATCAGTACGAGATCGTCTCGAATTGGACGAGATCGCCTCCGATCTTGACAGGTTCGTCGACGACGATGGGTGATGGCTCCGACTGAAAACCAGTGATGTACCTGCAATAAAATTACTATAGGAATAGTGCAAAAGCAAATTTGAGATGTTTTAGTGCATAGGGAGTCAATTTGCATAAAAATTCAGCCAGGGGTTGGGGAGGGAAAAACCTTAGAGATTAAATAGGCTTAGGGAAAGTTGTTGGAAGGTTTGAGATCTTCCCAATTTGGGAGATCTCCAACGAGGGAGGGTCCCAACAGTGCAGACACGCTTCTGCCCGGATTGGAGACCCGTTGGAACGGATTCCAACTATGAAAATTTAGTTTTGCGACAAAATCGTCTAGACGTTCTAGTCTAGACGAAATCGTCAAATCTTGGGCGATATCGTCTGATCGGCGACGATATCATCCAACGGACAAAACAACTCCTAAAAATGGCATGGAAAAAGGGGAAACAGGTTTCTCGACGGTTAATGGGCGGTTTGGGAGGTTAAATTTGAATTTAAATTTATTTACTAAGGTGAATGTAATTATTCCAATTTTACTGCGCCAATTTTAGGGTGCTACACTCCTCCACTAGAAATAAATACAGTACCTATGTTTCATTTAGGGTTAAAAAAACTAAATACATTCAAATATAGCCTTTCATGTATGCCATATTAATCATGTCAATTCAATAATCATCATTTAATGATAAATTATTCAAACTTGGGCACTCAATTAAGCCACTTAATATTTCATATTATATTTAACCAAATGCCCATGCATAAACTAAAACATACATCATTACATAAACAAGGATACTCTATTTAGTAACCAAAAACATACACAAAACTACTCTACTTAGTGTCCAATCACATATACATATACATATATACATCATCAAACCATAAAAAATATTTTTGAATGTCTATGTCTACTCAAATAAATAAGGGAATTTTTGCTACATATTTGTCATGTTCTCCCACATGGCATTTCTATCTGAGTAGAGGTACCATTGGACTCGACATTGATCTATATTCCTCTTCATTATGTTCTTGGTCCTAAACCAAGTATACAAATAGTTTGGACTTCAATTTTTAGTGGGTCGGTCATCTGCAAATTAGAAATGTCCAAAATATGACTAGGATGATGAATGTACTTCCTAAATAGGGATACATGGAAGACATTATGGATTTCGAATAAGCTTGGTGGTAGAGCAATTTTATATGCAACAAGGCTTATATTTCCTACCATTTCAATTGGATCCACATATCTTGGGCCTTGTTTGGAAGATTATATAGAAATCTAAGCTGGTTTCACCCTTAAGAATACTCTATCTCCCACAAAATATTCCCTTAGTGTTCTTTTAAGGTTCGCATAGCTCTTTTGGTGATCTACAACCTCCTTCAAATTATACTAAATTATTTTCAATTGATATTCCATTTCTTCTATATTTTTTGGTATGATCACTACCTGATATTCCATATTATCCCATGATAAGGGAGTCGTACATCTTCTTTCGTACAGAGCTTCAAAAGGTACCATACCTAGTGATGCATGATAACTATTACTGTATGTAAACTCAACTAGGTATAAATAATATTCCCAATTTGTATGTTTATCTATACAATATATTCTCATCATATCCTATAATACCTGATTCACCCTCTCAGTCTGTCCATCTGTCTCAAGGTGATAGGAGGAACTAATATTCAATTTGGTTTTCAATACCTCATGCAAATCCTACCAAAATTTTAGAGGTAAAGTGAGAGTCTCTATCAAAGATTATAATTTCTAGAAATCCATGGAGACTTACCACTTCTCTAGAAAACTTGCTTGCTATTGTAAGTGCATCATCCTATACATTACCAGGTATAAAATGTGCAACCTTGGTTCACTTATCCACAACCATTAGAATTGCATCATGCTTAAACCTTATTTTAGAAAACCTACTATAAAGTCCATTTAAACAACCTTCCATTTCTATGTAGTTATGTCATGCAGATATAATATACCTATAGGTTGCAAATGTTCTACTTTCACTTTTTGGAACTCCAAGCACCTGGTCATATAATTAGTGATGTATTTTTTTATACTTGGTCAATAGTAGACTTTTATCAAGCTCTCATGTATCTTTACCCCTCTAGGATGCATTGAATAAGGATTATTATGCTTCTCCTTAAGGATTGTTTCTCTTAACCCACCCACATTTGGAAATTCCAATATGTTCTTAAAATACAAGTCATCTCTATATACAAAACCTGTATCTTTTCCAAGTTCTTGCTCCACTTGAGCATTACAAGACTAAAAAATTCATCTTTTTGTTGCAAATATTTAATCTAATCTAACAAATCATAATGACATTTTATCATTGCAACAATGTGCCCTCTTCTACTCAAAGCATCAATGACCTTGTTCTTCTTACCATTAACATACTCAATGCCAAAATCATACTCAGCTAGAAACTCCATACAACATTATTGCCTAGAATTTGATAAGGGTTGAGTAAATATGTATATTAAACTTTGGTGATATGTCTTTAGTTCAAATGGTTTTCCCTACAAATAGTACCTCCAAATATTAAGAGCATGTACAACAATTAGAAACTCCAATTTGTGAGTGGCATAATTCACCTCGTGGCTCTTAAGTTTTCTTGATTCTAAGGTGATAACCATATCATCTTGGGTCAAAAATCCTCATAATACTTCAATTTATGCATTTGTGCACACTTTAAAATTCCTATTAGGATCAGGTAATTGTGGAATTGGTGTAGTTGCAAATATTTCTTTCACAATTTAAAAATCCTCTTCACATTGCCTTATCCAATTAAAGGATTTACCTTTCCTTTAAATATTTGTAATAGTTTATGCAATTATCAAGAAACCTAAAATAAATTGCCTAAAATATCCCACAATACCATAAAAATTTACACCTCAATCATGTTAGTAGGTGCAAGCCAATCAACAATTGCTTCTATTTTTGGGGGATCAATTGCAATTACCTCAACAAAGACAATATGTTCCAAATACTATACTCGTGGAGTATAGAATTCACACTTTGATAAATTTCCATATAACTGATTCTTTCTAATAATATCAACTAAATTTCTCATATATTGATCATGTTCCTCCTTGTTCTTGGAATAGATCTTTATATCATCAAAAAATATGAGCACAAATTGGTCCAAATAATCTCTAAAAATGCTATTCATGAGATTAATGAATGCATTTGGGGCATTAGTTAGCCCAAAAGGTAGGACTATGAACTCAAAATATTTGTACCTAGTTCTAAAATATATTTTAAAAGTATCTTCTTCTCACATCCTTTACTGATGATAAGTAGACCTTAAGTCAATCTTCGAGAAGATGGTTTCTCCTTTCAACTGATCAAAAAGATCATCAATTCTAGATAATGAGTATCTATTTTAATAGTATCCTTATTCAAAATTCAAAAATCTATGCACATCCTCATGTTACTACCTTGATTCTTAATATACAAGATATAGGCTCCCCATGGTGACACACTGGGCTTGATCAACCCTTTCTCCAACAAATATTAAAGTTGCATCTTGAGCTCTTGTAGCTCAATAAGAGTCATCCTATACAATGCCCTTGTAATGGGCACAACTCCAAGTTACAACTCAATAGAAAAAATCAATCTCTCTTTGAGGAGGTAACCCTAGAAGGTCCTCCAAAAACACATCCTTGAATTCTCCTAAGATAGAATGCTTATGGAAGAGGCTCGATTCCACTTCAGTCTCTTATTTCCTATTCATTTTAACTACAAAAATCATTCTCCACTTCCTAATGACTTTATTTATTTGCATTGAATTCCATGCCTTGCTATTCATTGGTAGCTGGCTGGAATTTACATGGTAAACTGCTGCATTTTCCATATTTACTGCATAGTTGTAAAATGGTGGTATTTCTTGCAATTTCAACAAATTAGAACATGGGAAAATAATTTAAATATAAAAATGAATAAGTACATCAAGTTGCTACTAAATTTATACACTTTACTTACAAAGTAACAATGCTGAAATAGTGCAATAGTGCTACACAATTATCCCTGCTCTGTTATACCCTGTTGTTGTCAACGTGGCTTAATTGTACCACGATCACAATGAATTCTAATCCTTTGATTATATTCATCCATAAAATCCACCCATATTTCCTCAAATTTTAGAAGAGCCTTATATGTTTTTATCCAATCAACACCAAGAATGATGTCAAAGTTATGGAAAGGTGACATATATAAATGTCAATTAGTTTTTATTGAGGTAAAATGATGTGAGCATAATGTCTAAGGTCTATACCAATTGGTTCAACCAAACCCCATAAGGGGGGTGGAGGTCCAAGGTTAAAATATCAGGCCTCATCGGACTGAATGCTTATCCCTTTCCTGGTGCTTTCAACGATGTAAAAGGTTTAAAATGATTATGGCATGGTGGTTATAGGGGTGGACTACATGAAGAACTATGTGGTGGCTTCTAGGGTAGACAACATAAAATATTGTGGTGGCCATAAAATCTAGATAGCCTACCCAGATTCGCGGTAGCTACCAATTCCACCATGTAAATTAAAAAAAATTAAATGATGTGAAAGTCAAATAGAAATTATTTTACTTGATAAGTTTACCCCAACCCATATTATACCTTCTAAACCTTAGCCATAACCCACATATTTCAGGTATGCCCCTCACTAATATAGCAAAAATAAAGCTATCAGTCGATCCACTATCTATAAAAATATATACTTTCTTATCATAAATTTACCAATCAACAAGAAAAGAGCAACTTGACCATCAAGCATGGGACTACCTATCATTGCAAATATCCTGGGGGTTGTTTCTTCTAAGGATTTTTATCAAATATCTACTCTATGCAGGAACTTATTGGTAAAGTGGGAGCCTTTGCAAATGTAATAACCATTTGCAAGAGCTCTCCTATCCTTTTTGTTACTTTCATTGTTGCTTTGGAATGCAACATATTTAGTCTTCCCTTTTTCTTATGGCCTTGGATCATTTATCCTAAGTTATTCTTTGCCATATTTCCTGAACATGTTGCCTTGAACAATATTTCTAACTTTACCTCCCTACATTTATTTATTTATTTATTGGTGGTGGCCACAAGAGGTAAACAAAGTGTGACCACGAGGGAACCATTACATAACATATCCGCAACATGTGAGGCGAGATATTTGAACCTCGGGCCTCTCAGCAACTAGAGAGGTTTAACTACCCGCTTGCTCTCCAACTCCTCTACATGGGCGGATAACTTTACCTCCCTATCTATTAAGATCATCTCCTTTAGGATTTTTAACTTGCTCCCTAATCCACTTCATAAATCCCTCACTTTTATGCTTCTTAAGATCATATTTTTTTAATCAGTTTTTTGGTAATTGAAATAAGTCTTCCTAGATTCTTGGTAGGCTTCTTCTTGTCAATATAAATCAAATGCTTTAGAAATATGTTCAAGATTGAGCATATTCACTTCAGTCCTAATCTTAGTATATAGTCCTAGTATAAAATTATACACATTCTTATCCCCCATGCCGTCACAATTAGGTATATATTTTAATATTTGGATAAATTTTTGATAATAAGCTTGGACTATCCTTCATACTTTCTACAAATTAGTGAATTCCTAAAATTTCTTCATTGCATTACCTTCACTTGTGTCATTAAGCTTGGGATTCACAACCTTCATTAGGTCCTTGGCCAGCTCAGTGCCCACTCTGACATCATCTGATCTTATAGGCTCATTAGGTGCTTCCTCAAAGCTACCTACAGGTTTTATTTTCCTGGTCAAGTCCTTAATCAATTTTTGTTGTTGATCTATTAAATATTGTTGTTGATCCAAATGAGTTTGCAATAGTTGAATTATTTTTACCAAATTTTCTTCCCTCCCACTAGGCTCATTTGGTGAGGGTTCAATCAATTGTTTCATTCCTCTTTCCCTTTGAGGACCTTATTTTCTTATTCATGTCCTTGGTCCCCTTATAGGTCTTCTTGTGGATTCTTCCTCCCTACCTCCTACAATATTTCTTAAAGATCCACCTTGCAACATTTGCACCATTTGACCTATAGGTGAAGGAAGCAAGTTAATATATAGGTTTACATTTATCTAGATAATATATTCAATCAGAGTCCTACAACTTTAAGATATATTCTTATTTGATATCACATCCTTTATAGATATCCTAAAGTCATAAAAGCATATCAGATTGTAAATAGAATCCTATATATTTAAGTATACCATAAAGCATTAACCCAATATCTCGAGATATATTAACCAAAGTATACCTTGAACTAATACCCTATGTTTGGACCAATTTGTGCTCATGTTTCATTATGATAAATTGATCTATTTCAAGAAAAAGGAGGAATATGATCAACATATGACAATTGTACTTGGGATGCTTTGAAAGAATTAGTTATATGGAACACTATCAAAGTGTAAATTTTATACTCCACAAGTGTAGTATTTGGGACATATTATCTCTATTGAGGGGATTGTAGTTGATCCCAAGAAAATAGAAGCAATAATTGATCGATCTATACCTACTAAAATAACTGAGGTGAGAAGTTTTATGGGGATTGAAGGTTATTATAGGTGATTTGCCAAAGGTTTCTCAAGAATTGGCCAACCTATTACAAACCTTCAAAGGAAAGGTAAATCCTTTAAATGGATAGAGCAGTGTGAAGAGGATTTTTGAATTCTAAAATAAATATTAAAAACCACACTAAATTTACAATTACCAGATCCTAATAAGAAGTTTACAATATGTATTGATGCATAAATTGAATAATTATGAGGTATTTTTATCTAATATGATGCAATTAATACCTTTGAATCAAGGAAACTTAAGAGGCATAAGGTGAATTATGACACTCATGACCTAGAGTTGGAAGTTTTTCTACATGCCCTTAAGATTCAAAGGCACTATTTATTGGAATAATTATTTGAACTGAAGATAGATCACTAGATTTTAAGATACATATTTACTCAACCCTTGCTAAATTATAGACAACAATGTTGGATGGCGTTTCTAGCTGAGTATGATTTTGGCATTGCGTATATTAAGGGTAGGAAAAACAAGGTCATTGATGCTCTGAGTAGGAGGGCATATTTTTTCAATGAAAAAATATCAATATGATTTGTTAGATTAGATTAAAGTGAAGAACACAAGCTTATACTGAGAGGGGGGTGAACAATATAAGATAAAACTTTTCTCTTTTATTTCCAAAGCAATAACTTCAAATAATATCAATGCAATAATGAAACAATGCACAAATCACCATACACATAAGAGACAAATATTTTACGTGGAAACACCCTCTCGGGAGAAAACCACAGAAAAATATTGCTTATATATTTCTTCAATAAATTTTGTGGGCACCAACCCACAGGAGACACCAATCCCCTATACAAGTTTGTGGACACCAATCCATAGGAGACACCAATCCCCTATACAAGTTCATGGACACCAATCCATAGGAGACACCAATCCCCTTGCTCAAATCTACTCCAAAACCTGCTCAAATCTGCTCCAAAATCCTACTCACAAATATTGCTCAAATCTGCTCCAAAACCTGCTCACTAACACTGCTCAAATCTGCTCCAAAACCTACTCACAATAATGATGATTTTCTTCTTACATGTGCTTTTTCTAATCTGGTCAATAATTCTCTTTTTCTCTTCTTGATTTAAATATCAAATCAACCATTTTAAACTCATATCACTTCTTCTAAAACATACACAATAAAGCTTAAAAATAACTCCTTATATCTCCCTTTTAAAACTTACAAAACAAAGCTTTATTCTAACAACATATCCCTTATATCTCCCCTTTATAAAATTTACAAAATAAAACCTTATAACATAAATCCTTATATCTCCCTTTCAAAAATTAATAAAAAAACTTTACCCTTACCTCACATCAAAACTTAGCAAGAGCGGATGGGATTCGACCTTCTGACCTCTAGTAGCACAATGCCTTAATGTGGCTCATGACCAATTGGGCTAACCAACTGGATGAAACCAAAAGATATGATAATAATATTGACTCCTTTGTTGCACTTTTCCAAACAATAAAACCATAACAAAAATTAGTGTCGATGAGTTTTAAACCTCAAACCTTCTTCTTCATAGTGCCTTAGCACAGGCTAGGCAACCGACTAGGCTACCCCAATGGATGAAACAAAAGGAGCACACAAAAGTATTTACCTTCTTCACCGCTTTCTCAAACAATAAAATACAACAAAACTAGCATCGATGGGACTCGATCCTCAGACCTTCTACATCGTAGTGCCTCAGCACAGGCTAGGCAACCAACTGGGCTACCCCAGTGGATGAGATCAAAGGGGTAGGATAAAATATTTAAATTCTCCTTCTTCTACATTACCAAACTTGCGCTCCTCTCCTCCTCCTTCTACTCGCTACCGCTCACACTCACCACGATGGATATTATTTGAATCGCATAGCCAAGTCCAAAGTGAATTAAGGGCTTTTATTTATATGCTTTTTCATGCATACCCAATGAAGTCGGCCCATAAATTTGAATATTTGAAATTTTCAAACTTTTGCATGGTGCGCTCAAGGAGGTCAACCCATCATTTGGATTTTTAATTTTAATTTCTTTTGCATGGTGTGCTTAAGGAGGTTTCCCAACATTTAAATATTTAACCTTTAAATATTTAAACTATATTTAAATCCTTTGATTTAAATATAAACCTCCTACTTTAATATTTAAATAATTCATTTAAATATTAAATCATTCCTTGAAGATATTTTTGTCTTTGACATCAACATTTCATCCTTGAAGATATTTTTACCTTTGACATCAATATTTCATCCTTGAAGATATTTCTGCCTTTGACATCAATGACAACTCAATATTTCTAACAATCTCCCCCTTTGTCATTGATGGCAACCCTACAAAGAAATTGACCTTTACTAAATAGGATCACAAGTTGCTCCCCTTACTAGCTACTCCCCCTTACTAAAATTCTCCCCCTTTGACATCAATGGCAAAGGCTCCTTGAGGATTTAAGATAAGACACTTGACAATGCCCCCTTACTCCCTGCTCTTACTTGAGACTTCAATTATGATATGGGAGTGAAACTCCCAACTTACTTCTGAGATACTCAAAGGTCTCCTTTGGAAGTGGCTTGGTAAAGATGTCAGCAATTTGTTCCTTTGTAGCAATGTATTCCAACTTGACTTGTTGATCAATCACTTGCTCTCTCAAAAAGTGATACTTGATCGAAATGTGCTTGGTCCTTGAATGCATCACTAGATTCTTTGAAATATTGATGGCACTTGTATTATCACAAAGTATGGAGATAGGATGATCATGCTCTACTTTGAAATTTCTTAAGGTTTGTTTCATCCATAAAACCTGAGTGCAACAAGAAGCTACTGCAATGTACTCTACCTCTATAGTAGATAAGGACATTGATGCTTGTTTTTTACTTAGCTAAGAGACCAAACAGTCTCCAAGAAAAAATGCTCCTCCACTTGTGCTTTTCCTGTCATCCACATTGCCTACCCAATCCGCATCTATATATGTAGTGAGAGTGAAATTATCGCACCTGGGATACCACAGTCCAAAATCCATAGTTCCTTTCAGATACTTGAGGATTCTTTTTACTACCTGTACATGTGTTTCCTTTGGTGCAGCTTGAAATCTTGCCACCAATCCGATTGCCTGCATTATATCCAGCCTTGTAGCTGTGACATATAGTAAACTTCCAATCATGGATCTATACAAAGTTTGATTAGCCTTAGGAGACTCATCATATTTACTTAACTTACATCCTATAATCATGGGGTACTCATAGGATTGCAATCCTCCATCCTAATTTTTTCAACATTTCTTTTACATACTTGGTTTGAGAGAGAAATATACCTTTATCTGATTGTGAGATTTGCAAACCAAGAAAGAAGGATAGCTCACCAAGCATTGACATCTCAAATTCACTTTGCATACATTTTGCAAATTTTTGACACATCTTGTTGTTACTGCCTCCAAAAATGATGTCATCCACATAGACTACTATAATTAACTGATCATTTCCTTCATTCTTGATGTATAGATTGCTATCAACTATACCTTTTCTGAAACCTTGTTCTTGGATATATTTATCCAACCTTGAGTACCAAGCCCTAGGGGCTTGCTTTAGTCCATAGAGAGCCTTCTTCAATTTGCACACATAATCTGGCTTGTCTATCAGGCTGAAACCATCTGGTTGCTCAATGTAGACCTCTTCTTCTAGGTAACCATTAAGAAATGCTGATTTTACATCCATTTGGTACACTTTGAAGTTTTTGAAGCTTGAGAAGGCCAAGAACATTCTTATGGCCTCAAGACGAGCAACAGGAGCAAATGTCTCTTCAAAATCAATTCCCTCTACTTGTGCATAGCCTTTGCACACAAGTCTTGCTTTGTTTCTGACAACATGGCCATCTTCATTCAACTTATTTCTGTAGACCCATTTGGTGCCAATTACGTTCTTGTATTTTGGATGTGGGACAAGTTCCCAAGTCTCACTCTTCTCTATTTGATCTAACTCTTCTTCCATTGCCTCAATCCAATATTTATCTTCACTTGCTTCATTGAAATTCTTTGGCTCAGCTTTAGATAGTAAAGAGAAGTTGGCATGTTCACCTGTTCCTGTTATTTTCCTCCTTGTTTGTCTCTCATCTAGATTCCCAATAATCAGATTTTTAGGATGGTTCTTTTGCACATACCTGGATGGTGTCTTAGGTGGTGCCTTTCTTGATATTGTCTCATCTTCTTTAGTTTCTTCACCTTCTTCTTCTTTGCAACTTTCTCCTTCTTGATACACAATCTCTTGAGCTGGTTCTCTTAGATCTATTTCTTCATCAACTCTTACATTTGCACTTTCCACAATTGTATGTGATATTTTATTGTAGCATCTATAGGCTTTGCTCTTAGTGGAGTATCCAAGGAAGATACCCTCATCACACCTGGAATCAAACTTACCCAAATTTTTCTCTTCTCATCTAATGTAGCATTTGCTTCCAAAATTTTTGAAGTACTTCATAGTAGTTGGTCTTCCCTTCCAAAGCTCATACAAGGTTTTGTGGTGATTTACTCTTACTTGAGCTCTATTGATGATATAAACAATTGTATGAATTGCCTCTCTCCAAAAAGCATCAAAAATCTTAGACTCATTTAGCATAGCCCTGGCCATACCTTGAACAATTCTGTTCTTCCTTTCAACTACACCATTCTATTGTGGAGTTCTTGCTGCTGAGTATTATCTCTTGATTCCATGTTGTTCACAAAATTCTACAAATTCATTTGAGGTGAATTCACCTCCTCTATTTGATCTTAGGCACTTGATATTTTTGCCTGTTTCATTTTCTACAAGTGCCTTGAATGCCTTGAACCTTTCAAATGCTTCTAATTTTTCTCTCAAGAATGTTACCCAAGTCATTCTAGAATAATCATCAATAAACAACATGAAATAATTCTCACCTTGTAAACTCTTTGTCCTTGTAGGTCCACATAGATCAGTGTGAATTAGCTCCAAAGGCTTGGATGAAGAGAATTCCTTTGATTTGAAACTTGATCTTGTTTGCTTACCATGTTGGCATTGTGCACAAATTGTGCTTGGGGGTTTTGCTATCTTGGGTAAATATTTGACTGCCTATTTGTTGCTTATTTTCACTATGTTGTCGAAGTTCAGGTGGCCCATTCTCCTGTGCCATAACCAACTCTCATCTTCTTGTGATAAAAAGCATTTTTCTCCCTTAATTTCCCTCAACATGTAGAGATTGTTTGTAGTTCTACTAGCATCTGCAATAAGCTTTCCTATCTTGGATTTCCTGATATCACATCCATTTGGGTGAAATGTGAGTGTGTGCCCTTGATCACATAGTTGAATTACACTTAGTATATTGTGCTTTAACCCTTCAACATATAACACATTCTCTATCCTCGATCTTCCATTATCTAGGCTCAGGGTTCCCTTTCCAACAATTTTGGTTGAAGCATTATCACCAAATTTCACTGTGCCTCCATTTATTTCCTTGAGAGAGAGAAATTTGCTTTTATCACCTGTCATATGGCTTGAACAACCACTATCAATGTACCATTGATTTCCTTCATTTTGCACATGAAGAGTCATTTGTACCAACATAGACTTCTCCTTTTCTTGTTCCATTTTCTTTCTCCAACCTTTGGAGGATATATCCTTTTGAACAATTTGACCTTCCTCTTTCTTGCTTGATTTTGGAAGTTTAGAGAACATTGTTCTACACCATTTGGCTTTATGCCCAAAATTATTACATTTGTAACAAATGATATTGTAATCCATGAGAGGTGCAAATGAATTGAAATTTCTCTTGGTGAAACCATAATCATTCTTAGCATGGACCCTACAATTTACAACTTTATGACCAATTTGATTGCATGAAAAACAATAACCATGGAAGAAATATTGAAACCTGTTTGATTGCCTTGGAGGATATGGTCGCATGGTTCTCTCATTGCTCTTCCTATGATTGACTTCGGTCCATGATGACTCTTTGTTTTCTTCCTTCTTGATGCTTTTACTTCTCAATGCATTAGCATAGGTTTTAGGCTCTTCTTCACTTGTTTTCTTTGATGCCTCTATTTCTTTTGAGCTTGATTCCCCCTTTTGTTTCTTTTGACCTTCTTCAAACCCAAGTCCAATATTTATAACTGAAGATCTCTATCCTTTGATAATGTCAAACACGAATTTTGAGCTTTTCTCAAACTCATGTAGCTTATCATTAGATTTTTCAACTCCCTTCCTTAGAGAGACAACCTCATGTTCCAGTTTTTCACATTCCAACTCTTTTGCCTTTAACTGCTCAACCATACCTTCTTCAATTCATCTTGCTTCTTCAATTTTAACTTTCAAGTCAATGAGTTCCTGCAACAACTTTACCTTTGTCTTCTCATCCTCTTGTACTTGAGTCTTCAATCTTGAGTTCTTCTTTTTAAGATTTTTCAACTCTTCAAGAGCAACAACAAGTTCCTCTTCTATGTCAACCATGGCTTCTTCTTCATTTTCTGAATATTTCTCTTCTTCTTGGTCTTTGAAAACAGGAGCATCTTCTTTCTCTTCTATGCTTATTATGGCTTCTTCTTCATTTTTTGGATTTTTCTCCTTTTCTTGGATTTCAACAATAGGAGTATTTTCTTTCACCTCCATGGCCATGTGTGTTCTTGTAAGATCTTCCTTCAAGTTGTTAGGATTTTATGAAGGAACCTACTTTGATACCAATTGAAGAACACAAGCTTATACTGAGAGGGAGGGGTGAACAGTATAAGATAAAAATTTTCTCTTTTCTTTCCAAAGTAATAAATTCAAATAATATCAATGCAATAATGAAACAATGCACAAATCACCATACACATAAGAGAAAAATATTTTATGTGGAAACACCCTCTTGGGAGAAAACCATGGCAAAATATTGCTTATATATTTCTTCAATAAATTTTGTGGGCACCAACCCACAAGAGACACCAATCCCCTATTACAAGTTTGTGGACACCAATCCACAGGAGACACCAATCCCCTATACAAGTTCATGGACACCAATCCATAGGAGACACCAATCCCCTTGCTCAAATTTACTCCAAAACCTGCTCACAAAACCTGCTCAAATCTACTCCAAAATCTTGCTCACAAATACTGCTCAAATATACTCCAAAATCTGCTCACTAACACTGCTCAAATCTGCTCCAAAACCTACTCACAATAATGATGATTTTCTTCTTGCATGTGCTTTTTCTAATCTGGTCAATAATTCTCTTTTTCCCTTCTTGATTTAAATATCAAATCAACCATTTTTTTTGGTAAGTAAGAGAATATTATAATTAACACCGGGTTTTAACTGGTTGACCCAAAACCATTTTACAAAATAGGGTCCATCGACCAACTGGACAAAGGCCAAGCCCTAAAAGTTTAAACTGACAACAAAAATGGCCAAGACCTACTCTTCCATTAGAATACAGCCAAACTAAACTATGGAAGCCTAATATTATGGCCATCAGAAAAGAAAGACGCAAAAAAGAACTAACAAAGACAAAAACTAATCATGCAAGCACCATGCGGAGTAGCTTGTGCCCATATAAAAATAATAGAATATGGTCAAAAAAAACATCCCATAGAATGGACAGCCAAGAGGCCAAGCAGTCTTCCTTGTAGTCCTCATCTAACTTCTTATCATCGTTCTTGCCATCATCTTTAGATTTTGCCTTCGACTCCTTGTGCCCCTGGAGCTGCTGGCTATAAAACAGAAGATTTAGGGAATCACACAAATCAACGATTGCACCGATGAGGCCGGACAGGACTCTTCAAGCTGGTTGATACTTGTTGGAGGTCGATGAAATTGTCATCTTCTCCAAGACTATTATGGTGGGGTCCGGTGCCTCATTGTCGGGGATCTCCAACACTTTGTTATTTCTTGCTAGGGCCTTTTTGCGACATCGAATCCAAACACACCTTGGGAAATACTTGAGGCCAAAGCGAATGTTTCCCATGCATGAATTTGTAGATAAAAAACCTATATCGAGTGCCCCACCACTGCAAAAAACACTAGTCACATGAACAAAAAAAACAAATATGACAAAATCCATTATAAGGTTCAAATTTTTTTTTTTTAAAAATGCCCCCATTTTCTGTCATTGATCCACTTTGAGCCTTCCAATCTAAAGTTTTTCATTATCTATCACCATTGAGGCTGCATGAGGAAGATTTTCAGTCCACGTGATCAAATTTGCTGCTACAATGCCTTCATTTGCCGACCTATCGGCTGCCATGTTTGCTTCCGGAAGGTATGCAAAATTATGGCCTCGAGTCGATCATGAATTAGAGCCCTTGCTTCATGGATGTAGTCATCAAATCTCCAAGGAGCTCTCTTAGTGTTCTTTAGAAGATTTATAATAATAAGAGAATCACCTTCCACCAACAGTTTCCCTGGATAATTCTCTGCCACCTTGAGGCTCCTCCAAACTGCCCTTGCTTCGACCACATTGTTAGTTTGAGCTCCAAGATGTTCAGCAAAAGCTACAAGCACCTCACCCTTGTGGTCTCTAAGTAAGCCACCAGCCCTAGCTTCACATGGGTTGCCCCTAGATGCCCCATCAAAATTTAACTTAATCCACCCTAGGGGGGGTGGGGTCCATGTGATCATGGTTCTAGGACAGACTTGAGGATGATTGAGGCCATCGGTGAGAGGTAAGTTTAATGACTGGCCTAATGAAGCTTCAAAAGGATTTGGAGGTCTAGATGCTTGCAGGCACTAAACAAGCATTCTCATTAGCATATGCTAAAATTTTTGACGAGACGAGAGGATGATGAGAAACCTTATCCAAGAAGGCCCGACGATTCCTTTCCAACCATATCTGCCACAAGTAGTGATGAAGGCAGATCTTCCACATATACCTAAGATGCCTATTCAAAAAGGGGGAAGGCCACTTTGGACAAATAAGTCAAAAATGGATTGAGGATGGACCCAATAAATATGAAACACTTGTAACAGACCTAACAAGATTGAGACAGAAAAATTACAATACAGAAACAAATGATCAATAGACTCCCACTCGGACATACAAAGATAACACCTATTAACAACAATCACACCTCTTTTTATTAAGTTATCCATGGTGAGGATCTTATTTTGGATGGCCGACCATGCAAAAAACCCAACCTTCGGAACAATGCTTTTGGGCCAAACTTCCAAGTGAGGGAAAGTAGGTTCATCATTATCAATAAGCATCGAGATAAGCGGTCTTGATGAGAAAATTCCCCATTGTCCGAAGCTTCCCAGATAAGCTGGTCCTCAAGAATGCCGGAAGGGAGTAAAGACTGTTTTAATTCATTCTCCGGTATTATTGATGCCCCTGGTAGATCATTATTCATTATTGGCTTCCATACCCTTCTATTGTTTGACAAAGTAATAAAATCTGCAACTTTGGTACCAAAAACTTCAATTGTCCAAGCTCTAAGGGTTGAAATGATGGGATCTGCAGAGAGGGGATAGTCCTTTAACCATTTGTGGTCCCAAAAATCAATGTTTCTTCCATTTCCCGGTTTCCAACGTAGCCCTTTGCTTAGCAAGTTTTTAGTTTGAAGGATTGATTTCCAAAAAATTGATCCCCTGGGAGGAAAGGAATAACTTAAGAATTCAATTTCTTGCAAATACTTTCTTCTGATTATAGTAATCCATTCTGCATTTGCATTTGTCAAAAGACGCCATGCTTGTTTGGCCAGGAGGGCCATGTTTAAATGTTGTATTCTCCTTAGCCCAATACCTCCAAACTCCCTTGGTTTGCAAACCCTATCCCAGGACACCAAGTGAAAGCGCTGCTTAGATTCAGAACCAGTCCATAGGAACCTCTTATGGATCTGTTCAATTTTAGTGTAGACACTTGTAGGAGCTTTAAAAATAGAGAGAAAGTAGACAGGGATGCTTTGAATGGAAAACTTGGTGAGAACTGCCTTGCCAACTTGAGATAACAAATTCCCTTTCCATCCGACCTGACTTCCTCTGAATTCTTTCAATTACATTAGTCCACATGGAATCAGTAGCTCTGCCTGTAAATAAAGGAAGGCCTAGGTATGTGGATGGAAGAGTAGACACTGAGCATCCAAGAATCCTAGCAATCTTAATCTGCCTCTGAATGGGAGTGTTAAAGAAATAAATTTTACTCTTTGAAAAATTTACCTTTTGCCCTGCAGCATCCTCATATAGCTCTAGAATATGTTTTATGACCTTAGCCTCAAAAAGCGATGCAAGAGTTAACAACAAAGTATCATCCACAAAGCTGTTCATGTGTAACTCTCTGTGTTTGTGATGATGCTTTAATTCTGAAATAAGACCAATATTACAGGCGGCTTTGATTGTCCTCCCAAGGGCTTCGACCACAATGATAAACAACATGGGAGAGATAGGGTCACCTTGCCTTAGGCCCCTTTTACTTTGAAAGTATCCAGCGGGAGCACCATTAACAAGGACTGAAAACCAAGGTTTCATAAAACATCCTTCCAAAAGCTTGATCCATTCATGATGAAAACCAAATTTCTGAAGAATGGCGAGAGACAAAACTCCGGTTTATGCGGTCATAAGCCTTGTTCATATCCGGCTTGAGAGCAAAAGCGGGTTTTTTAGTCTGGACTACCGAATGGAGGGCTTCATGAACTGTTATGACCCCATCAAGGATGGACCTTCCGAGGACTGAAGCGCCTTGACAAACATCAATAAACATAGGAAGGATCTTCCTCATTCTATTTGCAATTGCCTTGGTCAAAATTTTATAAACAACATTACAAAGGCTAATAGGTCTAAAATCCATCATAGATCTAGGAGTAGGAATCTTTGGGATTAAAGCAATAAAAGTGGAGTTAAAACTTCTCGGAATATGCTTTGTGGACTGAAATTCCTTGATAGTAGCACATACATCAAAACCTACAATATCCCAAAAAGCCTGAAAAAAATGAGGTGAAAACCCGTCTGGACCTGGAGCTTTATCAGGGTTCATTGAGAAGAGGGCCTCTTTGATTTCTTCATCCGTGAAAGGCTTAATTAACTCCCCATTCAAGTCATCAAAAATTAAATGAGGAATATGGTAAAGCATTGATTCTAAAGCTAAGGCAGAACTGAAATGTTCTTCTCCTAAAAGATTCTGAAAATAGGAAACTGCTTCATTTATGATTTCATTAGGACTAGAAAGGAGTGATCCATCATCTCTAACAAGTTCTTTAATTCTATTGTGGCTTCTGTTCCTTAAGGTAGATGCATGAAAAAATCTTGTATTGGCATCACCTTCTTTTAGCCAGGTAGCTCTAGACTTTTGCCGCCAAAAAGTCTCCTCGCGAGCTAGAACATTATGGTACTCGAGCAAGGGATTTCTTTTCATCTGCTCGTAGGGAAGAGTCCGGCAATCCCTCTTCAAGTTTTTTCTCAATGGTTGATAACCTTTCAGAGATGGCTTTCTTGTTTTCAAAAATATTTCCAAAAATTTCCTTATTCCGGATCCTTAGATTTTCTTTCACCACTTTAAGTTTCTGTGCTAATCTGAATGAAGGCCTGTCACGACAAGAATCTGCCACCACCGAGAAATTATGTCTACGAGATCAGGGTGGTGCATCCACATAGATTCAAACCTAAAAGGCCTTTTGAATTTTGGAGTCTCTTCAATTTCAAGTAAAATCGGGTTGTGGTCAGACCCAATGCGAGGCAAGGACAACAGATTTGCATCCCCAAAAGATTGTATTGCTTCTGGTGACAAAAAAAACCTATCAAGATTTTCCATTATAAGTTGATTTCCAGACCTCCTATTGCTCCAAGTAAATTTAGCATTTTTTAATTTGACATCCAATAAATTGTTGTTGTTGATGAAATCTTGAAAGTCCTCCATACTTCTTGCTGGAATTCCTACTCCCCCTTTTTTATCGAGAGGGGTAAAGAGGGGTATTAAAGTCCCCCGCCACTATCCATGGGATATCCTGAAAAGCTTCCTTGAAATGAGTGAGTAAATTCCATAGATCAGCTCTCCCAGGTATAGAATTAGGGGCGTACACATTTGTTAATATCCAAGAAAGGTCATTAACCTTATCCTTAAAAATAATGCTCATTACCCTTTCCCCCAATTGAATAACCTTGCCTTCCACCTTCCCTGGATTCCAGATACAAAGAAGACCACCTGAGGTTCCATTGGCTTTGCAAAAAATTGCTTCTCCATTTTTCCAGATATTGAGGGCAATTTTTCTAGACAAAACTTCATCGACTTTAGTTTCTTGCAAAATAAGAATAGTGGGATCAAAATCTCTTCTTAAATATTTGACTAACCACTATTTAGGAAGGCCATTGAGCCCCCTTACATTCCAGGATATGATCTTCATTTGGAACTTTTAAAGTTTTTTTCCTCTTCCCCTGCCTTGGACTTGAGGGGGCTTAAGAATTTTGTTTTCTTCAAGGGGAAGATTTCCGGTTGGTGGAAGCAGAGTAGTCCGAATTCCATTAGCTATCTCATCTTGGACCTCTTCTTTCCATTCCTTGGGCATTTGACTTTCTTCCCTTTTTTTTCTCACCTCCACGGTCAATCATGGGGGATTTCATTGAGCTTCTAGTCTGTTTCGGGCTAAATTTGGTTTGGGTGACCTGTTGGATAACGATCTTTGGAAACCCCTTCTCCGGATTGGGACAAAGACAAAGGTGAAAAATGTCGCTTGGAAGGGCTGATTAACTCCGAAAGCACTTTTTCTCTTTCTCGGGCAGAAAAGGACTCATCATTAGGGCATTCTTTATGGCCAACAGGAGGAGGATTGGAAGGTCCAGATTTGGTTGGGGAGTCAAGGTAAGCAGGGAGACCAAGAATTATATCCTCAACATTAGACCCTTCATTCTGATTTTCCTCTGTAATTATTTGGTTTTCAGCCAAAATGTTAAATTTATTTAGATTCTCGAAAGGAGAGCATACCTTTTGTTGGTCAGTTTGTGATGTAGCAATTTGCTTGTCCTTACCATTGTCCATGTGAAGCTCAGCCTCATTCTCCATTTGTCCCAAACCGAGAGGCCTTTGCCTTTTCAACATTTGGATCTTTAACCCTGTACATTCCTGTGTATTTGCCATTATTTATGAAAGACTGCCGCTTGGAATCATTATTCCTAGGAAGGGTTTCTTGGCTTCTCAAAAAAGAGCATTGTCCTTTGAGATGGCCTTGAATATTATGATCAGAGCAAAATGCCGGTCTATTTTCATATTCGATGACTTGTAATCTTGTTATATTTCCATATTCTAACTCCACATGAGTAGGAAGCTCAGATTCTAGGTTTGCATTTACACAAATCCTAGCATGCGTCATTATGGTGCGTGCAAGGGTTGGATTATCAATGGCCACCAATTCCCCTATGGTCTTGGCAATACCATGAAGAAAATACTCATGCCACCAATGAAACGGGAGATTTGGGAGACGGACCCAAATGGGGGCAAAGTTTATGCTCTGCTTTTCTGGGTCAAAATCCTCAGCCCATCTCCTAAGAAAAAGACTTCTTCGGCCCAAGAACCAAGGTCCTCCTGTTAGAATACGACTAGCATCTTCACTATTGTTAAGGCGTACCACAAAAAACCCCCTTGATAATGCAATAATCTCCATGTGTCCAGAAGTCTTCCACTTCAAGGATGCCCATCGTCGAATCGTTTCAATATCCGGCTCGCCCCTATGAATTTGCCTACCGAGAGAAAAATTTTCCATCGATATAAAGTCTGCCATTACGCTTTCGAGGCACGGATACCTTCTCGCCCATTGGGAGTGAGAGGTGGTAAAGAATGTAAGGAAACCCTATTGCCACCTTTAAGGGCTTGTGCAAAAGACTTATTGCCCTCAGAATTCTTGATGTGGGCCTTCTTATCAAAAATAATATCAGGGGGTTCGTGTCCCTCTAATTTTTTAAAACCCTCAGTGTCCTTGTCACTTTCCACCTGCTCTTCCTCAGTTGCTTCAGAACCTTGCTTGTTCCCTCCTTGAGCCTCACAGCTTCCAGGGGTTTGGAAACCCTGTTTCCCACCTCCAACAGAATGAAAAACATGTTTGCAAAAATTGCACCTGCCTCTGCTCCCGCTTTGCTCCATTCCTGCCTCCGCTCCCGCCTGCTCCTCTTGTCGGTGTTGCTTGCTATAATCATCAAATTAACCATTTTAAACTCATATCACTTCTTCTAAAATATACACAAAAAATTATTAAAAATAACTCCTTATATCTCCATTTTAAAACGTATAAAACAAATATTTATTCTAACAACAAATCTCTTCTATATCCCTTTTCAAAAATTAATCAAAAAACTTTTACCCTTACCTCACATAAAAACTTAGCAAGCACGGATGGGATTCAAACTTCTGACCTCTAGTAGCACAATGCATTAATGTAGATTTGTGAATAATTGGGCTAACCAACCAGATGAAACCAAAAGATGTGATAATAATCTTGACTCCTTTTTTTTATTTTCCAAACAATAAAACCATAGAAAAAACTGGTATTGACGAGTTTTGAACCTCAAAACTTCTTCATAGCACCTTAGCAAAGGCTAGGAAACTGATTGGGATACCCCAATGGATGAAACAAAAGGAGCACACAAAAGTATTTAAATTCTTCACCACACTTTCTCAAACAATAAACTATATAAAAATTGGCACTTATGAGACTCAACCCTCAGATATTCTGCATCACTGTGGCTCAACACAGGCTAGGCAATTGACTTGGATACCCTAGTGTATGAGATCAAAGAGGTATGATAATATTTAAATTCTCCTTCTACGCTGCCAAAATTGCACTCCTCTCCTCCTCCTACTCATTGCTACTTGCACTCACCATGATGGATATTCTTTTAATCACATAGTCAAATTCAAAGTGAATTAAGGGCTTTTATTTATATGCTTTTTCATGCATGCCCAATGAAGTCAACCCATAAATTTAAATATTTTAAAATTTTAAAATTTTGCATGGTGCGCTCAAGGAGGTTGACCCATCATTTGGATTTTTTATTTTCTTTTATTTTGCATGGTGCACTTAAGGAAGTTTCCCAATATTTAAATATTTAACCTTTTAAAAATTTAAACTATATTTAAATCCTTTGATTTAAATAAAAATATCCTACTTTAATATTTAAATGTTATTTAAATATTAAAGCATCCTTGAAGATATTTCTACCTTTGACATCAACATTTCATCGTTGAAGATATTTCTACCTCTGACATCAGTATTTCATCCTTGAAGATATTTTTGCCTTTGACATCAATGACAAAACAATATTTCTAACATAAAGATCTACAATAGAAAGATGAATTTTTCTAGTCATGTAATGCTTAAATCGAGCAAGAAATTGGAAAGGATATATGTTTTTATATAGATATGACTTGTTGTATTATAAGAATAGATTGGTTGTTCCAAATATAGGTAGATTGAGGGAAACAATACTTAAGGAGGCATACAATACTTCGTATTCGACACACACTAGAGGGTTAAAAATGTGCAGGAGCTTGATAAAGGCCTACTATAAGCTAGATATAAAAGAGGACATCACTAATTATGTGGCCAGGTGCTTGGAGTACCAAAAAGTGAAAGCAAAACATTTGCATCCGATAGGTAGACTGTACCCGCATGATATACCTACATAGAAATGGTAGGTGGTTTCAATGGACTTTATAGTGGGATTGCCTAAAACAAGGTTTAGGCATGATCCAATTATGGTAGTTGTAGATAAGTTAACCAAGGTTACACATTTTATACCTAGTAATGTACAATATGATGTACCTACAATAGCGAGCAAGTTTGCTAGAGAAGTGGTAAGACTACACAAATTTCTAAAAGTTATAATTTATAGAGACTCTCACTTTACCTCTAAATTCTAGTAGGATTTATATGAGGTATTGAAAAGAAAATTGAATATTAGTTTTACCTATAACCCTCAGATAGATGGACAATATGAAAGGGTGAATAAGGTTTTAAAAGATATGTTGAGAATGTAGTGTATGGATCAATAGACCAAATGGAAAGAATAATTATACCTAATTGAGTTTACATACAATAAAAACTACCATGCATCAGTAGTTATGACATATTGTGAAGCCTTGTATGGAATAATATGCAGTACTCCCTTATCATGGGATAATATGAAATATAGGGTAGTGATTAAACCAAAAACTATAAAAGAAATGGAATATCAATTGAAAATAATTCAATAGAAGTTGAAAGAGGTTGTTGATTGCCAAAAGAGCTACGTGAACCTCAAAGGAACACCGAGGGAGTATTATGTTGGAGACAAAGTATTATTAAGCGTGAAACCAACTAAAATTTCTATTAAATCTTCCAAAATTGATCCAAGATATGTGGGTCCATTTGAAATGGTGGGCAAGATAAGCCTTGTGGTATATAAACTTGCTCTACCACCAAGCTTATCCAAAATCCATAATGTCTTCCATGTGTCCCTCTTTAGAAAGTACATTCCTAATCCCACTTATGTTTTGGATGTTTCTAATTTGTATATGACCGACCCACTAAAAATTCAATATTAGCCTACTCGTATACTTGGTTTTAGGACCAAGAACTTGAGGAATAGGAACATAGAGCAATGTCAGGTCCAATGGGACCTCTAATTGGATAGAAATTCCATGTGGAAGAATGTGGTAGATATGCAGCAATATTTCCTTTATTTTTTTGAGTAGACATAAATATTTTAAAACATTTAATATGGTTTGATGATGTATATATATGTATATAGATATGTGACTAGACACTGAGTAGAGTAGTTTTATGTATATTTTTGGTTACTGAGTAGAGTAGCTTTGTTTATGTTATGATGTATAATTTAGTTTATGCATGAACATTTGGTTAAACACAATATGAAATATTAAGTGGTGTAATATAGTGCCCAAGTTTGAATAATTTATCATTTAATAATTTATACTGGTTTAAATTGACAAGATTAATATGGTATATGCGAAAGGCTATATTTAAATATATTTAATTTGTTTAACCCTTCATGAAACATAGGGATTATGTTTATTTCTAGTGGGGGAGGATGTAACGACCCTCCTCATATAACTTTTAGTTGTGATAAAATTAATATTTTAAAACTTTCCTTTTCCTATAGAATGTGGTACTGTTGATAGACATTGTGCATGCAAGACTAGGTATATGCTTTCAATAGATAGAGTTGGTCAAAAAAAAGGTAAGAGGTAAGTGATGATTTGGCTCATGAATACACAAAAGTTTGCACTTTACATATCATATAGGTGCATCAATTTTTTTTTGTATGTATGATCTTTTTGTTTGGAATATGTTATTGTTGTTTGCTTACGCTATGTTATGGGTGGCAATGAAGTGTTGTGAGCATGGGAGCCATTTTTAATTATTAATTTGGTGAATTGTTGAGTGTTTACTTGTTTTTTTTTTTTGAAAGCGAAAAAACCCTTGCAGATCCACCTTGGTCTGAGAGACCATGAACAGGGGGTTCTACACCGTCAAAGTCACCCGGGGTCGCACCCGACCCTGCACGCACCAACATTATCAATTGGATTTTAGATACCCAATTTAGCTTTTTGGTAGGGTGGAGATTTGAACCTAGGACCTCCATTGGAGGATTGCCCTCTCCTCTCCAACTCACCTACAACACCTGGGTTGAGTGTTTACTTGTTCACTTTTGGATTATGAAATGAAATAGAAATTATTTAAATGATGATTAAAAAATAATAATAAATATATTTATATTATTATAGAGAGATATGAATATTATAAATATAGCAATTTTAAAAGAGATAAGGTAATATAAATAAATAAATAAAATGAAAGGCTAAATTAATGCGTTTGCCTTATTGCATAGCATGCCTAGTGGATTACAGTAAAATTAGTGACTAATAATAAGTAGTAGTGGTCATGATGCTTCTCCTAATCTCTTATGAGTTCTCCTAAATGGAAAAAGGGGAAGTGTATTGTGAGAGATATGGGGGAATAAACATATGGGAATGGAAAAAAATTATCTTCTGCATAGGCTAGGTCTTGGGAAGAGCTATAGAATGCACTGGTGTGTTTGGCACAATGATAGATTTTAGGTTGAATTCTTATATTATTTTCTATTAATACCTTGAATATTATAGATTGTTTTTGTGTTGGAAGTATTGTATCAACTTATTGTGTATATGTTGTTGTGTATAATTTGCATGAGAATGTTATGCATCATTGAATACTTGTTTATTTGTAAATATTGCAATTTGTGCAATGGTTACTATTGTTAGATTTGTTTAGAAATAGTGAAACACTCTTTTATGAATACATGCATATGAATGGTGTGGTGCTGTGAAAATTTTAAAACATGACATTCATGTTAGCTTGGTTGTAAAAAATTAGTTTTGCATTCATAAACAAAGATCCATATCTGATCCCTTTTTCTACCAAACCCAAATATGACAAAGCTGGTGGTTGTCAAATTGGAACAACACTGCATGCAATATTTGATGAATATAGACAATAACTAGAATAGAACCTATGGTAGTTGTAAATATTTTTTTGGTAGGTAAAAATCATTAAGTTTGGGTTTTAAATGGGGCCCAAACCCAAGTACATAAACTGGTAACTAAACCAATAACATAATATAACATAAGCCTACATATTGGCTAGCAACAACCTAAATAAAAAGTTCCAAACAACAATAGATAATGTTGGATAGAATGTTGATATCAGATAAAAAAAAATATAGTCCAATAAATACCCATGCAAGGGTTTCTTAAGATAAGTAATTACCTAAAAAACTTGTAAAGGATCTATGACAAAAACTTGCACAGGGGAAGCTCACAAAATATCCATAAAAAATACAATAGAAACCTATACAAAAATAAACACAGTGCTCAAAAAAGCCCACTTAGGAGTACTACAGACTATAATTAAAATACCAAAAAGGGGATCAAAAGACCAATAATAGAGATACCCAACATGACAAAAAATAGATCTCCCAATAGACCTAGACCTAGAACTCTATAACATCTTAATTTGTAGGAGTATCTCTAGGATGGTTCATGAGTAGCACTTTAAGAGTCTCTCCGATATTATCCATGGTATTTATGATGTTGCTGATGATGATGATATGGATTGTGTTACAAGTAATAGTGCAAGAATCATCACTATCTTCATCCAAAAAGTGGTAAGGGGAGCTCTAATTGGTATCAACCCTTGATTTCTTAAGTTGGTCTAACCTCCTAAATTGAGGTGGATGATGGATTTAGTGATATATTTCTTAGATCCTTTGAAATTTCTTAGAAATAAAATGTTACCATGAGCTTCTAGAAAGGTGTGAGACAGGAGATCAAGTTGAAGGGTAGATGGTTCAAGCAAGGCCATGTTGGTAAGAATAAGGAGAATGGAAGACCACAAAAGCTTCTTACTACCTAGGACATACAACAGTAAAAAAAACAAGATGGTGATGGATTGACACAGACCAAGGATGCAAATATATAAATTTTTGGTACCATAGATGCCCTTTCCAAAAATTGAGTTGGTGTGATTGGCATACCACATAATAATTCTCCTTACAGATCTGACATTAGAAAAAATACATGGCACAGGATAAACTTCACACATGATAGGGTTGGGAGAGGATTGGGAGTGCCAAATAACTGAAAAATAAATCTTAAAATTCACAAGACATAAAATTAAGCATCTTGATACTTGAATATTAGGATTAAAGCATAAAATACAAGGAATAAAATACGAAAATAAAACACAAAAGAAAATAATGCAATACACAAAAGACACATATTTATGTGGTTCACCCAATAAGGGTTATGTCCATGGAGAAAATAACCAGGCCTTATATTCCATCTAGAAAATCCCTCTATTACACAACCACACACTGAACATTACAATCGGTTTCCATAAAACATCCTCTTATAAAAGTGCATTATAATTTTAGGGCAAAAACACACCTAAAATATATCATTCAATCTATGACCTAATATCAAACGGTCCAAATTTACATAGAGGAAAAACATCTATTTTTGGCTTCGGGGGCACTGCCCTCGAAACCCCCACCCCCCTAGATCCCCCTGGATAACATAAGTAGGGGTGGCTAATGCCCCTCCTACACCCACCATATTTCACATAGTGGGTCCAAGTGTGGCTGAAACAAAGGCCTCCAAATTAATCACACTCTATAATGAACATTGACACATATTGACATTGTTAGATAACATTCAATTGCACAACCTAGACCTACTCAAATACTTGACATGCTTGGAGAAGACAACCATGAGGTAAACCCACTGATAGGGCCTATATTTGGATATTGTATACTTCATGGAAGGGAAACGAGAGAACCAAAAGCCAACACTAATAGCAAGATATAGAGTCATACTAATCAGAACATTTCCACCATAAGAACTGGAACCAAAGAAACACATCATGCTAAAAAAGGTAGATTCAACATTGGAAAAACTGACTTACCAAAATATGTGACCACATATTTCAAACCAAATAATTATTAGTAGCATTTAAAACTTCTTTGGGAAATATTTCTTTCCAAATGGATAGAGATTTATGGATAAATCCCCAATTGGTAAGAATATTTGTAGGTCTGTTAGCTTTGTGGTACACATGGTTGATAGAGATATCATTAAAATTTTGGGACAACTTCTTAGCTTCCTGAAAAATAGTTCTAACATTCCAAGAAGATAACCTATTGTTTTTAAGAGCATTTATAATTTTCAAAGAATCTAACTCAATAAAAATGTTGTCTTTATAATCCTTGAGAAGATCTAGCACTCTCCACAACGTACAACCTTTCAAAAAATTATTAGTTTGGCACCTTAGATACTCAACATAAGCTATAATAACTTCTCCACTACTATCTTTGACTAGGCCACCTACACCAACATCCCCTAGGTTTCCTTTGGAGGCACCATCAAAGTTAAGTTTCAGCCACTCACTTGGGGGAGGAATCCAATGGGCACCCACTCTGGGATGGGGGGTTGGTAAACTAGAACTGGAGTTGCAAGGAATATTTAAATAAGAGAACATAATAGACTCTAATATAGAATCGGGTGGTTTGGGACAAGGGAAGAGCTAGGAATTCTCAATAGCAAAGGTAATAGCTTTGTTGGCAACATATATGGGATCCTTAGAGGAGGAAGAAAAAACCCTGCTATTTCTTTCAAGCCACAATTGCCATAAGATATGATGAAGGCTCACTTTCCATAAAGAAGATAATATGATATTTTTGAATGGAGCAGGCCATTGGGTGAAAAGGTGACTCAATGAATTAGGAGGAACCCAAGAGATATGAAAAGTGGATATAAGGTGATCCAAATCTATCTTGGAGAAAGGGCACTCCAGAAGGAGGTGATTGGTAGATTCCCAGGCATTCATGCACAAATAACATCTGTTGGGGATAGACATACCCCTTTTCATAATATTATCAATCATTAGAATCTTATTTTGAATGGCCAACCAACTGAAATGAGCAAATTTTAGTATGAGGTATTTAATCCACACTCGATCATAAGGGATATGGACCACTTGATAATAAATAGTCATATCATGAGCATATTTAATAGTGAACAACCTAGAATCAGTTTCTTTCCAAAAAGGAGAGTCAGGGGAATTACTAGTGGGGATGACTGTTGCATTTAGGATGGTTTTGAGAACTTTTAAGGTAGCAGAGATTTGACCATTAGCACATGGAATATGGAAATATTTCCAACACTTGGAATCTGATGAAATTTCAATGAAATCTTCAACCTTGTTGCCAATTAATGTGTCCAAGAAAGGTTGTAAGACAACAATTTCATTGTTCTCTAAAAGTGATTGATTAGAAATCCACCCATCAATCCAAAAATTAATTTTTCTCCCTGTGCCTAGTTGCCACATTATCCCCTTATGAATTAGAGATCTGGTTTGGGTAATTGATTTCCAAAAAGTGGATCCATCTCTGGGAATATCATCATTCAAGAAACAACGATTTTGAAGATATTTTATGTTGATAATTGAGACCCATTCAAGGTTGTTGTTGGTGAAAACCTTCCATGCTTGCTTGGATAACAAGGTTGTGTTCATATTACAAACTCTTCGGAGCCCCAATCCCCCTAAATTTTTAGGGAGCACACCTTGTCCCAACTAACCAAATGAAATATTTTCCTATCCTCGACACCTGCCCACAAAAATATTTTTTGGATTTGCTCAATTTTCATGCAGACAATAGCAAGAAATTTGAATATGGACATGAAATAAATAGGAACACTTTGGAGATAAGCCATTGTCAAGGTGGATTTGGCTACTTGAGAGAGGAGGGTCCCTTTCCAACCTACAAGTTTTTTGTTAATCCTCTCAATAACATTACTCCACATGGATTCCTTCGGAGCACTAGTGAAAAGAGGGAGGTCCAAATATTTAGTAGGTAACTGAGATATAACACATTGAAAAATACGTGTAATATTTACTTGTCTCTCTTGGGGAGTGTTAATGAAATAGATTTTTCTTTTAATATAATTTATTTTCTGACCTACAGCCTCCTCATATGTATCAAGAATACTCTTAATGGTTTTTGCTTCCCACATAGAAGCATGAGTAGCAATGATGGTATCATCAATGAACTGCTAGTGAGACAGGGCTCTTAAATTGGATGCAACCTTAATGCCTAAAATTATGTCATTGGAGTAGGTATTTTTGAGTGCTCTACCCAAGGATTTAACAAGAATAATAAAAAGGATGGGGGAGAGAGGATCTCCCTATCTGAGGCCCCTGTTACTAGGGAAAAACCCTGCTGGAGAACCATTTACCAGGACTAAAAACCAAGGATTAGAGATGCAATTGTGAACAATATCAACCCATTCCCTATGAAATCCAAATTTGAGAAGGACAACAATAAAAAAATCTTTATTAACTCTATCAAATACCTTATTCATATCAATTTTGAAAAATATGGCACTTTTTTGTTAAGGCTGGTAGAATGAAGGACTTCATGTAACATGATAACACCATCAGTAATATTTATTCCTTTTATAGAGCTACCTTGACAAGGGTCTATGATCTAAGGAAGGATATCCTTGAGTCTTGTAGCCATGGATTTAGTGAGATTTTTGTAAAGAACATTGTAGAGACTAAGTCTGAAATTTGACATAGATTTATAAACAAGGCCCTTTAGGAACCAAGGCAATGAAAGTGGAGTTGATACTTTTGGGTATAGATTTAGTTTTCTGAAGTTCAATTATGGTATTACATATGTCATGCCCAATGATGTCCCAAAAATTTTGGTAGAACCAAGGGAAAACCCATCAGGGCCTGGGGTTTTATCAGGGTGCATAGAAAAAATGGCCTCTTTAATTTCATCAAGGGTGAGGGGTTTGATAAGAGCTAAATTCATATCTGAAGTGACTAGGTTGGGAATATGGTGGAGCAATTTTCTACCAGCCTGGGTAGTATTTTGGGGGTTTTCTCCCAAAAGGCCCTCAAAGAAAGATGAAGCTTCATTTTGGATCTCAAAAATATCCTTGGTGATGGTGCCATCACTTCTGGTTAATTCTTTAATTTTGTTCGAACTTCGGTGCCTCAGAGTAGTGGCATGAAATAATTTTGTGTTAGAGTCCCCCTCTTTGAGCCAAAGGGCCCTTGATTTTTGCCTCCAAAAAGTCTCCTCTTTAGCCAGTACATTATGATAGTCTGCAAGAACCTGTCTCTCTTCATTTTTGAGTTGTTCATTGAGCTGCCCATTCTAAATTTGGAGTTCAATACTTTTAAGCTTTTGCAAAATATTTTCCTTATTTTCAAATATGTTATCAAAAAATTCTCTATTCCAGACTCGGATATTTTATTTGACACACTTAATTTTTTGAGAAACCCTAAAAGTAAAGGACCCATGACAGTCAAATTACCACCAATCAGCAATTTGCATCCACAAATCTAGGTGCTGAGTCCACATAGCTTCAAATCTGAAGGGGATTTTGAAACAAGGACCTTTATCAACTTCAAACAGTAAAGGACAATGATCAGATCCAACTTTAGAAAGACAAATAAGAGTGCCACCACCCATCACCGGTATAGCTTCTTGAGACAAAAAATCCTATCAAGTTTTACTTGAATGTGTTGATCCCCAATTCTCCTATTGCTCTAGGTGTATTTTGCCCCTTTAGTCTGAACATCCATCAGCTCACAATCAGTGACAAATTTATGAAAATCCTCAATGCTCTTGGAGGGCATCAGGTTCCCTCCCTACTTGTTAGAAGGAAAAAGGGGAGAGTTGAAATCTCTAGTGATAATCCATGGAAGGTTTAAGAAAGCACTTCTCATTTGATTCAAAGTATCCCATAGGCCCCTACGGTTGAGAGGATTGTTAGGGGCATAGACATTGGAAAAAACCCAAGATAAATTACTACTTTTATAGAAAAACATCATATTGAGGACCCTATCAAAAGAGGAAATGATTCTGCCTTCTAACTTGTTTGAGTCCCAAATACAGAGAAGTCCCCCAGATGTACCTTGAGCAGGGAAAAAAACAAACTCACCATTTTTCCAGATAGAATTTGTGATTTTCTAGATTTTATTTTGGTCAATCTTCATTTCTTGTAGACTTATGATAGTGGGTCTATGTTATTTCCTCAGAGTGCAAACAAACCTTTGCTTGATAGCACTATTGAGGCCTCTCACATTCCATGAGAGGATCCTCATTTAGAATTTTTGGAAAGTTTTTGACCTCCCTTAGATTGATGCAAGGGAGGTTTGGGTATTTTTGATTCATCCTTCTCCTGTTCGAGAAGATCTTGGAATAGGGTTTTCTGGGTACCATTTGCAATATCATTTTTTGTTTCCTTTTTCTTTTGATCATTTATAGAGGGTCTTCCCTTCTTTTTCTTTTCACTATCGATATCAATAGAAGCTTTCTTGAGACTTCTAGTGTTAATGGGGCTAAAATCATATTTATCTTCTTTCTCCACTTTTTTTGAGATGGGACTACCAATTTCTATATGCCCCTTAGGGGTGGATGGAGGTTTTGAGATAATATTGGAGGGCCTAGATATGGATGGGGATTGAGGCTCCTCTTGGTTAGAAACTAGGGTTTCAATTGGATTTGAGGTAGTGTCACCCTCACTAGGTTCAAGCCCATGAAAAGTAGTTCCTTTTAAAACATAAAAATGATTTTGAAAGGCAAAAATAGAACTCACCTTTGGATGATCGTTCTCCGAATCTTGGATTTCAATATAATTTCCTTTGGAATTTTTTGGAATTTATTCCTTCTTCTGGTAGTTTCTTTGTTGTTTTCCCTGTAGGGGTCTACCTTGTTTTCGCCCGAACTACAACCCACTTTGAGAGGTATTGGGGAATTTTATCTCCTTTGAGTTTATTAGTAATGGGCATTGGGTTTTGAGATGGCCCTGAGCCTTGCATTCAATGCAGAATGTAAGCTTATTCTCATATTCTATGGCCTGAAATCTATGATAGGAGTTATAAACTAGATTTATCTAAGTGGGAAGCTAGGAATCCAAATTGGTATTAACACAAATTCTAGCATGTACCATGCGAGTGCATGCTTTGGTCATCGGGTTGATAAAAACCAAATCGTCTATATATTTTTCAATACCCTTTAAAATATATTTGTGCCAAAAATGGGTAGGCAGATCTGGTGAATGAACCCAAATTGTTATGAAATCCTGAAAGAGGTTTTGTAGATCCTTTTAATTTCTTAGCATAATACCAAGGAGATGAATCATGGTCTTGAGAGAGGGACCCATTATACATGTGTCCCTTATTAGGAGGATATTTTACCCCTATGGTATTTGTGTTCCTAAAACCATCAAGATCTAAACCAGCACATTTAGTGTCAGTAAAAAATATACCTTCCATGATCATTGTAGGAATTCCATATTGATTCACCTTATTCACTTTCTCACCTCCTGTTGTAGTCACATTCAAAGTTACAGATGCCATCTCTGGAGATGATTACATCAACCCACATGAAACCCTCACACAATCGCTTACCAAATATCTTATTCACACATAGGGATGCACTAGGATCTGTGTTGCTCTAAATGATCTAAAAATTGGTGGAGACATTCTAGGGTTTGGCAGTCATCTATTCTCAATATTTCAGCTCAATTCTAGTTTAGATGAGTGAAATATGGCTGAAAAAATTTCTATAGTTTGGGCAGTCCTACAAAAATCGTCCTCCTCTCAAACCCTAAAAAAATAAAAATAAATAAATAAATAAATTTAAAAAATATGGCAGTTGTAAATATGACTTAGGTAGCCAAATAAATTATTTTTGATAAATCATTTTCTATTTGACTCGACAAAGTTGTATTTTATGAGCAATTTTTAAGTATAGTCAAGGATGGTTGTGAATTATTATTTTGCAATTCACTGAGTTGGGAATGAGAAGAATTTTATCAAAACCATCCTTAACGAACAATAAGTAGACATAATATAACCTGAGGACAAATAGAACTTCCTTGTAATCTGGTGTAAACATTTTTGGAAATTTTATCATAAGATGAATCCTAAATACAGTCGTATAATGGAGTAGTTGATGTTAAAGAAATATTTACATGTAAGACAAGAGATTATTTTCTTGTAATGAAAAGTTTATGATTTTATTTTGTGTAAAGTATGTTGTTTATCTGTTATAAATGGCTCAAAATTTATATCTAGTTTGCACATTTTTGTTGATGCAAAATATTATATGTATCTTAGAAAAAATTAGTCTGATGTTATAATAGTAAGACTCTTAATCAATTGTTGCAAATTAGTGACTCGTGTTAGCAAAGGAAATGGAGTTAAATTATCATTCTATAGCATGAAAAAGTGGTAGTTTAATACTCTTTGTTGCATAGTGTGTTTCCTCATGGATATATGAAATTACTTTATATAAATCCATTATCTTTTATAATTTATTATCATGTTCAAATAGGATAAATGTTACTATAGAAATATTATGTTGTTTAAGATGCAACCTGAAGCAATAAATTGAACCTGAAAATATCTTGGTATTTACGTATTGATGAAGGTTTAAATATGGATTATTAATGTTAAAAAAAGTGTTAACTACTTGAATTCATACTTAGAAGATTCAACTAGGTTCCTTATTATTATCATTAAGTGCTCCTATGCACTCCAAACCTTTAGTATATTGGACTATATTGCATGCTAACTAGTACAAGGTAGTTTGGACCATTGGTCACAAATTGATTTTGGTTTAATAATTTTATGATGCTTTAGTTGTAAAAAGCATAATTGATCCATATCGTAGGTGTATAAAGTTCATAAAAAATCTATGATAGATTAGAATAGGTTCTCTACATTTATCTAAAATATTGGTTTGTGAGACCTATGAGGTGGCGGTAATGAAGTTGGTGTATGGTTACAACTAAGATTTATGGAATATCACACAACGTGTTGAGTGGTACCAAGCTTGTGTAAACCATATTATTACAAAATAAAAAAAATTGTAAGTGATCCTCTATCACTTGTTCCAAAGGAAAGGAGGAATTATGATGGAAGAGAGATGCAAGAGTGAATCTAATTGGTTGTTTGTTGTTGTTAGGTACCCTAAGGTTCGGATAAAATAAATGGGAAAGGTTGGATCATCAGGGCCATGGATGAATATGTCATACATCACTTAACCCAAGAGTAGGAGAAGAAGAGAATAAATATGATAGTAGCAAAGCAGGATGTAGAAAAAACTTTGGTAGATGATATTTTTGAACTCAGAAAGTTTACTCAACATATGGTTAGCCTAGGTGGATGCAATGAATATGTATTTGTAATAAGGATTGTTTTTGTATCATAGTAAACCCTCTTGTATCTATGGTGTTATCAAATCAACTAGTCAATCATGCAAGTGTTATAGTGTGTATGATGATATGATGATGTCTATCATACATTTTATCATATAAGCAAGTAAATGACTTGATTTTTTATGCATAGGATCATTTGAGATGTATGTTGTTGATTGGTTCCTTATATTATTGGTCATACAATGTGGCTAGGTGAGAAAATATGAATCCAAACTTGACTACAATGATAAAAGGTCCTAACCAATTATGTTTGAACTTTCCTTTTAGTTCAACATCAGTGTTAGTGTTTTTTTGGTTGTCTATGAGGACTAGGTCCCTAACTGTGAAGGATCTTGGGTGTGACTTCTTATGATAAGCACATAAAATCCTATTGTGGTATATTCTAATATTTTATAGAGCATTAATATGTTTTTCTTCTAAGAGCTCTAGTTTTCATAAGTAATTTAGGTGATATTTATCTCCTACTGAAGAGTCTTGTAACAAGACACTTATAGAGGGAATATTGAGTTTGAAAGGAAAAACTACTTCAGTGCTATAAAATAAGGCATATGGTGTTTCCCTCGTGGGAGCACACACACTTGCGTGATATACCCATAAGGTGGGATAAAGTTGTAAGTGCCAATATCGGCTATTTTTGTTCACTAGCTTCTTGAGTATTTTTATTTACATTTTGTTGGAGGATTTAACTTATCCATTTCCTTGCAAGTAATATGTTGTAGACCATTTTTGTTGAATTTTGTATTTGGCACATATTTTATAGACTTCATTATTTTTTAAAAGGTGTGCCATTATCAGTGATTAATGTAGAAGGTATACTAAATCTGCTGATGATTGGATTTAGAATAAATTTTGATACATGAATTCCTATGATGGATAGAGGTATTGCCTCAACCCATTTAGTAAAATATTTTGTAGTAGTGATGATGAACTTATTTCCATATAATTATTGAGGTTTGATATTACCAATAATATCCAATCCCCAAGAGGAGAAAGGACAAGGAGATGTGATTGATTGTAATTCTTGAGAAGGGGTGTGGACAAGGTTGTCATGCCATTGATACTTATCACATATATTAATATAGTTGTGGGTATATTTTTCCATAGAGGGTTAATAATAACCCATCCTAAGGAGTTTCTTGACTAAGAATATTCTGTTAAAATATCCACCACATGATCTATCTTGGGCTTCCTTAATGATAACTTGGACTTCATATGTATTTATGCATTTGAAAAGTATACCTTCAAAGAAGTGTTGATACAAGATATCTCCAATGATGACATATTTGAAATATTTTAGCCTAAGTTGTCTTTGCTTTTGAGAGTTGAATCCCTTGGAGAGTGTTTCCTCTTTGAGGAATTTAAAAATATCTTTATACCAAGGTTCTTGAGGTATATATGTTTCTATATTACATATGTTGAGAGATTGTAAGCACGATTTGAGCGTAGAAGACTCATTAGTTGATATTATGATAATAGAAACCTCTTTGTCTTCCAACTCTAAGGATATAAGAGATGCAGTTGTAGCCATAGCACCAATATGACAATTGGTAGTTCGTGGTATGGCTTCTATGATGATTTGGTTGAAGCGGATTTTCAACATATCTACAATATCTTTATATGGTTTTAACTTCTCATATTTGGTTTGATAACTATCATTCACTTGGTTGATTACTAGTTATAAATTATCATATACTATTATGTTCTTAACATTTAGCTTTGTTGTGGCCCTAAGACCTAGGATGAGTGCTTCGTATTTTGTTGCATTGTTAGTACATGGAAAAAAAGCTTTAAAGATAACAAGATGATTTGTTATTGTGGGATGACTTGGATAATTGTTGTCCCTACCCCTTAGCACATCTAGATCCAAAAAAGTATAAGACACACATTTTAGGTTCTTGGGATTCTATTGTGAAGATTGTTTTATATAGAAAATATATGCTTATGGGATGCTTTGACTCTAAAGGGGATGCACCAAGTTGATCAGCTATAACTTTCCCTTTAGAGATTTCTTATTAGGAATTCTATATCAAATTCACTAAGGGTTATGAACCATTTTATTTTCCTAACATATAGGTAAGATTTCAATGTAAGGTAATGTAGTGGGTCTACCCTTGGTAAGACATAAGTATTTTGACTAAGCATGGAGTATCTTAGTTTGAGATATGAGAAGAAAACTACTAAGCAAATATTCTCTAGTGGCATGTAGCAAGTTTTGTAATTCACCAAAGTTCTATTGATGTATTGGATTGATCTTTCCTAGTGTTGTTCATCATATTAGGCTAATAAAGATCCAAGAGCATGCTTAGTGGATGCTATGCATAGAAATAGTGGTTTTTTTAGATGTTGTGACACCAATATGGGTGGTTTCAAGAGGTAAAAGCTTCAAATACCTTTTTAAATCCTTCATCCAATTCAAATTTATCCTCTTCTTCAGTAACTTAGAGAAAGGTTGACACTTGTCTACGAGTTACGATAGGAACCTACAAATAGCTTGTAGTTTGAATTGCAAACTTCTTACTTTAGTTAAATTTGTAGGTGGTGGTATAGTTATTATTACTATGATTTTGGAGGGGTCGAATTTAATATCATGATATGATATGATGAATCCCAGTATTATTTTTGATGTTACTCCAAATATACACTTTTTAGGTTTTAGTTTGACTCTATAATCTTGTAGTTTTTCAAAGATACATTTGATATCTTGAGTGTGGTTTTGTCTTTTGTAATATCCATCCAAGATGTCATATATCTAATATTCTATAATTTTATGCATAAGGTCATGAAATATATATGTTAATAAATCTAAATTGCTTGACTTGATAGTAGAATACTCCCCAAGGGGTAGTAAAAGTTATTTTAAATTCATATTATGGTGTTATCTTAATTTGGTTATAGCCTAAGAATCCATCAATTAAATATAACACCTCATATCCTACAGTGAAGTCCACTATAATGTCTATATTTGGCAAAGGAAAATCATATTTTGGACAAGCTTGTTTATATCCCTGAAGTATATATAGATTCAAATGGATCCTTTGTTTTTGGTGATAGGAATGTTAAATATCCAATATAAATAATCTATGGCATTTATGAAGTCAACATATAGGATGTTTTATAATTCATATTTTACAAAAAAATAAATTCTTGGATGTATCTTTATTAAATTTTATTTTATGGGTTTTGAATCGAGGTGCACTACCAAATGAATGATTACTAGTGAAGGGTCAAGTCCTGGCTTGTCATAGTATCCCCAAGCAAATATGTCAAAGAATGTTTTTAGTAGATTTGTGTACTATGTTCACTCTTCATGGGTTAGTACTTTTCCAAGTTTGATAAGGGGAGGATCTTGATTTGTTTCTATGTTGATATCTATTGTTTCTTCTATTAAGGCTTGCGATTCATATTTGAAATGGAGAGAAGCATATGGTATCACTCACTCTTCAAGTTCTTATAGATTCATAGATGTTTACTCCAACCCTAGAAGTTGGGTTGAGTTTAAGTTGAAGATATATTTTAGAGATTATTCTATAGAATAAATATTTGAAGAATACTTAAGATTTTATTTGGTTGCTATTTTTTGTGGATGAACCAATCTTAGCATGTCAATCCTAACAAATTGTATGGTTTTATGGGGTGTTTGGTTAAGGAGTGACCAAAGTTTTTCTTCATCCTCATCACCCCATTGAGATCCACATAATAACTTGGGATAATTATCCTTATTATCTTCTTCTAATAAAGGAGAAGGTTTACATTTTCTAGGGATGAATCCAATCCCACATCATATTGGCCAAGTTTTGACTTCTAGGGGTTCTTTCATACCATGTTCATAGCGACCTAAGTCTTTGCCTTGATAGCCCATATTGGAGAGTATTTTTTTTAGTTATAGAGAATGAGGATAATATATAGCATGTAGTGTATGTTTGTTCACTTGGCATAAATTTGTATCCTTGAATCTTTTCATCAATGGCAGTTCATCCATGAATGAAGGCTCAAGATCCTATTTGTATTGTGAGTCCTTTTCTACTAGGCATGCTAATATCATGATAATATAAAAATATGCTTACTAGTTCTACAAAGGGATCTAACTATTTATAAATTAGGTTGACTCGGTCATTAGAAGAGGATGATTGGGTAGTATCCCACAATTTTATGAGGGGTTCCTCTAAAATTTTCTTTCCTTTGTCTCCTTTTGGTTGATCACTTGATATTTCTTGTTGTATGGAAGAGTGTTGAGTGGAAATTTTATCCAATTACAAAATTCCCATCACAATCAGGATTTTGATTAGAAAACCCTCTCTTGCAAAGAAATAATTTTTTTTCCAAGATTCCTCTTAATTAATGTGTGCTTGTAATCTTGTGAATATGTATCAAATAAGTTCTAGGAATACCTTAGTGATTTATAGGTAATTGTTAACAAGGGGCATATGTTAATTTATTTTATTATGCTATGCTAGTGATTGTTCATGAAACTTAAAAGAAAATGAAAATGTGATTGGCCCTTATATGACCATGATGTCAATGCCTTAGTTCATTTTATCTTGAAGTGTTTTAGGTAGATTTTATCTTAATTTGATTAAGAATATTTTAAATAAGTTTTATCTTGTATTAAACCTTAATTTAAGCATGAAATAGAAGATTAAAATATATATCTAAATGAGAATATTAAATGATATTGTATTTATCAATGTTGCTTTGAGCGTATAAATAAAACTAGAATTTGATATAATAAATAAATTACCCCACTTTAATGAAATTAGATTTTTTATAAAGAGAAGTCAATTTATTGCTTTGAAAATAATGGCTTTTGAAATGCTATATAAATCACTCCCTTTAATGAAATTGGAATTTTCATAAAGGAAAGTTAATTTATTGCTTGCAAAATAAACATGCAAAGGTTGAAATCTGATTTAACTTCAAGATGCAAAATTTTGTAAAATCCAAAATTATAGAATGTAAAAACAAAAACTTTGAATAATTTTTATAATTTTAAAATGGCTTCAAAATGTAATCAATATTGCACAAGATGAAATGTTAAAGCTTATTCTACCCATATGTTCATTTATTTTTGGGATTTTAATTTTTTGGATTTTTATTTTAATTGCCAAAATTTAAAAAAAATGCAAAAGGAAGGGTTAGAAAAATAAAAATGAAATAAAAGAAGTAAATGAATTGTTGCAATCTAGAAGTTTTCCACTAACATAAAACCAACATTAGTGCGATCCGAATTCATGTAATGAAACATCTAATGCAGTGCGAGCTTCTAATAAAATGGTGCAATATATAAAAAATAACACACAAGTAAACCAGTAACATGCATAAACTTGATGTATATCCAATATATTACAAAACCAATAACATGCATAAACTTGATGTATATTCAATATATTAAAAAAAATATCTTCAACATAAAACATAAGTGTAGAAAACCATACCCTAAATTGGCATTATGTGGTGAACTCCAGTCTAGTAGTGTGGCTTTTCGAAAAAAAATTCATCCATAACCTCCAAAAAGGTCCAACCAATCCTTTTTCTGTCCTTCAATTGCATCTTTAAAATTTTCAATAACTTTTTGTTTACTCTATTTTACCTTTTACTTCCAATCCTGTTGGTCTTTGAAATACCTTACGTTTCTCATTCCTTTATTTTAGTTTCACCCTCTTCACATGTCTTCGTTTCATAACTGTTCCTTCAATCCACCTTTGTTCGCTTCATATGGTAATGTCTTGATTTTCATAATTATATGCTATATAAGACAATGACAGCTCTATATGATTCATTATTTACCCCACATTATGGTGCCAAATATCTATATTACTCAAGTCATTCAAGTCATATGATAATTGAAACTATTAGAATGAAATGAAAACTTGAATAAACTTTGGTATGTATATAGACATTTATTATTATATTTTTTTCTACTCTGTCCCTGTCCTACATCATGATATGGCCACTGATAACCCTACACATCCATAACTGCCATTTTCCTAACCTCTTGAATGAACAACAACTTTTATCTACACACACCGCATCAGATAAACCCAGCTGGCCGACTCCCACTGCACATTCATTCCCTTCGGAGTTGACTCTGCTCTGTTGAAGTGGAGGACTAATATATTGTGACCAACTATCAATATGGAGTATTTCAATTTTCCGATGAATAACTTTGGGTATGGCAAAGCCATACTTTCCCTCCATGATGGTGCTTCATCTACATCTGGACTTATCTCATTACCATATTCATGTTGCTACCTGATCTGCCCACACATCTTCCCCCTCAGAACTTATTTGCTGCCTACAAATATGCCTACTCTAGATTCTTCATCATTATGTTATCTAGAAGACCTCTCCATAGGTTCACTGCTTTGCTCATTCACTTCTTACATCCGATGCTCACAACATAGGTCTTCCACACTCCCAACAAAACGATATTAGACCACTCAACGTGAAATACATCCAAAGCATTGTTGCATATCACCTTCTTTCAGTAAAAGTTTTGTTAGTCCTAAAATTTCATCACTGTTCTATGTCTGTCAAGCATTCCACACAACATGATCCCAATAATGGAAGAAATGAATACATCCTGGCGATGATATGTCCAAACTTTCAAAATCATACATGCACAGAATGTAGAATTTACACGAATCTTAAATCATAAAAATCATGATGTTTTAACAAACACATTTTTATACTTTATATCCGGTAGACACAGATAATATTTGGTCAAAACAAGTGTGGAATAACTAATTCAAACCTCCTCCCATTTTCGTTCATTTTGGTTGTGCTATTATGATGAAATGGCTATCACAATCCACCTCTGACTTCTGCAATCATATTTTTACATTGATCACCCGCTCTTGGGGTATTACACCTCTTCATCAGTGCTCATCGGTCAATGTATCTTTCTCTGACCATTTCAATTTGTGTTGGATTCCTTCCATATACCACATTACTCCTATGGCTTCTAAAGACAGTAATCTACCTCTTTTCACATTGAAATATAGTGCCCATGCTTTACAGTGTAACATGCTATGAATCGACACCTACGAATTGATTCTCGAAAGATTTCAACTGTAGATAATGTCAACTATCAGATGTGTCTATTCCCCAACTCTGTAGTATCTCTAAATTTGAGACAATTAATCCCTTTATTTCAATCATCTTAAAAATTATTCTTGAAATTGCCTCTTTGTCTTATACCAATAGCTTTGACCATGGATGCGTTATCTTCACCAAACAGTCTACATCCGATCAAGGCTTTCCGTTTGCATCATAACTGTCTATCCATGCCATCAAATGCTACATTAACCTTATATAAAATAGGTCATCCAATCCCATGATACATGGCCTTATGTTGTCAAATCTATCATTTGAAACTGCACATAATCGACACCCTCTATTCACTATGAAGTCTCCATGAATACGATGTCATCCATTCGGTTATGCACCACTGTGTTTCAACATTAGCCTAGATGCCCACTGTGTTTCTGGTCATCTAGATTTTTGTTAGCTAGTCGTTACTAGTGCACTATGGTGGACATTTCACCTTAACAGTCATCGCTTAACCATCTTCGCTAGTCAATTTTATCACTTCACCTACGTTGTCCTTGTCAGGGGCTCTTGATCCGCATTCTAGTCTATGACTCTGTCATGGTGTGGCCTCCTTCTATTGGAATTACCCCTAAATTCCTAAGTATCTAGGTTAAGATTTGTTAAGGGGGAGAATGTTGCAGTGTGAATAGGGTCATCACTAAAGAGGCTTAGAAAAATCCCTTTCCTAAAGCCTTAGTGTGAACACTCCCTCCTATGGTTGTCGGCAATTTCCTCCACGTTTCCTAACTCCCTTATCCCTCCATCTCATCTCAGTTTCCTTATCCCTCCATTTCCTCTTCTCCCCTTATCCCTCCAACTTCCTTATCCCTCCGCGCTTTTCTTTCCCCTATCTTCTCCCTTCTTATCTCCTATTTCCCCTTATCTCTCCTTTGCCGACTTTCTTCCTATTCCTCCTCTATATATTATTGAATATGCATTTTGTATTAAGGTGGGGAGAGCTACAAATTAAATAAAGAATTTGATTTTTATTTGTGCTGCATTTTTCTGTTAGTGTGACTGCGTTCGGATTTCACATCTGGTATCAGAGCCAGACTTCGTCGTTCGTCGGGCACGGTTCCCGAGGCGAAGTGAGGTCAGCGCGGGCACGGTTCCCGAGGCACGACCAGGCACGCATCCCGACGCAGGTCACAGCAGGGCTCGAATCCCGAGGCGGATCGCGAGCAGGCTCGAGCACGCATCCCGAGGTAGTTCGGGCACGGATCCCGAGGTGGAGGTGGCAGCAGCACGACAGCCGAGGTGACTGGATACGTGGCAGTTGCAGAGCTCGACACGTGGCGAGCAACGATTGGCGGCAGGTGGCGTTGTTGGCAGCAGGCTGCGGCGTTGTGGTTTGGCAAAATTCTGCCACGTGGCAGACGGTGGCTGGGTCCACGTGGCACTCAACGATTGACGAGGTCGGCGGCAGAAATCCGGTCGCGAATCGACCGCCCGAAGGCAGTCGAAATAGCATACGCGACGCGAGGGTTAAAAACCCTCGCTGTGCAATCGCGCAGCCCATGTGGGATTTATCCCACAATTTTTTTTAAAAAAGAAATCGCCCGCCGGCGATTACAAAGCGGACGGGACAGAGATTAACTCCCGTCCACAGCTGTGGTGTAGCGGACAAAGTTGTCCGCTTGTAAGGTGGAGGTACGCGGGTCGATTCCCGCCCGCTCCACGGGAATAAAAAATATATTTTTTAAAAATTTTGTGCCCGTCGTTGAAATAAGTAGATTCTCACCCCTGTTGATTCCCGTCCATTAGCTTGGTGTATTGGATCGTTGGACCTGTTGTTGAGAGGAGGTTAGCGGGTCAAATCCCGCGAGCGCCGCACGAAAGAAATTTTTTTTTTAAGAAAATTTCGGCCGTCGAGAAATAAAAGGGCGGTGGCCCTTGTTTATTTCCGTCGGCCTATTTGGCACAGCGGCTAAGGTGCCCGCGCAGTGACAAGGAGGTCGCGGGTTCGAGCTTGACGGAAAGGTAAATTTTTTAATTTTTTGTTTTTAAAGGTTTTTTAATTTATTTAATAATTTTTTATATTATTTATTTTTTTTTAAATTATCTTTTTAAATAAAGTTTTTTTTAAAAGGGTAATTTAAAAAAATAATAAAAGATTATTAAATTTATTTAAAAAAAACCTTTAGAAAACTGTTTAAAGAGTTTTTTGTGGCCAATTAAAACTCGCCCAAGGGGGCTTGAAAATTTGCATATTGTGAACCTGGAAAAGTGACGGGAAGTCTTCCGGAGCACCCGTTTAGCACCTCCAAAATTTTTTGGACTCCCCGTCTCGTGCCCCTTGGAACCCCGTTTAAGGGTTCAATATTGAAGTGGAGCCAGAGCCAGAGCTGGAGCTAGAGCCAGTGGAGCCAGAGCTAGAGCTAGAACCAGTGTTGGGGAGTCTCACAACAAGCAATCAGTAAGAGAATTACTTTGCTTTGTAATTGCTTATTTCAGTGAAATCAAAGTTTGCTTTTAAGTAGCAGAAATGGCTGCAAATACTTGTTTGCCAATTGGTGATTGGCTGTTACAAAACAGTAGATGTTTTAAGACATGAATATGCCAAAACTGAGAATGATGCAGAGGGAGGAACTCTGCTGACTGTAAAAATAGCTTGCACTATCAGAAGCTTGCTGATTCTGTAGACCATTGGAGTTGATTCTGATTTTGTTGGTTGCTATTTGCTGCTATTGTTTGAATGCAATTCTGACAAGGAGTACCATTGTTTGGTGAGTCACACTGCTACCCAAATAAGTGAGAACCACGTGAGACTGGTTTCACAATAAGTTGTTGCATCTTGCTGAAGAGAGACATATACGCTGAAGAGAGAAGAAGAGAGGAGGCAGTGTTGTGACATGGAAAGGATGAAAAAGCTATTTTTTGACAGAGTTGGGCAGTGAGATACAGTGAAGAGATTTATAGAACTGATTGCATTAAAAATACAGAAGAGAGTTTTGCTACTGTTTGGTACCAATAAGACATAAAGGCTGCATCGATTCAGGAAAAGAGTGGCTGAGAACTTTGTGGAAGTTTGATGAATGGTGAATTGCAGAATGGCAACCATGTATGAAGATTTGGTTGTGCCTAAATTCGATGGAGATGATTATGCTTATTGGAGCATAAGAATGAAAACTTTATTGATGGCCAAAGACCTTTGGAGCATTGTAGAAGAAGGATATGAAGAACCTTCAAATTGGAGCAGCCTTCGGGAAGATGAAAGAAGAGAGAAGAAAGAGAAGCAATACCAAAATTGTTTAGCCCTTATGGATTTGAGAAGAGGAATGGAAAAGAATTTTTTTCCTCTTATAGCCAATTGTAGATCAGCTACAATGGCATGGCAAGTGTTGAAAGATACATATGGGTTTGATAAGGACACCCATAAATCCATGTGTGACAATCAAGAAGATTGTTTAAGCAAGGAGGAGCCTTGCTTTCTTGAAGAAGTTTCTGAATTAGATCCTTTTGCAGGAGCTTTTGAAGACGCATGTGAAGACATGTCTTATGAAGAAGGCATGCATGATGAATTCTTCCTTACGGTGGAAGATGATGGAGAACTTCTTCTTGATGAAAATAAAAGAAGAGGTGTGTATTCCTCAAGAGGAAGAGGAGGAAGACGAGGATTTGCAGCTGATAGAAGGAAAAGTGATGAAGAGTCCCTTCATGGAGAAGAGGATGAGAAAGAACCTAGTTCCCTAGAAGATCCTTTTGGAGAGTCTTATGAAGACTTATCTGAAGATTGTTTTGAGCAACCATGGGAGACTCTCACTGATGAAGACGTTACTTGTGAAGGCATGAAAACTTGTAAGTATCAATTCTCTGTTTTAGAAGGAGAATATGATGAAAATTGTCAATTATTTCCTTTAGAGGGAGAATATGATGATGAAAAGCAAAATTGTATTGATGGAAAAGAGGATGAATGTCTCATTGAAGAGACAATTGTTGAAAGATCATTCTATGGGAATGATGTTTATTGTGAAGACCACTTTAAAGTGGATGATGGCTTGCTTGAAGAATCACTCCAAGAAGAAGGAAGAGAAACACTCACATTGAAGTGTTCCTTGCTTGAAGATCACCTAGATGAGGTGGTGGAAGATGAAAGATGTCTCATGGAGGAGGCATGTGCAGAAGAGTGTCTTATGAGGAAGACACCAAATCAGCTATTTATTGAAGATTGCTTCATGGAGGAGGCACAAAATAAATATGAAGATGCAAGATGATGGAGAAACACTCATAATGGAGTGTTGCATAGCTGAAGTCCACTCACATGGCGTGGAGACAAATAGAGAGTGTATTTTGGAGAATACACCAAAAATTCTCATGGAGGAGAGTGATGAAAATCTAACCACAAATTGTTGGCATAATGATGGAAAAGCAATGTTCATGACAAATCATTGGCTTGAAGACCATTCACTTGGAATGGATGTATGCTCTCTTGATAGAGCAACTCAAGATATTCTTGAAGGAGACGATAAAATTGTTCCTCTACAGGGGAAGGAAAATATTAAAGATGAAGAGGAGCTTGATTCACAAATTGTATGGGATGTTGATTCCCATGACATTGTTGATTGTAAGGCTCAATTTATGTGGGATTTTGATCCACAAGAATTTGAAATTGAAGAGGAGATGAAAGTCATAAGCTTCATGCTCAATGGAGGATATCACTCATTAGGGGTGACAAATAGAGATGCTTCTTGTTCATCCACCCAAGAAGTAAAACATGAAAAAGGAAAGATTGATAGTTTTCATGTTGTGATGACTATGAGAACATCAATGCTTGAACCTAGAAATTATTTTGTACAGGCAAATCCAAATCAAGAGGACGATTACTCATTTGGTGTAATAGAAAAAGATATTGATGGGTTCCATGTTATGGAAACATCAATGAAAGAAGAAATGAAGGGCATAAGTTTCATGCTCCATAAAGCAGATTATCTCAAGGCTGAGATAATAACAGGAAAAGAGCATTATGAGAAACACTATCTCAAGGAGGAGATAGAACATAGTGAGATAGTCACTAATGGACTTCATGATGCAATGGAGGTATCATCAAAGGAGATTGAAAATTGTCTTGAAGAGACAATTATGGTTGAAGATCACTCACTTGGAGTGGCTACATTACAGAAAAGAAGTTGTCTTGAAAAGGCGACAATGTATGATTGCTTTAATGAATGGTGTTTCAACACACGACCATGGATTGATCAAAGGAGAAGAGCTCTTAGTGAAGAGTTGATGGTTGATATTGAAGCACCATACCCCAAAGGAGAACCTGCAACAAAATAGCTTTATGGGAAGCACCAAATCTAATCATAGTGAAGGTAATATTTTTATGATTAATGATTTGTTTTTTGTGAGCAGGTATGAAAAGGAAGGAGAATGTCTTCCAAAGGCATTATTTAAAGGTGATTGTCTCATTGAGACAACTTTGATGAAGAGTCTTCTTGGAGCGAAGACAATAATGAAGAACTTGGGTCACATGGATCCAAATGATGTGTTTAAAATTCCTTGGGAGAAGGAATATTGTAAAGCCATTGTTTTGAGAGAACATTTGTGTGAGGAGCAACTTTATGTTGCATATGTAATTGGTCATTGGGTGGCCATATTTGTTGTGATATTTTGTGTAGAAATATCTGAAAGAGTTGTATGGTATAATCATCTATGTGAGATGATTAATTGTAAATACTCATGTGGAGTATTGTTTAGTGATGAAGATGTAAAAGATGATCAAAATGTGAAAGTATGGTTTAAAGACCATCATGATCAAGATGTAAGAGAGTGGTTGTTGAAAACCACAAGAAGAGAGACTTTTGCTGAAGGGAGAGCTAATCAACAAAATATGGCACTCAAGCATTTGCGTTATGGAAGAGCAACATCAAAGATGAATGAAATTCCAATGCATATTACATACTCAGGAGGAGTATTAGGAGTTGAAATATGGTTTGAAGACCATAGAATGAATGATAAAAGGAATGTGTTGGATTGGTTAATGAGAACCAATACTTATGGTATTCTGGGAATGCCATCATTTGAAGGAGCTTTTGATGAAGGGGGAGTAGCTCATCAAAAGGAGGCACTCTATTACTTGCATGAAGGAGCAATAACAAAGATGGAGGAGATCACACACAAACAATGGAAGGAGTGCCCAAGACAAACAATTTTTGATTTCTTGTTACAAAACTGGAGGAGACGAAAAAGATTGAGTTTCTTCCAATGTTGTGATGCTGATGAAACTTTTTGCAAAAAGTCACATCAACATCAAGGGGGAGAATGTTGGAATTACCCCTAATTCCTAAGTATCTAGGTTAAGATTTGTTAAGGGGGAGAATGTTGCAGTGTGAATAGGGTCATCACTAAAGAGGCTTAGAAAAATCCCTTTCCTAAAGCCTTAGTGTGAACACTCCCTCCTATGGTTGTCGGCAATTTCCTCCACGTTTCCTAACTCCCTTATCCCTCCATCTCATCTCAGTTTCCTTATCCCTCCATTTCCTCTTCTCCCCTTATCCCTCCAACTTCCTTATCCCTCCGCGCTTTTCTTTCCCCTATCTTCTCCCTTCTTATCTCCTATTTCCCCTTATCTCTCCTTTGCCGACTTTCTTCCTATTCCTCCTCTATATATTATTGAATATGCATTTTGTATTAAGGTGGGGAGAGCTACAAATTAAATAAAGAATTTGATTTTTATTTGTGCTGCATTTTTCTGTTAGTGTGACTGCGTTCGGATTTCACACCTTCTCATCGCTCATCGATGGACATGTCCACGTTGACCACGTTAAGACCACCTTGAAAATCATAACGAAAAATCCTGCATAGGTCATGCTCCTGCATGTATGAAAAATTAAGAAGTATACATTACCAAGCATATAAGGGAAAAAAAATTATTTTTTATTTTTATTATATATCAAAAGCTTCCTTAGTAGAGCCAAGAGAGGATAAATCTAATAAAAAGGAAAGTTGGTAGAATAATAAGACCTACTCCCAATAATCACAAGGAATATAATGGACATATGTATATTTTTTTAAAATATTTTTATCATATATATATATATATATTATTTATATATTTTTTTGTTTTGTTTTGTTTTATTGGTTTAAACACTTTTCACACATTAAAACTAGAGGATTCAAACATTGATTTTGACCCAAAACAATAGAACCAAGACAAAGGGAACATAAGATAACAAAAAAAAACACACTTTGAATGAAATAGGTCAATACTGACCAACAAACAACATGCATTGCAATTCCATGAAAATGGAAACTATGGAACCTACTACTCAAAGCAAACAAAAGCTCCCAAAACCAAAATTTCAAGGTGGGTCCCCAAGCTTTGGGGCTATTTGTTGCAACAGTTACAACAAAGGGTAAATATTAATCTCTTGTAAAACAATAGATTTACACATGGCAAAAGGTTTTGGATCTCTAGGAATGTGGATGAGTCTCCCTTGATACTCATATTTGACACATTGATGTAAGGTAGAAGGTATAGCCTTCATAGCATGTGTACAAGGAATTTCTAGGAGCATGTTATATGTTATATCACATGATATGATATAAAAGAGGGTATTTAGGACCTGAGGCCTTACTTTTATAGGTAAAGTAATAGTGCATATTATTGTTGAAGGCTTTAATTATGAGGTTAAATTTTTGCAAACCATTTTTATTTAAGTCAAAATTTTACAAGAATTTAACGTTGCATACATTCAAGTTCAATACATTATCTACTAGGATCCTCTTGATATATTTATTACCTATTTGAGTTATGATGTAAAGAGGAGAATATCTTGATATGGTTTTAAAAGGAGTATTTGCCTCATAAAATGCTAAGATAGTGTTGCTTACCCTAGCTAGCCCAACCATGTTAGTGATATCATTTGGAGATATGTCTTGAGGGAGTTCTTGTTCACTTAAATTTTTCAACAATATTTCCCTATGAGTAGGTGATGTTTTTAGCAATTTTAAAAGGAAGATCTTTGTAGGTACCTCCTCTAATTATTGATGGAGATCAAAAGTATGCAAGGTGTTTTGAGAAGGTGTGAGCTCAAAGGGTGACTTATTAGGGATATGTGTCTTTGTTCTTGGGATAACCAATGGAGGTTGATCCAAAGATTGGTTCTTTGCTTATTACCTAGTCACAGTGTGGGAAGATCTCGATAAATACATAGTGCCTATGAAGTTGGCTGATTTTTATCACATGTTGGTAAAGGATATTGAAATATCCCCATGCCTTTGTTAGGATTTTATGGTTTATTAAATGTTATTTTTCCTCTTCAATGAGGGCTTCGATAATATTCTTTAAAGTTTTGTATTTGTTGGTAGTGTGTCCCTCTATTCGATGAAAACCACAATACTCATCTTGTATATACCAAATAGGCACCTCTTTGGATAGATCCCAAGGCTTGATAGGTGGAAGTTCCACCAATATAGAATCAAGGATATTTTTCAGCATGGATTTTTGACTTTATCCGGTATTTGTTTATTCCCTTTGGGGTTTTCCCTATCTTTAAATGACTAACTTTTGACGAACATTCATTTATGTTGTTGTTTTGACAAGAGTTAGTTACACTATCTCCTACAATGTGTTTATTTTTGTAATGCCACTTGTTAGAGAGTTTTCATCTTCTTTCTTGTTATAGTTGAGTTTCCCTTCTCTTATGAGGATGACTTCTACTCTTTTAACCATATCGATGGCTTCTTCAAAGGAGGTTAGTTTCATTATTTCCAATGGATATGATAATTTTTCATGAAGGTTTCATATGAAAATATGTAAGATTTCTTTATTAGGAGGAATATATTGAATTATTCCTACTAAACCTCTCCATTTGGCTAAGAAATCAAAGAAATTCTTAGTCTTAGATTGTTTAAGTTGATAAAGATCATCTATGGTAACCTTATCTTCTATGTAACTTTAAACGTATTTAATGAAGGATTCCATAAGGAGAATTTTTTATCATAATTTATGTCACTATAAGCTATTTAAAATAGCCGTAGATGGTTAAAGGGGTCTTAATTTCCATTGTACATCTAAAATTTAAGATTTTCAAAGTTCTTCTTAAATGGATGATTAAGGATTGTTGGATATAATAGCTCATTGTAGAAATATTCAAAAGAGTACTTTAACTTAGATGTTACGAGAGGTAAGTTGATGCTCAAGTCCTTCAAACTTGGATTCTCTTTTTCTAAGTCTAAGATATTAGTGTTGATATCTTGAATATCATTTGATGAAGGGTTTGGAGGTGTAGACAATGCTATCAATGATTGCATAAGTGGTTGAGCGAAGGTTTGTGATATGAATGGTACATTCAAGAGAGTTGAAGTATTTTACTTGATATTATGGTGGGAGGGACTTGGCTAAGTCCCATGTTGTAAGTAAAAAAGGATTTATAGTATTGATTGTATCATTAGGAGATGTTGAACATAGGTTTTATATGATCTGCACCTCCATAGATATGCTTAGAGGTGTTGTAATATTATTAGGTTGCACCATAACCACATCAAGACTTACCAAGTTTTTTTGAGTTTTATTGATTTAAGCAATGGTTTATTGATCATTATAATATTCAATATTATCATGCATTATAAATGATTCCCTTTTCACTTGTTCTCTAATTTCATCCCTAAGAACATCTAAAAATATATTTTTATTTCTTTTGATGTATTCTTTGACATGATCCATAGATTGGAAAGAAATTTGTTTTACAATTTATTCTTGTACTCTAGTCGCTTGTTGTGATCAAGGGTTTACTTCTAGCTTAATATGTTCATGGGAATATCCTTCATGGGATGAAGAAGGTACACCCTTTTTTCAGGTGTTATAAGGATGTTGAGACATGGTTTGAGAGCTTGGTTCTAAAAGAGATTAATTTATTAGAGTACTTATATCAAATAAGAGAAGATGTTTGAAATCCTTATGTCACCTTGAAAAGCAACCCCTTTTGTGACTTCCACTAATCCACTATGATATACTAAGAAAAGGAGATTACTCCCCTAATATTTGTACTTTTGTTTACTCAAGGGGTCGTTATCCTTCCCCCAATAGGATTAACAACTGGTTATGTTCTTGTTATCTTGATTTAATATGATGTAAGGTAAGCAAACAAATTAGATGATCTTGTTTAGGTTTAAAAAAATTTTATATTTATTAAGGCAAAAGAAGTGTTCACGTTAGGTTCACCAAATATATAGATGTAGGGAAAAATATTGTTCGTTTATTTTCTTCTTAAATTCTAATTCAATATCAAGTGTGTGCATGGGAGATTCACTGGAATCTATGCTTCCCCACTTGAGAGTCTCTTTCCAAAGGAGACCCTAAGAATATGAATATTCTAAAAACAACTAGACTCCTACTCAATGTTTTTTTCTCACACCTTGTATAAGTTGATGTTACACTTGTTTGGTCGGTGTTTTATGAGTTCATTCAAAGAAAGCACATAAGGATTTTGGATCGCTATCTATATCGATTCTTTTTTGAGACTTAATGGTTATTTGACACTTAATGATTTTTAAGACCTAAAAGTTAAATATCATCTAAATGCAAAGCTAAGTCTTTTATCACACAAATGCAAGAATGCAAGAGCTATCCTATATGCTTTTCAAATTTGAATGAGTTAAGTATAATATTTGGTATTTCAAGATAATGCAAGAAGACAAGTTAGCCTAAATGCAACTAAATATTTTTTTATTATTATATTATAAACTTGAAAATGATCAAGAAGATATGATTTGTTCTAATATTCCATGATTGACTTATTTAAGTGTGTTTTGTAAAGGAATTGAGATATTTTGTAAAGCAATTAAAGCATTTTGTAAATCAATTAAGGCATTTTGTAAGCAATTAGGGTTTCTACTTAAAATTCCTTAATTTTCCAAATGAAATGTGATTTTAAGATACAAAAAAGTAGAAAATAGAAGGAAAACATAGAGTAATGGGGAATGCAGGGCTAGGGAAGTGCCAAGTGGCAGAATTACCTCTTCTAGAGACCTTTTGCAAAATTTACCACTGAAACTACCAAATTTGCTACTTTTCTAAACTCACCAGTAAGGACTAGAAATTATAGTATATGTACAAAAATACCAAAAAAATTTGGTTTTCTACTTTGGGGGATTTGTATGAGAGCTAGATAGGGTAGAAAAATTGTCTAAACAACTGATCAAACCCTTTATTGATGAAAATTTTTAGTATACTTACCTATTGGAATGGATTTTTGACCTTTTGCCAAGATTACCAATTGTTTTTACCAAATTTATCACTAGCAAATTTGGTTGGTGGAAAATTTGATTTTGAGTGTTTTCTGATTTCCATATTTTCTACTAACTATGTAGGGTGGCAAATTTGGTCTAAACACAAGATTTTTGAGAGTTTTAACAACAATTTTAGATGGATTTTGATGGATTTTAGGCTGAAATTGAAAGGGGATAATTATAATAGTGTTTGATAAGTTTATAAATGAAATAATCAAAGATATAAACCAGTAAATAAAATAATTTAATGACTAAATATAAAATATGTGAGAAAAAAGAGTGAATATATCAAGGATGACTAAAATTTAAATCAAATGGAGATTCACATAAGTTATAAATGTATGTATTTATGCTAGGAATGGTGTGAGGTAGCTAATACAACTTATAACAAAAGGAAATTAGCATTTAGATCATGAAAACTAATGATGATGCTAATATGTGTAAGTATTGACCAAAACTTACAAAACCTACAACAATAAGTAAGAAAGAAAAGGGGATTGTAATAGAGGATGCATGAAGCTTGGTAAAATGATGAGCTAATAAGGTAATAATAGTATTGTATCCTTAACACCTTGCCTTAAGAGATGAAAGAAGAATTATCTAAGATTTGTAATGTAAAACTACACGTAATGCATGAAAGAAAGATTGCTAAAAGAAAGTTTATTAACTTATGCTTAAAAATTAAATAAAATTGAAGTTAGATGAACATGGAAGGAATTAAAGGATGTTAGTATGCTGCCAATATAAAAAAAATGACTATAAATAAGAGGACAAAAAATAATATGATTTGAAATATTAAAAAGAAGTGTAAAATCACCTTGCAAAAGATAGAATTAGATGAATATAAACGAATGAAGATAATAGAATATGATAAACGAATGTAACCCTGCAAAATATATGTTAGATGATAAATAGATATGATATGTTTGAAGGCAAGGCTGCAAATATAGTCTTATATGGCTTCCAAAATAGTTTTAGATGGCCGAAAATAATAATTAGAAACTTACAAAAGAAATTAGAAGCATGGAATGTAGAAATACCAAAAAAAAAGTATAACTTAGCAAGGCTACAACCTAGAGGACAAAATGTATATGAATTAAATATGAATGGATAGAAGAAAGAATCTAGGAGATCTATATTCCTTGCTTCCAAGGTGATCTCCTTGCCCTAAAATCGTCCTTGCCTTGCTTTGATTACCTTTCAAATGCTTGTATGATACCTCAAAAGCTTGGGAAATTCTTGGAAATGAAGAATTCTATGGAAGAAGAGCTTAGAAGGACGATGTTAGAAATCTAAGTAGAGTGTAGATACCTCAAAAATTCATGCCAAATTCCTACCCAAGTAGCTACTTAAATAGGATTTGGGAGACGCTTTGGTGGTGAAATGGATAAGATTAAATTGAAATCTATGAATCTAGTACATTGTTGGGGTTTTTGGGATGAATGGTAGAGGATAGAGGAAGGTAATCCATGTGCTCCTAATTTATGCCAAAATATTATAAGTTGTTTGGCCATATTTGCCACTGTCGACCAAATTTTCCACTAATGAATTTGGCAACATGAGTGGCAAAATTGGTTAGAATATAAGTTTAACTTTTCAAATTTTAAACTTTGATGTTTTCTAAATTTACCACTAGGCTTACCAAATTTCCCACTGGTGAATTTGGGTGGCGAGTTTTACATCGATGAATTTCACACCAATAGAAAATTTGGTTCTAGACAATGATTATTGTTTTGTAGTTTTAGGCATAGATGTATCCAAATATAGGTATATTTATACTCATTGGAAAGATCTTTTTGAGACTGATCTGGTGGTGGTAGATTTGTGGAATTTTGAGATGATTTTATAGGTAAATATTTCTCTCAAATATGACCTTATGTTTTAGGTCTTTAAACACACTAAATTTAGGTATGAAGATGATTAATTTTATTTGTTTGATCAAAATGCTTATGAAGATAAGGCAATTGATGAGTTTTCGATAAGCTTGGGTATTGGTGAAATACACAAAATTTTATGTCCAATTTGACATGGTTAGGGTGTCTTGATAAAGTTTTATTTTAGTTCCTTGATTAAGGATGTCATTGGGTTCATGTTGATGGATTCATTTATGTTTTAGCTATATAATGTTCATTTCTCTCTATAGTGCTAGTGGTTCTAGTGACACAAATAAGGACCTCACCTGAATAAGCCATCTGTATTTTCTAATAAGAGAGAAAAAACAAAATATTAATAATATAATTTCTAATCATATTAATGTATTTAGTGTAAAAAATATATATAAATGGTAAACCATTGTGGATATTAAATAGTATATTGCAGGTCCATAAAATTCTAGGAATAAAAAATAATAATATAAAAGAGATGTAGAATATTTATGAAGAAACCTAATGCTAGCATTACAAAAGCATGAAATCCATGCTAACTAATATTATAGAGCTTATCTCTATACATCCAATTATATATAGTTGATATTTAACATAATATTCAAAGAACCATAAATATTCAAAAGATAAACAAATATGGTGTAAAATCTATATAACAAATAAAATATTAGCACTATCTCCAAGTACATAGAATGCATGTAAAGTGACATCATAGCCTCTCCTCAGGATTACTTAGCCACACATAGTATTTATAATTTGAGTGGATTTGATAGTGAAGGTTTTGTTACTAAAAAATAAGGTTTAAGGTTAAGATATAAAGAATACAAGTGTACAACCAAATATGGTTAGATAAATGTATATCAAGTAACAACACCCTCCATGATTTTTAACTTCCAAATTTTCATATATTTCTAAGAGACAGACATTCCTTTACTTTTTGAACCCAAAAAAAGTTTATATTTGAGGATATTAAAAGGATGTATTAGTACAGTGAGAGGCCGACAGGGGACACACACCACTTTAACAAAAATGAAGTTACTTTTCAAAAAAACTTTCAAATGACGGGAAAAGGAATAAACCAAATGATAATTTGAAAATGAAATTTGTTGGGATCAATGAAGCCATAGAATCTAGAATAAGTTGCAAGTTATTCAATATCCAAGAGGAATTCAAGCACATATGGATTCATTTACTTGGTGAAAAAAAATTGATATCAATACAAGCAAATAATCTGGAACTTGTACATTCTAATTTTCATCTTGAATGTAACAAAATAAGAAGAGAAGAAGAGTACATAAGATGGAAAATAGAATATTAGCATGTGGATCCTAAAAATATTTACTTAGATATGGTAGCACTTGATCTCAAGGATGATAAAATTTTAAAATCCTTATCATACACTTACTATCAAAGCTATAGGATTTGAGTCTTTTTTATTTTGGTGCTGAATTTTCTATACTTTAAATTAAGTTTAAAGTATATCTCATGTAGTCTAGTTTTGCATGACATGTGTAACCTTTTCTACCAAGGTTTAAATTTCTTATTAACCATTGTAAACTATCTAAAACTTAATAAATAAATGTGTTTTTCATTTTTTTATGATCTCTTGAGTTCAATTTTATAAATTTTAAATGCATTTATCTTTAAATTAATCATTTCATTTATTTTTTCCTATATTTTTGAATGTTTTGAGGACTCGTGTTTACTTAAGAATTTATTTTTTGGGAACCATACCTATTTTCCTTTAATGCAAAAAGGCCTATAATTTGATGAGTAGACCTCCTGTCATGTGTTATTGCAATGAGGGTCCAACAATTGGAATTCTCATCAAGTTTACAGCATGCTAGTAAAAAAGGCATTGCATCTGAAACAACTTAAGTATCTTGATGATGCAAAGTGCTATCCACCATTGGATTTAACATAATGCTTTTAGTATTCACTAAACTTGTATAGAAACCTTTATAGAGTAATGATTAATTCATTTTCCTCTTATACAAAATAATATACCATAGATATTTTTAATATATATTTACATATGCATATCCTCACTAGAAATTTGATAGGTATGTGACTATGTAAGCTTTATATTAGTATGTTTAAGTGCTCATTTAAAACTATAAATACATGCCAGGCAACCAAATACATCTAAATAGGCATATAATTCAGTCTTGCATGCAACTTAGGTTGAACTGCTACCTAGATTGGAGCCCTCTTATCTATAAGCAATGTCTTCCATTGCATCATATTTTGTGAAACCAAGTGTTAAAATGGATAACAGTTGACAGTCCATAAAAATTGATATAACATGTAACTTCATGAAAAGTTATTTACTCTTATATTTATCTATAGATTTCACATTAACAGAAATAACAATGACATTGTGTAATTTATCTACCTCAACAAGGATGATGCAACTCATAGGGGTCACTATGCAATTTAGAAATGACCATAGGGGAAGAGAGCCCTAGGGAATTCTACCTACATAGGGAATTTGATAGTCCTTTCTTTAGAGACCAAAAATTTATAGGTCCATGTTGAAAATATGAGTAGGTATCTCTACATGTATCAGGGACCATGCTTGTATATCATCTTAGCATAGGAATATTTCACAAAGCATAACAAAAAAAACCCTTCTTTAGGTTTTAAAGATTGAATGTAAACAAATATAAGATGAAATATTCAATTCAAAGGTATTTTATCCCACATTATTTAAGAGATGTATGATCCATAGCAATGACATTTTATATTCCTAGGAGGTCATATAAGTATTCCTCTAAATACTTAACCATACCTTATCTACAATATTGAATTGGTGTGGGACCTAATGTTGGTCATGACATTATATGTGATTTTTGTTTGTATTTTCCAAGAGGTCATGGACCTATTACTAAATATATTGAATTTGTTCAACACACTATCCTACCTTTTTTTGCATCTTATCCATGAAGTGAGTAATCCATGGGTTGCACAAGGAAAGCTACATTAGTGAGTGGCACTGGTTAGAACCTAAAATAAATATAAAATAGGATATATTTGGTAGATATATCGAGAGATTAATTGTAACCATGATGAATGTGGGAGAGGCCCACATCCCATGTGTGTGGATGTTTGGAATTACACATTTGAAGAAGATGTACAATTAGTCAATTTAAAATATTTGTCTAATCATCAATTTATTTTTGGAAGGATGTGAACATGATCAATATAGTGTTTTCCATGCTCAATATGGGGACTAAAAAATGCTAAAAATTCTACTATCCCTATTAAAAACCTTCAATGAATAGTTTATTGTATGGAAGGTTATATCACAAAATCATTCCCTTAATAAGTGATCTACACAAGTAAGGTCATCCAAATATTTTATGATTTTTGTTAATTTAGCTTGAAGACATTAATTTATTCTAAAAGGTTATGTTATAGTTGGGGTGGAGCAAGGCTTCAATGATCATGTATTTACAAATTCATTCAAAATATGAAAATATCTAAAGTTTCTAATGAATACTTTAAATTTCAAATATTTATGTATCATATTTAAAATAAAAAATAAAAGTGGATTCAAAATCAACAATTTAACAAAAAAAATAGAAATTAATGTAATATACCAAGATGCTTGTTTGCAACAAAAATAATTGTATAAAATTTAAAGAAATAAAAAATATATGATATTAATAAAATAGTTGTCTTTCCATTGAATAAAAATATGTTATCTCTAGATGAAATATGTGCAGAGAAAGTAAAATATATTAGGATGAAACAATTAATAATTTCTATTAGAATAAGTGAATATTCTCTTAAGTTCCACTAGGATAGACACTTAAGTTTCCACTTCTCCATGTGTTAGGAGAACTCTCAGTGGTGTCTTCATCAGGTTTGATGAGTTGTTGTAATCCAATGACTCTCAATGATCAACTCTACTATTTATACAAAGTTGATCCTTAGAATAAATCAATTAGTTCCACTCTTCTATTCATATTTTATGTAATGCTTTGCATATCTATTATTGTGAAATTCTAACATGGTATCAGAGCAGGATACATTTTGCTAGTATTCTGTCTTGAAGGTTCTAGGATATGATTCATTTAATTTGGATAATTTTCTTTGGCTATCTTACTTCAAAGTTTATAGTAGTCACATTTTATCCATAGTTTACTCTTTCAGCATTTTTTTTTGAGATATATGTTGCAATATTTTTTTAATTAAATATGTGTTGAATTCGTTCTTGAGGGAAATTTAAAAAAAAAATAGCTTACAACTCTATACTATTAACTTGTAGGAAGTCTGTTATACCTTGCTCATACTCATACAAATATCTCATATGTTTTTGGGCTCATATCCATATTCTCTCATAACCCTCATTTCAGTCATTGGCAAGCAGCTAAAATAATTCTTCGTTATTTGTAGGGTACTACGCACTTTGGGCTCATCTATAAGTGAGACTCCATGCATATCATTGGCTATACATATTTAGATTGGGCAGGATCATTAGATGACAAATTTTCAACCTCTGGCTATGTTTTTTGCCTTGGTTATTTACCAATAGCCTGGTTATGCAAGAAACAACAAGCAATAGCATTATCTTCTATAGAGGTAGAATATAGAGCAGTAGTTTCAGCCAGTTAGGAAGCTCTTTGGCTTCTTCAAATTCTAAAATAATTTGTTTTCTTCCATAAAGAGCCTATAATTATTTGGTGTGACAATCAGACCATAATTCATATTGCACGCAATTCAGTTGAGCATCAACACACCAAAAACATTGAGATACACATGCACTTCATCAAGCAACACATTCAAAATGGGGATATACACTTGGACTATATTTCTAATAAGAATAAAATTGCAGATATCTTCACCAAGTCATTTCCTTCTCTATGTTACCTTCAGTTGTGAGAAAAAATTGGAGTATTACATCTACATTGACACATATGTCTTCCACATCTCATTATATTGTAAAAGAGTACCTCATCAGGCCTTGTTGTCGGGACTCATCATTATTTTGTATAAGAGGACAATCTTCACCATCCAAAGACAAGCCTCTTTCATACTTCTTTGTTTTTTATTGATGGATTTTCCCATTGGGTTTTTACCATCACTTCAAAAAATATAGGTGATAGTTGGTTTTTCCCCACAAGTTTTTTTCCACCAACTATCTATATTGTACATGAGTACCTAATTAGGCCTTGTTGCCGAACTCATTTGTAAAAATCTTCCCTAGTATCAGTTAAGGAGGGTGTTAGAATAAGTGAATATTCTCTTAATTTCCACTATGATAGACACTTGAGTTTCCACTTCTCCATGTGTTAGGAGAACTCGATGGTGTTCCTCTTTTTGGCTTAAGTTACTGTGCAGTGTTCCTATTTTTGGCTTAATTTACTACCATGGAGTTTCCAGTGATCCATATGGTGGTACTGGTGCTCTTCTTCCATCACTCACTCACAAAATCACCGCATTGCCACCCAAACACAAAAACTAGATGAAAATAATTTTGAACAGCCTCATTTTTTTTTGCTTCCTAACGATATTTTCAACAAAAGCACATGCAAATAGCTCTTTCTCTACTAAGAATATGTGCCTAGACATAGAGGAGGAGGCCATTAATAGAAACTAGTGGTGTGATATGTGGCTCCAATTTCGTTGAAAGTCAAATATTTGTTCCTTGACCTAATCATACGCGTAGCAACCATAAAAAGGTGAAGGCAACTTCATTAACGTGCTTTGTTGAACTGGTTTTCGTTACGATATTCCTGTGATCTGAGGCTATAATATCAACTAATGTCAAATATTTGTCCCTTGATCCTTGAATGAGAGTGAGATTATAGTTTTCATAAATTTTGTGTTTTCTTTTCACTCAAAATATTTTTTTTGAGTTAGTATAAAGAATTATCCGATCAAGTCTTATAGTTAAAGGTTTGGAATCATCTTCTACTTCTATTTTACTTGATGGTTGTTTTTTAACTCAGAAGGGGACCATTTGTAGCTTGTGTTGACGGATACTCAACAATTAGATAAATTTTAAGATTTGAATCTAAATTAAATACCGAAACATACTAATTTAATAATTTTTAGTGACAAGATTAAAAATATTTTAGATAAGATTGAATATTGGAGTTCAAGGTTACATAGCATAACAATGAAAGTAATAGAAAATGAAAATCATAGAAGTAAAGCTATTAAACCTTATAAAATAATATAAGATAATACATATTACTATGAGAAGAAGATATTATATGTAAAAATATAAAACATTCAAATTGTCTCTACATTCAACTGTATTTCTAGTAGTTTCAGATAATATAAAGTTTACTAAAAGGTCTAAGCACCTATCTAGCCTATATGAGTATGATGGCGACTTCACAATCATACTACTGACCATTCACAAAATTGCAAACATTTTTTGGAAGATCATACAACTAAAAATTGGATCCTCCTTTCGAGATATACCATTGACCATTTACCAAGTTCTATAATGTTGTCTTACTTGTCCAGCTACCTAGCATTCCATAAATTTCTAGACAGTACCATTGTATTTATGGAGAAATTGATGAAATTGTAGATACATTTTTGGAAGATCATCCAACTAAAATTGGATCTTGCTTTTGAGCTATACTAGTTGACCATTTATCAGGTTCTAGCCACTTTGATATAACCTATAACTTTGTGAAAAACTATTTATTCCAATTTTATCTATAAAGTTCACATTAACAAAAAGAACAATGGTACTGTACAATTTGTCTACCTAGAGGGGTCACTATGCAATTTAGAAAGGACCATAGGGAAAGAGAGTGTAGGAATTCTACCTACATAAGGATTTTTATAGTTTTTTTTTAGAGATAAAAACATTATAGGTCCAAGGTGAAAGTATGAATAGGGATCTCTACATGTATCAGGGGCCATGCTTGTATATCACTTTAGCATGGGAAAATTTTACAAAGCATAACAAAAAAGATACCTTCATAAGGTTTTGAATATTGGATGTAAACAAATATAAGATGAAACATTAAATTCAAAGGTAGTGTATGGTCCATAACAATTGTGTTTTATCTTCCTATGAGGTCATAAAAGCCTCCCTCTAAATACTTAACCATACCTTATCTACAATATTGAATTGATGCAGGACCTAATGTTGGTCATGGCATTATATATGTTTTTTGTTTGTCTTTTCCAAGAGGTAATGGACCTATTACTAAATGTGTTGAATTTATTCCACAGACTATCTACCTTTTCTAGCTTCTTATTCATGAAGTGAGGAATCCATGGATTGCATAGGGAGAGCTATATTAGTAAGTACCAATCGTTAGAACCTAAAATAAATATGAAATAGGATATATTTTGTAGATATATCAAGAGCTTAATTGTACCCATGGTGAATATGGTGATGCCCTCATCCCATGTGTGTGGATTTTTGGAATTATACAATTGAAAAATATGTACAATCATTCAATTCACAACTTTTGTCTAGTCATCAATTTATATTTGGAAGGATGTGAATATGGTCAACATAGTGTTTTCCATGCTCAATATGGGGACTAAAAAATGCTAAAAATTCTACTATCGCTATAAAATACCTTCAATAAAATATTTTATTGTATGGAGGATTAGATCATAAAATCATTCCCTTAAAAAGTGATCTACACAATTAAGGTCATCCAAATTTCTTATAGTTTTTGTCAATTTGGCTTGAAGACCTTAATTCCTTCTAAAAGGTTATGTTATAGTTGGGGTGGAGCAAGCCTTCAATGATCATGTATTTACAAATTCAGTCAATAGATGAAAATATCTAAAGTTTCAAATGGAGACTTGAAATATCAAATACTCATGTATCATATTTAAACTAAAATATGAAAGCAGATAAAAAATAAACAATTTAAGCAAATAGTACAAATTAATGTAATATACCAAGATGCTTGTTTGCAACAAAAAAAATTATATAAAAATTAAAGAAATAAAAAATATATGATATTAACAAAATAGTTGTCTTTCCATTCAATCAGAAATATATTATCTCTAGATGAAATATGTGTAGAGAAAGTAAAAGATATTAGGATGAAATAATTAATAATTTCAAAGATATTCTCTTAAAAGTTGGGTAAAATAAGGAGGCTCAATGTAATATTTTACAAGCCATTCCACCAATTAGCATATAAAGATAAAATAAAATTTCAATGAGAAAGATATCTCTAGAGGAGTTATAGGAGTTTTCTTAATAAGATAATAGCATCTACCAATTATCCTTAAATTTCTTTTAGAATATTTTGGATCTCCTTAAGTGATATGTTTGATTTAGTTGAAAAGTCTAGTAAAAAGAATATTGTGATAAATGAGATTAATTCCATATTTATTTTTCATAAGAAAAATATTAATGGTATAGTCATTACATAAGATTCATACATTTTCCTCATTCCATAAAAAAACTAGGTAAGATTATAAACTTAGATATGAATAAAGCATACCATAGAGTTTGCTAGATTTTTCTACATGATATTATAAGAAAAATTGGTTTTGGTAAAGGTTGATACTTATGGATAAAATATTCTTATCATAATACTTAATAGTTTGAATCATAATGTGAACTCCATGAGGATGACCCATTATATAATTTCTCAAGGTGAAAAATAGAAGGAAACATCAATGTTATTTAGATAACAAAGAATGTTCCCTTCAATTCATATCTTCATAATATAAATAATATGTGATCCCTTAGTCAATGATATCATGCTTCTAAAATTAATATTTTGAATCATTAATAAGGTTGTCAGATAGTTGGTTGCTACTACAAAACCTAAGATTTACATTTATATTAGCTAATTATGGTGATTATAGGGTTTAAAGTTGAAGAGTTATCACCAACATATCTAGTGTTATTTATCCAAAAATAAATTTAATAAGGAGCTTGAAATTCAATCTTGGATAAAATAAAATCTTATTTTAGTAGGTTGGGATGGTAGGTCTTAAATATTGCATTAATTATATATATATATATATATATATATATATATATATATATGATTGTTAGGAAGTATAACATCCAAATTTGAAAAATTATAAAAAGATTTATGATTGTCATAAAATATATATATATATATATATATATATATATATATATATATATATATATATATATATATATATATATATGTGGAGAATATTGAAAGGTTAAACAAAAGTATTACTTGAAAATATATGTCACTTATTGATACATTAAAAATTTTAAGCAAATGAACTATTTATAGAGGATCAATAAATGGAACTTTTAAATAATTTTCAACTAATGAATTTTTTGATTTGACGCTTGGTAGAAAGCTTACCCTTATCCTCTTATTTCTAGTCTAAATGGAAACTACTGGCTAGGGCATGCTCAGGTTGTAAAAATTCACTTATGAAAGTTTATATTGATGTGGAAAATAAATTCTAGATAATGGTTTTCAATTAGCAACCTAATAAGGAAGAGGACCTCAAACAAATAATAAATTAATTTTAAATTATGATTTATGATTACCATTTGCCTATTTTTATGTATAAGTATGAGATGGATTAAAATCTATAAAAAGATATTAGATATTTAGTAAAAGAGGTGATAGTAGAAACATACCAATTTGATGATGAAAAAAATATCTTTATTAAAAAGGTAAGGTAGACATGTCTGAAATGATCTGAAAGATAATGTAATATTTTTAACATTTTAATAAAAATAACCCAATAAAAACTATGTATAATTTATAAAAACAACTACTTTTGATTGAAAATATTTTTTATATTCGAGAGGGACAGTGCAACAATTCATGCTTTGGTTGGTCTTTGAGAGATCCAAAATTCAAATCAAAATACAAATGAGTGTATGAGAAGGTAGGTATGTGTCTGACTGTAAAAAATAAAATAAAAAATCTTAATAAATAAATATTAAATTATTATAAAACTAATAGTTAATAAATAAAAATTAAAATATATCTTACTTAAAATGCCAAACATACTCTCCAAAAATATGACTTGTATATGTCATTGTAAAACTTCTTAAAATCAAATTTATATATAATGTGAATTGGAGTAAACTTTCACTTAAGTTTCATATTCGAAAGAGAGTTTATATTCCATCTATCTATTTTGATGGGTACTTATAAAATGTGAATGTCATTGTCATTTATGTTATAAAAAATAGACTGTTTATGAAAGAAATAAAAAAATTCTTTGGGCACTCTTGTCAAAATTTAAAGATATTTGTACTAACAAAATAAATATTTTATCTGGCCTCATCGGAATGGAACATCCCCAACATTTATGAAGAAAGCAATGCAAAGCAGTGTATCTAGGCCTATTTCCTAGTGCGGAAGAACAGATATTAAAGCTAGAAAGTGGTCGTGAATGAAAGACAAAAGTCATTATTTATTACATTCTTCTTCTGGTGGGCTTCACATGCTGCCTGGAGCAGGAGTAGATGTTTTCTGCCATGGAGGTGGCGCCTTACTATTTGGAGAAGGACCAGACGGCGGTACTGGTACTTTTGGCTTAATATTCTGCCATGAAATTACCGGCGGATCAATTGGAGAAGGACCAAACGCCGGTACTGGTGCTTTTATTCCACCGCTCCCTCGCAAAGTCACCGCATTAACGCCCAAACACAAAAACCAGATGAAAATTTTTTTGAACAGCCTCATTTTTTTTTTTTTTGCTTCTTAGCGAGGTTATCAACAAAAGCACAGCAAATAGCTCTTTCCATACTGAGAATATGTGCCTAGGCATAGAGGAGGAGGCCTTTAATAGAAATTGGGGGTGTGATATGTGGCTCTAATTTCGTTTGAAGTCAAATAACTGTCCCTTAACCTACTCATACGTTTAGCAACCATAAAAAACGTGAAGACATCTTCAATAACATGCTTGGTTGATGGTTTTCGTTACGATATTCCTGCGATCCGAGGCTATAATATGGACTGATGTCAGATATTTGTCAATTGATGTACTGATACGCGTAGCAACCATAACAAACGTGATGACATCTTCACTAACGTGCATTGTTGAGCTGGTCTTCGTAGGATATTTCCTTTATAGTTTTCATACAGTTTGTGTTTTTTCTTTGCGCTCATAATATTTGTGATTATAAAGAATTATCCGGTCAAGTCTGATAGTTAAAGGTTTGGTTTGGAATCATCTTTTACTTTTATTTTACTTGGTTGTTGTTTAATTGTAGCTCTTAGCTTGTGCGAAGGATTTTAAATATTCGATGACAGAGTTCGCTCACAAGTGAAACGAGATCGAGGTTCACTCACCAAAAAGAACGAGAAGGAGAAATGTTCCGTTGAACAAAAATGCCAAGTTTAAAGAGCAAATGGAGTAGTACTGTAGTTCGGTTAGGAGAAACAGCAATGCCAAACAAAAATTTAGACAAGGCAAGCCCGAACAATGGTTCGCTAAATACAAAAGCGAACCCTGGAGTTCACTCCAAAATAATGCAAACACTCGAAGTCGCTCTAAAATGGCGAACTGATTTTAGATGAAAATAGTTGGTTGTAATTGGGGAGGAAATTAAAGGTGACACTTAGATTCGGGAGAGAAAAGAAACGTTATTTAACGCATAAACACATATCTTTATTTATCAGAATCAAACGATTTACAACGCTTCAAACCGAAGCTTTACAGACATTTGCAACTCAGTTGCAGGATAAACATAGGAAGAAAAAACCAGGAGGCTGCTGCTCCATTTCCTCTGCTCTTTTCTGCTACCTGATTCTTCTTTCCTTCTGCCACACTAAAAAATACCAACCGCATCGATATTTATAGCTTACAAGGGTGTGAAAGGCTCACTGAATGACTTTAATGCAAAAGTAAGGTTTTTGACCAATTGTCGAACAACTACAACTACCCGTAGGCTTGAAATTGCGACGATCGAATGTCAGAGATATGATCTGTCAGAGAACCCTTCAAGCGTTAAATCTGGTTTAATTTTCTAACACCCTCCTTTAAACCAAATTTCACAAAGACTTTGACGCCCAACATTTCCCGAAGCCTGTTGAAGTCCTCCTCCTTCAAAGGTTTTGTGAAAATATCAGCTACCTGCTCCTTGGACCTACAAAACAGTAACTGAATTTCACCAAATTTCACCAGCTCTTTGATGAAATGATACCGGATGTCAATGTGCTTCGTTCTACCATGAAACACTGGATCCTTCAACAGTGCTATGGCAGAGTTGTTGTCACAAAAAATGGTTATCACCTGTTCTGGTGGATGATTCAAATCACCCAAGATTCTTTGTAGTCATACTGCTTGGCATGCGGTTGATGTGGTGACAACATACTCTGCCTCAATAGTGGACAATGCAACTATTGGTTGCTTCTTGGACGACCATGAAACTGCTCCCGATCCAAGATGGAAAGCATAACCGAAAGTGCTCTTTCGATCATCAGTGTTGCCAGCCCAATCATTATCTGTGTAGCCAACCAGTTCTAGTTGATCTTTTCTGGCATAGAAAATTCCATGGTTTCGCATCCCATTGACATAGTGTAAGATCCTTTTGCCTCCTTGTCGATGTGTGTCCTTTGGAGTCTCCATAAACCTTCTAATAAAGCTCACTCCCAACATCAGATCTGGCTGAGTTGCAATAAAATACATGAGACTGCCAACTTACCTCTTAAATAGAGTTGGATTAACATTTCTGTTGGAATCCATCTTACTTAGCTTCAGACCTATGGCAACAAGTGTGATGGCATGTTTGTTGTCCTCCATATTAAACCTCTTTAGGACATCCTTCGCATACTTGCCTTGAGAAATGAAGATGTCATCTACTGATTGGTGAACTTCGATGCATAAAAAATAATTCATCAATCCTAAGTCCATCATCTCGAGTTCCTTCATCATGGTTGTTTTAAACTGGTCAAACAACATATTTTTGTTGCTAGTGTATATCATATCATCCACATACAAGAAAACAAGTATCATACCCCCTTTTGCATTTATATTTAGGTATAGGGTGTGCTCATATGGGCATTTGATGAACCCATTCTCTTGAAAATAACCATCAATCCGACTATACCATGCCCTAGGTGCTTGCTTCAACCCATACAAGGCCTTCTTTAGCTTTAGGACTTTGCCTTCTTGCCCTTCTAGCTCATAGTCTAGTGGCTAGTCTATGTAGACCTCTTCTTCCAACACTCCATTAAGAAAGGTAAACTTGACATCCATCTGGTAAACACTCCAGCCTTTCTAGGTTGCTAATTCTAGGATCATCCTAACTGTGTCAACTCTCGCTACATGCACATATACCTCATGATAGTCAATCCCTGACTTTTTCTTGTAGCCTTTCACCACCAATCTGGCCTTATGCCTGTCAACTTCTCCTTGGGTATTAAACTTAGTTTTGTATACCCACTTGACCCTAATGGTCTTCTTCCTTGTTAGGAGATCCGTCAACTACCATGTCTAATTCTTCTCTATGGCCTCTATCTCCTCATCCATTGCCTTCACCCATTTTTGATTCTAACTTGCTTCTTCAAATAAAATTGGATCACACTCAGAAAATAAAGTAAATTCAGAATATTCTTGATTTACTTGATTTTGGGTTACCTCATAGATGTCTTGCAAGCTCCTCATCTTCGTGGGTGTCCTCAAGTTGGGAATATTACTTGCAAGTGGAGGTGATTGAGATGATGAGGCGGTGTTGTTGTTGGCACCACTACTGCTGCTTGAAGCTATAGGTGGTTGCACCCTGTTTTCCTCCAAGTCTTCAGACTCAATAATTGTTGGCTCTAGTTGGCCAGTCTTAGACTTCTAGTTCCAGGCTTTATCCCCTAGGAACTTCACATCTTAGTTGATAATCAACTTCTTCATCACAAGATTATACAGCCTGTATGCCTTCGCTTGGTCATTGTACCCTGTGAAGATACACTTCTATGTTTGTCATCTAGCTTCTACCTCTTCTCATCTGGAACATGTGCATATGCTATGCACCCAAAAAACCTCAAATGATCCACACTCGGCTTCTTATTGCTCCAGGTCTCCTGAGGTTTCTTATCCTTCACACTCTTGGTGGGATATCTGTTCAGTAGATAAACTGTACAAACTATAACTTCTACCCAAAACTCATGTGGCAATCCTTTTGCCTTCAACATACTTTGTGCCATCTCCATATTGGTTATGTTATTCCTCTCATCTACACCATTCTGTTATGGTGTGTATCTAGCAGTGAGCTAACTATGAATTACATTTGTTTGCAAAAATTTTAGAATTCGTTGAAGATATATTCACCTCCACCATCTATCCTTAGAGTCTTCACTTGGTAGTCACTTTGTTTCTCAACCAGAGCCTTGAACTCCTTGAATTTCTCGAAAGTATCTGAATTTTGCTTGATAGGATATACCCATGTCCTCCGATTGAAGTCATTAATGAAATTTAAGAAATATTTTTTGCCAGCAAATGTGTTGGTCTGCATCAGACCCCAAATGTCTGAGTGCACCATCTCTAAAGGCTGTGAAGCTCTCCAAGACTATCCTGAAGGGAATGCATCCCTGTACTTCTTGCTTACCAGAAAACCTTCACAAACCTAATTAAATTGGTTAATTAGGGGTAAACCCTTCACCATATGCTTCTTGTGTAGCAAGTTTAGGCCATTAAAACTCAGATGATAAAATATGAGATACCACAACTAGCTAGCATATATCACAACTACACTTAATGACATAAGATATTCATTCTGAATCTACAGTGAAAACATCTTGTTCTTTATCATGGACATAGTTGCAATCTGTCCATGTTCTTTATCTTTGATGGTACAAAATCCATTATTGAATTGAATAGTGTGCTCCTTCTACACAAGTTGTCCAACACTCAGTAAGTTGTGCTTCAAACTAGGCACATAGTACACATCACAGATCTACTTTATTTCATCTTGCTTGATGCAGATAAGGATTTTTCCTTTACCTATTAAAGGAAATTTGTTGTTGTTCCCCATATTCACCTCATACTGGATTATTTTATCAATTTGTGAGAACATATCTCTATTCCTAGTCATGTGTTTGTTGCACCCACTTTTGAGATACCAGATATTCTTCTGGCTCTCCTCCTCAATACTGCAAGTCAACAACATATTTCCATAGGCATATCTACACTCTGCATTTCCAGCTTCATCTATGTAGTGTGCTTGCTGTTGGTTATCCTTACCCATATTTTTCTGTACTCATAGATATAGTGATTGAAATTCTTGTAGTAATAACATTGGATACTTGATTTACCCTTCCTTTGATTAGATCCTCCTTGCTTATTTTTGTCATTGCCTCTTCCTCTTTCTTGATGGAAGTTGCATCGAGTATGGTCGTCATTGGAGTTTGACCTTCCTCCTTGCTTGTTGCCTTTCCCATGCTTACCTCTGCATCTTCCTCCTTGAGAACTGGAGTCTCCTTGGTGGGATTCTCCTCTGCTACTATATTAGAATGATACTTGTGCCTTGAATTCCTGCTCCAATGAGGACTGAGTTAAGCGGCTCAGCATCTACTCATGTGTTTGTAAAGAACCCTATGGGCTCATCTATCGAGAGGGTTGTCAAATTCCTTCATTATTCAATATCAATCACCACTGAGTCAAACCTTGCTAGTAGGCTCCTCAGTATTTTCTCCAAAATCCTCTGATTTTGTACATTCTCTCAATTCAACTACATCTAGTTGATAATATTCATTGTTCAGGTGAAGAAGTTGCTCATGGACTCTGACTCGCTCATCTGAAGGTTCTCAAACTCCCTCCTTAGCATCTATAACTTCACCAAATTCACCTTGTTGGTGCCTTGATAAGAAGTGGATAAAATTTCCCAAGCTTGCTTTGCTTTGGTTGCTACTGTAATCTACGATAAAATATCCTCCTAAACCACCTGTATTATATAAAATAACACTTTCTAATCCTTATTTCTATTTTATTTTAATAGTTATTTATCTTCTTGGGAGAGTGTGTCCAATGCTATTGCATCCGCTGGTTCTAGATAACCATTATTGACCAAGTCCCATAACTCTTGAGACCCAAATAGTATTTTCATCTAAATGCTCTAGTAATCGTAGTTCTTGCAATTGAACCACGGGATCTGCAACTGCAATGAGTTGCTTTCAAAAGCCATTGCCTATATCTTCCAGGGGTAGGAATAAGCTCTAATATCAATTTGAAGGAATTTAAATCATCAATGATGGATTTCTCTATCAAGATACCCGAGACTAGGTTTTGCTCATAAGATATAGCGATTTGTAGCTTGCCAAAGTTCACTTGCGATAGATTCATTTGTCAAATGGAGCAATAAGCATCTCCCTGGAGTTCACTCATGATACAGGGATGATTGGGGTTCTCTTATTAAATAGAGTGATAAGCAACTCGCTAGAGTTCACTCGTGAGTGAGGGTAGATGGAAGTTTTTTGAGGTTCACTCCTGAACAAGGAAAGGTTGAGGTTCACTAGTGAGATGGAGCGAGAATGGATTTTTTCATAGTTCACTCATGAGTGAAGTGATACCGAGGTTCACTCACCAAATAGAGCGAGGATTAATATTTTTTTGAGTAGAAAAACACCAAGTTTAAACAACAAAAGGAGTAGTACTACAGTTCGCTTAGGAGAAAGAGCAATGCCAAACATAAATTTAGACAAGGCAAGCTCGAAGCTTGTCTTCAGGTCAATGGTTTGCTCAAGAAAAGAGTGAATCTTGGAGTTCACTCCAAAATAATGTGAACACTAGATGTCGCTCTCAGTTCTACGAATGGACTTAAGATAAATATAGTTGCTTGCAATTAGAGAGGAAATTAAAGGTGATGCTTAGACTTGGGAGAAACAAGAAACAAAATTTAACGCATAAAAATAGATCTTTATTTATCAAAATCAAATTATTTACAATGCTTCAAACCAAAGCTTTATATATATCTGCAATCCAGTTGCAAGATAAACATAGGAAGAAAAAAATGGGAGGTTGCTGCTCCATTTCCTCTACTCTTCTCTGCTACCCGATTTTGTTCTCCTTCTATCACATTGTAAAATTCCAACTACACTGATATATATATCTGACAAGGGTAGGAAAGGCTCATTGAATGACTTTAATGTGAAAACCCACACACTTGAAATTGTGGTGAACGGATGTTAGAAATACTATCAAAGAACCCTTCAGGCATCAAATTTGGTTTAATTTTCTAACAGTTTAGACAGCCAATCAAAGGTTAGATTGAACCTAAGTTAAACATAAAAATCTAATAATCTCTAGTGATAAAATTAAATATTTTAGATAATATTGAATATTGGAGTTTAAGGTTACATAGAATAATAATGAAAGTAATACAAAATGGCAATCATAGAAGTAAAGCTATTGAACCTTATAAAATAATATTTTATAAAATAATACTGATTACGATGAGAAGAATATATCAGATGTAAAAGGATAAAACATCCGAATCCTCTCTACATTCAACTGTATTTCTAGTAGTTTTCAGATAATATAAAGTTTACTAAAGGGCTAAGCACCTAACTAGCCTAGACGAGTAGGATGGAGACTTCACAATCATACTACTAACTGTTCACGAAATTGCAGATATTTTTTAGAAGATCATACAGCTAAAAATTGGATCCTACTTCCGAGATATACTAGTTGACCATCTACCAAGTTCTATAATGTTGTCTTGCCTGTCCAACTACTTAGCATTCCATAAATTTCTATATTTACAGTATCATCGTATTGACGAAGATGTTGATGAAATTGCAGATACATTTTTGGAAGATCATCCAACAAAAAAAATGGATCCTCCTTTGGAGCTATACTAGTTGACCATTTATCAGGTTCTAGCCACTTGTTGGAATGCTATCTTGCCTGTCTAGCTGAGTATTCCATAAATTTCTATCTTTGACCAAATTGCAGATATATTTTTGGAAGATCATCCAACAAAAAAATTGGATCCTCCTTCCGAACTATACATTCCATATATTTATATGAAAACTTCAATATTTAGCTAATAATTAGTTTTCCTAGAGGATTTTTATAGGTTTTCTTGAAAGGTTTATAAATTTAGCTGAATATTTTAAGTACTATGGGTTTTTCTATCAAATTTGTATGCAACCAACTTCAAAATATTCTAATAATTAACTAGATCTTGACATGTTCGTAGGATTTTTCTTCTGGACAAATAATTCCATGCAAATTGATAGAATATATTTCAAATCACAAATACCATAGTCATGCTTCCAAATTCAAAAAAAATTAACGAAAAAGGACTTACAGAATTAAACACTTCACATACACATTGTAATGTGGACTAAATTTTATAGGATTTTTTTGAAATATTTATAAATTTAGTTGAATCTTGTAAGTACCATGGTTTTTCTATCAAATTTGTATGCAAATTTTTTCTATCAAATTTGTATGCAACCAACTTTACAAGATTCTAATTATTAATTTTCATATTATTTAATTATTTTAGTCTAATAAAAGGTAGAAAAGCATACAGATAGGAATTTATTTCTAATCATTAGACTACATTCTTTCAAGCTGGTAGTTGGTAAAAATCAAAAGGTAGGAAAATAAAGAAAACAAAAAAACTATTTCAGGGTTAGAATACTATGGAATACAATGGTTATGGGTATGATTAGATAAAAAATATAGAAATTTATATTTATAAAATAACTATTATTTGAAATTCAACAAGAATATTTAACTCTTCTATATATATATATATATATATATATATATATATATATATATATATATATATATATATATATATATATATATATATATATATATATTTAAAAAAAAAAAAAAACATATCATGTCTTTGATCTCTATCAACAAAAATTTACAACAAAAGTGAAATGTAAAACAATTTTTAAATTGCTTTATGTTTTTCCTTTCTTCCCCTTGTAGTTGATGTTGATGGTTGGCCTTGGCTCTGAATTGGTGGGTGAATTGGAGGCTCCTCAAGTGCAATATCATCATGATATATATCCTCCAATCCTCTTAAATGTCCTACTTCCTCCTCAAATGCCTCAAGGTCCTTTGTAGTAAACTCTACATCCAATGAACCATCAATAGTTCAATCAAAAAGTGGATATACCTCATACAATCAAATTACCTCATATAATTAACCTCCACTTGTCTTGTGTGAAATCTTAGATTGTATTGCATAAATATAAGATCATTGAGGAGATTTTGGCTTAATATAGTATGCTTCTTGGTGTGTATAGCCTCAAATAAAGACCAATTGCTCTCACACCCATAAGAGCTACAATGCTGACTCAATATGCAAACATCCATCTTTTGCATGTAAGGTGTTTTTCCACCATAGTACTCCTACCATAAATCTACAAAAAAAAAAAGATAATTTTAAAAGTATCGATTTATGATGCTATACTATAAGAATGTTAACTATATATTTTATAATTATTATATTGTTCTTTCCTGGTGTTGTTCGTCATATTGGGATAATAAAACTCTGAGAGCATGCTCAATGGCTGCTATGTATAGCAATAGTGGTTGGTTTAGGTTTGGTGACACCAAGATGGGTGGTGTCAAGAGGTAAGTTTTTAGAGCTTCAAAGGCCTTTTGGCATCCTTCATCCCATTCAAATTTTATCCCCTTCTTCAACAACTTGGAGAAAGGTTGACACTTGTCTATGAGTTACGATATGAACCTACGAATAGCTTGTAGTTTTTCTTGCAAACTTCTTAATTCAGTTAAGTTTTTAGGTGGTCGCATGTTTGTTATTGCTACAATTTTTTAGGGATAAACTTCAATATCATTATGGGATTTGATGAATCTCTGTATTTTTCTTGATGTTACCCTAAATATATACTTGTTAGGTTTTATTTTGACTTTATAATCTTGCATTCTTTCAAAGATACAACTATGATCTCGAGTATAGTTTTATCTTTCCTAAGATCGATTCAAGATGTCATCTATGTAATGTTCTACAAATTTATGCATAAGGTTATGAAATATATGTCATGGCCCTTTGATATGTTTCCCCTATATTTTAATGACCAAAATTCATGACATGATAGTGGAAGATTCCCCAAAGGGTAGTAAAATATATTTTATATTGATCTTCTAGTATTATATTAATTTGGTTATAGCCCATTAATATATCCATTAAAGATAGCATCTCAGATCCTACAGTGAAGTCCACTATCATGTTTATATTTGGTAAAGGAAAATCATATTTTGGACAAGAATTTTTTATATCCCTAAATTCTATACATATTCAATTAGATCCTTCTTTTTTGGCAATAGGAACAATGTTAGATATCTAATCTGAGTAATATATGGCCTTTATGAAGCAAATGTCTAGGATTTTTTGCAATTCATATTTTATAGAAAGAGTGACTCTTGGATGTATATTTTTTATTTTTTGTTTGATAGGTTTATCATCGGGCGGGACTACCAAATGATGGACTACTAGTGAAGGATCAGGTCCTGGCATGTCATTGTATCCCCAAGAAAATATGTCAAAGAATTTCTTTAGGAGGTTTGTGCACTCTATTTTCTCTTCATGGGTTAGGACATTTTCATGTTTTATAAGAGGAGGATCTTGATCCATTCCTATGTTGATATCTATTGTTTCTTTGATTAAGGCTTGTGATTAATCTTTGAAATAGAGAGGAGTATATATTATCCTTAACTCTTAAAATTCTTGCAGATCCATAGATGTTTGCCCCAACCCTCAAAGTTGGATTGAGTTTAAGTTGAAGATATATTTAGGAGATTCTTCTATAAGATAATTATTTGAATAATCTTTGAGATTTTCCTTGGTTACTATTTGTTCTGGATGAACCAAATATAGCATGTTGATACTACCAAATCAAATTGTTTTATGGGGTGTTTGGTTAAGAAGCGACCAAAGTTCTTCTTCATCCTCATCATCACATTGAGATTCATGTAATGACTCAAGATAATTATCTTTATTATCTTATTCTAATAGAGGAGAAGGTTCATTTTTGCTAGGGCTGAATCCAATCCCACATCGTGTTGGCCAAGGTTTGACTTCTAGGGATTCTTTGATACCCTTTTCATAGCGACCTAAGCCTTTAACTTGATAGCCCATGTTGGAGATTATTTGTTTAGCTATAGAGAATGAGGGAGATATGTAGCATATAGTGTATTTTCATTCACTTGGCATAAAGCAGTTCCATTGAATATTTTCATCAATGATAGTTCCTCCATGATGAAGAGATATACATAAACTTATTCCATAAATAATGCATAAATAAACAACGTAGAAGAAATGACACCACATAATGCACATATAACACACAATATTTATCCTGGTTCACCCAATATGGGCTATGTCTAGCAAAAACAAGAGCCACACCTCCTTGATATTATTATTCACTTCCTTGCCCAAAATGGGACATTACAATAAATATAAAGGAAACTCTTCCAACCCTAAACCACTATGTGGTATTAGAATACAATGGGCACAACACCGTGGGCTAAACCACCCACACCCACCAACCATGGGAATCCTAAAAGTTGTTTCGAAAAAAAATGGTAAAAATTTTCCAATGCTTCGCATCGGAAGAACACCTTCGGCATAGCCAGGGGGGCTACCGCCCCCCCAAAACCCCCCGGTCCCCTCGGGGAGGGATTAGCCCTCATATTTGATGGTCAAAGTACTAGGTGGGCATAAAATAATTAAATAAACAAAACTTTATTATTACGCAGCTCCAACTCCTATTACAAGTTTGGCACACATAGGTTTAAATAGGGAATAGTAGAGGAAGAAGAGATGGAGTGATAAGGGGATGAGGGAAAGACGTGGAGGAGGAGAGGAAAATACGGAGGGATAAGGAGGAAAAGGTGGCGGGAAAATAGGGAGAACAGGGGTACGAAGAAGGTGGAGAGAATGTAGAAGAGGAGGTTTTAATAAAAATCGTGTCATCAAAAAATTTGTCGACAAACTTCATTTGCGTTCACATTGTGGCCGAAAATCTAGATATTTCTAGGCCACTTGGTTTGTCACCTTCTTCACACTTGCAACATTCTCCCCCTTAAAGTTGAGAGGACTGACTACACAGTCTCTCAGCTTTATAAATTGAGCTTTAGCCATTGCTTTGGTGAAGATATCTACAACATTCTCCAAAGTGCGGTAAAATTTTAGCTCAACAATTTCATGCTCCACCATGTCTCGGATGAAGTGGTACTTCATATCAAAATGTTTCGTTCTGCTATGGTGGATCGGATTATATGCCAACTGAATGGCACTGATGTTGTCATAGTAGATCCTGGTCGGACCATTTTGCTGCTCTCCTATCTCTTCCAACACTTTTCTTAGCCATAAGGCTTGAGTACTAGCATAGGTGACTGCTATATACTCAGCTTCTGTAGAAGACAAAGCTACCACAGTTTGCTTTTTGGAACTCCATGTTATTAGTCCTGATCCCAGACTAAAACAGTTCCCTGAAGTTGATTTTTTGTCATCAATATTGCTGCCCCAATCACTATCACTGAAGCCTACAAGCTTGATAGTGTTACATTTATGGTATTGGATTCCAAAATCCAATGTACCCTTCACATATCTGAGAATTCTTTTAGCTGCTTGCAAATGCAGCTCAGATGGGCTAGCCATAAATCGAGAGACAAGAGAAACAACATATTGAATATCAGGTCTGGTGTTGGCGAGAAACATCAAACTCCCAACCATGCTCCTGAAAGTGGTCACGTCAACTTTAGGTGCTCCATCATCTTTGCTTAATTGGATCCCATGTCCAACTGGAGTTGCAACTGGTTTGCAATGCTCCATAGCAAACTTCTTGATCATGTCCCGAGCATACTTATGTTGACAGATGAAGATCCCTGTATCTGACTGATGGACTTCCATTCCAAGGAAGTAATGCATTAAGCCGAGATCCTTCATCTCAAACTGCTTCATCATGGAGCGTTTGAACTCCATATTCATTTTTTCATTACTACCCATGAATATGAGATCATCCACATACAAGCAAACTATGAGGATGTCGTTACCTTGCTTCAGGTAGTAAAGGGTGGGTTCATTTCTACTTCTAGTGAACCCAAAATCTTTAAAGTACCCATCAATGCGTGAGTACCAAGCTCGTGATGCCTGCTTGAGGCCATAGAGTGCCTTTTTTAGTCTGTAAACAAGGTGCTCCTTACCTTGCTCTTGAAATCCTTGAGGTTGCTCAACATACACTTCCTCTGTCAAGTACCCATTGAGAAAGGCACTCTTCACATCCATGTGTTGGATTTTCCAACCCTTGTGAGTAGCTAAAGCAAGAACTATTTTGATGGTCTCCTATCGGGCTACAGGAGCAAATGTCTCTTCATAATCAATACCATACTTTTGTGTAAATCCTTTTGCTACCAATCTTGCTTTGTGTCTTTCAATGCTTCCATCAGCATTGAATTTGGTCTTGAAGACCCATTTGCATCCAACACACTTCTTTCCTTTAGGAAGCTCTACCAGCTCCCAAGTATCATTGTTTTTTATAGAGGTTATCTCCTCTTTCATGGCATCTTGCCAAATTTTTTGAGTACATGCCTTCTCATAACTAGAAGGTTCAAGTTGTGCACTAGTTAACAAAGCATAGTTAACTACATCTCCTCGAGGTTCTTGGGAGTCATCATCACCATACAAATGCATATTTTCAAGTCTTTGCAAAACAGAACTCATTTCACTAGCTTGACTTCTAGTATATCTTCTTGAAAAAATTTTATCCAACATCTGATAAGATGGATGATGTTGGAGAGTTCTCTTACCTCTGGATGGAGAATCAATATCCATTGGTGAGGAACTGACTGACCTTTGTGGAGAAGGACTTGGTGAAGAAGATGATGAACTGGATGTAGAATGTCTGCTTGGGCTTGGAGGAGGAGACTTCTTGCCTTTATGTGGTGTCTGTTGAATTTGTGAAGAACCTGCATCATGAGATTCAACATCACTATAAATTTGGGGATGTCCCCATTCTCCCCCTTCATCAAAAATCACATCCCTGGAAAGTATTATCTTTCGAGTCCTAGGATTGTAGAGTCTGTAAGCTTTTGTGGTCTCACAGTACCCTACAAAAATGCATGCTTGACTCTTAGGATCAAGCTTCTTCCTTTGCTCATCAGGAATGTGTGAGTAAGCCAGTGAACCAAACACTCTGAAATGCTTGACATTTGGTTTCTTACCATACCATGCTTGGTAAGGAGTTTTCCCTTTCAAACTTGAAGTAGGGCTCCTATTCAAAATATACACACTGGTCCTGGCTGCATCTGCCCAATACATATTGCTCAAATGCTTCGTTTGAAGCATAGATCTTGCCATCTCTACAATGGTGTGGTTCTTTCTCTCAGCCACACCATTCTGTTGTGGAGTATAGGCAACAGTGAACTGCCTCTTTATTCCATGTTTTTTACAAAAATTCATTAGAGGAGTATTCTCCTCCTTTATCTGATCTGAGACACTTAACAGAATATCCACTTTCATTTTCAACTCTTGCTTTAAAATCTATGAAGCAGTCAAATGCTTCATCTTTATGCTTCAAAAAATATATCCAGCACATTCTTGAAAAATCATCAATGAAAAGAAGAAAGTAAGAGTTGTTACCAATGCTCTTGGTCTGCATTGGACCACAGATGTCCGAATGCACTAGCTGGAGTGGATAACTGGCCCGCCATGCTTGCCCTTGAGGAAATTTGGTTCTAGCGTGCTTGCCCAAGGCACAACCTTCACAGACTTCCTTATTGTCCTGAACTTTAGGAAGTCCGGTCACCATCGCTTGAGAAGTTAACATCTTCAAACTGGCTGAATTCAGATGATCGTATCTCAAGTGCCACAACACACTTGGATTTGAAATAGCAACATTTGCCAATTGATCTCCTCCTGGCTGGCCAAACTTCAAAGGGAATAACCTGTTCTTAGTCATTGGAACCTGTGTAATGACTCTATTACTATCATTTTTATCAAAAATGATACATTTACCCTCATCAAATAGCAACTTATAGTTTTTCTCCATCATTTGACCAACACTAAGAAGATTGTGTTGGAGATGAGGAGTGTAATAGATATCATTCACCTATTTGATGCCCTCTTTTGTTGGAACCTCCAAGGCTCCAATCCCTTCAACCGCCAATGACTTGTCGTCTCCTAACTTGATGTTGGATTTGTAGGAAGAATCGAGGGTAGCAAAGAGTTCTTCTTTGCCACTCATATGATTTGAACACCTAGTGTCCAAAATCCAGGTGTCATTCAGGTTCTGATCTGATTGGCCATATGAGAGAAAGAGATTTGAGGTCCCTTCCTCTTCTCCAAAATTGCCATATTGACTGCTCTAGCTACTGCTCCCTTGTGAGGGTTTTGACCAGTAGTCACGAGCGAAGTGGCCAGGTTTGCCACAATTGTAGCAAACTTGCTTTGACTTGTCACTTCCTTTTCCTCGACCTGGATGCTTTCCTTTGTTTTGTTGGCCACCTCTATTTTGACCTCCACCTCTATTTGAAGATCCTCCTCTGCTTGGAGTTCCACCTCGTGGACTATTCCTACCTCTTCCTCTTTGCTGACCTCTGCCACGACCTCTACCTTGGCCTTTTCCTTCTTGTGAAGTGAAGGCTTTGTCATCACCTCCATGGCTAGTGGAAGGAGATTCCTGCAATCTCTCTTCATGTGAAAGGAGAGAACCAATTAGTGCATCAAAGGAAAGTGTAGTCAAATCTTTTGACTCTTCAATAATGATTGCTACATGATTCCACTTAGGAAGAAGTGTTCGCAACACTTTCTTCACCACAACCTCAGGTTTAACCTCTTCACCTAGAGTGACCATTTTATCTACTACGACTTTGACTCGCATGCAGTAGTCTCCTACTTTCTCATTCTCCTGCATTCTGAGATTTTCAAAATCTCTCTTCAGTGTTTGAAGTCTGACCTGTTTTACTTGATCACTACCTTGAAAGCTTTCCTTCAAAGCTTTCCAAGCATCTTGAGCTGTTACACAAGATGCTATTCTAGGAAATATACTTTTATCTAGGGTTGCTTGTAAATGGTACAGGGCAAAGGAATTATTTTTTTGGGCTTCTTTCTTAGCTTTTCTATCGGCAACACTTAAAGCAGACCAGTCAACAGTAGAGGGTTCTGTGTAACCCTCTTCAACTATTTCCCATAAACCTTTACCAATCAACATAGTTTTCATCTTTATTGACTAGTATTCATAATCACTACCATTAAATTCAAGAATTGGGAGATTTGAATTTGAGGCCATTTCTACTACTTGAAAGCAAACTTTGATTTGACTAAAAATAGGAAGTACAAAGCAATTACAGATTCAAATCAAATCTAGATTTCTTAATTCTCTCACTGATTTCACGTTCCTCTTGTTGTGGATCGCCCAGTACTAGAGGTCCAAAATTATCTGCAATGGAATCCTCGTCATCACTGATGACAATGATTTTAGGAACTACTACTGGCTCTGCCTTTGTTGGCTCAGGCTCCACCGGCTCTGGCTCTACCTCAGGCTCGGGCTCTGGTTCAGGTGAGCGTGGGGTATAGCTCTCACTGGATTGTTCCTCAGGCTCAAATGCAACTGAATCGGACTCCTCCACTCGTTGTCCAAAAATATTATCCTCTGAGTCAGCCTCGTATCCAGAATCGGGCTTCCTCTGGTGAGCTATTACTGAATTCTGCAATTGACTGAATACAATATGTATTCCGTCTCGTCGGACCCATTCATCAAAAGACTCAGTTGATTCTCTCCTCAATAGAGAGCATAGGGCGTGGTAACATCCGGTTGACCGGATCATCTACTCATCATGGCAAAAAATTTAGCTGAGTTGCATATGTCAATTTTCAGGTGCTCAAGAAATTTTGATCTTCAAAATTTTTTTTCCAATTTCCCTTTCCAAAAAGTTTTAAAGGTTTTCAATAATTTTATAAAGTTTTTATAAAAAAAATTTAATAATTTTTTTATACCTTTAATTATTTTTTTTTAAAGTTTATATTAAAAAAATAATTAAAAATATAAATTAACAAACTATTAAATTTATTTAAAAAACTTTAAAAACTATATATTAATTGAAAACATTTAAAACAAAACTATAAAAACCTTTTTTTTTTGTCACGCGGTGGTTCGAACACTGCACCCCGTGGCTTCTAACAGGCAGTCTTGGCCGCTGCACCACGCGGCGGATCTTAGCACCTCAAGGCACCGCGTGCCTTTTATCTAATCACTTGGCACGAAAAAAAAAAAAAACTTTAATCGTCCCCGACGGGTTTTGAACCCCAACTGAAATGTGTTTGCCAATCGCGCTAGGCGCTCGGGCGAGAACAAAGAGTGAACAAAAAATATTTAAAACATGCGACGGCTAAAGTTCTAAAAATAAATAAATAAATCCTTTATCCCACATGCAGTGGGAGGGAGGTGAAATAAGGATTTTTATACGCGAATGAGCGCGTATTCACTTGATTGCCTTTGGGCAATCGCCAACCACACGTTTTGCCTTTTACAATGAATGAAATTTCGCCACGTCCAACCAATCAAACGTTGCCAAGTGTCACCAACTCACTGTGCCATATCACTACCATGCATCACTTCTGCCACCTCATGTTACTACTGCCACGTCATTGTCAGCTCAGCTCCTTGAGCTACGTGCCCTCCACATCAGCTGTCCACGTGTCCTCCAGAGCTCTGCCACATGTCACCTTGAAATTCATGCCTCCTAGTCAAGCGCTCCTCGGTTTGCTTCCCCATGTGCACCTCGAAAATCGTGCTCTGCTCTGCCATCTGCGTGTTCTCCTCGATTGTTGAATCACCTCAAAAAATGGACCCCGGACCCCGCATGCATCTTCTGACAACTTCCTTAGATTGGTCTACCTCAAAAAATGGGTCAAACTCCTGGCCGCTTTTACCTCAATTTTTGAGCCCCTGGCCTCGGCTCTGATACCAGTGATGGTCAGAGTACTAGGTGGGCATAAAATAATTAAATAAACAAAACTTTATTATTACGCAGCTCCAACTCCTATTACAAGTTTGGCACACATAGGTTTAAATAGGAAATAGTAGAGGAAGAAGAGATGGAGTGATAAGGGGATGAGGGAAAGACGTGGAGGAGGAGAGGAAAATACGGAGGGATAAGGAGGAAAAGGTGGCGGGAAAATAGGGAGAACAGGGGTACGAAGAAGGTGGAGAGAATGTAGAAGAGGAGGTTTTAATAAAAATCGTGTCGTCAAAAAATTTGCCGATAAACTTCATTTGCATTCACATTGTGGTCGAAAATCTAGATATTTCTAGGCCACTTGGTTTGTCACCTTCTTCACACTTGCAATGCTCTTGAGGAGCTTCGCTCCTCTTACCCTCTCATGCCTATTGTACAGTACTTCCTCAGCAAAATATGAGACACATCCAACACATGAATGAAGGTGCAAGATCCTATTTGGATTGTGAGTCCTTTTTTACTAGGTATACTTATATCATGAGGAGATAATAATATGCTTACTAGTTCTGCAAAGAAATCTAGGTTTTTATAAATGATGTTGACTTGGTGATTGGAAGAGGATGATTTAGGAGTATACCCTAAGTTTATGTGGGATTCCTCCAATATTTCCTTTTCTTTGTCTAATTTTGGTTGATCACTTGATATTGCTCATTGTATGGAAAGGTAGAGATTAATCTCTTATAAGTCAATAGAGTTACACATGGCAAAAGGTTTTGGATCTCTAGTAACATGTATGATCCTCTCTTGATACTCTTATTTGAGACATTGATGTAAGGTAGAAGGTATAGCCTTCATAGCATGTATCCAAGGCCTTTCTAGGAGCATGTTATATGTTATGTTGCATGATATAACATAAAATAGGGTATTTAGGACCTGGGGCCCTACTTTGATAGGTAAAGTAATAGTACCTATTAATTCTCATTCTTTTTTGTTGAAGGCTTTAATGATGAGGTCAGATTTTTGTAAATAATTTTTGTTTAAGTCAAAATTTTACAAGAATTTAATGTTGCATACATTCAAGGCCGATTTGTTGTCTACTAGGACCCTCTTGATATATTTATCACCTATTTGAGTTATGATGTAAAGAGAAGAATCTCCTAATATGGTTTCAAGAGGAGTATCTACCTCATGAAATGCTAGGATAGCATTTTTTACTCTAGCTAGTCCAACCATGTTAGCGATATCATTTGGAGATATGTATTGAGAGACTTCTTGTTCACTTAAATGTTTCAATAGTATATTCCTATGAGTGGGTGATGCTTTTAAAAATTCTAAAAGAAATATATTTGCAAGTACCTCCTCTAATTGTTGGTAAATATCAAAAGTATGCAAGGTTTTTTGAGAAGGTGTGAGTACCAAAGGTGATTTATTAGGGATATTGATCTTTGTTCTTGGGATAAGCAATGGAGGTTGATCGAAAGATTTATTACTTGCTTGTTACCTAGTCATAGCATAGGAAGATCTTGATAAATACATAGCACCTATGATTTTTGATTACATGTTGGTAAAGGATCTTGAAATATTATTGTCTTTGTTAGAATTTTCTGGTTTATTAAACATTATTTTTCCCTCTTCAATGAGGTATTGGATAATATTCTTTAAATTTCTACATTTATTGGTATTGTATTTTTCTAATTTAATGAAAATCACAGTATTTGTATTGTTTATACCAAATAGGCACCCCTTTGGATAGATCCCAAGGCTTGATAGGTAGAATTTCCACAAATTTAGAATTGATGAGCATTTTCAGCATGGGCATTTGACTTTATCCAGTATTTGTGTATTCCCTTTGGGGTTTTCCTGTCTTTGAATGATTAACTTTTGAGGAAAATTCTGAGCGATATTTATGTTGTTGTTTTGATAAGATTCAGTTACACCATCTCATAAAATATGTTTGTTTTTGTATTATCCATTGTTAGAGAGTTTTTCCTCTTATTTCTCATTATAGTTGAATTACCCTTATCTTGTGAGGATGACTTCCACTCTTTTAGCTATATCAATGGCTTCTTCAAAGGAGGATATGTTCATAATTTCCAAGGAATATGCTAATTTTCATAAATGTTTCATATGAAAATATGTAAGAACATCTAAAAATATATTTTTTTTCCTTTTATGTATTCTTTGAAAAGATCCATAGATTGGAAAGAAACTTGTTCACGAATTTGTTCTTGTTCCCTAGTTGCTTGTTATGACCAAGGTTTTACTTCTTGTTTAATATGTTCATAGGAATATCCTTCATGATATGAAGAAGGTAGACCCTTGTTTTGGGTCTTATAAGGATGTTGAGACATGGTTTGAGAGCTTGGTTTTGAAGGACGTTAATTTATTAGAGTTTTATTTATAGAGTACCAATATCAAAGAAGAGAAGATATTTAAAATCCTTATGTCACCTTCAAAAGTAGCTCTCCTTGTAACTCCCACTAATCCATTGTGATATGCTATCCAAAGGAGATTGCTTCCCTAAGGTTTGTACTTTGGTTTACTCAAGGGATCGTTATCCTTCCCATGGTGGGATTAATAATTGGTTTATGTTCTTATTATCTTGATTTAATGTGATGTAAGGTAAGCAAACAAATTAAATGATATTTTTTAGGTTTAACAAAAGTTTACCTTTACTAAGGCAAAAGGAGTGTTCACGTTAGGTTCACCAAATATTTAGATGCAGAGAAAAATAATTTTGGTTTGTTTTCCTCTTAAATTATAATTCAATGTCCAGTGTGTATAGGGGAGATTCACTAGAATCTCTACTTCCCTACTTGAGACTTTTTCCAAAGGAAATCCCAAGAATATGAATATTCTCAACACAACTAGAATCCTACTCAATGATTTCTCTTAGACATTGTATAAGTTGATATTATGCATGTTTGATTGGTATTTTATGAGTTCATTTAAAGATAACACTTGAGATTTTTCACTATCTATCTCAAATTTTTTTTAGCCTTAACAATTATTTAAGACCTAAAAGTCAATGATCATCTAAATGCAAAGCTAATTTTTTTATCACATAAATGCAAGAATACAAGACCTATCCTATATGCTTTTCAAATTTGAATGAGTTAACTAGGATATTTTGGTATTTCAAAATAAAGCAAGTGGAAATGCAAGAAGACAAGTTAGCCTAAATGCAACTAAATGATTTTTGATTCTTTACTTATGAACTTGAAAAATATAAAGAAGATAGGATTTGGTCTAATGTTCCTTGATTGACTGATTTAAGTGTGTTTTGTAAAGGAATTGAGATGTTTTGTAAATCAATTGAATTGTTTTGTTAAGAAATTAAGGCAATTTGTAAGCAATTAGGGTTTCTACTTAAAATTCCTTAATTATCCAAATGAAATGTGATTAAGAATAAAAAAAGTATAAAATATAAGGAAAACACATAGAAATGGGGAATGCAGGGTTAGGGAAGTTCCAAGTGGTAGAATTACCTCTTCTAGAGCCCTTTTGCCATACCACTAAAACTTCTAAATTTGCCACTTTACCAAATTTGCCACTAGGGATTTGCAATTTTGGCATCTGCACAATAGGACCACAAAAATTAGGTTTTCTACTTTTGGGGGTTTGTATGAGAGCTAGATAGGGTAGAAAACTTATCTAAACAGCTTATCAAACCCCCTATTGATGAAAAATTTGAGTATGCTTACCTCTTGGAATGGATTTTTGACCTTTTCCCAAATTTACCACTGGTTTTTATCAAATTTACCAGTAGAAAATTTGGTCGGTGGTAAATTTGGTTCTGACTATTTTCTAGTTTCCAAATTCACCACTAACTATGTAGGGTGGCAAATTTAGTCTGAACACATGATTTTGAGAGTTTTAAGAGTATTTTTGGATGGATTTTGATGGATTTTGGGTTGAAATTAAACAGGGATTATTCTAACAGTGTTTTATAAGTTTGTAACTAATATAATCAAAGATATAAGCTACTAAATCAAGAAATTTGATGATTAAATATAAAATGTGTGAAAAATAGTGATATTTCAAGGATGATTGAAATTTCAATTAAATGGGGATGTGTAAAAATCAAAAATATATGTAGTTATTCTAGGAATGGTGTAAGGTATCTAATACAAATTCTAACAAAAGTAAATTAGTATTGATATAATAAAAACTAATGAGAATGCTAAGATGTGTAATTATTAACCAAAACTTATGAAACCTACAACAATATGAAATAGAGGAAAGGGGATCACAATAGAGGATGCTTGAATCTTGGAAAAATGATGATATAACAAGGTAATAACAACCTTGTATACTCAACACCTTGCCTTAAGATATGAAATAAGAATGATCTAATATTTGTAATGTAAAACTACAAGTAATGCATGAAATAAATATTGCTAAAATAAAGTTTATGTTAACTTATGCTTACAAATGAAAGAGGCATGAAGTTAGATGAACATGGAAGGAAGTAAAGGATATTAGTATGTTTCTAATATAAACAAGATGACTGTAAATAAGAGGACAACAAATAATATGATATGAAATATGAAAAATAAGTGTAAAATCACCCTGTAAAAGAGAGTATTAGATGAAAATATTGATGATAAATGAATGTAACCTTGCAAATAATATGTTCTATGATAAATAGATATGATATGCTTTAATGGAAGGCTGCAAACATAGTTTTAGATGGCTGCAAATAAGGATTAGAAACTTGCAAAATAAATTATAAGCATGGAATGTAGAAATATCAAAAGGAAAGCACAATTTTGCAAGGCTAAAACCTAGAGGACAAAATGTATATGAATAAAATATGAATAGAGAGAAGAAATAATTTGGGAGAGCTATCGTACTTACCTCCAAGGTGACCTCCTTGCCTTGCTTGTCTTACCTCCAAAATGCTTATAAGATGCCTCAAAAGCTTGTGAAATATTTGAAAATGAAGAATTTTATGGAAGAAAATATTAGGAGGTTGTTAGAAATCTTAGCAGAGTGTAGCTACCTCAAAAATTTATGTCAAATTCCTACCCAAGGAGCTGCTTAAATAGGATTTGGGAGGAGGTTTGAGGGGGAATGGATAAGATTATATTGAAATATATGAATATAGTGCATTATTGAGGTGTATGGGATCAATGGTAGAGGATAGAGGAAGCTAATCCATGCGCTCCTTGTTTCTACCAAAATATTATAAATTGTTTGGCCAAATTCACCACTATCAAAAAAATTTACCACTAACAAATTTGGCAACTTGAGTGGAAAATTTGGTCAGAAGGTAAGTTTAACTTTTCAAATTTTGAAATTTAGATGTTTGCCAAATTTACCACTAGCGAATTTGGGTGGCGAATTTGGCACTAGATAACAATTTGTGCTTTACAATTTTAGGCAATGATATGTGTATAAATATAGGTATATTTATACTCATTGGAAAGCTCTTTTCAAACCTAATTTGAAGAAGGTGGATTATTGAAAATTATGTAATTTGATAGGTCAAAAGTTCTTTCAAATATGACCTTACGTTTTAGGGCTATAAACACCCCATATTTGGGTATGAAGATGATTGATTTTATTTGTTTGATCCAAAGGATTACGAATACAAGCCAATTTATGAGTTTTTTATAAGCTTGGGTATTGACAAAATACATCAAATTTGATGTCCAACTTCACATGGTTAGGGTATCTTGATAATTTGTTGTTTTAGTGCCTTGATTGAGGATTTCATTGGCTAACTGTGTCAAAATTGGATGTCTACATATTGATGGAGTTGTTTGGGTTTTACCTATAGAATGGGCATTGTTCTCTATAGTGCTATTGGTTATAGTGGCATGGATAGGGACCTCACCTAAAGAATCCATCTCTATTTCCTAATAAGAGAGGAAATATATATATATATATATATATATATATATATATATATATATATATATATATAATATAATGTCTAATCATATATATATTTAGTGTAAAAAATATATGTAAATTGTAAACCATTACAGACATTGAATACTATTTTCCAAGTCCATAAACTTCTAAGAGATAGTAATATAAAAGAGATGCTGAATATCTATAAAGTAATCTAATGCTAGCCTTACCAAAGTATTAAATCCATGTGAGCTAATATTATAGAGCTTATTGAAAGCTGACTGCGAGGTGACGGTGTGCCATATTATGATGCAAACGAAATTTGTACAAACGGTGCAGATGCTAAACCCTACGAATGCGAGAAACAAATGCATGCGGGAAACAAAGCATAAATGAAACTAGATGTAATAAAAACAAAGTGGGACCTCTTTTTATTAATTTTTCTTTCAATATGGTTAAAATATATCTCCCCCCTCTAGGTCTAAGAGCGTTTGATACAGTTCTTTACATCAACGGATGGTACGCTTCTAGTGTCCTCCACATGCCCACATTTGAAATGGGTGGGCCAAATGTTGTCGCCGCTTGTGTCTATGTGTTCATGGTTATTTTTTGCCCCTCATATATTATTGGTGGTGAGATCATACACTCAGATAAATAGAAAATAGTTAATAGCATATGCGGATATTAGGAAAACATGCAATCCCCAAGGCCTCCGGCTAGTAAGTACATGAAATAGTAAAATGGTGGTCAAAACATGTCATAATGAACCCAAATTTTTACAGAAGCATCAATACATCATCAGGGACACATTGAAAAAATAACAGTTAGGAAATCATGCATGGATTTCTAATCACTCCGGGGTGGGACGATTAGGACTGTCATAAAACATGCAAAAGCAACCTTGCAAATGTCCAGCCCAGAGGCCTCCAAAACTCCTGTAAACTTGGGGTTAGGCTAAAAGGGACATTTTGGGATGACCCAAAAGGTCATATTTGGCATATTCTGCCCAGATTGTCCCATATCCGAAGGTTCTCCCTATAGGTTAGTAAACGCATAAAATGATAAAAACAAGGTCAAAACAAGTCAGAATGCAATTAAACATGAACAGTAGCATAAGTAAACCAAATAGAAAATATTGCAAAAATAACAGTGAAGAAAGAATTCATGGATTTCTAATCACTTCGGGGTGGGATGATTAGGACTGCAGCAGTGTGGGGGGCGCCCGGGGGCAGGATGCCCACTGTTTGGGGCCTATTTTTGGCACCAATCCAGGTGGGATGGGTCCAAAACCTCCTAGGGGGTTGTTTCAATGAATTTTGTGTGGGATTATGGCCGATTGCTTGGGTTTTGGGTCAGTATTGCGTTCCTAGTGTTCACCCGATAACCTCTCTTCCAAAAGAGAAATTATGGATGTAGGAAGCACAAAGGAGAATGGGGGCACAATTTTGCAGCACTTCATTGCTCCAAATGATCTAGCTCCATTATTTTTTTGGGGTGAGAAGGCTCACCATTTTATATACCTGAGGGTCTCTTTTGAATGCACATGCGAGGGCACCACTTGGCTTGTCATGCCTTTTTTGGGGGAGAGAAGATTCCTCCCTAATTTAGGGCCTCCTTGCATGAGGCCTACTTGACTGAAGTCCCTCTCTCATATTTGAAATCGTTCCTCACAATTGCATGCAATGAAGGTGAAGTTGAGTGGCGGATCTATTGAGGCTTGACTTTTTTCCAGTCAAACCTACTACTTGTCCCACCTTGGGACGATTGCTGCCAATCGTCCCAGGGTGGTACGAATATGACTCTAATCATCCCATGGTGGGACGAATAGGGAGCGAAGTGCTTAAAAGGTGACAAATTGACCTCTGACCTTCCAAAACTAATTTGGGAGTGGTTAGGACCATTGTTTAACCTATGGAGGCTGCCCTAGGGGGTGTGTATGCCAATTCGGTCAGTGCTTGTAGTCGCATAATTGGATTGGTACTATTTTGGTGTCTACAAATGCTCCTTTTTGGGATGCACTGTGTGGCACAGTGTTGAGAAAAAATAGATGACCAAAGCACTTAATGATTAGGGTTTCTTAGTAACTTGACCAAATTTTGATGCCCCAAGTATGGAAAGGGCACGCATTCTTGAATCCTTGCTTCTGACGAGCTAAGGAGCTTAACTCAAGTGTAACTTTTTTCGTGAGGTGTACTTGATCTTGGACATTGTTCAGTCATGAATAGGAAAAGGGCACAACCTTTTTTCCGAGGAACCTTGTCTTCATGCTTCCAGAATGCCAAGTGTTTGTCCAGATTGTGATTATTGCTTGTTTGCTGCCCCAAGCAGGAGCGTGATTGTCTTTGTCAATGATTCTTTGAATGCATGTCATTTCTTTGATTGGGTGTGTATTTGTTGATTTGGTGACTAAGTGTGACTACCCCCTCAAGTGACGAATCGATGAGGGAATGACCAAAATGAGAAAAGTGACGAGTCGCTTGACCCAAGATGATGTTTGTAAGGGTGCCTTTAGTTGTTTTTTGTTGAACGCTCATGCAATTTTAGAAGCATCGGACCTATTTTTGGTGGGTTTTGACCCTTTTTGTTGACGCCTATTAGGGTAGAAATGATCAAAAATCCTCCTTCTCATGGAGTGGTCCGGCTATACTAGCCTTCTTAGGGAGTAGGATAGTGGTCCTTTGTGACCCTGAAGACGGTTTTTTATGCCATGAATGTCTGGTGCAAAGGCACCTTTGTCTGGAATATTTATTGCTATTTTGGTTGCTTTATTTCCTGCTTTGTAATCATCCCAGGGTGGGACAAATACCAATTTGGTAATCGTCCCAAGGTAGTACGAGCACTAACTAGAGTGCTCATCCCAGGGTGGAACGATTACAGGCCTAACAACCTATAAAAGGACCAAAACTAGGTTTTGGGCTCTTTTGCAACCTTTTTTTCTGGCGATTTGGAGCAGTGAGGAGGAGGAGTGCGAGTTTGCGTAGCAGAGCGCTTTTGAGATTTTGCGAACACCATGAGTGCGAGAACTAGATCTTCGAGTGGAGGATCCAAGGTGAGACCAGTATGATGTTCCTTCTCCCTTCCTATTTTTGCTTTATATGAAGTTAAAAACTTGATATAATTGTTTTTGTTTGCGTTATTTTGTTTTTATTTTGTGTTAATATTAAGATCGAAACCTTAGTATTAATTTTTGTGTTTTATTATGTTTTTTTATCACAAAGGTTGAAACCCTAGGATGATTGTTTTGTTTATGTTTTGTTTTTTTTGTTCACTTTAAGGTCAAAACCCTAGGGTGTTTTATTTTGTGTGTTTTATTATTTTTTTTCCGTTCACCTTAAGGTCAAAACCCTAGGATGAGTTATTTGTTTTATTGTATTTTGAATTTTTAGTTTTTTTGTTCACACTAAGGTTGAAACCCTAAGATGAATTTGTTTGTGTTTGATTTTGTTTTTTATTTGTTCACACTAAGGTTGATATCCTAGGATGAATTTGTTTGTTGTATTTTGATTATTTTGATTATTTTGATTTTTTTTGTTCATATTAAGGTTGAAACCCTAGTATGATTTTGTTTGAATTTGTTTTTTTTAGTTTTTTTTATTGTACAGTTTATTTGATTGATCTGTACTTTTTCTATACAGTTTTTTTGTATTTTTGTTTTTTTGTACTTTGTTTTTCATCTATACATTTTATTTGAATGTTTTTGTTTAAATTAAGGTTCAAACCCTAATTTTTTTTTGGTTTTATTGTGCTTGTGTTTTTTAGGTTGTGAGGAGTCGGCACCGCCAGTTGAATGTGTTATCTGATTCCCATGATGCGCTAACAGTTGGGGATTGGGAGTGGCTTGATGCCCTTGGGCTCAATCAGGTGACGCATTTGGAGCCTGTGGTGGGGGATCAGGTATATTTGACTATCTTGATCAATCTGTGGGATCCTCGCACCAACACTTTTCATCCCCAATAGGGGAGATGACGGTGACTCTGGAGGATGTGTATCGTATTCTATGGATTTTGATAGATGGGCTTCCTATCCGGATGATCCATCGAGACCAGCGGATGGCAGTACTGACACGATGTTTTGGTTGGGTAGGGGATATGGGGGTGGAGAGGGTTGTGGAGAGGTCTGAGGTTGACTGCCAGATAGGCGATATTCTAGTGTGGTGGTGGCTGGAGAAGGGCATATTGGGGGTGAGGCATGCTTTAATCATGGTCCTCATTTCCAATATGCTGCTATCAGACTGTTCAGGTGTGAGGTTCCCTTGGAACCTACTGGAGTTGGTTTTCACTTTGGTGGAGTGTTCGACATCAGCTCCACTTATTATGAGGTGGGGTCAGACGTTGTTGGCACATTTGTACGATGAGTTGTACAAGGCCCACTATCGAAGGTGAAAGGGGATCGGGTGCAACAATATTTTGTAGTGCTAGGGGTGGTAGCACATAGTTGTGGAACAGCCATAGGGTTTGTCTTGGACTACCCAAGGTGAGATGGTGGATCGAGAGATTGGATATATCGCATTATGGTGGAGGTCAGAGGAGCATGGGTAGAGTCAATGGTGGGCATGTGTCGTAGGGCACTATACTAATGCCTTCTCTCATTTAGTGCTCGAGAATGTGTTCTAGCAGCCGTACCGAGATTGCCCAGCCTGGCCTAGGGCTAGCAAGTGGCTATGATGTGTTCACAGGGGTAGATGGTTGATTGGGCAACATGGGGTAGAGCAAGAGTACTTCTCGTATGTTCAGGTAATGTGGCAGTTTAGGGTGTGACAGGGATTTCCTAGTGATCCATTGATCTATCAGTGCCACGAGGATGAGAGGACCCTAGTCTGGATGATCATTGAGTCGTTAGGCAAGGGGTTTGATGTAGTTATTAAGGTACCTGACGTGGATGATGTCGGGATAACTACAGAGTATGACCGATGGTGGACTATGATGCGGTGGTGGGGTGAGGGGCCTCTAGGAGGCACGGATGCAGCAACAGTAGGAAGTCGGGATGCAAAGGCATCAAGGGAGGTTTGGGAGGCTCTACTTGATGATGTAGACATGGTGGAGGTCGATGACCTCATTGGTGATGGAGATGATGTAGGGGTTCCAAAGCAACCAGATGTCTAGGATGTCCAGGAGCAGCGGGTGTCAGAGCAGCAGGCCATCTCGAAGTTGCCCATGCCGCAAGCTATCCCAGGGGGTGTGGAGGTTTGGTTTCATGCTGAGATAGTGCGATTAGAGAATATTTTGTGGATACTGGAGGAGGAGATGGATCTCCTATGGGATCAGTTGGCACAGCGATACAACACATTGGTTGTGTATCACCGTCAAGATGTGGAGTGGGGATGGTACCAGGTGGAGTTGGAGACAGAGGTTGTCCGCCTCGATGGACAGCTATCTAATCTCTATGGAGGTGGTTCATTGCACTGTACAAGAGGTAGTGAGACTGAGCAGTCTGCATCCTCTCATCGTAGGTGACTGGATGAGGGTAGCATTGGTGGGCATGGTGCACGGGCTGGCAGCAACCACCTTGAGAGATCCCATAGGACCTATACTACTGGGGGTAGTTCCAGTCGCACCGATCCTGTGTGATCATGGTGGCCAACTCCCTAGGATTTGGGGATTTTGAATTTTTGGTTTTTCTTTTTTGTGAGGTCAGAGGACCTTCTTATTGTAGCCTGAGGGAATTTTGACTCGATATATATACATTACTCATTTTTGGTTTGATGATATGATTTTCATGGTTTATCGTTATTTTATGCTCCTTTATTTATGTTTATGTATGCATATGCTATTATGACTATGGATGATGTTAGATATATGATATGGATGTATGCATATGGAATGGATGGAAATATTTGTTGGTATACAGGCAATGACACCATATATTGTATCGAATTAATTGGATTTCTATACTATGTGATTGCTTTATGGAATAACTTTGCATTTGTAATTTTTGTTTTGTATTTTTGGATGGTGATGCAAGTAATGAAATGTACAACAATTGTTTTAGAATGTAGTTAGGATTTTTTTGAGACTGAGCTACTTTAACTAACTAATCAAGACTGTACATTATTTTACAAGACTTTCGAATAAGGTACGAATCAGACTTGAGTTGACCAAGTTATTTCACATCTCTGTGTGTGCGATTGGGTTTGTTGATGTGGTATTCATAAGGATACCGCCAGTGCCAAGTAGGTTGTCCACCAAACCTGTACTAAGGATCACCTAATTAGCTCCACTAACTCCTTTGTTGTATTTAGTAAGATTAATCTACGATGCAATCTAGGATACCATAAGCTAGCTCATCCACATGCAAATATTGGTCTACACATATGCAAAGCTAATGTGATAGACATATCGTCATGCGTTTAGGATACCGTCATTGCTAGGTATGCTATCCACCAAACCCATAATGAGGATCACCTAAATGGTTTTTCGAATGTTGATAATTCCAAGGATTCAAGCTTAGGCATCTTTCAGTTGTTCAACTTGTTGGGATACTTGCTCTCATACATAGTGATTAAAATCACTGTTTATTTTTCTCTCTTTTTTTTTGAGCAAGGGGTTTGAATAGTGGTTATAACCACTGTTATTATTTTTATTGTTGCCTTTTGAGGATTTAGATTTGGAATTTTGATTTCCAAGTTGATCTCGTGGGTTTTTGTCTTGTGAATGGCATTGATCCTTTTGGCCTTAGGGATGACTACCCATCTTGTTCAGGGACGTGTAGTACAAATCCTTACGAATTTGGGAAACAAAGGTGTTTGGGAATTTTGGTTTGGAATGGCATTGATATTTTAGGCCTTGGGGATGAATACCCATCCTTGTTAGGTGCGTGTAGTACAAATCCTTACGACTTTGGGGATCAAAGGTGGTTGGGAATTTTTCTTTGGAATGGCATTGATATTTTAGGCCTTGGGGATGACTACCCATCCTTGTCAAGGGTGTGTAGTATGAATCCTTACAACTTTGGGGATCAAAGGTGTTTTGGGGATTTTTGGCAGTGGTGAGAACCACTATTTATTGGGGGGAATTGGATGGGGAAGAGCTTGTCCTATTGTCAATTCTTAGCATTATTGAACCATTCGCATAGGGGGATGAGCAGGATAACATTTCGCATATGGTACCCTAGACTGCTTTGTAGGTTTCGTCTTGCATTTACACGACTTGGGAATTTTTATGTGTTTTAAGCTTGTGTTGGGATGTTATGTAACAAGGCATGATCCAAGTAAAACTCTACTTTGTAAAAATCGGTCTGACTTTGTACAGCATTTGATTAGAAATCTAAAGACAGCTGAATGACGAAAACCCTAAAGACATTAGAAGAAAACTGACTATGATATGGTGAAAATGCAAAGGGCATTATTTTTTTATGTTTCTTTTAACAAAATGGACTAAATTTGGAAAATGATGGAGTTGTCGAGAAATTACAGTCTATGGTGCTTTTTACATGTATGACCAGCAAATATGCAATGTATGTATGTGATGCCTAATGCAACTTTTATTTTCTTTTTTTGTGTTTTTGATTTTTAAGAATATGCATGAAAGTGAGATGCAAATTTTTTTGTTATTTTTGATTATCTATTTTTTTTGAATATTTGTTATGGTGGTTTAACCCGAATGGGTGTGGACCAAGTGATTCTTATGGATCCTTGGTGGTTTTGACCAAAGGGATTATAGATACCTGTGGGGCATTTTAGGTGACCAAGCGATTTGTGGGAACCCTTGGAGCTTTTGGTTTGACCAAAGGGATTATGGATACCTTTGGGGTGTTTTGGGGTTGACCAAGTGATTACTAGAATCCTTGGGGCTTTTGGTTTGACCAAAGGGATTATGGATACCTTTGGGGCATTTGGGGTTGACCAAGCGATTATTGGAATCCTTGGGGCTTTTGGTTTGACCAAAGGGATTATGGATACCTTTGGGGAATTTTGGGGTTGACCAAGTGATTTCTGGAATCCTTGGGGCTTTTTATTTGACCAAAGGGATTAGGGATACCTTTGGGGCTTTTGATTTGACCAAAGGGATTAGGGATACCTTTGGGGCGTTTTAGGGTTGACCAAGAGATTGTGGGAACACTTGGGGATTTTGGTTTGACCAAAGGGATTATGGATACCTTTGGTGAATTTTTTGTGACCAAGTGATTGTGGGAACCCTTAGGGATTTTGGTTGGACCAAAGGGATTATGGATACATTTAGGGCATTTTTGGTGACCAAGCGATTATGGGAATACTTGGATATTTTTATTTGATCAAAAGGATTAGGGATACCTTTGGGGAATTTTGGGGTTGACCAAGAGATTACTGGAATCCTTGGAGATTTTGGTTTGACCAAAGGGATTACGGATACCTTTGGGATGTGTTTGGGGTTGACCAAGCGATTTTGGGAACCCTTGGAGCTTTTTGTTTGACCAAAGGGATTATGGATACCTTTGGGGCATTTATGGGGTGGGCTATGGCTCTCTAAATGTTGAATGGCCTCAAATGACTGATGTTCAAGGGTTCTAGTTCCTTGATTCCTTCAATATAGGTGAATCGGTATGTTCCAGGTCCTATTTTACTGTCGATTACATAAGGACCTAACCAATTTGCCATGAACTTGTCCCTTAAATGGGGTGGCAAGTTAGAATTTTGTTGGTTCTCTTTTAATACTATGTCACCAACCTGAAAGTCCCTCGGGTGAACTTTCATGTTGTATACTTTCTTAAGTTGCTCTTGGTAGATACATAAATGCTCGAGAGCATTGATGCATCGTTCGTCGAGCAATGTAAGCTGGTCTAACTGGGCCTTCTGTGTAGTTTCATCATTAATGAACTCTTGCATTGATATGCGCAGGGAGGGTATTTCCAACTCGAGAGGCATGACTACCTTGGAGCCATACACCAGCAAAAATGGAGTGGCCCCAATGGGCATCCGAATGCTAGTGTGATAAGCCCATAGGGCAAGTGGTATGTATGTGCCAATCCTTATGATTATTTGTGACCATATTTTTAAGGATGGAAACTAGCATTGTGTTTGACACCTCTGCTTGCCCATTTTCTTGCGGATAATAAGGTGTCAAAAAACTATGCTAAATTTTGTACTTTGTGGTCAAAGCATGCACATATTTGTTCTTAAATGACATCTCATTATCCAAGATGATATTGGATGGAATACCAAAATGACATATAATGTTATGTAAAATGAACTCCGTAATGCGAGGCCCAGTCGTAGAGGTAAGCAAAATTGCTTCCACCCACTTAGTGAAGTACTTTGTGGCCATTATGATAAATGTGTGATGACCTGATGACACAAGGGAGATCTTTTCAATGAGATCTAAGCCCCACTATGAAAATGGCCAAGCCGATTGGATCAGCTACAAGGCCTGAGAAGGTACATGTGTCAAGTTAGCATGGTGTTGACACTTCAAGCACTTTCGCACATATGCACAATAATCTCATTCTAAAGATGGCCAATAATAGCCCATGCGAAGAATGCGCTTGGCGATGGACATACTGTTGAAGTGGCCACCGCACGTACCATCGTGTGCTTGGGTGATCGCCCAAGTGGAATCCTACTATTCCAAGCAACAGAGGAGGATCTCTTCATAGCTTTGATGATACAAAATGTCTCCTAGCAAGACATGTTTTGCCACTTTCTATTTGAATGATATTTTTGTGACATGCAAAAATCCAAGTGGGAGGCTACCTAACTTGAGATAGTCTCTTATGGGTGTGTACCAATCCTACTGATTAGAAACCTTGATGGTATGAACGGTCGATCCCTCTTGAAGTTCGTCCCTAGCAAAAGCTGAGTGGAAAAGAACTTGTAGAAATAGCGTTGTGTTGATATTAATAGGGGCTGGAGAGAACAAAGACCCCTAGTTGGTGTGATTCAGACTATCATGGATTCGAGAGAACCTATCATGAGATGGTTCAATCTAGATCAGGTGTATTCCTGGCGTTATGTCAGAGCTTGCACATTCCATCACGGATTGATATAATGTTTTGACTTGAATGGTTGCCATTTAACCAGAAGGGTCTTGCAGGATTAGTGACCCCAAGGAGGCCATAGTGTCCACAAAATGATTCGATGATCAAGGGAGTAACTCGATGTCGTACCATTCAAGCTTTGCTAGGAATTTGTCCACAAGGGCTTTGTAGGCCTGCAAAACTGGGCATTTGCATTGGAATACCCCTTTCACTTGGTTGACAATTAACAGTGAATCACCAAAGATATTCAAGCATTTGATGTTCATGGTGATGGCTATCTGAAGACCTATGAGCAAGGCTTCATATTCAGCATTGTTATTGGTGCATGGGAAATCAAGTTTGAATGATAAAGGCATTGGAGCCCCTTGCGGTGTGAAAAATATGATTCCCGCACCACCCCCTTGCTCACATTTAGAACCATCAAAAAATAAGGTTATGTCGGCCTGTGACTCAGGCTCATCAGAATTTGGCGATTCTAAGACATGGAAGACCCCATCATCGGGTAGCTCTATGGTCAGAGGTTGATCATATTCGAGAGGAGCCTCTACTAGTTGATCGACGATGACCTAACCTTTGATGGACTTTTTTCCAATGAATTCGATGTCAAAATCTGTCAATAACATGATCCATTTCACCGTGTGACTACTATGATAAGTACGACTCATCATGTACTGTAATGGATTTTCCTTAGACACAACATATGTCATATTTCTCAGCATGTAATGGCGTAGCTTTTTGGTGGCAAATATCACCGCCAAGCATAGCTTCTCAACATATGCATAGTTAAGTTCATAACTGAACAGGGTGCGGCTAAGATAATAATTTTCGTGTTCTTTATGTAATTCATTTTTTTGGGCTAGCATGGCACCCAGTGCCACCTCAATAGCTGAGATGTATAAGTAGAACGACACTCCTAGTATAGGTGGTGCTAATACTAGTGGTGAAGCCAAGTATTGTTTGATGTTGTCAAAGGCTGACTGGAACTCGTCATCCCAGTGAAATGCTACCCCCTTGTGTAATAATTTATTCATGGGTTGGCACTTGTCATATAACTATGCTATGAAGTGTTTGATTGATGTGACCTTACCCTACAAGCTTCTTAGTTGCCTGATGGTGGTTTGGGGAAGCATTTCAAGGATTGCCTTGACTTTATTTGGATCTATCTCGATACCATTTTTTGAGACTATGAAACCCAAGAGTTTTCCAGATGTGAAGCCAAATACGCACTTCTTGGGGTTTAGCCTAACCTTGTGTTCAATGAGGTGATCAAGGATCTTGTGTAAGTCATTGAGATAATTTTGGTGAAAAAGAGATTTTGCCAACAAATCATCCATATAATCTTCCAAATTTCTATGCATGTGATCATGGAAGATGTATGTCATAGCGCGTTGGTAGGTGGCACTAGCATTTTTAAGGCCAAAGGGCATGACCTTATAACAAAATGTCCCCCAAGGCATCGTGAACGCCATTTTTAGTTGATCATCGATATTGATACGAATATGGTTGTATCCCAAGAAACCATCCATGAGGGAAAACATTTCATGTCCTATTGTAGTGTCTACCAATGTGTCGATTCTAGGCAAGGGAAAATCATCCTTGGGACTCGCTTTGTTTAAATCTTGAAATTCGGTGCATATGCAAATCCTTTCGTCAGGATTTTTGATGGGTACCATGTTGGACATCCATGGTGGTTAATCCACACAGATGACAAAATGTGCATCCAATAGCTTTTGTAGCTCATCTTTGACCATTAAGGCCACTATTGGGTGCATCTTATGTAGCTTTTTCTTGACTGCCAGATCAAGCGTTAAATTATGCATGACTATCTACGGGTCTAGCTCTGGCATGTCTTTATAGGTCCATGCAAAAACCTCCTTCTTCTCTTTGATAAGGGCAATGTAATCGGCTTGCTCTTCAAGGGATAGACTTACCCCCAGCTTGATGACTTACATATTCATTGGATCAGGGTCGATGTCTATGTCAATCATCTCTTCTACTAACATGTGGGATCCATCATCAAACTAGTGTGGGGTTGGAATCAGGTGGATGTCATTCACTGAATTTAGATCTACGTTGGGAACGTCGGGTTCCTCTTCAGCATGGAAGATATCCTGAGTTTGTCCTGGGGTGAAATGAAACATCTCATCGCAAGGCCAGTACTCTGATAGGGATGGTGGTGAGTCAATGCGATCCTAGTCTATGGCATCTAGGTCTATATACAATGGTCATGTTGGATTGGCTGGGTTATGGATGGGTGTAGTTAAATCAATGGAGATCATGTTGGTGGAATGAATTTGGTCTCCATTACTGTGTGTATGTTGATACAGACATTCTTGGTGATCCTCATGCCTCAGATCTAGCTCTATGGGTACTAGCATAAAAGGATCGGTCCTATGTGTGGATAGAAGCATAGGGTCTACTCTTGGCACTGGCAGCCCCATAGGGTCTCTAGGTGGGGGGTGCTCTCTGTATGCCCGAAGTGGTGGATGAAGCACTTGGTTTAACTGTGCTTGGTTTAAATGCCACCTATGTCTTGGTACCATATTCAGATGCTCGAACATACCATCGATGTCTATGGGGTATTCTTTTTTTCTCATATGGTTGAGATATGCCATCTCAGTCTCATCCTCATAGTCGCTATCGAAGATCCATAGGCCTTCATTTGCTCTGACAACTATGTGCCCCTATGGCTGGTATAGCCTCATGCTAGGTGTTTCTTGATCACTTGGCCTTATGGCCGGCATGGGAGGCTCATTTTGTTTGAGCATGTTTATTTGGCTCCTTTTGGGTTATTCCACTCTCTATGAGAGGGCTATATTCTCTTGAGGTGGCAATTGCCCGATGGGAACATTAAATGGGAACATTGCCATGAAGTCCTCCTGATAGTCGTCAATGGGTGTCACCTATGAGTGATTGCTATCAGACTCAAAAGGTTCCCAGGGTGCTACCTCATAAGCTAAATCATCTTCAAAATACTCTCCTTGATCTTGTTCATATCTCTCTTTGAGGTTATCCCTTGAACTTTCCCCTTTCTCGATCAAAGGGGAAGAGTTGTTGAGGTCAACAAGGTTTTTTGTTAACCATGGGAGATAGTCCCCCAATGTGTATGTAGTGTTCGGATTGGCATATGGATCTTGTGCCAAATCATCCCTGTTATCTAGACCTAAGCCTTGCATATTTTATACCAATATGTCAAGGGGCAAAGGGTGGTTGAACCCTACTCCTAATTTATCGTATGGCATCTGGTATCTTGGTTGACAAAGAGTGGGCATTCCTTGTTCATATCTGCCCAATCTGTAACCATGCCAATTACATTGGTCTAGGTATTTCAAGTTGAATTCTGGGTTGGATAGATAATCAACATTCTCAGCAAATGGTTCTTCATCCTCTTCCTCTTGTAGGTAGGGTTCAAGGCCATTCTCGAGGCCCCCATATACAAAGTTTGTCTAATTTTGCGAGTAACCAAAAGGGAAGATAGTTTCGATGGGGAGACGAGGTCTCCCCATGTATTGCATGGATTCGAGTGTGGGTGTTGCTACTATGTTCTACACTAGGTACTCCCCTAGGACCGTATTGGCCATTTCAACGGTAATTGTCGATGGTTGAGGGGGAGGGAATGGGAGTTCTCCTTGAGTCCACTCCAAGTTGGGTGAACCAAGTGTCTCAACTTCCATTCGGCTGGGCACCTCTTCGGTAGATATTGTTGAGACTAATGGTGGCACCTCCTCTAGGGGCTTCTTCCCATTGTCCTTCGGTGTGGCCACCCTAGGTGGCATTTTTGGTGAAGGGACAAAATACAAAGATGGGCTAGGTCGATTACTTGAGGGACTCAACAGTGGATGTAGGTGGAATCAGACCTTGTGTGGACAAATTCAATTTAAAGTCCAAATGTGTCAATGGTAGGGTTTATTGTGGCATCAGCTGCACCGCATTGCAAAACTTAAAGGGCTCTATGTTTTTTGGGACTACATGTACCTGCCCTTTGTATGTGTATTTGAGACATTTATGGGCTATCGAAGGGACACACTTCATGTCCCTGATCCAAGGCTAGCCTAGCAAGATATTGTAGGCCATCTCACCCTCCAAGATGTGACACAACATAGGAATGATATTTTTTCCTACTTGGATGGGCAGGACAATTGTGCCAACCATCGAGCATAACGCATCGTTGAATGCTTGAAGAGTGTAGGTGGATGCCACAATGTAGGATGCTAGAAAATTAAGATGTTTTAATGTCGTTGTTGTGATTATGTTGCTGGACGATCTAGTGTCCACCAAAACCCTCTTGAATGGAATCCCATCGACCCACGTGATGATGTGCAGGGGTGGATCCACCATATCACTAGTCACCGATTTTAATTTGTCTTCCCTGAAGGTTATGACTGGTTCTATGCATTGTCTCACATGTTCCACAAAGTTGTTGAAAGAATTGGGTTCTTAGGGCTATAGCTCAATGGCTTTGAGTATCTCCATCAAAGCTTCCCAATGGGGTGATGATTATTGGATGAGCTCATAGATGGAAAGCCTAGCCGATGTGGTCCTCAAACTCTAAGTAAGCTTAGTCTGAATCATGGATATTGGTCTAGGTGGAGGAGGTTGCATGGGCTGTTGTGGTGGTTATGACGTTGATGGAACACCTCCTATAGCTGTCGCAGGTGCAGTCGTGTTTGGGTATCTTTTGTTCCATGTCACGATGCTTATCATCCCCAAATACCCTTGCATGGGATAGTTTTGTGTTACCTCATTCACTTCTACAGTATTTGCCTATGCATCATGGGAAGGCAAGGGGTATTTGAAGACGTCCATCTGTTGGTTGCTCAGCGCTACAAAATTATCCACCATGAGTGTTTTTTTGTCTATCAAGTCTTGTACCAAGTTTTTGAATTTCCAACAACTGAAGATGTCATGTCCTTTATTTTTATGGAATCTACAATATAAATTTTCCCTCTAGGCCTTGGGTTTTTGCGCATTGGGGTCTATGGGTTGACTCTCCAGCAAGTTTATCAGGTTTTTCGTGAACAAGCGGTCAAACAAGGAGTCTCTAGACTCTGTGAACTGTGTGAACTATCGCTTAGGGTGACGCTACTAATTTTTCTCTTGTTTGTGGTTTTCATTTTCATAGTTATCAGGAGGAACTTCCTGATAATTAGCCTTTGGGGGCTATGTCATTTGTTCAAGTGATGGTATAGTTATGGCAACCTAATTGACCATGGTGGGTTTTGATTGCGTGGGCCCAGTTTTGGCATTTTTGGTCCACTCTTTCTTGCACGACTTGGAAATATTACCGTCTTGAATTTTGATCTCCTTAATTATCCTAGCTTACACCAAGGCTTCTTCTAGGGTGGCATATTATTGTAGCTACAATAGCACGAAGATCGACCTTATGCAACTCTTTGAAAACATCTGAGTCATGTCGGCCATAGGAGGGAGGTAGGGTAGCTTTGAAAGCAATGTCCTCCATCGATTCCCATAAGTGGCTATGGTCTCATCATAATACTACTTAAGTCTAGATAGGTCACTTAAGGATGCCTTCTTCTTGGTGTTGAAGGCAAAACGTTCAAGGAACGCGTCCACTAGCTGGTCTAGATTGTTGATGCTATGTTTCGGCAATTGGGTAAACCAGTCCAAGGTAGGACCTGTGAACATGGTTATAAATGTTCTTAGAAGCAATGCATCATTGTCCTGAATGCCAAAGCATTGACTCAAGAATCTTATTACATGCTCTTGGGCATCCTCATCCCGTCTGAAAATTGCTAATTGAAGCATTTTTAAGTGGTTGGGGTATGGGGGTGCCGAAATTGAAGTATGTATAGGGTGATTGCGGAGCTGGCAAAAGGGGGGCCTTTGGGGACCTGAAGTCTTGGTCTCCATAGAATCTAAGTGTTCTAACAGTGCTTTGTATGCATTAGAGGATTTGATTTCCTCTTCTTTGGTTTGTTCCCGTTGTGCATTGCAAGGAACTTGAGACCTATGGAGGGGTAGCCAGGTAGCACCCCCTGTCTTGGTAGGGTGTTTTAGCCTGCTCTTCTTCTTGCTAAAATTCCTCATAGGCTTCTTGAGAAGTTTTTTGGGGTGACCTATAAGCATGGACGGGTGCTCGAGGAAGGTGCCCGTCATTGGTTCTAGGTATGGCCTCCCACTCAGGTCTCGAAGGTCTCGAATGCAACACTTGATAAGGTTTTGGAGACCTATCTCACACTAAGGGGTTGCGCCTCTCATAAATTTATGTCCTATGTGTGTGAGGGGTTGGAATCCTCTCATGCGTAGCGTTCTGGAGCAACTCATCTATCTGGAACTGAATGCACTCTTTGTTAAGATGATACAGTTGCTCTAACTGCTACTGATCTTGCCTAAGCTACGTGATTTGCACTTGGTGGGTGGCATGTTTGGCAAATTCCAAGTCGATCTGTTCCATCGTCCTATGTTTAGGAGGCATAGATGCCTTCCCTACATATCTATCTTAGTCGTGGTGATCCGAGATCTCTATGGGTCACTTTCCTCTATCGAGGTTAATAGCATTCACCTACTGTTCTGGCCTCAATAGGTGATCTTGATAATTAGCAGGTGTGGAGGCGCATTTCTCCCATGTAGTGTATTGCTCTTGAGGAATATACTAGTTTTCCTTATGCTCCCTTTCGTACATGTGAAAGGGATAGGTGGAGTTGGCTTGCCCAGTCTAAAGAGCCTTGTGCTCTATATTTGGCCTATTAGTTATAATAGTAATGAGGGGTAGAGGAGGAATGATATAATCATGTGGTCCCTCCTTATGAATCCTATCTTTGCTCTAGCACTTCATCGTACAGTGGCCACTCGTAATGAGTGTCTAAGAGATCCTTCCCATGTATGTACTCCTCTTGAGAGGGTCTGTGCTGAACGGGAGTGCCCATCAAAGGGGTGCCTCTATAGTCCTTTTTGGTAGTGGCATAGTGTGGAACACATTGTGGGTCAAGCTGCCAAGGTGGTATAACCAAGTCCTTGGGGCTATAACGAAGGCGACTTGTGCCTCCTTGTACACTTTTTGCAACTTCTGCCCGTGATTGGGCTTGGCTACGGGTATACACCATGGTGGTGGTCTTTTGAGAAAGATATGTGTATTTTTATCTCCTTTATAAAAAAAATTATGCTATACCAAACAAAAGGGGACCACACAAACAAAGAAATGATTATCTCATTTACAGATTAAATGTGTGCCCTAGATCTAGCCTAATGTGTTTGATTTTCGTTGTGTGAATCTTGTAAATGAAACTTTGTTATACATGAAAAATGAGGGTTCTTATATCTTCAAAATGGTCATCCCTTCGATATACAATTGCTAGGCTATTATATCGAACATATCAATATATTCGCCCTTACGTGAGGGAAAATATTGGTACATGAGAGTAGAACAGTACATGGAACATAGGTGGTACGAAAGGGGGATCGCTCTATTTTTGACACCTACCATAGAAGACTTATCCTCATGCATGGGGAATCATCCTTGTTACACTTGGTCAGCTTTCGTCGGGATTTACGTCTAGCAAAAGCCGTGATCAGGGTAAATTTATGCAAAATCCAAGCCAAAGTGGTGATGAAATCCACCATTGGTCTGGATCAAGTGTTGGGGTATCAATACCAACTCCTTGATGTTAATTTTATTAGGTGGTGTGTGTGTGGTTCCTTTTAATCATGTAAAGAAAGAAAACATACAACAAAATATGATTTTCACTAATGCAATGCTTTAAAGTACATTTATATTTCAAAAACAATTAACAGTAAGAAGGAAATCACAAAACCTACCTAGAATTGACACCTATGATGAGGACTTGCCATCGGTGCAAGTATCATGCAAGCAAACCAGAGAAGAATGCATTCCTAATTAGGTTCCTTTCATGTAATTACTCTATGTTTTTTTTTTTGTTTTTTTTTTTATTGCAAGAAAGCAAAGAAAATAGAAATCTACAAAAATAGAAAACAAAAAAACATAGAGGATGTTCAGAAAACCTACCTCCTCTCTGCCCAAACTAGATGCCTCTGAGTTTCTGCTCAGAAAGTGTACAAAACTCTAATCGTCCTAGGGTGGGATGAATAGCAGGTTTGTATTCATCATAGGGTGGGATGAATATGTATTCATCCCAAGGTGGCATGAATTCCAAGTCTGTATTCATCACAGGGTGGCACAAGTAGCAGTCCAGCACCCGAATGAGTAACACCTGCAAAGGATCCACAAAATTTTGATAAAAAAATTGATCCCAATATTAGGGAATAGGGTCCTACTATGATCACCATTGAAATTTGAATGCGGGGTGACGACGTTCCAGATTATGATGCAAACAAAATTGGTACAAATAGTGCAGATGCTAAACCCTACGAATGCTAGAAACAAATGCATGTGGGAAACAAAGAATAAATGAATCTAGATGTAAGAAAAACAAAGCGAGGTCTCTTTTTATTAATTTTTCTTTCAATATGGTTACAATACGTCTCCCCCCCTCTAGGGCTCGGAGCGTTTGATATAGTTTGTTACATCAACGGATGGTACGCTTCCAATGTCTTCCGCATGCCCACATTTGAAATGGGTGGGCCAAACGTGTCGCCACTTGCATGTGTGTTTGTGGTTCTTTTTTGCCCCTTTATTTTTCCTATTGGTGAGATCCTACACTCATAGAAACAACAAACAATTAATAGCATATGCGGATATTAGGAAAACATTCAATCCCCAAGGCCTCCAGCTAGTAAGTACATGAAATAGTAAAAAGGTGTTCAAAAAATGTCATAATGAACCTAAATTTTGATAGAAGCATCAAGAAATAATTAAGGACACATTACAAAAATAATAGTCAGGAAATCATGTATGGATTTCTAATCGCTCCGGGGTGGGACGATTAGGACTATCACAAAACATGCAAAATAAACCTTGCAAATGTATAGCCCAGAGGCCTCCAAAACTCTTGCAAAATTGGGTTTAGACTAAAAGGGGAATTTTGGGATGACCCAGAAGGTCATATTTTGCATATTCTTCCTATATTGTCCCGTATCTAAAGGCACTCCCTGTAGGTTAGTAAATGCGTAAAATGATAAAAACAAGGTCAAAACAGGTCAGAATGCAATGAAACTTGAACAAAAGTATAAGTAAACCAAATAGAACATAATTAAAAAATAATAATCAAGAAATCATTCACTAATTTCTAATCTCTCTGTGGTGGGACGATTAGGACTACAGTAGTGTGAGGGGCACCCAGGGGCAGTACGCCAACCTTTTGGGGCCTATTTTTGGCACCAATCTATGTGGGATGGGTCCAAAACCTCCTAGGGGGTTGTGTCGATGAATTTTGTGTGGGATTGTGGCCGATTGCATGGGTTTTGGGTCAGGATTGCGTTCCTAGTGTTCACCCAATAACCTCTCTTCCAAAAGAGAAATTATGGATGTAGGAAGCACAAAGGGGAATGGGGGCACAATTTTGCAGCACTCCATTGCTCCAAATGCTCTAGATCTATTATTTTTTTGGGGTGAGAAGGCTCACCATTTTATAGACCTGAGGGTCTCCTTTGAATGCGCATGCAAGGGCACCACTTGGCTTGTCATGCCTTTTTTGGGGGAGAGAAGATTCCTCCTTGATTTAGGGCCTCCTTGCATGATGCCTGCTTGACTAAAGTCCCTATCTTAAATTTGAAATCATTCCTCATAATTGCATGCAATGAAGGTGAAGTTGAGTGGTAGATCTATCGAGGCTTGACTTTTTTCCAGTCAAACCTGCTACTCGTCCCACCCTAGGATGATTTCTGCTAATCATCCTGGGGTGGGATGAATAGGACTCTAATCATCCCAGGGTGGGACGAATAGGGAGCAAAGTGCTTAAAAGGTGCCAAATTGACCTTTGACCTTCCAAAACTGATTTGGGAGTGGTTAGGACCACTATTTAACCTCTGGAGGCTACCCTAGGGGGTGTGTATGCCAATTCGGTTAGTTCTTGTAGTCGCATAATCGGATTGGTGTTGTTTTGGTGTCTAAAATTATCTCTATACATCCAATTATATAGTTGATATTTAACACAATATTCAAAGAACCACAAATATTCATAAGATAAACAAATATGGTGCAAAATATATATAAAAAATAAAATATTAGTACTATCTCCAAGTACATATAATAAATGTAAAGTGATATCATAGCCTCTCAAGATTACTAAGCCACACATAGTATTTATAATTTGAGTGGATTTGATAGTGAAGGTTTTGTTACTCAAAAAATAAGGTTTAAGGTTAGGATCTAAAGAATACAATTGTACAACCAAATATGATTAGATAAATGTATATCAAGTAAACAACACCCTCCATGATTCTTAACTTCCCACTTCGCACATGTTTATTGTTCCTATATTTTTTAATTTTTTGAGGACTCATGTTTACTTAAGAGTTTTTTTTTTATGAACCATACCTTTTTTTCCTTTAATACGATGAGACATGTAATTTAATGAGCAATCGTCTTGTCACGTGTCATTGTAATGAGGGTCCAACAATTGGAATTTTAATCAAGTTTACAACATGCTAGTAAAAAGGTATTACATGTAAAACAACATAATTATCTTGATGATGCAAAGTGCTATCTGCCATTGGATTTAACATAATGCTTTTAGTATTCACTAAGCTTTTGTAGAAATATTTATAGAATAATTTTTCAATAATTTCCCTCATATACAAAATAATATACCATAGATATTTTCAATACATATTTATATATGCATGCACTCACTGGGAATTTTATAGGTATATGACTATGTAATATTTATATTAGTATGTTTATAAATGCATGCTAGGAAACCAAATACATATAAATAGGTGTATAATTTATATTTACATGCAACTTGGGTCAAACTGCTACTTGGATCAAGGTCTTCCTCTTTAGATGCAATGCCTTCCATTGCATCATGTTTTGTAAAACCAAGTTTTAAAATGAATAACTGTTGATAGTCCATAAAATTGATATAACATGTAACTTTATGAAAAATTATTTACTCTAAATTTATCTATAAAGTTCATATTAACAAAAGAACAATGGCACTATGCAATTTATCTATTTCAACAAGGATTATGTAACATAGAGGGGTCACTATCCAATTTATAAAGGGTTGTAGGGGAAGAGATAACCTAGGGAATTCTACCTATATAAGGACTTTGATAGTTCTTTCTTTAGAGATAAAAACATCATGGGTCCATGGTGAAAATATGAGTAGGGATCTCTACATGTATCAGGGATCATGCTTGTATGTCACCTTAGCATGGGAAGATTTCACAAAGCATAACAAAAGTTAATCCTTCATAAGGTTTTGAAGATTGGATGTAAACAAATATAATATGAAACATTTAATTCAAAGGTATTTTATCCCACCTTATTTATAATGTCTATGGTCCATAACAATGGCATTTTATCTTCCTATGAGGTCATAAAATTCTCCTTCTAAATACCTAACCATACCTTATCTACAATATTGAATTGATGTACAACCTAATGTTTTTTTTTTTGTATTTACATGGTGGAATCGGTAGCCACCACGAATCCGAGGCAGGCTGTCTAGATTTTATGGCTACCATATTATTCTATGATGTTTGCCCTGGAAATCGCCACACAGATCTTCGCACAGTCCGCCCCTATAACCACCATGGCACAATTATTTTAAACCTTTTACGTCACTGAAAGCACTAGGAAAGGGATAAGCATTCAGTTCGATGAGGCCCAATATTTGAACCTTGGACCTTCATCCCCCTTATGGGGTTTGGATGAACCAATTGGTCTACACCTCGGACCTTTGTACAACCCAATGTTGGTCATGGAATTATATTTGCTTTTTATTTGTATTTTCTAGAAGGTAATGGACCTATTACTAAATGTGTTTAATTTGACTATCCTACCTTTTATGCTTCTTATCCATGAAGTGAGGAATCCATGGGTTGCATAGGGAAAGTTATATTAGTAAGTTTCAATGGTTAGAACCTAAAATAAATATTAAATAGGATATATTTGGTAAGTATATCAAGAGCTTAATTGTACCCATGCTGAATATAGGGAGGCCCCCATCCCATGTGTGTAAATATTTGGAATTATACAATTCAAAAATATGTACAATCATTCAATTCACAACTTTTGTCTAGTCATCAATTCATGTTTGGAAGGATGTGAACATGGTCAACATAGTGTTTTAAATGCTCAATATGGGAACTAAAAAATGCTTAAAATTCTACTATCCCTATAAATTACCTTCAACAAATATTTTATTGTATGGAGGATTAGATCATAAAATCATTCCCTGAAGAAGTGATCTACACAATTAACGTCATCCAAATCTCTGATGTTCGTTTTCAATTTGGCTTGAATACTTTAATTTCTTTTAAAATTTTATGTTATATTTGGGATGGAGCAAGCCTTCAATGGTCATGTATTTACAAATTCATTCAAAAGATGAAAATATCTAAAGTTTCAAATGAAGACTTGAAATTTCAAATATTCATGTATCATATTTAAACTAAAATATGAAAGCAAATCCAAAATCAAAAATTAAATAAAATAGTAGAAATTAATGTAATATACCAAGATGCTTGTTTGAAACAAAAAGAATTGTATAAAAATTAAAGAAATAAAAAATATATGATATTAACAAAATAGTTGTCTTTCCATTTAATCAAATATATATTATCTCTAGATGAAATATGTGCAAAGAAATTAAAATATATTAGGATGAAAAAATTAATAATTTCAAAGATATTATCTTAAAATTTGGGTAAAATAAGGAGGCTCAATGTAATATTTTACAAACCATTCCACCAATTAGCATATAAATATAAAATGAAAATTTCAATGAGAAATATCTCTTTAGAGGAGTTATAGGATGTAGTTTTCCTAATAAGATAATAGCATCTACAGATTTCCCTTAAATTTAACTTAGAATCATTTGGATTTGCTCAAGTTATATGTTTGATTTAGTTGAAGAGTCTAGTAAAAAGAATATTGTGATAAATGAGATTAATTCCATATTTATTTTTATAAGCAAAATCTTAATGGTATAGCCATTACATAGGATTCATACATTTTCCTCATTTCATAAAAAACCAAGATAAGATTATAGACTTAGATATGAACAAAGCATATGATAGAGTTTGCTAGATTTTTTCTACATGATATTCTTAGAAAAATTGGTTTTGGTAAAGGTTGATACTTATGGATAAGATATTCTTATCATAATTCTTAATAGTCTGAATCATCATGTGGATTCCAGGAGGATGGCCCATTATATAGTTATCTCTTCATTTATTTCACTAACACAATAAGGATAAATTTCTCAAGGTGAACAATGGAAAGAAACATCAATGTTATTTAGATGACAAAGAATGTTCCCTTCAATTCATATCTTCATAATATAAATGATAATGCATCCCTTAGTCAAATATGTCATGCTTCTAAAATTAATATTTTGGATCATTAAGAAGGTTATCACATATTTGGTTGCTACTACAAAACCTAAGATTTGCATTTATATTAGATAATTATGGTGATTATAGGGTTTAAATTTGAAGAGTTATCACCAACATATATATGTTCTTTATCCAAAAATAAATTTAATAAGGACCTTGAAATTCAATCTTGGATAAAATAAAATCTTATTTTAGTAGGTTTGGATGATAGGTTATTAACCATGAGCAAAAATTTATAACTCTTAAAGATTGCCTTTATTTATATATATATATATATATATATATATATATATATATGGTGTCAATTTCATGATTGTCAAGAAATATAACATACAAATTTGAAAATTTTCAAAAAAAAAAATAATAATAATAATAATAATATATATATATATATATACTATTGAAATATTAACAAAAAAAAAGTATTACGTGAACATATTATTGATACATTAAAATTGTTAAGCAAATGAACTATTTATACGGGATCAATAAATGGAACTTCCAAATGATTTTCAAGTAATTAATTTTTTATTTGATACTTGGTAGGAAGCTTACCCTTATCCTCTTATTTCTAGTCTAAATGGAAACTGCTAGGTAGGGCATGTTCAGGTTGTAAAAATCCACTTGTGAAAGTTATATTGATGTGAGAAATAAATTCTAGATTATGGTTTTCAATTAGCAACCTAGTAAGGAAGAGGACCTCAAACAAATAATAAATTAATTTTAATTTTTTTAAATTATGATTACCATTTGCCTATTTTTATGTGTAAGTATGAGATGGATTAGAATCTACTGAAAAAAATATTTAATATTTAATAAAGGAGATGATAGGAGAAACATAGCAATTTAATGATGAAAAAAAAAATCTTTATTAAAAAGGTAAGCTAGACATGGCTGAATTAACCTAATATTTTTAGTATTTTAATTAAAATAATCCATTAAAAACTATCTATAATTTATAAAATAATTATATGATTAAAAATCTATAATAGTTTTTATTGACAAACAAATGTTAATTATTATAAAACTAATAATTGACCAATAAAATTAAAATAGATCTTACTTAAAATGCCAAACGTACTCTCCAAGAATATGACTTGTATATGTCATTGTAAAACTTCTTAAAATCAATGCGACTGTCATTGTCATCGTATAATGTGAATTGGAGTAAACTTTCACATTCGAAAGAAAGAGTTTATACTCCATCTATCTATTTTGATTGGTACTTTTAAAATGCGACTGTCATTGTCATTTATGTTTTAAAAAATAGACTGTTTATGAAAGAAATCCTTTCGCCACTCTTGTCAAAATTTAAAGATATTTGTACTAACAAAATACATATTTTATTTGACCTCATCGGAATTGAACATCCCCAACATTTATGAAGAAAGCAATGCAAAGCAGTGTATCTAGGCCTATTTCCTGGTGCGGAAGAACAGATATTACAGCTAGAAAGTGGTCGTGAAGGAAAGAGAAGTGTCATTATTTACTCCATACTTCTGGTGGGCTTCATATGTGGTCTGGGCAAGGGCTAATTGTGTTCTGCCATGGAGCTGATGCCGGAATAGTTGGAGAAGGACGAGAAATAGTTGGAGAAGGACGAGACGGCGGTGTTCCTATTTTTGGCTTAATTTGCTGCCATGGAGCTGCCGGCCACCCATACGGCGGTACTGGTGCTTTTCTTCCACCGCTCACTCGCAAAATCACCGCATTGCCACCCAAACACAAAAACCAGATGAAAAAAATTTTGAACAGCCTCATTTGTTTTTGCTTCCTAACGAAGTTTTCAACAAAAGCACATGCAAATAGCTCTTTCCGTACTAAGAATATGTGCCTAGACATAGAGGAGGAGGCCACTAATAGAAACTAGGGGTGTGATATGCGGCTCCAATTTCGTTTAAAATCAGATATTTGTCCCTTGACCTTCTCATACACATCGCAACCATAAAATACGCGAAGACATCTTCAATAACATGCTTGGTTGAGATGGTTTTCGTTACGATATTCCTGCGATCCGAGGCTATAATATCGACTGATGTCAAATATGTGTCCCTTGATGTACTCATACGCGTAGAGCGTAGCAACCATAACAAACGTGATGACATCTTCACTAACGTGCTTTGTTGAGCTGGTCTTCGTAGGATATTCATTGAATGAGAGGAAGATTATAGTTTTCATACAGTTTGTGTTTTTTCTTTTCGATCATAATATAGTTTTCGTAAAGTTTATGCTTGGTTGAGATGGTCTTCGTAGGATGGTTTTGGTTAGGATATTCCTGCGATCTGAGGCTATAATATCGACTGATGTACTCATACACGTAACAACCATAACACCTTTATTTCACCTGGTTGCTCGTGAGGGACCATCCGTAGATGGGCACTCAATGGTTAGGTCGATATGTTTTAGAGTTTGAATTTAATTTTTTTTACTTTACACATGGATTCGAGTAGGTTGGTTACAGTATTTTGTGTTGTCCAGTTTTTTATGGCTTTTACAGTATTTTGGGTTATCCGCCCTCAAACCGTCACCATATAAATCTCCTCAGTCCGTCCTTATAACCACCATGCCACAAACATTTTAAACCGGAAAACCTTGGACCTCTACCCCTTAGGGGTTTAGGGGAATAAATTGATCTATACCTAAAACCAAACGCCAAAACTAGGCAAAATTGTTGAGGATACAATTTTGGAAGATAATACAACTAAAAACCGGATACTCCTTCCGAGCTATACTAGTTGACCATTATAACGCTGTCTTGCCTGTCCAGCTGCTCAGAATTCCATAAATTTCTGTCTTTGACGAAATTGCCTGTCGAGTTGCTCAGCATTCCATAATTTTTGGAGGATCATCCAGGGAAAAATTGGATCCTCCTTCCGAGCTATATTAGTTGAGGGAGATGTTGACGAAATTGCAGAGAGATTTTTGGAAGATAATACAACTAAAAATTGGATCCTCCTTCCGAGCTATACTAGTTGACCATTTACCAAGTTCTGGAACACTGGCTTGCCTGTCCTGCTGCTCAGCAATCCATAATTTTCTTATCTTGAGAGTACCGTCGTATTCACGTAAATAGTTTGTCACTGTTGACAGTAGCGAGAAACCATTTTAATGGCGGATGCCATAACGCTGGGGAAAGACAAAATTTAAGAAAAATGTATTTCGTGGTGACCTCTTTTAAGACAAAATTGAAGAAACTCTAAACTGAACCATCACAAGCATGGTTAATATATTTAAGTTTTTCCAAAGGTTTATATAAATAAACATATATATAACCATTGTATATTCTTTACGTTTATTAAGTGCGTAAAGATATTGGTATTGTGTTATTTATCTCTAAGTAGGAATTAAATTTTTTAAATCTTTCATACAAATTTTTTCATTATTTTATTTATATTATAGAATAATAAATGAATAAAATAATATTATTGTTTTTATATAGCATGATAATATGAATAATATTAATAAATTTATAAAATAATAAAGATTATTAGATTTTTTTTAATTGGTAAGGAGGGTTTTGAAAAGATCATGTAATATTTTATAAAAAATTCTACTTAGAAAAAATGCTCCCAACCAGAGCACCTTCTTCAAAATAGCTAAGAAGAAAGATAAAAACAAAGAGAGAAACCCTTGCAAGGGCAAAAGAGGAAGCATCAATGGGCTCACATGTCTAGGTAAAACAACAAATGGCTTCAATTTATCATCTATCACACAATAAAAACTTTTTAGGAGGTGTTCATTGAAGATGGTGTAGTACAATATCTCCACGTATGGCTCACAAAGACATTCTCCATGTTAAGCCACAAGCTTTATGTGCTCCGAACATTCATTTTGTCAAGGTGAAACCACACATGAAAGTGTATGCTGAAAATAGTTCCTATGAGCTTAGAAATATTCTACGAATTGATGAAACCTCCAATGATGTGTCCTAAAAATGCTATCCAATATGAGGAGAATTCCCATAACATGGAGAATATGTGGCTATCCAAGAAACCTGAATCTTGGGAAAACTCACAAAAGAGATATAGGCATGGGATTGCCATCGACTAGGGGTAGGAGAACTTTCATTCCAAACAGTGAGGTTAGGCAAAGAAACCCCTAGATGATCTAGAAAGTGGTTTGGTTTCCTTCCCGAAAGACATGTTGGATAGTGACAATAGAGGAAGAGCTCAAAAAAACTTTACCTCGAAGATTAAATTAGAGATGTTCTAGGATGCTGACTAGGTACCTACAATACTTCTAATAATGTTCATAGAGTCACCTTTGACAATAAAATTAGGGTAACTTATTTTGTACAAGAGAGACAGACATTGGAATAGGGCTCGAGCTTCAACAAAATGGTTGGTTTGAATGTTGAGATTTTCTACAAAGAACAGCAATATCTTCCCTGTATGATCTCAAAAGATACCTCCTACTCCAATAGGCCCTAGGTTATCCTTGGTAGCACCATCAAAATTATACTTGATCCATCCTATTTTCTCTTGTGTTCTTAGATGATATTTGGTATATTTTTTAAATAAGTCGAAGCACGACCAACACCTTAGGATCATTCTAGAGCTCCTAAGAAAAAAATCAGTTGTACATAATCTATTGAAGTGTGAATTTTATGTGTTAAAAATACAATATTTAAGGCATATTATATGAGTAGAAGGGATCATGGTGGATCAGTAGAAGATCAAATCCATACTAAATTGGTTGTCGAACACGAATGTGATGGAAGTATAGAGTTTCATGGGTTTGATTGGATATTATAGGTATTATGTGAAGTATTATGCCAATATAATTGCTCCAATAACTAACCTTTAGAGGAAGGAAAAATATTTCCAATGGATGGATAAATGTGAGGTAGCTTTTGATCTACTCAAATAAAAACTTACATCTCCCATAATAAAGGTATCAGATCCTCAGGGTAGTTTTTCGATTTGTACATATGCATCTTTAGAAGATTTGGGAGGAATGTTGTCTCAGGATGAAGTAGTGGTAGCCTATGGTTCAAGTAAACTGAAACATCATGAGGTTAATTATATAATCCATAATCTATAATTGGAAGCAATAGTATTTACTCATAAAAGTTGGTGATATTATTTTTTAGAAAAAAAATTTGATTTGAGGATAGACCATCAAAGCCTTAAATACATATTTACTTAGCCTTTGTTAAATGCCAGGAAAATAAGGTGGATGGAATTTCTTGTTGAATATTATTTTGGTATTGAATATATAAAGGGAAAATAAAATAAAGTCATTGATGCACTAAGTAGGAGAAGACACATAGCTACTTTAATGTACATCCATATCAACTTTATGGGAGAAGTTAAGGAAATGCAACATCAGGACGTTTTTTGCAATCATATTTAGAAAAATATGAAAAATAAACCCAAGGAAAGTAAGGATTTCAACATCAAAGATGGTTTATTGTGCTTTAAGGATAGGGTAGTAAATTCTTAGACTGGTAACCTAAGGAAAATGATCATGAATGAAACCATGAGGGGAAAAATGAGAGAATATAAATAAATCTTTCTTTTGGGCAATAATGAAGAGGCACATAACTGAATTTTTCATCCAACACTTTGGGTACCATAAAGTTAAGGTAGAAAAGAAACATCCTCTAGGATTATTTTTCACTCATGTTGTATCAAAAAAAAATGGTAGGTGATTTTGATGGATTTTATTGTAGGTTTTCCAAAGACCAGATTCCAGCATGATGCAATCCTAGTTGTGGTTGATAGAAAGACCATGGTTGCACAATTTATACCCAGAAACACTAGGGATGATGTTATGGTTGTGGCTAATATATTTTCCAAAGAGATATTTAGGATTCATGGTTTTTTGGAAATGATCATTTCAGATAGAGACTTAAGATTCACATCCAAGTTTTGGCAAGATTTACATTGTGCCATTGGCACTAGGCTAAACATAAGTTTTGTATATCAGCTAGAAATTTATGAGTAAACTAAGAGGATAAATTAGGAATTAGAGGACATGCTTCACATTTATTGCATAGATCATAAAATCCAATGGGGAGACTACCTACACTTGGTAGAATTCACATACAACAATGGTCACAATTTAACCTTAGGTATGACACCATTTAAAGCTCTATATAATAGGATATGTAGGACACCATTATCTTAGGACATAGCAAAGGATAGAATTGTTCTTGGATATGAGTTTAATAAGACTTACACTATTAGTTCAGTAGCTACATTAGTGTTAGTAGAGGGAAAATATACACCCTTTCCCATAGTAATTACAGCTAACAACAAACAGGATGCAAGATGTTTTGGAGAGACAAGCTCATCATGTGTATGAGATTTATAGTCTACCTCATAAATGCTTAAAGTTTACCTGTGTAAAGGATTAATGTATAGTAAAGTGATTGGCATGCTCCTTTCGAAAGACTAAAAGGATTAGCTATCTCATCGAAGGAATGAGAGATTTTTGGAATGGTATTCTACCCAGTATGATTACCAAGAAAGATGTATGTAAATTTTAGGGATAGGTATAGTACCAATTAAGTTAGTAAATATGGATAACATAATAAGAGAAGTCATAATAGAGCTCAATCTAAGGAAATTAAAAAAATATAGGTTGGGTTAGAATGGAAATTGGATTGTGATATTTCGTATTAGAGTGTTTGGTTCATAGGGATACAAGTTTCCTTACGTAATATTAGATACAGTGCAATGCGATGTACACTATGTAGAGACTACACCTATAAGAATAGTGTACGGGCTAAAAGTAGATCTCAACTACCTGGTTTTAATAACCAAAACCATGGTTGTTAGTAGGAGAAATTATTCAAGGATGTACTTGTGAACGGATCCCTACTATCTCTCTTGTGTATGGCGAGGGATAATACTACCCAAGAGAAGGAGAGAGTGATGCCCCATAGACTAGGTAGACATGACAAAATAATGTAGAGTTTGAGACCCCAAATATAGGTACGGATACTCCTAATAATGAGCGGGTGGATCTTACTACTACAATTGCCTTATTGGAAGCTATAGTGAATCAAGATTTACAATCTAGAAAATTCTAGAATGGGGTGAGAGAATCAAATTCACTTAGATGCTCAACAGGCTAGAATTCGACTAGAGGCATAATTAGGCAAGGATATGAAACATCTAAAATATTCCAAGTTCAATGGAGAAGAAGATGGTGATAAAGCTGAAGCTTGGCTAAAGGAGATAGAGACCTTCTATAACATGAAGAACTATTCCACCAACACCTAAACATTCTATGCCACTTTGCATTTATAGGGGTTTGGTTTGGATTGGTGGAAACTTTTTAGTAGGGAATAAGGAATTGAGGCTATAGTTGATTTGAAAAGGAAGAACTTTGTGACAGCTTTCAAAGAAAGATTATTTATTGAACACTTCTACACCAAGAAGTTTGAGGAATTCGCCAATATTAGACAAGGAACTAGGACTGTGGAGGTATATTATCAAAAATTTGTCAAGTTACTAAAGTATGTGCACATGTATAATGAGAAAATGAATGTACATAAGTTTATACTAGGAGAAAATCCTAGAGTAGGGCATGAAGTGAATATGCAGTAATCTAGTACTCTTTAGAAGCCCTATGATCTAACCAGGAAAGCTAAAACTTATCTAATAAAAGCCTTATCTCATTATGAAGGGGTATTTGATTAGGATAAAGAGTCACTAAGAAAAACAATATAGGCTTCATGAAGTATGAAGGGGAGTAGGCAAACAAAATTTTCCCTAGGAATGACAGAAGAAATGATAGGAAACAAGGAAAGTTTAAGAAGATGTTCCAAGGGAAGAATCATAATTCTAACAAAAGTAACAATGGGAACAATAGACCACCACAGTAGGGTCAACCCAATCCCTTACTAGCAGTAAAAATAGAATATGGATAGAAGTAGAAACCACATCCAAAATCCAAAGCAATATGTTATGAAAGTGGTGATCCACATTAGGCCAAAAATTTTACTCAAAGCAAGATCAAGTTTGAAGAAAAGAAAACCTACTTATAAAGAAACATCACACAATATTTATGCAACAATAGGGAGTCATAATCTGGAAGGAAAAACCTCTCCACTATTTATAAAAGGTAAGATATTTGGTATAAATGTTAGAATTTTGATTTATAGTGGTGCCATAGATAGTTTTGTTTCCACTAGTGTAGCTCTAAAATTCTCACACTCCTTTCCTTCAGGCTAATGGATCCACACCTCAAAGGGGAATGGGAGAATAGTAGGTCTACACCTCGAAGAGAGACACTTGAGTTCATGTCTTCTTTGGTGATTTTTCGATGAATTGTTTAGGGTTCACCAGGAAACATTTCTTGGTAGTTTCCATGCCTAGGTTTTGGAGTTTGTTTGATGTGTTCCTTTTAAGTTCTCGCAATCACCTAGTTTTGGCCAATGCAACTAAACTATGCTAAATGTAATTCAATTTTCAATGAATACAACAGACAGTAGTAAACAGAGGAAAATCTAATGCAAATGCTTAATTATGAAGGAATTTGACACTCTTACTCGGTCCGAAAGTCTGATGAAGATTCTAGTTCTTTGTTGTAGGTAAGATCGTATGCTGCAGGGTCAAGATCGTACGTACGATCTGTGATCGTACCGAAGCAAATCAGTGATCGACAAATCCGATCATAGCAAAAACCTATAGTTTCATAAGTAGAGTGCAGAAAATAGAAAATGGAGTGTGCTATAGACTTTATCAGATAGAAATCAGATTATACATGATCTATTGAATGTTGTGCTAAAAGGAATTAACATGTATATGCTTTAAACTATGTAAAGTATGCAATTGAATGCAAATTGGTGAACTCCAAAGAATGATAATGATATGCAAATACTATTCTATATGAAATAGAGAATGATAAATGACGATGATAATGCAAATTCAAAGAGCTACGAGGGATGCAAACCAAAGCTTGGAGTTGCCCCCAAGTGACTTGTAAGCAATATCGTAACCAAACAACAAGATTGTATGTAAAATAGCAAGATCGTATCTACGATCACAAGATCGTATGCTACCAGGGTGAGATCGTATCCACGATCGCTGATCGTATCCTTCGATCCTACAAAAAAATAACAAAATAACAAGGGCTAATGCAAAAAATTAAGCAACTAAAATATAGAATTATATCGATGAGTTAGGAGGAATTCAAGGGGGGGAAGGCCTGATTAAATAGGCTAAACCAACAGGTGAAATTAGGCTAAAAACAAAATAGGTTGTAACTTCTTCCAAGCTGGGACTGATCGGCGGATCCGATCCCGTAACCGCCACACAGTTGGATAGGTAAGGACAAAAAATGTTACAACTTATTTTGTCACTTTGCCAAACTGAGCTTTTCTATTTACAGCAAGATCGTGCGTACGATATGAGAGATCGTATGTACGATCGAAGAGATCGTAATACGATCTCATCCATTTGAACCCGATCTCGCCAGGAAAGCACAAAAATCGAGGCAGCTAGTTAGGAAGTTGTTTAATTTAATTTTTGAATGTTTTTGACTTTTAATGCAAATTATTATGGGTCAATTTTAGGGTGTTACATTTTGCCCCTTCTTTAGGACATTTTTGAAAAAAATGCGTTAAAGAAAAGAATGACACACTTTACGAGAAAGCCAAAATTTATTGCAAATTTTTTTAAAATTTGAGGTTTTTATTGCAAGTTGTTTTAAGTGTGATACCCCCTTCGAGTTTTTATGCCAAATCCTTCATTTGGAGAAAAACTCAAAATTTTTATTTTTAAGGGTAATAATAATAGTAAAAAGTAGAATTAAAACTTAATTCATTTGTTATTTATCATTTGCTATTTTGGAGCTCTGGAGAAAACTATGGCAGGCATTCCTCATCGTGTCGATTTGGTTAGAGTAGGAGACAGAGCTCTCAGGGTAAGTGTTTTTCACTCTTTTAGCTTAGATTTTTCATGTTTTTTGCTTTAATTTTATTTAAATTTGGATTTTTAGGGCACGACTACCATCGCGTGACCCTAATTGCAAAATCGTAATGATCTTGCAAGATCATACCAATTTTGCAAGATCATATCGATTTCATGATATCATATTATCCGATATCGATGAAATCGATACGATCGAGGTCAAAATCGGTCCAATTTTGATGATATCAAAGAATACAATATCATAAAAATCGATATGATTTTGAACAATTTGATACGATTTTGCACATTTTGATATGATTTTGATTTTTAAATCTGATTACTAATTTAATTTTTGTTGCTTTGTTTTATTGATAGATACCTGAGCTAAAGAACTAGGAATGGAGATATGCTAGTCTCTAGGCTGATTTGGGTGCTCTCTCGCCTGATGAGAGAACTTTCTTAGAGGTAGTGGGACTGAGACATGTGGAAGAAATGCCATAAATTCTAGTGGACCTGAGATTACTTACAACTCTCGTAGAGAGATGGTACCTAGAGTCCTCATGCTTGCGACTGCCTACAGGGGAGATGACCCCTAAACTAGAGGATATCTAGAGGATTCTGAGGGTGCCTATTAGGGGCATGTTTATAGCGGCATCTAGAAACAAAGGCCAGGCACTCAAGAGGTTGATGGGAGATCCTAGATTTGATCTGAATAAGGGTGGGGTCAGCATAGACAGGCTTGGGGAGATAGAGGGAGTTTCCAATTTTATAGTTCTATTGAGTGGCATCATGGGAGGACTTGTACTATGCCACCTACCATGGACCTTAGCAGAGGTGATCTATGATATGCGATATTAGAGCACACAATTTTCTTAGGGCCCATTCCTTCTCTATAGGCTATACATATTTCTACATCGGGTAGTCTACAAGGGAGGGAAGGGACTAGTCCTGACATCTTTCCTACAGGTATGGTGTTGGGAGCATATAGCTATCTAGTGACCTATAGGTCTTCCTTTGGCTCGAGTGGGAGATGACCAACCCGGGGTGGAGGAGGATAGACCGAGGGTATTCTACTGGCCTGTACAGAGAGGGCATCAAGGATGGGTTAGCCTCGATGTTGTGAGGTGACTCATTGATGAGTTACTGGTAGAGGATATCAGATGGAGGCCTTGGAGGGAGTTACCAGGGTGGGGAGAGGATACTTTTGAGTTGGCTCACATCAGGTAAACCATTTGGCTATGGATGGACTAGGGGGAGCTGGAGCTATACCGCATGGATCGGGTGATGCACCAGTTTGGGTTACAATAGGACATTCCTTGGTATAGGAATGTCACTTACTCTAGGGTGACATGGGATCACACTACTATTAGTGGTGCTCCCAGCATGGCTAAGTTTTTGGACCCTAAGCTAGATGATGAGGTACTACCCACGGTAGAGGGGGATGATGTTGGGGCTACATATCGGTACCGATAGTGGTACACCCGCATTCACCCTACCTAATTGACTACACCAAGGAGTGTAGTGCAGTAGGTAGTTGAGCAAGTTTTTAGATAGTAACGTACAACCAATCCAACAACAGTCTGAGACACAAGTATCCTTGAGGAGATAGGGTCCTTGTACTAGGGGTGGACATCGAAGTTAGTTGAGGACATCTGGGTCAAGGAGGACTACTAGGGATAGGGAGGTGGAGAGGAGAGCCTCTTCTTAGCAAATGATGGATGATAGGATGGAGGAGGAGCATGTAGCATCTCCTTAGTAGGAGTTTGTACCTGAGTTGCCTGAGAAGGGCAAGAGGATTATGGAGGAGGGGGAGAGCAGTGAGATGGCTACTCTATGAGCAGAGGTGACTAGTCTGAGGGAGGAGAATGCCTCTCAGAAGACTAATATTGAGTCTCTAGAGGCATAAGATGCAGGTTTGAGGAGTAGGATTTAGGCTCTAGAGGTAGATATCATAGAGGCATAGGCTCAGGTGACTCAGGGAGCTGGGGCAATGACTACTTCCTAGTTAGGACGATCAGGGAGGAGTCGATTAGGGGAGGAGCTAGTGAGGTCTATATAGTAGACCATATTTTACCAGACCTTATACTTTATGGTAGTACCTACAGAGTAGAGATAGGCTATGCCTCCTGAGATTATGGGTCCTATTCGCATAGGATCCTCATCTCACTCTACTACTAGGGTGACTTCCTCTAGGACGATGATAGTAGGAGGATAGTTCTGACCACCACCACCACCCCCTAGCAGAGAGGATGATGTTGCAAGCTCTAGAGGCTCGAGAGGAGTTTAGGGTGGGCTTACTAGACATATTTTTGTACTATATCCTTAGTGATTGAGTATGCCAATTTTTGAGGATTGTGGCATACCAGTCCAACTCTATTTTGTATATAGACTTTCGAGAATATATATATATATATATATATATATTGATCCTCTTGTTCTATGTGACTTTGTATGATTTGATTGCATTTGATTGAATTTTTATGATGTTTAAATTTCTTATAATCATGCTTTTGATTTAAATATTTTGATCATGCTTAAAATGAAAGAAAATAATTTGAATTTTTGTAGATATGTTTTTGAAAAGATGTTTTTGTATGATGATGAAATAAATAGATTAGCAATGTTCCTCGAAGGATGTTGTGTTGTTGTATGACCGTTGGTGGAGATCAATGCTCGCTAGGTCATGAAGTGAATCCTATTGTGAGGAATTTTGTATTGCTAATAATAGAAATATTTTTGTGGTGCTCAAGAATAATCTTGAGGCTTACGATGATGAAAGAAGATGTTTGATTTTGTTTTTGAGAAAATTTTATTTTTAAGAAATATTTTGATAAGGATTATTGTTTATGAAAAATAATGTGATTTAAGCATGAAAATTTGGGAAGGATGACTTGCGCTAGGCATAGAATTCCTAGTGTGAAAATTTTGAGGACAATAGTTACTAAGAATTATACCATCATCGCGAAGTCAAAAATGCAATGCATGATAATATGAAATTGTTTATTCTTAAAATATAAATTGATATGAAGCAAATCATTGTATCACATATTTAAGAAGATTGACAAATATGAAATGTTTTAGACCTAAAAATTGAGAAAGATGACTTGCGCTAGGCATAGAATTCCTAGTGTGAAAATTGAGAAGAATAATTACTAGGAATTATACCATCATCGCGAAGTCAAAATGCAATGCATGATAAATGATTTTGGACTACAAGTTCTTTTGGAATAGATTATTTTTGGAGATTTTGAAAATTTTTATGTAATGAATGAATAATGATAAACTAATGTTGTCCAACAAATTTCAAAGAAATATTTTAACTTATTTCTAAGACAAAATCAAATTTATCAAGAACTAGTGTGTGATGAGTGAGTTCATTATCCATCTTGATTTGACACAATGATACAAAATCTCTCAAGGATCAAATGTGTGTGCTTGTGAAATTGATTTACCGATTTTGAGTAAGGTAGTGATACAAGCAAACTTTTATGAACCAATGTGTGTGCAAGTGAAATGTTCATTAACCATGATTTTGTGCATGCCATTGTACCGAACTACTATGTAAGTCAAGTTACCAAAAGCTAGCTAATCCACAAGCGGACATTGGTCTGTACAAAATAAGGTCGCTAATGTGACAGACATGTCACCACGCGAAAGGGATTACCCAAGGCCAAGCGGGTTGGGCACAAACCACCTGTTATGGGGCTTACCTCATGGCTTTCGAATAACTGAGGAATTCTAGGGATTCAAGCTCACTACCCCCTTCTTTTCTTCTGATTTTTGGAGTAGGGATTCTTGTCCATTTTTGAACAAGGGGATTTTATTGCTTTTTATTTTCTTTGCTTTTCTTTCTTTTTTTCTTTTTCTTTTCTTTTTCTTTTTATTTTTCCTTTTCTTTTTCTTTTTCTTTTTTGGGATACTTGCCCAGATTAGACGTAGAGCAAGGGATTTTATTCGGGTAGGGGGAGCTTGTCCTTTTGCCAATTCTTAGTATTCTAGACCATGCACATAATAGGATAGCAAGGGAAACTTTTTGCTTAAGGAACTAAGACTACTATGTAGTATCATTTTTGAAATTTGCAACAAATCATTTTTAAGATGTGAGAATGTGTTCTTGGTTCAAGAAGTAGCAAGATCAGTTCCCAAAACTCAAAATTTTATTTAGTGAAGTAATAGTGCTTTTTGATACAAGAGAGATTTATAATCAAAGTGATGAAATCAAAATTATTAAATATGTAAATTAAGTGCATGGTTCAAGATAACTTTTGAATTTTATCTGAAATAAAATAAAATATAACTTGAATTTTGGAAAACAACACACAATGATGCAAAGAATAAGAGTTTAACAATTTGAAATATTTTTGGAAATTTTCATGTTTTCTTGATTTTTTTGGTGTTTTGATAATATGAGAATTGCAAACTAAATGATGAAGAAGTTATTTACAAGTATGTACAGAAATGGAATTTTTGTTTTATGCATAATATCTTTTGAGATGCATGATATTCATTGGCTCCTTAAGATCTTTTCCTTCCAAGGTGGCCAAGCGATATGCACCTGATCCAAATTTAGCAGTGATGACAAATGGTCCAAGCCAATTAGGTTGAAATTTACCTTTTAAATATTTTCTAGCATTTGTATTTTTTTTATTTTCTTTGAGTACTAAATCACCAATTTCAAAAGATCGACTATGAACTTTCTTGGCATATGATCTTTTGAGTTTGTCTTGGTAAGAGTGAAGATGCTCTAGAGCATGAATACACTTTTCATCTAGAAGTTCCAACTGACTTAGTCTTCCAACATGATATTCATCCCCTACTTCAACATCCTGAAGTAGGAGAGCTAGAGAAGGAACTTCTAACTCAAATGGAAAAACTGCTTCAGCACCATAAACCAAGACAAAAGGTGAGGCACCTGTAGGAGTACGAACACTAGTTCGATAGGCCCACAAGGTAGGATATAATTGCATATGCCAGTCATGACCTGATTTATTAACCAATATTTTTAGGATTTTGATTAAGGTTTTATTAGAAGCTTCAACTTGGCCATTTCCTTGTGGATAATAAGGAGTAGACCATCGATGTTGAATTTTATATTTTTGACATAATTTCTTAACATCTTTGTTCTTAAAGCATGTTCCATTATCAGAGATGAGAGTTGATGGAATTCCAAATCTACATATGATTTGATTAAAGATGAATTTAGACACTTGAACTCCTGTGCAAGAAGCTAATGGTATAGCTTCTACCCACTTTGTAAAATACTATGTTGTTGTTATGATAAATTTATGACCATCAGAAGAAATAGGATTAATTTTACCAATAATGTCTAAACCCCATTTAGAGAAGGGCCAAGGAGATGATATAGCTTGGAGTTCCTGAGCAGGAGCGTGAACAAGGTCTGCATGTCTTTGACACTTGTCACAATGATGCACATAATCATTAGTATCCTTTTCCATGGAAGGCCAAAAATATCCCATTCGAAGGAGTTTCTTAGCAATGGCACTTCCACTAAAGTGTCCTCCACAGGATCCATCATGGGCTTCACTTAAGGCTTTCTTAGACTCTTCTAGATTGAGACATCTTAATAGGATACCTTCAAAAGATATTTTGTATAGGGTATTACCAACAATTACAAAGTGAACAACTCACTTACATAATAGCCTACGTTGGTTTCTATCTAATCCTTCTGGGAAGGTTCCATTTTGGAGAAAATTAAAGATATCTATATACCAAGGTTCTAGGGTTATTTCATTAATTAAAAACACATCTAATGGTTCTAGACATGACTTAGAAGAAGCTGGCTCTTGGAGTTGGTGAATAATGATAGTAGCATACTCATCATCCAACTCCAAAGGTAACAAAGAAGCAGCAACAACCATGGCATCAACAACATGGTTGCTAGTGCGAGGGATGGCTTCTAAAGTTACTTTCTCAAACAATGAAATAAGCTTAAGAACATACTCCTTATAAGGATGGAGCTTCTCATATCATGTCTGATAAAATTCATTAATTTGATTTATCACAAGCTGAGAATCTCCAAAGACTAATAAAACTTTAATTTTTAAGGCTAAAGTGGCTCGTAACCCAAGGATTAGAGCCTCATACTCTATAGTATTATTAGTACAAGAAAATTATAATTTAAAAGATAAAGGAATAAGGTGCTTTTGTGGAGATATTAATATAATACCGACACCTACACCACTCATGCATCTAGCTCCATAAAAATACAAAGACCATGACTTAGACAGATCTTCTTCTAAGTTAAGGCACTCATCAAGAAATTCTATAGTTATAGGATGAGTAGACTCTAAAGGTGCAACAACTAATTGATCAGCTATAACTTGGCCTTTAATAGATTTTTGGCTGATAAATGTGAGTTCAAACTCACTTAGAGCAAGAACCCACTTAGTTGTGCATCCTAACAAGTAAGGTCTACTCATCAAGTACCTTAATGGATCAGACTTAGCAATAACAAATGTTTTTTGACTGAGCATATAATGATGCAAATTTTGCATAGAAAACACAACTTCCAAACAAAGCTTTTCTAATGGAGTATAATGGGTTTCATAACTTATTAATGTTCTACTTATATAATATGTGGCTCGTTCTTTCTTTTCATCATCAATTTGAGCCAACATAGCTCCAAGTGCAAGTTCCAAAGCAGAAATATATAAAATAAATAGGACAATCGAGTCTAGGAGGAACAAGCACTGGAGGAGTAAGAAGATACTATTTAAGACTCTCAAAAGCTTCTTGAAATTCCTTATCCCATTGGAAGGGGATGTTTTTCTTAAGTAATTTAAGAAAAGGTCCTGTTTTATCTACCAACTTATCAATGAAGCGACGGATAGACTGTAATTTACCTTGTAAACTTCTTAATTTTGATATGTTTTTAGGTGGTGGCATATCAAGGATAGCTTTAATTTTAAGAGGATCTATTTCTATACCATGCATAGAAACAATAACCCCTAACAATTTTCCTGATTTAACTCCAAATACACATTTGTCTGGATTTAAGCGAATCATATATTCTCTTAGTCTATCAAACACTTTTCTTAAATCATTGATATGCTCTTCTTCTTTAGTTGAACGAGCTATAATATCATCTACATAATCATGTAGAATATCATACATCATATCATGAAATATATATGTCATAGCTCTTTGATATGTTGCTCCTGCATTCTTTAAACCAAAGGGTATTACTTTCCAACAAAAGGTACCCCAAGGTGTAATAAAAGCTATTTTGGGTTGGTCTTCAAGAGCTATTCTGATTTGGTTGTATCCTAAAAAACCATCCATGAGGGATAACATCCCACTCCCAACTGTAAAATCTATGATTTGATCCATATTAGGGAGAGGAAAATCATCCTTAGGGCATGCATCATTAATATCTCTAAAATCAGTACAAACCCTAACTTTAGTGGCTTCTTTTTTAGCTACTGGAACAACATTTGATATCCATTCAGCATAATCAATAGCTTGGATAAAAACTACATTCAAAAGTTTTTCTAACTCATTTTTAACTAGTAGTGCTACTTTAGGATGCATTTTTCTAAGTTTTTGCTTTACAGGTTTTGCATCAGGGTGCACTACTAGATGGTGCATGACCACAGAAGGATCTAGGCCTAGCATATCTACATATGTCCAAGCAAAAACATCAGCATACTCTATGAGAAATGCTATATATTCTTTCTATCTTTCTTCACTTAATTTTGCTCCAATTTTGACCATGCGAGGGTTTTCTTCTATTCCAATGTTAACTTGTAAAACATTTTCTACCACAATATTTAATTCTCTTTCAAATTTGGGTGGTGTGGGTGACACCCCCATTTCTTGTAATTCCTCTAAGGTTAACTTAGCTAACTCTTCTTGAGGGGTAGTTTCTTCAACATGGGCTATAGATGGTATAGACCCATCAAAGAAGAATTTATTCTTTAAAACTTCATCAAGAGAAATATCATGAAATATATCTCCCTCTAAATATTCATCTAGTTCAACAATCATGTCTGGGTATGCTATTGATAACATATTACAAGAATATATCCTTCTACTTGGTTTAAAAAATTCTTTATGTGCTAAATATTCTTGATATGTTACAAGTTGATCATCATCCTCAAATGGGAATGGTTGGGTTTTTGTAGGAATGTAACCAATACCACATCGAGCAGGCCATTCCTCAACTTCTAAAGGTTCTTGTATTCCATTTTCAAGAGGTCCTAAACCTTTACCTCTATAACCCATGTCACACATCATTTGTTTTGATTTTATATATCCATTAGAAAAGTAACATTTAGCAAAACCATTTTGATCAATTGTGACACTCACAATATTAATTTTACCATAATCATACCCTACGTAGACAAAGGCACAACTCCCAACATGATAGATACTTCCCAACTTTCGTGGCAAGCCCATTGTTCGAGGAGATGGTGGTAATTTAGCTAACACTAGGGAATCTTGAGTGGCAAAGTTATTATTTTATTCTAAAGTTGTGAGTATTGAAGATAAATCCGGTAATACTTCATCCAAAGTAGGATATGAAGTAGAGGGACTATCTTCTTTAGTTGTAGATTTAGATGGTGTAGTTTTAGATGATGAAGGTGTTGATGATGAAGGTGGATTAGGATGTGTTGAAGACATAGCAGGACAAAATGGAACTCCTATTGGTTCTGCCATAGCACACATGTCAAATGGTCTAGGATCACCATGGATAGTAACTAGTTGATTTTTAAACTCAAACTTAACACATTGATGTAATGTAGAGGGTACCACTCGCATTGCGTTGATCCAAGGTCAACCCAAAAGTATGTTATATGATGTAGGACAATGTACAACAAACACGGTCGTATCCAAAATCCTTGGACCAACTTGCAATGGAATCGACAATACTCCACATGTTTATTGAGTTTCATCATTAAATGCTTTAATAATCATTTCAGTTCTTTTTAAATCTTCATTTCTAAATCCAAATATTTGGAAAAAGTCATATGTGCATATGTTTAATGATGATCCATTATCAATTAAAACTCTTTTGACACCTACATCCCCAATTAATGTTGTGATGTATAGAGGATTATCTCTATACATACTTTGAGGAGGAATATCCTTATCTAAAAAATCTATATAATTTGTTCCATGAGAGATTACAACATTAACCACAACATCAGGTTCTATATTTTGAGGTACCATCATTTTACTTAAGGTACTCATTAATTCTTCTCTATGGATGGATGAAGTTCTCAAAAGATCCAAAAGAGAAATTCTAGTTGTGATATTTACCAATTGTTCATTAATGTCATAAGGAGGTTTTTGTTGTGAATTTGATATATTATTTCCTTTTGTAGGTGCTTTTAATACAAATGGAGGTGATTTCTCATTTTGATTTTGAGTTTGAGTTTGAGTTTGTGGTTGAGAATTTTGATTTTGGATTTGTTGTCTAGTGATGGCTCCAATAGTACCCATAACATTATTATTTCACAAATAACCAAAATGAGGTCTAGCATTTTTTGCTTGTTCATTTGTAAGCATTTGTTGAGATGAGGGTCGAATGGTCATTCTTCTAGGGAATGGTTCTTCTAGAACTAATAAATCTATAATGGGAGTAATTCGATCTGACTCATATTCAAAACTATTTGAGGTGATGTCTATTTCACTTCTTGTTTCACTTTCTATGTTTTTTGTATCACTTCTAGTATCTTCTGAAGATGAAGATTGAAAATATTGTATTGGTCTAGTTGTGACTAGAGATAAAGTAGGTACATAGGAGGTTTGCAAATCTTGTTGTGGTAAAAATTTACTAATGGTTCCCACATACCGAGTTGGAGGAGGAACATTATGATGTTCTACTTGATTTACTACCTCTTTACCATGCTTGGGTAAAGGATGTTGAAAAATATCTAAGTTTTGATTTGCATTTTGAGTTGGTTTGTTTTTGGGTATTATTTTGAGTATTATTGTTTGCAAGAAATTGTTGTACTTCCATTTTACCTTTATCAATCAAATATTGTATCACATGCTTTAACCATTTTACAAGAATTGGTAGAATGTCCATCCACTTGATGAAAATTACAATGTAAATCAGCCCTATATCCAGCTACAGTGGTATCTGGTTGTCTTACCTTGGGTAACCGTATCAAACCTTGTTCCAATAATTGAGGTAAAATCATAGTTAAGGGTTGATTTAATCTTGTGAATTCTCTTGGTGGCTTATCAGGGATTTTCAATACAAACTTCTTTAAAGCTTCTACAACGTTAACATTTGAGGTGTTTCTACTATCAGTAACTCCATCACCTACTACTTGTTTATTCTTATATTGGTTCTTAGAAGTTTTATCCTCATATTTCTTCTTAAATTGTCCTCTTCTAATGAGGGCATCTTCTACCCTCCTAGCTAGATCAATGGCTTGATCAAAGGAGGTTACTGTAGTAGTAGAAAGCTCATAAGATAGTTGTTCTTGCAAATTACCAATGAATATGTCCAACATCTCATGATGAGGTAATGCAAAATGTAATTTGCCTAAGAGTTGTCTCCACTTAGTCAAGAATTCAGCAAAACTCTCATCTTTCCCTTGTTTCAAATTGTATAAATCCTTAATGGTCACATGCCTCTCTATATAGGCACTAAATTGGTGGACAAACATTTTTGTTGTCTCTTCAAAGTTCCTTAAAGAATTTGTAGGTAGTTGATAATACCATTCTAGAGCCATGCCTCCGAGACTTTTAGGGAATATTTTTAGCAACAACAAGTCATCATAAGAGATGTCATGACATGTTATCCTAAACATGTGAAGATGCTCAATAGGATCTTCGGTTCCTTTATATATCGGTAGGACTGGCATAGGGAAATGTTTAGGGTAGGGTTGAGCAACCACAATAGGATCCAAGGGTTGACTACACATCTCTCTATAACTGTATGAGGGATGGTAGGGATCTATTTGATCTAGACGTGAAGCTAATTGTTTAACCATGGCTTCAAGTCCCTGTGGTTGTCCACCAAATTGATTTTGTTGTACCATGTTGTTGTATCTTTGATGATAAGTTGGTGTTGTTGTGTAAGGATTTCCAATTGAAATACTATTGTGTAAAGCTTGTGTGGGAACAATATTATGGAGCTTATATGGGATTGTGTTTTGTTGAACTTTTTGTTGATGATGATTGGTATTTTGAATTTTCTTAGCTTTTTGTGATGTAGCTATTTGTTGATTAGGAGCTTGAGAAGTAGAAGAATTTTGATTTTTTTGGAAGTTGGATTTGTTGTTGGTGGTGGTTTTGCTATGTTTTGACTTGGATTTTGATTCACATTTTGGGATGTACCAGCTTGATCTTGATTTTTTTGGTTCATATATGTTAATGGATTTCCACTTAACCAGAGAGTAACTTCTATAGCAGCCTCTGTTGAATAATCTCCCATAGGAAGTTGACCTTCTATCTATATCACATGATTAATGACATCTATATTATCTTTTAAAAACCTAGTGAAATGCAGGGTAGACTTAAAAGTGAGATTACCTTCCTCATCCATATAAGGTCTAGTTGGATTATCTATTTCATCTTCTTTATTATCTTCTTCATCTTGTTCTGAAGGTACATAATCTTCAATAAGTACCCTATCATCAAGGTTTTCTTGATCTTGTTCATCAGACTCTATTTTTTTACCATTTCTCAAAACTTTAGGTATTTTGGTTTTAGGATTTTTATCTTGTAGATATATATGCTTAAATTCTTGGGGTATATATGTTTTATATATACCTAAATAAATAAATATGCAAATATGTAAATATATATTATATTTTGTTTTTGGTTTTTTATGTTTTTGAAGCAAAGAAGAAAATAGAAATTATAATATCCTAAATATTATACTTTAGTCTTCCTGAAAGAGTCTATAGATATCATTAATGGGTTCAAGTTCTTCAGGTGACATATAGTGTTCTTCCTCAAACTGAAAGTTGGCTTTCAAGAACTTGACAAAATGGGCTATGGTGATATTATCAACTTCAGAGTCTTGACCATAAAAGTATATTTCATGACAATATTCATGATAATGGACTGCCCTAGGAGTTCTATGAAATCTTCTCCTATTGTCCAAGACTATTTCTTGATCTTCTACGTGTGCTAAAAACCTGTGTACTGTTATAGCATTTTCAAGGTAATCATCAAAGGTATAAACAGTTGAAGAAATGCTTGCTCTTTTATCCATCAACCACCTCTCACATGCCCTTTGAATATCAAAGTAGCGAGAAGCATTTTCAGGATCCAGGATTCTAGCTAGGTCAAACCTTATAATTTGGCTAAGTCTTGGTTCGTAGGTTTTTATGATGTCTAATCTTCTCCAGAGTTCAGTCCACTATTCTTCAGATGGGAGACTTGAGTTTTCAACTATTTGAGAAATTTCTATGTGTAGATAATAATGTCCTAATATTTATGCGTACAACTCTTCTTATGTTGTAGTCTAACATTTATGAAATTTACTTAAAATGTGCAAATTTGACTAATGATCTTGTTTGGTTTTTGTTTTGTTTTATATATTTTTATGTTTTTTTATGTTTTATAAATTAGAAATATGCCTATGTTTTTCACGTTGGGTTCACCAAAGAATGTAGCTCTAAAATTCTTGCACTCCTTTCCTTCAAGCTAATGGATCCACGCCTCGAAGGGGAATGGGAGAATAGTAGGTCTACACCTCGAAGAGAGACACTTGAGTTCGTGTCTTCTTTGGTGATTTTTTGATGAATTGTTTAGGGTTCACCAGGAAATATTTCTTGGTAGTTTCCATGCCTAGGTTTTGGAGTTTGTTTGATGTGTTCCTTTTAAGTTCTCACAATCACCTAGTTTTGGCCAATGCAACTAAACTATGCTAAATGCAATTCAATTTTCAATGAATACAGTAGACAATAGTAAACAGAGGAAAATCTAATGCAAATGCTTAATTATGAAGGAATTTGATACTCTTACTCGATCTGAAAGTTTGATGAAGATTTTATTCTTTGTTGCAAGTAAGATCGTATGCTTCTGGTCAAGATCGTACATATGATCCATGATCGTACTAGTCGATCAGTGATCGATAGATCTGATCATAGTAGAAACCTGTAGTTTCATAAGTAGAGTGCAAAAAATAGAAAATGGAGTATGCTACAGACTTTATTGAATAGAGATTAGCTCATACAAGACTTATTGAATGCAGTGCTAATAGGAATTAACATGTATATACCTTGAACTATATAAAGTATGCAATTAAATGCAAATTGGTGAACTCCAAGAATGTAAATAATAGAATTTTATTCTATATGATGTGAGAATGATAAATGAGATGATGATAATGCAAATTGGAGGCTATAAGATGCAAACCCAAGCTTGGAGTTGCCCCAAGTGATCTAGACGAAATCATAACCAAACAGTAAGATCATATACAGACAGAGCAAGATCGTATCTACGATCGCAAGATCGTATGCTACTAGGGTGAGATCGTATCCATGATCATCGATCGTATCCTCCGATCCTGCAAAAAATAGTAAAATAACAAGGGCTAATGCAGAAATTACTAAAATGTAGAATTATATCGATGAGTTAGGAGGAATTTGAGGGGGGAGGCTTGATTAAATAGGCTAAACCAGTAGGTGAAATTAGGCTAAAAATAAAATAGGTTGTAACTTCTTCCAAGTTGGGACTGATCGGTGGATCCGATCCCATAACTACTGCACAGTTGGATAGGTAAAGAAAAAAACATTACAACTTGTTTGTTGCTTTGCCAAACTGAGCTTTTTTGTTTGGAGCAAGATCATATGTACGATCTGAGAGATCGTATGTACGATCGGAGAGATCATAATATGATCTCATCCATTTGAACCCGATCTCGCCAGGAAAGCACAAAAAATGAGGCAGCTAGTTAGGAAGTTGTTTAATTTAATTTTTGAATGTTTTTAACTTTAATGCAAATTATTATGGGTCAATTTTAGGGTGTTACAACTAGCTTAATTAAAAATATACCAGAAAGGCCAAGAATATTTGCACACAAGTGGAAGGTCGAGTATGGCTTAGGATAGACTTACTTTGTAGATCAATGTTACCTTATGATTAAAATCATCTTACCTAGTGGTACAACTATAGGATGCCTTTATGTATCATTGCTACATGCTTTTGATGTAGTCCTAGGAATGGATTATTTACAAGCACATAAGGTCATAATCAACTTTCAAGATATATGAATTGAATATTCAAAAGATGATGAGAAAGTATAGAGGGTGTACAGGCTACAAGGGACTTTTTAGTCCTAGGTTGTCTTGGCAATGCAATTTAATAAATCCATCAAGAGAGGAGGAAAAATATATGTAGTCAAGTTAAATGAGATTGAAAAGAAAAAGAAAGAAGAGATGTTTGGAAAATACCTAGTACTCTAGAAGTTTAGGGATGTATTCCTAGAAGAGTTAACTAGATTACCTCTATAGCGTGAATTTGATTTCAAAATTGAGATTCAACCTAGAACAGAGTCTATACATAGGGCTTCTTATAGAATGAACTTTATTGAAATTCAAGAGTTGAAGGTACAATTGTAAGAATTATTGGAAAAGGGGTTAATCAAACTAAGTGTATCACCCTAGGGTACACCAGTGTTGTTTGTTAAAAATAATTATGGTTATTCCATACTGTGCATAGATTATAGAATGTTGAATAATGTAACCATCAAGAACAAATATCCTCTACCCAGAATTGATCTCTTTGATCAGCTCAAGGATTCCACTATTTTCTCAAATACCAGTCTTAAATCGGGGTACCACCAATTGAGGATCCATGAAGAGGATACCTACAAGATAGCCTTCAAAACTCTTTATCAATATTATGATTTTACTATATTGCCTTTTGGTATAAAAAATGCACCAACAATATTTATGAATGTAATGAATAGCACGTTCAGTACAATATTGGACCTATTTGTTTTGGTGTTCTTATAAGATATTTGGATATATTTCCAAAATAATTCAAAGCATGACCATCATCTTAGGATCATTTTGGAGCCACTAAGGAAAAAATAAATTGGATAAGAACATATTAAAATGTGAATTTTATTTGTCATAAAAGCAATATTTAGGGCATATTATATCAACAGAAGGGATCATAGTGGATCTTAAAAATATAGAAGCTATATTGAATTGGTCACCATCCATGAATGTGATGCAAGTTTGGAGTTTCATGGGTTTGACTAGATATTATAGCCATTATATGAAGGATTATGCCAAAATAACTGCTATAATAACTAACCTTTAGAGGAAGGGAAAAGAGTTCCAATGTATGTGTAGCACCCTAAAATTGACGCAGTAAACCTTAGCAATAATTAAAATTACCTTAGTAATAATTCAAATTCAAATTTTAACCCCGAACCGCCCGTTAACCGCCTGTTAAACCGCTTTCCTCATTTTTTGCACCATTTTTAGGATTTGTTGTGATCATTGGATGATATCGTCACCGATCAGACGATATCGCCTCAGATCGGACAATTTCTTCTAGACTAGAATGTTCAGACAATTTCGTATCAAAACTAATTTTTCATAATTAGCTTATGTTTCAACGGCATCTCTAACCTGGGCAAAAGCGTGTCTGCACGGTTAGAGACTTCCCCTGTTGGATATCTCCCAAATTGGGATGATCTCCAACCCCCCAACCTCCTTCTTGTGCCTATTTAATCTTAGGCCCTTCCCTTGACATTCCCCTAGCTGAATTTTTTTGTACTTCAAGTTTTACATGCATTAGAATGTCTTAGATTACTGTTTGCGTTGTCCCTTTTTGAATTTTCTTGTAGGAACTTTGTCATTCTTCAGCCGAAGCAAGCTCAGATCATCTCGGATGATCTTGTACAATCTCGGATGATCACGTACCAATTCGAGATGATTTCGATTGTAGTCAACATTGGGGGCAATCAGTGCCCTGATTTTGCATTCTTTCTCCACTATCTACTATTTTGCTTTGCAGTAGTTAGACTTATTACTATTTTGCATCTTGGAGTTCACCCATATAGTTGTAATGCATAATAAAATCATAATTTGTCATTAAATCATTGTAATGCACTCATATTTTTGTTTATAATTATTAGTTTAATATTATTGTTGTTATTTTACATCATTGCCCTCTGTTAGAATAGTTGCATTTTCTATATTTTGTATCTATTTCTCTAATTGTAGGTCTTTGATGAATTCGTCTGACAAATTCATCAGATCTTAGATGATCTTATCTGATTGTAGATGATCCTGGCATATCAGAGGTGATCTTGACTATTTCAAAAATCAGAACCTCCATCAGACATCCGGATCAGATAGGGCTTTTAATCTACTATATTCTCTGTGTTTTCTTTTCTAATATGTTTTTTGTATTCATTTAAATCTACATTTCATATAGAATAGTTTAGATTCATTTGGCCAAACCTAGGATTTGAATGATTAAAGATAAAATTGAACACATCAAACACATTCCCAACCTAGGTATTATTGGGTGAATATTTTGTCTTTTTACAAAATGAACACACAACTAGAGTCTCTGACAGGAAACTCTTTCTTGCAAAGAAAATTTTTTATTTTAATTTCTCCAAGTTTCTTGTGAACAAACATTCATATGCATGCAACCAATTAAGACCTAATGCAAATAAATGAATGTAATCTAGAATAACTTAAACCTTGCAAGTAACTGTTAACAAGGGGCCTTTGATGATTCACAGCAAACTTTGTAACCCTAATCTGTTAAAATGACCAACCGTATGAAGCAAAAGAAAGAACAAAAATCCTTTTCTTCTTTTATGCTCTTGAAATTAATGAAACCCTCCCGAAAATAAACTAGCAACCTCTTTTATCTTCTGGTTTAAAGAAATATTTTAAATGAGAAAATGCATGGAATAGGCCACTTCATTTTAAATTCTATGCCTTTAGCATGAGGTTCATTTTACAGTTAGTTGGTTCATTTTATCTTTGTTTTAATTGTTTTGCTATTTCTATGTTAGCTTTTGAAGTTAGAAACGTATTCTGGAATGCACCAGAATTCGAAATGTCAATCCTTGAATAAAAAAATGTGAAAATGAAATTAGAAACTAAAATAGAAAGATTATTTATGAGAATCAGCTGGAAAAACTGAAATAGGACGTTAATTTGGTTAGCAATCTCCTCCCTGCAAAACCCCAAGTTATGAGATGAAGCTCTAAAACAACCTGACCTAACAGACCTACAATAAAACACAGTTGAATCAGATCAGATGCAAGACTCTAAGGAAACAAATAATTGCAACATTCTATCATTCACCTATCGTAAACCAGATTCTAGTGTAAACGAATAGATACAAGAAATAATAATGCAAGGGAAAGATCTACAAAGATAACAGTAGTCTTAGCCTCCGATATCCTTTTGGTTTCACACACAAAAGTTACTCTTGCCAAATAAACTCTTTTTTATTCACAAAAATAATGCTTTTCTTGTTACAATTTCCAGACCCTGTATCTACCTACACTTCTGCTATTTAAACTTTTTGTTGCTGCTCTCGGCTGCTCTGTGACGCTTTGTTTCATTTCCCGTAACGCTTCGTTTCATTTTTTTGCTTTTTGGTGTTTTTGACCTTTCACTCAAACCTGGAACGTTTGATCTTCTCTACTGACCATAACTGTCGATCTGAAGCGTTACCATGACCCTCATGCTTTTCTGCCACATGTTCAGCACTTTCTGTATGTTCTGTAACGGTCCCATGTAAATCGCGATGTTTTTATGCATGTAGCTTTACTTCTTTGCTTTCATCGTGAAAACGCGACATGTCGTGATATCATGACATTTTTTCATCAACAGCCTTGCCAATGCAACCTGTCATGAAATCGTGACTTTTTTCACTTTCGTACGCTTCGGCCACAACCTATCACGAAATTGCTACCATTTTCTGCTTTCGTACACTTTGCCACAACCTGTCACGAAATCGCTACCATTTCTCTGTTCCGTACACTTTGCCAAAACCTATCACGATATCGCTACCATTTTCTCCTTTCGAGCCATCTCGTCGCAACCTGTCACGAAATCGCTACCATTTCTCTGTTCTGTACACTTTGCCAAAACCTGTCGTGAAATCACTACCATTTTCTGTTTCAGGCATGGTCTTCACTTTCTGTCACGATTTCACGACGTCTTTGTCTAGCTGGAACGCCTCGCCAAAAAGTTGCACGAAATCGCTACCCTTTTACCACTTAGGCCTTTTTATCCACTTGCACCGCGAAAATGCGATGCGTCGCGATTTCACGACGCCTTTCAACTTATGCGCCTTTGTCTCAGTTTTGTCGTGATTTCACGACCATTTTCTACTTTGTGCCTTCTGCCCACTTTCAAGCCACAAAAATCAAACACATCGCAATTTTGCGATGGTTCCGCCCACCTGCTGCCGTTGACTACGTTGACTATGATTTTCTGACACGTCGTGATTTTGCTACACTTTTTGTTTCCCACAGCGACAGAGCGACATGTCACAATTTTGCTACACCTTTTCATTTTTTGTAGCGACGGAGCGACATGTCGCGATATCGCGACAACTTTAGGCTGCGACAGAGCGACATGTCACAATATCGCGACAACTTTTTGCCTTAGTGAATTTTTTTGCCTTTTCTTTGATTTTCTTAGCATCTGGGTCACTGTTTTCTTCTTTGAAAGCATGCAAAAATGTGGGCCCCCAATTTTTGGGTGTTATGGATTAGCCACAACAAATGGTGACTCTGCTGTCAAATGCTCCAGAGCATTTTGGTGAGAACCCAACCTGAAATATACAAGCTTAGATACAGGCGTCAGCACATAAAATATAAACAAATACCAACAGATTAGAAGTACATGAAACATCAGAATCATTAGTATTAGCTCGGTGTGTGCTATTTGTTTTCATTCCATATCGCTTGAACTTGATCAACATTCCATTGTCAATTTTACATGCATGCATATGTGAGACTGTGAATGATTTGTGTAACATAATAAATATGCTTAGAGATTTTGCTTTTACAAGTGCATAGACCTTCTAATATCATACACAAATATTCAATATTATCAAACCCTCTTAGGATCAACCATGTGTATAATGAATTGTTTTGTTAGATCCCAAGGTTGGTTATGAGTCACTACTATCTTGAACCCATGTGTAAATGAAAGTGAAATCAGAGCTTTGGGAAATCAGACTCCCAACCTAATCGAGATGAGAGTTTAGCCCTATTCTTACTACTCTGATTTGGAATTCGTTACCTCACTTTGAGCAAAATAATTTAACCAGTTATGGAAGAAATGGTCATGCTAGTCTAACCCTTTGAATAGTCAGTGGTCTTGTTTTTTAGACAAGACATCTTTGTCATGCATGGGCATACCTAACCCCATAATCTGAGACTTATCTTCATTTCTTTGGACCTTGGGGATGACTACCCATCCTTTGTAGAGGACAAGTAGTATGATCCTTCCAATCCAATATAAATATGAGATGGAAAAAATTAATTTTTTACTTCTTGGATCTTGGGGATGACTACCCATCCTTGTCAGGTACATGTAGTATGATCCTTTCAATCCAAGTTTTAGATGAAAATGGAGAATATTAATTTTATTACTTGGACCTTGGGGATGACTACCCATCCTTTGCAGAGGACAAATAGTACGATCCTTCCAATCCAAGATTTATCATGAAATGAGACATAGGAGCTTTGGGGAATTAGATTCTCAACCTAGGCGAGATGAGAATTATGCCCTATCCTTACTACTCCATGTAGGTCAAATAAAAGTTTTGGGGAGTTGGATCCTCAACCTAAGTTCGATGAGGACTTAACCCTATCCTTACTACTCTGATTTTAGGCTTTAAGCTTAATGGAAGTGGTAAAAACCACTTGTTTTAAGGATCATGTTGCATAATAGGATAGACATGAAATACTTCTTTCGCTTGACCTTTTCTTCCAAGCAAGGTTTTGATCATTTTGCTCAAGATCCTTTTTAATGTGTATGAAATGTGCTTGGTTCTAGATATTTTGGGGCTCAGTTTCCAACCTTAGGATCTTTCTTACTTATGTTGTAGCATAACCCTAAGAGGATTTGACACTCCTTAATGATTTGTATCTGAAATGCATATGCAACTAAGATGGCATGTATATGCAAAGTGAGATGTAAGATGAATGCATTGCTCTTTGAATTGCAAATGAAGTATTGCCATATTTTGTAAAACTAACTACTTCATGCATCACAAGCCTCGAACGATATTATTTAACTGTTTGTGATACATGTGGAGCTTTTACAACATAATTCCAATGCTTCATATTCTCCCGATCTTAGGCATGTGTTAACATTTCAAACTTTTATTCTTCTTTATTTTCTTTTTTTTTTATATAAGACAATGAAACATGTCAAATAAACACACCACCTAAATGTCCAACCTACACACACAAAAGAAACAAAGCAAGACATCAATACAAAACTTAAACATGTCAAACAAACACACAACTTAAAGCCTGGAAATAGTGTTTCAAGTGCAACCCATTGACAGGTAATGCCAAATCCTTTCCATCCAAGGTTCTTAGTCTAAAATTGTTTTCCCCTAGGACTTCTAAAATCTGGTAGGGACCCAACCATAGGTAGTAAAACTTATCATGCTCCCCTTTCTTCTCATGTCTTTTATCCCATAATAGCACTAGATCTGATATTTTAAAAGCCTTGGCTCTAGACTTTTTGTCAAACCATATTTTTACAACATCCTGGTGTTTGCTAAAATGAAGCATAGCCTCATCCCTTTTTTCATCCAGATGCATTAATTGTGTTAGTCTAGACTCAAGTTTATCATCAGTTCCAAAATAATATTTCATGAAATGCAGTGTTTGTAACTTGAGATTTGTAGGAAAAATGGGATCTTGTCCATAAACCAGATGGTAAGGAGATGTTCCTATTGATTCTTTGACTTTGATTCTATCAGCCCAAAGAGCCAACTTAAGTTTGTTATGCCAATCTCTAGGATTTCTTTCCAACAATTTTTTTATGACGCATAACAAATTCTTGTTAGAAGATTCAGCCAATCCATTGCCTTATGGATAATAATTGGAAGAGAATTTTAAATTCACACAGTTGTCAAATGCCCAATTAGCAAATTCCAAAGAGGAAAAATCTGAACCATTATCACTCACAATTGAATTAGGCATCCCAAACTGAGTGACAATATTATCCTCTAGGCATTTAATAACAACCTCCGAAGTAGCATTCTTTGCGGGGATAGCTTCAGTCCACCTTGTGCAATAATCCATAGCTGTCAAAATGTATTTGTAGGAATTAGATGAATTAGGACTGATAATCCCAACAAAATCCAGGCCCCATTGCGCAAAAGGTCTAGACTCAATTACGGATTGTAAAGGCATGGAAGCATCCCTGTCTCTATTGGCTGTAGTTTGACATATATGACATGACCTCACATTAGTATGGGCATCTTTGAATAGTCGAGGCCAATAATACCTGGCTCTAAGGATTTGATGGGTTGTGGCATTAGCGGACCCATGTCCTGTCCCATTTTTACCATGAAATTCCTCGAGTATTTGCACTGCCTCTTTTTGATCAACACAACGAAGGTAAATACCTTCATGGTTTTTCTTGTATAATGTGCCAGATCTAATTAGGAAATTAGTAGACTTCAAGTGCAAGGCTCTTCATTGAGTAGAATTCAAATGCGGTGGACATTTACCGTTTAGTAGAAAATACACCACATCTATATACCACTCATCTTTGGTTATATCTGCGACTTCATAATGTTGACATGAAATTGCGAGATCCTTTTTTGCTATTGCCTTAACCAACCCTTGTCCCCGCACTATCTTCATCGATTGAATCTCAAGATCAAACTCCTGTAAAGTTGAAATCCACTTACCTCGTCTTTCACCTAATTCATTCTGTATGAACATGGCTTTGACTGCAGGGTCCGGGACGATAGAAAAACCCTACTGTGGACTATGTAATGCCTGAATTTTTTCACAGTCTTAACCAGAGCATACATTTGCTTGTCCAAGATGGAGTATCTCAGTTTCGCATCTTTAAGAGGACTACTTAGGAAGGCAATAGGATTTTCAATGTTGCCTTCACTCTTCTGAGTTAAAAAACTCATAAAGGAGTGATCTGAAGCAAATGTGTAGATATAGAAAGGCTTCGTATAATCAGGACTCACTAAAACCGAGGCTTTAGAAATCACGTATTTGATATTTTTGAAAGCATCTCTATTTTCTTCTATCCACTTGATCTGGACCTCTTTCTTTAACATGTCATTCAAAGGTTTTGCTATTTCTACAAAATTTGCAATAAATTTTTTGACGAAATTGATCTTCCCAAAAAATGATCTCAACCCCTTCTTCTTTGTTGGGATAGGGAATCTACTGTATGGCCTCAATTCTTTCAGGTTCAATGGAAATTCCATCCTTAGATATTATATGTCCCAACAATTTTCCTTCTGTTACCCCGAAAATGCACTTCTTTGGGTTGAGAGAAATGCCATGTTCCCTGCATCTTTGAAATACTTTCTTTAGATCCCTGACGTGGTTTTCCCTATTCTTAGAAAAGATAGGAATGTCATCTACATAGATGATAATGCACTTACCTATGAGCCCCTTAAAATCAAATTCCATAGCCCGTTGGAATGTAGCACCTGCGTTCAATAGCCCAAAAGGCATTCTCTTGTATGCAAAGGTGCCCCACTTCATGGTGAAGGCAGTTTTCATCCTATCACTAGGATGGATAAGGACCTGATTATATCCCGAATAACCATCCAAGAATGACATCATCTCCGACCCATTTACCTTTTGAAGTATTTCATCAATGGTGGGTAATGGGTAATTGTCCTTTTGTGAGGCTTTATTAAGATTTCTAAAATCGATACACAACCTTATTTCTCCATTCTTCTTCCTCACAGGGACCAGGTTAGCAACCCATGTGGAGTGCCTAACAGGAAAGATGATTTTGGATTCTAACAATCACTTTACCTCTTTCTCTATCAAGGGTTCTAATAATGGATTGACTGGCATTTGTCTTTGCCTGAAGGGTTTGGCATCTGGCTTCAACGAAATTGTATGCGTTATGACATTCTGATCATAGGTTTTCAATTCCTTATAACTCCAGGCTATGCAGTCTATGTATTCCTTTAATGTATTGGCAATGGAATCCTTCTCCTGTTTGGTGCATGCCTTTGCTATGAACACTTCTCGAGGGTTTTCTGCACTTCCAATGTTAACAAAGTCACAGGATTCTCTGGGAGGTGGAATCTTCCTACCTTCCTTTGGTTGGTATCTGATATCAAAAGTTTTTTCTAATGAAGCCATCTCATCTGGCATTTTATTACATTTTCCAATAATTTTTTCTTCCAAACCTGCCTCCTCTAGATCCCTCTCATCTTCATCTATGACCTGCTTTTCAAATATACCAAAATTAGTGAAAAAATGGAATATGTGCCTGTCACTATCAAACACTTGGAAATTCGTGACATTATCTGGTATCGAGGGACAAGGGACCAATTCTATGGAGAATTTCTTGCATTTCTTATGGTCCACTGGTTTCAACATACTCGCGACTACGGCTAGAGAGTCTGCCAGACGATTGCCTTTTCTAGAGATCAAGGATATGTTAAAGGCATCAAACTCATCTATTAAATCTCTAACCCTGGTTCTGTAAAGTCTGAGCCGCTTGTTCTTACATACGTATTGTCCCTTCACTTGCTTTACTACCAGTTTCGAATCACCAAGGACCTTGATACACTTAACTTTCTTTCGAAGGGCCAATTGCAGTCCAAGAATCAAGGCCTCATATTCTGCCATATTGTTGGTGGCAGGGAACTATAGTCTATATGTAGCGAACATAGGCTCTCTATTTGAACATGATAATTCAATACTGGATCCTGCTCCTTGTTTGGACTTGGATCCATCAAATCTTAAAGTCCAAATGTCTTGATGTCCTTCAGTAACGTTGCACCCAATCCTTTCATTTTGGGAACTTTCAGGTGTTTCTATGTCCAAAAAATATGCTCCCAGTTCCGCTTCAATGTATTGGATCTCATTCGGTTTGTTGTACTCTGTGATCATCTCCTTGAGCCTAGGTTCACTATCAATCCAAATTTGGTTGGCCACTCCCCTCCATGGCAACCACATATGTGAAGAATCTGTCACAATGTAACCGTTTAGGTTTTTACTCCAATATCTTCCCAAAACCATGCCATATTTGATAGGAATGTCGAGCACCAATATGTCTATGTGATGTTGAACCCTGGGTTCTGAATTGACTTGAATAAGAACATCACCCAATTCTCCCACTACCTCCATGGTTGATCTATCCAGCTGCACCACCCTGCTTCTAGAAGGTTTTGGTGTAAGTCCCAATTTTTTATAGATTTCTAGGGGCATAATGGTAGCCGAGGCCCCTGAATCTATTAAAAAATTGTGCAAGTTTTTACCTATAATTCTAATGGTTATCAAAAAATGAGGTATATCTCATTTTTCCTTTTTTAAAACCAATTGGGACTCAGCACTTTTAGCTTCATGATCTTGGGCAGATGGATCTAAACTTTTTGGTGGACTTACTTCTTGGCCTAATAATCGAGACATATCATACATTGAGACATTGGCCTTAGTTTTCTTCATGTCTTCCACCAAGTCATAAGTGGGTTTTTCTAAATTTGACATATTTTGCACCATCTTAGACTTTTCCACCATGGATGGAGGAGGGGGATTGACATCTCCTTTGAAATCAGGCGAGAGTAATTGGTTGTTTGGAGGAGTAGAGGAAGTTTTGGGCTTCTTAGAACTCCTAGTGTAATACTTGTGATTTCCTTTCCCAAAACGTTTGTTGGCATGAACTTCCAATGTTTCTTCATCTTCGTTTCCAAAAAATTCCACATCCTCCTCTTCTTCACTTTCTTGGGAATGTATAACCTCAGTCAATATAGACTCATGCTTCCCATGGCCACAATGCATGCAATCATTGTCACAAGGTCCTAATTCTCTAAAATCTTCTGAGACATCTGCCTGATTGGCTACGAGATTAGGTACTCACCCATTATTAGACTGCATGTTGTATGTTCCTTTTCCTCTATGGTTATGAGGCCGGTTATGACCCATGGCTTGGTCCACCTTTTTATTGACATTTCCCATCATAACCAAAACTTTGGCCAAGGTTTCCTTCATGTTTTCTATGGCGGATTCGGACCCTTGTGATTGAGGCACTGTAATTCCAGGTCTAGTCATGTTTGCTACATCCGCAACCTCTGGAATAGGCACAATGGCTTGGGTCTGGGCCAATGGATTCCATCCTGGATTTACACTTTGAATCGGAGTGATTTTTGGATAAGTCATTAGGCTTGGCATGCTAATTGGAGCAAACCCCGACATGGTCAACAAATTACTGCCCATGCTGAACCCAGGCAAACCCATCGGGCTATTTTGAATTAATCCCTGTGTTTGAACGGAGGTATTAGGATAACTTGGAAATGACGCCACTTGAGTGGGTGTTTGAAAATTATTCATCATAGGAACCTGTGGTACCATTAACTGGTTCATCATGGCAAATTGACTGTATGGACCATATTGTCCCATCCCAGTCAATTGAGACAATCCTACTCCTGGCAGGTTCATCTGTTGTTCGAGAGTCATTATTTTTACATAGGCCAAAGGAAGCGTCGTAACCTGAGGGTTACTTCTAGTCAACATAGACTTTAAAGGATCTAAGGCTCTAAAATATAATTGCAAGGCGACCACAGGATCTACCGCAAAGTGACGAGTCAAATTCGTGTATAGTTTTTGGAACCTTTGGTTGAATGTTCGTATGGGCTCATTTGGTAATATTTTGCATGATACGAACAAATTGTAGATTATGGAGGGATCCAATAACATTCTAAATTTGCTAATGAAGGCGGTTTCTAATTGGGCCCATGAAGTGATGGACCCTGCTGGAAGATTTTGATACCATTCATTGGCCGTGGGGTCTAGACTAGCAGGGAAAACTCGGCAAGCAACATCCTCGTGAGTAACCCCTTGCCTAAACATGTAATATTTGTAGATTTGGACATGATCTTCTGTTGTTGTGGGACCATCGTGCAAGAATTTGGGTAATCCCCTTTCAATGTTTCTAGGCAAGTCATGGACTGCCCCAGGAATATCTAAGGGGGAACTTTGTGCACCATACCAAAGGGTAGGTGGTTGTTGTTGGTGTTGGGCCATGTTGTTCAAATGTGTTAACCCTATGGGAACAATGGAAACGCTTGGAACTATGGAGACAGATAAACCTGGTGTTACTGTCGCACTTGAAATTAAGGGCTCAGGCCCACTAGACGTACTTGAGTCTAAAGAAATCCCTAACTCAAGTATACTGGGTGGTATTTCGATCTCTAATGTTTTATTTTTTGGCTTTCGAGCAGTGGGAGAAAGGCTTTGGAAAATAGTTTCCCCTGTGGTTTTGGACCTAGTAGCTATGTACTCAGGTTGGGCCAGCTTGGAAACTCTAGAACTCAAAAGGCTTCTCTCAACTTACTTGCAAAATACAGTATCTAAATGTTATACCTGCAAGCACAATAGGTGGAAAAAAAACTACCCACATTAATTGTTAGAACAAATCAAAAATCATAAAGCAATAAAGAAGGCCCTCCTTCTAGCACCAAAATGTTGGGTGAATATTTTTTCCTTTTACAAAATGAACACACAACTAGAGTCTCTGACAGGAAACTCTTTCTTGCAAAGAAAATTTGTTATTTTAATTTCTCCAAGTTTCTTGTGAACAAACATTCATATGCATGCAACCAATTAAGACCTAATGCAAATAAATGAATGTAATCTGGAATAACTTAAACCCTACAAGTAACTGTTAACAAGGGGCCTTTGATGATTCACAGTAAACTTTGTAACCCTAATCTGTTAAAATGACCAACCGTATGAAGCAAAAGAAAGAACAAAAACCCCTTTCTTCTTTTATGCTCTTGAAATTAATGAAACCCTCCCAAAAATAAACTAGCAACCTCTTTTATCTTATAGTTTAAAGAAATATTTTAAATGAGAAAATGTGTGGTATAGGCCACTTCATTTTAAATTCTATGCCTTTAGCATGAGGTTCATTTTACAGTTAGTTGGTTCATTTTATCTTTGTTTTAATTGTTCTGCTATTTCTATGTTAGCTTTTGAAGTTAGAAATGTATTCTGGAATGCACCAGAATCCGAAATGTCAATCCTTGAATAAAAAAAATGTGAAAATGAAATTAGAAACTAAAACAGGAAGATTCTTTATGATAATCAGCTGGAAAAACTGAAACAGGACGTTAATTTGGTTAGCAATCTCCTCCCTGCAAAACCCCAAGTTATGAGATGAAGCTCTAAAACAACCTGACCTAACAGACCTACAATAAAACACAGTCGAATCAGATCAGATGCAAGACTCTAAGGAAACAAATAATTGCAACATTCTATCATTCACCTATCGTAACCCATATTCTAGTGTAAACAAATAGATACAAGAAAGAATAATGCAAGGGAAAGATCTACAAAGATAACAGTAGTCTTAGCCTCCAATCTCCTTTCGGTTTCACACACAAAAGTTACTCTTACCAAATAAACTCCTTTTTATTCACAAAAATAATGCTTTTCTTGTTACAATTTCTAGCACCTGTATCTACCTACACTTCTGCTATTTAAACTTTCTATTGCTGCTCTATGATGCTTCATTTCATTTCTCGTAATGCTTCATTTCATTTTCTTGCTTTTTGGTGTTTTTGACCTTTCGCTCGAACCTGGAACATTTGATCTTCTCTACTGACTGTAACTATCGATCTGAAGCGTTACCATGACCCTCATGCTTTTCTGCCATGTGTTCAGTGCTTTCTGTATGTTCTGTAACGGTCCCATGTAAATCGTGACGTTTTTATGCATGTAGCTTTACTTCCTTGCTTTCACCACAAAAACGTGACATGTTGCGATATCACAAAATTTTTTCATCAATAGCCTTGCCAATTCAACCTGTCATGAAATCATGACATTTTTCACTTCTGTACGCTTCGGCCACAACCTGTCACGAAATCGCTACCATTTTTTGCTTTCATACACTTTGCTGCAACCTGTCACGAAATCGCTACCATTTCTCTATTCCGTACACTTTGCCAAAACCTGTCACAAAATTGCTACCATTTTCTCCTTTCGAGCCATCTCGCTGCAACCTATTGCGAAATCGCTACCATTTCTCTATTCCGTACACTTTGTCAAAACCTATCGTGAAATCGCTACCATTTTCTGTTTCGGGCATGGTCTTCACTTTCTGTCACGATTTCGTGACGTCTTTGTCTGGCTGGAATGCCTCGCCAAAAAGTTGCATGAAATTGCTACCCTTTTACCACTTAGGCCTTTTTATCCACTTGCACCGCGAAAATGCGACGCATTGCGATTTCGTGATGCCTTTCGACTTATGCGCCTTTGTCTTAGTTTTGTCGTGATTTCGTGATCATTTTCTACTTTGTGCCTTCTACCCACTTTCAAGCCGTGAAAATCAAACACGTCACATTTTTGTGACGGTTTCGCCCACCTGCTACCGTTGACTGCGTTGAATGTGATTTTTCGACACGTCATGATTTCGCTACACTTTTCGTTTCCCGCAGCGACGGAGCGACATGTCACGATTTCACTACACCTTTTCATTTTCTACAGTGACGGAGCGACATGTCACAATATCGTGACAACTTTCGGCCGTGACAGAGTGACATGTCACGATATTGCGACAACTTTTTGCCTTAGTGAAATTTTTTGCCTTTTCTTTGATTTTCTTAGCATCTGGGTCACTGTTTTCTTCTTTGAAAGCATGCAAAAAGGTGGGCCCCTAATTTTGGGGTGTGTTATGGATTAGCCACAATAGGTATGGAAACTACCACTAAACGTTTCCTAGTGAACCCCACCATTCGTCAAAAAATCACCTTAATACCCCTCCCCCGAGAGGCGAGACCTTCTCAATCCGAGGTATTGTCCCATCCTTCTCGCATCCCCCTTGCAGGATCCTTTAGCTTGAAGGTAAGGGTGCGAAAAATTTGGAACGATACATTTTGGTGAACTCGACGTGAAACTAAAACCTTTTGAAAAAAAAAAACAAAAAACATAGATGCATTTAAAATCATTAGAAAACTACTAAGTTGCATATCATGTTTAGATGGTAGCTCCTAAGAAAAGACTAGCTGTCACTATAAATGTTGAAAACCAATTAGCAACCATAGAAATTAATTTTGTGCTTAGTGTGCCTGAAACAGATAGAAACCAACTTTTGTGGGACGAACTTGATAGGAGACTAGGTATCATTTCATCTAGGTCAACAGAGCTTAAACAAATCAAGAGGCTTGTCCTAGATAGAATCCTGGATCCTCATCAACTCATTTTTTATCATGAACTTCAGAGAGCTTGCCATAGGTGGTTAGCAGATAGAAGAGCCCTTGTGTCTTCTGAGTTGTATACCTTTGAGGAATACCTCGAGAATGTAGCCACTATACACCAATTCCTAGGTCGTGTAGAGGACCAAGAAGTTGATCTTGCAGATAGAAAAAGATGGAATAGAGTTCCTAGAGCTGTGTTATATCGAGAGTATTGCCACGAGCTTTACTTCTACAAACCAGAGTCTGAAACAGATAATATCACCATAGCACACTTTGTTGACTTCTTGAAAAACAATTTTCAATTTGAAGAAGAACATTTCATGACTCCTGAAGAACTTGAGCCCATTAATGATATTTATAAATTGTTTATAGAAAACTAGATCATTGCTTTCATTATTATTATTTCTTGCATTTTGTGTGTTGTTTGTTATCTTTATAATATTGTTATAAAAAACAAAGAAAAACAAAAAACATAACAAAATCAAAACATTTTATTTTAAATACTATAGTAGGTATATAATTAAAATATATACCTCTTAAGCTTGTTGCATATATATATATATATAAATATATATATATTTGCTGAAATCTAAGTTTAAGCACAATGACTAGACTTAGGAATGGTAAACAAACCGAAGAAGAAGAAGAAGAAGAAGATTGGTTAGGAAAGAAAACAAAAAAATCAAATGCCCTTCCTGAGGATCCAATTCCAGAAGGAGAAACTCTAGAACAGCCAAGAAGATGAGTCTGGTTGAAGAAAATGAACAACAAGAAAATGTTAGAGAGGAAGGATCCTCATCCCCTAGAATGGCTCCAGACGGAACTGTTACTTTTGATAACATAGATCATTTCTAGAAATTCTTCAATAATAATATTGGTGCTCTTAATATGGTAGTTCGTATTGATAGGGGACAAATTAGTGAAACTCAAGCAATCCTAGAAGAAGGATTTAACATGCACACTAATCCCTTGTCCTTCGTTGATCAAGAAAGTGATAAAGCTGGACCATCCAATATGGATATGGCCACTATAATTCAGAACATGCAAAAACAATAGGTTACCCAACCTCCTAAGGAACCTGTTATTGAGCCTAAAATCATTCCCACACAAAAGAGACCTTCATTCACTGCTTTATTTCGCCAAACTATTGATCAATATGCTTCAAATCGACAAAAACCTAAAATGAAGCCAAACACCAATTTTCAACAATCTGGGATACAACATAATACAACTTCAAAACTTCTTCATAACACCCTTCCTACCAACAATTTACACAATAGCAATATAGCATCTAATCTTCATGTCCCTCCATCATATGCTCACCAATCCCATATTCATACTCCACCAAACCAATATGGTGGGCAAACCAGTAATCTGGAAGCCATGGTGAAACAGTTAGCTTCCCGCATGGACTAGATAGATCCCTACCATCCCTCATACAATTATCGAGAGATGTGTAGTCAGCCTTTGGATCCTATAGTTGTAGCACAACCATACCCTAAACACTTTCCCATGCCCGTCCTGCCTATATATAAAGGAATCGAAGATCCCATAGAGCATCTTCGCATGTTTAGGATAGCATGTCATGATATATCACATGATGACTTGTTATTACTAAAAATGTTCCCAAAAAGTTTAGGAGGAATGGCATTAGAGTGGTACTACCAATTGCCCACTCATTCTTTGAGAAATTTTGAAGAGACCGCTGAATATTTTGTGCATCAATTTAGTGCCTATATCGAAAGGCATGTAACCATTAAATATTTGTACAACTTAAAACAAGACAAAGATGAATGTTTTGTTGATTTCTTAGCTAGATGGAGGTAGTTGACAAGAAAACTGCACTTTGTGCTACCTTATAGGGAAATGTTGGACATTTTTATTAATAATTTGCAAGAACAAATATCTTATGAGTTATCAACCGCTACCTTAACTACCTTCGATCAGGCTATAGACTTGGCTCGAAGAGTAGAAGATGCTCTCATTAGGAGAGGCCAGCTTAGGAAGAAAGATGATGAGAAAACATCCAAAAATCAATATAAAAACAAACAAGTTGTAGGTGATGGAGTCACTGACAACATAAATGTTGCTAATATCAATACAACGAAGACAACAAAAAAATTTATATTGAAACCTCCTGATAAACCTCCTCGAGAGTTTACTAGATTGAATCAACCATTATCAACTATTCTACCCCAATTACTCGAAAGAGGTTTGATTCAATTACCGGCTATTCGGGAACCTGATCCAACCATACCCGGATATAGAGCCGATTTACACTGTGATTTCCATAGAGGGCCTGGACACTCTACCAACTCTTGTAAAAGGTTAAAACATAAAATACAAGATCTGATTGATAATAATGAGATGGAGGTGCAAGCCTTCCAACCTAAACAAAATGCTCCTAATAATGCTCAAAAGAACATTCCCCAAAATCAAAATCAAAATGCTAATCAATCATTAGATATATTTCAACATCCTTTACCAAAACATGGTAAAGAGGTGGCCAATCAAATTGAGCATCATAATGTCCCTCCTCCTACCCGATATGTAGGAACTATTAGCGGACATTTACCTAATCATGATTTACAAAAATTTGACACAACTTTATCCATGGTCACGACCAGGCCCCTACATAATATTCAAACACCGGATCTCAATGATGTAGAATCGAATACTGAAAGTGAAATAGACATCACCTCAAATCAATCGAATAGTTCTGAAGATGAATCAGATCCTATTCAACCTATCACAGATTCTATGGTTCCAGAAGAACCATTTCCTAGAAGAGTTACTACTCGACCCTCTTCTAATCAGTTCCTTCCTAATGAACAAGCTATAAATGCTAGACCGAGACCTATTCATCATCCTCAATATAACATTGTAGGTACCATCGGAGCCGTTACCAGACAACAAGCTCAAAATTTTCAACAAGAACCAAATCAGAATGATGGATCAACCCCATTTGTTTTGAAAAATCCCAATAAAGGGAATCATGCTCCTAATGTTCAATCTAAACCTCCTTATAATATTAATGAGCAATTATCCAATACTACAACCAGAATTTCCCTTTTGGACCTATTAAGATCTTCTCCTACCCATAGAGATGAATTGATGCTGACATTAATCCAAATGATGGTACCACAAAACATTCAACCTGAAGCCATGACCAATACTATCATCACTAGAGAAGTTGATTGTATTGACTTTCGAGATAAAGATATACCACAACATAGTTTACATAAGGATAACCCCTTATATATTACTGCCCTAATAGGAGATGTAGCAGTCAAAAGGGTCTTGATTGATAATGGTTCATCTCTAAATATTTGCACTTTTGACTTCTACCAAAGATTTGGGTTTAGAAGTGATGAAATGAAGAAAACTGACATGATCATAAAAGCTTTCAATGACGAAACACAAGAAACATGTGGAGTTATCACCATCCCATTGCAAGTTGGTCCGAGAACCTTAGATACGACCGTGTTTATTGTACATTGCCCCGCATCATACAATATACTCTTGGGTCGTCCTTGGATCAATGCAATGCGGGTTGTCCCATCAACTTTACACCAATGTGTTAAATTCAAATTTAAAAATTAGTTGGTCACTATCCATGGTGATCCTAGACCCTTTGATATGTGTGCTTTGGCAGAACCTGTTGGAGTTCAATTTTTCCCTGCTCTGTCATCCACACATCCTAATTCTTATTTTTCATCTAAACAATCTTCTAAAAAAACCACACTAGAACCTCAAAAAGATCTTAAATCCACAACCAATCCTTCATGTTCCATCCCTATAATTTCAAAACCTATAGACCCATCTATTAACACCTCTACATTATCTACATCTATCATACCTTCCACATCTAAAGATATAGGGAATGATCCTTCTACATCTTATGCTCTTTTTGATGAACTCTTACCTGATTTATCTAACATTCTTATATCAGAAAAAACAAATGCTTCTATGCAAAATTCCATTATCTTAAGTAATTTGCCGCCATCTCCTCGTACTTTGGGCCTCCCACAACCTATGGGAAGTACTTACCAAGTCGGGAGTTGTGCCTTCATTTATAAGGGATATGGCTGGGGAAGAATACCTAGGAACATCAAAACTCATCATGAGGGATATGCTCGATGTTATTTTACTAATGAGTATATTAAAGCTAAACCTATAATGCTTAAAATGGGATATAAAGGGAAAGGCTTGGGACCTTTCCAAGATGGTATGAAAGAACCCTTTGAGGTAGAACCATGGCCCGCCCGATGTGGTGTGGGCCTATTTCCTAGTAAGGGTCAACCCTTCCCTTTTGAAGATGATGATCAACTCATATGTTATCAAGATTATTTGGATGGGCGTGATGATTTGCCTCTAAAAAATCAGCCATTTACATGCAATATGCTATCCATAGCTTATCCTGAAATGATTGTTGAATCCGATGATGAGTTGGAAGGAGATATTTTCCATGATGTCTCCGTTGAAGAGATGTTACACAATGGTTTTTATTTTGATGGTTCTATACCTACTATAGCCCAACTTGAGGCCACGACTCCTCAAGATGAATTATCCAAGTTAACCTTAAAAGAATTACAAGAATTGGGCGTTTCACCCACCCCACCTAATTTTGAAAGAGATCTACACATGGAAGTAGAAAACGTCATTAAAGTTAACATTGGAACTGAGGATAATCCACACATAATCAATATTGGATCAGAATTAAGTCAAGAAAAACAAGAGCAATACATTGCATTCCTTAAAGAATTGGCAAGTTGATTATTAAGTAGACGAGCAAGTTGATTTGTAATAATTAGCAATACTTTATATAGGAGATCTTTTGAAGGTATCCTATTGAGATGTTTGAATTTAGAAGAATCCATATTAGCTTTGAGTAAAGCCCACAATGGATCTTGTGGAGGAAACTTCAATGGTAGTGTCATTGCTAAAAAGCTCCTTAGGATAGGATACTTTTGGCCTACCATGGAGAATGATGCACATGATTATGTGCGCCATTGTGACAAGTGCCAGAAACATGTTGACCTTGTCCATGCCCCTGCACAAGAACTACAGGCTATTTCATCTCCTTGGCCCTTTTCAAAATGGGGCTTAGACATTATTGGCAAAATTAATCCTGTGTCATCTGATGGACACAAATTCATCATAACCGCCACTGAGTATTTCACGAAGTGGGTTGAAGCTATGCCTTTAGCTTCTTGCACTGGAACACAAGTCTCTAAATTTATTTTTAATCAAATCATTTGTAGGTTCAAAATTCCTACAAATCTCATCTCAGACAATGGAACTTGTTTCAAAAATAAATATGTTAAGAAATTATGTCAAAAATATAAGATTCAACATCGTTGGTCCACTCCCTATTATCCTCAGGGTAATGGCCAAGCAGAAGCTTCTAACAAAACCTTAATCAAAATTCTCAAAAAATTGGTCAATAAATCCGGTCGAGACTGGCACATTCAATTATATCCAGCTTTGTGGGCATATCGCACTAGCGTTCGTACTCCCACAGGTACTTCACCTTTTGTTTTGGTTTATGGCATTGAAGCTGTTTTTCCCTTTGAATTAGAAGTTCCTTCTTTGGCTCTACTACTTCAAGATACCGAAGTAGGAGATGAATATCGAGCTGGAAAAATTAGTCAGCTAGAACTCCTAGATGAAAAGTGCATCAATGCTTTGGAGCATCTTCGTGCCTACCAAAACAAGCTTAAAATATCATATGCTAAGAAAGTTCGTCATCGATCCTTTGAGGTCGACGACCTTGTTTTAAAAGAAAATCAAAAAAATACTAATGCAACTAAAGACCTTAAAGGTAAATTTGAACCCAACTGGCTTGGACCATATATTATCACTGCTAAATTTGAATCGGGAGCATACAAATTATCTACCTTAGATGGTAAAGAACTTAAAGAACCCATGAATATTTTGCATCTTAAACGTTACTATGCATAAAACATTGGTCATTTCATCATTGTATATATTTGTTTAAAATATTTCAAAAAACCACTATCTTGTATTTCTTTCAATTTATAAATTCAAAAACACCAAAAACATTCAAAATCATCAAAATCTTCAAAAAACATCTTTTATTCTTTGTACCTCTCAAATTGTGAAGTATTGCAGTTATATTTTCAAATTATTTTGGATAAATTAGCATTTATTTGGAATCCCGCACTTTCACATTCACATGAATAAATATCTTGATTTTATCTGGCATGATTACTAATCTCCCTTATATCAAAGTCCACAAAATTCAATTAAATAAAGTTTTGAGCACAGAGAATTGATCTTGTTATTTACTTAAACCAAGCATATCCTTTCACAATAAAATGATTATATTTGTAATGTCCATGCTATGCTACATAGTAGAAGTGGTTTCTTGAGCGAAAAGTTTCCCTTGCTATCCTATCATGCACATGGTCTAGAATCTTTGAGAATTGACAAAAGGACAAGCTCACCCCTACCCAGAATAAAAATCCCTTGCTCTACAACTAATCCGAGCAAGTATCCCTAGCATAGGAAGAAAAAGAAAAGTTCAAGAAAAAGAGAAAAAGAAAAAGGTTATTTCAGCATTATCTCAAATATCAAAGCAAAATATACGAAAAACAAAAAAAAAAAAGGCAAAGAAAAGCAAAGAAAGCAAAACAAGCAAAAGCAAAAGCAATAAAATCCCTTTCCCTACCCATTGAAAAGAAAAGAAGGGTTGATGAGCTTGAATCCCTGGAATTCTCAATTATTCAAAAACTGTGAGGTAAGCCCCATAACAAGTGGTTTGTGCCCAACCCGCTTGGCCTTGGGTAACTCCTAGCATGGTGATATGTCTGTCACATTAGCGACCTTCTTTTGTACAGACCTATGTCTGCTTATGGATTAGCTAGCTCTTGATAACCCGACTTACATAGTAGTCTGGTATGGTTATATGCATCTAAATCATGGTTAATGAACACTTATTTGGTTAATTCAAATCACTTGTATCAAATTATCTTGCTCAAAACTGGTAAATGCACAAAGCAATTGCACACACATTTGTATTTGAGATATTTTGTGTATCATTATGATAAATCAAGATCGGAAATGAACTCACATACGCACATGGGATTCCTTATAAATCTAACTTTTGTCTTTAAGATACCTTGAAATATTTTTGCAAATTGTCTGGAATAATTTCATTTTCTTCTCTGAGAACAGTTGTTTAGTATAAAGACAACTACATGCATTACCAAAAAAATCAAAATCATTTTTAAAAACATGCAATAAAGTTACATTTATATATAACTTTTGACTTTCGCGACGATGGTATAGTTCCAAAACCAAAATTGGAATTTTATGCCTAGCGCAAGTCCTCATCTTCATATTTTCTTATTTTCAAAAATTAAAAATCAACCATGCAATAAAACTATTATTTTCTTCTTTGGATTTCGTGATGATGGTATAAGTCTATACCTAAATATTCTATGCCTAGCGCAAACCATTGTTTAATTTTATTTTTCCCATTTATTTCAAATCATAAAAAACATATGACTTAAATCATTATGTTACACAATTATGCTTTAAAAGAACGAATACTTATTCTATTTCATGTCATTATGTCAAAATTCAATTTTGCAATGATGGTATAATTCCTAGGGAATTATTCAAAAAATTTATCACACTTAGGAATTTATGCCTAGCAAAAATCATTTTTAAAAATATTTCATGCATAATATTTTTATGGAAATCTGAAAACAAATCATCAAATCATCATCAAACCATCATCATTTGCATCATCACCACAAAGTCTTAAGACAGTCTCTTAAGCACTCTTTTACTTTTAACAATATTTCTATACTGGGATTAGCTTGACGACCTAGTGAGCGGCGACTCCATGAAATGGTCTATAATAGTGACAATGTCCTTTGAAATTATTGTTAGAAGTCCCTTTTTATTTTTATCAAATTATCCCACAAACAACCAATTTGTTTACATCAGATTATTTCATTTAAATTTTAAAAGCATGACATTCAAACCATAATATTTCCAAATGACATAATTACATGAATCATCAAATCAATCACACCAAAACATTAAAGCATCATACAAACACATAAGACAAGTCATATGATCAAAAATATCTCATCTATATATATATCAACAATATATACATCATCTCAAAACTGGATCGGTATGCCACAATATGTACCTCGGCATACTCAATCCTCTATCAAAAATAATAAACACTATGTATCAATCTATGTAGTGTAGTTTGTAGCAGCTAGCCTCGAGAACCCCTCGAGCTCTCAGCCTCATCTCCTCCCTCGCCCTGAGGTGGGCGAGGTGGCCCCATCATAGTTCGTGTGGTGCTATGAGTCCTGGACACTGATCGTGATGATGTCCTCGATGACCCCATCATGACAGGCTCCGCAATGGGGGCCGATAGCGGTAACCTCTGCCCCTCTGGCACCATCTGGTAGTATAGCATCTGGTAGAATGTGATCTGGGCAATAGCCCATGCTAAGTCTCGAGTGCTCGCCCCTTCGCTCCATGCTCTGAGGCATGCGATCTCATCTCTGAGCTATGTGGCCTCCTCTCGGTGTCATGCAGCCTCATCCTGCAAGGCCTGCACCTGAGCCTGGAGATGAACAGTCTTTGCCTAGAGAGTAGCCATCTCGCTACTCTCTCCTACCTCGACACCCTTGCCCTTATCGGGCGATGGTGGCCTCTCTCTCCATGGAGAAGGGGGTCTCTCCTCCCTCCTCTCCCATTGTCACGGCCTCTGCTGAGCCTATGGCCTCCTCTGCTCTCTCCCGTCGTGACCAAATGTCGCCTCCATGGCCGTCTAGCATCGCCTCCCCATTCGATGCACAACTACGTGAATCGGACCCTGAGCCCTCGTCATCCGAGGAGGGAATATGCCTGCATACCAGGCATCATAGTCGTCTATAACCCCAATGTCATCACCATCCACTGGCTGGATGGGGGCATCGTCTGCATCCTGACTCTAGAAGAGCTGCATATTTGGAGCCTCGCTAACTGTAGTGTTATCCTGGATGGTCCAGGAAAACTCGTAGTCCCTGAGAGATGGGATCCCCTGCTGTAGACCGAACTACCTCAAAACTCGGTCATAGCGATGGAGCTCCACCTCTTCCCTCTCCATCCTCAGCCAGTAGGTTCGCCTAATGCGAGCCAGCTCCTATCCATCCTCGGCCCACCCTGGATGATCTCTCCAAGGCCTCCAGGTGATCTAGTCGGAGACAAGGTCATCAAGTAGTCTCCGGGACACTGGCAGATCTATCCGTCGTTGTGACCCTCTTCGAAGCCACCAGTAGAAAACTCGGGGCCTCTCCCTATCAATCCCTATTAGTGGGAGCCCTACCGACCTCCACACCACGATGTGCTCCCAACACCAAAATTGCAGTAGTGATGTCATGACTAGACATCGACCTCCCTTGTATACGACCCCATGTAGGATCCTATACAATCGGCATAGTACAAAGCTCCCCCAAGCAAACCTGTACCCGTGGTCTCTCATGTCATAGACCACATCTATCAGTAGCCATGGTAGTCTGCATCCACTCTGATGGCATAGCAAGTAGACCACCTACCACCCTAGCCAAAACCTGTGTCAGTCTAGATGCCCCAGGCATCTGGCGTAGCGACTCGATGTTCACTCCGCCCTTCTCCAGGGTGAAGCTCGGATCTCCGCACAGTCGCATCATCGCGTGGCCCTAATTGGCCGTGGGAGTGATTAGTCATCCTTGTATGGGGATCCTCAAAATCCTCCATACATCCTCCAATGTGGGAGTCATCTCCCTTGTCGGTAATCGAAAACAAGAAGAACCCGGATACCACCTCTCTGCTAGGGCTATCAATAGCCCCATATCTGTAGAAACCTATGGCATATCTGCCATGTGCTGCAAGCCGACATGTGCCAACTGATCTCGCTCTGCCTGAGATAGAGTGGCCAAGTCATCCCTTAGTCCACCGTATTTCCATTCCTGGCTCTTTAATAATCCTCTCTACAACATAAACAACAAAACAATAAAAATCATTAATAAAACATTAATTAAAAATGCAAGTAAAACAAGTGCAATTTCATACAAATGATGATATCGTCCACTATTGGACGATATCTTCCCAAATTTGAGCAAATTCGTCTTCGATTTCGCAAGAGGGAATCGTCCCTTATTGGACGAAATCGTCCCCATATCGTCGATTTCGCCCTTGGACGAAATCGGCGATATCAAGACGATTTTGGCAAAATTGAGACGATTTCGTCCCGACGACGTCGACGGCCCAAAAATGGCCACGATGCTCAACAATCATTCAAAATTAATCTAAAAAGCATGAAATTCTAAATTAAAGCATTCTAAACTAAGTTTGGACCCTTACCCGTAGCCCGCACCGGACCTCTGTCGATCTGTGCACTGTCTCGACCATCTTGTCTGCAGAGCTCTAGAAACCAGGAAAATGAACAGTAACAATGAATTAGGGTTTTACCCTATTTTTCTTAATTTTATTCAAAACACATTTTTAATTTTTTTTTCTTGCGTTTTTACCTCAAACGTTCGATTTGGGTAAAAACACGGAGGGGGCACTATAGTAAGCTGTCGTACGATTCGACCTAGAATCGTCGCCTAAAAATGGGAATAATTTTTGCTTTCTCGTAGATCGAGAAGAACTCATATTTAACGCATTTTCTTCGAAAAATTTGCTAAAGAGGGAGCAAAATGTAGCACCCTAAAATTGGTGCAGTAAACCTTAGCAATAATTAAAATTACCTTAGTAATAATTCAAATTCAAATTTTAACCCCGAACCGCCCATTAACCGCCTGTTAAACCGCTTTCCTTGTTTTCCATGCCATTTTTAGGATTTGTTGTGACCATTGGATGATATCATCGCCGATCAGATGATATCGCCTCAGATCGGACGATTTCATATGGACTAGAACGTCCAGACGATTTCGTCCCAAAACTGATTTTTCATAATTAGCTTCTATTTCAACGGTGTCTCTAACCTGGGCAAAAGCATGTCTGTGCGGTTAGAGACTTTCTCCATTAGAGATCTCCCAAATTGGGATGATCTCCAACCTCCCAACCTCATTCTTATGCCTATTTAATCTTAGGCCCTCCCCTTGACATTCCCCTGGCTGAATTTTTTTGTACTTTGAGTTTTACATGCATTAGAATGTCTTAGATTACTATTTTCCTTGTCCCTTTTTGAATTTTCTTGCAGAAACTTTTTCATTCTTCAGCCGGAGCAAGCTCAGATCATCTCAGATGATCCTGTACAATCTCGGACGATCACGCACCAATTCGAGACGATTTCAACTACAGTCAACATTGGGGGCAATCAGTGCCCTGAGTTTGCATTCTTTCTCCACTATCTATTGTTTTGCTTTGCATTAGTTAGACTTATTACTATTTTTGCATCCTGGAGTTCACCCATATAGTTGCAATGCATAATAAAATCATAATTTGTCATTAAATCATTGTAATGCACTCATATTTTTGTTTATAATTATCAGTTTAATATTATTGTTGTCATTTTACATCATTGCCCTCTATTATAATAGTTGCATTTTCTGTATTTTGTATCTATTTCTTTGATTGTAGGTCTCTAACGAATTTTTCAGATATCAGACGATCTTGTCTGATCGTAGACGATCCTGGCATATCATAGGTGATCTTGACTATTTCAAAAATTAGAACCTCCATCAGACATCCGGATCAGATAGGGCTTTTAATCTACTATATTCTCTGTGTTTTCTGTTCAAATCTATTTTTTGTATTCATTTAAATCTGCATTTCATATAGAATAGTTTAGATTCATTTGGCCAAACCTAGGATTTGAATGATTAAAGATAAAATTGAACACATCAAACACATTCCCAACCTAGGCGTGGAAACTGCCACTAAACGTTTCTTGGTGAACCCCACCATCCATCGAAAAATCACCTTAATACCCCTCCCCGAGAGGCGGGACCTTCAAAGGGCCTCTCAGTCCGAGGTATTGTCCCATCCTTCTCGCATCCCCCTTTCGGGCGTGGATCCTTTAGCCTGAAGGTAAGGGTGCAAAAAATTTGGAACGATACAGTATGGATAAATGTGAGGTGGCTTTTGATCTACTCAAAAAAGCTCACTACATCTCCCATACTAAAGGTACCAAACCCTCAAGGTAGTTTTTTTTTTTACAAATACATATTTTGAAGGTTATGGAGGAGTGCTCTCTCATGATGAAGCAGTGGTACCCTATTTCAAGGAAATTAAAATTACATGAGGTTTTTTATGAAACCCATGATATGGAATTGGTAGTATTTGTATTTGCTCTTAAAATTTGGTGAAATTACTTGTTAGAAAAATCTTTTGAGTTGAAGATAGATCATCAAATCTTGAAATACATATTTACTCAGTCTTTGCGAAATGTTAGGTAAAGAAGGTGGATGGTATTTCTTGTCGAATATGATTTTGGTATTGAACATATAAAGGAAAAAGAAAATAAATTTGTTTATGCACTAAGTAAGAGAAGACACATAGTTGCTTTAATGCACATCCATATCAATTTCATGGGACAAGTTAAGGAAATGCAACATCAAGACATTCTTTGCAAAAATATTTAAGATAAAAAAGAAACCTAAGGAAAGTAAGGATTTTAGCATCAAGGATGGTTTCTTGTGTTGTAAGGATAGGGTAGTAATTCCTGAGACCAGTAACCTAAGAAAAATGATCATGAATGAAGCACATAGATCGCCATAGTTTGCTCACCTAGGAGTGGAAAAAATAAGAGAGAATATGAAGAAAATTTTCTTCTGGCCAAGAATGAAAATGGATATAACTAATTTTTTTGTTCAATGCCTTGAGTACTAGAAATTTAAGGAATAAAATAGACATCCTATAGTACTATTGTACCATCATGTTGTACCAGTGCAAAAATGGTAGGTGATTTCAATGGATTTTATTGTAGGTTTTCTAAAAACCAGATTTTAACATGATGCAATCCTAGTTGTGGTTGAAAAACTGATCAAGTTTATGCATTTTATACCTATAAACACCAAGTATGATACCATGGTTGTGGCTAACAGATTTTCTAAAGAGATATTTAAGATGCATGGTTTTTTGAAAGTGATCATTTTAGATGGAGACTCAAGATTTACATATGAGTTCTTGTAAGCTTTAAATTGTGTCAATGGCACTAGGCTAAACATCAATTTTGTATATCATCCAAAAATTGACCAGTAAATTGAGATGGTAAATCAGGTATTAGAGAACACGATTCACATGTATTACATGGATAAGAAAACCCAATGGAAATACTACCTACACTTGGTTTAATTTGCATACAATAATGATCACCATTTGATATTAGGCATGGCACCATTTGAAGCTCTATATGGTAGGAGGTGTAGGACACCATTATCTTAGGACAAATTAGAGTATAGGGTTGTGCTTGGACCATATATGATCAAGGAAATGGAGCAAAATCTAAGGATGATCAAAGAAAGGGTTAAATAAGTTTTAGGTCATCAAAAGAGTTATGCTAATCTAAAGAGATCACCAAGAGAGTTTGTTGTTGGTGACAAAGTGTTTCTAATATTGATAACATGGAAGATTTCTATTAAGTCCACAAAACTAGATCCTCATTTTGTTGGACCTTTTGAAATTACAAAAAGATCAATCTTGTGGCTTATCGACTTGCCTTACCACCTAGTCTATAAAATATTCATGACACTTTTAATAAATAATTGCTTAAAAAATGTGTAGATAACCTTGATCATGTGTGGGACTTGTCTAATTTGTATATGGTGAATCCAAAGGCTATAAAGGTTCAACCAGTAAATATCCTTGAGTTTCTTTCCAAATTGATAAGGAAAGGTACTATACAATAATGTAAGGTCCAATGGGATTGCTAATCTGATATAAATAATACTTAGGAGAAAGTAGCAGACATGCAAATACACTTTCCATATTTGTTTTAAAATATTATGTAAGTTATTTTATATTGAACTTTGATGAAACACAGAGGTTTGTGTTAATTCTATGTGGAGGAGGATATCATGACCCTCCCTTGATAGACATTTCATTTGATGTATTTATGCTTTGATACATTGTTTTTCTAATGAAATGATTGATTATTTCATGATTAGTTATGAAATATGTATACTTCATGAAGAAAAATTGATGTAGGAGCCTATATTTCATAGGGCATAACTTTTGATTCAACCATTGGATTGACTTAAAATGAGCTTCACGATCTCTCCCTACATCATTCCCCTATTTCAACACACACCTCAAAATAATACATTGATATGAACATCCTAGAGTAAAATCAATTGTGTCACTCTACCATCACAGTTATTTGTGATTTCTTCCAAGTAACCCTTGTTCCAACACCACATCATCATGTTGTGTCAATGAATTGATAATCCAATTTCCTACTCTATCCTTAAATTCTTATCATATGAAGCATGATATGACATATCCACTAGCATCACCAATATATTTATCCAGATTCCCACCTATCCATTGGCAACTCCATCGATCTAGTACTAAACCATGTTCTCCATCGGTTATCTTGCACCCTCAATTGAGCCTCTTAAGATGCTCATATATTATTGTCATCATCAGACTCTTTACCACCCACATATTCCACAATGATGGTTAACATGGTTGAAGTGGAACTCTTCTCCTCTCCCCATTTCAATACACACACCAACCAACCTGTGATGACACACCAAATGCTAATTGCATCGATCTCATGCACATCTCACCCATACCAACGTCCCAAGATTTCTTGCTTTCACCTCATGTCTTGCATGCTGCAAATGCTCCTTCATCCTCTACACCACCTCATATACCATAGGTGCACCACACATACATCTATATAGATGATGATTATGTTATTCTCAAGGTCATCAATGACTTCCACCTCATTGTAGTTCCAGAACAACTATGTGACAGTTCTCACATGATCATAGAAGAAACCATTGATGTATATATCAGTGATGACCCTAAAAATCACCACATCATTAAACTAGTTGTAAGTATTTCATACAAAGAGTACATTTTATTCATTACTTTCCTTCGAAAGTATATCAGATTCTTTATGTAGTCCTACAAAGAGATGTCAAGCCTCGATCCCACCCTTGTAGTCCACAACCTCATGCTAGACAAATATGTCAAACCTGTAATACAAAAACTATGATGCATACACCCAATAGTTGCATTACTCGTCAAAAATGAGCTACAAAAGTTCCTTGACATAGATTTTATAGTACCCATAGATTACCCCAAATGGGTCTCCAACATGGTTCCAGTACCAAAACCATCCGATGAAGTTTGTGTCAGCAATGAATTTCATGATTCAAACAAAACTTGTACCAAAGACAACTTCCCACTACCTAACATCAACTCACTCATTGATTCTATTATATTCCATGAGATGATCTCCATCATGAATAGATTATCTGGTTACAACCAAATCAATATCAACCCTGTTGATCAATACAAGACATCATTCACAACGTCCTGGGGGACATTTTGCTATAAGATCATGCCTTTGGTCTTAAGAACAATGGGGAAACCTAACAGTGTGACATGACTCATATATTTCATTATTACATGCATAAAAGCATGGAAGATTATGTATACAACCTCATAACAAAGTCTAAGGAATTCTCGCAACACCTAGATGATATTTGCCAGATCTTTGATTGTTTATTAGAACATAATGTTTACCTTAACCCGAAGAAGTGTATCTTTGAAGTTACCTTAGGTAAAATATTAGGGTTCATTATCACCCAATATGGAATTGAGCTAGACACTAACAAAGTAAATGTTATCATCGAGATACCTCCGCCTACTATCTTAAAATAACTACATAGCCTCTAGGACAAGATAACCTCCATTCATCACTTTATTGCACAATTGTCAGACAAGAGCAAACCGTTCAACCATCTCTTGCAAAAGGGAGTCAATTTTAAGTGGGATGATAATTTCCAATAGGCCTCTGATGCTATCAAAAATTACCTCACTTCACCACCGATCATGTCTCCCTCGCACCCACAGCTACCACTAATTTTGTATATCTCAGTCACAAATTTTGTGCTAGGTACATTTCTATCTCAAAATAACATGCTCAACAAAGAGCAAGTCATATATTACATAATTCATATTCTAGTTAGCTAGGAATTTAGATATGGGTACATGGAAAAGCTCTACCTAGCTGTAGTATTTTCCATCCAAAAACTACATCATTATATGTTAAATCACACAACCTTTGTCATCCCTAAATACAATACCCTTTGGTACATAATGAACAAAAGCCATCACAACTCTTTAGCAGCAAAATAGATCATGCTCCTAACTGAATTCGACCTAGATTTCATTTCCTAAAAATCCATTAAAGGATAGGTCATCGTAGACCAACTTGCAGAATACGCCTTTCTTGATGACCAACCTCTCCTCATTTAACTTCTTAATGATTCTATATTCCACATAATAGAATCCTAAGAGTATGTCGAGCCTAAATCATCAGTCGATTTAAACCTATTCTCTTATGGCTCTTGATGCACTCATGTTGGGGGTGTAAGCATTATTTTCTTTACACCTGAAGGGGAACCACTCCCCTTATTTAAATTAGACTTCCCTTGTACAAACAACAATGCATAATATGAAGTCTTGATCCCCATATTAAAATGGGCTCATTTCATGCATATCAAATGCCTCCACATCATAGGTGATTCCCTCTTGATAGTGAACCAAGTGAAAGAGATCTGGCAATGTTGGTGTCTAGTTCTCCAATAATACAAACATATTGCACAATAACTTCTTTCTTGATTGGAGTGGTATGATATCAAATTTGCTCCATGATCATCAAACCATTTTTTTGATGCAATGGCCTCCTTAGGATTATTAATCCCATAAAACCCATCATCAAACACTACATATGTATCCATTCACACACTCACCCAATATGCCATATCACCTACATCTCCTATAGATGATGGTGGCATTCACATGGTTGATACCAAACCACATAACCCTTGGTTTGTGTAGATAAAATATTATATCAAGTTAGGATTCCTACCATGCAACCTACCACATGCTCATCGTCAAGAATTTAAACAAATAGTGATTCACTATACATTTTTGGGGGACATCCTCTATCACCGTAGCTATGATGGCATCCTCTTGCATTACCTAGAACCCCACGAATCTCAATGGATTGTACAATAAACCCATGATGGTACTTGCATGGCCACTTCAGTGGTATGGTAATCATAAAATGGATCCTTCACATGGGATATTGCTATCCATATATGGAGTATGCTTTTTTTGAATATGTGAGATGTTGTATCAAGTGCCAACAACATGTAAACCTCACACACCTTCCATCTCAAGCACTCCAACCAATCCAGTCCATGTGGAATTTCTCTCAATGGGGCCTCAATCTTATTGGAAAAATCACACCCACTTCATCAAGCAATCACAAATTCATCACTACAAACATAGAATATTTTACAAATTGGGTTGAAGCCATCCCACTTTTCCAAATCATAGGAACCAATATCATAGTATTCATTACAGACCATATCATATGTTACTTTGGAATTCCTTCCTAAATCATATATGATAATAGGAAATCCTTCAAAAAAAAAACTATTTGTGCCCTTTGTGCCAAATTCAATACCCATCATAGTTTCTCTACCCCATACTACCCACATGGTAATGGCCAAGTAGAAGCTACAAATAAAACATTATATTCCATACTTCACAAAATAGTAGTAGAATCTCATCATGATTGGCATAACCAAATACCCTTAGCTTTGTGGGATTATCATACAAGCATATGTACTCCCACTAGGGCAACCCCTTTCTCACTGATCTATGGCATCTAAGCCATTATGCCCCTTGAACTTGAGACACCTTCCTTGTGGATATCTATAAAATAATTTATTGATGATGACACTGCTCATCAAGCTTACCTTGATCAACTTATACTCCTCTATGAGCATCGTATCCATGCCATTGAGCACACACATGTCTACCAAGATCACCTTTGACATGCCTACAATAGTAAGGTGCATCAAGACAATTTCCAAATTGGCAATCTCATTCTCAAAGAGAACCAACAAATCACAAGTCAACCTCACCAACAACATGATAAGTTTACCCCAAACTGGTTGAGCCCCCTTATAATTACACATATATTTGGTTTAGGTTCCTACCATTTGGATAATATTTAGGGTTTTGATAAATCTAAACCTATTAATATCCTTCACCTTTGTGCATTCAATGTATAGCCTACATAGGAATTTACTATCACAAATAGAACACATTGCTATTCACACATACATCACCCACTATGCACATCATGATACATGCACTCCTTTTATTTTATAGTTGCATTATACATGTACTTTTTATTTTTATGTTGTTGTTATCTATTTATGTTTTACAATATTCATATCATCTACCACTATGCCATCAACAAATATACGTAACCATACACACTTGCTACCAGCATCCCAGTATCCCACCATGCAGGACCATCCAACACCATCCCTAGTACCAAGTACATCAGTTGATTTGGCCAGAGCATGTGCTACTATTCATACTAGATATTCTTCACCTTCCTCTCATTCAAACCATCACACTCCACCCTGATACCATTTGCCTCACCTCAGAGGGTCATCCTCCTCACCTCGTTCAGGAGACAGTCAAGTATTCATATCCTCCTTTGACAAAAAGAAGGAAAGCACTCATATTTGCACCCATGGGTCTCCTCCACCTCTACCTAAGGATGCAATAAACCTCAACTCACTATCCTCTACCCCTAACCATCCTTTAGGAACCTACCACCCTCTCAAACGAGCATACACACCTCATCCTTCATGTCCTTCATGCCTACCTCCCCCACTTCTGAGTGAGATGTATTCCTATGCTCAAGTCCTTTAGTCACATGCTTCCCAAGCCACTTCTATGTGCGTACCTCCATCCTATACATGTCATTATTTGCAACTGTCTCCTACACCAGCAATCCTCCAGATGCCACTTTCACCACTTTGTGGCTTACCATTATAGCCAACCTCATAATTTATGAATTTATTTCATTCACCTCCATTGTCACCTCACACAAACTCCACTTCACACCATTACTTTACCCATTATCTAGTGGAATATTGTTCTTCACCTTCTTCGATCCCATCATCTCTACATCCTAATATCCAACACATCTTAGATTGACTCAATGCTCTTGAGTTACATTTGATCCATTGTTGTTGCCTCACATCTACTTGCCAGTCCACCATACCCCATACGTCTTCACCTCCACATAGGTCCATTTCTAATCCCAGGGTTCATTCCATATCTAAATCTTGACCCACTTCTCCACCATTTGACCTCACTCTATCCACTTCTTGTACACCTCCCATGAATCCCTACATCTACCCCACACCTATCCTATTTGCACCATTATTCAAAATATTTCACCATCTCCTTCACCAAGGCCTCTTGGTATTACCTGAAATCATGCCTATTGACCCATCACATCGTAAACCATGATATTACCATGAACATTAGTTTTGTATATACCATCAACAACCATGTCATGATATTGATGCTTGTCGTACATTCAAAACCCTAGTAGACAACATGTTGATTGGTGATCACATCCCATCATTTGAGTGTTCATGTTCATCCACCTAACTTTAGAGTCCCCCACATCGCATCATTTCTCACACATTGCCATCACATAAACCTTTTATAGTGCCATCTCGCTACATTCACCATATATCCAACTAAAAAAACCACCAAAGCCCAAGCAGCATTGTTGCTTCACCTCCTCGCTCATGACCTGACCCCTATCACCTCACCCATCAATAGTTTCTCTTCATCTTCCTCCTTACCTTTTCTTCTACTTTTTCCTACTTCCTCACATAGTTGTATGGTCATGCTTTGAGTGGCTATGTACCTACGTTGATCTACTTTTTTTCTTATATCTTCATTAGTCCTTGGTAACCCCCTTATCTTGCTAGTTACCAATGTCTATTTCTTCTCATTTATTCTATTTGTAAATCCCACCTTCTCATCCTTCCTCTTTTTTTCATTACTGTATACAAACCCATAGGTCATAGTTTACTCACCTATTACACACACACCCCCACATGCTGAGGCAACCATTATCACAACATCTCGCTTTTATCATGATGATACACCATACTCATCTGTAGATAAATTTTCCAAAATTCTCCCTCTACACTTCATCAGATTCCTCTTGTAGATATTGCATTTTCTAGTTGTCTCATTTACATTACACTCATTGCATAATCCATATACTTTTCATCATAATTTCATTTCAAGTTTGTACATTCTTCCCCCAAAAATGCACCTTCAATAGGAGTAACATATGCACTTTTTAGCATCACCACCTGGATGTTCGTTCCTCCTTTTCAAGATTAGGGTATACATAGGTATCGTGTTAATATTTGACCACTCACTATTTTAGTCAATCAAATATCACCTCTAGTTTATAGGTTTTACACACTCCTTATAGTTCTTTAGGCTGGTTCAACTTCTCTCACGGACCATTCACACAGGTTACACATTAAACAAGTTTTGAGTCTAGAGAAGATAACACCTTGTGTAGATATCACCATCTAGTGAATGGTTTCGCCCACTCATCCCATCACTTGCATGGTCAACATACGACCTAGGGATAAACAAAGGGATAAGCATAAGCAAAAATAATATAAACGGGCAGAAAATAAAAGATAACACCCATACAAAAAGAAAAAAGAGAAAAGAAATAAAAATAGCACCACAAAACATACACAAACAATAAACAGGGGGCAAACAACAAAAGGAAAAGCCTCTAGATATCACTAGTGTTATTCTTCATCACCTTTGGTCCTTAGGTTTAACATAACATCATGGGATGATTTCCATCACTAGCAATAGGCTCCAAGAGCCTTCCTACCAATGGAATAGTCTTACAAGTGGCAATATATTTGTCATATTAGCGACCTTATTTTGTACATATCACTGTTCACTTATGGATGAGCTAGCTAGTTTGACCATATCTACAATGGGTTAATATTACTTCCCTCAAAATGGATAAATGAACCTCACTCATTTACACACAAAGGTCCATGATATATTTTGAACCAGTCATATTAGTTATGAGTTGTCACAATTACTTGCATATTTTTGGTTCTGAGATTTGATTACCAAAACTACGTTGGTCAAAGCCATTACATATACCTTATACCATCCTACATCCTTGAGATCATGGAATGGATCACATTCACATAGGTACATGCAATGATACAAGTGCTTCCTTTGCACATTTTAGTCCTCTCATACATGCATCTATGCATCTATGTGACATGAATTTACTATAAATTGCATCACATCACCTCACATTAAATTGCATCTAACATATAATCCTTCACATCATTCTACAATATATCTATACTATAGTATGATCATATATCTACACATGACTACACATGTATACCCATTCATTGTACATTTAATCACATATTACACTATTCTATCTATGCAAACACAATTCAAACACATTCAAATTAACATCATAACACATGTATATGTAATAGCCAAAACAAAAAGGTATATATATATGTATTCCATCAAAAATACCCGTAGGCTACAACCTGGGGCTATGCCCACCATACAGAATCCAAAATTACCCACAGGCTATAATGATAATCAATATAACTACCACTAGTATCCTCTCCAATCCCCTTGCATCTCACTCTACCTGGTGCTATCCCATGTGCCACTACAATCCTACTAGACTCAGCCCTCACACTTGATCCCTGAACCCTTGTAGGATATAATGTCACCCCTAAACTAGAAGTAGCATTGCTACATGGTTCTACATCGTTTACCTTATTCCTTGTTTCACTTTGATCCATTGATATTGTGCTCTAATGACTACACTGATACAATGTCCATACTCATTACTGTGTCCTATATTGTGACACCACCTAGTAATAATCATGGAGTAGGATCCCATGCATCCCCATAGAATACTCACAAGCTACCTGCCTTGCTGCATTTGTAGCCAGTAGCCCTCTCCCAAACTCACTATCACTTTTTAGTCGATCTATATCTACCCTTAGAGAAACCACATCAACTAGAACCTCCCATACCACCTAGACTCCCTCAACCCTCTCTCATACCTTCTACTACCTCACCATCTTAGCTTGCTGCTCCATAATCTCTACTTCTTTAGTTGCTAATATAGATCAATCCCTCTGCACCTTTGCCCTCAATTGCTCCATATCCTCTACCATAGTTGCACATCTATTCTTAAAGGCCTTCTAATCAGTCTCATCATAAGTCTCCAAGATTATCAACCTCTCCTCTAAATCTATCACCTCTTCTAGCCTATTCCTCTCACTCTCATGGAGCTCTCCCTCTAACTACCATACTCGATCGCATAATAATAATAATTGTTTCTCTACCTCCTACATCTCCTACTGCTTTATAGGAATCTCCTTCATCCCATCAAATAAACCCATATTCAAGGTGTCATCAAAGCCATCCATAGCCATTGGAAGTTCTGGGGCAGCCATAGAGCTAGGGTTTTGACCAGCAGAGTAGTAGAAGGGTGAAACCAGCAGCCGCCAACAGCCGGAGAGTGGAGCAGCAGTCTCCAAGTGCAGGGAGGGAGGAGATGTCGATTGGTGGGATGTCATCTATAGGGAAGCTCAGGAGCAACTACGGTTTGTGTCTTGGGCACAGCAGAGCAATCGAAGGGCACCAGGGATTTGGAGGTGCGGAAGTGTCTGAACCCATTGAAGAAGACCGGGTTATTGACAATGTCAGTTGGGGTAAGGACCCACCAGACAAATGGGGTGGTGGGGCTCAAAATTCCTATGCCCAGGCAGCGGCCTCAAAAACCCTAAACGGGTTTTTTACCAAAGAGTTATTTTTGATTGGGGATGAGCTAGACATCCTAGCGAAAGTTCTTTCAAGCTTCATGGAGTTTGAGAAATTTACCCTCATAGGCAAATTCATTGGCGGCCATCCCGACATGGAAACTATCCGAAAGTGGGCAGCAAGCAAATGGAGGACTTCTGGTCATATGGAGCTAGCGGCCCTATCCCAGGGTTTTTTTGCCATTAGACTAAACAATAAGGAGGATTATTGTAAAATTATGGCTAGCAGGCCAAGTTTCTGGGCCGCAAAAGTTTATTCCTTAGGAAGTGGGACATGGATTTCAGTCCTGATACCTAGAACATCAACATTGCCCCAATATGGGTTAGGCTCCCAAATCTTCCCTTCTTTTGCTGGCATGAAAATGTCATAAGGGGTATTGCACACTCCATTAGGGAGTTTGTCACCATTGACCCACCCACCCGAGCTCAAACAAGGTTTTTCCAGGCCTGTTTTTGCATTCTGGTAGATTTGGAGGTGAAAATCCCAACTTTCATCACTATTCAGTCTAGAGGTACCTTTCTTCATAAACAAGATATTGTCTATGAAAATAGACCAGCTTTCTGCCCCCAGTGTCGGTCCCAAGGGCACCTCCAATCCCAGTGTCCTCTTCAAAAATTGGGTAAGTAAAAGCATGAAAATGGCAACCCCCTGGAGCATGGGGAAGGTCAGGCGAAGTAGTCAAATCTTCTAGATTCGAAGGGTCATGAATCTCTAGGCCCCTCTAGAGTCTGTGTCGGACTCTCTTAGCCTGAAGAGAATCCCACTCTCCAATCGGACCCCGAGCAACTTGAGGCTAACAATCAGCAAGGAGCAGACTCCCACTTGGAAAGTGAATCACAGGAAGAGAAGGAACGGACCCCATCCCAAATTGTGACTCAGACTATTTCTCTACCCCAAGATATGGGTCATCCCAATTTTAGCCAGTCGTAGACGATGCTAGAAGATTACCTCTTAGGAAGGAGGGGTGAACAATCCAATCACATTAGCCCCTAAAACATGAGGAGCCGAAAGCAAAGTGTGGATTTTGGTAGTGAGAGGAAGTAGGGTCATCCTCCTAACAAATACAGGCGGGACAAAGAGATAGCAAATGATGTTGCAAATGGAACCCAGCGTTTGTTGGTTCTGGATGACTGTGGCGCTCAGATGGATGAAGTGCATGCATCAAAACCTCCCCCTCAACAAGGAAGGGGAGGCAAGAAAAACCTCAAACTATCCAGATGAAATTCCTCTCATGGAATGTGAGAGGACTGAACGGTGCAGCCAAATGAAGGTTAGTGGCTGATCTTCGTAGGAGGACTAATCCTTCCATCCTTATTTTGCAAGAGACCAAGGTCGATACTATCTCCTCTGATAAAGTTGCGAAGGTCATTTGGTCCAAGGCAAATTGTTTGTCCAGCCCTGTAGTGGGAACAGTGGGAGGACTCATGGTTTTGTGGGACCCTTCAAGGTTTGAGGGCAGCCTGCTATCAACTTCCAACAGAATCATCAATGTACTGTTCCAGTCCAAAACCACCAATTTTTCCTGGATTCTGTCCAATGTTTATGCTTCAAATTCTGCCATAGAGAGAGAAAAAATGTGGAAAGCTATCTCTTAGATGAGGGAGAATTTTAATAATTTTCCTTGGGTTTTAGGGGGTGACTTCAATTGTCCCCTTCATCCTTCAAAAAAAAGGAGGATCCGACCACTTCAGCTGTAGATTAGAGGACTTCAAGAATTTTGTCTCTACTAATGGCTTGCTCGACATCGAACTCAAAGGGGCTTCCTTCACTTGGAGTAACAGAAGGATTGGGAGCGGTTTGATTCAAGACAAGCTCGATAGATTTTTTATGTCCTAAGAAGCCATTCCTATCCTTGGCGGGGCTATCCTTTCAGCTCTTCCAAGGATTGGGTCTGACCATAACCCTATTTTCTTGGAGGTGGATGATGGGCCTATTTTTAAAACCCCCTTTAGATTTTAATCCATGTGGATATCTCACAAGGACTTCAAAATTTTGGTTTCAATGTGGTGGCAATTGAAGGTGGAAGGAAATGCTCCTAAGAGGGTGGCTCTAAAGCTCAAAATGGTCAAAGAAAAGCTGAAAGTTTGGAATAAAGAGGTTTTCAGCAACATTTTTGAGTCCAAAAAATCTATCTCTGAGAACTTGAAGGTTTTGGAGGAAAGTATGGAACTCAAAGGTTACACTGAGGGTCTCGGGGAGGAAGAATGGAGTCTTTTGGTGGACTTTCATTCTATTATCGCTAGGGAGAAAATGTTCTGGTGCCAAAAATCTCATGACCTTTGGTTGAAGAATTGAGACACCAACACGAGGTTTTTCCATGTGTCTACTATGAGGCACAGAGGGGCCAACAAGATCAGATAAGTGGCTTGTAAGGATGGGCACATTACCAGGGAGATAGAGGAAATCAAGAGCGAAGCGGTTGACTTTTTTCAAGATTTGCTTGGCACTCCTTCGGACACCAACCTTCAGGTCCAAAAATCTTTGCTCGCCAATTTTTTGATTAAAGTCCCCCATGAGGTAAGCATTAAGCTTCTGGAACCTTTTTCCTCATTCGATATTAAGGAAGCATTGTTCTCCATGCAACCAGATAAGGCCCCTGGCCCCGATGGTTTCCCCCCCCGATTCTTCCAAGTCATGTGGGAGGTCGTGGGTCCGGATGTGTGCGATGCTATTCGGGTTATTCAAGCTTCTAGATCCATCCACCCAAAACTCAATTCCACCTTTCTTGCCCTCATTCCTAAGTCTCCTGCCTGCAAAAGTTTCTCTGACTATCGGCCCATCAGCCTGTGCAATGTTTTTTACAAGATTCTTACCAAGTCTATAGCCAATAGACTCAAAATAGTCCTCCCCATCCTGATTGATCCTTGTTAGGGAAGCACTGTTAAAGGCAAAAACATTCTTGATGGTGTCATCACTGTCCATGAGACCCTTCATTCCGCTTACCACTCCAAGAATGCTGCTCTTTTTCTTAAGCTCGACATGAACAAAGCCTTTGATCGGGTTGATCAAAATTTTTTGTGTGCAGTCCTCCTCAAGTTTGGCTTTCATCCCCACTGGATTGACCTTGTCTACAGTTGTATATCCACTCCCTTTTTTCTATCCTGGTCAATGGGTCCCCAGCTAGGTATTTCCAAAGTGCTAGAGGCCTTAGACAGGGTGATCCTTTATCCCCCATCCTTTTCATTCTTCTGGTGGAGGTTCTGAGTTGGTCCATGAAAGAGGCTCTTCGTCAGAACAAGATTTTTGGCATTTTGTCGACTTCTAGAGTTGATCCTGTCACTCATCAGCAATTTGTGGATGACACCCTCATATCCACTAGGGCATCCGTTTCCCAAGCCAAATCACTCAAGTGGATCTTGTACCGTTATGAGCAATCTATAGAGCAAAAGGTCAATTACATCAAGAGCAAAATCTATTTTATTAACACTCCCCTACGCAGGAAACTTCAGATTGCTAGAATTCTTGAATGCACTATTGATTCCCTACCTAAGTACTATCTGGGGTTACCTCTATATTATAGCGTACGGGCGAGTGGGGATATGTGGAACATGATTCTTGAGCGCCTTCATAAGAAACTCGAAACTTGGAAGGGCAAACTCCTGTCGCAATCTGAAAAAGCCACCCTTACCAAAGCTTGTCTTCAGGGGATCCCGACCTACTTCATGTCAATGTTCATGCTTTCGATTGCAGTTCACTCCAAAATTGAGAAGATTCAGAGGACCTTTCTATGGTCTGGCAGTGAAGAGAAATCTAGACTCCCCCTTGTTGCCTGGGACAAGGTGTGTTCAAGGATAGACCAAGGCGGTCTGGGGTTGAGAAGATCAAGACTTATGAATTTGGCTCTGATAGCGAAGCATGCTTGGAGGATTCTATCTAGTGACCCAATGGAGTGGGTTAAGCTGGTTAAAAAGAAGTATCTTGGCCCCATTTCCTTCTTGGATGTTGAGACCTCCTCCGTGGCGTCGACATTTTGGAAATCTGTGCTCCAAACCCGACATTTGATCAGCCTAGGAGCCCACTAGATTTTAGGTGATGGCAACCTCATTTTCTTTTGGAAGGACAGGTGGGTGACTGAAGAAGCCCTTGGGTCGAGGGCGGATCTCGTTGGGCTGAGAGGTTTGACTGACCCTAACTCCCAACTCAGGGTGGCAGAGTTCATAGACCGGAGCACCTATTTTCCTCGATGGAAGATTCCAGTTGTGGAGGGGTTTAATAATGAGGTTACATTTCTTGAAAATATCCTTCAATCAGTTTTAATTCCTTCTACCAAGAGGAATGACAGAATCACCTGGAGTGGTACGGAGGATGGACTTTTTTTGTTAAATCATCTTATGAGTTTCTTACCACCAAGACTGCTCTAGACTACAGGTGGAATACTATGTGGAGGAAAGGAGTCGTCCCTAAAATCAACTTCTTTGCATGGATTGCTTTCCACAACAAAGCCTTAACAATTGACAACCTTCACAAGAGAGGTTTTGCCTTCCCCAACAGGTGTTACTTGTGTCTTGCAGATTACGAGACGAGGGATCATTTATTCTTGCATTGCTCGTTTTCCCACTCTGTTCTTAGTATTGTCCTATCCTCCTTCCAAATCCTATGGTGCTCTCCCCATTCCCTCATAGATGCTTTCCACCAATGGCCTAATCCTTTCAAGAATCCCAAACTCCACTTCCTCCTCGAGGCCTCCTTCCATCATTCAATTTGGCAAATTTGGTTAGGGAGGAATGCCAGAATCTTTAGCAGAGCTCCTAGAGGGCCCTCTTATGTTGCTCAAAGGGCATTTTCCTATGCCATCAAGAATTCTATTACTGTTCCCAGTCCCCGTCCCTACCTTTCGAGTGAAGAAGTGATTCTCAAAATGATGAATCTTTGGCCGTTTCTAGAGGTTGTTAAAGGGCCCTGTCGAAGGAATATTGTTTGGACCAAACCCCTCGTGGGGTGGATTAAATTAAACTTTGATGGAGTGGCTAAAGGGAATCCTAGGCCCGCTGGTGCTGGGGGTGTTGTCAGAGATCATGATGGGAATCTTGTGATGCCTATTGTGAAGATTTGGGCTCCCAAACAAATCACTATGTCGAATCCCAAGGCACTCTGAAAGGTATTCGAATACTCTCTGAGGATCCTTGGCCTCTTATTATTGTGGGTGACTCGCTCAACATCGTGAATTACCTTCTTGGCACCAAAAATCCATCTTGGAAAGTCTACAATATCATCCTCAAGGCAAGAACGCTTCTCTCCTATCGTGGTAGGTGGAAAGCAAATCATACTTTAAGAGAAGGTAATCGCGTGGCTGACCACATGGCCAAAAAAGGGCTCGCGACCATGTGTCCGGTCATGTGGCGGTCTCGCTTCCCATCCAAGGTGGAAAGGTTGTCCAAATAAGACATCCATTCATGAAGCTTTCCTTGCGTAGTTTTTGGAAAGCCCCCTCTGATGAGTTTTGGTGTGGCATGGCAATTTTGTCTACTTAGTTTTCCATAATGTCTTGTCTATTTTGCTTTCCTCATTTCATTTCTTCGAGCTCTACTTGGTGTTCCTTCGGTTTTGTCTTGTTTCTTTTTCATTGGGTTTCTAGGCCTAAAAGCCATTTTTATAGTTTCCAAGTCTTTAGCATTAGGATGGCTTTACTTGCAATTAGGCTTATTGTTACAACCAAGAGGTATGATGCATCATTAGAAATATGGCTAATTTTGTACATAAGGTTTTGGGATCCTCTATAAAAACCCACTGTTAATATATTAAAATAATTACCAAAAAAAAAAAAGCCATCCATAGCCATATCCTCGCCTACCTCCTCCATAACCACTCTCTCCTCCATAGGTTGCGCTCCACCACTTGCATGAACCTACTCCACTCTCTCTATATATGAACTCGTGGTGCCACCTAATAATCACCTATATCATCATAGAGGTACATCTATCTCACTATCAGATCTATCCTAAAACCTAGCCTAAATATCTCTCGCTACCCTCCCCTCTACTATGGGTGCCCCACCACCATATGGTACCCATCAATCAACTATACACACACCTAGCTCCCAGCTCTACATCTCCCACTAGGTATCAAAATTTGGTGTCGTCCTAGCATTACCCACATATGGGATCACCATTGGTGGGTCCATATCACTGGTCCATTGTAAAACCATAGGTGGTTTCCTCATATTGCCCTGTCATCTATAGTATACAACAGGCACTTCTAGAATATCTTTTCATAAGCCAAATTGTTGCATGACTTGACCAAACTAAAAGAACTTAGTCTACCATGTATATTATCCCACAAACCACCTCCCTCGATGATTGGCTCCCAACTTCTTGTAATCCTTCTCCCATGTCACCCCACCCATCAAAGGCCTCCACCCAATGTCATTAGGCATCAACTCCCCAAACTTGACCCTCCAAAATAGAGGATCACCCTCATGTGGCCTTTTAATGTCCTTCTCCTCATCAGTCCTCCATCTTAGATCATAAGACAAATGTGTTCATTCCTCCACATGTGCCTTATAAGGCAACAATGATGACCTTTCAATAGATATATGCTCCCATGCCCATACTTGCAACAAAGGAGTCCAACTCAACCTCTTTCACCCATCATGCACCACATCATGCAACTCCCTATACACCTGGGCCAACAACACAGGTGCCCATGCAAACACAACACTATGCTCCACCATATCACTCACCACATCCAACATGTTCCAAGTAAACATCTCGAAAGTGTAAGATAATTCATAAGTGGAGATCATCATCATCATCATACACTGGTGCTTAGATAGTATCTTATTGTGCCACAACAACTCATATCCATTTTATTTATATCCACTTATATCAATCTATCACTAAAGAATCACTCCATCAAAGCTTCCTTAGTATCGTTTGGTGTTGCCCTCGCTGGCACACCCTCAATAGGAAATTTGTATATCCTATAAACATCCTCCAGGGTGATAGTCTTTTCACCCATTTAAAAATAAAAAGTGTTGTGATTTGCATCCCATCGCTCACACAAATCAAATACATAGGCCCGGTTGGTATGAATGATCTTGCATTCCCACATGCCTCTAAACCATATTGCATCCAACCACTTCTAATCGTCCTTATTCTTCATAAGTTTATCCAACTCATCTTTCATCGTATGGACACGATGACATGGCTCGATCATCTTCACCTGTCCATACACAAAAAAAAACAACAAAAACTCACATTAGTTTAATGCACAATCCTCCAATTAAATAAAATTCAATTTTATTTAAAACACATTTCACACACAAATTAATTTTATTTAATTTACCACATACTTCCATATGTAAAACATACACAATCCACATATCAAAAACACAGTCGCATATTTGGATATCCATTTTGCCATTTCATGGTAAAAGTTCAAATAGACATGAAAAATAGTATATATTTGGCTCCCAAAAACCAAATTTACAATTATCCACATACTCATTGTGGCAAGAAATTCAAAATTACATCAATATGCTAGACATACAAAAACAAAATACATTTTTGAACACCCATTTACCCACTTCACGGTGAAAATGTTGACAAGTTTCAAAAATAGTACACAAATACACAAAAATTTTAAGGTCAAAGTCACTACAACCCCACTAAAATAATGCACATGCCAAATCACACAACATCAAAAACACAATCGCATTTATGAACACCCAATTGACCACTTCATGGTGAAAGTTCAAACAGAAATAAAAAACAATACATCTCAGGCTCCCAATAGCCAATTTTACATTCAATCCTATCTATATCATGGCATGTAATTCAAACATACACCAAATGCAATCATATACCAAAATAAATCACATTTTTGGATACCCATTTCACCCTTCTACAGTGAAAGTGTCAACGATTTTCAAAAATAGTATGCCTACAATGGAAAACTTAACAGCCAAAGTTTTCTAATTTACATCCTAATGCATCACATTCTAATAACATGCCAAAAAAGGATAAAATAAAAACATAGTCACATAATCAATTATCCATTTCCTACTTTTACGGATGAAATTCAACCACATATCAAAAACAGTGCACCATCGCTCCAAAAAAAAGTCAAATTGCAAGACTACCCTACTCATCACCCAATCAAACTACAACAAAAACTGGTAAAACCTAAAAAGAGATCACACTTTTGGGTACCCATTAATCCTGTTTAATACTTTGTGTTCCAATTTTAATTAAAATTTGCTTAAATTTTAAAAATAACATGAAAAACTCCCCCCCTATTTCATGATTTTCGAGAAATAAAATTGCAAAATAAATAAATAAAATAAAGAGCACTTACTAGTGGATCTCCATGTCGAGCTCCAGTGCCAGTGCATACTCTTGCCATCCTACTACACAAACTGATCAACTGTAAGCACTCCACATTGCTAACCGTCACTCACTCTTGACTCTCCAAGTTTTTCAACATCAAAATGACCCCCCACACTTCCAAAAAAAATTAAATACACCTAAAAACCCTAATTATGTCTAATTTAACCCTAGCCTACGAATTAGATCCAATTCACCCCTTGGCCTATGAATAGACCAATTTTCCCCTCAAATTGCAAATCCAGATCCATTTCATCCCCTGACCAATGAATTGAACCTAGAAGCCCCAAAAACACCCAAATTTGATTCCAAACGCTATGAAATATTCCCATTTTTCTTCCCATATGATTTTTCATCACTACTATCATGCATTTTTCTTCTATCAACTGATTCATCACCACATCATCACATTCCATTTACCTCATTGTTGATTCCTTGTTTGAGGGGGTATTCATATCCAAAATTCAGCTTTTCATGCAACCAAAAAACCAAACATCCAAATCACAGATATCACATCTATCTACAATTTTTTTTTTTGAAGATTATCTTATGATTATAATCTCAATACCAACTAGATATTTGTTAGATCACAAGAGTTATGCATAACAATGAAGAGGTCACTCTAGAATTCATGATACACAATAAATGACACGTTTGACTAACCCAGTGCAAAATTTGGATATGTCACTCTGGCATTCATGATACATAATGAATGAAATGTTTGAATAATCCACATGCTAACTAGCTCAAATGGTTTGACAATTGTCACCATGCACTCATCAATCAATCAATAGAAAAAGAAATTAATAGGTATTTTTGGGCACTATTGGAACAAAATCTGCCTTCGGTTAGTAGTGTTGTGCCTTAGACTTTGCCAACATTGAATAGACAAATCTTGCTTGAGATCATCTGTCTAGTCTCCAGAGAAGGCTGGTTCCTTTGAGTTTTTTAGAGAAAAGGGGAACAAGAGATAAGGGAAATATAGCCTAAGCTAGAAAATTTTCTCACGGTACAGATTGGACAATAGCAAACATTGACGATGCAGATTACTACTTTCAGAGTTTTCTTTATATCTTCTTTATAGAAAACATGAATTCCTGAGTGTGACTTTTAGATGTTCATCTAAAAGCATGTAACTATATTTTAATGTTCAACTCTAGAAACAAGATTTATACGTGCACAATCTAGATTTCAGAACAGATACATTATAAAACTTAGAGTGAATAAAAGTTAAAACAACCAGATACATACACTTGCACATAGAAGTTTCGAAAGCCAGAAGAAGAAATCTTTTATTGCTTGTAATATAGTACATGTACATCAAGCTTGTAAACATCCAAGAGCCGACCATGAGAAAAGTTTCTAGCTTAGGCTATATTTCCCTTATCTCTTGTTTCCCTTTTCTCTAAAAAAATCAAAGGAATCAGCCTTCTCTGGAGACTAGATAGATGATCTCAAGCAAGATCTATCTATTCAATGTTGGTAAAGTCTAAGGTGCAACACTATTAACCGAAGGCAGATTTTTTTCCAACAGTTTTTGGCACACCCGGTGGGACTAGCAATCCCACAATATTGTATAAGTTTTGGTGTTTTACCTTAAGAGCCTTTTTGTTTAAAAATCTCAAGAAAAACCACCTGGTGACTCCGTTGCAATTTAGACCATAAAAGAAAGACCTTGTCTAAAAACCTTCTGGTTATATAGCTATATGATAACCAGATCCCGAGCTAGAAACTTTGAAGAACCTATCGAGTTCTTTGAACTACATCTCGAAAGCCTAAAAGCACATCCTATGCTAGCCGCACGATCAAATTCGCTCGACACCATTAGCACCTCTTTAACACCCATTGTAGGAGCATCTGTAAGCAATCCCATAGTGGTTGTAACTCCTTTAGCAATCATGGCAACTGCCCCTACCCCAGCGCATCTTGTGTGGAATCAAACTGGCCCTTTGAACTTGGGAACACACCACCAAATTCTGCAAGCTGCACTAAAAGCATTACTAACCTTTGACAAAATAGGTAAAACAGCAGATGAGCACTGTTTAGATGTATCAGCGCTAGCATCTGTTTACATCACTCAAAAATATGTAATGGTCAAATTGTTGATTATATCTTTGAAAGAAAAGATGCTCTATTGGTACAAAGCGCTTCCCATTGGATCCATTACTTCTTGGGTAGTACTGGACGGCCTTTTGGTCGATGAATTTAATATATATACGGATCCTTTCATATTGTTGAATCAATTCACTGTCATTGAGAGGCATCCACAAGAAGAAATCCAAGATTTCAACATCAGATTTACCAGAACTCGTGATAGAGTACCATAAGGCCTAAAACCCACGGAAGAACAAGCTATATGCTATTATTTAAGGGATTTTGATTCAGATCTTAGTATGGTAATAAGGTAATCCCATGTAACCACTTTTCTTGGGATCTATGTAGAGGCAGCAAAGGGCAAAGTTGATCTCATCGCTACAAAAATATATCCATAAAAAAGTCTATTTCCAATTTTACCAGAGCTTTCCCAAGCATCAATTTCTAAACTGCTTGTACTCCCATAAACACATGCCCTCGTAGCTATAGCTACACCTCCTACATTCCTTGCATTACTAGCCACACCCCTTGCATCAGCTCCCCCCAATGATCAATACACGACCATAATTGATACAATGAAGACATTATCAAATGAAATGGCATCCATGAAAAAGAGAGAGGCTGAACGGAATATCCAAGCAAGAAGATTTCCATAGATACAAAAGGAAGGTGATTCAACAAGCAATAGGGGACAAGAGAGACCGAGCATGGTATATACAAATGAGACAATGGAGGCCGAAGATCATCCCATTGATTCTAACTTTTGGTGTACTACATGTAACGATCCACATGGGGAAAGTTCGTGCATGATACACCAGCATTATGTACAAAGTATAGCAGTTGAAAAGAGTAAATAAAGAATGAAAGGCCATGTAAATATAATTAGATAGAAGGACAACAACTTCATGATGCCTACAGTAGAACAGGTTTCAGTTTTGACAAGATCAGGTAAGAAACCACTGCAAGTAGACCCTAAAGAGCTTTAGCCATTAAATGTTTTCCCTGCTCCCAAGGAAGTTCCCAAAGAAACTCCTAAGGGAAGTATCCCTCAGGAAAGAAAATATCAGTTTCTAGCCAAAATTCAAGGGCAAGAAACACACAAAGAATTTATTCCTTGGGGGGAAAATGAAACCCAAGAACAGACTAGGGAAAGGTTGAGATTCCCCTCGCTGACAAAAAGGCAAAGAACTGAAGCTACCCAGGGATACAAAAATAAATATGAAACTTTTGCCAAAGAAAGAGAAAGAATAGTTGATTCACCTACATTAAGTATAGTAGAGGAAATGAAAAAGAATCCTTCTAAGGCAAGTATGTATGATGCTCTTCAAATCCTAGGTCAAATTGATCTCTTACAGGAATCCCTAAGAACAGTGGAAAATGGATGTGGGACTGCATCATCTTCAAAAATGGTTCTAATGAACTTGACATGTACCACTGGTAAGAACAGGCCACCACCCTTTATATTTGTCCCTTAAAATGGAAGTATGGGTTGTCCACAACTGCATGATAGATTCAGGCGCTGCTACCAATGTGATACTCAAAGCAGTATGTGATATTATGGGAATGGAGTACACTAGGAGCAATGTAGGCGTCCTACAGCTAGATGGTACTCCAGTAAAAATTGTAGGAGTGATAAAGGATATTCCCATATGACTACATAAAATGCCTCAGATGACAATCATACAAGAGGTAGTAGTCATAGACTTGGAGCCCTATTTTGGTATGTGTTTATCCAGAGAGTTCATAGAAAATATGGGAGGATACTTATCCTTAGATTATTCTCATTTGGAGATACCTTTCAAAGGTAGAAGGGTCAAGATTTTTAATGAGAAACCATCTATGTTTCACGTAGAAAATATTGGTGAAACTAACTGTGTAAATATGATGACTGAAGAAACAATAGAAGAAGATATAATGGAAGAAATATTAGAAGAGCTCCAATCTAAGGATGAGTTTTCTCTACAAAATTTTAATGCCATGATAGAAACAAAAATAGGAAACTATTCTATTGAGAAACCAAAACAAAAATTGATACCCTCCCTAGAAAAGGATGGTTCTGTGAATCAATTGTGGAAGCTTTTCTTTGATGGGGCTAGGTGCAAGAATGGAGCTGGTGCCGGAATAGTTTTGATTTCTCCCATCGGAGAGGAAAAGGTTTTGTCTTACAAGTTGACTTAGAGTTGTTCCAATAACACAGCAGAATATGAGGCCCTGTTCTTAGGGTTAAGAAAGGCTGAGAAATTGGGAATCAAACAGTTACTCATCTATGGAGATTTAGAACTTATTGTGAATCAAGTCACCAAAAAATGTATAAATAAACAACATTATTTGAAGGCTTATAGGAACAAATTTTGGGATCTCTTAGAGGCCTTTGAGGCCCTAAATATAAATTTTATCCCTAGAGAACATAATACCCATGCAGATTTGTTAGCCTCAGTGGGAGCTAATTTTTGTCCTGTAAGTAATGTTATTCATAAGTCTAAAACTGTTAGACTTATATACAGGCCTTCAGTGCCTGATAAAAATATTTTCTGGCAAGTTTTTGAAAATTATGAATAGATACTAGATTTCTTAATCCATGAAATTAATTTCTTAGCCAATCGGGATCTGCAGGATGAAGAGGAAGAGGACATTATTTAGTTAAAAAATAATCATATTCCTAAGGGTATCATCACCCTTGAAATCCTGTTTGATAACAATGATAGAGCAGTTGGCCAAAAAATCAAGGTCGATAAACGAAGATACAAAGATGTAGAGTTGGAGCCAGGCAATATGATTAAGGTTGGAATCAGTTGTATAGAAGAGGAAGTGAACCAGATCAGAGAATTGTGTAAAAAAATCCCTGACATCATAGCTTGGGTGTATAGTGATCTAAAAGTGTACAATAAAGATGTTATTCAACATAGCATAAAATCAAAAGAAGGAGCTAAGTCTTTTAGGCAAAAGCAAAGACCAGTGAATTCGAAGGTAGAATATTTGATGAAACAAGAACTGCTAAAAATCCTTCAAGCTAAAATAGTATACCCTGTTAAACACTCCACCTGGGTGGCAAACTTGGTACCAGTCAGGAAGAAAAATGGAGATATTAGATTGTGTGTAGATTTTAGAAATCTGAACAGAGCATCACTCAAAGATCATTACTCGCTACCTCAGATTGACCAAATTCTACACATAGTTGTAGGAGCAATGCAACTCTTACAGTTAGAAGAACAAAGAGAGCAATCATACAATCACAATTAGAAGCATATGGAAGATACTGAAGGATGGTTCAACAAAAATACAACTGCCAAAAAATTTAGAGTGGGAGACTTGGTTTTGAAATGGGATGTAAAGAAAGCTAAGCCAGGTAACCATGATAAATTTGATGCTTTCTGGGAGGGACCATTTAAAATTGTTTCAGAGAAATAGTTCAATGCTTTTGAGTTGAAAGATCAAGATGGATTGGTTTTTCCTATCACGGTGAATGCATTTCATCTAAAGTTATATTTCTGTTGAGAAAGCAGAAAAGGAATTATATGTACAGTATAATATAAGTATATTCAAACAATATTTGTAAATATTACCATTTTTTTTGCCTTAACAAAAAATTTCAGTCGCAGCCAATCAGAAGTCGACATTTTTTGAATAGATATACTAAGGTATAGAGGGAGTTTTGACGAGGTAATGTTCACTTTTTATCTAAGTGCATTTTTCTATTTTCTTTGTCTTTCTCTGAAAGATTCTTTTTACAACTGCATTGTTGACTCCGTTTCCCAATGGATAAAGGCTTGGTTCAAAATTTTTGCAAGCAAAAAATTCCCTCGGAAGGTGCCAAGAATGTTAGTCAAAAAGTGACTAACTACAAAAAAATAGTTGATGCACCTTTTTGCATTTTTTCCAAGAAGACCGAAGTGGCCCATATGCTAAATATCAAAGAAAAAGCAAAATACCGCAAGGAGGCAAAAGTGTCGCGATATCGTGACATGTTGCATTTTTGTGGATAAGAGCAACAAAATGGAGCAAGGAAGCAAAAGTGTCATGATATCGCGACATGTTGCATTTTCGTGGCTAAGCGTAACAAAAGGGAGCAAGAGGCAAAAGTTTCATGATATCACGACATGTTGCATTTTCATAGCTAAGAGCAACAAAAGGGAGCAAGGAGGCAAAAGTGTCGCGATATCGCGACATGTTGCATTTTCACAACTAAGAGCAACAAAAAGGAGCAAGGAGGCAAAATTGTCGCAATATCGCGACATGTTGCATTTTTACGGCTAAGAGCAAAAAAAGGGAGCAAGGAGGTAAAAGTGTCGCGATATCATGACATGTTGCATTTTTGCGGCTTGTCGTGATATCGCGACATGTTGTATTTTCATGGCTAAGAGCAACAAAAGAGAACAAAGAGGTAAAAGTGTCACGATATCGCGACATGTTGCATTTTTGCGGTCCAAAGTGAAGAGAAAGAGCCAGGAGGAAAAAGTGTCGCAATATCGCAACATGTTGCATTTTCGGGGTCAAGAGCAATAGAAGGGAGCAAGGAGGCAAAAGTGTCGTGATATCACGACATGTTGCATTTTCACGACTGAAGGTGGCAAAAGAGTCCAAGTGGGAAAGAATGTCACAATTTCGTGACATGTCTCATTTTCATAGCTGAAGGTGGCAAAAAGAGTCCAAGCAGGAAAGAATGTCATGATTTCGTGACATGTCGCATTTTCGCGGCTGAAGGTGGAAAAAGAGTCCAAGCAGGAAAGAATGTTGAGATTTTGCGATATGTCGCATTTTCATGACTGAAGGCGGAAAAAGAGCAACGTGAAGGAGGAGTGTCACGATTTCGTGACATGTCACATTTTTGCAACCATCCAAAAGGAAATAAAGGAAAGACATGGGAATGTCACGATTTCGTGACATGTCTTATTTTTGCTAGAAAATAGCAAGAGGAGACTGAGAAGGTAAGGAATGTCATGATTTCATGACATGTCACATTTTCACGATCGTCGAGAAGAAATGAAGGAAAAGACATAAAGATGTTACGATTTCATGACATGTCGCATTTTCACGGCTAGAAGCAGCAGAAGAGCAAAGCAAGAGACAAATGTCGTGATTTCATGACATGTCTCATTTTTGTGGCTGGAAGTGGAAGAAAAGCAAATCAAGGAAAGAACGTCACGATTTTGCGACATGTCTCATTTTTGCGGCTGGAAGCGACAAAAGAGCAAAGCAAGGAAATAATGTCATGATTTCGTGACATGTCTCATTTTCACGGTTGGAGGTGGCAAAAGAGCAAAGCAAGGAAAGAATGTCACGATTTCATGACACGCCAGCTATAAAGGAATAAAGTATATTTTTGGCAATTGGGGACATGCACTGACATCAGGTGCTGATTTCTAAAGAATGGTCTGTTGATTATAACCTGGTAGGTCCACTGGATGATTGCAGAATAACAATCTCATCTAAAATTAGCCAGAAGGAAATCTATCCAATCTGCAGGAAATTCGTTGTATATTATTAGAAACTGCAGACAATTACTTGTAATTGATTGAAGAAATTAAATGTATGTAGTAGAAGATACTCTTTTTAGGGTATAAATAGGAGTGAGTCGACCATGAAAAAAGGTCGGCTCTTGGACGTTTACAAGCTTGATGTACATGTACTGGATTACAAGCAATAAAAGATTTCTTCTTCTGGCTTTCAAAACTTCTATGTGCAAGTGTATGTATCTGGTTGTTTTAACTTTTATTCACTCTAAGTTTTATATTGTATCTGTTCTGAAATCTGGACTGTGCACGGATAAATCTTGTTTCTAGAGTTGAACATTAAAAGATAGTTACATGCTTTTAGATGAACATCTAAAAGTCACACTCAGGAATTCGTGTTTTCTATAAAGAAGATATAAAGAAAACTCTGAAAGTAGTAATCTGCATTGTCAATGTTTGCTATTGTCCAATCTGTACCATGAGAAAAGTTTCTAGCTTAGGCTATATTTCCCTTATCTCTTGTTCCCCTTTTCTCTAAAAAAATGAACCAGCCTTCTTTGGAGACTAGACAGATGATCTCAATAAAGATCTATCTATAAAATGTTGGCAAAGTCTAAGGCGCAACACTATTAACCAAAAGCAGATTTTGTTCCAACAGTTTTTGGCATGCTTGGTGGGACAAAAATTGTTGGAACAAAATCTAACTTCGGTTAATAGTGTTGCACCTTAGACTTTGACAAAATTGAATAAAAAGATCTTGCTTGAGATCATCTTTCTAGTCTCCAAAGAAGGTTGTTCCCTTTGTTAGAGAAAAGGGGAACAAGAGATAAGGGAAATATAGCCTAAGCTAGAAACTTTTCTCACGATACAGATTGGACAATAGCAAACATTGACGATGCAGATTACTACTTTCAGAGTTTTCTTTATATCTTCTTTATAGAAAACATGAATTCCTGAGTGTGACTTTTAGATGTTCATCTAAAAGCATGTAACTATCTTTTAATGTTCAACGCACAATCCAGATTTCAGAACAGATACATTATAAAACTTAGAGTGAATAAAAGTTAAAACAACCAGATACATACACTTGCACATAGAAGTTTTGGAAGCCAAAAGAAGAAATATTTTATTGCTTGTAATCCAGTACATGTACATCAAGCTTGTAAACATCCAAGAGCCGACCTTTTTTCATGGTTGACTCATTCCTATTTATACCCTAAAAAGAGTATCTTCTACTACATACATTTAATTTATTTAATCAATTACAATTAATTGTTTGCAGTTTCTAATAATATACAATGAATTTCTCGCAGATTGGATAGATTTCCTTCTAGCTAATTTTAGATGAGCCTATTATTCTGCAATCATCCAATGGACCTGTCAGGTTATAATCAATAGACCATTCTTCAAAAATTAGCACCTGATGTCAGTGCATGTCCCCAGTTGCCAAAAATATACTTTATTCCTTTATAGCTGGTGTGTCATGAAATCGTGACATTCTTTCCTTGCTTTGCTCTTTTGTCGCCTCCAATTACAAAAATGAGACATATCGTGAAATCATGACATTCTTTCCTTGCTTTTCTCTTCTATTGCTTCCAGCCATGAAAATGAGACATGTCACGAAATCACGACATTCTTTCCTTGCTTTGCTTTTCTGCTGCTTCCAGCCGCAAAAATGAGACATGTCACGAAATCATGACATTCGTCTCTTGCTTTGCTCTTCTACCACTTCCAGTCATGAAAATGTGACATGTCACGAAATCGCAACATATTTATGTCTTTTCCTTCATTTCTTCTCGATGATCATGAAAATGTGACATGTCACGAAATCATGACATTCCTTACCTTCTCAGTCTCCTCTTGCTATTTTCTAGCGAAAATAAGACATGTCGTGAAATCGTGACATTCCCATGTCTTTCCTTTATTTCCTTTCGAATGGTCGTGAAAACATGACATGTTGCAAAATCGTGACACTCCTTCGCATTGCTCTTTTGCCGCCTTCAGCCACGAAAATACGACATGTCACAAAATCTCGACATTCTTTCCCGCTTGGACTCTTTTTTTGCCTTCAGCCGCGAAAATGTGACATGTCATAAAATTGCGACATTATTTCCCGCTTGGACTCTTTTTTCCGCCTTCAGCTGCAAAAATGAGACATGTCACGAAATCGTGACATTCTTTCCCACTTGGACTCTTTTTTCGCCTTTAGCCATGAAAATGCAACATGTCGCGATATCGCGACACTTTTGCCTCCTTGCTCCCTTTTGTTGCTCTTGACTGCAAAAATGCAACATGTCGTGATATCGCAACACTTTTTCCTCCTCGCTCTTTCTCTTCACTTTGGACCGTGAAAATGCAACATGTGATATCGTGACACTTTTGCCTCTTTGTTCTCTTTTGTTGCTCTTAGCCACGAAAATGCAACATGTCGCGATATCACGACACTTTTGCCACCTTGCTCCCTTTTGTTGCTCTTAGCCGCGAAAATGCAACATGTCGCGATATCGTGACACTTTTGCCTCCTTTCTCCCTTTTGTTGCTCTTAGCCGTGAAAATGCAACATGTCGCTATATCGTGACACTTTTGCCTCCTTGCTCCATTTTGTTGCTCTTAGCCGCGAAAATGCAACATGTCTCAATATCGCGACACTTTTGCCTCCTTGCTCTCTTTTGTTGCTCTTAGCCATGAAAATGCAACATGTCGTGATATCGTGACACTTTTGCCTCCTTGCTCCCTTTTGTCATGCTTAGCCGCGAAAATGCAACATGTCGCGATATCGTGACACTTTTGCCTCCTTGCTTCCTTTTGTTGCTATTATCCATGAAAATGCAACATGTCGCGATATCACGACACTTTTGCCTCCTTGCTCCCTTTTGTTGCTCTTAGCTGCGAAAATGCAACATGTTGCGATATCACGACACTTTTGCCTCCTTGTGGTATTTTGCTCTTTAATTTTCTTTTTTTTGTTTAATATTAAAGTTAATTACTTTTTTTCATAATTAAATTATTTTGTTTAATAATTTTTTCTATGATAAAGTAATTTTTTTCTATTAAACTTAAATAAAGAATTTTTTTTAAGACTTTAGAAAAGGATTTTTTTTTATAAACTTAAGGGGGGGCCCATTTTTTTTGCCAACAAAGGGGGATAGTGAGTAATTTTTTCGTCATTTAAAATAAAAGCAATTTGGCATTTTTTTTGTAAAAAGGTGCATTTTTGGTAGTGCCCGACACCTATGGGTTTATTTATGTGGGCACTTTTCTGATGTATGTCGCATTTTCATTCCTTTATGCACTACTTCATTAAAGTTAAAAATCAACATCACTCCCTAAGTCCCCAAAATAAATACAACCTATCTGTGCAATTTATTGCACTACAACGTTCGATATTTGTGATACCTCTGGCTAGCACTTACAGGTAATGTTGTCGTGATTGTGCTATTGTATCCACCATCTAATATAGCTACCAAAATGACATCTAAGATTGTTCTCTATCAATCGTCAAGGAGGAATAAGTACACCATTTTTGCATTTTTTTACTCCATCCACTACCCTAATCGTTCTTGTGTTTAGATGTAAACCCTGACAAAAGTACTGATATCCAAAGTTTTTAGGGGAAGTTACACCCCATGCATAAGGATTGATGACTTTCTATAGTAGGTTTCATCAACGAGATGATTCCCTTTCAATACCGCCTAAGTATCATGTATCGTATAATCTTTGAAATTACCTATAGTATCCCTCACGTAAGGGCGGGTAATTTCTTTGATTTTTCAAAATACCTATAGTCTCCCTCATGTAAAGGCAAGTATTTTGTATGGTATAATGGTTTGGAATTAAGATATAAATAAAGGGGGACCATTTGGTGATATAAGTAACCTTCACTATGTCTACAAAATTAATGACTGATGCTCATCAGTTGTTGAAAGGTCCTAATTATACACCATGGAAAAATAAGATGAAGGCAATTCTAGAAATGGATGCCTTATGGGATGTTGTATCTGGAGCAACAACAAGACCTTCATCTACTATTAGAGCTACAACTCCCTCTGCTGATCAGAAAGCCTTTGACAAGAAAGATAGCACAGCCAAAGTGCTCATCTTGCTTGTTGTTTTTGATGAAGTTCAACCCCATATTGCTGATTGTGAACATAGTAAAGAGGCATGGGATGCCCTTAAAACTATCTATGAGGGAAATAATGATTCCACTATTCTATTTCTTCAATCTCAAATGCACAGTCTAAGCATGAAGCAAGGAGAGACAGTTGAACTCTTTCTTTGCAGAGTGTTTGAGTTGAAAGCCAAATTGAGTTCTTTGGGAGAAATTATTGATGATAAGCTCCTTACTTCAGTGGTATTGAGAGCTTTACCTGATTCTTACAAGGTGTTTATCACCTCACTTCAGGTGTCACAGAGAAAAGTTACCTTTGTTGAGTTGGTCAATCTACTTCAAGAAGAGGAGGCCCACCAATTTCAAAGAGATGATTCTTCTAATTCCGCCCTATACACCAACAGGCAGGGTTCTAAGAAGAAGGGTAATTTTTAGAAAGGAGGTAACTCTCACAAGGATTCCAAGGGAAAATAACCTCAAAAAATGAAGAGATATTGCAAAAATTTTCACAAATACAACCATGACACAAATAGTTGTTGGAGTAATAACAAGCAACCTAAGAACAAGGGCCAAAACAAACCACAAAACAAAAACAAGCAACCCCAGGTGAATTTTTTTTTTGAAGAATCTAACCTAGATTCTGAATGGGCACACAAGGTGCTCATGACTACCACAGCCTCCAAGCAGAAGGATCCTGTATGGTATGTCGATTATGGCACTAGTAATCACATGACTAATGACAAATCATGGTTTGAAACATATAAGGCCAAGGAGGGCAAACCTATCACTATTGGTGATGATAAAACCTATAAGGTTTAGGGAGAAGGTACTATTTCCATCACTCTTCCTGATGGAAAGTTTCATATTGAGAAGGTCCTCTATGTTCCAGGATTGGAAAACAACTTTTTGTTAGTCACACAAATTTTGGACAAAGATATGGTTGTAATTTTTCGTGTTGATGGGGGCAAGAAGTGTTGTTCAATTACCAGGAGATGTAAGAACATTGTAACCGCTTCATATAAGCATGACTTACTTGCCCTAAATACTATCTCTTCTCTAGTTGTAGCCATGCTTGTCTCTAAAAAGGAAGCAACTTCCCTGTGTCACAATAGATATGGACATATGAGTTCTCGTTACTTAGTTAATTAAGTATGAGATGGTAAAGGGTCTTCCTTCCATTTCTACCACATTTCCAGTTTGCTCTGACTACTTGGTGGGAAAGCAGCATAGAGTATCTTTCGAGAGAAGCTCTACAAGATCAAAGAAACCTCTAGAGTTGGTTCATACTGATCTATGCGGTCCTTTAACACCCAATAGTTGTGGGGGTAAGAGGTATTTTCAGTTATTCATGGATGATTACTCACGAAAGATGTGGGTATTCTTTCTTCAACCTAAATCTGAAACATTTGGCTTCTTTCAGCAATTCAAGAAATTTGTCGAAAAGGAGTCAAGGAATTCTATAAAGACCCTCCACTTATATCGATGGGGGAGTTCACCTCTAAATAATTTTTTGCATTCTTGTCTAAAAATGGGATCACACGATAGTTGACTACTGCTTGTACTCCTCATCAAAATGGAGTGGCTGAAAGGAGGAACCGTTCCGTCATGGAAATGGTTTGTTGTATGCTCACAAGAGCTAGAATTAGGCAATAGTATTGGGTAAAAGCTATCACCATAGTAGTATATATTTTGAATAGGTACAAATGCCCTACAAATAATGACTCCACAAGAAGCATGGAGTGGTAGGAAACCTTCCATCTCTCATCTATGCATTTTTGGTTGTAAAGTATTCATGCACATATCGAAAGAAAAGAGGAAGAAGCTAGATGAGAAAACATTGAAGTGTATTTTTTTTGGGTATGATTAGCACTCTAAGGGTTATCGATTGATTAATTCCTTAACCAAGAATATTCACATCAGTAGAGATGTTGTTTTTGATGAGGTTTTCCATCACAAAGCACATTAGATGTATACCTAGATCTTGTGGAATCTAAAGTTGAGAAGTCTCCTTCATTACCAAATATTGGAGGACATTCTTCATCTTCTTCATCACCATAGAAGAAGAATCCAAAATGGTATACAAGTACAATAAAAGACTCCAAGTTATCCACTCCACCAAATTTGACTTTGGATAGACCTCGTACTCGCAGTATGGCTCAATAGGAAAGAGCAGCAGAAGAGACTACTGAGGTTGATGATCTTTGTCAATATTTTGAGGAACTCTCTATAGATCTAGATATAGAAATAGAGGATATGGATATAGATGATGTTAGGGTGTTTATGTCCTCAACGAATGAACTTGAACCTGCTTCAGTACAAGATGCCCTTAGTGAGCCATAATGGAAGGCTGCTATGGATGTTGAGTACATGTCTCTAAAAAAGAACAAAACATGGAATCTTGTTCATTTGCCATAAGGAAAGAAGCCCATAGGCTGCAAATGGGTTTACAAAATCAAGTACAAGGCATATGGGACAATTGATAAGCATAAGGACCATCTTGTTGCAAAGGGATATGCTCAAAAGGAAGGCATTGACTATGAGGAAACATTTGCACCTACTGCTCGAATGACCACCATTCAAGTTATTTGTGTGATGGCAACATAGTATGGGTGGAAAGTTCACCAAATGGATGTCAAGAGTGCTTTTCTGAATGGTGACCTCCAAGAGGAAGTCTACATGACTCAACCTTAAGGATTTGAAGTGGAAGGCCAAGAGTAGAAAATTTGCAAGTTGGTCAAATCCTTGTATGGTTTGAAACAATATCCTTGAGCTTGGTATATAAAAATTAATAATCACCTCCTGTAGCATGGATTTAAGATATGTTCATCAGATGTAAACCTCTATTTCAAGAAACAGGGTTCTAAGATAGTGTTGCTTGTACTCTATGTTGATGATCTGCTCATTATAGGGAGTTCAGAAACAATGATCTTTGCTGTCAAAAGTGACTTGTGTACATATTTTGAGATGACAAATATCATACTTCTCCATTACTGTCTTGGTATGGAAATAAGCTAGAAGGAGCACTACATCAAAGTGTCTCAAACAAAATATGCCAAGACATTGTTAGAAAAATATTACATGACTAATTGCAAGCCAATGGCAACACCGATGGAATCAGGACTTTAGTTATCATGGTATGATGATTCACCTCAGGTAGATAGTACTCTCTATCGACAACTAATTGGGAGTATCATATATCTGACAAACACTAGGCCAGATCTTGTGTTTGTTGTCAACTATCTTTCGAGGCTCATGCAGGAACCTAAGACCACTCATTAGAAAGCAACAAAATGTGTTCTTCACTATGTCCATGGTACTATGGAATATGACCTAGAATAAAAGAGGAATGGCAAATTCTTCTTGAAAGGATACACGAAATCCGACTATGCTGGGTCATTTGATGATCGCAAGTCAACTTCAAGATATATTTTTCATCTTGGATCTGTTCCTGTCTCTTGGTACAGCAAGAAGCAACAGGTGGTTGCTATTTCATCTACAGATGCAGAGTACCACACCGCACATGAAGCTATGTGCAAAGTAATATGGTTGCATCACATTCTGACAAGTATGGGTCATCCATAAAAATCTCCAATACACTTATTCTGCGATAACCAAGGTGTTATGAACCTATTCAATAATCCAGTGCATCATGAAAGAACCAAGCACATTGACACATAATGTCACTTCATTCAAGACGAAGTTCCTCGATATCAAATTTAGCTTCATTACATTCCCACCAATGCTCAAGTTGCAGATATTTTCACTAAGGCACTTGCATGTGTCAAATTTGAATTGTTTTGCAGCTCTCTATGTATTGTAAAATGATGTAATCAAGTGGGATGTTAGCATACCTAATAATTTTCCTATTACCCAAATAATGTAATAATGGGGGATGATAGCGTAGCTATATTTCATTAGGCTATATTTTTATTCATTATTTAGCATGTTTCTAATCTCTCTTATTATCTCCATAACTGACGGGCTAATCTAAGCTCTATGTATGTTATATATTTCATCAATGATAATCAATTAATGTTCTGCTTCTCATATTAAAGAATTATTTCCATATGAACACTACCCTTTGAAAAATTTATGGTCATCTTCGAGGATAAACGTTCATATCGAGACCATGCTTCATACATCCTAGAGGATAACTGTTCACATGGAGAGTATGCCATAAATATTAATAAATGTGTCATTCTAGAAAAATTGCTTCACCACTCTAGCAAAACATAATTATGTTCTCCTTATAAAACCTTCTTAAAATACATGATAAAAATTCCTTCACACAAAACTTGTCATTTTTTGTGTCTCTCTGGATTCATTCTTTTATTGTTTCTTTCTGACCATGTCAGAGTAAAAATGAATCAAACAAAAATTTCTAATATTGTTCCCCTTTAGGTTTTGCAACTCTATCTGGAACTTCCTCATACTGAACCTCTTCTTTAGCGCTATCATCTAGCTATTGCTCAGCTTCCTCTAGAGAAGATTGCTATTTATTTTTCTCTTCAACATTATCACCAAAAAGCTGCACCATCAATTTAAAAATCTATAGGGATTGTTTCCATGTTGCTTCAGAGGGGTTGGAAGTCTCCTTCAGTTGCTTATAATTGTACTATAATTCACCAATATCTTCATAGTTAGCAGCACTTCCTCTGTTTACCAAGTCTTCCATGAGGTCTTTGATCCTTGTAAAATCAATAATTATTTGTGAAGCTTGCTCTTGGTCAATTGGTTTTTCTAGAGCATAAATTTTAGACTCATATTATAAGCTCTCTCCAATACTTTTCTTAATTTCTTTGACTAACAACAAACTGTGATTTTCCATCCATAACCCTCTAAAACCAATTTGGATCATTTTCTTATTAACATCCACTACATCCTTGATTACTCCTTCAATTTTTTCATACAATAGCTAAGACTTTTGGAGTTCTCTTTGCATCCTCACTACAATTCTAGCAGTAACTCTAGTAATTTTCCACTCCTTATTAGGTATTGGCTTAGCAGAATCATTGAGTCTACTATCCACCAGCCTATGAATTTGCTCGTTACCATAGGTTGTATTTCCCCAGTGATTTATCTAGATTGTTTTGAATGCTATGGAGTAGGCAGCTAGCATCATTTAAATAACCAATAATAATTTGAAGCCCTAAGCATTTCTCTAAAACTTTAGAGAGCAATTCCTTCCTTACTTTATTTAGTCTAGCCTTTGAAAAACTAGAAGATTTAGCATTTTCAATCTAAATTTGTTGCTTCAAACTCTATATCTCCTTAGCCTACTCCTAATTCTCTTTTTGGTTCTCTATAATCTACTCCTTGAGCTTATTAGCTTCTTAAAACTTCTAATGTCAGCTCTTAACTTCTTTTCTCAGAGCTTTCTCCACTTATTTTTTATTGTTGACAGTTTTTTGAAGATTTTCAATTTTATTTTCCAACTTACCCACATTTTCTTTGAATATATTATTTTTTACATAAAAAATTTCCAAGTGGGATTTGGCTACGACCAATTCATATTCATCAGGCAGCTTCTCAATATCTTTTGTATGCTCTTCTATACGATAATCTTGAGCAATCATCTCAGTTTTAGGCTTACTTACAAGAGGAATTAGGGATCTAGATGTCCTTTAACTTGAAACTGGATCACAAACATGCTTCTTCTCTTGGTAGCCATCCTATTAGAAGTCTTGGATAACTTTTCTACCCAAAAATCATTGATTTTCTATGTAGCTTCCTGCTCCTTCTATAAAATTTCTTGGGTAGGGTAACTTGTATCAAGAGGAGAATAAGACACAAGGTATGCAAACGCAAAATCAATAGTTGAAAATAGATGTGCAGAAGTAGTTAGAGCAAAATTTGTGACCATAGTGGAATTTGTTACCATTGTCATTGTTGCAATTGGCAAACTCATGGAAACTTAAGTGAGACTCACAGATGGGTGAGGGGGTGTACTTGAAATAATTTGCTTCTCAGACAAGGGTGGTGGTTGTAATGGTGAGGATGGAACTATGGGAGATGATGAAATGGGTTTCTCAGATGATGAAGGTGGAATTTTGGATGATGAAGGTGAAATTTATGGTGACCTTGGAGGATATGGGTTGGTTTTTACCTCAGTAGTGACTTATGAAACAGGTGGTGGACTATGAGGTGGGGAAGGTACCTTTATTATAACTTCTTACTCAAAAAGGGAGGGATATTTCCTTGGAGAATTTGGATTAGAGACCATACCTTTGCCTATTTATGTAGGGTGTTGTGGAGCTTTCCTTATGATCTATTTTTGTTCTTGTTGTATCAATTATTCCATAGTTGAAACAATTATTTTCTCATATATGTCCTCTTTATCCAACCTTTACTTCTTGTAAATCTCTTTCTCAGTTATTTCTAGAACTCTTTTGGTTTTTCTCTGAAAAACTTGATAAGTAACTTTCTCACTTTTTGTCTCTTCTTCAGATAACCCTTCATGTATTGTTTCCTCTAGTAATATTTGTTCAGAAATAGGATTTAATGCCACTATTATTGCAGTGGTAAAACTTAGAGGTGTAAACCTAAAGTTCTCATCCTTTTCATTCTAGTCTATGTATATATCTTTTGGTTGTCCACCTAGGGCTAGGTGCTTAGGACTATTTACTATCTCCATGACTGGTGCACTGACAACCCTCTCATTAGAGTAGTGTATTTTACTAATCAACTATGATTCCTTTGTAAAATTCTCTATCTGCTCAGTTTTGGGCTTAAAATTCTTCAAGACTTCAATAGTATTCAATGGAGTATTAGTTTCCTCTTCCTGAATCAGACCCAGTTTGTGCTATTTTGTATATTAGCACTATATTTCTTGGGTCTTTGCGCTTCTAGGTTTTGACATTGTCATCATACCTTTTACAAAATTTACCATCAATTTTTAACCCAAACCTAGATTTTTCTTTACCAATATCAATTCTCATCCTCCACTAGTCTGATATTTTAGCCTTGTTCAATTTCTCTTTTTTCTCTACTTCACCACCAGTAGTTTCCTAAGACTGAGGGTCCTCTTTATTTTCTATTTTTTCCTCAATATATTTGATGGTAGACTCCGTCAACTAATGTTTTGCATTGTTGTCTGGGTCAAAATCCATAATTTATTCATAAAATTCTAACCATGGAGGAAGTTGTTCCATCTTAGAAATATTCCACTCCAAAAGAGTGGTTTCCTTGTTATTTTTGCCTTATTTAAAATGGGTCCTGGATCTATTCTCAAATTTATAGTCATTTTCTCTATTTAAGGCTATATTCCTTTTATAGAATATATCATCTAGATCATAACTCCACCTCTGAGGAATATAGAATAGACCCAACCTATCCAAGTATTGGTCAATTTTTTCACCTTGCCACTTCTTAGTAATAGTTATATCATCAACACTTTGGTAGGTCAACATAGATCTCCTCTTTCTCCTAGAGCCATAGTTCAAATATATAAATTTAGCTTACCTCAAGTATTATAAGGCAAATAACCTATCTGTGACAACATAGGGCAGTAGAAAGGGCTTACCCATAAAGCCATATAATCTAATGACTATGCCCTCTATTAGGAGATATCACTCTCCTTCCTCTACACCTTCTGTTCTCAATATTTTCTTGGCCATATGTGGTAGCCTAGAGCATTCTCCATACATTATTTTTAATGTTATCCCTAAGAATTCCAAATTGAATCTATACACAGAATCAGTGTTTCTCAGATGAGAAGTCCAGTGATAAACCGGAATGGGGTCTCCTTCACTAGTCTTGTCCTTGATTGGAATCCAAGGTGTCATATCTCTTACAACAACATAAAACATCCAGACTAATATTGAGCGATGTCTAAAATAAGGTGCATCAAAGATTCTTTTAATTCTCACTAATTGCTCATGCATTATCTGAGTAAGGAAAGCTAGCTAGTCAAAATAGATAACCCTAATACCCTTATCAGCTACATTTTCCTCATACATCCTTGTGTTGGAAATGCAATATGTCACGGCAAATCATACACCATTCTATCAGAGTCCAAACCCTCCATACAGTCCAACATAAAATAAATCTCTGTGTTGGCAAATTTTTTGATGGGAATCGGAACTTCGAGCATTTCATATTCCTCTTTTATTCTTCCAAAATAGAAATAAATCCATATTTCTAAGACTTTCTGTTCTTTTGAAGCCATTAATGAAGCATAAACCCTAACTTGTTATGCTATGTCAATTTTTTTAGGTTCTGATGGTGGGGTCAACCCTATGATAAACAAGTTAAGATAGAGCTCTTTGGTAATAGTGAATAGTATTATGCCATCATGCATTTTTACTATTCTCTTCTCAAGGTCATAATATTTAATCATCAGAAACCAATTCAGGGCAATGGTGGATAGAATCACAAATATAAGAAAATAAGAAGTATTTTATGGTAATGGTACCTTGTGGCTGATTTGGTCTCCCTTAAAAGTGTGAATTCAAAATTAATTCTCAAGAATTCCTCCTTACTTGCATCATTATTGTGTCAACCAATCATCTAGTTTGGTCTATATGGCCCTCCAGTTTTGCTCCTATTCTATATAGTTTTGTAAGCGCTTTCTTTGGAGCCATTTTCGTCAGCAACGATTTAAACTTTTTATGGAATTTATAGGTAATTCTTCTACTATCGTTATTCTCTTCTTCACTCAGTGAATGTTACCTTTTTCAAATGAGCAGAATTTTGTGCTTCAAGTCCTTTTTAAAATTATGGTGCATGCATGTTCTCCACCATTAATGTGACTATTGCACAACTTGTTTGTGGTACGCTTATCAAATTGTATTCATTCTCTTTGATGGCTCGGAGGTGGTGCTTCTAAATTTTAATTGGATAAAATTCAAATATGATCATACCTTTGCGGTATCATTTTGTCTATTCTCTCTTTTGAGCATGGAAAAAATAGCATTTATGGTAGACTTTTTACCTTTTTACCTTTTTACCAAGTGGTACGATGCGAAATTGCTACCTCGCTCAAAAATATATTTGAAAATGATGGATTGCAAACTTTTTCTATTCCACCCACATAACTCTAGATTTTGGTGGATTAGGACCTTCCTCATTCCACACATAGTAAGTCTCGAAACTTGGCAGATTGGAATATTCTCATCATTCTATTGGCATTGTGGTTCATTTGATTATGGATTGGATTTTGCTCGTCATTCTACTGTGCTCTTAGTGTATTTGAATGCAGAATAGGAATTTAATACATATTTTAGGAAAACTTAGCCAATTTTGCAAAATTTTCTCTTATTTTATTTTTAATTTTTTATACAACATGTTTTTAAAACAAAACTTGATACAAAGTACAAAAATAAAGGAAATATGATACAATGTATGTACATATATTACAATGAGCTCATATTTCAATCAAAGAAGATTTTAATATGAAAACCATTAATCAAAATTGGTTGTTTGTTTACCTCTAGATATTTAAGTTGGAAAACATTGATCTCTTTGATCTCTACTATCTTGAAAGGACCATCCTAGAAGGACTCAAACTTTTGATGATGTCCTAGTTTTTCTCTTTTGAAATTCCACATGAGAACTGAGTCTTCAACCTAGAATTTTTGAACCTTACCTTTTTATCGAACCATACCTTTATATCCATAGAATATTTTTGAAATTTCTCATAGGCCTGAGCTCTTTTCTCTTCCAACTGCAACAGGTGTGTCGGCCTTATTTCCATTGTATTTTCCTTTGATTCTTCTTCTGTATTTATTAGTTTGAGTGCTATAATTTCCAAATGGATGGGTAACACTGTCTCCTTGCCATATACCAAAGCATAAGGAGAAGTCTTGATGGACTTCTTGATAATAATCATATTTTCCCACAAAGCTTGCTCTAGCATCAGGTGCCAACTTCTTTTATTGCCCTCTAGTGATCTCCTAAAAATTCTTAATAGGTTTTTTTGGTGAACTCTGCAATTCCATTCCCTTGAGGGTAATAATTTGAAGTATTCTTAATGGTTATGTCATACTTGCTGGAAAATTCAATATATTTGGCTCCTATAAAGGTTGGCCCATTGTCACTCACCAAGGCTTCTGGAACTCCAAACCATGAAATCAAACTTTCCATAAAAATGATCACAACTTCCTAATCTAATTTCTTGGTAGAAATAGCCTCTACCCATCTAGTGAGATAGTATGTGGTAGTTAGAATATACTTGTTCTCTATTCAAGAATGAGGGTTGATGACCCCTATGAAGTCCATCCCCCATTGTTGAAAAGGCTCCTCAACTTGTATTGGCTTGAGGAGGAATGAAGCATTTCGTGTCCTTCCTACATGCCTTTGACATTTTTCATAGGCTCTAGTGTCTTTGAAGGTATCTGCAAATATAGTAGGCTAGTAGTAGCCTACTCTTATGGTTTTCAAATTTGTAACTTTACCACTGAGAAATTTCCTCTAGATAGCTGTTCATGGAACTCCTAAATGACCTTTTATTTTTTATCATCTTTTAAGCACAAGGAGGACTGCATCAAGGTTCCTTTTGTATAGCTCTTCTGGTAGTAATACATACTTCAAATATTGAAGTCTAAATCTTCTTCTTTGTGATGCATTAATATCATAAGGGCATACTTTAGTTTGAAAGTAATTGATCATCTGGTCTACCTAGTTAGAGTCACATGGTTGTATTCCTTTAATCTGATCATCTTATGTTGCCTTAAAAGTTGTTATTTCAACTAATACTACTACCTTCATTAGTCCTTGGTATAGGGCCCTACCTCTTACCAACTTGGTGGGATGTATCCCCATATCATATTCTTATATCTTAGTGATCCATCCAGCTTTATTATATCCTAGTTCACCTTGTAAAATAAAGCTTCTTACATCTGGGTGAACAACATATACCAAGGTCTTGCTTTGAACCAAATACTACCTAAATTTCTTCAATGACTTCATCATAGCAAATACTTGTTTCTCGATAAAATTATACTTAACCTAGTAATCATGGAGAGTCTAACTCCAAAATAATATGGGGTGCTCTTCACCTTGATCATTCTTTTGAGTAAGAACTAAGTCATAACTTTCTTCAGATCCATAAGCGTAAAGAATAAAATCCTTACTAAATCTAGATTTATTAGCACTAGAGCAGTGACAATGTACTGCTTGATTATATCAAATATTTATTTCCTTCAGTCCATTTTAACTCTGCACATTTCTTCAGTAGTTCAAATATAGGCCTTACCTTCTATGCAAAGTCATAAAAGAACTTCCTAACAAATTTTATTTGACCAAATAAGGACTACAAGGATTTCTTATTTATTGGTAGTGGGAGATAAAGAATGGCCTAGATTCTATTTGGGTCTATGGCCATACCTTCGTTTGAGACCACATGACCTAGCATATTTATCTCATGTACTAAAAAAAATGACTTCTTATGATTAAGAGAAATGCCAAACTCTCTGCACTTTTGAATAACTTGCTCAAGGTGTGCTAAATGGTCATGCTTGTTGTGGGAGAACATACTCATGTCATCCAAATAGATCATAGTGACATTATTAACAATTTTCCCAAAGGGATAGTCCATGGCTCTCTGAAATTTGGCTCCCATATTGGACAACCCAAAAGGCATTATCTAGTAGGCAAATGTGTCACATTTTATGGTGAATGCTATTTTATACTGATCTTCATTTTTCACCCAAATCTGGTCATAACCAAAGAAGCCATCCAATAGTGAGAAAATTTTTACCCCTACCACTATCTATATGATTTGATCAACCTATGGAAGGGGGTAGTGATCCTTAAGAGATGCTTGGTTAATATTTTTGAAATCCACACACAAGCAAATATTGCCATTCTTGTTATCATAGGTACCAAGTTGACTACCCAAGTGGAATGTTTAATTGGATATATGATCTTAGCCTTTAACAATTTTAAGAGCTCTTATCTCATTATGGATTTGATCCTTATATTTATAGGCATTTGCTTCTACCTAAAGGGATTTGCATCAGGCTCTAGCTCAATGGTGTGTTGGATAACCCTTTTGTCATATACCTTAAGGTATTCATATGACCAAGCCACAATGCCTTGGTATTTCATACATAAAGCTTTGATATCCTCTTCTTCCTCTGGTGAACACCAAATTCCAACATTGAGCTTCTTTTATTTTTTTATTTCAACTTCTTTATATATTTTGTCATTGACTTCCATGGATCTGATTATTTTCCTATCTTCATTGTCAAACAGGCTCTCTAGAGTGACCAACCCTCTAGGTATATGATTATTGCTAAGTTGAATAACATACTATTGATCAATTTCCTCTATATTTTATTCTTGGAAAGTGGAGATATAGGCTTCTCTTACTATAAAGTCAATGACATGTTCATCACTCTCAAAAACCTACCAAAAAATTTGCTTGTCTAGTACTACAAGTCTAAAAATCATTTTTATTCCCTTGTCTTTATTGACTTCAATGTCTATAGAAGTGTTGAAGTTAGCTCCCCTTGTTGCTAAGGAGTCTACCAAAGTATTCCTTTCTCTAGGAATAAATTTTATAATTAGGGCATCAAAGGATTCCATCAGATCTCATACCCTATTTTTTTAAGCTTTTAGGTAATGGTGCTTACTACTCCATATTTATCTTACCTAATGGATGATTAAATCAGATTCACCATTTATGTTTAGGACCTTAATACCCATATTTTCTACTTGCATCATTTTGAGTCATAGAGCCTCATACTCTATAGCATTATTGATGCATGACCATGTTAATATGTAGGCAAAACTATTTGTCCCTTCTGATTGGGACTGTAGTACCACACCAACACCGGATCCATTTATGCATCTAGAACTATCAAAGTGCATGGTCCATACCTTTGTCTCTCTCAAATACTGATTAGATATAGCAAAAATTTTCTTCTTTTATTCTATAAAAATGTTATATGTGCACATGTCTGTCCCAAATTGACTATAATCCTATCTAAAAGGTAATTCATATTCTAGTTCCAATTCTTCAAATTTATCCACAATTTCAAATTTTTCAAGATGACTGAGGTTGAACATGTCTTCTTCAATTTTTTCTATGTGAGAAGACCCAGTATTTTTGGGTTTTATCCTTATCCTCTTCCCTTTGAATGGAATGACCATGCTGGAATAATCCATGTATATGCATCCACCTAATTTTGTAGTGAAATCCCTTTAGAGGTATAAGCAAAAGTAAGGCTCAATATCAACCACTACCATTTCTTGTACTATTTTCACCTTAGGGGCTATATGTAGTCTCAATAAAACATCCTTTATTACTCCCACTAGTTTTACAGGTGTTCCATCCAATTGCAATACTTTGAGGTAGGATCGGGTATACTCCATACCCATCTCTTTATAGACTGCTTTAGGCATAACTATGGTTTATTCTTATGAATATATCATACAATTTTGGACTACCCAACCTTACATACTTAAAGAGATTAGAGAAGAATAATTATTCAAAATAGCAGGGGACATTTCTTTCTTTTCTGAGGGTATACTAAGGATTGTGGTGGCCTGCCTATCCAGTGGATACTTGTTGAGAGAAGCTTTAAGCAATTCTAATTGGCCATGAATGAAAAGGGTATCATATAAACTAGATTTTGATGGAATCCTTTTCATCTCTTCCATAATGTTGTATTTATACCTAGCCAAAGTGGTCATCTCAGGCCTTCTTTCTGGCTCACTATATTTTCTTTTGTATTATGAGTGGCTTCTATTATTTATTTTTTGGTAATAGAAGGGAATCTAAGCCTCTCTTGAGCCTCATCCTTAGAATTCATTCTGTCTCCCCCAGTTTCTTTCTCAAATATATTGGGGACATTGTTTATCTTCTCTTTCCCTTTATCTTGGGGAATAGGAAAAGTATCACTACTTTGGGGAGGTGGGTCATTATTTTCTGATAAGGAACCTAGAATTGTTCCATAATTTATGGATCTACTTGCAAGGTTTTCTTCCCTGACCTTGTCATAACAGTAATTGGGTCATCCTCATAAAGCTTTTTTATAACCATGATTTATTCAGGCTGTCATAACATATTTACTCTTCCCTTATGATTTCTTTCTACTTTATCCATAGCTTGCAAAACATGGTGTTGGTACATGACACAAGATTGTAAATCATATGAATCATTACATACTAACTACCAGATATTCACTAGACTTGTTTTTGAAGAACATTCAATCTCTTCATATGTTGTATTTACTCTGACCCCAGTACTATTACTAGGACTAGGTATTTGATCTTTTTTCACATATGGAAACCTCCTTTGTTGAGACCTATCCATATATCTCTTTTACATTGAATTCATTCTGTTACTTAGATTTTTCAAAGTATTTTTTATATCAAGAATGACAAAAACTCTTGAGGATTCTGAGAAGGAAGGGGAGGGAAATGGACTACAATATAAGATGCTTTTAGGTAAGGAATGGGATTAATTTGTGGAAATTGGGATGATAAGGAAAGGGGGTCCATATAAGATGAAGTAGTAGTTTGGATTTGGACATTTGTGGTTTCTAGATTATAAGGTAATACAACTTTGGGAGGTAATATCCCCATATTGATTAGCACATTTTTTGCATGAACTACTACATTATAAACTTATGGAAAGGTTTTCACCCTAGATTTTTGGGTTTGCAATCCTAGCTCTGATCCAAGAGCTCTGATATAATACATATAAGCAAGGCATGCAACTGGTCTAGATGTAAGAGAATTCTTTTCCATGTTTTTCTATACCTCAAATTTAAATTTGAGAAAGTCTCTTGTTGATGTTTCTGCATGGATGTGAACTGATTGAGTAATGATAAAGGGTAAAAAAAAATTGAATTCTTCCACAAAAGGATCAACCAATGTTTTCCATGAAATGATGGTGTTATCCTCAAGAGTCTTAAACCAATGTAAAATATTTCCTTTGAAATACAGGGCTAGGATCCTCATAATAACATCCTCATATTTTATATTGTGGATTACTGCCATAGTCAAAATATCTTGATAGTGCTCATATATCATTTTTCTAGATCCATAATAAGTGGGAATAGCCTTAGACACGGCCTAGGGAATGGCATTCATATGGGCTAATCTAAGGGAACCAATTCTGTTCTAGCTGGGGTATTTCTATAAAGGCTTATTTGGGGGTACATTTCCTTGATTTGCTATTGCATTTCCAACTATGTTTCCAGGTGTAGGTCCTATTGTAGGAGTTGTTGGATTAACTACAGGGTTTTCCTCAAGAAGATCTTCTTCTGAGTGAAAATCTTGGTTTAAATTCCTTATAATTGTGGATCCTCTATAAGGTATCTCATAATAAAAATATGAATTTGGGTTATTATTTTTTCTAAGAAGGACCTCGTATATATGAAAAGACATTTATATATAGGGATAATTATTTTTTGGGTTTAAAGATGAGGGATTCACTAGGTGAATTTTCTATTCTTTGCTTAGCAAGGTCAAGATAATTCACCAAATCTTGATTTCTCTAGGTATAGATAAAACAATAACTCATATGTTGGGTTTTTGTGTTCCATGTGAAATGGTCCCACTGGCTATGCCAAAAATCGTTGGGCACCAAATTGACATCACATTTTACTTGAAACTACAACTGTCTATCTTCCAATTTTCTATCCAAGCATGCACCTGATAGTCATATATCGACACTCAAGCATTGGATGGACCAAAGACAACTTCAATCTAACCTCCAGAGTAGGTTGGTTATTTATCAACTTAAAAAGGATGTTGACGCAATTAAATCTCAAATAGGGTTTTGAGATAAGTGTTAGAAAATGTTTTAGGGTTAGAGGTATATTAAAAGATAGTGGTCAGTTAGGCTAACAACATAGGCAACTACAAAAAAAGGCTCCCACAAGCTATTTCTAGTGTCCCATAACTCAAAATTAATAGGATCCAAACCATACAATATTCAAACATTAAAATATAAATAGATATATATTTTAGAAAGCATTTCCAACATCTAATATTGATAATCCAAATAGCAGAATAGACCAATAGTTATATTTAATAGAAATAAGCCTTCTAACAACATAGATCTAACCAAGAACAAATTTCAACTACTCTTACAACTAGTAATCCAATAAGCTAAAATGAAATAACCATTCAAGTATTAATAGAAATACAGCTCAAGGCTTCGAACCTCTTGCACAAGATGATGAAGATGATAAATTTGAGTCAAAAATTAGAGTAATGCTCCTTCCATTCACTCACATGAATATTTTTATCAAGGCAAGCAAACACACTAGAGTCGACCCTAAAAAATGAGGGTTCGACCTCTATTTATAGTTTGTAAATGAAAATAATATTGAGGAGACATTACAAAGATTATATTTTTATAGCTCAAGAGAGTTATTTCTGGAACTATCTTACTAGTTTAGCCTCTAAGGAATCATCTGTGAGTAAATTGCCATGGCTACTTAGCTCTATGCAACTTGTTTTATTGATGGTAGTTGGCATTCAAGATGTTAGAGACTACATCTGATACATAGATAATTCTTGTAAGCTTGATCCACCATAGATCTACAATTGCCTCTAGTTATTGTTCTTAAAACCCTTACAATACTTTGTATTCTTTCCCTCCAACTAAATGTGTTTTTATCTGGTGATAAAATACTTTAAATACTTTGATATTGTTAGCAAAATATTGATCATAGATCTTCATTGTTAACGTCTATGATAAAAATATTTAGAGTGCTCTAAAAATTGGTAGGGAAAAAACCAGAATACCATTCCACATTTTTTAACTGCTTATGTCATCATTTGTTGCTTCAACTTTATGGAATCAAATTCTGATATAAAATATGTTAGAGAGCGAGCAGGATGTATTCCGCTATCAATCCACTTATTATCTCTCCTTATATTTCCTTCAGCTCCAAACATAATGCCAAAAATTATGGTGACTTCAACATCACCTTGGTCAAAATGTGGAATCATCAATCTACACCGAAGCTAGTGTAAATAACCCTTTGTTTCCAATATGTACTCATTGCAATGTAAAATTGGCTTTGTCACCATTTCACTTTGGAGTTGGTGTGAAATAGTCCTTGTTGCCATTTCACATCCACTGTAGTTATTTTCTATATTATGTCATCAATCCACACCAAAATACTCTTGAAACTTTATGAACTGGATCTTACCGACACTTAACTGCTTGGAGCATGCAAAAAAACTACTCTCGATCATCATTCCACACTTCCTTTTGCGTTGACATCATCATCACAAAAAACTTTTTTAGAATCAGGATCCATCACCAATCCACACCAAAATACACTATAAATTAAATAGAATTGTTCAAGGAAAAAATTGCACTAAGTTTTTGGTGGGTTAGAAAAGTCATGTTGCAGATCTGCTCCAAAATACACTGGAAAATGTGCAAAATAGAAACTTCATATATTAGAATAAAATGTTCAATGCTTTCTAAGGATGTGGCCATTTTGGGCCTATAGACATTTTTTCTATTCACACTTTGGACCATCCTCCATTTGTTGCAAGAGCAAAGCAATCAAAATTTGCCACCCCTAAGCAACCAGTATGACATCGAGAAATGTCGCACAGATTTAGAAAAATCATTGCGTTGCATCCATAATCAATCATTTTCATTCATTGACATTGTTTTTCATTTGCTTTTATTTTTTTCTCTTCTCTCCCTGGATTCCCATTCAATGTTGTATGGTCACGCTTTGAGCGACTACATACCTTTTATTAGATTCTATTTTTGTCCCTTCTTCCCTTCGCTATCGATCAATGTTGTATGGTCACGCTTCAAGTGGCTACATACCTTTTATTGGATCCCATTCTTTTCCCTCCTTCATATTCTACACACCCCTTCATATTTTTGTATTAAACTATGTTCACACAGTATATTACAAAAAGAAGCAAAATATAGACACCTAAAAGTCGCATATAGCTACCTCTACATACTTGTATATCCTTTTGGATACTTATAGGTTTACATAGGTCATCCTAGAAATATCTAGGCTACTGTAGACCAGTGTTGACTATTTTAGATCCCTCTAGACTTATGTAGACTATCATAGACATGTGTAGACTACTATAGATATGTGTATACTGGCATAGATTACTCTATATTAGCGTAGCATATTGTAGACTTACATAGAACACTTCACTAGTTTATAGGTACAAAACCCTATTAAACTACTTAGTCCACATCATAACCACCTTGCATCCATTAAATAACCACTTATCAATCACCTAAGGCCACTTAAGCCCTTCCTAGACTTAATTAGGACCCCAAGGGACTATTAGTTCCTAAAAAGTCTTAATTAAAGTTAATTCAATTTCTAATTTTAAAGTGACTCCACTTAAAGTGCCCTTTTTGGATTAAAAAGGTTAATTAGGTTCCTAAACCCTAATTATTCCTAATTATTCCCTCCCACATGTGTGTGTACTAAGTTGGTTAGGATATTTCTTAGGAAACCCTAACCTAACCCTAATCTAACCTTAGAGTTGACTAATCCTAGTTAACCTAAATCTCTCCTCACACATGTATGAGGATGAGATATTTTCTTAGGGAATGTGGGGGTTACACCTCAAAAACCCTAACCTAACCACCATAGAACCTGACCTTAGGTTTTAGTTCTCCTAACCACACCCCTTACACCTTAGGTTTATCTATAAATAGTGGACCTAATCCCTCATTCTACCTCTCTCTCTCTCATTTTAGTTGAAGTACAAAAACTCTATCAAAATGTGACCAAAAGTGCAAGCAAGGACATCTGATCTATACCAGCAATATTACAACACCTAAGGAGCCCATCCATGCAAGTATTTCTAGCAAAAACCACTTACAGCTAAATTTTTCCCCCGACCTGTGAATCCAGCACAAATTCACCCCCCAGCCTGCAAGTTGGATCTACAGGACTCAAATCACCCTAAATTTGTTAGGTAAGCATCATTTCATATTTTTATGATGTTTCCCATTTTTTTTAATGTATTTTAATACAATTTTATTTCCTATTTTTATCATATTTTATCAATATGGGGCCTGATCAATGCAAGCCCCCAAACACTCTAACCCTCTTTTTTAGGTCACAAAATAGGTGATAAAGCATCCACATCAACACCAATTATGGCCCACATACACAGGAAGCCCACCTACATCAAGGAATATCAAGAGCAGCTATCAGTATATTTGATGTTCATTATGAAAGGATTCCCTATGATCCTTATTGTAACCTATGAATTCCATTTCAAATGAATAAAGAACAATTTTATGAACATTTGCATTTACTTTGTATTTATGTTTGATCAAATGGCATATTTTGTATGTTTCAGAGGAAAATGATCAAGACGTGTATGAAGGGTGTTAGAAATGGAGGGTGGGAAAGCGAGGACATGACAAGTGTAGGAAAAAATTTGGTTATTATTCCTGTCTTGGAAATGATGAAATAGGAATTGGAAATTGAAAATGGTAAGGAAGGCTCTACAATTAAGATTAATAATAATGATTTTGTGGAAACAACCATTATAAATGTTGAGCATTTTTCCTTTGGAAACACACCTCTTGAAACTAGCACCCAAGTAAATAGGGGTGTTAAGGTGAATTATTTGTAGGATGAAGATGACCATTTGATTCAAATTCATTGCTATTTTTTTCTTGTTCCATGATGTCCCTAATAACTTGCAAGATGCCATCTATCCACGTGATCAAGTTTGAAGCGTTGACTCCATGGTTTTCTAGTCTATCAACTACCTTGTTGGCCTCTTTGAAGGAATAATGGAACATGGTCTCCTATTGGTTAAGAGTCAAAATGCTTACTTACTCAATGTAATCCCTGACCCTACATGAAGGATTACTATTGTTATTTAAGTGGTTGATTATGTTAAGAGAATCTCTTTCAACAATCAACCTACTGGTATAATATTTTGCAATGGTTAATCCTCTCGACATAGATTTTACTTTAGTAACATGATTAGTCTGGACTCCTAAGAATTTTGCAAAGGCAATTATGATGTTCCCATAGTGATCCCTAAGGATACCTCCTACACCTGCCCTTCCTAGTTTTCCTTTTGCAGTGCCATCAAATTTCAACTTGAACCACCCATTTATGGAAGAATCCATTTAGAGTTAGCTCTGATATTGGGAGAAGGTTGGATAGGAATTTTTGCAAGAGGGAGGTTTAAGGAACAACCTAAGGAAGCCTTGAACCTGAAAGTATGGATGGAAGAAGGAGGAGTAAGGAGAGGATTTTCTTTCACAAAAGAGAGAATTTTTCTAGTGATCAACTCATGACAAAACTTGCTATGATTGAATATTCTATGGTTTCTCTTAAGCCACACTTACCAAAGGAAATGTTGGAATCAAGTTTTCCAAAGGAATTTGAGGTGAGGATTGTGAAAGGGAGTGGGCCATTGGAGGAAGAGCTTGATAATAGAACAAGTTTTGACACATAGGATGTGGAAGGTTTGGAGGATTTTGTTTAATATGGAAGAGGAATAAGGACATGTGAGGAAAAGGTGACAAGGGAACTCCCAATCATATAGACACAAAAAAAACATGTTAGGGAGAATGATACCTCTTTTAATAAGATTATCTATAGTGAGGATTCTCTCTTGGATGGCAAACTAGGAAAAAATGGAAACCTTAGGGATGAGGAATTTGGGCCAAACAAGATGATAAGGAAATAAAGGTTCCTCAAGATCCAGGAGAAATTGGTAAGTGAAATTTATCGATAATTCTCCACTCTTAGTGGCCTCCTAAAAAGGAGAGTCTTTGTAATTTCCATAAGGAATAATAGTGGAATTCAACAAGGAATACTCCATGGGATGATAGTTGCATCTGATAGGTTTCCAACTACTTCTATTATTTTGGATGCTCAAAAAATTAGAGACTTTACGGCTAAACATGACATCAATGAAAACTTTTGGACTAGAGAGGTTATCATCTATAATGAGAGGTTCTTCTCTAATCCATTTTTCATTCCACAAATTTATGTTCCGTACATCCCCTAGCTTCCATCTTAAACCTTTCTTCAAAATTTATATGATGTTTATAATGGATTTTTGAAAGGCAAATCCTCTGGTGGGGCCATTTCACTGAGGAAGTCTATTCCCTGAAAGTATTTTCTCCTGACTATAATTACCCATTCAATATTATCATTGGTAACCATGTGCCATAATTTTTTATCCATCAGGGATCATTTTAATAGGTGGATTCTTATAAGAATAATTCCTCCCTTATCCTTGGGTCTGCATACTTTATCCCAGGCAACAAGATGTAGGTGTTGTTTTTTTGAGTCCCAGACCAAAGAAATATTTTTTGAACTTATTCTATTCTATGGTAAACCATAACCATGGCCTTAAAAATAGACATAAAGTACACTAGAATGCTTTGAAGGGAAACCATAGTAAGGATTTATTTGGTATCTTGATTTAAGAGGTTTCCTCTCCATATTGTTAATTTCTTTTGAATCCTTTCAATCACATTATTCCACATTGAGTCTAAAGGATTTCCAATCAACAAAGGAAGTCCCAAATAAGTTGCAAGAAAGGAAGACATAAAGCATTCTAATATTCTGGTAATTTTGATCTACCTCTAAAAGGGGTGTTAAAGAAACATATCTTGCTTTTATTGAAATTCACTTTTTGACCATCTACTTCCTCATACAAAAGCAAAATATATTTGATTACCTTACCTTAAAAAATGGAGGCATATGTAGAAATTATGGTATCATCCACAAATTATTGGTGTGTGATTGGATTGGTCTGGGATGTTGCTCTAATTCCTAAAATGAGTCCTGATATACAAAAATCCTTGATGGTCCTTCCAAGAGCTTTCACAATAATGATGAAGAGTAAAGTTGATATGGGGTATTTTTGTATTAGTCCTATGCTACTCTATAAATAACCATCTATGGATCCATTGATATGAATAGAGAACCAAGATTTAGAAATACATCCTTTATTCAAATCTACCCATTCGGGGTGAAAACAAAATTTGAGATTATATCATAAGCCTTTTTCATGTCACATTTGAGGATGAAGGCACTGAGTGCAAAGCATCATGAATTATTATGATACCATCTAAAATAGATGTGTCATGGATAGAGATTCCTTGATATGTATCAATGAGGTTAGGTAGAACTTCCTTCATCTTGTTGGTAATGGCTTTAATGAGGATTTTATAAACCACATTGGAAAGGCTTATAGGCATGTCGTCAATCATTGATTTGGAGACATGGCCTTTAGGAATCAGGGCAATGAAGGTGGAATTATAGCTACATGGGATGCACTTGGAGGATTAAAATTATCTAACTATGGAGAAAATATCCTGGCCAACAATATCCTAGAATATTTGAAATAATCAAGGAGGAAAGACATCCAGACCAGAAGCTTTATTAGGATTCATAGAAAAAGAGCATGTCTGAATTCTTCATCAGTAAAGGGGGCTACTAACTTGACTTTGACCTCCTTTGTAATGGAATGAGGGATATGGTATAGCATAGAGTATCTTGCATAATTAGAACAAGGATTATATTCTATGAGGAGGAGGGAACTAAAGTACATGATAGATTTAGCTCTTATTTCCATGATATCAAATATGGAGGAATCGTCGTTCTTCACAAGTTCCTTAATTCTATTATTGCTCATGTTCCTCAAATTTGACACATAATAATTTAGTGTTTGAATCCCCTTATTTGAGCCATAAGGCTCTAGACTTCTATCTCAAAAATATTTCTTCATAGGCTAGGATATTGTGGTATTCAGATAGGATGATTTTTTCTTTTGTCCTGATGTGCTTATCACTCTGTCCATTCTGAATCTTGTTCTCTATTATTGAAATTATTTTTAGATTGACTACTTGTTTGCAAACAGATTACCAAATACTTTTTTATTCCAAAATTTGATATTTTCTTTGAGGTGTTTAAGTTTTTGTGCTAGTTTTAAAGAACAATGTCCTTGTCCTACCTATTGCCACCACTAAGAAATTTTGTTTCTGAGATCAGGATGGTGTATCCATATTGCTTCAAATATGAATGGTCTTTTGAAAGGATTGTCTTTCTCAGTATCCATCAAGAGAGGGCTATGATCAGATCCTATCTTGGGCAGATAATTGAGGCTAGTAGCTCCAAATTTTTGAATAGCTTCTTGTGAGAGGAAAAACCTGTCCAATTTCACCTAAATAAGTTGATTACCCAGTCTTATATTACTCCAAGTAATTTTAGCATTTTTGAGTCTTACATCCATGAGATTATTTGAATTAACAAATTCATTAAAGTATTTCATGCTTCTAAGTGGTGCACCTATTCCTCATTTTTTTCTGAGGGGTGGAGGGGGGTATTGAAATCCCCTACAACAGTTGAAGGGGTATTTTGAAAAGAATATTTTAGTCTACTTAAAGTGTCCCACAGTTGAGCCCTTCTTGGTAATGTGTTTGAAGCATAAATATTGTACAGGATCCAAGAAGAATTATTATATCTATCATGAAATAACACACTTAATATTCTATCACTCTACTGAATCAATCTACCTTCAATTTTTTATGGGTCCCATAATCACATTAGACCTCCTAAAGAGCCTCTTGCATGACTGAAAATTGCTTCTCATTTATTCCATATTTTATTTGTTGTGTTGGTGGAGCTACTTGCATTAATTTTAGTTTCTTGCAATATGAAAACCAAGGGCTTTAACTTTCTTCTTAATTAACACACCAATCTCTACTTGGCTGGCCTATTAAGGCATCTCACATTCCATGAGAGAAAATTCATTTTGAGGGTTGGGTGGTCTTTCTACCCCCATTTCCATGACGTTGGGTAGGTTTGGTACTTTTGCTATCTTATTTGGATTGGCATATAAATTAAGGAAATATAGATTTTTGAATTCCATTTGCTATATCTTCCGGGATTCCTCTTTTCCATTGTTCATTAGCTAAAATTCTTCCTCTCTTCTTGTCACTTCCACAATAAATGTGTGACTTCATGGAACCTCTTTTTTGCTTAGGAATGAATTTTTATGGAACAATTTGTTCAATGATAGGGCTAGAGCATCTAGCATTGATCTGGTTCTTAGTAGGGATAGAAATTTTAAAGATAGTTTTTCTTTGGTAGGATTGCTTTGCTCAAGACTGTCCTGCTTAGGATTCTTATTTGGACATTCTAAAGTACTATGAGATGGTCCTAATATTAAGGTGCAATCTACCTTGTGGGTATCAACATGTAAGTCATTAGATGGATGATGTGGTTCTGATCTTGAGAGGGTATATACCTTATGGTTATCAAAATGTAAGTATTCAAAGGTATGATATGGGCCCAATTTTGAGGAGGAATCAACCTTGTTAGGGATTTTACAAGGAAGAGGATAAAAATCGAGGACTAGACATATTTTCTTGTATTTCCCTTACATGATGTTGAAAGCATGAGATTCCGAAAGAAAAACAGTATTTAAGATGTAATGAAAACAGAACTTTGAATCAACCAAACATAAGGGAGAAAAGCAGGAGCACAACCTTTTTATATTAATTCCATTTGGTTACAATACATCTCCTACATTTTCAGGGGCTAGGAGTGTTAGTCTGTCTCGGTTACAATCAAGATTAATATTTCTGCTATCCGCATGCCCACATGCAAAGTGGGCGGGCCAACGTATTGTCGCCGCTGGTGTTAATGAGTCTTTGCTTGCTGCTGCTTATCCTACATTCATAGAAACAACAAAACCATTTAGTAGCACCTGTGACTAAATGATAAAACGTTTAAAAGAAATACGTGCAAAGGTTGATTGAATACGTGAATAAAACAACTCAGGCTTACCCAAGTAAACATTCGAGAAACGTAATGCAGGATAATATTTAAGCTACGTGATTAAATACAAAATGAACTAAAGCCACAATAGCACGATGATTTATATTCGATAAACTATTTAAGCATGACAATACGTGATATACGTTTTCTGAAATCCATATTGTAAACTACGTAAACAACATACAGTATAACATAAGATAAACGCGTAATACAGAATGAACCGAAATGAAGCTAGCAAAAAGGCGTGGGGTGCCCAAGCGGGCCGCCCCGTTAGAACTGTAATTTCGATGTCAATCCACTAGGGATAGGCTCAAAATCTGAGAGAATGGAGTGTCGACAAATTAATGGTTCACTGTGGTCGAATGTCTGGTCTGAAGGTCAGATTTACGCTTCTGGAAAGCCACCAATAACCTCCCTCGTGAAAGAGATTATAGGTGCAGAAGACTGAAAAATCGAAAGGAATATGATCGGGTCTCTGGATGAGCAGCACTTCGTTATGCTAAGAAAATGCTTTGTTTTTTTTTTTTTTTACATTGCATTGAGCTAGTTTTTATAGAGGATTTCGCCTCTGAAAAATTAATGTCAAACCCTAAATCCATAGGGGCCACTGAGATTTGACCCTTGTCAGGTGATTATGAGACATGGCTTGCATTGAGATTATCGCTAGGAACTCACATCAGTAGTTATGAGGCATGGCCTCGGACCGGATTTGTTGTTGAAACTGCTCGTCTCATTACTGCAGTTGGTGAAGTCTGTCGTTCTATAGACCCACGAGGTCTCTTCGAAAATAGTACATAGTGATGCCACGTGGCAGTCATGCCTGTCTTGATGGTAGGAAATTCTTTCGTGACTTGGGCTGCCACTTGTCATTAAGTCGTTTTAATGCCTGCCTCTGAATGGTCGACGCCTCCCTCTGATTGGTCGACGCCTTGATGTCTGCCTCTGACTGATTTAATGCCTACCCTTGAATGGCGAAATGTCGCCTTTGAATACCAAAGTGTCTACCTCTGACTGATTTAACGCCTTTGATTGATGCAAGTCTGTTAAAGAGCAAAAATGCCAAAGTGTCACGATATCGCGACGTCGTGATATCGCGACACTTCGGCCGAGGTTCTCCCTTCGAGCCTTAGGTGTCGTGATTTCGTGACATCACGAAATCGTGACACCCTCGGTCGAAGCTGCCCTTCGAGCCTTAGGTGTCACGATTTCACGACATCACAAAATCGTGACACCCTCGTCCGAAGCTGCCCTTCGAGCCTTAGGTGTCGCGATTTCACGACGTCATGAAATCGTGACACCCTCGGCCGAAGCTGCCCTTCGAGCCTTAGGTGTCGTAATTTCGTGACGTCGTGAAATCGTGACACCCTCGGCCGAAGCTGCCCTTCAAGCCTTAGGTGTCACGATTTCGTGATGTCGCAAAATCGTGACACCCTCGACGGAAGCTGCCCTTCGGGCCTTAGGTGTCACGATTTCACGACACCTAAGGCCAAGGCTTTAAAGTCACTTGCTTTTAAAGTTTTGCTTAAGGCTTTAAAGTTTTGAAGTTTTCTTTTGATTTAAAGGCTCGCTTTAGATTAAAGGCTTGAAGTTTTTTAAAGGCTCACTTTAGATTAAAGGCTTGTTAAAACGACCAACTTTGCTCTGCTCACTTTTCGACCTTCCAAACTGCTACGCGAGTGGATAGGACCATTGTTTGACCTCTGAGGGCTGCCCTGAAAGCTGTGTATGTTAATGCAATCAATTTTTTTTGTCACTTAATCGGATTGGTGCTGTTTTGGTGTCTACAGATGCCCCTTTTTGGGAAGCGCTACGGGTGACGCAGTGCTGAGCAAAAATAGACGACCAAAGCACTAACGACTAGGGTTTCTTGGTGACCTAACCAACTTTTGACGCCCCAAGTATGGAAAGGGCATGCATTCTTAAATATTTGCTTCTGATGAGCTAAGGAATTTGATTTCAAGTGTTAACCTTGTATCGCTCCAAATTTTTCGCATCCCTACCTTCAGGCTATTGGATCCACACCCGGAAGGAGGATGGGAAAAGGATGATGTGGTACCTCGGATGAGAGGACTTTGCGAAGGTCCCGCCTCTCAAGGGAGGTGCATTTTGGTGATTTGTCGACGGATGGTGGGTTCACCAGGAAACATTTGATGGCAGTTTCCATGCCTAGGTTTTGGAATGAGTTTTAGATGAGTTCGTTTTATTTTTAAACATTCATCCTAGGTTTGGCCGAATGATTCTAACTTAAACTACATGAAAATGCAATTTAAATGAATACAACAAACAGAAAGAAAGCAAAAATAGAGAATTTGCAGGAAGCCAATGAAGATTACCTGATTCGGAAGTCTGATGAAGTTTTTGATTACTTGTAGCAGTCTGGATCGTCTACAATTCAACAGAATCGCCTTCAATTTGATAAAATCGTCTAAACTGACAGGATCGTCTGCAATCTGACGAATTCGTCAGACGAATTCATCGAAACCTGCAAAACAACAAACAGATGCGAAATACAAGAAATTCTATTTTTTAAACGAGGGCAAACTATATGAAAAAGTAATATGAGTATTGAACAATATACAAGAACAAAAGTAAATGCAAATCACTATGTTTAGATAGCAGAATATGATCTTAATATGCAAACTAGACAAAATGGGTGAACTCCAGATGCAATATAGTATAAAAACTGAATAGACAATCTAATTTATAGCATAAAATGATAGATAAAAGAGAAAGAAGAGCAAACTCCAGGCACTGATTGCCTTGATGTGTGCTGCAGTCGAAATCGTCTCGCATCAGTACGAGATCGTCCCGAATTTGACTAGATCACCTCCGATCTTGACAAGGTTCGTCGACTGCGATAGGTGCCGGCTCCGGCTGAAAACCGATGGTGTACCTGCAATAAAATTAATATAGGACTAGTGCAAGAGCAAATTTGAAGTGTTTTAGCACATAGGGAGTTGATTTACATAAAAATTCAGCCAGGGGTTGGGGAAGGAAAAGTTTTAGAGTTAAATAGGCATAGGATAGTTGTTGGGAGGTTGGAGATCATCCCAATTTGGGAGATCTCCAACGAGGGAAGGGTCCCAATGGCATAGACACGCTCCTGCCCGGATTGGAGACCCGTTGGAATGGATTCCAACTATGCAAATTTAGTTTTGCGACAAAATCGTCTGGACGTTCTAGTCCAGATGAAATCGTCAAATCTGGGGCGATATCATCTGATCGGAGACGATATCGTCAAACGGTCAAAACAACTGCTAAAAATGGCACAGAAAAAGAGGAAACGGGTTTCTCGGCGGTTAACGGGCGGTTTGGGAGGTTAAATTTGAATTTAAATTTATTTACTAAGGTGAATGTAATTATTCCAATTTTACTGCACCAATTTTAGGGTGCTACATTTTGCCCCCTCTTTAGCGAATTTTCCAAAGAAAATGCGTTAAATATGAGTTCTTCTCGATCTACGAGAAAGCAAAAAATTATTCCCATTTTTAGGCGACGATTCTTGGTCGAATCGTACGACAACTTACTATGGTGCCCCCTCCGTGTTTTTACCCAAATCGAACGTTTGAGGTAAAAACGTGAAAAAGCAAAAAATTATTTGTGAAGTATTTTGAATAAAATTAAGAAAAATAGGGTAAAACCCTAATTCATTGTTTACTGTTCATTTTACTATTTTTAGAGCTCTGGAGCAAAAATGGTAGAGACAGCGCACAGATCTATAGAGGTCCGCCGCGGTCTACGGGTAGGGGTTTAAACTTATTTTAGATTGATTTAATTTGAATTTACATGCTTTGTAAATGAATTTTAGGATGAATTTTGAGCATCGCGACCGTTTTTGGCCATCGACGTCGTCCGAACGAAATCGTCCCTAGTTTGACGAAATCGTCTCAAGTTCGTCAATTTCGCCCAAGGGCAAAATCGGAAAAAAAAGGACGATTTCGTCAAATTAGAGACGATTTCGACATGCGAAATCGGAGACGATTTTGCTCAAATTTCGTACGATATCGGCCAATAGTGGGCGATATCATCAATTACAAAAACTTTGATCTTTAAGTTGCATTATTGATTGCTGAAATTGTTATTAATGATTGTTTGTTGTTTTGATTGTTTATGCTTGCAGAGAGGATTACTAAAGAGCAGAGAGTGGAAATATGGCGGGCTGAGAGAAGACTTGGCCGCTCTCGCCCAGGCAGAGTGGGATCTGCTGGCACAGGTCGGCTTGCAGCATGTGGCAGAGATGCCGCAGGTTTCTACTGATATAGAGAGGTGGTACCCGGGCTCTTCATGCTTCTGGTTACCGATAGGGGAGATGACTCCCACACTAGAGGATGTATGGAGGATTCTTAGAATCCCCATACAAAGGAGGATGATCACACCTACAGCCAATCAGGGCCACGCGATGGGAAAACTCTGCGGTGACTCGAGCTTCGCCCTGGAGAAGTGCGGAGTGAACATCGAGGCACTGCGCCAGATGCCTGGGGCATCTACACTGACACGAGTTTTGGCTGGGGTGGTTTGTGGACTTCTGTTGTGCCACCAGAGCAGATGCAGGGTACCATGGATGCTGGCAGATGTGATCTACGACATGCGCGACCATGGCTACAGATTTTCTTGGGGCATCTTTGTTCTATGCTTGCTGTATAGGATCCTTTACGGGGTCGTGTACAAGGGTGGGCACTATTTGGTCATGAAATCGCTCCTACAGGTTTGGTGTTGGGAGCACATTGCGGTGCGGAGGCTGATAGGGCTTCCACTGATAGGGGTTGACGGGGAGAGGCCCCGAGTCTTCTACTGGTGGCTTCGAAGAGGGGCACAACGACGGATCGACCTGCCGGTGTCTCGAAGACTACTGGATGACTTGGTCCCAGACCAGATCACCTGGAGGCCATGGAGGCAGCATCCAAGGTGGGCAGAGGATGCACAAGAGCTGGCTCGCATCAGGCGAGTCTACTGGCTACGGATGGAGAGGGGAGAGGTGGAGCTCCACCACTATGACCGAGTTTTGTGATAGTTCGGTCTACAGTAGGGGATCCCATCTCTCAGGGATTATGAGTTTTCCCGGATCGTCCGAGATAACACCACGGTTAGCGGGGCTCCAGATATGTAGCGATTCTGGAGTCAGGACGCGGACGATGCCCCCATTCAACCAGTGGATGGGGACGACGCAGGGGTAGTCGATGGCTACAATGCCTGGTACGTAAGCATTCGCCCTCCTCGGATGACGAGGGCTCAAGGACCGATCCATGCAGTTGTGCGTCGAATAGGGAGGCAGTGCCAGGCGACGATAAAGGTAGCCCGAGGTCGTGACAGAGGAGAGTAGATGAGGCCACAGGCATAAGAGAGGCCGTGGCAGAGGGATAGGGAGAGGAGGGAGGCGATACCCCCATCTCCACAGAGGCCACCATCGCCCGATAAGGGCAAGGGCATGGACATTGGAGAGAGTAGCGAGATGGCTACTCTTCGGGTAGAGAGAGATTGTCTGCGAGCTCAGGTGCAGACGTTACAGGATGCAGTTGCACAACACCAGGCTGAGGTGTCGCAGCTACGAGACGAGAATGCTCGTCTCAGGGCACGAGGCGGAGGGGTGAGCACTCAGGAGCTGATGCGGTCGATTTCTTAGACCGCATTCTATCATGCTTTATACTACCAGGCGGTGCCAGAGGGCTAGAGGATACAGGTGCCACCTGCCATAGCAGATCCTATCAGGACAGGGTCAACGAGGAGCTCATCTCGATCGACGACGAGGACTCGCAGTACCACACATACTGTGATGGGACCACCTCGTCCTCCGTAGGGCGGGGGAGGAGATGAGGTCGAGAGCTCTAGAGGCTCTCGAGGATAGAGGGCAGGATACTGTCACTGATATTGTATTATACTTGTATTGATAGAGGATTGAGTATACCGAGGTACAGATTGTGGCATACCAATCCAGTTTTGGATGATGTATATATTTTGTTGATATATATAGATGAGATATTTTTTTGATCATATGACTTGTCTTATGTGATGCTTATGATGCTTTTTATGTTTGATTGATTGATTGAGTTGATTGATGTAATGATTTTATTGATGATTCATGTAATTATGTCATTTTGAAAAATATTATAACTTGGATGTCATTCTATAAATATTTTAAATGAAATAATCTGATGTAACAAACTGATTGGTTGTAATGAAATGTGATAAAAAGAAAAAGAGATTTCTAACAATAATTTCAAAGGACATTGTCGCTATTATAGACCATTTCATGGAGTCGCTGCTCACTCGATCGTCAAGCTAGTCCCAGGATAGAAATATTGTTAAAATAAAAGAGTGCTTAAGAGACTGTCTTAAGACTTTGTTGTGATGATGCAAATGATGATGATGATGGTTTGCTTTCAGATTTCCATGAAAATATTACGCATGAAATATTGTAAAATGATTTTTGCTAGGCATAAATTCCTAAGTGTGATAAAATTTGTGAATAATTCCTTAAGAACTATACCATCATTGCAAAATGCAAAGGTGACATAATGACATAACATAGTAAAAATGTATTTGCTTTCGAAAAAGCATAATTGGTGTAAAATGAAGTCATAGGTTTTGTATGATTTTTGATAAATTGGGAAAAAAATTGTTACAATGGTTTGCGCTAGGCATAGAATATGTAGGTATAGACTTATACCATCATCGCGAAGATCAAAGAAAGGATAGTTTTATTGCATGAATAATTTTTTATTAATAGAAAATATGATAATGAGGACTTGCGCTAAGCATAAAATTCCAATTTTGGTTTTGAAACTATACCATCGTTGCGAAAGTCGATAAGATATATATGATATGTTTTGATTGAATTTTTTGATTTTTTCTATTATATAGTTGTCTTTGTGGTAAATAATTGTACTTGGTTTATTCCAAACAAGTTTGCAAAAATAATATTTCAAAGTATTTTGAAGACAAAAAGTTAGATTTATAAGGAATCCCATGTGCATAAGTGAATTCATTGCCAATCTTGATTTATCATAATGATAGAAAAAATCTCTCAAATACAAATGTGTGTGCAATTGCATTGTTCATTTACCAGATTTGAGCAAGATACTATGATACAAGTGATTTGAAGAAACCAAATAAGTGTTCATTAACCATGATGTAGATGCATATAACCATACTAGGCTACTATGTAGATCGGATTATCAAGAGCTAGCTAATCCATAAGCAGACATAGGTCTGTACAAAAGAAGGTCACTAATGTGATAGACATATCGCCATGCTAGGAGTTACCCAAGGCCAAGCAGGTTGGGCACAAACCACCTGTTATGGGGCTTACCTCACAGTTTTCGAATAATTGAGAATTCCAGGGATTCAAGCTCATTCACCCTTCTTTTCTTTTCAAAGGGTAGGGAAAGGGATTTTATTGCTTTTCTTGATTTCTTTTGAACTTTGCTTATTTTTCTTTTTGTATTTATTTTACTTGATAATGCTTGGAACATTGCTAACATAACATTTTTTTTTTCTCTTTTTCTTGAATTTTTCTTTTCTTTTTCTTTTTCTAGGGATACTTGCTTAGATTAGCTGTAGAGCAAGGGATTTTTATTCTGGGTAGGGGTGAGCTTGTCCTTTTGCCAATTCTCAAAGATTCTAGACCATGTGCATGATAGGATAGCAGGGGAAACTTTTCACTCAAGAAATCAGTTCTACTATGTAGCAAAACATGGAAATTACAAATATAATCATTTTATTGTGAAAAGATGTGCTTGGTTTAAGTAAATAACAAGATCAATTCTCTATGCTCAAACTTTATTTAATTAAATTTTGTGAACTTTGATATAAGAGAGATTAGTAATCATGCCAAATAAAATCAAGATATTTATTGTGTGAGTGTGCAAGTGAGGGATGCCAAATAAATGCTAGTTTTATCCAAAATAAGTTGAAACATATAATTGCAATAATTGTAATAAAATAATGATTTTGAGAAAGTTTTGAGAATGTTGACTCTCTCTTTATTCTGTATATTGTTTTGGTTTCGAAAGAGTCAAGCATATAGCTATTTTTGGATTTTTATGTTGATTTTTTTGAGCAACAACATCTTAACAAGTGCTTTAAATAAATGCAATAAATATTTTTGAAGATTTTTGAAGATTTTATGAATGTTTTTGAGGTTTTTGAATAAATTGAAAGAAATACAAGATAATGATTTTGAACAAATATATACATGGATGAAATAATCAAATTTATGCATAATAACGTTTGAGATGTAAAATATTCATGGGTTCTTTAAGTTCTTTACCATCTAAGGTAGATAATTTATATGCTCCTGATTCAAATTTTGCAGTAATGATGTATGGTCCAAGCCAGTTGGGCTCAAACTTACCTTTCAGTTCTTTGGTTGTATTTGTATTCTTTTGATTTTCTTTTAAAACAAGGTCGCCAATCTCAAAGGATCGATGACGAACTTTCTTATTATATGCTCTTTTAAGCTTGTTTTGGTATGCACGGAGATGCTCTAAAGCATTGATGCATTTTTCGTCTAGGAGTTCCAGCTGACTGAGTCTGCCAGCGCGATATTCATCTCCTACTTCGGTGTCTTGAAGTAGCAGAGCCAAAGAAGGAACTTCTAATTCAAATGGAAAAACTGCTTCGGCACCATATACCAAAACAAATGGTGAAGTGCCCGTGGGGGTTCGAACACTAGTTCGATAAGCCCACAGGGCTGGATATAATTGAATATGCCAATCACGGCTAGTTTTATTGACTAGTATTTTGAGAATTTTGATTAGAGTTTTGTTAGAAGCTTACGCTTGACCATTACCCCTGAGGATAATAGGGAGTAGACCAACGATGTTGAATCTTATATTTTTGACATAATTTTTTAACATCTTTATTTTTGAACGGAGTTCCATTGTCAGAGATGAGATTTGCAAGAATTTCGAACCTGCAGATGATTTGATTAAAAATGAATTTAGAGACCTGTGAACCAGTGCAGGAAGCTAAAGGCATAGCTTCAACCCACTTCGTGAAATACTCAGTGGCAGTTATGATGAACTTATGTCCATCGGAAGACACGGGATTAATTTTACCAATAATATCCAAGCCCCATTTAGAAAAGGGCCAAGGAGAAGAAATAGCCTCGTATCTCTTGTGCGGGCGCATGGACAAGGTCAGCATGTTTTTGACACTTGTCGCAATGGCGCACATATTCATGTGCATCCGTTTCCATGGTAGGCCAAAAGTATCCTATCCGAAGGAGCTTTTTAGCAATGACGCTACCACTAAAGTGTCCTCCACAAGATCCATCGTGGGCTTCACTCAAGGCTGATTTAGACTCTTCTAAATTTAGACATCTTAATAGGATACCTTCAAAAGATCTCCTATATAAAGTATTGCCAATGATTACAAATCGACTTGCTCGTCGACGTAATAACCGACGCTGGTTGCGATTAGAATTAGCAGGGAAAGTCCCATTTTGGAGGAAATCAAATATGTCTGTATACCAGAGTTCAAGAGTAGTTTCCTTGATTAGAAACACATCCAAAGGCTCTAAGCATGACTTATGTGAAGCGGGTTCCTGGAGTCGATGAATGATGATAGTAGCATATTCGTCGTCTAACTCCAAGGGTAAGAGAGATGTAGCGGTGGCCATAGCATCCGCTGTACGGTTGCTAGTTCGAGGAATGGCTTCCAAAGTAACTTGATCAAACAAGGCCATTAGTTGTAAAACATAGGCCTTATATGGGCGAATTTTATCATCTCTGGTCTGATAAACTTCATTAATTTGGTTTATAACCAATTGGGAATCCCCAAAAACTAAGAGATTTTTAATTTTAAGCGCTAAAGCAGCTCGTAATCCAAGGATTAGAGCTTCATACTCGACAGTATTGTTGGTGCAAGCAAAGGTTAGTTTGAAGGACAGAGGAATAAGATGTTTTTGCAGAGATATTAAAATAATACCCGCACCAGCCCCACTCATGCATCGGGCTCCATCAATGTATAAGGACCATTGTTCAACAAGGTCTGCCTCTAATTGAAGGCATTCATCAGGAAACTCGATAATGAGGGGATGAGTAGACTCTAAGGGTGCAGCGACTAATTGATCTGCTATGATTTGACCCTTAACAGACTTTTGTCCTATGAAGGTGAGATCAAACTCGCTTAGAGTAAGAACCCACTTGGCTGTGTGACCCGATAAATAAGGTTGACTCATGAGATATCTTAAAGGATCATATTTGGCAATGAAATACGTTTTTTGGCTAAGCATGTAATGTCATAATTTTTGCGTAGCAAACACGACTGCTAGACATAACTTCTCTAACGCTGTATAGCGGGTTTCATAACTGATGAAGGTGCGGCTAATGTAATAATTAGCACGTTCTTGTTTTTCATCATCAAGCTGAGCTAACATAGCTCCTAAGGCAGAATCTGAAGCAGAAATATATAGAAGAAATGGGCGATCAGATTTAGGCGGTGAAAGCACCGGAGGGTTAAGGAGATATTGCTTGAGAAGTTCAAAAGCTTCTCTACATTCTGTGTCCCAATTAAAGGGGACGTCCTTCTTAAGGAGTTTAAGAAAGGGACCAGTTTTGTCCGCCAGCTTATCAATGAAGTGACGGATAGCTTGATGTTTACCTTGTAAACTTTGTAATTTAGATATATTAGTGGGTGCGGGCATATCAGTGATAGCCGCAATTTTGAGAGGGTCAATTTTGATACCACGTAAAGAAACTAAAACCCCTAATAACTTGCCGGATTTAACTCCGAATATACATTTTGCTGGATTTAATCGAATGAGATATTCTCGTAATCGATTAAAAACTTTTCTTAAATCGTCTAAATGATGATCTTCAATAAGAGAGCATGCTATAATATCATCTACATAATCATGTAGGATATCATGCATCATATCATGAAAAATGTAGGTCATAGCCCGTTGATAAGTTGCCCGGCATTCTTTAGGCCAAAGGGCATCACTTTCCAGCAAAAGGTACCCCAGGGGGTAATGAAGGTTGTTTTAGCCTGGTCTTCAGGAGCTATCCTGATCTGATTATAGCTGGAGAATCCGTCCATTAAGGACATCATCCCACTTTTGGCAGTGAAGTCAATAATTTGATCCATATTTGGAAGAGGAAAGTCGTCTTTAGGGCATGCAGCATTAATATCTCTGAAATCTGTGAAAACCCTAACTTTGGTGGCTTCTTTCTTGGTGACTGGAACTACATTGGAGATCCATTCAGCATAATCAATAGCTTGTATGAAGATAACATTTAGGAGTTTTTCTAACTCCCATTTGACTAGCAGAGCCACTTTGGGATGCATTTTTCTAAGTTTTTGTTTAACAAGTTTAGCATCCGGATGGACCACTAGATGGTGCATGACTACAGAAGGGTCTAGACCTGGCATATCTTCATATGTCCAAGCGAAGACATCTTCGTACTCTTTAAGAAATACAATGTATTGTTCTTTTTTTTCTTGACTTAGTTCTGCTCCAATGTTGATTATGTGAGGGTTGTCCTCAGTTCCAATATTAATTTTAATGACATTTTCTACCTCCATGTGTAGATCTCTTTCAAAATTAGGTGGGGCGGGTGAAACGCCCAACTCTTGTAATTCTTGTAAAGTTAATTTAGATAATTCGTTCTGAGGGTCGGCGGCCTCAAGTTGAGCTATGGTTGGTATAGAACCATCAAAATAAAACCCGTTGTACAACATCTCTTCAACAGAGACATCATGGAAGATATCTCCTTCCAACTCTTCATCGGGGTCAGCAATCATTTTAGGGTATGCTATGGATAGCATGTTGCATGAAAATGACAAATTTTTAAGAGGCAAATCAACATGTCTATCCAAATAGTCTTGATAGCATATGAGATGATCATCATCCTCAAAAGGAAAAGGTTGACCCTTACTAGGTAATAGGCCCACACCACATCGGGCAGGCCATGGTTCTACCTCGAAAGGTTCTTTCATGCCATTTTGGAAAGGTCCTAAGCCTTTCCCTTTATATCCCATTTTAAGCATCATGGGTTTAGCTTTAATATAATCGTTGGTAAAATAGCACCGAGCATATCCTTCATGATGGGTTTTGATATTCCGAGGGATTCTTCCCCAGTCATATCCTTTGTAAATGAAGGTGCAACTCCCGACTTGGTAAGTACTTCCCATAGGTTGTGGGAGGCCCAAAGTACGAGGAGATGGCGGCAATTGATTTAAAAGGTTTGAATCTTGCATGAAAGCATTCATTTTTTTTTATATTAAGGTTGTAGATAAATCTAGTAAAAGATCATCAGAAAGGGCATAAGATGTAGAAGGCTTATTACCTATGTATTGAGATGTGGAAGGTATGATAGATGTGTCTGAAGGTTTTGAATTTATGGGATTAGAACTTGAAGAATTGGTTGTAGTTTTAAGAGCTTTTTGAAGTTCTACGATAATTTGTTTAGAAGGTGGTTGATCTATATGGGAAGATGAAGTTAATGGAGGAGTAATAGATGAAGTGATGGGTTTATATTTCACAGTTTTAGATGAAGAAGAACTAGGATATGTGGATGACAGAGCAAGGCAAAATTGCACTCCAACTGGTTCTGCCAATGCACACATATCAAAAGGTCTAGGGTCACCATGAATAGTGACCAACTGATTTTTAAACTCAAACTTAACACATTGGTGTAAAGTTGATGGGACTGCTCGCATGGCGTTAATCCAAGGGTGACCCAAAAGTATATTGTATGATGTTGGGAAATGTACAATAAACACAGTTGTCTCAAGGGTTTTAGGACCAAATTGCAATGGGAGGGTAATGACTCCACACGTTTCTTGTGTTTCGTCATTAAAGGCTTTGATAATCATATCAGTCTTCTTCATTTCATCACTTCTAAAACCAAATCGTTGGTAGAATTCAAAGGTGCAGATGTTTAGAGATGAGCCATTATCAATCAAGACTCGTTTGACAGCTACATCCCCAATTAAAGTTGTAATATACAAGGGATTATCCTTGTGTAAACTGTGTTGTGGGATATCTTTATCCCGAAAGTCAATACAATCAATCTCTCGCGTGATGATAGTATTGGCCATAGCTTCAAGTTGGATGTTTTGAGGTACCATCATCTGGCTCAAAGTAAGCATCAATTCATCCCTATGGGTGGGAGAGGATCTTAATAAATCTAAAAGGGAGATTCTGGCGGTGGTATTAGACAATTGCTCATTAATGCTGTAAGGGGGTTTAGGTTGAACAATAGGAGCATGATTTCCTTTATTGGGATTTTTCAAAACGAATGGAGCTGATCCATTGTTCTGGTTTGGTTCTTGTTGGGGATTTTGAGCTTGTTGTCGGGTGACGACTCTGATGGTACCTAAAATGTTATAGTGATGACATTGAAATGGTCTCGGTTGAGAGTTTATGGCTTGTTCATAAGGAAGGACTTCATTAGAATAAAATCGAGTAGTGGCTCTTCTGGGAAATGGTTCTTCTGTAACATTAGCATCTGTGATAGGTTGAATAGGATTTGATTCGTTTTTAGAACTATTCGATTGAATAGTGTCTACTTCACTTTCACTATCTGACTCTATATCGCTAGAATTAGAAGTTTGAAAATTATGTAAGGGCCTGGTTGTAACTAGGGATAAGGTTGTGTCGAATGTGTGAGAGTCCTGAATAGGTAATTGCCCACTAATGGTTCCTACATATCGGGTAGGAGGGGGAACATTATGATGTTCAATTTGATTAGCTACCTCTTTACCATGTCTTGGTAAAGGGTGTTGAAATATGTCTAAAGTTTGATTGGCATTCGATTTTGATTTTGGGGAACAGTATTTTGAGTATTATTAGGAGGTTTTTGTTTAGGTTGGAAGGCTTGCACTTCCATTTCATTATTGTCAATCAAATCTTGTATTTTATGTTTTAATCTCTTACAAGCGTTGGTAGAATGTCCAGGACCTCTATGAAAATCACAGTGCAAATCAGCTCTATATCCGGGTATGCTTGGGTCAAGTTCCTGGATAGCTGGCAGTTGGATTAAACCTCTTTCAAGAAATTGAGGTAAAATAGTTGATAAAGGTTGGTTTAATCTAGTGAACTCTCGAGGAGGCTTATCGAGAGGTTTCAAGATGAATTTTTCTATTGTTTTTGTTGCATTGACATTAGCAACATTTCTACTGTCGATGACTCCATCACCGACAACCTGTTTGTTTTTATATTGATTTCTAGATGTTTTCTCATCATCCTTCTTTCTAAGTTGGCCTCTCCTAATGAGGGCATCTTCTACTCTTCGAGCTAAGTCTATAGCTTGATCGAAGGTAGTCAAAGTAGCTGTTGATAGCTCATAAGAAAGTTGTTCTTGTAAATTGTTAATGAAAATGTCTAACATTTCCCTATAGGGTAGCACAAAGTGCAGTTTTCCTATCAATTGTCTCCATCTTGCTAAGAAATCAGCAAAACATTCATCTTTATCTTGTTTTAAATTGTATAGGTCTTTAATAGTTACATGCCTCTCGATGTAGGCACTAAATTGATGAACAAATGACTCAGTTGTTTCTTCAAAGTTTCTTAAGGAATGAGTGGGCAATTGATAATACCACTAATGCCATTCCACCTAAACTTTTGGGGAACATTTTTAGTAATAGCAAGTCGTCATGCGATATGTCTTGACATGCTATCCTAAACATGCGAAGATGTTCTATGGGATCTTTGGTTCCTTTATAGATAGGCAGGACGGGCATGGGAAAATGTTTAGGGTATGATTGAGCTACCACTATGGGATCCAATGGTTGGCTACAAATCTCTCGATAATTATACGAGGGACGGTAGGGATCTATCTGGTCCATACGTGAAGCCAATTGTTTCACCATAGCTTCCAGATTACTAGTTTGCCCCCCATATTGATTCGATGGGGCATTGACATGAGTGTTATGGGCGTAGGATGGAGGAACATGCATGCCATGTTATTATTGTGTAAAACATTGGTAGGAAAAATATTATGGAGGAATTTTGAAGTTGGATTGTGTTGTATTGTAGATTGTTGAAAGTTTGTATTTGGCTTTGTTTTAGACTTTTGTCTATTTAAAGCATTTTTCTCAATAGTTTGGAGGAAGGAAGTAGTGAAGGGAATTTTCTTTTGTGCGGGAGTGATTTTAGGTTGAGTAACAAGTTGCTTAGGAGGTTGGGTGACCCGTTGTTTGGTCATGGCTTGGGCTATAGTGACCATATTCGCATTGGATGGTCCACCCTTATCACTTTCTTGATCAATGAAAGACAAGGGATTAGTTTGCATATCAAGCGCCCGTTCTAAGGCCGCTTGAGCATCACTAATTTCCCCTTTATCAATACGGACTGCCACATTAAGGACGTCGATATGTTGATTAAGAAATTTTTAAAAATGTTCTGCATTGTCAAAAGTGATGCCTCCATTTGGAGCTATTCTAGGGGACGAAGATTCTTTAACACTTCCTTCTTGTTCCTTATCTTCACCTAAGTCTTCATCTGATTGTCCTAGAGTTTCACCTTTCGGATTTGTATCTCCAAGAAGGACATTTGGGTTTTCAGTTGTATTTTGTAGCCAATCTTCTCCTTCTCCTAAAATTTCTTTCCCATTCCTAAGTTTAGTCATGGTGCTAAGTTTTGATTTCAGCAAATAAATATATATATATATATATATATATATATATATATATATATATATATATATATATATATATATATATATATATATATATGCAACAAATTAAAATGTATATATTTATATATACCTAATGCAATATTGTAAATGAAATGTTTAAGTTTTTTACTATTTTTTTTTTTTTTTTTTTTTGATTTTTAGTTTTTTAGTTTTTCTTTGAAACAATATAATAAAGATAGCAAATGAAACAATAAATGCACACAATAATAATAAGGCTGAAAGTAGATGAACTAATCTTCTATGAATAACTTATGGATATCATTAATAGGTTCAAGTTGTTCAGGGGTCATGAAATGTTCTTCTTCAAATTGAAAGTTTTCTTTTAAGAATTTGATGAAAAGGGCTATGGTGATATTGTCTGTTTCAGATGCTGATTGATAAAAGTAAAGCTCATGGCAATACTCTCGATATAGCACAGCTCGCGGAACTCTATTCCATATTTCATTATCTGTAATAACAACTTCTTGGTCTTCTATAAGGCCTAAGAAGTGATGTACAATGTCTGCGTTTTCGAGGTATTCCTCGAAGCTAAACAACTCTAAAGATACTAAAGCTCTCCTATAGGCTAGCCATCTATGGCAAGCTCTCTGAAGTTCATGATAGAACACTAATTGATGAGGATCCAAGATTCTATCCAAGACTAGCCTCTTAATCTGTTTAAGTTGTGTGGACCTAGATGAAATGATACTAAGTCTCCTGATAAGCTCGTCCCACAAGGATTGATTTCTACTTGTTTTAGGGATACTAAGGACAGAATTAACTTCTATGGCTGCTAATTGGTTTACTACGTTTATAGTAACTGCTAACCTCTTTTTAGGAGCTACCATATAAACATGATTTTGAACCTTAAATATTTTAAAATGCATCTAATTTTTAGTTGTTCTAAATTTTTTTTTTTTTTTTTTTTTTTGTTTTTGCTTTTGTTTTCAAAAGGTTATGATGCATTCACGTCGGGTTCACCAAAATGTATCGCTCCAAATTTTTTGCATCCCTACCTTCAAGCTATTGGATCCGCGCCCGGAAGGAGGATGGGAAAAGGATGATGCGGTACCTCGGACGAGAGGACTTTGCGAAGGTCCCGCCTCTCAAGGGAGGTGCATTTTGGTGATTTGTCGATGGATGGTGGGTTCACCAGGAAACATTTGACGGCAGTTTCCACGCCTAGGTTTTGGAATGAGTTTTAGATGAGTTCATTTTATTTTTAAACATTCATCCTAGGTTTGGCCGAATGATTCTAACTTAAACTACATGAAAATGCAATTTAAATGAATACAACAAACAGAAAAGAAAGCAGAAACAGAGAATTTGCAGGAGGCCAATGAAGATTACCTGATTCGGAATTCTGATGAAGTTTCTAATTACTTGTAGCAGTCTGGATCGTCTGCAATTCAACAAAATTGCCTTCAATTTGATAAAATCGTCTAAACTGATAGGATCATCTGCAATCTGACGAATTCGTCAGACGAATTCATCAGAAACCTACAAAACAGCAAACAGATGCGAAATACAAGAAATTCTATTTTGTAAACGAGGGCAAACTATATGAAAAAGTAATATGAGTATTGAACAATATACAAGAACAAAAGTAAATGCAAATCACCGTGTTTAGATAGCGAGAATATGATCTTAATATGCAAACTAGACAAAATGGGTGAACTCCAGATGCAATATAGTATAAAAACTGAATAAACAATCTAATTTATAGCATAAAATGACAGATAAAAGAGAAAGAAGAGCAAACTCCAGGCACTGATTGCCTCGATGTGTGCTACAGTCGAAATCGTCTCGCATCAGTACGAGATCGTCCCGAATTTGACGAGATCGCCTCCGATCTTGACAGGTTCGTCGGCTGCGATAGGTGCTGGCTCTGGCTGAAAACCAGTGGTGTACCTACAATAAAATTAATATAGGACTAGTGCAAGAGAAAATTTGAAGTGTTTTAGCGCATAGGGAGTGGATTTACATAAAAATTTAGCCATGGGTTGGGGAAGGAAAAGTTTTAGAATTAAATAGTCATAGGATAGTTGTTGGGAGGTTGGAGATCATCCCAATTTGGGAGATCTCCAACGGGGGAAGGGTCCCAATGGTGCAGACACGCTTCTGCCCGGATTGGAGACCCGTTGGAACAGATTCCAACTATGCAAATTTAGTTTTGCGACAAAATCGTCTGGACGTTCTAGTCCAGATGAAATCGTCAAATCTGGGGCGATATCGTCTGATCAAAGACGATATCGTCAAACGGTCAAAACAACTGCTAAAAATGGCATGAAAAAAGAGGAAACGGGTTTCTCAACGGTTAACGGGCGGTTTGGGAGGTTAAATTTGAATTTAAATTTATTTACTAAGGTGAATGTAATTATTCCAATTTTACTGCACCAATTTTAGGGTTCTACAAACCTATTTTGGTGAGGTGTGACTTGAGCTTGGACATTGATCGGTCATGATTAGGCAAAGGGCGTAACCTTTTGTCCATAGGGGGAACCTTGTGTTCATGCTTCGGGAATGCCAAGTGTTTGATCAATTTAATGATTGCTTGTTTATTGCCCCAAGCAGGAGCGTGATTGTCTTTGTCAATGATTCTTTGAATGCATGTCATTGCTTTGATTGGGTGTGTGCTTGTTGATTGGTGACTAAGTGTGACTACCCCCTCAAGCGATGAATCGATGAGGGAATGACCTTCGTGAGAAAAGCGACAAGTCGCTTGACCCAAGATGACTTAGGTTAGGGTGCCTTTAGATGTTTTACCATTTTAAGCACGTGCAATTTCCCGACATTTGGACCTATTTTTGGTGGGTGTTAACCCCTTTGGTGATGCCATAATGGGGTGAAATTATCAAAAATTCGTCTTCCCGTGGAGCGGTCCGGCTATGGTAGCCTTCTTGGGGAAGTAGGAGAGTGATAATTTAAGCCCCGACATCAATTTTTTTATGCCAAGAGGTTAAGTGCAAGAGCACTTGTGTCTGGCAATGCTTATTGCTATGGTTTTTGTGTTGCATTTTTGTGATGTTTTTGTTGTTTTGATTTTCTTTCTTTGTGTATATGTCATGATATTATGGTATGCATAATGATTGATGTTGATGGATGCATGCTACTTTATATTGATGGATGCATATGGTATGATAAATGCGATTGTTGTATGTTGATTTATTTTGATGGATGCATATGTTGTGATGAATGCAAATGTATGTGATGTGCAGAAATGAAATGGATGGATGGACTTTGTGGTGTTTGGCTATGGCACCATAGACTATTTAGAACTCTATTATTTGGTCTTTTAGGCGATTGTTGTGATGCATGACTTGGTATGTATATATGTGGTTTTTCTTTTCTTTTGTATTTTCTGATGGTAATGTAAGGATGAAAATAGCGCAGTTGGTTTAGAAATGTAGCTAAGGTTTTCTGAGACTCAGACAGTTTTAACTTACTAGCCATGACTGTACTTTATCTTACAAGACTTTTGAACAAGGTATGAATCATACTTGTTTTTGACCAAGTTATTTCACATCCCTATGTGTGCGATTGAGTTCATTTATGTGGTATTTGTCAGGATACCACCAGTGCCAGATGGGCTTTCAACCGAACCTGTACTGAGGATCACCTAATTAGCTCCACTAACTCCTTGACAAAGACAATAACACAAAAATAACACCTTTGTTGTATTTAGTGAGATTAATCTACGATGTTATCCAGGATACCATAAGCTAGCGCATCCTTATGCAAACATTGGTCTACACACACGCAAAGCGAATGTGACAGACATATCATCATGCGGGTAGGATACCACCATTGCCAGATAGGCTATCAACCAAACCTGTAATGAGGATCACCTAGATGGTTTTCGAATGCTGAGAATTCTAGGGATTCAAGTTTAGGATGTTTGTTGGCTGAATGATTTAGAGGGTTGCTCGTCTATATAGTGATGAAAATCACTGTTTATTTTCTATTAATTTTTTTTGAGCAAGGATTTTGAATAGTGGTGATAACCACTGTTATTTGATTTTGTGTTTTGAGTATTGTGAATTTGAGCTTGTGAATGGCTTTGATCCTTGTGGCCTTGGGGATGACTACCCATCCTGGTTAGGGGCGAATAGTACGAATCCTTACAACTTTGGGGACTAATGGGATGATGGAGGTTATGGAGTAAGGGCATTGATCTGTTAGGCCTTGGGGATGACTACCCATCCTAGTTAGGGGCAGATAGTATGAATCCTTACAAATTGGAGACCAAAGGTGAATGGAAAGTGTTAGGATGATGTTTTTTTGGAATTTTGTTTGTGAATGGTGTTGATCCTTTTAGGTCTTGGGGATGACTACCCATCCTGGTTAGGGGCGGATAGTATGAATCCTTACAACTTTGGGAACCAACTATGATTGGAATTTGATAGTGGTGAAAACCACTATATATGGAGGTGAGTGGATAGGAAAGAGCTTGTCCTTTTGTCAATTCTCAGCATTCTAGAACCATTCGCATGGGGGGATGAGCAAGATAACCGTTTCGCTTATGGTGACCTGGATTACTATGCAGGTTTCATCTTTCGTTCACACAACTTGGGAATTTTTATGTGTTTTAATTTGTGTTGGGATGTTACGTAACAAAGTGTATTTCAAGTATAACTCTACCTTCATAAAATCTGTTTGACTTGATACATTACATGGCTAAAGAACAAAATGATGACTAAATCATGAAAACTCTTGATACATTAAAAGACCACTGACTCTAGTATGGTAAAAGCAATGCATGGAGTTTTTGTTGTTTTTGTAAAATGGAACAGTGTGGAACAAGATGGACTAGCAGAGCAGTTATAGCCTATGGTGCCTTTGACCTATACGACCACAAATATGCAATGTATGGATGCAATGCTTTGATGCATCTGTCTTTTTGTATTTTTGATGGATTGATTTTTGTGAATATGAAGATGAAGTGTGAGAAGAACTGTCTATTGATGAATTTCAGTATGCCTAGAAATGAGATGCAATTTTTTGTTGTTTTTGATGATTTTTGTTGTTTTTGAATTTTCTTGATTTTTCACCAAGCGATTATGGAAATCCTTGGAGCATTTTGGAATTGACCAAGCAATTTTAGAGATCCTTGGAGAATTTTTGGGATTGACCAAGTGATTGCGATAATCTTTGGAGCTTTTGGGGATTGACCAAGCGATTGTAAGAATCCTTGGAGCCTTTGGGGTGACCAAGTGATTGTGATAATCCTTGGAGCATTTTGGGGTGACCAAGTGATTGCGATAATCCTTGGAGCATTTTGGGGTGACCAAGTGATTGCGATAATCCTTGGAGCATTTTGGGGTGACCAAGCGATTATGATAATCCTTGGAGCATTTGGGTTTGACCAAGCGATTGTGATAATCCTTGGAGCCTTTGGGTTTGACCAAGCGATTGTGATAATCCTTGGAGCTTTTGGGTTTGACCAAGCGATTGTGATAATCCTTGGAGCCTTTGGGTTTGACCAAGCGATTGTGATAATCCTTGGAGCTTTTGGGTTTGACCAAGTGATTGTGATAATCCTTGGAGCTTTTTGGTTTGGATTATGGCTCTTCAAGGGATAGAGGTACCCCCAGCTTGATGGTGTTTGTACTCCGGATCTGGCTCTGGAGGTATGGGCACGAATGGATCGGCCCTATGCACGGATAGGAGGACAGAGTCTACCCCCGACACTGATGTTGCTATGGGATCTCTAGGAGGAAGTTGATCTTTGTGTGCCCAAAGTGTCGGATGTAACGCTTGGTCCCACTATGGTGGGTTAACGCACCACTCATGCCCTAGTATTATGTTTATCTATTGACATGCTTCATCGATATTTATGGGATGTCGATGCTGTCGCATGTGATTGTTGTGGGCAATCTCTGTTTTATCCTCACTTTCGACCAGTGAGTATAGCTCATCATACTTTGGAGATTCTGATACATGGAGGACTGCATCATCAGGTAGACCTACGGTTAAAGGTTGATCCTCTTCGAAAAGAGCCTCATTTAAGTTGGGCCTTGGGAGCTCCAAAATCTTGGTCTCTACCGACTCTAAGTGCTCTAGCACTTTGCATGTATCGAGAGATTAGAGCTCCTCCTATTTGGTTGGTTCTTGTTGAGGAACTTGGGGCTTATGGAGGGGTAGCTGGATAGCACCCCCCATGCCTTGGTGGGGCTTTTCATCCTGCTCTTCTTCTTGCTATGATTCCTCAAAGGCTTCTTGATGTATTTCTAAGGGTGGCCCATAAACCTGAGTGGGTTCCTGAGGGAGGCATTCGTCATTGGTTTTAGGAGTAGCCTCCTGCTCATGTCTAGGAGGCGTTGGGGGTGGTGCTTCAGGAATCGGGAGAGTAGCCTCCCGCTCCTGTCTAGGAGGTTTTGGGGGTAGCGTTTGATGAGGTCGCGATGACCTATCTTGCCCCCATGGGTTGTGCCCCTCAAAATGTTTTGTCTTATGTGTGTGAGGGGTTGGAGTCCTCTCCTGCATAGTGTGTTGGAACAACTCATCTTTCTGGTGCTAAAGGTGCTTTTTATTTAGAAGATACCATTGCTCTAACTGTTGTCGTTCTAGCTCAAGTTGCGTGAGTTACATCTGGTGTGCGAAATGCTTGAAAAATTCTAAGATAGTTGGTCTCACCACTTCTTGTCTAGAAGGCCTAGATGTCTCTAGATATCTATCTCGGTCGTAGTGATCCAAGATATCTATAGGCCGTATCCATCTGTTTGGGGTAGCAACATTTATCTGAGGCTCTGACTTCAGTAGGTGACCTTGATATCTAGCATTCGCGAAGGCATTCTGCTCCCGTGATGTATATTGTTTTTGAGGAAGGTAAGGGTTTTCCTCGTGCTCTCTTTCATAAGTGAAAAGGGGGCGGGTGGAGTTGGCTTGCCCCACTTGATAAGCCTTGTGCTCTGGAGGAACCTTTCTCTCTAGATTTGTCCTTGTAGTCCTGACCACTAGAGGGGGTGGAGGGGGGATAATGTAATCATGTGGCTCCTCCTGTTGAACCCTATGTTGACCTAGCGCTTCATTGTGTGATGACCGCTCATAGTGAGCATCTAAGGGAGATCTCCTATGACTGTACCCTTCATGGAAGGGTGTGTGCTGAGTGTTATGCTGAATAGGAGTGCTCCTCGAAGAGGTGCCCCTATAGTCCCATTTCGTCGAAGCACAAAGGGGACTGCTTTGTGTGTCAGGCCGCCAAGGTGGTATGACCAAATCCTTGGGGCTAAAGCGAAGACGACTAGCGCCCTCTCTTTGTGCACCTTCCGCAATTTCCGCCCTTGATTGGGCTTGGCTACGGGTGTACACCATTGTGGTGCTTCTCTACTTAGCTAAGCAGATTTTTATCTCATTTATGATGATTTGTCTTTTTGTTTACACTAAGCAGGAATGAACACACACATACACAAAACCATGATTATCTCTTTTAAGGATTAATAGTGTGTCCTAAACTGTTTTAGTGCATTTTGATGTTTTGTTTTGTTTTTTTTTATGAGTTTCAAAGAATGTTTAAATGCATAATGTTGGCTCATATGACTCCCAAAATGGTTGCCCCTTCAATATACCAACCAGGCCGATATACCAACCTCTCTATATACCCGCCCTTACGAGAGGGAAACTATAGGTACGTGAAAACAGATGGTACGTGGAACATAGGTGGTACAAAAGGGGGGATTGTCCTGTTAATGACACCTACCATAGAAGACTTATCCTCGCGTGCATGGGAATCACCCCAGTAACACTCGGTCAGCTTTCGTCAGGATTTACGCCTAACAACAGTGACAATCGGGGAAATGGATGCAAAGCTAAGCCAAGGTGGTGATGAACCCACCGTTGGTCTTGCGATATCGTGACATCACGATATCGTGACACTTCGGCCGAGGTTCTCCCTTCGAGCCTTAGGTGTCACAATTTTGCGACGTCACGAAATCGTGACACCCTCGGTCGAAGCCGCCCTTCGAGCCTTAGGTGTCACGATTTCGTGACATCGCGAAATCATGACACCCTCGGTCGAAGCTGCCCTTCAAGCCTTAGGTATCGTGATTTCGTGACGTCACGAAATCGTGACACCCTCAACCGAAGCTTCCCTTCGAGCCTTAGGTGTCACGATTTTGTGATGTCGTGAAATCGTGACACCCTCGGCCGAAGCCGCCCTTTGAGCCTTAGGTGTCACGATTTCACGACGTCGCGAAATCGTGACACCCTCGACCGAAGCCGCCCTTCGAGCCTTAGTCACGAAATTGTGACACCCTCGACCGAAGCTGCCCTTCGAGCCTTAGGTGTCGTGATTTCACGACGTCGCAAAATCGCGACGTCACAATTTTGTGACACATAAGGCCAAGGCTGCCCTTCGGGCCTTAGGTGTCACGATTTTGCGACGTCGCGAAATCGCGACGTTGCAATTTCGTGACACCTAAGGCCAAGGCTTTAAAGCCACTTGCTTTTAAAGTTTTGCTTAAGGCTTTAAAGTTTTGAAGTTTGCTTTTGATTTAAAGGCTCACTTTAGATTAAAGGCTTGAAGTTTGTTAAAGGCTTGCTTTAGATTAAAGGCTTGTTAAAACGACCAACTTTGCTCTGCTCACTTTTCGACCTTCCAAACTGCTGTGCGAGTGGCTAGGACCACTGTTTGACCTCTAAGGGCTACCCTGAAAGCTGTGTATGTTAATGCGATCAGTTTTTGTAGTCACTTAATCGGATTGGTGATGTTTTGGTGTCTATAGATGTTTGTTTCACCAAGGATACCAAATCTATTTGGAAAGGCAAAAAGGGAGATTACCTTATCTTGTTCTAGATCTGGATGTGAGTCCACAAATTCCTTCCTTTTTTTAGAGTGGTAGTTGTTCTTTTATGGTAAAGTCCTTTCCCTAATTGGATGTAATGTTGCCCTTATTTGGGTTGTCTGAAAAATCCCCTACTCGCCTGATTTTTGTTTCCCTAGTTTCAAGACAAGGAGACCCCTTGACTGGGAGGATTATTCGCATATTACGCTAGGTCCTTCATCTTGTTAGTTTAGATCTTAAGGGTGGTATATTGGTTCTTGATATGTCCCTGGGTGTGGTATTCCACATAAAAAGTAGGTTTGTTCTCATATTCCAGTAGTTACCTCTAAAATTAAGATGTGTACTTAAGGTTTAACGTATGTGGGAAGTTCAAAATCAGGGTTTGCATTTAAGCAAATCCAAGCATGAACCATATGTTTACAAGATAGAGTGATTGGTTCAATAACAACCAGTTAACCTATGGTCCTAGCAATCACATGGAGGATATCCTCATACTAGAGGTGAAAATAAAGGTTAATAATATGAACCCATATAGGAGCAAAGTTGATGCTCTGGGTTTTGGGGTTAAAATCCTCTGCCCACCTGTGAATGAATAAGCTTCTTCTACCAAGAAACCAAGGGCCACCCATTAGGATACACCTGGCATCTTCATGGTTGCTCAATATTATTACAAAAAATCCTCTGGATAAGGCCATGATCTCCATGCTACCAAGGGTCTTCCATTTTAAAAAATCCCATCTTCATATAGTTTCCATATTAGGCCTACCATCGATGAATTTCCCAACAAGTGAGAAAATTTCCATTAACAAATAGTTGGAGACTATGTTATCAAGGATGTTTATATCCTTACCTTTGGGAATAAGGGTTGCATAGAAAAAATCATGCATGTGTTTCCCTCCTTTAAAAACCACTTTAGCAAAAGATATGTCCTTTTGGAATTCGCCTGTAGGTTCCTCTGTGCCTTGGGGAGGGGACCCATTGTCAGGAGGCTATTCCTTCCACAGGTCCTCTATTTTATCATAGACCTTGTCCTTATCAATCCATCCATCCTCTAAGTCTATTGGGGTCTTCCCTACACCACAATCCTCACTTCCATCCTTCTCGCTTTCAAAAAATTTAAAAATAGAAACCATGCTTGAACTGTTCATCCTGCCTCACTCCATTGCATTACCTCTTGAATTCCTAAGAAATTTCCATTCCCTCTTGAATCCAAGTACAAATTATGAGCAAAAGATATTTCTTACCAAACCCACTTTTAAAAATTAGCTGGCAAATTTTCTAGCCACTCTCCTAAATGATTATACAAGGAGAACTATGAAGCTTGGGAATTTTGAAGGTTTGATGCAGATGGTTGTTCATGCTAGCTATTGGCAATGTTAATCTACCTATGCTGAGGGGAGAATTGTAAAAGCCTATATTACCTTTCTCACTCTTGAATATTGAACCAATCATATCCATTTTTTTTAATAGCTCCAAGGTAAAGAATCCATATTCAATTAGACTTGGGTAGTTGATAGACAAACATATTAAAACCATGTAGTCTAAAATTTGTAGCATCCTACAAAAAGTACCAATTTCCTTGTTGCTTCATTTACCAAAATAGGAGGCACAACTCCAAGAACTATTTTAGATTAGTATCACTCAAACCTAATAATAGGAGGCCAACACTGAGAAATACTCAACAAAACTATAGTAGAAATAGGGTTTGCTTAAGGTCTTAATACAAAATGAGATATGTTTGTGGTGATCATCATCTAGTCATTTCAAACTCAAACCTAAAAATCATCTAGGATTTTGATACAAAATTAGATGAGATAAAAGTAAAGGTTACCTAAACGTTTGAATTATCCAGAACAAGTCCAATCCTTGATGAATCTAGTTAGTGATGAACTCGCTAAGATAAAAATTATATTTTCTTCTTTGAATACCTACTTGATTATTTATATGATGCCCATTTAGGCTTGTATTATGACTTTATCACTTTCTAAGATAAATATTAATTTCAACATGCTTATGGAATATCTTTTGTTGGCATCGAATATCTGGAAAATTAGAGGAAACTCTAGCAATATAGAGTCATGCATGTTGCACTCAAAACTTAGAAATCTCAACTTGTATTTATCTAGAATCTCATCATAGCATTGGGTGGCCTTCTCCATAATTATCTAATATTTCCCAAGTTTTAATATAATTATTTTATGAATAATGTATGGTATGATGGCCACTTTGAAGCCTCCATCATGGTACTTGACCTCCGAGTACTGAGAACCATAGAATAATATGCATGCAACCAAACATTTTGGGTACCATATATTGTGCTAATAGACTATTCCTAATTTTTGTCCCAAACATTTTGAGTGAGTTATCTTTGAACCTTTTTAGTGTTGCCCTCCTTTAGATTTTTGGTTCTCTTTGATATTTTAGGGTCCAGAACCCTTTCACCTACATATTTTATCATTTGAGAAGCCACAATTTAGTCTAGTTCTTCTTGTCCCATAGAAGGAGAAACTACCTATATTCTTATCAGGGAGCAGGTGGAAGGGCATGCTCTAGTGGCAATTGGGCATCCAAAAAATTTCTTCTTCTCCATGGATAATGGTGAATGCTCAAAACTCTTTTGTGGTTGTGGGTTAGTTATTCTCTTATTTCACTCTATAATTATGCTCAGTTGTGCTCTTTAGTGATTTTAGTACTCTTGAGTGCTTTAGTACTCTAGAATTCAATATGGCAAAAATGAAGGTAATATTCTATTTTATGGATCTTCTTATAGGGGCTCAAGCACCCACTTACATTAATTCATGAACCACATGTTTATCACCTTAATTTCATATGGTGGGTGGGATATGTCGACCACATTTTGCAATATTAATTTTTTTGCACTTGTAGTAGTTCCTCATGTAGAATTGATATAGAAAGGTGTCACCCCAAATTTTGTGACTAATCCACTACCCTTCACAATTTAATTTTGCATGCATAAAGATTTATTTTCTTCTTCTAGGACAATGAAAAAGGGTTTATCACCATGATCGAGATATGGGAGCCATGCCAAGGGAATTAATTTTACCTTTCATGATAGAATGCAAGGAAGGGAGGCCAATTATCCATTTAATAATAGAAAGGTTTACATTCTTCCTATATAGACATTTATATGGTTAGAGTTATCTTAAGGAGCCCCCAGTTTTCTAAATATTTCTCATTGATAATCTACTTGATGACTCATATTATTAATGTTGAGGCTTTTCTTAGTATATATAATAGCAAGTGCATGCCTACCATGTGTCACTATCATCAATGTGATGTAAAATATTTAATGCATCTTCTAATATAGAATGCATACACAAGAGGCATATCCATGTATTGAATGACCAACATACCTTTCTCTTCAATAATCTAGCAATTTTTTCCCCTCTAGGAATCCATTGGCTCTATAAAGTAGTATTAGGCAAATGCCACTTAATTAGATGGCTAATACTAATTCAAACTTAAACCTTACTTTTATACATTATTAACCATAATATTTACATGTGTCCATACCCTTATGTTGATCCAATTATTGTTGCTATCCCAAAGAGACACCTTTTTCTCAAATTCCATTGGACACCACTCTTCTTTGATTGCTTGATCAAACAATTGATAGAGTTTTGCTTTATAAATCTTAGCATGGAGCTTTCTATAATAGTGTATGTCTTTGATTTAATAGTGAATAGTCCATAAAGTTTTATGACTTAAACAATCCAACACTTCTCTTGAACTTTTGTGAGCCTCTTGATTTGTCATCTACCTCAATATCAATGGCAAATGTTTCTCAATATATTGTCTCCAAGTCAATACTTACCACTTGATAAAGTAAGATCAATGGTTTACCATCTGCCTCCTCCATGATTTATCCTTTTATGGATATTAATGCCTACCATTGGATGAACATTATCAACAATATATGGAGTTTTGGAAACATTCTCCAATCTCTTGACTTGTACAAACAACACTAGCTACTGATTAAAAAGATATGATGATGGGTACAACACCTAAATTCACCTAAAGTTATTTTGTGCACACTTAGCCTTGTTCATACTCAAGTCCTCCATATTTTATGATATTTTCCAACACCTTAGGGTTGCATACTACAAATAAAATATAAATATACATATGTATACATATTATAATTAATCTATTTATTTGAATATTGCCAAAAATTAAGGGTTCTTTGAGTGGATCACATTGACTAGAATTGATAGAGTATCACCATCCAATATAGAGAGTTCAAATAAAATTTACTCCTTGCAAGAAGATATGATGTAAGGGTCAATCTAAACAACATCAAATTTGATGTGACAACCTAGATTACCTTAGTCTTCATCTCATTTCAACACCAAATCACCCACCTTAAAGCTCTAAGGATTGGCTCTCTCATAAACCCATATATTAACTACTCCTTGGTACCTTAGTAGTTGTTCTCTAGTCGCACCCTATAGCAATCCTGTTAGTGTATATTATTCATATACATTACTATTACATTATTTAGTTAGAATATTGTTAGTAGGTTAGTTATTAGACTATTTTATTAGCACCATATTCACTTAATGTGTTTCTTGCCTTAGCTATGTATTTATAAGGCCTATTATCAATACAATCGATATAGCCTTTGTTTCTTGCCTTAGCTATGTATTTATAAGGCCTATTATCAATACAATCGATATAGCCTTTGTTTCTTGCCTTAGCTATATATTTATAAGGCCTATTATCAATACAATCGATATAGCCTTTGTTGACATGGTATCAGAACCTCCTATAGGTGGAGCTTATCAGAACCTCCTATAGGTGGAGCTCTCGTAGCTTGAAGTTGATTCCTGAAAGCTTGACCGTAGGCTGACTGGATGCACACATATTACCTGATGCAGATCCTTCGATGAGCTGATAAATGTGATGCACACATATTACCTGGTGCAGATCCTTGAAGTTGATTCCTGAAAGCTTGACCGTAGGCTGACTGGATGCACACATATTACCTGATGCAGATCCTTCGATGAGCTGATAAATGTGATGCACACATATTACCTGGTGCAGATCCTTCGATGAGCTGATAAATGTGATTTGACATGGATAGCAGATTTGGCTACCACCGATGCATATCTGACCGTCATTGTCAAATTACCAAGATCCTTGATGGGACTATGCCAGCACCGCTAGCCTGGCCCCAACGAGGATGCGAGGTGGAATGTGGATTTGGAAGTCGTGGATGCACCAGGAAGGACCGGATAAGCATAGTGTGACAAAGACCGGATAAGCATAGTGTGACAAAATTTCGCTCTCGCTACGAGGATATAGGACGGATGTCGACTGATTACGCAAAGGCGATTTAAATATCTTATTGTGTGTGATTTGATTTTTAAATCACATATTTATCCCTGTGTTTCGTATGTGGGATAATTCGTCCCAGATATATATTCGTCCCTCCTTCAAATTCTGCAGAAGAATTCTTGTAGACGACTATGAGTTTTTCTCTGCGCATTTGACCAGTACTTAGGTGCATTGGAAGCACAAATCTGTAACAAAGCTATCCTGCGTGAGACACAGTCCTTCGAGGTGAAATTTGCAGCAAAATTCTGAAAATGGAATGCAGATCGTATAGGTGATGCACTGACTTCGTTGGGCATTTTGAGCACAGTGGCAGTTAAGTAATCCTGCTAATATTTGCGTTCACTGTGACACTGCAGGTTTAGTTTGTTGGATAATTGTGTAAATCCCCTGCATCGATCGATATTTTGTAGATCGTGTCATGCTACAAAACAACGGATCTCCCTAGAAACTTGCATAAAAACACTAGTTACAGATAAAATATTGCACTGGTGTTTGTGCCAGATTTGCAGGTTAAACAATTGCATCCAGTTGATCAGATCCAGTCCAGCAAAGGCACGTAGCGATAGACTCGCAGATAATTGGTGAGATGAAATAGGGATTATTTAGCATATATTGTACGTGATGTCTCCATTTTTTTATCAACGCGGTGTTTTTTTTCACACGGGAGGAGAAGATCAAATTTACAGATGACGTGGATGATCTGTCCAATCATAGTTTACAAACGGTTTAATACCCAACGCAGCAGAAATATGGTAATTGTGTTAATTGCTGCTGAAGAGTCCCTCGCAATCCAGAAAGCTTGAGGGTTTTACCCAGAGGCTGCATCATCACTCCAGTTTTTGGATCCAAATGACTGAGTCCATCTGGTGTCCACACGCATTGTTTTTTGTAATCAAGCAGTCAAAACTTTGTTATAGTGCAGTGTAGGTAACATTCGAGCTCATGGTGAAAGCTTCGTTGGCAAGGAGGCCAATCAGATGAGGTGCAGTGGAGGCATAAATCATTGTAGGTCAAGAACGAAGAGATACACAGATCATGTAGAGATGTCATTTGCAACCATCTGAAGCCCATCACTTTTATGCAGTCTGAAAATGACATCTCAAACATCTGAAGGACAATATGCTTTAATCTACAATTATTTGCTCATGAAGACGCAATCAAAAACTTTTTCTTGTGTTTGGGTGATTGAATATACAACCAGTTTAGGTGAGAGAGGCCATCGATTGGCCACCTATTCCAGTTGAATCTGAATTTGCACATTTGCTTGTTACTTTGGGTGAACAAGCTCTGTTACCACATTGAAAACATCACCACACTTTTGTAGACACGCAACGACTTCCAGCTCACCGAAAAATCATGGGTGGATTGCCATCGGTGGAGCCACCTACGATTGCTTTACAAATAATACGCAGCATTAGAGACAAGTAGCGTGCCAACGACAGGTATAACCACCCGCAGACGGCAGCGCCGATGGTGGTTGCACGGCGTCGAAGAGCTTCTACCACCACCGTGAAGGAGGAGCTGGTGATGCTCAGATTTTTTGTTGGTCTACGCATAGCATAAATACGTCTGATGCCAAATTGCTCGCCGAAGAACGTCGCCCGCAGGCAGAGCCGCCACCAAGAAGGACCCACCGCTCACATATAGAAGAGAGGCATCGTTTTGGTTTTACAATGGTAACTTAGGGATAAATAGAGTTTCGTACTCTTTTATCACTACTGGAAGTGGAAGCCAGGGTGGCAGGCCGCTTGGCACTAAGGTGCTTGTAGACGAGGAGGTCAAGGGATCTAATCACACCGACAACATAAAAAAGTAAATTTTTTTTAATGTTTTCAAAAAATTTTAATTAAATATTTTTACTTTTCTTAATTATTATTATTTTTTTAAGCGAAAAACCCCTTATGGAGCCACCTTGGTCTGAGAGACCACGAACAGGGGGTTCTACACCGTCAAAGTCACCCGGGAGTCGCACCCGACCTTGCACGCACCAACATTATCAATTGGATTTTGGATACCCAATTCAGCTTTTTGGTAGGGTGGAGATTTGAACCTGGGACATCCCTTGGAGGATTGCCCTCTCCTCTCGAACTCACCTACAACACCTGGGTAGAACTAATTTATAGTGTAAAACACTTCTTTCGAGATGCCACTTTCAACAGGTTGGGCATAGGAGGAATGGAGCCTTGTCGGCCTCTACCAGCACATAGGACATTCTTAACTATACCATATATCTTTAAGATGGAGACAAGGGGAATGGAACCTGGGTCGGCCTCTACCAGCACCCAGGGTATTTACCACTGCACCAGAACAAGCAGATGCTTTTCTTAATTATTTTCTTTGGAAATTTTTAAGAAAAATTATATTTAATTAAAATTTGTTTTGTTTCATTAAAAAAACAAAAAAAACCTTTGAGAAAGAGAACCATATTTTTTTTCTTTCATCCTATTTATTGCAAAATTGTAACACTCAATTTTGAGTGTATTTGACAAATTGTCTAGAATGCAACAATCATCCCAAAGCAACCTTTTTAGACTTCATAAATAGCACACTCTTGTGTTTGGATTTTATTGAAATAAGAGGGAGGATTTTTTATTGTTGCCATTTTTTGACATTTGTCTAAGAAGTCCAACTTTGTAAAAGCCTTTTGCAGCTTCATAGTTGCATTTTTGCACTAAAAGGGGGGATACAATTTTTTTTCTCTCCATTATCTCCTATCTTGCACACAGGGGATATATAATTTTGCAAAACCAAGGGGGGAAGACTTATAAGGGTGCATTTTCGGCAATGACCGACACCTTAGTCAAATTATTTTTTGTAAAATTTCATTGTAAAAGGTGCATTTTCAGCAGAGACCGACACCTTCAAGAATGGGCAAATCAAAGAAGAAAAATATCCCAAAATAAACTGATGTTGCTAAATCAGTTAAAGGCATATACTTTTCCCCATTCATGGATGGGATAGATTATGATGAATATGGCATATTTCTCACACTACGGAATGGTGTAGATGCCATAATCAATGATTATGCGTATTGTGAAGACATGCAAAAAAATGGTGTTCTAATCCCTATTGGTGCTATAATGGGCATATACATGTCATTTTTTGCTCTTGACATTGCTCAAAGTAAAGTGAAAAGGGACATTAGTGAGGAAACAGAGGTCAAACCCCTAATGGTCGATGCTTGTAGTGACACAAGTGATCTTCAACCCATGGTGGCAAATGCTTGTTGTGACACATGTGACCTTGAGCCCATGATGGCCAATGCTTGTTGTGATACAGGCAACCTCATACCTTCTATGGTAGATATCAGTTGTAGCATAGGTGATCTCATAACAGCAGCAAAATTTGCTTGTGACACTAGTGACTTAAAAACTGAACCTCCTCAAAAAGAGCACTATAATCTCATCAATAATGACAAATGCCATATTATTAAAAACATTGATGAAGATGATGAAATTGAGTGTTTTGAAAAACACACAAAAGGATATGGATCCAAAATAATGAAGAAAATGAGATTCAATGGTGAGAGATTAGGTAAACAGGAACAAGGCATTAAAATTCCAATAATGCTAAATGTTAGGGCAAATAATGAAGGCCTTGGCTATACTAGACATGCAAGTACCAGTAATTCCATGTTTGTAAAACCTAAATCTCCTACATCTCCTAAAAAGTATTATTGTAGTCATTATGGAAAGACAGGACATGTTGCAGCTAAGTTTTGGAGATTACATCCTTGTGATTTATGTAGATGTACAAATCACTCTTGTTCAAGTTGTTGGTACAAGCTGAAAATGGCCAACAAGGTTCATATAGATTGTGGATGGAAAAATCATACACAATGGACCATGATGAAAGCAATGTTGTATGGCTTCTACCAAAAATTTAAAACCTATGGTAGACCCCAAGGCAAATCCAGTGATAGACCGAGTGGTAGTCCTAGAGATAATGACCCAGAGACAGACCTACATACAGAACCAGAGACAAAGTTCTAGAGGTAGATCTATAGGCAGATCCAGAGGCAATGACAGAGAGGTAGATTCATAGGCAGATCCAGAGATAGACCCAAAGGTACAAATACAGAGGTACACTTAGAGCCATAGCCAGAGCCATGACCTAGAGCCAGAGCCAAAGACAAAGTACGAGCCACCATTCTTTCATTTCTCTTCTTCTTCTTCACTATATTGGGGCAGTTATATACTTTACCCAAATATTGTTGTATGGGGGATAATAGTGTAGCTAGTAGTTATTCAATTACCCAAATAATGTAATAAGGGGGGATGTTAGCGTATATTATTCATATACGTTACTATTCCATTATTTAGTTAGAATATTGTTAGTAGGTTAGTTGTTAGACTATTTTGTTAGCGCCATATTCGCTTAATGCGTTAGGCTATCTTTGGCCTTAGCTATGTATTTATAAGGCCTATTATCAATACAATCGATATAGCCTTTATTGAAAAATCCAAGATGCATACACCTAAGCTAATAATAACTAAAAATTTACATAAAGCATAAAATAACAAATGAATTTGCAAATAACCACCAATAAGTGCTTCTTTTATTTAATTTCCATTTGAAATGCGATTACAAATCCATCCCTCTTAGGGATACCCAATGTGATACAATTATTACAATCATATAAAATCCCCACACAAGGGTAGGTGTAATCCACAGGCTTCCTAGGTTGACACGAACTGCTCCAAGGTAAATGTGGCCTTCTTCTCCACGATTAGAGGCATTTGTTGCTTTGCATGACAAGACCCTATTAACCGTGCATACAAGAAACAACAAGAAACATATTAAAAGCAAAGGTAGCCTCTCTTGATGAGGCCTTTAATCCAAATCTTGCATAAAAGATGCTATAAGAAACATGAAATCAAGAAATCATGTAAAGATACAAATCTATGCTAAAACATGGTAAATTTACCATAAATAATGTAAAGGAAACATATATTTAGTCATATAACATCCTAATTTAACATTGAGAGCATACATGAATGAATATAATAACACCTAGTCTAGCATTGGCTAATACTTGGAAATAAGAGGAATCTACCCTAGATCAATTATTTTAACAATCTAATGAGAAGATAGAAAATAAATCTATAGTAAATTTACCTAAATGAACAAATAGAAATGTAAACCTACTGCTAAAATAGGTTGAAAAGAGGATTAAACCTTGACCGTGGGTCTATGAAGTGGTTGGCACTATTAGCCATGGCTGACAGTCGTGGATAAGTTGTGAATGTCCTTGTTCTCCAAACCAGGGCTGAATTCCTCAATTCACTCCATGGAATTGATAGTCATGGATAAGTTGTGAATATTCTTGATTTCTCCTAGCTCTCCATAGCCTTCTTGGTTCCAAATGCCATTTGATCTCCAATTAGGCAGCAAGAGTGTTCCTCTCAATGGATGCAAGTGAGTATGCAATTTGACAGGGCTTCACTGCGCTTCAACTCGAGATTCTTCCAAACTTCTCCCCAATTTGGAGGGGAAGTTTTATAGCACATGGGAAGGCCTTGTCTTAGCTTCATGGAGAAGCCAAGATCAATAAGGGGTAGTTGGGGTAGTTGGATGGAAACTTTTGGAACTTTCCACCCTCTAACCACTTGGATCTTCAACCAATTGGCCATTTGTAACCGATTTTGGGTCAGTTGAGGTCCAACTAATTTTGAAGGCTAGCCATGGCTCTGAGGCACGGCCAGCTCTATTAACCATGGGTGTCAACCATGACCAACACTAATTAGGCCAAAATACCTAAATGAGTGGTTAGAACCACTACTTCACCTTGGAATCTATCCAAGATATTTCATATGGTCTTCTAGCATGTCCCATATGAGTAGTCACCTTGACATGACATGTTTTAGGTGTCTACAGATGCCCCTTTTGAGATGCATTGTGAGATCGAACAACACTGAGAAAAAATAGACCTCCTAAAATGATGTCATAGGTTGCATGATGATCATTAGTCTGATCAACATTAGATGCCCAAGGTCCTGTAAAAGGACACGCATCCTAGAATCATTGCTTCCAACTGGATGGAAGGCTTAAATTGAAATAACTTGAACTCATCATATCTCAATCGAGTAGCTTTTGTCACTACTACAGGTTTTCTGAACCTATAGATCCGAAAGGTGGAGAGCACAAACTCAACTATCATATTTGTTTTTTGCTCCAGCAAAGGGTAAGCTTATGATAGTCGTTGGCAATGATTCATAAGACGAATGCAATTTTGACAAGATCAAGGGATCTACGATCAAGGGATATTCTGTTGAATTTGATTATGATTATGATATTATGACTACCCCCTCAAGTGATGAGTCGATGAGGGTAATGACAATTAAATGAAGCGACAAGTCACTTGACCACTATGAATGATTTGAAAGATTTAAGGTTTAGCACTTGATACTTGGCTAGGCCTAATCAACTATGATTACAACTGTTAATAGTAATTGTATATCTCTATCCCATGGAGTGGTCCAACCATGAAGGCCTTCTTAGGAAATAAATATGATAACAATTCCAATTAGGCATGTGTTGAATCATATTGTTTGATGATCTATTAAAAATGTCATAGAAGAATTGACATGATTGCTTCATTCCCGTGGAGCGGTCCAACCTTCGAGGCCTTCTTTGGGATTGAAATGAAGCATATCAATTCAACGATGATGAATTTACCCCAAATTTCCTTATGGTAATTTACTCATCTTGTCGGATTGCATGGATTGCAAGTTGCTACAACCACCAAGTGTATAGGGTAAATAACTAGGTATGAGGCACATTTGGCTTTTTGTTTATCTAAATTTTTTTGTTATTTTTAATATTTTTGAGACTTTTGGTCCATCAAATATTTTTAATTTTCATTTTTGAGACCCCTCATGGTGAAATTTTTAGGGTAACTATGTCCAGTTGCTAGCCACGGGTGCCAAAAGTAGCTAGAAATTACAAATTTCTTAGCCATAGCTCAGACCCATGGTCAAAAAACCCTAGTTCTATGCCCGTAGGTGTCATCTGCGATTAGGGGTAAAATGGAAAATATTTAAGAAAAATATGTCACTTTCAACGTCATTATTTCCAACTGCCAACTTGCAAACCTGAGAGCTCTGAGAGGTGAGTAAGAATATTTTATATGAAATGCTACCGCAAACTCGACCTCACTACTACCCATACTAATGGCATACCAACCTGGAGGCACCGGTGCTACTAAGGTAGAAGCACATAAACCTTTGTTTTGCATTTACTGGATAAAATTGAACCTCATTAAGTAATGGGTTAAATTAAGGTCATTAAACTTATAGTAATGAACCTCACCCTAGATAGGTTTATCCTAGGTTATATTAAATGGGGAGGGTTTAAATTTTTTATTTTTTGGGTTTTTCGGGATGGCTCGTGACCCTAAAAAAGTCACAATGCCTAGCTACAGGTGGCAGACATGGCTCCCAATTGTCAAATTTGGGGCCATGGCTATCAACCATAGCTAGAATCAAATTCCAAACGGTCATAAATTTGACCATTGGCATCGACCGCGAGTCCCAACCGTGATCAGGCATCTTTTTTAAAAAACATCATTTTTTTTATTTTTTCAATTTTGAAGGATTTAATTGATTTTTTTGAAATGTTTTGAATATATTTTTGAATGTTTTTGTGTTTTTGATATTTTGTGATTTTTTGACTTTTTTTAAGTCATTTTTTATTTTTTTGTATCTTTTTGGTTGATTTTTAATTATTTTTGCCTTATTATTCTACTTTCGACCAGACTCTGACTACGAGGGCGAGAGAATCGAAGATCCTTCGTAACCTGCATGGTGCCCTAACACAGGTAGAGCAGGATTGGTTTAGGACCATGGGCTTTGGCTATGTCTTATGCCTTCCAACTATTAAGGCCGATCAAGCCTACATGACATATTTGGACCGATGTTGGGATGTGCGGACCAACACATTTCACCTGCCTACCGATGAGATGACCATGACACTAGAGGATGTGTACCGCATATTTTAACTCCCTATGGATGGCGAGGCCATCACATCTTTGCTAATAGATGTGAAGAAGGCAGTATTTGATCAGATATTCAATCGTTGTAGTGATGCAGTGTAGCATCATTCATACCACGAATGGGTCCATATTGAGCACAGGTACACCCAGTAGGTCTTCTCTCGATGAGTGATCATATTTATGCACCTGATTATGTAGATCATGCTCTCTGATACTTATGGAGTGAGGTTCCCCTGGAACCTCTTGGATAGGATGCGAGATCACCTGGAAAGTACCATTTAGCAGACCATGATCATATCCTAGGGAAGTACCCTATTAGTGTAGCTCTATAATGAGTTGTATCAAATCACCCAAAGGAGCAACGTGGGAATCAATTGCAACTTACTTCTTTAGATCTAGGGGTGGCAGCATATTAAGATATAGCACCCTACTAGCTTACCACTTAAGATAATAGACATAGCAGTCAAGCACCAGTGTTATGCAATGTGTTGGCCTTGATATCAAGAGGGTTTCTAGAGTAGGTCTCATGCAGGGGACCTGAGCTACTACATAGAGCAATTTACACGACTGTAGCTAGACCAGATTGAGTGGTACCCCTACCTAGACTACCCACCATGGATAGAGTCTGATGAGTACCTACATTGGGCAAGTAGATATAGATGTCTCCTCAAACTTAATTTTGAGGTACGAGAGTTCTTTTACTTCTCTCACATCACCAGGAAGTTTGGCATCAAGCAAGACATCCTAGAGTTTGCCACCATTTACTACCACCTCACTTTAAATAGGGACCTAACATGGTCCTAGGTGACTTTGTTGGGTGAGGAGAACAATGATTTTAAGGAGTCATGGATGATAGACGTAGGTACTATGACTAACTATGAAACTTGGTGGATGATCCTGCTATGGTGAGGTTTGAATGGCCCACTAGGTAAACCAGTAGATGGTGCAACAATGAACGGTGCAGAGGGAGAAGAGATAAATCCTCATGGGCATCGAGTCCATTAGAGGAATAAGGGTGTTTGGGGTGAGGGAGCAGCTACTGAGGAGGCCCCCCAGGTTGACAAGGAGGGCGAGGCCCTAGAAGAGGGTGAGGCAATGCTTGATAGCAATATTGGATAGCTCAAGACTCACGTCAATAGCCTACAAACTTAGGTAGGTAAACTATAGATGCAGATCCTAGGGAGAGACACCTCCATAGCTACCTTGGAGGTATGGGTTAGTGACCTATAGTCACAACTCAGAGTAGGACAGTCTCAGTGGCATGAGTATGAGGAGAAGAGGACAACTCTCCGAGCATAGATTACCATAATAAAGACAAAGATCCAATGGGTCACAAGCTAGTGCATCCTCATATAGTCTTAGTTAGATGTTGTGACTATAGAGCATGACTCGCTCAGGTTTACAATGGGATATCCCTCATATCCATAGGCTACTCTAGTAGCTCTAGTTGATCTAGTAGTTCTAGCAATTTTAGTAGTACAAGGAATAGTAGTTATGGATCTGATGGCCAAGATCAGGATATTACAAGCTCTAGTGCAACAACATATCAGTGAGTGATCGACAAATACTACTTATATCTCTACCTTAGTGGGAGATATTGAGCTACTTAGGGGTGAGGTTCCTAAGAGGCCCATGGCTTCAGGATCTCAGAGGACTCACACTCGGGAGACAGGGCAGTCTTCATCTCACTCTAGTCATAGGACACACAGGACTGAGAGGACCTCAGGTGCTAGCTCTAGGCGGACTCACAAGGAGGGTGGAGGCGAGGGTGGAGCCTCACAGACTGGGGGTGTAGGCCCTGCTTAGTACAAATATGTGCTAGATGTTGTACCATTTTTTAGTGTAAGGTCGAGGACCTACATAGTTGTAGCCTATGAGCATTTTGGACATATGTCGATGTACTATTTTTTGGACACATATATTATATATGATCTGACATTTGAGACTCATTATATGCATATTTTATTATTTTTATTATTTTATGTTTATGAGATGCATATGGATGCAATGCTTATATGTTATGTTTATTTTATGCTATATGATGTGATGTATAGATGACATGCACTAGATAGCTATGTGATGTATGATTAGATGCAGTGATATGTATGTGTATATGGACTACTTATGATGAATGTATATGAATGCAATGTTTGATGTTAAATGCATGTTTAATTTATAGTACTTGTATGCATTTAATTTATGATGTTATGACATGATTCATGCCATGTATGTATTGCCTAATTTTCATGATGATGATTTTTTGTAAATGGACATGTATGCTTTAATTACTTAAAACATAATGTATGAATGCAATATGAGTTTGACAATCTAATGGATGACACCACAGAATGTATAACAATCATGAACTATAATTGCTATATCTTATTATAAGAATTAATCAATTGGACACCCATATGTGAGATGCAATGATGTATTGTTTCTATTCATAAGCTTTTGTAAATTAAAAGAATATGGATAACATAGTCAATGGCCATTTAAATATCATTTTTGACATCCATCTAGTATCTAACCTATATTATAAATATTTCTAATAAACAAACTCTCATAAAATAAGTTGATATTTGATGATTGCATTGAAAATTAGTTGTTGCTATTTTGGGAATTTTTGAGGTTTTCCATGAAACTCAAACACCCTAGTTGACTTATCAAAAGTTGTATAATGACTATACTAGACTTCTAAAAAATAAAGTTTTTATTCTAAAAGACAAAGCTATTCATTACCCCTGTGTGTGCAAATGAATATATTAGATAAGGCATAAGCATACCCTAGTGCCAGGCGAGATTCATTCAGCCCATTGTTGTATTGGGGATCCTCAAATGTCTATCTGATCCTAGGTTTGAACTCAGTCAGACTAAACCACTAGGCGATCCAGGCCACCTAAAGCTAGCTCACTCATAAATTTCTTAGACCTACCCCAATGTCAAGCGGGATTCATTCAGCCCATTTTTGTATTGGGGATCACCCTATGGCTTTCAAATAGTGATCACTCTAGGGATTCAAGCTCACCCCCTTATTTTCTTCAATTTATTGGGATACTTGCTCATGTAAAGTGATAAGAATCACTGTTTATTTTTGTATAGTGATAAAATCACTATTTATTTTTGTACTTTATTTTTCTTTTGAGCAAGGGATTTGATACTTATTTGATTTGATTGTGATTGTGGGATTTTGCTCCTTCATTTGTAAGCAAGGGATTTATTTGGGTAGGGGGTAAACTTGTCCTTTTGCCAACAACCACTACTCTAGACCATTGCACCTCACAAAATGAGCAAGTAATAAAACCTTTCACCTAAGGTGACCTAGACCACTTTTGTAGTGTTCATCTTTCCTTATCCTAATTAGGATTGTTAATGTGTTTGATTAGTGATGGGATTCTGATATGCTAAGTGCTATCAAAACTAGACCTCATCTACAAAATAAAAGCAAGATTTCTACCAAACTCTTGAGAAGACCACTAGGTATGGCTGAGTGATCGAAAAACCCTAGTATATTCCTCATAGCAACAGGATGGGTTGTGTTGAGAAACACAATTACTCACAAGGGTGATGGATGATGATGATAATGCATAGATGCATGATTGAAACACAAACGTGGTGTCATTTGTAAGATTGCAAACACAACCTATCCTAATGCAAGTGCATCAGATGGAAATGCCTAATGCAATGCAATTAAATGAAATGCATGTGCAAAATGAAAATGCATAATGCAAATGTTTTTGAATTTTTAATATTTTACAATGTTTTTAGATTTTTATTGCTTTTTAATTTTTATGGATTTTTGAAATTTTGATTTGACCAAAGGGTTTAGATTCCTTTGGAGCCTTTTATGGGGTGACCAAAGGGCTTACATATGCCTTTGGAGCCTTTTCATGGTTTTAGGCATAGAACACTTTAATATGAAGGATTTTGAGAGGTTCAGGCTCTTCAACACCTTCAAGTGATGTTAAGTGATATGTCCCAGGTCCAATCTTCTCAGAGATGATATAGGGACCTAACCAATTAGCCATAAATTTATCTCACAATTCTAGTGGTAGATTTGAGTTTTTTTGGTTCTCTTTTAGCACAAGATCACCAACCTCAAAGTCTCTTAGATGGACTTTTTTATTGTAAGCTCATTTCAGGCGCTCCTGATAAACGTGGAGATGCTCGAGGGCATTCACACGATGTTCATCAAGTAGCATCAATTGATCTAGGTGAGCTTGTTGCATAGTGTCATCATCAATGAACTCTTTCAATGTGATGCGTAGCATTAGAATCTCCAACTCTAAGGGTATGATGGCCTCAATGCCATATACTAGTGAAAATGGTGTTGCCCCAGTGGGTGTCCGAATGCTAGTCCTGTAAGCCCATAATGCAAGGGGTAGCTAGATGTGCCAATATTTGTGGTGCTCTTGTACCATATTTTTCAAGATGGATACCACTATCTTGTTTGAAGCCTCAACTTGCCCATTTACCTACGGATAATATGGAGTCACAAAACTATGTTTGATCCTGTACTTGGATGTCAAAGCCCTCATAGTTTTGTTCTTGAATGACGTTCCATTATCCAAGATTATTTTGGATGGTATCCCAAAATGACTTATGATATTGGTGAGTATGAACTCCACAATACGTGCTCCAGTTATCGTTGTTAATGGGATTGCTTCCACCCACTTAGTAAAGTACTCAGTAGCCATAATAATGAACATATGTCGACCTGATGATGGAGGAGAGATATTTCTGATGAGATCCAAACCCCACTGAGCAAATGGCCAAGCCGCTTGAATGGGTTGTAAGGCCTGTGATGGTAGGTGTGAAATATTAGCATGATGCTGATATTTAACGCATTTCCTAACATACACATTGCAATCCTTCTCCATAGTAGGCCAATAATAGCCCATGCAAAGGATGCACTTGATGATAGCCATGTCACTGAAATGGCCACCACATGTACCATCATGAGCTTACAAAATTGCCCAAGTTGATTCTTGGGGCTCAAGACAATGAAGGAGAACTCCATCATAGCTTCGATGATATAAAATATCTCCTAACAAGACATACTTTGTCACTTTCTATTTAAATGTGCATTTTGTAGCATGCAAAAATCCTTGAGGGATCACACCAAGTTTTAGGAAGTCATGTATTTGTGACATCCAGTTTTGATAGACCTCAGCCTCAACTGATAAGACAACATGTTCCTCCTATGGTTTAACATTCACAAATGTAGACTAGGAAAAAACCTTATGGTGAATGGTAGTACCATTCCCCATAGGACCCTACGAGATCAATGACCCCTAGGATGCCCTCTTGAGAAAGTCTCTGGCTCTATAGAACCATTCATGGTTTGGTTCTATATGAATCATGTTGACTAATTCTTTATTATCCAAAGCCTCACACTGCATGGTAGAGTGTGACAATGTTTTCACATGGATGGTAGTGAAATCGGTAGATAGATTCTAAGGGATTAAGGATCCCAAAGATGCCATAGTGTCTCCGAATCTATTTGATGAATGAGGGATTGCCTCGATGTCGTACCACTCCAACTGAGCTAGATAAGTGTCAACAAGATCTTTGTAGGCCTTTAGGATATGACACCTACATTGAAAAAGTCCCTTCACTTGGTTGACAATGAGAAGGGAATCACCAAAGATATTTAACCTTTTGATCTTCATGGCGATAACTATTTGGAGGCCCAATATTAGGGCTTCATACTTAGAATTATTATTGGTGCAAGGAAAGTCCAACTTAAATGACAAGGGCATAGGAGCACCTTGTGGTGTGAACAACACTATTCCTGCACCACCCCCTTGCTCACACTTTGAACCATCAAAGAACAAGGTCATATCAGCTTTGTTATCCGGTTCTTTGGGTTTGGGAGCCTCTAATAATGTGAATACTGCATCATCAGGAAGCTCAATGGTGAGAGGCCTACTATTTTCTAGTGGTGCCTCAGCTAGTTGATCAGCTATGACCTGTCCCTTGATGGAATTTTGGCTAATGAATTCCAAGTCAAATTCTATCAATAGCATGATCCACTTTGTAGTACGTGTATTATGATACATCTTGCTCATCATATACTACAAAGTATTTTGTTTTGATATGACATACATCATATGACTTAACATATAATGTTGCAATTTATTTGTAGTGAACACCATTGCTAAACACAACTTTTCCACGTAGGCATATCCTAGCTCGTAACTCACCAAGGTTCAGCTAATGTAATATATGGCTTGCTCTTTGTCCTACACATTCTTCTAGGTCAACATGGTCCCTAATGCAAAGTCAGTTATCGATATATATAGCAAAAAGGGCTCATCTAGTCTTGGTAAATTTAGTACTGGCAGCGTCACTAGGTATTGCTTAATCTTATTAAAGACCACTTGAAAATCCTCATCCCAATTGAATGGGACCCCCTTATGTAGAATTTGATTCATGGGTCAACATTTATCCGATAATTGTGTGATAAATCACTTTATGGATGCTACTTTCCTTGTAGGCTTCTTAATTCCTTGATATTCATGGGAGGATGCATTTCTAAAATGGCCTTGACCTTCGTTGGGTCAACTTTGATGCCTCACTTTGAAATTATGAATCCCAATAGCTTTCCTTAAGTCATGCCAAATACGCACTTCTTAGGATTCAACTTGACATTATGCTCTATTAAGCGATCAAAGACCTTTCTCAAGACCTTTGCATGCTTTGAACGCAATAATGACTTTGCCAATAAGTCATCGATGTAATATTCCAAGATCTTGTGCATGTAGTCATGAAAGATGTATGTCATAGCTCATTGGTATGTAGCACCACCATTCTTAAGGCCGAATGGCATAACCTTATAACAAAATATCTCCCATGGCATTGTGAATGCGGTCTTATGTTGGTATTTGGGCTTAATCCGAATTTGGTTGTAACCATAAAAATCATCCATTAAGGAGAGCATTTCATGACCTGTAGTTGCATCTATGAGAGCATCTATGTTTGGCAACAAAAATGAATCCTTTGGTGTTGCCCTATTGAGGTCTCTAAAATATGTATAGATATGGATCCTTCCATCAGGTTTTCCTACAGGTACCATATTTGATACCCATTTCGGATAGTCGATGGAAATGACAAACTCTACATCCAATAGCTTTTGTAATTCATATTTAACCATTAAGGCTATTGTTGGATGCATTTTCCTGAATTTATGCTTGACTGGATTTTTTGAGAGATCTAGAAAAAGGTTATGAGTAACCAATTTTGGATCTAGACCCGGCATGTCCTTATAAGTCCAAGAAAAGAGATCAGGCCTCTCTTTCAGTAGAGGGATGAGGTTGGAACACTCATCAAGAGATAAAATTTCTCCAAATTTAACCTTCTTAGGAATTGTGGGATCATCATTGATATCCACTTCAAAGGTTTCCTCTACTAATATGTGGGATCCCTCCTCAGCTGATGAGGCATAGGGATCAAATGGATGTCATTTGTTGGGTTTATGGGTTCCACGTTGGAAGCATCCTCAGCATGATAAACATCATGTGCATAACCTGGTGCAAAATGAAAATGTTGCAACATTTCTTCATTGGGGAAGAAATATTCAGGCTCCAGTGGTGAGTCAATGTGATCCCAATCAATAGCATCTACATTAAGATACAATGGTTTGGAGGGATTGGCTGGATTGTGAAGTGGAGTGGTCAAATCAATGGAGATCATATTGATGGAATGAATTATGTCTCCAGGACCATGTGCATGTGACTCTACATTGATATAACTTCCATCCCTAAGATGTGGTTCTAGGGGTATGGGGATCTCTAGATCCGGTCTATGGATAGACTGGAAAGCAGGATCATTAGGCTCTAGGAGCTCCATGTACATCGGTGGGTTAGGGAAGACTATATGATAAATCACATTGAGATTCGATGATCTTCCCCTAAGGTGAGGGTGGAGATTGATATCTCTGTACATATCCTCTATAGTGTATGGGGCATTATGATGATGCAAGTAGAAAGGCCCCAAATAGGCTCTCTCTATTTCATCTTCGTCATCACTTTTGTAATAAAAAACCTCACCACTACCTAATGGCACTAGGAGATTAGGAAGATGGGGCCCCATGTACATCCACTATTAATATTCACTATCATCAATGTGAAAGCACGAGGATACGAAAACAAAAAGGAAATGCCAAGATGCGATGTAAACGAAACTAAACTTAACGCTAAATCCTACGAACTGAAATGCATGAAAGGAGAGAAACATAAACACATTGAAACAAGGTATAAAAGCAAATATGGAGTACAACCCTTTTTATTAATATGCTTTAGAACCTAGTTACAATCCGTCTCCTCCATTTTTAGGGGCTAGGAGCATTAAATATGTTCTTGTCACATCAATAGATGGTATTCCTTCTTTCGCGTGCCCACATGTAGAATGGGCGGACCAAACATCATCGCCACTTGCATTGATGAGTCTTGACTCCTTGCTGCTCCTCTAATGTCGAGATCCTACGTTCAAGGAAATAAAAAATAGTCAGTAGCACCTGTAGATAAAATGAAACATGCAATCCCCAAGCCTACGATTAGTGCATGCAAAAAATAAATAAAACGATAACTAAATAGCATCAGAATGATCTAAAAATTTAACAGAAGCATGAGGACATTACCAGGAGGGCACTGCAAATGGAACAGTCAAAAAATTCACCACGGATTTCTAATCGCTCCGGGGTGGGACGATTAGACCTACAACAAAACGTCAGAAAGCATTGTCCCAAATGTCACATCCGGGAAGCTCCAAATCACCTACAAAGTTGGGGGTTAGGTAAAATGGGGTATTTTGGAAAGACCCAGAAGGTCAGATTTTTCCAATTCGGCCTCTATCACCGGGAATTTGATGATGCTACCTACATGTTAGCAAAAGCGAGAAATGACAAAAACATGATCAAAACAGCTCAAAATGATGTGAAATTTGAATGACAACCTATCTAAGCAACATAGAATCAGATGCAAAAATAACAGAAAGGAAATCTGCTACAGATTTCTAATCACTCCGGGGTGGGGCGATTAGGACTACAGTAGTGCGTGGGGCACCCGAGGGCAGGACGCCCACCGTTTGGGGCCCGGTTTTGGCACCAATCCACTTGGGATGGGTCCAAAACCTCTTGTGGGGTGTTGTCAATAAATTTGGTAGGATGTTATGGCCAAATGTCGGGTTTTGGTTCCAGATTTGCGCTTCCAATAATCACCCAATGACCTCCCTTCCAAAAGAGATCAAGGATGTGAAAGGCACAAATCAAAAGGTGTGAGGATGTAAAATGGCAGCACTTCATTGCTCAAAATGCTCCTTCTCTCTATATTTTTGGGGTGAGAAGACTCACCATTTTATAGACCTGACGGTCTCTTTGGATGAGCATGCAGAGGCGCCACTTGGCAATCATGCCTTCCCAGGGGGAGAAGATTCCTCCCTGATTAGGGGCTCCATGACTGCCCTTGTAACTGCCTCTAGCGCTCAAAAATGCTCACTCACACTCCCATGCAATGAAGGAAGAGTTAAGTGGTGGATCTGAGCTGCCATTTGTCAAGATTTGACTTTTTGCCCATCAAACCTGCTATTCGCCCCACCCTGGAGCGAATACTGCTAATCGTCCCTGGGTGGAACGAATACCAGTTTGTAATCGTCCCTGGGTGGAACGAGTAGAGAGCAGAGTGCCTGAAAGGTGCCAAATTGACCTTTGACCTTCCAAAACTGTTGTGTGAGTGGTTAGGACCACTGTTTAACCTCTAGGGGCTGCCCTGGGGGCTGTGTGTGTCAATGCGATCAGTGTTTGCAGTCACATAATCGGATTGGTGTTGTTTTGGTGTCTACAGATGCCCCTTTTTGGGATGCGTTGTGCGTGGCGTAGTGCTGAGCAAAAATAGATAACCAAAGCACTAATGATTAGGGTTTCTCAGTAACCTAACCAAATTTTGATGCCCCAAGTATGGAAAGGGCATGCATTCTTGAATCCTTGCTTTTGATGAGCTAAGGAACTCAATTCAAGTGTTAACCTTTTTTGGTGAGGTGTTACTTGATCTTGGACATTGATCAGTCATGAATAGGCAAAGGGCGCAACCTTTTGTCTATGGGAACCTTGAGTTCATGATTCATGAATGCCAAGTGTTTGATCAGCTTGTGATTATTGCTTGTTTACTGCCCCAAGCAGGGGCGTGATTGTCTTTGTCAATGATTCTTTGAATGCATGCCATTTCCTTGATTGGGTGTGTATTTGTTGATTGGTGACTAAGTGTGACTACCCCCTCAAGCGATGAATCGATGAGGGAATGACCTACATGAGAAAAGCGACGAGTCGCTTGACCCAAGATGACTTATGTAAGGGTGCCTTCAGTTGTTTATCTTTGAATGCTTGTGCAGTTTCCCAACATTTAGACCTATTTTTGGTGGGTGTTAACCCTTTTTGTGACGCATTTGGAGCTGAAATTGTCAAAAATCCGTCTTCCCATGGAGCGGTCCAGCTATGGTAGCCTTCTTAGGGAGTAGGATAGTGACAATTTGTGACCCCAACATCTATTTTGCATGCCAAGAATGTCAGGCACAAAGGCGCCTTTGTTTGGCAATGTTATTGCTATTTTTGGGTGGGTTTGGACCCTTTTTGGGATGCCATTTGGGGATGAAATTCTCGACAATCCGTCCTCCCGTGGAGCGGTCCAGCTATGGTAGCCTTCTTAGGGAGTAGGATAGTGAGGATTTGTGACCCCGAATCTATTTGCATGAAATTGTTCATTATTCTTTTTGGGTGGTTTGACCTTTGGGATTTGGGGAAAATCTTCAACCGTCCTCCCGTGGAGTGGTCCAGCTATGGTAGCCTTCTTAGGGAGTAGGATAGTGAGGATTTGTGACCCAACATCTATTTTGCATGCCCAGAATGTCAAGTGCAAAAGCACTCTTATTGGACAATTTTATTGCTTGTTTTTGTGCATTTTGGTGCAGTTTTTGTTGTTTTTGAAATTTTTGCTCTGTAATCGTCCCTGGGTGGGGTGAATACCAGTTTTGTAATCGTCCCAGGGTGGGACGAGTGCTAACTAGAGTGCTCATCCTAGGGTGGAACGATTACAGGCCTAAAAGCCTATTTAAGGGCCAAAACTAGGGTTTGGGCTCATTTGCATTCGATTTTTTTGGCGATTTGGAGCTCTGAGGAGGAGGAGGTCGAGTCTGCGAAGCGAAGCGCTGTCAAATTTTTCCTGACACCATGAGTTCACGAACCGGATCGAGTGGCGGAGCCGAAGCGAGACCGGTAAGTGCTCCTCTTCGTTATTTGCTTTTGTTTTATGTTATAGTTTTAAAATCGTAATTTATTTTGAGTTTGTTTTTCTGTTTAAACTAAGGTAAAACCCTAGGCTAAAAAGAAATGTGTTTTTTATTTTGTTTGTATGTTTTTTAAGGTTACAAGAAACCCTAGGTTGAAAAGTGATGTTTTTATTGTTTTAAAACTAAAACCCTAGGTTAAACTGAGAGCAAAACCCTAGCTTAGAAAAATTGTTTGAATTTAAATTTTTGTATTTTTGTTTAAAAAACCCTAGATTCAAATGCGTTCTTTTTGTTGTTTTGTTTTTAAACTAAAACCCTAGGTTAAACTTAGAGAAAACCCTAGCTTTAGAAAGATTGTTTTTATTCTGAGTTTTTATTTGTGAACTTCAGTTATAAACCCGAGGTTAACGAAAAACTGTTATTTTGATTTTGATTTTTTTGTTTTTATTTATCAGTTTAAACGTAGAGTTAAAAAACCCTAGGTACTGACAAACTATTTTTGAATTTTTTTTTTTTATTTATCAGTTTAAATGTAGAGTTAAAAACCCTAGGTACTAACAAATTGTTTTTTGAATTTTTTTTGTTTTTATTTATCAGTTTAAACGTAGAGTTAAAAAACCTAGGTACTGACAAACTATTTTTTATTTTTTTTTAATTTTGTTTTTATTTATCAGTTTAAACGTAGAGTTAAAAACCCTAGGACTGACAAATGTTGTTGAATTTTTTTTTTAATTTTGTTTATCGTTATTTGTCTATTTTTAGTTGTACATTGTTTTATGCATTGTTGTATATTCATGTTATTGTTGTACAGTTTATCATGTTTTTAATGTTTTTGTTTTGTTTTCTTTTGCAGGTTGTGAAGAGCCGGTACCGTGTGCCTACGGTTTTCTCTGAAGCATGGGAGGCGCTGACTTTGGTTGACTGGGAGTGGCTTGATGCCCTTGGGCTCAAGCAGGTGACTCGGCTAGAGCCTGTGGTGGGGGATCGGGCCTATCTGATGGCCCTGATCAACTTGTGGGATCCCCGGACCAATACCTTTCATCTCCCAATAGGGGAGATGACGGTGACTCTGGAGGATGTCTATCGGATTCTACGGATTTCGATAGACGGACTTCCTATTCGGACTACTCCGCGTGATCAGCGGACAACAGTGCTGACACGATGCTTTGGTCATGGGGAGGAGTTGGGTGTGGACATCCCGGTGGAGAGGGCAGAGGGCGACTGCTATATTGGTGGCATTTTGGTGCGATGGTGGCTAGAGAGGGGCGTGTTGGGAGTGAGGCATGCATTACTGATGACCCTCATTTCCAACATGCTGTTTCCTGACTCATCAGGTGTGAGGTTCCCTTGGAACCTGCTGGAGGTGGTCTTCAGACTGGTCGAGTGTCCAATGGAGGCACCTATGATTATGAGATGGGGACAGACTCTGCTGGCACAACTCTATGATGAGCTGTACGAGGTCCACTGTCGGAGGCAGAAGGGTATTGGATGTAGTTATCTATTGTAGTGCTGGGCTTGGTAGCACATAGCTGTGGAGAGGTCGGTGGGGTTGCCATGGATGACTCGGGCAGAGATGGTTGACAGAGAGATAGGGTATGCGGCTCTGTGGTGGCGGTCTGAGGAGCAGGGATAGAGTCGGTGGTGGGTAGGTGCCGTAGGGCACTATGTTGATGCCTTCGCTCGGCTTGCTCCAGGGGAGGTTTTTTGGCGCCCATACCGGGACTGTCCAGCCTGGCCTGAGGCTGGAGAGTGGCTTCGACGGGTGCACCAGGGGAGATGGCTGATTGGGCGACATGGGACCGAGCAGGAGTACTTCCTGTACGTCCGAGTGACATGATAGTTTGGGGTGTGCCAGGGGTTTCTTGGTGAGCCCTTGATCTATCGGCATCGGGGTGACGAGAGGACTCTGGCCTGGTCGATCATCGCACCGTTGGGTGAGGAGTCGGATGCAGCGATTGATGTTCCTGACATGGACAATGTCGGGGTGACCGCTGAGTACGACCAGTGGTGGACTTTGTGGTGGTGGCGAGGTGAGGGGCCTCTAGGGGGTGTAGAGGTGGTAGCAGTAGGTGGTGAGGATGTAGAGGCATCAAGAGAGGGCTAGGGGGTTTGCTAGAGGATGCAAACATGGTAGAGGTGGATAGATTTGGGGGGATGATTTTGGGGTTCCGGAGCAGCCGGATATGCAGGACGTCCTGGAGCAGTGGGAGCTGGAGCAGGCTACCATTTCGGAGATGTCGATGCCTCAGGAAGTCTCGGAGGATACGGAGGTAGGGTTGCACGCTGAGATAGCATGATTGGAGGGGCTACTCCAGAGACGGGATGAGGAGCTCGGGGATGCACTGTAGGAGAGGGATCTCCTATGGACGTAGTTGGCAGAGAGGGAGAATGCATTTGCGGTGTACCATCGACGGGATGGGGATACAGATGCTGCGCGGGAGATGGATCTCCTATGGATGCAGCTGGCACAGCATGATGAGAACTTGGTGATAGTTCATCAGTGGGAGATGGACTTGATTCGGCATCGGTTTGAGTTGGAGGTAGAGATTATCCACCTCGGTGGGTGGATCCCTACGGTTAGTGGAGGCGGATCATCACGCCACATGAGAGGGAGTGATACTGAGAAGTCAGCATCCTCTCTGGCACAGGTGACTGGATGAGGGGGCGCTAGTAGGCGTGATGCGGGGGCTAGTAGCAGCCACCCTGAGGGGTCCCATAGGACCCACACCACGGGGGGTAGTTCCCGTCGCACCGATCCTATGTGATCATGGTGGTCGACGCCCTAGGCTTGGGGGTTTTTGAGCTTTTGCCTTTTTGCGAGGTCAGAGGACCGGTTTATTGTAGCCTACGGGTATTTTTGATGATATATATACAGATGACTTTCTTTTGTTTATACACGTGTTGTGATTTGATTTTATGCACAGTGACTGATGTTTGATGGATGCATGTTAATTTACATTATGTATGGATATGTTGCGATGAATGCTAATGTTTCTAATTTATATGATATGCAAATGGAATGGATGAATTGAATTTGTGATTTTTGGTGGTGGCACCATAGACTGTTTAGAACTTATGGCTTGTTGTCCTAGGCGATTGGTGTGGTAAATGACCTTTTTATGTATACATGTTTTTTTGTATTTTCTGATGGCGATGCAAGGATGAAAGATATCACAGTTGGTTTAGAATGTAGTTAAGGTTTTCTGAGACTCGGATGTTTTAACTAACTAGCCAAGACTGTACTTTTATCTTACAAGACTTTTGAACAAGGTATGAATCCGACTTGTCTTTGACCAAGTTATTTCACATCCCTGTGTGTGCAATTGAGTTTGTTTATGTGGTATTTGTTAGGATACCGCTAGTGCTAGATAGGCTGTCAACCAAACCTATACTGAGGATCACCTAATTAGCTCCACTAACTCCTTTGTTGTATTTAGTCAGATTAATCTATGGTGCTATCTAGGATACCATAAGCTAGCTCATCCACATGCAAACATTGATCTGCACACAAGTTAATGTGACAGATATATCATCATGCGGGAGGTTTGCCACCAGTGACCGATAGGTTATCCACCAAACCGATACTGAGGTTTACCTCATGACCTTCTGAATGCTGAGAGTTCCAGGGATTCAAGTTTGACTCCCTTATTTTCTTCAATTGTATTGGGATACTTGCTCTTATATAGTGATAAAAATCACTATTTATTTTTGTTTTTTTTCTTTTGAGCAAGGGATTTGAATATTGAGTGATGAGAATCACTATTGTATGTGCCTTTTGATGTATGCACTTTGGTTGTGATGTCAAATTTTTTGGAGTTTTGACTTTTGCAAATTTTTGATGTTTTGCAACTTTTTGAGAACTTGGGATTCTTGGGGAATTGGGTAGGGAAGATGCTTGTCCTTTTGCCAACTCTCAGCATTCTTGGGGTCATTCACACAGGGGGATGAGCAAGATAACCTTTTCACTAGATGGTATCCTGGATTGCTTTGCAGGTTTCATCTTTCATTCACACAACTTGGGAATTTTTATGTGTTTTAACTTGTGTTGGGATGCTACGTAACAAGGTGTGATCCAAGTAGAACTCTACCTTTGTAAAATCTGTCTGACTTTGTACAATATTTGGCTAGAAAGCTAATGACAACTGAATGACAAAAACTCTAGATACATTTAGAAGACAACTGACTATGATATGGTGAAAAGATGTGAATGGCGTTTATTTTTGATGGACTATTTATAGAGTGGAGAAATGTGGAAAAAGATGGATTTGTCGAGTAATTATAGTCTATGGTGCCTTTGACCTGTATGACCAACAAATATGCAATGTATGGATGTGATGCTTAATGCAGCTATTATTTTTGTGTTTTCGATTGATTGAGTTTTGTGAGTATGAAAATGAGATGCAAAAGAGTTCTTTATTGTTGTGATGATTTTGAGTATGCATGGAAATGAGATGCAAATTTTTGTTATTTTTGATGATTTTATTGTTTTGAATTTTTTTTTTTTTGACCAAGAGATTGTGGGAACCCTTGGAGCGCTTGGGTGATCGCACAAGTGGACTCCTACTAGTCCAAGCAATGAAGGAGGATTCCTTCGTAGCTGTGATGGTACAAAATGTCTCCTAGCAAGACATGTTTTTCCGCTTTCTCTTGAATGATCGTTTGGCAGCATGCATCAATCCAAGTGGGAGGTTACCTAACTTGAGGTAATCTCATATGGGTGTATACCAATCCTACTGATCAGAAACCTTGATAGTATGAACAACCAATCCCTCTTGAAGGTCATCCCTAGCAAAAGCTGAGCGGGAAAGAACTTGTAAGAATAGTGTTGTGTTGCTATTAAGGGGAGTAGGGGAGAACAAGGACCCCTAGTTGGCATGATTCAGACAATCGTGGATTCGAGAGAACTTGTTCGGGGATGGTTCAATTTGGATCAGGTGGATTCCTGGTGTTAAGTCAGAGCTTGCATGCTCCATCATAGATTGCGATAGTGTTTTGACTTGAATGGTTGTCATATCACCAGAAATGTCTTGCGGGATTAGTGACCCCAAGGAGGCCATAGTGTCCGCAAAATGATTCGATGATCGAAGGAGTGCCTCGATGTCATACCATTCAAGCTTTGCCAATTCAAGCTTTGCTAGGAATTTTTCCACAAGGGCTTTGTAGGCTTGGAAAACTGGGCATTTACATTGGAATACCCCTTTGACTTGGTTGACAATTAACAACGAATCACCAAAGATGTTCAATCATTTGATGTTCATGGTGATTGTTGTCTGAAGACCTATGAGCAAGGCTTCATATTTGGCATTGTTGTTGGTGCATGGGAAATCTAATTTAAATGATAGAGGCATTGGAGCCCCTTGCGGTGTGAAGAATACAATTCTCGTGCCACCTCCTTGCTCACATTTAGAACCATCAAAAAATAGGGTTATGTCGGCCTGTGACTCAGGCTCATTAGAATATGGAGATTCCGAGACATGGAAGACCCCATCATCGGGTAGTTCTATGGTCGGAGGCTGATCATCTTTGAGAGGAGCCTCTCGCTAGTTGATCGGCTATGACTTGACCTTTGATGGATTTCTGTCCAATGAACTCGATGTCAAACTCCATCAACAACATGATCCATTTCACCGTGTGACTACTATGATAAGTATGACTCATCATGTACCACAATGGATTCTCCTTAGACACAACATACGTCATGTTGCTCAGCATGTAATGGCATAGCTTTTTGGTAGCAAACACCACTGCCAAGCAGAGCTTCTCAACGTATGCATAGTTAAGTTCATAACTGACTAGGGTGCGGCTAAGATAGTAAGTAGCCTATTCTTTGTGTAGTTCATTTTTCTGGGCTAGCATGGCGCCCAGTGCCACCTCAGTAGCTGAGATGTATAAGTAGAATGACACTCCTGGTCTAGGTGGTGCCAATACTGGCGATGAAGCCAAGTATTATTTAATATCATCGAAGGCTGACTGGCACTCGTCATCCCAGTGAAATGCTACCCCCTTGTGCAATAATTTATTCATGGGTCAGCACTTGTCAGATAGCTACGCTATGAAGCGCTTGATTGACGTGACCTTTCCTTGCAGGCTTTTGAGCTACTTGATGGTAGTTGGGGGAAGCATTTCAAGGATTGCCTTGACTTTGTTTGGGTCCACCTCGATGCCTCACTTTGAGACTATGAAACCCAAGAGTTTTCTAGATGTGATGCCAAATACGCACTTCTTGGGGTTCAGTCTAACTTTATGTTCCATGAGGCGATCGAGGATCTTGCTTAAGTCATCGAGATGATCTGGGCACAAAAGAGATTTGGCCAACAAATCATCCATGTAATCTTCCAAAGTTTTATGCATGTGATCATGGAAGATGTATGTCATGGCACGTTGGTAGGTGGCACCAACATTTTTAAGGCCAAAGGGCATGACCTTATAACAAAATGTCCCCCAAGGCATTGTGAACGCCATTTTTAGTTGGTCCTCGAGATTGATACGAATCTGATTGTATCCCGAGAAACCATCCATGAGGGAAAGCATTTCGTGGCCCACTATAGCGTCTACCAATGCGTCGATACTTGGCAAGGGGAAATCATCCTTAGGACTCGCTTTGTTTAGATCTCAAAAATTAGTGCATATGTGAATCCTCCCATCAGGATTTTTGATGGGCACCATGTTGGACAGCCATGGTGGGTAATCCATGCAGATGACAAACTATGCATCCAACAACTTTTGTAATTCATATTTGACCATTAAGGCCACTATTGGGTGCATCTTACATAGTTTTTGCTTAACTGGCTTGACTATTGGATCAAGCGTTAGGTTATGCATGACTAGCTATGGATCTAGCCCCGACATGTCTTTGTAGGACCATGCAAAAACCTCCTTCTTCTCTTTGAGAAGGGCAATGTAGTCGGCTTGCTCTTCGGGGGATAGACTTACCCCCAACTTGATAATCTATGGATTCATTGGATCAGAGCCGATGTCTACGTCAGTCATCTCCTCGACCGACATGTGGGATCCATCCTCCAACTGGTGTGGAGTTGGGATCAAGTGGATATCATTTGCTGAGTTTAGATCTATATTGGGAACCTCGGGTTCCTCTTCAACATGGAAGATATCCTGAGTTGGCCCTGGGGTGAAATGAAGCATCTCACCGAAATGCTAGTACTCTGATGGGGATGGTGGTGAATTGACGTGATCCCAGTCTATGGCATCTATGTCTAGATATAATGACTTTGTTGGATCGGCTGGATTGTGGATGGGGGCGGTTAAGTCAATGGAGATCATGTTGATGAAATGATTTTGGTCTCCATTACCATGGGTGTGGTGACTCGGACATCTTGAATGATTTTTGTGCTCCGGATCTGGCTCTAGAGGTATTGGCATGAATGGATCGGCCCTATGTGCGGATAGGAGGACAGGGTCTACCCTCGACACTGATATCTCTATAGGGTCTCTGGGTGGTAGGTGCTCTCTATATGCCCAAAGTGGTGGATTCAACACTTGGTCCCACTGCGTTGGGTTTAGGTGCCACTCATGCCCTGGCCCTATGTTTAGTTGTTCAAATATGTCATCAATATCCAGGGGGTATTGTTGCTACATCTATCGCATGTGATTGAGATATGCCATCTCAGTTTCATCTTCATAATCACTATCGGAGATCCAAAGGCCTTCGTTGGTTCCAACAACTGTTTGTGACATTAGAGGCTCATCTTGCTCGAGCAAATTGATCTAGCCCCATCGGGGTTGTTCCGCTCTCTACGGGGGGACCTAATTTTCTTGAGGTGGCACTTGCTCGATTGGAGCATCCAAAGGGAACATTGCCAAGAGGCTTTCTTGATAATCATCCATGGGGGTCACTTGTGAGTGATTGCTATCCGATTCGAAGGGGTCCCATGGTGCTACCTCATATTCTGACTCATCTTTTGAAGATCCTTCCTGACCTTGTCTATACCTCTCTTGTAGGTGAGTTCTCAAACTTTCTCCTCTCTCGAGTGAAGGGAAAGGGTTGTTGAGGTCAACAAGGTTGGTTGTCAACAATGGGAGATAATCCCCCAATGTATATGTCATGTTAGGATTGGCATATGGATCTAATGCCAACCCACCCTTGTTGCCTATCCCTAGGCCTTGCATGTTCTCTACCAAGATGTCCAAGGGTAGGGGGTGGTTGAACCCTACTCCCGACTTGTCGTATGGCATCTGATATCTTGGTTGGCAAAGAACGTGCACTCCTTGCTCATATCTGCCTAACCCATATCCATGCCAATTGCATTGGCCAAGGTATCTCAAAGCGAAGTTTAGGTTGGACAAATAGTTGACATCTTCTACAAAGGGCTCTTCATCTTCTTCCTCTTGCATGTAAGGTTCAATACCATGATCAAGGCCCCCATACACAAAGTTTGTCTGATTTGGCGGGTAGCCTAGAGGAACAATAGTGCCTATGGGGAGGCGAGGTCTCCCCATGTCCTGCATGGACTCAAGTGTGGGCGTTGCTACAATATTCCACACCAGATACTCCCCCAGGCTCGTATTGGCCATCTCAATAATGATTGTTGGCGGTTGAGGGGGGAGGGAATGGGAGTTCTTCCTGAGTCCACTCCATGTTAGGTGAACTAGGCATCTCGACTTCCATTCGGCTAGGCATCTCTTCGGTAGAGATGGTTGAGACTGATGGCGGTGCCTCTTCCAGGGGTTTCTTCCCTTTGTCCTTCGATGTGGCCACCGTAGGTGGCATCATTGGTGAAGGACCAGATGATGAAGATGGACCCGACTGGGGATTTGATGGACTTATCAATGGGGATGCATGCAGAATCGGACCCTATTTAGATGGATTCAACTAAAAATCCAAATGCATTGATGGAAGGGTCGATTGCGGCATTAGCTGCACCGTATTGCAATATTTGAAGGGTTCTAAGTCTATCGGGACTACATGCACCTGCCCTTCAAATGTATACTTTAAGCATTGGTGGGCTATTGAAGGGACACACTTCATGTCCCTGATCCATGGCCGGCCCAACAAAATGTTATAAGCCATCTCACCCTCCAAGATGTGGCACAATGTAGGAATAGTCTTTTGTCCCACTTGGATGGGTAGGACAATTGTGCCAACTATCGAACATATCGCATCATTGAATGCTCGCAGAGTGTAGGTGGAGGCCACGATGTGAGATGCTGGCAACTTTAGATGTTTCAATGCCACTGTTGTAATGATATTACTGGACGAGCCAGTGTCCACCAACACCCTCTTATATGGAATCCCATTGACCCACGTAATAACGTGCAGGGGTGGATCCGCCATGTCACCAGTCATTGATTTCAGCTCGTCCTCTCTAAAGGTGATGATTGGCTCGGTGCATCTTTTGACATGTCCCACAAAGTTGTTGAAAGAGTTTGCTTCATGGGGCTGCAACTCGATGGCTTTTAGTATCTCCATTAGAGCCTCCCGATGGGGCGATGATTGTTGTATGAGCTCATAGATGGAGAGCCTAGCCGACGTGGTCCTCAAACTCTGGGTGAGTTTGGTCCGAATTGTGGCCACTGGTCTAGGCGGAGGAGGTTGCGTAGGGTGTTGTTGTGGTTGTGACGTTGTTGGCACCTCTCCTGTAGCTACCGCGGGGGCAACTGTGCTCGGGTACCTCTTGTTTCGAGTCACTATACTGATCATCCCTACATACCCCTGCATGGGGCAGTTCTGTGTTACCTCATTGACTTGTAGGGTCTTTGCCTGCGCATCATGGGTAGGCAAGGGGTCCTTAAAGACCTCCATTTGTTGGTTGCTTGGTGCCATGGGATTATCCACCGCTAATGTCTTGTTATCTATTAGGTCTTGCACCAAGCCTTTAAACTTCCAACATGCATTAAGGTCATGTCCCTTCCATCTCGTGGAACCTACAATACAAGTCTTCCCTGTAGCCCTTAGGCTTTGGCGCATTGGGGTCTATGGGTTGACTCTCGGGCAGGTTGATCAAGTTTGCCATTGACAAGCGGTCAAACAGGGAGTCTCTGGACTCTGTGTAAGGTGTGAATTGTCGCCTAGGGTGATGCTACTTATTTTGTTCTTGCCTCTAATTTTCTCTGTCATAACTATTAAGAGGCACCGCCTGATAGTTAGCCTTTTGGGGCTGTGTTGCTTGTGCAGGCTTAGGGATGTTTATAGCAACTTGATTGACCATAGCGGGTTTCTGTTGCGTGGTCCCTATTTTGGTGTTCTTAGACCATTCTTTCTTCTTTGGCTTGGCTATCTCGCCATCCTGAATCTTGATCTCCTCAATGATTCTGGCTTGCACTAGAGCTTCCTCTAAAGTGGCATATTGTTGTAGCTGCAATAGCATGAAGATCGATCTCAAACAGCTCTTTGAGAACATTTGGGTGAGGTCGGACATAGGAGGGAGGTAGGGCAGCTTTGAAAGCAAAGTCCTCCACCGGTTCCCATAGGCCGCCATGGTTTCTTCCTCATACTGCCTGAGGCTGGCTAGGTCGCTTAGTGACGCCTTCTTCTTGGTGTTGAAGGCGAAGCGTTCGAGGAACGCATCCACTAGCTGATCTAAGTTACTAATGTTGTGCTTTGGCAATTGAGTGAACCAATCCGAGGTAGGGCCTACGAACGTGGTGATGAATGTTCTTAGCAGCAAAGCATCATTGTCCTGAATGCCAAAGCATTGGCTCAAGAATCTAGTCACATGCTCTTGGGCATCTTCCTCCCCTCTAAAGATTGCCAACTGAGGCAGTTTAAAGTGTTCAGGGTAAGGGGGTGCCGGCACTGACGGATGCACAGGATGACTGTGGAGTTGGCATAAAGTGGGCTTTTGGGGCCCAGAAGTCTTGGTCTCCATAGACTCCAAGCACTCTAGCAGCGCTTTATATGCATCAAAAGATTTAATCTCTTCCTCCTTAGTTTGTTCCCATTGCGGGTTACGGGGAACTTGAGGCCTATAGAGGGGTGGCCGAATAGCGCCCCCTCTACCTTGGTAGGGCATTTCCGCCCGCTCTTCTTCTTGCTCATACTCCTCATAAGCTTCTTGAGGAGTTCTCGGGTGAGACCCATGACCATGGGTGGGTGCCCGCGGAGGGTACCCATCATTGTTCCTGGGAGTGGCCTCCCGCTCAGGTCTAGGGGGTCTCGGAGGCAGCACTTGGTAAGGTCTTGGAGACCTATCTTGCACTAAGGGGTTATGCCTCTCGTACCTTTCTACCCTCTATGTTCGAGGGGTTGGAACCCTCTTAGGCATAGTGTTGTGGAGTAGCTCATCTGTTTGGCATCGAATGCGCTCTTTGCTAAGGTGATATAGATGCTCTAGCTACTATTGGTCTTGCTCAAGCTACGTGATCTGCGCTTGGTGGGTGGCATGTCTGGAAAATGCCAGGTCGATCTGCTCTACCGTCTTGAGTCTAGGAGGCCTAGATGCCTCTCCTACACATCTATCTCGGTCATGGTGATCCGATATTTCTATAGGTCGCTTCCCTCTATCGAGGTTAGCGACATTCACCTGAGGTTCTGGCCTCAGTGGGTGACCCTGATAAATAGCAGGTGTGGAGGCGCATTGCTCCCATGTTGTATATTGCTCTTGAGGAATGTAGTGGTCTTCCTCATTTTCCCTTTCATAAATGTGAAAGGGGCGGGCGGAGTTGGCTCGCCCTACCAGAAGAGCCTTGTGCTCTGGATTTGTCCTATTGTTTCTGACAATAAGAGGGGGTAAAGGAGGGATGATGTAATCATGTGGCCCCTCCCGATGGACCCTGTGTTGTCCTAGCACTTCATCGTACGGTGGCCACTCATAGCGAGCATCTAAGGGAGCTTTCCCATCTATGTTGAGTGCCACGTGTAGAGACTCCTCCTGAAAGGGTCTATGCTGGGTGGGCGTGCCCCTCGAAGGGGTGCCTCTATAGTCCCATTCCATCAAGGTACGATGTGGACTATCTCATGGGTCAGGCCACCAAGGTGGAATGACCAAGTCCTTGGGGCTGTAGCGGAGGTGACTTGTGCCCCCTTGTACACTCTCCGTAGCTTTCGCCCTTGATTGGGCTTGGCTACGGGTGTACACCATGGTGGTGTCTCCCTACAAGATGCGTAGATTTTTATTTCTTTTTATGATTTTTATGCTACACTAAACAGAGGGAACCACACAATCAAAGCAGTGATTATCTCGTTTATAGATTAAAGGTGTGCCCTAAATCTGGTTTAGTGTGTTTTGATTTTTGTTTTGATAGTTTTGTAAAGAACTTTTTGTAGCAAATGCAATATGATGGCTCTTATGACTCCCAAAAATGGTCGCCCCTTCGATATACCATTTCCAAGCCATTATACCAAACCTCTCAATATACCCGCCCTTACGTGAGGGAAACTATTGGTACGCGAGAGCAGAATGGTACGTGGAACATAGGCGGTACGAAAGGGGGATCACCCTATTTTTGACACCTACCATAGAAGACTTATCCTCATGCACTGGGAATCACCCCAGCTACACTTGGTCAGCTTTCATCAGGATTTACGTCTAGCAATAGTAGCGATCGGGGTTATGGATGCAAAAATTCAAGCCAAGGTGGTGATGAAATCCACCGTTGGTCTTGATCAAGGGTTGGGGTCTTACGACCAGCTCCTTGGTGTTTAAATTGCCATGTGATGTGTGGGGTTCTTTTTATTTTGCATAAAAGAAAGAAAACATGCAGTAAAAACTTTCCCTAAGCAAGCAAATAACCAGAAAACAGAAAAAAAAAACAGAAAATGACAGAAGGTGTTTAGGACCTCTACCTCTTCTCTGCCCAAACAGGATGCCTCTGAGTTTCTGTTCTGAAACTGCACAGAGAGCTATTCATCCCTGGGTGGGATGAATAATAGAGCTGTATTCATCACAGGGTGGGACGAATGCCCATTCGCCCTAGGGTGGCATGAATTTTAGCTCTGTACTCGTCACAGACTGGAACGAACAGTAGTCCAGCATTTGAAAACTTGGTACCTGCAAGCAAAAACAAGCAATTTTTGATCAGAAGTTTGATCTCAAAAATAGAGGACAGGGTCCCACCGTGATCGCCACTGAAAGCACGAGGATACGAAAAAAAAAAGGAAATGCCAAGATGCGATGTAAACGAAACTAAACTTAACGCTAAATCCTACGAACTGAAATGCATGAAAGGAGAGAAACATAAACGCATTGAAACAAGGTATAAAAGAAAATATGGAGTACAACCCTTTTTATTAATATGCTTTAGAACCCGGTTACAATCCGTCTCCTCCCTTTTCAGGGGCTAGGAGCGTTAAATATGTTCTTGTCACATCAACAGATGGTATTCCTTCTTTCGCGTGCCCACATGTAGAATGGGCGGACCAAACATCGCCACCACTTGCATTGATGAGTCTTGACTCCTTGCTGCTCCTCTAATGTCGAGATCCTGCATTCAAGGAAATAGAAAATAGTCAGTAGCACCTATAGATAAAATGAAACATGCAATCCCCAAGCCTACGATTAGTGCATGCAAAAAATAAATAAAATGATAACTAAATAGCATCAGAATGATCTAAAAATTTAATAGAAGCATGAGGACATTACCAGGAGGGCACTGCAAATGGAACAGTCAAAAAATTCACCATGGATTTCTAATCGCTCCGGGGTGGGACGATTAGACCTACAACAAAATGTCAGAAAGCATTGTCCCAAATGTCACATCCGGGAAGCTCCAAATCACCTACAAAGTTGGGGGTTAGGTAAAATGGGGTATTTTGGAAAGACCCAGAAGGTCAGATTTTTCCAATTCGGCCTCTATCACCGGGAATTTGATGATGCTACCTGCATGTTAGCAAAAGCGGGAAATGACAAAAACATGATCAAAACAGCTCAAAATGATGTGAAATTTGAATGAAAACCTATCTAAGCAACATAGAATCAGATGCAAAAATAACAGAAAGGAAATCTACTACAGATTTCTAATCACTCCGGGGTGGGGCGATTAGGACTACAGCAGTGCAGGGGGCACCCGAGGGCAGGACGCCCATCGTTTGGGGCCCGATTTCGGCACCAATCCACTTGGGATGGGTCCAAAACCTCTTGTGGGGTGTTTTCAATAAATTTGGTAGGATGTTATGGCCAAATGTCGGGTTTTGGTTCTGGATTTGCGCTTCCAATAATCACCCAATGACCTCCCTTCCAAAAGAGATCAAGGATGTGAAAGGCACAAATCAAAAGGTGTGAGGATGTAAAATGGTAGCACTTCATTGCTCAAAATGCTCCTTCTCTCTATATTTTTGGGGTGAGAAGACTCACCATTTTATAGACCTGACGGTCTCTTTGGATGAGCATGCAGAGGCGCCACTTGGCAATCATGCCTTCCCAGGGGGGAGAAGATTCCTCCCTGATTAGGGGCTCCATGACTACCCTTGTAACTACCTCTAGCACTCAAAAATGCTCACTCACACTCCCATGCAATGAAGGAAGAGTTAAGTGGTGGATCTGAGCTACCATTTGTCAAGATTTGACTTTTTTCCAGTCAAACCTGCTATTCACCCCACCCTGGAGCGAATACTGCTAATCGTCCCTGGGTGGAACGAATACCAGTTTGTAATCATCCCTGGGTGGAACGAGTAGAGAGTAGAGTGCCTGAAAGGTGCCAAATTGACCTCTGACCTTCCAAAACTGTTGTGTGAGTGGTTAGGACCATTGTTTAACCTCTGGGGGCTGCCCTGGGGGTTGTGTGTGTCAATGCGATCAGTGTTTGCAGTCACATAATTAGATTGGTGTTGTTTTGGTGTCTACATAATGGAAGTTTTTTCATCCTCTATGATTGTCTCCAAGGATAACAACTGGCACAAATTTATGAGATTCAGGTAAGCCACCTTAGTTTCATTCTTAGATTGCTCATTGTTTGAGGACTCATTGTCATCATCACTCTCATACATGCAATTCGTTCCTCCTATTCCAAAGATAGAATATACATTACCTTCATCAGAATGATCCTCTAGCTCAAAATATTTTGTTGTGCTAGAATTTTGGACGTGCAGGTATGTTTCGTTAGCTGCCCTATGGATTTTGTCATCCAAGCGGTCTCTTGGAATGTGCTCTAAACTGATTTCCACTAATATATCTTCATGATATGTCTCAGGAGGTTTTGTAGTGATGTAAGACACTATCTGATTATCCCTTCAAAAAGAAGAGAGATTGGGGTGATAAATATTAAAATATATCTCACCCCCTATACTAAGGTATAGGTGGTCTAAATATGTCATGAGGATTTCATCTTGTCCTCTAATATAATATCCTAACCCAAACCTATCAGTTGGCAATTAATATTATGGTCCGTATGGCATCCTACATCCTTGTTTGAATAATCTAAGATCGTAACCATGCTAATGGTAATGCTCAAAATATCATAAGGTGTATTTTGGGTTAGAGAGATAATGAACATCCACAGTGAATGGTTCATCATCATCCTCATCCATGGAAGTGTGAGATGTAAGTTGATCAAGCCCTCCATAGATGAAATTGGTTTGATTAGGAGGTACCCCTAGTGGTACCACCGTCCCTATGGGAAGGTGATGAGCTTGTGATCGGCCTATGTCTTGTGCAATATTTATGATCAGCACGAATATCACATTATACAAAATAAACTCCTCTAATCTAGGATTAACCAAATGAATGGTCATCTGCAGTGCATAAGACCCTATTGAAGATGCAGGTGAAGCAGGTTGGGGTGCTTCTTCGACTTCTTCTTGAGCATCCCCTACTTCCATGGGAATGGGGATCTTGATAACCACTAGTTTGGGCATTCATTTTGTCTCTTTCTCACCCATATTTACCTTCAAATTCCTATAATCCCAATGTATTATGAATGCCAATGGTCTGGTAGAAGTAGCTATCATGTGCTATGATCATTGAGATATAGACTTTGTAGGTTTGGCACAAAATTATATTATTTTACCTCATGGCTCTTTGATCAGCAATGCTAGCTATATGTCTAGGTGCGTTGAGGGGAGCACGAAGTCCCCCAACAAATATTCCAAATTCACATATTTTAATGGTTCTTCATATGAAGGTACCACGTGCACCTATCTCTCATGCACGTATTTAATACATTGATGGAGAATGGAAGGGATACAATGCATTTCTCTTATCCAATATCTCCCTAGAAGTATATTGTACTGCATAGCACCTTCAATCATATGACACATCACTAGGATGGTCTTTTGTCCCACCTAAATAGGTAAAAATATCATGCTGATAGTTAAGAATAATGCGTCGTTAAAATCTCTCAACGTGAAGGTAGAAGGTATGATATGCATCTTTGGTAACTTCAGGTATGTCAATGCCTTGGTCATGATTATATTGATTGATGATCCTATATTAATAAACACTCGATTGAAAGGTATATGATTTACACATGCAATGATGTGTAGCGATGGGTTCGTTATGACAATGGAAACCATCTTGACTTCATGATCATAAAATTATATGACCGATTACTAACACTGTTGCACGTGTCCCATGAAGTGTGTGAATGCTTCGAGATCCTAGGATTGTACTTCTATGTACCTTAGAATATCCATAAACATCTCCCTATTCTTGGGTGACTGCTGAATCATCTTATAAATTTACAAATTTATTGGATTTATCTATAGGTTATGGACTAACCTACTCCTGATTGTTAGCACTAGTCTAGTTGCTGGACCTGGCGCATTTTGGGCTGGCCTTGGAGGAGGTGCAACTTGCAACCTAATGGGAGCTGGAGGTTGATTTGGTATTTAATACCTCATATGTCTTATGATGACGTTGAACATTCTGATGAACCCGTGAGTTGGTGGTTTGATGCATACTTGATTGACTTGGCCAACATTGTTTCTCGGTACCTCATGGTTAGGCAGAGGATTTTTGTAAATCCCCATATTTTGATTATCTGGTGCTTGTGGATTTTCTACAAGAAGCTCACCTCTTTCAATCATATTTTGCACTAAATTTTTGAAATACCAACATACCTCTATGTCATGACCTTTCATTTGATGAAATATGCAATATTGATCATCCTTATATCCCCTAGGCTTGGGTTGATTAGGGTCCACTAATTTGATTTTTGGTAAGTTTATTACCTTTACCTCACACAATTGATGAAAAATCGATGTCAATGATTTTGATAATTGAGTGAATATGCGAGGAGGGTGTTTTTCTTTTTCCTTACCCTTCTGGTTTTTTTTGCACTGCTCATGTTGCACATGAGGATGTTGGGCTTGATAATTTTGTTTCTACTATCCCTTGTCCCCTTTCTAAAGGTTTAAAACCACCTGATTAACATGGACTGGCTTGGCCTATTATTTCTCGATGCTTTTCTTGTTCCATTCCTTCTTGTTTATGATTTTCAAGTTACCCTCATATAACTTGATATCCTCTATCACTTTGGATTGCATCAAAGATTCTTCAAACATTTGGTATTATTTCAACTGCAATAATAATGAAATGTGCTTTGCACAAATTTTCATAAATATTCGGGTTTATTCAAATGAAGGGATGGAGAATGGTAGATTTACCATAATATTTCTCCATTGATTCCTACAATCCATAACTACCTTGTCATCATGTTGCATTAAAGCAACCAGATCAACCATAATCCATAATTGGCTCACCTTTTTCTTGATGTTGAAGAAGAAACATTCAAGAAACACATCAGCCAGTTGCTTGAAGTTGGTGATGTTGTGCCTTTTGATTTTATTAAACCACTCCTAGGTTTGTCCTGAGAGGGTTGTAATGAAGTTCCATAGGAGCAAGGCATCATTACTCCCAATATGAAAGCACATGTCTAGAAAACTCATGATGTGCTCCTGAGCATCCTACTCTCCTTGAAACTTTTCCAGCCTAGGCATCTCCAAATGTTCAAGATAGCCCAAAATAGGCATTGATAGGCATAAAGGTTCATTGTGAATCTTATTTAAGGTAGGATTTTGATAAGTCATTCTTTGCTTCTCGATAGCTTTAATATTTTCTGTGAAGATCTTATAGGCTTGCGAATATAGGAACTCCTCTTCTCTAGATTGCCTTTGCGACACCTTTGGAGGCACATTCCTCTTAAATCAAGGTGGAGGACTAGGCTCACCATCCATTTCAACTTGGGATATTTCAAGATACTCTTGATCTAGTCCATCTTCCACTTCCTCTTCATACTGCCTATGCCCACGATGTTCAAACATTGGACGATGATCCCTGTGTTGGGTCGTATGGTGAGTATGGGTGTCTATATGTTTAGGGTGTAACTCGAACTGTGAGGCAACTCACCTATTGATGCGCTCCCTATACTCACTATGGGGAGGTAAACTAGTACTAGCCAATTAGTCCTCCCTCTCAGCATGCTCCTTTTTATCCAATATGCATTACTCGTGCATGCTTTATTCATATAAGCATTATTTTATGAACCTTTGCATTCGAGTGTCCTTATTTTTGATGCATTCTCGCTCTATGCAAACATCTTCCAATTGGTATTGGAAGATCTGACATCGTTGCTCTCACACTAGCTTGTTATATCTATCTATATGATCAGTCTTATGAGGCCTCTAGTGTGTGTGCTCTATTCAAGTGACTTTGTGGGTGTATCTCCCAATAGACTGATTTGCTATGCTCTTGCCCTTGTATATGAATATTACATTTGAATCCATCTATCATTTATACTCTATACCTGCATGGGATGCATGGGTATGCATATCACAAGAATTCTTGGAATATTCTCTAGGTTCCTTGATGGTCCTAATTGTACTTCTGCTATGCACACTCGTAGAATGAGAGGGTGCAAGCAAAGCTTTATAACCTAGTTGTCCTAAGATTTTATCTAGACCATCAAACTACCCACTACACCATGGCTCATATGGTGGTATACCATTAACTCCCACTTTAGACATGTCTATGGTGATCCTACAAGGTTCACTTCTATTGGGAGTTTGCATGGGTCTACGCTCAGAAGCGGCCCTCTTTGTTTACCCTTGAATGGGTGGATTTTGAGCTAGTCTATAATCATATGGTGGGGGCCTTGGGCCTCTCCTAGATGCATGTAGAAGGGGTACCAATTTGGATCCCTCTATGACATACTATTTAGTAGATCCTGTGGGTGCACACGGAATGTGGTCATGTTAAATGCTAAAATTTTTGAGACCCCCATGCTGGGAAGCCGCACACTTTGATGTGTCTCGAGAAGTGTCTAGCACTTCCTCTAACTAGGGTATTATCAAATGGATCCCCATGCATATAATTGTCTCCTCTAATACTCGTTGAATGATGTTTAGGAGGATTATGTGGTTGAGGATCATACACATTTTACTGTGCATTGGGTGGAGCTTCAACCTCGACCTCGGGTCTATACCTGAATTAGCCTCTCCATGTTCACACCATGATATTATATTATCTCATATGTAAATTTTAAGGCAAACAAAGTAAACAATGATGATTATCTCTTTTAAATTTTTGTTTGTGATCCCTAAATTATTTTGAGGTGTTTTCAGATTTGTTGTATTAGAAAGTAATTCTCATCATGTTTTCAATAATTTGATGATATACTCAATTGTTTAATGGTTTTCACATGTATGCTCACAGCTCAAAAACTTAGCTATGAACTCTAGGTCGCTTAATCCCACCTATAATGTGTGGTAATGAAGTCTACACATGGTCAAGGAGCATAGGTCCTCTTGATCCTCACTCTATTCACCCGTAGTTAGCAATATATCTCTCCGAAGAGAGATACATACAAATTTTCTATGGGCTATGACGATTCTCAAAACTGGTATTGGTCTAGTAATAAAAGGATCAAGGGAGTTGGGCCAATGGATGGAAATCACTACCACCATCATTGAACCCTACTAGTGGTTGGATATGACTTCCAACTCACTAGCATTTAAAATGTGTTATGGTGTGTGTGGTTATTTTTACTTTGTATGAAAATAAAATGAATAAAACAACATTCAAATGACTTTTCTACATGCTTTTCAAAAGAACATTTTATTTTAAGAGAATGCACGACTATGCTAGATTATTTTTAAATAATGCAACTATCGATGAGGAAAATGGCCACTGATTGGGTCTCATACATGCAAAATCTAAACACACAATGTCCTAGACCACTAGAGACTAGGACAAAATGCAATTAGAGATCCGCTATTCCTAGAAATGGCTAGTAGAAAACTAAAAATAAACTAGGATTTTCTCATTTCTACCTTTCATTAAGTTTTCTAATTAATCTAATATTTTTGCATTCAGCCAAAAAAAACACATACAAGAAATCACAAAGACAAAGGAATACTCCTACCACAGATCCAATTTTTATGGAGATATGGTTGTCTGATGTATGCTCTATTTTCTATTGATCGCGTCTGTCAGTCATGGTTGTAATTGTTACCCACAGTTGTCAGTCACGACTACAACTGTTAACTATGGTTGACACTACCATAAAAAAAACATAGCAAGTTAGAATTTAGATTGCTTAAATTGTGGGGTTCCATTCTGATCGCATTCTATAGCAATCCAGAATGCATACACCTAAGATAATAATAACTAAAAAATCACATAAAGTATAAAAGAACCAACGAATTTGCAAATAACCACAAAGAAGTGCTTCTTTTATTTAATTTCCATTTGAAGTGCAATTAAAAATCCACCCCTCTTAGGGATGCCCAATGTGATACAATTATTACAATCATAGAAAATCCCCACACAAGGGTAGGTGTAATCCATAGGCTTCCTAGGTTGACACGAATTGCTCCAAGGCAAATGTGGCCTTCTTCTCCATGATTAGAGGCATTTTTTTCTTTGCATGACAAGACCCTATTAACCCTACATCCAAGAAACAACAAGAAACATATTAAAATCAAAGGTAGCCTCTCTTGATGAGGCCTTTAATATAAATATTGCATAAAAGATGCTATAAGAAACATGAAATCAAGAAATCATGTGAAGATGCGAATCTATGCTAAAACATGGTAAATTTTCCATAAATAATGTAAAGGAAACATAAATTTAGTCATCTAACATCCTAATTAAACATTGAGAGCATACATGCATGAAAATAATAACACCTAATCTAACATTAGCAAATAGAGGAATCTACCCTAGATCAATGATCATAACAGTCTAATGAGAAGATTGAAAATCAATCTATAGTAAATTTACCTAAATGAACAAATAGGAATGTAAAACTACTGCTAAAACCGGTTGAAAAGAAGATTAAACCTTGAACGCAGGTCTATGAAGCGGTTGGCACTATTAGCCATGGCTAACAATCATGACTAAGTTGTGAATGTCCTTGTTCTCCAGATCAGGGCTTGATTCCTTAATTCACTGCATGGAATTGATGTTCAAAGATCACCTTGATATCCTCTTGAATTGCTCAGATTGGTGATGGAATGTGCTCAATTGAGTTTCTTTATTTCTCCTAGCCCTCCATAGCCTTCTTGGTTCCAAATGCCATTTGATATCCAATTAGGCAACAAGAGTGTTCCTCTCAATGTATGCAAATGAGTATGCAATTTGGCAGGGCTTCATTGTACTTCAACTCAAGATTATTTCCAGACCTCTCTCCAATTTGGGTGGGGGGGATTATAGCACATGGGAAGGCCTTGTCTTAGCTTCATGGAGAATCCAAGATCAATAAGGGGCAGTTAGAGCAGTTTGATGGAAACTTTTGGAACTTTCCACCTTCTAACCACTTGGATATTCAATCAATTGGTTGTTTCTAACCGATTTGGGTCAACCAAGGTCCAACTGATTTTGAAGGCTAGTTACAGCTCTGAGGCATGACCAAATCTATTAACTATGGGTGTCAACTATGACCAACACTAATTAGGCCAAAATACCTAAATGAGTGGTTAGAACCACTACCTCACCTTGGAATCTATCCAAGATCTTTCATATGGTCTTCTAGCATGTCCCATATGAGTAGTTGCCTCGACATGATGTGTTTTAGGTGTATACACATCCATCCATTCCTTAATCTTGAGTGGTTCACCCATCCTTACTATCATGGCATCGTTATCCTAAATTTCTAGTTGGTGTAATAGCTAAAGTGTAGGTAAATCTATAGATTTGTATAATTTTACTTCTTTGTTATAAACTGGAGTATAAGGAGAACATCCAAAATATTTCTTTGGAGTTGTTTAGTTTACTTTTAAGGATTTTCAAATATGGAGATGTCATTGCCATTTATTTTTTGAGTTGATTATTTTTAGGATGCAGACGAATATTGTTTGTAGATTCAACGAGGTTATTATCCTATGTAGTAATTTGAATAAGACTTAAATAGATTTCATAATGGAAGGAAAATTAAGTAATTTTAGAAAACATAAATTCTTTATAATTATCTATGATGACTGTGTTAGGGATGCCAAATATGGTAATAATTTTATCCAAACATTTTATAATCACCTCCTTAGTATCCATCTGGTAAAATAATTTATGGTAAGTAAGGATCCATTTGTGGCTTTTTCTTGATGGTAGTTTGATAATTTTTATGAAAACCAATCCCCATTGAGATAATGGTTCATCTTATGTTATGGATCTCATGGGTATGGGTGCATTTTTTATTTTTTTAAAGAACTTGTATTTATCATATCTCCTTATCCATTAATGTCAATTGAAAAATATACTCAATCAATAATAGTTGGATTTCATAATCTAGGCTAAAAAATAGCCACCAAATAATCATTAAATAAATTCCTAAAGAAGAGGTTGTGTTTGCTCCATTTTAAACATCTCAAGAGAATCCCTTTAAATTTTTCTCAAAATAGAATATCATTTATGAGTAGATAATAAATATTCTACAACCAAAATTCTCTCCACTAAGCCTATATAGACTAGGTGGGTATATACTTGTATGCATATATTTGATTCTTTGATCTACCCAATCTGACATCTCCCTATCTAAACTAATCAAGCATGTATTTGAGTGAGTTTTCTCATTAGTGATATCTTCAACCAACCTTTGACACAAGGATCCTCCTCTGATCAACTTTGTGAGCTTAATATCTACTCAAGATCTTAATGATCCATATAATATATTTTATGATTCTTGAGGGGATGACATAAGCAATGACCTTATTATTTGAAACCAAGTGTATAATTTTTTTTCATACCCCTAATCATAGCATATACTTTTTTTCTATATAAAGTTGTATTGCTCCTCATGCCCCTTAAATTTTTGACTAAAGAAGGTAATTGGGTGCTCATGTTCATTTTCATCCTTTGTGTAAGCAAGGTCATAATACTAAGCTCTATCCCATATGCATAGATGATGAATTCTTTGTTAAATTTTGGGTTTACCAAAACCAAAGCCTCTATAATAACTCATTTTTCTCCTCAAATGCCTCTTTCCCTTTATTTATCCACTTGAATAGCTAATTCTTCTTTAGAATGAGGATCATCAACCTAATAATAATTACAAAGTTTGGGATGAACATTTTTATAAAATTTATGTGGCCAAAGGAAGATTGTAAGGCTTTCTTATGTCTAGGTAATGCAAGGCTATAAATAGCCTTAACCCTATCATGATATATAGTAATGTCTTTCTTTGAAAATATGTGGCCTAACAATATGCCCTAAAGAACATAAAAACACATTTTTTTTAAATTGAGGCATACTCTAAACTCTTGGAACCGCTTTAATACCTTTTTTAAATATTAAAGGTGATTCTCTTTATGCTTAGAGAATATGATGAGGTCATCTAAGTATATCAGTATTATATCATTGATTAAGTATTTGAAGGCGATATACATGGCTCTTTGGAATGTGGTGCCAACATTAGATAATCTAAATTGCATTTGTTTATATGCAAAGATTCCCCATTTTGTAGTAAAGGTTATTTTATGCTATTCTTCATGTCTCACCCAACCCTATTTAAAATCAAAGAATCCATTAAGCAGAGAAATTCTTTGAAAGCATAAAATAATTTATAGATTTTGGTCCATCAAATGTAAGGGATAATGATCCTTGAGCAAGGCTTTGTTTAGATCCATGAAGTCAATATATAATGTAATTTTACCATTATTCTTTCTTACAAGCACCAAGTTGGACACCCACATGGTATGCTTGATGGGATATATTATTATTTACTCAATCAATTTGTATAATTTTATTTTTATAAGAGGCTCAATTTTAGGTTTAATGAGCATCTATTTCTACCTTACGATCTTATATTTAGGATCTAATTCAATTGTGTATTGGATGACCTCTTCAAAGTTCCCCTTAAGATCTTTATAAGTCCATTCCATTACTTATTTATATGTTTGGTATAGCTATATGAGGGACTCCTCTACTTGGGTGGTGGCCTTGCCTATTTTCAATGTGCATCCTAGAGCAAATTTTATTTCTTGATAGTATTTATTGTCAATAGTGATCACATTATTTTATTTGAATAGGTAATCTGGGTTAAATTAAGATTTAAATGTCACCATTACCTTTAGAATATTATTGGTCCTTAATTGGATAATCTAATGTTTATATAATTTAAATTTTAGGGCCAATTCCATTGAAATTTCATGTACCTATTGGAGAAAATAAACAATGTATTTGTTGATTTTAAAAACTTGATAATGCTCTTCATTATTAGGTATAGTTGGGCAAGATATTATCTTGACGTGTTGTTGATTCTAGATTAGATCACTCACCAAATCAAATTGTGATCTAGCAACTATGATTTGATCAACATCCATATTTTGACTACTATAAAGAACTTCAAAATTCTTTGTATCGAAGGCTTCAATTAGATCCTATACCATATACCTATAAGATATCATCAATATATTTTTTGCTAAACATTTAGATTGATCTTGATTTTTAACAAGTTAGTATCACCAAACACTTATAGCAACTAAATTCCTCTCTTATTTGTAAGTTGGAGGTCAAGCACCAAGGCCTCATATTCAACAGCATTGTTTAAACAATTTAACTATAGTATATATGCCTATAGTATCTTTTTTCTTTTAGAAAAATAAAGCACACACCAACGTTGGCTCCTTTTCTACTCTTAGCACCATCAAAGTACAACTTCCACAAGCTAGTAGGGTCCTTATCATTTTTTATAATTTTTGAGATGTAGATATTTTGCTCTTGGACCAGATAGGTTGCCATACCCATTTGCTCTAATATATCATAAGGATATATGTTCAACATCTTAAATTCCCACAGGACCATTTGGTTATAAAGAACATAACAATGGAACTCATCCATATACACCTCTAATCTAAATTATCTTTCCTCCATGATATAGGTTTGCTTAGCATGTAGTTTGATTGGAGGTACATGCTCCACATGGTAAATATGGAGGGGCTCCAATGAGATCTTTATCTTGGTTCCATATCATATTTTGAGTTTCATATGTGTCCAAGGTAGGGATAAATACTCTCCTATTTTAGCAATGAAGTCTCTTGATAGACAAATATCAAAAGTAGTAGGAATCTCAATGATTGCTAAGTCCTAATGGATATTTGGGTATTCTTGGAGTATTAGAGGAAGGTTCTTAACTAGCCTAAATATCTAGACCAACATTCCATCTAGTTGTACTACTCCTTGGCTGATAGGCTTATAGACTAGTCCCAATGCATCTTCCACCTTCCTAGGCATGACAAATATGCTTGATCCAAAATCTACCAAATATTTATGAATAAACGTATCACCATAGAATAATGTTAGGTAGAACAAAATTGGATTAGTTTTAGTTACTTTAAGGCTAGACACTTGAAGGTGCCTTTTGCTTTCTTGATATCCTTTACTTTTCCAATACTTTATCTAAGCATTTCATCTATTTTGATATAGAGGAAACACCCCAAAGAGGCATACCATCAATAGAATCCTTTAGGTGGTTTACTATATTAAATGATTCTAAAGAGTGTACCTTCTAAGTAGTGCCTGGTATCCATTGAGGTTAGGTCCTTTCTACTACAGGTATTTAGGGAGCACTTGCTCATATCGAGGTGTTTTGCACATTCTAGACTAGTGCAAATATAGAGAGAATGTTTTTCATGATATCTAGTGATCTATTATATACATTGAGTCATTTGATTAGGTTTCATTTATTCTTCCAATACCTTATTTTTAGACCTTTACATATAATTCAATTTGAATTATGACCTAGTAGGTATTAAAGTTCTAGTTCCATTAGATATATCATATACTTCCTCATCCCAAGTTACCAAGGTTTGTTCAAGAAGGATTTTACTTGTACTTGGGAGAAAATTTTGTGATGGAGCTTGAGAAGCTTGAGTTTGTACAGGTGGCTCTAATACTGATCAAGAAATATATGGTTGAACATATGTGGCTTCATTTAGTGGTGTTTGAATAGTATATTTCTATTTTTCTTTACGGTAATCATTGGAAGGATATATGTCTAGGAAATGCCAAGCACTTGGTCCTTCCACATAATTATTCCATGATCACTATATCCCGAATAGGTTTAGGTGGAATCTATCTTAATGGTAATTGTATGAGTACAATTTGATGATTCAAACTTGATGGTTGTCCTATATTCCTATTAGGATGGAAATTAGAAGTTTGATAACCATTTGGAGGAGGCCTATGGCTTTGACCATTTTATTGAAAGGATGGTCGAGGATTATTCTAGTGTTGATACTAAAAAATTTTAGCATTCTATTATCTTATGAGGGATATAACCTCATTAGAGACTATTTATGAGTAAATATTTTATTTCATCTAACTCAAAGTATTAGGGACTTATAGTAGACATTCAATAGTAGTAACATAAGTTAGGGTCATAATCAAGTTCATCACTAGAGTAGGTTGAAATCTTGTAGGTTGGATAGTAGGAGGGGGTTGACATGGAGGTTGAATGTTTAGGATAAGTGCCATAGGGGTTCTAGGAGCTAGAATTCTGATATAAATGAAGTTATTATTAGCTTGAATGTATAGCATAGAAGCCACTGGAAAGGAATTTCCTCCCCTAGTATTGATCATCATTATTGTTTCTGAATTAATAGTTTTTAAATAATAAATAAATTTCATACCTAGAAGGGGATGAATTTAATCAATGATTCTATTCCATATTTTATGAAATGAAGTATTGAAGTCATCCATGGCTTCCATAGGTGCTCATTTGGTAGTCATTAGCTACTCCAAAAGAGATACCCCATTGGCCTTCTCCTTGAATCTATCAACTAGTAGTCAAAAAGTTAGTCCCAATTACCAATTTATTATGGTACAAGTCTTATGTACCACTCTATATATTTCCCTCTAAAATATATTGCTATCAATGTAAGAGCTATGTTCTATTATCCATTGTTGTGCATTATGCATAGATTTTCCATGTGATGTAGGTGCTTCGTTAGTGTAGTTGTATCTTCCTCAATAAAGTAGGGTAGTGAATTTAAGTTTGAAGTTGGTATTGGGTTCCATGTAGCAAAAGGAAAAACTGGGAGTAGGGCACCTCTATAATTATAGTCTAGGTATATCTTATGGGCTTTATTTTGTGGTTTCATCATGTTCTAAAATTGTGCTCTCCTTCTCCTCCTTAAATCTATGTTGATAGGTGGTACCAATGCTTGTTAATTTTATCTTATAAAGAACCTAGTAGTAAGTCTTGCACTCATATTTTTTGAGTCCATTTTCAATGGAGTTGCTAGGTGAATACTTGTGTGCTTTAATAAGAAGATAAAACTAATACTTTCATTAGAATTTTAAAATGAAAGTTGAAATAAATATTTTTGTGTCTCATTGGGTATTCCAAAAATTATTACTGTTTCAAAATATCATAGCCATATATTGTAGCAACTAGATGTACCTAAAACTTGTACCTTATGTAGAGAAATATAGACATAATCTCTTGAGAGTATATGATGTTGGAAATAACTCACAAAAAAACCTCTAGGAATTTTTCAAGGTCAACTCTTTATTAGATGTGATCTTCAATGCTTCACCTATTTAACTACTTGCACAAATTAAAGGAAAAGAGGGAAAAATTACAAAAAATAAAATTCTATATTAATGGAGGTGATGCACCAAGATAAAATATTTCTTGTATGCACCAATAAGATGAAATGAACACAAGTGTCATTCATTAACAATTAGAAAATTAATACTTTTATGATCTAACATAAGCAATCATGCACAATTATACATACAAGAAATAAGGCTTAGAAAACATAGTTACAACTTTATTCACATATATAAATACAAACAAGGACCAAGATAGAGAGAAATCAATCACAACTTATATATATTATAAAATTGTACTACAAATATGCCAAGTCAAAAGGACTCAAGTTATAATAACAAAATGAATTGATGATCGAATCTAGACTATTACATAAGAGAAAAATAAAAGGAAAGTTACACAAGGGATAAAAAAATATTCAGCTAATTTAAATCCTTTACACTAAATAAGAAACTATTATTTATTGATAAAATTGGGAAAAATTTTCCTCCAAAACTTTAGGAAATTTAGAATTCACTTTTGAGTTCATGTCAAGTCTTCATATGCATTCAATTCTCATGGTCTTAGGATCAGTATCTATTAATGCTAAAGCACTATGGACCTCTCTATGTGGAGCCTCTTCTACTATTACCAACTACTCTTACTAGGAATTCTTAGGCACTAAGCATGAGAACCTTCTATAAATATTGCTAGTCTCAAGGTTCTTGAACCTATACTTTATACTACTACTATATTTAATATACCAACCACTTCCTTGAAATATTGTGCTTGAGTGGTATTTGTAGGTGGATTTGGGGTTTCCTATAATAAAGGCTCTATAGGTTCCTTGTCCTAGAAGGAAAAGGTTGATGATGATATCTGATTCAACACAACTATTACCTTTTTTAGTCTTGATATTTGCTAGGTTAGATTATATTTTGATTGGATAGTTGGAAAATTATATTTAAATTTCTTGTGATTCCATGGACCTCCTTCTGGGCTATTTATTATGACTATCTGTTGAGGAGCTTCTTAGAAAATCATGGTCATGGATTACTATGATCTAATGACTCACAACACTTCCTAATAAAAATGTCTCAACCTCTTATCTTGAACCTTTTTATACTATTAGATCTACTTCATGCCCAATCTAGATGTCTAATATTTTCCAGAAACACTCCTTGAAAGGTCAATTACTTACCTCCTCCATTGATTATTGGTGCATTTGCCATGTGTCTCAAGCTTGAATAACAAAAATGTTTTCTATATTAATTTTATTACCATATTTCCTATATGGTATAGGCTATTGATTTTTAATAAAATGGTTTGTAGAGTTTTAGTTGATCAATATTTAGTAGAAACATCCTAAAATAGTCCAAGCCATTGAATTTTTATTGAATGGTCCATAGAGTTATTGAAGAACACAAGCTTATACTGAGAGGGGGGGTGAACAGTATAAGACCACTTTTTACTTTTTCCTTCAATTCAACTTTCAATTCAATATTATGTAGTGTATAGATAGCAGTATCAAAAGTCGTAATCAAAGCAATGCACAAAACACCATCCACAAAGAGACACAACAATTTACGTGGTTCACCCAATGTGGGCTACTCCACGGATAAAATCTTTCACTAAATTTTATCAAATCAAATTCTGGGAATACCTTTCCCGATTACAATGTTTATGGGCACCAACCCAAAGGAGACACCAATCCCCTAGCTCTTGTTCTGGTCGGTGATCCTCTAGAAGACCTCTGCCTCCGTTGCCCTTAGCAAATGGAACTCTATCCACAGAAGACACCTGTCTTCCCTGCTCTGGTCGGAGACCTCTCGTCCTCAACTCTATCACCTCCAAAGCTGGTCCTCGAATTTGCACTAAACATAGTCCTTCGATCTAGCACAAATGTCCTCGTTCTCTTTCTCTGATCTGCACCAAACACAGTCCTTCGATCTAGCACAAATGTCCTCGAATCTGCACCAATATTTGTCCTCAATTGGTCCTCAAATCTGGTTCACAAAAGTGGTTCACAAGCTTTCACTAAAGCTTGCTTGATCTTCACCCAAGTCTTCACCAAGACTTGTATCAGTTCTGCTTTGCAAGTTCTCACTAGAACCTACCCAAGTTGCTTCACAAGCTCAAGAAAAGCTTGCTCAAATCTATGCAACAATCCCTCTCAAAGACTTGTCCAAAACCATCACAGCCTGCGCACTATCACCGAACGTCGCAAAAATGATGCACCCAATAGCTCTGTGCTTTTTTGCTCTCTGTGCGCTCTTGCTTTGCACTGAGCTCGACTCGACATGACTCTGCTCTCTGTGCACCATGGACTTAACTTGCACAAGTTCGATTGAATTTCGTACTCTGCTTCTCGATGATCGAACTTCTCCCCCGCACTCTATCTATGAATGTCGCACTTTGAACGCACACCCAAAATCGATACTTTAACTCTCCAAACAACCCTCCTTTTATACTAACACTTTCAAGATCAAAACCTTGATCTTAGTCGGCTACACAACCCTAAACTATGTCGGCTGCAAACCCTAATCTTCGTCGGCCCAAATTTAACTTTGTCGGCTTCACTGCCTCTGCAACTCTTCTGTAGCTTCTACCGTGAAACTACATGTCATGATATCGTGACACCTTTGCAACCATACACTATCTTATGGCTTTTGTCATGATATCGCGACACTTTAGCCTTTGACGACTTTGACTAAGCTCTCATCACCACTTCACGTCATGAAATCATGACATTTCTCACTTTCTCAACCTCTTCTCGGCTTGCACCCGTGAAAGCGGAACATGTCGCGAAATCGTGACACTTTCGCTACCTTATGCTTTTCTCTGCCTTACGCCCGTGAAACTGGAACATGTCACGAAATCATGACGCTTTCGCCTTTGAGCTCTTCCTTCTTGAATTCGTCGTGAAATCGTGACGCTTCTTCTGTTGAAGACTTGCTTACTGTCTCTATCATGAAATCGTGACACTTTCTCCAACTGAATGCCGCCATCTCAATCTATCATGAAATCGTGACACTTTCTGCATCCATAAGCTTTCTCTTCAACCTGTCACGAAATCGTGACACTTTCTGCATCCGTACGACTTCTTTGCAGCCTGTCACGAAATCGCGACACTTCTCATTTTAGACTCTTCCCTTTGCTGCATGTCACGAAATCATGACAGTTCTCACTTCGAGTTCTGCAGCATGTCACGAAATCGTGATAGTTCTTACTTCGACTTCTGTAGCATGTCACAAAATCGTGACACTTTATCTTGCTACTTTCTCTCTCTTCAAACTTGTCGCGAAATCGTGACACTTTTTCTTTTGGACTCCTTCTCCTGCAACATGTCGTGAAATCATGACACTTTTTCTTTTGGACTCCCTCTCCTGCAACATGTCACGAAATCATGACACTTTTTCTTTCGGACTCCCTCTCCTGCAACATGTCGCGAAATCGTGACACTTTTTCTTTCGGACTCCCTCTCCTGCAACATGTCACGAAATCGTGACACTTTTTCTTTCGTACTCTCTCTTCTGCAATATGTCACGAAATCATGACATTTCTGACTCCGTACATTCTCTCTCCTCTTTGAGTCGCGAAACTGCGACATGTCGCGATATCGTGACACTTTTCTAAAAAGCTTTCTCTCTCCTACCTAAGTCGCGAAAATGTGACATGTCGCGATATCGCGACATTTTTCCAAAAAGCTTTCTCTCTCCTGTTTAAGTCGTGAAACTGCGACATGTCACGATATCGTGACACTTTTCCAACTTACTCACTTTTCCAACTTACACTTTTCTTTCGAACCTGTCAGCTTGGGGTTTGCCAGAGACCTTTGAAACTGTCATGCCGTAACCTTCATCAAAACAAATTATTTGACATCAAATCAAATTCCTTCAAAAGCTTCTTGACATCAATGACAACTTATTCACTTGAGCAAATGCAATGTACCCAAAGTACCCAAAATTGCCAACAATCTCCCCCTTTGTCATTGATGGCAAACCTTTACTGAAAATGCTTCTCAAGAGCCAAAACTAAAACAAACTGTGCTAACAACTGACCAACATCCTTTGAAGTTTTGCTCCCCCTGACTTGAAGCTTTCCTCTTCACTTGAAGCTCTCCCCCTTACTCATATCTCTCCCCCTTTGTCATCAATGGCAAAGGGTCACCTTTGGGGCTCGGGACTAAGAATGAGCCTCTTAGCTCAGTCCCTCCCCCACCTCCTGATGAGGTGATTAATTTTGGGGTGGGAGTAAAACTCCCATTAGGCACTGATCATCATCAGCGTCTATAACTTCCTTGCCGGGCCTTCTCTTGAACTCATTGTCCATATTCCTGTTCCTGTTCTTGTCACTGTTCTTGTTCTTGTTATCATTCCTGTTCTTATCCATGCCTTGATCCTTGGACCTGTTCATACCACTATTCCTGTTCCTGTACCTTGGAAGTTCAGCTCTACACTGTCTAGCTGTGTGACCTCCATTGTTGCACTTATAACAAGTAACAATGTTATTTCTTTTAGGCATACCTGTTCTTTGAATCCGCCAGTTCTGCCTAAACCTGTTCTGATCAAACCTGTTCTAGTTATTTACCTCACAATAGACTGCCTTGTGCCCGAACTGTTGACAAGAGTAGCAATACCCTCGAAAGAAACTAGCACTTCTAAAATTGTCATTTACCTTCTTCACTTGAGCCATGCAATGTGCAGCCATGTGACCAAACCTGTGACACGCAAAACATCTGCCATGAAATTTTCTTTTATTTGACCTCTTGGGTCCCGAAAACTTCTTCTTCTCATTCTGAATTCTGTTTTCTATTTCTGTGCATCTATCATCCAATGACTCATGATCTGAAAAACTTTCCTCATCAGAACTCTCTTCCTTTTGGAGTCTCTTACTAGACTCTCCAACTTGCGGCTTAACAAAACCAAGGCCTATTTTATCTGTTGTTTTTCTTTGACCTTTTATGAGTGACTTAACCTTTTTGGAGCTATCTTGAAACTTGTAAAGCTTATCCTTGTACTCTTTAGTTTCCTCTTCCAAAGAAGCCATTTTCTGTTCTAACTCACTATACTCAAGAACCTTAGACTCTAACTCATCCTTGAGTTCTTGTGTCTTAGCTATAGAGAAATCAAGATTTTCTATAAGATCATCTCTCTCCATACAACATTCATCTAACTTATCCTTGAGTTTAGCATTCTTCTTTCTTTCCTTTTTCAAAGCACTAAGAGCATTAATAAGTTCACTTTCAAGATCCTTTATTTGTTTGCTTTCTGAATCATCAAAGCCTTTTTCAGATTTCTTATCACTAGAGGTGCTACCTTTTTCAAAAACCATACATGCATCTTCCTTATAGTTTTCTGAAGCATCCTCATACATACTGGAAACCAAATCATTATTTGTACAATCATCCTCAAGGTGACCAAAATTTCCACATCTAAGACATTTCATGATAATGAATCTATGTTTCGGTTCTTCCTCTTTTTCTGAAATACAACATCTCATTTTCATCATCACTCGAAGAACTTTCACTATCACTACTCGAACACTTACTTGCTTTGTCTAGGTAGAAACTCTTCTTGTGCTTGTGAGAATACCTCTTTCCTTGATTGTTGTGCTCATCTTTGTTCTTTCTGTGATGCTTGTGCTTTTTAGAATCCTTGCTCTTAGAATCATGTTTCTCTTCATCACTTTCATTCTTGGAAACAGTACAGTCAGTAGCATAATGACCAAACTTTCCGCAATTAAAACATCTTATATTTTTCATGCTTTTGTGCTTTCTAGAGAACTTGCCTTTCTTGCTGTAATATGCCTCTTCATCACTAGAAGACTCATCACTCTCTTGAAGCTATTTACCCTTGGATTTCTTGGTAGCCTTGAAAGCTGCCTCTTTCTTGACGTCAACCTTCACCTGAGTTCTCAACTCAAATGCTGCAAGTATGCTATGAAGCTCATATTTTTTCAACTTATCCAAATCTTTAGCTTCCTCAATAGCAGAAATATTTTCACTAAATCTATTAGGAAGAGATCTTAAAATCTTATCACAAACATCATTTTCAGCAAGCTCAAGACCTAAGTCTTTCATGGAGTTAACAACCTCATCCATACGAAGCATGTAGTCACTAATATTTTCATCATCATTCATCTTGAGTTGTTCAAACATACCTTTGAAGTGTCTCAACTTGGCCTTTTTGACATTTGTATCACCTGTATGAACCACCTGCAACTGTTTCCACATTTCACTAGTTGTCTTGTAGTGAATCACTTTGGTGAGATCTGCTTTCTGTAAGCCTTTCAGGATTGCATTCATTGCTTTTGAATTGCTGTGATGTAGGAGCCTTTCTTCTTTAGTATATGGACCATGTATAGGAATAGTGTACTCATCTTCAATTACTTCCCATACCTCATTACCAAGTGCCATTAGATGAACCTTCATCCTTGCACTCCAAAGACCAAAATATGATCCATCAAGAATAGGTGCTGCATTGCCACTTGAATAATCCATTGTGTTCTTTACTAGCTTTTCCTTCAAGCTATTAAAATTTTTGAAGGCACCCGCTCTGATACCAATTGAAGAACACAAGCTTATACTGAGAGGGGGGGTGAATAGTATAAGACCACTTTTTACTTTTTCCTTCAATTCAACTTTCAATTCAATATTATGCAGTGTATAGATAGCAGTATCAAAAGCCGTAATCAAAGCAATGCACAAAACACCATCCACAAAGAGACACAACAATTTACGTGGTTCACCCAATGTGGGCTACTCCATGGATAAAATATTTCACTAAATTTTATCAAATCAAATTCTGGGAATACCTTTCCCGATTACAATGTTTATGGGCACCAACCCAAAGGAGACACCAATCCCCTAGCTCTTGTTCTAGCTGGTGATCCTCTAGAAGACCTCTGCCTCCGCTGCCCTTAGCAAATGGAACTCTATCCATAGAAGACACCTGTCTTCCCTGCTCTGGTTGGAGACCTCTGTCCTCAACTCTATCACCTCCAAAGCTGGTCCTCGAATTTGCACTAAACATAGTCCTTCGGTCTAGCACAAATGTCCTCGTTCTCTTTCTCTGATCTGCACCAAACACAGTCCTTCGATCTGGCACAAATGTCCTCGAATCTACACCAATCTTTGTCCTCAACTGGTCCTCAAATCTGGTTCACAAAAGTGGTTCACAAGCTTTCACTAAAGCTTGCTTGATCTTCACCCAAGTCTTCACCAAGACTTGTCTCAGTTTTGCTTTGCAAGTTCTCACTAGAACCTGCCCAAGCTGCTTCACAAGCTCAAGAAAAGCTTGCTCAAATCTGTGCAACAATCCCTCTCAAAGACTTGTCCAAAACCATCACAGCCTGCGCACTATCATCGAACATCGCAAAAATGATGCACCCAACAACTTTGTGCTTTTTTGCTCTCTGTGCGCTCTTGCTTCGCACTGAGCTCGACTCGGCATGACTCGCTCTCTGTGCACCGTGGACTTAACTTGTGCAAGTTCGATTGAATTTTGCACTCTGCTTCTCGACGATCGAACTTCTCCCCCGCACTCTATCTACGAATGTCGCACTTCGAACGCACACTCAAAATCGATACTTTAACTCTCCAAACAGCCCTCCTTTTATACTAACACTTTCAAGATCAAAACCTTGATCTTAGTCGACTGCACAACCCTAAACTACGTCGGTTGCAAACCCTAATCTTCGTCGGCCCAAATTTAACTTTGTTGGCTTCACTGCCTTTGCAACTCTTCTGTAGCTTCTACCACGAAACTACAACATGTCGCGATATCGTGACACCTTTGCAACCGTACACTATCTTATGGCTTTTGTCATGATATCGTGACACTTTAGCCTTTGATGACTTTGACTAAGCTCTTGTCCGATATCACAACACTTCGTCATGAAATCGTGACACTTCTCGCTTTCTTACCCTCTTCTCGGCTTGCACCAGCGAAAGTAGAACATGTCACGAAATCGTGACACTTTTGCTGCCTTATGCTTTTCTCTGCCTTACACCCATGAAACTGGAACATGTCACGAAATCGTGATGCTTTCACCTTCGAGCTCTTCCTTCTTGAATTCGTCATGAAATCGTGACGCTTCTTCTGTTGAAGACTTGCTTACTATCTCTGTCGCAAAATCATGACACTTTCTCCAACTAAATGCTGCCATCTCAAACTGTCACGAAATCATGACACTTTCTGCATCCATAAGCTTTCTCTTCAACTTGTCACGAAATCGTGACACTTTCTGCATCCGTACGACTTCTTTGCAGCCTGTCACGAAATCGTGATGCTTCTCATTTTAGACTCTTCCCTTTGCTACATGTCACGAAATCGTGATAGTTCTCACTTTGAGTTCTGTAGCATGTCACAAAATCGCGATAGCTCTTACTTCGACTTTTGTAGCATGTCGCGAAATCATGACACTTTATCTTGCTACTTTCTCTCTCTTCGAACTTGTCACGAAATCGTGACACTTTTTCTTTTGGACTCCTTCTCCTGCAACATGTCGTGAAATCGTGACACTTTTTCTTTCGGACTCCCTCTCCTGCAACATGTCATGAAATCGTGACACTTTTTCTTTCGGACTCCCTCTCCTGCAACATGTCGCGAAATCGTGACACTTTTTCTTTTGGACTCCCTCTCCTGCAACATGTCGTGAAATCGTGACACTTTTTCTTTCGTACTCCCTCTTCTTGCAATATGTCACGAAATCATGACATTTCTGACTCCGTACATTCTCTCTCCTCTATGAGTCGCGAAACTACGACATGTCGCGATATCGCGACACTTTTCTAAAAAGCTTTCTCTCTCTTGCCTAAGTCGCGAAAATGCGACATGTCGCGATATCGCGACACTTTTCCAAAAAGCTTTCTCTCTCCTGTTTAAGTCGCGAAACTGTGACATGTCGCGATATCGCGACACTTTTCCAACTTACTCACTTTTCCAACTTACACTTTTCTTTCGAACCTGTCAGCTTGGGGTTTGCCAGAGACCTTTGAAACTGTCATGTCGTAACCTTCATCAAAACAAATTATTTGACATCAAATCAAATTCCTTCGAAAGCTTCTTGACATCAATGACAACTTAAACACTTGAGCAAATGCAATGTACCCAAAGTACCCAAAATTGCCAACAGCTTATTTCCTTTTTATCTTCATTGGATACCTTTTAAAATAGCACATGCCATTGGTCTATGATTATACATTCCTTGGAACTTCACCTATTCATTCTTCCTCAAGGCCTCCTTGAAATAGCATGAGTTATTGATCTATAATCAAATAGTTCATTATTTTTTTGTGACGAATATTTGATAAAAGCATATTGGAATAATTTGGGCCATTAATCTATGATAGAACAATCCATGGAGTTTTGGACCCCTTATGTAATAACATAAGCCATTTATCAATATGATCAAATGATGCATGGAATTTCACCTCCTTAATCCTTAGTAGAAACATCTTGAAATAGAACGAGCCATTGATCTTGGATCAAGTGGTTCGTAGATCTTTACAACCCAAATGCTCAAAAACTTCCCTCAAGCTTCCATGAGCCACTCAAATTACCTCTTATATCAAGATCTATGATGGATCTCTTACTTGGTTTAGGTCATGAATCTTTTTTTTTTTGGTAGATAAGATCCTATAGCATTAATACGTCATGAATCTTTTTGAGGTATTAGATTAGAGATATTTTGCATGTTCTCCCAAGGTTCAATGCTTACCACTTGATTAGGAAATATCAATAGTTTGTATTGTTTTATTTCCTTCATAAATCATATTTTTTGTATAATATCTATTGTTGGATGAGTATGGTAAGTAATTTGCATGGTTTTATGATGTAAATCCAATAGTAAGAGGTTTAGAACAAAAACCTCCAATCACATAAAAATTGTGATAAATTGAAATAAAGCGGTAAATCCCTCCATTCACATAAAATTTTAATAAATAGAAATAACCAGTAAAACCCTCCATTCACATAAAAACTACGATAAATAGATATAATTGGTAAAACCCCATTCTCATAAAAACTGGAATACATGGAAATAAACTGATAAATATTTTATTTTATCATTCTTGGAGTCACCTCCCTTTACAATGCAATACCAAGGGAATATATATCTCGAAAGAAACCCTAAAGCTTAAAGCCCTAAAGATAAATTTTTTTATTATTTTTGGAAAATTATTTTTTTGTCAAAAATTGCCATTTTTAGTAATTACTATTTTTGGAAAATTATATTTTTGTTAAAATTTATCTTTTTTAGTATTTACTATTTTTGGCAAATTATTTTTCATCACAAATTGCCATTTTTAGTAATTACTATTTTCGGTAAATTATGTTTTGTCAAAAATTATTTTTTCATCGAAAGATATTTGTACACAACCAGGAATCACCACCATCATTATCTTGTGCTTTCTCCTTCCTTGGAATGATCATCATCCTCTTCATCATAAGATTTTCCCTCATGTTTGTAGCAACTTCTATCTCAGTTTGCTCTTCTATCTCAACCAGATTGACTCTAGATTATTCTCCTTGTTTTTTTCTTTTGCAGGATAGTGCGGACTGAAGAACACAAGCTTATACTGAGAGGGGGTTGAACAATATAAGACCAACTTTTACTTTTCTTTCTCAAACAATATTATTCAATATATCAATGGCAATATCAGTAGTAGTAATCAAAGTAATGCACAATTCATCACGCACAATATAGACACCAATTTAACGTGGTTCACCCAATGTGGAATACTCCACAGAGAAAATATTCCTTATAAATTTTCTCAATAAATCTCTTGGAAATCACTTCTTGTTGGTAGTTTTGCAATATGCCACATTAATATTTTTTATGAATAATATTTTTGATGAATATTTGATTGTAATGTGGTAAAATATATTAATATTAACATACAATATTTTGATCGATATAATATGTTGCAGTTATATTTTATTTTTCTTCTTTGTTTTCCTGCATCCTTTTGGCTTGAAAATAATGGGTGTTTTAAGGAAAATGGTTGGGGAAATGGATTGGAGACTTTGGTTTGAATCACCTATAAAATAGTTGTAAAATGGTGCATAAAAGACTAAGTGCATAAAATGAGAGCTTCACTAAAGATGAAAATCACATTCGCCCCAAACATTGGGAAAAAGGCTCGATCACCTTACTTTGAGGTAAACGTAAAAAGAAAGAGGAATGGTAAGCTTCAAAAAATGTGTTCGCCCCAAATGAGGGGTGAAAGTCCTTTGTATCCCTCACTGGGGTAAAAGAAGAAATTAAAAAAATTAAAGTTTTGACGATGGCCAAGTGTTGACGTCACCAAGGTTAAAATGCAGAATCACGTTCACCCCAAAATTAAGGCGAAAGCTTCATTCACCCTACCTTGGGGTGAATGTATTTGAAAGCGTGGTGTTGAAAAGTCAATAGCACGTTCACCCCAATTGAGGGGTAAAAGATCCATTCGCCTTTCCTGGAGGTGAATGCACTATGAATGGGGAGGCAAACGAAAGTCAAAAGTTTGAAGTGACTTTGAAAAGTCAACTTAGCATTCACTCCAAGAGGAAGGCGATGGCTACTTTCACCTATTTTGGGGGCTAGCATAGATTTTAATGGAGTAAGGAATCTATTAAAGGTTCTTTCGCTTGGAGTATAAAATGTTGATGGCTATCATGATCGAGAATGCATAGAGATTATTAAATTGATAAAGGCATCATTTCCACCAATGAATGTAATTGAAAAAATATACGTTCACTTAGTGCTAAGTTCGAGCGAGTTGCACCATCAATGATGTCAAATTTCCAGGACCACAAAAATAGGTGAATGAAAAAACATTAAATGTTTGTTGTGAAGAGTATCTCAGGTTGTGGATCTTGAGCAAATAGATCAGCAATATTAAAAGTGCAATGCAATTTTCATGATTTCCAAGTAGAAGTATATTTTTGAGATATCGAATGTATCTAGTCAATGACCAAGCCTTACATTTTTCCATGCATCGATACCTAGAAATGTTGATTTCCTGGAGGAGTTTCCTTAAAAGCTGGATCGCTGTGTTGAAAGGATGAGTTTTTAATATTTCCAAGAAGGAATTTTCTCACTATGGTTCCTGATCTATGAATATTCTATCTCCATGTGCATTTAATGAAAGAGGCAAAATCCTCTATAAATACTAATCAAATTTTCATTGTAAAAAGAGGTTAGACATTCTACAGAAAAACTATTCAAGTTCTCTACATCAATAGAAGATCCTTGGCTTCTAAATTTGCAAGTGATCTTGTGTGTGATTCCCTTCTATTTTATGCATTTCTATTTCATGCTCATATTCATTTTTTGCTATTAAGTTTAAATTCTGCATCTGAGTTTGGATATTTCTGGTGAGGGAGTGAGTTCTAGAATGCAATCCTGGAGGTTTTCTATGCAAGGTTGTAAGTAAATCTTGTTGCATTTCTTTTATTAAATGCTTCTTTAATGCTTGGGTGGAATTCCTACTTCTATTCTATCACTAATCCTACACCTTCGACCTATGGCCATATTTCCTATCTCTCTCTATTATTTTCAATTTCTTTCCTGTAACTCTAGTCTTAAACTAGTGTAGGATTTAGTAAGGGAGCCATCCCTCTATGGAGATTGGCACGAAGGACATTACTTTTCTCTGGAATTTCAATGTTGGCCATGTATAGGGTGCACAAATGCATTTTTGTATAATTAGGAAGATATTTGACCAACAATTTTTGGCACGCCTAATGGGACTTCAAAAGTTCCACTTTCAACAGTATTAAAGTTTGATGTTTGTCTTCGTGTTGTATAGTTAGAACATCTAGCAACTCGATTGTACCTAGAAACCTCCAAATGTGAGGGTAGAGAAAGTTGTGCTTCATGATTACGAGATCGAAGGCCAAAAATCTTGAAAATCCCATTGAGTTCTATGAACTTGATACCCAAAGGTTAGGGGAGCATCCTCAACTAGTCACTTTACATTGTACGTCATCGTTACCTCATACATATTAGACATCATCTCCATAATCCTCTTGATTAGATGGTGTGTTTTTTACTTCCACAAGTATAGTTAGTACTACTACTAGCGTTCCTCAAGCTCAACCACACACACCAGTCCACATGGCTTAGAACCCACCACCATAGCAACCACAACCACCAAGGCAGTTTCCAGCATGGAATAGCTCAGGAGCCTTGAATTTACAAGCCCAAAATCTAGTTCCATAAGTATATTTGAAGGCTTTTCCCACTTATGATGGTACTGGTAAGACCACTTATGAGCACATTCAGGATGTGGCTTCTTTAGATACAATCCAAGATATTGCATATGAAGATATTATGGTAAGGTTGCTGGTGTTATCACTGAGAGGAAAGTTGTTGTATTAGTATCAATTTTTGCAGCCCACCACTATCACCACATGGGATCATTTGCCAGAACTACTGATTAATAATTTTCATGAACAAGCTGACCCATTATCCTTGTTGCACCAATTTACCATGATTCAAAGGCATCCACAAGATGAGATAATTTACTTCAATGTCAGGTTCACCCAAAGTTGGTAAAGGATTCCTGATGGTCTTCAACCCACACATGAGCAAGTTGTAATTTATTATCTCAGAGTATTCAACTCTAAAATTGGCATGGCTATTTGATAGGCCAATGTGAACATGTTCCTAGAACTATACACACAAGTGTAGAAAGTCAAATCAAACATGATCACCATAGACAAGCTTCCCTCGAAAGTGACCATACCCATTCTTCCTAATCTTCCACAAAATTTATATTCAAGCACATTCTCATAGCCTATGCCTTCTATGTACCCAGTTCCCTCATGGATCTTAGGTTCACCTCAAATCGCTCTACTTCTAGTTTCATAAATTCCTATGCCAACTATTTCGTAGTTACCCTCACCAGTTGCACCATAGTTTCTAGCACTTGTTCCTTTCTTGATACTACCAGCACCACCAGTTCCACTGTTGTTGCCTACCCTATCAGTGTCACTACCTTTACTGACACCTCATGCACCCTCAAATCTTGATCCTTATATGAAGTTACTACAAGAGGTGCAAAATGCAAATTCAACTATAAGAACAATGTCAAATGAACTAACAACAGTAAGGAAGAAATAAGTTGAAGCTAACTTTTAGTTGAGGAGATTTCAAACATCGTCAATTACTAGGTAGCAACCAACGACTAGCAAGGGTCCTGAGAGGAGCACAATGATGTTAGTAAATAAAGAAACTAGAATAGTAGAAAAGACGTACTAGTGCTCAACTTACAATGATCCTCATGGAGAAGACACATGCATGGTTCATTTGAATTATATACAAACTTTAGTAGAAATTTCTGTTGGTGGCCAAGTTAATATGATAATGGAAGTTGATCATAATTTTATGGTACCCTCTTTGGAGTAAGTTTTAGTTCTCATGAGATCTGGAAAGAAGCCGATGACTGTAGATCCAACGGAGTTGGAACCTTTGAAGGTTCTTGCAGAACCAAAGGTGCAAAATGAAAAAGTGCAACTACCAAAAAAAATGTCTGGTGCAATAGCAAAGTAGTAGGATTTTGTCTTGTTGAAGGATCTTCTACCCAAACCAACTCAAGAAAATTTTCAGACCAAGGTGCCAACTTTACAACCTACAGCTCCTTAGGTGCAAAACAAGGCAAAAAAATAAGCTAAAGAGCACCTTAAGTACATGTAATTGACTAAGCAAAAAAGAGTAGAAGCCACTCAAAAATACCAGGACAAGTATGAGTGGGTTGTAGAATAAAAATCTCCTAGTGTTTCTAATTATAACATTGTGCAAGAGATGAATAAGATACCTATAAAAGTGAGTTTATACGATACACTACAATTACTTGGGCAATTTGACCTACTGTAAGAGTCTCTTAAGACTACAAAATATTAGAAGAAGAATCATTCCCAAACTGTGTTAGCACAGACATTGCTAACTTTTTCCACTGGAAAGAATAGACCACCCCCGTTCTATTTGTCACTAAGAATGTAGGGATGAATTGTGCATAATTGTATGATCAACTTTGGTACGATAACTACTATCATATCGAAGGTAGTATGTGAAGTAATGGATATGGAATATACAAGAAGTAGTCTAGGAGTGTTGCAGTTGGATGGGACCCCAGTTAAAATAGTGGGATTAATCAAGGATATTCCTATTATTCTACATAGCATGCCATAAATTATTGTTATCCAATAAGTAGTGGTGGTCAACTTGGAACCATACTTTAGCATGTGTATCTCTAAGGAGCTCACAGTGAAACTGGGAAGATACCTTTCCTTGGACTATTTGCATTTGGATATTTCATTAAAAGGAAATAGAATTCGTATTAATAATGAGAAGCCATACACATTCCATAGAGATAAATTGGAAGAAGAAAAATCTATAGCTGCATAGTCAACATGATGACTGAAGAATTACAAGAAGCTAACTTGATGGAAGAAGTGCTTGGTGAGCTCCACATTGAAGATGAATTCTCACTCGTGGATTTTAATGTGATGGTAAAAACTGACATTGGTTGTTATGCTATAACCAAACCCAAGCAAATCAATGAAAAGGTCCCTGATTCCTCGAAACCTATTACGAATCAGTTATGGAAGCTATATTTTTATGGTGCAAGGTGCAATACTGGCGTAGGTGCTGGTATTGTTCTAGTTTACCCTATAGGGTTACAGAAGACTTATTCATGTAGACTAAATTAGATTTGCACAAATAATGCAACCGAATATGAATCATTGTACCTTGGTTCAAAAAATTAAAAAATTAGGCATAAAATAGCTACTAATCTTTGGAGACTGTGAGATCATTGTAAATCAGACTACAAAAAAGTGTGTCAAAGGAGCACTACTTGAAAGCCTATCTCAACAAGGTATAGGATTTTTTTGAGTCCTTTACAACTTTGAACATTCAGGCGATTTTGCAAGAGCAGAACAACATGAATATATCTTAGCCTCTCTTGATGCAAATTACTCTCTTGTGGAGCAAGTTGTAAGGAAAACCAAGACTATTAGAGTAATCTATAGACTCTCAATCCTTGATAAGAATATCTATTTGGAAGTGTTTGAAAATGATGAGAAAATAGTCAATTTTTGTATTAAGGAAACCGCAAGCACAAATTATAGGATCCTTGTTGAAGAGGAAATAGAAGAGATGATTTAGCTAAAGAATAATCACATTCCCAAGGGACTAATTTTATTGGAAATTCTATTTGACCAAAATGATAGGATTGAGAAGCACAAGATCAAAGTAGATGCAAAGGAATATAAAGAGTTGCAGTTGGAACCTGAGAAGATGATAAAAATCAGAACCGACTGTGCTTCAGAATAATTGGAAGACATCAAGAACTTGTGTTATGAATTCCTTGACATCATTGCATGGAGCTATCATTATTTGAAGGGATATAAAAAAAATATCATACAACATACCATTGAATTACAAGAGGGAGTAAAACCTTTTTCATAGAAACATTAGCCTATTAATCCCAAAATTGAGGTACTCAAGAAGGAAAAACTATTAAATATGTTGGAAGCAAAAATAATATATCCAATTAAGCACTCAACATGGGTGGCAAACCTAGTTCTAGTTAAAAAAAAGAATGGATATATTCATTTGTGCATGGATTTTTGAAATATGAACTAGGCATCATTAAAATATCATAACTCTCTATCGCAAATTAATCAAATCCTTCATGTGGTTGTTGGAACATAATTTTTTTTTTTGCTATATGGTATCTTTGGTAACAACCAAATCTAGATAAAATATGAAGGCCAACATAAGACGATGCTCACCACTAAGTGGGGCACATTCACCTATCAAATAATATCGTTTGATCTCTCAAATGTTGGTGCTACCTTTCAAAGAGCCATGGATGTCACTTTCAGTGAGTTATTAAATAGAATTATTATGATTTACCTTGATGACATGACTATGTTTTCACATTGCAGAGAAGAGCATGTTTCTCATTTGAGACAGGTGTTCAAAAAATATCAATATTTGGGATTTCCATTAACCTAAAAAGTCTATATTCACTATCAAAGAAGGAAAATTGTTAGGTCATGTGATCTCACAAGAAGGGCTGGAGATTGATCCTACAAGGGCTGAGGTGCTTTTGAAACTATTACTACCAGTAAACAAGAAGGATTTGTAGTCATTTTTTGGTCAGATAAATTTTATTCAAAAGTTCATTTATGATTTTTCTCAGGTAGTGAAACCTATGACTGAGCTCTTGAAAAATAATACAGATTTCAAATGGATCGAGGTAAGAAGACAAGATTTTTAGGAGATCAAGGAAAGAATCACTCAAGCACCAATATTAATCAACCTGGATTATTCTAAATACTTCATTCTCTATGTAGTGGGTGAGCAAGAGAGCCATGTCGTAGTTCTCATGCAGAAGCAAGAAGATTGAGATGAAAAACCGATTGCTTTTTTGAGCCAAGTTATTGGGCTGCACCAGTAGAAGTATAATTTCATTGAGAAACAGGTGTATGTAGTGATGAAATCCCTAAATAAATTTTTAGACTTTGTCTCAAAAAAAAATGAACGTTTATATTGTACACCCATATGTCAGAAACTTCATTCTCTAAGGGGAACTAAGCGATAAAAGAGTAGGTTAGGTCTCAAAGATTCAGGATTATGATATGGAGATATGACCGATAAGGCTAGTTCATGGACGAGATCTCTGTCAAGAATTAGCCAAAAGCACAACATATGAATCATTATCTATGGCACAAAAAGAGGAAATCGATGATTATGCAAATTGTGCTATGACAAGTCATGACTAGACAGAGGTCCTTGTCAAATTCTTTATCTCTGGAAAATATCCATTATATCTTGATGCTTCATAATTATGAAGGTTCAAGTTGTAAGCACTCAAGCATGTCCTATTTCCAAGTGGGCTATTTTATAAGAATATCAATGGAGTTCTCCTCAAATGTATGAAGGAATAAAAGGAGAAAATATTGGAAGAGTTTCATTCTAGTTTATCTGGTGGTCATTATTCAGGAAGGCCCATAGCCTTGAAGATCATTCAGGTTGAATATTTTTAACCAACCCTTTTCGTGAATGCACATAAAGTAAGTTAACACTACGATAATTGTCAATGGTATGTTGGCAGAACCAGGAAAATAGCATTGCCCTTACATCTGATTCTAGTAGAAGCATCATTTTAACAGTGGGGCCTTAACTTAATTGGAGTCGAAGAAACACACTCTTCCATGGAGTACAAATACATCTTTATAGAAACATATTATTTCACCAAGTGGGCAGAGGCCATTCCTACCAAAAAAGCAGATCAAGCTATGGTCATCTCTTTCCTGGAGGGATTCATCACCAATTTCGATGTTCTAGATGCCATTGTAATGAATAAATGGACTCCATTTATTGGGTCCAAGATCACTGAATTTATAAGTACATGATTTATCTCAAGACATCATCCAATTATTACCCGTAAGGGAACGACTTGGTTGAATTCACCAATAAAAACTTGCATGTGAATCTTAAAAAGGACACTAAGAAGCAAAAAAAGGAGTTGGCACTTATTTTTGAATTAGGATTTATGGACATAGCGCATATCCATGAAGAAGTCTATTAAAGCCTCTCCTTATTTTCTCATGTATGGAAAATAAGTAGTTCTATCCACTCATATTGAGCTCCTTGTCCTCTAGACCTTATAATTGTTCAAATATGAAGATGAGGAATACGATCCAATGAGCACAAGGTTGGATTAATTATTGTATTTTGAGGAAGAAAGAGAAAAGGTGTATCAAGATTTCACTAAACACACTAAAGTAGTGTAGAATAGGTTTGGAAAAAATACAATAGAGCACAATTTTTAGATGGGATACTTAGTCCTCAAATAGAATGAAAATAAAGCCAAGACAAGAAAGCACAAGTTTGATGTGATCTAGGAAGGTCCATTTTAGAACTCTATAGTGAATTCAACAAATGTGTATCATATTCAGGATATGGGTGGTTGGGACCTTCTGATTTTCGTAAATGGCCTTTATTTGAAGGCCTATGTTCAATGATTTTATTAAAAGAGGTACCACTTTGTAAATATCTACAAATTTTATTTTCAGTATTTGCTTTATAAAATAAGATAAAAAAAGAGCAATAAAAATAGAAGTGTTCTTTTTGAAAATCAGGTTTACCCCAAGATTCCTTTTGAAATTTATTATTGTGTTGAAATAATTTGGCTAGTTTCGAAAGACGACGTTACAAAACTCATAGCTAAGAAGGAGCCTTCAAGAAAAATATCTTCTACGTCCAAAGGAACATAGTAAAAGCAAGGCCTTTTCACCCCATTCCAAAACATAGGACAACAACTACACGGAGAGGTGCTTTCGCCCAAAGGGAAGGGGCGAAAACCCTATTTTCCTCCCATGGGGGGAACGTACTATAAGAACAAAAGCACCAAGACAACATGCTATGAAAGTGGTCAAAATGGTTGTCACCATAAACAAGGGGTGAAACATCCGTTTTCTCCTTTTTGGGATGAACACATCAATTAAATTCATGCACCAACTCAAAAGGAATCGAAAGGTGATCAAAGGTGCATAAGAAACATAATTTTTTTTCTAAAAATAAAAAAAGGGGAAATAATGCATGCCTCGGTTATTTTGGATGAATGTGTTAGAATTTTAATACAAGGTGAACTTAAAAGAAAGGAAAATCTAAAAAAGAGAAAAGCCCTGAAAAAAAAAAAAACAATTGAGTTTTTTTTTAGAAAATCACGTTTTTTGGGCGAAAAGGAAAAGCTAAAGTCATCTTAAAATAGGGATGTTTGCCATGGAAAATTATATCAAGCGTGTAGGGAACATTTTTGGAACGAAAAGGAAAGAAGACAAGTGTACCTCAAAGACATTTTTCCTCTTGATTTTGCAACCATAATCAGAATTTTAAAAGCACTCTATCGAAGCAATTTTGCTCTCCAATGTGTGGAAAATCTTGGGAAGTGTGCATGCAAGATAAGGTGCATTTATGAGGAATTTAATTTAAAAAATGTACTTGGATTTGTGTTGAAGAGAGTTTTGAGGGTTTCGAGGAGCAAAATCTCACACCATCAAAAGAGAAGTGTTTATTGGTTCGTAGGTGATAGGCTTATTATACCAAGGAAGCTTTAACAACCATGGTATGTTGTCCTATGAAGACACACACCAAGAAGGGCACACTTTCTAAGGATGATTCTACAACAAGTAATAGTTGATACTATTAAAATATTAGAAACATTATCGAGCAGGTGAAACAAAGCACACGTTCTTCCAAAATTTCTCAAGGGAAATTTAGCATTTACTACGGTATTTTGAAGGGTGCTCTATATAAAGGAATAGATAAAAGCTATGCTATTTAATTTTTAATTTTTACTGCCGTTGTGTTTTCGAGCTGTTTCAGGGTAACCACCAGAGAGAAATAATAGGAAAGAGAAGCAAAATATATTTTTGCTCTTGATTTCGTAAGCATAATTAAAATTTTAAAAGTGATCTATCAAAGAAATTTTGCTCTCCAATGTGTGTAAAATCTTGAGAAGTGTACATGCAAGCTAAGGCACATTTCTAAGGTATTTAATTTAAAACGTGCACCCAAATTTACATTAGAGGGATTTTTGAGGGTTTCGAGGAGTGAAATATTGTGCCATCGAAAGAGAAGCATTTATTGGTTTATAGGTGATAGGGTTAATATCAAAAGGAAGCTTTAATATCTAGGGCACGTTGTCCTATGAAGATACACGATAAGAAGGGCACACTTTACAAGGATGATTCTATAGCAAGTAATAGTTTATACTGTTAAAACATCAGAAACAGTGCCAAGTTGGTGAAAAAAAGCACACATTCTTCCAAAATTTCTCAAGAGAAAATTGGTATTTACTACGGTGGCTGAAAGGGCATTCTATATAAAGGAATAGATAAAAACTATGCTATTTAAATTTTAATTTTTACTGCCATTGTGTTTTCGAGCTATTTCAGGGTAACCACTAGAGATAAATAATGGGAAAGAGAAGCAAAGAGGCAATAGAGGCTACAGACCCTAAGAAGTCCAAAAATAAATAATGTGGACCTAAATACAAAAAGGCTCAAAGGAATAAAATATGGATTTATACAACACAATGGCATAAATTGGAGACTGTGTAATTACTAACAAGGACATGGAGAAACTACTACAAGATGTGCAGTTCACAATAAATCAGGGGTTAACAACAAGATGCTCATTGATGGTTCCATATCACTCAAAATTATTTTGGTATTTGTGTACGCCCATACATCCATGCACGAAGATGGTGAAGCTAATTGCTCAATTTTATAATTTGGTTACTAGGATGGTGTGAAAGGTAAATAAAGAATCGTTTTTTATTATTACCCTAGAGGAAGTATGGGAATCATTTTCTTATGGATTGAAGCCTCAATTTTATGTGATTAGTAAGAAGCTCCACCTTAATGAGCAATAGGATAGATATATCTTTACAGTAATGATGCGTTGATTCACAGATACACGTCTGATTAAAGAACAACAGCTAGGGCAACTTTCAAACCTGTCGAAGCCAATCCGAATTCAAGAGCCTACATTTCTATTCAATGTTGGCATGGATGGCTAGCTTCCTGATAGTTTCCATAATTCATAGGTGGTAAGAGACCCTAGCGCAATGCATTTTCTAGGTAGAATTTTATTCTTTGTCGACCATGAGGCAAGGCACCAATATGATTTACTTCGATTGGACTAATTTTATTTCTCAAAAATTGCATTTTTAGCTGGAGAGGTTGCAAACTGGGGAAGAGATGTCAATCATGCACACTTCTTTTCTAGTATGGTATTTCTTCTATCATCTACACTAGCATTTCTCGTTCATTGTAGTGAGGTAAATGGATGAGAAGGATGAGCTTCTACTAGTTTACATGTGGACTTTCGCTCTGTCAAGTAGGGAGTCATTTTATAGTTTTAACCCTTTGTTTTTGGGGCCCGTAATAGAATTTCTTTATGGTACATGTGAAAGAGTACTACAAGATATGAGAGAAGAATTAGTTATAGCATAAAAGGAAGACATCTTTCTTCTTACTCAGGGTGTGGTCATAAGAATTTTTGGCTTCACAGGTAAGCCATTCCTACTACCATATTTTACCACTCACTATGGAGGTGGTGCATCAATTAGAATATATTAATGATGTATCAGAGTGGGGTATGGTAAAAATATGACTTGCAACATTCTTTTCAAGTTTAAAAGTATAGAAATAAGTCAAGTAGGGTAAAACATGCTACTCACAGTAACACTTCAGGACTTGGGATTGATAGAATTGTCGCAATGGTGAAGGTATAATCCATTGGGAAAGTTTATAGAGATAATCAAGGCCAAGAAATTTTACTATTGTCCATGGCTCAACATTGAGAAAATGTGAAATAATTTTAATGGACCAGACTTGGAGTGGCACATTGAAGCTATGACATTGCTCCCACCTTGGCATGACTGCTACGAATAGTAGGTTGAGTATAATCTGGTGATGTACAAGAATAAGATTCATCCACACAGGTTGTTTAGTTAAGTAAAATAAATTCAACCCCTATGGACCAAGGAAAAAATTATGAACTTGTGGATAATGCGGGTCTACCAAGGAAAAACCACATTTCCTTATGGGTTGAAGATGGATGAGGAATTTACAAATACCTATGATGAGTTTTTTAATACCTATCAACCCATCACTTTCACTAATTTTTTATCCCAAATCTTCCAACATTACGATAACAGTGAAATCAAGGCAAAGGGAGAGTGTCTAACAGTTGGAGAGGAGACTCCAAAAGAGGAATAATAATAGTATGTGTTTCAATGAAGGTTGCAATGAACGAAGTATAAATTTGAGGAAGCACCTTTTACAGAGAAGCATACTATCTAAAATGCACCCCCATTTCCCAAAGCTATGAAGAAACCAAGGATTGGTGCCACTTCCTCCTCTACTACTAAAATTTTAGTTGCTATAGTTCCCATAGTTCCAGTTTTTTCAATGATTGTTATTTCCTTGCCACTGGTAAAATATGCTCTGATAATAGTTTCACAAATATTTCCAATGATTCATGAACATGAGGAGGACTAGTATATGGAGAGCCCTTTGGTGGAGTTTTTGAATGTTGAGGAGGACATGAATGTTGAAGAGAAAGTAAAGGAGAAATAGGAATAAATAATCTCACAATTTCTTCCATCATTGTAGCACATAGCACCCACACCTAAAGTTACACATTATTTTCCCTCTATTTATTCATTGGAGCATGTAGTGGCTATTAACTTATTTCCCTTAGTCTCTACATCAGTATCTTCACATTTTGGTATGCCTTCTATATCTATTTTTCTCCCTTATTCTTTTCCTTCCCATGCCACTACTGCTCCTTCTTCTATTCCCTTTTATTTGTTCTCCCTTTCTTTCAGTTCATTTGAATTAGGGAAGAACCCATTTTCATGCCCTTCCCCATACATTGCCACTACCACTCTTACCGAGGTTGTAAGTACACAAGATCCTCCTAGAGTAAGCATAACTGTAGATAAACCTGGTTCTTCCACTCACTCCACAATGTCAGTCCCTCCCCTTATAGTCATATATTATGCTTCCTTTGATCATGACCACTCAAACATTTTGATACCCTTCACACCATTTTTGGAATTGCAAGTACTACCTAAAGTTCATGTGGCACCAAAATAGCCTGATACAAAGAAAATTAATTAGATGCACCTCATTTCATCGTAGTGGTTGAAAATTTGTAGGTAGAAGGAAACTCTAACCTCAACATAGCCACTCAAAAATATTTCTTTTGATCTAGTTTCCATGGAAGCTCACACAACTAAAATCACTCCCCTGGTCCAGAAGCCATGAGGAGAAATGATGTCTAGTGATTATGTTTATGATACCATAATAGAGTACCTAACTAGGATTGATCCCACAAATAAAATGGGCAACATACAGGCTGATATGAGTTAAGTATACTTGCATGGTGAGTATTATAAGCAGAGGTATTTTGATCATGAAAATAAAATTATTGAACTTAAAAGTGCCTTCGCCAAAAGTATAGCGTAAGAAGAGAAGACAACCACAGAGAATGAATACTTGCATCGATATGTAGAAGTGCACTTGAAATAAATGGATGCAGCAAGAATAGAGATTCAAGCACTCAGGACGCAATTGGAAACAATATAGAATCAACTAGCAGAGAAGGCCACACAATTTGTAGGCTTTTCTATGAAGAACATCAAGGAGGTACACCTTCGCTTGGCCTATAAATTCAAAAATATAGCCACACAAGTAGTTCAAGTATTGCATTACCTCTAGGCAACTAGAATACAGATTCTGATGAGGCAATAGTTGATAGATAATACTAAGGAGATGTTGGAGTTGTATATGGATATGGCTATGAAAATCCAAGATTTGTCTAACTCTAGCATGTACATTCACCCCTTAGTGAGATGAATCACGCTTGGTTAAATACCAAGGTCACATTGTATAGCTATTTTTAGAGGATGGCCTTGGTAAAAGAAGGTTAAAAATTACTTAGCACCATAGAGTGGGAGCACACTATTTCCATGATTTATTTTGATGCTCTTTTCGATATGGGTTTTCCAAGTTTATTGATGAGTGGGGTGAGCCTTTGCCATAGGAACAATTGACATCAGCCTAGAATAATTTCATGGAGAATACCTCAGAGATTGATGCATGGGAGGAGCCCACCACAAAAACATAGGTGTTGCCACTTATGCAAAATTTTACTCGCATGGATCTTTTGCTATTCGAACTAGCCCAGAGAGCAAAACAAATCAGCCTAGAATATGTCCAAAATTTACATTTTATTTATGATTCATTAAGTATTCCCTGCTCATTCACCACTCATTCCTAGGAGGTAGTGGTCACAGTCTATGAGGTCACCTTCGAAAGCCTCAGGGAACAAGAGGAGCGAGCTACATCAAAGAATGCGATAGTAGAAGAAGTAGAATGGGTAGAAGTACTCTGAGTAGCAGCAGAATCTGAAGTCGTTGAGAAGGCAGAAGAGGAAACATGAAGAAAAGTATCTACATCAAAAGCACCAGCCAAGGAAGCCAGAAAAAAGACTCCATAGAAACCCAATGGATAAAGGCCTAGGATTGTTTGCATCCATGCGAGTTGGATACCCCATGAGCCACAAAAAATATTGGTATTTTTACAATATGCCACATTAATATTTTTGATGGATTTTTTATTGTAATGCAAAAAAATATATTAATATTAACATACATTATTTTGATCGATATAATATGTTGCAGTTATATTTTATTTTTCTTCTTTGTTTTCTTGCATCCTTTTGTCTTGAAAATAATGGGTATTTTAAGGAAAATGGTTGGGGAAATGGATTGGAGACTTTGGTTCGAATTGTCTATAAAATAGTTTTAAAATGGTTCATAAAATACTAAGTGCATAAAATGAGAGCTTCACTGAATATGAAAATCACATTCACCCCAGACATTGGGTGAAAGGCTCAATCACCTTACTTTGAGGTGAACGTAAAAATAAAGAGGAATGGTAAGCTTTGGAAAATACGTTCACCCCAAATGAGGGGCAAAAGTCCTTTGCATCCCTCATTGGGGCGAAAGAAGAAATTAAAAAAATCAAAGTTTTGACAATGGCCAAGTGTTGAAGTCACCGAAGTTAAAATGCAGAATCACACTCACCCCAAAATTGAGGTGAAAGCTTCATTTGCCCTACCTTGGGGCAAATGTATTTGAAAGCACAACATTGAAAATTCAATAGCACATTCACCCCGATTGAGGGGTGAAAGCTCAATTCACCTTTCCTGGAGGTGAACGCGCTATGAATGGTGAGGTAAGTGAAAGTCAAAAGTTCAAAGCAACTTTGAAAAGTCAACTTTGTGTTCACCCGAAGAAGAATGTGATGACTCCCTTCACCTATTTTGGGAGTGAACGTATATTTTAATGGATTAAGGAAGCTATTAAAGGTGTCTTCACCTGGAGTATAAAATTTTGATGCTATTATTATTGGGAATGCATAGATATTATTAAATCAATAAAGGTGCCCTTTCCACCAATGAACGTGATTGAAAAAATAATATGCGTTCACTTAGTGCTAAGTTCGGGTGAGTTGCACTATTAGTGATGTCAAAGAATTTCCAGGACCACCAAAACAGGTGAATGAAAAAAAATTAAATTTTTGTGGTGAAGAGTAACTCGGGTTGTGGATCTCGAGCAAAGAGAGCAGCAATATTAAAAGCACAATGTGATTTTCATGATTTCCAAGCAGAAGTGTATTTTTGAGATATCAAATGTATCCAGTCAATGACCAAGCCTTATAGTTTTCCATACATAAACACCCATAAATGTTGATTTTCTAGGGGATTTTTCTTAAAAGTTGGATCACTGCATTGAAAGGATTAGTTTTTTAATATTTCCAAGAAGGAATTTTCTCACTATGGTTCTTGATATGTGAAAATTCTATCTCCATGTGCATTTAATGAAAGAGACAAAATATTCTATAAATACTAATCAAATTTTCATTGTAAATAAGGTTTAGACATTCTACAGAAAAACTATTCAAGTTCTCTACATCAATAGAAGAAACTTGGCTTCTAAATTTTCAAGTGATATTGTGTGTGATTCCTTTCTATTTTATGCATTTCTATTTCATGCTCATATTCATTGTCTTTTGTTAAGTTTAAATTTTGCATTTGAGTTTGGACATTGCTAGTGAGGGAGTGAGCTTTGGAATGTGATCTTGGAGGTCTTTTATGCAAGGTTGTACGTAAATCCTATTGCATTTCTTTTATTACTTGCTGCTTTAATGCTTGGGTGGAATTCCTACTTCTAGTCCATCCCCCATCCTACACCTTCGACCTGTGGCCATATTTCCTATATATTTCCATTATTTTCAATTTATTTCCTACAACTCTAGTCTTAAACTAGTATAGGATTTATTAAGGGATCCAGCCCTCTCTGTATATTGGAATGGAGGACATTCCTTTCCTCTACCCTTTCAATGTTTGCCATGTCTAGGGTGCACAAATGCATGTTTGTATAATTAGGTAGATATTTGACCAACACTTCCCTATTAAAATATTTATGGACCTATGTCCAAAGGAGATACTAATCCCCTAATAAATTTTGTGGATACCAATCCACAGGAGACACTAATCCCATTTTCTAGTTTGTGGGCACCAACCCATAGGAGACACCAATTCCCTCTGCTAGTTCATGGAACTCTATCCAGAGGAGAACTTTTTCTCCTCTACTTTGGCTAGTGATATTCTAAAAGACTTCTACCCCCATTGCACTGGCTTGTGGATCTCTCTCCACATAAGACCTCTATCCTCACTCAGAATACCTATGTCCTCACTACCCTAGCTAATGGATCTCTATCCATTGGATACTATTATCCTCTGTTCTTTCAAATCCAAAGCTTACTCTCATTTCTACTCAATATCTATCTCAAATATGTATTAAACACTATCCTCGATATAGTACAAATATGCTTTAAATATATCTCAATTCTAGCACAAATCTGCTCTCAAATCTGCACCAAACTCTGTCCTCAAATCTATCCTTGTAGACACCAAAACAACACCAATCCGATTATGTGACTACAAGAACTGACCGAATTGGCATACATACCCCCTAGGGCAGCCTCCAGAGGTTAAACAGTGGTCCTAACCACTCCCAAATTAGTTTTGGAAGGTCAGAGGTCAATTTGGCACCTTTTAAGCACTTTTCTCCCTATTCGTCCCACCCTGGGATGATTAGAATCCTATTCGCCCCACCCCTAGAATATTAGCAGCAATCACTCCAGGGTGGGATGATTAGCAGGTTTGACTGACAAAAATTCAAGCCTTGACAAATGGCAGCCCATATCCACTATCCAAATTCACCTTCAAGGCATGCAATTGTGAGGAACAGTTTCAAATCAGAGAGAGGGACTTTAGTCAAGCATGCCTTGATCATGGAGACCCTAAATCGGGGAGGAATCTTCCCCCCCCAAGAAAGGCAAGGAGAAGCAAGTGGCGCTCTCGCATGTGCATTCAAAGGAGACCCTCAGGTCTATAAAAGGGTGAGCCTTCTCACCCCAAAAGAAGAATAGATTTGGAGCATTTGGATCAATGGAGTGCTGCCAAATTATACCCCCATTCCTCTTTGTGCTTCCTACATCCCTAATTTCTCTTTTGGAAGAGAGGTTATCGAGTGAACACTAGGAATGCAATCTCGACCCAAAACCTAAGAAATCAGCCACAATCCCACACCAAACTTGCCAACACAACCCCCTAGGAGGTTTTGGACCCATCCCACTTGGATTGGTGCCAAAACTAAGCCCCAAACGGTGGGCGTCCTGCCCTCGGGCACCCCCGCACTACTACAGTCCTAATCGTCCCACCCCAGAGTGATTAGAAATATGTAAATGATTTCTCTACTTTTATTTTTGCATTATGTCATATTTCATGTACTTATGCTGCTGTTCAAGTTTCATGGTATTCTGACTTGATTTGACCTTGTTTTTATCATTTTATGCGTTTACTAACATACAGGGAGCGCCTTCGGATACAGGACAATATGGGTAGAATCTGCAAAATCTGACCTTCTGGGTCATCTCAAAATGTCCCTTTTAGCCTAACTCCAAATTTTTAGGAGTTTTGGAGGCCTCTGGGTAGGACATTTGCAAGGTCGCTCTTGCATGTTTTGTGATAGTCCTAATCGTCCCACCCCGGAGCGATTAGAAATCCATGCATGATTTCCTGAATGTTATTTTTGCAATGTGTCCTTGATGATTTTTTGATGCTTCTATCAAAATTTGGGTTCATTATGACATGTTTTGACCATCGTTTTACTATTTTATGTACTTACTAGCCGGAGGCTTTGGGGATTGCATGTTTTCCTAATATCCGCATATGCTATTAACTGTTTTCTATTTCTCTGTGCATAGGATCTCACCACCAGGAACACCATAGGGGTATCAAGGAACGACAAACACATGGATGCAAGTGGTGGCAACTTTTGGCCCACCCATTTCAAATGTGGGCATGCGAAGGACACTGGAAGCGTACCATCCGTTGATGTAACGAACTGTATCAAACACTCTAAGCCCTAGAGGGGGGGGAGACATATTGTAACTAGATTGAAAGCAACATTAATAAAATAGGCCCCCATTTTTTTTTCTTACATCTCGTTTCATTTATGCCATTTTTCTTCATGCATTTGTTCATCGCATTCGTAGGACTTAGCATCTATACCATATCTATTTTGTTTGCATCATATTTGGTACACCGTCACCCCGCATTCGGATTTTAGTGGAGATCATGGTGGGACCCTATCCCCTACTATTAAGATCAAGTTTTTGATCCAAATTTTGTGGATTCTTTGTAGGTGTTACTCCTTCGGGCGTTGGACTGCTACTCGTGCCACCCTATGATGAATACAGACCTACTATTCATCCCACCCCGGGACGAATACGTATTCACCCCACCCTGTGATGAATATAGACCTGCTATTCATCCCACCCCAGGATGATTAGAGCTCTATGCATTTTCTGAGAAGAAACTTAGAGGCATCTGGTTTGGATAGAGAAGAGGTAGGCCTTTTGAACATCCTCTATGTTTTTCTATTCTATTTCTGCAATTTTTTGTTTCTTTGCTTGCATAGAAAAGTTAAGTAGTTTTTTTTCTTTCTTGCAATAAGAAAAGGAAAAAAAAACATAGAGTAAATCACATGGAAGGAACCTAATTAGGAATGCATTCTTCTTTGGTTTGCTTGCATGATACTTGCACCAATGGCAAGTCCTCATCATAGGTTTTAGTTCTAGGTAGGTTTTGTGATTTCCTTTTTTGCTACTAATTGTCTTTGAAAGATAAAACATACTTTAAAGCATTGCATTAGTGAAAATCATATTTTGCTGTATGTTTTCTTTCTTTACACAATTAAAAGGAACCACACGCACACCACCTAATAAAATTAACATCAAGGAGTTGGTCTTAATACCCCAACACTTGATCAAGACCAACGGTGGATTTCATCACCACCTTGGCTTGGATTTTGCATACATTTACCCTGATCGCGACTGTTGCTAGACGTAAATCCTGACGAAAGCTGACCAAGTGTAACGGGGGTGATTCCCCATGCATGAGGATAAGTCTTCTATGGTAGGTGTCAAAAATAGAGCGATCCCCCTTCCGTACCACCTATGTTCCACGTATTATTATGCTCTCGCGTACCAATAGTTTCCCTCACGTAAGGGTGGGTATATTGAGAGGTTCGGTATAATGGTCTGGAAATGGTATATTGAAGGGGTGACCATTTTGGAGATACAAGAGCCCTCATTTTGCATGTATAACAAAGTTTCCTTTACAAGATTCACATAACAAAAATCAAACACATTAGACCAGATCTAGGGCACACATTTAATCTATAAATGAGATAATCATTTCTTTGTTTGTGTGGTCCCCTTTTGTTTGGTATAGCATAAAAATTGTAAAGGAGATAAAAATATACATATCTTTCTAGAAAGACCACCACCATGGTGTATACCCGTAGCCAAGCCCAATCATGGGTAGAAGTTGCAAAAAGTGTACAAGGAGGCACAAGTCACCTCCGTTATAGCCCCAAGGACTTGGTTATACCACCTTGGCAGCCTGACCCACAATATAGTCCACACTATGCCACTACAGAAAAGGACTATAGAGGCACCCCTTTGAGGGGCACTCCCATTCAACACAGACCCTCTTAGGAGTACATACATGGGAAGGCCCCCTTAGACACTCATTATGAGTGGCCACTATGAGATGAAGTGCTAGAGCAGCATAGGGTTCATAAGGAGGGACCACATGATTATATCATTCCTCCTCCACCCCTCATTACTGTTAGAACTAATAGGCCAAATCTAGAGCGCAAGGCTCTTTAGATAGGGTGAGCCAACTCCACCTATCCCTTTCACATGTACGAAAGGGAGCACGAGGAAAACTAGTATATTCCTCAAGAGCAATACACCACGTGGGAGCAATGCGCCTCCGCACCTGCTAATTATCAAGATCACCTATTGAGGCCAGAGCCTCAGGTGAATGCTGCTAACCTCGACAGAGGAAAGTGACCCATAGAGATCTCGGATCACCATGACCGAGATAGATATGTAGGGGAGGCATCTAGGCCTCCTAGACATAGGATGGCAAAACAAATCGACTTGGCATTTTCCAAACATGCTACCCGCCAAGCGCAAATCATGCAGCTTAGGCAAGATCAACAGTAGTTAGAGCAACTGTATCATCTTAACAAAGAGTGCATTCAATGCCAGATAGATGAGTTGCTCTAGAACACTATGCATGAGAGGATTCCAACCCCTCGCATGCATAGGATAGAAATTTATGAGAGGCACAACCCCTTAGTGCGGGACAGGTCTCCATGACCTTATCAAGTGTTGCCTCCAAGACCTCCTAGACCTGAGCGGGAGGCCACTCCTAGAACCAATGACGGGCGCCTTCCTCGGGCACCCGTCCATGTTTATAGGTCATGCCCAAAAACTCCTTAAGAAGCCTATGAGGAATTTGAGTGAGAAGAAGAGCGGGCTAAAATGCCCTACCAAGGTAGGGCGGCGCTACCCAGCTACCCCTCCATAGGCCTCAAGTTCCTCATAATTCACAATGGGAACAAACCAAAGAAGAGGAAATCAAATCCTCTGATGCATACAAAGCGCTGCTAGAGTGCTTAGAGTCTATGGAGACTAAGACTTCGGGGCCCCAAAAGCCCACCTTACGCCAGCTCCGCAGTCACCCTGTGCATCCTTCGGTTTCGGCACCCCCATACCCCGACCACTTCAAAATGCCTCAATTGGCAATTTTTAGAGGGGATGAGGATGCCCAAGAGCATGTAACAAGGTTCCTGAGTCAATGCTTTGGAATTCAGGACAATGATGCATTGCTTCTGAGAATGTTTATAACCACGTTCATAGGCCCTACCTCGGATTGGTTTACCCAACTATCGAAGCATAGCATCAATAATCTAGACCAGCTAGTGGATGCGTTCCTTGAATGTTTTGCCTTCAACACCAAGAAGAAGGCATCCTTAAGCGACCTAGCTGGCCTTAAGTAGTATGATGATGAGACCATAGCCGCTTATGGGAATCGATGGAGGACATTGCTTTCAAAGCTACCTTACCTCCCTCCCATGGCCGACATGACTCAGATGTTTTCAAAGAGTTGCATAAGGTCGATCTCTATGCTATTGTAGCTACAGAAATATGCCACCCTAGAAGAAGCCCTGGCACAAGCCAAGATAATTGAGGAGATCAAAATTCAAGACGGTGAGATTGCCAAGCCATGCAAGAAAGAGTGGACCAAAAATGCCAAAACTGGGCCCACGCAACCGAAACCCGTCGCGGTCAATCAAGTTGCCATAACTATACCACAGCCTGCACAAATGACACAGCCCCCAAAGGCTAATTATCAAGCAGTTCCTCTTGCTAACTATGAAAAGGAAAACCACAAACAAGAGAAAAATTAGCAGCGTCACCCTAAGTGACAATTCACACAATTCATGGAGTCTAGAGACTCCTTGTTTGACCGCTTGTTCATGGAAAACCTGATAAACTTGTCAAAAAGTCGACCCATAGACCCCAACGCACCAAAACCCAAGGGCTATAGGGAAGATTTATATTGTAGATTCCACCGACAGAAAGGACATGACATCTTCACTTGTTGGAAATTCAAAAACTTAGTGCAAGACTTGATAGACAACAAAATGCTCATGGTGGATAATCCCGTAGCGCTGAGCAACCAATAGATGGAAGTCTTCAAAGACCCCCTACCTACCCATGATGCACAGGCAAGAACTTTACAAGTGAATGAGGTAACACAAAACTACCCCATGCAAGGGTACGTGGGGATGATAAGCATCGTGACACGGAACAAAAGATACCCAAACATGGCTACACCCGCTGTAGCTACAGGAGATGTTCCATCAACATCACAACCTCCACAACACCCTACGCAACCTCCCTTGCCTAGACCAGTGGCCACGATTCGGACTAAGCTTACTCAAAGTTTAAGGACCACGTCGGCTAGGCTCTCCATTTATGAGCTCATCCAACAATCACCGCCCCATCGGGAGGCTCTGATGGAGATACTCAAAGCCATTGAGCTACAACCCCATGAACCTAATTCTTTCAACAACTTTGTGGGACATGTGAGACAATGCATAGAACCAGTCATAACCTTCAGGGAAGACGAACTAAAATTGGTGACTGGTGATATGGTGGATCCACCCCTGCACGTCATCGCACGGGTCAACGGGATTCCATTCAAGAGGGTGTTGGTGGACACTAGCTTGTCCAACAACATAATCATGATAGCGACATTAAAACATCTTAAGTTGCCAACATCCCACATTGTGGCATCCACCTACACTCTTCGAGCATTCAACGACGCGTTATGCTCGATGGTTGGCACAATTGTCTTGCCCATCCAAGTAGGACAAAAGACCATTCCTACATTGTGTCACATCCTTGAGGGTGAGATGGCCTACAATATCTTGCTAGGCCGGCCTTGGATCAGGGACATGAAGTGTGTCCCTTCGATAGCCCATCAATGCCTCAAGTACACATACGAAGGGCAAGTACATGTAGTCCCAGTAGACTTAGAGCCCTTTAAGTTTTGCAATGTGGTGCAGCTGATGCCACAATCGACCCTCCCATCGACACATTTGGACTTTCAATTGAATCCGTCCACATAGGGTCTGATTCTGCCTACATCCTCGCTGTTGAGTCCCTCAACTAACCGACCTGGCCCATCTTTGTCATCTGTCCCTTCACCAAAAATGCCACCTATGGTGGCCACACCGAAGGACAATGGGAAGAAGCCCCTAGAGGAGGCACCACCATTAGTCTCAACCATCTCTACCGAGGAGGTGCCTAGCCGAATGGAAGTCGAGACACCTGGTTCACCCAACATGGAGTGGACTCAGGGAGAACTCCCATTCCCTCCCCCTCAACCGTCGATGATTACCATTGAAATGGCCAATACAGGCCTGGGGGAGTACCTAGTGCAGAACATTGTGGCAACACCCACGCTCGAATCCATGCAAGACATGGGGAGACCTCGCCTCCCCATCGACACTATCATCCCTTTAGGCTACCCACCAAATTAGACCAACTTTGTATATGGGGGCCTCGAGAACGACCTTGAACCCTACCTACAAGAGGAAGAGGATGAAGAGCCATTTGTTGAGAATGTTGATTATCTATCCAACCCAGAATTCGCCTTGAAATACCTAGACCAATGTAATTGGCATGGATATGGATTGGGAAGATACGAACAAGGAATGCACACTCTTTGTCAACCAAGATACCAGATGCCATATGATAAATCAGGAGTAGGGTTCAACCACCCTTTGCCCCTCGACATCTTGGTAGAAACCATGCAAGGCTTAGGTCTAGGCAATAGGGATGGGTTGGCACAAGATCCATATGCCAATCCCAACACTACATACACATTGGGGAATTATTTCCCATTGTTAACAACAAACCTTGTTGACCTCAATAGCCCCTCCCCTTGGATCGAGGAAGGGGAAAGTTCAAGAGGTAACCTCCAAGAGGGATATGAACAAAATCAAGGGAGCTCTTCGAAAGATGAGTCGGATTATGAGGTAGCACCTTGGGACCCATTTGAGTCCGATAGCAATCACTCGCAGGTGATGCCCATCGACGATTATCAGGAGGACTTCATGGCAATGTTCCCCTTTAATGTTCCAATCGGGCAATTTCCACCTCCAGAGAATCCAACCCTCCCATAGAGAGAGAAACAACCCAGAAGGGACCAAATCAACATGCTTGAACAAAATGAGCCTCCCATGCCGGCCATAAGGCCAAGTGATCAAGAAATGCCTAGTGGGAGGCTATACCAGCCAGAGGGGCACATAGTTGTCGGAGCCAATGAAGGCCTATGGATCTTTGATAGCAACTATGAGGATGAGACTGAGATGGCATATCTCAACCATATGAGGCAACAGGAATACCCCATAGACATCGATGGTATGTTTGAACATCTGAATATGGGACCAAGGCATAGGTGGCATTTAAACCAAGTACAACTAAACCAAGTGCTTCATCCACCACTTCGGGCATACAGGGAGCACCTCCCACCTAGAGACCCTATAGGGCCACCAGTGCCAAGGGCAGACCCTGTCCTTCTATCCACACATAGGGCCGATCCTTTTGTGCCAATACCCACAGAGCCAGATCAGAGTGCAAGGATCACCAAGAATGTCCGAATCAACACCCGCATGGTAATGGAGACCAAATTCATTCCATCAACATGATCTCCATTGATTTAATCGCCCCCATCCACAATCCAGCCGATCCAACATGACCATTGTATCTAGACCTAGATGCCATAGACTGGGATCGTGCTGACTCACCACCATCCCCATTAGAGTACTGGCCTTGCGGTGAGATGTTTCATTTCACCCCAGGATAGACTCAAGATATCTTCCATGTTGAAGAGGAACCCGATGTTCCCAACGTAGATCTAAATTTAACAAATGATATCCACCTGATCCCAACCCACCAGTTGGAGGACGGATCCCACATGACAGTCAAAGAAATTATTGACGTAGACATCGGTTCTGATCCAATGAATTCGTAAATCATCAAGCTAGGGGTAAGTATTTCCCCTGAAGAGCAATCCGATTACATTACCCTTCTCATAGAGAAGAAGGAGTTTTTTACATGGACATACAAAGACTTTTCGGGGCTAGACCCACAGCTAGTCATGAATAATCTAACACTTGATCCGACAGTCAACCCAGTCAAGCAAAAGCTCCATTGCAAAACCAAATTAAAGTAAACTACAGTTCCCCATGTTAATATCCCATAAACTACAGTGGCCATATCCCACCCCAAAAGCTCCAAGGATTCTAGCAATCGCTTGGTCAACCTAAAACGCCCCAAAGGTATCCATAATCCCTTTGGTCAAACCAAAAGATCCAAGGATTTCAACAATCGCTTGGTCAACCCAAAATACCCCAAAGGTATCCATAATCCCTTTGGTCAAACCAAAATCTCCAAGGATTCCAGCAATCGCTTGGTCAACCCAAAACGCCCCAAAGGTATCCATAATCCCTTTGGTCAAACCAAAATCTCCAAGGATTCCAACAATCGCTTGGTCAACCCAAAATGCCCCAAAGGTATCCATAATCCCTTTGGTCAAACCAAAAGCTCCAAGGATTCCCATAATCGCTTGGTCAACCCCAAATGCCCCAAAGGTATCCATAATCCCTTTGGTCAAACCAAAAGCTCCAAGGATTCCCACAATCGCTTGGTCAACCAAAAATGCCCCAAAGGTATCCATAATCCCTTTGGTCAAACCAAAAGCTCCAAGGGTTCCCACAATCGCTTGGTCAACCAAAAATGCCCCAAAGGTATCCATAATCCCTTTGGTCAAACCAAAAGCTCCAAGGGTTCCCACAACCGCTTGGTCACTCAAAACGCCCCAAAGGTATCTATAATCCCTTTGGTCAAAACCTCCAAGGATCCGTAAGAATCACTTGGTCCGCACCCATTCGGGTTAAACCACCATAAAGAATATTCAAAAAACAACAGATAATCAAAAATAAAAAAAAAATTGCATCTCACTTTCATGCATATTCTTAAAAATCAAAACACAAAAAAGAAAAGAAAAACTGCATTAGGCATCGCATACATACATTGCATATTTGTTGGTCATACATGTCAAAAGCACCATAGACTGTAATTACTCGAAAATTCCATCATTTTCCAAATTCAGTCCATTTTGTAAAAATATCCATCAAGAATAACGCCCTTCGCATTTTTGCCATACCATATAATGTCTTTAGGGTTTTTCGTCATTCAGTTGTCTTTAGATTTCTAGTCAAATGTTGTACAAAGTTAGACCGATTTTTACAAGGTAGAGTTTTACTTGGATCACGCCTTGTTACATAGCATCCCAACACAAGCTTAAAACACATAAAAATTCCCAAGTTGTGTGAACAAAAGATGAAACCTACAAAGCGGTCTAGGGTACCATAAGCAAAAATGTTATCCTGCTCATCCCCCTGTGCGAATGGTTCAAGAATGCTGAGAATTGACAAAAGGACAAGCTCTTCCCCATCCAATTCCCCATAATAAATAGTGGTTTTCACCACTATCAAAAATCCCAAACACCTTTGGTCCCCAAAGTCGTAAGGATTCGTACTACACGTCCCTGAGAAGGATGGGTAGTCATCCCCAAGGCCTAAAAGGATCAATGCCATTCACAAGAAAAATCCCAAAAGTCCACCATAAAAAAATCCCCAAAACACCTTTGATCCCCAAAGTCATAAGGATTCATACTACATGCCCCTGAGAAGGATGGGTAGTCATCCCCAAGGCCTAAAAGATCAATGCCATTCCAAAGCAAAATTCCCAACCACCTTTGATTCCCAAAGTCATAAGGATTCGTACTACACGCCCCTGAGAAGGATGGGTAGTCATCCCCAAGGCCAAAAGGATCAATGCCATTCACAAGCCCAAAACCCACAAGCTCAACTTTGAAATCAAAATTCAAAATCTAAATCCTCAAAAGGCAACAATAAAAAAAATAATAATAGTGATTATCACCACTACTCAAACCCCTTGCTCAAAAAAAAAGAGAGAAAATAAACAGTGATTTTCATCACTATGTGTGAGAGCAAGTATCCCAACAAGTTGAGCAACCGAAAGATGCCTGAGCTTGAATCCCTAGAATTCTCAGCATTCAAAAACCATTTAGGTGATCCTCATTACGGGTTTGGTGGATAGCCTACCTAGCAATGGTGGTATCCTAAATGCATGACGATATGTCTATCACATTAGCTTTGCGTGTGTGTAGACCAATGTTTGCATGTGGATGAGCTAGCTTATGGTATCCTAGATTGTGCCATAGATTAATCTTACTAAATACAACAAAAGGAGTTAGTGGAGCTAATTAGGTGATCCTCAGTATAGGTTTGGTGGACAGCCTACCTGGAACTGGCGGTATCCTTATGAATACCACATAAACGAACTCAATCGCACACATAGGGATGTGAAATAACTTGGTCAAACTCAAGTCTGATTCGTACCTTGTTCGAAAGTCTTGTAAGATAATGTACAGTCTTGATTAGTTAGTTAAAGCATCTGAGTCTTAGAAAAACCTTAACTACATTCTAAAACAATTGTTGTACATTTCATTACTTACATCACCATCAAAAAATACAAAACAAAAATTACAAATGCAAAGTTATTCCATAAAGCAATCACATAGTACAGAGAGCCAGTAAAGCCTGTATAGTCTATGGTGCCATCACCTGTATACCAACAAATCATTCCATCCATTCCATATGCATACATCTATATCATATAGCTAACATCATCCACAGTCATAATAACATATGCATACATAAACATAAATAAAGGTGCATAAAAGAACAATAAACCATGACAAGCATATCATCAAACCAAAAATGAGTCATGTATATATATCAAGTCAAAATGCCCTTAGGCTACAATAAGAAGGTCCTCTGACCTCACAAAAAAAACCAAAAACTCAAAATCCCCAAAGCCTAGGGAGTCGACCACCATGATCACGTAGGATCGGTGCGACTGGAACTACCCCCAGTAGTATGGGTCCTATGGGACCTCTTAGGGCGGCTGCTGCCAGCCCGCACACCCTGCCCACCAATGCTACCCTCATCCAGCCACCTGCGATGAGAGGATGCAGACTGCTCAGTCTCACTGCCTCTCGTACGATGTGACGAACCACCTCCATCGAGCTTAGGTAACTATCCACCGAGGTGGACAACCTCTGTCTCTAACTCCACCCGGTATCGCCCCCACTCCACATCTCGTTGGTGATACACAACCAATGCGTTGTCCCACTGTGCCAACTGAGCCCGTAGGAGATCCCTCTCCTGCAAAACATCTCTATGCTCCTCATCCCATCTCCATAAAAGATCCTCCAATCGTGCTATCTCCATACAAAACCCAACCTCCACATCCCCTAAGATAGCCTGAGGCATGGGCACCTCTGGGATGGCCTGCTACTCTGACACCCATTGCTCCGGGACATCCTGTACATCCAGTTGCTCTAGAACCCCTACATCATCTCCATCACCAGTGAAGTCATCGACCTCCACCATGTCTGCATCATCAAGCGGAGCCCCCCAACCCTCCATCGGTGCCTCTGCACCCCCACCTCCTATTGCTTTTGCATTTGCACCCCCTAGAGGCCCCTCACCTCGCCATCACCGCATAGTCCACCATCGGTCATACTCGGTAGTTACCCTAACATCGTCCATATTGGGTACATCAATAACTGCATCAGACCCCTCACCCAACAGCTCAATGATCGGCCAGACTAGGGTCCTCTCATCCCTACACCATCGATAGATCAAGGGATCACCAGACAATCCTTGGCGCACCCCAAACTGCCATGTCACCCGAACATATGGGAAGTACTCCTACTCTGTCCCATGATGCCCAATCAGCCACCTACCCCTATGCACACGTCGGAGCCACTCTCCAGCCTCAGGCCAGGATGGATAGTCCTGATACGGTCACCAAAACACCTACCCTAGCATCAGATGAGAGAAGGCATTAGTATAGTGACCTACGTCACCTGCCCATCATCGAATCTATCCATGCTCCTCTGACCGCCACCATAGATTGGCATACCCAATCTCCCGATCCACCATCTCACCTCGGGTGGTCCAAGGCAAACCCTACGGCCACTCCATAGCTATGTGTTGCCACCCCTAGCACTGCAAGAGATAGTTGCACCCGATCCCATTTCGCCTCCGACAGCGGACCTCATACAACTCATCGTATAGCTATGCCAACAATGTCTGACCCCACCTCATAATAAGTGGAGCTGATGTCGGACACTCCACCAAAGTGAAAACCAACTCCAATAAGTTCCAAGGGAACCTCACACCTGAAGAGTCAGGAAGCAGCATATTGGAAATGAGGGCCATGAGTAAAGCATGCCTCACCCCCAATACGCCCTTCTCCAGCCACCACCGCACCAGAATACCGCCTATCTAGCAGTCAGCCTCAGCCCTCTCCATAGCCCTCTCCACCCCCATCTCCCCCACCCGACCAAAACACCATGTCAGTACTACTATCCACTGGTCTCGATGGGTCATCCGGATAGGAAGCCCATCTATCGAAATCCATAGAATTCGATACACATCCTCTAGAGTCACCGTCATCTCCCCTATTGGGAGATGAAAAGTATTGGTGCGGGGATCCCACAGATTGATCAGGGCAGTCAAATATGCCCGATCCCCCACCACAGGCTCCAAATGCGTCACTTGCTTGAGCCCAAGGGCATCAAGCCACTCCCAATCCCCAACTGTCAAGGCCTCTCGGGCATCAAAGAAAATAGTCGACTGGTGGTATCGACTCTTCACAACCTAAAAAATAATAAAAAGCAAACGATATTAAGTACATACTTAATATAAACAAAAACAATACAATAAAACTGTATAGAAGTACAAAAAAAGTACAGGAAAACAAAAGTATAGCAAAAGTACAAAAAAACAAAGTACAACAAAAGTACAAAAACATTCAAAACAAACTGTACAACAATGACCGCAGACATAAAAATAACTATACAAAAACAAAAAACAAAATAAAACAAAAAAAAATCATCCTAGGGTTTCAACCTTAGCGTGAACAAAAAAACAATAAAACAAAAACAATCATCCTAGGGTTTCAACCTTAGTGTGAACAAAAAAAATAATAAAACAAAAAAAATCATCCTAGGGTTTCAACCTTAGTGTGAACAAAAAAACAAAAAAACAAAAACAATCATCCTAGGGTTTCAACCTTAGTGTGAACAAAAAACACAATAAAACAAAAACAATCATCCTAGGGTTTCAACCTTAGTGTGAACAAAAAACAAAATAAAAACAAATAAATCATCCTAGGGTTTCAACCCTAGTGTGAACAAAAAAATACAATAAAATGAAAAATCGTCCTAGGGTTTCAACCTTAGTGTGAACAAAAAACAAAATAAAACAAAAAAATTAATACTAGGGTTTTAACCTTAATATTAACACAAAACAAAATAACGCAAACAAAAATTTATATGTAAGTTTAACTTCATATAAAACAAAAAAAAATAACAAGAAGGGAGAAGGAACATCATACCGGTCTCACCTCGGCTCCTCCGCTCGAATATCCGGTTCTCGCACTCATGATGTCCATGAAATTTTGGCAGTGCTCCGCTACGCAAACTCGCACTCCTCCTCACAGCTCCAAATCACCAAGAAAAAATGTTGCAAATGAGCCCAAAACCTAGTTTTGGTCCTTTTATAGGCTGTTAGGCCTGTAATCGTTCCACCCTGGGATGAGCGCTCTAGTTAGCGCTTGTCCCACCCTGGGATGATTACCAAATTGGTATTCGTCCCACCCTGGGACGATTACAGAGCAAGAAATAAAGCAACAAAAACTACATCCAAAAAATGCACCAAAAATAGCAATAAATTTGTCGAACAAAGGTGCCTTTGCACCTGACATTCATGGCATGAAACACCGTTTTCGGGGTCACAAATGATCACTATCCTACTCCCTAAGAAGGCTAGCATAGCCGGACCGCTCCACGAGAAGGAGGATTTTTGATAATTTCTACCCCAATAGGCATCAAAAAAAAGGGTCAAAACCCACCAAAAATAGGTCCGATTGTTGGAAAACTGCATACGCGTTCAACAAAAACAACTAGAGGCACCCTTACAAACATCATCTTGGGTCAAGCAACTCATCGATTTTCTCATTTTGGTCATTCCCTCATCGATTCGTCGCTTGAGGGGGTAGTCACACTTAGTCACCAAATCAACAAATACACACCCAATCAAGGAAATGGCATGCATTCAAAGAATCATTGACAAAGACAATCACGCTCCTACTTGGGATAGCAAACAAGCAATAATCACAAAGCTAAACAAACACTTGGCATTCTCGAAGCATGAAGACAAGGTTCCTCAGATAAAAGGTTGTGCCCTTTGCCTATTCATGACTGAACAATGTCCAAGATCAAGTACACCTCACTGAAAAAGGTTACACTTGACTTAAGCTCCTTAGCTCGTCAGAAGCAAGGATTCAAGAATGCATGCCCTTTCCATACTTGGGGCATCAAAAGTTGGTTAGGTTACTAAGAAACCCTAATCATTAAGTGCTTTGGTCATCTATTTTTGCTCAGCACTATGCCACACACAACGCATCCCAAAAAGGGGCATCTATAGACACCAAAACAACACCAATCCGATTATGTGACTACAAGCACTGACCGAATTGGCATACACACCCCCTAGGGCAGCCTCCAGAGGTTAAACAATGGTCCTAACCACTCCCAAATTAGTTTTGGAAGGTCATAGGTCAATTTGGCACCTTTTAAGCACTTTGCTCCCTATTCATCCCACCCTGGGATGATTAGAATCCTATTCGTCCCACCCCGGGATGATTAGAATCCTATTCGCCCCACCCCGGGATGATTAGTAGAAATCACTCCAGGGTGGGACGATTAGAAGGTTTGACTATCAAAAAGTCAAGCCTTGACAAATGGTAGCCCAGATCTTCCACCCAACTTCACCTTCAAGGCATGCAATTGCGAGGAACGGTTTCAAATTAGAGAGAGGGACTTCAGTCAAGCATGCCTTGATCATGGAGACCCTAAATCAGGGAGGAATCTTCTCTCCCCCAAGAAAGGCATGGTGAGCCAAGTGGCGCCCTCGCATGCGCATTCAAAGGAGACCCTCAGGTCTATAAAAGGGTGAGCCTTCTCACCCCAAAATGAGAACAGAGCTGGAGCATTTGGAGCAACGGAGTGCTACCAAATTGTACCCCCATTCCCCTTTTGTGCTTCCTACATCCCTAATTTCTCTTTTGGAAGAGAGGTTATCGGGTGAACACTAGGAACGTAATCCCGACCCAAAACAGGCACAACTCCCAATTTGGTAAATACTTCCCATAGGTTGTGGGAGGCCCAAGGTAGAGGAGATGGTGGCAAATTATTTAAAATAAGGGAATCTTGCATAGAAGTATTTATTTCTTCTGATATAAGAATTTTAGATAGATCGGGTAAGAGTTCTTTAGTAAGAGCATAAGAGTAGAAGGAACATTCCATACGTATTCTGAAGCAGAAAATATAAATTTTGTGGATGTAGATGGTGTAGAGGAGTTGATATATGGGTCTATTAAAGGTGTAGAAGTTATAGGAGTAGAACAAGAGATATTGGTTGTGAGATTAGGATCTTTCTTAGGTCTTAATGCGATTTTTTCAGAAGATGGTTGAGTTATATTTGAAGGTGCAACTGATGGAGAAGAAGTAGATGACTTTGTGGGTGTGAGTTTCACACGTTTAAATGGATAATGAGAATTAGGATGTGTGGATGACAGGGCAGGGCAAATTTGAACTCCAATAGGTTCTTCCAAAGCACACATATCAAAGGGTCTTGGATCACCATGAATGGTAACCAAATGATTCTTAAATTTGAACTTAACACATTTATGTAAGGTTGAGGGAACATCTCGCATCGCTTTGATCCAAGGACAACCCAAGAGTATATTGTACGATGCAGGGCAATGTACAATAAACACGGTTGTATCCAAGGTTCTTGGAACAACCTGCAATGAAATGGTAATAACTCCACACGTTTCTTGTGTTTTGTCAATGAAATCTTTTATAATAATATCAGTTCTTTTCATTTCCTCACTTCTAAACCCGAATATTTGGTAGAATTCAAAAGTGCAGATATTTAAAGATGAACCATTATCAATCAAAAATCGTTTGACTGCTACATCTCCAATTAAAGCAATAATATACAAGGGGTTATCTTTATGTAAACTATGTTGAGGTATGTGTCTATCTCGGAAGTCAATACAATCAACTTCACGAGTTATTATAGTATTTGACATGGCTTCAGGTTGAATGTCTTGTGGTACCATCATTTGGCTTAATGTAAGCATTAATTCATCTTTATGTCTAGGAGATCTTAAAAGGTCCAAGAGAGAAATTTTGGCCGTAATATTTGATAATTGTTCATTAATATTATAAGGAGGTTTAGGTTGGACATTAGGCGCATGATTCCCTTTATTAGGAACCTTCAAAATAAATGGAGTTGATCCACCATTCTGAATTTGATCTTGTTGATAATTTTGAGCCCGTTGTCTAGTAATAGCTCCGATGGTACCCACAATATTATTCTACGGATGATGAATGGGTCTTGGTCTAGCGTTTATAGCTAGCTCATTAAAAATTAATTGGTGATACGAGGGTCTAGTAGTGACTCTTCTTGGAAATGATTCTTCTGGAACCATATAACTTGTGATAGGGTGAATAGTATCTGATTCATATTCAGAACTATTCGATTGATTTGATGTGATTTCCATATCACTCTCAGTCTCGTATTCTGTATCACTAAGATCAGGTATCTGAATATTATATAGAGGTTTGGTTGTAACCATAGATAAATTCATGTCGAAGATTTCCAAATCATGAGCAGGTAAATGCTCGCTAATAGTTCCTACATATCGGGAAGGAGGAGGGACATTATGATGTTCAATTTTATTAGCCATATCCTTACCATGTTTTGGTAGGGGATGTTGAAATATGTCTAATAACTGATTGGCATTCTGATTCTAGTTTTGTGGGGTGTTCTTTTGAAAATTATTAGGAGGATTCTACTTAGGTTGAAATGCTTGCACCTCCATCTCATTGTTATCAATCAAATCCTGTATTTTATGTTTTAATATTTTACAAGAGTTGGTAGTGTGTCTCGTTCCTCTATGGAATTCATAGTGTAAATCTACTCTGTATCCGAGTATAGTTGGATCAAGTTCCCAGATATTTGGTAATTTAATCAAACCTCGTTCTAATAATTGTGGTAGGATAGTTGATAAAGGTTTGTTTAACCTAGTAAATTCTTGAGGAGGTCTATCAAGAGGTTTCAGTACAAACTTCTCCGCTATCTTTGTAGCATTAACATTAGCAATATTTCTGCTATCGATGACTCTGTCACCCACAACTTGTTTATTCTTATATTGATTTTTGGATGTTTTCTCACGTCTTTATTTTTAAGTTGGCCTCTCCTAATGAGAGCATCTTCCACTCTTTGGGCTAAGTCTATAGCCTGATCGAAGGTGGTCAAGATAGCAATTGATAATTCGTAAGATAGTTGCTCTTGCAAATTATTAATAAATATGTCCAAAATCTCCCTATAAGGTAACACAAAGTGCAATTTTCCTATCAAATGTCTCCACCTAGCTAGGAAATCAGCAAAGCATTCATCTTTGTCCTATTTTAAGTTATACAAATCTTTAATGGTCACATGTCTTTCGATGTAGGCACTAAATTTATGAACAAAAAACTCGACAGTTTCTTCGAAATTCCTCAAAGAATTAGTGGGTAATTTATAATACCACTCTAATGCCATTCCTCCCAAGCTTTTTAGGAACATTTTTAGTAATAACAAGTCATCATGTGATATATCATGACATGTTATCCTAAACATGCGAAGATGCTCTGTGGGATCTTCGGTTCCTTTATATATGGGAAGAACAAGCATAGGAAAATGTTTAGGATACGACTGTGCTATGACTATAGGATCTAAAGGCTGACTACACATCTCTCGATAGTTGTACGAGGGACGGTAGGGATCTATCTGGTCCATGCGGGAAACTAGCTGTTTCACCATGGTTTTAAGATTGCTAGTTTGTCCACCATATTGGTTCGATGGGACAAAGGTATGGGATCTATGAGTGTATGATGGTGTAACTTAAGGATTAGATGCTATATTGCTATTATGCAAAGTGTTGGTAGGAAGAGTATTATGAAGAGGATTTGTAATAGTATTATGTTGTACCCCAGATTGTTGGTAATTGGTGTTTGGTTTTGTTTGAGGTTTTTGTTGATTTGAGGTATGTTTATCAAGAGCTTGGCATAATTGAGCAGTAAATGATGGTTTCTTTTGTGTGGGAATGACCCTAGGCTTCCTAACAGGCACTTTAGGTGGTTGGGTAACCTGTTTTTGTTTCATGTTCTAGATCGTAGCTACTATATCCAAATTGGATGGTCCAGCTTCATCACTCTCTTGATCAATAAAGGACAAGGGGTTAGTGCGTGTGTGAAATTCTTCTTCTAGAGTTGCTTGAGTGTCACTAATTTGATCCTTGTCCATATGGACTGCTCTATTAAAAACACCAATATTAGTGTTAATGAACTTCCAAAATTATTCCATGTTTTCAAAAGTGATAGCTCCTCCCTGAGACATTTTAGGGGATGAGGATCCTTCCTCTCTAACAGTTTCTTCCTATTCATTTCCTACAGTAAGATCTTCTTCTTGCTGGTCTAGGGTCTCTTCTTCCTAAACTTGGTCCTCGGGAGGGACATTTTGATCAGTTAATGGTCTTCCTAACCAATCTTCATCTTCTTCGGTTTGTTTTCCATTCCTAAGTCTAGGCATTGTGCTAAACTTAGGTTTAAGCAAATATATATACTTGTATATATATGCGGTAAGGTTGAGAGGTATATATTTTAACTATATACCTACTATAATACTTTAAAAGGAAAATGTTTTGTTTTTGTTTTGTTTTTTTTTGTTTTGTGTGATTATACTATTATTTTGCGAGAATAAAAATAACAAACAACATGCTAGTTGCAAGAAATAACAATAGTAAAAAGAATGACTTAGTTTTCTATGAATAGTTTATGGATATCATTGATAGGGTCAAGTTCATCGGGAGTCATGAAATGCTCCTCTTCAAATTGGAAGTGGTTTTTCAATAATTTGACAAAGTGTGCTATGGTAATATGATCTACTTTAGACTCTGAATTGTAAAAATAAAGTTCATGGCAATACTCTCGATACAACATAGCTCTAGGAATTCTATTCCATATTTTTCTATCTGTAAGAATGACTTCTTGATCCTCTATACGAGATAGAAATTTATGTACTACAACTACGTTCTCAAGGTACTCCTCAAAGGTGTATAATTTTGAAGACACAAGTGCCCTTTTATCTACTAACCACCTATGGCAAGCTCTCTGAAGTTCATGATACAAAGTCACCTGATCAGGATCCAAGATTCTATCTAGGACAAACCTCTTAATTTGCCTAAGTTCTACGGATCTGGATTCAATAATACCTAATCTCCTATCAAGTTCTTCCCACAAATATTGGGCTCTATTTGTTTGAGGTACTCTAAGCACAGAAGTAATCTCTATGGCCATTAATTAATTTTCAACATTTATGGTGATAGCCCGTATTCTATTATAATCTACCATCTAAGTATGATATGCAAATTTAACTGTTGTCTAATGATTCTAGATGTTCTTAATAATATTTTTTTTTTGAATTATTTTCAAAAGGTGTTTTAATTCACGTTGGGTTCACCAAAATGTATTGCCCAAATTTTTTGCACCCTTACCTTCAAGCTAAAGGATCCGTGCCCGAAAGGGGGATGCGAGAAGGATGGGAAAATACCTCGGACGGAGAGGCCCTTTGAAGGTCACGCCTCTCGGGGGAGGGGTATAAGGGTGAATTTTCAATGGATGGTGGGGTTCACCAGGAAAATTTGAGTGGTAGTTTCCATTCCTAGGTCGAGAATGGGTTTGATTTGTTCATTTTATGTTCAATCATTCAGATTCCTAGGTTGACCAAAATGAATCTAAGCTATTCTATATAAAATTTCTGGTTTATATGAAGACAACAAATATAAATGAATCCTAAATACAAAAAATATCTAAGATGGAGAAGAGTACACCTGATTTCTGATGTCTGATGAAGATTTTGAAGCTTGTAGGAGTCCAAATCGTCCCGGATATGATAGGATCATCTGTAATTGTACAAAATCATCCAGATCGTAGGAGATCGTATGCGATCAGCCAAGATCATCAACGACCTGACGAATTCGTTAGACGAATTCGTCAGAAACCTACAATCATGAAAATAGACACCAAAAACCAAAAATACAATTGCAAGAATTATACAAAATGATAGAAATAAGAATATAAATACTTAAATGATAAATCTTGATATCAAATCAAATGGGATGCAATGTTTTAATAATTTATTTTGAATTTTATCATGCAAATATGCTAAATGAGGTGAACTCCGAGATGCAGAACATAAGTGAACTAATATAATGCATAATTAAATAGGAAAAGAGATAGAGAATGCAAACTCAGGGCTCTGATTACCCCCAATTTGAACTGCAGTCAAAATCATCTAAAATCATATGAGATCATTGCCGATCTCGACAAGATCATCCAAAATTATGGTTGAATCGTCTACGACGATCCGAGCTTCCTCCGGTTGAAACACAGTGATATCCTGTAGTAAAACCTGAAATCACAAATGCAAATAATAGGGGATAGGATGTTCTAACACAACAAAAACTAAAATTATAGGGAAATGATCATCCATGGGGATAAACTTGGAAAATCCCAAGTTTATATAGGATTAGGGGGAGGTTAGGAGGTTGGGGATCATCCCAATCTAGGAGATCTCCAATGTAGGAATCTCCAACCGCACAGAAACGCTTTTGCCCGAGTTGGAGAAGTTGAAATAGAAGCTAATTATGAAAATTTGGTTTTGGGATGAAATCGTCTGGACGTTCTGTTCCAGACGATTTCGTCCGGTTTGGGACGATATCGTCAGATCGGCGATGATATCGTCCAATGGTCAAAAAAACTTCTAAAAATCATGAAAAATGAGGTGAGCGATTAACGGGCGATTTTGGGGGAAAAATTCAAATTTTTTATCTTTTACTAGGGGTTTAACTGTGCCAATTTTAGTGTGCTACACTTATATAGGATCTAAATTAGTCAATTGCTAAGACAAGGAAGTTTAAAGATAAGTTAGAAGCAAAGGTCTTAGAATGTGAAAGGTTAGAACATGAAGTGGATCTACTAAGGGAAAAAATTAAAGAGTCTAAGGATAGGTTACACAAGTTTGGAAGGAGATCAAAGAATTTGGATAAGATTATCAAGACACAAAAACCTACATCAAGCAAAATAAGACTTGTAGTTGAACAAGTACAAAATAAACAAAGAGAGGATTCAATTGCAAGTTCTGAAGAAGAATAAACTTAAAAAAAAAGAGTGTAAGAGAGAGTGAGACTTTTGAGGATGAGGTGGACAACAGAAATTTCAACAAGGAAAGGAAAAATGCATAAATAAGAAACATATGGAACAAGATCCAGCACAGGGTAAAAGAGACTAAGAGACAAATGAAGTCAAGGCAAGGTAATTTCAATGGATTATGCTTCTCTTGTCATAGGTTTGGGTACAAATATTATCAGTGTAGGATACATGAAATACAAGAATATGGTAACTTCAGAAACATACAACTACTTCAAGGGTATTGCTACTTTTGTAATCAGTTTGGTCATAAGGCAATTAATTGTAGGGTTCATGACAGGAATAGATATGGCTTTACCCGAAGAAATTCCAACACATTTACATATCCAAGGAATAATAACATTAAGTGTTATAAGTGTAATAATTATGGACATACAACAAAGTAGTGTAGAGCATAAATTCCAAATATAAGTAGGAACAGGAACATTCAAAGAAATCAGAAGGATTAGATGAGAAGGAAAGTGGACAAAGGTAAATATCAGTGCATGCCGGGAGTAAAAATACTATCACCCTAGAATTAACCACCTCAAGAGGAGGGGGGGGAGGGGCTAAGCTAAGATTCTCATTCTTAGCCCCGAGCCCCAAAGGTGACCCTTTGCCATTGATGTCAAAGGGGGAGAGATTTGATTTAAGGGGAGAGCATTGAGTCAGGGGGAGCAGTTTCCTAGGGGAGCAGAATAGAAAAAGGTTAAGAAAATTGTAAAATGTAATTGGGTTGCCATCAATGGCAAAGGGGGATATTGTTGGAAATTTTGAGTAATTGAGTTTTCATTGATGTCAAAAGTCAGTTTCAATGTGCAGTGTAATAAGAAGCAATTTCGTAATCAATGCAAAAGTAAAGTCTACCTCTTGTTGATCAGATCCAGTTCCAGGTGGTCAGATGAGGTTCAAAGAGCATTGAAGAGGCCCATGCAAAATAATATTATAATATTTTATTATAATATTAAAAGGGTATATTTAAATTAATTATTAATTAATTTAAATAATTTCATTATAAATTAATTTATTAATTAATTTAATTAACTTCTAAAGTTATTAAGTTAATTATAGATTAATTATAATTTAATTATAAAATTACTTTATATTAATTAAATAACCCTAAGTTACCCAGGTGTTGTAGGTGAGTTGGAGAGGAGAGGGCAATCCTCCAAGGGAGGTCCCAAGTTCGAATCTCCACCCTACCAAAAATCTGAATTGGGTACCCAAAATCCAATTGATAATGTTGGTGCGAGCAGGGCTAGGTGCGACTCCCGGGTGACTTTGACGGTATAGAACCCTCTGTTCATGGTCTCTCAGGTCAAGGCAGCTCTGCAAGGGTTTTTTTGCAAAAAAAAATTAAATTAAATAACCCTAAGTTTGGGTTATAAAGGTTAATTATTAATTCAAATTCAAAATTAGAATAAGGCATCGACGTTCCTAAGGCATTGGCCTTCATGTATAAAAAGGTATAAAAACCTTAGTCTTATCACCAAGCAATAAACGATTAATGAAAGCTCCAAAGATGCATGCACAAGAAAAAGAAAAAGGTTTCACATGTTTTGAAAGCATTCGATGGCAGAAGAGATAACAAATAGGAGTGGGTTTTCACTACGCACAATGTTGTGTAGCGCAGTTGGCAACAATGGGTAGTTCTAAGACGTTTTGCAGATGAGGAGATCATGGTTCAAAACTCTTTGAGTTGGTTTTGCAAGGGAGGAGTGCATTTTTATTTTTGCATTGCACCAATCAGAAAGGGTTAAAAGGAAGGCTTGAGTCTTCCCCTTCTAAGGCATTCGACTGGGAGTGGTCTTGCGTTCGAAACCAATCGAGGCCTTTCTTCTTGAGATAAAAGGTATGCATTAATGTTTGCTAATGTTGCATGAGGTATTTTGGATTTGCTAAGGTTGAATGAAAAATAAATATTTTGGAGGGTTATAAATTTTATTTTTAATTTGGTTATTTAGTATTTGAGGGAGATAAATGGATAGACAGTATTATTTTTGAGGTTTTGATTTTTGGAGGTTGTTAATTAAAGATTGGATATTATAAGGAGTAATTGAGTGATTATTTTTTAAGTATGATTTGATGATTTATAATTTCAAAGGAGTAATAAGGTGTATTTGAGTTTGATTATTTTTATAATTGAGAAATATTTTTGAGAGAGTGTTCGTGTGATATTTTATCATCTAACCTTTGAAATTGGCAAAGAAGAAAATTGTGTTTAAGACAGGTTTTTGAGGCCTACTCTTCATCAAACAAAAGGTATGGGCACATCTTCCTTGTGAGTGATTTTTGGATGTTGTGAATGCTAATTTTGAGTGAAAATTATTGTTTGATGAGCATTGTTGAGTTTGGTTTTTCTGGAATGAAAGTTGATTCTAGAAACCTTGTTTGATAAGCATTGTTGAAAATATTGAGTAAATCTTTCATATGCTTGAACTAGGGTTTGTGAAAGAACATGAGTATCATTGTTATGTGAAGTTGTGAACTATATTGAATTAGGGTTTGTGAAAGAACATGAGTATCATTGTTATGTGAGTTTTTTTGATTATTTTTTTTGGGAAATAATTGAGTGAGTGTTCATATGCTTGTACTAGGGTTTGTGAGTGTAAGGTTTGTTTCATTGAGTGATTGGTTGAGTAGATTTGGTTGAACCTAGTCAAGTGGAAGTGTTGAAATGATAGTTCTAGTTCTATGAAACAAATTGTTCCATATTCTAAATTTATTTGAGAAAGAGGTTGAGTGTTTGTGATTATGAAACATATTGAGTCTCTAACAATTATCTATATATTTCTATGGTAAAAGGAAATATTGAAAGTGATTGTTATGACTGTGAAACATATTGAGTCTCTAACAATTATCTATATGTTTATGTAATATTGGACAAGTTCTAGAGAGGACTTGTTGAGAATATTTGAGGTAAGTCTTGGTGAATACTTGTTGAGAAGATTAGACAAGTTCTAGTGAGGACTTGTTGAGCAAATTTGAGGTAAGTATTGGTGGACTTGTTGAGCAGATTGGATAAGTTCTAGTGAAGACTTGTTGAGAATATTTGAGGTAAGTCTTGGTGAAGACTTGTTGAGTAGATTGAAAAATTTCTAGAGAGGACTTGTGAACATATGAGTGTGAGCTTTTGTTGAACCTTACAAGGCATATTTGAGACAAGTATTTGAGAAGAATTGTGACCAGAGTTGGTTGATTGATTTGTTCAAACCTTAAGTAAAGGTTTGGGGCAAATCTAGCAGAGTTGATTTGTGATTAAGTCAAACCTTGTGTTAATGCTTGAGGACATAGATTGAGGATATATTTGTGCTAGATCGAAGGACTATGTTTAGTACAAATTTGAGGACATAGTTTGGTATAGATTTGAGGATAGGTTTATTCCAGACCAGATATAGATATTGAGCAAATTTGTGCTAGATCGAAGGACTATGTTTAGTACAGATTTGAGATAGAGTTGAGATCAAGCTTTACAGGTTATAGAGTATAGAGGATGATAGTCTCTAGTGGATAGAGATCCATTATCCAGGGTAGTGATGACATGTCTTTTGAGTGAGGATAGGAGTCTTCAGTGGATAGATATTCGTAAGACATTACAGTGGAGGCAATAGTTCTTCTAGAAGATCACTAGCCAAAATAGAGGAGAAAGGAGTTCTCCTATGGGTAGATATTTACAAACCTTATAATAGGGAAAGGTTTCCCAAGATATTTTTTTAGAACATTTTAGTGAAATATTTTCTCCGTGGAGTAGCCCACCTTGGGTGAATTATGGTAAATCGATGTCTCTATTGTGTGTGATAATTTGTGCATTGTTTTAATTATTGTTGTTGATATTGATATTGATACATTGCATAGTATTGATTGGAAATAAAAGCAAAAAGTGATCATATACTGTTCACCCTCCTCTAAGTATAAGCTTGTGTTATTCAAAACACAACTTACTTACAAACCCTAACTAAGTTTTTTCAAACTACTCCAAACAAAATACACAATGTGGGTCTCAAACCCTAACTCAAATAATCCTCAATATCTAACTCAAATGTTCTCTTAAAAATTTACCAATCATGTATATAAAAACTCACTTAAAATTTCCAACAATACTTATCAAATAATCCTTTTCACTCAACCTTATATTTCATACAATCATTTCAACCACTCTAAACAAAAGATAGTGTACATATACCTTTTTGCTTTGATGGAGATATTTCTTCAAAACCTGTATTAATCACAATTAAATCATCTTTGCCAATTTCAAGGTTAGATAGCAACAACCTATCTCAAAATCTCCACATAAATATTCTCCTCAATAATTATTTCACCATTCAAGAAATACAATAAAATATCAAGTCTCAAATACACCTTATTATCTCCAATACTCTCAAAATAACATTCAACACATAAAAACAAAGTTCCTTTGTTAACACCTTATAATATCCAAACTTCTCAAAATAATATTCAATATATAAAAATCAAGTTCCTTTGTTAACACCTTATAAAATCCAATCCTTTGTATTTATTTCTCTAAGCAAATATAAAATATTTTCCAATTATCCTTATGACTCCCTATGCATTCCACCTATGCACTTTATAATTATAAAATGGCCTCTATATAATTTGCACCATTCAAATTTTTGAAATTTTAAAATAAAATATGCATACCTTATAATGGCCCACATCTCAAAAAGACTATTTTGTATGTCTTTGAGTGCACCCAAAATTGAACCTGTGACCAAGCCACCACAGTGCCTTAGCCCAATTCTAAGCTATCTCTTGGGCTACATGCCCACAAGTGAACCCAAGTCCATGCTCTCTTATTAATACCTCTACATGGATTTCGGAGAAAATAAAATGCTTATTCCTCCTTTGCCAAAATGAATCGCGTGGGATTTGAAACCATACCCTCTCATTTGCGAGTGCCTTAGCCAACCTTCGACCATCATCTATGCTACCTAGTGCTATGGAATGTTTTAGTTGCACAATGCAAATTTCAACCAATGTCTACCTCCTGTAATTAAAAATCACACGAATATTCTCTTTTCCCTTCAACAATGTAGCACATGAATATTATATCAACTTTGGCATTCAAAATAGCATTGTTATTTGGAAATGAAAATCATTTCCCTATTTATACTTTGTCCTTTGTGCTTAACATGTCGGCTCATGCGATTTTTGAATTTCAAATTTGAATTTAAATTTTAAACCTTGGCACCTTTTGATTATTTAAATTAAATTTTTTAACATAGGTTAAAATATTTTAATTTAAATAAATTAAATTAAAACCTTAATAATTTGTTCAATGGGTATTTTCAAGGATATATATTTTTAATGATTCCTTGGACCTCGTTATTCTTCACCTCTTCCTTTTGCCCAAAATATTATAATATTATTATTTCTCTTTAAACCTACTTCTCTTCCCTTGGGTCTTCAACCTTTTAGGCCTCTTTAGGCATATAATATTTAAAATAAATATTATATCCTTTTTCTTTTAACCACTTCCTTGCATTTTGGAAAAACAACCTTCTAAAATCAATGATGATAAAACTGGACATCAAACTTCTTGACATCAATGACAACAAAACTTGCTCAAATTTCCAACAATCTCCCCCCTTTTCATTGATGGTAACCCTTTTTCCTTTAAGTATTTATTTTACCTTTTTAGTTCTGCTTCCCTTGAGAAACTACTCCCTCTAACTGAATGCTCTCCTCCTAACTCAAATATCTCCCCATTTGACATAAATGGCAAAGGGTCACCTTTGGGCTAAAGATAAGACTCTTAGCTCAACCCCCTCCTCACCTCCTCTCCTTGAGGTTGTTAATTTTGGGGTGGGAGTATCTCTACTCCCAGCATACAATGATCTTTTTCTTTGTACATCTTCTTCCTCAACTAATCCTTCTTATTCCTCTAAATATTCCTATTCTTGCTTATCTCTAGAAATTATGTTCTACACCACTTAGCCATATGCCCAATATTATTGCACTTATAACACTTAATGTTGTGGTTCCTTGAAGGTGCAAATATCTTGAATTTCTTCCTGGTGAAGACATATCCATTCCTATAATGAACTCTATAATTAACTACTTTATGACAAAACTAATTACAAGAGTGACAATACCTTTGAAAGAGATCCATTTCTGAAATTTCAATTGGTGAATCCATGTCCTTGTCTTTCATGTTTCTTGCACTGCATAGCCTTGTGACCAAACTTGTGACATGAGAATAAACATCCATTGAAGAAATTTTGCCTTGACCCCATTTTTCTCTTATTCCTTTCTTCCTTGTGATGTTTCTTGTTCCTTATTTGTGCATTGTTACTTTCCTTGTTGGACCTTCTATTTTTCAATTTATCCTCATAAGTCTCACTTTCTCTTTCACTCTCTTCTTTTGAATCTTCTTATTTTTGGGATCTTAATATTGACTCCTCTCCTTGTTTTCTTTTTTCCTCTTCAAAACCAAGCCTTGTCTTGTTTGAAGAATATCTTTGTACCTTGATAATCTTATCCAAGGTCTTTAAGATTTTCCCAAACCTGTGTAGCTCATATTTAGATTCTTTAACTTCATTTCTTAGTGAAGCTACTTCATGCTCTAATATTTCACATTCTAAGACTTTTACCTCTAAATTTTCTTTAAATATACTTGTCTTAGATATTGAGTTTGTCAAATCTTGTATAAGCTTTCCTTTCTCTTCATCACATTCTTGAAATTGAACCTTGAGTTTTAAGTTCTACTTTCTTACCTTCCTTAATTCCTTAAGAGCAGATATAATCTCACCTTCAAGATCAACTTCTCCTTCATCTTTATTTTTTTTTTCTTCCTCTACTCCTTTGTCTTCATGATCATATTCATTCTTTTCTGATTCATTTCCACTAGGAGCACTTTCTTCCTCTTCTATTACCAAGATGAGAGTTTATTTTTCTAAATTTTCAAGAGTATCTTCATATTCATCTTCACTGAAACTAAACGCATTCTTTTTATAGTGATATTCAAGATGACCAAGTTTGCCACACTTGGAACATTTGAGAATTATTGGTTTCCTTTTAGATTCTTTTCCAACATATTCTTTTTCTACTATCAAAAATATAATTTTTCTTCTTCATTATATGAGGACATTCCATCACTATCACTTGAACTCTTGTCTGTAATGTTTGCATAAAAACTCTTCTTATGTCTCTGGAAAAACTTCTTTTCATGCTTGTTTTGTCCATACTTGTTCTTATTTTGATACTTGGATTTTCTTGCTTCCATGTTCTTATGATCTTGTTTCTCTTCACCACTGCTACTTCCAGCTTCTAGAAAGTTAGATGCATAGTGACCATATTTACCACATTTGAAACACTTAACTGATTTTGTACCTTTGTATTTTCTTGTGTCCTTGTTCCTTATACCATAGTTTACTTCTTCATCATTGGATGACTCATCACTTGAATCTATTTTCTTGTATTTTGTTTTCTTTGCTGCTTTGAAGGCTACCTCTTTCTTGGGACTATGATCCTTTGCTATTATCATCTCAAATGTTGTGAGAGTTCCATGTAACTCATCCCTAGTCAAAGTTTCAATATTTTATTGTTTTTTCTATGGTTGAAACCTTTTCACTATACCTCTTAGGAAGTGACCTTAAAATATTTTGAGAAACATTTGATTCTTCAAATTTAAACCCAAGTCATTGCATAGATTTAACAAACTCATCCACATGAAGTAACTATGTAGCAATGTCTTCCTCATCCTTCATATTCAAGTCTTCAAATGTTTTCTTGTGATTTTGTAATTTTGCCATCTTGACCTTTTTATCTCCCTCATATGTTTTCTTCAACTTTTCCCAAATCTCTTTTGCTGATGTGCAATGCATAAATTTTACAAACTTTGATTCACATAAACCACTTAAGATTGCATTCATTACCTTTGAATTATTTATATGTAGGAGCTTACCATATTTATCTATAGGAGGAGTAGTTGGCGGTATCTACCCATCCTCAAATGCTTGCCATATGTCATTTCCTTGTGCCATTAGGTAAATATTCATTCCTACACTCCAAAATGCATAATTATTCCCATCGAATAATGGTGCCTTATTTCCTGAAGACCTATTTTGAGATTCTATATATGTTCATGTAAGCTTTTCCTTCAAGCTATTAAAATATTTCAAAGAAATCCACTTTGATACGAATTGAAGAACACAAGATTATACTGAGAGAGGGGGTGAACAGTATAAGATCAACTTTTACTTTTCTTTCTCAAACAATATTATCCAATATATAAATGGGAATATCAGTAGTATTAATCAAATAAATGCACAAATCATCACACACAATAGAGACACCAATTTAATGTTGTTCACCCAACGTGGGCTACTCCATAGAGAAAATATTCCTTATAAATTTTCTCAATAAATATCTTAGGAATCACTTCCCTATTACAATGTTTATGGACCTCTATCCAAAGGAGACACCAATAACCTAATCAAGTTCATTGATACCAATCCACAAGATACACCAATCCCCTTGGTTGGTTTGTGAGAACCAATCCATAGGAGACACCAATCCCCTATACTGGTTCATGGAACTCTATCCACAAGAGAACTCCTTCTCCTTTACTTTGGATGGTGATATTCTAAAATACTTTTGACCCCATTGCACTGCATTGTGGATATCTCTCCATAGAACATCTCTATCCTCACTCACAAGACCTCTATCCTCACTACAATGGCTAATATATCTATATCCACTAGATATTATTGTCCTCTGCTCTGTCACCTTCAAAGCTTACTCTCATATCTACTCAATATCTATCTCAAATCTATACTAAACACTATCCTCAATGTAGTACAAATATGCTCTAACTCTATCTTAGGTTTAGCACAAATATGCTCTTAAATATGCACCAAACTCTATCCTCAAATTTTTCCTCAATATTTAATCCAAAGCTTGATCAAATCACAATCAAATCTACTCAGATATGCCTCAAGCCTTAACACAAAGCTTGAACAAATTACAAATCAACTCTGCTCAAATTTTTCCCAAGCCTTAACACAAAGCTTGAACAAATCAATCAAATCAACTCTGATCATATTTACCCTAAGTCTTAACTCAAAGCTTGAACAAATAAATAAATCAACTCTACTATCAAGTCTTCACAAAGACTTACCTCAAATATGTCCACAAGGCCTCTCAATAACTTGATCAAAATGCTCTCAAGTCTTCACCAAGACTTACCTCAAATATGCTCAACAAGTATTCACCAAGACTTGGCTCAAATCTGCTCAACAAATCTTCACCAAGACTTACCACAAATTTTCTTACAAACTTTCACAAAATCTTACTTAACTCTGTCCTCAAGCTTTCACAAAATCTTACTCAAATATGCTCAAACACATGCTCAAAATAGCTCACAAGATATGCTCAATAAATCTCAAATATTGCACACAATTCTTGTTATAATATGCAGGTTCTACATGATTTTCCTGACTAATGATGGAACCTTCTAGAAAGTTCATAGAAACCATTTTTTGTGGGTAATCTTCTGGAAAGCTCATGGAAATCATTTTTGTGGAATTTATGCCTTTTAGTATGACCTAGAAGATTACAGAAGATTAGTAAACCCTAGAAAATTCTATAAGGTTGTGGGTTCCTCTCATTTTGTGATTATATAAGATAATTGTATGTATGCAAAATGATAGTGTAAAGTTACTTTGAATAAATATATGTTTCTCTATATTTGTTGTGTCTTCCTTTTATCTGTTCATTTTTTTTCTTGCAGTTTTTATTATGTGTTTAATTAGCATATGTTCTATTTTTTCTTTTCATGGTATCAGAGTAGTATAGTGGAAGAGAGGCAGTTGTATATGCTTTGGTAGTGAATCATGCTCTCCCTCTCTGTAACATTGGTTGTTGTGTCTTTATTTTAAAGTGCTCCTTAGGGTTTGTGCATTGGTTCATAATTTGAGTGGGAGTAGAGAAATATTTGCAAAAAATGAGCAGCAAACTGGATATTGAGAAGTTCAATGGATTGAACTTCACATTGTGGAAGATCAAAATGGAGGACTTACTGGTGGAAAGGGACTTGTGGGTTGCAGTTGATGGAAAGCCCACTGGAATGGCACAAGAGGAGTTTAATAAGATGGATAGAAAAGCAATGGCCCTTATTAGACTAAGTTTAGCAGACTCTATGATTTTAAATGTGACAAAAACATAGTCTTCTTAAGATATATGGAAAAATTTGGAGGGCATCTACGCTTCCAAGTCAATAGTGAACAAGTTAATGTTGCAAAAGAAGTTAGCAAGATGAAAGAGAGTGGTAAGTTCTCATACCACTTGAATGATTTTAATATGTTAATGAAGTAGTTAAACTCCATTGGTGATAAATAGAGTGACGAATATCAGTGTCTGGCATTGTTAATCAGCATGCTAGACTCATGGGAGAATCTTATTACTACCATAAGTGTTGCTTTTGACAAGTTGTAGATGGAGTTAGTGGTTAGCCAGTTGTTGAATGAGGATACAAGAAGAATATTTTTTGGTGAAGCATCCACTTCAGAGGCCTATTTAGCATGTGGATGCTTAAAGGAAAGAGTAAAAGGTAGATCCAATGGGAGAAGCAAGTATAGAGGCAGAGGCAAATCATCCAGCATAGGAAAAAAAAAATTCAGCAATGCGAAATGCTACTACTATCACAAAAAGGGGCATATCAAGTTTTATTGTCCCTTGTTGAAGAAAAAAATTGAAAAGGTAGTAGAAGAAGAGATAGCTGAGAAAGTTGCAAATGAAAACTCCATGTTTCTTGATTCTTCCTGTCTATCAACTGAAGTGTGCCCTGAAGACTGGATTATAGATTCAGGAGCCTCTTTCCACATGACACCACACCGTGAGTGGTTTGTCAACTACAAAGAGGTAAATGGTGTAAAATTTTATATGGGTGATAATACATTTTGTGATGTAGAAGGAGAAGGTACAGTTCCTATGAGGGATTCAAGTGGAAAATTCAAGTATTTACAAAAATTTAGATATGTCCCTTAGTTGAGAAGAAATATTCTCTTAGTTGGACAGTTGGCTGAAAAAGGAGTAACTGTTACCTTATCAGATGAAGGATGCAAGCTCACCAGAGGTGCACTAATGCTTGCAAAAGGAAAAAATAAAGGGAAATTTTTCAAATTGGATGTCAGACCTTGTGATAAAAGCCATTGCAATGAAGCTAAGAATAATTATGAAGTAGATGTTAAAGATTATCTTTTTTGGCATAGAAGACTTGGTCATCTGGGAGAAACCAACTTGAAGCAGTTGGTCAGCAAAAGTATGGTGTATGGCCTCAAGGATATCAACTCCAACACTCTCAGCTTTTGTGAATACTGTGTGATGGGTAAACAAAAAAGGGTAAGCTTCTCTCCTCACCCACATAGAGCTAAATCTATTTTGGATCTTGTTCATATAGATATTTGTGGTCCTATGGATACTTCATCTATTTGTGGTGCTCTATATTTTGCCACTTTTATTGATGATCATAGCAGAAAATTATGGACTATATTTTTTAAGAAAAAGAGTGACATACTTGATAATTTTAAAAGGTTTGTTTCTAATGTAGAAAGGCAGACAAGAAGGCAACTTAAGATATTGCATAGTGATAATGGAGGAGAATATTATTCTATTGAATTTGAAGAGTTTTGTAGGCAAAAAGGAATAATTAGACAAAAGAATACACCTTATTCTCCTCAACAGAATGGAGTAGCAAAGAGAATGAATAGAACACTATTGGAGAATATGAGGAGCATGTTATCAAATGCAAAGCTCAATAAAGGGTTTTGGGCTAAAGCAATTTCAACTACCAGCTATTTGGTTAATTTATCACCATGCACTACTTTGAGTGACAAGACACTTGAAGAGGCTTGGAGTGGGAGAAAACCATATATCTCTCACCTTAGGGTTTTTGGTTGTGAAGCCTTTATGAACATTCCTACTTAAAAGCGAAAAAAAATTGGATGAAAAATCTAAGAAATGCATTCTTGTTGGTTATGGAGAAGTTGTTGGAATAAAATTATATAAATGATGGATTTCGGATGAACATAGAAGTGTTTTTAGTAGAGATGTGATTTTTAAGGAAATTAAGACAACTGGAGATATTCAACAACATGAATCACAACAACAGTTGAAATAGAAGGTTAGTGTGCATGAATACACTATGTCAGGTCAGCCTTCAAATGAAGCACATGCTCAGCCCCATCAGCCTCAAGAAACAATATCTTTTGATATTTTAGATAGAGTTTCCAACCTAGAAGGACCTGGTGAAGATTTACCTGCTTATATGCCTGAAGAAGTGCATCAAGAGGATCAACAAATAATGCAGTCTGATTATCAACCTTGTAGAGAAGAGGTCCAAGAATCAGTGGAGCAACCTAAAAGAACTAAAAGAGAAAAACATCTTCCCAATAGGCTTCAAGATTATTTTTGTGGATTTACAATTGCTAGTGATGATCCTCTCACATTTGTAGATGCCATGAATAGTCCAGAGAAATAACATTGGAAGAATTCCATGCAGGAAGAAATGGATTCAATGAAGAAGAACCATGCATGGGATCTAGTTTAGTAACCTGCTGGGAGAAAAATAGTAGGTAGCAAGTGGGTGTTCAAAAAGAAGTTAAGGTCTGATGGGTCTGTGGAAATATACAAGGCCAGATTGGTTGCAAAAGGGTTCTCTCAGATCCCAGGTATTGATTTTCATCAAACTTATGCTCCCACTTTGAATTTATCTTCTATTAGACTTTTGCTTGCATATGTTGCTGCTTTTGATTTAGAAGTTGAACAAATGGATGTTAAAACTGCATTCTTGCATGGATATTTGAATGAGGAAATATACATGTAGAAACCTGAAGGTTTTGAAGTAAGATGTGCAGGTGTTGTTTGTAGGTTGAAAAATTGCTCTATGGATTGAAGCGGTCTCCTAGAGAATGGTACCAAAATTTTGACAATTATGTGTTGCAAATTGAATTGTTTCATAACCCTTTAGATCCATGTGTATATTACAAAACAGAAAGTAAAAGTTTTGTAATTTTGGTTTTGTATGTGGATGACATCCTCTTGATGGAAATAATAAGCAATTGATTTCAAAAACTAAGGAGTTATTGTCAAAGAAATTTGATATGAAGGACTTGGTCAGACATGCCATTGCTTAGGAATTGATATTATCATATATTATAAAGGTATACAATTATGGATTTCCCAAAAAGATTACATTAACCAGATTTTGAAATAACTTGGAATCCAAGATAGTAAACCTGCAAAAACTCCTTTGCAGCCTGGAGTTAAATTATCTGCAAAAAATATGTCCAACTACAACTAAATAAAATGAGAGGATGAATAAAATTCCATATGCATAGGTTGTGGGCTCATTGATGTATGCAATGGGACATGTAGATGTAGATTTTGCAGGTGACTTGGACAACCATAATTCAAAAGGAGGATATGTCTTCACTTTGTATGGTGGTGCAGTGAGCTGGAGGAGTAAAAAGCAAACTGTTGTAGCTTTTTCAGGTGCTAAAGCTAAATATATTATTGTAATTGATGCTGCAAAAGAAGTTTTTTGGTTGATGAGGTTGTGCAAAGGTTTGCATTTAAACCAAGAATATATTGGAATAAAATATGACAGTCAAAGTACAATAGCACTTGCATATTATTCATCATTCCATGAAAGGACAAAACATATTACAATGAAATATCATTTTGTGCATGATATGGTGGAGTGTGGAATGATCAACCTGATCAAATAAAAAACTCAATAGAATACAAAAAATGAATTTACTAAGGTTATCACAATTCAAAAGCACCAATTTTACAGTAGTCAAATTGGGATAAAAGATTCTAGAAAATCCTACATCAAGTGGGAGTTTGTTATAATATGCAGGTTCTACATGATTTTCTTGACGAATGATGGAACCTTCTAGAAATTTTATGGAAATCCTTTTTGGTAGGGAATATTCTGAAAAGTTCATGGAAATATTTTTTTGTAGAATTTATGCCTTTTAGGATGACCTGGAAGTTTATAGAAGATTAGTAAACCCTAGAAAATTCTAGAAGGTTGTGGGTTCCTCTCATTTTGTGATTATATAAGAGAATTGTATGTATGCAAAATGACAGTGCGAATTTACTTTGAATAAATATATGTTTCTCTATAATTATTGTGTCCTTTTATCTGTTGTTCATTTTTCTACTTGCAATTTTTATTATGTGTTTAATTAGCATATGATCTATTTTTTCTTTTCAATTCTTTCAAATGATGTGTCTAATCTTCAAAGTAATTTTTTTAACTTGAATACGTTTAGGCACATTCAATTTCACAATTATTTTAACCTTTGGAACATATAGAGAATGATGTACTCTATCAAAGACTCAATATGTTTCTCACTCACAAAGTTTTGTACTCAACAAAACACTCTATCACTTGCAATATCTCTTTTTAAATCAATTTAGAATAATGTATAATTTGTTTCACAAAACTTGATCTACAACTCCCAAAATCTCAATCAATAATGCTCAACCAACTTCACTCAATCATTCACTCAATGAAACACAACTTTCTTACAAACCCTAACCAAGTGTTTTCAAACTTCTCCAAACAAAATGCACAATGTGGGTCTCAAACCCTAACTCAAATAATCCTCAATCTCTAACTCAAATATTCTCTTAAACATTTACCAATCATGCATATAAAAACTCACTTAACATTTTCAACAATGCTTATCAAACAATCCTTTTCACTCCACCTTATATTTCATACAATCATTTCAACCACTCTAAACAAAAGATAGTGTGCCCATACCTTTTTGATTTGATGGAGATATATATTCAAAATTTGTCTTAATCACAATCAAATCCTCTTTACCAATTTCAAGGTTAGATAACAACAACCTATCTCAAAATCTCCACATAAATATTCTCCTCAATAATTATTTCACCATTCAAGAAATACAATAAACTATCAAGTCTCAAATACACCTTATTATCTCCAATACTCTCAAAATAACATTCAACACATAAAAATAAAGTTCTTTGTTAACACCTTATAATCTCCAAACTTCTCAAAATAATATTCAATATATAAAAATCAGGTTCCTTTGTTAACACCTTATAAACTCCAATCCTTTTTTTTTTTATTTCTCTAAAAAACTATATATATTTTCCAATTATCCTTATGACTCCCTATGCATTCCACCTATGCACTTTATAATTATCACGTGGCCTCTATATTATTTGTGCCTTCCAAACCTTGGTAAATTTAAAATAAAATATGCATACCTTATAATCGTTGGCCCACGTCTCAAAAAGACTATTGTGCACGTCTTTGACTACGCCTAAACTCAAACCCGTGACCAAGCCACCATAGTGCCTTAGCCCAAGGCTAAGCTATCGCCTGGGCTACACGCCCACACATGAACCCAAGTCCATGCTCTCTTCTTAATACCTCCACATGGATTTCGGCAAAAATAAAACACTTCTCCCTCTGCAAAAATGAATTGTGTGCGATTCGAAACCATGACCTCCCCTTTGTGATTTCCTTAACCAACCTTCGACCACCATCTGTTCTAACTATTGCTATGGAATATTTTAGTCATGTCACATGGATTTCAACCAATGTCTACCTCCTTTAATTAAAAATCACACGAATATCATCTTCTTCCTTCAACAATGCAGTGTACAAAAATTATATCAACTTTGGAATTCAAAATAGTATCATTATTTGAAAATGAAAATAATTTCCCTATTTATACTTTGTCCTTTGTGCTTAACATGTTGGCTAATGCAATTTTCAAATTTCAAATTCAAATTTAAATTTTAAACCTTGGCACCTTTTGATTATTTAAATTAAAATTTTAACCATAGGTTAAAATATTTTAATTTAAATAAATTAAATTAAAACCTTTATAATCTACTCAATGAGTCTTTTCAAGGATATATATTTTTAATGATTACTTGGACCTCGTTATTCTTCACCTCATCCTTTTACCCAAAATATTATAATATTATTATTTCTTTTTAAACTTGCTTATATTTTCTTGGGTCTTCAATCTTTTAGACCTCTTTAGGCATATAATATTTAAAATAAATATTATGTCCTTTTTCTTTTAACTGCTTCCTTGCCTTTTGGAAAAACAACCTTCTGACATCAATGATGACAAAACTGGACATCAAACTTCTTGACATCAATGACAACAAAACTTGCTCAAATTTCTAACACTGACACTCAAAAGCTCGGTGCCCTTTCTCACCACATCTATAATAGATATATTACCTTTATGGGCCTTCCCAATTTTTTCCTCCACCATAGCCTCTTCCTCTTTGAAATCCTCCACCTCTCTCATGGTTACTATGACCTTGCCCAGAATCTTCTTGTTTTCTTGTATTAGAAGATTCTCACTTTAAGGGATTAAATCTATCACACCCATTGTTAGAGTTGATGATAATTTGTTCCTCACTCCTCTTCTAAAATTACTCCTCTTATGTTTCTCTTCCACTTTTAATGCAAACTGATATGCATCTTCTACACTATGGATCCGAAGAATACTCAACTCATCTTGTATGGCATAAATTAATCCATTCACATACCTTGCAACCTTTTGTTCTTCTAACTCTTGAAGCTCTACTCAAATTGATAACTTGTAGAATTCACTGGTGTAGTCTTCAATGCTTTGATCCTTTTGTCTATGGTTTTGTGATCTACTAAACAATGTTTGGATATAATATTTAGGTAAGAATTTCTCTAATTTTTTTCCATTTTCTGACAAACCCTAATATTTTCCTTTTATTTTCTTGGTCTTTCCTTCTATATATGATCCCAATAAATCAACGCATGCACTTTTAAATTTGTGCATGTAAGCTTTACTTTCCTTTCCTCTGAAATGTATCTCCACTCAAAGAACTTCTCCATGCTATTCAACCAATCTATCAACCCTTATAGTTTCAACCCTCCCGCATACTCAGGATAGGGTTATACATAAGGGGTCAGACCCAAAATGTACTTGTAAAAAAATTGGCAAATTCATTTCGAAACCCTGGTGAATCCTGGCTAGCTTCATATAGGAGAAAATGGTGAATTACCTTATTTTTCATAAAAAATTGTAAACATTTGATGAATTTGACAGTTTTGGGTAGATTGAGTGGAAAAAAATAGACCATCTCTAGGCCAACATGATCAGGGATTGAAATGGGTGTAAAACATGATCCGAGCTCATATCGGATGCAAAACACGATCCGGGCTCGAATCGGGTGGAAAAAAATCTAGCTAAAAAGTGCTCAAATCGATTGGAAAAAGTCTTAGCTGATGGACTGGGTGTATATTAATTTTGGTAAATAGACTATGTGCAAAGTAAGGACTATTTAATAGATCAGGTGGATAACAATATTTGACTAATGGGTTAGATTCAACATAAGTTTTGGCTAATGAACTAGGTGTAATATAGATCTGATTAATAGATTGGGTAAAGTAAAGGTCTGATTGACTCATCAGGTGTATATAATGTTATGGCCTCGTACCAAGTGTAGATAATGCTCGACCTTTGGGCCTCCTATCAGGTTTAAAACAATGTCTGACTTCCCCTATCACGTGTCATACTACCAACTACATATCCACTAACATGTTGCCACGTATCCACCCCACTCAATTTCATCTATAAAAAAGCATCAATAGTTGTTTTTTTAGGTTTTTTTTCTACACAAGATCAAAGTGAAGCTACGAAACCTTCCCTCCCCCATGAAACCACTAACCTATAACTTTTCAGTGTGATGGCCACCATGTCCACAATATCTCAAAATATTACATTCAAAAATAAAAGTTGCATCATATTTTCAGAGTTCTTAACCACACCTAATATCGACCATACATGGGTTCAGGATGTCGATTTTGAGGCTTTGACTTCTATACCCCAATTCATAACAGATAAAATTATTATATACAGTATCATTGAAGGCTACAAAAATGATATTGGGGTGGTTAGTCTATCTCTACAGAATAGAAAAATATATTTTACAATCAAAGCCTTTGATATCTAGATATTGACTAGTCTTCCATAGAAGGGTCTCGCTCCCATTTCACATAAGTTAATTCTCTCCAAGAATGATAATGTTTTTGTGGTAAAAAACTAGGATATCTCTCCAAAATTGTTGTTAGGTGTAATTCTCTTCACTTGAATATCTTAAACTTCACAATTTAAAATTTATTCTCACCTTTTTTTCGCAACGTTTGCAGCAAAGTCCAAGAGAGGGTTAACTAATACCTCAGTTTCCAATAATTATTTCTATGCAATTATTTAATTTTTCCAAGCAATACTATTTCTACTTGGAAGAACAGAGATTCCAGTATGGTCATTGGCTTATATTTTTTGTTCTCTAGAGTACTACGAAAGATTTGACTAGTGTACATATATTTCAGATTGAATCATATCAGAGCTCTATACTGTTCAAACAAAACAATTAGAAAAACCTCACATGATAGCCTCAACAAACTATATCTTAGCATTTTATTACAAAAGTTTTCATAATTTGCAGGATACTAGTTCACCAACTGTAGTGCACATAAAATTACAAAGCATTGCTATGACTAGCAAAGAGTTGAAGGTAATTGTTCTATTTTCACCATTAATTAATTTTTATATTTTAGCATATTTTTAATTTTTATTTTAACCTTTTTTTACACCTAAATGCAGATTAAGGCTTCCATCGCATGAATAAAAATAATACTGGTATCAGAAGTCACATGCTGGAGGATGGTACTGATTTAGAAGGCACAATGTGTGAATCAAAACCACTACAAAGACATCATAAATGCTAGAACCTAACTTCTTATCTCGTTTCTCATTAACATGTGCAAGCAAATATGGAATGCAAATCTAGTTATGTCGCACCAATAATGGGTAAGTTTACTGTTTCAAGTTTTCTTAATTTAGTACCATTATTGTTTAGATGAAATTATATTTAATTTTTCTTTTTTTTTTGTATATTTCCAGTTTTACATCCCACCCCCCTACACACTCACACCCAATTATCTCTAGCTAAAGGGCAACAAGATATATCTTCATCAGGTAAGTGTGTTTTTACTATTATGTACGAATTTTGTTTGCTTTAATTTTGTTTAATTGTATTTTGTAATAATATATCTAGGTCCCTCCCAACATTTTACTGAAATAAGGAAATGATGCTTCCACCACCACTAGGAAAACCTAAAAAATGACCAGAATTAATACATCACATTGGTGAAAAATAGATTTTTGGACCGAGATCATGAGCGGTACTTGCACCATATAGGACACAAAATTCTACATTTCTATCTTTGTCATTTTCAATTAGTTATTCATTAAAGATGTTTTGACCTCCGGCTTAGATGTTCCAGGATTATATCAATATTATCTTTTATAGGGAAACATTGAAGGGTTTAAAGTGTCATAAACATTTCAAGATCTAAAAGAACAAGAAAATCTTGTAGCTAAGCCACTTTCATCGTTTCCTTATAACACCTTCGATCTTGGTCCTCAAAATATGGGCAAACAAATTACATTTTTTGAAAAGAATTTGGTTTTTGAAAACAAACACTTCTTAGGTTGTCCAATATCAATATTATGCATAACGGATATTTGTATCTCCACCATCTAATCACTAAAAGCATCATTATCATTCTTATCATTTGTATTCCTGGTACCCCTTCTGCCTGCAAAGGAATTCCAATATGCTAATGCTCTATCATAGGGAAATGTTTCTATCTAATACGATGACACATAAATTCTAAAAAAAATTCTAAGCATTTGTCCAACCTATTATGGAGTTTAGATTTAACAAAATATAGTGGACTAAAAACCCTCTCATCTTCCACAGATCCCAAAATCATTTTTTGAAAATAAAAGTATTCACTAATAGTATCTTGTAAGATACTACTTGGATACAATTTTTACCACAAAAGTGTAATGGAAACAGTCTCATCGATGTTACTCAAAAGTGATGTTTGCTCAACCATTGTTCCACCAAAATGCAATGACTATTGTTTTAAAAGATCTTTGTTGAGTATACATTTTATTTCAACACCATTGACTTCCAAACTTTTACTAAAATGCTTAGTAAGTATGAGCATATATTTAATAAAAAACTTGTGTAGAATTGTATTCAATACAAGGATCCCAAAACATAGGGTTAACCACACCCATGGCCTCAAGAAATTCATCTCTTTTAAATCATTGTTTTATCTCACTTGTCAATGATTCTACTATTCTAAATAAATTTTTTTTAGTTTGATGTAAATAAATTTAAAATCTATTGTATGTTACAGGAACTTGATCAAAATCGTCAGCAACTATATTTTCCTGCCTTTAAAAATAATACAAAGGTATCATATTTCCATGAACATTAATACACATATGATCACTGATGTTAAACTTCAAAAAAAAAATTGTATTGTTCACGTTTGTCAATGTATTCCAACTATCAAACAAGGGATATTTAAAATCTGCTTGGGACACATATAACCTATCGATAATCACAAAATTTTTCTTTCTCATCCTCATGAAATCAACAATATAGATGGAACTCCCTTATGCAAGTTTAAATTAATCTATTTATTTCATGTAACATTGGAAGAATACCACATAATGTTAAAAGGGCTTCGAATTCAGTCAAATGGAATAACAAATATTTTGTCATATCAACTACCATATTATTTTCATACATAAACCCCATTAATGATTGATATTATTTAAAAACTTTAAGTGCAGGTTGATACAATGAAATCCACTTTGTATCCACATATTTTAACATTTTTTTCCTTTTGTAACTCCTAGTGCAAACTGTTGAAACTCTGTAAACCTTTTTGGACTACAAGAAAAATAAGAATGTATTTCATGAATAAGGTCTTCTACTCTTGCAAAAATTTCAAAAGAGTTTATGATTTTATATTCTAGATTCACTCTATGAGCTATGCAATGAATGTGTATCATATATGGGGTAACTGAGGTTTAGAGATGAACACAAAGACCTTTCATGTGACCTTACATTATAGTAGCATCATCAAATTCAATGCATATTAACTTTGTGGCTATCTCTATATCATTCATTCATACAATACCCTTTAAACTACTCACAATAATATTATAGATGTTTTTTGTATTTGAATCTTCCACCATCTTATGTAATCCTAGCAAACTACGTTGTCTTACATGATTTTGAAATGTGTACACATGGATGTAAATCCATGATGTGTTGTCCACAATTTTCACCTCATAAATAGAAAGTGATATGAATCTGACAAGTTTTACTTTCTCTCTCAGGTCCTCATTCTCAACTAATGATAGATATTTTTGCCATTTCCCAACCACTTCAATTTGACCAACGGGAACTAGGAAGGTTTTGCACATCAGATATTTGAAATAGTTTTTTATAATCAATAAAATCATATATGTGTCTACCCTCTTTGAGAATACTATATACAACAAAAAACTATAAATGTTTTGAAGCTAAAGTGGTCTTATGAATTTTATAAAATTGGGCTTTAATCGTTCCACATTTCTCAACAAGAGATTGTTGTTGTTTTAAGTGATTGGCATATTCTATTGCATATCTGACATGCATACATTCTAATGCATCCTTCCACTTAACTTCTTTATTAATTTTACCATAACTTCTTGTAACTTTTACATAAGATTTACCAGCATGTTTTTCTATTGTATCTATCTTATTTTGCAATATGTGATCCTTACCTAGTTTCCAACTACAAAATTTACATCTACATTATTTTTTATTGACTTGGTTGTCCTCGGTTAGGATAGGCTCTATCCAGGGATTTTTTTTACCCATTCATTCTTAAATACCCTTCCAATAGCCCAATTAGATGTCTTTCTCTTTTTAGTATTTTTGCTTGAAGATTCAAAATATGTTTGTAATGTATTTAATTTATTGCTTTCATTTTTAATCGACATGTCCTTTTGAGTAATATCTTCAAGTGTTTTTTGGATGTCATTGTTAAGAGAATTTTCATTAGAAGGTATATCTTGGTGAGTAATATATTTAATAGGAGACATATCATGATCGATAGGGTATTGTGCATAGTAGCATACAATAATATTTTTTTATCATTTTTGGATTTAACAAAAAAACTTACAAACACAAATATGATTCATGTCATCATGCAATATGGACAGAGGCACATACTATGATTTAACTATTTGATGAAGAAAGTATTAATTAAAATAATCTTGGAATATACAACTAATTGTTTAGAAGTCAAAAATCATTTGTACCTTGAATTTGCTCAGATGTCGATGGCTCATTGGATTTTGATATATGGCTAAATTAATTTAAGATACTCTTTTCTGCAGAATATTTAGTCTCCTTTGCATTGCCAGTAGGTGACATTTTACTTACAAATGAAAAAATTTCAATTTAGAAAAGTAATAAAATGTTGAAGAGATATTCATTGTGTTTAGAATAAACAAATAGTGGGTTGTTAGAAAATACATACATGTTTTTAGATATTCTTTATTATGATTTTTTTGCCACTACAAATATTTTTGGAGATAGAACTTGTAACTAATAAGAGCATAAAACTAATCACTAGACAAATTCAAATCAATGTAAGAAAAAAACTTTTGCATGCAAAATATATAATTATAGATGCAAATGTGAAAAAAATAAGATTCTTGTACAAAATGAACAAGAAGCATAGAATCACAATGTCTTTAATAAAATAGAGCATCACAATGTCCTTAGAGAACCAAAGCATTTACCTATTTATAATCTTGTAATTGAAAATCAGATCTCAATAGAAACATAGAATCAAAGAGTGTTAACAGAAAAAGAGAAAATAGGAAAAAACATGGAGAACAAGAAAAAATAGAGAATAACATGGGAAATAAAGCTTTGAATTATTTTTATAAATGATTAAAAAACAATAAAAGAAAATCCTGCAATTAGATGATAGAAAAACAAATCTTATTACTACAACTGCTTCAACTTATATTCTCTAAAAAATAAAAAAACACATCACAAATTCACAATATTTAAAAAAAATAGAGTGCATAGTGCATAGAAAGGCTCGGAGGTAGGTCTGATTGGAAAAAAGTTTCGTTGGGATTTCTTGGTGAAAATGAGGTCCAATAGTCAATCTAGGTGAATAACGATGTTGGATGCTGATTTGATTTTAGAATAGTGTTAGATGTCAATTTGGTTACAAAACATATTTCAAATGTCAATCCGGGTATAGATATGTGTTAGGTCATTTGTAGGTCAATCCAGGTATAGAATTGTGTCAGGTTGTCTAAATTTTAGTCTGGGTACAAAAAAAAGTTTGAATGTCGATCCAGGTATAGAAATGTGTCAGTCTATCCTGATGTTAGTCTGGGTACAGAACTATGTTAGACCATCTAAATAATGGTCAAGGTGTAGATTAGTGTTCGAATGGTGGTCTCAAACCTTTGGATACAAAATAAATATCGGATGTCAATCCGAGTACAAACTTATGTAGGCTTTCTTGATGTCGGTCTAGGTGTAGAGATGTTAGGTTGATGGATGTCGATTCGGGTGCAGAACAATGTCTGATTTTCATTTCGAGTGCAACAAAGTGTTCGAGTGGAAAAAGACAATCAGATCTCTCCAGGTGAAAATATGGGTTCGATTATGGTCTGAGTAGAGTTTTGAGGTGGATCGACTGGTTTTTGGAGAAAGCTAAAGTTCAATGGAATTATGCAATATATCGAATGTTTCAGTTCATATTTTTGCTTAGAAGGTTTTACTTTTCACTATGACTACTTGATTTTCTAATTATTTTAATATTTTAAATGAAAAAGTGTCGGTGGCATGTTAGTTATATATAGTGTTATAGTTGATGAATTTGGTGGTATAAGTTAATTTTTTTAGAAATTTAAGGTTAAAATGGTCCAAGATTTAGGCAGGAGTGTTGGAAATTTTTTAAATAAATCCTTAATACTATTATCAATGCATGGCGAATCAACACCTAAAAAAAATTCTTGAAAATTTTGGTTGAAAGGGCCGACATCCAAGGTCCCCCAAATTTGCCAATTTGCATTTTCAAAAATGCTAATATTCACCTAGTTTGTGAATATTCATCATTGTGCATAACCTTGACTTAGGGACATCAACCTTAATCCCATATATATTTATTTCCAAGGCCCTAATTAGTCTATCCTCAAAATGATGCTCCTTTGGTTTTTCATCCGGTTCTTCCTCTACATGAACCTTTGATCTGTTGTCTTCTCCCATAGTCTCAATAGTAAAATCTACATCTGCAAAATCTTTTGGATATCTTTCCCTCATATGGGTCATCCTTCTATTCAAGTGAGCAACTTGTACTTGCAACTCCTACACATCCATATTAAGTGGGGCATAACCTCCACTTCCTCTCCTCATGCTAATCTAGTCTATGTTATTTCAAATAGAAAATAAGAATAGTAAAATAGTTGTAATCAACAAAATTACTTTCTATTCCCTAGCAATATCCAACTTGCTCTGATACCAAATGATATAAATCTAGCTACAAGAGGTTAAAACAAAAATATTCAATCACATAAAACTATGATAAATAAAAATAAAGTGGTAAAACTCTCCATTCATATAAAAATTGCAATAAATAGAAATAACCGATACAACCCTCCATTCACATAAAAACTATGATAAATAGATATTACTGGTAAAACCCCCATTCTCATAAAAATTGCAATACATAGAAATATATAGATAAATGTTTTATTTTCTCATTCTTGTATTCACCTCTCTTTACAATGCAATACCAAGGGAATTTACATCCCTAAAGAAACCCTAAAGATTAAAGCCCTAAAGTTAAAAAATACTATTTTTGGAAAAAAAAATTCATCAAAATTGTCATTTTTTTAAAAGTGAAAAACCCCTTGTGGGATCACCTCATTCTGAAAGAGCATGACTAGGGGGTTCTACACCGTCAAATTCACCTAGGAGTCGCACCCGGCCCTACCCGCACCAACATTATCAATTGGATTTTTTCCAATTCAACTTTTTGGTAGGGTGGAGATTCGAACCTAGGACCTCCCTTGGAGGATTGCCCTCTCCTCTAAAACTCACCTACAACACTTAGGTGAAAAAAAAAACATTTTTAGTAATTACTATTTTCGACAAATTATTTTTGTCAAAAATTGTCATTTTTAGTATTTACTATTTTCAGCAAATTATTTTTTCATCAAAAATTGTCATTTTTAGTAATTACTATTTTTGATAAATTATTTTTCGTCAAAAATTATCATTTTTAGTAATAAAAAATTATTTAAAAACTTCTAAAAAACACCCTCTAAAAGATAGGCTCCTGCATCATTTTGGGTGTATTCTTTAGTCTCCTAACTTCTTGAAACAATGACTACCATTGATACACAATATCAAACACTTGGCACAATATTTGAAATTTCTTGAAACCTTTTTGCATGCACATAGCATTCTTCCTTTTTGAATTGGCTTACCTCCTACTAAAGCAATCTTGCAAAATAGCCCAAGAAAAAATTTTCTTTTAAGTGTAGTTAAATTCACTAAAAATACCATTTTTAGCAAGTAATCAAACTCTTACAACATTCAATTTTATTTTATAGAAAAACACAATCCTAATTATAGCTCAAATGAAAAACAAGCACAATAGATTTTATTTCCTTTTTAATTGCATCCAAATATCACACGTAAATTTCAAAATAATATTCATACCCAAGTTTATACTAATTTATTTATGAGTAAAATAAATCCAAAAACCAAGAAAGCATACTAAAATCAACACTCTCTCAAGGATTGGAATAGAATAGAAAATTTAGTACTAGACAAGTTGAATTTTCATAAATATGAGGATGGAAAATCCTATACTTATACTATGATGCATAAAATCCTATAATACTCATACAATACAAGTTGTCTCTAATTTATACCCATGAAAAAACTACTGAAGACTTATTATGCCTATCATGCAAGTGTATTCTATTAGATATGTGAATGAGTTCTAATATATGTCCATGTCATTGGTTAGCATTTGATTGCCTCACCATGATTACACTATCCCTCTTGTTAGTGGTTAAGGGTTACCCTTATCAAACACTCCAAATAGAAATATAGTTAGATATGTTTCAATATAGTAAAATCACATGTATGTCAAGTATTACTTCAAACTTAGCACCCATGACATTAAATGCAAATTCCATATCATTCACAAATCCATGTATTTTCATGATTTTGCATATATATAATTTAAATTTTATCAAAAACTGGGTTGTGACATCCTTCCCCCTGAAAAGAGTCATCATCCCTATTACAATATACTACAAGTCATAAATTAAAGAATCCATCAAGATATCATATTTTAATTTTTAATAAATTCAAATTAACACAACTCCTGTAAGAAATTATTATCTTTATATAGGTATCAAACATAAATAATATAGACCAATACAACAATTAAAAAGAAACCCAAATAACTATAATGTTTTTAACTATCATATAGTTATTAACATCTTAGTCTAATACATAATTATCAACATAAAAAAATAGATTCAAGTGTCTGTGTCCTTTTCAATTGGTTATATGGGATTGAATTAAGCCCTATCCATATTACATCATTACCACATAGTGATATTATGACAACTTGGGTATTTTGTGAGTATTTACTGGTAGGATTTGACCATGAGCTTTCTTCTTCAGAGTCAAGAAATTTAACCAATTGATCTAATGCCATTTGATAAAAATATTAAGGTCCACCATGGGATTGAAAACTTGGTTTATGGTATGAAATATAATAATTTAAATCAATTTCCCTAAATATTATGATCAATTCAAGTGTTTATGTTTTAAATAACAATATTCAAATAAATCATATAGTTATCTATAAAATTATAGTCTCTTATTTCCATCAAAAATATTTTAAATCAAATTAAATAAAATAATCAATATTTACTCAAACTTGTTTGAAAAGAGCCTCTCAATTTCTTTGACCTCTTATGTGGCATTGTTCTTAATGTTTTGGTTCCACTGGACCTTACACTAAGTTATCTCTCTATTGTGCAAATAAAATTTATGCATTTCCAAAATATTTATTGACTTGACCTAAATCACTCTTGGGTATTGCATATACAATGATTGCCAATCAAGGATGTGAGATGCATCAATTTAATATGGATTTAGAAAGGATACATGGAACACATCATGTATTTGGGATAAATTTGGGGGTATATTATCATGAAGCAATTGGGTTAACCAATTCCACCACCTAAAAGGGTCCAAAATATTTAGGAGCTAACTTGGCTTACTTACCAATCTTACCTTCAATTTTTTCTTATTGGCATAGCTCTTCTACCTATCAATGAATTCCTTTACCTATTTTATTATTAGTTTCACTTCCTCCTCCATTTACTTTAGAATGTTTAGACATATGACCACTTGGTATTCAACCACATTTAGTCTAAGGAGTGGTCTACACTTTTTGCCATAGAGTGCTTCAAATGAGGCTATTTATAGGTTGGAATGGTAAGAATTATTATACACAAACTCTACCATAGGTAGGTATTACTCCCGCATGTATTATTAATACATATAAGACATACTCAACAACTCTTCAAATACTTGATTTACTCTCTCAATTTGAGCATATATTTATGGGTGGTATGTTGAGCTTATGTTAAGTTTGGTGCTTAGGGAAATAGTTAAAGATTGTTAAAATAGAAAGGTCATTTTGGTATCTTTGTTAGATATGATTTTATATGTACCCCATGTAGCTTGAAGACATCTTATGTGAACCTTAGTTCTAATATTGGAGCACCATCCTATTGAGTGGTAATTCTACCCAATTGTAAAACCACACTCACCTTAGGATTTTGGTCACAAAACCCTCTCTTGCAAAGAAGTCAGAAACCAAAACAACTTCTCCAAGGTTACGCTATGTAAGCATTGCACATGTGTATTAGTAATATCAATGAAGATATATCAATTAAATGCTAAGAACACCTTAGTGATTGCAAGTAACTGTTAACAAGGGGCATGTGTTGGTTTTATCACACTTTACTAATGATTGTTCATAAAACTTAAAGAAAAGCATATGTGAATTGGCCCTCATATGACCACGATGTAAAACATTGATTCATTTTATCTTGAAATGTTTTAAGGTAGATTTTATCTTCTTTTGATTAAGTAGATTTTAAACAAGTTTTACCTTGCATTAAACCCTACTTTGAACAATAAAATAGAAGATAAAAAATCCCTCTAAATGTGAATGTGAACTGAAGATAAGATTCCTTTAACTGTTGCTTCTATTATGAAGATAAATATAACCTTTAATATAATAAATAAATTATCCCTCTTTGATGAAATTAATTTTCATAAAGAGAGGACAATTTATTGCTTTGAAACAATGGCCTTAAAATATCATTATAAATTATCCCTCTTTAATGAAATCATAATTTTCATAAAGAAGAAATAATTTAATGCTTTAAAATAATAATCTTTGATGTAATGTATAAATTACCTCTCTTTGATGAAATCAGAATTTTCATAAAGAAAAGGTAATTTATTGCTTCAAAAATGGTAGCTTATGAAATGCCATAAAAATTAACCCCTCTTTAATGAAATTGAAATTTTCATGAAGGGAAGTTTATTTGTGCTTACAAATAAAATGTAAAGCTGAAAATAAATCTTTGTTACCTTCAAAATGTGAAAAATAAAATTTTGAAAGTATAAAAAACTCATAAAACAACGATTTTCAACAATATTTATAAAATCGAAATGGTTTTAGAATGAGTTCAAATTTGTTTCGGATGAAATATTGAATCTCATTCTTCGCACCCATTTATTTATTTTTGTCATTTTTTTTTTATTTTTTTTTTTATTTTAACCCTCAAAGTTTAAAAAAAAATATGCAAAATGAAGGGTTAGAAAATAAAAAATAAAAATATGAAAATAAACTGAATGTTGAAAATGTAAATATGCAAATATTTATCAGTTTGATAGTACCATGTCTTGCAAAACCAAATATGTGAGAAGCTTATGCATGCAACCTAGTCTATTCCAACCTGCATTTACACAATCAAAATAAACTAAGTGCTAGCTCCTAAGGACACCGAAAATAAATTCCATGCTTTAAACATTCAATGATGTAACCATTAAAATGCATTGAACATCATTTATAAGTTTAAAACATGAAAGAGGAAAGATAAAAAATTAAATCCGAGCATGCAAAAAAATTTCTCCTCCTATTTTACTAACAAAGTCCAAATTTCTGAAAAGCCTTTGCATTAATCATAATATTTCTCTTTTTACATAAATTTTAAGTAGCATCTAGCCCCTCGAAGACCCAACCAGCCTATAATATTTTAGCAGCATGTGACCTCCGAGAGATCTAGCCCTTCTGTTATGTTTCAATGGGGTATTTACAATCTTCCAAAATATTTTTGTTTCCAACTATCCATTCATTTTTCTCCCCGCTGAGCCTGCAAGCGCCTCTTCCTTTACCTCCAATGATGAAAATGGGCATAATGGCCTTTGTAATAGTTACTTCATTTTATTCCAACTAAAATGTGTTTTATAACACTCTTTTCGTTCACCTTAGAGAAGTATTAAAATTTATTGAAAGTGACGACTATGTCTTTTTCTACAATTTATTTTATATACGAGAACTTAATATCAATCAAATGATTCCCCAAATACCCTTATTAATCTTGACAAATGGCTATAATGTACTGCCTCACTATGAAATACAACGTTTCGCGTGGACTCCCCTATCAATTTTGTCATTGCTTTAGACTACTATAACTATCACATCATAGCTACCATGTCAAACTTTAACAAAACTAATATCCCATTATGCTCCATCTAATAAGTGCGTCCACATCATACCATATCCCAAATGCTTTGTCCTGTGGGATATATTCTAATTTAGTCAACCTCCCCATCATAGTGGTGTTGCCTCCATACATTGTTTTAGGGCATAATTTATTATAAAAAATTTAGGTACATGCCAACACTCATTCTCGAGCATATAACCTACGTGTTCACCCACAAAGGATCTATTTTACAAGTATTTTCTACAAACCATCCATGTCCTCTATCTATGTATATCTTCCCTTCTATCTCATAGGTCAAATTTTATATTTTCTTTTATGGTGACTTCAGGATACCCTTTGTTACAAGCACAATAATAATCATAAAATATTGATTTATTTACAATGGTGGCATTGCAAAATACACTCCAATTTGGGCGAGGTACTATTATAGCACATTATACCCTATACAATGATTCATAACCAAATGTACATTAATCTTGGAAAGATATTAATTTTAGTATAGTTTCTCACACCTATTGAGTCATCTTCTACATTATAGTAGTACAAATCATTGAACAAGTTGTCCTTTCTACTTGGCTTGTTAATTAAAAAAATGTATTTATATCACATTTAGTGATAGTTCATCAAGGAGACACTCCAATTGATATTGTGTTCAATGTAGGTCTTACAAGTTATTCATGATAATAATGCATCATGGAAGCACCCATTAAGACAAGTTGTGCAAAGGTTGTATATCAATGCAATATCCTAATTTTTTAAAGCACAATTGTCATATAGAAAAGGCCTTCATAAGGTTTATTTTAGTTTGACCAAGTGCATAATATGGCTATCAATAAATACTTTCAATTTATCTAAGCGTATATTAAGACAATAAATGTATGGTTTAGTATACAAAAATAGGTAATTATTTATGTTAATAATCAAGAATGCTTCCAATTTGTCTAAATACAAAAAATAGATAGTATATTTTTTAATAGTCAATAATTCTTCTAGTTTGTTCAAACACAAAAATATGATATTAATCTTTTTAATAGTCTATGTTAAAGTATAAAAATATGATAACATGTTTTTTAATAGTCAATAATTCTTCTAGTTTGTTCAAAGACAAAAATAAGACTAATTTTTTTGAAAATTAAAACTTTTTCTAGTTTGTTCAAAGATAAAAATAAAACAATTATTTCTTTGATGGTCAATAATTCTTCTAGTTTGTGATGAAGGGCTACTCTGCCCAAAACTCACACAGTACTCAAAATTATAGACAAATTTATCAGAAACACCACATCTAATATTAAATTATAGACAAAACTCAATAGAAACCCCACATCAAATATTTCTTCAATAAAATAGTATTAGAAATTACAATGTACGACCATCAGGTCGATTTTATTTTAAATACTAGAGATCTGCAAATTGGAGCCATGATCTGTGATATTGGATTGCCTTCGATAATCTCTATTCTCCCTCTTAATAAATTTCCAAATAATGTTCTGGTAAGTATAGATCATTTTCCCGACTTTCATTTTCCCACCAAGAAAAAAATCATTTGAAATTTTTTAATTTTCATTTTCCTCCCTAGGAAAATATTCACTTGAAACTTGAATTTCCAACATATGGGTCTAAACATATGGGTCTAAACATATGGGTTTAAACATATGGGTCTAAACACATAGGTCTAAACATATATGGGTCTAAACATATGGGTCTAAACACATGGGTCTAAACATATGGGTCTAAACATATATGTCTAAACATATATATGTTTTTTAAACACATGGGTCTAAACATATATATTATTTATTTTTATTTTTATTTTATTTTATTTTATTTTGGTGATGCAAGATTGCCCTTACACCATTGGATGCTCCTACATCAAACACCCAAGGTAAATTGAGAAGTGACCTTCACTTCTCTAGTGTTGGAGGAAAACCAAGATGGTCAACCTCTGCCTTAGACAACCATGATGAATCTTCAACAGACCTTCCTTTCCACTTAACCAGATAATCTTCATACTGCTTGTTTCTTGTACTTTTGTCTATACTCTTTTCTCCTTTGCCCAACTTCCTCAATTCATAGGACTTCTTTGGACAACTCCCATATACATTCTAGAATGGATATTTACCAGTACTCTTATTGACAGAATTATTGTAAACAAATTTTGCTTGTGGTAAAATCAAATCTCATCCCTTGGACTTATCTCCTACTAAGCATCTCAACAGGTTGCCCAAACTCTTATTTACCACATCTATTTTTCCATCAATATACGGATGGTGTGCAGAACTGAACTTCAAATTTATCTTCAACTTCAATAGCTGTTGAACTTGTTTGTTCAGATCCTTATTCTCTATAGGAATCATTTTATTTGGTAAACTGGCTCCTGGCATCAAATCCATTTAGTGACTAATCTTCCTCACTGGTGGTAAAACTTTAGGTACATTATATGATACAATATCTTGAAATTATCCCAAAAGATCTGAGGATTCTACTGGTATATCTTCATATTTTTTCTCATTAACTCTAGTAATCAATGCATAGCACATATGTTCATGCTTCATACCATTAAAAAAATTTCGACCATCAACTAAACAAATTCTAACACTACTACATACCTTTTCATCCACCTTCTTCAAGGGCTTCAGCTTGTGTTGAACTCCATCCTTTTTTAGGGAATAAGTGTTGGCATGTCCATAATGGACTGCACGACGATCAAACTACCATGGTCTTCCTAAAAAAATATGGCAAGCATCCATAGGCAAGATATCACATAGGACATCATCATTGTACCTCCCAATATTAAACTTGACTAAGCACTGTTCACTGACCAATGCCCTATGGTCCTCCTGTAACCACGCAATCCGGTATGGATGCGGGTGTCTCCTCTCTAGATATAACTTAGTAACCATTTATTTAGAGAACAATTTATCAGTACTGCCATTATCTATAATAGCATTACAGATCTTACCTGAACATTCTTCCTCTGGTCTGGTTCCTTCTCATCATTCAACAAGGTTCTCCTTGTGACCATAACTTCTCCTCTCTTTGCCTCCTTTGAGTTCTCTGATTCAGCTCCTTCATCTGTAAGAGCAACTCTGGAATTACCCACTGGCCTCCTATTTGGCTTATCTTGGTGTTGTGGACACTCATATTCTTGATGTCCTTCTTCTCCATAGTTGAAGCAGGTTCCACAAAACCATCTTCCTCCATTTCCTTAGCCAGATCTACCTCTTCCTCTTGGGTAGGTGTTGTTCTAACCAAGGGATATGTAAGCATTATCTCCCTTATGGTCCTGACTATTGCTAGCTTCTTATTTCTTCTCACCTCATCATCCATATGTTCTTCTCCCGATTCTTTCTCCATGACCTCTTCCTTTCTTCTTACCCTCAAACCTTCTATTCATCTTCTCTTGAACTTTTAGAGCAAATTGGTAAGCATCCTCAATGGTGATCATCCTAACCAAACTTAGCTCTTCTTGAATACTGGTTCTCAACCCATGGATGTAATAGGCTACCTTCTCCTTTTTAGCCTCAGAATGGTCGGTTCGGATCAAGATCTTGTAGAAATCCTTAATATTTTTTTTGATAGACTTTCCGGACTATCTCAAACTTTGCATCTTCTTCAGTAGATCCAACTCATAATATATCAAAATAAACTCCCTCTTCATCTTTTCCACCATTCATTCTCATCTGGTGATCCTCTCTTTTCCCCTTATATTTCTATCAAGTTGTACTCCTTTCCACCATATTCTAGCATGACCCTTCAATTTGGTCTTATCAAACTTGACCCGGTCAGTATATTCCATCTCTTCATATTCAAAATATTCTTCCAGTTGATTGATCCAGTCAATCAACTCCTCTAGGTTAAGATTTCTTGAGTATGTGGAAACCTCCATATTCAACCTCTTCCCAATATAGGATATGGCTCTATAAAACCTCACTTGGGTAGGATCTACTACCTCTTCTTCTTCTTCAAATTGGTCTTCCTCTTCTTTGACTTCATCTTCGCTCTTTTCCTCTCTTCTTGGGTCAAACCCTCTACTCAGCTCTTCTTGTAATGCCTAGACTTGCCTCTACAAAGCTCAGAAATCCTTTACAGGCACTACGACATTACTGGAAACACCTCAGTTCCTTCATGGGGGCATCTTGCTCTAGCTTCTCCAAACTTGAACCATATATCCTAGTGTAAACTACCTCACATTCAGTGATCTACTTACACACTCACAAAATCCCACTTTAATACCACTTGATGAAGGGATACTCCACCCAACACTCGCACAGTACTCAAAATCACAGATAAATTTATCAAAAACCCCACATCTAATATTAAATCATAGGAAAAACTCAATATAAGCCCCACATCAAGTATTTCTTCAATAAAATATTATTATAAATTATAATGTACGACCATAAGGTCGATTTTATTACAAATACTGGAGATCTACAAATTGGAACCATGATCTGTGATACCGAACTGCCTTCGATAATCTCTATTCCCCCTCTTAATAACTTTCCAAAGAATATTCTAGTAAGTATAGCTCATTTTCCCGTCTTTCATTTTCCCGCTAGGAAAATATTCATTTGAAATTTTTTAAACTTCATTTTCCTACCCAGGAAAATATTCACTTGAAACTTGAATTTCCAACATATGGGTCTAAACATATGGGTCTAAACACATAGGTCTAAACATATGGTTTTAAACACATGGGTCTAAATATATATATATATATATATATATAATATATATATATATATATATATATATATATATATATATATATATATATAATTTATTTATATTTTATTTTGGTGATGCAATATTGCCCTTACACCATTGGATGCTCTAGCATCAATTTGTTTGAACACGAAAATAAAATAATATCTTATTAATAGTCAAGAATTCCTCTAATTTTTTCAAAGACAAAAATATGACAATTTTTTTCATAGTCAAGAATTATTCTAATTTGTCAAAATGAAAAAAAATGAACAATTATTTTTTTAATAGTCAATAATTCTTCTTTTTTGTCTAAGAATGAAAATATTATCAACTCAAGTTTGACAACAATGTCAATACTAGCAATACAACAATAATTTATGTCACTGTGGAGATGGATATATATGCACCCTAGGTATTGAGTTCATTAGCTTCTAAGTTGACCTCACACATAGATTTAAAAGTATACTACTTGTAAACAAGTAGAGAGTTAAATCATAGTTTTAGTATCATAGTTCCTTGCTTTGACTTCACAACACATAATAATTTTCCACCCTTTGAATTAAGTTGTAGCTGCTAGGTTAGCCTCATGGATAAGATGAATGGATTGAGATGTTTCCAAACATGAACCAATTTGTAGTTCCTCGATCAGCTTGATCAAAAATATGGTCAAATTAAGGTATACCTAGATTTATTCACTACTTGGCTATTCTCTAGAATGAGAAAAAAGACAATAAATTACTTTGATATTTAATTGGGGAAGTTGTTGTTATAGACATAGACCATTTTAGTTTGAATACTATTGTCAACGAACCCTCCAACTCTTATCATATTCAAAGTAGTTTGTACATAAATTCACTAGAAAAATACAAGTCTTATTACAATTCATAAAAAAATGCACAATCAATTTTCTTTTATTTTTAATTGCATCCAAATATGACACTCATGTTAATTCTCTTACAGGAAAAACCAATATAGAAACAATAAAGCATACTAAAACCACAACTCTCTTAATGGTTGGAACAGAATGGAAAACTAGGTATATTACAAAGTGAATTTCAATGTTCATTCCTTTCCTCTTTGCAAACAACAAGTATGATCAATATCTTTCATTTTGTGAATTTCTTTCTTAATATTATTATTTTTCGCTATCCCCATTATGGTTAGGGAAAAGATTATTTAAATAATTCTCCTTGATCTAAATTTAGTATTCGACTAAATAAGTAATTTCTTCATATAGAAAATCATTTTCAAAAGATTTCAAAATAGAGTGCCAATATGTAATTTATTTCTCTCCAAAAGCATATGCCAAGAATATTATGATAAATATATATATATATATATATATATATATATATATATATATACATAGAGAGAGAGAGAGAGAGATGAATATACTTCATTAATTCCTAGTAGCGATTTATGAGGAACCATATGTCTAAGTCTATGTTCTAAGAGTTTGAACAATTTTGTTGTTTATATGGAAATGCTAGATTGTCATTCTATATATGGTATGAAGAGAGCACTATGTGTGAGAATCCTTAGAGGAGAGAATCTTATGGTTAGGTTCAGGTTCAATCTCTATTTTTTTAGTGATAAGCAAGGAAAAAGGTTCAAAGGTCATGCTTAGCCTTACATAATGTAAAATGAACTTACCCCTAGAACATTATGTTGTTATGTTAAATACTTAATGTAAATTATTTATGAATCTATTGTTGTTGATATAGGAAGTGTAAGTGGTCCTAATAGGCATGGATCCTAAGGTGAATATTTTTAAAAGAGATATTTTGGCATGTAATAGCACATTAATTCATTTTTGAATCCTTCTAAGCTTATTAGAGGTATAATTAGAGGTTTATGACATTTGGTGGTGCATCATTTTGTTAAATATACCCTTGAATATTTACTTTTACCAAGAGTAATTTTTTCTTTCCATAGGAAACTTAGGGTTAAACTCTTAATATAAATAGGATCCTATGGATCAATTGTATTCATCTTTTGACCATGATAATTTAAAGCTATAGTCTATGAAATCCATATTATACTTTGACCTTAGGAGATTGTAAGAAATTGGCAAGTCCTTATGCATTCCATTAGTGGCACCATTTTTTGGGTCTACTAAGTATGTAGTGATTGTGTCATAGCCCTTTTAGCCCATGTTGTCATTCAATTATCACTTTCATAACCTAATAAACAAGTGGATATTGATGTTATTCATATTAACGTGTTAATTTCTCACACACTTTCCTCATTATGGTTTGAACATATATTTGCTTAAATAACTCACATCCTCAAACTTCCATGTATTTTTAATTTTATAGTTTAATTTTAATGCAAAGTAGTGTATATTAGCATAGAAGTGTTTTGCAAACAAAACAAGGATTTTCCATAAATACAAAGGTTGGAAGAAGTCATTGGCAATCCCTTATTACTTTTTTATAACTAGAATTGGGGTGCAAATCTTAATTAAGAAGTTAGGACAATTATTGAGTTCAAAAAGTGTCTGCATGTAATTAAAAAAATGGAGTGTAGTGATTTAAAAAATGTTATAGTATTGTAAAGGGTAGGTAGTCTTAGTGTCCTTAAATATATTAAGAATTTATTTGACTTTATCAAATTTCATTCAAAGAGGTATTGCACTTTGAGTGCATAATCAATGGCACCCAAAACCCTTAAACTGTTGTGTTGTGTGTAACGGTATGGTGAATTATTTTTCAAGTAAAAAATAATATAAAGACCTGAGGGTAATGAAAAAAATTGTGTTGAAGATAGTTGTGATATTGTTGACATTGAAAAAAATTGTGTTGAAGATCAAAGTGATGTATTCAACAAGTTTAGGGTGGTCTCAAAATGAAGTGAAAAAATTACATGTATGTAATGGTTATGGATAAGCCATAAAATACCCTTAGAGGTGGTTTAGAGCTACCACAATTATGGAGGTGGTTAAGATGGACCACTATGTATGGAGTTTGTCGATGGAGGCCACAACAAAATTGATGACTAATGATTAACCATATTAAAAGTCTTATGTTATATTGTTATGGATTTTCCAATTGAAACCCTTGGTATGTACACATTGATTGATGAGGATGGAGAGACATCCAATGATAACTAGAGAGATGTAGTTATAGTGTAGTATGGAGGTGTTACACAAATATGCAAAATGATCATTAGAGGGGAGCCCTTCATGAAGACTTGATAATAATTGGGTACCTAATTAGCCATAAGATCTAAAGAACAAGATATGACCCTATTCTATTTTTTAGGAGGTCATTAGACCTAAAAAAAAATATTTTATGTTGAGGTGTTAAGAGTGTAAATTATTTATTTCAATAAATTATAGGATGCATTATGAAATCACCCATAAATGGGATGTATGGTTGGATTATCTAATTAATGGTCAAAAGTGACTAGATAATTAGATGCAACCATTCCTCTAGAATAAGCTATAACAACCTATAAATATTTTTCCATGGATCAAGTGTTTACATGTAAAATTTTGTGTTATATCTATACATCAATGTAAATAATATTGTTTGTTGTGTATATTTTTTATTATTTTTTGTCTATGTTTCTCAATTGGTGTATTGTTTTTTGATGTGATTCATAGTATCCATATAGTTCTAGCACCAAGAATCAACACTTGTCTCCCCAATAACCCTTGGATTGTTGATTTCCATGGATCTAACCAACCATTTCTAAAAATTGAGGTTGATTAGAACCATCAATGTTGGGTATTTTTACTAGCTATAGTGTATCATATGTAGATGGACTTATCTCCACATCCTCCATGGAATAAAACATTTCTTTATCTCTCCAATCAATTTCTCCTTTTTTATTCATATCATTAAAGGATTTAACAAGGTCTATTTCAATCCATTACTTTTGATAAGACATGGTCTTTAAAATGACTATCTTTTTCCACCTCACATTTTTTACAATCAATCCAAATATTTGACAATGCAATAAATTCTAATAATATAAAAGGTATATAGTGAGTTATAATATAAGGTTAGACAAGGTGCAAAGTCATATTTAGAGTTTGCACAATAAATTTAAAATATTTTAAACAATAGTTTTCACCTCATAAAATATTGGAAGAGAATTAATACAATCAACATTTTTCTTATTAAGACACAATCTATTTTAATAACTAGTTATCAACTAACAATAATATTACACATTAATATTTATTAGATGAACTCATTAATAGTCTGTTTTATTGAATAAAATATTTAAAAATATATAATGATTTATCAATTAAACAATAAAAACATTTTATTTTTCATTTTTTTAAATGAAACCCTTCTCTTATAGAGAAAATTTATACACACAGACATGATATTAAGTTTAAATTCCAAAGACATGAAAAGGTTAAAATATATATTAAAAATTCTATAAGGCCATGCAATTTACAAAATTTTAAACATACTACACAATACATAGGTTTCATAGTTTTGGACAACACATTGACATAGATCATAGTTACAATAATCAAATATTTCCATATCTATATGTCAATGTGTAGATTTAGAATCTACTTCTTCAATAATAGATATGAGTATCTTTCCATATAGGCCAATGTATAAATTTAGAATCTACTTCTTCAATTATAAAAATAACACCTATATCCTCCTGAATGTACTGGCAAGGATGCCACTTGCATTATTGGTGATGTGACCCGAGTTCAATCCCATGGTGAATGTGTATAAGAAATATTACTTCAATATATATATATATATATAGATAGATATAGATATAATGCCTATACCAAAAAAATAAATTAATTAATTAATATAATATAAGATATTCACCATGACTACTTGAAGCATCACCGTTTATTGGAACTTGTTTTTGAAAAATAATTTCAAAAAACTTGTATTAAAAAAAATATCATTTACAAGTTGGGATGAGACTCCTCCTAGCCTTAGCCAAAGAGAACACATGTTTACAACAATAAAATAATATTTGCATTGGAGCCAAATATCTTAAACCATATTTATATAATGGTTATTCATCTATTTACAACTGTAAAAGAAGATCTACATTGGATCACAAATCTCCTAAACCATATTTCTGGAATGGTTGTCCAAATTAGCTAAACACTGGATTTGCTCACCAAATTAGCTAAACCATATTTCTGGAATGGTTGTCCAAATTTGGATCCAACCCCTAGTTTCCATGGCTTGTGTTAAGACTTGAGGATAGATTTGAGGATATATATTTGATAACAAAGTTTGATGTAGATTTGATGATAGGTTTGTGCCAAATCAGAGATAGATATTGAGAAAATTTGTTCAAGATCAAAGGACTGTGTTTAGTGCATATCAGAGATAGATATTGAGCATATTTTGTGGTAAACTAAAGGATTGTGTTTAGTGCAGATCATAGACTGATATTGAGAAAATTTGTGCTAGACCAAAGTACTATGTGTAGTATATATTTGAGACTGAGATTAGGGGATTGGTGTCTCCTTTGTACAGAGGTCCATAAACATTGTAATAGAAAAAGGATTCCCAAAAAAAATTATTTGAGAAAATTTATAAGGAATATTTTCTCCGTGGAGTAGCCCACATTGGGTGAACCACGTTAAATCATGTCTCTCATGTGTGTGATGCTTTGTGTGATGATTACTGCTTTATTATTGTTGATGTTATCATATGGATTAAAAAGAAAAAAAAAATATCTTATACTGTTTACCCCCCAGTATAAGCACATGTTCTTCAAGTTTGTCTTGTTAGCTCACCTCCATTGTTTTAATTGATCTTTGACATAATGAAGTTATTTGTGGAATTTAAACATTGTTGTCCCATATGTTGGGCATCCTTCTTCCCACCATTGTGGAATTTTATTTTGAAGTTCCTCTTTTTGTAACCAAAAAATTTCAAATTTAAATGGTTTGTGATACTGCATTGTCTTGATCCCTCCTTCCAACAAATGGGAAAGTGATCTGAAGCTGGACCCTCCAAAATTTAAAATTTTATATTCCACTTTACAAATGTCTCCTATGAAACCAAAAAATGATCTAACTTCACCTTCCTGTTATGTGTCTTCCTCCTCTTATTATTCCAAGTATAGTTGGTTACAAGGCATTTAATATCTATCAAGTGTAATGTCTATACTTGGGCAATCATAAGTCGATCCCCTAGGTCTAAAATTGGGGTTCTCCCTTCCTGATATCTAGAGGATAATTTAGCATTAAAATCCCCAACAATAATTTAGTCTAACTCTTCCCTTGAGACTCTCATGTTATGCACAACTTTCCATTGATGCATCTGACCATATAGGTTTTGAGCCCCATAAATATTTGTGATTAAAACATGTTCAACTCTGACATTATTCCTAAAATGTGATGTGAGGACACCCCTCCAAGCTATATGTTTTATTGCAGTCCATTCAAGAGAGTTCCAAAAAGTAACTATCCCCCCTTAGGTCCCTTGGGTAGCCACTTCCATATGACCAACACCCCTCCAAATTCTATTTACTATTTTACACATAAGATCCAATGATTTTTTTGTCTCCTGGATAAGCAAAAAAATTGTTTTACATTTTTCTAAGAGACTTTGAACAGTAGATTGATGGG